>JAUAMA010000003.1:70189788-72757288 GCA_030819835.1 Acmispon strigosus | reverse complement strand
TTGATATGCAGGTTCACGTTTATGTTTTGTAAAATATGCTGTAAGGTATTTGCTAATGCTACATGAGTAATGGGTTTGAATCAATAATTGTATTCAATTATTTGTTTCTGGGGCCAGGTATGTCTTTTTGTTGACTCAATGAAAAACACTAATAATAATAAATACACAGATATGTAAAAAATTGGGGCATTCCGAGAATCGAACTCGGGACCTCTCGCACCCAAAGCGAGAATCATACCACTAGACCAAATGCCCAAGCTTAGATGACAAAGGCTAAGTAAAATCAATGTCCTGTATTCTATTAAACTGTGCACTATCATATGGTCTGAAGTTGTATAGTAAGATTGTATGAAAATGACCAAATTTACTTACCTGAGAAGAGCCACTTGTCAGTTGTTTTGTTCCTCAACCATGCCAGCATATAACAGCTAGTCTTATGTCCTTTCATTTTTTGTTTTTTATTTAAAAATAAAACTACGACTCTAAACATAAATTTCTATTAACATGTTTTTCAGCCAAAACTATTCATGTCTCACATGCAGCTTCTGGTGCTTATTGATATTTAACTTTACTGACATTAAGTCAAAATTGTCAGCTTCCAGCAGATCTACAAAAAAACAAAAAAACAAAATAAAATATGATGCTTCTTGGTACCTAATAAGCAATTAACAAGTCAAGCTTCCTGATTTCCAAAAACATAGGTTACTTATATTTAACTAAAACAATTGATAAGTCAAGCTGATCAGCATCCAAATCATCAAAACAAGAGAATAGGGGCATTCCGAGAATTGAACTCGGGACCTCTCGCACCCAAAGCGAGAATCATACCACTAGACCAAATGCCCTGCTATGAAAACTATATTATTTAAAATGAAGTTAGTTTGGAGAAATTGTTTTAGAAAAGGTTCTAAGTCATAACATTGCTTCTTATATTAACTTATGTCTCTTATGTTCACACAATTCCATTGTTAAAATGGTAGCCCTCATTTTTTTAATATTGTTTCAAACTTTTAGTATGTAGTTTAAGTTGTATTGCATTACATTATTTTTACTTGCATATACACTGTGAATTAAAAAACAAAAAAGAAGAAATTACTCAACCATATGTTTTCACATTATCATAAAATGTTTCGACATTGTGAAGAAAGAGTTCCTTGCTAATTTTAGGAGTTAGAATTTAATTCTGGCTACTCAGACACTTGCCTTTGTTAACATAAGGTATAATGTAACCATCAAATCATTACCCAAAGCTATAAACAAACAAATTAAGGACAATATTTCTTTCTAATATTCATATCCAATAAGATCTTATTATGTGAAGTTTTCTGATCAGGATTGAAGCAAAAGATCAGTCAGATCATAATGTTACACACATAAGGTACCCTAGTTCTTTTGTGAGAGAAATGCAATAGGCAAATCAAACTATGAGATCCTGTTGCCATTTATATGTATTTAATAAATAAATATTTGATTAAAAGAAGTACAGAGCTTGTTACTCTGTCTAATTTGAAACTTATATGCATCTCCTATATTGAATTCCTGTTGAAAAACTCACCTTGATCCTGTTGAAAACCTCCCCTTGCAGCTCTTTAACTAAGAGGTTTATTGAGAATGAGCATTGAGCATCCTGAACCCTCTCTCCTTTGGAATGTGGCATTGTGTCATGTTATTTTCCTGCCAGCAAATTAAGTATAAAAGAGTGCCATGCATCATCCTATTGTATGCCACATCAGTATCACAGGGGGATTAGTTATCAGTGTGAAAACTACCAGGATAACCTTATTACAGTTTAAAGGAAGTGTACCAAAATCGGTGAAATTAAGATTACCAAAAGTGTAATTTAGCCTTTGTTTTCTCCGTCCAAGAGATCATAAATCTTCAACTTTATACTTGCTTTTTCGCTGTTTATTGTTTACTTCATTTTAGAATATCTTTATGGTGAAGTATCTTATAGTATGATTATCATCATTTTTTTATGGTGAAACTGCAGTTAAGTTGTTGATGCAGCTTATTATGACAATTTATCTGTCTCTAGAAGTGAACTCCATGACTTGTTAAGCAAACCTTCTTTAAATGGAATTTCCCTAATAAGATTGATAAACCTGGGGCTGTGTCTGAGCAAGATCTGACAGAGCAGATGTACCTAACTAAGCTGCGTATGAAGCTGACTAAATTGAAAATTCACTGAACTATTCTTGCAAAGTAAAAATTCCAAGCCAGATCATGCCATGTCCGATAACTCAGCTGTTATTATTATCATCTTTTGTTTTGTCACCTCAAGAATAGCCACTAAGTTATTCTACCTGCTCCTTTGATACTTTGATTTGAACAATTTAGCTTTTCATATTTTACATGTACTTTTCTTTCATCAATGTTGATTCATTTACATTTGCAGGGAACTGAAATCTATAAAAGATAGAAAAGTTTGTTGCCTCATGATCTCATGCAAAAACTCCACCCGATAAAGCTGTCAATTGGCTTGTAAAACGTTCTAAATCTAAGACCTGAAGCTCAAGTTCTGCCCCATGAATCTGTCTGTATGTTTTATTGCAAAACTGGTACCAAGGTGATTGATGTGTCCTCTGTTGTTGGTGGTACTAATTTTTTATTTTTTATTTTTAGTTACATTTTTTACTTGCTTATTACAACAGCAAATGACATAGCTTGCAATTTGAATCCTGTGATTTGATATGCAGGTTCACGTTTATATGTTGTAAATCATTTTGTAAGATAATTGCTAATGCAACATGAGCAATGTTAATCAATGATTGTGTCAAAACACTTGTTTATGTTTTGCTGAGTCAATGAATAACACATAATTATCAATACACTAAAAATGGGGCATTCCGAGAATCGAACTCGGGACCTCTCGCACCCAAAGCGAGAATCATACCACTAGACCAAATGCCCAAGCTGTAATGGCAAAGGCTAAGTAAAACGTATGTCTAGTTTTGTATTAAAATATGCGCACTACGTAGTTTGCACTTGTATAGTTAGATTGCCTGAAAGTGACCAAATTTGCTTACCTGAGTAAGACAATTGTCAGGTCTTCAACCATGCCAATAGATAACAGCTGGTTTTATGTCCTTTTATGATAATGAACCTAAAGCTAACATGTGTTTCTTTCTTAGTAAATGTCACTTATTTTTCAGAACTGATTTTAAATTTCTGTTTTTATATTTAAATATAAAACTATGACTCTCAGCACAATCCTATATTAACATGTTCTTCAGCCAAAACTATTCATCCCAAGGCATTCACATGGATGCCCTGGTGCTTATTATTTAACTAAACCAATCAATTAGTAAAACTTGTCAGCTTCCTGATCTTCAAAAGGCTAAAAACAAAATGTAAAAGTAAAATATGATGCTTCTTGGTATTTAATAACCAATTAACAAGTCAAGCTTCTAGATTCTGAAAATCTGAAGATAAAAAAAATTGATGGTTATTTGTATTTTACTAAACCAATTGGAAAGTAGCTGCTCAACTTCTAGATCATCAAAACAAGAGACAAAGGGGGCATTTCGAGAATTGAATTCGGGACCTCTCACACCCAAAGCGAGAATCATGCCGCTAACCAAATGTCCGGCTATGAAAATTTTGTTATTTAAAATAAGGTAGGCTTAGATAAGTTTGTGTACCTAATATGAGACCCCTAAAAATTTTTTCAAATTTGGACCTTCATTTTTTACCCCTAACCATTGATCACGGGCCAAGGTAAAAAAACTTGTCATTTCTCTAGGTAAGATAGGTCTCCTCCTCCATTGCTTCCCAAAATCACAGAGGCATCACCAGCTCTTCTAATCGTTAAAATCACTATCACCTTAGCTTCCCAAATTTGGACTTTTTTTTGTAGGTTCACATTAGGCGGACCCTAGATAAATTATATTTGAAAAGATTTTAAACCCTAAAGATTTTAAAATGTATGTTCTCTACAATTGATTTTAAAGTCATAATCAATTATGGGAAAAAGCTTTTGTAAGTGGTTTTGGTTTCAAAATTAATTTCTGATTTAAATATGCTAATATCAAGTCATAACGATGCTTCTTAGTTCTTATAACAAATCAGATTGCATCATGAAACACTTTGATCTTGCAAAGAAAAGGTTGATGCTTCACTTGGATTTCTGGCTTCATCCAACAAAAAATGAATTTGTATTTCTGTCTTTGCTCCCATTTCCTTAAGCAGGGTAATGCGTAGGCCCTACTAATTGTGCTTACCCAATTTTTACCTTTCTTGATCTTTCCCCTTCATTTTATGATGAAAGGAAACTTAGCAGTTAGCTGCATATAACTTCATTGTTTTTTTGTCTTAACTTCCCTTCTTTTCCTACGGTTAAATAAAGATGAATTTATCGAAGGAAGGCAATAGAAATTTGTAAACATGTAACAATTAATTGAAGTCTCTTAATTACATCAGCCAATGAAAATAAAAAGAACAAAAAGAAAGATATGAATGGTGTTCACAATACACATGGCCTCTTTCCTTCTTCTGCAGTCATGACTTCTTCCTCCATCCGCCATATTCAAGAGCTTCGAGCGTGTGAAAGCCCCAAGATATGTTGACTTCTTGTGCTGAGTGCCTGAGTCAATGAAAAACACTTATAATAATAAATATTTTAAAAACAGGGGCATTCCGAGAATCGAACTCGGGACCTCTCGCACCCAAAGCGAGAATCATACCACTAGACCAAATGCCCTGCCATGAAGGTTTTGTTATCTAAAATGTCATTGGCTGAGAGAAATTATTCGAGGAAGGGTTCTAATTACGCCTTAACATTGCTTATTTTATCAATGTGCTGTGTACCTCTTATGTTTATAAAATGTCATTCTAAAATGGTACCACTTAATGTAATCTCTCAATAAAATTAATCTCATAAGTTGTGGGGATACTTTAATAATATCAACAAAAAAAATGGTAGCAGTCACATATTTAATATTATTTGAGTTATCTTATTTTATCTGCATAAGATACCCTAGTTTTTTTTTTAGAGAAATGCAATAGGCTAATGTTAAAAATAGGGGATTTTTCAAATATGTTTTGGTAGTAGATATTGATTTGCTTCTTTTAAAAGAAAAGAAGCATTTTTCAGCTTTTATTGTACCTCGACTTACAAGGCTTGAAAATTTGAATGATGATTATCCTACACCTCATGGAAGCTGAGACAAGTGTTGGGAAAATAAAGAAAGACAATTGATAAAATGTAAAAATAATTAAGAGATAAATGTTCAAAATTCTACAAATTATGGACAAGACTTTTTTAGCATCACCCAATTGAAGGTATTATTACTCAAAATTCTCTGGATTAGTTTAAATTCGGAGAGAATGATAGTTGGATAGCCAACTCATGAGTGTATGTATATCCTATATTTATATACAAATGTTGTTCATGTCATTCAAAATTCATAAATATATATAATAGACAACTCAACACTGCATCATCATCATCTTACATGTCATCCGCAATTCACTGCTGTCCACAATTTCTTTCCCCTTTGATTTCTTTCATCTCCTTTTCTCATTCTCATGTTTACTTATTTAAAGGGGAGGTTGAAAAAAAAGAGAGAAACACAATCTTTTTTGGCAAATTACATTCTATCTCTGCTGGGTGCTGATATAGGAAGCCATGGCTAGTTTTGCAGGAACAACACAAAAGTGCATGGCTTGTAACAAAACAGTGTACCTGGTTGACAAGCTAACAGCAGATGGCAGAATCTATCATAAAGCATGCTTCCGATGCCACCATTGCCGCAACACCCTTAAGGTATATACATACAAATATATAATGATCCTACAATAAAATTTGTGTTGTAACTTGAAACTTTGTTTGCAGCTTAGCAACTTTTGTTCTTTTGAGGGGGTGCTCTATTGCAGACCTCACTATGATCAACTCTACAAGCAAACCGGACGCCTAGACAAAAGCTTCGAAGGTATAACAACTCGCTTTTATCGTATTCAATTTTACTAAAACACAATTCTGTACCAAATCGATTCTGACAACATTGATCGAAAAACGCAGTGAGTGATTAACATTTTTTTTGTTGCCCCTCACTTGCATTATCACAGGAACCCCCAAAATTCAGAAATCAGAAAGACCGATCATTGAAAATGAGGTGATTTTTCTGTTGCCTTTCTTGCCATGTTCATGTTATATGTGAACATTCTTCCTTATATTACAATATTTGAATATTTTTGAACAAAACTTCCCAAAGTTTGCTATTTAGTAAATAAATATGCTTCATTTGTCATGTAAAGTTTGCCACTTTCATTGTTTCTTGTTCAATTTTCCACAGAATGCCAAAGTGCTAGCAAATGTGTTCTTGGGCACCAGAGACAAATGTGTTGCTTGCCAAAAGATAGTATATCCCACTGAGAGGGTAACCATAATTAACACTTCTAATTGAATGATTTAATTTACACCTCCTCCTAATTATTAATACTAATAATGTCATTTTTACTATTCTATTAAAGGTTACTGTTAATAGGACTCCCTACCACAAAAGCTGCTTCAAATGTACTCGTGGCGGTTGTACTATAAGCTCATCAAACTTTGTTACCCATGAAGGAAAGCTCTACTGCAAACACCATCACATTCAACTTTTCAAAGAGAAAGGGAATTACAGTCAGCTTGAGAACGAAGGTGCTACCACAGAAAGGGATGCTTAATGTAAAGGGATGGTTGCAGTTTCATATCATGGGGTGCTCCAATTTCTTCAAGTTGCATTGGTTTATTTATCAGATAGTCAACATATTTCTCACGTTTATTAAATAATATGTTGATTTTTTTAAAATTAAACCATATACTAAGTTCTAACCTTGAATGATTAAAGTGAGGTGATTATGAGTTCAACCTAATTACTGATTTACTCAACTCATATTATAGAATGATTCAAATAAGGTCGGTTAATTTACTAGGTAAAAAACATGTGTGTTTACGTGTGTGCTTAACTGAACTTAATAGATCGATCAAATCCAATTAAATATGATAGGTCGGGCGTTAAAAGCGATCACCTCTTGAATTGTGGGTCGAGTCATTAATGTCATTGTGAGAGAATTGATATTTTATAATTATAGACATACTTAAATCTCATTGATTATATACTGAGTGGTTCGACCGGAACAAAGCTATGCTCATTCATAGTTCTCTAGGGCCGATTTAGGGTTTATTTTTTCCTATCTTGTATCTTAGGTCCACTGTGTAAACACAATTGACATGCAAAAGTGCTCATGTTTTGAAAATAAATATTAGTGTTGATCACCCAAGTAAACGCATACCTAATTTTAATTTCCGTTATGTGAAAGACGCTTACCTAATTTGATCAGAAGACAATATATATATATATATATATATATATATATATATATAATTTCCATATGTCATGTCCAGGTCGTCGAATAGGAAAGTGCTGTGCTACTGCTATATATCTACTGTGCATATTTTCTATTTTTCTAACGCTCATCTTTTTCTTATTTTGTCCGAATTTTCTATATTTGACATTGGAGAATTGAAAAGAATATGTTTTATTAAGCCGATAATCTCTTAGTAAACTTAGAAATATCCAAGGTGTGCTTAAACTTGTATTGAACGCAATGTGACTAGAGACAATAGATCATACGTTTCAACAAAAGCACACATAAATTGTGAACTAGGCGGTGATGTTGTGTCCACTAGCCTAAGGACAATTCGCAATGCGTCATCACGTTTAAATGCATGCATCCATCAAAAGAAAATTTAATAGCCTAACTTAACTTACATTATCAATCAATCGCCTAATTAATTAAATGTATATATCAAACAGAAACCTACCACATGATCTTTGGAATCTCAATAGTTTGTAGTTTATAAAATTAAACGATGAACAATGAACAATGAACAATGAAAAAGAAAAGGAAACTAAGAACAATGTTCCATTCTGTACTCAAAGTCGAAATACACTCGCAAATCCATTAAGTGATGTCTTCTCAGAAGCACGCATCCAAGAGGCAGCAACAGCACAGAGCAGCCAAGCTTCAATCAAATTACAATGTACTATTAGTCAAAAACATTTCCACTGAAAATTCAAAAACGACTCCTTAATAATTGTCAATTTCAAAATATATTTATTTCTATCCTTAATTGAGCATACGTATATTTCTTTGGTAGATAAAGAAATTATAAACAAAATATTAATTAATCTTTTAACAAAAAAGTATACTGTACTTAATATTTATAAGGTGGAGAGTAACATTGTAAACCTAATATGGGCCCCACTGAAAGGAAATACTACTAGCATCCACATTGATTAGCGTGCGTGATGAAGACTTTTTTTTTGGTACATGCGTGATGAAGACTCTAATCAAAACAAAACAGATAAAACCAACAAGTAACCACCGACGAACCACCGGCAACCGCCGCGATTGACTCAACTCGTTGCTCTGACTCGCCACCCACAACCACATTAACTCACCCATTCAATTTTAATTTTAACTTTAATTGTTGTTATTTGTGTATCTAGAGAGAGAGAGAGAGAGGACGTACCAGCCTTCCAAGCAACCAGGGCCGGATGAATTGTTTTGAGGAGGCGGAGGCTGAGAGTACTGCGGTGGAGCGTACGGCGGAGGGTAGCCCTGGGGCGGGTACCCCGCCGGAGGGTAACCTTGTTGCGGAGGGTAACCTGGCGGCGGGTACGCGTCCTTTCCGTAACTATCCGGCGGCGGGTAACCTATCAATCAGTTCGAAACAAATCACAGAAAAAAAAACTTTCAGATTCAAGAGAATCACAACAAAACAACGTAGACATGCAACGGTTTAAATAAAGAAGAAAGAAAATTAGACGACGGACCTTGCGGTGGAGGAACGCCGACGGGCGGTTGCGGCTGGTTGTTGTAGTAACTCATTGTGTTTTTGTTCTTGTAGGCTGCGCTTGTGAAAAGAATAATAGACTTATATATATATATAGTAGTACTAGTAATATAAGAATTATTTTTTGGTTATTAGACCTTCACCTAATAAAAAATAAAAGATATAATAAATAATATGACAAGAAGAAAATGCAAATAAAAATAAATGAGATTAAAGTGTAAACGAATTAATACATTCTTTTTAAAAACAAATCAATACATATAATCTTTTGTCAAATGATTTCTTATCAACTCTTACTATTTAAATTATCTCTCAGCGCGCAGCTCTTATCTTTTAACGCTATAATGTAATATAAAAAGATGAAGAGTTTATTTAATATTTTATATTTATTTAAATTTTATTGATAGCTTTGTGGGTAAGTGTTGGGCCTCGAAGGATGCAACCGAGGAGAGCGTTTCCTTAGGTTGGTTTGTTTGTTTGTTAGTATTGGATTTATTTATTATTTTTATTATTGATTCATTTCGTGGAAACTAGGGAGTCGTCTCGATCATCACACGTCATTCATTAACTGCTGCTTCATCGACGGTCCTCACGCCATCATCAACTTGTTTTTTATTCCGTGTGAGATGCGCGTGTATTAATGTAACGACCAATCTACGCAGAAAAAATATTAATGTAACGACTTCTCTTTTTTTCTCTTTTCTTTTCTTTTCTTTTTTTACTTTAAATGCTTCCGGGTAAACAAGGATTTTAATAAAGATACGTAATTCTAATAGTCTAATTATTAATTTAATTTACCTTAATTATTGTATTCTATGATCTAAATATTATAAAATACACTAAAGTATGATTTTAAATTTTAAGTATTACTCCCTCAGTCTCACATCAATCGGCTGTGGGAATACCTTGGTCAATACCAAAAAAAATTATAAGATCCTTTAGAGATAAACTTGGTGTCCCAAATTATAAGACCCCTTCTAGATTTCAGGAAAAAAAAAAAAGCTTTTCCTTTTTTACCCATTGCATTCATTATATTTTAAATTCCAAAACTTTAACTACCACCTCTACTAATTACTTCTTTCATATTCCCAACCAACTTTTGGTATATCCAATACTTATATTAACAATTTAAATAGGGGCATATTTGGAAGATTTGTATAAAAAGTAACAAAATCAACATACTCCCTCCGTTCCTATTTAAGTGTCACTATTTTTATCTTTTTTTCGTTCCTAATTATCTGTCACTTTACAAAGTTCAAGAGTGTATTAATTATGTTTTACCAATTATACCCTTCAATTAATGGTGATAGGAAATTAAAGAGTCTAAATTAAGAAGAAAGATAAAAGGTATGTTAGGAAGTTAGGTAGTAACTTTGATAAAAACAAGAACATTAATACAATTCCTTAATATGTGTGCAAAACCTTAAAGTGACAGTTATTAAGGAACGGAGGGAGTATTAATTAGCTTATTACATGTTTTCTTAATAGGCGTGATTGTCTAAAAAGGACCCTATAATATGGGACGGAGGGAGTATGAGATATCTTTTTACATTCTAGTAGTGATTTTTTATTTAATTTAATTGATTGATATAACAAATTTTTATAATCTGATTTGGTTGAGAATGTAAACTCTATTTATATTTTGAAGAAAAATGTTTAAGACGCCTTATACATCAAAATTCACAAATAAAATAAGAGAGATAAAAAGATAGAAAAATACAATAAATGATATAATATGACATGGAGGCAGGCATAAACAAAAAAAAATAAAGTGGAGTGGAGTGGAGGTGCATATCCTGTGACTAAAAACCAAGTTGTTAGTAAGAGCCGGTTATCACTTTTTTTGAAGACACTCTATTAATGGTTGAAAGATAGGTGTTGACAACATTGATTCCCAACCCTTTATCTACTCTTAATAAACACTTTATCTACTCTTAATAAGTTTAGTTTTATTTACAAAAATTTAGGGTGAGAGAGTGGTGCTCCAGTCCAACGTAAAGAAAATTATCATGTAGGTACGAGACTTCGTCATGCTCCACTGGAATTTACTCTTAATAAATTATCTCTTATTGTTTGAAATTGATGTTGGTTTTATTAAATTAAGAGAGATCCATTAAATTATGAGTGAGAGTAGGGATGTCACATATTTTTGTTATCATCCATCATCAATTCCTACTACGTGATATATTTATCTTTTTGCCCTCATTCCCTACTTCTTACAAGAGTGGAGATCACCTGTTTCTCAAGGAAAATTGTGACACATCAACTGAATAATACACATGACACGTTCCACAAAGTTAACATTGTCTTGCTCAGTTTCCTTTCTTTGGCAGTAGTAACTATGGCAGCCTCACCGGAATGATTTCAACGTCAATGGGGCGTCGCTCATGTTCGCACTTCGTGTCCAGTACGTGAATCGCAACGAACTCCACTTGGGCTCTGCGCGAGGTTGAAGGTGAAACACCAAATCAATGTTTTCAAGATCCGTATCAATATATTCGGCACGAGGTTGAAGAACCACATGCTAAAATGATTAGGGAAAGGAAACAGTGAAGATGATTTACCCCAAATAAAGGTATTTAAGATTTGTTTTATTAATTGCAACCCACAATAGAAAGGAACGTTTCATAAATCACGGGTAAAAGACTAGAAGATAAGAAGAAATCATAGCCAAGGTGTCGACTATCGATGAAGGAAGATAATAAATTAGAACAAATTATGTGAAGGCACATGAAGTTGGTTTTTAGCATTTGGTGCTTAAGGCGTTGTGCAATGAGGGTTGAACAAAGACGAACATAAAAATTAACGGTGTTATCTTTTTTTTTTTCATATAATATCTCATTTGAATTGTATAAAGAAAAACTTCACAACTAAGAAAAACGCCTTAAATTATTCTACGTCATTACCTAAATACATTTCGTACTCTAGTAAGTCGTGTTTGTCACATTAGGGACAAGAAAGTAGTCTCTAGCCTCCCCAAGAAAAATGTGAGAAGCAAAGGAGGATTTGGATTGAATGTAATAACTCCTCCTTATAATCACCGGTTACTTGCAAACATCCAAATTTTCCACCTATAAATTTATCCAAAAACTTACATTTTACCCCTCCGTTCCTATTTAAGTGTCACTATTTTTATTCTTTTTTTTTTCTTCTTATTTATTTGTTACTTTACAAAGTTCAAGAGAGTATTAATTATGTTTTACCAATTCTACCCTTCAATTAATGATGATAGGAAATTAAAGAGTCTAAAAGAAAGATAAAGGGTATGTTAGAAAGTTAGGTAGTAATTTTGATAGAAATAAGAACATTAATACAATTTCTTAATATATGTGCAAAACTTTAATATGACAGTTATTAAGGATCGGAACGGAAGTATGATCATCTAGCTATTTCCACATGCATGATCAATTCCCTGACTCTAGTGTTCCCAAAATTTCAATCTGATAAGGCAAAAGTGACCACCACCGTGGATAATGTATAGCTACTATTATTTGATCTGTAATTTCAATCTGTTATCGAACTAATATTTGATCAAACAAATATTATTAATGTATAGCTACTATTTGAGCTGATATACACAAAGAGCCATTTTCTACCAAGTTTTTTTAATAATAAAGAAAATAGTGTGAAATTAAAACTTATGCTAAAATTATTTCAAAGATATATTAAGAGTATATTAATTTTTCACTTATTTATATATGGGGGCAAGAACTCTATGCGGCAGAGATTAAGATCCTCATCTTCATTCACAAATTTATTTTGAGAAGATTTTAACCCTAAACAACAAGTGAAAATTCTCTAAAGTGAAGGCTATGAGCAATCTTTGTAATTGTAATCCCTAGTTAGGGGTGGCTGAGTGAGTAAGGTGCAATAATTGCATTGAGATTGTAGCCAATGAGGGGGGCATCCACGAGCTACGGATGACACACGTATATCAAACGTCTTTAATGAATCTTTGCACCCAGTTGTGAAATTAGGAGAAAATATTTAGAGGGCCAAAATAAATAAGATTTTGATATATATATATATATATATATATATATATATATATATATATATATATATATATATAAATATTAAACTAATACATATACATGAATATAGGGAACTATAAGTTATATTAATAACCTTAGAAATTTACATTTCATTTCTTTAAATTTTTAGATTTTTGATATTTTGGTTTACCTTTAAATAGCATTTTTATAACTATTCTCACATGTCTTTCACTTAAAAGAAGAATGTGTTCTTTTACTCTTGCTTATTAGTTTTCGGAGAAAAATTTACCACATTTTAATATTTAGTTATTCTGTTAAACCAATGATTCGTTATTGGAGCAGATAGCAACAACCATCTCATCCGGGAAAAGCTATCTTTTTCTCAACAATGTCTTTGTCATTTGATCCAATAGTGTTCCGTTAGATAGGAACATATTTGATAAATATTGATAACTCTCGGATAGAGTACTAGAACGGAAAAATCCATTAGATAATGAATTATTGGTTCTAAGCCATCTCTGGCGATGAATCAACAATTCGAGATCTTAAAATTATTTAATTTTCAACTCATTTTTCTATAATAAAATATGCCAGTGTGATTTATTTTAGCAGCAATGCTATTTGGTACGAATTAATTCATAAACGAAAAGTACGAATGTACTGTTTATCACATAAAACAAATAGATTTGATAATTTAAAATTCAAAATGGTTGGAAATCAAGAGATATGAATGGTGAAAAACCATTTCGTCTGTTTCGTAAAACAAATTTTCGTAACACTAATCATTATCCTTATTTTAGGCATATGTGGTAGATGCACTAATAATTAATAATATAAAAATTACCGTTAAGATATACGAAAAATAAAAAGATGTAGATGAAATCTTAAATATATATTTAAAGAGTAGTAGAGAGAAAGAAGTTTTAAAATTCCTACACACACAAAACCTGATAAAAGATGAAGCCAATTGGTCAATAATGAAAAAGAATGTGAAAATACTTCTTAGAAATTAACAAGACGGGTTCAAACCGTGTCCATCTAGGCAAAATGCAAGCATACCAACCATTTAAACTACAAGATGTTTCGTGATGTGAATGCACGTTACATATATATAAATATTTACTTGAACATGAAAAATATTTGAATGGGGTGATATCAATTTTTCTAAAAGGTTGTTGGGTTGAAGCAGTTAATATTTTTTATTAAGCTACTTAGCTTTTTATAATAAGAGTATCATTATATTTTTACAAATTTATATGTGACACGAGGACCCGTGGGGCATGGACTATAAGCCGAGGACCCACGGGGTAAGGACTATGAGCCTCATCCTTGTTCATTTCCAAACATATTTTGAGGAGATTTTAACATGCGTCCCCAACTCACAAAAGGAAGATCCCCAGAGTCAGGGGGCTATGTGGGGTAATCTCCACAAAGATCTTATCATTGGTTGAAATTGTCATCCCTAATTAGGGGTGGCACTGCGGGTATGGTGAAATAATTGAATTGACATTATGGCTAATGAGGGATGTCCACGAGCTACATATGACACACATATGTCAGACACCTTTAATGGATCTTTGCACCCAACGTCATTATGATACATGCGATCGTTGGCCAAAATGAGGAGCTTCTACTTTTTGACCAACTTTATTGATTCTATGACAACAAAGTCATCCCATCTTAATAGCTCCGTAAATTTGACAAATTCCTACATGCAATACATGCTCAACATGCGAATGTTTGATAGAATTAGTTGAGTGGCACGCATGGCACCAATGTCATTTAATCCATCTATCTGAATCACCCGTTCACATGACACAAGCAACACATTTTTGTAATTAGTTTTAATTAATTTTAATATTATTGAAAAAACGTTATTTTAATCTTAAACAAATAGATTCTCATCCCGTTGGGACCTCTTGTCATATTTTTTATTTATTTTGTAACATAATAAGTGAATAATTTCAAAGTTATAAACATAATTTAGAACCCCATTTGACTTAGTCTGCTAAATCAAACTCAATACAAAAATAATGGGGGCCTTCTACTTTTTGACCAACTTTATTGCTTTTAAGACAATAAAGTCATCCCTGCTTAATAGCTCTAGAAATTTAAGCACTACTCTGATAAATTCTCATGTGTCATTAGTGCTAACATGTATGTGTTTAACACAACTAATTGGGTGGCACGTATGGCACCACCGTCATTTAATCTCATCTATCAAAGTCAAGGGTCCACATGACACAAACAATACAATTTTGTAATTAGTTTTTTAATTATAATTTTTCTCTTTATCTTTTCATTTTTCTGTGTACTAAAAAATATTATTGAAATAAACTCTCTTTAAAACTAAAAAAAAAAAGTTTCTTATGTTTTCCCATTTTCTTATTTTCTATTCGTATAATTGACTAAACATGATAAATGGGCTAGGCCCAACTTGGCCCAAAATGTCACACCATGAATACTATTAATCCAACTGGACCAATAATAAGCCTAATTTATCTATCCTGTGTGGGTTGAAATACAAGGCAAACCAAACCATATAGCCCATATGAGGACCCAAGGGAAAATACAAACTAGCTCAAAATACAAGGAAAGTACAACTTAAAAAAGAAAATACTAGCACGAGAAAATAATGTTGGATTTCATTTTTGAATAATGAATCCAACTAATCTTCAAGTGTGATTCCTCTCATTTCCATGCATGCATCACCAGGGGGAATTCCCTAAAATTGAGGCCCATGTGGGGCAATCTCCACGGAGATCCACATCGCTGGTTGAAATTGCCATCTCTATTTAATGGTGGCTTGGTGAATATGATGCCATAATTACACTAAGACCGTGGCCAATGAAGGGCACCTATGAGTTGCGAATGGCACAATGATGCCTTTTATTAATCTATGCACCTAACGTCACTCTGACGCACGCGGTCGGTGGTCATAATGGGGGTCTTCTACTTTTTGACCAACTTTATTGCTTTTAAGACAATAAAGTCATCCCTGCTTAATAGCTCTAGAAATTTAAGCACCACTCTGATAAATTCTCATGTGTCATTAGTGCTAACATGTATGTGTTTAACAAAACTAATTGGGTGGCACGTATGGCACCACCGTCATTTAATCTCATCTATCAAAGTCAAGGGTCCACATGACACAAACAACACAATTTTGTAATTAGTTTTTTAATTATAATTTTTCTCTTTATCTTTTCATTTTTCGGTGTACTAAAAAATATTATTGAAATAAACTCTCTTTAAAACAAAAAAAAAAGTTTCTTATGTTTTCCCATTTTCTTATTTTCTATCCTCCCATATTCTTCATACATTTTCACACCACCTCTTTTTGAACATATTTCTTTCAACAAAAGGCAATGTAACCCTTTAGAGGGATTATGATCATGTGTTCTCAAATATTATCTCATTTTATGTTATAATCAATGAAATTATGTCATGTCATTTGAGTAGATATGACTTTTAACTTGTATAAAAATAATTTTTAATTAACATAACACAATTTAATTAATGAGATAGAAAATAATTTTGATGGTCTATGGCTTAACTTTATTAATAACTAAAGACAATGAAAATTCAGACAACATGCAAAGGTGGTGAACCATGGATGGAAATCTTGCTGTCAGTATCAAAATTCCATGTTTGGTATTCCAACATTTGACCCTTTGTGGATATAGTTGTTCAAATCAGAAAACAACACAAAACACACAAAAGATATGCACAAAGGGCAAAGGCAAAAGAAGTAGTAGTAGTAGTAGTTATAAGCTAAGCTACCATTGCCAACCGCAACAAACCAATTAAGAAGATTCATAATTAACTGCATCAAGCAAAGAAAATGACACTGCTCTCTCTCTCTCTCTCTTGAAAAGTCCATTTGTAAAAGCGTTGCAAAAACACATTGCTAGAGCCTAGAGCTAGAGTCTCAACGTCGCTGCCAACCCCTTCTCACTTTCACTCTCACTTATCATTTCCTCTCTCTCTCTCTCTCTCTGACAATTCCGTATCACACAAAGCACACACCTTTTTCTTTATTCTCTGCGCTATAAGAAACACTGAAACAGAGAAATACAGAGACACAAACAGAGAGAAAATGGCAGGGGGAGGAGGAGGAGGAGGAAAGGTTGATGAGTTCGAACCTCATCCTGTGAAGGACCAACTTCCCGGTGTTGATTACTGTGTTAGCAGCTCTCCCTCTTGGCGTAAGTCATAACCTTTTTTCCTCTCTGGGTTTTATAGCTCATGCCCATTTCTTGCTGAGGCTAAAGTTTTCACCTTTGGTTGAATTAATTGATTTTGCAGCTGAAGGGATTCTCCTTGGGTTTCAGAACTATCTGGTTATGCTTGGGACGATCGTCATTGTTTCAACCATTCTTGTCCCTTTGATGGGTGGTGGCAATGTAGTGAAAACTTTAGACTTTTTTTGTTTTTCTGAACAATTTCATGTACTTTTTTTTTTGTTTATTGATTCTGTTTGAACCCCATTTCTTGTTCTTTTGGGAAAATCATAGGTGGAGAAGGCTGAAATGATACAGACTCTGCTATTTGTTGCGGGCATCAACACATTGTTGCAGACGTGGTTTGGAACAAGGCTTCCAGTGGTTGTGGGGGCATCCTATGCTTTCATCATTCCTGCTGTTTCCATTGCTTTATCTAGCAGAATGAGTGTATTTCTTGATCCGCATCAGGTTAGTTTGTCCAATTGTCCATGTTGTTGTGCAATTCCTATAATTGATGGATATTTTGGAAATGCTGAGCTCTTTTCATGGGAAAAATAAGAAGAAGCAAGAGTTTATTTGAAAATGGAGAAATGTGTTTGTGCATGTCACTGATTTCATTTGATTTTTGATTGAATTTATCAGAGATTTAAGAGGTCTATGAGAGCCATACAAGGGGCACTTATTATGGCATCGATATTTCAAATCATTATTGGCTTTTTTGGATTCTGGAGGATTTTTGCCAGGTAGAATATCCACATGATACTTGAGAATGTCTATTTATAGTTATTGTGTATTTTGCTTCTTTGAAGAAAATCAGCTGAATTTTGGTACTAGAAGAACTCAGTTTTGTTGATTATTGATATGGCAGGTTTCTCAGCCCTCTCAGTGCGGTGCCCCTTGTCACTCTTACTGGCCTAGGACTCTTTGCAATAGGGTTTCCAAGAGTACATACATTAATGCTTAATCTCTTTCATCTGATTATCTGTTATTTAACAAATATAAACTTTGGTTTTCCTTTGGCTTTTGTAGTTGGCAGATTGTGTTGAAATTGGTCTTCCTGCATTGGTTATTCTGGTTATTCTGTCCCAGGTATGTTTTATTCTCTCTCTCACCCAATTCAATGTTGTGCGTGATTGGAAAATCTTCTATAATTGATTCTGAAGCCATAATCAATTCTGAAAAGGCACTTATGCGAGTAGTTTCTCAATTTCAGAATTGATTCTGATGAAATATTTGTATAGCAACAATTGGTAAGGTGAAAAATGCAAGCTCTAATTTTTGGATACATTATCCAAATTCCTACCTAGTAGGCTGCTTAGATATATGCAGGACCTGCTTCTGTCTAACATTTCTTCTGCATACTTTCACTTGACTTACTGACTCTTAAATAAAATTTAAGTAAGGTTGGGAAAGTGGTAGTGTGACTGTGTAAGAAGTGATTGCGCTTATTCTCTGTGCATCTTATAGATCAAAATAGCTCAACATTTCAAATTGATCTTTCTACTTTTGTCAAATCAATGACCTTGCAGTATGTTCCCCAGAAATTGAAATCAAAAGGGGTTGATCGATTTGCACTAATAGTCTCAGTTGGAATTGTATGGGCTTTTGCTGAGATTTTGACTGCAGCTGGAGCATATAATAAAAGATCACCGAGTACTCAATTCAGTTGTCGTACTGATCGATCTGGATTAATCAGTTCTGCTCCATGGTCAGTCCTAAGTAGCTACTTTTTTGTTTTTAAGAATCGTATGATGATTTCAAAGCCATGTATAATAATATCCTCTGACATAATAGATGTTATCTAGGGCTCCAATGCATCAAACTAGACAGAGATAATTTGCTTATAAACTTTATACAAGAGCTCAATATGTTATGTACACCTATTACTCCTTTGTGTGGTGTGTGTGCACGCGCTTATGGCAAATTCATTCATGCTGATGGTCATCTAAAGCTTTATTTTCTAATTAGATTTCTCTCCATTTGTGCAGGATAAGAGTTCCATATCCATTTCAATGGGGAAGACCTTCTTTCAATGCTGGTGATACTTTTGCAATGGTTGCTGCTTCGCTTGTTGCACTTATAGAGGTTCACTTTAATCCTTCTTTCTTTTTTAATATGGACCAACTTGTGTGGGATGGTTGTTATATTTTTGGATAAAATGATGACAATTACTAATGCTAGCAATATCAGTTTTACCCATAATTACTAAACTAGAACATGTACCATGATCTGTATGACTTTGTGAGCTAGACATTTTGACCTGTGAAAAAATTCTCTGCGAACCTCCATTGTTGTTTTTGATATTGTCTTCTTGTGATCTTGATGATTACTAATTAGAAGGAATATGATTAAATTTCTTTCTATATGGATATACTTTGATATAATTTTGTCCTTTTCATTCTGAGGACAGTCTACCGGGACATTCATTGCAACATCAAGACTTAGCAGTGCAACCCCAATTCCTCCCTCTGTCCTCAGCCGCGGTGTTGGCTGGCTGGTATTATATGATTACTTGACATTACATCTGTATGTGCATTTACTTCTTGGACATTGGAGTTATTTGTTGAAGTTTGATGATTTCAGGGTGTGAGTACTCTTGTGGATGGCTTTTTTGGCGCAGCAACTGGATCTACTGCATCAGTGTACATTTTGTTACCTTCAAAGCTTTTCTGACACTAACCATAAGAGGGAACCACCAATATTGTATCAATCAATGTAGATTTGACCCAATATTTTAAAATAATATTAGAATTTATCCATTATTATTATGTTAAAGACATTATCTAATTTACTTTTCTTTCATTTCCTTGGCATTAAGTGAAAATGCAGGACTCCTGGGTTTAACGCGAGTTGGAAGTCGGAGAGTCATTGAAATATCAGCTGGATTCATGCTTTTCTTCTCTATATTAGGTGTTGCATCAGCTTCTGCTAATTTCTAAACATTGAGCTCTGTTGGCAAAAGCAACACATTGGTCATACTTATATGTTTGTAGTGGACAATTTGTTCATACTTATGTGTCATTTCGTTTGCCTAATGCATTTACTTACAGCATCCAGGTTTGTGTTTCTCTGTTAGGTAAATTTGGAGCAGTTCTTGCCTCAATACCATTGCCAATTATAGCGGCTCTGTACTGCGTTCTCTTTGCCTATGTGGGTATGTGTGATTTATTTGTTTAGTTGCCAGATACTTTGAAAATAATTTCATGTCAGCCAGGGATTAGGGATTATAACATTACCATCTTTATGTGCATTCATATGTGACAACTGAGAAGTTAATCATCTAGCAACCAAAAACAAATGAGTGATTGGAATAGAACTTGGCATGTAAAATGTATTGCCATTTGCATCGTGCTAATTTAGTGCATGTTTGGAAATTCTTCTACAATTGATTCTATAGTTAAAACCGATTATGAGGGAAGCTCTTGTGAGTAACTTCTGGGCTGATCCAAGCATGCTATTAATGTATTGCTCCTTCTCATTCTTATCTGATTGTAATGTTTCTTCTGTGATGAGCAGCATCAGCTGGCCTTGGTTATCTTCAGTTCTGCAATCTAAATAGCTACAGATCAATGTTCATCATTGGCTTTTCTCTCTTCCTGGGTCTGTCGGTTCCGCAATATTTCAATGAACAACTCCTGCTATCAGGACATGGCCCGGTTCACACCAGCTCTATTGCGGTATGTACAATCTTATCTCAAATTTTGCATTTTCCTTTATCCACCTTTGATTCTTACTGGTTCATTGTAACTTTCATTATACAGTTCAACAACATAGTGCAAGTGATTTTCTCATCCCCAGCAACTGTGGCAATTATAGTTGCTTACTTGCTAGACATCACTCTGAGTCGCGGGCACAGCTCAATTCGCAGAGACAGTGGGAGACACTGGTGGGAAAAATTCAGGAACTTCAATCAGGATAATAGAAGTGAAGAGTTCTATTCACTGCCTATGAACCTAAACAGATTTTTCCCTTCATTATGAGTGCATTTCCATTTCAAAAACGAACAAGAGGAAATATGACATTCTCTTGACAACTTTATTCTCTAAAAGTCTTATATAAATATATCTTTACTTAAATAGGTTCGGAAACATTCAAGCAAAAGAATGGTAAATTATAGCAATACCGGCTAGCATGTAAGTTTTTGTCTTGCACATCAATGACACTTATCCTCTCTATTAGGAATCTAAATAGGACACAATGAATCAACTTATTTTACGCTATCCAACTAGAGTCTTGTGGGCTTGAAGCGCAATTGAGTCTGAGCATTAACTAGAGATATGGTCAATTAGTCTTTATAAAGTGTAGAGCAACTCACTTCGGAGTTAACTTTTAGGGAAGAGTAAAATCTAACCTCAATTGTAAGATAGTATCTGAGCTTATCTTAAATCCAGCTCTGGTTGTGAGGAAGTGTATTGAGAAAGTCTCAATTGATTAAAGATACAGTTAAAGTAGTCCTTATAAGCTATAAGCAATCCTCACTTTTGAGCTAACTTTTGTGGCCGAGTTAGACATATGTCCCCGTGGTTTACTTGACACCACAACACAATAACTCTTAAATGAATTTGCATTTTTGGGGGGCAAAGAACGGAATGTGCAAAATAAAAAATGTTGTGCAAATTGAAGTATTGAAATGTGATTATACATGAATTGGACTTGATATATATGGCCTCCTCATAGGGCCTATTTAGGCATATGGCCCATAAATATTTTTTGGATGTGAAGTCAAAATGAGAAGAAAATGAGAGAAAAAAATATATGTAGAAAAAAAATAGATTTGAGAGAAATGTTAAAAAATTAAATGAATTAAAATTAAAAATGTTAAAAAAAGTACGAGATTTGAGATTAATTAGATGGTTTTGTTAAAAATGTTCACAATTCCAATATATATACTAATTAAATTTTAAAAATTTGAGAGTTTGCATATCAGTCAATATTTGGAGGATTCATGTGAAAAACGACGATACAACCAATAAAACATGAAATAATATGCCTAAAATTTAAAAAACATTGAGGAAAAATTCTTTAAAATCTACGTTATAATGTTGATATTTTTTAAGAAAATAATTTGTTTTTTTTAACCCAGGTATCAATCGCCGACAACACTGAACTAACCACTAGCTACACCATGTGGTTTTTGATGTTTTTTTGTGCTTACAAGTATAAGTCGCATCGAGAACATTACATTATGGTGGGGCTAATTCTCTTAATAAATAATTTTTTTTATTCACAAAACACGAACTCGAAACCTTATTTAATGAGAATCAAACATGTATCAATAACACGTATTAAATTGCACCACCCCATCTCTATATAATTTTGACTGAAACTGATTCATATTAATACTAATCACTTTTAATCTAACTATGGAATAATTGTGAGTTTGTGACTTTTTCTTTTTGGTGATTAGGAATAATTGTGACTACAAAACTGAACAATTATTTCATTACTATTATTGCATATAAAAAAGAATTTCATTAATTAATCATTAATTTGTTCATCATAAGAGAATGTAGCTGGGTCTAGGTAAATCTTGAAAAGTGAGATGGTTCAGTGTAAGGTTAATTAAAGAGGATGAGTAAACAGTAACTACGGTTACCGAAAAAAAATGTGGAGATGTGATATATGTCGTGACGTACACATAAAAAAGTGAAATAAAAATTTAAAAATAGTATTTAAGGTGTCTATACTATATAGTGATCGATAATCATGAGTCGAAAAATAAACCAACCAGTGAGTAGCGACAGGGGAAATTCACCACCTCATATGTCACTCACTGCCATTGAATCGAACCAACCATTAATACATAACCCTTGGTTGACAACTCCTCGTTTCTGCGATACAAAACACCACAAACCCAAAACACTGTTTCACACACTCTCTCTGCAAATAAAAAAAACAAACTAAACAAACAAACAGACAAAAAAGAAACCTTGAAGAAAGAGAGCAACAGCAATCACTTTAATACTATGTCAAACACAACCCACAGAGCCATGACCCGTCACAAAAACCACACTCTCTAACTCCACCGTCGTCACTAATGACGGGACCGCCGCGAACCCCTCCTCACCCACCACCACCACCACCCTCCTCCGCCACCTCAATGTCCCCGTCGCCCGACCACTCCTCCGCAAGCAGCATGTTCTGCGGCGAAGCGATCTTCGACCACCCGTCTCCACCGTCCCCACCACCCCTTCCGCCGATTCCCGACGACGAAGCGATCATCGAACTCATCGATTCAGAGACCCACCACATGCCGAAAGACGATTACATCCGCCGCTACCGCGACCAGTCCGTCGACACCACTAAACGCTTGGACGCCATCATCTGGATGTTGAAGGTAAGAAGATTCTAGAATCATTGTTCCTATGTTTTCTTGAATATCGATCTCTTATGTGCGGCAAAATTGGCAAATGCAGGTTCACGCTTTCTACGAGTTCCGGCCAGTGACGGCGGTTCTCGCCGTCAACTACCTTGACCGTTTCCTCTCACGCGCTTCTCTTCCGGTACCGTTAATCCTACCTTCCTCTGTTTTACCCTGTTTTTCAAAGTCAGAGATTCAGTTATTGTTTTTTGGCAGCGATCGAGGAATGGGTGGATGTTTCAGCTGCTATCAGTGGCGTGTTTGTCTCTTGCGGCCAAAATGGAGGAGCCGCAAGTTCCGCTTTTGCTAGACCTGCAATTGTTCGAACCCAAGTTCGTTTTCGAACCCAAAACGATTCAGAAAATGGAGGTGTGGGTGATGGCCAATCTCAATTGGAGACTTCGTTCTGTCACCCCTTTTGATTATCTCGATTATTTCATAGCCAAGCTCCCTTCTTCTTCCTCCACCTCGTCTTCCGATTCCGTCAACCGGTTCTCCGCCGCAGCCTCCGACCTCATTCTCAGCACCGCCCGTGGTAATTAATTAACATGTTAACGATCCTTTAATATTTTTCGTTTTTGATTTCCTGAAACGCATTTATCTGATTGTGTAATTTCGTGATCAGTGGTGGAATTCGTGAGATTTGCCCCGTCCACCGTTGCTGCCGCCGCCGTGCTCTGCTCAGCTGGATACCGCCGCGACACTGTTTCCGAGTCGCTGCCCTGTTTTCACGACAGAGTAAACGAAGTACACTCACTCACTGCATTTATTTATTTTTATTTTCCTTTTTCTTTTTGCGGTTCAGAATATAAAAATAGATTTTTTTCTGAGTTGGTTAATTATTAATAAATGAATGAAAATACTTCTAAGATGCACCACAACATAGGTTGTAGGACGCATTTGTTAGGAGAAGTTTATATTCACTTTACGCCTTTGGTTGATTAATCTCGCGATGTGGCCGTGGATACGAAAATACAATCTAAGACTTTAGAAGCATGGAAAGGTGCGTGTTTTGGATATGATTTTTTACTGGTTGTAATGAATCTTTGTTTTGTTGTTCAGGAAATGGTGAGATGCTGTCACCAAGTAATGGAGGAGTACGTGGTGGACACGTGTCTGTCATCTACCTATAAAATAAGGAGAGCCGAGCCGGCGGCGCCGTCTAGCCCAATCGGCGTGCTGGACGCCGCTACGTATGTGAGCTGCGAAACGCGGTCGAGCGAGGAGCAAGCCGAGCCGGCAAACAAGCGGCTGAGATCCTCTGTACCCGACGGTAGATAAGCTGAGCTCCGTACCATCATATCATAATTATTATATTCGTATTATTAAATCTTTTGTCAGAGGGAAGAGGTTACTTGCTTTTTGGTCTTTTTTTATTTTATATCTTTGATTATAAGACCGAGGTCAAGATTTTGGTACAGTCTTCGTTCATATATAAACTATAAAGGCAAGTCTATTTTTAATTTGAATTTATTTTTATCTTTGATTGTGAATGGGCCAGCGGGGATGAGCCACGTATGAAGAGTGTTGCGTGTGCATGACGATTGGATGCCACGTAAGGCAGAGAGATTTTGGAGGGAAAAGATGGATCGGATGTGAGTGGAGTTGGGAAGTGGTGGGGTCAAACTTGAAAGAGAAAGAGGGGTATGTGTATGTGTATGTGATTTGATTTGACGAGGGAAAACGGTGTTGGAGGGTTATGTTATGTTATGTAGTAGGATTAGTAGTGTAAGTGTACTCACTTGACATCACATCTTTCACATCACATCTTAGCTATTAGCTATTAGGAGGAATAGGAGGAGGCAGCCATAGATATATAGGATTGTAGGTAAGGGAACAAAGAAGAAACCAAAAAGATGGTCTTGTGTTTAGAATAACGACACCTTTTTCAGCTTTCGACAATGTGGAACACAATACAGATATAGTGGTAAGCACGTACGGACAAATATTTTCGTTCGGTATCGTTGACCTTCAAATTTCGTAACAAATCAAAGTATTAGTCGGGTTTTTTAGGTGGTGCATGTTGTGACAGCCGGGTCGATGAAGGTGGAGAATGATCACCGGTGTATTGAAATAAAATAACGCATACAAAAGGGAAAACTTTTCACAAATCCTGTAGGATGAAGTGTTAAGTTGACTTCTACCAAGGTTGTTTTTAGATGAAAAAACATGTGACTAAACTTATCTCGCCAGAATGTGAGATTTGTTTAGGTTGTATAGGAATAGGAATAAAACTAGGTTTTATGATATTTGATAAGTACTTAAGTATTTTCTTTTCGCAAGTTCATATTATAGAAACTCTAAGATGAAGTATGTTTGCATTGGAGCAATAATACTTATTTTATTACTATGGGTCAATCGTTAGATTGAGATATTACACAAGTTAGAGATAAGTCTTATTTTTCATTAAAATTATGTGTCATAATATTTTATTTTTTCTACTTCTATTGTTTTAATAAATTTTAATCAATGTTTTTTAAAATTCATAAAGCTACATTTAAAATATATTTTACAAATTTAAATGACTTTTTAGCTCTTTCATTGGAGAGTGATATTATATCATCTTTTATACTTTCTCAGTGAATTCATTCTCTCACTTCTCTTTTTTTTTTTCACAGTGATGAGTGAACTTTATATACCACCAATAAGAGCGAGTCTCTACAAAGTAAAAGATTTATTTTTTACAAAAGTTAAAAATATTTAATTTCAAATATTCTTTTACTTAAGTTTTCATATTTTTAAAGGCAACGCCTCAGTGGGTGGATCAAGGAGGGTTCGTCCTAAAGGCAGTAAAAATAAGTCAAAGGGTCCAAATGTAAATGAGCTTCGTTTTGAACCGATTGAAGGGAAATCTAGGGTCACGACTAGAGCCTGTGAAATGTGACTTTTCGGAAAACATATGGGGTGGTAAAAGTTCAACGGTAATGACGAGGTTTATATTAAATGGTTAGCGGAGCAACTTAGAGTGAGTCATCCTAATTTGTGTGATTAGGTGCGGGGTTCTTTTTTTTCTTGCTTGGTGCTTTGTCAAAGGTCTTTTTGCTTTGTGGGTTGGTTGACTTTTTTGGTTTCTTAAAAATAGTTTCATGTTTTTTTTGTCAAGTTTAAAACATTTTACTATTTTTCTCTTAATTATGATTTTGTAACATGAATTCAAATTCTTATTTTTATGAATTTAACATTTTAGAAAATCACTTAATATCAAAATTTAATATTCGAGTTGAATAGTTGCAGTAAATTATTTTACTATTTAGTTTTAATTTAATTTTTATTTTTTATCCAACTTTCTAATAAACTAGTGCAAATGACACATGCATTACATGAGTGTTTTTATGTTTTTTTTTTGTGCTTGGTTAAAATTATTTGAATAATTTGTTATATTTGGTTAAAATTGTGTGAACAATAAATTTTTTATGAAGAAATTAAAATGACATTAATATGAAAATAAATAATGCATATAAGCATTAGCTGTTGACTCTCAAATAATGTAGTTATTATATTTTAATTTATAATTATTTTAATTTTAATTTTTTAAAATATCACTTGAACTATTGTACTAAATCATTTGAATATTTTATTTTGATTCAACTTACATTCTTTGTAGAGATTTTAATTAGTTTTGTAATCATTAACATATTTTTCTCTTATGATCCTTATTTTTCATCAATTTTTGATCCTTATCTTATTTTTGTTCTAACTAACTCTAACTTTTAATAATTATTCAAATTTCTATTAATTTTTGTTTAAATGGTGAGTTTTAAAAAATAATCGATTGTGACGGCCATACTAAATGATATAAATATAACTATAAATGATTAAATATACCCAAGAAAAATATTAAATATGATTGTATAATTTCAACCATCAATTTTAATTTTTGTCATTTAATGGGATACTAATTCAAATTCATATAAATTATTGTCAATAAATATATTTCAATAAATTTTATAATTCGAGCCCACAAAATTTTATATGTATATATATATTAATTTTATATGTTCAATTTCATCTTTATTTTGTTTTTTCCTTTTCTATAATCTTTATCAATTTATTTTTTAATAAAAGATTATCAAAAAATAAATAAATTAAATTCATAAAAATATAATTAAAATGTATTTTAAATTTTTAAAATTGAATAACGTGTTCTTAGTACAATCCCTTTTTTAGAAAACTAGTTTGTGCAATGCACGAGTATTTTTATCCAGCTCTAAGGAAGAGATTGTGGTTGACATGATTTTAGGGGAAAGTAAATGAGAAAAATTGGTAGAGGGATAAATTGTTGATTTGAGGTTTGAAATTAATACTCAACTTCAGTAGATATAGTGCGGATTAGAGAAACTAAAATCACAATAGTGCTGACTATGCAGAAAAATGCAATTAAGCCTTTATTTATATTGACACGGCCTAGCTTCATTATTTCCCATCTCCCGACCCATACTGGTTTTATTATTGACACCACCATTGCCACCCCTAACCAGTGTTCCCTTTTGCTCACTCCTTCTTGAGGTGAAGTCGCAAGTGGAAAGCTTTTTTCGTCAGGAAACCCATGCTTTTATTGTTGTTGGGATTGTTCTGTTTTAGGAATAGGATGCAAAAATTCAGAATATATGTTACATTTGTAATTCTTCATGTTAATTTCACGCTCGCTGTTATTGTCATTTTTATTACCCATCACCTGTTTGTACTTTTGTCTCAAAGAGATTTTTGTTTTTGTAAGCTCAAAACTTGTAAAATATTAAATATTTATACTCTAGTTTAGACTTTTTAACAATTCCAAATTAATTAGCTGATTTTATGAACACTGAGACGGTGTTACACTGGTGTGTTGGTGGTTTTGGTGATTTTTATGTTGAACCTCTTCTCTCTAACAATCTAGCCTCAACCAAAATCACATTTTTCTCTCTAATCTTTTCTCTTTCGCTCTTCAACTACAACAATGTCCCATTCGATTAGCTTTTAGCTGAAGCTTGACTAGTCTTCTCTTCATAATAGGGTTTTGGTATTTCTTTATTTCTCTATCCTATTTGTTCTATGTTTTGTGATGTTATGTTTGCCCCAACCCCACTATCTTGTCCTTAACTCACACAATTCCATTTTTAATTGTGAGCAAAAAAGCCTCAGCCCTTTCAACTCCACTAGTGATGTGGGCTGGACAGGCCAGCGTAAGGGCCTGAAAAAAAAATTCAGATGGGAGGATAACCCTAATTCCTCTCTCAGTCACTCTCACCGCCACTCCTTCCTCTCACCGCCGCCCTTTCTCTTCCTCTCACCGCCACTCCTTCCGCCTCTGTCGCTCCTCTTCCTCTCACCGCCACCGCTCCTTCCTTCGTCCAACCTCTTCCTCTCCTTCGACCTCTCGACCTAAACCTCTCGCCGCCGCTCACCCAAACCCTCTTCTTCCCCTCTCTGAAACCGCGCCGCCGCCTTGCTACAGGGGCACCGTCGTCGCCATACCCAGCGCCGCCGCTGCTCCGTTCCATTTCATCACCACGCCGCCGCCGCCATACCAGAAACTCTCATCGCAATTGACGACGAAAACTGAGCACAATCTTGCGCCGCCGCTGCTCCGTTCCTTTCTTCTGCAACGAAAAGCACTTTTCAGGTAATAGTCTAAAGCACTTTTCATTCTTTTCTATGTTGGTATCGTTTTTGTATTTTCATGCTCCTGAGGATCTCAATTCTCAATGTGTAGAGGCAATTTTTTCACCTTGATGATCCAACTTCTGATTGATAATTTTATGAATCTTTTGAAAAATTTGGACCTGGTATTTTATTTCTATTCTTTGGCAGTTCAACACATATATTTTGAATGAATGATTAACTTGATGAAAATTATATATATATATATATATATATATATATATATATATATATATATATATATATATATATATATATGCACATAGAGAGAAGCCCAAAACACAGCGAGGATTTCAAGTCCTGCTTTGCTAATTCTGGTCTGTGGAGTATCCTAATCTGAGAATCTTTGTTCATCGGTGAATAAAATGAGCATTGGTGGAAGTTGGTATTGGTCTTCTATGAGCAATGCTTGAGGTTTTGTTTGGTCATTTGAGAATGTTAGTCTTTTTTTTCCTTTTTAATTTGGCATGTTTGTCTTTCAAAGAAATTGATTAACAATGGCATATGTGCTGTTATGAATTGGTTTCATTAGAAAAGTTTAAAACTTTTAAGAGAACTAAATCTGAGTATGGATAAATAAACTTTTTAGGTGCATTGAGCTTGTTAACAACTGGAAGAAACTTTTGCTCATTTGGGGGATAACTTGTGATTTGGGATAATTGAAAATCAGTGATGAGTGAATGTCTTAAATGTGTTGTTGACCTTTAAAAAGTTGACAATGATGGTTTTGATGATGCTACTTTGTTGAAGGAGAAAAATATTTTGATTTTAGCTTTCAGGATCGTGTATCTTTTGCTTCTTGTGAATTTCAAATCCAGTAATGCCATACCATATATCACTTTTAATCAATGAAATTTGATTCACTGAGGGGATTTTATTGTACAGAAATTACTATATCATGAATCTGAAGTTGAATGTAATTGTTTCTAATTATATGATTGTCCCCATTCTTTTGGATAAAATCCAGATTCTAATTGCAGTTGCATGAAATGGGGGCACTTAAGAGTTAAATCATCAAGTGGAACTTGATTGAGTGGAACATTTGTTGTATTAAGATTTGTTTGTAATTCACCATGTCTTGATAAACAATGGCATATGGGCTGTTATGAATTGGTTGATTGCTTCGTTATAAAAGTTTAAAACTTGAACTCATTAGATTTTTTTTTTTTCAAAATTACAAGGGTCATGGGTTGGCCCTAGCCCACAAGGCTTTTGGCCTTGTGGACTTTTTTTGTGTGGGGCTTTTTGGCCTTGGGGGCTTTTTGGCCCTCGCCCACATGGGTCAGGGCTGGTCTTGGGGCTTGGGGCCAAATTGACAGCTCTAAAAATATTTGTACTCTAGTTTAGACTTTTAACAATTCTAAATTCATTAGCTGATTTTATGGACACTGAGGCGGTGTTACACTGGTGTGTTGGTGGGTTTGGTGTGTTGAAATTGCAAGTTTCTAAGTTGCGATGTTTCATATGTTTTTAGCATTTCTTGCCATCATTTGATTTTATATTTTCATGAGGACGTGAAGTGATTTGGGTGAGCATTTGGATGAGTATCTGGTTATGTGTTCATTATCATACATGTTTCATTTGATATGTTTCACTTCTCAACCTTAGCATGTTGGGGAATTTTTTTTCGGGGGGATGCTTCTTGTTTGTTGAAACAGCATCTTTTCTGAAACTCTTGATTTCATGATTCGCTGTTTAGGTTGAACGGAGACATGAGGTTTACCCAACTTTCCAGATTGATTTTCCATCTCCCTCGTCCTGGTACACGTGGGCCTTTTCAATCCCGTGCCTTCCAGCCTGATGTTGTTCATAGAGATCCAAAGGGCAAGCTAATTAAGTATAAAATCCCTCAAGTTTATGATCCTTATGGCCCCAAACCTCCTCCCTCGGAAAAAATTGTTCAGCTTGCAGAACAGATCGGAGCACTATCGGAAGAAGAACGCGGTCAAATCATGCCTGCTTTGGCAGAAAGATTAAATCTTCCGAAGTTGCAGCTAATTTCAACAGAAGGCATGAACTTGGGTGCAGAAGGTGCTGGTGCTGTACCAAAGGTTGAGGAGAAAAAGGCAGAGAAGACAGCTTTTGATGTGAAGCTGGAGAAATTTGATGCTGCAGCAAAGATCAAGGTGATTAAGGAGGTACGAACATTTACTAACCTGGGGTTGAAAGAGGCCAAAGATCTTGTTGAAAAGGTACCAGTTGTCCTTAAACAAGGAGTCACAAAAGAGGAGGCAAGTGATATTATAGAAAAAATAAAAGCTGCTGGAGGAGTTGCGGTTATGGAGTAGAATCTTGAGATGTTGGATTGTTGTTCAGGACTCGGGATCACAAGTTTTTCTTGATGTCCAATGTGATTCCATATGCATAGTGGATTCATGAATAGAAGAAAATTCTGAAGGCATAAAGTAGATTTAAGGTTCAAGGACTAGTTGTTGAATAATTTATCTGAATCAATTGTTTCTTAGTTGAGGTTTCTGGTTAATTACTGCATCACTCATAACTGTTGTTCTGGTTTGACATTTTTAACACTGTTTTCCGCTATCATCTGCTCATACATTTTTATTCCGAATGGAATAATTCTGGTATGATGTGATAAATTATATGTGGAATTTCTTTTAGTTATGTAAGATTCTTGTTGATATGCTAGACTTGTTGGTCTTCAGTTTAAACTGGTAAACCTCACATTCATTGTTTTGTAATTCCTGTACAAAATTTTTAAAACAAAATAAAATGGAAAAACAAGTGTTTCTTAAATCAAGCATGACCAATATTCGTGTTGCTTTGCCACTGAGGGTCACTCACTTACCCACTCACTTACCCCACTCGTGACTCAACCCCACTGCTGGTTATGTTCCAGAGTTTGGTCATAAACCGGTGATGATGATTCTTTCATTGTATCGAGCACTTCTCACTCATTTGTTTGACACTCTTTTTAACACTCTCTTTGATGAATTAAAATTTATATTGGTTAACCAAATTGGAAATGGGTTCATATAATTTAGTGGGTCATACATGAATTTTGAGTTGCTAGCATTTCTCATTGGTATTAGGACATCAGTGATACAAATTTAAGATGCAAATTAATTAGATATTATTGCCAATTTACAATAATTCATGGAATCATGTGGGCTTTGTTTATTCGGCTCACCCCTAGCCCAAGTGGGTAAGAGCCAAAAAGCTCACATGGCTGAAAAGTCTCATACAAGAAAATTACACAGAGCTAAAAGCTCTGTGGACTAGGGCAAGCCCATCAGCCTATGATTTTTAAAACTTTCTTCTCTCTCTCCTCACCTCTCTCTCTCACGAAACTCCACCGAGTGCGGGCCAAGTGAGTCGGTTCAGGTTGATTCATTTAGGCCTACCGGCGACTGACCATCACATTTCCGGGTTAGGTTGGATTGGCCCTAAAATATTGAATTGACAATTAATTTACGCGTCCAACTCAGCCTAGGCGCCGACCTTTCTGGCAGTGGCAGAGGCAGACTTTCCGGCTAAGGGTGACCACAATTAAAAAAACATGCAATTTTTTTAAGCTAAATACTTTTTTATCCTAAAAAAGATGAAGTTAACCAACACATATTGTGTCAGTTAGTAAGAACGGACCACTTCCCTTAGAAGATTGTGTGTTCGAATCCCGCTGCCGATGTGAGGACCATGTTGGTGGGTGATTTGTAAGTACCTCTGTAGGCGATCGAAGGTCTCAGAGGCATGCCCTGCCCCATGTGATGACCAGAGCCAAACCCACCCGAACCTTTTGTAACAAAAAAAGGATGAAGTTTCAATTTTGGGTTAAATATGTTTTAGGTCTCTATAAAATTGTGAATTATTTAATTTGGTCGCTCAATTTTTTTTCTGTGAAATGCATCCTTAATTTTCAAAAATGCACATATTTGAGTCTCGAAGAGAGACTGAAACCAAAATTCAAAGATTGAAAATTACTAAAAAAGTGGTCCTTCAAAATTATTTTTTCTTTAGGTATTAGGAACGCAAACAAGTTAATTTCCTAAAATTAATGATGTATTTGAAAGAAATATAATTTTGTAAGGGAAAAAAACACATTTAACCCTTTAATGTTTATCCTACAATTTTTTAAAGTTAAATGCTTATGACCCGAGTGTGACGTCGACTCGCCTTGATCCGTGCACGTGTATGACACTGAAGAATGAATCTCTAAAAATATCTATGAATTTAGGGTTTCAGTTTTGAGTATTAGAGTTTGGTTTTGGGAATTAGGTTTTTCACTCTCCCAACCTGCGCGCTGTAGGAACCTAGGCTCAACTCACTTGGAGTTAGGTCCGACTCACCCCAACCCAACCCCCGACCCGCTCTATCTCGGGCCCGAATTGCCTTGTCCTAATGGCACCCTCATGGCACGATGTCAACTCGCCTTGACCCGTGCCCAAACCTAACGTTGAATGAATCTCTGAAAATCTCTATGAATTTTGGATTTTGGTTTTGCGTAATAGGGATTGATTTTTTGAAAAATCATACATATACACCATGCATGATTTACTCGGTTACAATTCAACTAACATTGTTGGCCATAAAATCTGCGACTCATTGTTTCCTACACAAATTTGTTGGTATACCCATTATTGGCGGCGTATCATACACATAGAAAAATAGAAAATAATGTAGATAAGATCAGATCTGGAAAATAACTCATGATTTACATCAAAAGTCACACATAATGACATAATAAATTTATAACATAAGAAATATAATCCAAGTGTCATAGATAGCATACATGTAAGTCAATGTCATATCATATGACATATCCAAAAAGCAACGTAAGTTGGTAATAATAACACAAAGAAGAAGGAAAACTGAGACAAGGAGAAAAGAGTCAAACATAGACAACAATGAGTAGCCAAACAGAAACAAGTGCAGCAAAGAGAACCGGAAAAATGGAGACGCAAAAAATAGAGTCGTGGCGGCCGACGACGGTCGATGAAGTTGAAGCTTCCTAGATTGACGACGATGAAGGTGTGAGTCGATTAGGAGATTTAAGGTTGAGATAGGTATCACGGCTTCACAATTTACAAATCTAAGAGTGTAAACGTTTATGATTGATGAAGCTTCATGAGCCGAAATAGATTAGTTTGCATCTTAAAATAGGCCAAAAATTGGAAAGCCCAAGTGTGAAAATCCTCCTCTTCAGGATCGCAAGATCGGGATCCATGGGATCCTTGCTCAAGAATCGGGATCCAGGTGCGATCCTTACTCTTGACCGATCCTTCATCATATCCAGATCGTTGAGACTTGCTCGGATCTTAAGATCGTAACATCTTAAGATCCAGATCAGGATCTTAACAAGATTGATCTCAACACCTATCTGCATAAACTTAACATGATAATTTTTTTGAGATAGGTGAAATTAAACTTGGGTTTCAAGTTTTTTTTTTGGTCTACAAATATTATTGGTCGATTTTGGTGTACGTAGAATTTTTTTGGTCAAATATTTGGTCTAGAATTAAATCATGAATTCGGCCATTGATTGACCTTTGATCAGGGGATTAGGCCCAAAATAAAGTATTAAAAGGCCCGCAAATATTATGGTTATAGCCCACAATTTGTATAGCCCATAAAGTATCAGGTGTAAAAAACAAAATCTTACAGATTCTTAGTACAAAGTGATCAAAACTATTATATTTGGATAAAAAATAGCATGTCTTTTTTTCCTTATCATTTACCATGAATAAGGGCCTAAAGAAAAATCATTTCCCACGTACGATATGAAATAGTGAATCCATCTCTTCCCTCATCAGGGGTTCTACCCTTTTGTAACGGGTTTTTCTCTATCTTAAACGAAAGTTATTTTAAGGATTGTTTTTTTTAATGGATTTCAAGGAGAGTTTAAATCACCTAAGATAAATATTAGATAAAACTATTTCTATTATTATGTGATCCAATAATATTTTAATATTTTTATGAATTAGAATTTTTTAAAACACATGTCAAAATATTATTGAACCACCTAATAAGCTAGAGTCATTTTACTTTTGAGTAATTCAGACAATTATTTCTTTTAAGATAATTTTTTACTTTTTGAATAAAAAAAGTTATATAAATTTTAAAATAATAGACGAAGAATTAGAATATTATAAGTTTATGTTAGTCTATTTTTTTTGGTGTGGAAGTTTTTGTTAATATTTACTATTATCTTTCAGTAAAAAATATTATCGAATTGGAAAAAAATAATTTAAAATGGTCGAGCACTTTCCTCTCCAAAACTCAAAAATGGATTCTTTGCAGCTGATATTGTCTGCACCACCTGCAACGCAATCACAACCATTGATTCTTGTATTCATCGCAGTGAGCGAGGGGAATTGAAGCTCTGCGAATTGCGATTTACAGAGAGCGTGTCGTTCTGGGGCTTCTGCTTACAATGTCGTCGTCGTCGTCATTTTTGAGGTTAAAGAACTTCCCTTTCCTCTCTTTTCACTCTCACTCTCACTCTCTTACCCCTTCCATTCACAATCACAATGCTGCTGCTGCTGATGCTGTCTCCGTCTTCAATCGCTTGCTCCGAATGCGTCCTACCCCATCCATCATCCAATTCAACGAGATTTTAACTTCCCTCGTGAAGATGAAGCATTACCGCACTGCAATTTCCCTTTCTCACAAATTGGAGCTCACGCCTGACATTGTCACTATGAACATCTTGATCAATTGTTACTGCCACCTAGGTCAAATCACTTCCGCTTTTTCTGTACTCGCCAAAGTTCTCAAGCGGGGTTATCGGCCAAACACTATCACCTTTAATACACTCACGAAAGGTCTCTGTCTTAATGGTCAGGTCCAGAAGGCACTGAAACTTCATGACGATGTGGTAGCACAGGGGTTTTGCTTGAATCAAGTTACTTACGGGACATTGATCAACGGGTTATGTAAGATGGGACAAACAAGAGCTTCACTGCAGTTGCTGAGAAAAATTGAAGGGAAATTGGTTACGCCTAATGTGGTAATGTACACCACCATCATTGATAGCTTGTGCAAAGATAAACTGGTAACTGATGCCTATAATTTATATTCAGAAATGGCTGCCAAGAGAATTTATCCTGATGTTATTACTTACAATAGTTTAATATATGGCTTTTGCATTGAGGGTCAATTGAAAGAAGCAATTGGTTTCTTGGATGAAATGATAACGAAAAACATTGACCCGAATGTTCGTACTTTTAGTATATTGGTCGATGCTTTTTGCAAGGAAGGAAAGGTGAAACAAGCTAAAAATGTGTTAGCTGTGATGATGAAACAAGGTGTGAAACCTGATGTTGTTACTTATAGTTCCTTGATGGATGGGTATTGCTTAGTTAATGAAGTAAACAAGGCCAGAGACATATTGAACTCCATGGCTCAGAGGGGAGTGACTCCTGATGTCCACAGCTACAGTATCATAATTAGTGGATTATGCAAGATTAAAATGGTGGATGAAGCTTTGAATCTCTTTTCAGAAATGGATTGCAAAAGGATTATTCCTAATACAGTAACTTACAATTCTCTTATTGATGGTTTATGCAAATCAGGGAGAGTCTCTCATGCTTGGAAGCTTGTTGATGAGATGCATCTTAAAGGTCAACCAGCCGATATGATCACCTACGGTCCTTTATTGCATGCTTTATGCAAGAGCCATCATATTGACAAGGCAATTGCTTTAATCAAGAAAATTAAAGACCAGGGTATTCAGCCAGATGTGCGCATGTACAGTATACTTATGGATGGGCTATGCAAAGTAGGAAGACTCAAGGATGCGCAAGAAGTTTTTCAGGATCTTTTAATTAAAGGCTATCATGTAACTGTCACAACATATACTATCTTGATCAATGGGCTATGTAAAGAGGGTTTATTCGATGAAGCATTGGCATTACTGTCAAAAATGGAAGACAATGGTTGCATTCCTAATGCTATAACTTTTGAAATAATCATTAATGCTCTTTTTGGAAAAGGTGAGAATTGTAAGGCAGAGAAACTTCTACGTGAAATGATGGCAAGAGGTCTATTGGAAAAGTAAAACTAGGTAAGATGCTTTCTAGTTACACATTATGTTATTTTCAGTTTCTATGATGACCTATCTTTTTATGATACATATCAAAGCCACGTTTCTGTTTGATGATTGCATTGTTCTCTTTTCACTCTTCTGAAATAGGGGCTTTACATAATCACTCATTGACAGTTGTAAGAATTTCCAAACATACCTACAGTATGAAATAAGAATTTGCTAGCTTTGTGCTGAGTGACATGATATATCTACAATCCTCACTGAATGGGAAGAACATTGTTGAAATATCGACATTCCTAGTTTGACTTATTGTTTTTACCCTTCCCCCCAATTCAAGGACAATTTTCTCTGCTCCTTTCATAAGAATGCAAGATTGATGCCACTTTACATGAATGTATCACTCCATGACCCTGTAATATAATGTCTAGACTTTTTAAAACATTGGCAGACTCTTTAAATTTTCTCTTCTGGTATCAGATGAAATCCATATATCATTTTACAGGTAGCAAATAATTTACATAAGTGGGGTAGCATTGCATGGTAAAGAAATAAGGAACCCCTGTTTTTTCTCTAACTTCATGAGATGAAAAATGATTGAAAGATTAAGAAAACATGGTAAATGGATGCAAACCATAGAATGACTCTACTTCGTTTTTATACTTTTTGAGACTTCCATGATTTGTTTCTTCTATGACAATGATAGGACCATACTTGTCTAACTTAGTAATTTGTGGTTTGGCATTCTGTCTTGCTTATTTTGTTAAGGGAAATGAATGATCCACTAGTTCTCTAAGCAAAAAATTCACTGAGAGCTGTAAATTTGTAGAACTTGTTTTCATTTTTGTGTAGTCATGGACCTTGATGATGATATTTAGGGTGGCCACGAGAAGAAAAAGGAAGGGAAAGGCATCTTCTGCTAATATGGCCAAAGTAGTTGATTTGCTACAAGCTGCCACTTTTTAGGTAGGAGAATAGATAAAAGTGTGTACAGGCTATATTTCATTTTCAATCCATTATAGACCCTTCCAAAATTGATTCAAGGAGGCCGGGTAAGTCTCTGGTTCTTTTATTGCTAATTTAGCTTGAAATTTGTTGCTGCAAGTATGAATTGGTGTCAATCAGTGGTGGTGACTCTGGTGAGCCTGTGATCTTTGGGGGAAATTTAAAGTTATATGCTTTAGGGTTCAAATGTATGTTTTCGGGTAAAAAGAAAGTGATAGGTTGCTCAAAAGAGATTTCAAAATTTTCTGAGAAGGAAAATAGTCTTTAAGTCCCAATTTTAGGTGTTATATGGTTGCATGCATATTGAGAATTTTATTCTGCTATGTTGTGTGACCTTAAGGGACTGTTAAACACTGAATTTGTCTTGAGACATCACTTGATTTCTAGAAAAATGGATGAGCCATTCGGCTGTAAAAATTTTGAGTGGCTATATCACCAAAATCATAAGGAACATGTGGAACTTCGATAAATGAATCTGATATCAGATTTATGTGCAACAAAATGAAGCTAATATCAGATTTGATGATGGGTTATTTATCTTTCTTTTTTTGCATTAATGATAAGATTTTAATGCTTGAAGTAGTCAATAATGGGGTGCTGAACATGCCTTGTTCTCTGCTGTTTAATGATCATAATCTGTTTCAAAAAGTTGGTTCCTAACTTGTAAGCTAGAGCTTTCAGAGTTTAAATATTATAAATTTTGTATGTGAGAAATTGATGCGTTTTGTCGATGAGATCAGAACTGGTGTGTAGTGAAGTGAATGGTAGCTTAAAACTTCCAGAAGTTAATATTTTTTCATTCAAATAGTAATTTCTGATGATGTCTAACTGCTAGAACTGTATTTACACATCCACTCGTTAGCATCTATTAATATTATACAAGTTTCCTGTTAAAATCGCTGCAAATGCTCATCCTTTATAGCGCTTGGAACCGATGTACAACCTTTAGAGCGGAAATTTTGTAGTGATTCAAAACAGTTATAAAAGGCAAGAGTTTTTCCAGGAACCTTTAATTAAAGACTATCATGTAACTGTCCCAACTTATAAGTAAAGAGGGTTTGTTTGATGAAGCATTAGCATTACTGTCTAAAATGGGAGACAACGGTTGCATTCCTAATGCTATAAAATTTTCAACAATCATTGATGCTCTCTTTGAAAAAGATGAGAATTTGAAGGCAGAGAAACTTCTATGCGAAATGGTGGCAAGAGGTCTATTGGAAAAGTAAAACTAGGTAAGATGCTTCTAGTTACACATTATGTTGTTTTTAATTTTTATGATGACCTTATCCTTGTTTATTTATTTGTTTTATTTTTATAAGTACACACAAAAAGGAAGATGAACAACACCACAGACTCACTATTTCTTTAGTTATTATAAAACGTCATGTGTTACTAGGTTCATTTATATTGTATCAATGGTTGTTCTTTCAATCTTGATATAACTATCCTCCTCCTCCTCCTCCTCTTGCTTCTTCTTCTGCTTGTTTCAGCTACTTTAAAAGATTGTTTCGGATAGTGGTCCTTCTAGCAGCCTTCTACTTCTTCTTTGCTTCAACCACTTTAAAACGTTTTTTTTTCCAGACAATGGTCCTTCTAGCAGCCTATTAGACAAGTGTATCTTTGGAGCAATCATAGGATAGAAATAACTGAATGTAACTGACTGTAATATAAGAGAAATAATTGAATGTAACAAACTTTTAGTTAGTTAGTTGTTAGCTATAAATAGAAGAATTATAGCCTCAGTTAGGAGTCTTTTGGAGATTAGGAATTGGTTGGGCTGGTTTATTGAGAACCACAGTCTTATACATTTGTATACCTGAGAAATAAAAGATTACTACCTCTACTTCCAGGATCTCATTGATTCTGGGGCTGGGTACTTGTTCTTCTTCCTCTAGTTTCTTCTATTGATATTACCAGTTCTAAGAGTCATGAACTCGGGAGAACAACTTATTTATTATTGTTTCAATCTTTAACAAGCACATTACGAGCCTGTTTGACCATGCTATGAAATCTGCTGTGTAAAAATCACTTAGAAAATTATTTTAAGGTGATTGGCCAAAGTATTGAAGTATCTTCCAGTTAGCAAAAGCAGAAAACCTGCTGTAATAGAAAAAAAAATAGTTATATAGAGAAAAATAACTATGTTTTTGCTAGGAAGCTATAGTAGAAGGACAAAAAGAAAATTTAGACAAAATGAGTATTTGGTTTTGATGTATATATTTGAAACTCATCAAGTGAAATAATTTATATTATCATTGTTGCCTATTAAGTGGCATCTTTATTTACTTTCTTTTTTACAGGCCATTCATGACCATTGCAATCAAACAACGCAGATGCCAGCAGGGTTCCTCAACTAGTCACTTGTATGGGGATATTTGTAATTGATGAATTGATGAAATGGCTATTGTATATTTTTAGACCTTTCTTTTCTATTCGATCAAATGATTATTGTATATTTTTAGAGATGAGGGATTTTTCAAAGAAACTAAGGGTGTTGGGAATTACAAACTTTGAGCTATTGTCAGAAGCTCTTTGCCTTAATCCTTCTTATCATAAAGATGGACCGCGCTGTGTCAGTTTTTATTGTGGGTAATACTATCCACCATGCCCTGAACCTTAATTAACTACGGGCACTGCAAAACACACTGATGGTGACTTCATGACAGTACTTCTGCAAGATCAGATGGGTGGCTTCAAGTTTTTCATGAGAATCAGTGGTTAATGTTCCTCCTTTGAATGAAGCACTTGTTATAAACAATTGAGATCTTTTACAGGTAACTGTTGTAATAGTTTATTATGTTTTTAAAGATAAATGGTCTTGAGATAGATTAAATTTGTGCGCAAAAGGTGACCTTAATTTTAACTATGTGGGCCATTGGTGTTCCACATGCAACCAGCCTTTGTTTTTTTAAGTTTTGAGTGATGAATGCAGTTTCATCTGTCTCTAATTTACCCTTACATGCATGTATAAAGAATAACATGATGGTTGATTGCATAGCTGTGAGTCTGGCATTCTTTGTCTTGAACTTTATAATTCCTGTGGCGCTGATTTTATAAAACGCCTTTCTTACAAACTGAAAGATACATATACTGGCATTGCGCCGTTTTGTTTTTGTGATATTCATAGTCATTGTTGTTTTCTTTGAAAAGTAATCTAATAGCAGAACTATACAACTAAATTTTTTAAAGGAAACAGGTTGCCAATCCATGACATGCAAAATTTAGCAAAATTGACGCAAAAGAATGCTATGTAATGGAAAAAATTGAGGTCAAGACACTACTTTATACCCTCCATATGTCATTGAATATTCTTTTAAGAGTGATGATACTTGCCTATACTTTCACATCTTAAAATCCTCGGATTTTTAGGTGGCCTGGATTTTGACAATTCTAAAAGAGGTATAGAAACAGGATTCCGTTGTAGTATATGAGAGAGTTTTGTGAGATATTTATCTTTGCATGCATGTTTCATTTTCCATCTAAACATATATTGTCTCAAATGACTTCTAGGAAATTAAGCCCCGTTGTTTATTTATGTTATCAGTAACCATTTTCCTCAATCTTCTGGTTGATCTATCTTGCCTCATGATTCCATTTAGATATGGTCCTTTACAGTTCTACTTTTCCTCAAAGTGAATAACATGAAGATGTATATATATATTGGAGGAGTGCCAGCAACACTCTCTTGTCACTCTCTTTTCAACACTCTCTTATTGATTGGTTAAAATTCATGTAGGTCCCACCAAATTGGGAGTGGAGCCCATATAAATTAGTGGACCTTACATGAAGTTTAACCAATTAAAGAGAAAGTGCTGGAAAGAGAGTGATAAAGAGAGTGTTGCTAGCATTTCTCATATATATTATTCTCAGTAGGTTGCTTTCATATGAAACTTAGAGGACATGATGCAACATAGAAGTGAGCTAATCTCAAATCTTAAGACTTTCGTTAGACTACCGTCAACATACACAAATTTTATAATAATATTTATCATTTTCCTTCATGTTAGTGCAGCTTATAACAAATGACATGTTCGTTAGTGTTTATCACCAGGTCATATCGAGACATATTGACGGATTTCCATAGCAAGCTTCTTTATGAAGTATATCTCGACACACTACGATTCCAAAGGCCTTGATGGAAACTCTTGCTTGCTATATTTCAGGTTACACTCTTGATTCTCTTGGATGTGGATTTACTCTACTTATCACAGATCACAGATAACTTGAGCCTTTGACTGGGATTCTCAGTATCAAGGGAATTTTAAATAACAGTACCAACTCGTAGAGACCGCAAAAGTGGCATTTAATTTTTGGGTCTTGCTGAGCAGTGCCCTTAGAGCGTTTGTTGAGAAATTGATAAGTTTTATATTTGTGATACTTAGGGTCCATTTAGGGGTTAGGATAAAAAGATAGGATGTAATACAATTATCCTTTCCTATTCTAATTTGCTGTTTGTTTCATTCATAAGATATGATACACCTATTCTATTGATTATCATATCATATCGGCTTAGTGTAAACTCCATCCTAAGGGGGAGGCTAGGTTAGGAATACATGACAGGATAGCAATTCTTTTTTTCCTTCTCATCCTCACTCCAACTCAACATCTGCATCATCCTACCCCTTCCGTCGTTGACCCGCTCCCTTTACATCAGCTTGAATTGTTCTGTCCCCCTCTCGTCTGCCTCTCCCAACACTGGTGCCAGGGTTTCATCAAATTTCTTACATTTGATGAGCTGAGCTCTCCTTTGGCCTCCTCTTTGATGTTTATTCAAGTTCGGGTGCTTAAAACAGCTTAGTGCTTCAGCAACACAAACTGTGCCTTTGTTTATATCTGTTGCTGCATCATTTTGAAATTATCTTGATAGTGTTATTATTTAGGAACAATTTGGAAATGCATGACATTGATAGTTGGTAAACATTCAAGCTTGAAATCAATTTATGGTCAGCAAGACCCAAAAATTATGAATCGTATCGTGTCGTATAATGTAATCAGTTTATACTTAAAACGATACACGTATAATGTAATCAGTTTTAACAAAAAGTTAAAACGATACACGTATTGGCTAAGCTGCATAAAGAAACATAAAAGAGAATAAGAAAGTGAGATAGGTTTATATACAAAGTGAGATACATCACATGGATGGGGAAAAGATTTTTGTGGAATTCGGATAAAGACTATAGAGGCAGAGTATTTTGCCTTGCATTAAAATAGACGACACTCACTTTTTCAATCAGAAGAGATATTTTCTCATTTGTGCATCTTTCAAGTCTTCATCTTTATTCTATCAAATAAAGGAAAAAAATTAACCAGCTACTCTAGAAACTGAAGAATAAGAATCTTTTACATGGAATTTGGACTGGAGCATCAGATAGTTGTTGTTCTTGCCTTGAACACTGCACTTGAACATGGCATTGTATAAAGCTATGTCACCGGATTCAACATTTTATTACTAGTATAAAGCAAAATTTAATCTTGCAATGTTTATTTTTGTATTATTAGGGTCAGGCTAAAACTGGCTACATTCCAGTTTTGTCACTTCAAATGTGTTATCTAGAAATGCACTTGCCCAAGTGATGATCTTGTAATATTCAATAACTTCAATCCGAATTGAATTGTATACATTTTATCCTGGCAATTCAGTTAAAGCATATAATTTGAACTGAGGTTTTTGAACTAAGAGTGCATCTCTTGATTGCTTGACTTCAAGGTACATTTTCATTATTGGTTAAGAAATTTAAAACGATCAAGATCATGGTAGACTTTTGATGAATTGAATTTGCGATATTCATATGATCATTACTAAATCTGTTTTTATGTTGCAGTCAAGAGAGGCAACCTTGGACAGGAATTGCACAAGGTTTTGATGGTTGAAAGAAGCTTTGGAGAAGACATACTTAAATATCTCAATGTGGAATATGAACATATTGTTTTTGAGACTAATATATTGGAAGCTGATATTTTCTTATGGAGAGACTAAATTACGGAACCATGGTCTTTACTCTTTATTGAAGGACTGTGTTAGAAGTTGATGAAATGGAGTTATAACTTAAAATCAGATCTTTATTTGCTGCTTCAAGTGTAGCAATTGTGCTATTGGCATTGACTTGTTGTTCAGTTATGTGACATTTTAGAATTGTACTATACTCAATCTCATGTGTTAAGTTGAGATATACAATTGGCTTCCATTTTAGTTAACTCTTTTAATTAAAGAGCGCAGATGAGGAAAGAAATGAATCTGTAATTTTGGTTACTTTTCACTTAATTTTACATCATGGAGTTGGTTTTAGGACCACCCCCTTGGTCCTAAAACCACCCCCTTGTCCCAAAATACCCCTCTGAATAAAAAAAAAAAAACCCCAATACCCCCTGTTTCACGCTCCTCTCCCATCGTCCCCCTCCTTCCCGTTGTTTTTCTTCTTCTCCCTATTCCCTTTCCTTTTCTTCCTCCCTTTGTTTGAGCATCGACCCCAAGGACGTGTCTTCTCCCTTCTTCTTCCAGCATCGTGTCTTCTCTCTTCTTCTTCCATTTCATTTTTTGAAGGTATGTTTGGTTGGTTATGGTTCCCCCCTTAGGGCTATTTGGGTTGGATTTGTTGTTTGATTTTGTAGTATCTTCCTAATTGCATGTTGTTTTTACCTTATTATGTGGTAATCTTGTATTTTCCATGTTCTGAAATCCTGTTTCTGGAAAATTTCGTGTTCCTGGTTAAAAATTGCACATTAAGGTGCGATTTTGGCATGCATGATTCGCACTTTAAGGTGCGATTACAACATATTCAAATAATTAAACGAAATTTTTATTTTTTTTAATATATTTTGTGATTTTCGCACCTTAAGGTGCGAATCTAACACACCTAAATCGCACCTTAAGGTGCGATTACGATATATACAAATAATTGAATGAAATATTTTTTTTTTTTAATTTTTTTTTATTTTCGCACCTTAAGGTGCGAATCTAACACACCTAAATCGCACCTTAAGGTGCGATTACGATATATACAAATAATTAAATGAAATTCGCACCTTAAGGTGCGATTTAAATTGCACCTTAAGGTGCAATTTCACTTTCACCTCGTTATCCTTGTTTAGTTTATTCCTCCAGGTGCAATTTCACTTTCACCTCGTTATCCTTGTTTAGTTTATTCCTCCAGGTGCAATTTAAATCGCACCTTAAGGTGCAATTTCACTTTCACCTCGTTATCCTTGTTTAGTTTATTCCTCCATTGTTCCTCCGCAGTCCCCATCTCCATCTCCAAGATCTACTCCATCAACTTTCGTTATCCCAACTGAACATAGCCTAGGATGCTTATTCCTACCCCATATTACATTCTCCTTCCATCAATTTCATCACATCTCAAGAAGCCCTTGCCTTTCAGTTTGCTTTGCTGACTCACCATGGCCACCACCCTTCTCCAATTCTTATCTGTGCTGGTGTTACTTTTGATCCCAGTTTCATCCCAGCTCTTATTTCGTGGATTCAAAGATGTGGGTAGCAAAAAATCTAACCTTGAATGGAGTAGCAGAAATACAGAAAAACGGAAGAAGGGGGTGGTGTGGGGTGAAAGGTGATGAGTGAGGGGTGGGGGGAACGGGTTGGGTAGGAAGAAGAAGAAGGGTATGAGAGTAATAATTATTATTGTCAAGGGTAATGGGGTAATTTCCCATATAAAGGGGGGGTGGTTTATAGACCAATTGGGTGGTCTAAAAACCAACCCCCTTTACATCAACGTGTACTTGTTTTAATTTAAAAAGTAAACTAATTTATCAAAAAGTATAAATATTACTTAGTATAATATTTTTCTAATTAACTAATGTTTAATTGCATTTTTTATCTCCTAGTATCACAATTGTGTGAAATTGGTCCTTGTGTTTTAAAATTAGCGATTGTGGTCCCTTAGTTTGTTTGACATTGTATTTTTCGTTTTTCCGTCAATTCTCTCTCCAAATATAACGGTTTTGTTTGTCACTAGGGGAGTGACGTGATTTGATGATTATGATTTGTCATGTTCACAGGGATGAAATTCTCATGATCGAGAGTGAAATAAGGGTTTAAATAGTATTAATTTCTTTAAATACTACACTATAGTGTTTTTTTTGGTACAAAATACTACGTTAATATAAAATAATACCATACTAATTGTGGAATTTGACTCAGTTATTTGAAATTATTGAGTACTTCACTAACATTTGTGGTAAATTGAATGGCATTTACTCTTCCTCTTGTAAAAAAAAAAATTTGAATGGCATTTGTGTCCGTTATTATTGCTAATTGTTACTCCCTTCGTTTCTATTTAAGTGTCACTATTTTTATCTTTTTTTTGTTTCTAATTATCTGTCACTTTACACAGTTCAAGAGAGTATTAATTATGTTTTACCAATTCTACCCTTCAATTAATGGTGATAGGAAATTAAAGAGTCCAAATTAAGAAGAAAGATAAAGGATATGTTAGGAAATTAGATAGTAATTTTGATAGAAACAAGAACATTAATACAATTCCTTAATATATGTGTAAAACCTTAAAGTGACAGTTATTTAGGAACGGAGGGAGTATAACTCATTGTTAAGGGCATTTGCGGCTATCTTTGTGGAAGATAATTGGATGTTTATTTTAATGATATTTATATCATTTATGATTATTGACTGGTTATTAATATTGTTTTATTGTCATCTCTATATCATATACGATTAAGAGGGCTGGTTAATTATATGAAGTTTCATTCTCGTGTTAACTCGTAGTATGTGTGCTACCAAAAAAAGTATGTGTGCTACCAAAAAAAATGAAAGGCTCCGGAAGAGCTAAAATATATTCAGAGGAACACAATTGAATATTAATAATGCACTATATTTTTATAAACTTTTTCATATAAACTTATTAAGTTTTAAAGATATACGTCAAAATGGACAACACATGGAGATAATGAATGAAGAAAATCTGGAATATCTTGATAGATAAAGGAACAGACATAAGAAGGGGGTTGAATTGTGTCATAATTAAAACTTGACTTCCAAAAATAATTGTTAGTTTATGAAAGGTTTTTGCAGACCATAGAATTCAGAATAAAAACACACACCTATGCGGACGATAGGTTGATAGAGTTTTAGCAGCGGAAATAAAACGAGTTCTAATGTAAGTGTTGTGAAAGTGTAGACGATACAAGCAGAAAAAGTCGGATGATGCATGCAGTAGACGATACAAGCAATAAAAACGTAAACAATGCAAGAAATAAAAACAGCACACACGAGGTTTATCCTAGTTTACTCCAGAACGATAGGGCTACGTCCAGTCCTTGACTTCACCAAGATCTTCACTATTCAAACCAGAACAGTACAAGTATTAGACACAAGACTTCTCCAGAGTATTCGAAGGACTTCTCCTAAGTATTCCCACAGGACTCCTCCAGAGTATTCTCAGGGACAACTCCCAACAAGTATTATTAGGACTTCTCCTTACAAGTATTATCAGGACTTCTCCTAATTCTTTTTACAAGAAAAAGAAATTCTTCTACGAAGGACTCTTCAGAAAGAGTGAGGTAGAAAATTTAAGCATAGACAAACTCTAAGTGTTGTGAAAGGTTTGACACTTGGGTAAACACTCGAGTTTCAGAAACAGAGATGATTTGTAATGGTTCTTTGGTTGGGTGTGAAAGAGGTAGATAATGTTTGACACTTAAGATCTTTTCACACTTGAGTAACTTCACTCGGATTTGTGGTTTGACACTTGAGTTTCGAGTGAGGAAACTATGCTTGGGCGATTTCAGAAAGATTTAGAGCTTGTGTTTGAAATTCGTTGTAAGTCGCCAAGTTCTTCAATCTTCGAATCTTCCTTTTATATCTTCTCTTCTTTCTTCCTGTTGCTCAACAGATTTCTTCTTCTTTCTTCAGGTTTCAACGGATCTCTTCTTGACCGTTGAAAGCTTAGCATTTAATGCATTCTGACTCTTCATTTAATGTAGTTGCAGAGAGAGAAATTAGAGTCGTTGATATTTTGACTTGTCACATGATTCGAGCTCTTCCCCCCGGTTGTGCTTGACAGATCAGACGATGCGATGCAACTTGTTTTCATCAGACGATGCTTCTTGTACTTGAAGGATACTTTCATTCTTTGTCAGATGATGTATTTGAACGTAGCTGCTTTAGATTCTTCATGTGTAGGCAGACACTCCACTTCTTTTCATCGTTCGATACATTTGAACGTAGCTGCTTTAGATCCTTCATGAGTAGGCAGACGATACGTTGCTTTTCATCAGACGATAGAGATTATTTTCTGAAATAATAATTCATATAGTTCAAGAAATAAAATTGTTATAATTCAAAACAATGATAAATAATCGAACTCGTTTGAACCTAACATATCTTTACATCACAAGTGTAATCTCAGAGAGAAAATGTACACTTAAAAAATTATTTACATATCTCCTCTGGTTTATACTATACAAGCATTAATATAATTGAAACAAATGCTACTGTAAACCAGAAGTTTACAAATTTCTTTATGTGACATGACTAGTTAGGCTATACCGGTTCAATAATGATGCGAAAATTACAAATTCACGTGGACATCCATTGAAGAGCCAGCACATTCTTCAATCCGATAAACTTACATGTTCTTTTTGTTTCCAAAGAACATTGATTATCCGACTATCCCAGCAAAAGTTGGGGGTGAATTACTTATATTTTTGGAACATGTACAAGGTGATATTTGTGGACCAATACGTCCAACAAATGGACCGTTTAGATATTTTATGATTTTAATTGACGCATCAACAAGATGGTCACATGTGTCCTTATTGTCCTATTGCAACTTGGCACTTGCAAGATTGCTTGCTCAATTGATTAGATTGCGAGCACACTTTTTTGATAATCCAATCAAGAAAATACACCTTAATAATGCTGGTGAATTTACCTCTCAAACGTTTAATGATTATTGTATGTCAATTGGAATTGGTGTTGAACATCTTGTTGCACATGTCCAAACACAAAATGGGCTTGCAGAATCGTTCATTAAACGTTTATAGCGCAAGACTATTGCTTATGAGGTCTTCCAAATACTGTTTAGGGACATGCAGTATTGCATGCTCCTACATTAGTTCATATCAGGCCAACGAGTTATCATCAACACTCCCCAATGCAATTGGTTCATGGTCAAGAACCTAATATTTCCCATTTAAGAACTTTTGGATATGCGATTTATTTTTCAATTTCTTCACCACATCACACAAAGATGAACTCTCAAAGAAGATTGGGGATATATGTTGGGAATGAATCCTCCTCTATTGTAAAATATCTCGAACCATTAACGAGAGACCTATTTACAGCGTGGTTTGCTAATTGTCATTTTGATGAATCAGACTTCCCCATATTAGGGGAGAGAATAAGTAGCTGGGAAAAGAAATTAGTTGGAATGAATTATCATTATCTCATTTTGATTGTCCAACAATACAATGTTAACTAGAAGTTCAAAAGATAAATCATTTGCAAAGATTAGCCAACCAATTTACAGGCGCATTTGCTGATCCGAAAAGAGTTACTAAGTCATATGTACCCCAACTGCTAATTCTCCTTTGAAAATCAATGTCCCAGTTGTACAACCTAGTGTTGCAAATAAGTCTTACACATGTATGAAGCGTGACAGGCCTGTAGGTTCCAAAGGTAAAATCCTTAGAAAAGAAAAGGAGGTAAGAACCAAGATGGAATAAATGAGGACATGATAGCTCAAAAAGAGCCGCAAGACATGTTTAAGAATATTGTTCATCTATAAATGATGAATTATGTCATGAGTGGAGTGAGATGGACCAGAACAAACCATAACAACCTCTTTAGCTAACCATGCGGAAATACTAGCTTTACACAATGCAAGTTGCGAATGTGTTTGGTTGAGATATGTGATTTAATGCGTGCTTGAGATTTGCGGTTTGTCATATGAAAGAATGTCACTAACAACTATATATGAAGGTAATTCAACACGCATTGCTCAAACAAAAGAATGATACATAAAGGGAGATAGGACAAAGCGCATTTCACCAAAGCTCTTCTTCACTCATGATCTACAAAAGAATGGTGACATAGACATCCAATAAATTCGCTCAAGTGACAATTTGACGGAGGCTCTTCTGACTACAACATTTGAAAAGCTTGCACGAAGTATCATAGTTCGACGACTCAAAGATTTAAACTAAGTTGCATTGTACTCTTTTTCCCTTAACCATTTTTTTTCTCATTGGGTTTTTTCTGGTTAGGTTTTTTTAATGAGGCAGTGCTCTAAGACACACTACAAAATGTTTTACTATTTTTTCTTCACTAGGTTTTTATCCCACAGGATTTTTTCTAGTAAGGTTTTAACAAGGCATATTCTTAAGGGATAGTCATCCAATGGGGAATGTTATGAATAGTTGGATGCCCATCACGATTAGGTGTTTGGGCTAGATGAGAAAGTCTATAGGCCAAACCCATGCATGTGTGTTTACATTGACTAATGTTATAAATAGAAGGATGACTGCACCAAGCAGCTCATCCTCATTTACAATATTTCTTTCTACCCTTTCTCTTCTCTTTCATTATTTGCTTAGACTTATTCGTTACAACAGTTTTTTTTGTATATTTTTTAACTTTCCATATTGCAATAGTATAAAATCATCACAAAAATGGGTGTCCAGACACCAAGCGTGACTCAGATATAAGCTCTCATTAAAATTTTACCTTTGCTTACCAATTTTCACCAATTACCATCTAATGGAAGTTGACCCATACGAAGTGGAGTACGAGGAAATAGTTATGGGCACACATATATATATGAGCTGGATTTGAACTGGATTGCATTTAGACATGCACATGGCTGTCACTAGTACATTGGGGGAAAATGGTAAAAGAAAAGTTCCCACTTTTGGACAAGTTCCATGTTTGTTTTCACTTGCATTAGATATTGGATATGTTTGTTGCACTGCCCACTGATAATGAGTGATCCAAGGGCACATGGTTTTTAAAAGTTTTGTAATTTTGTTTGCTCTTATTTGCATAATATTGTCCTTCATGTTGTCCTCTACCAATAATACACACACTAAATTTACTATTTGTATTTACATTGTTCAAGAATTCTTTTTTATAGCTTTAGCCTCGTAGCTAGGGTTGTTCCCTAGGGTTTCATGATCCACCACCAACGCTTCTCCCACTTAGATAAAAACCTTGTCAATACAAGGAAGCTTCGTTTGCTCAGCTTTCCAGGTTGGAACATAAATGTTCAGTTTCATTGATTACTATTGTTTTCAACCAAACATTGACAATTTGGTTCTCGTCTCAAATTTTAATATTCATGATGGGTGGCTCAATCTTGATTACTAGTAGAGCGGTTCCAATCTTTAGCTGTTTTTTTGACATAAATATAAAGTAATCAAACTTCAAGTTTAAGTATATGATGGAGTGGAATCTATATTAGTTCCATGCGTTTGTGTTGCGTGCTTATTGATCTTATCCTTTCATAAATATTTATATGTAGTTCGCAAAACCTAATACTCCATCTTTCTTTTTTATGTTTTTCTTTTAAAGGATGAATGTTTTGATTATTATTTTGTAAAATACTTTTCAATTTAAAAAATAGAAAATGAAAAAATGACTACATATCTCCAGTGGTGTTTTTGGGTGCAGCTATCTCCAATGGTTTTATTCTACTCTATATTTAAAAAAATTAAAAGAAGAAAAATTACTATAAACGTGTTGATGATTTAAATAACTAATAATTGCTTACAATCATCATAATTAAGTATTCATTAATGTTTCACGAAACATGCTACAGTGCTGCGACAACTCAATACTGTGTGTCTGTGTTGCTTTTAGACCGTTATAAAATGTATTTATTTAAGTTTTTCATTTTATGGTGATTTCTAGGTGTTTAAACACCACAATGTTGTCTATAAATCAACGTTGTTAAGTATTAATTAATATGAATTGGTTAGTAAATTACTTGAAAAAAAATAGTATTACTATTTTTATCATTTAAATGATTCAAGCTGAGATTGAGTAATACGAAGGTGATAATTTTATTCCAGTTTAATTTATATTTTTTTTTCATAATATATATGAAATGGATAGAGTTTTATTTAATTTCTGAGCGATAAAATAAAAGTTTCTTTCACTCTATCATAAAAAATATATTTAAATGATTATGATATTATAATTAATTTTATGCAATTATATCATATTTTGTTTTATTCCATATATATGTATAATTAAGTATTCACATTAGTTAGGGTAGGTCCATCTTTGCTTTATTTAAAGGGTCGATCGTCAAACTAATTCGTACGACGTAGTACCCTTTCACTATTATTATTTATTCATTTTTGGGTACAATGTGTCACTTTTATTTGACCACAACCACGTGCATGGCAGCTCTCTTAAGAGATAAGAACCACGGCCCATAAATTATATCATATTTATTCGTTGCCTAGGTTCATTGTCAATAATTTCTTCACCAAACAAAAAAGGTTGTCAATATCTCTTTTAAGTTTCGTGACTATCAAAGGCTAATGAAAATCTAATCCACAAGTAAAATTTTATCACTCTAAATTAGTTTTACCACATAGCTATATACATCAGGTCGATAAATTAGCTGAAAGCTAAAAATTTAGCTGAAAACTTTTAGCTAAAAAACTATATGTTTAAAAAAATATTTAGTAAAATTAACGGTTGAACAAGCTGAAATTATAAAATGATATATTTGTATTTTTTATATATTTAACATTACTTTATTTACACATCAATACCCTTATCATATTACTATGAAAATAATTACCACTTTTAAATATTTTAATTTAGTTCAAATTATTTATCATAAGTAAATTTTTAGTCTCTGCAAAATATACTGTTTCTGTTTTTCATCCCTAAGAATTTTTGTTTTGTTTTCATTCCTCTGAAAACCACACGTTTCATTTTTCGTTCTTATGGTTTGTTTTACCGGTTAATCCAGATCTGAAAAACACTCTCACGCACGTTTAGATCTGCCCTACAAGCGGTGAAGTCGAGTTCAACCATCTTAGATTTTTCCCATATTGTAAAACTCATATCTAAATGGATGGAAAAACAAATGGCAGGGGAATGAAAACAAAACATGTGATTTTTGGATCATTGAAACAAAAATTTCCAAAAAAAAAAAAACAATATATTTTAGATAGACTAAAAATGTATTTAAACCATGATATTTATTTGAGGTTGATTTTCAATTATTTCTTGACCAAAGAAAAAAGGTTGTGAATATTTCTTTTAGGTTTTGTGTTTATCAAAGACCAATGAAAATCTAATTTGTAAATATAAGTGGTAAAAACATGTTCATAAATGAACCAATTTTTAACATGGTTCACCATAAAATGGTTACTGTTTTATAGTTAAAAATGATAGATACTTATTATGGTTATGCTTTTTTTTATTTATAATTTGTCTATTTTCTAAATAACAAAAATATGTCTACAAGTTAAAAGAGATTTTTTGCAATTTGATTTTAGCACATTATTATTACTATTCTTCTTTATGAGTAAAATTAGTTAATAATGAAATGTAAGAAGGAGGAGAAGAAAAATTAAAAATAAAATAAGATAAACAAATAGTTTTTTTATATATAAATAATTTTTTGAATAGTTTTATTATTTTGTTCAAAATAAACTTGTAAGACGTCAGAAAATGGAATGAAGGGAACCTATATATTTGAGCTTTAAAAGAAGAGTTTTACATTATAAAATCATCCATGTTACTATTAGTCGGATCTAGATTGAAGTGCACATACACACACGCACGCACACGTGTTTGAACATGTGGAAGTTGAACCTTGCCTAGATTATGCACACGGATATAAATATTTTAAAATCAAAAATGTTTTCAGGATATCAACACCTAAATTAAAATAAGAGATACAAAGAAAAAATAGGTTATTGATATATAATTTGATATGAAAACAGACAAATGAAAAAAATTAAGTGTTTGTTGATCGTTAAAATTTAAAATTGTTTTAAATTAAGTTCAACTATTTTTCAAGAAAAAACTTATTACTGTTGATTAAAATTTGTAAAAAGTATATCTTAAACATTTTTATGGTTCATTATAAACTTACTTAGATTTTTATCATAATTTTCGTTATTTACAATTTAATAATAGTTATAACCGTTTTTTTATATTTAAAAATTGCAATGTTCTTTAGCCAAATTCTATGGACACATGGTCACATGCCTAAATGAATCCTGGTAGAGTAAATTCTTGAAAAAGGAGATTGGAAGGATTGTGAATGTGATTGCATGTGGATTCATAAAGTCCCCGTCCACTGCACTATACCCCAAAAATCTTTACCTTCTCTCTTCATATGTTGGGTAAAGCCTATTTATTTTTTCTAACCATGGATTTAAAAAAAACAATTTAAATGAAAAACAACTTGTTCATTCTGGTCTAATCACCACATATAATTGGCACCTAAAAGAAAATTAGAGGCACTATGGTACCTAATAGGATAATGATATACTACTGTTTATTTTCAGAATACCACAATTCTTTTCTACATTTGAACTACAAATCAGGTTTATGGCGTAGTGAGTGGAATCCATTTCTTAGAGAACCACTTTTACTTCAAAATATTAATCCTAAAAATACAAACTACTAGGGTTTTAAATTGAAGTCGGCAATCTCAATTGTTGCCGCAACTTATTGAGTTTTAGAGGTCCCGTATCCATATGACAACCGCAATTGAGGCTATATTTGTCCACAATTCCATCGCACAGCCAAGCCATAATCATCGCAACCGCAATTTAAACTGCTCTAAAATACATCTTTAGCTATACTTTGTGTTCCTCAAAATTGGGATAATAAACAATGGATTTGCATAGAGGAAGAGGCCTATTACTGCTCAAGGACAGGTGTCCATACACTATAGAATTGAAACCGACGTGTACCCTGTTTTGTTGAGAGGGTACACTATGCCTTGCTGTCTACCATGTGAATCTCTCACTTTTAAATTTTGCCCATAAATTAAAGTTCGGTTGGGTTCGACTCGCGTTGCCATCATATGTAGCTACCACAAGTTAGATGATGGCTTCGGGACAAGATCGCTGATATATCATCCACTAATACAATTTTTCATATCGGTAATGAGAATTAGACACACAATTGTACTTACCAACTGAGTGGATGAGTGTTTGCCGTCTCTCTCTTACATGCATCCTCTATAAGACACCCAAGTGGCACTTTTCATTCATTTGCATCACAAGATGAATGCATTTGCATCAGAATGCAGTAGTGGGTGTGAGTCTGGTTGGACTCTGTACCTGGAGCACTCTTTCCTCAATCAGAATGCTTCACAATCACATATAGATACTCGATTTACAAGTGGAACTGGTGGCTTTTATGATGAACACAAAGGAGATGAGAACTCTGGGGAAGAAGAGGATTTGTCCATGGTTTCTGATGCTTCTTCTGGACCTCCACATTTCCCACATGATGATGATGATGCTCCTTGCTTCAATGAAGAACACAATGCTTGCTTTTATTCAGCAGCACCCAAGGTAGTGAAGAAGATGGCTAAGAGTGTTACAAAGAAGCAGAGAGTTAAAAAAATTCAACACCATGAAGATCAATATCTCCCTTCTTTTCTTCATGATACTGCTACCTCTCCTCACTTTGACTTCTCCACTGTAAGTTTGTGCTTCCAGACATTTCATTTTTTTGAAGTATTTTTGAAAATCATGACTTGTATGCAATGTGTTTGTTTGTTTGTTACTGAATACTGATGGTTCTTGACAACTTTTTCAGAACAATGTTACTGGGACCAACCAACAAAATTCAACAGATAGTATGATAGATTATTCACATGGTTCCTCTGCAACTTATTTTGGGGTATAATTGATTCTCTTCTTTTTGATCTGACTATTGTACACTTTTTACTAGAAGGAAAGCTAAGATAATTTGTCTTCTTGCAGGGGAGTTCCTCATTCCAAGAAGAACAATTTGGTTTCTTACATCCATCTCTATCAGAAAATAAACTTCAAGGCAAAAAGTAAGTTTTTCCTCCCTACAGTTGAAGAAAATTTCACTAGATATAGCAGCACAATGACTTGTAACCCAACAGTATTCCGTGTATGTTTGAAATTTTTTCTAGAATGGACTCAAGAGGCAAAATCAATTTTGAATAGAAACGTTTATGAGTAACTTCTAAAACAAAAATTGATTCTGAGAAAAAAGAAGCTGATCCAAACTTGTTGTCTAATTCTTGATTCTGGTGACTGATAAGGGATTTGCCTTCTTTGTTTAGCAGATGGAAAGGGATAGGGATAAGGTAAAGATGAGATCAATTCTACTAATGGAGGATGGAACCATGGCTAGAAGGAATTTGACTCTGTACCTGCTCTCTCTTCTTTTTTCTTCTAGTGGTCATTGGTCAATGCAGTGGGAAAAATAACTTGAAAGGACAAGTTAGATTTTTTGTTTTTTTAGAAATTTAATTTTCTTGTTAGTGAATGAAGGATTACAAGCTACACCAGTTAGGGAGAATCTGTATAAGCATGCACATCCCTTGTTTTTTTTATAAAGCCCCATGCTCAAATTATGTATGTAATGCAGTGCTAGCAAGTAGCAACTCTTGCAACATTATTAATAAATATTTAATTTGTCTATTCCATGGCTTTAAAAGTGAATTAGCTCTGCCTTATTTTACTTTGGCTGTATATTTTGTAAGAAGAAAAGAGCAGATGTTGTGTTCACATTAATGCAAAATTTCTTTAACAGAGATAAGTGGAATTCTGGGGTCTGAAATCTGTGTCCTGGACTTGTTTAATTTATCTATTATTCCCAAGGTTTTAAATTGTCATCCCCCACATCAATCCCTCTACAATTGAAGAAGCTTCTGTGAGTAGTTTTTGAGTTTTAAAATTAATTTTGATGAAAGTGAAGTTAGTCCAAACGTGCCTAATATCAGGAATACCAAATAACAACATGTGGTTAATTTATATTGTGCATATTTGATTCCTATTAAGTATATTAAGTAAGATAATTCACAATTTGGGTGTTTTGAATGTTTCTAACTTGTACAGGATGCAATTGCACTTGACAATCCAATTGGATAATTTTCATGTTTTTCTGATAAATTTATTTATTTTCTTCAATAAAACTAGAATAAAACATATTGATACTCTTATTCACAGATAATTCAAATGTGATCCTACATTGATTAGGTAGGATCACTTTTCAATTACTTTGGGATCTTTATATTAGTTCCAGTAAAAGTTTTATGAGTGTTTATGCAAGGTGTGCAGACAAGGACAAGGCCTTTATGAGTGTTTCAAGGTGTGCAGACAAGGCACCATTTTTTGAAAACTCCAATGACCTCAAAATTAAGGGTTGATATGCTTCCAGAAAGAGAAAATATGGTGAAAGAGGGATATCAGGGATGGGCAATGAGGACAGTGTTCAAAGATGAGAAGGAAATGTCAAAGTTGATGTTGGAATATTTCACATGTATCTCTTTAAATCTCTTTTTAGCTCAGGAGATCCTGCCTGAGATCTTCCAGACCCAAAGGAACATGCCCCATTTTGTTTAGTTTGTCAACTTTATCTCTTTTGGAAGGATCCTCTGTTAAAATATGATATATATGATGTTTGTTTATGCAGGTTTGTTCCCTCCAAGCCTGTCTCCTTGGAAGCTGTCACAGGATTTGATGTCATACACGATCGTGCCTTTGATTTTTTTATTCCTTCACTTATTCCTAGTCAGTTCCAGTTGTTGTTATTAATATTTTTAAATCTGATACAAGTGCACAAAGGTTGAAATTTGAAAAAGCTAAAGATAAAATGGCCATTGAGAATTTAGTATGACAAAAATGAAAATCTAATCTCTGCCCACATGTTGTTTTCTCTCATATAATTTGAAGTTTGGTGAAATAAAAGGCTAAAATAATTGAGGAAGTTAAGCTACAGACAAATTAAGAGCATAAACTTCAAGAGAGAGAAAATAATTCACAAGGGATGATAGATGTTGCCAGCTGCATACCAACCATCAGATTGGATAGCAAAAGGATAAGAATCTAAACCAAACCCCTCTATTCTTCTTTGCTTCAAAAATTTGTCTATTATATTATCTTTTGACAATTTAGTGCTACAATTACAATTAATTCTAAAATTAAAAATTAAAGAAGTTTTTATGAGTAACTTTGGTACACAACACTTCATTAGCATTGAATTGTACGCACAATAACATGATGACTAGCAATTGGTATCTGTCTGTTTACTTACATACCATTTGAGTGAAAACTTTCAACTCAATCTATTAGAACAGTTCTATTCACATTATATGCGGCGCTAATGTTTGTTTGAACTGGTGCCAACAGATATCCAAACGTAGTTTAATTCATTACGTCATAGCAAAAACTTTTATTATAGGTTTGGAAGCACATTGTTTAATTTCTAGTCTAGTTTCTAATACAGTAGCAACCTAATCCTAGGAAAGGTTAAATGCAATTCCAGCTGAGAATTTAAACAGTTGCGAGTAATAACATTCTTTTGGCCCATAGAAAAGCAACATTGCAAGGTTTAGTGGGCAGAACTATTCTTCCTTCACCTCTATTCAATTGTCATTGCCTCTATTTTGAAGAATTCTATAAAAAAGCCACACTTCAAATCACACAGAACTTGAGGTTTGTTTGATTTTGAGAAAACTACAATGTTTTCATTTCTTATTTCCACTTTTGTAAAAAATGACTCTTATTTTTCCATTTTATATTTTATTTTTCAAAAACTTGTATAGAATGTTTCAGATCTTTGAAAAAAAGACATCTGTGTATTGAAAACTGAAATGAAAACAAAAAAATATTTTCTCAAAGTAAACAGAACCTTATTTTCTTTCAAATGTAGACTTGTTATTTTGGAAACTTATGGTGAATTTCCACTGCTCAAGTAGGGTACAGGACTCTTACCCTCTGAAGCTACCACTTATGGACTTGATAAAGTAAACTAACTTGTAATCTTGGATAATAGCTTAACTGGTCATGAAATTAGATAGTTCAAAATGCGAATACAAACAAAACCTTGAAGGAGAAACTTGTAAGATAAAAACTGCCAGAGAATTGACTTAGAATATCTCAAAAGGACCATTGGTAAAGGAAATATAACTCTTAAAACAGAGTTCATAAAGTAACATTGATGCCCAAAGTACAAGATGGGCTCTGCCAAACTGATCCAAAGTCATGGGCATAATATTGTGACTAAAAGGTCACACAGTGTCACATATTGTTACCACAGAAGTTCTCACTAACAGTATAAGCATTTCCCAAATTGGGAGCAAAGAATGATCATGAGATTTGACTTAAGGTGACCCATTGTGAGCTTAGAATGCATATAGTGATTGGTGAACCTAAAAGCAACGTTTGACCATAATACAAAATCATGCAGTATAGTTCAGTCATATAGATATTTGGGGTGACTTTCAGACCTTAACCAACCAATAAAATTTTATCGTCCTTTGAACAAGTCTTGGGAATGCAGTGAAATTTACATATTCTATTATGCAACAAACTACTGCTCTCCCCTATTCAGTTTCTATAAAATTTCAGTGACAACTTGCAAGAAAGAAATTGCCACATTACCCAAAATCCCATTGGAATTGCTGGAGTTACTATTGAAGAATGTGAATGCCAACCAATGTCAAATATATGTCATACCTTGCAATGGTTGTACTATAAGTGGATTTCAAGGATACAGAAAATCACAATCTACTAGGCTACATACCTATGTGGCTCTAATTTACAATTTTAAAGGTGCCTCTATAGTCTACAAAAGCAAATTCAATGTCATCCTAGCACCAACTAGATGACTGAAAAGTAGAATTTCACTTGTTACTTTGAAGCCAATCACGGATACCCTTTTCTGCTTCTGAAAGTTCCCCATCTTTTCCCTTCAAAGTTCCTTCCATCAATTCAAAGTAATCCTTGTAATTACGCTTGTAGTAGCTATCTAGTCTCTGCTACACAAAGTGATTAAGTAGTAAATATCACACACAACATAAGCACACATCTTATATCCATTTGGAAGACCTTCTATAATTGATTTTCAAACTAGAATTAATTCAAGGAAGAAACTTCTGTAAGTAGCTTCTAAGTTTTATAATTGATTCTGATAGAGAAGTTGAATCAAACATGCATACACGACATACCGGTTGAATGAGATTGGGGTAGCAAATAATGGCAAAACTTCATTTAATTGTATACAATGCCATTACATTATTACGTATTTGGATATCCGTTGAGTTAACGTGAACGGACTTTCATTCTAATCCATAAAAAAAGTTTCATTTACTTTTAACCTCGAAGTGAGTGCTAGCGCTTGTTAGCACTCAAGACAAATGATACCTAAACATAGTGGCATCATTTATTAATTTCTAATATTTAAATGCACATAATCATACAAGTGAGGAATTTAGCTAGCCATTTACTTACCTCTTTGTCATTTTTCTCCTTGTTTTCCTCTGATTTCTTCTGATACTCTGATAACAGTTTTATCACAACACTTTATGAGTTAGCAAGAGCATATTACAACATGTTAAGATGTAGGGAAGCTATCAGTAATTTAAGACAAAAGAAGAAGAACAAACAGAAGAGAGTTATGAATACTTTTGAGAAGCTGGGTCTGAGAGTCAGGTACTTGGGTGGTGGCAATTGCAGTGGATAAGAGGACTCCTCTCCTTCCAATTTCTCCATTGGTGCTTAAGGTAGATGTGGTTGGGTTTGCTGCTTTTTGTTGTGTTCTATGAACTGCTTGCAAATTGGAAGAAGCATACTTGTTTACTGTAACAGTTAGTGCCATCAATAAGCTTTGCCCTACTGAACTCATTAGATAGTATTCATAAGTCTCTTCCTTTTCTAGCTTGTTTTACTACAACCATGGGTTATAGGGAATGGATAATGAAGATGAGGCAGGGCAGCACATGTGGTCAAAATCTGACTAGGAAATCAAATCCATTTCTTTATTGCAGGCCAGCACACGTGTATATTAATTTCTGAATATCTCAACAATTAATTTAGCTAATAAGCATTTGTCTTAGGAATTAGGATATATAATTTATAGATATCCTTGTGCAGTATTGATAAATTTAAGAATTCATTAATAAAGTTGAGAAAACTAAAAATGTTGTTTTACTAAAAATTATTAAAAGTGAAAATTAGTATCATTTTGATTTACACTATGATAGTTCAAAAAATATGTCATGATATGAGAATATGCTTTCATGAGAATTAGAATATTATGAGAAAGAATGTCTATTAAAAATTTTGAGTGCCTCTTTTTAGCGGACATTCAGTCCATATACGATTTAGCGGTGGTTTTTGACGATTTAGCATTAAACTGTATGTTAATTGAATGTCGCAAAAAAGTATATATCCGAGTAACATTTAAAAAAAACACTAATATTGTAGGTGCCTAGTCAAAAACATAATAGAAATTTAATATTCAAATATTACAATTTTGATTATTTAGAAAACCAGACATAGAACTATTGCAGCAAGCGCTTATGCTTGTACCAAACCATGGCAACCACATACAAAAATACGCAAGCAGCAGTGCATCCAAATGTAGTGGCGAGGAACTGTGGCATCCCAGTGTCATATAGCTCAATGTGAATGTTGATGCCAAAAATACTCGTCACAATAATAAACGCATTCAGAAGCACATTTGCTGTCCCAACCTTCACTCCAATTTCCAGGATTCGGTTCTGTTGGTCATCCAGGTTTATGTTTATGTAGTCCTCCGTGTCATCCACGTACTCCCTCAGCTTCAAATTAAAGTGTTAATTAACAACAAATGAGAGTGTATTAATTTGTTATAAGTATAAAACGTTCATGCAGTTTTTAATTAATATAGTTGATATGGTATAAGAGCTCGATCGACTAAGTGAAATGAATGAATGCATTATATGTACCGTAGATAGTTTGTTGACTGTGCCACCGATATGCACAAAGTATGCTCCCAACACCATTTCAAGATCCTCCACATTCCGGTTCTTATTGCTCACACTACAGTTGGTATTGTCAGCCTGACTTTCATGGATTTCGCTACTGGCAGCTCCAAATATTTGGCTGCTCGAGAACTCATCAGCCGCATTTTGTTCATCTTCATGATCACTTGTAGAATCTCGACCATGTTCCAAAGATATTTCAGGAGGAATTCTAATACAATAGTAATAATGCAGAATTTAGACTAGTACACAAGTGTTATGGTAATTAAGAACCATGAATAGCACCAAACTCATAATTTATAAAATTAAATGCTTATTATTAGACTTGCACACAAGGTGCCTTCTTAGCTCAGTGGTAGAGCGCGTGGCTTTTAACCACGTGGTCGTGGGTTCGACCCCCACAGACGGCGTGTCTTTTCTCTAACCCCACATTCATTCTCATCATTCATCAATCACATTTTCTCCTTTTTTTTTTTTTGTCCTTTTACAACCTTGATATTCACCTTAATAATGTATTCACATTTTTTGGTTGAAGATTATCCACCTAATGATACCTCTATATTATATACCTGTCATTTATATGATCTGGTTGAAGAACTGGAAGATTATCCACGCTATCCCCGTTATTGATGGGTGAGACAAAAGAATTTTGATACTGCTGTTGAGCTAACTTGTCTGTGAGAAACAGCTCAGCCATATCCTCATCATCATCCAGCAAGTTCTCTAATTCATCCCTTACCTGAAACCAAACAAATCAAGTAGAAATGCTTGCAACTGCACTATCAAAAATTAAAGAATCCCATGTACATGATGAGTTTCATGCACTAACAACAACATCCAACATGAGTATAAATTCCAAAGACAGTTGGAAAAACACTCAACAAACGTACCCTTTGAGCACGTGCAGTTAAGGCAACTAAACGGCTCTTAATCTGACGAACGCATTCCAAATTAAGAGTACTGATCTTCGAAGTCAGTTTATTTAAGGCATTATGAGCCTCTTGCTCCAATATTTTCGTCTGTGCAAAAACCACCACAAAATTTAGAGGAAACAGACTATATAGAAAACCAAGTAAGTAGAGAAAAATGAGTAATATATATACCTACCTCATTTTCTAAGGCGCTACAAACAGACTCAACACATGCCTCCAAAGCTACAAACTCAAATGGAAGAATCTTCAAGCTGCTATGAGTGCTATCTTGCTTTATTTCAGTTTCATCTTTCCCATCTTGACCCCCCTGTAGATTTTATAGTATTTCACATGGTAGAAATAAAATACATAAGAGGAGCAATGCTGAAAAGTAAATAAAATGAATTCCAGGTTTGTTTATGATTACCCAAAATATCCTGACTAGTCCCACAAGGTTCATAGATCATATTAAGTGGGTAGTTTCTCTCAATAAATGCTCTCCATACGCACCATCCAACAAATTCAAAGAATCAAATTTGACCAAGTAGAAAGGCAACAGATACATAAGTCTCTCTGTAAATTTATCGAACAACTGGTGGACGTCAAGAATGGCACTGGCACTGGCAGTGACAGCAATAGCTATGACATTTCTTTCACCTATCTCACAAATATTTTCTTCTCACTGTTATTCCCAATAATAATAAAAAAAACCCTTTTGTCTAATTTGATGATACGTTAAAGAAAAAACAAAACTTTGTGAAAGGATTATTATGCAACTTAGGAAGAAAGAACAACTAAAAAGGAGAGTGAGTGTCCTGTGTCCCAATAAAAATGAACTAAGCTTTCCAAATGCTTTTTAGGACAATAAGAATCAATGGTGAAGAACTCGGGCACCGAGCACCACTCTGAGAAGCAACGCAGCTCAGGTGAAGGCTTTGGAGAAGAACTTCCATTCCATGTAGAAAACAAGCTCGAACCAGCACAGGAAGGTGCTGTCGAGCTAGATGGAAAATTAAGAAATTGTACAAGGACTAACTAATAATTAAGTAACTTGCAACTTAAACCTTCTTGAATTAATTATAGATATAAAATCAATAAAAAAAATTACACATGTCAACTTTTTATTTGGGCACATCACTATAGTACCACACATATAAAAACTTGGATTTGAGTCATTTAAAGTGAGATAATCACTTTAGACAATATAGTAAATTATTACAAACATTAATACTCCTTCCGGTTTTCAAGAAAATATTAATTATGTTTTACCAACTCTATCATTCAATTAATGGTGATAGGAAATTAAAGAGTCTAAATTAAGAAGAAAAATAAATGGTATGTTAGGAAGTTAGATAGTAACTTTAATAGAAACAAGAACATTAATATAATTCCTTAATATATGTGCAAAACCTTAAAGTGACAGTTATTAAGTAACGGGGGAGTAGTGATTACTTATTTTTAAAATGAGATGATTAAGGGATCTTATCAATTGTATTAAGGGTTCGTTTGGTGGTCAGATAAGATAAGAGCAGGATAAGATAAAAGATTGGATAAGCACAGGATATGACAAGAGCAGGATAGACTCTTATCCTATCCTGCGTTTGAGGTAGACGGGATATTGATATAATATGATACAAACAATGAAAATATATCAAATTTTCGTTGAAATAAAAAATACATAATATTTTTTAAAATTTAATTTTCTAAATAGTTTTTTTCAAAAAGTGATTATTCTTTTAAATTTAATTTTTTTACTTTTTATAAATGAACTTATGTTTTAATATTAACTAAAATCAAATTACTTTTATTAATTCGGCTATTTTAATTTTTTTGAAGGGAGTCTATTTTAATTAAAACTATTATATATATAACCAATGGGTTTTAACTTAGTAGGGATAAGAGGTCAATGACAAAAATTAATTCAAATTTTTTAAAAATTATTAAAAGATATTATTCTTTCAAAAATAATTTATATTTAAATTATTAATTATAATTATATAAGTAGAGAAATAACTTTAAATAATATCATATGATAATTTAAAATTAGTCTATATTTACTTTTAAAAAATTAATATTTATATATATGTGAGTAACCTATTTTATTGTTATGGAAGAATTATTTTGTGTATTTTTATTATAATATAAATAATGAAAAATAATGTTAATTAAGTAGTTGTAAGTGATAATAAAAAATTAATTATTTTATATGAGTAAATCCAATATTTTTACCATTTATAAATAATTTTATTTTGTAATAAAAATTATTAGTAACTAAATAATTTTAACTTAACAATAACAACTAGTAATTGATAAGTAATAAAATTAATATTTTATTAAAATAAAAAATTTATATTTATTAATTAATATTATTATAAATATTGAAACTAATACAAATAAAACTGATATCCTATCCTGTCATGATAATTTCTATCCTAGCCCCCCTCAAGATAAGTTTTACACATGGACATGATATGATAAGGGACAAGATACAAGATACAGGATAATGATGATTATCATATCCTATCTCTGCTTATTCTGTCTACAAAACGGGTCCTAATGGGAAGATAGAATTGGCCAATCACACTTAATGACATTTACTAGCATGCTTGGAAAATGAGCTTGGACGCTCCTATCCATCCATGGGTGGCTGACTCACTCAGGTTGATGCGTGCTTCCTAAGCTTTTGATCCAAAAGGCCTTGGGAATGAAGCCTTGCTATTTGGCATGGTGAATAACCGGTTTGATAGATTTACATCTCTAAAAAGAACCAATCCAAATTGAATGCTTTGCAAAAATTGGGATTCAAATAAATGAATAATAACCTGTGAATGAGGAAGAGGTTGAGTGGCATGGTGGTGATGAAGAATTCGTCGATGAAGGTCGTGAACAAAAGGAATGACAGAGGGGTCCCTGGAATTGAGAAGGAGAAGGTGTTGTGCAGTGATGATAGCCTTGACGTGCTCCAAGTTGATGACCATTGCTCTGTCACGCCCCGTGATGGTGGAAGAGTGTGACAGCAATGGGTCCAGAATCCGCAGGTCTCGAGCCACCAAACCTGTCCGCTGCATGATCACATGTTTTCCAGCTTCCATCTCCTCTCTCTGCCCCTCGCTGCCAATCACCAGCCATGTTCTCGCCCCACTCCCCTTCCTTCCAATTTGTCTCCTCACTGCCACCCTTTCACCCATGGCCATGCCTTCACTTCAATAATAATATTTGGTGAGCACCCACTTTAAGTATTACAAAAAGAGCGAGAAATGAAGAGGAAAATGATACAGACAGATATGATCTAATAAGAAAAAAAAAATTAGAAAATTAGAGGTGTATTTAGGGCAATATTAGTGTTAGTGGTTTATGAATTGAAATTAAATTAACTTTGTAATAATTGCACTCCATTAATAATAATAATAATAATTATTATTATTATTATTATTATTATTATTATTGTTATTGTTGTTGTTGTTTTTCCAATTTTAATTAACATAAAATGGTAATTTTTTGATAAAAAATGATTATAATAATATTTTATTATATTATACTTGTTAAATTCCAAAATTATTGTATTTAATTATTTCAGTTATTAATATTATGGAAACGCAGGTTTTATATTTTATGTCTTATTTTAATAAATGACGGTTCTACTCAGTTAATTTAAATATTTTTATAATTTACCATTCATAATTAATATCATCATAAAAAATTGTGTTTTTCTTATTCAATAATTATTATACTGAATAATATAGATAATATTTAAATATCTTAATGATTTAAATTTTATAAAAACGAAATAATAATATACGAAACATTTTATCAAGTTTCTTTTACTATGTAAATATAAATCAATTGTAAAATTATAATTTAATTATATATAATAAAATAATTAATTAATTAAAAAGGAAAAATATCATTAAATATATTTAAATATTAATTGATTGAAATGTAAAATAATATATACAATCGTTATTTCTTTTCAAATTAATTTTACTAATATATATATATATAATATTAATATGTATTTAATTTAATTATAAAATAAATATTTATTTATATATAATTAAATATTTAAGAAATTTAATATGACAAATGTTATTAAGTGTAGTTAAATTTTGATTGATTAAAGACAAAAAAAATTAGTTGATTGAGTTGAAAATAATTAATACACACATTAATAACTAGTTGGATTTAGCGTGCTTCTCATCCCCTTCATCTCTTATACTCTACAAAATTGAGGAAAATGTAAATATTGCAATTAAGATTAAAAGAGAACCAAATAAAAAATAGATAAAATTGCAACACGTGAAGGAATCAAAACTAAAACAAATTGAATGATTAGAACACGGTAACACGTGCAAAATAGAAAATCAAAGTTTGTAAGAATGAACAGATTGCTTACACAGAGATTTCTACTTTGAAACTCACCACCATAATCGATTACTGATGCAGCAGAAAAACAATTTAGAAGTATGCAATAGTTCTCACGATTGATTTTTGAGTTTATTCTTTTAAAACGATATAGGAGAGAAACCGTAGTGGTACAATTTATAGCATCAAGTGAGGAGATTAATTGTTAATAAAAATTCATATTTTTTAAAAATATATTTAATTTGGTATTAATTAGTTATTATTCGTTCCTTATTTTAAAATTTGGTTAAATATTTGGTATTAATTAATTAGGGTTCGTTCCTTATTTAACATTTGTAATCAATATCAATTTTTGTTCCTATTAAAATTTGATATTAAATAGTTATGATTCATTCCTTATTTAATATTTGTAATAAATTTTATAAATATTAATTATTTAAAAAATATTTTTTAGAAAATCTTAAGATTTGGTTAAAAATTTGATATTAATTAATCATGATTCGTTCTTTATTTAATATTTAGGGTAGGATCTTAGCGGGTAGGTCATAATAGAGGTAGTTATGATTTATACCTTATGTTAGTGGGTAGGTTGATATAAACCTTCTTTTATATAATAACTAGTTGGATTTACCTGTGCGAGGCACTGGTAACTTTGGATAAACTAAAATTATTGTGTGTGGAAATATTTTTTTTTTTAACTTCTTATACGTGTTGTTGTGAGGTCGACAATAGTGACCAATACTGTAGCCATGAGAAATAGTTACTTAGCAGTAAACGGTTGGCGACAATTTGCGCTTAACTCTCATGGGCAAGGATCGAAACCCTCTTCTGCATGGTTGAGAGACAAAGTTAGCTAACTACCACGCCACATCCTGTGCTATGTTTAGATGTTATTTTGTCATGTTGATTCCTCGATTATTGATATAGGAATCTTTAGCCTGGAGTGCGCCGTCCTCTCTCCATGGCTGAGACTATTGCTTTTCGGCGGTCCCTGAGATTAGCTATCAATTGGTTTTCAGCCGTATCTATGTTGAGACCGATTGCTTGTCGTTGGTGGAAAAGTGGAAGAAACCTTTGATGTCCTCTTCTTATTTGCATTCTATTTTGTTGGATTGTAAGAATTTAGTTTTGGCTTTTTCTGTTTTTGAGTTTGATTTTGTCCGCCAATCTGGGCATTGTGTTGCGGACTTCCTCTCTCGTCAGGCTCTCTCTTTTATCAATCGTGTTTGGGTGGAAGAGGGGCCTCCGGGGTCCGGGCATTGAAGCTTTCTTGCTCTCTGATGTAATTGCATCTGCGACTTCTTCTTAGTATTATTTCAGTTTCCTAAAAAAACATACTTGATTTGTTCAAAATCTTTAGACTTAAGTATATTTCTGTAAAATGTTCATTATTTACATTGTTTGAATTTTACATTAAAGCTTTCACTAAAAATTTCAAAAAGAATTTGAATTCAATCTCAAATTACTTGTGAATATTCATTTGTTTAGAAATAAAATCAAACCGTGCAAATGCACGAATAACTTTTGATAAATCAAAGCTAAAATGTGTGTAATATTATATTTTTGTAACATTTTATACCTCTAATTGTAAAAAGATATAAATGGTTGTTAGAGATGTATATTTAAAGTTATATTAATGTTAAATTTATAAAAAAAACTTTGGATGATAATTTTTAAAAAGATGATTCTAGGATATCTACGCGGTTAATTAACCTATTTATAAGGATTAACTAATTTATTATGATTCATTTTGAATTACTAAGTATAAATGCTTTGATTATTTGATTCCAAATCGCAGAAATACTAATTAATATATTAAACTAAAAATCTAGTTTTAGATCAGATTTTTTAAATTGTAAATAACAATAGGATGCATCAATACTATCATTTGATACCAACTTTTGAAAACTAATAGATGGATATTTTTTTATGGAATTCTAAATATTTGCCATAACAAACGGTAAAAGCAAAAAGATTTTGTCAAACTTAAACGAAAATATGATTTCAAAATAAAGATTTCAAATCCTTTATTTTGTAAATATTTAAGTGGGACCATATTAATCACGTTATAATGTTTTTAGATCCAAATTTAATTTATAACGTGGTTAAAAAAGATTTTGTCAAATTTCATTTATAGTTACTTTTTAATATAAATTGGTTCAAAATATCGTGTCGTTCTATACAAAAATAAGATTTATCGTGTCGAATCTTAAGATTTGGTTAAAAAATCAATATTAATTAGACTAATTTTTAATAAAAATTCATGTTTGAAAAAAATATATTTAATTTGGTATTAATTAGTTATGATTCGTTCCTTATTTTTAAATTTGGTTAAATATTTGGTATTAATTAGTTAGGGTTCGTTCCTTATTTAACATTTGTAATCAATATCAATTTTTGTTCCTATTAAAATTTGGTATTAATTAGTTATGATTCATTCTTTATTTAACATTTGTAATAAATTTTATAAATATTAATTATTTAAAAGATATTTTTTAAAAAATCTTAAGATTGTATGTTAACTATTTCCTATTAAAATAGGGTTAAAAATTTGATATTAATTAGTCATGATTCGTTCCTTATTTAATATTTGTAATAAATTTTATAAATATTAATTATTTAGGGTAGGGTCTTAATGGGTAGGTCATAGTGGGGATAGTTAGGATTTATACTTTATTTTAGATTGTAAGTGGGTATAAACCTTCTTTTATATAATACTAGTTGGATTTACCTGTGCGAGGCACATGTAACTTTGGATAAACTAAAATTATTGTGTGTGGAATGATTTTTTTTATAACTTCTTATGCATGTTGTTGTGAGGTCGACAATAGTGACCAATACTGTAGCCGTGAGAAATAGTTACTTAGCATTAAACGGTTGGCGACAATTTGCGCTTAACTCTCATGGGCAAGGATCGAAACCCCCTTCTGCATGGTTGAGAGACAAAATTAGCTAACTACCATGCCACATCCTGTGATATGTTTAGATGTTATTTTGTAATGTTGATTCCTCGATTATTGGTATATGAATCTTTAGCCCGGAGTGCGCCGTCCTCTGTCCGGGCAACAACAGTCAACAGTGCTGCAAACCCACTCGAGGCATCATTAATGACAATATCACCTCTCGATCTAATGGATGCCGATAGAGTGTTCCATACAAATGTTTTAGCTATTCCTCCATACCCATAGCTGAAGAAAAAACCACATTTGTTTAATGGAGGGAATCAAAATATTAGAATTTAATTTTAAATTTAATTTGTAACTTAATATAATTATATTTTATAATATGTAATTATTGCTAATTTTATTTGGAACATAATTAGTCATTAATTATTTTTATAACTAATGGTATATTAGAAATTTGTTTTATATTTAAATTAAAATATTTTAGTATTTCTGAATTAATTAAAAATGATCAATTATTATTTATAACGTATTAAAACAATGCTATTTATAACATGATAAAAGTATCTACTATTTATAGCATGGTTAGAGGGTAATTCAATATTAATTAGATTGTTTATGCATTAGATTGTTTAAATTTGAAAATCAAATTTAAGTTGGTTTTAAAATTTGATTTCATATTAATTTCAAAGACAACTTTTAATGGAAATAATTATTTATGTATAATTCGTTCCTTATTTAATATTTGTATTATTTTTTAAAAAAATCTTAAGATTGTAATTAGTTATGATTCGTTCCTTATTTAACATTTGTATTTTTTTAAATTCGTTTCTTATTTAACATTTGTAATAAATTTTATAAATATAGTCATGATTCGTTTCTTATTTAATATTTGTAATATTTTTAAAAAAAATCTTAAAATTTTAATTAGTTATGATTCATTCTTTATTTAACATTTGTAATAAGTATAGTGATGATTCCTTCCTTATTTAATAAATATTAATTATTTAGGGTAGGGTCTTAATAGGTAGGTCATACTGGGGACAGTTAGGATTTATACCTTATTTTAGTGGGTAGGTGGTATAAACCTTCTTTTATATAATATATAGATATAGATAGATATAGATATTTATTTATATAAATAAAAAATCAAAATCAATAACTATTTCTTTTTTTTTTTGGTTGCAAATCAATCAATAACTATTTCACATGTATTTGACTGATAAATTGTTTTCCAATTGTAACAAAAAAATATTTGATTGATATATCATATTTATATTTATTAAAAATGTTAGTTTTTTTAGGGTATCAATGTTAGTAAATATAAAAACTTACCACCCATAATACATTTTTAAGATAATTAAGATTAACAAACATTATTAATTAGCATCTTCATATACATGTAACAAAAAAAAATCTTCATAAACATTTAGTGTACATTAAAGGAAATTGACCCCCACCAGTTTATATAAATGCCACCGTTCACCTTATACTCTTATCATTTCAAAAAAAACCTTATACTCTTATAAGTTATAACAGAGAAAAGAGATTTTTGTTCCTAGCATTAGTTAATTTGAACATGGCTGGAGCCCGAACACTTCTACCATTCGCCACAATTTTCTTCATCATTTTATTATCAGGTAAATTCAGTTTAATGTTCTTATTTCCCAATTTTTTAAAACAAATCATATTTCAATATTTATTACTTAAGAATATTAATGTACTTCTTTTTCTGATTTTTAATGCGGGTCACAGTTGAATATGTTCCTCATTAAAAAAAAATGCAGCAAAGACAAAATTATTTTTGTAACTTTTTACAATATTTTAAAAACAAATAAGGGCTTTTTTTTTAGTTTAAAAGAAAAGTAGATTTTAATCTAATTAAATATTTGTTTATTCTTTTTAGAGATTTTAATCAATAATAAAACCTAATTTGTGTTTGATTACAATTATAAAAAATTATTTGAGTATGATTAATATCTTTTCTATGACCGAGATTATTTATAAAATATATTTTCTTACATTTGGAAAACCATTTAAAAAACATTTATAATTGTTTCTCATCATAATCTAAATTTAATTATTTTAAATATTTATAATACTCTTTTTATCCTTACAATTTGTAGTATTTACTCTTTCCTTATAATAAAGTTAGTATAGTTACAATGCATAATTCTTACATAAACCTAATTTATATGTGTGGAATCAGGTTATGAGAAAGCAATGAGTCAGGAATTTAAGTGCTGCACTGACACCCATATGCCTAGTTGCATTCCACATTCTTTTACTGAACTCCAATGTGGTGACCTTTGCTTAAAGTACTGTGGGAAGGGAGGAAAATGCGAAATTATGAACAACCTACACTATTGTCGTTGTAAATGCTAAATGGTTTAAGGATTGTAGTGATCTGGTTATAATTCTACTATTGAATAATGGAATAACATATTTTGAGTTACAATGCCCGATTGACATAATTTTTATTTCTGATTTTCAATTCACTAGCTAGCTAGGTAGTATCTGGTGCATCATAAATATATTTTACATTAAATAAGAAGTTATAAAAATTAAACAAAATTATAAGGGAACGTGGAAAATTAATTTTTTTATGCTGTCAAATTGCTCTCGCTATTTTAAAAACTAGCTTGAGAGTTGAGGGTTATTCTACCCTTATAAACATTTGATTGATCATATCTCTAATCAATGTGAGACTTCTAACCCACCTCCTCACGCTTAGGGCTAGACATTTGAAGCGTGGAACGGGTGACCCAAATACGGGAGGTCACCAACAACAAATAGATCTAGGATAGACTCTAATACCATATTAGAAATTGGGAGGTCTAACTCAACCACAAAATCTAGCTTGAGAGTTGGGGGTTGTTCTACCCTTATAAACACTTGATTGATCATATCTCTAATCAATGTGAGACTTCAAACAAATAAGACGGTGGTTCTCTAACTTAGTGGTGTCTTAGTAGCAGTGCTAGTAGATGATGAAGCAACAACAGAGTTCTGATGGTTGCTGGTGGTTCTGGAGGTTGCATGGTAGTTTTGATTTGGTTAGAAAGGAGAGAGTTGGGGGAGGGAGGGGAGAGTGGGAACTGAGGCTGGGAGAGAAGTACGAATTGCCTAAAATAACTCTGGATGCACCGGTGGACCAACTTTATAAATGTCCACCCTAGCCTTCATTGAAGTCTTGTATAGAAGTACGAACAAGAATAAAATTGGCAACTTTTTAGTCCCTATAAAATAAGAACAAATTGATTTTGGTTCATAAAAATAGTTTGTCAGCTTTGGTCTCTTCCCGTTCAGAAATATCATTGTTATTACATCACCCTAAAGTGATGATGTGGTTGGCGAAAATTCAAATCAATAATCTCACACGTGCTTGACAACTTAAATAGCATTCCAGGCAACAGTTGATGTGACATAGTGGAGGCTTAAATCACTAATACACAAAGAAAGAAAACAGAGGGATTTGAACCTCTGTTAATACACAAAATCAAAATATTATTAATTTTTTATTAAAATTAAATTATTTATTGTATTTAAAGAAAAAAACTAAGTCTGAAAATTAAGTAGTGTCATATAAATTTGCCTTAATAGCACTTTTGGTCCCTCACTTGTCACGATTTGGCACTTTTAGTCCCTAACAAAAAAAATTACCCTAAATGGTCCTAAACTTATGCAAACTGTTGCAGTTTTGATTTTCCATCAACTTCCATCCAATATTTAACGGAATATTCGGTAAAAAAAATTAATTAAAAAATCAAAAAATTTAGAAACATGAATCTTCATCTTCTTCATCACTTGGTTCATCATGTTACCTAGAAACCTAGAACTAGGACATCTGAAAACCCAAATTTTAGTGTTGGAAGAAATTCAAAGTGAGCAACTGACATGAAAACGGGAGGGGATTGAAACAGATCTCCTTTTATTTTAACTGATAGTATTTCGTTAAAAAGATTTTGAGCACTTGGAAATGAGTCCAAAATTGCCTCACTGATAGTATTCCCTTCACTCCTTCATGTTTTTCCTTTCTTTTTTTCCTCTAACCCTTACTATGGCCTCCACCCTCCCTTCCGTTCTCTCTTTCTTGTTTCTTACATAACCTCCAAAAGCCAAAACGATAGTCTTCCCCTTTCTCTCTTAAAAGATCTTCGAGCTTAGGAAGTCCAAGGGAGATTCTCGTCCACCCTCGACCTCTCAACTACGACAGCAAATGGTTCAACCACCTTCAACAACCCGAGCAACAAGATTCAACAAAGCTTCCACCTTTCCTTTCATCCGGGTTTTTTCTAGAATCAAGCTTTGTCATTTGGGGCTGAAGATCGGCGACCCTCAATTTCGAAGCTCGATCCGCATCCATTAACCAATCGAGTTTGGGATCTAAGAATATAAGGATCTAGAAGCATAAAATGGCGATGGCAATGTCATGGATGCGAGGACTATGTGTTTATTAGCGACATATGCAATGAAGAGCAGCTTCAAAGCGGTCGTGGTGCTTTGCGAAGAGACGGCGACCCACAAACTCGCACCACCACAAACCCTCCACCTTCGTGTTTGTTCTGGATCTAGTGTCGATGATTGCCATGGTTTCAGATCTGAGGAGTGTGAGAGGCTTGCAATGGGTCGTTGAAAAGAAAGAAGGCCAATAGTTTCAGATATGAAAGCAAGATTAAACCCTAGATCTGTTTCTCCTTGCGTTCTTGGACGAAAATTTTGGTTTTTTCTTTCTTGGATTTTGGATGTTGGAAAATTTTGGTTTCTAAACTTAGTTTGTTGTTGTGACAAAATCTTTTTTATTTTTGAATTTCTTCTGCTTCTTCTGGATTTGGATGAAGATGATTTTGGATTTTCTCATTGGACGATGATGTTGAGGGTCATTTTGGATTGCAGATAGTGGGATTCTTCAATAAATCGGAGAAGAAGACGAAGTTCTGGGTGGTTTTATGGGTTTTGTTAAGTTTTTTGGTTTTGTTTTTTTTATAGTTGATGAATTTCTGGGTTTACTGAAGAACAAGGTGAACTTCTGAGTTAATTTCTGGTTTGGATTTAATTTTTCTGTTGTTTCTGGGTTTGAGGGATTTTGAAGAAGGTGAAGATGATGAAGACGGTCTGCTACTCCTTCACGCCAACCTCTAGGGGTTGTTCGTCTTCCTCTGTCACTTGGGTGTTGCTGCAGAAGCTATGACTCTAAATCATAACTTGGTTGGTTTGGCTTTATGCTTTGTTGGAGAAGACAATAGATGGATCCTTTGTTGTGTCCTGAATAGAAGAAATAGAAGAAGAAGTTTTCCATGTTGTGTCCTGATTTCGATTTTGATTTTTTCTGGGCTTTTTGAATTTAATGTTGAAGATGATGATGAAGGTGGTTGAAGATGATGAAGATTCTGGGTTTTTTTAACCCAGAAACTGTTAAATATTGGATGGAAGTTGACGGAAAACCAAAACTGCAACAGTTTGTACAAGTTAAGGACCATTTAGGCTAATTTTTTTTGTTAGGGACCAAAAGTGCTAAATCGTGATAAGTGAGGGACCAAAAGTGCTATTAAGCCTATAAGATTCATAATACTAATGGGTGGTTACTTCAAGTGGTACAAGCTTGATTCCACCTAAACAATGTCTCGGGTTCGAGTCTTGTGGAAAGAAAAAACCTCCACAAATAAAATTAGTCCTACCATAATGTGGATGTTTCCGACTCAAACAGTCTTAGCAGAGGATACCTCTAAACATCAAAATAAATATAAGATTCCACATCTGTAAAGACAAAAAAAAATTCCCAGAAAATGTCCGTTTTTTTTATATTTTATATATAATTTATTTTAATAAATTATGGTGCTATTTAGTCAATTTAATTAATTTTATAAGTTATCATTCATAAATACTTCTTTGAAAATGTACGTTTTTTATATATAATTTATTTTATGGTGCTATGTAGCCAATTTAATTAATTTTATAATTTATCACAAATACGTTTGTCATATAGGCTTTAAGAATGCCATTAATTTGGTTTGCTTCCTAAACATCTTCCCTAAAAATTAATGTTGTCATCTACAAAACAAATAGGTGAGAAATAATAGGGGCCTTTTGTCAATCTTAATACCATGGATAAGTCCATCCTCCATTGACTTATGGATTATTGCTGTTAGAACGTCTCCACATAAGATAAAGAGATATTGGAGGATAGTGAATGTCTTTGTTGGGGAACAAAAGTCATAAAGGTGTGGTCGTTGATCATTATAGAGAAAGACACAATTGACCCAAGATTCAGGTCTCATTTAATCGTGTTATAAGCCTTTTTCATATTAATTTTCAAGGTTGTGACCGCTTTCCCGCCTATGACATTTTTGTTATATAATAGTAGCATTTAAAAGTCATCAGAGAATTATTAGTAATCGGACGATCCGGCACAAACCCACTCTATGACTCATCAATAATATCATGTTTGCAGTACACATAATTGCTAATTTGAAAAGGACATTGCAGAGACTTATCAGACAAGACTAACTAGCATGCTTTGGCTTTTTAACTTTGGGGATAAGAACAAGGAGGGTTTGAATAATAAAACATGGATCAACATCCTCGTTCAAAATAGCCGACAGAAGAGATACCACATCCTCTCGAACAACATGCCAATTTTTTGTTATACAAAAGGATCGGAGTAGACATATCAAGTATCCCAAGGCACATTAGCATAGAAGCTTCTATCATTATATTCTCAAAACATTAATTAATAGCAAGACCAAAGAATGAACATCAGCAACAATGTAAATTACTGAACATGCATTCAGGCTACCTTCAATCTTCATTGCTCGCTCGCATGTTGGCAACAATGCTCCTTCTTCTTCTCGGACGCAAAGACCAAGGACGACGGATTTGATTCTGATCTTCCTCAAAAGAACAAGCCTGATCCTCATCAATTCTCTCCATTTTTGTTACCTCACCAGTAGCACCACTATCATTCATTTTTCTATTATACAGCACAAGCTTCGTTTCATCCCCAATATTTGTCCTTGAAACATTGAAATCTGAAATCTGATGAGGATGAATAACAGGATTTGCAGCACCATACCCTCCAGCACATTCCACAATACTCTTCATGTATAATTGCTTTGCTTTCTTTAAAACTCTTACAGGGGCTAACATCAAATGCTTCAGCTTACTTTGCTTTTGCTTCCTTGCTTCCTTCTTCGTCATGGTTGCTCCGCTCCTCTCTTCAACAATACTTCACCCTAACACAATTAAATTAATTGAAAATCTAGCTTGCTAGCTTCATATTATAAGAAGATCAAGGTCATAATAATAATAAAAGTATAAGAAGCTAGCTAGCAATTATGTATATAATTAATGGGTGTGCTGCACGAAGAGTGGACTTGCTGATAGTTTAATTAGCTCAAGACCTGTCTCTTGGAGCTAATTAATTAAGTTTACAATTTAATTTGATTCGGACGGCAACGTCAGGAGACCAGGAAACCATTGTTTTTGTGTTTTTGTTTAAACTACATGTTTCATCCACTAACACAATCATGTTTTAGCCGCATGGGATAAAATGATGTTGGCTGTCAAGTCTGATAAACAATATATAGTATATAGGACATACTTAACATTAATGGTTCAAAATGCAGTCATGGATGTTGTTATGTTACTAATATAGAGCTGGGTATATGAGCTTAAGCCCGTGAGCCGGCCTGCGAGTCCCGCAACCCGCACGGGTTATGGCCCGAAAAATATAGGCTCATTTAAACGCGGACCTACGTGAGCTAGCCCGCGTTGCCCGCGAACTTAATGAGCTAGCCCGCGGGACTTGCGAGCCATCCGCGGGCCAATGAAATTAAAAAAAAATTAAAATTAAAAAATAAAACTGCACAGTGCACACACAAACACTTACGCAACACATAATGTAACCAAAAAGCAAATTCTAACTTTTGATTTTGAGTTGTAGGATTAGGAGAGAAAGAAGAAGAAGATGAAAATGGGGATCCAATAATAATGGAGCCACCTACTACAACCATGAGAGAGTCAAGTGTTATATGAACAAGAAGATTGACGCGTGTTTGAATTTGTTATCGACTTTTTATGTTTGTTTTGAATTATTATGGTGTTTGACTATTTGTAATAATTGATTTAGTATAATTAATTTGGTAAATTACCAAAAAGTTTGCAATGAACTCTTAAGTTTAAAGCTTGTAGTAGTATGCTTGTTAAAATTTGATTTTTAAGTTTTTTTTTTAACATGTTCTGGCCCGCGAGCTAGCCCGCAATTAGACGAGCCGCGGGGCGAGCCTCCTAAATAGGAGCTCATTTAGAAGCAAGTCTACGCGGGGCGGGCTTATGCGGGCCGAGCTTATGCGGGGCGGGCCGGCCCGCATATCCGGCTGATACCCGCCCCCCATATCCAGCTCTATCAGCCCGTGCATTACGAGCCCTTTTATTATTTTAAAAAATTAAGACTAATTCTGATAAACCAAATGTAAGTATAAATATAACTATTTATACATGGATGTAAAAGATATTTAATTTTCTTTTCTTCTATGATATAACTCTTGTGCTTTTGAGCCCTCTTAGGTAGTGGTTGTTGGATAGCTCTATTGGGGGCTGTTTTTGTTTCTGATTCTCCATGGCTGTGCTTGTGGTTTTTGTTCTTTGGGGGAGTCTATGATAGCCAGTCAGTTCATGGTCCAAATCATTATAGTAAACAGTGGGTAGTTATTAGTTCATACTCCCTCCGTTCCTAATTAACTGTCACTTTAAGGTTTTGCACATATATTAAGGAATTGTATTAATGTTCTTGTTTTTATCAAAGTTACTACCTAACTTCCTAATATACCCTTTATCTTTCTTCTTAATTTAGACTCTTTAATTTCCTATCACCATTAATTAAAGGGTATAATTGGTAAAACATAATTAATACTCCCTTGAACTTTGTAAAGTGACAGTTAATTAGGAACAGAAAATGGATAAAAATAGTGACACTTAATTAGGAACGGAGGGAGTATATGACAGTATCTCGTGCGATGCGTTGCACTGGTTGCAAGAGTTTAATGAGTATGCAGTTTCAATTTAGTTTAAAACAGTTTTACACTAACAATTAATTGATTATTGTATGCCACGTATGAGGATATGAAGATAAACATATGAAAGGGTAACCTTGACATTATTGGTATGTTTGGTGTGTGTGTATATATATATATATATATATATATATATATATATATATATATATATGAGAAAAGTGAGAGAAAAGAATAAAAAAAAAAGAGTAGAAAATAAGATGATTTTTAAGTTGTTTGGTTGAAGAGAAAGTGAAATGAAAAGTAAGAGAAAGGAAAACTGTTAATTTATAAAATGTTTACTATATTTACTTAAAAATTAAATATGATAATTGAATTTTTAGAAAAGAAAATTATAATTTTATGCATATTATTAAATATTTATGTGTATTATTAATATTTTTATTATTTTTTGTTATTTTAAAAATTATGACAAACTATAATGTGAGGGGGTATTTTTGTCAAATCACACAAAATACCCCTTCTCATCACATTTTCTCACCAAAGTAGAGGAGAAATCTTTTTTTTTTTTTACTCCATCCTAATTTTTCTCTTCTCTTCATATTTTCTCATGTACCAAAGGAGAGAAAAAATATTAGAATTTATGTTTTCTTTAGTACATTTCTTTTCTCTTCTTTTTCATGCTTTTCAAAAAAAAAAAAACATATGAAAAGGGCTTGAGGTGAGAAAAGTTGTATGGACCTGGTAGAATTTAAAGTAGATGGAGTTTAACAGAAGAACGAATAAGTGCGGACGACTTATATGTTTTTGAATCCTTCCTAAACCATCCACACATAAAAGATGATGATTAGATTATATGAAACTGAACTAGTAACAAAACATTTGACATCAGTTTTAAAAACTGAATCAAAGTTTCAAACAGAAGATCATTACATACTTTCACAAGTTTTAATTTAAACACCTCCTTGCAAACAATATTTTTCATGCAATGCACGCCACCTATTCCCATGCCATCCACGTACATTTTCAGACCCTTTCTTAAACTCACACGAGATACTATAACGTACAATTGCCCATTTGAAAAAACAGATTTTAGTAAGAACACACCAATCCTTCAATTAAGAAAATCACATCATTATTTATTTAATCAAAATTAGGCCTTTAAGATTGTTTCATTGAGAAAATCTATCAATTTTGTACTTAATTGCCTAAGTATATCACAGTAGCTACTGCAATAATTTACTAATTTTTGCAACACACTAATAAATATAAAAAACAATAATGTCAAAAAATATCTCAAAGAGTAGTCTAAAAAATTACATACCCTCTCTTTTATAAGTATATCAATTTTTTTTTTTAAATTGCAATCATAATTTCAACACATATATGGTGAAAAATAAATGTCTCTCAAATAGTTTGGCTCATACAAATCAAACCCTCGACCTAGATGTTGAAATGACTAATATTTTTTTTTAAATGGACCAAATCTTACGACTCAACCGGCATATTTTGATTATAAGATAGAAAGTGTGTGAATTTATCACAACTCAATCAATATATAAAGACTCTTCATGAACAGTCAAATCCGGTGAAAAAAAATGATGATGTCCCTACCCGCCCCACCCTCCACTTTTTTAACTCTAATCTACATGTTAGGACAGATAAATTAACAAGGGCACCAAATCTTGTATGGGAAAAGTAATAAGGATAAATTTAGTAAGTTTTATTCCCTCTAAAATAAGGAAAAATTGATTTTTCTGGCGGTATGTATGGTCGTCTAAAATTGCTAAAAAAAATTATTACATGTAAAATCAGAGTTGGGTAAAAATTGCTACAAATATGTTTGTGGCATCTGGAAATATGACAAACACATGCCTATCAGTCAAATGTTTAGTGACAGTTATAAACTGTGACAAAGTGTAAAAAAAAGCCACCACTAAAAAATGTTTATTATGTTTTGATAGTTCCGGCTTATTAATATAATTAACATACATAATAATAAAAATACCATAAATTGTAATTTTATTTAGAAAAGCTCAAATGTGTATTGATAAAAAACTTTTAAAATATTTTTAAAAATTTAAAATAAAAAATACAAAATATTTTTAAAAATTTAATTTTCTAAATAATTTTTAAAAAAAGTTATTATTCTATTAAATTTAATTATTTGAGTATGATTTCTATGTTTTCTACAACCGAAATTATCTTTAAAAACTATTTTTTTTTGTTACATTTGGAAAATCTAAACTTAATTTATTTATGTGGAATCAGGTTCTGAGAGTGCAATGAGTCAGAATTTCAAGAACTTTTTATTTTTAAGGATTGTAGTGATCTTGCTATAATTCTTTGATTGAATAATAAAATATTATCTTTTCGGTTACAATGTCCGATTGATATATTTTTTATTTCGGATTTTTTAATTCATTAGCTAGCTAGTATTTGGTGCATTATAAATAAATATATTTCATTAAATAAGAAATTATAAAATTAAGAAAAATTAACAAAATTATAAAGGAAATGTGATAATTGATTTGTTAATTCATTGCTTGATCATATTTTGCTCGCGAGATTAGTCTCATGGTTGTCGGCTATGAGATGCCTTGAAAAATCCAATAAGTGATACAACCCACTCATTTTGCGTTAAAAAGCACTCTTAGGTTAAAATTATCAGAGGCTATTACCTAATTAGAGAGAAAATTATGTTGGACAGAATCCTATTACGAGTTTAGGGTGAGCTAGAGCTTGAGACCCATTTTAGATGCAATTGAGGAGCGAGAGTAGATACTACCGGAGAATAGCAATTACTTTATATTTTTCTCTTAGTTCAAGATGTGTTTTTCATATATATGATGAGTGACTAAATATCTTTCTTGAGGTTACGATGTAATTTAATGTTGTGAACCTCAGTTTTATTCTAGTGTCTTGATTTCTTAGTTGACTTGAATTATCTCTCTTTTAACTCTACATTTTGAACTGATCACTCGTAGATGCTTTTGTTGATTAGCATTACATGACCATTGTGTTAACTAAATTATTCAAGGGATAATCATTTTCTTATATGACCAACTAGGCTTTCTATAGTTTCAATTAGGTTAACTTATTAATAAGCTTCTTAGCTCTTCATGTGAATTCTAACACTTTTATATGACTAACTGATTGGTCATGAGTAGTTGACTTGTACTTCATTCATTTTTTAATATCTGTCACTTTAAGGTTTTGACCCATGTATAAATGATTAATATTAATGTCCTTTTTTCTATCAAAATTACTATCTCATTTCCTAATATATCCTTTATTAAGGAACAGAGTGAAAACTCTCTTAAAGTTGAAAAAGTGATAAATAAATAAAAAAAATAAAAAAATAAAAAATTGATAAGGATATAAAGGAATAGAGGGAATATATACATATGTTTTTTCAGCTGTACCTATTAGAAGGGAACTAATGTTGACATGTTGAAGCCTTTATATATTGGGAACTTAAAGGTTTGAATTTAGAGATTGATCACCTGAGGGAGGAAAACTCATGACATTGATTTTAGGTTGAGATTTGTATGCATAATATAATGTCATGTCTATTAGTCCAAAAATATAATGTCATGTCTAGATGAATTTTCAGTCACCAAAACCCACACGAAAGAGTTTACTATTGGTTTATTTGGAACCAAAATGAAGGGTGTCTTCATGTGATTCATATTGGTAATAGACAAGCAAAACCAATAGGAAAACTCGTGGAATTGACAAAATCCGATCATGATCTGTTTTGTTGAGTTTGATTTTATCTTAACCAGCATGGTTAACTGCTTTTCGGTTTTGTTTCTAATGATATTGTTTCAATAGTAATAAAAATAATGTAATAATTTATTACAGGATAAATAATATATAAAATAGTTGTGAACATTATAAAGCACCATCTAATCCAAAGGATATGGTTTAGTTTGATTTAAGTCTAGTTACTACTCCCAACTGACTATTTGAATTTTTCTCATGTTCCATAAACAGAGCAATCAGAAGGAAGAGATGCCACAGTATATGGACAAAGCCTCCTAAAATCTTATTAGAATAATCACAGCTTAGTCATTTAAGCAAAATTGTTGAACTAATACAAGAATAGTTGGGCAGCAGCATATCTTTTGTCCTAAACAACTTTCATTATCTTTGAATGGTAATAAATAGAAAAATATACCTAACATTTAACCTTTAAGATTGATTTAAAGCGATGAAATGATATGCACAAGGTGTGGTGTAGTGGTTAGCTTAGCTCACTTCGTCCTTTAACCTTTAAGTTGAGGTTTCGATCATCACCCATGGGAACGGAGCGCATTTCGTGACCAGTCGTTTACCGCTTAATGCTAGCAGTTGTAGTGAGAGGATTAGTCATCACTGTCGGTGGCGTATACCCTTGTCTAAAAAGAGGAAGAAAACCCTAAGACATGTCAAAGCTTAAGAATGTGTTTGTATTTCCTGCTGTACACATCCCAAGTCAATTCAAATACGTTTTTTGTCAATTCATATTTATTGTGGTTTTGTGCAACTTGAACATAAATACGTATACACACCAAAACGTGAGAACCTGAAGAGTCTATAGTTTAAAGCTTTCGTCTGTTGATCTCCAGCAAAAGTAGTCACTTTGGGTCCATTTTGTTGGTTTAGTGCCAAACAAGGTGGAAACTTTACAAGTGAGGCCTATAGCTAGCTTCATCATGAAATGTTCCATTGCATTTGATATGACCAATCAAATTCACATGCCTAATTCAATCTCAACATTATATACAAATAAAAATATATCTAGCAAAATCAGTTTATACATTGGCTTACAATATGAAATAATTAAAAGCAAAACATGTGTTAATAGTTAATAAACATTTATACAACTCCTATATGCATGAACTGAAAAACAAGATAACTAAAACAAGCTTTTCAAATGTCAAAAATTGAATATGAAGAAAGCTCCCTCTTATACATAAAACTACAACTAGGTGTTAAAAACCAGCTATATATGAAGCTCATGGTTTTTGCTTCTGTGTGTAGATGTAGTCCGTGTGAGCAATAAGTGTTCTTCTCATCAAGCATTCTTCTTCGTTAATCCCCTCACAATTTTCCTCCTCCATGCCAACCTTCTCATCATCTTCCAAAACCTTAGTTCAAGCATGTTTAAGAAGAAGATTCTTAATTGAACAACACGAAAGAGAAACGTACATGATGAAATTGCAGAGAATTTAGTAAGTTTTATTCCCTCTAAAATAAGGAGAAATTGATTTTTCCGGCGGTATGTATGGTCGTCTAAAATTGCTAAAAAAAATTATTGCATGTAAAATTAGAGTTGGGTAAAAATTGCTACAAATATGTTTGTGGCATCTGGAAAGATGACAAACACATGTCTATCAGTAAAACGCTTAGTGACAGTTATAAACTGTGATAAAGTGTAAAAAAAAGTCACCACTAAAAAATGTTTATTATGTTTTGATAGTTCCGGCTTATTAATATAATTAACATACATAATAATAAAAATACCATAAATTGTAATTTTATTTAGAAAAGCTCAAATGTGTAAGAACAAAGCTTCAGAAGAGACAACCAAAAGCTAATCACCAACATGGAACCACAATCTCATAAAAAAACAAAACAAAGAATCCCAACAGCAACATCCTAATAGGAATATACCACGGATTGTAAATTGATATTTGTAATTAAGATATTAATTAGATAGTACTTTCGATCATCCGTACTTTCTAAACTAAAATTTACAAATATATAAGATTTAGATGAATATAACGGATAATATCACTAATTATATTTTCAATTAAGAATAAGTGTTTTTATTCAGTTGCTTATTTACTTAATAAAATAAAATTTAAATTATATTTAATTTTTTTAATGAAACATTAAGTAATAATATTTACATTAGTAATATATAATACAAATGAATTATATTTAAAAACCACGAAAAACGGGAAAAAACTGCTACTTGCCTCTGCTAGGGTTTCTTGAGCACCTTCCCTGGGCGGCGGAGGCCCTGTTGCTGGCTTCCCTGGCGGCGGCCGTCTTGCCGCTCCCTTGGCGGCGGCGATTCTGCCTCTGCTTCTTCGTGCTGCTGGCTCTTCTTCTCGCGTTCCTCTGCATTTTGTTTTGCTTCTCCTCGCAATTCTCTTCGCACGATATTCCCCCTGGTTTCGCGTTCTGTTTCTTTTTTCTCCTATCGTGAATTCCTGTGGTGCTGGGTGACCCTCGGTTCTGCTCTTCTCCTCTGCGTGTCTTGTGATCTGCTTTGAGTCAAGGTCCATTTTGGTGATTCGGGTATGGAGCACCCCTGTTCTGGTTCGATCTTTAAATCCCAGCCAGGCTCGGCGGCGGTGATTGGCGTTTCTAGGCAGGGGCTGGCTGTTGAAGGAGGCGAGGTGGCAGAGGACGAGCCGGCGGGCTTAAAGGGTATCGTGGCTGAGGGGGGCATCTTCCATCAAACTCGCGCCGTCCCTCGTCTCATGTGTTCGACCCTCTTCATCGACGGCATCGAAGAGTCGATCGGCTACCACCATATTCGCGGTTTGTTCTCTCTTTTTGGTAGGATCCTGAATGTTTTTATCCAACGTAAACGCAAAGTTGGGCGCCCGTTCCGCTTCGGATTCGTCCGTTTTTTCTCCAAGCGTCAGGCTGCCTCTGCTACTATCGCTCTGGATGGCCTCAAGGTGGGCGGGGCTGTCCTTTCGGTGGCTCCGGCTAAGTTCCCCAAGGATCATCAGCTCTCTGAGCCTCGTTTCTCATGTGGCGAGGGTCAGCCTTTGTTGTGGGTCGGGTCATCCAGGGACAATGCTTGTGGGCTATCTGAGGGTGTTGACCGTGTTCGTTCGTGGAAGGAGATTCTTGTGGGGGATCTTTTTGCGGCAGCTGCGCAGGAGGTGGCTCTGGTCCTGGGTGATGTCAAGGGAGATTGGTCCCTTGCAGGTCGAGTCTTCCGCGGTGGTGTTTCCTGTTGTTACTGATGGCTCTTCCTGCGGAAACTCCTTGCTCTTGGATAAGAGTGAATAGTGTCGTGGTGAGGAGATGTATGGTTCACAGGAGGGGTTGGTTTTGCAGTCTCCTAGAAGACGTGGTCGTCCAAAGAAACTGGGTGGTTCAGGCGGCTCCAAGGGGGTATCAGTTTCAGCAGGTAGGGCTCGTGGGATGGGGGTCAAGAGGGCTCGAGGTCGTCCCAAGAAAGAGATCAGGTGTCTGGAGCCTTCCTCTCCTCTTTGTTCTCTTATGGAGGCCGTGGCGGGAGGTGATAGAGACGATGGTCTCGTTTCCGCGTCTGACTCGTCCGAGTCTCCAGTGCCTCCGAGTGTGATGAAGAGAGCTAGACGTGCCATTGCAGTTGGTAAACAGGTGGGTGTTGTTTTCGATCCTGACAGCGTGGCAGTTAAGTATATTGCGGCTCAAATAATGGAGCGTAGGATGGCGTAGGTTCTGATTCTTTATGTGCAGGTGTTGCTGTTTGGGATCTGTCATCTTGTTGTCTTGGTTGGTGTTCTCTGTCTGGTTGGGGCTGTGTTTAGGAGGCCGGGCTTAGAGGTGGTGGGTGCTGTTTTTTGATGTCTTGCTGAAGTGGCTGTTGATCCAGTTTGCGGCGTATCTCTTGGATTGTAGAAGGTCGTAGGGCCTGTCGGTTGCTTTTTGGGATGCTGGTTTTTTTATATAGGTTGTCGTTGTTTTGGGTGGGTTTATGTATATTCTCTTTTTGTTTGGTGTTGCCGACCCTTTCCTATTTTTGTGGCGGGAGGGCAGCATGTATGTTATTATGACGGCCACTTCTATATTAATATATAATTTCGCTTTAAAAAAAAATGAATTATATTTAAATTTTTTTTTTTAAATTATTGTATTTAATTATTTCAGCTATTAATAATATGAAAACGCAGGTTTTATATCTTATGTCTTATTTTAATAAATTACGGTTCTACTAAGTTATTTTAAATATTTTTATAATTTACCATTCATAATTAATATCATCATAAAAAATCGTGTTGTTTTTATTCAATAATTATTATACTGAATAATATAGATAATATTTAAATATCTTAATATAATGATTTAAATTTTATAAAAACGAAACATTTTATCAAGTTTATTTTACTATGTAAATATAAATCAATTGTAAAATTATATATAATAAAATAATTAATAAATTAAAAAGGATAAATATCATTAAATATATTTAAATATTAATTGATTGAAATGCAAAATAATTTATACAATCTTTATTGCTTTTCAAGTTAATTTTACTAATGTATTTGTATATAGTATTAATATGTATTTAATTTAAATATAAAATAAATATTTTATTTATATATAATTAAATATTTAAGAAATTTAAAAAGGTAAATGTTATTAAGTGTAGTTAAATTTTGATTGACTAAAGACTAAAAAATTTAGTTGATTGAATTGAAAATAATTAATACACACATTAATACTTTCTCAAGTTAATTTTACTAATATTTATTTATTTATATAAAAAATTAAAATTAATAACTATTTCACATGCATTTGACTGATAAATTGTTTTCCAAATGTAACCAAAAAAGCTTTGACTGGTATATCATATTTATTAAAAATGTTAGTTTTTTTAGGGTATCAATGTTAGTAAATATAAAAACTTACCACCCATAATACATTTTTAAGATAATTAAGATTAACAAACATTATTAATTAGCATCTTCATATACATGTAACAAAAAAAAATCTTCATAAACATTTAGTGCACATTAAAGGAAATTGACCCCCACCAGTTTATATAAATAATGCCACCATTCACCTTATACTCTTATCATTTCAAAAAAACCTTATACTCTTATAACAGAGAAAAGAGATTTTTGTTCCTAGCATTAGTTAATTTGAACATGGCTGGAGCCCGAACACTTCTACCATTCGCCACAATTTTCTTCATCATTTTATTATCAGGTAAATTCAGTTTAATGTTCTTATTTCCCAATTTTTTAAAACAAATCATATTTCAATATTTATTACTTAAGAATATTAATGTACTTCTTTTTCTGATTTTTAATGCGGGTCACATTTGAATATGTTCCTCATTAAAAAAAAATGCAGCAAAGACAAAATTATTTTTGTAACTTTTTACAATATTTTAAAAACAAATAAGGGCTTTTTTTTAGTTTAAAAGAAAAGTAGATTTTAATCTAATTAAATATTTGTTTATTCTTTTTAGAGATTTTAATCAATAATAAAACCTAATTTAATTTGTGTTTGATTACAATTATAAAAAATTATTTGAGTATGATTTCTATCTTTTCTTTGACCGAGATTATTTATAAAAAAAAAAATTTACATTTGGAAAACCATTTAAAAAAACATTTAAAATTGTTTCTCATCATAATCTAAATTTAATTATTTATAATACCCTTTTTATCCTTACAAAATGTAGTATTTACTCATTCCTTATAATAAAGCTACAATGCATAATTCTTACATAAACCTAATTTATATATGTGGAATCAGGTTATGAGAAAGCAATGAGTCAGAGTTTTCACTGCTGCACTGACAACCATATGCCTGACTGCATTCGAGGTTCAAAAGTTGAGAAGCATTGTAATGAATTTTGCGCAAATGGGAACTGTTGGAATGGAGGAGAATGCAAACTTATGAACAACAAACACTATTGTCATTGTAAATGCTAAATGGTTTAAGGATTGTAGTGATCTGGTTATAATTCTACGATTGAATTAATAATGGAATAAAATATTTTGAGTTACAATGCCCGATTGACATAATTTTTATTTCTGACTTTTAATTCACTTGCTAGCTAGGTAGTATCTGGTGCATCATAAATATAGTTTACATTAAATAAGAAATTATAAAAATTAATCAAATTTATAAGGGAACGTGGAAAATTAATTTTTTATCCTGACAAATTGCTCTCGCAATTTTAATTTGGGTGTGATGAAGGTTAAAATTATTCTCAAGAATGTGGCTCTTAGAAATTGAAATTTTCAACCAGGAGGTTTTTTACCACTGTGACTGATAAATATAAGAACGAGAGATTTAAAAAGACTAAGGGTCTGTTTGGTGGACATGATAAACAGACAAGATAGGATAACAATAATCTTATCCTGTTGTATTCTGATGTTTGCTGTGTCAGCAGCATAAGATAACACTATCCATGTGTAAGGGTCCGTTTGGTGGTCAAGATATGATAAATGATTGGATAAGGACAGGATATGATAAGAGCAGAGACTATTATCCTATCATGCGTTTGAGGTTGACAAGTTATTGATATGATATGATACAAACAAAGAAAAATGTATCAAATTTCCCTTTAAAATAAAAAATACATAATATTTTTAAAAATTTAATTTTCTAAATAGTTTTTAAAAAAAGTTATTATTCTATTAAATTTAATTATTTTTACATTTTTATAAATGAGTCTATGTTTTAATATTAACTAAAATTAGATTAATTCGGCTAATTTAATTTTTTTAATGAAGTCTATTTTAATTAAAATTATTATATATGTCACCAATGGGTTTTAACTTAGTGGGGGTAAGTGATCAACAATAAAGATTAATTAAATTTTTAAAAATTATTAAAAGATATTATTCTTTCAAAATTAATTTATATTTAAATTATTAATTATAATTATATAAGTAGAGAAATAATTTTAAATAGTAGCATATGATAATATAAAATTAATCAATATTTACTATTGAAAAAGTAATATTTATATGTGAGTAGTATATTTTATTGTTACTGAATAATTATTTTGTGTATTTTTATTATAATATAAATAACGAAAAATAATATTAACGTACTTATTTTTATGATTTTTAATGTGGGTCACAGTGGAATATGTCCTTCATTACAAAAAAGTATGCAGCAAAGACAATTATTTTTATAACTTTTTCTAATATTTTTAAAACTAATAAGGGCCATTTTTTTAGTTTAAAAGAAAAGTAGATTTTAATCTAAGTAAAGATTTGCTTATTCTTTTTAGATATTTTTATAAATAATAAAACCCAATTTGTGTCTTTTTTGTGTTAAATTACTCTCTCAATTTTGGCCAGCCCCCTACCGCTTTGTGCGCTGACCGTGGGGCGAAGGATTAGTCTCACGGCGACCGGCTGTGGGGATACCTTGGTCAATACCAAAAAATTACTCTCTCAATTTTGATCAGGGTGTGGTAAAGATTAAAGGTCTCTCCAATGCTACTAAAAACTTAATTTGTGTTTGGTTATAAAAGAACTTTTTATTTGAGTATGATTTCTATGTTTTCTACAACCGAAGTTATCTTTAAAAACTATATTTTTTTGTTACATTTGGAAAATCTAAACTTAATTTATTTATGTGGAATCAGGTTCTGAGAATGCAATGAGTCAGAATTTCAAGAACTTTTTATTTTTAAGGATTGTAGTGATCTTGCTATAATTCTTCGATTGAGTAATAAAATATATCCGATTGATATATTTTTTATTTCGGATTTTTTAATTCATTAGCTAGCTAGTATTTGGTGCATTATAAATAAATATATTTCATTAAATAAGAAATTATAAAATTAAGAAAAATTAACAAAATTATAAAGGAAATGTGATAATTGATTTGTTAATCCTTTGCTCGACCATATTTTGCTCGCGAGATTAGTCTCATGGCTGTCGGCTGTGAGATGTCTTGAAAAACCCAACAAGTGACACAACCCACTCATTTTGCGTTAAAAAGCACAATTATCAGAGGCCATTACCTAATTAGAGAGAAAATTATGTTGGACAGAATCCTATTACGAGTTTAGGGTGAGCTAGAGCTTGATACCCATTTTAGAGGCAATTGAGGAGCGAGAGTAGAGACTACCGGAGAATACCAATTACTTTATATTTTTCTCTTAGTTCAAGATGTTAGTCGTGATTAGGATTTTTGTTGTGTTTTCATATATACGATGAGCGACTAAATATCTTTTTTGAGGTTACGATGTAATTTAATGTTGTGAACCTCATTTTTATTCTAGTGTCTTGTTTTCTTAGTTGACTTGAATTTATTTCTCTTTTAACTCTATATTTTGAACTGATCACTCCTAGATACTTTTATTGATTAGCATTACATGACCATTGTGTTAACTAACGTATCTAAGGGATAATCATTTTCTTATATGACCAACTAGGCTTTCTATAGTTTCAATTAGGTTAACTTATTAATAAGCTTCTTCGCGCTTCACGTGAATTCTAACACTTTTATATGACTAACTGATTGGTCATGAGTAGTTGACTTGTACTTCATTCATTTTTTAATATCTGTTACTTTAAAGTTTTGACACATGTATAAAGGATTAATATTAATATCCTTCTTTCTATCAAAATTACTATCTCATTTCCTAATATCCCTTTATTAAGGAACAGAGTGAGTATAAAACTCTCTTAAAGTTATAAAAGTGATAAATAAATAAGAATAAAAAAAAATCAAAAATTGATAAGGATATAAAGGAAGAGAGGGGAATATATACATATGTTTTTTCAGCTGTGCCTATTAGAAGGGAACTAATGTTGACATGTTGAAGCCTTTATATTGGGAACTTAAAGGTTTGAATTTAGAGATTGATCACCTGAGGGAGGAAAACTCATGACATTGATTTTAGGTTGAGACTTGTATGCATAATATAATGTCATGTCTATTAATCGAATAATATAATGTCATGTCTAGATGAATTTTCAGTCACCAAAACCCACACGAAAGAGTTTACTATTGGTTTATTTGGAACCAAAAATGAAGGGTGTCTTCATGTGATTTATATTGGTAATAGATAAGTAAAACCAATAGGAAAACTCGTGGAATTTACAAAATCCGATCATGATCTGTTTTGGTGAGTTTGATTTTATCTTAACCAGCATGGTTCACTGCTTTTTGGTTTTGTTTCTAATGATATTGTTTCAATAGTAACAAAAATAATGTAATAATTTATTACAGGATAAATAATATATAAAATAGTTGTGAACATTATAAAGCACCATCTGATTGACTAAAGTCTAGTTACTACTCCCAACTGACTATTTGAATTTTTCTCATGTTCCATAAACAGAGCAATCAGAAGGAAGAGAGCAAAGATGTATCAGTAACTGCCACAGTATATGGACAAAGCCACACGTTTATATTTAGGATAAAATATTTATTTTATCTATAACTAAATGAGACGTACCTCCTAAAATCTTATTACAATAATCACAGCTTAGTCATTTAAGCAAAATTGTTGAACTAATACAAGAATAGTTGGGCAGCAGCATATCTTTTGTCCTAAACAACTTTCATTATCTTTGAATGGTAATAAATAGAAAAATATACCTAACATTTAACCTTTAAGATTGATTTAAAGCTATGAAATGATATGCACAAGGTGTGGTGTAGTGGTTAGCTTAGCTCACTTCGTCCTTTAGCCTTTAAGTTGAGGTTTCGATCATCACCCATAGGAACAGAGCGCATTTCGTGACTAGTCGTTTACCGCTTAATACTAATAGTTGTAGTGAGGGGATTAGTCATTACTGTCGGTGGTGTACCCAGTCTAAAAAGAAGAAAAAAAACCCTAACATGTCAAAACTTAAGGATGTGTTTGTATTTCCTGTTGTACACATCCCAAGTCAATTCAAATACGTTTTTTGTCAATTCATATTTATTATGTCATCGGAGTAAACATGCTTTTATGCAACTTGAACATAAATACATATACACACCAAAACGTGAGAACCTGAAGAGTCTATAGTTTAAAGCTTTCCTCTGTTGATCTCCAGCAAAAGTGTTCACTTTGGGTCCATTCTGTTGGTTTAGTGCCAAACAAGGTGGAAACTTTACAGGTGAGGCCTATAGCTAGCTTCATCATGAAATGTTTCACTGCATTTGATATGACCAATCAAATTCACATGCCTAATTCAATCTCAACATTATATACAAATAAAAATATATCTAGCAAAATCAGTTTATACATTGGCTTACAATATGAAATAATTAAAAGCAAAACATGTGTTAATAGTTAATAAACATTTATACAACTCCTATATGCATGAACTGAAAAACAAGATAACTAAAACAAGCTTTTCAAATGTCAAAAATTGAATATGAAGAAAGCTCCCTCTTATACATAAAACTACAACTAGGTGTTAAAAACCAGCTATATATGAAGCTCATGGTTTTTGCTTCTGTGTGTAGATGTAGTCCGTGTGAGCAATAAGTGTTCTTCTCATCAAGCATTCTTCTTCGTTAATCCCCTCACAATTTTCCTCCTCCATGCCAACCTTCTCATCATCTTCCAAAACCTTAGTTCAAGCATGTTTAAGAAGAAGATTCTTAATTGAACAACACGAAAGAGAAACGTACATGATGAAATTGCAGGAAATTCATGGTATGATTCCAATTAAAACAACTCACCCCATGTTGAGTATTGCTTGAAATGATAGGGGAAGAAGTAGGGCCATGTCTTGCTGCATATGTGAGGGTTAAGAAGAGGAAGAAGAATAGTGCCAGGCACAGGCTGGCACTGACCTTAGACCACATTTTCATTCTCTTCTTTTGAAAAGTGCCAATTACTATGTGATTGAATGGAACTCTAGGATCACTTTATATAGATAGATATATAGTGTTGGCACAATTACAAGGATAGGAATGAAACTTTATTAACTCTTTGAATTCTCATTAGTACATATGTTATTATAAATTTGTTATAGGGTCGCATATCTAACATAAATAATCCCAAACTTTTCAAAAGAACATAAATGATGTATAAATTCTTACGAAAATCTAATGTATAATAAAATTGTTGTTGAATTATCACATTTACATTTCCAATTTTTATTCGGTCAAACATAATTCATATTACCACATCTATTTTTTTCTTTATCTCTTTGTCTGTCGCATCAATTCATATCATATAAAAAATTTCGTAGACATCCACTTTTCCTCAACATTCTATTAACATACGATTTAGTGACGGCATTTAGCCACCACCAATGTTTACGGCGGCTAAAAATCGCTCGGATGTAACTTGCATCTATGGTCAAATGTGGATATTCATGTATCATCACTCTATCATATATATCATGTCTATCACTCTCTTTTTTCTCTTCTTTTCTCCGTCTACCAACATTTTCGTGGTTGAATACATGGGCACTATCCTATGTTATCCTGCGGTGTCATGATCTAACTTCCTAAAAGCTTATGTATTGGACTAAAAATATACTATTTTTTATAGACAAATGTTAGTTGATAGTAAGTTAGTACAAATTATTCTTCCTCAGGATTCGAACCCTGACCTTTCACCCTTTCACCTACAATTACCCTTAACTCACTTGGATGACTAAAATATATATAATTTCCTAACAGGTAGTTGGTTCAAGTGATACATGTTTGATTCCTTATTAAGCAAGCTTTCTGATTCAAGTCTTATGGATGAAACAAAAACCCCGAACATGATTATCTCCTCTGAAGGAGCATACCTGTTTTACACTATATATATAAGGGATGTATCTAGTGAGAAAGCTCTTCTTATATGAGAATGATGAGAATAAATCGTGACCGTTAGATCTAACAATGAGTGGTCATAATTAAAAAGTCACATGACATTTTTAAGTGGTCATGTGACCACTTATTTGTTTTAATCATGACTACTCATTTTTTGATCTAACGGCTACGATTTATTTTCACAATTCTTATATATATAAGAAGAGCTTTCTCACTAGATACGTTCCCTGTCTATATATAATTTATTATTATTTTGCAAAGGTTATATATATTTATTGGGTTTGGCATTTAAGAAAGGTTTAAGTCTCATGGCTGCGTGAATAACTTTGGAAAACTTAAAAAAATAAAAAGTTTTTCAAAAATGTATTTAATTTAATTAGACAACGATTGATTGCAAACTGGCCTGACTGAATGCTCGGTAGAATAGTATGTGAATACAATTTCTTTGATTCGACCAAAGTTGTGACTTGTGATTCACATTGCCACAAGTACGTACACATTTTGAAAACTAGCTCATTAATTGAGAAATTTAATTATTATAATAAATCTGTATTTAAAATGTATAAGCATATCAACACCACAAATGGAGGTACTGTGTAATGAAATGGGCCCACGGAGGACTTTAAATATGGAACAATAATTCTTTCACACTTCATTTATCATTACACTTTTACACACGAAATAATAGTTCTTTCACACTTCATTTACCATTACACTTTTACACCCAAGTGAAACGTGAAAAAATGATGAATCATTTTCTTTCAAGATTAAATTGGCATAATGAGTGCATGCGTCTTGAACTTAATAATCCTGAGAAAACAATGATGAAAGCGTGAATGGAAAATTGATTACAATGATTTCTTTGCTAAGTTGATCATAGAAATGGTGTACAATTGCTTTCGCATTTAGTGTAAGGTTGGTTGCGGCAAAAGAAAAGTTAAGAACGCAAAGCATGAATGAGTTTCGGAAATGGAAGAATCAATAAAGCTTTTCATTTATTATTCAGCTTTGGCATTTCACAACAAAAGGATCAGATTGAACCACGTTCGTTGCGGCTTTAGGTTCCACACTCCCTAATCAATGTTATGTAGGGTAATAATAATAATGAATAACTGAACAAGCATGGGTAGTGTAGGGTAGCTTCATGATTCATGAATGCAACTTAGTAGAAGAATTCTTTCGGCGCTGACCATGAATACACTTCCTCTGACTCCCTTCTGTTAGAATTTTGTTTACATTGGCTTTTATTATTTTTAATTTAATTTGATATTGTGGTTGGTTGTATCCAAAGAAAATGTGAAAGAATTGATTATCCAGGTAACCTAGATTTGATGTCATGCTAAAGCAATTAACTCTCCGAGGTAAACTTTTTCTTGAAAAATTACCCTGTAATGTGTTCAATATAAGGTGGTAGCAACTTGGTAGTAATTTTAGTACTTGTTATCCAATTCCTGTGTTTTGAGCTCCTAATAATTTACGAATGAGTTTTAGGCACACTTTGCAGAAATCAATTAGAAAATAGAGCAACCAAGTAACCCCAATCCGCTTCAGTCTAGTATGTACTCAAAAAACTGGTTGTTACATACACCACCAACATGAAATCTTCTAAGCAACCAAGTACCAAAATCAATGAAATTTTGCTTCCCCAAAATAACCCCTACTAATTGAAGTTAACCTAATTGGTATCATGGCATCCAATTAAATCACAATATCAATACTACTCAAGTCTTTTTTTTTAATTTTTAAAATAAAAATGGTACTTTATATCTTAATCTAAAAAAAAAATGGAATTGTCTTCTACTAAAGCAAGTAGCAGGAACCTGGGCCCCTCAAGTGAGAATGTTAACCTTTCCTAGTAGTACCAATATCTTCAGTGTAAAACATTAGAATACAAGGAAGTCTCTTCAAAATTTAAATTTTTATAATTTTTTTAAATAATACATGTTGAGCAAAAGAGAAGGTAATTACCAGAGTCCGATTAGTAACACGACTACCATCTATCTGCAACATCACCAAATTCCCCATCTTCGAGATCTCCATAATCACCTTCTCTGTGAGAATCATTGCGGTGGTCTCTCTTGCGCCTTTTGTGTCGGCCTTCATCTGATTCATGTCCAGATGCATGCTGTTCCATTCATCCAAAATAGAATGCAATCAGTGAAGAATAAATGATATCAGAAAAGCAAAAAAAATCATGAAACATCGGTTACACAGCCAAGTAACTAAATCTCCTTACGCGTCTTGACTTCTTGCGGTCGCTGCTATGACCATGAGATTTTTTGGTCCTCTCTTTATCTACTTCATGAGAAGCATCCTCAGGACTTTGATGCTGCTTCCGTTGTTTTCTACTATCACCTCCGGACCTTTTATTTTCCTTGGAGGGTTGGGTTTCAGTTACATCCATACTGTCACTGTCAGTTTTATCCTTCCTATGTGTCTCCTCTTTCCCTCGCTCACGCCCTCCCTCTTTTTCTTTTTTGTGCTTCGATTTTTTCCTTTCTCTTTCCTCCCTATCTTTATCCTTCTTTGCCTGCAGAAAATTAGATTTCAGAGCTTCCCAGTGAAGTCTTTTCTTTTCACAGACAATATAAACACAGCAAGTTATATATGTTTCAAAACTAGTCCATGCCTGATAATAAAAAACTACAATTGACGGTTTGTGATACGAACCAAATTATGAAGAGTTAAGGAATAAGGATATTCTATTGTATTCTATGTAAACTTCAACTTGAAAGCATTAAGGGATTAGAAAGAAAAAAGAACAGAAGTGCAAAAGACAGCTACAATGCAAAGCTCCTACAGAGAATACAAATAGTCTGCATGTATCCTCTAGGATCACCTCTTATAATCTGGTTACTAACAGTTTGAAATTGTTTTGTAAGTATTCATAATATAGTGATATGCACTTTGTATTTACTCGGATCAGGATCATCTACAGTTTTGTGTCAGAACTACAGCATCACTTTCCACCATTGATTTATAAAATAAAATAACAAGTTTATGTTTTCAAATTAAATTAAGTCAATTTCAATGGCTAGATTAAGAACTGCAACCTGCAGTTATTTTGCAACTGCAGGAGATCCTAATCCTATTGTCTCAGAAAATTCACTCATGTCCTTTCTTAAACATCATCTACACCTTTAAAGTAAAAGATATAATAAGCACCACGATATGCTTTCATCTATGCTGGATATTTGATAATATATCTAGCAAGATGAGCAGATAGAACAACGAATGCATAAACTGGAATAAATAGACTATTAATATAACAAATGATATTATGGGTGACCATTATGATAACTGGTAGTTGAAGTCATTGGCACAAGGAAGCAATTAACAAGCTGAGTAATTATTCATAACAAAATTGCACTCCATTTATTCCTTTATTTACCCTTTAATTGTCAAGAGGGATTTGCACATCATATCAAGTTAGTTTGTTATTTGGGTGTCAAAGATAATGAATGAATCACAAACTCAAGCATAAATCTCAATTCCAAAATATTGATGCAATGAGCAGAGATTATACCCTTTCCTCTTTCCGTTTCCGTTCAATCTCTTTTGCCTCGTCTTTCAGTTGAGTAATGTAATCCTCAAATACTTCCTTGCAAAGGCTCTCATCTCCAATAGATCTAAAAGAACAACAAGTTAATGTTAGTCAACGTGGTATGAAAAACTTATATTACCAGTAACATGTATTAGTGTTACCAATCTCGGATAGCTACGTGTAGCGGCCATCTCCATAAATGCTATAACACTATAGTACATTGAGCGTAGCTGAATTTTTTTAATACATTTACATTATTTATGCTATATAGTCTATAAATATATACATATTGAAATACTTAAAAACAAAAAGTCATAGATGTCCTTAAAGAAACATACAAATAAATACCAACAAAAAGTCACAGCACACAGAGGAGGATACCAACAACATACAAGAAGTTCAGGCCTCTAAGGCTTAAAGGTACAAAACGGACTGTGAGGAGGGTAAAAATGGAATAACCGAGTGTCTTTGGGGTCAGATGACAAAAAAGAACTAGTCTGTGCTGGAGAGACAAATAAATCAGAAAAGGTCCGACAAAACAACGAAAAAGAGAACAAAAAATAACAACAACCACCTGAACTGAACTTGCTGGACTTTGAGAACCAGAGACGGCCGGAGTCAAACAGAAGGTTGGAGGCAAAGGATGTGAAGAGCCAAGGAGAACAAGGGGAATAAGGGCATTCTGATACCCCATTTCAGATTAAGTTTAAAGTGAGATCCCTAAATTTTACTTCAAAAAGTGCCCCAAACTTCAACTTTATGAGGGCATTTGTGGGTTTTAGTCGCCACAACTAGTAACAGCCAGATAATGCTGCTAGCTCTGCTACTTTAATGGCCAGTGTGTACTACACTAAAAGTGCAACGGTATGCAACACCGCGACAGCGCTATAGTGCGCCCTATTAAATACCTTGAAGCGCATAACCAAACAAGCAAATAAAAAAATCCTAAAGTAGGACAACCATGTTAAATACCAAAAGAAAAGAAAAAACATCATTTCAATATTTAAGTGTGTTATGTACAGATTAATTTACTAATAACAAGAATTAAAAGCTTAAAAAAAACGAGGGGAAAAAAAACAAAAACAAAAGTAGGACTCAATGTCAATATAAAAGGGCACTGGGGTCTTGTCATTCTGGATCAGCTTTCCACTAAGGAAAAAAAAACGTTTTATAAAGATAAAGAAAGTACAAATCTAGTCACAGCTAAAATCTTCACAAGGGAGAAGGATTCAAGCAGCCATTAAAACAGAGCCAAATACCCATGGCTGAAAAAGTATGAATTGCTAGGCAGGAAGATAGGGCACATGCCAACCAAAAGGCATGTACTTTGCCCCTATTCATTGTCGAGGCTGTGATTAAAGCAATTAAATATATCAATTTTACTATTTGTAATTTGTGATTAATTGTTTTTATCTATTTTCTACATTTTTTGTTGTTTTTCCTTATTCCCTATATTTCCTAACATGGTAATCAAAATCTCAATTTTAATCCCTTAATCATACGATTATGCAATTACAACACACCTGGGCAATTAAAATCTGTCACAGATCTGGCTAAATCTGACTTTGCACGCAATTAAAATCGCATAATAGCACCTTAAATGTAATTATGCAATTAAGCTCGGCCCAAGTGAGGCAGGTTTGACCTGTTCCATAAACATGACCCATTTCCCAAAACCCCTAACTTTTTAAGCTTCTAGAGTCAACGGTTGAAACTTGTAGTTCATGATAACAAGATTAACAAGAGACTCATACAAAGTAGGGAAACCTTCAAGAATGACATCCAACTGTTCCTTGCATGATACGGGATCACCAATAGCACTTAGGGAATCGGAAATTGTTTTGATACAACAAAGAAAATCAGCTACAGATTTCGTGCCAAGAAGGGTGTTGCGAACCCTGTTCGCAATTGGCAAGCCTTTGCCTCTGTTTTTGAATGAAAATGGCCATTTAATCAATCCCAAAGTTGATGAGTTTGTACCCAATCATCTAAGAACAGTGATGGTGAGAGATGATTGAAGCCAAGATAGGAGTGCATCTTGCCTCCCGGTCAAGATATGTTGGATTAACAAAGTCTCTATCAGCTTCTGTGAGAAAACAGACTGGAATCGAAGGATTGACAAGGTAGACGTGTAGGCGATGACCAGTAAAATCTGATTCAATTTGTTGCTTCTAGAGAAGAAAACTTTGATATAGAGAGAGAGAGAGAGAAACTGAAACGTATTATTGCATTGAATGTTTCAGGTATTGCATCATGTTTATAGAGATTTAGATGCACTAACTTACTAACTAACTGGGTAGTTTACTGTTGCTTAACAGCAAACAGTTGCTAAACGCATGCCTAACAATACAAACTGCCTTTAAGGTAATGAACTAATACATCCAGGTACACTGACTGTACCCATAAACACCAATCGACCTCAGACAAAAAAAATTATTCCTTCAGCAGTTCAATGTGTGGTCTAGGTTTGCGAGTATTAAAAAATAGAAAAAGAACATTAAAATTTCATGCTTAAATTTATCATGATCCAGACCTGAACTCTTGGCTACCTTCAACAAGTGGTCTAGAGTCCTCCCACTTTGAAGATGCGGTAATGTCCTACAATAAGCAAAATTCAAAAACAATATTCTTTATTCCCCAACCATTTACAATATGATATAGCATTTATCAGTTGATGTCCACAATAGTGCACCTTGGTAGAATATAATATATGAAAGAAGTCATCTGCAAGACGTTTACGTTTCTTAGCTTCCTTCTCCTCCTTCTCCCTAGCCCGTTCTTGTAGCTCGTCAAACACTAGCTGCAGGATAACATAGCATCAAACCGGACATGGATAAGGCACATTTTCGAAATCAAGAATAATTGTAATTAAACTACAAAGAATCTCGAAACAATAATCATTTAAGAGTCCCTAACCATAATGATTCAAAAGAAAATTGAGGGCAGTCGCTCACCATGGTAAACAAATTACATCCACAGAAGTCAAATTATTGGTATATAGACAAAACAGAGCAACTTCGCCTTTTATCATAATAAAGTTTCCGAATTTGTTTTCCTATTAACTGCCATATTGAGAGAGAACACGCTCACTTGAATTAATCTTGGCCAACAGAAGGCAGTTTCTTACCAGGTGAAATTAAGCATTTCAGTAAAGCATTTTATAAAGTGCAGTAGCATTTCAGTTTTCAAGTCTAAAGATAAGTTTTGTCCCACAGCTATAGGACCTGAAATGTTGAAAGAGACTGAATTCTGAGCCGTAAAAAGATCCAAAAGGAAAGTAAGCTCATTGCCACAAAGATGAGAACGATGGATGGGTAGTTATATATGAGAGAAGATATACTTAGGAATTAAATCATTAAAAGGAAAGTTAGGGTAGGGCATTGTAGAAAAGATCCATAAAAGAATTGTTAGAGCTCGATCCTTGTTAAGAATTTGGGATAGTTGGTTCAATACATGGTATCAGAGCTTCTATGACCAAGTGGTCTAGAATTCGATCTTTGTTGCCCTCATAAAAGTTGAATTTCAGCACAAGTCAGGCCTATGAGCCTAATGGGCTCTTGCATGAAGGGGCTTGTTACTCAAGAATTAACTACAGAGCCTAATACACTAAACAAAAAGAAAAGGCACAATGGAAATCACAATAATTGAATTCTTTGCATGACCAAATGGGCAAGCCCTTGTACAAAAAATAGAATTCTGTGCTGGGAAGAAAATATGAAACTCGCCCAAAAATTAGTTAATATCATTCTAGAGACACCGAACTATGTTTCATCGTTAAAAATGCCACATAAAATTGAAGCAATATATGAGACTGCAGCCTGCAGGCACTCACTTGTTTCTGTTTGACCTTGGAGAAGCCAAGGCTGCTTAAGGGCAGGAATGGTGCGGTTGGGCAGTGTTTTCAGTGTGAGAGGCTGCCACTCAGACATACTAAAAATTCTTCAGCTTCACCCATAACTTGGTATTGTTCTTCAAAAAAAGGGACCCTGGTCAAAGTACTTATGCTTCAAGCATAACTTGGTCAATATGCTTCAAGCAATAGGCCCTACTCTTACTCCTTGAGGACATTGTAAATCTTGGGAGGGGGGGGGGGGGGGTACTGATGATACCCTCTTACTACATGAGTAAAAGTAAAGTAAGGGCAGTGGGTTAACGACGCACATGAGCAAAAGAGATGAGGTCGAAGGGATATGGATTGAAATTTCTTGTAACTGCTTCGACGTGTGGCAGGAGGAGAAAGAGAAGTGAAGGCCTGCACTCAGTTGGAGAAAATGTTTGAAAACAGGGAGGGAGAGAAACGAGGAAGGAATTCTTTAGAGAAGAGGCAGTGTGTGGGGTAAGCTGGGACTTTCTCTCCGGGTCTCTATTCTTGTGTTCTTCCATTTCTGTTTGCTCTTGTTTTCAAACTTCAAAAAACTCCACAGTTTATTACTCGTGTAAGAACCTAGTCTCCCACTCCCTTTCTCCAATAGTAAAACTCATTCCCTATCAGCAACAACAATTAGAAGACCGAGAGAGAGTAACTAATCTTAACCATTCAATCTTACATGGATAGTCAATATTTTGATCCATTTTACACCAGTAAGCATGAGAGGGAAAGTATGAGTATAACCAGTAAAAAAGAAAATTCTGAGGAACCATTCATTGAATTAAACAAACTTGCAATTAGTACCAAGACATGCAAACTTGCAAAGAAATTCAATACTGGAATTCATAAATATATATACGCACACATATATGTGTGTATATGTGTATATATCTATGTATATATGTATGCCCCTACCTTTAAGTTGAACTCAGATATAGGCGGAGAGCTAAGGTCCTTTGATAAAGATGATTGGAAGTCTTCAAAAGTCCAAGTTGACAACAACGTGATCTGGGAAGTATGATAGCATTATTATATGCATAAGAAAAGGTATTCTGAGCAGAAACCACACAAATTCGATATATCATTTATCATACCTTTGCCGATTTCACTGCATCTTTTACTCGACTCTTTTCTTCATGATACTGTAACATATAAATAAGATTGGCATTTCATGAGGACCATAATTTGAATGGTGAAATTTTTCAGGATGCATAAAAGTACAAGTCCTCCAGCTCATTTGAGAAAAGGAAAACCCTATTTCAATATAGTAAAGATGTATGAAATGAGGTTTATCGTTTGAACCCAAATTGGTTTTTTAATTGCTGCGGTATATCAATTCCATCTAAGTTGGTATAGATCTTCTAACTAAAGTTGTTCAATGCCTCTTGATTTAACGAAAGAGAAACTAAAAATCAAAATCATCAATAAATAACAAATCTATTTTTCCCATAACAATAAATTGAAATTTACGTAATTCTACAGGGACCAAAAAGTAAAGCATTTGAGATGAAAAAATCATGAGGGCAAAAGAATAAAAGGATACTAAGGCTCAAAACAAACCATAAAGACAACAACTTAAGCATACTCACCTGTTTCTCTAGTTCTTCAGCAACATCTTCAAACAGGTCTTTTGGAGTTGACCCTGAAGTGTTTGATGCCACAGCTTGATAAGCATGTAGATCTTTCACCTGCAAGACAATGAAAACAATATCATTCACTGCCTTTGTCACAGTCAAATAGTTGATGCACAAGACAACAAATCAGAAAATAGAAAGCAGGCAACAACATTCTGTAAGTAAGCAGAAAGGTTAAACTTCGCATTTTAAAGCAGTAAAATAAAATACAAATAAATTAACAGAGATGGAGAGTTAACCTTTAAATAATAATCACGCCATTGAGTTTTTGCTGTAAGAATGCCTGAAGCGATATGCTCTTCCATCAATTTGCGGAATTCCTCCCGGTTTTTTCGTTCTGTCTTTCTCAGTTCCTCCTATATTGTTTGAGAACAGAGATGAGATTATGCAATGAAAATAGTGGAGGGGGAAGAGTCCCAAAGAGACAAGTTAAAGAGGATAATCATAACAGTACCTTCTGTATCTTCTTCTGCTCTTCCTCTTCCTTCTCTAAATCACGCAAATAATCCTGAAAAATAAAATATAAATTAAATAGACAAAAAATTAATTTTACAGAAGTTGAATTTGACCAATAGTCAATTTAGACTAATTACTTGGAATATTTCCAAGCGATCAATTTTCTCAAGACGAGAACATCTTTCATCAGCCTCTAAGCGGTCTTGAACTTTGCGCCACTGTGTACTAGCCTGTGCAGAAGGTGATTGATGCATCAATACAGTTTCAAACATCACACGAAATCTTTAGAAACATATTGGACAAGAAAGAAAAAGAAAAATCATTACCTTAATAAAATCACAAGATTCTAAGAACTTCCTGTATTCTGTTTTACTCCGTTTCCGTTCCTCCTGTACCCTTGTTCGATCCTGATAAAAAATTGACAAGTAGATATTAACTAAAATCATTTCAAAAGATTTGCAAGTTTAATGCATTAAAATAACTTCACCCATGGTCCCATGTCCATTAATAAAGGAAACTTTGATAATGTATCTAAACCCTACATCTCAACCCCCTCATTTGAGTCATTTCCCAACTCATACAGACTTCATCTAGCCATCCATAACAGAATTTATCATCAGCTTAGAACTGAGTAATGCCCAATCCAGTAACTTATCTTTAGATAAAATTTAACAATAGTTTAGAACCACCTTAAACAAATTTTGCTGATCCAGAAAATATCCAACATAAATCATAACTGACAAGAAAATTTTAACTAAGCACATTTAGATGCTAGAGATTAACACTCGTTACAGACCACTCATGGAGATAACATGCACGTGTACGCTAAAGTTTCCACCCAGAAGCAGGGCAAACATGCTTGACAATGACAAATATGAGTAAATATATGGAATAGGAAGCAGTGGAACAACCAGAAATATGTATATAAGTTCTTTTAAATGGTTGAACAATGAGGTAGTAGAACCCACCTTGGTTATAAGTTCCTCCAGGAAGCTATCAAACATTTCCTTGCGATCTCGGTCACGCTCAACAGCCTTGAAACGTTCATCATTTTCAAATATAGCAATTGCTTTGCTGAGTGATGTCCGAAAAATCAATGGCAAAGAAAAATGATCACAAAATTTATCAACTGAAATTTTGATCAGAAGTCAAGAAAAAACAAAATCAAATTGAAAAGAAAGAAAGAAACCTCCATCTGGTGGATGAAGTCAACTCTGTGGATTCCTGGAAAATAATCTTTATTAGCAAAAAATTGTAAAATCCAAGGAGCAACATCAACGTTATAATGAAATGAGGAAGCAAATAAAACATACTTCTAACATTTTTTTAAAATCCTCCCGTGCTTTTTTCTGTTTCATACGTTTTTCTTCCGCTTCTTGTTTTTTCCTCTGAGTTAAGTACTGAAAATACAAAACAGCAATGTTACCATCTTATAAATATTTAATTATCGATGCAGCACATAATAGACAATACAGATACGGGGGATAGCAGTAAAATAGAATTTACCCACCCCATGAAGATCACCAATCTATGATTAAAAGGGATACATAAGCATAATTGTCAATCAAAATTCAAAAGGCATGAAGTCATAGTCTAAACTCTAAACACACAATCACAATAAAAAAGAAAGGTGATGGAAAGAATAATGAAGATAAAGAACGTGAGTTTGAAGAACACAACATAGAAACAAAATTTGAACGACTTGTGGGAGAGTAGGGGTGATAGAACCAGGCAAGAGAAAACTTGTGTTTCTTGAATCTAGGGAATTCCCAGCATTGAGCCCAAGGTGAGTTAGACAGAAAGAAATACAAGAATGGCTGAGTATTCGAGAGACTCAGAAACTCTCCATAGTCCCACTTAATACAAATGATACCGATACCCCTTCTAACATTCGTTTTTCCCCCTATATCCTCTACTCTATCACTCTCTAAACAACTACTTAACAAACTATCACATTAACTAACTAAGCAGTTGTGCCCTATCAATACTCTCCCCTTCCCAACATTCACCTTGTCCTCCAGGTGAAGGGTGGTGTAACTGCTTAAGAATTGAACAATCCTTCCCAAGAGTCCCAAAATTGGGACAATCTCAACTTCCTCCCAGATCCTATTGCCGGAAGCATAAAGCCCAAATTATGCATGAAGTGGTAGGCAGTCCCCTGAACTCCAAATTAAACTAGCTAGGATCCCATTGTAGCTGGAGTGAATAATCAGTTTGATGAGCAGCCAAGTTGCAGTTAATTTGATGTTGTTGTTTAGTCCTTTGACTCACAAGCTTGCTATAGTATAGAACACTTTCCAACTGTGTCACATGTCTCAAATTCTGACTTGAACTGATTGAGTAAGATGGAGGATAACCCAGCATTCATTAGAACATGGTGTCATCAGAAAAAAAAAAAAAAAAAAAAAAAATTCTCCTTCAAAATCCCAGCACTTTCAAATGGTATGGGCTTGGCCCAATAGGTCAAATATTTAACTAAGTTGTTGAAATCCTGATTCTGCGGTTCTGCCCTTCCTTTGGCCTGACTCCACAATATTCCCTTGTCATCATCATTGTTTCTACCAACATGTTGTCAAAATTGTCCCATCAGCAACCAAATCAAAGCCTAATCCGGCGGTTTGGGTGGCACCAGCTCGGCCACCCATGGTTGATGTTGCCCAGCGATTCTGCAGTTGCATGAAGACACCTACGTCCTAGTTTCTTCCATCAAAGACGCATTTGAGTTTTGACCTCGACGAGTTACAAGGGCTTTGATATCATGTCAGTACCAACTATCCCAAAAGCTTAAACTGTTTGGTGAAGACATAAAAATGGTTTTATGTTATATTTCTAAAAGTCTTCATATTTTCTTCCTTTTTTCATCAATAAATGTGAAAGCAGAATGGCATTCATTGAGACTTCCTCCTTACATATAAGATAAGATATGAGAGGTAAAGCAAAGTATACACAAGAGGGAAAAATAAGGGGCAGGAATAAAAGGGATAAGGACCTTTCCAAGGCTACATAAGAATTACCTCATTGAAAGCTTGCTTCCTTTCTCCCAGAGTTTTTAACGCACCATACCTTTTGTCATTAATTATTAATCGCATAGCCTGAAACATAGTAACGTCAATGTCAAGCAAATCAAATAAACAATAGACACATTTAATAAACAAAAAATGTAACAAATTGGTAAGTGAAATTTAAGATATCAATGAAATCACTATACCCGATCCCAGGTCCAGTCAGATCCAACATTTACAGACTCCAAGAGCGCTTTAAAAGCATCTTTAGCTTCCTATTAAGGATACATAACAAATGTTCAATTCCTATGTACATAACAACGAGAGAGTGAGAGAGTTAAAATATTGATACTGCACTCTCATACCATCTTATTCGCATAGATTAAGGGTTCTGGCTCAACTGCCTTTGCTTCTGAGGTCGTACCATTAGCTTTCTCTCCAATTGAATCATTTTTGCCATCCTACATAAATTAAGATTAATCAGCTCGTAAACCACCAGAAGCAAACTCATCCAAGAGACATCAAGTCTACAATGAGAGAAGCATACTTCTTTATCTTCTGCTGAAACTCCATCTACAGTGTCTTGAGCGGAAATATTGTTGGCATCATTCCTACAATATTCAAATAAAATAAAGATGACGTGCAACCAGACAAAAATGAAATCAAAGACTGAACAAAAACAAGTAGAATAGGCAATACATTGGTGTTGTAGGAATAGCAGTATTAATTTCAGTAACAAAAGCTCTATCACTTCCAGCACTAGCATCTGATGGAGTGACAGTATTAACAGGTGCATCAAGTTCATCCACATTTGTTCCAGATACAGTGATTACAGAAGGAGAGGCAGATGATCCAGAAGTCATCTCAGATTGCAGAATACTTGCAGATGTTGTAACAACCGGAGCAACTGAGACAGGACTAGACGGTTCGCCTTGACCAGTTACAGATGAATTCTCTGCAATTGTTGTAGCTTCATTCACAGAAGGAGTTGCAGAGGATTGAGTATGAGAATTCAATAATGCTTCAGGGCGTGTTCCATTGACAATTGCCTTCTCAACTTGCTCACGGGCCAACTTGAAGCAAACAAAATTGCAGAAAAGAAACGAGTTAGAAAATAAGAGGCAGAAAACAGCTCAGAATATTTAAAACGGCATCTTTTCAATGGTGAAAACCTTCAGTTCCTCAGGAATCAACCACTTTGATTCTTTAGTGATCTTGTTGTAGTAATACCTACAGAACATTCATTAAATTTAAGAAAAATCAGCAATGAAAATCAAAAATAGAAGGAAAAAGAAAAATTAATGGAAACAAGACAGACTTTCTTCCATCAGGACTAGTAAACTCCTTCCAGTTTGTTGATGCATCTACCCTCTGAAAAAAGAAAAAGAATGGAATCAGTCAATAATTTTTTATAAAGAAATTTCACCCCAAAGCAAGAATGAGAAGGAAACAACAGCAACTCCAGGAAATAATTGGGCAAGGTAAAGGATCAATTAGCCAAATCACATCGAGCACTACGTAGCCTATTCAATTCTCCTTGTATTCTTCCCATTCCTAAGCAAAAGGGGGGGAGGAACGGAAGTTGTGACATTTTATGAATTCGTATTTCCTAGTACTCCAGTCCCCTGTGATTCTGAGTTCCTGACTTAGATAAATAGCTTATTGAAATATTTGCAGAAAATGGTAATCTGAAGAAGCAGCAAATTCAGAGGTCATATATGATATGGCTTAGATAAATAGCTTTTAAACATGACTCTTGTCTGGAAAAATGTCTCAACGCAGGAGAAACTTTTAATTTTTTAGTCATAAGGCCAATTGCAGGCAACTTCCACATTATCTCTTTTAATTCTCCTCCTGAAACATTAACAGAAAATCTAAGTGAACCAAAACATGTCACCAGCAACCATGACAGACCATCCCCAAATAGAGCATTTTGTGTTTAGACAGGGATCTAAAGGACGCATAGGAAGTGGGCATGAAGATCTGAATCTTCTTAATGTAACTACACCTTATACTTACACCAAAAGTCCATAAATAAATGCACCTGTAAATTTGTTTTACAAATATCATTACAGACATCTTTGGAAGACTCTAAAATCAGACAGCAGTAAACCGCATATAGAAGAAATAGAAGACAACATAACTGATTGCTGCCGCAGCAGAAAACCAAGTTTTAAGGTATGATCCGCAGTACATAAAAAAATCAACACCCACGTTCCCATACTATATATATTCCACACAAAGGAAGATTGGAAATTTTAGTTTGGAGAACAAATCTGACTACAGACATTTACAGTTCAACTATTCTAAATATCACAATGATTGAAACCAATAACCTGATAGAAATACAAAAAAATATTCAAAGATGTAGAAGCATGTGTTATTCACATTATATGAAGCGACATGACTTGTTATCACACTCATTGATAAATCATTAGAAAATTCCATGCAAAGGAATTAACAATCTAGGCAATATTACAATGATAGAATTTACTAACATTCAAGCAATTTAGTAGGTAGAGCAAGGAGCAAAGACCCACAGCATATCCTACCTCTCAATAGAGTAGCACAGCATGTACCTGTAAGAATCTTAAAGCTATGGGAGTCATAGATGTCGATTTGAATAAAGTAAAATTGGATGATATAAAGTCCTAAGGGCATTTAAAAAAAACAACTTTGAAGAGCTTGGAGTGATTCTAATAAAAGATAACCATCATATGCTCGAAATCTTTACAAAAAATGGAATAAACTAAAGATGGATACACCAAGATCCTTATCTTGAGAGGGCATCAAATTAGCTTCATGAAGAGAAATGAGTCATTAGAAACCACCTTAATAATTTATTGATAATTATCTATCATAATTAGAAAATGAAAGAATAAAGGTCTATCATTAGAGTTCTTTTCTTGTTTAATCATGTAGTGTATAGTATCAACATAATCTATACATCTTGCACTAAAGGCTATGATTATGAAACAAATGGAAGACAGTAATCATCCACTACAGAAATCACATCAAAGAAAAGTAAAAATATGTAGGCACACGTGAAGGGAAAAAAGAGAAGCACTTTCATTCAGAAGTAAACTAAAACAGATAAACATAAGCTTCCTGTGTAACATATACGTAAGCAACTGTAAGATAGAAGTCAACAAATAGTTCCTAAAGCACCCACCCAAAAAAGAAAAAAGGTAAGAAACCCCAAGGTATAAATTTTCTTATATTTTTTTTTTCAGAATGGATACTGAAAATAATCTTAGAAAAAAATTAACTGTCATCTGCCATTCTGTCTGATTTATAGAGATGAATTTTTATTATAGAATTAAAAAATGGAACAAAATTTTTTTACAGCATCATCCAAGGAAAACAAACAAAGCTGATATCAGACACTCCAACCGGCAATTGTCACAACACTGACCTTACAATAAGACGTAAAAGTCAAGATTGATGGTTGCCTGCCTGAGAGAAAACCCGTTCAATAAAGAGTGAGCTAATGGAGCAGATTATTTTCACCAGACTTGGACAAATAGAAAGCATATATAACAATTAAACTTGAACATGTCAACCCAGCTAATATGTTGGACCAAGAGAGATATGCAGGTATCCCCAACTTTCACCAGAAAGGCAGAAACCAAAATAAAAAATTGAAGATTCAGTGGCATGACTAACAAGTCATACAACAAGATGAAAGCAAAATCAATTGTATGACTCACCTCAATAGGTGTCATTAATTCAAAAGGCTTCTCCCAGCTGGATGCCTTAGTCCTCTTATTGTAGTAAAATCTGCAAAATAATGTGAAAATTTATACACTGGGACTTAGGAAAAATTATAACTAGAAACACTTTAGTGCCAAGCAAAAATGCATTATACAGAGAGAGTATAAAATTATAATATATCATTACATGGACATCAATAACGTTTAAAATTTGATGGCAGTATCAGGCAGGAGGATAAGTAAATATCATGAAAAATAACAGAAATTTCCCTTTTATTGCTGGTTTATTTTTATTTTTTTTCTTATTAGCATTGTTCTCAATCTCTAGAGATATCTTGTAATCTCATACGAGAAAGAGATTACTTTATCAGGTTGCAAAAACGAGTTCAACAGGATGTAATATCGCTTTTTAGTGATCTCGGGTGACCTTGAGCGATCTCTAATGATATCGCAGGATTACTAAGGTATTGTTTGGTTGGAGGAGAAGGGAGGGAAGGGGAGGGGAGGGGAGGGATTTTTTTAAACTTTACTTGTTTGGTTCATTTTTTAAGAGGGGAGGGGAATGGAGGGGACTAAAATCCCTCATAACTCAATTTTGTGTCCCCTCCAAAAGTGGGGGGAATGGGAGGGGAAACATTTTGTTGGACAAAAATAACCCTATTCAATAATAGAAAAATATTAAATGCAAACATGTTTAAATTACAAGTAAATTTATAAAGGGTACAAAAGTAATTTAATCATAAAACCCCTCCCCTCCCCTTGTGAACCAAACAAAAAAAGAGTTATTTCCCCTCCCCTCCCCTCCTATGAACCAAATATAATAAGTATTAAAATCTCTCCCCTCCCCTCCCCTCCCTTCCCCTCCCCTCCATTAAAATCCCTCCCCTCCCCTTCCCTCCTTTGAACCAAACAGACCCTAAGATTACGAGATTACATGTATTGGTCTGCAATGTCCAAAAATGTTTGGTAAAGGGGCATTTCGAGCATTTAGCACACCATATTAGGGTTTTCAACTCCATTCCTCAGTTCAATTCTCTCATTATCGATTGAACAGCATCCCTAGCTTCTCCCTTCACCTCTGTTTGTCAAAGCAGCCCCATCTTCTCCCTTCAGGCGCGATTTCCGGCGAGCCGCCGGCACGACAGCCTCCTCTCCACTACGCCCTCCTCTCCTCTGTTTGACTTATTTGTTCTTGTTTTAAGTTTGTCATAACTTGTGTGGATGTTTTGTGATTACTTATGAACCTTAGATTTGGGTATTTGGTAGTTTTATGCATGGTTTTAATTGTTATTAACTTATTGTTGGATAATTTGGTTGAGTTTTAATGCTATTAGTGCGTCTTCATCATTATTATAGTTTTTTAAATATTACTTTTGCATGAGGTAATCTCTTACGAGATTACTTCCCCCCACGAGTTTAGGTAACTCTCGAGATTGAGAACCTTGCTTACTAGAATCAAAATTAAGAAACTATTGACTCTATAACAAGTTGGATATCCAGTTTATTCAAAAACAATCAAAACAATGTTAAACTGAAAATAAAAAACTAGAAATATCTAGAGCTAGTAACTTGTTAAGTTTTGACAACAATCTAATTACAAGTGATACCATCGGGAAAACCAACTACACCCAAAGTGTAATTGGAGGCCACGGTGGGTGAGAAATCACACATACTAAAATACAAACATTTCACCCAGTAGGATGAATTTAGGAGCAAAACTCTAAAAATGAGAATTTCAAGCCCAGATGGGATAGCATATTAAAAATGCAAGTTCTATTCTAACCCTCAACTATGCCCACTCCACCAACCCCTTAAATATTTCAAACCATTGGATATCACATCAAACAATACACTGAATCCAACCACATACATCATTTTGTCATACATTTACTTTCTTCCCTGACAAACAATTAGTTTTCTTTACTGTAGCTAGCATCAGTCAGCTGAGAACAAGATATCATAAAATATTTAAAAAATATACAACACAAAATTAGTGCAAGTAGGATCACAGGCAAAGATTTGTAATTATTTACTTTCTTCCAGTGGCAGAAGTGTGCTCAATCCAATCTGAAGAGCCAACCTTTGCAAGTTGTGGCTGGTCACTGGTAGCCTGAAAGAAAGAAAGTAAGACTGTATAAATACTCTGCTGAAATAAGGGGAGAAACGGAGAACCTGTGCAGGTCAAAAATAAGTAAGACTCATACTGAAGGCATGATGGATGTAACTGAAGGTTGTTCGCCACTGCTTTGGAGAATTGTGCCAGAGGTAATGCCCTGGGATGAAGAGCCAGCATGAGCTTGGATTTGGGGAATCTGTTGGTATTGGCTGGCAGAACTAAAATTAGTCTGCCCTTGACCATAAGAAGATGATGCAAACTGCATAGATGCAATCCTTAAATCAGTACAAGCATCATGGAGTTTTATCACATCAACAATAAACACAATCCAGAAAGTTCACCGTGTAAGATGAGGAGAGTGGCATTCCAGGGCCACCCAAGCCTGGTGCGTAGCCATTTGGAGCTTGAGAATCAGGCAGAGGTATCATTGATTCAGATGACATTTGCATGTTTGGCCGAGCAACTGGCAATGGAATTGCCTGGGACGGGTGTTGTAACTGCTGGCTAGGTCTCGGGGGTAACTGTTGAATTGGTTGAGAAAATTGGGGTTGTGGATTTTGAGGATGCATTCCAACATTCATCAGGGGAACACCTGGACCAAGAGGTTGATAATGTTGAGAAGGCATGGGAACGAATTGCTGTGGCTGTTGAGCAGGAACAACAGTGCGGAACTGCAGAAACAAACAGGTTCATTAAGATACATTACAATTTCACGTAGAGCTAATACAATCATGGTTAGAAAGAATGCATTACTTGAACAGGCATTGGTGGACCAAAGTTGCGCTGGGAATCCACTGAACCAGTCGGAGGCCGAAGAGGCTTTGACAACAAAAAGAAAAACACATTAAAATAGGGTTGCACAAAGGAGGGAATCAAAGCTTTCTACTTCTAGATACCCTACCTGTAAACCCGGGAAATGGGGATTATTGGACATCTGAGCAGAGAAGCCTCCACAGACTAGTGCAATCTACAAGAGTAAAGAATAATTGGTATCTTAACAGCCACCAAGATTACATTAAAAAAAATGAACCTATACTAAATTACAGCTGAAAGAAGGTAAATGATCACAAATTCCATGGAAAAATAGTTAATTTAAATCAAAATTAAAAGCAGGTCACAGAACTTGAGACATTAATCACCAGCAAGAGGTTAACATCAAATTGAAGATGTGAGTGCCCCTTACTTGAAATTTAAAAACCAGAGAACTATAAAACCAAACCAATGTGCCACAAAACCAACATGAGATAGAAGTCCCATCGACATGGAAGCCCGAAAAATCGAATTTTTTTCAACCCCAGATAAAGAAAATTAGGTTGCAAGCAGAAGCAGGAATGCGGTTTAAAGAGGAGACAGTAATTGAAGAATAGAACATGGTACAACGTGTGAGACATACATACCAATGGATACCAACCGAAGTGAGAGAGCCCGACCTGAATCCTGGGAGTAAATCGTTTGATTCAGCGCTGAAACGGAAAGAGGGATTTTTTTTTCACAGGGATCAATATGAGAGAGAAGGAGGCAACACAGTAGCATAAAACCTTGGAATAATGAAACGTTTTCTATCTGCTTCTCTTTTTTTTTTGTCAAAAGGGCTTAGATTTATAATTCAAAGCCCACGGTTGGGCCTAATCCTACTAGATCTACTGAGTATTCCAAGAGATTGACCCACTAAAAGTGAATAGAAATCTAGGTCAATAACCACATGTGCCCATAAACAAAACATCATTCATCCAATTACATGAGAGAATCTAGGGTTAGCTAGTACCAGAAGTGCTAGTAAAACTCTCTTCAATGATTTAATTATTATTTGTTCAACCATAGGTTAATCATTAGACCTTGAACTTATGCGTTGGCTGAGTTCTGATTTAAAAATATGATTAACATTGTGTTATGTGTATTGTTTTTATGGTTAAGCCATGAAAGTGATTAAGGATTCCAACCCACCACCTACATTATATAAATAACTCAAAAGTAGTATTTAAAACTAAAAAGAATAACAATGCATGTTAAAAGTAGTCATGACAATTTGCTAGCAAACTTTACATCTTAGTTTAGTCTCAAACATTTGAGGGTAACATGATGTTAATACCAAAATTGTAAATTGTAGTAAACAATTATCACTTGGCAAATTACCATGTGCTTATCAAAGATTGCTTATTGGCGGTGCTAATGGTGCCAAATGAAAGATGACTTGGGTTTGAGGCAATGTGATATTCGACATATTCTTTGAGTTGAGAATATGGGATGTCAAGTTAATAAAATGATAAGGAGAGGTTTGGAAAATATGCTCCACTACTAAAGATGATGATTTGTGAAGATTATACAAGCTTTAGTTGAAAATTATCTGGACCTTGATGGTTTGAGTGGATGAAAAGTAAGACATGGTTTGAGTATTGCAATACTTGTTCGACCACCAAGACTTTGACGTTGGTTTTGAGAAAATCTTATAATTAGAGATTGATTTAAAGATGTTCTGAGGTGGCTATTAGTTGACATGAATGATGAAAGTAGTCACTCGATGGAGCATATATTTCGACCACTAAATCGAATTGTTTAGTGTAAGAAGTTGAAGGAAGACAAAGCATCATAACTTCAGCTATTGAAGGAGGTCGAAAGCATCCAAGGAGTTTTTTGACCAAAGAGAACGAATAATTTGAACCCAGCATCAGCTGTCAAGAGGCAATACATGGAATGTGATAGTTATTGAAGTGGGAGTTATATGCATGGATGTTGCTTCTCTTTGTGCTTTGTAGTTATGCCAAGTGCATGGCTCTAGTGTAGGGAGTTACTTTTCTAGAGTAGCAATTGCATTCCAAACTCACTCTCTCTCTCTCTCTCTCTCTCTTTCTCTCTCTTTCTCTGTCTGGTTGGGGCTGTGCTTAGGAGGCCGAGCTTAGAGGTGGTGGGTGCTGTTTTTTGTTGGCTTGCTGAAGCGGCTGTTGTTCCAGTTTGCGGCGTTTTTCTTGGTTCGGAGAAGGTCGTAGGGCCTGCCGGTTGCTTGTCGTTGTTTTGGGTGGGGCTCTGTACATTCTCTTTTTGTTTGGTGTTGTCGTTCCTTTCCCGTTTTTGTGGTGGGAGGGCAGCATTCTTGGTGTTTTGACGGCCACTTCTATCTTAATATATAATTTCGCTTTCGAATATATATATATATATATATATATATATATATATATATATATATATATATATATATATATAATAAGAGCAAATGGTTGGATTCCCAAATGCTGCAAAGCTCTAAAAAAGTCTTATGCTTACAATGACGGCAAACGTCCATGAGAGTCTCACGCCTATAAAGATGGCAAACAACTTCAACGAGTGTCCAGTAAACGGATTCACTCCAGCAATTTAACCTACTTTGTTCTTACCTTTGTCTTCTTTGGTTTCCTTTTCATTTTCTCACAATCTTCTTTTATCGTCTTTCATCTTCTACATTTTCTTACTTTTCAATCAATACTCATCGGAGTGTTGTTTCTTTCAAGTCGTTGCCGAACAACTTCTTCATTTTTAACTCTCGAAAACGCAAATATTCAATAAACCATCAAACTGAATAACCTACAAAATAGAATTCTCTCATGGATTTACCTAAAATCGGTGTAAACACATGGGATATGGGTCCTATTAGCCGACATAGAAGGCTTGTACACAGTAAACTCATTCATTGGTTTTCCCATCATTGTGGTGGGTTAAGGTGGAATGTCTTTTTCTTAAACAAAAAAAACATACGAAACGAATAAGAAAAGATAACAACAATAACAATCGTTGAAATCTCCTTTCACCTAAGCTCTAGTTCTCTCTTGCGTTCCCCTTTATTGAGCTATATGTCTTAAATGTAATATCTGGAAATTAAAGAAATAAAGAGTTTGAGAGAACAAAAGTAGGAAAATGAATGTATATGGCAAAAGTGAGGCAAAAAGATGAAATGATAAGTACCAAATCTTATATCACCATGTACAACACCACTACAACCCCTCTGTCACCAGCCTCTATCTTCCTCAATACGAGACCTTATCCCAAGCCAGAGCATTGTCGTTCCCTACTCGTTCCAAAACCTTTTTCTGTCCCGTAGCTACTCTGATTCTTCTGTTGGGTTCAAAGGAGTTAGAACAATTATCATGTTTTGAATGATAACAATGTTACTACTAAACTCTGTATATTACGTTTGCTAGGAATTACATCTATCGTTCAGAGAAGTAAGTATCGTTCAAGGAGGAACTCCATCTATCATTCAGAAATGAACTACATCAATCGTTCAATGAAGAAAATGGGTATCGTTCAAGGAGGAACTACGTCTATCATTCAAAGAAGAACTACATCCATCATTCAATTAAGAAAATGAATAATCTCTATCGTTCAGAGAAAAGAATAATCTCCATCGTCTATAGAAGAATTATCTCCATCATCTAGAGAGAAGAATAATCTGTATCGTCTGAAGACAGAAAGTGAAAGTATCGTTCAGACAACGAAGAAGTATCGTCTAGCGAAGAAGTATCGTCTAGCGAAGGAGTACCATCTAGCGAAGAAGTATCGTTTAATGAAGGATCAAGAGACATACCGTTTACAAGCTAAAGTGATGCACCACCTACAAGCTACAAAGGAAGTATCGTTTGCAAGTATTGTCAAACGAATGGAAAGCACCGTTCAAAGAAGAGTCTGTTGTTTACAAGAGACACATCAGAGTTAAACGATTGAAGCACAACGTTGTCATCAGAACAGAATCGTTTCTCGAAAAATGAAGAAAACCATTGATGAACAAATTGAATGCAGAAGAGTGAATCAAGGAGTACAACACTCATGGATTAACTCTAATCAATCAACAATTAAATCACAATCATATGAAAGGAGGAAATCACGACAATCAGCTCTGAAGAATCAAGAAAGTCAAATTTACTCAATGCATATAGCCGTTGCACAATGGTCACGAATTCAATGTTCATATCAAGTCAACGATAAAACCTTCAGCAAATCAAAATTAATCTGAAGGAATAAAAAGGGACATTTGAAGATTTGAAGAGCACGCATACAACACAACAGAGAATAACGAACAACATTTGAGAAAAGTCAAGAGAAAAATAAAGTACAAAAACTGAGTGAAAAACATAATCAAATCTATCGAGTTTTCGTGAAATAGAGAATCATTGTTTTATCCATCTCTGTTTTAGCCAAACCTTGAGTGTATTGATTAGAGTCAAACCATACACACACACTGAGAGTTTGTTGAGCATGAATTTCTTCTACCATCACTCTTGTGAGAAGATAACGTCTATAGAAGATTCCCATTGTGATTAGGAGAAATCCCGTATAATACTTTTTGGAAGAAGTCCTAAGAATACTTGTTGATAAGAGAAGCCCTGAATAATACTTGTATTATTCGAGTGAATAGTGAAAATCTTGGTGAAACAAAGGACTGGACGTAGCTCCATCGTTCGGGGGGCGAACCAAGATAAATTTGCGTGTGTTGTTTACTGTTTTATCATTTCACTGCTCTATCATTTAACAACAAACGCATTTTATTTCCGCTGTATCAAAACTATTTATCCCATCGTCTGCTAAAAGCAACCTATCGTTTAAGAAACGGTTTTGAAAAATATATATTTGTTTTAAGAAAAACAAGTATTTATACAAACACAATTCAACCCCTCTTCTTGTGTTTGTCCTTATTTTATCATCTTCCTCTTCCCACCACTCTCACTCAACACCTCGAGTTGAAGCTACTTTCTCCCTTGCCACAACACAAAGCCACCACGGAAGATATCACCACCATAAAACCCCACACAAACAACCATTGCAACCGCAATAATTCCTCCGGGGCTAAACCTCGTCTTCCTTGCAACCTCGCTTACACTAAACCTCCATCCCCTTTGATTTCTTCAATGTGGATGGTAAGGTTAGGAAATCCTCATTTTTTGCTTTGTGGGGCTCTTCACTAGGTAATCAGTGAAAATCCCAGATCACCATGACCAGACTGCATCATGGTCCTTCGCTTCATTTTTGGAGCTCGCCCATCTAGCTATAATCGTCGATGAGATCCCCACTGAATCCGTCCTTACCCTTATCAGTAAGACCCCTCCCCCGCCTTAAACCTCGTATTAAATTTGTCGTCCTGGAGAGACGAGCCCTTCCTCATTAGGGTTTTGTATTGAGGAAGTGAGATAGTGAGAGAATCAGAGGAGGAAGATGTCGTTGAGATGATATGGATGAAATCAGCAAAGTGGGAGAAAAGGGTCGGTGGGTTAGGGTTTGAAGGTGTTGGTGTAGGTCGATATTTTTTAGTACTAACCAGATTAAAATGTCGCGTGGGATGCCATGTAGGTAAGGTTGACGATGTGTCCAAAGGTCACGTCAAACTTTGTTAGCTTACTCAGCGTTCTTTTGAAACATATGTTAGAGGAGAGACTAAAACCACTATATTTCTTTGTACCTAAATTGTTTGTTTGGTGGTCAGGATAATGAGACATGATATGATAGTGCAATCATATCCTGCTCTAATCCGTTGTTTGTTGCACCAGCAGGATAAGATAATGCAATCGTTGTCATTTATCCTATCTTTTCTATCATGTGTAAATTTTATTTTTAAGGGAAAGTTTGTTTAAAAACTAACAAGATATGATAATATTTTTTTATTCTTGTTGAGTACCTTAATCCCAAATTATTTCGATGTTTAATTTTTTTTTATAATTTGTAATATATTAGAAATTACTAAATTATAAAATATTAATTTTAAATAATATATTGATTTTATTATTTATCAATTAGTTGTTGCTACAAATATAAAATTATTTAGGTACTTATATAAATTTAATTAAAAAATAAACGAATTAGTAAAAATATTAGTCTTACTCATAAAAATAGACAGTTTCACTTATTACTTGTTACTACTAATTTTTTTTGGTACAAACTACTATTAAATTAATATTATTTTGTTCCTTAAAAATGTTATTAATTTAGAAAAATGAAAATTTTAAAAATATTACGTAATCTCATTGTTTATATCATATACTGTCATATACTGTATAGTTGTCATGTCATTTTCATCCGAAGTGATTCATGAATCATAACCAACTCTAACATATATTTCAAACCAAACAAAGGTGTGGGTCCCACATTTTGATCTCTCTCATGTCCCAAACCAAACCAAACCAAACTTAACTTCTCAAACCAAACCAAACAAATGTGATTGCACCTTATCTCTCCTAACTCTCTTCTCTAATTCATTCAAACAAACAAGGCCTTAAGCCTTATCGTAAACTCAAGGGACATCGTCACTTGTTTGCATTCATCTCCACCCACTTAATCAAAATCCATTCCATTCAGAAGCAAGCGACGCGATGAAGTTGAGACTCAGATCTCTGGAATCCAAAGAAACCCTGAAAATCGAAGTTCCTAATTCCTGTTCGTTGCAGCAACTCAAAGACACCGTTTCTCTTGCTATCTCCGGTTCCTCCTCTTCTTCTTCTTCTCTGCATCTCTCCCTCAACAGGAAGGACGAAATCCACGCCTCCTCGCCGGACGAGTCCCTCCAATCTATCGGCATCGCCGCCGGCGACCTCGTCTTCTACACCCTCAACCCTAATTCCTTATCCCTCGAAGCCCTCCCTCACAAGCCCACCCCACAAGGAGGCGAAACAGATTCCTCGGACGGACCCATGATTCAAGACTCATCTGAGATCGACGCCACCGAAGGAAAGTCTCCGGCTTTGGATGCTATAGAAGCGGAAACCATGGAAATTGATGATGGGTATGATGAGGCGGTGGTGGCGAGGAGCAATTCCGAGTCTTTCTTTGTGAATAGGGTGATCAGAGAAGGTATCGGCAACGATGTTAGCGATTTCAAGCTGTTGATCCTTGCGGTCCATGCCGTGATTCTGGAATCTGGGTTTGTTCGTGCGGAGCAGGTTTCGGGCATGGCGGTTAGTTGCTCTCATCTTGATGACATTCCTTGGGGGTCAACTTCGGTGATATCCTTGAAGTACACACTGCCTGAGATTCTGACTACTGGTTACTCCCAAACTGTGAAATTGAAAATTCAGACCTTGGGGCACATAGTGAATGTTTGTGGGTCATTGTCTGATGATGCTGCCTCAAGGTTGCACATGGTTTATCTGGATAGAAATAAATTTGCCCCAGCTTTGAAGATTTTGCTTGCAAATTCTGAACCTAAGGTGGGAGATGATCAATCAGGAAATGGAAAGAAAGTTTTTGAATTGTGGAAGATGGTGAAAGATGGACTTGCATTGCCACTCTTGATTGATCTCTGTGAGAAGGCTGGATTAGATCTTCCACCATGTTTTATGCGGCTACCCACGGAACTTAAGCTCATGATCTTGGAAAATCTTCATGGTGTTGATTTGGCCAAAGTAGCTAGTTTGTGTTCAGAATTGCGATATTTGGCCTCCAACAATGAGCTATGGAAGAAGAAGTTTAAGGAGGAGTTTGGTATAGGAGGGAATGGAGGAAAGTTTTTTAAGGATTTGTTTGCTCAATACTGGATAACAAAGAAGGAATTTGAGCAACTGCCTTCTCGAGTGCATCAGCCTAGTACAAGATTCTTCCCTATGAGAAGAAACCCCAATCCTTTTGGAGTACCTCCAATTTGGGGTGGAGAATATGATATGCAGCCAGGCTTTGGTCCAATACTTCCTGTAAACCCACCAAGGCGGATTTTCCTTCCTCCACGTCATCGGGAAGGTTTCAATATATAAGCTGTTGACTGTATGCGTAGCTGGGGCTAAATCTTTGGTAAATATTTCACCTATTTTCTCTTTGTGTGTTGGAAAAGACCTTGCTAGAATGAATACATCACTAATGACTAGTTGTGAAGAATATAATGAGCATTTGTGTGGCTCTTTTTTGTGGTTAGTATTCAGAACTCTCTGGTAGTTTTATTCTTCTAGTCTGTTGGTTATACATTTGGATGGGATCCATAATGTTCAATAATACACCTGTAGTTTTTCAATCTTTGTGCAATGTCTTCGGTTCCTGTCTCTCTGTTCATGCTTTGGTAAAACTGATTTCTGTTTCAGCATAAATGAAACTGTTTCAATATGGAAGTGGAACCACATGTTTTTGTTATCTGCATAGCACATGTCATGAACTAACTATAACCATATGTTATGGCTCTCTACATAGTACATGTCATGAACTAACTAATTTCAAATGCGTTAGCTAATAGATGAAGACACGTCAATGGTTTTAGATTATATTTCTAACACGCTCTCATGGGCAATGGATAGGTCCACCTATCTTGTGATGGAATTCAACTTTTTGTTAGAATAAAAGGGTACCTAAGTTCGAACTTTAGACCATTTGGTCACATAAGCTCTGATAACATGTCATAAACCAATTATTCCAAAAAGGTTAAGTTTTTGAGGAAGACAAGGATAAGTTGTTGAGGAAGACACATGAATGGTATTATATTATATTTCTAACAGTACACTTGTATATATCATTGGTTATTTATATGAAGGTTGCATACATTTAGATTTAGGGCATTTATAGTTGTGCTAGTGGCACGGTCATTATGTTGGGGTCTGAATTTTTTTACGCATCATGATTCCTCCCATGGAAATCATTCACCTGGGCACATCTTTGATCATGCAGCTAAATTTATTCAGGGTTGGTCATTGTTTGGGAAAGCTATTGTTTACATTAATGATGTGATTGTGTCTTCCTATGAATTGAGAAGAACATTGTGGTGGACATAGTAAATGTGTTAACAACTTAACTTGATAGGCAAGAAAATATATTATAGTGCATGGACTAGACGGTTACATTGCAGGTTACATTGCATGTTGCTGTCATGAGAATGTGCGATAGTGAGGTGCCAAAATAGAGTTCTTTGCATTTTACTTATTTTGGTTGTTACTGCTTGGCTGCGCCTGAATGTTCAATGGGTAGATTGTCCAACTAATCACGGTTCTTGGAATTTCTTTTAAGATCTTCTGAGCTGATGGTGGCTTAACCTGGTTAACTTTGGTAGAGTAGTTGTTTCTCGCTCATGTTTGAAGATAGGAGATTGCTGTTTCTATTCTCACTAGTACTATCATTTAATTTGCAAATATCTTGACTTCAGTTCCTTATATCTATATGTATTGGCTGTGTCTAGATCTAGAATCAATCGAAATGTGACGATATGAATCGCCATTTTATATCGAATGATGGAGGTAACTTGAGCGGTTTTGGAAATTGTCATTGACATTTTCTCTTTGTTTTCACGTGAACAAAATAACATAAAATCATTTCATTTTCCACTTATATTGTTTTAGCTCATTTTCACTTTTGTATCCAATTTTGGATTAAAATTGGAATTCCTTTTAATTACTTCTGCAAACACAATCAAACTGCCACATAAATCATTTCGGTATTTGTTCTTGTCCTAGAGAAAGAACATAAATCATTTCGGTATTTGTTCTTGTCCTAGAGAAAGAACAGGCCTCGGGCGGCAGAAAAAATAAAAAAATAAAATGAGAAGATAGGAGGAAGTACTAAAGTAACCGTGGTTACCAAGTTGGGTTACCTCCGTTGCTTGTTGTGATCTTCTGGTATTATGATACTCTACACACTACAGTTCTGAAATAGCCCCATGATGATCGAGCAATTGTCATCCAACGATAGGTATTTGCTATAGTTGATATTATTATTATATTTAACCTTTTTAAATTAAAAATGTTTCTGATGGACGTTGGTTGGTTTAACTGTAAAGACAGCTCATCAATTCTCAAACACCTTCTCTTCTCTATAAATAAAAACACGAAAATCGCACATCGGAGTCACAATTCGAATTTAGAAGGAGGCGTCTTCATAAACGCCTTCGTTCTTCTTCTTCTTCGTTCTTCTTCCTTACGGTTACCAAATCCTTCTTCTTCTTCTTCTTTTTCTTCCTTACGACGAAGATGAGAGAGTGCATCTCAGTCCACATTGGTCAGGCCGGTATCCAGGTCGGAAATGCCTGTTGGGAGCTCTACTGTCTCGAGCACGGCATCGGCGTAAGCTTTTCCATCTCATCAATTTTGTTTCGATTTCTTTTCTCTCATTTTGATCTAGATCCGCGTTGCGAGTTTCTTCGATTTCTTCTCTTTGTTGAAAACTTGTTTAGATTTATCAGATCTAAGCCAATTTGAATTTTCCTTACTATTTACCTACATTGCGTTTGAAATTTGATCGCTTCTGTCAGATCTGTAATGTTTGCATTATCGTAGAGTCATTTCATTTTTAGATCTGTGAAATTTGTGACATATTCTGTAGAGTATGCACGTTGATCTATGCGTCATTTTGATTAGATCCATTTGTTGTAATCTTACGCTATGATGATTGTGTAAAAAATTGTCTAATAATTCGGTGTCCTTAATCTTCATACCAAAATTATGTATGAGCTATTTTGGAAATGTTTTCTGCTTGGTGCAATTTTTCACCATTTGACGCTGAAATTTAAATTACAATGCAGCCTGATGGCCAAATGCCTAGTGATAAGACCGTAGGCGGCGGTGATGATGCTTTCAACACTTTCTTCAGCGAGACTGGTGCTGGAAAGCACGTCCCGCGTGCTGTCTTTGTGGATCTCGAACCCACTGTCATTGATGAGGTGAGCACTGGAACTTACCGCCAGCTCTTCCACCCGGAGCAGCTGATCAGCGGCAAAGAAGATGCCGCCAACAACTTCGCCCGTGGTCATTATACCAGTAAGTCTCAAAATCGCAATTCCCAGTGCATTTCGCATGAATTTTTAACATCTGATCTGATTTTGTGTTGTTTGTTGTCTGTAGTTGGGAAAGAGATCGTTGATTTGTGTTTGGACCGCATCAGAAAGCTTGCTGACAACTGCACTGGTCTCCAAGGGTTCTTGGTCTTCAATGCCGTTGGTGGAGGAACTGGTTCTGGGCTTGGTTCCCTTCTTCTGGAGCGTCTCTCTGTCGATTATGGCAAGAAATCGAAGCTTGGGTTCACCGTGTATCCATCTCCTCAGGTTTCCACCTCTGTTGTCGAGCCATACAACAGTGTCCTATCTACTCACTCCCTCTTGGAGCACACTGATGTTGCTGTTCTTCTGGACAATGAAGCTATATATGACATTTGCAGGCGCTCCCTTGACATTGAGCGCCCCACCTACACCAACCTCAACCGCCTCATTTCTCAGGTAAGTTCAATCAATTCTTTGTGTGTTTGAGAAGATAGATTAATTAAGACCAAAGCTTATTGAGATAACTTTATGAAGTGAGTATAGTAACATGATCCAATGATTTAATTAAGACCAAAGTTTATTGAGATAACTTTATGAAGTGAGAATAGTAGTTAACATATACTAGGCAAAAAGCAACATGATCCAATTTCCTGTATGAAGTGAGTATAGTATCTAAGAGAAGTTGGTGTTGTGAGGATGAACTTGTTTCCTGATTACTTAGCTGTGTAATATCTTTGGAAGGTTGGTTTTGGACCAATGGTAAGCACCATGTCAACACTCCTAAGTACCCTCAGTAGTGAGTAAGTTGGATGAGGAAACAAGTTCATATACTTATCAAAAGTCTATTTGATAAGTTTAAAGCAACATTAGGTAAGTAGAAGTGCTTATGTATAAGTTAATATGAGAAACTTATGGAAATAAACTCATACTTGAATATATGGTGAAATATTCTAGAATCACATGTTGCAAATTGTGAAGCCAATCATGCTCTAGTCCAAACACTTGGCTGACTATTTGTGTTAAGATAAGATCAAATAAACTCTTTCAAACATAGTCTTAGTACAACTCCGATGTGCTTATTGATCTTTGAATGATGGATTAATGTTTTTTTGTTGTTTGGGTTTTAGGTGATTTCTTCCTTGACTGCTTCCCTGAGATTTGATGGTGCCCTCAATGTGGATGTCACTGAATTCCAGACCAACTTGGTCCCCTATCCCAGGATCCATTTTATGCTTTCCTCGTATGCTCCAGTAATCTCTGCTGAGAAGGCTTACCATGAGCAGCTTTCGGTTGCTGAAATTACCAACAGTGCGTTTGAGCCATCATCCATGATGGCCAAGTGTGACCCTCGCCATGGAAAGTACATGGCGTGTTGTCTGATGTACCGTGGTGATGTTGTGCCCAAAGATGTGAATGCTGCTGTTGGCTCCATCAAGACCAAGAGGACCATTCAGTTTGTAGATTGGTGCCCTACTGGTTTCAAGTGCGGTATCAACTATCAGCCACCCACTGTTGTTCCTGGTGGTGACCTTGCGAAGGTGCAGAGAGCGGTTTGCATGATTTCAAACTCCACCAGTGTTGCTGAGGTGTTTAGTCGTATTGACGTAAAGTTTGATCTCATGTATTCCAAGCGTGCCTTTGTCCACTGGTATGTGGGTGAGGGTATGGAAGAAGGTGAATTTTCTGAAGCTCGTGAGGATCTTGCTGCTCTTGAAAAGGATTATGAAGAAGTGGGTGCTGAGTCCGGTGAGGGTGGGGATGATGATAATGAGGACTACTAGAAATCTATTTCAGATTTGTGTGGCTCTGCGTGCGCTTGTATTGTGACGTGGTTCATATGGTCTTCTGCTTCTGATCCTTTGGTTCGTGTGACTTGTTTCCATATGTTGTTTATTTAACTACCTAAAGCTCTATTATGTAAGTCATATGCTGTTTTCGTATTATTGTTGAACCGGTAATTGGGTTGATTACCCCGTTGGGAGTTCGATTCCCCATCCTATGACACCTCACATAAATGTAGTAAAAGACTAAAATATCCTCCACTGAGTTCTTTTTGAATTCTAAAATCTCGTATGTGGCGATTTTTGTCTAACTTTGAGATGGTAAAATTGGAACACATGGCGTGGTGATTGCTTCCGAGTTTTAAAACTTGAAACAAGTTTACCATGTTAATGTTGCGGGATCTATTTTCCCTGACATACAACCCCATACATAATGGAATTTAGAGTTCGTCAAAATGTATTTTGGGTTTTACATTTACAGGAACACAATTTTACATGATCTGAAATTTATAAAATCCGGTACTCATATTAACATAATGAGTTCATAAATCTTGGAATACTAAACATGAAATTTTTTGGGACTTTGAAACCTGAAATTATTTTTGTGGAATCACACTTTGGGATTTAGAAACCTAATGTATTTTGGGTTTTAGAACTCAGAAGCTGAAAAAACAGTGGCAGAGGTAGTGGTAGGGGCTCGGCCGACGAAGAGCAGAAACGGTGGCAGTGGCCCCAACAAGGTGGTGAGCAGATCAGTGGTGGTGAGGAAGAGTGAGTGGTGATGGTGTTGAATTGGGAAAGGGGCAAATGAAGTAGTTGGTGTGGTGTGGTAAGTTATTAAATAGAGATATATTTTTGGGATATTTGAAATTTGGATAAGATTATGAAAAACTAAAATGTTTGGATTTTTATTGATGATAATTTTAGGCTGAAGTCAAACATAGTGCCTTTGGTCGGTGTCTATAGTTAACTAGGCGAAGGCAGCATGAGTTTAAATAAAAAACCAAAGTTGTACACCACTCGCACCAACCTATACCACTACTAGTTACGGTCTCATAAGTGGTGCGCGTCTCCTTTATCTTGTGTTGATTGTTGTTGTCATCGGAGGCAGTGATGATTCTCTTCTATTTCAGTGGGAAGGTTGAGTGTTGGTCTGGAGTGGAGGTATGTTGAATATCCATGTCAGCATACACGGTTAATATTTGGATGAAAAGTTAATGGTATGTCCAAAATTTATAAATTAAAATAATTAGAGGACTAAATCAGAGCGGAATTTTTCAAGGAGGCTAAAATAGCAAAACATTATACTCCTTCTGTCACTAATTATTATGAGGTAACATTCACACCTATATGATAACACTAAATATAATAACAAAAGTTAATTTCTCTTTTTATATTTGTCATTGCGTTTATTGGTTTTTCAATATTACAATAAATGAAAAGTTTAATCTTAAATAAAGGTAAATAGGGAAGATTGTACAATTTTTTTCAAAACCAATATATCAATATCTTTGTAATTTATCTTCTTAATAAGCGTCAATTTTACAAATATTACTTTATAATTAAGGAGGAAAGGGAATATATTTGGGATCAAAATTATAATTAAGCATTAATTATAATTGCTTGCTCGAGACTACCACGCGCAATAATTTCAGTGTTGACACCGACAAAATGAACCTGAAGGCCCAGTGTCATTATTGCTCCAGATTCCACACAGACTAATTGGTAGAATGGCGCGTGAGGCGTGAACCATTAATGCCCAAATAACCATTTGCACTAACTGCTTCTCCAACTTTTTGACCCATTGACCACAAAGTGACGCATACCCAAACGGTGCCAATCTAAATATGTCTACTTTACCTTCCATTGTCATACAAACATCGTCAACGGAGTAAATTACTTTTTAATTACTCATTTAGGTAAAGAAAAGAAACAAATGCTGTTAAATTTTTTAGTTATAGAAAATGTTATTAATATTATTAACTTTTTAAAACATATAAATTATTTTCCTATTTTAATTTTTAAAATGCATTTTTATCTCTTCTCATTTATTCTTCTTTTACGGGCATTATGTGGAAAAATATAAATTAATGCTTCATTGAAATTATAAGTGGATAAATATAAATAAAAATAAATAAAATATCCTAAGTTCACAGTTATTATAAGACTTAGAGGTATTTTTTAATATTATTTTTGGAAAATCTGATAGAATAATTTATTAACATTGACATTAATATTTTTTCTAAGTAAAATTTAAAATATAAACAAAAAATAATTTAATATTTAAATTATATATTAATTAGTTTTCGGCCTCACCATATATATCCTCCACACGAAGAAATCATATCAGACGCAAAAATATCGACCTTATTTTAGGGCTTCCTCTCTCAACGAGTTTTTTTTTTTCTAGGTAAAAACTCGAGGAAGGGGAACTGAGCACTTGAATCAACCACCTGCTGGTTAATTATGTATTTATTAGTAGTATTATTACTTGAATAACAATAACAATAATATTAATAATAAGTATCATTAACTGCATTTAAGATTTTTAACTAAAATATTAATCAGGGAAAAGAGACACCATGAACTTTTATATTATCTCAATTAATTCTTAAAATTTTACTATTATTTTAATAGACCCTTCTATTAACTTTAAGTTAATTTACTAATGGTTATTAAATATATTTTTTGTACTTCTTCAATTTTTTTTTTTAAAAATCATATTCATCTTTGTACTTTTTGAAAATGAAAATCTATTTAATCTCACAATTCATTGTAATTAAGCATTAAACTCTCACTAATTAAGAATAAAAGGATCTATTATAACAATAGTAGAAGTTTAAGGATTGATTATGACAAAATAAAAATTCATGGTGACCATTTTCAAACGGTATAAAATTTAGGGTGGTTACATGCATTTTTCCCTATTAATTAATCAATACTTTCTAAAATGTTTTTTTATTACTATATAAAGAATAAAATTAGATACCGAGAATATTTTTTTAAATTATGTGTAAGTAGTTTAAAATATAAAAAATTAATGTATTTAAAAATATCAAAATCATTAATTGTATTTAAAGTTTTTGAATGAAACAACAAGTAATAATATTTACCTTATTACTATATATTGCGGGTAAATTATATTTGAAATAATTTTTGAAGTCATTAATTAGACATTAACATTGTTTTAAATGTTTTTAAATACTTAGTAATATTGAAATCCATAAATTTGTTATATTCTATAATTATGTTTAATACATTATAGTGTCATTAATCATTTTTAATTAGTTTATCATTTTATCATTCATAATACCAAAAAACTATAACCATGAAAATTTAAGTAGTTTAATTTATATAGTTAAGAATATAAATGATCACTAAATACACTCTAAATTTTAAAATTAAATAAAAATGAGAAAATATTAACTTAGAACATTTTCTTAAGTTCATTTCTCTTATATTAATTTAAAATAATTTTAATTTTTTTTGAAGCCAAAAATAATTTAAATTTAATATGTGATATAAGTAGATTATTGATATATTGAAAAAGATAAAGTATCATTACATTATTTAATTTTTAATTAACTAAAAGCAATTAATATACTTATTAATATGTGTTCATATTCAACTCTGATCGTCAACCAAACAAATATATTTCAAACTCTGATCTCCCATCACAGTTAGGCAAATAAACCGTTAGTTAGTAGCTATTCCTGTGAAGTCAACAATATAGAGTTAGAAATATTGTTTTCCTATCATTTGAAATTTCAAGACAATATCCATTACTATTTGCATTTAATTAGTTTTGTTTGTAAGGACATAATTGATGGCATGATAATATACATAGATTTGTTATTTAAAGTAAGTAATTAGCTACTCATTAAAAGTTCCTGCCAAAAAAAAAACAATTAAAATTTAAACAATTATAAAATATAATTAACTAAAATGAAAGTCAACGTAAAAGCTTATCCTTTCATGAATCCAAAATTAAAGGAGTCGGTGATGGACGCACACATCCAATATATGCTATATATTTCATGATGTGAGTCTAGCTACAGTTCCGTTTAAATCAGTTGCTACAGAGAGACACAGAAACAGAGAGAGACAGCCATGGCATTGCAGAGTAACTTCTCCATAGCTGTTGAAGGAGTTGATGTCAAATATGATGATGATGGTCGGTTGAAACGGACAGGTATATATATATACACATGCATCTTGCTCTAAAACACACACATCAAGTCATCCAACACTTTGTTTCACATATTTTGTGTTTGACATCAAGTCAATCAACACTTTGTTTCACATATTTTGTGTTTGAGTTTTGATCATTTCCCATTCATTTTCTTTTAAACTTATTTTTACAATTTTTTTTCTCCTGTCATATCATTTTCCATATCTCATACTCTCTCTATTACATAAATTTGAATCAATTGCTCTATTTGTAACCTCTGCAACCTGAGACGGAACTAAGTAAAAGAAAAGAAAATGAGACGATCGCCCTCAAGAGAAAAAATTTCCTTAATAAAATAATATTCAAACATTATATTCGCTCTCTTTCCTTAAAAAGAACATTCGTTCTCTAAAAAATTTACGTTGTCTCCTTCAATTAGTTATCATTGATTTTGCTTGACATGGTAAATTTTCAATTTTCGCCCTCCTTAACCATTTCTTCTTATTCCGTCCCGGAATGCAGCAAACAACTAATTATAATTTTTGAAATTTAATAATTTATTTATTATTTAGATTGATTAATTACAATTTTTGTGTGATTGTATTTTAACTTTTGTAATCGTAATCTAATGGCTATGAAGGAACATGGGTGACTGCAACTTCACACATAGTGACGGCTGTGATTGGGTCTGGGGTGCTGTCGTTGGCATGGGCCGTTGCTCAATTGGGGTGGATTGCAGGGGCTATCAGTCTCACAACCTTCTCCCTCATCACTCTCTTCACCTCTTTTCTGCTCACTGATTGTTACAGGTACCCTCATCCTCTTACTGGGATGCGAAACCGCACATACATGGAGATGGTCAAAACCATACTAGGTATATTCACTTATTGCCATGCCAGACATATTAATTAGCCTCTGTTTTGTTAATTCATGTTTTTATATCTAATCTGATTTACATATATAGTGTGTTTGTATTACAATTTTGTGTATGTATGTTTAAAATCAATTTTAATTTTGAGGTGAAAATTCTCCAAATGTCATGTGAGTTTTAGAATTGATTTTGAATAATGAGAAAACAATTCTGTCAATGGTTTTCTCACATCGGGAAAGAAAGTGTTCCTTCCACGTTTTCCTCCCGATTTTGTGTTTCTCCATTTAATGTTTTTAGAAGTTAGTGATGACGTATTCAACTTTAGTAATATAATAAAGAATATGAATATTTTATATTGCATAAACTTATTTTTATATTTCAGGTATATAAAATAATATATTTTATTATATTATAATATCATATCATATATTTTACTAAATTATATATATATATATTTTGTTAAAATTTCCTTTTTTTTCATTTATAAGATTTAATTGAGGTAACTATATAATATGATATATGTATTTTATCTCAAATATAGACAGTAAAGTTTACAATTTTCTTATTTCTCTAAAAGTTCATTGGATTGGTTAAACATCAGACCGACCAATTTTCTGGTTTATCTATTCAAGTAGTCGTTTGTTGACTTAAACATTTGAAGGCCGATTCTTAGTTCGGCGATTCAAAAGCTTGATTGGATTGGCCATAGCTCCGACTCCCTGTTGAATTGGTAGTAGAGGCCGATTTGGTTATGAAAACTGTTATATCTACAAAAACAAGTAGCATTTAAATAGAAGTTGTACATTTAATACTAAAACAGTTGCAGGCGAAGAATAGGTGGGTGAGTAAGGTAAAAAGTTCACCATGAGAAATTCAAACAAAACCCTTAGATATACAATATAGTAACGAACAATTTAGGTTAGCTGAGTTTAAAACTAAATGACTAAAATACCCTTTATTATTCATCCGTAACCTAAATTCTTCATCTATCCTCACACTTCAAGGATTCTGACAGAGTGAGGGCTCTATCATTCCTGGTGGCGGGACGCCATTCTGTTCTCCCATGTTGCAATGCAAGCCCCCCATCATCTCCAACAGAATGAGGCTACTTTCTATTCTTGAATTTAATGACGCACTGGAATTCTGGCAAAGAATAACAGTAGCGTTTCAACGGTGACACTCTTGTCTGGGTACAGGAACGAAGGTGCGCCAGTAGCCAGGAAGATGTGCGGCAAAGCAGAAAATAAAAGTAGAGAAGACTGTGGAAGAAGGAAAAATGGAGGCATAGGAGAAAGCAAATAAAGGGAAGAGATATAGCTTCTGAGACACCGCACCCATCATCACAACTATGATGGGGTCTACGAGGGAGCTTGCGCAAGGGAGTCTCTAAAGAAGCAATGGTTCACTAAAAAAACGTGAAAATTCAAAAATACTCCAATATAATAATGTTATTCCGGAAATAACCTTTTTTGTGCAGCCATTGGAACCCCGCTTCAGCAAATCCTCTTATTCATCTTCCTCCACGAGAGTTTTGGCCATCGCCGCTGTACCTATCTCCATTGGGCTCCACATGAAACCGCCCACACCCGGTAGCCCCTTTGGATATGATGTGAGCGAGTCCAACATGCCGGTGACCTCCTATGGTAATCAGCTATGGAGGAACAATGGTTTCTCAGAGTCACATGTCATTGTGGAATCCGACTCTACGACAACAATAATCATAGTCAAACCTTGTTGCGGGATGATTGAATGCAGATGTCATATAAAAGCCTTAAACCATCCACATTAACTTAGTGTTAATGCTCAAATCATTGTTGTTTCTAACAATGGAAAAGAGGTTGATGAAGAAGAAGATTGAAGCGCGACATGACAATGATACGGCGGTTGTTTGGTTTAGGAGAAAGTGTTAATGTTTCTCTCTTTGTTTTAAAGTCATGTGGGCTAAAAATGTAATACATCAGTTCAACGGTTGATTGATCGACATGACTGTATCCTATTTAGATATGCTCGACTGAACCAATCATAGGTATCATTCTCATATGAACTGGTTAGATCGATTGGTTCAGTTTTGATAAAATTGGTAAAACAATAATAAAAAGAGTAAAGTAGTAACTAAAAAGGAACAAAATAGAATAGTTAAAACGTAAATAAAAGAAAACAAAGGGAATATTGTTTTATAGCACCTCTAGATTAGATTAGTGTTGGAGAATCTTAAATAACAACTATAGATGTAAATGTGATTTGGAACTTTTACCCTCATATACATTCGGATGAATTAAGTGAATTTAGAGTGTTCGATCAAGTGATCACTTTAGGCTCAAGGGTTTTAAACCTCTAGGGTTTATATGCTTATAGATGATTACTAGAAACCTAATGATTAAACGCCTATTGTAGATAAAGCACACATAAGTTAGTTTGTACACAACACATTAAATATATGCCAGTAGATGATATTAGGAAAAACACATATATTCGAATCACGAATTGATAACAAAGTCAACAAAAAGAATCATGGAAAGTCGGGCGGAACATCAGGGTTATCATATTGCTACAAGATGGCACAATCAATGTTTCGTTTTCTCAATCTCCGTTATCCGTATCTCCAAAATGGAGATGTCAATAAAAGGTAATCAAAACAAGGTAAAGATTATCTTTACATTCAATAACTTTCAAGACTAATTACGTTTCAATCACGATGATTGAGGTTATGTCTTTGAGAGTTTTATGTGAACAAAATCCATTGAGAGGTAAAGTAAAATCATTTGAAGCTACTCTTGATATATGTGTACGCAGAAAAGGTTCGACGAAGGAAGATGGAAAACCATAGTGTAGATAGGGAGTGAAGGATGATTAAGATCGAAAATGGATGCAAATTTAGGAGGCTTGTCAGAAGATTAATTTAATTTGGGATTTGGTTGTAAACTTGGCTAATTAGTGACAGTAAAATCAAACAGTGTAGATTCAGGTGGTTGTGTTAGCACAAGAAAGAGATCAACGCTAGGAGGATTTCTAGGGGGAGACTTGTTGGCTGCCTTTATGGTGGGTTTCTTGTGAAGTGAAGCACCGTGGTTCACTAAAAAACGTGAAAGTTCAAAAACATCCCAATATAATAATGTTATTTCGGAAATAACCCAATATAATAATGTTATTTCGGAAATAACCTTTTTATGTGCAGCCATCGGAATCCCTGCCTCTGCAAATCCTCTTATTCGTCTTCCTCCACGAAAGCTTTGGCCATCGCCGCCATGCCTGTCTCCACCAGGCTCCACATGAAACCGCCCACACCCAGTAGCCCCTTTGGATCTGATGTCAGAGAGTCCAGCATGCCGGTCACCTCCTCCTCCTACGTGTTATGGCTTGTGCAAACGATGCCATCTTCAAATGACCATCCAACTTCTCCTTTACTCTCTCTGCTCGGCGTGGATTACATCGGAGGTTTCTAATCGTACACTGGAGCAAACCCCTCTTATCTCGCCGCCACAACCGCCAAGTGCTATCCATTTGCTGTTGAAGGACGACCCCTAGAACTTTTGTGATGAGAGCTGGACATTATTGGTCAGCTTTAAGAATTGACTAGCATACATGAATTGATAATATATTTAATTATTATTGGTTTGACTGTGATTCAACAAACTAACATTGAGCTGATGCATTTTGTAATTCAGTAAACAATCTAGTATTTAAAACATTAAACAATCTTAACGATCGTGGGGCAAATGTTCATAAAGTGAACTCTAGAAAGCCAAGGGAGGATCATAGTGATTCAAAACTTAGCCCTAAAATTTCAAAGCGAGCATATCCTGACCTACATACTCTTTTTCTTTTATACATACAAAACTGACCTAGTCCGCTATGCACACACTAAGCAACCGCCCCCTTATGCGGAATTATAAGGACCAATATCAGTGAAACAATTTTGACCTATTCAAACCTCCCACCATGAACAACCTTGGGGCCAAGTTACAACCTTCTAGAAGTAGGAATATTAGGCTTGAGCTTCTGATCGACTTATCATGTCGGTCGACCCATTATGTGTTTTAGCACCTCTGAAAATGGACAACAAGATAATCAACGGTGCGCCCAAGTCGGTCAGCTCATCCTCACATGGTCAAGTCACGTAATCAGATCAACCAAGTATTAAAGTCGAGTATATCTTCATGCAATCAAGTTGGTTTTCTAAATGAATTAATCCATCATTTTGCGCACTGCCTAAATCCTCACGACTCAACACAATCTCGCTCAATCATACCATCCCATTATCGTTTTGATTTAATATTATATTCTTACTTTAGCATCAATTACATAACGAAATTAATAATTTCACGTGTAGAAGTTATTTTTATCAACACTACCCAAACAAAATTTATTACATTAAAATCACTTTAGAGATAGATGATTCCAAATATAAACCAATTCACTCAATATCACACTTATGGTTCAGTGGTGAAAGATGCACCTTGATTTTAAACGAATTTTTGATTATTGGTATTGGTTAATTCCAAGTATTGTGAACTTGCCAATGCAGAACAAAACAGAGGTTGTTTTCTTTGGAAGGTGGTTGTTGTATTGTAATCTTTCTATCTCTTTCTTTCTAGGGGGGATTCAATACAAGTTTTGTGGATTGGCTCAGTATGGAAATCTCATAGGAGTGACCATTGGATACACTGTCACTGGATCCATTAGCATGGTGTAAGAACCTATTAACTCTTCCTATGAATCTTTAACGTGTTAGAAATATATTATGTTTGTATATTATACTTCTAACCGGCTTTTGTGCGAAGACACATGAACTATTTTGTATTATAGTTCTAACATGGTGTATAATACAATAACCTTTTGCATCTATATTGTATTACTAAAATCCACGCACATGTTTCTTAGATATTGTTTCCTGTTTCTTAACCAGGGCCATCAAAAAATCCAATTGCTTTCATAAGCTTGGTCACAAAGCAGATTGTCACACACCAAATTACCCATTTATGCTCATATTTGGGATCGCAGAGATTTTATTAAGCCAAATCCCAGACTTTCATGAACTTTCATGGCTCTCTATTCTTGCTGCCATCATGTCTTTTGGTTATGCTTCCATAGGCGTTGGTCTCTCCATAGCCAAAATAGCAGGTTAGTGATTGCAGTTAGTTCAATATATATTTGATAATATAATTTGTATTCGAGCCCAAGCCTCGGCGCAACGGTAATATTGCTACCATGTGACTTTACGGTCACATGTTCCAAACCGTATAATCAGTCTCTTGCAAAAATGCAAGGTACATCCAGGGTGCAATTAAATTGAACCTATAACAAAATAGTTGTTAACTTAGTTATCCACTGGTTTTCTGATATGAAGCATAAATGACATTAACCTAACATATAAGAATGTTTTGTGTTGTTCTTGATTCTTGACCATAGGAGGAGAAGCCCATGACAAGACAAGCCTTACAGGGACGACCATTGGAGTGGATGTGACAGGCAAGGAGAAGCTCTGGAATACCTTCCAAGCAATGGGAAACATTGCTTTTGCATATGCCTTCAGTGTGGTCTTTGTGGAGATACAGGCAAGCCATCTTAAGCAAAAGTAGATGCAAAACTGTTTAATTTAATATGTCATGACACGCTAGAAGATTTTAATTGTTGACCTGAATTGAATCTTTCTTGCAACTTGAATTACCATAGTTTTTAACTTATTTCTAATTTAGAATATTTTTAAAATAGTGTAATGATAATATAGCATAAACACTTATGCACGTGTTTTGAGAGAATTTATGTAATAGCTTGATGTACTTATAAGTTGCTTTGAGCTTATTTTTATAAGTTGTTCAAATTAGCTTATAAGTAAGAGTTTATATTTATCTATAATTTATTTTTAACTTACTTTAATAAGTTTTCTAAATTAGCTTATGAAGAAGCGCTTATTACCATAAGTGCTTTTCGCAAACCCACCCTAATAACATTACTTTATAACTAATAAAGCCTGAAATAGTTCATAGGTAGCTAGGTCAAAGTATAAATGTTCAATCTTTGATGTTTGTAGGGAAAACTTTATAAGGATAGGTAAAGTCCACTCTCTACATCTCTACATCTCTAAAGGGATTAGTATCCAACTATCAGTTATCTTTAGTGCATGCAAACAAGTAACATTAATTTACAATTAGGCAACAAAGTAGAATTGAAAAGATAATGAGTGTAAAGGAATGGTATGATGAACTGAGTATTGTAAAATAAAATTGCAAAGACACCCAACTAGAAGATACTAATACTAAACATTTTCCTATATGACAGACATAGAGGTTCAGAAAGTTAAGATGGCAACTCTAAATAATGCCCTTGAAATTTTATGCATATTATAGTTATAATTTTAATAGATGATATATTGGTGCTTAATTCATTCTGTACTCTTCTAGACTTCTATTATTATTAAAATTTATGAACTCTGATTGCTTTCAACAGGACACATTAAAATCTAGCCCACCGGAAAATAAAACCATGAAGAAAGCAAACATTGCTGGAGTTACAATCACCTCATTGTTTTATATGCTGAGTGGCTTCATAGGATATGCAGCATTTGGGAACAAAGCACCAGGAAACTTCTTAACAGGGTTTGGTTTCTACGAACCATATTGGCTCGTTGACATTGCTAATGTCTTCATCGTTGTTCATCTGGTGGGAGCTTACCAGGTAATTAGAATTGAATACTCTCATATAATTGACCATGTCGAATTTTACCATCTAACCATTGATTTTTGTGCGAAACTTGCTCCATGAATATTATGTGTGGGGGAGTAAAGAACATAAGGATTGAAATCTTCTATCCTCAAACTCTGCCTCATTCTGTGTTCCACCAATAAAATTTTGATTTTAATGGCGGGACATGAAATTGAGACTGACAAAGATCGAATTCGGATCCTCTGCTGCCTTGCAGCCTCTATAACAGCAAAATGATAAGTATATAAAAGCTTTGACCAATTTAACCTTGTAAGAATCAATTTGAACAATTTAATATAAGAACCAAAGACCAAGAATTTGCAGCAGAGAATATGGGTGCAGAGGATCCATGTTGAACATAAGGGTTTTGTTATACATAGAAGAAGACTAATTGTTTTTCCTATGTGTGCAGGTCTTTGTCCAACCCATTTTTATGCTAGTGGAGAATTGGTGTGGGAAGCGTTGGCCACATAGCCAATTCATAACAAAAGAGTACTATGTGAACCTTCCATTGGTTGGTACATTCAGAATGAACATGTTCAGGTTGATATGGAGGACACTCTATGTGACATTCTCCACTGTGATTGCTATACTACTACCTTTCTTCAACAGCATTGTGGGTTTAATTGGAGCTTGTTCATTCTGGCCCTTGACTGTGTACTTCCCAATAGAGATGTACATGAAACAGGCCAAAGTTCGCAGGTTTTCTGTGGTTTGGATTTCATTGAAGCTGCTGAGTGTGCTCTGCTTGATTGTGACACTTGTTGCTATAGCTGGATCTGTGGAAGGAATAGTCACTGACCTCAAGACCTATAAGCCCTTCTAGTATATGCATCTCTATGTGACTCTGTATGTGTTTGGATAAATGTTTTAAAAACTAGACCGGTTAAAGTTCATCAGTTCAACTATGGTCGAAGAGTTATTGAACCGATGATACTTATATACATAATGTATGATGTAATAAATAAATAAAAGTTCAATGGAAGGTGTTAAAAAATAAGTTAAGTTAAAATTTGATTTGGCATAAAATGATCATATTCCATATCTTATAGTCTTATAAGATGAAGAACCAATTAGAAAAAGATAGAAATAATAATCCATGCATAGATCTTTCTAATTTGACATTGGATTATATGAAGAAAATTTGATTTTTGTCAAATCAAATAAAATTGAAAAAAAATGGTTATCAAATACTCACATGTTTTGAACCGGTTCTTACGAAATAAAAAATCAGCCAATTTTTCCCTTCGAATAAACTCATGGCCTCAACATGTTAAATAAAATTTCGCTCTTGGAAGACATAGATAAAAATAATGGTAAACGCTTTTGGAAAACTTTGAGCTTCATTATACTCAGGTCGAAATTGCGAAAGCAATTTAATACATTTAAAGAATTGAACAAGATTTCACTTACATTTTCTTTACTGAACTTCTTATAATAACTTATTAAATAATCCGAAGATAATAAATTTTATGTGAGTTGAATAACGAAATTGTTTTTTTAGCAAAAAAAAAATGGAAGTGTGTTGTCGTCAAGTTTCAACCCATGATGTATTTGAACTTCCTAAATGTCAAGTCGTGACAAATAATAATGAATTTTAAAATTAGCATTCACCCCAACTTCCTAAATGTTAAGTCGTGACAGATAATAATGAATTTTAAAATTAACATTTTACCCATTAACAAGAAAAGAGCAACTCAACCCTCTGAATTACTGAATTAGAGTGTCCATGAGAGAGCTGCTCTAATTTAAAAGGTGTTTGTTCTTTCATTTCATAATAGTTTGAATTTTTTTTTCTCACCGGGAAGAGTGAAATACAAGCATCTGATAAGATAGTGTAAGGTGGTCCACTGAAAGATCAGATTGGTATTTTTTTCTTAAAATGCTCAATGCTTTATTTTTCAATATTTAATGAAGGCTGTATAGGGCCAAAAGACAGTGTGCTCTATGGTTCACGAATACTAGAGTGATACTCATTCCAATATCAGTTGGAAAAGAAACACAGAGGTCGCGTAGCAATGAAGGAAACAGAAGCTTTCATCACAGAAGAAAGGTATGTCCAAACTATAAACAAGTTAACATAAACTTGATTCACATACTCTGGTGAACATTAGGCTCCAACCAGGTAATTTCTTTATAGACAAATGTTAGCACATAAACATTATGGTGATGAAAGTGAAAAAGGTAAAAAATTTACCATCAAACAAGATTTCTCTTTATGTTAAAGCACGTTTGGTTTGTGAAAAGTAGATTTTGTAAATTATAAAGCAAAAAATAATATAATCAATCTATAATCATTGATAAAAACATAAAATGCTCCTCGTTCAATTCTTTCAAAGTCATTGGATCCTTTTCCTTGTTCGAGAATCCCCCCTTAAAAAACTTCAAGCAAAAGTTTATTTGTGTTATTTTTCCAACAATTGCTGCTTGAGGAAAATTGATGTTGGAAAGCAATTTAGTGGCGAAAGAGTATCTTATCAGCATTCCTTTGCTTCACATTTGCAGATTTGCGGGTTTACATATTTGGATAAGCTTTTCTTTCATCAAAATCAATTCTAATTACCAGAAGTTACTCACAGAAGTTTCACTCCAGAATCAATTCTGACTTCAGAACCAATTCAAGGAGGGAGACAAGCACTTGGAGACTTGGAGCTTGTATCTTTCTACATGCTAATGGGTCAGGTTTTGTGGTCCAAACTAGGTGATGTCTCATGCTTGCTACCATGATTTTTGTTGTTCTTTTTAGTATATTAGCATGTTTAGCTTACTTGCCTTCAATAACATAGATTTCCCAAAGAATAATGGCAGCTTGGTAAAAAACCTATATCACAGGGTCACACTCTCTCCTTAGTTGGAGACTAACAAAATCAACATAAGTATATTCCAGAAGTTACATATCACCTTCATCTTAGCCTATGCATTTCATTTGATAAGAAACTACATACACAGATATTTAACTTCATCTGGAAAATAAGGAAATATAGTAATGCTACTTCTAATGGGGCTTTCATTTAGATTTATATATTATACACAGCATATATGCAATATGCAAAATGCAAAAGGCAGAAGAAAAGAATTGAGTCAGTGATGCAAAATAGATAACTTCATCCTGGATGATATTTTACAAAGGAGCTAATAAACAAAAGTAAACAGAAATTTGATATATGTAACTGAATACCTAAAAGAGTTAAAACGGGTAATTTTGCCTTTAATTTAGCCGCGGTGCTATCTGAGATATCCTTTCATCCTCCAGCAGTGCATAGGGGTCCACGTATTGTGGAGGTGATAGAGACATCTTGCTTCCGTCGTGGACAAAAGACGGTCCAAAATACTGCAACGGTAAACTAAAAGATCAAACCCAGATTTCAAAAACATCATATTATAGGAAGACATCAACCACTCTTATATATGCACCACAAACACACTCAATGCAGAAAATAGAGAGGCTTGAAGAACAGAAGCAGAGCTCAGTATAAGACCAATTATGATTGAGTGAAGAAATGTACAAAAGGTTGCTGAGATATTCGAGAGTCTCAGCCACTCTCCTAAACCCAATGCCAAATGATCCCAAAAGATGATTAATCCTCTCTAACTCCCTCTTATTTATAGACTAACCCTCAACCCTCTAAACTAACATGCGGTTACTTATCAACATGCTGTATAAAGTTTGTGGCCTAATATTGAAAATAAAAATACAGGATAGATCAGCATTATGAAATGAAGTAGCTCCTCTCAAGAAAAAAATTACTCATTAAATTGAGACTTTTATTAGTTTACAGGCAACAGACAAAAAATCCAGATAGATATGACCCTGAACTATAACTATTAACATAGCAATCTGTTACGAAAGATTTTTCAGTTTTTTTTTTTTAAAAGGAAGCAGAGAATATAGCATATGGTTTGCCAGTGTAATAGATTATGTTCTGTTCATTGAACTGTTATTCACTTTCATAACAAACAAGCTTAGAGGATAGAAAATTCATGTTATCATAAAATGGCCAATGTTACTTAAAATGCAAACAATAAGGTCTAAGGGGTCAAAACCAAAAGATGTACATATTATATCAATTGACAGGAAAAGAGCTTACAAAGTAAAGAGCACAAAACAAAGCAACAGTTACGAGGATCAACGGCCCAAATGCCAAGAAGAATGTTCCTCCAAGTGTCAACAGAAGTTTAGCTCGAGGTATCAAGCCCTGAAATCAACAGATACACAAGTGAGTTCCGGTGATTTCACCCAAAAAAGGAAGTTCAATAAGGTCTTAGCATTTAAGCTCAATTCAACCAAAGACATTATCAGTTCTCATTCAGTCACATTGTTTGGCAGAGCAGGACAGATATGATGTGCATTTCTATCAGCCAAAAAAACTCTTAATAAATTATGCAGTGCTGCGGTTTCTACCTTCTCATTCATTAATATTCAATGCAAAATAAAGCACACCAATGGCTAAAATGGCATGACAGAGAAAGAAGGCCATTGCACACTATGGATATCATGTAAATTTCTTAATGCATCATTTCGGTTATTGTACTACAACGGAGAAACTACCACTTCCCACTTCTCCCTAGTTAAGTTCCAAGCAATTACTGCAACTGATCATGAGAAACATGGAAGCCGTATTTCGATGATGGAGATTGAGAAACTAAAACTTCAAACTTTTAATAGCTTATTACTCTTAAGTCATGAAAGAAGAGTTACTACTATATAATAGATAAAGCACATTATTTTGAAATTGTTTAAAACACTCCAGCTCATTCTCTTAGCAAAGCTATTTATGAAGAGACAAGAAATGTTGTTTGCTAGAATTTAACTTATAGTTCATATTTCTCTTTCTAATCATGAAAGTATAGTAATTAAATGTGACACTGATGTGATGCAAACTTTATTTTGAAAATTAGTTAAAACTCGTACTAGTTCTTCACAGAAACATCGAAAGTTCAAGTTCCAAACATAAAATCACGATGTGCAGTCGCAAGGTGTTTCTGCTACTATTTGCAACAGCCAGATCAAGTTTGGTGATTTGAATTGCAAAACCAAAAATTCATAGCACTGACAACTCCCTGAAAAGACGGGTACTGATGCCACTCATTATTAGACCTATTATTTGGTGTTCAAACTTCAAACCACAGCCATCTTGCCATTTATAAGACATAATAGACTAATGTAAACAAACAATTGGCAACAAAACCTGTGAAACCACATCAATGATTCTTGATAATTTAAACAAGGAATGTCGACAAGGAATCAACCTCGAGACCTTCACTATTCAGCGCCATAGATCGCTCCCTCTGATTTTCTAGACCCTTCTCAACATTGGTTGAGACAGCACTTCTTTTTGGAAAACCTCTATCTTCTTCATTCACATACACCTCTTCATCAAGTCCGTTGCTGCTTTGTTTGTAATCCTCAAGCACTGATGTAGGGTTCATACCCCTCCTCTTCAATTCCTTCATAAATAATGACTCTGGAGCTTCATCTCCTGAAATACAATAGTAGGGGTATGAAGCCACCACAACGTAAAGTTAGTCACTTGATGTTCCCTTTGATCACTTATAATCTGAACCACTTCAACACGATATCAACTTCTCTGCCAAAACATAATAATATCTTTGCTAACCAACACATGAAAGGTGAACTATAAGGGTCTTTAAAATTGATATAATACATTCCCAATAATAAATGAATTCATCATGGGGATGAATGTATCTAGTGAAACAGTTCTAATGAAAACAATTAATCTTCATCACACTTATACATGAATTGTCAAAATTACTTTTCTGTAAATATAATATTGACCCTCCATCTAAAGTTGTATGATCAAAATTAACTTCTCTCACTTCTTTTTTACAAGAAAGGTTCTCAATCGATATATTTCCTCCATCTCAGAATTATCTATTTTCAGGTGCCAATAAAGACTAAAACATCTCTGACTCTGACATAAAAATATCAATTGTAACAACTGGTTCCAATTCTGTCTCAACCGTTATTTCACAATGAACAAGTTGAAAGCACAAGAGCTTTAGTACAGAACTCATCCTAGATCCTACACTAGACAGCTTGAAGATACAGTGAAAAATAATAAAAAGGTTTAGTACTTTGCCAAGAAAACAGAGTTAATAACACAAAATATCCATCATCAAACAAACAGAGATTGCCAAGTTCCACTTATCTTCTTTCCTCTTACAAATTAACAATATTTCTTTCTAAATAAAATAGTATGACAATTCTGAAGAAACAATTAATCTTCTCATCAAATAACCTAGGAAAAAATCATAATAGGCAGTAAAAAAAAACTTGCCATTATTTTGATTCTGAGTATTTTTAGAACTGCAGCAGACCATGAAGGAGGTCGAAGACTTGGAAGCGGTGAAAGTTTGCAACTTTGCGATCCTTGTGAGGAAAAAGCAATATGGGGGACTAATATTCCATGTGGGGTTTCTGGGAAAATTGGATTGGGAAAGGGAAAGTTGAGAAAGGGTTGGTCTCAAAGAAGCCATAACTAACAAACACACCAACCAAACTCACTCCAAAGAGAAGAAGAGAGAGAGAGAGAGAAAAGGGTTCTTCTAGAGGAAGGAAGGAGCAAGTGGTGCAGAACTTGCAGTTGCTGGAGAAGTGTAATTTAGCGCCAGACAACCAGCGGTGGCTAATGTGCGCCGAGTCGGTCTGCGTTTGTGGCTATAATAAAAGGAAGTAGTCGTGGATTTTTCTCCTAAATAAATAGATTTTTGTTTCTTATTTATTTGTCTTTTTCCTCACAATTTTTCCTCACTTTGTTCCTTCTACGAAACCCTGAGACATTTTTTCAGTATTTTGTCACGTCTGTCAGTTTTTTGGTGAAATTTAGAAACCTATCTATTGACTAATCTGATCCTGTTCATCAATTTTTTATGTATCTCTCGTGATTGGATATCTAATGATTAAAAATAGCTGACTCGCTTAACTAGATTTGGATTAAAGATGAAAAAGAAAATTGATCATCATCATCTCCTCATTAACTTAATTATTTTTTATTTATTTAATAATTAAATACACAAAATTCGTTATGTAACAAAAAAAAAAAATACACAAAACTCAATGGTAAAACGATGAAACTTCATGTAACTTCCCACCGATCAATTTTTAATCGAATGAGGCTTCTTTCATGTCATCTCTAAGATATTAAAAAATAAAAATTTATAATTTGTAACTCAAAGTATAAGAGAGTAAAAGAAACATGCTTTAAAAAAAACAAATAATCAACATTAGAGTAAAAACTTAAAATGACCAGCAACTTGCTAACCAGGTAAAGATGCACCGATGTCATCCGATAGGTATGGAAGAAGCCCCTAAATTGTAAGCTACTAAGCTCAATTTAATGCTTAATTAACACCAATAACCTTAACCTTGCCATAAAAGAATGAAGTGTTGGGCCCTGACAAATTTGTCACTAGAAGAAGGAAATACCCCACGATCCTTGATTGTGTAAAATGTCAGTTAAGTTAGTCCCACTTAACCGACAATTTACAAAATTTGAGACTGCTGAGGGTACTACCTAAGTCCCAAGACGAACTTGCCATGCACCCAACATTTCTAGGTACCAATTTCACCATTCACTCTCCAAAAAATTGCGAGTTTGCATGCTGGGTTTGTAAATCAGATTCAGCCCAGTGACCTATATGCACTAGGGAAGGACCCAAATTTATATGTTAAGACTCCAACCTATGCTAACAACTTAAGTTTTTTGTAGGGTAGTAAGTGCTTTTATCCATATCATTGGGTATCTGTATGAATTTCAACTCTAAGAAGAGGATGTGTATTAGAAACAAATCCTTAAAGAGTTTTACAAGCACTTCTCTACTATAAAATTTGACGTTTTATAAAAGAACAAGAAGCTAGGAATACAATATCCAAACACCCCAAGCCTAGAACATACACACACACGTGTCCTTCAACATTTTTGCAGCCTTGTGTTCTAGATAATAGTCTTGACCTGAATTGACTGGAAAGACATAGTTGTGCGAGTTGGAGCAACATCAGAGACCACAAGAACCACATCTTCTTTGCTGATCAACCCTTTAGACTTCATAAGCTGGACTGATTTTGAAATGTTAGCTTCAGCATCATCTGATAAATCCACAAGAAGGGGCACAACACCCCATTGCAAATTCAGAGCCATACGGGTACTATCATCATCGGTGAAAGCAAAGATTGGAGGATTTGGCCGGTTACGCGATAGGAGTGATGCCATGTATCCGTGTTTTGTGTATACAAAGATGGCATCCACACCAAGGTTGTTGGCTGCACAAAGAGGTAGGTTTTGTTAGAAATATAATATACAATAAAATCCATTATGTGTATTCACTCAAGAGCTTAAGCTTTTATGATAGTTGGTTCATAAAGAGTTTCAATAATTATTTTTAAGCCACAGATTTCACAACAGCAAGGTTAACATGATTAGAAGTTGCGAGAACAATATGCAAGTAAATACCCATGCCAACAGCACAATTGCATATTTGCTCAGTGATGCAATCTGGCAATGATGCTCCAAGTTTATGTTGATTGAGAAGATTTTGTCTGTTTTCCTCCCGGCTCCATGATTCCATTCTACTGCTTGCCATATCCAACACTGCCAAAGCTTTCTGTCCAAATGATCCAATAGCTGACTCGCCAGACAGCATCAAAGCATCAGCGTACTGTCGAACTGCTTCAGAAACATCTGCTACCTTAATGCATAAAAGCAAATATTTTTCATAAGAGGTGAGTTCAGCATTCCAACAGGGAAATTAGAAAATTATCATCATTGATTGGGATTCTGCCCTAGGTTCCTGGTAAAATTTATTCTCAACCTAGCTGATATTGCATAGTGCAATCATTCGACAGAACCCCAGAGTGATAAAAAGAAGAGAAGGGAGAAGTAACAAATGTGATATATAATGAACGTGATAAGAGAGAGATAGAGAGAATGGTGTTTGTTGGTGTCTGAATAGGTTGTATGTCTAAGTATAACTGCTGTAATAATTATCCTGGATGTACAAATAGAATTTACCTCGGCACGTGTTGGTGTTGGATACTCAACCATTGACTCAAGAAGCTGAGAAGCTACAATCACTGGCTTGTTTAGTTGTCTGCAAATGTGAATTATATCCTCTTGGACTGTAGGAATCTGTTCAAGTGGTATTTCAACTCCCAGGTCACCACGAGCCACCATGATCCCATCAGAAGCTTGCACAATTCCCTCCAGATTATGAAGGGATTCTAAGCTTTCTATCTTTGCCAGCACTTTTATGGATCTGAAACAATCATTCACCATGGTTAATTTAAACTAAAATAAGTTGGAGCTAAAGCACTTAAACAGAAGAAAAGAATCTTGATGCTTAAAAAAGTTGAGTAAATTAACTTTTGAATAGACATGCTGTTAATGCAAGTATTCTCCAACAGCAATGACAAAGAGGAAGCTGATTTCCAAAATAAATAACTCAATTGATGCATTTCGTCAAATAGATAGAATTGTAACTTAGGAGAGTGCTGAATGTGTCAGTGTCTTAGAAGATAAGAAAAACCCAACCTATATGATTACAGATTGAAGATTAAAAAAGGACACCTCTAAGATAATAATAACTTGGTGTGACATGGCCACCCTCACCACAATGCAGTGCAAGTGCCGCACACCAGAGTGTTGTTATAGTTAAAAGGGTAAATGAGAACAGTCAATGAATGTAATACTTAGCAGATTCCTTGCCACTACCATGACATTTTTGTTCTAGAAATTACACCAGCATCTCTTCAGAGGATGCTATATTTAATATATTATATAGATAAAACTATATACATGATTCGTTTGTGAATTTGTGCTTCCTTACTTGGTTGATTTGGTAGAGAGATAGTTCTTTAGGTCCTTAACAGAATCTGCATGATTGACAAAGGATAAGGCAAAAACATCAACGCCTTCAGCTATACCAAAGTCAATGTCAGCCCAATCCTGTGGATAAAAAAATTGAACTCATGTAAAAAAGCATATAAGCGAAAGATTTCAAATAGCTCATTAAAGAATAAGGAATGCTCAATTCAAAAGAAGGTAGCATCTCTATCTGGTATGCTGATTTTGTTACCAATGAAACTTGAATAAAAGTAGTAATACTGAAAAATGATTGCATTAGTGGTAAATTATGAGATTCAAGGAACATCAGTCTAACAATTCCTCCTGCTCTTTTGAATGGCTCGAAGAAGCAAAACTTGGAGCTTGAGAAAAAATATCATGCAATTTATCTATGTCTTGACAAAAGATGAAATCTTGTGGCACTATGCTATTAATCACATTAAGAAAAAAAATACCAAACAAGTGTCCTGATAACAGTTGACATTTCAAGCTTAAGAACACTTCCAGATATTCAATGGAGTAGATACAAAGAAATGCTAACTTTCACATTGAAGTAACAATGCAGAACGCAAAATTTATTCTTCATGGTCTTTATTAAATACATGGGGAAAGCTGCAATGTATAATTATATATACCTTCTTTGATAGAGTGGAGAGGTCGTAATTCCTTCTCACAAGCTTTCCATCTCTCCAGAAACTCAATTTGGCTCCTGGCAGGAAAAGACCAGCATCTATGCATTTACAGTGCAAATCATTTCCAGTCTTCTCAATGACTACAAAGCATGCCATTCCACCATCAATAACAAGTTCATCACCCACTTCAATACCTGACAGCCAATAACTAAGTTCAGTATTCACTTCAATGCATAGCACGCGAAGTTGTCAAAAGTGGAATTCATTAGAAAAGTAAAAGAAGGGTTGACTCATTCATTTAGAAAAATATCACCACCTTCAGAAAAGCCTTTGTAATTTGCTTGAACGGTGAATGGTCGAGAACCCTCAAAATTTTCAGCAGTGAACCGCCAAATCGAATCTTCCTGATATTTATACAAGAATGAACAAATTTTCAATTGTGCATGGTTCCAAACTCAAATTGGCTAATTCTAATAAGTGTGAAGACTAGCACAATCACAAAAAAGACTTTCACAAACTACATGGAGCAGAATCCACAACATATGATATGCTAAACTTACCTCTACTTTAACCGAGGAAGAAGCCCCATGATCAACAACGTGAATCTGACTACCCTCAGTGTCAATCATCACAGAAACAGAGAAACCTTTTTCCTCATTCAACTTCTTGATCTTCCTAATCACGTCACGGTGCCATTCCCTGGTACCGTGGCACATGTTGAACCTGGCAACATTCATTCCCCCCATTGCCAACTTCTCTAGATCCTCCAATGAGCTGCACGCAGGACCAACTGTGCAGACCAGCTTTGTCTTCCTCAAACCCTTAAACCCCTTCACCATTAACTCTCCCTCTGAAACCACGTCCAAACCAAGAGTTCCCTCCAATGCATTCTTACTCTTTGTCTTTGATACCTCCACATCCACTTGCACAGCTGCACGAACCTTAATCCCATGATTCCCCCTCCATTTATCTTCCTTGCAACAAAATTCAGAATTGAAAACTCGGCCACCAAAAACCCGATTCTTCAAATCAACTGGACGGTTTCCAGCACCACTAGATAGCCTTACAAGACTTAGATCGCTTGCTGAAGCAGCCATTGACTTCCAAACCATGGCCATAACAGTGGTTGCAGAAACTATACCCGAGCTTCTCGTTGGGAGCAATCAAGGTCTAAATCTGAAATGTGGGAACAAAGTTTTGAACTTTGGTGCAATTTAGATGTGGGGTTTGAAGGGTTTTTGTTGTAAACTCCGCCAACGTTTGGATTTTGGCTGTGGAAATAAACCAGGAGTTTACGACAGTGGACTAATATTTAATTGAAGAATTGACTATGCAGGAGGTGGTCCTGTAATCTACTTCTACTATTAGATTTTAAAAATTATCAGGCGAATTGAAATTGTTGATAAAATCTGTGGTAAATAATTGAAAAATGTAAAATTATATAAGTTACGGCCTATTTATATAATTGCTTGTATATTTTTTTAGTCCAGAGTAACTACCGCTTATAGCAATGATTACTCACTAATCCTTTCCCCGTGAACATTCGCACTATAGGGTAAACAACTAACGATAAGATACATTTCATTCTTATGGGCGAGAACGAATATCCAACCTCATGGTTAATTAATTTTTTTTTATGATTAATTACTTTTATACTTAATATTATTTTATTTACATATTACTATTAGTATGATATTTATTTAAAATTATTGCAATTTAATATTACATTTTATATTGTTTCTTTTTTTTGAACTGACATTTTTTTATTGTTTATATCTTTGTTAAGTTAAGTGGGATGATACAAATAAACTTATATAAGTTAATTTAATTTAATGTAAATTTTATAGAATTTGGAAACTTATCAACGCTCCATCGTTACTTATGAATACCCAATTAAAAAGGATTAGCAAGACTTTCGAGGAACTTCAATTTTTTTAACAAAAACAACTGCTTGATACTCTGCTAGGGTTTTGGAGTCCTCTCCATTGTCAAGCCGCCATGCGTTCCATGAGTTTTCTTGTTCATTCTTCCTTTTCTTGTTTGACCAGAGTAACTAAACTCTTTTGTACCAAAAGATAATGAATTTGGTCATTGTTCTTGTACTTTGCATTTAATATATGAGATTTCCTCTTTTCCATTTTATCTTTTTTGTATGCTTATTGTACGCTCAAAAGGTCCTTGAGTATCACACTAATTCTTAGTTAATTAGAACATTAGTAGAAATTAGAGATTTGGAAGAAGGTATAATAGGGTTACTATTTTTTTAGGAATAAGAACAGTACCTAGCTAATATGGCTTGATTAATGAATATCAATGCATTGGTGAGCTAGTTAGAGGATATGAAATTTACTCTAATAAGTTGATTAATAGATTCACTTAGTGAATTAGTAAATGAACGCATTAGGTTTAGCATCTTGGAGAAATTGAAAATAACTCATATTTTTACATGGAGTAGAAACATAGGACATGACTAATAATATCAAAACTCCACGGATGTTTTTCTCATATTTTACACATCATGTTATTTTCTCCTTTGTTCACAATTAACTCGTTGAAATTTGAACTTAATTCAACATTTTCAACTTGTTCAATCAGTACAAAACTAGCTAAGTCAATAATAGAGGCTTTATTTTATGTTTGTAAATTCTAAAGGTAAACATTAATTATGTTTAGTCCTTCAAAATAAAGCAAACGTTAATTTTAGTCACTCAAAAAATATTTCTCAATTTTAATCAATGAAAATACACCGGTTATCTTTTTTTAGTTTTTGTCGCAGACATCAAAGAAGAGACAGAAGATTGAGAGGTAGGGAGAACGAGTTCGAGAGGATATGTGGTTTTGAAGCTTGTGTTTTCTTGGGGTCTCCAATTTGGTGGCTTTGGGTCTCTTATTTATGAAGCTTGAATTCGATTTGTGATATTAGGTATGGTGGTTATGTTGATGCCTTGGTGGTTGGGTTCATAGTGTTGATGGTGATGGCTTGGAGCTCATGGATCTTGGCTCAAGATGATTACTGCTAAAGAGGAAGGAGCTCATACATCTTGGTAGAAATTCAAATCAGATTGTATGGCACATAATTGACTTTAAATAAAATTGGGTGTCAAATCAAATTTTAAAAAACAAATAAAATGAGTGAGTCACATTTTGTACATTATTTAAGCAAAAGTCAATTACAAATACTAAAAAAGTTTATAGTGTATATTTCCAAGAATTTAAAATTAAGAAATATTTTTTAGTGACTAAAACCAATATTTAATGTATTTCCAGGGACTAAAGACATATTTAAACCTAAATAAAAAAGTTCTCTTTGATTTTTCATTGAGCAACCTCATGATCAATTTTCATTAAAAGTTACTTATGAATGACATCATAAATGCTTAGTCTTCATGGGGAGAACTGATTTCAGTTTAAAAATCGAGGGTAAGTTACACTAACTCTCTTGAGTACATTTGACCAACCTTTCATGAGATTTATTATTATTGCACCGACCTCCCTTAAGATTTATCACACCCCTTATATTGTTCTAAATGATATATGAAAAGAGAAAATCAATAATTTTTATAAAATAGAGAGATCTTGCAATAATAACCTCATGGGAGGTGAGTGCAAGACAACCAACCATTATTCAAAATTTTAAGACATTGTGTATATGAATGAGGTGCAACCATGGGCTACTTAGACCTATATAAGCATAGGATATATGATCCTGAGCTATGAATCATGGCATCTAAGATTGACATAAACGACAAGATTGCATGCAGATGAGGTTGTGAACTCTGTTTTCTTGAGGGCGCGCAGCAGCTACTTGGACTCGTGTAAGGTCATGAGGAATTCAACCTCATCCAAAGGCCAACTTTTATAATCAATCAATATATACTGCTCTGCACTGAGGTTACATGACCTGCAACTGTATCTATAGTATTATTTTAAAGTCATGAAATCAAACAGCACGGTGCAAACAGACATAAATTATAGACAAATTGGATCATGGAATCTGAATCAACATCCCAGGCGCAGATAAGTCAACTGATAAAAAGTATAAATTCGGAGCATGTCAGGAATATGGTTCATGTTGCTGCTTCTATGTTCAATCGTAGAATCACAATGTCTTGTTGATGCACCTACCAATTTTACCTTGACCTCTCTAAAAAGTAAAAACTGACTCAGTCAAATATTAAAAGTGAATCTGAACCATAAGTTTATGCCAGATATACAATTGTCATATTAGCCACGGTTTTACCGCGGTTATAAAAAGTGTATATTTACCTACAGGGCCCGTTTGGTGGACAGGATAAACAGAGACAGGATAGGATAGTAATCATATCCTGTTGTTATCTGTTGTTTGTTGCGCCAGCAGGATAGGATAACACTATCCTGTCCCTTATCTTATCATGTCCATCATGTGTAAAAGTTATCCTGAGAGGGGAGCTAGGATATAAATTATCCTGACAGGATATGATATCAGTTTTTTATTTATTTATTACCATGAACCAAAATTAATTTCAATGTTTACATTTTATATAATTTATAATAATGTTAATTAATAAATATAAATTTTTGATTTTAATAAAATATTAATTTTAGTACTTATCAATTACTAATTGTTATTGTTAAGTTAAATTATTTAATTACTAATAAATTTAATTAAAAAATAAACTTATTTATAAATGGTGAAAATATTGGATTTACTCATATAAAATAATTAAATTTTCATTATCACTTACTACTACCTAGTTAACATTATTTTTCATTATTTATATTATAATAAAAATACACAAAATAATTCTTCACTCGCAGTAAAATAGGGTACTCATATATATATATATATATATATATATATATTAATTTTTTAATAGTAAATATAGACTAATTTTATATTATCATATGATATTATTTAAAATTATTTCTCTACTTATATAATTATACTTAATAATTTAAATATAAAATATTTTTGAAAGAATAATATCTTTTAATAATTTTTATCATTAATCACTTACCCCTACTAAGTTAAAACCCATTGGTTACATATATAATAATTTTAATTAAAATACACTCCCTTCGAAAAAATTAAAATAGCTGAATTAATAAAAATTAATTTTATTTTAGTTAATATTAAAAAATAAGCTATTTATAAAAATGGAAAAAAATTTAAATTTAATAGAATAATCACTTTTTTAAAAAAAGCTATTTAGAAAATTAAATTTTAAAATATATTATGTATTTTTTATTTCAAGGAAAATTTGATACATTTTTCATTGTTTGTATCATATCCTATCAATATCTTGTCCACCCCAAACGCAGGATAGGATAAGAGTCTATCCTGCTCCTATCCTATCCTGTTGCAATCCAGCTTTCATATCATATCCTGTCCTGACCACCAAACGAGCCCATAGTTACTTAAAATATTATTTACAGTGATCAAGACTGCATCTTAGTGTTGCTTTCTAATTTAGCTTTAAATCAGAATTAATTCTAAAATTCAGAAAGTAGTTTTTCTAATTAATTAATGTGATTGAGTAAGAGGTATATTAGCTAAAACTAGGTGTTAGGCAAGTTGAAAACATAAGATCAGGAAGATTGCAAATCTTCAATACCCAATATTGGTTTACCAAGATCTGTCATAACTCGTAAGCGTATCTTTAATTAAAAATACTCCTTAAGAAAAAGAAAATCACTGCCAATGAATTGACTTATTAGTTAATTGATGTTAAACTTATAATGCGTATATTTCGGAGAGGTTTTCGCATGTCTCAGATACTCCTTAAGTTAGATACTTATACTTTAGCATTATGATCATCTCAAGTAACTTGATAATATTAAGTAAAACTTTGTATTTATCTCCTATTTCATAAATATTTAAAAAATTGATATAAAATTTCAAGTTACGATGAAAAAGTTTATACTCGAGAGGATTCTCTGATCCCATGGTTCAACATCACAATTTTGACTCTCATATACTCTACGGGTGTTAATTAATTTGTGGTGAGTGATAATGCAGAGTTAGGTCCCCAAATCACGCATTTACTTGGTCTAACTCCAAGCATATTCTCACAATATTCCTCACTATTTTTGGCATATGATAATGATAATTAATGAACTTTAACTAGAGAGGTAGTAAATATCATTTGAACAATAAGTTAGTTGCCAACTATATTGTTTTGGAATATACTACACGGACAGGTAAAACAAACGAAAGGGGAGTGACTATTTTTTTACAGAGACTAGAAGCTTTACATTTGATTTTTTTTTTAAGGTATTTCACACCGAAACTTCAAGATCACGTTAAGTAGGTAGAACTTCCCTAACAAATGTTTGTTCATACGAACTACACTGGCATCGAACCCTTAGCTAAGTGCTTAAGAAGTCAAACTATCTACCTGTACTACACCTTATTAGTTTGAGAGAAAAAATATGCCTGTGTATAGAAGCCTCAAAATGCTTATCATGCAGTCGTATAATCTTTAATAGAGTTACTTATTTTTGCTATAAGATGTTTATTAAAATTCGCATTTCATTTGTTTCTCTTATTGAGATAACAAGATTCAATTTTCTTTCTGAACTCCCTATGACCAGAGTTCTTTAAGGACACACTTTAATTATTATTTTTATGCTTTAAGGACACACTTTGGGGAAATCAATTTATAGCATGCTTGGTTTAACAATTTGCATAATACTAAGATACATTTATTCAGAAATTAAGATTAGTAACTTTTAAATAAAATTGATTTTAGAACATTGACATGCTCAATACAAATAATTACAACTTGACCTAATTGCATATTTGGTCAGTTAGTTGGGACCATGGATGATTCTAGTCAATTATTTTAGCAGATTTAAATAGTCCTTTAACTTTTTCAATTTTTACAATCAAGTCCTCGAATCAGGATTAATAAACTTTTAAAACTCTCAAATTCTTATTTTATTAGATTAATCTTCACAAGTTGAATAGATTTAGTCATTGTAGCCATTATATTCTTTCCATAAAAATTCACTAATTAAAATTATTAAATTTTAACAAAAAAAAGTTAAAATCCAAATTTTCCCTTTCTTTAAACCCTAATTACATGTCATAGGTTTTTTAAATTTTTTATCAAAATTTCACTATTTTGTTTTTTTAGCCCTTTAAAATTGCATCACATATCAAACTCATCATAAACCCAAAAATATTTGGAAAAATGAAGAACTAATGATTTTACTCATGTAAAAATTGAGAAAATGACCAACTTTGTTTAGTTTTAAAACTAGAGAGACTTGATTAACTTGAAAAAAAAAACAAGAGGAGCCAAAATCACCAAAAAGTACCTTGGTAATTTAAGTTACGGGTCGAGAGTTCCGGTGAGAATTAATCTTATCTCCAAAAATACGAAATCGTGAAAAAAGAAAATAGCCTTGAAGGGTTTGATTGAGTGGATCATGACAGAGTCTCATATATGACAAGTTATAGATTCGAGCCCTCACTTGTGCTCTTGGCGGGACTTGGATCCACTCATGTGTTAATTTTACATGACCATGTCATGTGAAGGATAAGAGCCCTTAATTACTTTTTTAATGAAATATGGTGGTTAGTATTATTTTCCGCACAATTTTAATTTTCTCCCTCTAAATATCCATTAAAGGCTCAGATTTCATAAAAAAAATCAAAGACTCAGATCTTCATATGACATGGTTATGTGAGATTAACACATGAGAGGATATAAATTTGCTCTTGGGGAAAAATAAATTTAAGTTTACCGTGCTCTTTCGTCCGACCGCTTTTCCCGCAATAGACTAAGGTATCGTTACCTCACAATAAATTTTTCTAAAAAAAAGCATTCCCATGATAAGCATGCATACATCGTGAATCTTAATTTGTAATTACACGCATACATAGATAATAATATAATATGTGTGAAAGAGATTATAGCAACAATCATTACTCAAAAAATATTATTATTCATGTTTCATCCTTTTAATGGAAAAACTTTTGCCTAAAATGACAAAAAAAATACAGTAAAATGATAAGATAAAGATATAGATGTGTAAATTACTAAATTACTTTGTTCTTGTCCGTACCGTGTATACCTACCAACCCCATAGAGCAGGTATCTGTAAAGTTGTAATATTTTTGACTTACATAGGTTAGGCCAACCTATAAACAAATTTAATTAATTAATTAATTAAAAGGTAAAATTGAGAAAAGATAAGAGCATGAGGGGTTTCAATCATGTTTACTTGGTGGCACCATCACCCGTGTATTAAATAATAAATATTGGATTAATTTCATATGATAGGATATAGTAAAATATTTTTAGTTTCCTAAGGTATTCTTATCATGAACCAGCAAGGTTAGAAAATGACGTTAATTGAGTAAGTTATTTAAATTGTTAAAAAATAATTGATTAAAATTTAAGGAATATTATTATTTACTACATGTGTAATTGTATGATTATAATAGTTAATTTCTTAATTAATAGTTATGCTGACTTATATTTTAACATTTAAAGTCACTTCATCACTTTAGAATAGTCTCTTGCATAGTTTTGATTTTTATAAATACACACAAACCCAATCCTTCTCCACTCTGCAAACTGAATATTCCTCTTTCCCACAAAACAAAACGTTACACACATTTCTGATTTCTCTCTGTTATTCATTCTGATTCATACATTGCACTTCACACTTTCATAGAGAATCTCCTTCTCTATTCTATATCAACGTTTTCGCTCTCTGTTCCTTCCTGCGTGATTTGCAAATTTTCCTCTGAGATTGAGGAAGCTGCGGTACGAAAATCGAAACAAAGAGGGGGAAAAGGTTTGATCTTTGAACCAGAGGGGATGAGGCTGGACGGAGAAATCTCAAGCGGAGGAGAAGAAGCGGAGGAGGAGGAGGAGGAGACATCTCAGGCGGGTACGGCCGCGTTTTCGGGGCAGAAAGTGGTGGTTGGGTACGCCTTGACGGCGAAGAAGAAAAAGAGCTTTTTGCAACCTAACTTCATTGCCCTTGCACGGTATTCACCTTTCAATTTGTTTCAATTTCCACAAATGCTATAGCTTTTGCTGAACAAAGGGACCTTTTTTTTTTATTTCTTTCTTCTTTTGATTTTCTTTTTTTGATCATTTTGTTTGTTTCGCGTTTTGCTTCTTTAGCGTTAAAGTGGCTTTTGCAGTGGTGGGGTTTCTCGACTACACGTAGTGTCTTTGTCTGTTTAGTGCATGTTTGGTTTTGAGCTGTGTTTTCTCTCAAAGCTTCAGTTTTGACCAATGCTACAAGTCATAACTTTTACCAAAACATGATTTTAGAAAAATTTAATGCAAAACCAAACACACTGTAACAGAGAAGCAATTTCATCAGCAATGCCTAATGGCTATCACTTTCATGACTAGAACCTGGGCAACTGTGTTTTCCTTTTTCTTTGGGTGGAGTTTATTGTTATTTTAAGATTATTTTTTTCAAACTCACCAAACTGATTTGCTTAATGGTAATCTTCTTAGTCTTTTCTCCATTCTATTTCAACTAAGAATATTCCACCATTTATGCCCTGCCTTTGGATATGCCCACATTGAGATCCCTAGGTCAAAGCTTATTTACCGTGTGGATTGTTCTCTATTCTCAATTTAAATTAATTTACCTTGTTTGCTTCTCTTGAACGTTGAATTTATTTTATGGTCCACAGTCTTTTCTGTAGAATTTTATAGTCTTTTTATGTAGAAGATTGCTGTCAACTGGGGAATTATAGGAAATTTAACTTGTCTATGCACATATAGGGATGGAATCACCAATTGACACCTCACACCAGGACTCTTTCACCACTTAATAACCTTTATATAATGTGAAATTAGTTGATCCAACCATTGAATCTAACATTGTGGACATTTACTTTCATTTTAGATATTATATTAGTTGTTAAAATAAAATGGTGTGATGGAGTACTAAAGTCATGTGAGTATGTGACCACTTTAGAAGCTCTCATGAGTCATGACTTTATGTGGAATTTATCAGGAGATTGAAAGTGTGACTAGAGTTGTAGCCTAAATGGAGGTTTCAAGTTATGAAGCATCTTTTTCCAAAGGAAATAATTGTTGCTTTTGCTGACACATTAGTTGGGACTCTTTCAAACTTTAAAATAAACAATTCAGTTAGCCTCTGTTTGGGTACTCGCTTACAATACTTGGCATGGATTCCAAAAGCCCATTTTGTGAGAAGCAATAAATTATTGCTTCTTGACAGACATGTGGTGTCCTCCTATGAAAGAACGTACTATTCTTGACCATTCTTATTTGAATGGTCAAGTTGTGTCCCCTGTATATATTACTTCTTTGAAATATATTTGGCTGGCAAGGAAGTCTTTGCTACTCTCAGCAGTGATGCTTAAAAATTTTATAATGCAGGAACAAGGGGATATACTTTGTTGCCATTGATCTAAACCAGCCGCTGGCAGAACAAGGTCCATTTGATGTTGTCTTGCATAAGGTTTGTGAGTGTGATATTTCTTTCAGAATTTTATCATCATTGATGTTTGAAATTCTTCCCATGTGGCTGCCCTATTTCTGAGTTTTCATTTTTAGTTTTGCTGAATTTTTGGCTCTGCGACATGCAATTAGCATTTTAGGAACTGCTTGTGCTTTCTGCCTTATCTATATTATGATCTGAGTGGTTCTTTTTTCTTTCCAGTTGCCAGGAGAAGAGTGGCGTGAGATTATTGAGGTTTGTTAACTCTACACTTTTACCCACTTTCACACTGTACTTGGAATCTTGAGTTGTTTTAATCTCTCTCTCTCTCTCTATGACTCACATTCACAGCATTGCATGAAGTTGTTAGTATCTCGTTAGTGTGGGAATTAAGTATGGATTGGGTGGACAACCATCTGGATTCTAAAAAACTTATTATTGTCTGACATAATTTGCAGAGTTCTTGCTCTCCTCATCATGAATCATGATCAGATAGTTGAAATCAGTCCCCCAAGTATTCAAACAAGTGAGGATTTACTTTTGTGATTAATCTAAATAATATGGTCAGGCATTAGTGGAGTTTGTTGCCCAAAGACTGGATTACGATTTCTGTCTTTCGATTCAATGTTTCTTAGTTGAAAATGTTGTTTCTTTTTACTTTTGGTAGTTATACAGTCATATGGCATGGAGATCAAATCTCTTAGAAGTACCAGGTTGGCCAAGCTTATAGGTTAGAAAATAATCCTACACACCGAATGCAACCATTTCTGGTAATTTTATAACCGTAATAAATACATATAACATTATCAGGATAGAGGGGGTGATAAAGCTTTTGAGTAATATTTCAATGATACATTTAGTACACGAGATACCTGGTTAACTTCTTTAAATATTTAACTTAGTTTCATCTTTTGTTGCCTCTGTCTCCTAAAAAGTTTGCTTGCAAGTTTTATGAGATGATAGATTACAATATTGGTCTCATCTGTATCTTTAGTACTAAATGTTCATAGCTGACTGAATGTAATTGGTGATTGTTTCATACCCTTTATATTGTTTGTAAAATTTGTATTTTGATTGAGCTGATTCTAATTAAACCTTTGTTTTTTCTCCCTTTTCATTTTATAAGGATTTCAGGCAAAAACATCCAGATGTATTCGTCCTTGATCCTCCAGATGCAATTCAACATTTACACAACCGCCAATCCATGCTGCAAGATGTGATGGATCTAAACTTATCTGACTACCATGGTAAGTTGGTACCTTATTTGCTACAACTTATAGCACAATAAAAATTAAAACTCCCTATTCACGGTTTCAGGATTGTACATAAATCTGCAATCAAAAGTATTAGCATACATCTTGCTCTTGTATTGAGCTACCTACTCAACTATTTTTTATTTTATTCTGGAATGCAAGAAAATTTGGCTTTTTACTTTTTTTATTTTTCAAGTGGAATATGTATTTGATGAATGACAAACTAGGTTTTTGACATTCTCATCAGTGTTTACATTTATGTATCAACTACTGTTGTTTTTTAGGCAAGGTTGGCGTTCCACGTCAGTTAGTTATCACAAAAGAGAAAGACCCATCTACTATCCCATATGAAGTCGCTAAAGCTGGGATGAAGTTGCCATTAGGTACGTATCTTTGTTTAATTTTCATTACCAGGTCATTATTTCCAAGGAATTATTTGGTTTTAAACCATTTTCAACACCACTGCATTCATGGGTGTTGATTGAATATGAAATAGATCAGAATATTTTAATGGACTTACAAGAACCTTGTTATATCTATTGGATATTCTGTTTTGATGTTAGTTCTATTAGCCGAAGATTATTTTAGTTAGTTTACTTGTGCATTTTCATGGTTGTTCCTTGTTCTGATTATCCTGATTGGATTGTTTCAGGCATACTGCCATCTCTTGTATTGTATTGTATGTACTGATGCGTATCTTGAAAATATTCACCCTTGTTTTTGGTAATTTTCAGTTGCAAAACCACTAGTTGTGGATGGCAGTGCAAAGTCACATGAACTCTTTCTTGCTTATGATGAATTCTCTCTTTCAGAGGTAGAACCTCCCCTGGTTCTACAAGAATTTGTCAATCATGGTTTGTGAACTAATCCATACACCATGATCACTATGTGTTGAGTTTACATTTTTATCTAATCTCATTTTATTTCCTTTAAATATTTTTGGGTCGTGGGTTTGTAATTACAGGTGGTCTTCTCTTTAAGATTTATATTGTTGGGGAAGCCATAAAGGTCGTGAGACGTTTCTCTCTTCCCAATATCAGTAAACGTGAGCTATCAAAAGTTGCAGGCTTATTTCGGTTCCCAAGAGTTTCATGTGCAGCAGCTTCTGCAGATGATGCTGATCTAGATCCTAGCATTGCTGGTGAGACTCACTCCCCTTCTCCCTCCACCATGAGACAGAATCTTATTTAAAAAAAATCCTATTCCCTTTTTTCATTGTTTGCTAATGTCAACTCGCAGTTATGAACTCTTTTTTTTTTATTAATCTTTCATGCCCCACTTGATATGGATTGTCTTTTTAAGCTTTAGGACTCATGAATGGTTGAGATCGTTAAATCATGTAAATTGACTCATTACAGAGTGAACCCCACTGTGCAGCAAATGCTACCTCTTCCCCCCTTTATCTTTCAAGAGGCCTTTATGTAGTTAGGTATTGTGTGAGTTGGTAACTTGGTATGCAAATAATTGTTCTAGATTAAATGGCTCTGAAAAGTGGCTCATTTGAACTCACTCTGACACTTTGGTTACAGAACACCCGCCAAGACCTTTGTTGGAGAGGCTTGCAAGGGAGCTCCGTCATAGATTGGTATCATCATCTATTAGTTTACTTTCTTTTGCTGCCTTTTTTCATTTCTAGGTGATGTTCTAAAACTTAATTGCAATGCCGTGTGTAGGGACTCCGCTTGTTCAACATAGACATGATACGAGAATATGGGACCCGGGATGTGTTTTATGTCATCGATATCAACTACTTTCCTGGCAAGTATTAACTTATATGCGCTTCAGCAATTCCCATGGTTTCTGATTGAGTTTGTGCCTAAGTTGTATGGAGCACTGGTTCTTTATACTCTTTCTTCTTATCTTCCTCTCTGTCCACAAAATTATTCACTTAAATTTTCTCTTTGAACCTGTTTCTTGGTTTTATGTACTGCATATGTTACTTAATTAGGTCCAAGAAGATGGTTGAATTTGAACTTCATTCCTAAAAGCAACTAGCACTATATTAGTCAGTGATAGTATATAGTAAGAGATGGAATCGATATAAAGAACATTTCTTTAAGTTTTGCATCATGACATTTACTATTTTACATGATCTCAAGCCATGCAATTTTGCAAACATTTGACATTGACTTGCATCAAAGTTGTCCTTGTTATTTTGACATGTTAATGATTTATTTACTCACTGCAGGGTATGGAAAGATGCCAGACTACGAGCACGTTTTTACAGATTTTCTACTTAGCCTAATGCAGAGCAAGTCTAAGAAGAAACTTACTGCTTAGAGAAGCTAAAACTAGACAGTTAAACTGAGTGTTTGGTTTAACAAATTATCTTCTGTTTTCTTTTTGGTTCTCATTAATAATTACAAAAATATCATTAATTTTATTTTATTTCTTGTTATCAAATGTTTACAAAGAAAATGATGAAAACATTTTGATGTTTTTATTATTTTTTGTATAAAATTTAAAAAACAAGAAATAAAATGATATTTTGTAATTATTAACGAAAAGAAAAAAATGAAAACAGAAGATATTTCTTAAACCAAATACATCATAATAGATCCACTGAGTAGAATGTCTTGAAATTTGAAGAACATTATATCTTTTAGCACTTTGTCTTCAACAAATTGGCATGGAATGTCAACGAGGCCGCTATAGTATTCCAAATGGATGAAGTATGGTTGTATAATCTCTCTGTATCTCCCAATTACAAAGCGAAATTCCCTTTGTCTTGAGTTATATGCTTATCCAAATTAGTGCTAATATTGCTGGCATCGAATAACTATAAAGAAATATACATACAAAGACTCAGTGGAATGTGGTCTGAAATATAGGACAAACGTGTTTAGAAACTTGGTATGTACATTTTCACATTTAGGGAAGAAGTGATTATACAATGATTAAAAAAGAATTCAAACATGGTAAACCAAAGTATATTGCTAATGGCTTTTTTTGACATAAGTTACAACTCAATACATCCACCTCATTTCTAGGGGTGACAACCCGGGTTTGACCTGTCGGGTTTACTAGCAAAACCCACCAACTTTGTTCCGCATAACCCATCAAGATGAAGGGTTGATAGCGGCTGAGTTGGGCTGTAGTTTCTTTTATAGTCTTTTTAGCTTGATATTTTTAACATTATTATTATTATTATTATTATTATTATTATTTCATAGTATTTGTTCTATTTTAAGCTATTTTTGTTGGACTAACCCATACTATTTTAACTTGTAAGTGTGTTAGTCATCAATTTATATTTTTATTTTAGTTTTTGTGGACCAACCCGCCAACTTGCTGTAAAATGTGGTGGGAATATTATCCAACTTGCTTCTCGAGTGCGCTTCAACTGCCCTACCCGTGTTAGGCAGATTGCGGTAGGGTGGGGTGGGTTGCTCATTTTGCAACCCTACTATTTCCTCCTCTCTTTTCTTGCTTTTTCAACGTTGTTGCTTTGTCATAGTTCTGTTAGGTGACCGCGACTGAGACACAGTTTTGGGACATAAAATTTTAATTCCCATTTGGATATTTGTTGGTGAAAGTGCTTGGCAACGAGTGTGAGCACGACGGCCCCGAAGTTCACTGGTTTTGTTTTTCATGGTGGTAGTATGGTCCAGTGGTTTGACCACCAAGTTACAAATGATTTATTTTTTTCATAAAACAAAAATTGAGCTATTATCCAACTTATTCAATTTGTAAAAATTAACATAGAATAACTATTAAAATTAGTCATCCAAAAGGACTTTAAACTCAATCTATTATGCTTATGCATACCAAAGGTTGTGATATATACTGGCTATTCTACAATAATTATCCTTAACTATTTTTGGTACATATCCTTAATTAATTGTGTAAATATATAATAAGCTCATAAATATTTATTTTTATCATTATAGAAAAGAGAAAGCTTTTTTTGAAATGAAAATTAACACCAACAAGGTCCAGTAAAATTGATAGATAGTTTGTGCTTCTTAAGAAAGTCCACAATTCAATCTCTGAGCGGGTGTATGAAAAAAATTTGTTGGAAGAGACATACTTACTTATTGTATTGCGAGGATACTTTAAGAAAAAAAAAAGCTAATGAAAGAAAAATTGAGAATTTATGGAAGAAATGATACCTACGAATTCATCTAAAGAGTTGACCACTTTAATACAGCTACTCATACTATGAGAACAGGTCATGTGATTTTGCCATCGATATGATATGTTGTTTCATCTGTTTATCATTTTTGGATTGAAACTATTGTTGAACCATGTACTCGGATTATCGTTTCGAAACGGATTCTCCATTCATAAGATAAAGAAAATCTCGTGAATTTCATGATCTTTTGCTAAACTTAATTGAGTTCAACGCCTCGAGCAAGATGATATTAACATTAGACATCGACAACCTATAACATTTTGATATAGATTAAATCTTTGTTTTATACATAGCTCATTTATACTTCATTATCTTATTTTTTTAGGCTTAAATGTGTTTTTAACATCTGAAATTCAAAGACGAATCTAAATTGGTCCTTATAAAAAAAATCTCATTGCAATAGGTTCTTCAATTTTTTTTTATTTGAAATCAGTCAAGTGAAGCCATTTTATCTACGTGTCATAAACCAATCATCCGTCCATTTGATGAGTCTAATCAACCGAGTGGTAACCACATTGACTTTTCACATCATTTTGGTCCCTCTAAAGTTTTTTAATCACTTTCAGTTCGTCCTCCTCCCCCTTCTTCCTCCATTCACACCATAGATTCTGGCCAACGGACCTCATCTCAGCAACCACACCTCCATCACCACTACATTAACATATTATAAATCGAAACCCCCTTTTCTAAAAAATATTATTGTATTTTAAACTTTAGGAGTTTAGTTGATAAAAGTTATTTTTAAAGTATTAAATCAATTAAAAATACATGCATTAAAGACTAAAATGATTATTCACAATGAATTAACTATGACTTGATCCATTAGAGGGGGGATACACACAATCTCTCAATCTAGAAACATTTAAATGCAATAAAAATTGTGCCTAAAAAGGCCTACAAAATACCCTTTCACACCCTATACCAAAATGTGCATGCAACTTAACAACTAAACTCCAATCCCATCATTTCTCTTAATTTCATTCACCATGTAACCATGTCAATAGTTGGAACCTAGGGAAAGAAAAGCACGGGAAGACAAAAAGTAGAGATCAAAAAAATTACAAATGAGAGCAATCTTCAAGTCACTTTCTCGAAGCAGTAACCAGAAGATTGCTCTCATTGATAATTTTTTTCATCTCTATCTTTTGTCTTCCCTGCTTTCCTTTCCACAGATTCCAATAGTTGACATGGTCACAGGTGAATGAAATGAAGAGAAATGATGGGATTGGAGTTTAGAGGTTAAGTTGCATGCACATTTTGGTATAGGGTGTGAAAGAGTTATTTTTTTGGCCTTTTTAGGCACAATTTTTCATTGCATTTAAACGTTTCTAGATTGAGAGATTGTGGGTATATCCGTCTGAGTGGCTCATATGATAGGAAATTCATTATGGAGGAATGATGCTTTACGGGAAGTTGTTCATCGTATGTCTATATTGCTCAACAATGTTGAGATAAAATTTAGGAAATAACTATAAATGATATTAATCTTCTTATTTTATGAAAATGGTTGTTGGCTTGAAGTCCTTTAAAATGGGATAGAATAAGTGATTGTGAATATATATACAAGTTAATTCATCTAGATGGATAATTCTATAAGATGGAAGCAAAAGTTATGGTGAGAGTAATGAATTTACGACCCAAGTTTGATACGTTTACAATACATATACTTTCTCTTTTATTCTCTTTTCACCTTTATAATGCAATTCATCTTCTTACATTGGCTTAGATCGGACAACCGCGGCAGAGGGTCTCGATTCGACAATCGATTCTCCTCCATGCATTTTTAAAACATATATTATTCTGCAAACAAATCCTAAAAACCACTGCAAAACATTTCTCGTCCTTTTTTTTGTTGATTTGTAACAATATTATTGGGATAAACAACAAATCATAGATTAGCCGTAAATCAATGCATATTATGATTTCTATATCAATATATCATAAAATCTGAAAATTTCAATTCATCGGTACTCTATTAATCAAAATTTCAGGATTATACTCCCAGTATGTGAAGGGAATCATGCGATCGATTACCGCAACAGAATAAGAATTTTCTATATGAGATAGACTCGCAAGTTCATGTTTCAAAGTTCGTAAACAAACTAACACATTAAGATTACCTCTTAAAGACATGAGCAACGAAGCAGTAGCAGCTTCGTCTCTACAGAAGTCTACACAAACGATCCCACCAGAAACCCTTACGGCTTGAGGCAAGAAGTTGAGCAAACTGTCTCAGTAGGGTTTGAGTATCGCATGCTCTATTTATAAGCCTCATAAGGTGGCTAACCCTAATTCTCCTTAATGCATATTGGGCTCACCCAATGAACCTGGTCCAATAAGTGTTCATCTAATATACCTGGTCCAATAAGACATTATAATACATTCTAGTGGGTTAATCCTATGTGTGCGAATCTATAGGTATCTCTTGCGTACTTAGGTTGTAATAATTAAATATAAATAATATTAATCTACTAGTGCATAATCCAACAACGTGACTCGTTTTAATACCACACGTAGGATGAAATGTCTCTGATTTATATTAGAAATTCGAACCCCAACAAAATAAAAGAAAACATCATAAATAGCGTGCCTTCGTATACACTCTTGCAAGCAATGGAGATCTTATAGAAAAATGTACATAACAGTATATGCTAGCAACATGAGCTTCTACATGATTTTCCTCTTTTACAAAAGACTCTTTAGTGGAGATTTAACACGTTCGAGAGTGTGTGAGACAAATGATGACCTTGTTCTCTTTAAATAAAACTTAGAACCTAGAACCTAACAACCACGCATAAAGAATATTGGGCTCATTAAGTCTTGCACATGAACTCAAAAAAATTGGATAATGGACTTGGCCCAATAAATATACACATAGTGGCTCCAAAAAAAAACTCAAAATAGGACATATTAAAAAATCGACTATCAAGGCATACATATGACCTAGAAGGCATCCCACGAAGAATCACGTTCATCCAAAAAATCTAGAGCCTTCTTTCACCTCCATCCAGAAATCCCAGAGCGTCCTTTTTGTTCACCCCCTCCACCCCCAAATGGGGTCCCCCTCTATGGTGGGCTTCTTCCCTCATAAGGACTCCTGACTCTCTATAAGAAGGTTTTCTTCTATTCTTTGTGAGAGTCCTCTATCCTATAGACATAATTTTTCTATCTTCCCTTTGTTTCTTTTCCCACTTCTTTCATGTCCACTTCTCATTGCCGCCACCATTTGTTACCATAACCACCCAATTCTTATCCCCACTATTTGAAGTTTCCTCTTTTGACCACCACCTAGTGTTGGGCTCTGACTAGTGGTTTTATGAGGAGTTTATAGTGCAATGGCAAGATGAGATTTTGGCTTCCATGAAGCGTCTTAACAGAGCTACCATTACGCTAGAATATATCTACCTTCGTAAAAAAGTGATGAAAATGGAATCAACAAGCTAGAGATTTTGAGTATCCTAATGACATTTGTAATTTGAATTTCTAGTGTTTTATTGTTTGTGTATTTGTGGTGCTATATGTTGGGATAACACTTATCAAGTGTGAGTAAAAGTATCACATTGGATATAAAAAGTGTGGTTTTCTCTAAGCCCAATGTAGAGATCTCTCAAAATTGTAGGCATCTCGCAGCATCAAGAATGGTATTAAAGCCGATGGTGTGACCCTAATGACCGCCTCCTTATATCTAAAGTATTCTTGACAATGTGGTGGCCAGGCGGTGTGTCCTATTGATGTGAGGAGACCCAATAATGGTACAAGTATGTTGACGATCACGATACCGCTTGAGTCGCATTTGAGGCGAGATTGTTGGAATATCAAGTTAAATAAGAAGTCTTATATTAAATGAAAAAGTAAGTGTGGTTTTGATCTTTACCTAATGTGGAGGTCTCTCAAAGTTTTGGGCATCTCACAGCCCAAGACTCCATTGTATTTCTCTCTTTAGAGTTTGATTTCACTTAGTTTGTAAGTGACGTTTAATTTTAACTTATACCTTAATCTTATGAAACTTTGACAAAAATACGTTTGAATTAGTGTAAATAAGTTTGTTTGAAAGTATTACACACTTAAATTAAATCAGTGTAAATAAACCAAAAAAGAGCAGCACATGAATACACCATCTGCAGGAACAAAATTACTATAAGGTGTAACGACTTGCCCAAGGATAAGTGAATGGGGTAGGGCGCCTTGCCCTACACAGCAGCACATTAGCACATTCCATTGTATTCCCACAAACAGCTTCAGCAAACAATAACCTGAACATGCCTCCATCATCATCAGAGAAGAAGAATAGCAATATGAAAAATCTTGAAGCCAAGCTGTCTAATGCAATGAAAATGCGAAGAGAAAACAACAATAGAGCCTTCCAATCAGAGAACTTCAAAATTGTCCAATTATTTGTTACAAGGAGAAAACTAAAAGAAAAACAGAAATTACGCCACAACGTCCAAGCACAATGACGCAATAGCTGAAGACGGTGGTTGCCGTCACACCCGGTGAGGAGAGCCTTCCCTTGAAATATTATTATGCATTCTGCATTGTTCAAAATTGTCCAAGTAATTCTTTTTACTTGCCAAAGCTTCACTAAATAATTAAAATTAACTAAATAATATAAATTTGATGAAAAATAAAATTGAATATCGAATTTTTTTATTATAAAATATGTAACAAAAAGTTTAAAATAATCCTAAATATATACCTTCTTCATTTCCACTATCACAAAATTTGTAATTAAATTAGTGACTAAAATATTAGTGATGAAACAAATGATGAATATTTTAGTGACGAAAACTTTTTAACTAAATCCGATGTTAAGTGTTTAAAAAAAAATCTGATTTTGAAAAAAAAATCTGATGTTAAGAATTATAAAATAATTTATCATATTTTCACGGATTCATCACAAATTTCCATCACAACGTATATGTTTCTTTTATAATTATATTTTTTAGCGGTGCTAAAATATAAATGAATTGGAGTGTAATATTTAAGTATATTTGGAGCACTAGAAATGTATGGAGTTACTCAAAAATATTTTTAAGCTCATTATATCTGCAGGGCAAACGTGTATCATATCCCAGACAAAAACCAATACTAATTGGATGATAATTTCTTTCTTGCCCGCAATCAATTTTCAATATCAATTTCAAAAAAAAAATCAATATTAATTTCAATTTCAAAGACTAATTTCCTAGAGCAAGATTAGGGTAGCGTTTGACCCAACTTTTTTTAAATCTCATTATAAGATCTTAAAAAAAAAGACAAAAGCTGTTTCTCAGTTTTTGTTTTTTTTAACTTAAAAGTTACTTTTAAGTTAAAATTTGTATAGTAGAATATTTCTGAAAGTTTTTTTTGGCGAGAGTGCTGCCGGAGAAGGCGACGACCGGAGCGACAGTGGTGGTGGCCGCAGGCGGTTGTGGCCAAGGCGGTGGGAAGTGAAAAAAAAGTAACTTATTAGAAAAAAGTTCCCTCAATTAACGTTTTACTTTCAACATTTTTTATGAAAAAAAAACTTATCTTTTAAGATCTTATACAAAATTATGTTTGCCCCAACTTATTTTAAAAACAACTTAAAAATTAAAAAGAAAAAACCAAACACTGCCTAAATCAATTTTTGAATTGATGAAATAAACATCAATGATACAACTGCATTTGTTTTTATATTTTTTTTATCCCGTTTGCAAGACATTTCTCTTCCCTTTTCGACATCGACAAATCCGTGATACATTTTCCATTCTTTTCAGCCTCTGTCTGTTCGTACCACATTAAGGCCCGTTTGATTGACAGGATAAACAGAGACAGGATAGGATAGTAATCATATCCTGTTGTTATCTGTTTTTGTTGCGTCAGCAGGATAGGATAACACTATCCTGTCTCTTATCCTATCCTGTCTATCATGGGTAAAAGTTATCCTGAGGGGGAGTTAGGATAGAAATTATCCTGACATGATAGGATATCAGTTTTTTGTTTGTTTATTACCATGACCCAAAATTAATTTCAATATTTATATTTTATATAATTTATAATAATATTAATTAATAAATATAATTTTTTGATTTTTTAAAATAGTAAATATATAAATAATTTATTTTTTAATAGTAAATATATATATAAATATTAATTTTTTAATAGTAAATATAGACTAATTTATCATATGATATTATTTAAAATTATTTCTCTACTTATATAATTATAATTAATAATTTAAATATAAAATATTTTTGAAAGAATAATATCTTTTATTAATTTTTATCATTAATCACTTACCCCTACTAAGTTAAAACTCATTGGTTACATATATAATAATTTTAATTAAAATAGACTCCCTTTGAAAAAATCAAAGCCAAATTAATAAAAATTAATTTTATTTTATTTAATATTAAAAAATAAACTATTTATAAAAATTAAATTTAATAGAATAATCACTTTTAAAAAAAATTTATTTAGAAAATTAAATTTTAAAAAATATTATGTATTTTTTGTTTCAAGGAAAATTTGATACATTTTTCATTGTTTCTATCATATTCTATCAATATCATATACACCCCAAACGCAGGATAGGATAAGAGTCTATCCTGCTCTTATCATATCCTGTGTTTATCCAATCTTTTATCCTATCCTGTTCTTATCCTATTCTGACCACCAAACGGGTCAGGATAGTAATCATATCATGTTGTTATCTGTTGTTTGTTGCGTCAGCAGGATAGGATAACACTATCCTGTCTCTTATCCTATCATGTCCATCATGTGTAAAAGTTATCCCGAGGGGGGAGCTAGGATAGAAATTATCCTGACATGATAGGATATCAGTTTTTTGTTTGTTTATTACCATGATCCAAAATTAATTTCAATATTTATATTTTATATAATTTATAATAATATTAATTAATAAATATAATTTTTTGATTTTTTAAAATAGTAAATATATAAATAATTTATTTTTTAATAGTAAATATATATATATAAATATTAATTTTTTAATAGTAAATATAGACTAATTTATCATATGATATTATTTAAAATTATTTCTCTACTTATATCATTATAATTAATAATTTAAATATAAAATATTTTTGAAAGAATAATATCTTTTAATAATTTTTATCATTAATCACTTACCCCTACTAAGTTAAAACTCATTGGTTACATATATAATAATTTTAATTAAAGTAGACTTCCTTCGAAAAAATCAAAGCCAAATTAATAAAAATTAATTTTATTTTATTTAATATTAAAAAATAAATTATTTATAAAAATTAAATTTAATAGAATAATCACTTTTTTAAAAAAATTATTTAGAAAATTAAATTTTAAAAAATATTATGTATTTTTTGTTTCAAGAAAATTTTGATACATTTTTCATTGTTTCTATCATATCCTATCAATATCATGTCCACCCCAAACGCAGGATAGGATAAGAGTCTATCCTGCTCTTATCATATCTTGTGTTTATCCAATCTTTTATCCTATCCTGTTCTTATCCTATTCTGACCACCAAACGGGCCCTACTGTATCTCATAAATTGCAAGGCCTTATATTTGATTAATTTCTTCACAAATAAGAAATTGAGTAAAGAGAAGAAACTCACCAATCCCCTACAAAAAGGGGGGAAAAAAGCAATCGAATCATGTTTCCATAAACAAAAAGATTCTTACCAAATAAAACCCCAAGTCAATTTTTTAAATTTACCTTTCATTATTGATTACCATCTTGAGAAAAAGGAATCTGTAACAATTTAGGCAGTATTTTATTTTACTCAAATGATTTATACTAATTTGATTTAGAATCTTAGATGAGGCAAAAATGTAGGATTTCATGGAAGGTCACATTATAAATTAAGCCATTCCATTTTCAAATGCAATATTCCTTATCAAGTGCAATTTACCATATACACAACACTTCCATTCTTATTTCATGATGGATGTGTTTAAGCAAAGGAAGAAATCCACAGGCCGCAAGAAGATTGAGATCAAGAAGCTTGTGAAGGACACGAATAAGCAAGTAACATTCTCGAAACGACGTGCAGGCCTGTTCAAAAAAGCCAGTGAACTCTGCATCTTATGCAATGTTCAAATCGCCATAATTGTGTTTTCTCCTGCTGACAAATTATTCTGCTTTGGCCAGCCCAACACTGAAGCCATCGTCTCGCGCTATCACAAAGGAACTATTGAATTCGAACCAGCGAAGACAAGAGGCAGATCATCGGCAACACGTGAAGAGCACAATCGACACTACGACGAAGCGATAAAGGTGTTGGAGATGGAGAAAAAGAAACTAGCAGAAATTGAAAATTTGGCTAAGGTTTGGGATAGAGGAGAATGGTGGAATGTATCGATTGATGAGATGAATGTTGGTCAGCTTGAGCAGTTCATGTTGTCTATTTATGAGTTAAGGGGAAAGCTTGCAGAAAGAGCAGATCAACTAGCGTTGATGTACGCCATGTTATAGAATATTTATGGAGTTTGATCAAGAGATTTCTTTGCTACTTTCACAATTTGTTTCTGTTCTTTCTATGTATTTTCTTCCTGCATTAGGTATTTCCTTTTTAATTTGAGGGTATGTTTTTTAATACTATTTTCAGTAATGATTATTGCTCATGATCTTTTATATGAAATTTTGTTGTTACTTAAATCTGCTAAAAAAATAGACGATAATAGTTATTTCTTCTAATCATGACCACTCATTGTTAGATCTAATGGCCACGATTTATTCTCACCATTCTCATATAAGAAAAACTTTCTCACTAGATACATTCTCTATATATATATATATATTTGTACAAAAAAATTTCCGATGTATATAAAAAAAGATTAAATATTTTTTTTATTAATTAATTTAATTCTATAACACAAATAATAAAATATATCTATAATATATTATACACAAATTAAGGAAAAATAAATCTGATTTGCATATGAATTTTACTAACTATTGTAAACGGGCATGGTTGGCCTAAATTATAATTGTGGAGCTCAATTCTTCATTTCAAGGGTTCAAATCCTACTTGTAATGTGATTCAAAAACTAACTAATTGTACAAGAGGTACATGTGCTTAATATAAATTATGTTCTGCTTGATGTTGGAGATTCACTCTACCCAAATAATGCACCCTATATTAATTCAAAATGTATGGAAGCAAATTATACTAAAACTACTTTTTTTTACGGAAAATTTAGCTTGAATTAAAACAATCGGCAGAACATCTGAGCATATATACAATCATGAGGACTCGGATATCACTAAGGTCTAAGTATGAGAGATTTGTTTCATTACTTTAAAAAGCCTTCACTCTAAGACAATCAATTTCACCTTGAATGTATGTATCCCAATCTCCAAGCAAGAAGCAAGCGAGACCTAATGTTAGAAGTCTCATATTTGCAAGAGATATGACCAATCAAGTGTTTATAAGAATAGAGTGACCCAAACTACCCCTATAATTAAGTCACTCGCAGATGTTTAGTCCTGCAAACGTCACACACGTAGCATCAAAATCTTCTGTCCTAAAATGGTGTCTCAATTTTATGCGCCACCAATGAAATCTTATGATGTTACAGGTGACATCTGATCAACCGAATCGCGATGAGATAGAGATTGAGTTTTTAGGCAACGTCATATTCTTCAAACAAATATTTATGCAGATGGGTCTGACAATAGAGAGGAGAGGATTTATCTGTGGTTTGATCCAACAAAGGACTTCCATACTTATTCTATATTATGGAATCTGCACCAAATTGTGTAAGCCATCTCTTGCAATGAACAAAACATATGCAATGCTTAGAAATCCTTCAAAAGTTGATTTTAAAGTCAACATCAATTATAGGAAGAAACTTGTGAGTAGTTGGTGGGTGTCAGAAATGATTATGAGAAAAAAGGAACTGATTCAAAACATGCTATTTATAGCTTAAGTACATGTTTGGGTAAACGGTGGATTTTCATGTTAGGAAGAGAATTGATAATGGTCAATGAGAATTGATTCTTAGGCTTCCAAATGCGGAATAATTTTTATATGGTTGTATAGATATTTGGTAGTCGACTTAGAGAATTGATTTTAGTCTCAAAATCAACTCTGTAGAGAAGCTGGAGAGTATAGCTTTTGCTGTGGACATGATCAATTTTGTGATTCATAACTGAATTTCACAACATTTCCCTAAGGCTCTGTTCGGGGTGGCTGTCAGTTTTTGATTTTTGGTTTTTAAATGTAATTTGAAAACAAAACGTATTTGGCAAAATTGGTTCTGAACTGATTTCTTTTACCTAATTTTAAAACAGTTATAGCCTTATTTGTGAAACCACAAAATATGGTTTTCTGATTTTGGTTTTTAGTTTAATAACATATATCATGACCACTACCACTCACTGCCACCCCACTGCCGCCACCACCCCCACCACCCCCACCACCACCGATGTGGCGACCACCATCTCCGCTGCTACCACTGCCGCCACCACCATGCTCTGTCGTCGTTGACTCTGCAGCCACCACCACCCTCCACCATCTTCGTCGCTACCACTGCCACCACCACAACCCTCTACCATCTCTACCACCACCGCCACAACCCACCACCACAACCCGCCACCACTACCACCTCCACAACCCGCCACCAACAACACCACAACCCACTGCCACCGCCATAGCCACTGCCACCGCCAATGCCACCACCACAACCCACCACTACCATAATCCACTGCCACCACCGTCACCAACACAACCACCTCCCGCCACTACCGTCACCACCGCCACACAATGTCTTGATTTTAAAAAGCAGATAAGTGTGGTGACTATTGCAGATTTACAAATTTGACAATAACTTTTTAAAAACTGAAAACCACAAAAACTAAAATTGGATTTATAAATTGAAAACTATTTTTGGTTTTTAAAATTTTCAAAACATAAAACTAAAAACCACTCCAAACAGGGCCCAAAAAAATCAATTTTCCACTAAACATATCTAAACATAGATCACTTCATTTTCTTCTTATTTTTACATCAATTAGTTTTACCAAAATCACTTCACTTAATTTTGTATTTTGTAGGATAATGGTGGGCACCATTCCTGTAAGAGTGTACAGAAACCATGCGGAGAAGGAAGTAGCATTTCCTAGATGGCAACCAATTTTATAGGTCATACCCTGATATTTTGGTAGCCGATTTAATGCCTACCTACTAAAGGGTTGATGAATTGGTTAGCGACTTCCTGAAAAGGTTCAATAGACTTAAGAGTTGTTGCGAGGTGCAGTTACCCAAAGTTGAGTATGAGCACATCGCTATCAAGAACATGCACTCTCAGTTACCAGATAAGCTCATCGCTTAACAGATATCATAGACTCTCACATTTAATAATAATAATAATAATAATTATAATAATAATAATAATAATAATAATAATAATAATAATATTAATATGATGAATCTATGTGAAATCGGTAGCTGGCTTTTGGTATGAAAGGCAATATCTAACCTATTATAGTTATTTACATCTAAAACATAAATAAACTTCCATATGTTTTATAATATATTTTATCAATAATTAATTATCTTAACAAATTTATTTATCCATTTTTAAATTATAATATAAATATGATTGCAATCATAAACCACTTTAATGATTTTTTTAATCTTTAGATGTACCATAAACTATTTTATTTTATTTCCTACAATATTTTATTGAATTTAATAATCATATACGTGTAAATAACGCGTAAAAAGTGTTACATGAACATTTGACTACGTCATATCATTATAACATCTTAGTACCATATGAGCCATTCAAAGAGGAATATACAAATCTATAAATATTTCATTAATGCAACGAAAAGTTGTGCATAAAAAATGCTTATAAAAAGACCCCTTTACACCCATTCCAAAATGTGCCTACAACTCATCCTCTAACTATAGTCCAATCCTTTCTCTTCATTTCATTCATCCTCGACCATGTCAACTTCCGAAACCTCTGGAAGGAAAAGAATGGGCAAACAAAAGATAGAAATTAAGAAAATGACCAATAAGAGTAATCTTCAGGTCACTTTCTCAAAGCGCCGCAATGGGCTACTCAAGATAGCCAGTGAGCTCTGCACTCTCTGCGGCGTAGAGCTCGCTCTCATCATTTTCTCTCCCGGTGGGAAGGTCTTCTCCTTCGGCCACCCCAGCGTGGAGGTCGTCATCCAACGTTACCTATCCCAGGTCTCTCACCAATCCTCCGCCATCGATCGATACATCGAGGCTCAGCGAAGCACCAACGTGCGTGGGCTCAACGTGCAACTCTCCCAACTCAAGGATCAGTTGGCTGCCAACAAGAATCAAGGCGAGGAGCTAAACCGCCTGTGCAAGGCGGCAAGGGCCCAATTCGGGTGGGCTTGTCAGGTTGAGGAGATGGGCATGCCTCAGCTTGAGCAGTTCGAGGCAGCACTGGTTGAGCTCCAGAAGAAAATCACTCTCTATAGAGCTAATGCTACTACCAACCCACCAACTCATCAATTTTTTGGTGTTGTTGGCGGTCCCTCTAATGCCATGGTCCCTGTTCAACACCCACCTCCACTACCTCCTCAGGTGTTTCCACAACAGTTTTTTCAGGGGGGCGTGCTGCAGGCTAATCACATGTTTGACTTCAATAACGTGGGAGGGTATGGAGGAGCCGTGGGAGGGTATGGAGGAGCCCCTGGGAACTTCTGAGATCATCCCTTTTTCCTGATGATGATGATGATGCCCTATATGTTTTTTAGTTCCATGTTGTTTTCAATTTCGTAAAGCACAAGGGCTTAGCTAGTTTCATGTATGTGTTATGGTTAAGACTACTTATGATTTGAATTTTCAGTAATGTTGTAGTTGGGAATTGTTTGTATTATAGTTCCCAAACATGTATTATTAAAATAAAGGGCATCGTATTGAAATAAAATGCATGTGTTTTCTTGATATCATTTCTCTTCAAAATTGCTCTTAATTCTTTCTTGCAAATCAATTTGGTTGTATAAAGTGGTTGAGAGGCTTTGAAATTATTAAGTATGGAAGGCTTAGGATAAAGATCTGTGCTAAGATCAGGCAAAAGTACTTATAAAATAATTTATACTGAATCTTTAACATGATAAATGGAGAGCCTTCATTCTTGTTTTAACTGATCAGAAGTGATGAGCTTTTCAAATTTTTGTTGGCTGGAATGTCACCTTTTGGTTGTTAGGGCGTTTTGATCTCTTTGTTTGTATGGGTTTTAGGGTGTTGGTTGTTGTTAGGGTTGTTTTTCTGGCATTTGCTTTGGCTTATCCTCTTGGGTTTGTTTGTTTCTGGTTTTTTTGGTTCGTCATCTTTGTACTCCGTTTCTATCCTATAAATTTCCTTTTAGACTTTCTCCAAAAAAAGAGTTTATGCCTCCCGGTTTGTAGATTATTAGATCTTATATTGCTCGACTAGGGATGCATGTGTTATATATATTTCCTCGCAAGTTTATTGGGTTATTCTTTTGTATTTTCCCTTGAAAAACTCATTGACTATCATATCCTTAGATTGTTAGTTTATCTTGGGCAATAGGCCTGGTTTTAATTGGAATGCTTCAATTGTCTCTTTCTAGGTGCTATATTTTCGCTTGCTGCTCCTATGATATATATGTTTTACTTTATTTGAGAGGGTTGTTTTCAAATCCTTCTTTCATGATATTAATAATAATATTGTTTTTGTTGCTCTTAAAAAAACACAATTTAGATTAATTATGAAGAGTTTATTTAAAGATTAGCCAAAACTATGAAGTAAATTATATTGAAGTGTATAAGATGATAATTTACAATCACGTTGTTTATCCGACATCACTATTCATGAGTGCCCCTTAAGTTTTTAGATGACTAAGTTTTAAAATATCTTATAATTCATTCGTTCACACTCCTTTTTTCTTCTAACTTATTTTCCTTTTCAATTACTTTTTCTTTTTCTATCATATTATTTGTCATATATCTTTTCTCTTTCTTCTATTCGAATTTATGTGTATTAGTGTATAAAAAAAAAATTCCTTTAACTTATTACCATATACAAAATTATTATTTAATAGTATTTTATGAAATTTAAAGTTAATCAGTCCAGAAATAATAATAGAATGAAGAATATATATATATATATATATATATATATATATATATTACACCACTAATAATTTAATTTTAATATATATATATATTTACTACATCATTAATAATCTAATTTCAATAAAATATTATTTTAAAATCATTCAAACAATTGAATAGTACTTTATATATATATATATATATATATATATATATATTTATTACACCTTTAATTATTGAACATTTATAGAAAATTATCTTTATCATTCAAACAATTGAATAATAAATTGTCATTATGACTATTATTTGCTTCAAATATTATAAAATTAAATTCCGGTGGATTAAATATATTAGGGCTGTATGAAATGATTTTGAATTAATATGAAATTTTATAAATGTTATCAAAATGATAAATTTAATTATTAATTCAATTTAACATGCATGTTGGAGTTATCATCATGCATTTTGAATTATCTATATTAAAATATTATCAAATTCATGATTTATCATTTCATTAATTCAATTTATGAAATACAGTTTGTGTCTATCAAAATCTATATTAAATAATTTCCTTTTAAAATAGTTAGTCAGTTAAAGTATATTATTAATTTGTTTAATTTTTAAATAATTCTTAAATATATTTAATTAATCCATATTAAGTAAATTGGATCTTCATAAATCATCACTAAACTAACTTTATAACATTTATTAATTTTCAATTTTATAAAAAATAAAGCTTTGAATATTTTACTATTTTTATATGTAGTTTTTTATATTTAACAAAAAATAACTGTGTGATTTACAAGATTCTTGCTTGCTGGTTAGAGTTCTTTTTCAAGTTGGAAAAGGATCATAACAAATGTGCAAATGTGGGGTTCTCTAGTATATACCATGGTGGACTATACTGACTTATTTAAGATTTTGTGCAATTTATATTTATTAAATTATTCACATTAAATTTCATGAGATTATATGTAAACTCTTGAACAATACCTATATATCCGTTCACACGCGCGCATGCATGTGAGCCTGTTGTGAAGTATTGTAAAGCCTAAATAAAATTATGGTGTTATGTGCAAATGTACATTTGTCTTCCAATAAATAATATAACAATGAAATGATATGATATGTTCACACTCCACTTTTTTTAACATCTCATTTTCACTTGTTTTTTTTAACTATCATATCCATATTTTTAGAAGGAAATTAAAATATAAATTACACTATATGTTATTTTATTTTAACTATCATGTATGTACGTATTATTTCAGAAAACTACTTTAAATTATTCAATGACATATATATTAATAAATTTCCCTTGAGGAAGAATAAAAGTAATAATTAATTAAGTTACAAAATTTAAATTTACTTAATGATTTATTTTATATTATAGTTGTAAATTACTATAATTTTTAATATTAAAATTATTATGTTGTTGACTAGAAAAGTAATAAAATAGTGTATACTGAACTTTACATTGATGATAATATTAACTAGTAATTAGTTATATTCTATTAATTATGTTATATAACTATTAATCGTAAACCTTTCCAATTTCTCATATTTGAAATCAAAATATATTAAACATAAAAATTACTCAAATATTAATCATTTGTTACAACTTGGAGAAAATATTTAAATATATATAAAAGTAAACATTGATGAAAATTTTAATTAGTAATTAATTATTTTATTTTATTAACCATATTTACTATCAATCGTCAAATTTCTCGATTTCTCATATATAAAATCAAAATACTAAATATTAAAATTATTTAAATATTGTTATTTATTACAACTTGATGAAAATATTTAAAACCGATCAAATTTGAATTTTTAGGAAAATTCATTAGATGGTAAAATAAGAAAGCCGATGAAATTGGATCGGGTGATTTTTCTCTTCAAAACTAATCCAATTCAATATGTGAACACCTTAGTAATTCACGACCAATGTACAGAAAGGTGGTTAGGTTACAAACAACACCTTTAGTAAATTCAAAATACCAACAACCTTAGCGCTCGGTAACCTTGGCTTGAGTTACCCTTTTTTGGTACTCTCATGGGCTTGAGTTACCGATGTCAAAAGTTGTCGGTAATGTGAAAAGTTACAACGTTCAAGGATGCCGATAAATTCCACATGTTTACTGATGGTCTAATAGTCAGTAATTACTTTTTTTTTCTTAAGAAAATATTAAAGATAGCATTTTCGTGATAGAGAGAATTTTTCTAGTCTTACATAGATTTATAGTGAGATTTTCTAAATTACCTAAGATAAATATTGAGTAAAATCACCCTAATTTAAGTTGTTGATAATATTTTAATATGTGTTATAGAAAATTATAGCTCATGACACATGTCAAAATATTATTAGATCACCTAAAACTAAGAAGATTTTACCCCATATTTATATTGGATGATTTAGAGAGAGGGTTGATAATGTTTTAGTGTTAGGTTGACACTTTAAAACCAAATATTTCTCAATAGCTTGATGTACAAATTTCCTGATCCATGACCCAGACATTTAAGCCACAAGATTGAATGCTTTACTTGAAGGGCTAAATAATAAAAGATACTTATCAAATCAAAGAAACCAAAGCAATCAATCATCCTTCCCTATTGGTCAATACTTGGGAAGAGAGCATTCCCTTGGAAGATTGTTTTGGAACCTCTCATTATCCTGGCAATAGTCATAAATCATGTGATATTTCCTGACCCATTTGAACCACCTTCTCTGTGTAGAAGTGAGTGAGCTGAACTTGTATTGGTTCCACCAATTGGCAGGGCTAGCTGCTCTGCAGAACCTTGGGTTCCTTTTCCAAACACAAGCATCGATCTTGTAATTTGTGAATGAAGCTATGAAGGGACCCTTTTTCCAGTTAATCTTGTCTTGGCCACCTCGTGTTGCCCAGTCATCACCATTCCATAGGGTCACTTTCAGACTCATTGGTTGCCATCTAGGAAATGCTACTCCCTTCTCCGCATGGTTTCTGTACACTCTTACAGGAATGGTGTCCACCATTATCCTACAAAATATAAAATTAACTGAAGTGATTTTGATAAAACTGATTGATGTAAAAATGAGTGGAGAATGAATTGATCTATGTTTAGTGGAAAATTGACTTTTTTGCCCTGTTTGAGGTGGTTTTTAGTTTTATGTTTTGAAAATTTTAAAAACCAAAATTAGTTTTCAATTTATAAATCCAATTTTAGTTTGTGGTTTTCAGTTTTTAAAAAGTTATTGTCAAATTTGTAAATCTACAATAGTCACCACACTTATCTGCTTTTTAAAATCAAGACCGTGTGTGGTGGTGGTGACGGTAGTGGCGAGGGGTGGCGGCGGTGGTGACGGTGGTGGCGGTGGATTGTGGTGGTGGGTTGTGGTGGTGGCATTGGCGGTGGCAGTGACAGTGGCGATGGCAATGGGTTGTGGTGGTGCTGGTGGCGGGTTCTGGTGGTGGTGGTGGTGCTGGTGGGTTGTGACAGTGGTGGTAGAGATGGCAGATGGTTGTGGTGGTGGCAGTGGTAGCGATGAAGATGGTGGAGGGTGGTGGTGGCGCTAGCGGAGGGTTGTGGTGGTGGTGGTGGTGGCGGCGATGGTGAGGGCGAAGGGTGGTGGTGGCTGCAGAGTCAGCGACGACAGAGCATGGTGGTGGCGGAAGTGGTAGCAGTGGAGATGGTGGTGGCGACATCGGTGGTGGTGGGGGTGGTGGCGGCGGTGGGGTGGCAGTGAGTGGTAGTGGTCATGATATGTGTTATTAAACTAAAAAGCAAAATCAGAAAATCATATTTTGTGGTTTCACAAATAAGGCTATAACTATTTTAAAATTAGGTACAAAAATCAGTTCAGAACCAATTTTGCTAAATACGTTTTGTTTTCAATTTACATTTGAAAACCAAAAACCAAAACTGACAGCCACCCCGAACAGAGCCTTAGGGAAATGTTGTGAAATTCAGTTATGAATCACATAATTGATCATGTCCACAGTAAAAGCTATACTCTCCAGCTTCTCTACAGAGTTGATTTTGAGACTAAAATCAATTCTCTAAGTCGACTACCAAATATCTATACAATCATCTAAAAATTATTCCGCGTTTGGAAGCCTAAGAATCAATTCTCTTCCTAACATGAAAATCCACCGTTTACCCAAACATGTACTTAAGCTATAAATAACATGTTTTGAATCAGCTTCTTTTTTTCTCATAATCATTTCTGACACCCACAAACTACTCACAAGTTTCTTCCTATAATTGATGTTGGCTTTAAAATCAACTTTTGAAGGATTTCTAAGCATTGCATATGTTTTGTTGATTGCAATAGATGACTTACACAATTTGGTGCAGATTCCATAATATAGAATAAGTATGGAAGTCCTTTGTTGGATCAAACCACAGATAAATCCTCTCCTCTCTATTGTCAGACCCATTTGCATAAATATTTGTTTGAAGAATATATGGCTGCCCTGAGACGTTGCCTAAAAACTCAATGTCTATCTCATCGCGATTCAGTTGATTAGATGTCAGCTGTAACATAAGATTTCATTGGTGGCGCATAAAATTGAGACACCATTTTAGGACAGAAGATCTTGATGCTAACAAAAAAAAAAAAAAAAGAATTGAAGAGTAGAAGGTTGCTTACATAATATGCCAGGACTGTGCCTGCAGAATGACCTGGTACTAGTTTGATTTGCATGTCAATTTGCCCAAACAAAAACATCTGGTTTGAAGCAAAACCAGCCCCTGCAATGATCCAAACTCTTGAACTAAAAAAGGAGTTTTTGAATTTGATATTTCGGCTAGTTAATTAAACTATATACTCAGTACTACCAGATTCTTGATCCAATTTCAAGGTTCTTGTGTGTCCATCAGCAGATGTGTTTACATGTGTAGGGGACCATATCACAAAGAAGTCCTTATTGAAGTCTCCTGTTGAAACAACAGATGCGACTGAAGCTTGAAACAAAACAAACCCAACCAAAAAGATGAGTGCTTTGTGGAATTTGTTCATGGTGAATTACTGTGAAAGAATATGTGTGAGGGTTGCATTGATATTGAAGTTGCTATATATAGGTATTGATTGCATGGAAGCTTGACACATGTGGGAACAGGGACAATAGCAGTTTTGTTAAATTAAGAATATCTTTAGAAGGAAGCAAAGGAATTTTCAGCTGTCAGAATCTTCATATATAGTTGAGAGTACTTGGGTTAGTTTGTTAAAGAGTTCACATTAAAGCATAAATAATGTTGACTCATTGATTTTTAATTGGTTTTTTTTTTTTTGGATTTTTAATTGGTTGTTACTGCTACATTATCTTAATAGCAAACCAAGGATACACACTGAATGAGGAATTCGAGAATACTATCATCCCTGAAACCTGATTCAACTATAAGGGAAATAAAGTATATTCGAGAATACACACTTGGGGTTTTTCAACCAAAGCCTTTAATTCCCTTCTCTTCTCAACAAAAAGTTTGCAAAAATGAGAAGCTGGCAACAGGTTTGCTTTCTTGCCTCTGGGAATTTTCCCTTAGGATAACTTTGTTTTAAAACTTCCATTTTACTAAGGGCTGCAAAAGATTTATTCCTTCCTTCCCTACCTTTGGCGGAAGGTTAATGGGTTGGTCTAGTTAGTTATACATTACAAGTTTACAACTAGGGGTGACAATAGGTTAGGCTTTGGTAGACTTTGCGTAAATAGGTCTAGCGTATTTAAAATTGTTAGGGTTTAAGCCTAGTTTGTTACCTGTTATAGGCTCTCTTTTTTCGGGCCTAGCCCGACCTTCCTGAAAGCCTATTTGACCCAGTAGCCTATTTAAAGGCTTATTTTATAATAAGATTTATACGTGTGCTAACAAACTTACATGTAAATTAGAGTCTATCAAATTAATCGACTAATAAGTTAAATTATACAATAAAAAATCTTTCTATAAACGGACTAACAATATTATAAGTTACTAAGTGAAATGAAAGTAAGCTAGGTTATGTTTGGTTTTTAGGGTTTGAGAGTCTATTTAATAAAATCATACATTATATCAAAGTAATTGAATAGTTCATAAATCTATTTGTAAATAGACTTATATTTTTAAATCATTTATATAAGAATGTAAATAGGTATATAATATCAAGATATTATAATAAATTTCTAACGTAATAGCAATATCAACGATAAAATATATTTATATTAATTACATTTATTTAAATAGGCTAGCCGGTTAAGTTTAAAAGACTTTTTAATTGGCCTAAGCTTAGCCTTTTTAACTAAATGGATTTTTTAAAAAGTCTAGGCCTAATCTATTTACTTACTTAGTTTGGTCTGCCTGAGTCTGATGTAGGCTAGGCCTTACACCCCTGCGAACGGTCTGGCCTATTCCTACCCTTATTTAACTTATATTTTACATCATTATTTTCTTAGAAAACAATATACTATGAAATGGTTGGGCCTGGTAGTTGTAAAAAAAACCCATTTACAAAGCCCATCAATTTGAAAGTTTATTTTCACATCAATTAGCTACTCTGTCCCAACAAAAAGAAAAAAAATCCACATTGGCAGTTTTCACAAAACTAGCGGCAATTATATTCACACTTTAATTACATGAATATATGAGATATGAAGATAATATAGATAAACAAGTAATACCATAGGCGATATGATAGGATATACAAACACAAATAGAAAGTAAAATGAGTGAATATGAGTTGAAAAAGAATGTGAAACACAAAACTCAGCGGACAAACATTCATCCTTTTGGTGATAATGTACTCAAACAAAAAGTCATCTATTTCTTAAAAAAATTAAAATGAAGACTAAATCAATTTTAATTTGAATCGCCCAAATAGTGAATTATTCATTTTTGTATCCAGACCAACGGCGCTGGGGTCGGTTACAAGTTGTGAATTGTGATGATGGTCAAGGCAGGTTCCTTGTTTTAGATCGCATCCACTCACTCACACTCCAACCTGTACTTAGATGTCTTAGCTTCCTTCTTCTCTTTTAGGTAAATTCCTATACTCTCTCATACCCACTTGCTTCTTTCCTTTCCATTTTTGGAACAACAAGGGTATCATCAATCTTTCTTCATCATTCAACCTTTCTTCTTGAGTCTTGACCCTGTATGTATCTGTTTGCATCTTCCAATTTTGCTTCAAAATGATTTACTCGTTCTGTTCTGATTGATCTGTGATGGACTTTTCTTATTTGAAATTTTTGCTTGATGGTTGTGGGTGGTGGGGGTTCTAGGGATTGCTTGTGGTTTCTTCTCTGTGCCTTCTTTGTGTTTTTGTTCCTTTCTTTGATTGTTTTCCTGAAAGCAATTGTACTTGCCAATTATTAATTATTATGGATTTTTGTTGTCAAAGTGAAGAGCATATAATACCAGAATGAGCAATTGTACTGTTTTTCTGATTTGATTTTGCTTGTAGCATTGATAGTTGTTTTACTTGCCATTGCTATGGAAGTTGAGAATGAAAGTTGGAACCTTATTAATGTGTTGTTTAACATGGTTTAATCAAATGTCTGCTATACCCACAATTTCTTTTGATATATTCTGCTTCCTGAGATATTTAATAATGCATTTCCAATCTAAAGCAGGTGCCGTGCCCTTGCTAATTGGAGAAGACAAATCAGGGGTTTTCAAGTAAGCTAAGCATGATAAAACGGTTTCCAAATAGGAACCCTAGGTCCAAAGGCATCAAGGTAAAACATATTCTGCAAATTGTTCTGTTGCTTGGTGTTTGCTTCTGGTTGATCTACCAGGTTAAGCACAATCGTGGTAGGAAAAAGGAATTTGATGTGGATGATGATGCAAAACTGTCAGTCACAACTCATCAGACAGATCAAATTGTGAAACTTGGTAGAAAAGACCTTCATCCTGGTAAGGATGAATTAGATCAGAATGAAAAGCATGAGGAGGATGAGGAAGATGAACATGTTGTAGAGGATGAAGAAAATAAACATGAACATGATGAACACGAAGAAGAGGAACGAAACAAGCATGAGATAGAAGAAAGAAAAGACAGCAAGCATGAAGGGAGAGAACAAGAGGAAGAAGAAAATAAGCATAGAGCAGAAGTACTGGAGGAAGAAATTCAACATGAACATGATGATGAACAAGAACAAGAGGAAGAAAGAAACCAGCATGAAACAGAAGAAAGCAAAGACGACAAGCATGAAGGGAGAGAACGAGAGGAAGAAGAAAATAAGCATGGGGCAGAAGAACTGAAGGAAGATGAAAACAGAAGTGAAGAGATGGAAGATGAAGTAAATGGGGGAGGAGGAGGAGATGATGAGATAGATGAAAATGATCAAGAGAAATCAGGGGTGGATATGGATCATGATGATGAGAAAGATAAAGAAGAGGGTGATGCAAAGGAGAATGATGAAGACAGCGAGGATGAGGAAAAGGGGGGTTTAGCGGAAAACGACGGCAATCATGTGGCACGGGAGGAACATTACAAGGGGGATGATGCTTCTAGTGCAGTGGCTCATGATACTCATGCAACTAGCACTGAAACATTTGGCGTGGAAAACTCTGGTGTGAACTTAGAGATAAATATCACAAAACCAGAAAACGAGACGACTTATTCAGATGAAAGCAACAACACTCAAAATGACTCAAATTTGAAGGTAATAGAAGGTGAAGGGGTAGACAGGATTCCTTCAAATGCAAGTTCTGGTAAAGAGACTGGAAATGAGAGTTTGTTCAACACTTTGGATAGCTCATATCTAAATAAAACATCCAAAACAAGCAGTAACCTGATAGGAGCTGATGCCAACACTTCAACTTCATCTGAACAGAATAAAACAGTTGAAACAACAATGATCACTGGAGATATAAAAAATATGCAAACAGAGGGATTACGGCAGAATGACAATAGAATTTCTGAGGAAAACTTGCCTGCTACTGATTCAATGGTCTCTGTTAAGACTGAAAATGGAGGTCCAGCTGCAGGAGAATCTTTGAATCTAAGGGATGGTGAATCAGAGAAGGCAAATGAAACTGAGAACTCTTCTTCAAATTTGGATAGAAATGAGAGTTCTGATACCACAGAAAGTGACGAGTCCAAAGTTAGTGGGGAATCAAATGAATCTCAGAATATTGATGCCACTGAGGATGCTTTAATTGGTGGTGGAACTGATGAAACATCAGACTCTTTCTCTGCCGATGAAATTCTGGATTCAGTTGAACATGATGCCATTGATTCTTTTGATACTCATATCCATGATCACAAGGATGCGGCTGAGGTTCGAACTGATCTTGATACATTGCCAGATGTTAGAAATGAAGGATATAATGGCGATGAAACTGCAGCAGAGTAAACTTGAAAATGTTTCCTCCTTGTTAGAACATCTTTGCTTGACCCAGAAATGTGTCAACTGTCAGGGCAAAGATCTTCAAAGGTTCAAACATAGTTGTGGATATTTTTGTGATTATATCAGTCTGGATATGTACAATTTATTTCTACATTCCTCTATCCACTTTTTTAAACACACTTTTCCAGGCATTTGATGTTTTGATTTATTTTTTAAAAATCAATACATGCATAGGATGGTTAGTTTTCATATTTTCTAAATTTAAAATAAAAAAAACTGTCACTTAATACTTAGTTCCTTGGATAGACACCATCTGGGTATGACTTCAAAGTATATAATTATGGTAAATACAAGACTTTTTTTTTAGGTCGTAAAGACAAGACAATACTAAGCATTGACCATTAAGTTAGATGATTAATTAGTGATTTAAGAATAAATTTGAGGGCATCATCGTAAAGCATACAATCAGAAGAGATAATCATTTTCTGAAAGTTAGTCATAGCAATTCTGATCAATTGAGCTGTCAAAAACCAAAGTTTAAAACAATAATGCACAAAAAGATCTATAAATTGTTTCCACCATGGTAGTTTCAAACTTGCGTTGATAAAAAATAAATTCAACAAGTCAGAAACCAAATTTTGAACCGTGGAAAGAACACCAAGTGGCACTAATTAATAGAAGAATAGCAATCCATACCATACACTTTAAGACATTAAATGTCATATTACATATTTTGTCTAAATGTAAACAAATAGAATTCATGGAATTTTGATTAAAACATAAATGATAAATTATTATATCACCCTTATAACTAGAATCTAGCGAGCGGATAACTCAGTGATTGAAACCTCATTTACAGATTCTCGAGCTGATTTACTTGTGGATTTACTTGATCTTGTTGCCCTTGAATCATCTTCCGACAACTGCATGCCTTGAAGGCTTCTAGTTGAATTGTCCATGAAAAATGCAGGTTTTGAAGGTACAGGGAGAGAAAGAGAAAAACTATTAAGCATAAGTGCGACGGAAGCCATGGTTGGTCTATCAGCTAAATTTTCTTGAACACAAAGTAAACCAATGTGGATGCATCTTATCATTTCATCTGGTGAAATACTGTTTAATGATGGATCTATAACATTTGTAGCTGTCCCCTCCCTCCAGTTTCTCCATGCCTGTAAGAATTTGCTCAATTTTAGATAACCAAATACATATTAGGCCACTTATCCAATTTCTACCATAATGTGTAGGAGCACATGATATTCTGATTACTTTTAATGGCAAGAAAGAAATAATATTGAGAATAATGAGATTATAAGGATAAGTGGTTAAGAGAATGAGAAACTATATATCTAGTTGCTACTCAATTCTCCTACAGAGAATGATAAGACTTACAAAGCTCAGTAGATACTCCACATTCTCCCCTTGATGAATGGCGTTATTGTTTTTCAAGCCACTTACAATTTCAAGAACCAGTACTCCAAAACTGAAGACATCTGATTTCACTGAAAAATGTCCATGCATTGCATACTCAGGTGCCATATATCCACTGCATGCCAGTACAGACAAGCTTAATTAGTAAAACATATTAGAATTCAGATTAACTCTACCCCAAAAGTTAGTTTAGATGTGAGTAATAATGTAAATTTTTTAACTCAATTCAAATCAAACTCCTATAACAATTAGCAAACTCTAGTTTTAATACTTACTAGGTTCCAACAATTTTACTTGTATTTCCTTGAGTTTGATCCACAATAAATAATCTTGCCATGCCAAAATCTGATATCTTAGGATGCATCTCTTCATCTAGGAGAATATTGCTTGCTTTTAGATCACGATGTATAATGCGCAGTCGAGAATCTTCATGAAGGTAAACAAGACCTCGAGCAATACCACTAATGATGTTGTACCGCATTTTCCCATTCAATTGTGCTTTCCTAATAGGATCTACATGTATACACCAAAGCCATATGAATTTCAAAATATGTTTGTAGTTAGTCTTTTTCTTGAACCTAAACTGTAAGCAATACAAAAAGAAACATTATGTCAATCTTCAAACCTACCAAATATGAAATAATCAAGGCTTTTATTCGGAACAAATTCATAGACAAGTAGCCTTTCTCTCCCTTCCAGACTGAAACCAAGTAGCCTAACTAAATTTCGGTGTTGAAGTTTGGCTACTAAAAGCACTTCATTCTTAAATTCTGTATCTCCTTGGTCAGAATTCCCTGATAATCTTTTGACAGCAATAACTTGCCCATTAGATAGCTCACCCTGAAAATATAACTCCGTCAAGTCATGTAAATTCTTCATAGGACAATTTACTAGCATACATATGGTATCTGAATGAAACAATGTTATCTTACCCGGTATACAACACCAAATCCGCCCTGTCCAAGTTTATTAGAATCTGAGAAGTCACTTGTAGCAACTTTTATAGTGTCGAAGTTGAATTGCAATGATTCAGCAATAGTAATATCATCTTCATCATGTTCTTGTCCATTTTTAACTTCACATGGGTAACCGAGTTAAACTAGTGAGTTTTTCAGGTAAGATGAATGCAATAGAAACAGAACAATTAAGAAGTGATGAAGTAATGCATGCTTTGTACTATTGAAATATTTATTTATTTTCTGCAAAATGAATGTCCTAATATTGAAAGGTTTGTCAAGTGACGATAAATCCATGTATACTTAGAGCAGTTAGACTTGACTTACTTTCAACAAAATTTCTTCGCTTTCTGACTATTGAACAGATACAAATAAAACTGAGCAGCAGAACAATAGCAACAACTGGCACTGTTATGGCAATGGCAATTTTTGCTGTGTTGCTCAGTCCTGCACAAACATCAGTCCATGGATTTGGATTAATTAATAATATATCGCCAAGGCCAAGATTTCAACATCTAAACACGTAGAAAACAACCTTAATAAGATTTTACGAAAATTTATTGGAAAACTTCAGAATGCTGTTTTATGAGAGGGGTTAAGATGCCCTTGAGCAACTACTAATAATATCATGATTTAGTCCTTCAACTATTTATACATGATTTGGTCCTTCAACTATTTATAAGATTTATAATTTAGTCCTTCCACTATTTTTATCATTAATTTTACCCTATAATAAAATCTTTTTTTTTCCAGAAAAGGTTTATAATCTAATTTTTAAATTAATTTTTAATTTAATTGAAATTAACTATTAACATTTTGATTTGGGCAAAATAACCTAATTCATCTTTTCCTCCTCTTCTCTTTTCCTCCTCTCTCCTCCCTGCATCGTGCTCCATCGTTAAAATATATTTATGTTTTCTAAATTATAAAATAAATAAACAATATAATCTTTTTTTTTCAAAAAAATGTTTATTTTCTAATTTTCAAATTGATTTTTAATTTAATTGAAATTAACTATTAACATTTTGATTTGGACAAAATAACCTAATTCCTCTTTTCCTCCTGCCTCCTCCATCCTCCCTGCATCGTGCTCCATCGTTAAAATATATTTATGTTTTCTAAATTATAAAATAAATAAACAATATAAATAATGTTGGGTATAAAATAAAAATTATAAAAGTTTAAATGACTACAATTAGTAATTGACAAGACTTAAGTTTGACTAGCCAAACACATGACATGACACATAACATGGCAATAACAGTACACTAAGCAACACTCTATTGGCTAAGAGAGAGAACATGTCTGCTGTCTAAATCACAACAGGTATTTTTAAGCTTTCCATATTTATTACCACAAACTCGTATTTAGATCGGACCTAACTCACAACACTTATAAATAAAGATTTTTTTATTAATAGCAATAAGAGGCCTAATATATTAGATCTGGTGATACCACCACCCAATTCTCTCACCGGGCAATTCGGACAGTTTCCGCAAATTAATTTCAGGAAGTCAATTATCCTCATAAACAAGAGTATATTCATCTATAGTATAACTATAAACACTTATCCAAGTGCTTGAGTGTTTGAAAGAAAAAGTTTATCTAAATAGTTTGTGACGTATCTATAAAATGTTTAGGGGTTATTTTCATAAGTTATTCAGATTAGCTTATGAATAAGATGTCATGCTTATTCATAATCTATCCATAATCTACTTCTACTTTATTTTAATAAGTTTTTCAAATGTTATGGTTAATTAAACCTCACAGAAAAAGAAAACGTTCAAAATCCCCAATATGTACAGATCAAAGTGAAAAGTGGACAATTATTAACATAATATACCTTCTGAAGTGGTGTTACTGGTGGATGGTGAAGGGGGTTGAACCACAACAGGATCTATTACGATCGTTTCATTGACGAAGCGGTAGGGATCAAATCTAAGACGACAACTGGGTTTAAGAATATTTCCCCCCACCCTGCCCTCACAACAACTTGGGATTTCTAAGATAGCGTTCTCCAAGCAGTCATTGCATTGATCTTTTGTCAAATCAGCCATACACTGCACAAGCCCATACACTGGGGTATAGTCCGTGGTCACGTTATCTGTGGCGTACTTGCGACGAGAGTCACCGGATGCAGCTTTGTCTTTCAGAGTTCTCATCAAGCTACTAAGTACCTGTTAAACATACAAGTGTGGGAAAAATGAAGTTCATAAATTAAATAACTATAACAGAATCTGCTAACTCTCTACCGTCTCTTGAACAAATATTAGTGGTTAGTAAATTAGTTTATTCACCTTTCACCGTTCATTACCCTTAACTAACCAAATTGTAGTTCTAACGGTACCTGATCGAACTGATTTACAGACCCAGTTACATTTCTCACGTAGATCAGCCAGCGCGTAGGTTGCGTTTCCATGATGCCGAATATTGAACGGTTCGAGTACCAAACCGTGCAGTCTCCAGTCCATTGAATTGCCTCTTTCTGGTTCGGGCATTGCTTTCTGAGATCGGATGCGGTGTCGTATAGTCGTCTTCGGCAATCATCTGGCTCAAGATCTCCATAACACAGCCCGAGGGCGTAAACTTTGTCTGCGTTTTGGCCGTGTGAGAGATTGTAGAAACCGTAGTTGATTTCTGTGTGGGTAGAGAAACTGGATAAAACGGTGTTAAGGTTGTTGTCGTAGGTGCTGTTGCTCGTGTAGTTGCCTCTACTGTTATCACAGACAACTTGGGCACTAACTTGGGGTACTATGATTATGACAAAGAAACAGCAAAGAAAGAAAAGCAGGGTAAAGAACGTTGCAGCCATTGTTGCTCTATGGGATTAATCAGAAGCAGCAGACACAAGATATACCAAAGGAAAATTAATTCTTTCTTGTGGAAAGGTGCAGCAGTTGACTGACTAAAAACTCTTACTTTTCGTTTGGAGAAAATTCATTATTCATATATTCCTCTTGGAATAAATGAAGAAGTGTTTGACTCGCTAGCTAACACTGTATTCAAAATGGACGTTAACATGCCCCACTTTACGCACTTATGATAAAAAGTAGGGTTTATTATGTCTTTTTATCGCTCTAACAATATTGTAGTTGAAATTAGTCACTCCTTAAAGTAAAGTTGTATTAGGGTCTCTAAAAATTTCAATTTTTTAATTTTAGTCCTCACAAGAGTCTAAGCAGTTTATGTCTCCAGTAAAGGGTGATGTGGCGTCATTCACGTCATTAAGTTCACTTATGTGGCTGACACGTGTATAATTAAAATAAAAAAGTTAAAATAAAAATTTAAGGGCCTGTTTGATTACAGTTTTTAGACTATTTTTGAAAACTGTTTTCTTAAAGAAAAGCGGAAAAAAAACTGTTGAATGAGATGTTTTACAACCTTTAAAAAATTAAAATTTAAAAACTAAAAACAGAAACCGAAAACATCTTTTAGTTTTGTTCTGGTATTTTAGTTTTTAAAACTAAAAATAAAAATTGTTTTAAAAAATAGGATATGCCAAGTAGATTTTTAATTTTTTTCAGAAAACAGTATTTAAAAACTGTAATTAATTTTCCTTTATTTTTTACTGTAATCCATTTTACCACCATCTCCAATTCTCCATAATTCTTCCTCTTCTTCCATCATATTCACCAAAATCAAGAAATTCAAAACTCTAATCCAAAAACTACTTCTCTTCTCCATCGCTTCATGTGGTTTTGCGTGCATAACAACCACACCTCCTCCGTGAAATGCTCAACAGCCTCCTCAGCATCGCCATTTAGTACCCCCTGTTGGCCACCCCCGTTTTCCCAAGTCTTTGTCTTTCTACAATCTACACCACCCCATAAGTCCACGACATCAAAATGGTTGATAGACACCATGTAATTTGGTTCAATATCAGTAACTCCCACGCACATGAGAATAAGAACTCTAAATCAAGGTTATCTCTCATAACAAAATTTGTTAAATTTTCTTCACCAATTCATACTGTTTAATATTATCATGTGTAATTAAACTAGATTATATATTTATAATTCTTGTAAAATAGGGGAGAATCGACTTCACTCCCTCTAGAAAAAATTCATCAATACTGGTCCTTTAATATAAAAAATATTAGCTTTTGGTCTCCCTCGTTATGCCATCACATGTTAAATGACGATGAAACTGACAAAATATAGTATCACATGTGCTTGAAAGTTAGTCTGCTAGCTTACGTGACATTTGATGTGGCAATGGATGTGGCAGTTAGGTTTCGTCATTACTAAAAAATTAAAACATTTATTGGAGCTTAATTTGTGGTAACTAAGACCGTCACTATTCAAAAGAAAAATATATTAGCGATTTTTTTTAAATGGAAAATATATTAGTGATTTAAAATGCCACTAATGGGCCAAGAAAGAAAATGTTGGCCTTTTAAACCGCTACCAATGCACGAAGAAAATGCTGCTCGATTAAACCGCTTCCCATGCGCAAAGATAGAAAAAGCAGGGATTTGTTTTTAGCAATTCTTGTCATAAGTTGAGCGGCCAAAAACGTTTAAAACAATAATTTGTTGTTAAGGTGACTAAAAGACAAATTGTGGTTTCCGGTAAACAAATTGCATGCTAGTTTCAACTTGCGTTTTTGAACAGCAATAGAGATAATTGGTGTGGAAAGAACACTAAGTATCACTAAAACAAGAATAGCAAACCATTCACTTTTAAGACCTATTAAATGTCAAATGTCAAATTACAATTTTTGTCTAAGTGTAAACAAATGAGATTTATGGCCTATGTAAGCTAGATTTCCTAGTCACAGGTTGTAAGACATGGAATTGTAGTTAAAACTTAAAACATTGATGATATATTATTATATCACTCCAATAACTAGAATCTAGCAAACAGATAACTCAGTAATTGAAACCTCGTTTACAGATTATCGAGCTGATTTACTCGTAGATTCACTTGATTTTGTTGTTGCCCTTAAATCATCTTCCAATAATTGCATGTCCGGAAGGCTTCTAGTTGAATTGTCCATGAAAAATACAAGTTTTGAAGGTACGGGGAGAGTAAGAGAATTACTACTCCCTCCGTTTCAAATTATAAGACTGGTGTTCCAAAATATAAGATACATTCTAGATTTCAGAAAAAAAAAAAAAAGAGTAACTTTTCCTAATTTACTAATTGCATTCATTATATTTTGGATATTTGAGTGAGATACAATTAATACATCAATTAGCTTTAAATAGGGGTATATATGGAAGATTTATATAAAAATAAATAAAATCAAGATTATTACATCTTTTTTTAATAAGCGTGGTTGTCTGAATGAGATCTTATAATTTGGAATGGAGGGAGTATTAAGCATGTGTGCAACCGCACACATGGTTGGTCTATCAGCTGGATTTTCTTGAACACAGAGTAAACCGGTGTGGATGTACCTCGTCATTTCATTTGGTGAAATGCTCTTTAATGATGGACTAATAACTTGTCCCCTCCCTCCAGTTTCTCCATGCCCGCAAGAATTTGCTCAATTTTAGATTATTCAGTTACTATTAGGCCACTAATTCAACTTCTACAATAATGATTAGGATCATGTAATCTTCTAATAGCTTTTAATGGCAAGAAAGTAATAATAATGAGAAAGATAAGACTTACAAAGCTCAATAGATGCTCCACATCCTCACCATGATTAATGTCCTTATTGTTTTTCAGGCCACTTACAATTTCAAGGACCAATACTTCAAAACTGAAGATACACTACTACACTCAATTTAGGACGGAATTTTGCGACGGAAAAAATTTCCGTCCCAAAATAACTAAGTTGGGACGGACTTAGCGACACTTTGTCGTCGCAAAGATATTCTGTCATAGTTTAGGGACGGTAATATAAAAATCGTCGCAAATTGGTGACGGAAAATTCCATCCCAACTAAAAAATTCGTTTTGGAAGAAAGGATGGCGACAGGGAAAATGCGCAATAACATCATTAGGGGTATTGAAATTACAAATAACAATAATTAATAATTAATAATCATTGAAATTACAAATAACAATAATTAATAATCATCTTCACCATCCCCATCTTCAACATCTCACCATCCAAATTGCAACCCCCACCCATCAGGCCAACCAAAACCCAGTAAAGAACACAAACCCAAAATTTCTTCTTCAAACTTTTAATAGAAAAAAACCCAGAATCCAACCTCTCACCCTTCTTCTCCTTCAACAATTGGAATAATTGAGTTTGGAATCAACCGAGTGATAGAGTATATTGCAACACGACCACACGACCCAGATTGCATCCTTTCATTTCTTCAAACCCAGATTCTCGACCCCGTCGCCATGGAGGACAGAAAACACCTCATTCAGATTTCCCAACCCAGATTTGACCAGATGTAGAAACCCAGAAGAAGAAAGGAGCTGACGCTAACCACGAGCGGGAGTCGCTGCCATCGATCTTTTTTCTTTTTTCCTCTCTCGACCTCCCTCGCTTCTATTCGTCCCCTCGAGTCTCTGTTTCTCCTTTTATCTCGCTTTAGCTACGCTTTGTTAGAAAGGGAAGGGAGAAGCCAAAACCTGTCAAACTAGCAAAGTAAGCGCTACATGAATGAATATACATGTCAAACAATCAATTAATTTAAAAACTTAAAAATAATGAGTAAGAGTCACATAAATAATTTTATATTATTAATTCTAATAAAGTTACTGTTAATTGGAGCCAAAACCTTTGGTTCCCTTGCCTTTATACAAAATGGTTAAGGTGATTAAAAAAATCTAAAAATGGTTTCCGACAACGAATTGCATGGTAGTTTCAAACTTGCCTTGATAAGTATAAATACAACAAGCCAAAAACCAAATTTTGAACCCCAATATTCGTGTGGAAGGAAAACCAAGTGGCACTAATAGAAGAATAGCAAATTAACAATCCATACCATACACTTTAAGACATTAACTGTCATATTACAGAGTTTGTCTAAACGTAAACAAATAGAATTCATGGAATTGTGATTAAAACATAGATGATAAATTATTATGTCACCCTTATAACTAGAATCTAGCGAGCGGATAATTCAGTGATTGAACACTCATTTACAGATTCTTGAGCTGATTTACTTGTGGATTCACTTGATCTTGTTGCCCTTGAAACATCTACCGACAACTGCATGGCTTGAAGGCTTCTAGCTGAATTGTCCATTAAAAATGCAGGTTTTGAAGGTAGTGGGAAAGTATGAGAGTTACCATTAAGCATGTGTACAACGGCAGACATAGTTGGTCTATCAGCTGAATTTTCTTGAACACAGAGTAAACCAATGTGGATGCATCTTATCATTTCATCAAGAGAAATGTTGTTTAAAGATGGATCTATAACATTTGTAGCGGTCCCCTCTCTCCAGCTTCTCCATGCCTGTAAGAGTTTGCTCAATTTTAGATAACGAGAGGCTACTTATTCAATTTCTACAATAATGTATAGGAACACAAACTCTTCTAATTACCTTTAGTGGCAAGAAAGAAATAATAGTGATAATGATGAGATTATGAGGTTAAGTGGTTAAAAGAATCTAAGATAAATTATATCTCTAGTCTCTACTGATCAATTCTCCTATAAAGAAAGATAAGACTTACAAAGCTCAGTAGATACTCCACATTCTCCCCTTGATGAATGACTTTATTGTTTTTAAGGCCACTTACAATTTCAAGAACCAAAACTCCAAAACTAAAGACGTCTGATTTCATTGAAAAATGTCCATGCATTGCATACTCAGGCGCCATATATCCGCTGCATGCCACAATATGGACAAACTTAATTAGTAAAATTTATTAGAATTAGAAGTGACTCTAACTATACCTAAAAAGCTAGTTCAGAGATGAATAAAAGTGTAAGAAAATAAACTCAATTCAAATCAAGCTCCTATAACAATTAGCAAACTTGACTATATTTTAATACTTACTCGGTTCCAACAATTTTAGTTGCATTTCCTTGAGTTTGATCCTCAACAAACAATCTTGCGATGCCAAAATCTGATATCTTAGGGTTCATCTCTTCACTTAGGAGAATATTGCTTGCTTTTAAATCGCGATGTATTATGCGCAGTCGAGAATCTTCATGAAGGTAGACAAGGCCTCGAGCAATACCCTTAATGATGTTATTGCGCATTTCCCCGTCCAGTTGTGCTTTCCTAATAGGATCTACTTATATAAACCAAAGCCATATGAATTTCAGAACCATGTTAGTACTTAGTCTTTTTCTTGAACCTGAACTATGAGTAATACATAAACAATCATATTATGCTTATCTTGAGACCTACCAAATATGAAGTAATCAAGGCTTTTATTAGGAACAAATTCATACACAAGTAGCCTTTCTCTCCCTTCCAGACTGAAACCAAGTAGCCTAACTAAATTTCGGTGTTGAAGTTTGGCCACTAAAAACACTTCATTCTTAAATTCTGTATCTCCCTGGTCAGAATTTTCCGATAACCTTTTGACAGCAATAACTTGTCCATTAGAAAGCTCACCCTGAAAATATAACACAATCAGGGCCTATAAATTCTTCATTGGCAGAGTTACTAGTGTCTAAATGAAACAATTTTATCTTACCCTATAAACAGTTCCAAATCCACCCTCTCCAAGTTTATTAGAATCAGAGAAATCACTTGTGGCAACTCGTATGGTGTCAAAGTTGAATTGCAATGACTCAGCCATAGTGATTTCATCTTCATCATGATCTTGTCCATTTTTACCTTCACATGAGAAACCGAGTTAAACTAGTTAGTTTTTCAGGTAAGATGAATGCAATAGAAACAACTCTTGATTTCCCTGTTTTCCTTATTTCTAGAAGCAATTTTGATATATTCACACTCAGTTTCTTTTACATCTCATTTTCACCTAGTTTTTTTTCGTATCTTTCTTCCGTTCTTATCACACTATTTATCATATCTCTCATTTTTCCCCTAAATAGTGGAGGTGGAATAAGTGTCAAGGATATATTTTCCTTTCTATAAGTGATGGAGTAATTCATGTTTTTACTATTTAAAAGTTCATTTATTTCTGCAAAATGAAGGTCCTATGCATTGTATTGTTAAATAAAAGGAATATTGAAAGGTTTGTCAAGTGACGATAAATCCATGAATTCTTAGAGCAACTAGACTTACTTTCAACAGAATGTTTTCGCTTTCTCACTATTAAGCAGATGCAAATAAAACTGAGCACCAGAGCAACAGTAACAACTGGAACTGTTATGGCGATGACAAATATTTTTGCTGTGTTGCTCTTTCCTGCACAAACCACAGTCCATGGATTTAGATTAATAAATTAAATATCACCAAGATCAAGATTTCAACAGCTAAACACGTTGAAAAGGTCGCTACGCAAACATTAAAAAAAATGAAAACTTGTTACCACAAACTCTTATTTAGATCAAGCACTTCAACAAAAAGTGGCTCAGGAGGTGTCATTTTCCATTTTATGATGAAGTAAAACAAAACCTCCCAAAAAAGAAAACATTCAAATTTTCCAGTATGTACTGAACAAAGTGAAAAGTGGATAATTACTGCTACTGTATACCTTTTGAGGAAGTGGTGTTATTGGTGGAGGGTGAAGGGGGTTGAACCAACACAGGGTCTAATACGGTGGCTTCATCGAAGAAACGGTAGGAATGAAAAGTAAGACGACAACTGGGTTTAAGAATACTTCCCCCCGTCTTGCTCTCACAACGAATTGGGATTTCAGAGATAGCATTCTCCAAGCAGTCATTGCATTGATCCTTTGTCAAATCAGCCATACACTGCACAAGCCCATACTCGGTTGTATAATCCTTGGTCGCTTTACCAGTGGCGTACTTGCGACGAGAGTCACCGGATGCAGCTTTGTCTTTCAGAGTTCTCATCAAGCTACTAAGTACCTGTTAAACATACAAGTGTGGGAAAAATGAAGTTCATAAATTAAATAACTATAACAGAATCTGCTAACTCTCTAACTGCATTCTCTCAAACGGTAAGAACAAATAATAAATTGTAGTTCTAACAGTACCTCATCGAACTGATATACAGGCCCAGTTACATTTCTCGGGAAGCACACCGATTGCCTAGGTCGAATTTCCATGATGCCGAATATTGAGCGGTTCGAGTACCAGACCGTAAAGTTTTCAGCCCACAAAATTGCCTCTTTTTGGTTTGGACACACATTTTTGAGACAGAATGCGGAATGGTTGAGTTGTTTTCGGCACTCATCTGGCTCAAGATCTCCTCTGCACAGCCCGAGAGCGTAAGCTTTGTCTTCGTTTTGGCCGTGTGAGAGATTGTAGAAACCGTAGTTGATTTCTGTGTGTGTAGAGAAACTGGATAAAACAGTGTTCAGGTTGTTGACATAGTTGCTGTTGCTTGTGTAGTTGCCTCTATCGTTGTAACAGAAAAAATATTCATCCTCGGCGCTAACTTGCGGTAGCACCATTATGACAAAGAGACAGCAAAGGAAGCAAAGCAGCCTACCAGATATAGCAGCCATTGTTCTCTGGAATGATCAGTCTCCAGCACATACAATTGCTACTTTTTTGGTTTAGATATATGAAGGAACATTAAAGGTGAGCTAGTTGACTGACTAAAAGCTCTTGGCTTTTCGTTTGGAGAAATTTCATACCAATAAGTGAAGCGTGGACTAGCTAACCCATGTTTGACTATTCGTTATCACAAGAAGGACGTTAACTAGGGGTCCTTTCAGATGGACCATTAGTATTTTAGGGCACGACGCGCTGAGACTCACTCTTAGATAGGAGCGTCAGAGGACTTCATTTAGAAGGGTTGTCTATCAACAAATTTTAGTAGATGCAAGAGGGTTCGAATCCTCGACCTACTTATGAGGATGTGAAAATTAAATTCTGAACCTATCATTAATTGTGTCAACTTATTGGAAATTTCCTGGTATTAATGGTCCCATAACTTTAATTTTAATTGCTAAAAAGGTATTATACTTCCTTTGGTTGTATATAGGAAATTCCAAGGAAATATTGTGGAAGGAAGCATTATGAACGTGTAGGATGGGAAAAAAATATGAACCGTGTCGTGTAGGATGGGAAAAAAATATGGGGTCTACACTAAGCCGAAGCTAAATGAGTGATTGCATTGGCTTTTGCTTGTAATGGTTAAATGCTTATCACAGTTCATATTAGACTTTATGAATATATATTTTATTATCATAAGCATAATTCATATGTTCACTATGTTCTTTTTGGATTTTGAGTTTTTTATGATTTCAAATTGATTTGAGCGTTAGAGTGTTTTCTATAGATACATTTGTGCTGTGCTCCGCCATAGACAACCAACTCAGTGTCGTGTGCAAAGCTTGAAACTACCACACTTGGATCAGAGAAATCCACAACTTAATTTCTAGAAGAAGATCTGGGTATGACTTGAAAGTTGAAAATATATAATTAAGGTAAAGACACGACACTACTAAAGCATTAATTGACTCTAGGTTAGATAATTGATGACTGATTTAAGAATAAAACCAAGACATCGTTGTAAAGTATACGATTAAGAAGAAATTGATCATTTTCTGAAAGTTACATAGTGACTCTTGTCATTTTTTGGGGCGTGCATCAAGATATACTGGTCCATAGCCAGATATTAATCATTTTAGGTGAGAGATCATGAAGTGAGTTTTTCATCTTCCACCAAATCATTTTAAGGAACTCAACTATCTATCAACTCTATCAGAATCCGTTTGTAGTTTTTCTTGTCATTTGAACGGTCGATCAAAAGCCAAAGTTTGAAGCAATGATGTGTTGTTAAGTGACTAAAAGTACCTATAAATGGTTTCTAATAAAAAATTGCAATATGGTAGTTTCAAGCTTGCGTTAGTATAACATTATTGCAACAAGCTAGCAATAGAGATATAATTGGTGTGGAAAGAACACCTAGTCGTAGTAATAGAATAATATCCAAATTAAACCACACAGTACTTCAATACCTATAAAATTTTATATTACAAATTTTTTCTAGGTGTAAACAAATAGGATTCATGGCCTATGTAAACTAGAGTACTTACAAACTGCAACTTCAGGTTCTAAGACATGGAGCAGTGATTTAAACATCAATGATAAATTATTATACCACGCTCCCATAACTAGAATCTAGCGAGCGGATAACTTAGTAACTGAAACCTTATTTACAGATTCTTGAGCTGATTTATTCGTTGATTGACTTGATCTTGTTGCCCGTGAATTATCTTCCAACAATAGCATGTCTTTAAGGCCTCTAGTTGAATTGTCCATGAAAAATGCAGGTTTTGAAGGTACTGGGAGAGTAACAGAATTACTATCAAGCATGAGTACAACGGTAGACATGGTTGGTCTATCAGCTGAATTTTCTTGAACACAGAGCAAACCAATGTGGATGCATCTCATCATTTCATTTGGTGAAATGATGTTTAATGATGGATCTATAACATTTGCAGCTGTCCCCTCCCTCCAGTTTCTCCAAGCCTGCAAGAATTTGCTCAATTTTTGAAAACCAGGTGCTATTAGGCCATCGAGTCAACTTCTACAATAATGTTTAGGAGCATGTAATCTTCTAATAGCTTTTAATTGCTAGAAAGTAATAATAGTGAGAAAGATAAGACTTACAAAGCTTAGTAGATATTCCACATTCTCATTGTGATTAATGCCTTTATTGTTTTTCAGGCCACTTATAATTTCAAGGATCAGTACTCCAAAACTAAAGACATCAGATTTCACTGAAAAATTTCCATACATTGCATACTCAGGCGCCATATATCCACTACATGAGAATATGAGTAAGCTTAATTAGTTAAAAAAACTCATAATTTCATATGATATGTATGATGAATGGTATTTATAACAAAGTTCTAATTTTAATTTCATATTAGGGTAAAAGTATTTTATACTGTCACTTACATTATGATAGTTTTAAAAGAGTTTGATTCTTGTTCTAGTAAGGGTTTATCAATATAATCCTAAGTAAGAACGTTTGGCAAGGTGGAAGGGGCATTTCGTTGGACTGCTCCTCCATGGAAGGGTCTCTATCTTCTCGTATCCAGTGATTAGGTGGGCAGCATTCCCACGCTCAAGACATCAAAGTTAATGTAGAAATAAGGATATACGATTATGATTAGAAGGAAGTGTGCACCTGATTAGTGTCCCCTTAACGTGTATTTATACACTAGGTACAACATACCTTAAGGGAAACATGAGAAGATATGATAAAGATATGTTGATATATAAGATATATTATCCGGCAATAGTAGAAATACCTCAATTATGAATCGTTATTCTCATAGCATAGAAATTGTCAATATTGGGTCAAAGTACTCCAACCTATCATTTTATTCCATAAAAGTTGCCCCAAGTCCAAGAATCCAGGGCATTTGGATGTTTGGAATGTAAAGATTTGAGATAATCTCGAGTCCGAAGAAATGAGATGTTTAGTCTACCCATGCAGTATTCTCGTGATCCGAGATGAGTTTAAGATCTACAAAACATGCTTTCGGAAGGATCCTAGGTTAATGGACTCCATAGAAATATGCAACATATTAGGAATTAAAGAGGCCTTGAAATAGAACCTGAAGAGAAAAGTTTGGAGGGGCTCATTGTCCCCTTCAATGGTGTGAACCAAGGAATGAGAAGTTCTCAAAAGTTCCTTGTTTTTGATCCAATGATCCACAAACTAGTGGGAGAGGTCGCACTTACTCGTGATAGATCCAGGTGCCAAGGACTGGAACCATGTGGGGGCGGCTCCCCTCAAGGTTCAAGGGAACATACGACACTTGATTGAGTATCAAACTCTTTGTTTAGTTTATCAATACATGATTGAGTAGCAATGAAAAATAATTAACTCAATTCAAATTAAGCTCTTATATAACAATTAGCATACTCAAGCACATTGCAATACTTACTAGGTTCCGACAATTCTACTTGTATTTGCTTGAGTTTGATCCACAATAAACAATCTTGCCATGCCAAAGTCTGATATCTTAGGATTCATCTCTTCATCTAAGAGAATATTGCTTGCTTTTAAATCACGGTGTATTATGCGCAGCCGAGAATCTTCATGAAGGTAAAGAAGGCCTCGAGCAATACCCCTAATGATGTTATTGCGCATTTCCCCGTCCAGTTGTGCTTTCCTAATAGGATCTACATATATAAACCAAAGCCATATTAATTTTAGAACTATATTAGTCTTAGTCTTTTTCTTGAACCTGACTGTAAGTAATACATAAACAATCGTATTATGCTGATCTTGAGACCTACCAAATATGAAGTAATCAAGGCTTTTATTACGAACAAATTCATACACAAGTAGCCTTTCTCTCCCTTCCAGACTGAAACCAAGTAGCCTAACTAAATTTCGGTGTTGAAGTTTGGCCACTAAAAGCACTTCATTCTTAAATTCATTATCTCCTTGGTCAGAATTCCATGATAACCTTTTGACAGCAATAACTTGTTCATTAGAGAGCTCACCCTGAAAATATGTCACTGTTAGGACTTAAAATTAAATTCTTAAAGTATGTTTCTTAATATGAATGAAACAGTGTTATCTTACCCGGTAAACAACTCCAAATCCGCCCTCTCCAAGTTTATTAGAATCACAGAAGTCACTAGTAGCAACTCGTATGGTGTCAAAGTTGAATTTCAATGACTCAACAATAGTGATTTCATCTTCATCATGATCTTGTCCATTTTTAACTTTCCCATGTGGAATCGGATTAAACTAGTCAGAGATAAGATAAATGCACTAGAAACAAAACAATTTAGAGATATAATATCTGAATTAATGTGAAACCACAAGGAAATTGTGTAATATGTTAGTTAAGTAGCTAGTAGAAAGGTAATTCAGATATTACCCAGGCCCTGTGCATAAATAGGATGGCTATTGTAACGAATTATATTGTTCTTATTAATATTAAAAGTTTTGTCATTATGCTAGTAATAGTGACTCGTGTCCCGTCCAAAACGAGTTACTCTTATATGTTGATAACAAACAAGTGATGATGAATCCATGAATGCTTAAAGCAATTAGACTTACTTTCAATAAAATGTTTTCGCTTTCTGACTATTGAACAGATGCAAATAAAACTGAGCACCAGAACAATAGTAACAACTGGCACTGTTATGGCGATCACAGTTCTTGCTTTGTTGCTCTTTCCTGCACCAAATTAGAATCGTTAGCGCGACAGTCCAAGGATTGAGATTCGTAAAATATCAGCAAGTTCAAGATTTGAACAGCTAAAACACGTAGAAAATGTCCAATTTTACCACAAACTCTTACTTGGGACAAACCTATTAAACTAAACTCTAAGTTTCATGATTGAGTAATAATTCATAGACCACTACGTAGAATAAATACTTCTTTTTCTCTCTATATCTTATCTCTTCTATATACGTTATATCATATATCACATCTACCATTTATTTCTCAACTCTTTCTATCTTTCTCTAGTGGTCTATATCTATATCTAAAAGGTATAACTAATCTTTATTGTTGATGATTGCTAAAGATTTTTTTTTAATTGCAAAAAATGTTGTCATATGAGGTCACAGTATCACAGTCACAGACTAAGTCTTGAAAACAACCTCTTTTATAAACATAAGGTAACAGTACAATACATCACTATGATATGATGGAACTCTTTTCCAAATCTTGTGCCTACGTTGGAGCTTTGTGCATCCGAATAAAATTCAAATTTTTAAATATTTACTCGGACCAAAGTGAAAAGTGGAGAATTATTATGTACCTTGTGAAGAGTAAGGAGGTTGAACTTGAACCGTGTCTAATACGGTGGTTGGATTGTAGAAGTTGTAGGGACCAAATCTAAGACGACAACTGGGTTTAAGAATGCTTCCTCCCATCTTTCCTTCACAATATATTGGGATTTCAGAGATAGCGTTCTCCAAGCAGTCATTGCATTGAGCCCCTGTCAAATCAGGCATGCACTGCACAAATCCAAACAGGTTTGTATAATCCATGGTCACGTTATCTGAGGCGTACTTGCGTCGAGAGTCACCGGATGCAGCTTTGTCTTTCAGATTTCTCATCATGTTCTTGAGTAACTGATTGAACTCATTCACCGAGCCAGTTACATTCTTTTCATAGATCAACCATTGTGTAGGTTGAGTTTCAATGATTCCAAATATTGAGCGGTTTGAGTACCACACCATGGATTGGCCAGCCCACCGAATTGCTTCTTTTTGGTTTGGACACCGATTTTTGAGAATGAATGCGGAATGGTTGAGTCTTTTTCGGCAATCATCTGGCTCAACATCTCCTCTGCACAACCCGAGTACGTAAACTTTGTCTCCGTCTTCGTTTTGGCCCTGTGAGAGATTGTAGAAACCGTAGTTGATTTCTGTGTGGGAAGAAAAACTGGATAAAACTGTGTTGAGGTTGTTGTCGTAGGTGCTGTTGGTTGTGTAGTTTCCTCTTCCGTTATCACAGTAAACAGGATCCCCGGCGCTAACTTGCGGGGGTACCATTATAACAAAGAGACAGCAAAGAAAGAAAAGCAGTGTTGCAGCCATTGTTCTCTGCTAGCAAGCAACAAACCCAATTAAGACACTGAAGCTTTAGATATGAATGAAGGAAGCGCGTTGGCGTAGTTGACTGACTAAAACGGAGCTCTTGCTATTTTTTGTTCAACTTGCATTAGCATACCTATATTTTCCTCTTCCCCCGACGCGTCTTCTTTAGTCGATAAAAATAAATCATCTTGTTACTGACGTGAGTTTCTCCCTAAACAACCAAGATAGCCAAGACCAAATCTAACTCGTAGTGTAGTGTGGTCACAGAAGCCGAATCGATTCCAAAAAATAATTCCACCCAGTAAATGAATAAATGAAGCGTCGGGTTTGGTAAGGCATTTGACCGACTAGCTAACACTATGATATTCTTTCATTGACGTCAACAGTATAATTGAATACTATTTCTTATCACAAGAAGGACGTTAACCACCACCCGTTTGAGATAAAAATCAAGTTGTTATAACTCTTATTAGCGGTGCACAATGCGTCCGGGCAAATTGATCAACCAGACAAGTTTACAAAGTTACAATTTATCGGAATCGCGGAGTTATTTGAAGGAAATGTGAACTGAGATATATCTATTCCCTAAATAGAAAGAGGGGTTGGAGGAAAGAAATAGAAAAAAAAGAGAAAAAAATAAAAATATAATAGGTGATTTGATGGAAAAGGAAATGAAAAATTGAAAGAATATGAAAAAGGAAAAAGAGTGAAAGTATGAATGAATTAAAACTCATTTATTTTGTTTTGCATGTGCATCGAGCATGAGCATGAAGTTCACAAAACCAACCCTCAAACTTTTCATAAATTTTAGTCCTCGTAAAATAAGTGTCAATCGGAATTAATTGGTCTCTCTAAAATAAATTCACAACTTTAAATCTCCAACATTTATGAAATATGTGAAGTTAGTGTCTGTCGTTGACCATGTGGTGATTAAATAGTCGCTAACTCATTTTATGACAGTTTTTAACTGTCGCTTTTGTAAAAAAAACCGTCACAAAATAAAAGATAAAGATTAACTTCACATAATTCATAAATGTTATGAAGGAAAAACTATGAAATTTTTCTAGATAGACTTAAATCAATTCATCCTTATTTTACGAGACTTAAAAGCATAAAGTCTAAATTTTACTCTTCATCATCATATAAGTATTTATAGTTTATATATTTTACGATATATATCAACTGGACATGTGACTGTAACAAAGGATGGTCATGGAGATTTTCCTGAACAACAATAAACCAATATGGATGCACCTGATTACTTCGTTTCTGAATAAGAACCTCTTAGTGTTGGATCTAGTAACTCCAGAGGTGTTTTCTCTGTCCAATTTTTCCAAGCCTGTGGTGATACAATGTTAGTATCTAAACGCAACAGGGACTAAAACTACCTATAAATGGTTTCCAAAAACAAATTGCATGGCAGCTTCAAACTTGCGTTGATAAAACAAAAATGCAAACAAGCTTGAAACCAAATTTTGAACACCAATCAATAGAGATATATACTGGTGTGGAAAGAACACCAAGTCGAACTAATAGAATAATAGCCAAACCATACACTTTAATACCTATAAAATTTTATATTACAGATTTTGTCGAGGTGTAAACAAAAGGACTTATGGCCTATGTAAACTAGAAACTTACAAAATACAATTACAGCTTCTAAGTACACGGAGTCGATGATAAATTATAATATCACTCTCTTATAATTAGAATTTAGCGAGCGGATAACTCAGTAATTGTAATCTGGTTCACAGATTTTTGAGTTGATTTACTCGTGGATTGACTTGATCTTGTTGCCTGTGAATTATCTTCCGATAACTGCATGTCTGGAAGACTTCTAGTTAAATTGTCCATGAAAAATGCAGGTTTCGAAGGTAGTGGGAGAGTATGAGAATTACTATTAAGCATGTGTACAACGGCAGACATAGTTGGTCTATCAGCTGAATTTTCCTGAACACAAAGTAAACCAATATGGATGCATCTCATCATTTCATTTGGTGAAATGCTCTTTAATGATGGATCTATAACATTTGTAGCTGTCCCCTCCCTCCAGTGCCTCCATGCCTGTAATAATTTGCTCAATTGTAGATTAACCTGATACTATACTATTATGCCACTAATTCAACTTCTACAATAATGTTTAGGAGCATGTAATCTTCTAATAGCTTTTAATGGCAAGAAAGTAATAATAGTGAGAAAGATAAGACTTACAAAGCTCAGTAGATATTCCACATCCTCACCGTGATTAATGGCCTTATTATTTTTCAAGCCACTTACAATTTCAAGGACCAGTACTCCAAAACTAAAGACATCAGATTTCACTGAAAAATGTCCATACATTGCATACTCCGGCGCCATATATCCACTGCATGCCAATATGAACAAGCTTACTTAGTTACAAAATTTGATTATTTCAGTTGATATGTATGGTCAATGGTATTTGTAACAAAGTTCTAATTTTGATTTCATATTAGAGTAAAAGTATTTCATACTACCACTTACATTATACTCCCTCTGTCCCAAATTATAAGACCCTTTAAAGACAAACTCGGTGTCCCAAATTATAAGACCCTTTCTAGATTTCAGAAAAAAAAATATAAGCTTTTCCTCTTTTACTCCTTGCATTCATTATATTTTAAATTCCAAAACTTTATTTACCACCTCTACTAATTACTTCTTTCATATTCCCAACCAACTTTTGGTATATCCAATACTTACATTAACAATTTCCAGATTTTTTTAAATTGGGGCATATTTGGAAGATTTGTATAAAAAGTAACAAAACTAACATATTAATTAGCTTATTACATGTTTTCTTAATAGGTGTGATTGTCTGAAAATGACCCTATAATTTGGGACGGAGGGAGTAATAGTTTTAAAAGAGTTGACTCTTGTTTAGGTAAGGGTTTACCAAGCCTGAGTAAAGATGTTTGGCAATGTGGAAGGGGCACTTCATTGTACTGCTTATCCGTAGAAGAGTCTCTGTTTTCTCATATCCACTGATTAGGTGGGCAGCGGAGGTGGGTACCTGGAAGGCACTCCCACACTCAAATCAGAAAAGTTGAAGGAGAAATAAGGATTATGATTAGAAGGTAGTGTGCACTTGAGTAGTGTCCCCTTAACGTGTATCTATACACTAGGGGTAACAAACCTTAAGTGAAGATATAATAGAGATATGTTGATATATAACATATATTATCCAATAATAGTATAAATTACCTCAATTATGAATCATTATTCTCATGGCCATACAAATTGCTAATATTGGACTAAAGTACTTCAACCTATCATTAATTTATTCCATAACAATTGTCCCCCAGTCTGAGTATCTGGGGCATTAGGATGTTTGGAATGCAAACATCTGAGATAATCTCTGGTCCAAAGCTAGGAGATGTTTGGTCTTCCCCCTGCGGTATACTCGTGATACGAGATGAGTTTAAGAGCTACAAGGCATGCATCCGGAAGGATATGGTTTTTTGGACTCCCCCTGAACGATGCGAGCCAAGGAATGAGAAGTCCTCGAATGATACCTGTTTTTGATCCAATGATGCACAAACCGGAAGGATAGATCATGCCAACTCATTTCAGATCCAGGTACCCAAGGACTGGAACCACATGGGGGCGGCTCCCCTCAAAGTTCAGGGGAACATACAACACTTGATCGCACGCGAAGATCAATTACCCCTATGTAGGGCTCGACTGCATTTGACTTAGGGAAAATGTCTAGAAGTTTTATGGCTGCCAAAGCTGGAGAGTAAGGATTTAATTAGGGAGAGACTCATCATATTCATGGAGGCGATCATGCCCCTCATGTGGGTAATTGTTGGAGCCTGACTTATGTTGTGGCTGATCGGAGGGATGTCTAAGTGGATACCTTGATTCTAGGGTGGACCCAACTGCGCCACCTCTTGGATGCGCCTATGGATAGCTGTGTTTTCCAGCTGGACGAAAATAGGTGGATATTGACCGGCTGCATGGGCGTTTTGGGACAGCGCTGGCTGCGCACAGTCATTGTTGGCTAGTGCAGGCACCACTACTGTTCGATTATGTTCCCTTTCGCATTGCAATTGTGTCTCTAACACCTTGATGAGTTAATCACGAAGGTTTCTGGCGCAACCCAAGGCATCATTCTCCGGGGGGGTGTTTGAGGTCACGACTGCGGTTGGTCAACCTATTCCACATGATAGTTATATTTCTTGGGAGAGAGTGCGGTTTCTTTGTTCCGTTCTCGTGTTTGCCATAGTAGAGATGAATGAGAATATAGTTTATAGATTCCCCACAAATGGTGACAATGTTCTGCTAAGGGTTTATCGAACCTGAGTTAAGACATTTGGAAAGGTGAAAAGGGTTCTTTGTTGGACTACTACTCCTCCGTGTAAGGGTCTCCATCTTTTCGTATCAAGCGGACAGGTATGCACCATAGATGGCTACCTGCAAGGCAATCTGACCCTCAAGTTGGCAAAGTAGAGGGGTGAATAATGATTAGGGTTTGAAGGTAGTGTATACTTGAGGAGTGTTTCCTTAATGTGTATAATACACTAGGCTATAACAAACCAGGAGGGAATCATGAGAATATATGATACATATATGTTGATACATAACATATACTATCATGTAATAGTGAATATTACCTCAATTAGGAATATTTATTCTCAAAGGCATAGGACATCGTCAATATTGGGTCAAAGTACCTGAGCCTATCATTTTATTTCGTTCCAACTATCATACCAACTACTTAAAGCATCGAACTCTTTGTTTCGTTTATGAATACATGATTGAGTAACAATGCAAAAATATTAACTCAATTCAAATTAAGCTCTTATATAGAAACTAGCATACTCAAGGACATTGCAATACTTACTAGGTTCCGACGATTCTGTTTGTATTTGCTTCAGTTTGATTCACAACAAACAATTTTGCCATGCCAAAATCTGATATCTTAGGATTCATCTCTTCATCTAAGAGAATATTGCTTGCTTTTAGATCACGGTGTATTATTCGCAGTCGAGAATCTTCGTGAAGGTAAAGAAGGCCTCGAGCAATACCCATAATAATGTTATAGCGCATTTCTCCATCTAGTTGTGCTTTCCTAATAGGATCTACATAGTAGACCAAAGCCATATGAATTATAGAAATATGTTAGTACTTAGTCTTTTTCTTGAACCTGCTCTGTAAGCAATACAGATTAAAAATACAATCATATTGTGTGGATCTTCAAACTTACCAAATATGATGTAATCTAGGCTTTTATTAGGAATAAACTCATATACAAGTAGCCTTTCTCTCCCTTCGAGACTGAAACCAAGTAGCCTAACTAAATTCCGGTGTTGAAGCTTGGCGACTAAAAGCACTTCATTCTTAAATTCTGTATCTCCTTGGTTAGAGTTCCGTGATAACCTTTTCACAGCAATAACTTGTCCACCAGAGAGCTCACCCTGAAATTAAATATAAAACTGTTAGAGCCTATAAATTCCTCATAGGCCAAGTTTCTTGTGTACATGATATTGTATTTGAATGAAACAATGTTATCTCACCTGGTAAACAGCTCCAAATCCGCCCTGTCCAAGTTTATTAGAATCAGAGAAGTCACTTGTAGCAACTCGTATGGTGTCAAAGTTGAATTTCAATGACTCAGCAATAGTAATTTCATCCTCATCATCTTCATCATGATTTTGTCCATTTTTAACTTTCATATGTGGAATCAGGTTAAACTAGTCAGAGATAGATAAATGCACTAGAAACAGAACAATTTAAAGATTTAATGTCTTAATTAATGTGAAACCAGAAGGAAATAACCAATGATTTCCCTGATTTCCTTATTTCTAAAAGTAATCATGGAGTAATGCATGCATTGTACTATTCAGATTAGATTCTTATTCCAAAACGAATTGTTCTAATATGTTTTGTTTAATAGAAAAAAATATTAATAGTTTTGTCGTTATGCTACATAGTGTGACTCGTGTCCCGTCCAAAACGAGTTACTCTTATATGTTGATAACAAACAAGTGATGATGAATCCATGAATGCTTAAAGCAATAAGACTTACTTTCAATAAAATGTTTTCGCTTTCTGACTATTGAACAGATGCAAATAAAACTGAGCACCAGAACAATAGTAACAACTGGCACTGTTATGGCGATCACAGTTCTTGCTTTGTTGCTCTTTCCTACACCAAATTACAATCCTTAGCAAACAGTCCATGGATTTAGATTAATAAAATATCAGCAGGTTCAAGATTTCAACAGTTAAACCCCTTAGAGTCTTAGACTAACTTCTAAGTTGATGATGGTAAAAGATTTTTTTTTAAATTGCAGTAAGAGGAGGCCTAATATTAGATCTTCGATATGCTGTAATACTATTGGACTTGAATTAGGCTTAACTCAATCAACATATTGGTCAATTTGATCAAAATTTCCAAAGTGAAAATTACTAACTAGTAAATACCTTGTGAAGAAGTGGTATTGGTGGATGGTGAAGGGGGTTGAACCTCCAGAGTGTCTATGTTGGTGGTTTGATTGTAGAAGCGGTAGATTTCAAATCTAAGACGGCAACTGGGTTTAAAAACATTTCCCCCCTGTTTGCCCTCACAACAATTTGAGATTTCAGAGATAGCGACATCCAAGCAGTCACTGCATTGAGCCCTTGTCAAATCAGGCATGCACTGCACATAGCCATACAAGGTTGTAGAACCCATGGGCACATTACCGGTGGCGTACTTGCGACGAGAGTCACCGGATGCAGCTTCGTCTCTCAGATTTATCATCATGTCCTTCAGCGCCTTATTGAACTCATTCAACGGCTCAGTTACATTTCTTACGTTGTAGAAGTATAAGGTAGGTTGAGTTTCCATGACGCCAAATATTGAGCGGTTGGAGTACCACACGATGGATTCGCCAGCCCACTGAATTGCCTCTTTTCGGTTTGGACACTGATTTCTGATATAGAATGCGGAATTGCTGAGTTGTTTTCGGCAATCATCTGGCTCAAGATCTCCTCTGCACAACCCGAGGACATAAGCTTTGTCCGCGTTTTCGCCGTATGAGAGATTGTAGAAACCGTAGTTGATTTCTGTATGGGACGAGAAACTGGATAAAACGATGTTCAGGTTGGAGGCGTAGTTACCGTAGGTTGTGTAGTTGCCTCTACCGTTATCACAGCTAACAGGTTCCTCCTGGCCCTGGCCGCTAACTTGCGGTGGTGGTACCATCATGATAAAGAGACAGCAGCAAAGAGACGAAAACAGCCTAACAAACGTTGCAGCAGCCATTAATTATATTGTTCTCTCTTCTTTTGGAATAATCAGAAGAAACAAACGCAAGATAAGCAACCAGCTAAAGCTTTAGGTAAGATGGTAAGTTAGGTGAACTAGTTGACTAACTAAAAGCTCTTACTTTTCGTTTCGAGAAATCGTCTTCATCCCCCGCCAACATGAGTCAAACCTGTTCTCTAGACGTACGCAGGTTTATCTCTCAACAAATATTTTTTCACATGTAAATCAAAACTTTGGTTAGAAAGAAATTTGAGGAGTCCAACTACCTACTAAATTATCAGTTGTGCTACATCTTGGTGTTTCAAAAAATTTCATCCCTATATTTTTCTCTTCCAATAAATGAAACTTTCGTGCTTATCAAAAAAAAAAAGAAAATTAAACTTTCGTGATTGATTTAGAAAACTTTGTCTGTTTACCATTCACCAAAAGATAGTTCCAGGAATTTTTCAATGAAGACTTATGGAAGGAAATGAATCGTGTAGGATGTTGGAACAGAAAACATGTGGACCTCATATGTTGAAACGTGCGGTTCTCATATCAGGAGAGTTTATGCAAGAGGTGAGTTAGCAAAGTATCTTAATTATTGCTCTTCACCAATACATATTGTTTTATATTATCATCTAAAATTTAGGGTGTTTGGTTCAGTTATAGTAAAAATGAGTATCGTAAACGTGAGTTAAAATAATGTGATTAGTGTAGACTTATTCTTTAACATGTTTTTAGCTCCAACCGGAGTTGAGATAGTCAACATCCATTTGTTTGTCTACCAAACATTATCGTTCCCATATCTTATATCTATGACACATTCTTTCTTTTGTTCCTATAAGGCCATTCTTCGGTCTTTGGTACTGTGTGTTCACTGTTTTCCAACGCAAGCGCTGATGCTAACTAATGTTAACTTTCTTCGAAAGTTCCCTTTTAACACGCCTTCATGTTACGATGAACAACCTCCCTTTCCCATAAATTTGTCCTACAAAGAAAATAAAAAAAGCCCTTTGAAATATAGAAACAATCACAACAGAGGTCTAGGTATGTCTGAAGTGATCTGTACTGGAGAACTAGGTACTCTCTTAGCGGCACTTAGTTTAGTCACCCACAAATAGCGAATTACTTTGGCTCTAACCAAGCACACCATGCTTATCTATTCTGCATGTGCATCCAGCATGAAATTCGTAAAACCTGCACTCAAAGTAGTCATAAATTTTACTCTTCATCAGACAAGTATTTTAGTTTATATATTTACAATAGATATCAACTGGACATGTAACCGTAACAACATTGTTTGGCATGGTTTGAACATACAATAGATGGATTAAAGAAGAAAAATAAAAAGAATCTTTTATCGAGGGTATAATTCAGTAACGGATGCTTCATTCACAGACCAAGGAATTGAACATGTGTTCGACTGATCAGAATCAAGCCCGTGCTTTAGCCTGTTGGGTGTTCTTCCATGGAGGAAAGATGCTGGCTGTCGTGGCATCGACAAGGTCACTGAATAACTGTTCAGCATAAGTCCAATGGTAGCCATCGAAGGCCGGTCATGGGGATTTTCCTGAACACACAATAAACCAATATGGATGCACCTGATGACTTCGTTTCTTGAATAAGATCCTCTTAGTGTTGGATCTAGCAACTCCAAAGGTGTTTTCTCTGTCCAATTTTTCCAAGCCTGTGGTGATACAACTTGTTAGTATTTAAAGGTGGAATCTCTCAATACTACTCTCCCATAGAAATATTGAGCTAGCTATCAATAGAGCACAAGACAAAAGTTACACTAATTTATACTCACAAAGCTTAAGAGGTCATCAGCTTGATTTGATTGATAAAAATCAGTGTTCTTCTTCCCACTGACAATCTCCAAAACTAGGACACCAAAGCTAAACACGTCTGATTTCACTGAGAACTGTCCACGCATCGCGTATTCTGGAGACATGTAACCACTGAAAAACAACATGATAATTCATATATTAAAAACAATGATGACATTATTATTAAGTTATAACATGAGTTCTTATGTATTTGAAAGGAGATGGCAGAAAGGCCTCAAGCTTACAAAGTCCCAACTATCCTTCCTGTGTTTACTTGAGTCTGATCTGCCTCAAAAATCCTTGCCATGCCAAAATCTGAAATCTTGGGGATCATATTTTCATCTAATAGAACATTGCTAGCTTTGAGATCACGGTGTATAATTCTAAGCTGGGAATCTTCATGGAGATAAAGAATTCCTCGAGCAATGCCTACTATAATCTTGTAGCGTCTTGACCAATCTAACTCTCTTTGCTTTACAGGATCTGCAATATTAATCAAAATGGAATTACCATATTAGGATACTGCTATTTCCTTAATATTAACCCTCCCCACCAAGCTGGTTGTTCTTTAATAAGGGAAAAGGTAACATCATGACAATAAACGAAGTTATTCTGCTTTTGAGGTGTATATCAGTCTGTTCAGGACAATCAATCATCTATACTAATTGAGATGTTATTCTCAAGTAATAGAAGAGTTGGAAAAGCCCATACCAAACAGAAAGTGATCAAGGCTTTTGTTTGGTATGTATTCATAGATAAGCATCTTCTCCCGCCCCTCCAAGCAAAATCCCAACAGCCTTGTTAAATTTCTGTGTTGAAGCTTGGCCACAAGGGTAGCTTCAGTCCTGAACTCCACTGCACCCTGCAAGGAGGTTACAGACAACCTCTTCACAGCTATCTCCAGTCCGTTAGGAAGGATCCCCTAAAAACAAGCACAGGATAAGACCAATTCACTTAAATTCAGCACATGAAAAAAATCTCACCGTCTTACATAAGCATGGTTTCTTAGTTCTCACCTTATAAACCACACCAAATCCACCTTGGCCAATCTTGTTCTCATCTGAGAAGCTGTTTGTTGCAGCTTCCACCGTAGCAAAGTCAAATTGTAAGGACTCCACATCTGAAAGATCCTCCCGAACTACATGTAGAAAAGAATGACAGTATTTATCAGCAACCAAATTAACAATGTAACTGAATCAAGGAGACAAACTAACGGGAAAGGTAGAAAGAGAGATTACTTGAATCCCGGATGTATGTATTTAATTTATACTTCCTGCTAGCCCTCTTCCTCAGGAAGCAGAAGCCGAGAACAAAAAGCACAAAGACAACAACAATCGGGACAACAATCGCAACAATTACAGAGATATTGCTTTTTCCTGCACAAATTCATCATAGTTCAAGAGTTCAAGAGTAAGACACCTCAGAAACAGAGTTCGCTAGAACTTAGACCCTGACTGAGTGTTATCAGGTGCATTTGTATAAACAACTTAAATAAATCCCAATAACAATAAGGACTAGTCAGATAAATGCTAATTTCAGAAGCAGCTTATCGAAACAAGTTCAAAATAGCTAATAATTAAGTTCAAAACACCGATAATAAGTGCTGTAATAATAAACTATTTCAAATACCTGAAGAAGGAGAAGGAGACTGTGGTTGAGTCGAAACGGCAGAGATGTTGTAAAAGGGATACAATTCATATCTAATATTACAACCAGGAAGAAGCGATCTTGCACCTCGCTTCCCATCACAGCATGAAGGAATGCCACTGATGCCGGATTGGAAGCACGTGTTACAGTCGAAGGTCGATAAATCGGGCGTGCACTGCGCTAGGGTGTACAATTTCAGCGAGCTCGTGAAATTAGCTTCATTGGTGGCGTATTTCTTCCCAGAAGGAGAATTTACGGCTTCTCTCGCGGCTTCATTCAGCGTGGGCGCCAGAATATCGCTGAATCGGTCACGGTCCGAGTCAGGGACGTTCTGTTCGTTCACCAGGTTATATCCCGGGACGATGTTGTTGAGGGTGGAGCTGTTGGAGTAGCGGAGCATGCACTGGTCGTACCAGATGATGGACTCCGTCGTGTTGGTGCAGAGGCGCGTGATGTTTACGGAGGCGGCGGAGACGCAGTTTTGGCAGGCGGAGGGGGTGACGTCGCCGCGGCAGAGGAAGAGACCTTTGACCTCGTCGGGGGTTCCGAGGGAGACGTTAGTGCGGTAGAAACCGTCGTGGAGGGTGGCGTTGGAGACGAGGGAAGAGAGGAGGAGTTTGAGGTTGGTTTGGAAAGTTGTGTTGGGTAGGTAGTGGGATCCGTCATCGGTGCAGTAAAATGCGCTGAACACTGGTGCTGCTTCACTTATTGCTTCAAAGCTCAGCAGCAACACAAACAAGGTTAATAGTACAGAGAATTTGAAGTTACGCATCTTACTTCTTCTTCTGAATTTGTTTTCTGTTTTTGTTGATATTTTTTCTTTTAATTTGAAAAAAAGTAAAAGAAAGAAGGAATCAAAGGAATAACTTGATTTCCTTCTTCTGAATGTTGGAATAGAAATCTATTATAAGAATAACCATGTTTCTTAGATTTAGATTCTGATGAGTTTTATGCTGTGGCAGAGGAATACAGTAGCCGCCACTAGAACTGGTTTGAGTACAAGTCAATAAAGCAAGTTTTGTTGAGTGGATGGACGAGACACGAGTGATCAATGCGGGGAAGAAGAGTCAAAGGCTGATGATTTAAATTGACCGCTAATATGTATGTTAACTGGATGTCAACCGTAAAGAATATGTTTATATACTGTCACTCTTCGAGAGTATATGTATGGGGAAAAGTACTAATGTTGTCTAAACTCATCCACTTCAAATCCAAATGTAATAAAATCATTATACAAGTATATAAGTATATAATGTGACAAATTCTATAATTGAAGAAAAATAGATATTGTCAAAACCAACAACTATAATAGAATAAATATTATGTGCAAATCTTTACAACATACACTTCACTCCAAACCTTTTCATGACAAGAATTCTTCAAAGAAAATATTGGAATTATATCTCAAAATACCATAAAACAATAGCATAAGAGAAAAGAAAATACAAAAATATAATCATAGAGTGTCTCATGGTCTCGTTGAATCTTCGAACAAAGAACTTAGTCAATATTTAGCATTGGCATCCCCCTTCCTTCACCATGTTACTCAATGTGGAATTTCTCCAAGAGATTTATTGACCTCCTTCTCTTCATTTACCGTATTGGGCGATGTGAGACTTGTTTCACCATTACAATTAACCTGAACCATATTCACAATAAAGTAACAAAAAATAGGGACTTTCATTATACAAATAAATGGCAAGTGTACAAAAAGAGAAAGAAAGAAAACAATGTCACAAAAATAAACACCATTTTACTTAGGGCATGTTCGGGGTGGTTGGTAATCTTGGGTTTTGGTTTTCAAATGTAAATTTGAAAACAAATGTGTTCGACAAAAATAGAGGTGAAGTATTTTTTACTCAATTTCAAAACTATTTTATTCTAACTCTTAAAACCGCAACATATAATTTTGTGATTATGGTTTTTAGTTTCAATAACATGAACACCATTACCACCGCCCTCCACTTCCGCCACCACTAGCGTCGCCACCATTACAACTGTCACCTCCACTACCACCACCACCCTCCAACACCACAACTTCCACCTCCATCACTACCACTACCACTACCACATCCACTTCCACCACCCTCCAACACCACAATTTCCACCTCCACCACTACCACTACCACATCCACTTCCACCACCTCCACCGCCACCGCTACCACTACCACCACCAATGTCGCTGCCACCGCCTTCATGGTCGCTGCCACCAGGTAACCTCCTCCACCACGACCACCTTCATCACCACCACAACCACCTCCACATTTGCCACCACTGTCGTTGATGCTTGCACCACCGCCTCCATTGCTACCACCATAGTCACCATCACCACCTTCTCCACCACCACTGATATTGCCACCGTCACCCTCCATCACCATTGTCATCGTCATTACCACAACCACAACCACTAGGTAACATCAACTTATACCACCATTGGTACTTGACCCCTCTTCTATCCTATCGTAGCTATTATCCATTGTATGAATTTAAAAAAAAATTAATAATTATTGTGACTAAACTGGATTTACAAAATTGACAACAACATTTTTATAACTAAAAATCATAAAAAACTAATATGAATTTATAAAACTGAAAACTAGATTGGTTTTTTTAATTTTAAAACATAAAACCCAAAACAATCCCAAATGGGACGTTTATTACTAATCCACAACTCAAAGAAGAAAACAAATACAAAAATAAATAAAGAAATCTTAAAAAAAAAACATATTTAACATTAAACCAAGTCTATGAGTAAATTTCTTCTTGCCTATTTTTTCAAGATACGCTGATTTTTTTTTATAAGCAAATACGCCGATTTTCTAGATATGTTGTTTATCTTAGCGGTGGGGGTGAGGAAGGAGGAGAATGAGTGGTGGTTGAGAGGGAGGAGAAGTGGTGGTTTAGGGAGAGAGACCACAAGTGCACAAAGTTGAAACGTTATTTTATTAAAAAATTAATTTTTAAAATTAAAATTATTAAAAAATGCCACATCATCTTTTTTGTAAAAAATTAGATGGAATGATGACGAAAAACTAAAAGTGCAAACATAAGTTAACATAGGGGACGGAGAGTGCTAATTGTTTTTGTTAAAGACCAAATCACACAATAAATATAAATGAGGGACTAAAAGTGCAGTTAAACCTTACTTTTTTTATTTTATAGTTTATATATATATATTATACTGCTTATTAAATTTTATTACATATTTGTAAGAATAATTGACACGATATGTTACTTTTATAGAAATATTAAAGATATAAATATTTGAAACTTTTTAGAAAATATTAAAAAATGGTCTTATTGGTAGAGAATTATTGATTTATTATTTGTATATACCTAGTTACATGACAGTATTAGACAACGCGAGAAAGATCCACCAAATTTCAGAAACCAATCGCAGATATATTGTAGCCAAAATCATTGGCCATGAATAAAATATGCAACATTTATTCAGGAAAAAAGATGCAGAAATAATTCTTGCACATCAATTCTTTTATATCATTCTGTATGTTGGTACCTAGAGCACATCCTAATTCCTAAGATTGTAGGATCTTTCTAAACCAAACAGATCAAAGATGGATGTACTAGATAACTTTCCTATGCTTCCAAGTAGTTTTGCTCTCGCATTAAGCACACAAAACAGAAACAAGTCTTCTATAGCATGGTCTTCATCATTAACTAGTATAGTATGTCCCAGAAACATCCTGTTTTTCAATCACAACTAGCAACAATCAGCAACTTGTACCAAATTAAGTAAGATATTAAGGGAACAAAACACAATTTCATCTTATTACCGTTTTCCTCCATAGTAGTATCATACTTCTCGCTTGCTTTCTCATGACAGAGCAAATGCCAAAAGTGAAAAGCACCATTGCAGCAACAATAGGTATCACAAATGCAAGAATCACTTCAACATGACTCCGTCCTGTCCCAACATCAGTAATAAAAAAAACTCGTTAGTCCATATGATCAGATAAAAAGTCGCTCCAGAGACTAACTTAACAAACATTGACATTATTAGGAACTAACTGGTGACTAATTAAACGTTCACTACTAGAAGTGTACCTGAAGAACGAGGTTGAACAACAGAACCTGGAGGGTTCAGTGTATTGTTGGTGCTATTGTAAAAAGGGTATATCTCATATCTGATATTGCACCCTGGAAGCAACACCCTCGCACCTTGTTTCCCATCACAGCAATTCGGAACAGAAGCAATGGCGCTTCTGAAGCACATGTTGCAATCAAACAACGACAACTCCGGCGTGCACTGCACCAATCCATAGAGGGACACGGAGCGTGTGAAATTCACTTCCCCTGTTGCAAACTTTTCATTCTCAGAATTCGCAGCCTTCGTTGCAAGATCATTCAGCAACCCAGCGAGATGATCATTGAACCGGTTGAGTTCTTCGCGAGCCACGCTTTTCGAATCAGAAAGGTCTACACTAGGAACTATGTTGTTGAGGAAAGATTGGTTGGAGTAGCGTAACGTGCACAGGTCGTACCAGATTATGGCCTCTTTCTCGGCCGGGCACCGGCGTTTTAAGTCTGCGGCTGCGGCGGTGACGCAGTCGTGGCAGGCGGCGGTGAGGGTGTCGCCGCGGCAGAGGAAGAGACCTTTGACGACGTTGGGGGTATCACTGCCTATTACTGTTCTGTGGAAATGGCTGCCTTTGGCGGCGTTGGAAGAAAGGGAAGAGAAGAGGAGGTTGAGATTGGTTTGGAAGGTGCTGTTTTGTTGATACTTGATGGAGTCTGTGCAGGCATGAGAGCTGTAAATTGGAGCGGATTTGGTAGGGAAAAACAGGAAGCTAAAGAGGGAGAAGAAAACAGGGGAAACTACAGAGTACTTCATTTGGAGAAAGTGGGATTAATCATTTGTTAATTTGAATTGTTTTTACTACTTCTAGTGATACTTTAGAACCAAGTATTTTTGGACGAGGGTGACAACCATTAACTGTAATAATTGTGAGCACGGGCCCTACTATTAATTGTAAAAATCAATGGTTATAATTGTGCATGAGAGAGCTGTAGAGAACATGTCCTGTGGAGGATCCAAATTCATGTTGAGAGTGATGACCACTTGAAATCTAGAAGGGCTAGAGGTGATTAAATTGATAAATGCAAAGAGTCACATTATTGAATTAGGCCATGTGAAGGACTTTTAAGACAAGCTGATTAACTAAACCAACATCCAAAGTCCAATCATTTTAAGTTTAGGTGGGGAAATAGATGGTCAGGTGGGGACAAATCCCAATTAGGTTGTTTGTGGAAAATGGCGAAAACTATGTTTAGATACTCGTTAGCACTCGGATAAACGGAGAAGTGCAAACGACAGTATATTCTCATTTTAAGATAAAAGCTTACAAAATTATTTCTCTATGGATTAGGATAAAAATGAACCCCAATAGTTAGACATATAGATTTTGATCGGCATACGATTGACATACGTATTAATAGTGATTTTAATCGCTGCAAAGGTTTCAGTTATATGACAATCATAACCCTCTATCTAGAGAATCTTTTTAGATAAAAATCTGTTCAGGTTGCACTCAATTATTATGAAAAAATAGGGTGTAAATTATTGAGAAAGATGATCATGGAAGACACCTGTTGTTGTTGGCTACCTTAGACACATGTTGAAAAATATCTACTTTGAGGTTGATTGGTTAAGATTCAGAGTCAAATTTGATGGCTTAAACGATGAATTGACATAAGGAGGACAGTGCTTGATCCCATCAGCTAATGAGCGGATACCCTTCTTAGTTCTAGGCCATCTTATCTTTTCTTTGATGTAGGAATAGTATAACATAGGACTAAACTCTTTTCTTTGTTTTTTTCTCCTTGGATTCATTAAGTATTTAAGAGTGCCACTTTTTGCGAAGAGGGAGCAGTAAATACAAGATGGCCTAAACGACCCGCAAATATCATTTCCACATAGAGAAATAAGCAAATACAATATGTACAAGATTTTGATTTTCGGTCACAAGAAGCCACAAGCCCACAACTCAAAATAATATAGACAAAAATACCATATCTTTTCTTTTGTTAAGCGAGTATTCCCGTTATCGGTAGCCATGAGACTAATTTCTCGTATCATCTCAACGCAATGTGCAGTAGGAGACTGGCATATCTTTAAAACATCATTACATTTTCAAGCTTTATCGAGCATCTACTTCACTAACTGAAATCTCGTTGATAGACTTTTGTATTGAACCGGTTGTAGATTGATCAATTTGCAGCCTCATTGGCATGTTTGGATCAGTTCCACTGAGTACAAAAAATGCAGGCTGATTTGGTACCGGTAGAGTAACAGAGTAACTATCTAGCATAAGCACTATTGTTGGCATTGTAGGTCTATCTTCTGGATCTTCTTGGACACAAAGTAAACCAATGTGGATGCACCTGATAACTTCATTTGGAGTATAGGATTCTCTTAATGTGGGGTCCATCAATTCCAAGGGTGCTCCATCCTTCCAGAGTTTCCAGGCCTGTATATCAAGTTTTCATCAAGCATTTGTTAAGAAACTATCACTATTAAAGAGCACAAAATTACAATATTTACTCTACTCACATAGCTCAGTAGATCCTGAGCAAAATCTGTTTCATAGTAAGAACTAATCTTCTTCCCACTTATGATCTCCATTATGAGCACTCCAAAACTGTATACATCGGACTTAACGGAGAACTCTCCGTGCATCGCATACTCTGGAGACATGTAACCACTGAAAAACATGTTTAACCATCAACACAGCACTGCCAGAGGTTTGAAAGAATGACAATGCTCTTCTTTTTTATTTGATTAAAACTGCTAAGATGTTGAATTGAATTGATTTTTATTGTTAGAGGTATGAAGTGGAAACCAGTACTTTCACAAATGTATCCTGCAAGAAAGATAATGAAAACTTGTACTTACTATGTCCCAACTATCCTACTGGTATTTCCTTGAGTTTGATCCACTCCAAATATTCTTGCCATGCCAAAATCTGAGATTTTTGGATTCATATCTCCATCCAATAATATGTTGCTAGCTTTGAGATCACGATGAATAATTTTGAGTCTGGAATCCTCATGAAGATATTGAATGCCCCGTGCGATCCTTCCAATAATCTTGTAACGTCTTGTCCAATCCAACACCCTTTGTTTTGCTGGATCTGCATGTCAAATAATAAATAGTGGTATTAATGTTAGTTGTGAGTAGCTTCCTCTAGCTTGGTCTCATAGATAAGTTCTACAATCTAAAATTAAAGCAGGCAGGTAAATTGTACACCAAAAGGAGTTGAGATAAGATGGGCCTACCAAAAAGAATATAGTCAAGGCTTTTGTTGGCAACATATTCATAAACAAGTATCTTTTCATCTCCTTCCAAGCAAAATCCTAGAAGTCTTGCTAAATTTCTATGCTGCAGCTTGGCAACCACCTCAACTTCATTCTTAAATTCTTCTCCACCTTGTCCAGAGCTTTTAGAGAGTCTCTTGACAGCTATTTCTTGTCCACTTGGAAGCAAACCCTGAGTTTTTTACAAAATGTAAATGGTATATATACATACACAAATGGGCATAATTGACTTGTTAGGAAAGAAACAAAAGTTTGCTAACTTCATACCTTGTAAACCTCACCAAATCCACCTTCACCTATCTTATTAGCTTCAGAGAATTTGTTTGTGACACCTTCAATTGTACTGAAATCAAACCTCAAGGATTCCACTGTGCTGATCTCAGTTCCAGCTAAGAAGAGAAAACCATGCTAATGAGATAAGATTAAAACAGCAGATTGTCCACATATGAAAAGAACCAAAATCGATTTTTTTTCAGTTACTTGGAACCTTACTTTTTGGTTCTTGTGCAGAACCACGCTTCTTCCTTGCTCTTTTAATTAAGAAAAAAGCACCCACGACAAATAGCACCAGAGCCACTGCAATTGGAACCACAATTGCAACAATTGTCCCTGATGAGATCCCACTACTTCCTGCATTTCCATAACTAAGTAATTTTAGTACAAAATGGCTTGTGGTGGTCCACAACTGCAATTCATAGATAAATATTGCAAACAATCATGATTTATAAACACCTCAAGAGTATTAACACCCCTCAAACGTTCAACTTTTCTCTTAATCCCTCTCTTCCTATCAAATCATATTCCATACTAATTTGGGTAAATACCTTCTCTTCCTTTCTCCTCATACTATTTTAGGAACAAAACATTTTCATATTGCAAATGGTTCAATCATATTCTACTGTTTGGCATATTTCTACTTGCAACTTATTTTCTTTTTGTTTTAAATAACACGTATCCTTCACTGAGTGAATATGTTCAAGTCGGGTAAGATTAATATGGGTGGGAAAGCTCTCCCTAACAAGTATTTAACGCAACTTCATTCATGGGGACTCAAATTCAGACCTATGCTTAAGCTAAAATTCCACACTAGTTAACTTACGAGTTTGATGCTCTCGCCTCTCAAAACTTGCAACTAGAAAAATGCAATAGTGCAACACTTAAAGCATCAAACTTTGAACTATATTACATTACCTCCTGAGCTAGAAGAAGTGGTTGGAGGAACAAGCCCTGCTGGTGAAGGCGCTGGTGAAGGCGCTGGTGCGGAAGCAGGGGATTGATAGAAAGGGTACAATTCATACCTAACATTACAGCTTGGATACAGAACTCTCCCTCCCTGCTTCCCCTCACAGCACTGCGGAAGGTTCCCAATTGCATCACCGAGACACCTTCTACACTCTTGGCGCGGCAAATCCTCCGTGCACTGCGCCAAGCAATAAAGGCTCTGAAATCCAGAAATGTTTGCTTCCTTCGTGGCGTATTTGGCACCGCCAGAAAAAGTCGCCGCTTCATCTGCTGTCTCGTTCATGGTGGTGAACAACAAACGCATGAAGCTTTCCTGGTTCGAGACATTGGCGGAGTTGAAGAGGAAAACACCGGGCCTCGTGTCTGCGGTGGAGAAGAAGGAACGGTTGGAGTACCGCACCGTGCACTCGTCGTACCTGTCATGAACCATGCTTAAGATATTGAATAAATGACACATGAACGAGGCAATAGTACATCAAGAACCAATTATACTAAAAAGTTAAAATTGTTGAATAAATGATGATTTTATATTACCAAATCACGGCCTGTTTGGACAAGGAGCACTCTGAGTCGGAGGAGAGTTTCTGCGTTGCGTTCGTCACGCATTTTCCGCATGAGGAAATGTCAGTGTCGCCCCTGCACATGAAAAGTCCGTACACCGTGTCGGAGGGGTTCCCGCCGGTGACTGTGGTGTTATGGAAGTTGTTGGTGGTGGCGTTGGAAGATAGGTCAGAGAAGAGGGACTTGAGGTTCGATTGGAAGGCGCTATTGGTAGTTGTTCTGTTGGTTGAGCAAACCTGGGAGAGAAAATTAGGACCCTGTGCTTTAGTCATAGTGGTTGCACAACTGAGGAAGGTAATAACTAAAACAAGATGAAACAGAATAGAATTTGAAGCCATGGTTGGGTTGGGTTATTGGGTTTGCTAAACTTGATGGATGGAGTGCACAAACTTATGTTTTGTTAAGATTTCTTAGCGTATGGTAATGGCAAGTGAACTTAGAAATTTGCAGTTTTTCATTTTGGCATGGAGGGAGAGAGAGAGGGTTTGATCAGATGAAAGAAAGTCAATGAAGCTGGCAAGTCAACCTTTTTGTTTTGACGCACTTTATTCCTTTTTTCAAATTCTTGTTGTGGACTAATCCTCTCGGAAAAATCATATATATTAGTTTATTACATGTCTCATGTCATTATTGTTGGAATCGTTTGGAACATTCAAAACAGAGACGAGGAGCCGTGAAGATGTGGAGAATGAATAAGGAAAATTATTCTTGAAGATGCGGTCATGGTCTTTAAAGTTAATAAAAGAAGAAAAACCAGATAGAAACCACAACAAATTGTGCGCACCTGTACACTAAAGATTGCTGTATATTTTTTGGATATAGACTATTTGAGAAATTGAAGGAGATGAGAAATAAGTGACAAATGTGATATATGATATGATGTGTATGAAAGAGAAATAAAAAGAAAATAAAGGTAATATAAGGTGTGTGCACTATTTAATGGTTTATGAATTATTAAGCAATTCACATATCACCGAATAGTGCATACTTTTTGGGACACTTTTTTTTTTCTCTATTCCTTTCTTCTGATCACATCACATCATCACATTTATTATTTATTTTATTTCTTCCTATTTCTCTCTATTAGTCTATACCCTTACGTGTACACCAATCTTAATTCTTGACGTAACTAACTGTATCTCATGTGTAATCTAAAAATTACAGTATGAAAGTATGTAATTTTGAAAAGCTTAAATAAATTTTGATGTCATATTTTATTTTCATTTTTAGTCACTGCATATGTTCTTTAGTCTCTCGAAAATAGTTTCATTTTTAGTCGGTGACATTAAATTTTTTAGTTGTTTAAATGTTTGTAAAAGTTGGGTTAAAATCATCTTTGATGTGGTGTTCCAATATTATTGTAGCATGTGTATTTTTTAATTTCAACTCATTGCATTATTTTTTTATTTTATATAATAATATTCATTTTATTAACTAAACTATTTACAAAATAAATCAATCAATTTGGATAATAACACAACTTCATTTTTTAAAAAAAAAACTGAGAACCCCTTATAAGTTATAACACAGCAACTTCATTCATGAGAACCGGACGCTTCAAAACATGAGGTCCACATGTTCTGAGTTCCAACATCCTACACTACACGATTCATTTCCTTCGAGAATTGACATTCCTTCATATCTATGATTTGTTGCTTCTGAACTCTGATTATTCCCAAAGAGGAAAGAACAATTAATGGCTGCAACATTTGTTAGGCTGTTAACTGTGATAACGGTAGAGGCAACTACACAAGCAACAGCACCTACGACAACAACCTCAACACCCCGACAGAGCTTATGTCCTTGGGTTGTGCAGAGGAGACATTAAGCCAGATGATTGCCAGAGACGACTCAGCTATTCTGCATTCTATCTCAGTGGGCTGGCCAATCCATGGTGATGGTGTGGTACTCGAACCGCTCAATATTTGGAATCATGGAAACTCAACCTACGCACTTGTTCATTTCTAAAAGAAATGTAACTGGGCCGGTGAATGAGTTCAATGACTCACTCAGTAACTTATCTGAATGGTACATTGCATGCATTACTCCATGATCACTTTAACAAATAAGGAAAACAGGGAAATCATTAGTTATTTCCTTCTGGTTTCACATTAATTAAGATATTATATCTCTAAATTGTTCTGTTTCTAGTGCATTTGTCTTATCTCTTACTAGTTTAATCCTATTCCACATTTGAAAGTTAAAAATGGACAAGATCATGATGAAGATGAAATCACTATTGCTGAGACACCATACGAGTTGCTACTAGTGACTTTTCTGATTCTAATAAACTTGGACAGGGCGGATTTAGAGTTGTTTATTGGGTATGATAACACTGTTACATTCAGATTAAGAAACAGAAATTAAGAATTTAATTATAGCTCAAACAGTGTCATATTTCCAGGGTGAGCTTTAATGAACAAATTATTGCTGTCAAGTTGTCATGGAATTCTAACCAAAGTCTGACTCAAAGTCATTGACTCGTTGTGAATCCTAAGTTTGAAAACTGATTCACCTTCACCTAGCATTTTTGAAAGTTAATTCAACTCTCATATAAAAGAATATGGAGAAAGTTTTACTCCCTTAACTACCTGATTTGACACCTATTGATCAGAGTCTATCAGTCTCAAGCGATTTACTTTGTACAATAATATAAAAATATAAACGTGTACATATTATATCATGTGCAGATATAGTTATCAATTGCGAGTTACCATCTTCATATGGGTCAAGGTGCATCCAGCCTCCCAAAGATTTGTCAAATCCAACTGGGTTCTTTATAAAGTCTTCTGGATTTCTTGATCTTTACCTTACATGAATCATGAACCTATTTTACAGCAACCAACATGCCAGATTTGGTCGTTTGTCTCCAGCCCATCAATTCTTTCCAATATTTCTTTAGTGTAAAATCTGTAATTATCATTAATAATTAGGATTTAACTTATATGCACTGACAATTTAAAAAAGTTTTACACATACATCGAATCACACCTTAATCATTTTCTGTTTTAAATATTTTGGAATCCAAATTTAGCTATGACAAGACAAATTAATGGATTCTAATAAGATGATTGTGTAAAACTTTGTTACTGTGTCAGTGCATAGTAATTAAACTCTAATAATTAATCATTAATTTTAACTTAAAGATGAACAATGATCATTAATTTTAACTTAAAGATTAACTTAATTTTATCACCTACAATGATCCTGCTGATTAAAGCAAGATTACCAGTAGTAGAAGATACATGTGATTACATACCAAAAAGATAATATGACTAAATAATGTTGTTTTGAATGTATTTTATGAATATACAGAGAAGGGAACCCTTTGGCAGCAGCTCCCCAGGTTAAGAAATTCATTAAAATGAATGTAACAGAGGAACAATCCAGGAGCTTAACAAAGGCTCCTGCAAAGGTACATATATTTAAACTTTGAAAAGGATGTCTCAAATTTATCACAGAAAGATAAATTTTGTTTTGTTAAACAAATAAAAGAAGTGCTTGTGTAATGTGTAAGACACCATTGAGTATAGATATACCCTGTGTGGAAGGGAACTTGCATGGAGATTTTAAGTTGAAATATCACTTTTGAATGATATGCCAAATTAAACAAGGCTACCGAGGGAAGAAATTAGTGGAAGACATCATATATGCAGAGGACGAGGAAGAATGATTGGTGGAGTGACCTGAATGTGAGTCATGTTCAGCTGAATGTCTTCTCGTTCTGCCATGCATGAAAAATGCTGGTTCCAAAGGAAATGGCATTTCAACTGAGAGATTATGAAGATATGAAACAACAGTTCCCATTCCAGGTCTGTCATCAGGGTTTTCTTGGACACACAATAAACCAATCTGCATACACCTCTCAACTTCGTTTGGACAATAAGATTCTATCAGAATTGGATCCAGCAACTGCAATGGTGATTCATTCTTCCATTGATTCCAAGCCTGAAACCATAAATGAAATAGATTTCCCTATCATTGCCCTTCTTAATTTGTATTTCTTTCTATCTCTTTCGATCTATGGTCAAGTTGAGGCTGTGACATTAAGTTACAAAAGAAGAAAACAAACAGGAATTTGATACTCACATGACTCAAGAGGTCATCAACACGATATGAGTCAAAAGAACAAGAATTCTTTTTGCCGCTAATAATCTCGAGAACCATAACTCCAAAACTGAAAACATCAGACTTCACGGAAAATTGTCCGTGCATTGCATATTCAGGAGACATATAACCACTAAGGAAAGAAAAGAAAAAAGATAAATTAGTATTCAAATCTCATTGTTTCTTTGATATTCTTGTGTTAATAAATAAACGAAGCGGATAAATGACAATTAATTTTTGGGACAAAGACTATAGTGGTAAAAATAAGGTTATAGTACTCACTATGTGCCCACAACTCTATTTGTACATCCTTGAATTTGCTCTGTATCTACCATCCTTGCCATGCCAAAATCAGAGATTTTAGGATTCATGTTATTATCTAGCAGAACATTGCTTGGTTTGATGTCACGATGTATAATCTTGAGACGAGAATCCTCATGAAGATAAAGAATTCCTCTAGCAATCCCTTCTATGATATTATACCGTTCAGGCCAAGTCAATTGTCTTTGCTTTTGCTTTTGCTTTTGACTTTCTATGTATAAAATTGTCGTCAGCCAAACACGAGATGATAAGTGTAGAAAGAAAAAATTGGAACAAAAGTAGAAACAAAGATTGAAGCGTCATCATACCAAATAGGAAGTGATCAAGGCTCTTGTTAGGCACAAATTCATAGACAAGTATTTTCTCTCCACCATCAAGGCAAAATCCTATTAACCTAACCAAATTTCTGTGTTGAAGTTTCGCTATTAACAACACTTCATTTTTGAATTCCTCCATTCCTTGCCCTGAATTTATGGATAGTCTCTTCACAGCTATTTCTTGTCCACTAGGAAGGATTCCCTAAAATTACAAATCGTAAGAGAAAGTACAAGAAAACACTTTAGGCTAATGTTTTGATATCCCTTGGCACCACCGTCTAAACACACACTTATCACATTCATATCTTACCTTGTAGACTTCTCCAAATCCTCCTTTGCCTATCCTGCAGTACTCAGAAAACTTGTCTGTTGCAACTTCAATTGTAGCCAAATCAAATTGCAAGGACTCCAATGTATTAACCTCAAACCCAACTACATCACAGTTCACACAAATAAAAGTTAATCAAATACTCAGAGAAAGAACAAGCCATACAAAAACTTAAAGCTTTAAGATTGGCATTATTACGATCTTCTCGGAGGCTCGCCTTGCGTCTCTTTCTCGCTTTTATCCATAAGAAACAGAAGCCAAAGCAGAAAATCATCACCAAAGTAACAACCAAGACAATAATGATAGCCATAACATGTGTTGGAATGTTTCTTTCCCCTGTCAAAACATTTTCACATTAAGTTTTTTTCTTTTAATTGGTAAGTAAGTTAATGGAACTAAATACTCAGATGCAAACGAAAAGGTTTAGTGCATTTTATATTAGATAAGTTCCAATAAGCCCGGTATCCGAGAAGAACACGTTCTAATTCTCAAAATCACTCAGCAGCACTAATCAGAGAAACAGAAGGGGAAAAAAAACTGAGCTAACCCTTGATTGTTGCTGGTGCTGAGGTTCCAGAATGCTGATAAAACGGGTACGTTTCGTACCTAACAATGCAACTTGGAAACAGAACACTTTCGCCAATGCTACCACCGCAACAGGATTTGGGAAATTCCGCCGCCGCAACCGTGACACACTGCGTGCAATCGGCGGCGGACAAGTCCGGCGAGCACTGCGCGAGCCCGTAGAGAGTGACGGTGGCGGACGCGTTTTCTTGCTTGACGGCGAATTTATTAAACCCATTAGCAAGAGCCAGAGCTGCTTCTTTGGGCAGGGAATTCAAAATCGAGCCCAATGAGGTGTAGAATTCGCGAGTGTGCAACACCACAGGGTCCCCCAAAGGGATCTTGATCTGATACCTAGGCCAAGTTTCCATTTTGGAGAAGATGAATCTGTAAGAGTAGCGTAGCAAGCACTCATTGTACCAAATCACCGCCTCTTTCGCAGAGGGGCACGATGAGGCAACGGTTTGCGTTGCGAATCCGACGCACTCTCTGCAGAGCGCGAAGGGGACATCTCCACGGCACATGTAGAGGCCGTGGACGGCGTCGGAGGATTTTCCGGCGGTGGTGTTGAAGAACCTGACATCGGCGGTGGCGTTGGAGGAGAGGGAAGAGAGGAGGGTGTTGAGGTTGGAGTGGAAGGTGCTGTTTGGAGTGAAAGTTTTGTTGCTTGTGCAGCTGACGTTGTTGAACACTGATGCTGAGACTGTGAACAGAAGAGTGCAAAGAAGAAGGAAGAGTAATAGGGTGCTTTCGAAGTTGGGGATCATAACTCTGTTTTTGCTGCAAAATTTGTGACAATGAAATATATGGTAGCATGCAAATATGGTAAGGGAAGAAGAACAATCAATGTTGAAAAATGAGTCAAGAAATGCTAGAGTTGACTACTATAAACAATTCGGAAGAGTTCGGATTCTCACCGGCAACTCCACCGGTGCAACCATTCAATTCAACATTATATATATTCTTAAGTCTTAAGTGTATTCATTTGTTCACACCGATTTTCCCTTTGATATCATTTTCATTCCATTAATTATTGGCATAGTGCAAAACAGTTCAAACCACTATTATATAGTGCTTTTGTGGCGATTTTAACATCACAACAACTTTTTGTGGTGATAAAAAACTATCCCTGATTTGTACATGTAAAATGACTACTTCCATTAGTTTTCTTTATTTATCTCTATTTTATTTTTCTATTATATTATGTATTAGATATTTTATTTCTCTTCTATATCTTTTATATCACTCTAAATGTGAGTATATTTGTGGTGTTAACCCATCTTTTTCCATATTTAAACCAATAAATTGTTTGACTAATCCCAATCAATGGTTTCAAATTTGGTTGAAAGGAGGCTTTAGAGGATGTTGTAGGAGGGGATCCAATCTCAGAGTGGAAATGTAACGGCTGCATATCTTTTCATTTTAATATCCTGTTAAGGAAAATAATTTCTCATAAGAGATATCAATCTTTTATGGTAGTTAGGATAATGTTGGGTTAACATTCCAAACACATATACATATATAGTAAGATTATTAAAAAATGAAAGATAGAATAGATGATAGAATAGGAATAGATGACAAAAATAATAAAAGAGTGTGAGTGAAATTAAAATAAAAGAAAATAAAATGGGAATAAACCAGTAGTTCTCACATTTTCTATATATTATAAGAGTTTATGTCAATGTTTAAAAAATAATGTCAGGATCCACGTTTGGGTTAGATCCACGTTTCTAGAAGCAAGAAGTAGTTTTTTTAGATTCTTGAATTCACGTTTAACATCTCCAAACGCGAAACCATACACACCTTGTAAGTCTTTCAACATGTTATATTGTTATTCTAGGCGGCATGAGTTCCAACCACATTGTCAATCCATGCTGGCGGACTCATGCATGTGAGTAGAAGCCCACTTGACATGCTAGCAGCTATTTCCTGATACAGACATAAAGTTTATTTTTTGTCATTTAACAATAATTATTGAATCATGGGCCCCTGTCAATAGACAATAATGAGTAGAAGTCAATAAAAATGAATTTCACATGCAGGCACAGTGTTATGAAAGCCTGGGGGCAAATAATATAATAAGGAGAACAAGCCTAAAGTCCTTAAGGTTAACATTATCTTAGTTAGTATAAGGTAATAAAGTGGATGAGGAACTGCCTCATTCGCTAGTGTTTATGGTACTAATTTGGATGAGTTTATTTGAATTAAATTTGATTACTGTTTGCTTTCTAGACTATTTTATGAATATATATATTTTACTTGCTTTGTTCTGACTCAACTTGGTGTTTTTGTTGGTTTATAATGTTTAAGGTTATGGATATGTGCTTTAATTATGGAGTGGGAGAAGAGGAGAAAACGAGAGGTGGGGGTGAGAAAATGGGAGGAGATACTAAAACTAGTGTAAGGGACTAAAAATGAAATTGGCAGTTTTAGAGGGAAGAAAAACAAAATTTTACTCATGCACAGCTATTTTGACTTATGTTTCTTGGATGGAACTTAATAGTAAGGGCAAAAAATAAAAAATAAATTTTTTGAGACACTTCGAATGAATTTTTTTACAAAGACTTAATTCAAAAATTATGTACATATATTACGGGTATTAAAAAATTATTTAAGCCTAATCATGACACATACCTAAATGACACTAGATTTTCTGTTTTTCTTAGTATTGAATGTTTAAGGTTATGGGAATGTGCCTTAGTTATGGGTTGGGAGAAGGTGAGAAAGGGTAAAGAAAATGTGGGGTGGGAAAAGGGGAGGAGATGGTAGAGGAGATAGTAAAACTAATGTGAGGGACTAAAAAGAAAATTGGTAGTTTTAAAAGGATGAAAAACAAAAAAATTACTCATGCACAGCTGATTTTGATTTATGTTTGCTTGGATGGAATTTAATAGTAAGGGCAAAAAACAAAAATCAATTTTTTTGAGATACTTCAAATGAACTTTTTTTTATAAAATTTTAGGGTCTGTTTGGTTGTAGTTTTTGAAAACTGTATCTAAAAATAATTTTTAGAAACTGATTTTCAAAAGACAAACAGAAAATCAACTTTTGAATTAATTGTTTTCCGACATTTAAAAAGCTGAAATTTGAAAATTAGAAAAAGAAATATAAAACATATTTTAGTTGTTTTGGTATTTTAAATTTTAAAACCGAAAACGAGAACCATTTTCAAAAATAAGTTGTGCCAACCATGTTTTTAAATTTTTCAATTTTTAAAAACAAAAAACTATAATCAAACATACCCTTAATTCAAAAACTATGTACATTACGGGGATTAAAAAGTTATGGAAGCCTAATTATGACACATACCTAAATGGTAGTTCAAATGTCTTGTGAGCTCACAAGATGAAGATTTCCTTGTTCTTGCAAGCAGATTCAGAACACAAACTGGTGTTTGTTAACTGAGTTGGACAATAATTCTTGTCAGTTGACTGAGCAGAACAACAGTTCATCATCATCATCTCGATTGAATAATGAGTTTGGAACTTATACGATTTTGCAATCACTGATTGAACTGAGTTTAATTTGGTAACAAAGGATGAGAAAGAAGATTCTGGTGTTTTATCAGCTCCATGAACAGCACAACTAGATAAATTTATATTACAAGAGGAATTAATCTTTTATCGAGGATAAAATTTACTTATAGACATTCCATTAGTAGAGCATGATGTAGAATTGTTGGCACATAGACCAGAAATCGATTCTTGTCCTACAATAAAATTCTGATCTATTCCACTATGCAAGAAAAATGCTGGTTCTTGTGGAGCTGGCAATTCAAGTGAGTGAATACTAAGATATGAAACCACTGCTGCCATTGTAGGTCTCACATTTGGGTTTTCTTGGACACATAATAAACCAATTTGAATGCATTTCATAACTTCAGTTTCTGAATAATTTCCTTTCATGTTTGGGTCCACTATGCTCAATACTGTTTCTTCACTCATTGTCTCCAAACCTACAACAAATTATCAAATAATATAATCAAATTGTTAGATTTTCTATATTTATATATTGCTTTACATAAGCACCCACAATAAAAAATAAGATAGATCACCACTCACATAGCTCAATAGGCCTTTAGTACCATTATCTGATTCGTATGAATTTGCATTCTTGTTTCCTGTGATAATCTCTATGACCATGACTCCAAAACTAAAAACATCCGTCTTTTCAGAAAATTGTTCAAATATACCATATTCTAGAGAAATATAACCACTACAAAAACAAATTACAAATTAGCTAAAACATGTCATGTAAAGAATAAAGAACATATGATGAATTCAAAACTTACAATGTTCCTACAATTCTATTGGTGTTTGCACGATCTTGATCAATTTCAACAATTCTAGCCAAGCCAAAGTCTGATATTTTAGGATTCATATTTTCATCCAATAAGATATTACTAGGTTTGAGATCACGATGTATAACTTTGAGTCTCGAATATTCGTGTAAGTAAAGAATTCCTTGAGCAGTTCCTCTTATAATTTTGTAAGCCCAATTTAATGTACCTTGTTGAGAACCATATTTTGTAAATGATTGAAACATATTTTGTAATAAAATCTTAAGTTAGGATATAGTGCAATGAAAAGCATGCATATTCCACGAACCACTTTAACAAATTAAAGATTTTAAGACCAAAATTAAGTTCAAACCAAATAGAAAGTTGTCCAGACTTCCGTTTAACACATGTTCGTAAATGAGAATCTTCTCTTTCTCTTCCAAACAAAATCCTATGAATGTCACCAGGTTTCTATGTTGTAGCTTGGCTATCAATAAAATCTCATTCTTGAACTCATTTGAGCCTTGTGTAGAACTTGCTGAAAGCCTTTCGATAGCTATAATTCGTCGATCCGGAAGAGTGCCCTAAGAATATATACAAATCGTTACTTATATAAGCATGGTCATAAAATAAATAAATACAGTTTCAAATTAAACTTTACTACCTTATAAACTTCTCCAAATCCACCTCTGCCAATCTTGTTCTCATGAGAAAAGGTTTTTGTTGCTGCTGCAATAGTAGCCAAGTCGAATTGCAACCACTCTATTGTGGTACTCTCACGACCAACTTGACCAATTTGAATTGTTAATTTAATTAATTTGCAAACATCTTAAAGCTTACAAATTAATAATCACAATATTTTTTCAATAACTTACAATTTTCTATCAGGAGAGTCTTAGATATTTCTTGTCTTGCTAATTTTCTCCTTAGCAAATAGTAGCCAAGTAACATCATTGCTGTCGAAATCACAATGGGAACACTAGGATAATTGTTCGTGATCTATCTCAACACTCTACCTAAGAAACTCTAGACATGTCACTCATTTACATCAAATAACTGTTAATTGGTCATGATGGAAATATAAAAAGTAAGGCTATAGGATTTGGATCTTAATATTTATTTTACATGATAAAATAAAGTAAGTATCATAATAATTGATTTTTTCAAAGTAGGTAATCACAATCAATATCAATAGTAACTTTATCATATAAAGTGAATCCATTCACTTTAGAGGAGCTAAACTCAATGCTATATAACATGAGACTAATAACGCGTTTACAAGAGTTTATTTGAATCTATTTTATCGTATAATGACTTTACAAGTGTTTGAAAGATGTTATGAAAAGAGCTTATAACCTACATATTTAATTTTTTTAAACTTATTTTCATAAATTACTTATATTAATTTATAAATAAGGACATATATATTTACAAGTTATTTTGAGATTATTTCAATAAGTTTATTGAATAAACTTATGAAAAAAAATTCAGACAAATACTAATTTTTAAAAACGCTTAATTAAGAATAACTCAAAACCTAAAATCTAGCATCCAATCATGGTGTCGGTGGTGGCTGCAGTGGCAATGGTGGTGGTGGTGGTGTGGTGGCAATGACAATGGTGGAGGGTGGTGGCGGCGTGGCAGTGAGATGTTATTGAAACTAAATCATTGGTTGAACTATTTTTATATAGGGTATGTGTCACAATCTTATTATACTTTATCCCTCATTTATTTATAGGATCAATTAAATTACTTATGATCTTAATGTATAGGAGTGAGTAAGTGAATAAGCATATACAATATAATTTTAGCACGAAAGAATAAATGCATATAAACTATTAGCACTGTACAATACTACGGTGACTAATACAACTTAACACACGAGTCCTTAGCGTAAAAAACTTCAGTCCACCATTTGAAGAATAAAAAACCTGAATCCAACAAAATAATTTTCTTTTAGCGGTTTAACACTTTAGAATTTGTGAAACGGTTGATCGGTTGAATAAACATTTTGACTCTCAATTCCAACATGCACAAGACTAGATCCTCCTCATGTGTTCATTCTAGATACTACTGCATAATGCATATAAACTATTAATCAATTTATTACCTGCCGAATTTGCTGGAGACGATGAATAAGAACAAAATACAGGGTTGACCTTTGAATGAAGAAGATAGATCATAGATGGAAGTAAGGCGTATTTGAAGTTGGAGAACAATAGTCATACAAAATTTTACCTATTTTTTCTTCGTATCCCTTTCTTTTAAGTTTTGAGCATATGTTTCCTCACTGGCTCACTGTGATGGTGCTTTGTGAGATTTTTTTTGTTCATTGTAATGACAAGTAGGGATTAGGAGTGTTAATAGGTAGAGTACTACGGTGTTCATTTCCATACATAGGTTAGCTCAAGTGGTAAGAGTTAAGAGACATGCAGGTGCAGGGTCGATCCTTACAAAAAGATAAAACCTCACTCCCCGAAAAAAAAAAAAAAATTGGTCGATCATTTGTAACCATCCAAATCACTATATGGCTTAAAACAGTCTATGGTAATCTCTCTACCTCTCAGATTTCTCTTGGTTTTCATCAATCACAATCTAACCACTTTCTTTCAACACATATATCACTACTTCCTTTACTGCCTGATTCAGGCCTGCTAGTTGCGAAGCCATATTTCACTGCTATGAACTTAGTAAACTCCTTTTTTTTTATTCAGAGGATTTATATTCAAACCCTATTGCTCATCACAGGCTTATAGGCCAGTCCTTTACTTTATGATCACTTGGTCTGGTATCTCTAATTATTTTGTTGAGTTCCCCAAATTTAGCGCTTATGTGGAATTTTGAATTTTCAAACAAGTGAAGGACTTACCCTTTCTTGTGCAAATCAGCTCGTGGATTTCTTCACTAAACCATTGGATCCTTCACCTTCCATTCGCCTTCTCTCCAAGCTGAGAGTGCTTTCCATACAGTCTCCAGTTTGTGAGAGTATGAGGATCACAAGAACTTGTGAGTTGGTTAAGATGATGAACTTAATTAGTTAGAGCATTCGTGAAAGCAACTAACATGTATTTAGTTAACTGTGGTAGTTACCAGTAGCTATTCAATTTCTTCTTCTTGTATATAGACTTGTAAATTGTAATACGCCCTTTGTGGAATTCTTTATTTTATATTATATTTCTATACAGCCCTGGAATATAATTGCCTGAGTTGAAACGTTTTGCTATTCTCTGAATTTGCCAAATCCTACTACTTAAAAATGTACATATATTCGATGATATGCTACTATTTAATATGTTTATTATCTGATGCTTGAATTATGGGGTCCATAATTGTTATATTTTTTTCCTGATGAATTCCATAATTGTTATATAAAAATAGAGGATAATACAACAATGTCTGTCACCATAGTATTAACAAGGAAAGAATTTGGTCAAAGAAATTTCATTGATGGAATCACGAGTATTACCCAATTCCCCGTTGATTGCTATGTTTTCTCCTGTTCTACTACGCTTAAAATATGGTGCTTCATTAGGGGGTGGCAAGTTGATTGAAGGGCTGTTGAGGTAGAACAAAATTGTTGCCATTGTAGGTCTATCATTTGGATCTTCCTGAACACATAACAAACCTATGTGGATGCATTTGATGATATCTTCATGGGAATAAGGCCTTTCTATATTAGGATCCAGTAGTTCCAGTGGCCTTTGCTCTGTCCATTTGGTCCAAGCCTACAATCTCCATTTGTCAATAAAACAAATCTTTCTTTCAAGTCTTAAAGAGAAATCTAAGAAAATTTGTACTCACGTATGTCCAGATATCATCAATGCACCCTGATTTAGAAGAAGTACCTTTCCTCTTTCCACTAATAATCTCTAGAACCATGACTCCAAAACTAAACACATCGGATTTCACAGAGAATTGTCCATGCATTGCATATTCCGGAGACATGTAACCACTTCATATAAAACATGAGAAAGTTTGCTAAGTAAGCGTCAATGAGTCAATTGCAATGACTACTAGGTAAAATAGAACATATGAAAAAGTGAAAAACTTACTATGTCCCAACAATTCTGCAGGTATTTTCTTCAATTTCATCTGCGGCAACAATTCGCGCCATGCCAAAATCTGAGATTTTGGGGTGCATATTACTATCTAGCAGAACATTGCTAGGTTTCAGATCACGATGTATTATTTTGAGGCGAGAATCTTCATGGAGATAAAGAATTCCTCGCACAATTCCTTTTATGATCTTCAGACGTTGGGACCAAGGTAATAACTTTTGCTTCTGAGGATCTATAACATAAGTTAGATTATTTCAGTTCAAATCAGAATGGTACATAAAAGGTCATTCATTTATCAATTAATACATATCTCTAGTTAAATTTTTAATACAAGTTTAGAAACAACATACCAAATAAAAAGTAATCCAGGCTTTTGTTTGTCACATACTCATAGATAAGTATCTTTTCTTCACCTTCCAAACAAAATCCTAGTAACCTTACTAGATTTCTGTGTTGAAGCTTGGCTATAACCTCAACCTCATTTTTAAACTCTACTGCACCTTGCCCAGAGCTTCTTGTAAGCCTCTTCACAGCAATTTCTTGTCCATCTGAAAGAATACCCTGAAAAACATACTGCAGTTAATATGGTAAATAAGGAGACAATAGTTGATTTTATCTTTTTAATGTACTAGCTAGTTACATGTTTACCTTGTAGACTTCTCCAAATCCGCCTTTGCCGATCATGTTTTCTGTAGCAAATCTGTTTGTTGCAGCTTCGATTTCTGCTAATTCATATTGCAAGGACTCCGAAGTGGAAATGCCATGCCCAACTACAACAAACAAAAATAATTCTTTAAACTATTTGGCTAAGGGAAATGCTTCCTTGATGATAAAAATAAGAAAAAGGTGTTTCTTTCCACATTACAGCTTTCTTTGAGAGTATCATGATGATGTTTTCCTTCTTTTTTATAGAGAAAACGACAGTAGCCCAAGGTTAAAAGCACCAGTGTAACAACAATTGGAACAACGATCACAATTATTGTTAATGTCTTGTGTTTTCCTTTTCCTGCATGAATATCAGTAACTCATGTCATTTCCATTTTCTGTTGAGAGAAATTAGAAAAGAATTGCACAGCTACACAATAAATTTCTCTTAACCGGTGAGAATTGTTTCTTTTGAACTACTGCTCTTAAATGATGAAAAGAAAAGAAAATAGTGCTCAGGTGACTCTAACCTACATCTTGATTAATATAGAGAAAATCGTATTATAAAATTGCTTCTTTTTTGTCATCCTTTCAATTCAGAAAGTGTTTATAAAACCTGGTGGAGGCGCAGGGTTAGGACTTTGGGGCAGTGGCGGTGATGGCATCGAATCAACTTTCAGGTGTGCCTTGGAGAATGAATATAACTCGAATCTAACACCACAACTTGGATATATTATTGTGCCTCCAGTTTTTCCTCTGCAGCAACTTGTTGGAACTTCTGCTATGGCATCACTAAGACACCAGCTGCAGTTCTCTGTGGACAGGTATGGAACGCACCAAACGGAACCATAAAGCGTTTGGTCCTCTGTGATGTTCACTGCCTTATGAGCCAATTTAGTGGAAGCATTTGCAGCCTCAGTTCTCAAATCATTCAACATGTCCCACAGGATATTGTTGAAGCGCTCAATGTGACCCGCGTAATCCTGATCGTTCATGAACGAAAGCTTAGGACTTTCCTCAATGGTGGAAAAGAATCGGCGATCGGAGTAGCGCACGTAGCATGATTGGTACCAAATGATGGCTTCTTTTGCCGTGGTACACAAAGAAGATATGAGTTTGGATGATTCTGTCACGCACGCTTGGCAGGCTTTTGGGGTGAGTTCTCTTCTGCAGTAGAAGAGACCATAGACAGTGTCTGCACTAGTGTTTTTGCTAGCAACTGTTGTGATGTAGGAACTGGCATTGTTAGTGCTATTGGAGGAAAGCCAATCTAGGAGTGTTTTGATGTTGGAAGGGTAAGAGCTGTTTGAAGCAAAAGTGGTGTTCCTTGTGCAGTTGTAGTAAGCATGGGTGTTTTTATCTATAGCAGCTTGGATGTTGAGAGAGGCAGAGCAGTGAATGAAGAAGAGGGGAAACAAAGTTGTGAGCACAAGGAACAAATATTGGAAGGAAACCATTCTTCACAAGCAAGGAGCTATCTCAAATAATGTGCTAGCAAACACAAAGTGTCATCACTAGATGAGGGTGGGAGATGTTTCTGATTTCTTTCTTTATAATCCTTACACCTTTGACTAGATGGTGATTAAAAATGTAATTTAGTTATCATGCTAACCTTTTCTTTTTTCTAAATATGGTTATGATTCACATTGTAAACCAAAGAGAAAAAAATTTGTTATGATGATATCACCCAACCCACTCGGTACCTAAATATTTTTATTCCCTTTGTCCACTCTTAAACCTCAAACTTTTTCTTTTTTTTATTCATGTGGGCTTCTCCTCTCTAGTTTTATATTGCCCACTCCTATGTGAAATCAATTACAACAACCAACTTTGTTTTCTGGATGCAATCATGCATGATAAATTCTTGGCTGCTTTTGTTTGAGATTCCCACCTAGAACCTAAGAACGGAGATCACATATCGTCCTCAATATATACTTGAAACGGATTAATCACATTTAGTAAAATAGGAAAAAATTATTTCAAATAGTTTATGTCACAGGTTTTGTTGATAGATTTGAAAAATGGTTGGAGACACCCCAAATTTTGTTTGTAGATTTGGAAAATGGTTGATAGAAAAGTAATAAAGGTGTGATGTATGATTTAATATGACAATTGAGAGAAAGATAAAAATAAAAAGGAAAATACAATGTATTATGATGTGAGATGAATATTATGTTCAGTTTAGGTGTGCAAAAATCAAAATTAAGTAGATTTACTTTGATATTCCTAAAACAAACTCATTAAAGACATATATATATATGATTGAATCTCATCAACATATGAAATTTATATAATAAAGTCACGTGAGGAACCATGGGGCAGTTTCATCTCACTGAAAGTCATCTTCTCCTAATTAAGGGATGATCTGTCTATTAGGGCACGATTCTATCTAATTTATAGGTTTTTCCTCTCTCACATTTTATGTCACATCATATTATTGGAGGCAACTACATCTTGTCGATAGCTCTCTGTGTGCATTGACAACTCAATCTAACAGATAACTCTCACCTCCCAAAATTAAAATAACTAGGTGCACCATGTACCTAAGTCGTTACCCCCACTAACAACTACAAGGTTTTATTAACAAGGCTCCTCAAGTTTAAAAAAAAAAAGGCTCCTCAAATAAATATTTCAAGTTCATAATTAAACTCATGTAAAAAGTCTCAAACACAATCTTTCAAAACTCATCTTTCATGACAACATTCTCAATTTCATATTATTTTAAATTCAAACCATTGTAAATTTCATGCTTATAAGTTATACCTAATAACAAACATTCTTAAAACCAATTAAATAAAACTCATAACTTTAAAGAAATTCAAGAATGATAAAAGTATGTTTCTCCATTTTTTAATAAATAGGCAATATAATAAAATAAGAATTATAGAATACTTAAAATATGTCATAATGATTGAAAGCCACTCACAACTATGATGAATCAATAAAATAGCTCTCCACCATTGCTACCTCCGTCCTCACCACCATCACATTCCACCGTCCCCACCACTTTCTGTCACCGCCATCACCACCTTTGTCTCCACCACCGCCGCCGCCATCGCCACCACATACCGCCTCTATCATCACCACCACCACCAACAACTTCCACCATTGGCGGCCTGCCATCGCCACCGCCACCACCTTCCACCACCACCACCACTATCCACCCCTGTCCTCCTTCATTGCCACAACCCCACCTTCCACCACTGTTGCCGCCACCTGGTAACCTCCACCTTCTCCTCCTCCACAACCGTTAATAGGTAATGTTCTTAAAAGATGTCTTACAACAATGACAATTATAAATTTATAAAAGTAAACTTAAAACCACAAACAACTAAAATTAAATTTATGCAATTGATAACTAGTTTTGGATTTTAAAAATTTCAAAGTTTAAATCTAATAGTCACTTGGAATATGCCTAAGTTTTTTTATTTAGATTAATCCTGACTATGGATTACAAAAACAAATGACATGTAATTGTGCATAGCGGTGGTGGAGAGTATGATTTATGACAACAGATTTGTCTCCCTCTCTCGGCTCTGGCTCTGGCTCTGGCTCTCTCCCTCGCATATTCCGAAAATCTAAATCCATTCGGCGAGTTTTCATTTCTTCAACTTCGGTTATGATCTGGAAAGTAATCGGTGAGCTTTCAATCTTCAATTTCATCTTTGAATCTCATTTGTCGGTAATATGATAACTCAATGTCTATTAATTTAGTTTCTATTTCTTCGGTTTTATCTTCTGGATTTTGGTTCTGTTTTCTACAATGCATAATGGAATTAGTTTTAGTAGTGGTTACTGAAATGCATAAAAGTCAAATTTTATGAGTATTTCAGTTTCACTTCCTAGAGCCCAGAAATAGAATTGGCTGAATTCAGACGTTGTTACTCTAAATATGTGAATTTGCCAATTGTTTGTTCTTAAAAAATGTACATGATATGTTATAATTTAATATGTTTGTTTCCAAGTTATGGAAGATTTACTCCATTGTATTATCTGATGCTGGAATTCTGGGGTCCATAGATGTTATTTAGCAATAGAGAACACTACAACAAAGTCTGTCACCCTAGTATTAACGAGGAAAGAATTTGGTCCAAGTAATTTCATTGATGGAATCACGGATATTTCCCGATTCCATGTTAATTTGTATGTTTTCTCCTGTTCTACTATGCTTGAAGTATGGTGGTTCAAAAGGGGATGGCAGGTTGATTGAAGGGCTGTTGAGGTAGAACACAATTGCTGCCATTGTAGGTCTATCATTTGGATCTTCTTGGACACATAACAAACCGATCTGGATGCATTTGATAACCTCTTCTTGGGAATAACATCCTTCTATATTAGGATCCAATAGTTCTAGTGGCCTTTGCTCTGTCCATTTTGTCCAAGCCTACAATCTCCATTTGTCAATTAATCAAATCATTATTTCAACTCTTAAGAACAACTGAACAAGTTTCAGAAATTGTATACTCACATATCTGCGGACGTCATCAACACAACCTGATTCAGAAGAATTTCCTTTCCTCTTTCCACTAATAATCTCTAGAACCATGACTCCAAAACTAAACACATCAGATTTGACAGAGAATTGTCCATGCATTGCATATTCTGGAGACATATAACCACTTCATTTAAAACATGAGAAAATTTACAAAATGAGCGTCAGTAATTCAATAAAAATGACTTTTAGGTTAAACAGGACATATGAGAAAGTGAATAGAAAAAGGATTAAAAACTTACTATGTCCCAACAATTCTGCATGTACTTTCTTCAATTTCATCTGCAGCGACGATTCTCGCCATGCCGAAATCTGAAATTTTTATGTTCATATTACTATCTAGTAAAACATTGCTAGGTTTCAGATCACGGTGTATTATTTTGAGGCGTGAATCTTCATGGAGGTAAAGAATTCCTCGGGCAATTCCTTTTATGATCTTCTGTCGTTGAGACCAAGGTAATAGTTTTTGCTTATGGGGATCTACAACATGAGTTAGATTATTTCAATCAGTCAGTTCAAATCATTATGGTACATTAAAGTCTATTCATTCATCAACACATATCTCTAGCTAAATTTTTAATAGAAGTTTAGAAACAACATACCGAATAAAAAGTAATCAAGGCTCTTGTTTGGTACATACTCGTAGATAAGTATCTTTTCTTCGCCTTCCAAACAAAATCCTAGCAACCTTACTAGATTTCTGTGTTGAAGCTTGGCTATAACCTCAACCTCATTTTTAAACTCTACTGCACCTTGCCCAGAGCTTCTTGTAAGCCTCTTCACAGCAATTTCTTGTCCATCTGAAAGAATACCCTGAAAAACATATTGCAGTTAATATGGTAAAGAATAGTTGATTTTATCTTTTTAATGTAGTAGCTAGCTAGCATGTTTACCTTGTAGACTTCTCCAAATCCGCCTTTGCCTATCGTGTTCTCTGTTGCAAATCTATTTGTTGCAGCTTCAATTGTGGCTAATTCAAATTGCAAGGACTCCAACGTGGAAATGTCATGCCCATGCCCAACTACAACAAACAAAAATAATTCTTTAAATTATTTGGCTAAGGGAAATGCTTCATTGATGATAAAAATAAGAAAAAGGTGTTTCTTTCCACATTACAGCTTTCTTTGAGAATATCATGATGATGTTTTCCTTCTTTTCTATAGAGAAAACGACAGTAGCCCAAGGCTAAAAGCACCAGTGTAACAACAATTGAAACAACGATCACGATTATTGTTAGTGTCTTCTGTTTCCCTTTTCCTGCATGAATATAAGAAACTGATCATGTCATTTCCAAAATCAATAACATCCTATCTCTTTTGTCAGAAATGGTAATCATAGCCAAACCTGAAGTGTGAGGACTTTGGGGCGGTGGAGGTGATTGCATCCAGCCGTGTGCCTTGTGGAATGCATATAATTCGAATCTAACACCGCAACTGGGAAATATTATATTCCCTCCAGCTTTTCCTCTTGAAACTTGTGCTATGGCATCGCTAAGACACCAGCTGCAGTTCTCAGGGGACAGGCTTGGAACGCACCAAGCGGATCCATAAAGGCTTTGCTTCTCTGTGATGTTCACTGTCTTGTCAGCCAATTTAGTGGAAGCATTTGCAGCCTCAGTTCTCAACTCATTCAACATGTCCCATAGGATATTGTTGAAGCGCTCAACGTGACCCACATAATCATGATCGTTCATGAACGAAAGTTTAGGACTTTCATCCACGGTCGAAAAGAAACGACGATCGGAGTAGCGCACGTAGCATGCTCCGTACCAGATGATGGCTTCTTTTGCGGTGGTACACAGCGATGGTATCAGTTTGGCTGCTTCTGTCACGCATGTTTGGCAGGTTTCTGGGTTGAAGTCTACTCTGCAGTAGAAGAGACCGTAGACAGTGTCCGCAACGTTAGTGAAGTAGGATCTGGCATTGTTAGTGCCATTGGAGGAGAGCCAATCCAGGAGTGTTTTGATGTTGGAAGGGTAAGAGCTATTGGTAGCAAAAGTGGTGTTCCTTGTGCAGTTGTAGTAAGCATGGGTGTTTTTATCTACAGCAGCTTGTGTGATGGAAGATGCAGAGCATTGAAAGAAGAAGAAGGAAAACAAAGTTGTGAGTAGAAGGAACAAATTGAAGGAACCCATTCTTTACAATTGGGGAACAAGGAAAGGAACTCAAATTATGTGCTAGCAGAAACAAAGTGTCCTCACCATATTGGGGTGGCAGGTATTATAATAGTTAAAGCTTGGGTTGGATCATGGATGGTGATTAAAATGTAATTTAGTTATCATCTTAACCTTTTCTTTTTTTTTCTTAATATTAATTGATATGATGCACACTGATCAAATATAATTGTCATGATGATAATAGCCCAACCCACTTGGTTCCTATTTATTTCCATTCCCTTGATTCAATGTTCACCTCAACTTTTTCGTTTTGACACATGTGGGCTTCTCCATTCAGTAATTTTATATTGCCCACTTCTATGTGAAAACAATAACAACAACCCACTTTGTTCCCTGACTGCAATCATGAATCATGATACAACCTTGGCTGCCTTCGCTTGAGAATCCCACCTACAACATATGTAGGAGATCACATATCCCTCGTCAAAATACATGTACTTGAAAAGGGTAACATCTCACATTAGTGAAATAGGTGATAGTGAATTAGTAATTTTTCCTCTCCTTACCTGAGTCCTATCAAGTAAGCCACTATTTAAAAATTACGTAGATAATACCACGCAAACATTTATCTAGAACTTAGCAATCTCGCCTTCAAGTGATGACCAAAACCAAAATGGCCACAACTATAGGGATAGGGACCAAACTATTTTCCGACAAGAGTCTGAAATCGAACGACCTTATAATATAAAGTCTAAATTGATAATTAACCATTTTGAGTATATGCTCTTTTTTCTTTTTACGGTAAGTATCTATACTAAAAAATAATAATAATAATAATAATAATAATGTAAAAATTTTCAGGTTAACATCAAAATATTCTCCCTGCTAATATACTTGCACGTATATTTTGCCTCAAAATTCAGAATCAGCATTTCCAGATAATTACTTGTAGGTACAAATTCGCAAGGCATAAATGATATAAATATAAACCGGAACTCATTCATAATAAAGAGTTATAATATTTACACACTCCACCTTCTCTTACAATCCATTTCCACCTTATTTTTCTTTCCGCCTCTCTCTAATGTTTCTATCAACTTACTTCTCTCTCCATTTCTATATATCTTTAAATGTGTAAAACAGCTCATGCTTGACACAATGAACCTTTTCAAACTTCACGAGCCGGAGGGTAGATGCCAAACAACCGGGCACAGCAGAATCCAAAAGCTCTTTGCTGAATTTAAGTGAAGTGTAAAGCAGTGTTAAGAAACTTAGTTTAGAAGTAGGCCTAACAAAATTGCACCAGTAACTAAGCCAAGCTCCAAAGTCCAATGTGGCCCATCAGTTTTAATTATATGTTTAAAATCTACTTATTATTAGCTAATATTTGTTTGTTATTAGTTAATATCTGTTTGTTATTAGAATCTGATTTGTTGGGATTGTGATAGGATTTAATGAGATAATATCTTGTAATATCTGGACCATTAAAATCCTTATAAATATGTAAACTTTGTAACTCTACTATGTGTGGTACTGAGTACCAGCCGCAGAGGTAGGCTCGAAGGTCGAACTGCTTGACCAAAAGCTATCATTCATGAATGAGAAATGAGTTATAACTACTCTTTAGCCGCACAGGTAGACAAATTGGTCGAACTGCATGAACAAGTGTCTTTCGACTCTTATTTCTCCTAAGTTTGTTCTTGCTCTAACAATTCCAAATACAGGCAGTACAGCCACTCTTTGCTGTGTAAGAACCTGGATGGATGACAAAAATAAACTAATGTTAGTTGTGTAGGAAACTGGTAAATTGATGCAGATTAACAGTACGATATTTATCTCGTTATAAAGAACAATTCAAGGTCTAAGGATATGTATGCTTACCTCTGACCCATCATCAAATTTGAGATGTTCCACTTGACTGAATTGTTGGAGAAGCATAGAAGCACACGACCCGGTTACTGGAACTCTTTGTTCCCCCCACACACATATTTAAAATGATATTAGCATAAGCATTATGGGCAGAAAAGACAATATGCTGCGTACAAGAACTTCAGGTAGCTTGCTGAATATGTCTTCACCTTCATTTCCTTTCTTTCTTTGCTTATGTGGGTGAGAGCTAGTAACACTAACAGCAGTTGAACCAGACAAATTCCCTGCATTTTCAACAACTATCTTCAAATTGGTATATCAAAGGTTAATGTAGATAAATAGCAAGTTAAGAATTAATTAAGACTCACTCACCCAATGCCTGTATTTGCAACATAAAATCGACACAACTTTATAATTTTTACATTGAAAAAATTCTCTAGCATGCATCTACTTGACGCTTCCTCTACAAGATGTCCCAATCTTACAAAATTCATCTCCGTCCCAACAAGTAATTTACTTATAAATTTCATCCCCTCCAAAACAAGTAAATGGTTATTTCCCCTCTCCTCTCTTCGGATGAACCAAACAAGAGCATGTGCTAAAACTCCACTTTTTATTAGAATAAGGAGAGTGGCACGGATCGAACTTTTAACCACTTAATTATAAAGGCAACACAAATCAAACGGGGTGAGGGTTTGACCCGATTTTCCTATTTTAATAGATTCGTCCCATCCAATCTAATCAAACTTAAAACCACTTCAGATTAGATTGGATTTTTCAGTTTCATGTGTATAGATTTTCTAAATTCAGCAATAAAATCAAAATCAAAAGATTTTTTAAACTCAAATAAGCTCTCTCTCAAAAGTAGCCAAAATCAAAAGGTTTGAAAATCTGTTTGGTAGTGTCAACCTCACAAAAGGGGAGAACATATTGAGAGAGATGGGTTCTTCTGCAAGTTGCAACACTCACAGAGAAGTGAAGAAGCTGATACTCAGAGAAGAGTTGAATAGCTGCTACATGCGGGGGGAAAAGGAAGGAGTGTTTGGAGAGCACAGAGAAATTTTGAACTCATCGGAGCTGAAAATTGTTATATCTGCGCGCACAAGGTATGTTACGCAATTCACGTAGTTACTGAGATAAATGAAGAATCCTAATTTGTTCTTACGCCTACATTTAGTAAGATAAACCAATATGAATTACTACTTACAGTATTATCGAGGGTAACATTGACTCGCTGTCATGTCATTGATAGATCCATAGTTTGAATTATCAATGTCCATATTTCTATGTATCAAAAATGATTGCTCAGTAGGTAATGGCAAATCTATTGTAGGATTACTCAGGAAAGAAACAACTTTCGCCATTGTCGGTCTGTCATTCGGGTCTTCCTGTACACATAGTAAACCAATATGGATGCATCTAATCACTTCATTTTCAGAATATGGTCCTCCCAGTTGAGGGTCCAATAGTTCTAATGGTGTTTGGTCTATCCACTTTGTCCAAGCCTGCAATTCACAATTGTCGACTAATCAAATCTCTATCCCTATCCTCTCCACTCCCATATCATGTGTGTGTGTGTGTTTGTGTGTATAGAATTGGGTTAAAGGATTAAAATACTCACATATTTTCGTATGTTATCAACACGATCTGAAGTTTCTGAATAAGAAGAACCTTTCATTTTTCCACTAATAATGTTTAGCACCATGACTCCAAAACTAAACACATCAGATTTCACAGAAAATTTACCATTCATTGCATACTCCGGAGACATGTAACCGCTGTACATCATAGATTATAGAAATTAGAACTTTTATCAATGTAGAATTTTACAAATATATTGTATCTTGTATTAGATACGATTGATGTATAATTTGTTGGCAGCAAGCTTTATTCACATGCCGAATGAGAAATGCTAGTAGATAAGTAGGAAGATAAAACTTACAAAGTCCCAACAATTCTATGTGTATTTTCTTCAATATTATCAGAAGCAACAATTCTAGCCATTCCAAAATCTGCAATTTTTGGATTCATGTCACTGTCTAACAAAACATTACCAGGTTTGAGATCACGGTGTATAATTTTGAGGCGAGAATCCTCGTGGAGGTAAAGAATTCCTCGAGCGATTCCTCCAATAATCTTGTGTCTTTCCAACCAATTTAATTGTCTTTTCTTTTGGGGATCTAGAAGAGAAGAAAACAGTTTTAAATGTCTACTATGAAAACATTCATCTTGCAAGAATATATATCCATCTAACTAAAAACTGAAAACAATAGTAAAAGTACTAACCAAATAAAAAGTAATCTAGACTCTTGTTGGGTACATACTCGTATAAGAGTATTTTTTCTTGTCCATCCATACAAAATCCTAGTAATTTCACTAGATTTTTGTGTTGAAGTTGAGCTATAACAAGAACCTCATTCTTAAATTCTATTGCGCCTTGCCCAGAGCTTCCCGAAAGCCTCTTCACAGCTATCTCTTGCCCATTGGAAAGTACACCCTGAAAGACAATATGAACCAGCTGTTAGCTACAATCTAATTGATGAAAAGAGTACAAAATTAAATGTAACACACTCTTCTGTCTTATGATACTGATGTTACCTTATATACTTCTCCAAATCCACCTTTTCCAATCATATTTTCTTTAGAAAACTTACTCGTCGCAGCTTCAATTTCGCTTAAATCAAACCACAAGGATTCCAAAATAGAAGCTTCATTCCCAACTGCACCAAAGAAGTTTGAAATTATTAAGCAATTGTGCAAATATAGTGGTTCTGTTTTTATCATCAACTCTTATTTTTATTATGATAACCCATTACAGCTTTCTTTGAGAATAGTCTCGTGATTCTTCCTCTGTCTCCTTCTTAAAAAACAGCTGCAACCCAAAGATAGAAGAACCACCAACACAACAACCAGGGCAACCACAACAATTACTGATATTGAATGTTTTCTTTTTCCTGCATGAACATCAATGCCTTGTGTTACGTTATGAAATACCTAATAGCAATCAGCCACAAAAGATAGAAAAGAACAAGAGAATTCAAAAAATACTTCTTAAAATAAACCAAGGAGGAGAACCTTCTTCCAACAAAGAATCACTTCGAAGGGCGAAACCCTTTTAGAAACTCAAATACTTCAAAACATCCATCACACGCTAATGAGAATACTCTTATTTATACTAGTCTAACCCTACTAATCAAATAAAAACTAGCCCAAATAGGCCTAACTCAAATAATAAAAATAGACTCAGACAAACATGCCTAAAATTAAGTAATAATGTCAGATAGAACAAAGCTCAGGCCCAAAATCAACATACCCAAGGGCAGGCCCGAGTGCAAGCCCTGCATCAACAAGCCGAGCCTGGAACCATGCGCAGCAGCGGTGCTTCCTCATGCGTAGGCCATGTTCTACTTAGGACCCTAACACCTTGTCAGATTACTCTGACTAAGAATACATAAATTGATATTTAGCTGAAGAGAAAAACAGTGAAAAGATTGGTTAATGGTTATGCCAAACTTGGTTCTGGTGATGCCAAAGCCAAACGGTTATGAGGAACCAGTGGCGTCAAAATATAAGAGTGTATCGTAAAATGGATATAGTACGAATCTAAGACCGCAAGTGGGGTAAATAACTCTGCCTCCAGTTTTTCCTTTACAACAATAAGTTGGTATTTCTGCCAAGGCATCATTGAGATACCAACTGCAGTTTTCTGGGGAAAGGTAAGGGATGCAACATTCTATTGCATACAATGTTTGGTTAGATCTGACTTGTAAGCATACTTCATGGAACCAGGAGGAGCACTAGCTATGCTATTTCTCATCTAGCTAATGGTGTCCCAGAGTATACAGTTGAAGTGACCTACCTGACCCACATAGTCCTGCTCGTTCATGGCGGTGAGTTTAGGACTCTCTTTCACTATGGCGAGGAAATAACGATTGGAGTAAGCACCTTGCAATTATCGTTCCAAAGTATAACTTCTTTTGCTATGGGATACGGTTTTGTTATCACTTCTTTTGGACAAATTTTCATTATGCCATAGTTAGAGTCACGCTAATCATTATGAATTTGTGCTAAGTGCCAAGTGAATAGCGTCAGCGTAGAGTCGGTTAAAACAATCCTAGATATAACGCCGACAACCGAGACTGACGTTAAATCGCTAGCTTCAGTCCATTTAATGTGAGCCACCACAGCGATGCTAAGGTGGCGCTAAATTGGCTTTAGCGTCGGCTTTTCACCTTATTAGCCTATGCTTTTGACCAATGCTAATAACTGTTTTTGTTGTAGTAAAACGTTTCATATCTTATCACAGTAAGTAGAATATAAACATATGCTAAATATGACCCAACTTTATTTTTCATAGAGATTCTCATTTTGCCAATCCAAATTCTGGAAGAACATATATATAAATGGTGCATCCTATTCATATCTCATTGTGTCATCACTAGTAATGAAACTAAAGCAAGAATAGAAATGGTAGATGAGGGAGATAATCAATCGGTCATAACTTAACCTGGTAGTGGAGGCGGCGCAGGATGAGGACTCTCAGGTGATGGCAGCATCCAAGAATCTGTATTATCCTGTTTGGTGATGCCGAATGGATATAATTCGAATCGAACGCCACAACTTGGAAAATATATTGTCCCTCCAGATTTTCCTCTGCAGCAGCTCGTTGGAACGTCTGCTATGGCATGGCTAAGACACAAGCTGCAGTTCTCCGCCGACAGGTCCAGCACGCACCAAGCGGCGCTGTAAAGCTTTTGCTTCTCCGTGATTTTCACTGCCTTGTGAGCCAGTTTAGTAGAAGCATTTGCAGCCTTGCTTCTCAAATCGATCAAAGTGTCCCACACGATGTTGTTGAACCTCTCAACAGGACCACCAACATAATCCTGTTCGTTCATGAAGGAAATTTTCGGACTCTCCTCCACGGTGGAGAAGAATCGGCGGTCAGAGTAGCGCACCTGGCATGCTTTGTACCAAATGATGGCTTCTTTTGCTGTGGTACACAAAGATGAGATGAGTCTGGATGATTCTGTCACGCACTCTTGGCAGCTGTTTGTGCTAATGCCTCTTAGACAATTGAACATGCCGTAAACAGTGGTGTTTTTGCTAGCAACTGTGGTGTTGTAGTATCTGGCGTTGTTAGTGCCATTGGAGGAGAGCCAAGCCAGGAGTGTTTTGATGTTGGAAGGGTAAGAGCTGCTTGTAGCAAAACTGGTGTTCCTTGTGCAGTTGTAGTAAGCATGGCTGTTCTTATCTAAAGCAGCTTCGATGATGGGAGAGGGAGAGCATTGAATGAAGAAGAGGGAGAACAAAGTTGTGAGTACAAGGAACAAATTGAAGGAACCCATGATTCGCTAGGGGAACTAGGCAAGCTTGAATCCTCTAAATCATGTGCAAGCAAACAAAGGGTCATGCTAACCTTTTTCTCTCGTTTCCGGGTAGATGTATATCATTTCTTCGTAAAATGTAATTTATTTATTATGCTAACCTTTTTATTTTTAGAAATATTGCTATGATGTGTTGTGTGCTGCATAAACAGAAATATTTTTATGATATACAAATAACAAGCTCAACCCCACTCTACCAAGGACATTGTTTTAACTTGTATATGTTTAATTTCCCTCAAATAAACTATCGGGTTCAGATTATGAGCTAGTTTCACACGGAAATAAATGTTTCCGGCTCAAATAGTATTATGTCCCATGGAGCATACATGTGGTTAAACAAAGAAAATCTCAACTCACTCGCCACTTATTTATTTTCATTCCCTTAATTAACTCTTAACCTCAGCTTTGTTAACTTTTTTAATGAATTAAGTTATCTTCACACTTTTCCAGCCTACACATCTAAAGAGATTTAGAAATATAGAGAGAGAAATGAGTAATATGATATGTGATGTCATATACCTGTAGAAAAAGACAAGAAAGACTGAGTGAAAATGAATTGTAAGAGATAGTAAATATGTACATATCACAACTCTTTTTTAATACATGCGAATCATGTTATATTCCCTAGACCCATGTGAAAACAGCAACAACAACAACCCACTTTGTCGTCTTACTGCAATCATGGTACATCTATAATTGTTTGAGATTAGATTCCCAGCTAGAGCGCTCACATATGCATCGATAACCTGTACTTGAAACAGATAACATAATGCTCACATTATGCATCTTATGTTTTTACTTATTCTCCCTGTCGCATTTTTATATTACCATATTTATTTTCCTCTTGCTGCGTTTGAGTTATGATGTTATTTTATTTTTGTTTTACCAAAGATAATACAATGATAAAAGGAAAATAAATTATAAAAATCTTTGCACTACGGCTCAATTTTACAGTCCAACAGTAATCAATTGGACCAAAATAATATTAGGAAAAGGTGTGGAAGTTGGTTTGGTAATGGTAGTGTTATACGTGCAGACATGCAGTGTGCTCCTCACAAAACGGGGAAGAGATGGATTCTTCTACTCTTGAAACACACAAAATAATATAGAGCTTTAAAAACTGGTGCAGTTTTGTTCATGAGAGAATCCCAATTCACCTTGTGAAAAAAGGAAGAGGAGCATATAAAGAGTTGCTGTTTGGGAGAAGAAAGAAGTCAAGCTGAGACTGAGAGGAGAGATGACTAGCAGAACAGGGAGGGGGTTGAAGAAAGAGTTTTTGGGGAGCACGGAGCATTTTTCATACTCATTGGAGCTGAAAATAGTTGAATCTTGGCGCACAAGGTAAGTTACGCAATTCATGTATTTATTCTATAATACATAATTTGATCTTTTTCACGTAATTACTGAGGGAAATGAAGAATCCTACTTTGTTCTTACAGATAGATAGTAAAAAGAGAAGGGGGGGAAATTGACCAAAAAAAAATGTGTCTACATTTTGAAAGATAAATTCTCATTAAACCAATGTTATCGAGGGTAATCTTCACTCACTGTCATGTCATTGATAGATTCATAATTTGAATCATCAATATTCACTTTTCTATGCATGAAAAATGATTGCTCATTAGGTAATGGCAAATCTATTGTAGGATTATTGAGGAAAGATACAACTTTTTCCATTGTTGGTCTGTCATTCAGGTCTTCCTGTGCACATAATAAACCAATATGGATGCATCTAATCACTTCATTTTCAGAATATGATCCTTCCAATTCAGGGTCCAATAGTTCTAATGGTGTTTGCTCTCCCCACTTTGTCCAGGCCTGCAATTTACAGTTATCGACTAATCAAATCTTTATCTCTATCCTATCCACTCCCCTATCACATATATATGAGGTAAGAATTTGGTTAAAGGATTGAAATACTCACATATTTTCGTATGTTATCAACACGATCTGAAAATTTTGAATCAGGGAAAGAACCTTTCCTTTTCCCACTAATAATATCTAGGACCATGACTCCGAAACTAAACACATCAGATTTCACAGAAAATTGACCATTCATTGCATACTCTGGAGACATGTAACCGCTGTACATAGTAGATTATAGAAATTAGAACTTTTATCAATGTTGAAACTTACAATAATATTGTATCTTGTATGAGATACGATTGATAGATAACAAGATTTATTCACATGCCAAATGAGAAGTGCTGGTAGAGAAGTAAGTAGGGAGATATAACTTACAAAGTCCCAACAATTCTATGTGTATTTTCTTCAATGTTATCACCAGCAACAATTCTAGCCATTCCAAAATCTGCAATTTTCGGATTCATGTCACCGTCTAACAAAACATTACCAGGTTTGAGATCACGGTGTATAATTTTGAGGCGAGAATCCTCATGGAGGTAAAGAATTCCTCGAGCGATTCCTCCAATAATCTTTTGTCGCTCCAACCAATTTAACTGCCTTTTGTTTTGAGGATCTAGAAGAGAAGAAAACGGAGTTTTAAATGACAACCCGGAAGACCATTCATCTTGCAAGAACATATATCCATCTAACTAAAAACTGAAAACAATAGTAAAAGTACTAACCAAATAAAAAGTGATCCAGACTCTTGTTGGGTACATACTCGTATATGAGTATCTTTTCTTGCTCATCCACACAAAATCCTAGTAATTTCACTAGATTTTTGTGTTGAAGTTGAGCTATAACAAGAACCTCATTCTTGAATTCTGTGGCACCTTGCCCAGAGCTTCCCGAAAGCCTCTTCACAGCTATCTCTTGCCCGTTTGAAAGTACACCCTGAAAGACAACATGAACCAGCTGTTAGCTATAATCTTATTGATGAGAAGACTACAAAATTAACTGTAACACATTCTTCTATCTTATGGTACTGATGTTACCTTGTATACTTCTCCAAATCCACCTTTTCCAATCATATTTTCTTTAGCAAACTTACCCGTTGCAGCTTCAATTTCTCCTAGATCAAACCACAAGGATTCCAAAATAGAAACTTCATTCCCAACTGCACCAGACAACTCTTAAATTATTAAACAATTGGGCAAATATAGTGGTTCTGTTTTTATCATCAACACTTCATTCTTATTATTTTAACACATTACAGCTTTCTTTGAGAATAGTATCGTGATTCTTCCTCTGTCGCCTGCTTACAAAACAGCCGCAACCCAAAGATAAAAGCACCACCAACACAACAACCGCGACAACCACAACGATTACTGTTATGGAATGCTTTCTTTTTCCTGCATGAACATCAAATCTGATTAGGAATACCTAAATTGACAGTTAGCTGAAGAGAAAAAAAGTGAAAAGATTCGTTAATGGTTATTCCAAACCTGGTTCTGGTAGTGCCAAAGGGTTAAGAGGAACCGGGGGCGTCGAAGTAGAAGAGAATGTATGGTAAAATGGATATAGTTCGAATCTAAGACCGCAACTGGGGTAAATAACTCTGCCTCCAGTTTTTCCTCTACAACAAGAGGTTGGTACTTCCGCCAAGGCATCATTGAGACACCAACTGCAGTTTTCTGGGGAAAGGTAAGGGGTGCAATATTCACTTGCATACAATGTTTGGTTAGATGTGATGTTCAATGACTTGTAAGCATGCTTCATGGAACCTGGAGGAGCACTTGCTGTTATGTTTCTCAACTCATTCATGGTGTCCCAGAGTATGCTGTTGAAGTGGCCAACATCACCTACATAGTCGTCATCGTTCATAGCGGTGAGTTTAGGACCCTCTTCCACTGTGGTGAGGAAATAATGATCGGAGTAACGCACCATGCAATTATCATCCCAAAGTATGGCTTCTTTTGCCATAGGACACAGTTTTGTGATCGCTTTTGTGGACTTTTTCACGCAGGCTTCACAGTTGGGTTCCCCGTCGAATCTGCACATGAATAGGCCATAGACAGTGTTGTTGTTTTCGACAACGGCGGTGTTGTAGATTTGAGCAGTGGGAGTGGCATTGGAGGAAAGCCATGACAGAAGAGTTTGAAGGTTGGTGTGGTAGGTGCTGTTGGGGGTGTAAGTGTTAGTGATGTTGCTTGAACAGTCATAGTAAGGTGGAGGCAGGTTATTTATTTGTATAGCAGCTATGTAATATTGGTTGAGGAATACAAGGGACAGTAACAGTATTGGGATTTTTTGCAGTGGTGATAAGCTGTAAGAATGCATGCTTTGCAGAGACAACCCAGCTACTTCCTTGATGAATTTTCAGTCAAAATCCAGGAACTAATTAGATAGCATTAGCATTATTATCACATGAGATTTATAAATGTCGAATTTTTGTCATTCTATTCATGTAAATATTGTATACATTCATGTATCTATTTGTCATGTGAATAACCTTCTTCATTGACTTAAATTCTTATTTACCAAAATTGCTACATCGTAGAATACTATTTATGTATTGACTTAAGTACTTAATAAGTATATAATTGAGACCGCGTAGAATACTAAGAAGTCAACAGAGTTTATAGTAGGACCTAGACCTACTATATGTTCTCACCTACCTGTTCTTAACCACCTCTCCATGTGAAAAAGAGCCCTACTTAACGCCATGGTTTCTTGATGAACAGGGGCAAAATGTTGATTATCATAGTTGTTTAATGATTTGTACACAACTTTGTTAATATTTCATCAAGATCTGTCACTGACATCCAGAAGTCACCATATGCATAGTCAAGGTACAAATTCACACTTTGGAAGCTTCCTTTCACTATGGTTCAATTATAATAATAGTAACTTCATCCATGAAATTCAACTTTTAAATCAAATTTTGTTATGTTAATGTTGTTAAACTCGATTTGAATCTATCGATTTGAATCTATTGAGTCTGTCTAAACTCTATTGACGTGAACTCACAAAAATAGTGGTTTGTCGCACATTACAATTAGATACAATAAGTTCAGGTGAAACTAATTCATGAACATGGACAATTCTCGAAGTTGTTTTGGATTGATAATCTACTTCTCGAGTTTGGAAGTCTCAAATCCGATCTAAAAGAAGGGTCACACTTCATGTCTATTAAGCTAAGTGCTTAGGACTTGGAGGTTTGCGTGCCTCCCAAGTTCGGAAGCCCCAGACCCAGAGCAAAGGAGTAGCTCGGCCTAAAGAGCAATCCTAACAAATGTACTTTGAAGACATGTAAGTATGTACCCGCCTTAAGTAGTTATTTGTAACATCCACAACTATTAAGACAATCACCAAGACTATCGTTAAGATAATCATAACACCATTAGATGGACCATAAAGTTTCATATAAACCAAAGCAGCCACGAGCCTAAGAAGCAATCCTAAACTTTATAAAAAGACCCTAGACAATCAAATGCGAACCATGTTCACTCCTCACCAGATTCTTGGAGCTAGGTCTTTATATCCCAAATTTTCAAAATTTAGAGAGGATAGATAATAATCATGAAAAAGCTACATGAATTTGATGATTGATTTATTAAATATATGACAATTAATTAATGGATTAACTAATACATCCATGTAAATGACTGGTGTTTATCTGTAAAACAAGTGATGACATCCATGTAAATCATGGGAAAGTAAGTGATGACTCATGAGAGAAACATCAAGTATAGATAATACTAGAGACAGGTGGCCAAAAGTTCTCATCAAAATTATAAACTCACAAAACGCAAGTTTGCAACCATTGTATCTTTGTCCTTTCAGTGCATTAATTAATGTGCTGACACAATTACAAAACAACATTATCCGAAAAATTAACTAGGGTCAAAGGTCAATGTAGAAATACGAGATTTATAAAAATACAAAGGCTTATATTATTTTAATTATATTTTTTGTGGTAGATTGGAATTTAAAAGACCAAACAACAAAAAAGCAAAAGAAAATTAAAAGCTAGTATTTCTCCAATCAGCGATGAGCATTCCACGTCTTCAAGCCAGCTTTGTTTCTCAATCCTATTTTAGCCATAGCATCTGTTTGTTTGTTGAATTCTAACTAGACATGTTGGATGACATATTTCTAGTAGACCTAGAACCTCAATAATGTTACTATAGTGGTTTCATAATAAAAGATAAATACATTGGTGCCATGTAATGGAGATCTAAAAGTATTTTGTTTCATTCCTCACCATCTGAATAAATAAATACAGATACAAATGTGTGAAAATTATGAAGAGAATAATTACAAATCCAAAACACAAACTCATTATTTAGAGAAACAAACGGAAAATTCAAATTGAGATAAGAAATAAAATAGAAAGAAATTGGTGAAATTACATTGATCCAAAAGCCCCACCATCCTCAAGAGAAGTAAACGGGGCACCTCTTGTCCCTGTAATTGGATAAGAGGGATCCATCAGGTCCCACACCCAGAGTACACGTGGCGTGCAACGTGTGGCGCTTAGTCTCCCACGTGGCAATCTTAAATCTGATCACAGACGTCAACTCCAAGACGAACTCCACGTTCCCGTCAGCCCTATCGTTCTGGAACTCCAACCAACTCTGACTCGTAACGGTCAACGTCGAGCCACTGAGAACGCCGTTCAACACCCTAGTGGTCTTCGGCTGCTGAATAAACGGAGAAGGTAACGGCGTGAACCCGAGTTTCTGCTGCCGGTAAAAAACCGCCCCGTCCATGGACTCATAGTAGACCCGGATGTTCAGGTTGGAGTTCCGGGCCGTCAAGTTGAACGTGATGTGGGCATTTTGAAACCCGTTGGGTTGGGCCAGGTCCGGCATGTTAAACTCCTGGATGTAGAACCTGGGCCTGTGTGGGCGGAGGCTGAGCCACGTGATGAAGGCGACGAGGCCCACGATGGCGAGGAGGGCCAAGAAGATTGAGCAGACGACTTTGGAGACTTGGGTGGTGAGGCTGTCCTGGACGCGCTGCATGTAGTAATGGGCCGTGTGGTGGCGCTTCATGGGCTTCCGGTTCTGGTGTGTGACCGGGACGTGGTGAACGGGGATGTGGTCGTTGTTGCCGTACATTTTGATTTTTGGGCGATGAAGAATGAAGAATGAAGAATTGATGAATGTGAAGGTACAAATGCAGTTGTGGTTTTGTAGGGAGGAAGTTGCAGAGAGGAGGAAAGGAAGGAACTGCACTTTGAGTATGGTGCATGGATGAAGGAAAGAATAAGCTTTGTGTCTTCCGGTGCAAGTCCTCGTAGTCAAGAAAAGAAACACACATTTTTGTTCTCTGTTGCACTTTTTGCCTTTTGCTGTTTTGCATCATGTTCGATGGGATCCTTATTTACACTACTTATTAGTACCGCACATTTATTTTATTATTTAAGTTCGCTTCTTCGGTTACTTTTAAGTTTTTAAGTTTCGAAACATATATTAAGTAAAGGGTTAATTACTACTCAACTTCTTACGTCCCGTTTGGAAGAATTTATATGAGCTTATATGAGCTTAACTTATAGTATAAGTGTTTATGCAAGCGTTTGGGAGAGCTTATGCAAATAGTTTATGACCTACCTATAAGTTGTATTGAGTTTATTTTCATAAAATATTCAGAGTAGCTTATGAAAAAGAGCTTATACTTATATATAACTTATTTTCAATTCATTATAATAAATATCTTAAAAGAGCTTATTAATAAGCGCTTATAATCATAAGCGATTAATTAAGTTGTTTTCCCAAACGGGGCCTTAATATATCATTTACTTTTTTTATTAATTCTTACTTTTAAATTTTCCTTCCACTATTAAACTAAGAGTAAGATATAATTAATAATTTCTTGAGATTATAAAAGTGAGAGATAAATAAGAATAAAAAAATCAAAATAGAAACCGTTATTAAATAACAAAAAGAGTATCTTTGATGAATGTTTACACTTACTTGAAAAATTGTATCCTCCCAATAAATGATTTCCCCATAATTAAAATTTGCATATAAGTTTTAATTTGTTTACTAGACGGATATTTTGTTGGTCCACACATGTTAATCATTCATGAGAAAAAAATTATTTTAACACATTCATGATTTATGTGTTGAAGATATTTTATCAATCAAGTATGGTGATATTGTTGGTGGTATTTTTGTTTCTTGATATGATCCCTTGCCATAATGGGCCGGGTGTCTGTATTCTTTTGATTTTGGATTATACCATGAAATGGGTATTGGGTCACTCTATAAATAGCAGCTAATTATTGTATTAATCAATTTGTTTGCATTATCAAGCTAATTGATCTTGACAGAATTTTCTTATAACAAGGGCTGTTATCAAATTCCCGGCCTCTTTAAATCATATAATCTCTTTCTTTAAAAATGATTCCTTTTGCATGTTTAGGTAACGCTCCCTCTTTTCCTTATTAATTGTTCATTTAGATAAAAAGATTATTTTTATATATCTATTCACTTAGAGTTTGAAGAGACCATTAATTCATATATTTTCAAATAATGTCCTTGTAAGAATAATAAATTATGAGGGATAAAATACATTTTAAAGGGTAAAATAGAAAAAAATTATGAAAATTAATAGAATTAATTGCATTTCTTAATATATGTGTTTCTTATCATTCTGGACAAGTTAATTAATAAGGAATGAAAGGAACATAAATTATTATTTTTCATTAATAATTGAGATAGTTTACTTTTATCTCTACCATGAGAGTTCCCTACCAATAATGTATTGATCTAATAATAAGTAAGTTAGACTCATAAGAGTGATGCCACACAAATTCAAACTCTAGAAAGTCATTTGTTAAGAGTGACACTACAATTTATTGAATGTGTAACGCCTCAATTTCCGGTTAGGGGTCTCATAGCAATTAAGCGGAAATTATTTCATTAAACCTCTCTAAAAAACAACTCAAATTTAAAAATAAAATAAAAACAGAAAACGTCACTCAATATAATTTTCATATAATATATCCCATATTTATAATAAATAAACCGCACATAATCCAAGAAAAATAATATTTAAAGTCTTGCACATAAAACGTGCCAAAAATATACAAGTACGAAGACAGCGGAAATAAAATCTTCAACGCATCTTCAATTGATCTTCCAAGATTTATAATTATTCTTGTGTCTCCTCAAGCTTGTAAACGAATTATTCTACACGCACTTCTTCATTCTGACAATCTATGGCATTAGGCGCCCAAACAACAAACAACAAAACAGAAAAAGTTAACTAAAAAAACACCAAGAATTAGTTTTCAACAATTGTGATAAAATAAACAGTAATTGTAAACATAATACAGTAACAACAACAGTATTTCAGAAACAGAATAGAGTATACAGAAAAATAGAATACAGTACACTGTACAGAATTTCGAACTGAATACGGAAAACAATGTATAGAAAACATGTACAGAATTTCGAAATAGAATATAGAAGCCGTCGAAAATTTAGGAAAAGCAACAACAGTAATAATATTAGTTCCCAAGAAACAACATTTAGAGTAATTTTGTAAAACCAAACCAATCTCAACAAATAATCATGTTTGTTAGTCCTCAATAACCATATGCTTAACTATGGCCAGAATTCTACCCAAACAAGGCCAGGATGATCACGTGGGACAAACTACCACCACATCGCCCTAGGAAGATCCCACGGGACAAAGTGTCGTCACATCAACCTTAAAAACCCTACAATAATGCATATGCTATGACAACCTCAATCAACATCAAGTGAACCAACAGTTCACAATATTCTCCAAAAGTCATAGTATATTAGCATATGTATGTATGATATAATCCAATTCAACCATTCTAACACGTTATAATCATATCATTTGGTTCAACCTCAAAAATAAAAAAACATACCATCATGTCATATTAAGATTCACATGAGAAAATTCAGCCTCTATAACCTATTCCAAACAATCCACATCACAAGATACAATCGAAATTCAAGAGAAAAATCCACACAACCACAAAAGACTCGACTCTTCTAAGACCGAGTTACCCTTACCGTCGAACGAGTCACATAAACTTGATCTCTAACCTTGCAAGAATAAACACATGTATAACAATTAACCAACCATTGGAAGGGTGGAAATCATCCTCAAAAGCTTTTTAAAACAAAACAACAATCTGGCCAAACAGGGGCTCAGCGCGTGTGCACAGAGATTTCCAACGCCAATGCGTTGGCACCCTGTCGTGCCCAGGGAAAAGTAACCCCCAGTGCCAGTGCGCCAGGGAGTCCAGCGCCAATGCGCTGACTCTTTGCCTTATGCGCCGGGTAGCCAACGCCCATGCGATGGCTCCCTGCCTCGACCCACTGGGTCAAGGGCTTCCAGCGCATGCGCGCTGGAGAAGCCAGCACCAATGCACTGGCTCCCTGCCAAGGAGCGCAAAAACACAAATTTTCACAGAAAAAGCTTTTAAAACTCAACTTTTTGAAATCAAGGTTTTCCATGGACAAAAACAAATGAAGTATTCAATTGAAAAGGAAGGTTTTTCTCAAAAACAAAAGAGATTCTAATTCACAAGGTTGCTTGAATAAGAAGGTAGCAAAGGTTCTAGGAGAAACGTTTAACTTGGGATAATAACTCATTGTTTCTATGAACATCCAACACAACGAAAAGTGAGAGAGACCAACCTTCAGTCTAGACCGATCAAGAGGAAAAGAAATAACCCTTGTACGTCTTAAACTCGAGCAAACAATCGTCTAGTGATTACGGAAACGGTTGGAACCCTTCGATGACGGAACCATTGGAACAAAATGAGAAGGGAAAGAAAAAGGATTAGAAGGAATTCAGAAACATGGTCCAAACAACCATAAAATCTTGACAAAATTCAGAACAAGAATTGCTCACCTTAATTCTTGGAAAAGAAAAGAGAAAGAGCAACGCCTTTGGTCTTCCAGGGAAGGAAGAGAACTCGAGCAGCAGTAGCAAGAATAGGAAGGAATTTTTGATTCTCCAAAAGGAATGAAGAACTCAACCGCAGCAATGGCAAGAAGGAAAGTTTTCAACACTTGAGAGTTAGGGTTTAGCACTTGGGATAAAAAAAAAAAAAAGTGAGCAACCACCACATATAGTGGTTCGAACCCTAGGAGGGAAAAGGACGGTTTGGTTGCATATTTTTCTCCTTAATTCATATCAGAATTTTCCATCAAATCTTTCTCTTAACAACTCTAAGTGATAACGTTTTAAGACAGAAAGAATCTACCCCAATTAACAGATACTCTGAATAATGACCACTTAATAGCCATTATTTCAAACAAATATATTCAGGGTATATTTCTTCCTGAAATTCAGAGATATTATCTCATCTTTATTTCCCTTATCCTTGAAATAAACAAGGAAAACAGAAGAAAAAAATAGAAAAAAATATGCACTAAATAAAAGATATTCAGAAAACAATCAATTAACAACCAAATTTATCAACCAAATATTTGGAGATATTATTCTATCTCCAATATCAAACTCAAATCAATAGAAGATAACAGAATCTGTTACAGAATAAGTTAATATAGTCGAATAAAGTCAACATGAACCCAACCGTAAACTATAAAATAGTCCAAGGGTTAACATAATTATCACAAACTCAAGGGACAAAAAGATAATTACACGAGACTTGAGGTCTTACTAGGTAGAGACTAATGAGTCAAAGACCATAAAGAATGAGAACTCGCTCTAAAAGGAAAAAAAAAACTAAAAAATTAAAACTCCTATATGTGCTAATGGATATGGTGATATTTAGTACAAAATTTAACGTTGCCTATGAATACAAAACCGTATTAGCCCCTTCACTTTTGTTGGTGTGCGCAATAAACTACTACATACAAACATGTTTCTTTCAATTCAGTTTTGTGAACTTGTCATCAAGCATGCGAATTAAGTGACTACGTACAGATCGAAACTAATTATGTTTAATTCTCTTTGAGAATGAAAGGGAAGTATGTCACATATATATAGAGATGTTGTCTTATGTTTTGAGTTCATTCCAGTCCCCAACTTAGCAAGTGTCATTCAAAGTGCATCACCTTAATTACGATATTAAAATTAAATGTTGTTAAAATGAGAACATACAACACGTATTTAATTAAGATTTTTGGTATATCGAAAAACATTTAAATTATCCTTTTAGGGATTGACCATTTCCTTCTAAAGATTGACATTTGGACCTTCTCCTCACCAACTCATATGTCATCAGCTCTTATCATTTGAACTATCTTTCGGGGACAAGTATATAATTAAGATGACACACGCGCGAGTTTTTTAATAATTCTCTTTTCTATGCATGTATCGTCTGTTATACATCAAAACTTCCTATCCATATTCATTACATTTAGATGGTGCAAAACGTAGACCGTTGCAATATTTCTTAAATGTAATAAAAGAAATAATGTAATCAAAATAGAAAATGTGTTTTTTGGTTGGAATCTTGATTGCTTGAGACTACATTCACATTGTTGATATAGGGTGAGTTTGACGCAGACTTTTTAATTGAGACGATAGTAAGTGCTTATTACATAAGAAGTTATTTAAAAGTTAATTTGAAAAGTATACTAAAAAAAAGCTTAAAGTAAGTTATAGACAAGTATATAGGCACTACAAGAAATATATTTTTTAGTGACCATCATTTAGTGACAATTATTAATTTTATCACTGAATATCTATTATTTGTGACCGCTTTTTATGTCGTCACTAATAGTAGTCATAGTACATAGTGACAAAAATAAAAATTGTCACTAATATTATTTGTAATTGTGACCAAATTATTTGTAATTGTCACTAATTTAAATTCTAAGGAAAATTTTAAATCATTTGATAATTAGAAAATCTGAAAGTTTGTTGATAAATTTTATCCAGATTATTTTTCCAAACTGGAAAAAAAAAAGTTTGTTGCTCAGGTAATATATCATCTAGATGTCTCCCAAAATCTTAATTTATAAAAAATATTCAGTTTATTCAAGTCTTACGAGAAATTAATTGAAATTGGAAAAAACAGTACTATTTGAGTTGAATAAATTTTTTATCATTTAAAGTGTATATAATATTAATTGACAATTTTCTTTTTCGTGTTTTAATTCGGCCCACCTATAAAAAAATCTAAATACACCCCTAATTAAAAATTATTTACATAAGTTCTACGAAACAAACTACAAAGATGATTACACAATGAACAAGTTTAAATTACTTTTCCAAACAGGTACCCCGCACGTATCTTAAATATGCAACTTATAACTAAATAAATACTGGGTGATTTCTTCGGTGCCCATTTAAAAAGAGGATTTTTTTTTTTTGTCTTAATATGTAATATTATTTTTTGAAATAAATTTTTATGATTTGCAACTTAATTTTAAATATTTTAAACATAGATCGAAAAATATCATCCTTCTCTTTTTATAAGCGTACTGGATCAACGCGCTTCCCATTTAGTGTGGGTTTGGATTAGTATTAGTAAATTGAGTTTTGACATAATTGAATCCTATAAACATGAGTTAAAGTGATGTAATTTATGTTTAGATATGTCGTTTTGGTAATGTTGAATAGAATTGATCGAGTGTGTAATGACTAAAATGGGTATGATTATTATAATCAATAAACATATGTTTGCACAATTTTTTATACTTTATAACAATTTTTTATAATTTATTAAATTTATTTATTTGAACTAATGATAATATATGAATGATATTTTAATTTACTTTAAGTTAATGATAGTATATGAATGATAACTGATAAGGTGCATTTTGATGCAGACACTACCTACAAAAGATAATTCAAGAACATAATAACATGAAATAATTAAATAGGATAATCATAAAAGATTAAGTGATAATACTGAAAAGACGAAAAATGAGACAAGTGGTTACTGCTACATTATTACATGATATGGATAATGTAGACAACTACATATTATGATATTTTTGTTGTGAGCACCTCTTACCTCTTGTGCTTTTTATTAATATATTTGGCGTTTAAAAAAAATAAAAATCCCTGATCATGATTCAAGACCATGATATTGGAAAATGAATAGAAGAAAAAGTAAACATTTGGAGATGAGAATGTTGTGACCACAACAACTCTTGATGTGGGACTTGAACCAACCAAATTGGGGAGCAAGATAGGGTTAGGGTGTGATCACTGCACAATGTGGAGTTCACATGGAAATTACGCTTAAGGCAAAGAAAATACGGAGGATCATGTGGATAAGATTATAACAAGTAGAAAATTAACTTGCACTAACGAAAGGGGATTATTAATATGTCAACCATTTTCATGGGCTATTGTATATCCTTCATTATTTTTCCATTCTATTATCTATTAATGAGGTCTAGCAAATGGCAACCCTTTTTAAAAAGGTAAAGGTCGTGTAAACACAGAAAAGATTTTCTTATGTAAAATCACTCTGATTCTACATGATTACGTGAGTCAGTAATATTTTGATATGTGTCACATTAAGTAGATAAACATCTCCTAATAAATATTGAAAAATTGTTTGAGGTAAATATGTTTTTACCTGTAGTATAAAGGTGAATTATATTGGATTTGGTCACTCTAAAAAAAATTCATAGCTTTTAGTCCCCCACATTTGTGAAATATGTGAAGTTAGTAATTATTGTTTATTTTGTGGTGATTTAAACCAGCACAAACTCATTTTATGACGACTTTTAACCGCCGCTAATGCAAATAAACGACGAATAGCTCATTTTGTTGCGGTTTTTAACCGACACTAATGCAAAATCTACCACAAAATGAACGAGAGGGACTAATTTCACGTATTTCATGAATCTTAAGGACTAAAAATTATGATTTTTTTTTTAAGAGACTAAAACCAATTCAGCATTATTTTGCAAGGACTTAAAACAAGCCAAATTGTTTTTAGTTTATTTTGTGTGGCTCAAATTTCAAGAGGAGATAGGAAGGGAATGGAGAAGACAAAGATCACTGTCAATTCAATTTCAGAAATGATTGATAGACCACTTTGTGGTATTTAAACACTTATTTTATGGCGGGTTTTAACCGTCATGAAGTGAAAAGTATGGATAGATGTATTTAGTGACGGTCTAAAACCGCCACAAACTGCATATATTTACACTATAACATGGTCTCCAAGTCATTTTCCTTTCAATTTTGTCTCTCTACAAAAAAGTTAGTGGGCTTTTAATGTTTTAAACCTGAAATTGTATTTTAAAATTAAGGGCAATAAAATAAATTATTTTAAATTCTTCTTCTCACCCCCTCCTCTTCTTAATTACCAAATATAATAAGAAAAAAAAAACTCTCACTCCTTTTCCTCCCCATGTTCCATTAAAATCTCTTCCTCGTTTCCCTTGTTGGAAGTTGGAACCAAACTCACCATAAAAGTGGAAATATATGAGAAAAGGAACACAAGGATTAAATGGCGAACAAAACTTTTGATGCCATTCATTACCCTCCCTAGCTTACCCCAAAAAAGTGAGAGTTAACATCAAGGACTATACCCTAAAAGGAAAGTCCTTATTACACAATTAATATTAATATTAATATTTCTACTCATAAAACAAAATTATAGAAAGAGATTCCTTTGGACGACATAGTAACAATATTCAACGACATAGAATTGCTCTGGGGGCAGCAATAACGACCCACCATTCACCACAGTCCACAAATACAGTGGTGCTTCTGTTATCTTAAAATGGAGTTTGGCTATAACTGACAAAACAGAACTATCTTTTCGTTATAGATAGCCTTCCTGCTAGTTATGCTTGTCTTTCTCAATCCATTATTGCCAGTTGCAATATATATAATTTCATGAAAAACTAGTGTCGTGGCCTCATACTTGGGACCAAAGAGGTACATTTTGTCTACTATTATTGTATTTAATTGGCTGTATTCAAGTTTTATAGCATGTACTGTATTCATATTTATATATCGTCGACATAACGTTAGTGTCATCGATTATTAAGAGAAGATGCATGCATGCTTTCTTTTTTTGGTGTTAACCAAAATATATTCACAAATGATAGTTGTGTGACTAATCTTTCATCTATTGTCAACACACTATGCGGTGGAAGTCTAACAAAAAAGTTTTTTCATTTAAAAGAATTAGGAATCAAACCTTCAATCACTTACTTAAATGATAAAGTATTAAACACTGCGCCAATTCACTTGTCTTCATGCTTTCTTTCATATAAAAAAATAACTTGGAGCTATTATAATATTTATTATTATTTATATCTAAATACCTTTTAATCTTTTATCAATGTTCTAGTAGTAAATACTAACTGTTCCAGCAGTGAATTGTTATTATCTAATCTAAATAGATTTCTTCTGCCTAGCTTCATTTTTATTTTATTTTTATGAATGGGGTAATGTATAGTTTTTTCATTAAATTTGTTCTCAAATACTATTAAATTTTTAAAACTGTTTTTAACATACTTATTTTTAATCTATTTCTATCATTAATGCAATTATATATTTCTAGAATTGAATAAGAGTAAAACTGTGAAAATATAATTAATATAACACTGTCTTACGTGATTCTTATAAAAAAGAACAACCTACGCTTTTTTTAACTCTTATAAAAAGGAACGGATGGAGTATTTCATTTGTATAGTTGAATCAGGATAAAACCAAACATTCATGCGGTTAGGACGTAATAAATATGCTAAATTAAGGCCAAACATCTTTAGTATATCTGTATCATGATATAATAGGAGCTGTTCTAAAAGTGGTAGCTATCGTCCTATAGAATTGATTCACAATGTGGTTTATGCACAGATAACTAAATTAAAGATCATGAAACCAACAAATAATGACTATTTTGGCTACAGGAGTTCGAGCTAATAGGCACTGGCCCCGCTATGTGGACTCTAGTCTCCGTCGACTCCCACAATATTATTCTAACCGTAAAAAATCATCACAAATTTCAAATTGGTTTTACACATGTGAATTTTATAAATTGCCACATTTGTGTTTTGTGTATGACACTGTGTTTTGTGGAAGTCAAATTGTTATAACATGTGTGTTGTCCTATTCCAAGGTACACAAATCATTTCTGATTAATCAGAGAGGGACGGACCAGAGAAGAAATGGGCGATCGCATCCGAGAGAGAGAGAAAATTTCATAATAAAATATTTTTTGGTTGTTTTATAGTTTCATTTTCAATGAACGACCGTTAGTTTTACATAATTTGCTAAAATTGCACCTCTCTTGATAATTCTTTCTAGTTTGGTCCCATGCGCATGCACTAGCACTAGTATAGGGTAGCCGGTTCAGTGAGTCGGTGACATCAACCGCACTAACCTGTATCAGTTGCATGCGTACCTTTCCTTTTGGTTGCTGCTTTAAAATAATAAACAAATTAAGTTTTTCATTCCTCCGTACCCTTTTTTCCCTGTACAAGATGACTCTGTGGTGTAGTTTCTTAAAAAGCACGAGGCATTTTCATTCACACATGACATATATGTTTATTCTGTCAGCAGCACTCAAATTCATGTGTCATGTACTAACAAAAAGTGTATGTGAATCTTTCGGCTGCAGTTTCTCAAAAGCAAAGAGTCCTTGTTCATTCACGCAGATGCGGCTCTTTACCTGTCACCACTCAAATATTGTGTCATATAAATAGTATGTCATGAAATGCACACACGCAGCAATGTGCATAAAATACTAACAAATTTTAGGATTTAATTCTTAAGCAGTATGTATTAAGAAAGATTTGTTGGAAGACACTTATCTACTTAATGTGATAGTCTTGAGGTGGGAAATTTTTTTCATAAGATATGAAATAACTTGATCATAAGTGAATGATTAAAATTATCTTATTTAAATTTGATTTTGTCATTCATATTCATATCTGTTACATAGCCAAGTTTTATATCTCTCATGATAATAATTAATCATAGCCGTGCAATATAATTAATAAAATTTTCACTCATTTGACACCGGATCAATTATTATATATAATTGAACGAATAAATGTATGAATATTATAGTATCTTGTTTGATTCAGTAACAGATCAAGATTCTAAATCTGATGTGGGCTCAATATGATTGCATAACATTGCGTGTTTCTATTTTCTTTGGCATCATCACGATGATTAGAAGGAATTATACGAGAAATGATTAGAAGAACGAAACAATTTGAGACGAAACTGTGGGAAGCTTATTACGTTTTAATATCACCATCCTCCGAGTATATCCAAACAATATAAAGTCATTCGCATTTAAATTCAAACTCCACCTTAGAGGTATAAACAAATAGAACAGAAAGACAAGTAATATGAAAAAGAAAATAAGAAAGAGATATGAAGAAAATTGAGTCAAAATATTACATGAAAAATAAAGAATAATCAAGTCGACTAATGTAGTCAGTGTTTTAAAACTCGGTCCGGTGATCGACTCAGCCAAGGTACTGGGTCAATGGGTCACTGATCGGACCGATGAGTCACTGGTCAGACCGGTTGACTCGGAGTATATTAAAAAATATATAAAAAAGGTATTGGGCAATTTTTTTAAAATAATTAAAAAAATTCGTAGTGTTTTAAAACTCGTCCCGGTGATCGACTCGGCCGAGGTACTGGGTCAATGGGTCGGACCGAGAAGTCACTGGTCGGATCAATGAGTCACTAGTCACTGGTCGGATCAATGAGTCACTAGTCACTGGTCGGACATGATAAATCACTAATAATGTTTACAACACAAGCTTTTACGATCCAGTCCGTTAATTTGAAAGCCTAAGCGAACCATCCTTATACGGGACAGGATGGCCAGTTACCCAGCTTTAGATTGAGCCCACTTTTTATTTTTTCAATTTCTATTATTAGATTTTATTTTTCTTTGTTTTTGCATTTTAATTTTTTAATAATTTTACGTTTTATATAAATTTTGAAGACTTCTAATTTATGCGAATAACCCTCTTAATTTAACATTGGGTGGTGGAGCGGAGGAAGTTATGCTAGTGTGTTGAATTCTCTATAAATACAAAAGAAAAGTTTTAGTAACACTCACTTTTTTTACCAAAAAAAGTAACATTCATTTTTTCGAAAAAAAATAATATTCACTTAAGCATTTTCTTTTCAATACTTTTTATTTATTGGTTGAAATTATGGATGGAAAAATTGGCTTGCCCTATTTGGCATGTCTTTTTTGGTGAGTTGGGTTGGGAAACTCAACCCAACAACCCACTTTTACTACTCACTTTTTTATGGGTCATTGTAGGTCAGGTCGGACCAACCATTGAAATAAAATACTTATTTGTTCATTAATATTTTAAATAATAGAAATATAAGAAATAGATTAAAAGCTAGGGTTTTTATTTACTCCTCATTTTAAATCATCCCCCCTCTCGTAATCGTGCCTCCTTGACTTGTTTGATTGTTGTTGACAGTTGCACTTAGTGATTGCGTCTTGTCGCCCCATCATCGGTTGCCTCGTCATCCACCCCAATGCTCTTCTATTTGATTTCGAGTTCCATTCTTTTTTGAAACATTGCATTTTTAGGTTTTAACCAAGATATCCTCACATTCGATAGCTGTAAGACCAACCTTTCACCACATTGTCAACGCACTTAGCGGTAGGAGGCTGAACAAAGAGTTTTTCCATTCACAAAAGTTCGGAATCAAACATTCAACCACTTACTTATGGGACGAAGTGTCAAACCACTACATCAACCTACTTAGTTAAAACATCGCATGTTTGACAATAAGTTACTAATTAAATGCAAAGTATCACACATTGAGGATAAATTTGAAAAATGAAATACTTCATATGTAATTTAAAATAACTTATATAAAAAAGACTTAAAATGCTTCTAGAACACATCTTATAAGTAGGAATATCATACAGACTACAGAGTAATTTAAATTCAGTCAAAATTGATTCTCACACACAAAAGTTATTTGTTATATCCTCCACATATTCAATCTTAATACACCCAACTAGTTTCCAAAAGATGGTACAAGTAAAACAAAACAAACAAGGTATAAAAGGCAAGAGAGGAAAGAACTCTGAAATCAAGTTTTCATTTTGCAATCAAACCCATTCCACCCTCTTTGTTTAATCTCTCCGTCACTTGTTCTTCCTCACACACTCTTTCCGTCTATTCCATTAATTCCCTCATCATTTCATTTCCCTCTTTTCTTCTCCTTCCAATAAAAACCATCCACCACCTCTAATCAGACAAAAAGCATAGTAGTTATAAATCCATTCCTTCCTCCCACTTGTATTATCTTAATAATTCTTATTTTCACCTTCTCTGTCATTTGTTGCTGATTTTCACTGGGACAAGAATTGTGAAGTCCAAAATCACCCCTTTTTGAAGAGGACATTAGCATCGGTAAGTGGGTTTTTCATTTTCCGGTTCTCCTAACTATTCCGGTAGATTGAAGAAGCAAGAAATTTCTGGGTTATGGTTCACGGGTATGTTCCATTTTTTGTTTTTTGTTTTTTGTTTTTTATGTTATATATATAAAGGTCAAGTCTTTTGACTTAAGGGGTTCACGTTCTTCATTTCAATCAGGTGCTGTAGCTATATATTATAGCCTGAGCTGTGTCCCCATTCAATACGCAACTTTTGACACTGAAACCTGAACGCTTACCCCTCCTTCCTTCATTCCCCTGTTTTTTTTTCTATCAGAAAGTGATAGAAATGGCGGAAATTCCAGAGTTGGTAAGATTTTTTTTCTGGGTTTCTCTCTCTCTCTCTCTATAACTGTTTCATTGAATTTGAAATCTGGGTTTTTGTTTGAGTACTTCAATTTTCAGTGATTTTATGATTTGGGGTTGTTGATAAGTTTTGTTTTTTCATAGGATTTGGGTTCTTCGGCTTTGGAATCGGAACAGAAAAGCATAGGGACGCAGAGAATCTCGGTTTCGGATCACATAACCGCATTTCAGTATTCATCGGAGAATGGTGATAGCTTTGTGATTGACATGGATTCCTTCTCTTCCGGAACTAACAAAGATGCCAACACCAATGCTAATTCCAGAACTACAGTATGTTGTTCCTTTTTTTTTTCTTCTAATTTAAATTTTCTATTAATTTGCGATAATTGTTTTTATTTTGATTTGTTTGGCTCATCTTTCACGCAAAACAGAGTAGTAAGCTTAAATAATATACTTAAAAGGTTGATTTTTTTTTAATTAGTGAACTGAATGTTAGGCCTTCAATAACTATGGCATTATTATTATAAATGGAGAGGAGAGGGAAAACCACACGTTATCAACTTTCGTTAAACAAACCTTTGCGGCCCTTTTGAATCGAATGTCTTTCTTCTTAAGCATTATTTTTTGGGAAATAAATTATAGACTCCATTTCTACAGAGATATGATGTCATAAAAAAAACATGTAAGGATAATAATGACATAATATTATTGGTTTCGATTCCCGGTGAATACGGTTGTGTTAAATATCTGATAGAAAAAGAAATTACTAGTGATGGTGTATTTGAGAAAATTATGATGAATGTTATTTTGTATTAGTATATAGAAAATAGGAAGAGAGCTATTATAATTTTAAATTGATGAAGCGTTGAAACTGAGATGAAGCTATTTAATTTAACCACTTTTTAAGTTTTATGTAACTTTGTGTATCACTTACTTTACTTAACCTACCATAAAGTTTTCTTGTTCAGATGTTCTTTTAAGTTTTAACACATTATACTTTCCTTAAAAAACCATTATAATTTATACTTAATAATTTTCTTCACTTAATTATTCTTTTTTTATGATATAGTTACAGAGGAGCCTTTCCAGGAAAGGATCTCAGCGTGGGAGCGACAGGAATGTGAGTAGCAATGTCACACTTCAAGACAGGGATACTGTCCCCACCACATGCTCACCAAAAGGTACCATTGCCCTTAGAAAAAAATTACAAATGATTCATTGTCTTATTCTAACCTAACATATAATATACTCTGTTCTTTTTAATTTATGATTCGGATCTTCATATGATTTTTTTCATGTGACATGGTAATTTGACGATAGATAAATTTATACAAGTTTCATGTACATGAAAGGATCCAAAATATATTTTTTGTCTTACGAACCTGCACCGAATGATTCACCTGGATTTGTTGTCCTGCATCTCCTAGATTGAAGAAAAGTTATCAACTTAGATGTGTTTGTTTTCATTGTTTGACCATGACACTGGTGACAAAATTCAAATGGTAAAATATTTCACCACCAACCTGTACTGATGCCAGGCCAAGGTGGGTGTCCCTTGATTCCTGATTCTTAGGCCTCAGTGCTGTATACGGAGTTAAGTTATTAATATAGTTTGTCTGTAACATCATCTCAGATCCAACATACATAGGTTTTGAAATGCCATTCAAACATGTTTCTTGTCACACTGGGATTACATTAATTGAAAATTATGAGGGCGTTCAAATTTGTTTGGCCTGCTCTCTGGTGGTTGAAGATTAGGTGGGGTGAAAATTTGGAAACCTACTACTTCATATGTCAATTTTAGCTATTTGAAATAACATCCTGGGTCAACCTTATACAAGGCTAAGGAGCCATAGATTATAAGATCACAATGACATCCTATGCTGCGTCTTCGAAAACTTGTTCGAAAACTATTGTGAAACCAAAATTATAATAGATAGAAGCAATTTTCCTCAGTTTTTGCTTCTGTCCATCGTGATTTTAACTTCACCGTGGGTTTCGAACGAGTTTTCGAACATAGACACATTATTATTATTATTATTATTATTATTATTATTGTTATTATTATTATTATCTTGTTGTACCCCATACTTGGGGGCCACAGATACTGTACTGTTATTGTCATCATCTGAGATTTGAAGATCATTGTGAACTTGGTGACTCTTATGATATGGGTTTTTCATTGTACAGAAGCTGCTCTGCAAGGATCCTGCAAGGGTGAAAAGCCAACGGGGGTGGCAGTAGGGTCCACAAATAATAATTCCACAAACTCACAGGTTCATCATCAGATTACTATCACTGCCGGTAATAAGTGTAGCACCGCCACTGAAAGCAAATATATAACGCGGAGAAACAGTTTCAGAAGATCTTCTTGGTGGCTACTTGACCCTAAAAGAGTTCTTCTCATCTTTGCCACATTGTAAGATTCAACACTCACATAATAGCTCTACTACTTCTCTTATGCTTTTCACTTGGTGCTAGTGTGTGTTTGGAAATACTTCTGCGGGAGAAACTTATGTAGATAGTTTCTGGTTTTTAAGAATTGATTATCGAAACATGATACTAGTTCTTCACCCAATGTTATGTGCCTTAATTTCTTTGTTCTGAAACAGGTCAAGCATGGGAACAATGTTGCTGATATTCTTGACTCTTACTATCAGCAAGCAAAATGCAGATGAATATTGGGGTGACTGGCAGCACTGACTGATGGAACCAACTTATAGAGGACACAATGAGATAAATGGGACCTGTAAAATCTAGCTCAGAATGCCAAACACATTCATTTGAATTTTTAAAAGACAAATTTGCAGAAGTTGCAAATTTCAACTACAATTTCCACCATATAGACGTCAGAATCAGTTACCTCATTGGGAGTTACAAGAGAAAAATACAATGACATTCTGCACTATGATAGAGAGGGAAGGAATATTTCTTTTATACAAGTGACATCGACAGATAAAGATCACATGAAGAGAGAACTCTTTAGTAGAGTTTGGAGGATCAGAAAGTCACATTTTACTCTTTCTACTCCTTAGTCCTTAGTCCCCATTATCCTCCCCTGTACTTTTCTGTTCTGTTTTGCTCTTACATGCAATCCAATAGCAAGTGAAACTTTTTTACTGTTTGTAACTTTTATGTGAACAGAGGGGAAAAGGGGAGGGGGAAAAGAAAGCAAGAGTGCGATACCGTGAGAGCTATCTACAAGCTACAAAAGTACTTTTTTGTTAGCACAACCGCACTAAAGACATGCATGTTCAAAGACTTTTTCGGTTTTTTCATTCTGAAATAACTGTAATCCACTATTGTCCAGGGATAAAGAATGTCTTGGGAAACCTTTTTAGAATAAACTAGGTGTGTAAGAGATTTCAGTTAATTTGGCAAATTTAGTATGTTGCGCATTCTAGTGTGTTCGAATTTCTAACGGCACATATTTCAAGGCAGTTAAATCATTCCGCCAATTCATATCTCTTGTGTCATTTGAATGAATGTGTTTTTGACCAACTCCATCCCTGATTCTTAGATGTGAGTTTTTAGGCTAAATACTAATTTTTAGGTTCTTAATCATTGGAGATGGTAGAGGTAGAGACCTTAGTAAAATCGTGTATCTTGTGCTATATATAAACTCAAAATAAAAACTTATGGTTGGAACAAAATCAGAGTTGTTTAGATCATACGAGACACTTTGGGTCTGCGTAAATAGTGCTAATAACCCAAATTTAAGATACTAGAGAGATGGTGATACTCTTAGACCCTTTACCCTTTTCTTTAAGGGCCAACATTAACCTTAAGATTGATGTTTGCCAGGTTAAATAGCCATGGTATATATTTTTATTCTTGAACGCAGGGCCAACTTTTTAATTTCCAATTCAATCATTAGGTGATGGACAAAATCTTAATTTCAGGTTGCAGAAAAACTGTTAATCCATACGTCCCAGTTAGGTGAACAAAATAACTCAACCTACAAAGTTTGTGGCCTTGATTAAACTTTCCAATGGGGGAAAACCCTCAACATCTGCCTGCTCATGTATTCCTGGTGGCTTTGGGCATGTTTGGTACACCAGTAATTTTACATAAATATATTAAAAATTTAGAATGCTTGGAATCTAAGGTTTCAACATCTTTAGCATGTCATGCATTTATTTCAATAATCGTTTGCAATCAAACTGCACAAATGTAAATTCCCACCGGACAATTTGGTAAGAAAATAGATAATGTAAATAGCAAAAAAATGCCGGTATAACAATTAAGTATAATAAGGTGAGCAATAAAGAAGGCTTCATAGGACAAATTTTTCTATACCAGAAAGCTTGGTTGATGTTTTATTAATTTGAATACCAAACCATGGAGGAATTCTTCACTAATTTGGCAGAAACAGAACTTCCTTTCCCTTGAAGGAAGGGAAACTGCATTTCTACTTATTCATTATACTCCACTAGAATTTTCACTAAAGAGAAGCCACCAGCACTCACCAAATTTAATGATGGCAGTTATGCAAGTGGAATCACCCGAGCCAAACAGTTCTTCCGCAGCTGGGCCTAGTTCAACTTTCATTGTGGTAGATGAATTTAACTTGCTTTCCTCTTTCTCAGAATCAAATTACTTATAATACAAATTTTGAAATTGATAGGAACTTTTCACCATGTTAGCTAAAATACATAATGGTACAAGAAAGTCAGCTGTATGCTTATGATTATGATTTACAATTGTATACAATTATGGTGCTTTACAATCTGTAGCTCAACAAGAGAAAAAGTTGTCACCTCTAATAGCGTTTTGAGATCCTTGGCATTGTGCACTTATGCTTTCGGTCATGGTAGAGCCTCAATACAACTGCTGCAGTTTCTTCTACCGCTTTCGCAGTCACATCTGCAATTAGATAACATATTTACACTTCATTAGCACTAGTTTCAAGAAATTAATTTAAATCCATAGTCTGCTCTTTTCAATGTATGGCAGCAATGTCAAAAGTGAAAGAAACATGTATTCGGGTATATATTTAAACATGTTACCAATGACTGGCCAGGCAGGGTTCTCAGCAAAGAGGCTTCCAGCAAATTCAAGTTCTTCTCTAATATGATCCATCTCTGCGTAACTACTCCTTGCTTCGGGACCAAACCCCAAAGTTTTAACCCTTGTCTTTCTAATGTCCTGCAAGATAAGAGGGTTAATGGTCAAGCCAAAAACCTTTTTGGGATCCACCTGAAAGAGAGTCCTTGGCATTTGCACACCCATCACAATAGGTACATTGGCAACTTTGTACCCCTTCTGAGCCAGATAGATTGACAAGGGGGTCTTCCCAGTGCGCGAAACTCCGGTGAGAACAATGTCAGCCTTGGCAAGATTCTGGGGACATGCCCCATCATCTTGCTTGATGGTGAATTCAATAGCTTCAATCCTGCGAAAGTAATCATCTGAAAGGGGCATCCCAGTGGCCCCACGAGGAAGGCCAGAGGGAGAGACACCCAAATGAGAAGAAACGGCCTCGGTAATGTGTCCCAACACATCAGTAGAAGGCACACCCCATAACTTGCAAGCCTGCTTAGAAGCTGAAGCCAGTGCAGGGTCAGCTAAAGTATACACAAACAAAGCACCTTCCTTTGCTGCTTGCTTTATGATCTCCAATAACTTTTCTCTATCATCAATCTGAACATCAATAACAAAAATAAAATTCATCATAAATAGGTACATTGCTGCAATACTATTACACAACTTTTCTCCATCATCAATCTGAACATCAACAACAACAACATTCATCATAAATAGGTAAATTGAAACAATACTACAACATAACCTTTTCTCTTATCATCAATCTGAACATCAAAAACAACAAAATTCATCATAGATAAGTACATAGCAACGCTACTATAACATAACTTTTCCCTATCATCAATCTGAACATCAACAACAATAAAATTCATTATAGTTGGTACATTGCAACAATACTACTATAACATAACTTTTCTCTATCATCAATCTGAGCATCAACAACAACAAAATTCATCATAAATAGGTACATGATTGCAACAATACTATAGCATAACTTTTCTCTACCACCAATGTGAACATCAACAACAAAATTCATCATAAATAGGTACATTGCAATAATACTATAACATGTTTGGATCAGCTACTCAAGTAAGCTTCTATCTAAGATTAATTTTGACTTAGTATTTCCAAACATGCACTAAAATATCCCAAGAGAAAAATTATCTAAACAAAATTAAGATTAAAACAAAAACAAAAACAAAAACAAAAACAAAAACACTCATACAAAATCAGGTTTGTGACTTCACCTCAGAAAACAAATGGGTATTGACGGGGCAGCCACGGTCGACCAAGCAATAATCGAACTGACCCAGCGCGGCGTTAACGCAGTGTTCGGCGGTCCAGCCGGTTCCGTCGGAGACGATATAGATGGACTTGGCAGACGTGAATTCCGCGCCGTCTACGCTGACGGCGTCGTCTTGGTCGGCCGGGGGAGAAGGTGGAGGAGGGTGGTGGTGGTTACGTTCCAGCGTCTGGGTTTGGGAACTGGACCGATCCAATTTGCGACCGGAGCGTATGGTCCGAGCCCTGGACCACCGGTTCAGCTGAGGGCTCACCTTGGGTTTCCATGAAATTGGCTTTGAACCGGTTTCATTGCCGCCGGCGCACGCTCTGATTCGAGGAATGTGGTGGTGAATGTTCGGACGTAACCGCGAAATTGGCATGGTAATAAATAATGCTATACTACATACACAGTTTCTATCTTTTCTTATTTTCTGCCAGGGAACACAATAAATTGGGGGAAATAACAAACACAAGTTCTGGGTTCAGTTTGTTGGCTTTTTTTTTTTGAATAATGTTAAAAAAGAATTACAAATCTGGCTATGGAAAAAAAATTATTAGACTTGTGGGTAGTTTTCACCACTCGTAACTATCCACGTTCGATTCGTGAATTGATCACTTTTTTTCAAGATAGTTATACTTATTCAGTTATTCTAGTTTCAAAGTAATTTTGTTCGAATTAGAAATATACATATTATGGTGTGGTTAACTCTTCAAATAAGTTTTTTTCCATCCATAAATTTAAATTTTTTTTAATAGAAATCAAGCATGTACGACTTGAACCGCTCACTCGCTCATATGGTTAACCTAATATAATGCAGGTGTTCTTGACTACAAAGGAATTATCTCCCGTGAAATACTCTAAACGCCAAAAAAAAAAAAAAAAAAAGACATTGTTGGTCTCAATTCATGTATTTTGTGAGGCTGTAAACTTGCACTGGTGGCTAGTGTTGAAATATCTATGATAGAATGACTAACGTTGTCAGATATTATATAAGAAAAACGTTACCAGATATTTTTGCAATTTGCAAGTGCACTGCAATAATTCACTATTAGTCTACTAGATGCCAAATATAAACACGTGCAAAAGAAGTTAGTAGTTTTCCATTTTCATTCTTATATTATTATATTTTTTCATGACTGTAATTCTGTGTGATTTTTTGGGTTACATTTGGAATGAAATTCTGTGTGATTAATTCTATGTAAATATAAGCATGCTAACATATATAACACATACTCTATTTATTGGATATATATTGTGTGGTGTTAAAGCTTACATCTCTTAAATTATTGGTTGATATGCACTTTGTTAATTATGATACTCTAATTGTAATAATTCATGTATTTCTGATAGCAAAACATCTTCCAAATTGGTCCTTCATCTTGGATCCTGCACTCCATCTCCATCAAATTGTAGATTTTCCTCCTCAATTAGAGCTAAGGTCTCGTCTCATCCTAGAGGCGAGGCATTCTTTTTACAATAGCTCTATTATATTTTTGTTTAGTGTACTTTCTTATTTCCACACAGATAACTAGATTAGTCGATCGTCACAGTGTTATAATGTAGCATCATATTGCATGTTTAGCTACTATACTAGCCTCTCATTCCTTATCTATGTATTGTTCTTCTATGGTCTATTATCATTAAACTTTTGGGGGGAAAAATTGGTGAATGGGAAAAATAACATTTGGGCAATTTAAGATGATTTATGTCACTGTCAACATAATAAATTATGATATGTGTCAATTTTTCATTAGTTATTGGATGATATGTTAACATTTAAATCAAATTTGTTCAATCATGTATTGGTCTGGGTTGCAATTTGATCCAATGATGGCCCGTGAGATAAAGAAAGACAAAATAAAAAAGAAGTGTACAAGACCCAAAAAAAAAATAGACCCACTCAAGCCATGCTTGGAGCTGTAGGAGGCTTTTCAGAACAATCAATGTCCTTTTAAATCACGAAACTCTTTTCAACAAAAAAAAAAAAATACTCAGTTTGAAGTTTTCAGAAAAACATAAAATGCACCAGCCGGGAATCGAACCCGGGTCTGTACCGTGGCAGGGTACTATTCTACCACTAGACCACTGGTGCTACTCGTTGTATGATGCTTGACTTGACTTAATTTATTTACACAATTATTATTGAGCCACACTGAAAAGTGAAATTATATAGTCTTTCACTTTATTCTATTTTAAATAATTTAAACAATAATACAGTTTCAAATTACCAAGAAATGTAATAATTCATCCGTCCAAAATTATAAGGACTTATTCAGACAATCACGATTATTAAAAAAACATGTAATAAGCTAATTAGTATCTTAGTTTTGTTATTTTTTATGCAAATCTTCCATATATACCCCTATGTTAGTATTGGATATATCAAATGTTGGTTGAGAAATATGAAAGAGAAGAAATTACTAGGGATGATAATTAAAGTTTTGGAATTGAAAGTATAATGAATACAAGGGGTAAAAAAGGAAAAACTTATTATTTTTTTCTGAAATCTAGAAGGAATTTTATAATTTATGACACCAAGTTGTCTTTAAAGGGTCTTTAGGACGGAGGGAGTATCTTATAAGAAATTTGCACTTTTTGAGTTATAAAGTTATGGTAAAAGAACCAAGTTCCATTTTTTAATTAATAATGTGAATTTTAAGAATTCATATTAATGTAAATAATAAATTTTTTATTATAAGTGACTTGAGAAACTTGCACGACATAGAGTACATGTTTTTTTTTTTTCCATTTAGAGTAGGACATTCTTTGTAGTACCAAGCCTTCATAACGTTGGATATTAACAATTCATCATTATTCAAAAGTCTTCTTTGTTATTTAGGAGTTGTGTTGAACATCTTGATAAATTATGAAAGCCTGACCCTCTGTAAAAAAAATTATTGAGTTAATTTTTCTCATCTCATCCAAAGAATTTTCCTCTTAGTCACACTACCTCACCCCAAAAAATATTTCTTATCATAGTTGTACAAATAGAGTTAGAAATGGAAAAGCAACTAATAATGTTGGAATTGCCTAGGCTATGGACTTGATCAGAACTTCCCTTCTTGTTCTTGAAAGATCTTTCTCCTACCATTTTTTCAATTTGTTCCCGACACAATTTTTTATAAAATTAAAAAAAAAAATATTTATCAATATGGTAGGAAACCCAAGACATTTTTCAAATATTTCCACCGCCTTTGCACCTAAAGCCCTTTTAAGTCATTATCTCTAGAACTACGCATATTTAGGTTACTTAAAAGTTGAGATTTGTCCAAAGTAATTTTTTTAGTGCATCGGTAAAATAGTCCAAATTAATTATTTGGCTGGGGAACATTCACATGATCTCAATATGCTAATAATACAAAGAAAGAGTCTTCTTTGCATGAGGCTGGAAAAAGAACCGAGGGTTATGGTAGAAGACTTAGTAGCTATTGGGGTTGAATAAAGGATGATGCTTAGTTGATTGCCTTTTAGTATTAATTAATATGTATTAGCTTTATTTCTTGTTATTTTCTATCAATTTCAATTAATGTACTGGACAGGTAGTATTAGGGCTCAGGCCCATTTTAGTTTGTACTAGCCTATATAAGGCAAAACCTAAATGGTAGAGAACAGAAAATTAATCCAAGGTCATTTTTTTCTTCTTTCTTAGTGTAGCTGCTACTGTTATTTGCTTTGGTTGAAGGAATTGATTTTTCTTCATACCAATTTGGTGCTTTCATTCTTGTTCACAAGCCTCTACCATGCTACATCCCAAAATGTTTCAACCAGATCTGCTTCAGCCTGATGTGGTTGCTACCATTAATGGCAGTTCTTCTTCCATGGCCAGCGAGCTTCAGCTCAACTGGGAATCCAGATTCAGTCCCAATTCATGGATTTTAGACCAGGTAAACTCCATACACAACTTTTACCCACCTATTCCACCACAACCCCCACCTACTTCTAATTCTTATTACCCACAACAATACCCATCAACTATTCTCCCGTACTCTTCATCCTACCACCATTATTACCATCACCAGTACCAACAACAACACCCCCCATCATCCCAAAACTATTATTACCCAAGAAATTCTCCATCTCAACACTCGTACCCATACCCAAACCATTATACCCAATCTACTACAACCCCTCTTACCCAGCATACCCCATACCTTCCAGATCCACGTTACTCACATAAAACCCAAACATAACCCACTTCCGTTTCCTGCCCACAACTCGAAATTACCCACTTCCCTGGTCCCCATCCATTAGGCTGGCTTCTTAATACAAACCTCTATTTTATTTTAAACCCCACCCCATTACAGACCAGATTCCAGATTGTAGCATGTTATTTCAAGGGAGAAGCCCTTACCTGGTTTCGGTTGACACATACCCAGCTTTATTCATGGGAGCAATTCAAAACTGCATTCCAATCTCATTTTGTTGCACCTACCGGTACTCATTCGGCGGCCCTGTCCCACTCTACCCACATTCCACTATCTAGCTCTACAGGAACATTGGACATGTCGCTGCAAACCGCTATATCAACTAAGTCTAAAGGTGGCCCTAAAGTGCTGAACATTCACGTTGATGATTTGTCTATCAAGGCTACCCAGGAGGAGGAATCACTTCACCTAGATGTTTCGTCAAACGCAGTGCCAAATTCATCTGATCAGGTTTTCATCATCAATAACTTGAGCACTGGTTTAGTTTTCTCTACAATTGACACTGTCTCAATTACCACATCCCACGTGTTTGATAAAATGCATCAAAGAGATCTATTTGAAAAAAGGCATGAAAAGAAGCCTAAAAAGAATGAAGGGAACTTACCCACATCAGACAACCTGTTTGACAAAATGCCTAAGAAAATACAAACACAACTTGGTACTCATTTTGAAAATTTGATTCCACAATTATGCAGATTCGCTTTTCACGATATACAGTTGTTGAGAACATTGTTTTCAAAATCAGAAACAACTCCTTCTAAATTATATGCAATTGTTATAAAGTTGTTTGATCTTGGCATTGTTTGACACTACTTTGCCTATGGTAGTCGGCCCAATACACATCATGTAACTGCCACATGGTTTTCTATGGTCATGGCATTTGGTACTACAAAGATTTCTAATTCTACTATGATTCAATTACAATTCACAGCAACATCGTTTGACGCGTTACTGAATTGCCTGGGTTTTATTCTTAAGCCTTTTGATCCTGGTACCATTCATGTTATTGCTCATTTGGTGCATTTACATGTGACTGCATTTGATTCTATTCCTGACAATGGTGACTTGCCAAAATGTGATTGTGGTGATTCATATTTGAATTGGCTACCTCTACTTGACCAAGAAATTCTTATCTGGCATGATCATCATATTCTTATTCACTGCTCAGAGATTGTATCTTCATGTTCATCTCCATTGAGTTTCTGTTTTGTGAAATTGGAATATCTCTTCCAACATATCTTCATTTTGGCATGGTTCCATGATGTCCCCCTTGCATTTAGACCACTATGGGTTACCCATCTAACATGGATTCTGCACATTGCATGGATAGCTCATTTGGTCATTTTGGACACTTTTCCCAACTCTACTCTAGCATTTGATTTCATGGGCACTCATTGGACAACATCGATTGATCCAAACTGTTTCGAATTGATTGCTAGCATTATTCAACGGGAAATTATTGCCAACGAGATATTCACTCTTGCTCCCTCCAATAGCAACACTTGGCTACTCCATTTTATCTTCCTTGTTTGGGCCAAGCCAAATTGTGTTGTTTACGTTGGCACCATTTTGGGGGGGCTTAACTGGGCCAGAGACATCTTACCCTAATTATGTGGTAGGAACCACAAAGTTGACCATTATCCAATTTGCTTCATTAATGCTGTTGGTGGCTACCAAATCGTGGTCTTATTTCTCGTATCTTCTCCTAATTAGCAATACAATGCTGAAGACATATTCTGCAACATCAGATTCCACTTCAATGCTTCACACCTATGTCGCAGATTGTGCTCTTCTTAACTGGATTCTTATCATTGCTTGGCTTGCCCACTTGGTATGTTCAACGTGCCAATTCAAGCTTCAGATTATTTTCACCTTGCTCTCATGTCATGCAAAAATCTCTTTCAGCCTTGAGGACAAGGCTAATCAGAAGGGGAAGGGAATTGGTAGAAGACTTAGTAGCTATTGGGGCTGGATAAAGGATGATGCTTAGTTGATTGTCCGTTAGTATTAATTAATATGTATTAGCTTTATTTCTTGTTATTTTCTGTCAATTTCAATTAATGTACTGGACTGGTAGTATTAGGGCCCAGACCCATTTTAGCTTGTACTAGCCTATATAAGGCAAAACCTAAATGGTAGAGACCAGAAAATTAATCCAAAGTCTTTTTCTTCTTCTTTCTTAGTGTAGCTGCTACTGTTATTTGCTTTGGTTGAAGGAATTGATTTTTCTTCATACCAGGCTATTAGATTTAACATTGGTGTAACCATCAAATTGTCAAGTAGTCAACTGACGATCAAAATATTTTAATTTTGACAATTTATTATTAGATCTAACATTCGTGATTTATTGTTACGTTCTTATATAAAAATATATTTCTCATCAGATACACCTCTTCTCAATATGTATAAATGAAATTAAAATAACAAATAAAAAATTTCATTGCAATAATATTTCAAATTATATATATTTACAGTAAGATTTCAATATATATAATTTAATTCATGTAATGTGTCAACAGTATAATATTTTTTGAGTTGAGGAGGGTAGGAAACGTTTGAGCTTGCTGGAGCCCTCCTCCTCCCTCTCAAGTCAAGCTCAATACTGATGGTAGCCACCGCGATGAGATTGTTTTTAGCGTGGGATTTGGCCGCGTGTTCAGGGACGAGAAGGGTGCATGGATATGCGGCCTGGTTGGTCAAGAGCTTGGGGGTTCAGGAGAACCGTATGAGAAACGAATAGGTTTATTATCACCGTAAGGGAGATTAATAACATCCTTATGCGAGATTGACATGTATTTGTTAGATAGACCCTAAGTGATTGCAATAGAGCTGCTGATTGGTTAGCCAAATCTGGAAGAAGCTTACCAAGGCCTAGCACGTTTAATGTTAAAGCTCTTGATCATGAGTTAAAGCTTTCTATTTTCAAAAAATTTTACAATTAAATTTTTTAAAAATAAATATATAAAATATTTGTCAAAACGTTGGCGTTGCAATTCAATTCAAGTCGGGCTCTCGGAGCATCGAAGATCCGGAAATAGATTGGATTTGATTTGATTTGATTACGTTGTGTTAAGACAAAGAGCAATTTTGGGTCAACGAAAACCCACAACCACTTCCCGGCGCGCCACACTCAGCGAAATGAATCTGCCGCCGGCAACGACCCGGTGGCGTACAACCGCAACCCAATTCCTTGTGGCGGTTCTCGTCCTAACCACCCTCTCTTCTTCGCTTGCAATCTACTGCGACGAAGATGATTGCTACGATCTGCTCGGGTCAGCTAACCTAACATTCACATCTCTTCTCCCTCTCCAATTGCTTTTGCATCTGCTTGATCTGTTATTGTAACGTTCCCTTCGTCGTTTTTGCAGGGTTTCTCAGAATGCTAATTCTTCCGAGATCAAGAAAGCTTACTACAAGCTCTCATTGAAATAGTACCTTTCTCTTCACCTTCTCCTTAACTTGCTTTCTCTTTTCTTAATCTTATCTTAGCTTGGATTTCCTTTAAATAATTCATTTCCTTTTGGTTTTCTGTTAATTTCAGCCACCCAGATAAGACCACTGATCCAGAATCGCGAAAGCTGTTTGTTAAAGTCGCTAACGCTTACGAGGTGTGTTACTTATTCTTCTAGTTACAGCTTCATCTTCATCTTCTTTTTGTTCGGAATATCAATAATGTGTCAAGGAATTATTGATTCTGATGTAGCAGTGTGAATTATTGATGAAATTGAGCGTTTTGCAATGCCATGTGAATTGAAAAGTAACCACATTGGTCTGTTTTTGGTGAGAAATTGCTTGTCCTGTGAATGACATGAATATATAACTTATTTTCAGATTTTGAAAGATGAGGCCACGCGAGAACAATACGATTACGCAATTGCGCATCCAGAGGAGGTATCTAGATTTTCTTATTGGATAAGTTTGGTGTCCTATTAAAATTGCTCATCCCTATCATTTTTATGTTCATTGAAGTAGAATTGAGATTTCATCTCTTGATTCCAGGTGTTTTATAACACGGCACGTTACTATCGGGCATACTATGGTCACAAGACGGTGAGATTTGTTTCATTTCAAATGGCGATAATAATTTTTTGCTGTAATTGATTTAAAATGCAGAGATTTTTACACTGAATCTGATATTATTTGTGCTTGTGTACTTTTACCTGCCAGGATCCTCGTGCTGTGTTGATTGGCCTTCTTCTTATTCTTTCTGGTTTCCAGTATCTTAATCAGTCGGCAACATATAATCAGGTACTGTGGCAAATTAAGCATCATTTGGTTTACTATACCATACTAATGCAAAACTGTCCCAAAAATACGGTATAGCTTTGTATGTATGTGTAATATGCGTTTATTTTATGTGCTTGAAACGAGCTAGGGTTGTTAAACATTGTATTCAGTCCAGCACCATGTTGTAAGGTGTTTTGGATTTGTACAAACTTTTTCATCTGGCTTCATGGATGTAGAACTAAATTGTCTGTTTGTGGAACATATCTTGGCAACAAAGCTAAGTCTAGCAGTTGAGGGTTCCCTGCCAGTCTGCCACAACCCAAGTATTATTGTGAACATTTTTAACGTCATACTTTTACAATGAATCTAGATACCCTTTGCAGCTAAAATGTTACATTGAAATCTCTATAGTTTTTTATGCATGCTAAAGATTTGAAATAGATCATGGCTTTGCAATGCAATTGACTTTTGAAGATACGTACAACAATTAATTTTCTTCAAATTACTTTATTTGTTATATGTGAATTTGCTCTCTAAAGATTATAACATACAGATTAATTGCAGTGAGGTTTTTTGTTTTTTTTTTTTGTTTTTTTTGCTTAGGCCATAGCCATGGTCAAGAAGACACCTGCATATAAAAATAGACTACGGGCATTGGAACTTGAACGCAATGGAGGGATCACAAACAAGAAGAAGAGTCAGAAGAATATGGACAAGTATGATATCATTGTTAGTCTGTATAATTCTTGTATGTGATTTCCTATATCTAGATCTTTTCAATTTGATAGTCCTCCTTGCGAACTCTTATTGCCCCTGTTAAATCAGTTTATTTTCATTCATAAGATGGGATACATTTGACTATGATTTCATTTCTTTTGACAAATGACCCAATGTGAGGAATCTTTATATGCAGGAAAACAGAGGAAGACCTCAGCAAAGAGCTTGACCTGCAGATAACAGGAGCTGAAAAGCCCTCTGTATGGAAACTCATTGGTGTTCGCTTTATTCTTTTACCTTATACTTTAGGAAAGGTTAGAGCTCATATCTTTTATTTGGAAACTGCAATTACATACTATCGATATCTCATTTCTCTATTCAAATTCAAAAGTGTACATACATGAAATATGAAATTCTTTCGCACAAGTAGTGCTGAGCCTCGAAAATTAATATTGTCTTGTGCTACTACTGACTAGTTCTGTCTTTCATCCAGCTGCTTTTCTGGTATGGCTGTTGGTTTTGGAGATACAAGATTAAAAAGTGCCCTTATGCATGGGAAGATGCTTCTTACCTGACACAAAGGTCCCTTGGTCTTCCTAATGATAGATGGAGAAGTATAGGTGACTGCTTGTCCATGATGAACTTTCTTCTTTTAGACACTATGGAAGTAGAGTAGTCTGTTGTGTTGCAAAAGTAGAACCATCCTGTTTTTTATGTTTTTGTTACTTGTTCTGGATTTCTCATGCATAGCTTAACCTACTAGATCTGTTAGTGGTTCTGAACCTATTGAATTCTACTGATGTGGTGTCTGTTATTGATAGATGAAGAAACAAAGGAAGATCTTGTGCTAAGACGCTTATGGGAGAAATCAAATCTGGAAAGTTACATGGCAGAGATGCGGAAAGAATCAAAACGCAGAAGATAGCTGCTTTAGTTGTTTCAACTGCTGCTTTTAAAGTACTAAATTAATTTTACTTCTGAAATTGAACTGCAACATGATAGTTAAAATTGGAATGCTGAAAATATATTACTAAGGGATGCTTTTTTTGGGGGGGAGGGGGGGTTAGAGCAGAATTATTCAGGTAAACCACCAAATTTTGTATTGTAAACAAAATGTACTAAGTATTAAGCAGGCTGCTCTCTGGGAGTCTGTGAACAGAACACCAAAGATGACTGGTTTTGCTATTATTTTATTCTTTCAATGAAGTGGCTACTTACTACTAAGCATCAGTCTTGCAGCAATTGCTTGTTTGGCTGTGGTTTTGTGCACCTGTAATACGATAATGTTAAGTAGATTTTATAAAAACAGATTGTTATCAGAGTTATGACTTGCATATACAAATATCTGAAATCCCTCCTCCTTTTGCTCTTCCTATAGTGCCATGGTTCGTGCTGCATTGGCTTAAGAAAGGCATGCAGGGAACAAGTCGGTGATTAGGATCTTGACACTAAGATTATGCCTGGGAGTTAGGAGCTAGGAGGGAAGGGAAGAGGGTAGATGTTAACTTGTAAGTTTTCTTTCCTCTATTTGGTGTTTAAATAAATTGGGAAGAGTTATAAAGTTGTCTTAAATGGGATAAGAGAAATTTTGATTTTGGAGTGAGATGAGATAATATTTTTGGTCTTTCCATAATTTTATATAACTCAAGCATCGGGAATAATAGTTTCTTTCAATTGGAGGACTGAATATATATCAAAGAGTAGTTTCTGGTTTCTCTGATCATGATTTTGTATACCCCGGGCATTTCCGCGCAAATACATTGCATTATTCACTCGTGTGATGAAACGAAGGCATTTAGGCCTAGGATTTCTCTTCCTACCATCATTGATCTTAAAGACATGGGTATGCATTTTCTTGAACCATCAATGTTTCCTGTATTCTAATAATCGTGTCTCTTACTAAATTTCCACTGGTCCTGGGATCGTTAATATAGCAACTTAGTAAGAAAGATGTCTAATATCAACTCTTGGAGAAGATTGATGGCATTCTTAGTTTACATGATCAACTGATCCTTTCTCTCCTTGTGCTGTACCAATTGTGGAAGGCTTTAAGCAAGCTTTTTGAATATGCATTTTCGTACTTATTTATTAGTTATTACTTATTTTATTCAATGAATTATGGTCTCAATTATAGGACCTATGGAGTGTAATTTAATAGGATTCAAAGTAGTTTTACATATTAGATTATATCCAGGGTATTAGATCATTCGCACAGAATAATTGATCACTTTATCATTATGTCATAGTGTTTATTGTTATAATTTGGTCATATGGTTTTTCAAATTGGAATTAGCTCACTCTAAAACTCTTCTCACTTTAGAGGGTAAACTAAATCATTATTGCGGTCCTCTAAGAAATCAATGGTTAAAATTTGAAGAATATTGTAGTTTGTTTTAAATAAATATGTAAGTATATGATCACAACTTTAATGTTTGATTAAATCCACCAAATGACACATTTAAATGCAAATCAAATGATCTCCACCATCTTGGAGGTATGCAAGAGAAGAAGACATTACATGTTTTGTTAAAACTATATTGTTGTTAATGCATAGTAGCAAACTTATTTTTCTTCTTATCTCTTACCTTTTCCTTATCTTATTACTCATTTTCATTGTTTTGAAAACTAGGTTTCGATCGGTTGAACTGGGAACCGGTCAAGTAACTGATCCATTTGAAATATATATTGGTAGATATCATTAGTGGTCAAGAACCGGTCAAAACCAATGTTATTAAACCGGCCAGAACAATTTGAACCGGCCATAAAGTTCAAAAAAGTATATATTTTGATTTAAAATTTAATAAATATATTTTTTATTTGAATAATGCCTAAAATACATACATGTATTATTGTTTTCTCCACTTTTATTCATTTTTTATCTTAAAAAATATACATTATCATGATATTATGTCAATTTTAAATTTAGTTTAACTTAATTTTGTTAATATTTATGTTAAAAAAATTATTTAACATATTATATAATAGTAATAAAAATGTTTAATTATTACCCGTTCAATCACAATTTGATTTCGGTTGAACCATTAAATCATGAACAAATCTAATTGTTAAAACATTACTCATTTTTGTACTTTTTATTACTTTATCTCTCTAAATGAAGGTGTAAATTGATGGTGGCGTACAAAATATTAGTGGAAGACGTGGAGGTTATACTTGGTTTAGATAGACGATTTTTTTTAGTGGGGGCACTAGGGCTGAGATTGTCTTTAGTGGGTAGCTTATGGTGGAATAAGGGCAACAAAAGGTAATGAAGCTAAGGGGTGGCAAACGGATGGTGGAGATTAATTTTTGCACCCTCGTGTTTAATTTTTTACACATCCTAATACCTATAATTTCTTTTTAAATTTTAAAACAAATGAGTGTGTAAAGTCGGATTAAGATCCTCTCATGTGTTAATTTCACATGACCATGTCATGTGAAGATCTAAACCTTTAATTTTTTTTTAATGAAATCTGGACCATTAATGGATATATAGAGAGATAATATTAAAATTGTGCAAGAAATAATACTAACCATCAGATTTTATTAAAAAAATAATTAAGGGCCCAGATCCTTCACATGACCATATCATGTGAGATTAACACATGAGATGATCCAAATCCGTGTAAAGTCTGGTTATAACAAGCTATTCCGTTACCCGTGTATCTGACTCACGGTCGTAGAACCTACAGCTACAGGGTGTTCAATCAGAAAAAAGATTTGGTTTTTCCTGGAATTCCCAAGCCCACCGACGATGTCAAGCATGTTTTGGATTGCCTGGAGAAGATACAAATTTATACATTGCTAATGAACACAACTGAGATTTTGCATACACTACACAAGAAAATGGCTTTTGATAACTCTTGGATCAATCCATCCTTGGTTGGTCAAAACAGCTGTGTGTGCTGGGAAGTTTTTCGCTCAGGAGCAGTTGAGAGAGCTTGATAAATGCAAGTTTGTTCACCGCGTTGTCAAGAAGGAGAAGGTTCTGATCTTTTGCCACAACATTGCACCTGTGAAATTGTTTATAGAATATTTTGAGAAGTACTTTGGATGGCAAAGGGGCTGCCAAGTTCTGGCGCTAACCGGGGAGCTTGAGCTCTTCGAAAGAGGGAGAATAATGGATAAGTTTGAGGAGCCTGGTGGAGCATCAAAGATACTCCTTGCTTCAATTACAGCTTGTGCTGAAGGCATAAGTTTGACAGCAGCTTCTCGTGTGATTATGTTGTGTATCAACTATCAACTCTTGGTGACAGGTTCATTGGAGGAAGATAAACACTCTTTTTCCTCTAAATATGAAGAGCATCATTCCCAATGTGCCTTCAATTCTTCCCAATCCAATCTAGTCTCCTATCTAAATTTTGCCGAACTTCTTGCAGAATCAAAACCTGCAAAGAAGATGAAGCTCAGATCAGTAAAATTGGAGAATGAGTAGAAGTTGTCGTTGACGCAAGAACATCTCAGTGCTTGATATGGAAGTAGTATTTTAATTGGATTGTATTATCTAACCTATGTGTATGGCTTAATGATTTATAGTCTTAGTTATATCTACCTGCAGAATCAACGTTTTGTATTTCTTATGTATTAAGACTGATGTTTTAATGATATATGATGAGACTTCCATCTCTTTGTTTTAGTCAAATATATTTGCAATTTTAGTTAGTGCGTGTCAAATTACTTAGTTTTTTGCTATGTCGAAAAACACAACTCAATGTACAATTTGAATTTTTCCCTCTTAGTCATTTGAAGAATGGGTATAAGTCTCATTTTTTCATATGTACTCTCAGTTTCACTTTAGGGTGGCAATTCTTTAATTCCCAACAACCTACTTTGCCAATGTGTATACTCTTTTAAATGAAAAATGAAAAATATGTAATTGGATCCACGAGTAAAAGGCTTTACAATATCAACACACATAAATTAAATCCTAAATTTGTCATGTCTTTTTTCAAAATATGAATGGTAGTACATGATTTAGAATACTGAGTTATGTTTTTACTGTATTATCTTGCTTATTATTATCTCTTTTGGCTTCTATGTCTACAATGTATTATGTTAATATTTTTTAGTATGTTTATCTCAGGGCTGAAATATATGCAACGTTTATCTCTCTTTTTGGTAAAGTAATGAACAATCTATTTGATTTTCTCCACTCAGAAAGTATTTGAAGGCTAAAAATCATCAAGCAAATTAAAAGAAATATCTTTTCCATTAATACCTCTGATCATATTTTGTCAATGCAATTAATGTTTAATGTTTAATTAAGAAAATGATTATTTATATTTATGGACTTAAATATAGTAATGGTACTGTAACCAATAAAAAAATAGTATTGGTACATCTTAAAGTAATTACTTCTTGTCAGAGGAAAGGTGGCAGATGGCGTATGAAAATCCTTCTCTTTTTCTTTCAGGCTAACAGAAAAGTAGCATGATTCCTGAGAACAGAACAATGGCTGCTGCTATTTGCTTCCTTTGCTTTGCTGTCTCTTTGTGATAATACCGCAAGTTAGCGCCTTTGTTATCTGTGATAACGACAGAGGCAACTATACAACCAACAGCAGCTACGCCTCCAACCTCAACACCGTCTTATCCGGCATCTCTACCCACAGAGAAATCAACTACGGTTTCTACAACCTGTCATACGGCGAAAACGAGGACAAAGTTTATGTCCTCGCGTTGTGCAGAGGAGATATTGAGCCAGATGAGTGCTGAAGAAGACTCAACAATTCCGCATTATATATCAGAAATCGGAGTCTAAAACGAAAAGAGGCAGTTCAGTGGAGTGGATGGTCCATTTTGAGGTACTCCAACCGCTCAATATTTGGCGTCATGGAAGCTGAACCAACCGATTACTTCATCCAGCAGACAAAAGTAACTGGGACATCTGTAAATGAGTTCAATGAGGTACTGTTAGAACTACAATTTATTATTTGTTCTTACAGTTTAATTTATGAATTCATTTTTCCCACTTGTATGTTTAACAGAAAGATCAATTAAATTTTGTTTTGTTAAACAAATTAAGACACCATTGAGTATAGATATATCCTGTGTGGAAGGGAACTTGCACGGAGATTTTAAGTTGAAATATCACTTTTGAATGATATGCCAAATTAAACAAGGCTATCGAGGGAAGAAATTAGTGGAAGACATCATATATGCAGAGGACGAGGAAGAATGATTGGTGGAGTGACCTGAATGTGAGTCATGTTCAGCTGAATGTCTTCTCGTTCTGCCATGCATGAAAAATGCTGGTTCCAAAGGAAATGGCATTTCAACTGAGAGATTATGAAGATATGAAACAACAGTTCCCATTCCAGGTCTGTCGTCAGGATTTTCTTGGACACACAATAAACCAATCTGCATACACCTCTCAACTTCGTTTGGACAATAAGATTCTATCAGAATTGGATCCAGCAACTGCAATGGTGATTCATTCTTCCATTGATTCCAAGCCTGAAACCATAAATGAAATAGATTTCCCTATCATTGCCCTTCTTAATTTGTATTTCTTTCTATCTCTTTCGATCTATGGTCAAGTTGAGGCTGTGACATTAAGTTACAAAAGAAGAAAACAAACAGGAATTTGATACTCACATGACTCAAGAGGTCATCAACACGATATGAGTCAAAAGAACAAGAATTCTTTTTCCCGCTAATAATCTCGAGAACCATAACTCCAAAACTGAAAACATCAGGCTTCACGAAAAATTGTCCATGCATTGCATATTCAGGAGACATATAACCACTAAGGAAAGAAAAGAAAAAAGATAAATTAGTATTCAAATCTCATTGTTTCTTTGATATTCTTGTGTTAATAAATAAACGAAGCGGATAAATGACAATTAATTTTTGGGACAAAGACTATAGTGGTAAAAATAAGGCTTTAAGACATCAGGGTTTTTTAGCCGACCCGACTACTCATTCGGCCTGACGCATTGGAATTTCAAAATAGATCCTCCAGACTAGAGCAAGGCCAATTCATGCTTATCCATAATCTACCCATAATCTACTTCGTTTTTCAAATTAGATTATGTATAAATGTTTATTGTTAATTAAACCTCACAGAAAAAGAAAACTTTCAAAATTCCAAATATTTACAGATCAAAGTGAAAAGTGGAAAATTATTAACATAATATACCTTCTGAAGTGGTGTTATTGGTGGAGGGTGAAGGGAGTTGAACCACAACAGGTCTAATACGGTGGTTACATTGAAGAAACGATAAGGATCAAATCTAAGACGACAACTGGGTTTTGTAACCTCTCCCCCCACCCAGCCTTCACAACAAGTTGGGATTTCAAAGATAGCGTTCTCCAAGCAGTGATTTCATTGCTCCTCTGTTAAATCAGGCATACACTGCACATAGCCATACAGAGTTATATAATTCTTGGTCACCTTACCAGAAGCGTACTTGCGACAAGAGTCACCGGATACGGCTTTGTCTTTCAGGTTTCTCATCCAGCTACTAAGTACCTGTTAAACATACAAGTGGGAAAAATGAATTCATAAATTAAACTGTAAGAACAAATAATAAATTGTAGTTCTAACAGTACCTCATTACAGCCGTCCCAGTTACTTTTGTCCGCTGGATGAAGTAATCGGTTGGTTCAGCTTCCATGGCGCCAAATATTGAGTGGTTGGAGTACCTCAAAACGGACCATCCACTCCACTGAACTGCCTCTTTTCGTTTTTAGACTCTGATTTCTGATATATAATGCGGAATTGTTGAGTCTTCTTCGGCACTCATGTGGCTCAATATCCCCTCTGCCCAACGCGAGGACATAAACTTTGTCCTCGTTTTCGCCGTATGACAGGTTGTAGAAAATGTAGTTGATTTCTGTGTGGGTAGAGATACTGGATAAGACGGTGTTGAGGTTGGAGGCGTAGCTGCTGTTGGTTGTATAGTTGCCTCTGTCGTTATCACAGATAACAAAGGCGCTAACTTGCGGTATTATCACAAAGAGACAGCAAAGGAAGCAAATAGCAGCAGCCATTGTTCTGTTCTCGGGAAGCATGCTACTTTTCTGTTAGCCTGAAAGAAAAAGAGAAGGATTTTCATACACCACCTGCCAAAATGCAGAGATTTTTACACTGAATCTGATATTATTTGTGCTTGTGTAGTTTTACCTGGCAGGATCCCCGTGCTGTGTTGATTGGCCTTCTTGTTATTCTTCCTGGTTTCCAGTATCTTAATCTGTCGGCAACATATAATCAGGTACTGTGGCAAATTAAGCCATACACATACACATAGGTTAGATAAGGCGGGTGGACGGAGATGAGGCGAAAGCATCGCTGTACATAGAAGAGGGGGTGCCAGCGGAAAGGGCAGAAGCTCTTTTTTTATTAAAAAAAATAAAAGGAGAAGCTCTTCATGGCTTTCGTTTTCCATTCTCTTTCGAGTTAAATAGCATTACTGGCCAAACAAATTGCTATCTAACACCAAATCACAACAATGAAGTACGAAAGCTTATTAATGGTGCCATTACATCACACATTTGAACGGTGCACCCAAAGTTATTGATCTTGTCCCACAATATTAATTTCTCCAAGATTCCAACAATAACCATAGCACATGCACATCACTACACAATGAAAAAAATGTGCTAAAAAATAATATTTTCTCGTTAAAAGTTTGCAACCTGTTTGAAACAACTTAATTTAATTGCCTACAGAAATTTACATAGAGAAAGTATATATAATTGAAATCCTAGAGTTCTAGTTGAAGGTCACACAAGCCTAAAATCCTACATGAACTATTTTCTTTGTACCTTAAAAGGTCCTTCCTTGTATAGAATAATATAGAGGCCCTCAGAAAACAAAAGGACCCCCCCAAAAGAGATGTTACATAATTAAAGACAAAATCATGACCTGTCATTTGTCCCTCTTTACCTTTTCTATCAGTTTACCTTGTGATTCTTCCATCTCCATTTTAAAGAAAAAGATGATGATTCATTGATTCCCAGGTGACCAGAAATCAGCACCGTTGGTGCTGGGCACGTGTAGGGTGCAGGACACAGGGATCAAGCAGAGTCCCCTGCTTCTGAGGTCCTTCTCCTCCTCCACTTCCACTTTCTCTCCATCGTTTTCTCCGTCCCCCTGAAATAACGCACACACGATAAAAATGTGAAGTCATCAAGAGTTACCTTAATTGGCAAACTTTCACACTTAACCCAGTGTTGTCCCTTTCAAGAGGGCCCTACCAACTTATGCCTACTTGAACAAGATAATAATAGCGCCCACCCATGTAACATTTAGCGGTTATGTGCTATAATTAATTTGCAAGGAAATCTTTTAATTTTCATGATGATATGAGAGATGGATGAAGGCAAGCTTTGCAGGTAAGGGGAGAGGATTTTGGAAGAGGGGCTTTATGAATTATGTGATGAAGAAGGAGAGAAGGTTGATTATAAATAAAAAGGGAGAAACTGAAGCTAGTGTGAAGTGGCAGAAAGTGTAGGAGACATTTGTAACGTCACTGTTGATTTTGGTTAAACTTTTCTGAAAAAGAAAAGAAAAGATCTAGACTTCGGCTGAGTGAGTGGGCCCTTTCCGAGAACGGCTTCGGTTTGCACCGCCTTGTTATTTCTCATGCTTTCCAAACACGAAGGTTTGCAACACTCAATTCTACTGCTGGTGTGAGGATTGTGTTAATGAATGATCTATAAATACCTACGTAAACAAACAATCATACATATGCCCTACTAATGCTGGTCACTAAAGTCCACCAATGTTTATTTCTAAGTGTGTATTTGTATAAGTTGAACATAAATTGAAAGTGTTTTTATTCTTAATAGTGTGTTTGCATGAACATATAGGTGAAATTTGTGACGATATTTGTATATTTTAAAAAAAAAAGCTTTTAAGTTTAGTGGTGATTAAAAACGGTTACAAAACAAGTGTGTGGCTTACATATCCATACCATTAGAATTTACATGTGAGCACTGAAAATTAAAATGGTTATGGTTGGTTGTTGTTGATTATATGTAGTACGAGTTTCTCCTTCACATGCATAATGCGAAAGCAGGGGAGCAATAAATATCTTTAAGGTATGCAAGAAAAAGCAAATATGCAAGCTAGTATAGTGATGTGACAAATCTACCCAAGTCAAAGAGTGCAAAGCCAGTGAATGTAAGCGTTTTTAATGGGAAATAAAAGCTACTGGGCAGATTCATAACTATCCCAACCCCACCTTAAAAAAAAATCAAGCTATTGCAAAAATTAGTACCTCTGCTCCTATTTTGGGGTTTGTTTTTAATAATAATAAAAATTTAGCAAAATAAGGCATAAATTTTTTTTAGCAAAGTATGACACTTTGTGTCATGTTGGTAGCTGAGCTGGGTTTGAACTGCTATGTTGCTATTTGAAGATGAAGGAGGCGGGTAGTGGTATAGACGAAACAATGAAATAAAAAAGAGAAAAATTAAAAATTAAAAGAAGAGCAACAAACAAAGAAAAATCGATAGCGGGTAGTGATGGGTAGTGGTGGAGGAGGTGGTTAGTGGTAGAGGTGAAACAGAGAAATAATAAAAGAACAAAATAAAAGAAAAATCATGTATAGAGGATAGAAAAATTCTTCCTTAATAATAAAAAGCTCTTGTATGAAGAAAATTCTCCGAAAGGGTAGAAAAAAACCCGAATGGGAGAGAAAAACCTCCTCCCCTTGGGGAGGCAGGGAGGCTGCAAAAGGTTTACTGTGCGGCGCTCTTGGAGTCTCTACTAACCTCTTAAAAGATAGGTTTGTTGATCGTTAAGATCAGATCAAACTTTCAAGAAGGTCAAGTAACAGGTCAGACCAAACTTACAAGAACGTAAGAGCCTTTGCTATCCTCTTTAAAGATAGGTTTAGCAACTTATCCTATCCATTGCCACGCTTGCTCGGGATTATATAAGTTATATTATGCAGCAAGTGCAAATCCAATGTTAGCCATATCTCTAATCTTTAGAAATCTCGCCTACTTTTATCGTGTATATGCACTTCCATAACACAAGATTAAATCTAATTCTGTAGTATATTGGAGTATAAAACTTTCTAGGACAACATTTGTTTAATTCTTGATATAAGCTTAATGAACCAGCTCTATGAGGAGACTCTCAGCAGCCAAAATAAAATTAAACCCCTAATAATGAAACTTAGCTATTTTCAGAAATTAAGCATAATCCGTGCTGAAATCAGGATTTTAACAACATAAATAATGGGATCTCAGAGGATGATCTATCGGTCTACAAACCAATCAAAGCCAAATAGTAAAGATAATTGCTTTATGGAAGGTAGAATTAATAAATAATTAATGGCAGAACTACTTAATGGCGGTTATGATTAGAAAATAAAAACATTGTGATGATAGTAGGATGTGTAACACTGAATGAGATGTTATAATGTTTTGTGGCCAGATAACACTCTGTCAGAGACTTTGGGCTCTGAAATAATAAGTGTATTGCTTATAGTGTGCGATTTATGTCAGTAATATAATTATTCAAATTATCTTTGGTGTTTTAACACTTTGGTCTGACTTGCCGAATCAAAGAGAGGAGAATTTTGAGGAAAAATAATACATTGACACTCCAATACTACCTCTACCATGCTGAGAGAGATAATAGAATAGTGAGAAATGAGAACTGTGTGATGAATGATGTGATAAGAAAACAAGAAAGAGATAGGAAAAGAGTGTGGGTGTGAATGTCTCAAAACCATGCAATTTTATCAATCTAGCATGACAAGGGTAAAATATGGATCTATTGGACGAGAAACTTGAAAGAATGGAAGACAAAATTGAGAGCAAGGTTTTATCTAGTGTGGATAAAAAGTTGAGGCATGTGGAGGACAAGCTGGAAAGATGGGAAGTCAACTTCAGAGAGGCTTTTGTTTAAATTAAAAAGGTTCTGGGAAAGCATAATGGAGAGTAACTTATCTGGAATAATTAATTTCCTACTTCCAGCCATGGGGACAAGGCTAATTTTCCAGAGGTAGAACTGATGGAATCCCAGAGGAGGATTCGTTGGTCTACAAAGCAGCCAGACTAAACAGCAAGGGCACTGACCCATAACAATTACATTAGAAAAATTAAGTAGTGGCAGGACTGTTTAATGGTAGTTATGTTTAGAAAATAACTACTAGTAGTTAGTTATTAAGGAGTATATGAGACACACATAGTAGGGTGTGTAGTGTGTGATTTCTATGTCAGAAATATAATCATTTAGGTTACCTTTGGTGTTCTAGCAATAATCATCCAAACAACATCATAAAAGATCAATAGAACATGAATTTACGCCAGGTGTATATGTTTTAGATCAGGAATAAACATTTTCCAAGAAAGTTCTGAAAGACAGGAATAATAGAAACATCCCCTCACAGTGTTGGTTTTTTACAATTTCAGTAGTGTTAGCACTAGGACCAACTACACAATTAGATTGAAAGACCATATGCTTTTATGCACCTAAAAGAAGATGCAACATGCACTACAGGCTCAGTATCCACTACACGTTGCTTTGTTTGTAAAACTTGGTGTCAAGAACTTGCTTGCCACACATTGCACAAACTCCTGCAAAATAAAACACATTGGGAATTGAGTCATGTACATTCATGATAGAACATATTTAACTATTGTACCAAAATGAAAAATGTATAGTGGCACATGTAAAACATCTTAACATTGAATATCACCTTTAGTGTAAGCACAGGTGTGGCAGTACTTGCCATCCTGGTGCACTTGCTGCTTACAAATAAGGCACTTGGTCTTTCCGTAAGGGGTCCATCTGCAAGAAATCAATTAATAAGTACACTCTTTACAGATTACTCATGATGAAACATGCATAATGGAACAAATAAGAGAGTTAAAAAATGAGAAAAAGAAAGACAGCACAAGAAGCTAAGGAAGAATAGATTATTCGTAAAGAACATTCTGACGGTATTGAGAATCATTTATAATATAAGAGCAAGATAAAAGCATACACATTTACAAAAAGGAATACGCCGCCTCCTTCAAGTGCACTTGTTTATGTACTTTGAAAGGAACTGACACTATTCCAGAATGTGATTCTTTCTAAAGAATCTAAACAAAGAGCTTGATGGTTTTTAGACAGCTATTATGCAAGAACTATACTTATTATTACAAGTGCAACACTAGCAAGCAGTGCTTAAAGTATTGAGCATCAATCATACGTCTAAGACTAAGTGCACACACATTATAACAACATATGGAATATAAGAAGCTAAAATACGTCCAAGCATATTATGAAGTAAGTTTGAACCTCTTCGCTATATTTAAAATATTTTCCAAAACCACACTGATCAAAATACAGATATCCAGTTTTAGTTGTCAAAGAAGTTTGAAACAAAACTAAATTGAGGGCTTAACTGTGATTTTGTGAAGGAAAGTCGCCCGTGTGAAGTTATGGGCAAGATACCAATACTCATACCACAAAAAAAGTTATCCAATAGAATGCAATGTAATATCGGATATAACTGTGTTCAAAATTCAAAGCTGTATAAAAAATACAGAAAATTTAATTAAGGAGTCAAGTCCTAATACCCGTCAATAATCGAGTAACTTGTTAAAAAATATATAATCAAAATAGCCAACTAGTTCTCCATCACTGAGACTATCATCCAGAAAAAATAGATTTCTTGCCCAACTAGTACCTTACAGCAACTACAAAACCTATATGTAAAAGCACATTGGTCCAAAAGAAAATTCAAACCAAGTATAAGGTGATGAAGGGGAGATTACTGGGACCAATATCTCCCATGCATAGAGCAGATATGTATAGCACCTTATAAAGTGATGCATACAAAATCAAAGCCTATTGTTCCAAGGTTGAATCTCATCCTAACAATTTCAACTCTGCCAAAATATTAGCCCCCATCTCAATGGTACCATTTCAACAAATGAAAGATAGTAGCACAAGTAGCATTGAGATTCAAAAGTGAAAACGGAGGATAGCATGAAAACAGATTTCCATAGTGCCAAGTGAAATTTTCCCCCAAAGTATCCACCTCAAAAATTGCGATATAAGCATGTGAAAATAATTTTCATTCCAATCCAAAGTTTCCCTATGAAACTGAAAATGCTTAATTTGGCATATTATCAGCAGCCAAATTATGTTTTTCACACCCAAATTTAAAATCAAGAAACAAATTTATGCGAGTAATAAAAAAATAGAATTTTTATAGTTGAAGGTCAAAGCGAACCTGTTCTTTTTGGAGAGGAGCTTGTTCTCGTTGATCTTGCGGCCACCGCCCTCAGTAGTATTGCTGGCACCTTCTTTCCACTTGTCTGGTACAATCACCTTGGATAATTTCTTCTCACCTGCAACCCCAAATCCAAAGTTAACAAAAAAAAAATGATTTTTTTTACAGAGAGAACTATAGCTTGAAGAGAAGGACGAGAAACTCACACTTCTCGCACACCATTGCAGATGCTAATGGCTCTGATTACTGATTCAATTCTGAATTTCACGATTCGAAAAATCGAAAAATCGAAAATCGAAACCCTAATCAGAAAAGTATACCCCTTTTACCTTGTTTGAGCGTGTTGTTCAATCTCACGATTAACCCTTCTAAGTTCTAATGAATCTTTGTTTCGAGATTTTCCAACCCCATGGACAAAATTACCCTTTTCGTGGAGTCTTTATTCTATGATTTTTTTAAACCAACTTCTTTCTTATCTAAATTTTTGTATTGTTAATAAAGTAAAATATATTAATTTAAAAAAATATAAAGACTAAAGAATTTAGTAATAAATATTTAAAGATTTTATTTGATTTTTGTTAATTTTGACAAGCATTTTACAAGGTGCCCATCTAATTACATTAAATAAATATATATATATATATATATATATATATATATATATATTTATTGAGAGGAAGAGACTAAAACTAAATAAAAATTATAGTAGGAGTAGAGGATGCAGCCTCCTCTCCTTTCGGAAAAATATTGTTTCTATCTTTTTCTTTATGTGCATTAAATTTGTGTAGTTCTTTCAATATTTATAAGAAATATAGACATATATTCACTTATCATTGTTATAACACATGTGAGGATCTAGGGTAGGGTGTATTTGATTGTGTTTTCAATTTTTTTGTTTTTAAAATTGTTTTCTAAAATAGTTTTTAAGAACTACTTTTTAGAACAATAAAAGAAAAGAACTTGTTTGGTAATATGATTTTAAAAACATTTTTGAAAATAAAAAATAATTCCTTTTAATTACAGTTATGCTATTAATGAAATGAATGAAAACAACATATTTTCCGTGTCTTGGTTGTTTCTGAAACAAAAGCTGAAAATAAAAAATAAAAACAATTTTTTTCTGTTTTGGTTTTTCTGTTTTAAAAACAAAAAAATAGGAAACTGTTTTTAAATTAATTTTAAGAAAACATCTTAACCAAACAAGTTTTTTTGTTTTTTAATTTTATTACACATGGACCCATACGAAAAGACACTAGTTGAGAAATCAGCTATTAAATTAAATTCTATAGGAATAAACTGAAACAAAAATTATAATTTTTGTTGGTCTATTTGTATGAATAATTTTAGTTGTTACATTTTAAAAGATATTGACTTTGAAATCATCTGGATCAAGTAATTGATTTGTAGTGGTGAAATACTCTTAAGTTTAATGCTTTACATGCTTCAATCAATTTGATAAGTTTTTTTGATTAAATACATTTTATTGTATACTAATTGCTATTATATATTTAAATTTATCAATTTGAGAAGTGTAATTTTATTTATAATTTTAGTGTTACAAATATTGTACGAAAACACATGAGAATTAAAAAATTGCATAAAAAATATAGTACATAAAAAATTGGTTACAAATATAGTTCATAAGAAATTGCATAAAAAGGATAAAGCAATCATAATGTACGAAAACACATGAGAATCAAAAACTAAAAATGATTATTGAAGATAACATTAACAAAGCACGGATGAATAGTTTTTGACAAATAAAAGCGTTGAAACCAACTCATACCTAACAACTCATTACCCCGAACTACTCACAAAGCAACACTAAAACAAGTTTCTCCAATTTTGTGGTTCGTCTTTTACTCAAAAGAAACATTTCTTTTGCGATAGCTAGTCAACCTTTCATGTCAAGATTTTCAAACATGAATCAAAGAAAGTATTCATTCATGCAACTTGAAGTGCAGCCTTGATATTTTGGATAGTGCTTGAGATGAACCTATCAACAACATTTAACTCTGTTGTGAGGTTAGCTGTCTGGAGGTTATCAAGCACCGTTTGTATGCCAAATGTAAGCAGGCATCCACCACCATCAACGCCGCTACCGCCACCACTTGAAGTCCCAATGCTACTGTTGTTTGAAAAACCAGATGGAAGAATAGAAAAACCTGAAGGCAAGAGGGTAATACATTCACTATCTCCACCACTCACCACCAAGTTGGAGGATTGCTGAGTGATAGGGGCATACACTATCATCGAGCCAGAGGTATCAGTCCATGATTCTTGCAAATATAGCAAAGTGCTCTCTGCATTGCCATAGTTACCAGCCTAAACAAAGAATATTTATTTGTTAGTGCAATTAATTAAGGTGATGATATTGTATCCATATGAGCACATGCACTTGAAATCAACATTCAAACTTACATTATTACAAGCTCCAATGATGGACACACAATTTCCTTGTCCTTTGCTGATATGAAATATCTCCTGGTTTGGTCCATCGAAGTCCCATTTGTCTCTATGTCGAACCTCACGTAGGAAATCATACAACATTTGTGGCGAAACTGGCATCAAAACAGAAGTTGCAACACTGATCACATTGCCTGGAGCTTCACCAGGATGATCGACACGTTTCCTGGACATGAACCTCGTCTCATTGTTACCGATGTGAATGACTTCCCACTTTCCAGAAGATGATGAAACACAAACCCCAGACCAAAAGTAATTGGTCATGCGTTGCGCCAGCTTCAACATACTTTTCCTACCACCTTGGGTGATTCCTACATGCAGGGATCAAAATGTTTATGAAAAATCAAATATAATATGCATGTGATGATAGTGTGACAATGCAACATGTATAATATAATACCTGGGGTATCCCCAAATGAAATGGAAGAGGACATGAGTATTGCAAAGTATTGGCACTGCCTTTTGAGACTTGCGACCCATCTATGAGCACCAAAGCCAATGCCAGAGCTAACCAAAGGGCGATAGAGTTGGTGGACAACACTCTCGTCATATTGGGAATGATCAACCCATGTAATCTTCATATATGCAACAATGAAACAAACTAATTAAGTAAAATATACAAAGTGTTTTATTAAAATAATATAATTGGATTTGAGTTATGATTCACAGACATCTTTTAGGGTTAGACACCCAGAGAGAGAAAAAAAGAGAAGAGAGATAAGTAGTGAATGTGATATATGATTGATGCGATAAGAAAAGAGATAAAGAGAAAAATAGTGCAATACACTGTTTATATATTTATATATTTATGAATATATTTGTTAGGCCATGTAACACTTGCCTTGGAAAAACCATTTGATATGTCCTGCACAACACATCCAGAAGGAAGCCTCCTACAGCCCATGAATGAATTTCTGTTGTCAACTGATACATCAACAACAGCCCACACATTTTCTGCATGTTTCTTGCAAAACCTCAGAATATTCATTTGTCGAACTGGGACAAGTGGGGTAGGTAATTGAAGCTCAACATTCATCTAAAATGCAACAATATAATTAATCCTATTAAACTCGACCCAAATGTATAAAATTTAACAAACGCAACACAGATAGAAAAATATATACCATTATCAAATCTCCACTCATGGCTCCAAACACGCCACTAGATATCGCATCCACGCTGACAACTCTACCAACCACAGATGGAAACATCTCTGACCACATATCCTATAGATGGAAATAATATATTATTTAACAAATTTAAAGACTAAATTATGATAATTAAGAAGTTGGATATTATATATACCGCATTCATCAATGTCTCCACAAGGTCAAAACTGTTGATTAGTACTTGCCCAGTTTCTCTCGATGCTTCAGTCACATAACCAACGGGTTTAGGACTGATATAAGGAGATTGAATCCTTGCATACACCTCATGGTTTAGTACTTCTTTCCTCCTATCTGAACTCTCAATCCAAAGAGGGCTATCTGGCTGGGCCATCTTAATCAATTCATCCATCGCACCTAATGCAAGATCTACAAGCATAGATCTTTCGAGTTGGCCTTCATTTCCCATTAATCTCATTGGTGATCTAATATCAGAAAGCATAGGAGGAGGTGGAGTGCCCAAAACTCTGTCTCCCACTTCTTGGCCCGTTGGAAAAGGCATGCTAAAATTGCTGGAACCACCAACCAAATTTGCTGCACCATAATTTGGGGTTGGTAGAGGCATGGTACCAGCCGATGCGAACCCACCTATACGACTCAATTCATGCCTTAGTCGAGAATTCTCTCTTTTTAGATGGTTCACTAGCAGTGAAATTTGACCACTAATGCCTGGGCCACCGCATTTGTTGCATGATGCATTTGCCATAGCTTCCTTTATCACAGTGTTCTCTGCTCTAAGCCTCTCATTATCTTGCTTAAGATGAAAGTTTTCATGGCGTTCCCGTTGAACCTGATTCAAGGAAAATGATTCATTTAATACATAACCAAACGAGTACATATATAAATACTAATGTACTTCAATTTACCTTTGACTGGGTTCTTTTATTCTGAAACCAGTACTTGACTCTATCTTCCTCCAAGCCAATCTTTTTACTAAGATCTGATCTTTGATGCTCATCAAGATAAGGACGCTTCTTGAACAAACTAAAAATTTAAGAACAATTAACAATGAAAATGAAAAACATCCTATACCAAACATGTAAATCACAATTATACAAAAGATTGCAAATTTTCATAAAGTCATACGACTCAAGCTCCTGAACTTGTTGAGAAGTATGTCTGTGGTACTTCTCTTTCTTCTTTTGTGATTGGTCATTGCTAGTAGTATCTCGATCATCACCGGAAGCACCTTCAACGTTATCACTTCCAGGCACGTTTTGATACTCATCAGCCCCGATTTCGATGTTGCCCTCCATTTTAGAGTAATCCTAATAGTGACAAAAAATCAACAAAAAGGAATAAACAATGTATATAATGGGGTGATAAATGATTGATTTGATAAGAAAAAAGAGACAAAGAGAAAAATAAAGATGTTATAAATGTCTGCACTGTTTATATGTTTATGAAGATGCATAAACAAAATTTAGAGACACATAGAAAACAAAGAGAAAATGGAGCATACAATGGATAAATATTAGATTAAAAAGATTTTGGATTTTGGATTTGTTGTTTGACTTTAAAACCATATTGAGTCAGATGTTAAATATTATTATTGCATAAAAATCTTTAAAGATGATTTGCTACAATGTCTAGCTCCATGCATGCCTTTAACCCTCTCAAATTAATCAGAAAACATGATAAGAGAACCCATTTTTTCCGATCCAAAGATCACAAGTGGTCCTCAAGCAAGCAATGTTACATAATAGGGATGCCATGATACATACAATTTGATTCACACCACTGAATACACCTCTCACGCTCCCTCACTGAGATAGGTTAAAAAGTAACAAAGAAAGGTATAAGAGAGAAATTGACATGGAAACCAACCCACCCGAGTAAGAGACAATGCCAGAAAAAAGTTTTTCCTAACAAAATTTAATTTTACATCCTCTCACAAACTCCTCTCTCTTTTTGAGATTTGTGGAAGAGAAAAAGATAGAAAACATACAATATATCTTATCACACTTGTACGAAAAAATATTCTTGATTCAACAGTAATGATAAATAAAAAATCAGAGTGAACTTACAATATTGAACTCAAAGCCAACCAGATAGTCAAAGGCTTAAACTGATAAAAACAATATGTTTTTTTTTTGAGTCTGAGTTTTTCAAGGCACTATCACTATCAGTATCAAATTATATACTACAGTGAAGATGCTTTTTGAGTTCTGGTCTCTCTTGACTTTTAAATCAAATTAGTCAAAATCTATATAAATAAATATATATAGTCAAAATTTGCTTGAGGTTTGAATTAATAATAAAACTAATTAGCTATTGAAGACACTTTATATTATTAATTATATTATATATTAATTGTAAAATTCTACTTACTATAAAATTTTAATTTGTTATTGACTCCACTTTATAATATTAATTTTCCTAAATATAAAAAGTAAAATATTACTACATATAATTAAAATACTAAATAGTAAATTTAGTAAAAATATTAATTGTTATTCAAAACTTGGGAAAACTTTAAAATGATTAAACTTCACTAAGTAATATTATTTTGACTCGAGGGCAATCATGTAAGCAAAAGCTGTAAATAAAATAATATTTATTTTAATGGTCATGATTTATTCATATCATTCTTACATAAGAAGGTTTTCTCATAAGCTATATATATATATATATTATTCTATGTACAAAAGACAAGCTTATACAAAACTTTATTAAAATTTATAAATAATATATTTGAGAGTTATTTTTTATTGTAAAGATAATAAATTAAAGATAATTGTATTGAGATATAAAAAATTCCAATGTAATTTCATTTACTTTATATTTTTTTAAAGTTTTAAAAATATATTTCTTTCATGATAATGTATATTTTCTTGTATTGTAACCCTCAATTTTAAAATTGGTGAATTTAGCCTCTCTCATTCTTAACTCGCATATCTTTAGGTAATAATAAATTTAATAATAAAGGATAAAGTATTTTAAGTAATTTAACAATTTATTTATTAAAAAATCATAGAAATTTTAAAAAACTAATTTTTTAACTCAATTATTAATTATTTAATATTTAATATCATGAAATAATATTTTTAATATATATTACCTTTTTACTTTTTATAAACAACATTTAAATTATAATAACTTCAAAACAATACAAGAAAAATGTTATAAAGTATATTTAAATTTGAAAATTAATAAAAAATTAAATTTTTTCTTTAATTCTTTCTCGAGTAAATTTTATCAATATATACATTAAATTAAATGTATTTAAAGAATTTTTTTCAAATGATATGAACATTCATCATTATCAAATAGAATTACACGACTAACTAATATTTAATGCTTCATATATTTATAATATTAAAATTATTACTTAGTTTCATTAATTAACTTTTTTTATTTTTATCAATTTGTGATTTATAGTTAATATTTAAATAATTATAGTATTTATTGTTTTATTTTTATATATAATAAATTGAGAATTATTAAAATTAATAGTAAACCTAATCAATAATGTACATTAATAAATCATTGTTATTATTAATGTAAATCGCAAGACAATTTTACTTTTATACTAGGTTTTATACCTGTGTGTTTCACAGGTTTATTAGTCTTTTTATAATATTTTATAAAAATAACTTTTTATAATTGAAAATATTATTATAGTTTAAGTGTACAACTATTTTATTATGATTTCATAAAATAATAAGTAATTATTATGAAATAAATTTTTACAATCAAACTATGTTCAGACTTGAGATATTTTATCAAATAATTTATTCTTAAAAATACTTTCTGTTTAATTTATTCATAAGGCTCGAGTCGGTCCTTCTAATGATGTGTGATGTAAGTGTATGGGTGGGCCCACAAATTCAATGTTTGGGAAGAACATGGGCCATTGTAGCAATTCAAAGGGAGATTAAGGCCAATGAGATTCATGCATCCCATTCCCCCCTAGAGAGGGGCCTCCCAGGAAATTAAGAACTCAAGGTCAAGATGTCCCTAAGTCTGAAAACAAGTTAGAGGGGAATCTTGAACCCAGACTTGAATGTTTAAGAAAAATCATTCATAAATGTATAAACAGTGCAGACATTCATAGATATTTTCATTTTTCTTTTTATCTTTTTTCTTATCACATCAATCATATATTAAATTCATTACTTATCTATCTTTCAGGCATTATGCAGGATTTATTTCCACGATAATATCTAACAGTGGAAGTCTATGAGGATGGACTTATTTTATGTGTAACTTTTCTCTTCATTTTTTTTCACCTCTAAGAAAGCAGATATGTTGAGAAACCTTGAATCAAAATTCAGAAAACAGGTTGATTGCATCCAAAAGCTCATTTGGCGAATGTGTAAGGAATCAAAGAAATCATACACATATATAACTCACATTTCACAAACTGCAATCATACTCTTGCTAATGAGTAAAAAATCTCTTGCTTTCTAAAATTTTTTTTTTTTTGAGGCAAAGAGGAGATATTTAAAAGAACAAGAATTTCTTTTTTTATACATACTTAAAAGAACAAGGAATTTGGACAAAATTAAAAGAACTAGGACTTTCTCTCTTGACATATTACTCCCATGGACTCAATGAACACTCCTCTGGGATGGTAGTAAAACGTTCAGTATCCTTGCAATAGTCATAGATGACAAGGTTCCTCTGAACCCAAGCATAATCTGTTTTCTGATCATCTGAGAGGTGCCAAGCATCATACTGATCCCACCAATTTTTGGTTGTGGTAGAGACACATGCAGGGAATGGATCTTCCCATTGACAAGCATCAACACTGAAGTCTTTGTAGGATGACACAAATGGTGCTAGTTTCCAGTTTGTCTTCTCAAGTCCACCTCTTGTGGCCCAGTCATCTGCATTCCATATGCTGGAAAATAGGTACATGGGTTTCTCATTGGGAAAGAAATTGTTTGGTTTCCCATTGTTCTTGAACACCCTTATGGGAACTTTATCCACAAAAAACCTGTTTACAGTTCATTTCGATCATTCAGTAAACAAAATTTGATTCCCTAAACTTAGAAAGAAATACCCAGACTAGATAATAATGAATATTTTGAAGCCAGAACCTATTCAAGTTTCATTTTACATTAGAACTTATAAGATTTATAAAATTAACAACACTAAGAATAATATTAGTGTATGTTTTGAGAACCTTCAATAATTGATTTTGAAATCATTATCAATGTTGGACAAAAGCTTTTGTGAGTAGCTTCTGCTGGGTTTCAAAATTGATTATGCTAAAAGAGAAGTTGATCCAAACATATTGTAAATACGTGTTTGGAAATCCTTCTATAATTGATTCTAATGTCAGAATCAATTATGGAGAGAAGCTTTTATGAGTCAGAATTGATTCTGAGGAATTAGAGGCCGATCTAAACATGCTCTCAATCACTTAGCATAAGTGGTTACAGGAATAAAGTCTAACATTCCAATTTGAATACTATTCATTTCTGCCCTTGAAATTCTAAGAAAAATACTGTCTAGATGATACATAATGCATGAGTAGCTAGCAATAATGACTAAACTTGGCCCATCCTAGTTTGGATTCTACTACTTTGAAAGAAGCCTTAAACCGACAAAATAAAAATTTATACCAGCATATAACATATTTGGATCAACTTGTTTTCTTTTTCAAAATCAATTATGTCGTCCAAAAACTACTCACACAACAGCTTCTCTCTATGTTTAAGGGGGGAACTTACACTATCTGGTGGTCGTTCCAGAGGACAGAATAGGTGTGGTAGTCCTGAGTTGGGTCAAACCACAACACGTGCCTCATCTCACGCGAACCATTCCCATTCTTGTACACATTTGTCTGAATCAAATAAGGCTCCCCTGTTCTGTTTCCCAAAAACTCAAAATCAAGCTCATCTCTTTCTGGCCCTGCCCCATTTTCCGAGCACATCTGCAACAAAATTCCCCACTCTTCTCAATCACCCACCAAATACAATTACAAAAACATAGAAAACACACTCATTAAAGTTGAAAGTTACTATGAATTTCACACTTACATAATAAGCTGTGACAACACCAGCAGAGTCACCTCCTACCAACTTCAGCTTCATACTGAACCACCCAAATCTGTACCGTTGTTTTGTTTGAAACCCACATCCTGAAAAACATTAAAGACCTCAACTTTGATGCTAACAATTCAAATTCTTGAAATCAAACCATAATACAAAATACCCATTTTAATGTAAAGCATTTTGTACCTGTGTCATTGTCTAGGGCGAGATACCAGATCTGTCCATCTTCAGAGGTAGTAAAGTGATTCTCAGACCACATTATGCTGAAATTATCCTCAAAAGATCCTTTGGACACTGCTGCTTCTGCCGAGTGACTACAAGCAGCAATGATAGCTGCAAGAAAAAGAAGAACCATGGAAGCTGAAGAAGAAGAAGAAGCCCTCCTAGCATTCATTTTTGGGAGGGAAGAGAATTTGGGGACAAGAGAATGATGGGTTTCAGCTGGATCTCTGAAAATGAAGGAAAAGAAGATCATTAAATAATCATCACTTTGAAAATGATTTCAGCACATACAGTTGTAACTCATATGCTATTGTTTCTACTTTGTTTTTGACTTTACACTAACATTCATTTTTTAATTAACTTGCATGTGACGAAATTACAAATTTGCCCATACACTGAAAAAATTTGGGTTAGGCCTATTGGTATAAAATATTGACAAACTAAGTGAGATAGAGATAAAAAAGATAAATAATAAATATGATATGATACGTGATACGATTAAAAAAAAGAGAAAGATGAGGATGTATAAAAGGTGTCGATACTATTAGTGATTTATGAATCGGGGCAATTACATTGTAATATAAGATAATGAAAAAACGAGGGCATATTGGTGAATGAAGAAGTAATACAATAATGCAATGTAAAAATAGTGAAACAAATGTGGGAGTGGGACCTTAGCCAGGCTGCTTTTGCAAATGGCAATGGTTGTCTACTCTAGGCTAGCTAGCTGCATAAGAACGTGAGATTCGGTCTTTCAATTTCAATAATGCAAATTTGGAATGCTCTTACATCTATGCTAGCTGTATGATAATTAATCCATCCAGCACAGTATGTAGTGCATGTTTTTCTTTTTAGTGTCTTGTGCATGTTTGTATTATAGTTTAAACTTTTCAAAGCCTCATAAGTAATATACATGGGTTTTGGTCACATAGTAAAGCTATGAGAACAAGGTAAGTTAAAACAACTTCCTTAGCTTAGCCCTAGAGTGCAAAGTAAGTAAGGCAGTCAATCGCCAAATTCGTCATTGAAGGATTACATGTCTAGTTCTTATAAGAAGAAAATTCATTCAAGAGTCTCTGATTGTGTTAAATGTCGGTCAAATTAGTCCATATAATTAGTTAAAATGTTGGTCAAGTTAATTCTTACATTTGACACAATCATGACATTTTGAGAGTATTTCATTCTTTTGGAGATTAACTTAATCAACTCCTCATCTTTCAGTGACAAATTTAGTGGTTCACTTTAAATAACATTTTCACCTAAGTTTTACCCTTTCAATAATATTTATTCAGTTTTTATTATTTAATCAGTGTCACTAATCATTTGTTATTTGGCCTCCTTAATCCTCACTGTAATCACGTTAACATTTGGATCGGAATGAACGACTTAATCAAGGATTGGACCATATGAAGACATGTTAGTTATCGGTTGGGAACTATTTATCGATTAAGCAATTTAATGTTGTTAATTAGCCACACGATGATACAATGTTATATTTCGGTTATGAGGCTTGATGTTTATGTCAATATGACGACTTATTGTTGTGTGTATCTAGATTCTAGGCGAAGTGTGCCCTTAACATGAGAAGTTATGTTGTAAGCTAGACACAATGTTCAATGTTGGTATTTAGTAGCCACATATAATGAGACAATTGAGGAGGGTTGAAGAGTTCAGATTGTATGTAGGAAAGACTAGCTGAAAGAGAGTCTATGTTCACATGAATGCAAACTTGGAGATTAAATTTTGAATTCTTCAATTGATATTGGCTTGGTCTCTTCTCAGCTACTCCATGAACAACATTTAATAATAAAAATTTCGGACCACTAACTTATTCTTACTTAATTTTAGAAAGAGTAAGTTAAGAATATACATCTTTAGAAATGTATTAAAAAAATTAAGTTTAGTTAATTATGATCGGCGGTCGGCACATGGTTGACTAAATAAAAAAATACTATTTATGTCTGGTCAGCCATGATCGATGGTCAACATGCCAGTATTTTTTTTAAAGTTAGTATTTTTTTTTTTCCCGCATAAACCACGTTCATTTTCATTTACAATTTCTTATTGAGTAGAATTTAACAAATACATATCTAATCAAGAAACAATTATACACAAGGACAGTTTGGCCGAGTGGTCTAAGGCGCCAGATTTAGGCTCTGGTCCGAAAGGGCGTGGGTTCAAATCCCACAGCTGTCATTTTCTGTTTTTTGTTATGCATTTCATTCCTTAAAATTTGTTGACGGCATATACTTATATTATCATAATGCGCCTTTCCATAACAGGTAAAAGATTAGGCTTCATCCAGGCCTTCATTATTTGCATGTTTATGTTTAACAGTTATAGCTATCCAATCCAATGGATGGGTATATAAAACAAAGTAAATTAATTGACACAAGATGTCAAATAATACCAATTTTTTCGCCTATTTTAATTTAACCAGTGGTTGTGATCAATTAATAAACTCACGTAAAGTTTAGTTTGCTCTCTCACTTATCAAGTTCTTGGTAAAATTAGTTTATAAGCTAGTTAAAAATTGATAACTTATTTAAAAAGTTATAACTTATAGGGTTTGGTGAAACATTTCAATTAAATTATAAAATGATTAAATAATATTAAACCTAATATCGTGAGGAACGACCCAAAAGACCCACGACCAAGTAAATACTGTATTGGCCAGCGAGACAAACGACTAAAAATGTGAAGATTCACTTCGTATAGTAGTTAGTCGAACAAAACAGAGTCGATACAACTAAAGACATTTAGACTGTTCTAGACGCAATCACCAAAGCGAAATGTCTCAAATATACGTCATACCACATTCTATAAATTCAAGTTTGGTCGTTTAATTACTATAACTTATAGTTGTTCTTTAATCTAAAAATTAACTTGAGCGTCAGAGTAAGTTTTACATGTAAATTTCTATCATATCCCGTTGTGGACATTCTTAACACCACCATGCACTTCGTGAAAAAAATGAAAAGTGTGAATGAATCAAAATTCCAAAAGGAGAATTTGGCAGAGTGGTCAAAATGTGGAGCCTCGGTGAATCACCCGGCATCTCATGAATTTGCATGGGTATCAGAAAACATGAATGAATCTTAATTAGCATTAAATGATCAGTCAAATCACACCAAAATATCGCAGATATAAACCTTTGTGAACCGTTCAAATTCTATCATTCTTCACCACTCAAAATGCTCTCACTTTATAGATATTTCACACACCTCCAACCCCCATGCACCTCTTCTTTTTGTTTATATAAGCCCCGTTCTCCTACACTTGACAAGTATCAAAGTCCCTGTGAACCTTTCTCTTCTCATACCAGATAACACAATCCAAAACACTTCACACAGTTAACAATGGCAGCCATGGCCACCACAACCCTCACTTCCTCCCTCTGCTCCAACCCCAAGTCCTCATTCTCCTCCTTCCATGGAAAACCCATTTCTCCCCGCACCACCACCTCCATCAAATCCACCACCCAACAACAGAACCCAGCCACAATCTCCATGTCCCTGAATTCCCCACCTTACGATCTCCAATCCTTCAAGTTCCAACCCATCAAGGAATCTATCGTCTCACGCGAAATGACCCGCCGCTACATGACTGACATGATCACCTACGCCGACACTGACGTCGTCATCGTCGGCGCCGGTTCCGCCGGCCTCTCCTGCGCCTACGAGCTCAGCAAGGACCCCTCCATCAGCGTCGCCATCATCGAGCAGTCCGTCAGCCCCGGCGGCGGCGCGTGGCTCGGCGGCCAGCTCTTCTCCGCCATGGTCGTCCGCAAGCCGGCGCACCTCTTCCTCAACGAGATCGGCGTTGACTACGACGAGCAGGAGGACTACGTCGTGATCAAGCACGCGGCGCTGTTCACCTCCACCATCATGAGCAAGCTTCTGGCGAGGCCCAATGTGAAGCTCTTCAATGCGGTGGCGGCGGAGGATTTGATTGTGAAGGAAGGGAGGGTTGCTGGGGTTGTGACCAATTGGGCTTTGGTTTCTATGAACCATGACACACAGTCATGCATGGATCCCAACGTTATGGAGGCTAAGGTCGTTGTGAGTTCTTGTGGACACGATGGGCCTTTTGGTGCTACCGGGGTTAAGAGATTGAAGAGTATTGGCTTGATAGACAGTGTTCCTGGAATGAAGGCTCTGGATATGAACACGGCTGAGGATGCTATTGTTAGGCACACTAGGGAGGTTGTTCCTGGCATGATTGTTACCGGCATGGAAGTTGCAGAAATTGATGGTGCCCCAAGAATGGTAAGCATTTTTTTCAAAGCTTAATTAGACATTCCTTTTATGCTTATTGAATTAATGTTGTGCAGGGTGTGCTAATTTTTTCTTATAGGGTGTGCTAATTAGACATTCCTTTTATGCTTATTGAATTAATGTTCGTGTCCATGCCTAATACAACTCTCCTTCTTTAATCGGGCTTGAGATTGGCTACACACGCTTATGACTTAGCGTGATCCATATACCCGACCTCACTTATAAGGCTTTTGTTACTATTGTTGTTGCTTGTTTGTAGTTTGAATTTAGGGATTGAAGTAGTGTAAGGAATAAATTGATGGGGAGATTAGTCTTAGAATTATCATCAGACTTAACTCTATCTCAAAAGTTAGCTTAGGTGTGAGAATTGCTCTAGCTTATATCAGGAGTATGTTAACCATATATCTCTAGTAAATGTGAGATCTTAACCCCCTTCACGCTTAGGACTACATATTTTAAGTGTGGAAATTGCAGGAATGTACATTTGCAGGTGACCCATATATAAGTGATGGTCTCTCATAAACAGATTTCAAATATACTCTTACAGCATTTTAGAATTTGAGTTAAGCCTAATTCTACGCTAAAAGCTAGCTTGTTAGCTTAGGGATTAGGATTGGTCTACCCTATATAAGGAGTATTTTGGCCTAGCCAATGAAGGACCTTAACATTTTGAGCTGCTTCTTGTTTGATTTAGTTGCAATTTATTTGTAACCAGAAATGAACATTGGATTTAGATCATGGTGGATGCTAATGACTCTGTTGGTGATTTTTGCAGGGTCCTACATTTGGTGCTATGATGATATCAGGGCAGAAAGCAGCACATTTGGCATTGAAGGCATTGGGGAAGAACAATGCATTTGATGGAACATGTGAGGCTGTGAGGGAAGAACCAGAGCTTGTTTTGGCTTCTGTTGATGCTGAGGAGACTGTTGATGCTTAAAGCTTATAATTTAGACCGTTTTAGATTTTTTATTTCATTTGATTTTTTTCTTTTGTGTTTTACCCTGTCCATGATGTGAATTTTGGAATGAATAAAGAAACTGTGAATGAAACCCGTCGTATTTCATTCAGATTTCAGAGACGAAAGTGCCACAGGCATGTGCCTCGTATTGCAACTGAAATCGAATTAGTTAGTATAAAAATTGCAGAATAGATAGTTGAATGCTTGAATTATAGAATCTAACCATGGATCACAAAGCCAAAACCCACTAAGGTCTCTCGAAGACTATCCATGCCTTGAAGAGAAACATCATTCCAAATCAGAGTTGGAGGATTCCATTTGATCAATCTTGAAGAAGGATTTACAAAATGCAATGTAGCTATAAGGCAGTGTAGCGTTGTTTCCCTGTGATCATGCCAACAACTACACATATCATCCTCAACCATACCCCGTCTGAAATGAAGCTCATTATATGGCAAGGCTTAATGTCAAGCTAGCCAGATAAGAACCAAGATCTTAAGCGGGGCACGTATTTTCCATATGTAAAAGACCATGAAACGCAGCACCACCTCCAGGATATATAGTTCGCTTTTATACCATGGTTTATTACTGGTAGTTGCAATATGCCAAACAATGAGTGTAGAGCAAGGATGAATACACCCCGTTATATTTTCATATTACAAACACGCTCATCTTAAAAATATGAAAATTATATCGACTAAAACTTGCTCAAAGTTCTAGTCTTTTTTAAAAGTTGAGAAGAGGTTAGGAATTTTACTCAAATGTCCTTTCTAATTTAAAATTAATTTTACAATTACATCAATATTTTTACACGGTTTTTTGTCACTAAATTTCAGATATGATCACGTATGGTGAACCAAGCTTAGATCTAGAGCTTAAAAAAATAGAGACCCAAACCTAGCACTTTCACTATAATGACGAACATGAGTATTACAAGTGGTCTTCTCCTCTTATATAAAGGAGTCTAACTTTAATACTTTGTTTGGTGGAGGAGAGAAAGAGATAAGAGAGAAATAGAGAAGAGAGAAGTTGAGTAGAGTGAAAGATGTCAGAAATAGAATAGACTTTAAAGGTTGTTTGTTATGATAAAAAGAGAAAAGAGAAAATTATTTTTTTAGATTTAAAAATAATTATTTCTAATATTAGACAATTTCTGGCAGCTTAATTCGTTTACTAGCAGTTCCAAACCACGAGTAAAGTTAAAAAATAAAATAAAAAATTAAAAAGCAGGAAACAACCGATTTCTCTCCCATTTGAAGAGACCCAAAAAGTTCTGGGTTCCATCCAAACTCTCTCTCCTCTCTCCTCCCAATGCACCACCAAAGAAGGGTGAAATGCCCTTCTCACCCCTAACTTAATCTACTCTACTTCTCTCTTCATAAAATTGGTTCAACCAAACATAGTGTAAATAGACGGATCTAAGATTCAATGCAAAATAGCACTCACAGACATAACCCTCAAGAAAGGGAAATAGTTGCCTAAGACTCTACAATACATGATGCGAGAAATACATAAATCACTAATATGACGTAAAGAATACATGAATCGCTAAATAAGACGGCTAATATGCATAAACAATGTGGGACTGCCCCCATATGGAAGAAACCGCCGCAGGACAAAGAGGTAGGGGCCCATCAAATGTAAGATGACTCACTAGACAGGATTTCCTTGCCAAGCTGTGAAGTCGCTTTCCAAACTATAGAATCGCTCACTAAAAAGTAGAGTCGCTCACCAGATGATGATGTCACCTGCCACATAGGGAGTCACCAATTTAAGACATGTGTCATCTTTACCCGATTTGTAAATTATAAATTATTTTAAGTTCTTGCTCCATATTTTTAATATATACGTGTATTCGCAATACTATAATCTACCAAATACTCGTTAATTTTGCAAAAATATTTGTGTGCATGACATGAAAATGGTAATTTTGTAGTGTAGCGGATTTGTCAAAGTCTTCTCCAAAGTCTCTACTCTTCTCTTTTGTTAAAACCCTTATTTCTCTCTTTCTCTTCGTCTTCGTGAATCCGAAGCATTCATTCTCTTCTGCAATGGCTCCCTCCCCCAAGCTCGCATTGTGGATCCTCATCACCATCATCGTCGCCGTCGCTGTCTCCTCCGAATCCAGCAACGATGAACGAGTGAGCGAGCTTCTGTCCCAGCAATCCAGATCCAAATCAGGGGTCATCCGCCTCAACGACCAATCCCTCAACCGCTACCTCTCCTCCGTCGAAACCCCGCGGCCCTACTCCCTCCTCATCTTCTTCGACGCCGCTCAGCTCCACGACAAGTCCGAGCTGCGCCTCACCGAGCTCCGCAACGAGTTCGCCATCGTCGCCTCCTCCTTCATCGCCAACAACGCCAACTCCTCCAGCCTCTTCTTCTGCGACATCGAGTTCAAGGAATCGCAGCTCAGCTTCTCCCAATTCGGCGTTAACGCCCTCCCCCACATCCGCATCGTCGGCCCCAACCAGGGTTTCCAGGATTCCGAGCCCATGGACCAGGGCGATTTCTCCAGGCTCGCCGAATCCATGGCTGAATTCGTCGAAGCCAAGACCAGGCTCTCCGTCGGACCCATCCACCGGCCACCATTTCTCTCCACCGGCAGGTTGATCGTCATCGCCTTGATCTTCTCCATCTGGTTACCCTTTTTCGTGAAGAAGGTGCTCTCGGGTCAGACCCTGCTCCATGAACCGAAGATTTGGCTGGCCGGTTCGGTTTTCGTGTACTTCTTCAGCGTCTCTGGTGCGATGCACAACATCATAAGGAAGATGCCCATGTTTCTCGTGGACCGCAATGACCCTTCCAAGCTCGTGTTTTTCTACCAGGGATCTGGGATGCAGCTTGGTGCGGAGGGTTTCACTGTGGGGTTCTTGTACACCGTTGTGGGTTTGCTCTTGGCGTTCATGACTCACGGTCTCGTCAAGATCAATAATGTGACCCTGCAGAGGGTGATCATGATGTTTGCGCTCTTGGTTTCCTTTTTGGCTGTGAAGCAGGTTGTGTCCTTGGATAATTGGAAGACGGGTTATGGGATTCATGGGTTTTGGCCCTCTAGCTGGAACTGAATTTGCAAGCTTGGCACAGTACAATTACCTTCGGTTCCTCTTTCAGCTTGCTAATTTTAGGTCAGTAAAGCTCTGCATTCCATTCCAAAAAATCTTAACTTTACAGAAGAAGGCTTTGTTATGTTAGAACTTTGCCAGAGATTATATGAAACTTGTCACTGCCCTTTTGTGGCACTGTTTTGAGCTTCAATTTGAGTATTAGAAATGTTTTATAATCTGCGGAAGAGTACATTTTTTTGGACTTCTCATGATTAGTGATAATTGCATAATGTTGCATTTCATCTTTCTAGATTTATGCTGCTAAATTGATTGTTATACCGGTCTTAAGTTTTTCCATTCTGTTTAATGATGCCATTGAATCTGAATATATATAGTCTTAAACTGTTCTGCAAGTGCATGTAAAATGTTGCTGTTAGCCTGTTAGTCTCCAGGATTTGGGTTGTCTGAATTGCAGGGTGTATCGATGGATGAGGAAATCAAGTGAATTTGTTTTGATAAATCCATAGATTCCTATTCGGTTGCTTAACCTGACAAAAAATTGATCCACTTAGCTCTTCACTCCAGTATTTACAACATGCACTTTAGAGGATGGTAATTCTGTTCTCCCTAATTTTACAGAAGCCACAACCAGAAAATATTAGTAAAATTATAGTCATAAGTAACTTAAGGCCTTGTACTAATTGTCAAATTAAAGGCCTTTTGATTTATCACGATAATATGTTTGGTTTTATAGTCGATGTTTCTGTCCAATTCTATGGCTTAAGATAGTTAATAATGGTAATTTTCATGTTTGTGCTTGCATTCATTGTTCATGGTTGTTATACTCACACGGTAACTTGTAACTATGTACCTTCATCTGTTTGTTTTTGTGAGCAGGGGACCTGAAACAGACCCGTCCATTTTTGTTTGTGATCGTTTGTTCTATGTTTGTGTAATTGTGTACATTGTAGTTTTGTTGTGTTTGTCTTTCAATTTTGTGCTGAAAATTGAACAAGTCTTCAACATTCTATAAAAGATTAGTCATAGTGGTAAGTTTTTAAGTATCTTTTTTATTGGGTAAGTTCGTAAGAGCTGACTCTATGGACTCTCCTTGAATTTATGTCGACTCTTGAGTTTGACAACCTTGATTTTTATGACAGTCACATTGTGCTGAACAATTTATTACCTTTCTTTTTAATTTGAAAATTTTGTTTTGTTCATTGCATAGCATTATTTTGTGATGTTTCTTGTAAACTGGTTGTGATAAGTTAGATGGAATTTTATCACCATTCCTTCATTAGCTTCTGAAGTTTAACGCTTTCTACTCAAACTTTGGCCAATGCGTTTAATAATCTCATATCTCCTTTTTCACACTTCGGGCCTATCTGATTGAGTAGGTAGAGAATGGGAAGGTGATGAATGGCAAATAAGTTGAGAGTTTTTCCCCCTCAGTAAAATTGCTATTTTTCCTTTTCCTATTTTCTCATATTTTTGTCATACCAAGCAAGTGTAAAATGTTTTCCATTCGAAGTTTTTGACCTTCCCACTTTCAATCTGCTGAATGAAGCAAACCTGTAATAACATGGTAGATGGACACAGCTTTTTGTTCGATTTCAATGACTGTAAGGTAGACCACACCTGACTTGGCCAATGGGTTTGATGACCTAATTTCTCCATTTTTACAACTTTTGGGCCTGTTTGTCTATTTTCATTTCTTGTTTTTACTTTTAACTACAAAATATCAGCTCTTCACTTAAATTTCTGTTTTTAAATGTTTGTATTTCCTATAAAAGTCTTTGAAAATAGAAAAGAAAGTGAAAATGAGATTATATTTTTGTAGTTAAAAGAAAGATTGGAAATAAAACAATGTTTTTAAAATCAAACAGCCCAAACAAATAGGTAGATAATTATTTTAACCAGGGTCAAATGGTTATATTTCTTTTTCCTGTTCACTCATATTTTTGTCACACCAAGCAAATGTAAAATGATTTACATTCCTAGATTTTCACCTTCCCACTCTCAACCTACTAACCCAAACACACCCTCAACAAGAAGGTAGATGGATACATCTTTTTTTTTTTTGTTGGTACAAATGGATATACATCTTTAAATTTCAATTACTGTAAGGAAAATACGAATGTGGATTGACAGTGAAGGGGAAAAGTCTGTAGCATCATTTTGGTGGTTAATATAAAATGATCTACAATATCAAATTTTTCTAGTTTTGGATTCTTGTGTTGTAATCAAAAGTTATTTAACATTTTTCATGTCAGCCTGATTTATGGATGCTTATTGAGTGTCCTTTTTGCATGTTATATTTACCTTGCACTTGACAATGGTATCTGAATAGGTGAGAACATTGGTGAAATTTGAAAATTGAATATGAAAGACATTCAAGGTTTTGCTGCTTAATAGAAACTCGAAAGTGGTTTGATTTTCAATGTGATTTGAATATGTAAGTTACTTCGATTTGCTTGGTGTAATTGATGTTTTTAATATTTGGAAAATTTTATCTGAGAAGTAAATGAACCTGAAGTGTACATGTGTGTATGTATATATCAATGGTTGGACAACCGTGTGGATTTTCCATTTTTTAAGCAGAGATTTTAGATCAAGGGTTTAAGCTGAGTCAAATGACATTTATAATTCAAGGATAGTAAAATCCTAAAGGAGCAATTCAACATAGCACATTAGCACCCCAAAAAGATAGTACAATTCATTCTCGCATGTTCTAAAACACTTAGACGTAAAAAACTAAAAAGACGAATGAGAAAAAAAGTCATCCATGAACACAAAGACTAGAAGTTGCAGAGTTGCAGTTCATAAAACTTTAATCATCCAATTTGTTGAAGCAATCTTCAACAGTTTTTTTATTTTTTTACCTTGGTGTAGATATTATAGTGTTGTAATAGCCCTTCAATAGCATGTCACTAAGGATAGACTTCTGTCTGGAAACCCATCTTTCAATGATTGTTTGCAAAAAATAGAGTTACTGAAACTGTGTTGCATTTGAACTCCTTAGGAGGAGGTAACAAGATAGATGTTGACGAGGGGTGGTGGTGATAACAAGTCGAACAAAAATACAAGGAAAGAGTGAGGAGGCAATGGTGCAGGGAGAGGAGGAGACGAAGCAAGGAAATACAATAAGAGAGTAAATCCTACCAAGAGGATAAAAACCCTCACACGGGAGAGAAGGAAAACTCTCATAAAGAAGGTAGAAGAGAAGCCTTGAAAGGAAACAAACCCCCACCCCCAAAAGGAGGGGGAGGGAGGTGATGTGTGGCTATGTCTCTTTGTATGCTAGGGTTTACAAGGAGGGAGGTTCTCTCAAACCCTTTCCGAAGCGATAAACAACTGACTACAAAATGTGTTCCATTCTTATGGTCAATGGTCAACCCCTCTATTTTATATTTAAAGGATGAAATAAGTTAACTACTACGATATATCTTATGGTTAAATCTTTTCATTTTTAAAACACATGAAATTGCGTTTTTTTTCCTTTTCAAAAAAACATAGAAGTCGGAAGTTTTTTTTTATCAGTCGAATTTCCCTTCCCAACTCATATGTCTCTTAACTCTACCACTTGATCAATCATTTGGGGACAGGGACGTTAGAAGTTAAACATAAGGGCTTGTTATCTAGCGTGCAAGGAGGTAAATAAGATGATTTGTACTGTATTTAACCAATCATTATCCAAATTCATGCATGTTAGCCCAATCCTTTTATTGTGCATAGTATCACTTCCAAAATCAAATTTGTATATAAAATCTTAAAAGAAATACGACAAATTAATTTTAGTTCATCTTGTTATATTTCATGTCCATTGTTCATAGCTTATTAAATTCAATACTCATACCGTCTAGATTTGTAATCGACAAGCATACTAGCATTAACATAACTTTCAACTAGCCTGACCAGCCTACAGATAGAAACACAAAAATGATACACAATTCAAAACAAAAATAGCTATCGAAAATTGACATAAATTCCTTTGTGGTTTCAACTTCAACATTTCAAAATAAGAAATGCTTCTCAAAACATATTTCCGAAGTCCAAAAACTAGAGTGCACACCAATTAAAATAACAAGTATATTATACTTGTATATGAAGTCTAGGAGGTCTTACAACTCAAAAGTAATAAAGTGACTCCCCATTCCTACTGTTATATTATACTGGAGCCAGCCAAAAGATACAAGCCAGAGTACAATGGGGAGACCTACAAAAATACCAACACCTCTTTGTGTAGATAAGCAAAAGAAAAAAGAATGGGTGAGTTAGAAAGACTCAATGAGACATAACAAACAAAAGTGCACGAAAGAGTGAAGCAGGTAAGGTATGAGCATTAAGACTAAAATATATTTAGGCATCACATAAAAGGAAAAAAAACTATAAAAAACTTTTTCCCCAAAATAAGAAATTTTGCAAACCTGGGACTTCTTCTATCTTTATGAAATTTGTCTCCTAGGTATAAACTTTGTTTCAAATTCAAGATTGACAATATTTCGTACTACATGTGATCCCAATCCATATGGACTTCTCATTTGAAGATTGTATGTGTAACTATGGGAAATAGTCTCAATCACAATATCCAATATCACAATCATCATAAACAAAAGGTCTTGCCTCATCAACATCTCACACGATGTGTATATAGGTCATGTTTCTTTTCATTGCGACAAACAATACTAACCTTTAGGTACTATGGACACAAAGCATATAGATCAGATTATCTCTTCATTACAACAAATAATATCTCATTTAAATACTATGAGCACATTTGCATATGTCACATTATCTCTTTTTTGCGACTAACAATATTCCCAATCAAAATCATTAGGAATTTTCACATCATAGAATTTACAGGTAAAACATAATTTAATGCCGAGCATAAATGGTGAGTACATATCACACACTAACATTTCAATTCTCAATAAAAATTACAAATTCCTTCTCAAGGTAATTTATCCACAATTTCCATATAGAAATGGAAATCACATTCTGGGCATTTGACGACATAATCATTAAAATCACGATATTGAGGTATGAATTACGTATTTATCAAAATTACAATACTGAGGTATAAACTACATCATGATAAATAGAGTTTAACAATGTCAAAATACTCAAGATTTGGATTTTAAAAGAATGGTCAATTCTAGAAAACAAAATAAAAAACTGATTCATAAAGCCGAGACTAAGAGAAATGTATAAACCAACTCTACCAAATAAATCGTAACAAAAGAATAAAAGAGAAAATTAAGAAACAAAGCAAAATGAGGCAACTTGCTAATTTTCTGATTAATATTTCTTAATGGAAAGATTACAATTTATACTCATTATCTAACCAAGTGGGTTGCCGTAATGGTTCAGCACTTCGTCTCTTAAGCAAGTGGTTGATGGTTCGAATCCCAACTCTTATGAATGGAAAGACGAATGATTAGTCTCACGGCAATCGGTTGTGGGATATCTTAGTCAAGACAAAAAGGCAAACAAATCATGTCCAAAAGTAAACCAATCTTTCAGGCTGCTATGAAAAACACCATCGGTTTTCAAAATAACACGGCCTAATTAAAATTTTCACCTAACCTAGCATCTAGCATATTTTTGAATTACCATATCATAATATTCAATGTGAATTATTTAATAAATATTAATTACTCAAGTTGGTTGATTGATTAAAATAACGTTTTATTGAAGTTAAATTATTAATGATGTAATAAATAAATATATAGAAAAATATTAATCATAATGAACATTTATTCTTCAATTGCTTGATTGATGAAACACCATTTTAGTAAATTTAAATTATTAATGATGTGATATATATATATTATTTCATTATTATATATTTATATTATTATTACTTGATTGATTTTGCTTTATTTGTTGACGATGTACTTTGCCCTTTGTTGATAAGATTTGTTTCTTGACTAACAGTTAATACAATAAGACGTTTTTTCTTGAAAAAAATTATAAAACATTATTAAACAATAATTTTGTATCATGATATGGTAAAAAATTCAAAAGAAAAAAGTTTGGTTCATGCACTAGTACTCTCATATACAGATAATTATAGGAATAAAAAGAAGAGAAATGAAATATATAATAAATAATAAAATAGAAAAGGAAGGAAGAGCTTGAAAGAGAAAATAAATAAAAATAAGATAGAAGAAATAATGGAGTGTGAATGATTTAGAGATAATTCAAAACTTAGTCGTCTAGGATTGCCATGTTAGATAGAAAATGACGTGATCGCAAATTATCATCTAATACGCTTCAATACGATTTATTTAATAGTTTGGGTTACTCTTTGAATGAAATCTTCACCATTAATCTAAATTAGGTTTTTTTAAGCAAAAGAACTAATATAGATAACATCAAAGAAGGATCTTGAGAACAACCCGCTCAAGTAAGTCGAGAGTTCGATCTCTGAACAGTATGAATGAAGAAAAATTTGTTGGTAGATATCTGCTCATGTGATGTCAACTATAAGAAGATTAATCTCATTATTCTTCGGTGCACCTGAAGAAGTAAGCATATATATATATATCATAAGACTAGTTAGACAAAAGATAGCACCTAGAAAGAGACAATTGAAACATACGAAAACTAGGGCGCCTGCACAAGATAAACTAACAATATAAGGATACAATATCTGAGAACAATAGTACTTAATCAAATAGCTAATTTTTTAAGGGCAAAAATACAATAAATAACCCAAAAAAACTGTGATGAAAATATGACAGATCCCACCCAAATCGAACAATATAAGATCTAAAAATTTGCAAAACTGAGAGGGATAAATTATTAGTTTTTTAAAGAAAAGATAATATTAAAAGATAAAGAAGCTTGGGAACAGTTCTCTCCCAAGCTTGGGAACAGAGGAATAAACTAATTTGACATTCCATCCAAAACAAAATTTGAGGGCAAGATGGAAAAAGGTGAGAAAAAAAAATTATGAAAAACTGACTTCGTAAAAACTAGAATGAATGCCCTTCTTCATTCTCGCAAAAGGTTAACTCATTGGCACAACATCGTGTTAAAAAGTAGAATAAATGACTTTACAAGTACTTTTGCCTGATTTTAGCACAGGTTTTTATCTTTAGCTCTCCATACTTGATAATTTCAAAGCCCCTCAACCCATTTTATACGATCAAACTTATTCACATGAAAGAATTAGTGAAATTATAGAGAGAAATGACATAAAGAAAACACATTTTACTTCAATAATTAAGATGCCCTTTATTTTAATAAACACTTTTGGAACTACACGATAGTAGTTCTCAACTACAACAGGTATGAAAATTCAAATCTTTAGTAGTCCTAACCATATCACATACATGAATCTAGTTAAGCCTTTGTGCTCTAGGAAACTGAAAACAACATTGAACTAAAAAAACATGTAGGGCATCATCAGCATCATCATTAATGGGTGATCTCAGAAGGACTCGGCGGATCCTTCACTATCTTCCATGTTATTGGATCCAAACAAGATAGGAGGTGGGTTGTTGATAGGGACCATGGCATTGGAGAGACGACCACCGTGCTGAGTGACAAGCTTATTAGCCTTGTCCAAGATCGCCTTAAATTGATCAAGCTGGGGCTTGTCCATATCCTTAACCTGCCAAGCCAACCCGAACTGGGCATAGGTCTCCTTACTCCGGTTGATCAGCTCCCCTTCTCGCTTCTCGTAAGCGCCGTGCTCATTGCTGATTTGGGAGAGTTGCCCGTTGAGCTCACGCAAATTGGCACTCCGCTGACCCTCGATGTATGGCGTGGTGTTGGAGGCTTGTTGCGGGGCTTGGGAGAGGTAGCGCTGGATGACGACATCCACACTAGGGTTGCCAAAGGAGAAGGCCTTCCCACAAGGTGAGAAGACAATGACAGCAGCCTCTGGACCACATAGGGTGCAAAGATGGCTGGTTTTCTTGAAGAGCCCAGTGCGGCGCTTCGAGAACGAGACCTGAAGATTGTTTTCATCAGTAATCTTCTTGATCTCTATTTTTTGTTTGCCTTTGTTTTTCTGGCCAGAGGTTTCAGCGGCTGACATGGTTGCAGGAGGAATGAAGTGAAGAGAAATGATTGAATTAGAGTTTACAAGATGAGTTGCAGACACATTTTGAAATATGGTGTGAATGAGTCTTTTTATAGGCATTTTTTATGCACTAACATTTATTTTCATTAAAATGTTTCTAGATTGAGAAGTTGTGCATATCTCCTTATAAGGGGCTCATATGGTAGGAAATTAATTGTGAATAAAGGTGCTCTACTTTAGGAGACAGCAGTAAATAATATTAATCTTTTTATTTTATGAAAATGGTTATCAGCTTAAAGTCATTTACAATATAAAATAGAAAAGAAAGTGAGTGTGATATATACAATTTAGTTCATCTAAATGGTAATTCTGTGAGACGAAAGCAAAAGAGATGGTAAGGATAACGAATTTACAACTCATAGCATAATAATGTAATGTAATTGAATGTGTATGTAACACTTATTTACGCGTATATGATTATTAAATTCAAAAAATATTATTGGAAATAAAGTAAATTACTTTTTTTACGTCAACTTCCAGCATAAAGTAAAATAATAGAACATCTACGGATAAAAAAAACATTAAAGTAGTTTATAGTTGCAGTGATATTTATATTATCATTTGAACATGGATATAAAATAAATATGTTAAGATAATTAATCATGGATAAAATATATTATCGAATGTATGGAAGTTAAATTATATGTTAAATGCAAATAATTAAAATAGATTGGGCAGTACCTATTATTATTATTATTATTATCATTATCATTATTAGGGTATGATCATTATCATTATCATTACCATTATTAGGGTATGTATATACCTATATACAGAAAGCTATTATCTTTTCTAGATATATCATATATATTATTCTAGTTAGTATTTCCAAACAAAATAACTAACTAATTCTTAATTTGTTTCTGAACCTAGCTAATTCATTTTTTTTAAATGGAATTTTCGTCCTTATCTATTATAAATTTGCAAAAGTCGTTACCTATATTTAAAACGAGCACTTTTGGTACTTGATGTTTCTAACGTGAGTGAAAGTGATCCCTCTATTAGTTTGTCGTTCAAAAATAGGTGATGTCACGGTTAACTAGCGTGACATGTTACGTTGCGTCATACCGCTTATTTAAATTTAGAATTTCTGCGAAAAATATGTGGGTGAGATTTGAATAAAAAACTTGAAAGTGATAAAACAAACATTTTACCAATTGAACTACATATCAACATGATTAAAATATAAATACAGTCTCACTTGTTCTAAATTACTTAAACGCAAAAAAACTTAGAAGAATAGTGAGAGAAAAAAGTCATCCATCTCCACAAAGACTGGGCGTTGCAGAGTTGCAGTTCATAAAACTTAAACCATCCAATTTGTTGAATCAATCTTCAACAGTTTATTTTTTTATTTTTTAATTTTACCTTGGTATTGGTATTATAGTGTTGTGATAGCTCTTCAGTAGAATATTGTCACTCACTAAGGATAGAGTTCTGTCTCGAAACCTATATTTCAAGGATTTCTGTGTTGCGCTTGAACTCCTTAGGAGGCAACAAAACAGACATTGGTGATGATAACAAGTCGAACGAAAATTACTTTTAGTTCATCTTGATGTACATAACATATAAGTGATATATTTCATGTTCATTGTTCATAACTAATCAAATTCAAAACTCGTACAATCACTTGTATATGAGGTCTAGCTAGGAGGCCATGCATACATAGAGCTGTCAATATGGGTTCCAACCCGCGGGCTGGCCCGGCCCAACCCGGCCCGTAGGCGGGTTGGGTTGATGAGATCACAGCCCATTTTGAATACGGGTTAGAGCAACCCGGCTTGTTTAACCCGCGGGTTAAACGGGCCAGCCCGCGGGTTGGGCAATAAAATAAAATCATTTTTTTGGCTGATTCTCTTAAATCTTGGGTTAGGCCACTAAGTCTAAGTGTCACGTGAAAAGTGAAGTGAGTCTGCAAAGATAAGAGAGTGATTTTCTTCCATCTTGGGTTGTGTTTGTATTGGAATTCAAGAATGACTTGGAGTTTGAACTTGAATTTAGATATGTACAGAGTGTATGGTGAACATTGTTAATTTGTTATGATCTTAAATTAGTAGGTTAGGTAAAATGCATGTGTTAGTATTTTTTAATATGCATTTTTTTTTACTTTTTCATTATTTTTTAATTGAATTTCCCAATTTTTAGATTTTTTTATTTTCCTACTGTCAAAACAGGCCAGCCCGCCAACCCGCGAGCCAGCCCGCGAGCCGGGTTGGGTTGATTAATTCCTGGCTCGTTTAGAAAAGGGTTTCTCCAACCCAACCCGTTTTGAACCCAACCCGTGACGGGCCAGCCCATATGGATCGGGCTGGCCCGTATTGACCGCTCTATGCATACAACTCAAAACTAATAAAATGACTCTCCAACTCCATTCCTACAATTATATTTATATTTATACTGGAGCCAACCAAAAGATACCAACAATTCTTGTGTATCAGCAAAGCCCATGATGTCACCGTGCGAATCTGAATGAAATAAAAAAATGGGTACGTGAGTTGAGTTATAAAGACTCAATGAGACATAACAAACAAAGTGTGTGGAAGAGCGAAACAGGTAAGACCGAAATATATTTAGGCATAATAAAAAGAAATTATAAAACCTTGGACTTCTTCTATCTGTATGAAATTTTACTCCTAGGAATAAACTTTGTTTCAAATTCAAGATTGACAATATTTCACACCACATATCATCCAAATCCATATGCACTTCTAACATTTGAATACTATGAGGACACAGGCAATAGGTCACATTATCTTTGCATTGCAACACAATATCTCATTTGAATACTATAAGCACACTTGCCATATGTCACATTATCTCGCGACTAACAATATTCCCAATCAGAACCCATTACAAATTTTGTCAACCAAGAATTTAGTTATAACATAATTTAGTGCCAAGCATAAATTGCCAAGAGTATATCACACACTGACATTTCAATTCTCAATAAAAATAACAAATTCCTTCTCAACCACAATTTCCATATAGAAATGGAAATCACATTCTTGGCATTTCATAACATAATTTTTTTTTTTTTGAAAAGCCAAAGAATTGCATTGAAAGGAGGTATAAGAGGTACCCAACTCAAATACAGAAGTATAGATAAGAAAAAGAAAACAGGGAAGAGAAACAAAGTTCAAAACCATATAAATTATGAAATGGCCAACTAGCTAGAAAAATACGTCTACAAACCCCTTCTTCTCCCATGAGATTTGCAAGCCTCTTCTTCCTCTCTAAAAGCAGCTGTAGGTATAAACTATATCATGATAAATAGAGTTTCACAATATCAAAATACTCAATAGTCAAGGATTTGGATTTTAAAAGAATGGACAAATCTGGAAAACAAAATCATCACTAAATATTGCATATGAATCAAGTATGGAACAAAATCATCACTAAATATTGCATAAGGAAATGTATGTTTTCTTAGTTGCACCTACAATAAATTTAACAATCATGATATTTTCACACTCAATTTCTCTTACTACTCATTTTTACTCTGATTTTTTTCTATCTCTTTATGTTCCTATCATCATTCATTATGTCTCTCATATCCAACTATTCTTTTTCTATATCTATTTAAAAGTGTAAGTGTATGGAGTTTGAAGATATCATTTTCCTGAACTTAATTCCACTCTGGATTACACACCGAGAACAATGAACTGTCTATATCATGCAGTGTTATCAAATATCCACCGTGGCAGTTTCTTATGGCGGTTTTTCGACTTCCCGTCATGGCCGATATCCCATCAAATGGCCGCCATTTCCACCCTAATTCATTAGATACTTTTCTTAATGTCAACATCAGGAAATAGAATATAATTTGTATTCTCGACCATTATTTATCATGTACGGTGGGATTTTGGCATTCCACCATGACTCAGCCATATGCAATTAACATCACTGATTTCATGAGAATTGAAATATTAGCAACAACATATCAATTAACCAGTACCTTTTCTTAAGTCAGACTAATTTCTTTGGCAGTTATGAGTAGAAGTCCATGGATCTCCACAAGAATAGCAAAATTGAAATTGGCACCTGCAAACACCACCATCCAGCTTATTCACTCACTACATTTCAAGTCTAATTTTAAATTGTACCTATTTTACATCAAAGAAGATGATTTCTACTATACATTGCTACTATTACTATTATTATTCAAAGAAAGAGTTGCAAAAGAGAATAGACCTGCAAGTGATATGCAAACACCCTTGAGTCCTTTCCACATAGAACTTGCATCTGGGACACCTCCTCCATTTCTTCTGATTAGCAAGCTCTCTAACAAGAAGATCTTCCCTCCCTCTCTCATCCTCATTTAGAGCCTGAAACTCCTCACACCCAACACCAGGATGCCAAGGTACAAGACACCTTGCACAGAACAATCTATGGCAGAAAGGGCACTCAGACTCCCTAATTTCTTCCCTTCCATTTTCATCCACCATCATAGCACCACAATCCCTGAAGGGACAATAGAATTTCAAAGCTGTAAGCAAAAATGCCTCACACATTGCATCATCCCACCTCTCAATTAGGTCATTTGGGAGCATGAACCTGCAAGCATCAATCTCCAATACACCTTTGCAGTTCAAACCAAGGCACGGAACAACCGTGATGTTTTCTTGGATTTTCGCGGCGACTTGGTTTGTAATGCATTCCGAGCAGAAGGAGTGGTCGCACCTCTGGTTCTTGAACATTTGGTCAACTTCTCTCGCTTCTGCGCAAATCTCACAGGTGACGAGTGGTTCTTCTTCAGAAGCAAACTCTACCAGCTCTGTTTTTGCGGTGACAGTGGTGACCTCAACGGACTTCGATGAAGACGCCACGCAGAGGGAGGGCGGTCGCGGTGGAGGTGACGGCGGCGAGGACGAGGACGAGGATGCGTTTTGAGAAGTAGTGGTGAGAGAGTTCATGAGGGTTTCCTGGAACTGCAACTCTTGAGCGTACCTGTCATCGGAGACAGGGACGAGAGGGGTAGTTTCGTCATCGAACAAGGCTGAGAAGTAAAACTCGTCGGCGTGAAGATCAGAGGGTGTGTCTGTTTCTTCTTGGTGCGCCATTGCTATGTCTTCAGTGAATCAGAGTGAGTGCGAGAGAAGTGGTTAATATGAATTTGAAAGGTTTATTAAGCCTCAGTGAGTGACTACATAACATTCACTTGCAATCATGAAAAACTGAAAAGTAACTGAACAAGGGATTATGCTAATGCAGCGCAACCATCATGGGCTCCAATTCTGCAACTGCCAAAGCTTTTCCCTAGTATGAAATATTTTCTACCGTGTTGTCTAAGGTGAACTACTAATTAAGTAGTGCATCGTGCACTATTAGCTTTTGGCTAATAAAATCGCGTCAAGTGTCCAGGTAAGTAACCGGTAACCGGTTTTACAGGTTATTTTATTTTTATAATTTATTATAATTTTAATTTGTTAATTACTATAAACTCATTTCTCTCTGTTAATCTTCTTTTCATAATTCATTTTTACCTTTTTTTTTTAAAAAAAAGGTAAAAAATGTAATTAACTAATTATTATTATTTTGAATTTTTTTAAATATCAGGTAAAAAAACCTGCTGTAGCATGTCATTTAGAGTGGGGCACGGTGCACCCTAGACGCCACCGTACTCCGGTTCACCCAGAAAATTTTCATGGATTCTTATGATTTTTTTTAAAAACATATTTATTTATCTTTTAAAATAGTTATTTAATTCATTTTTGAGAAAATAGTACGTGCACCGTATAAACTTTTTTTTACACATAAATTCAATTAATTTCACTTAAATTTGAATTTATTTTAGTTTAATTATAATTTAAATAATATAATCGTTTGTGTGTCACAACTTCACACACGTCGCTCATCTTGGTGATTAACTTAAATAAAGTTCTTTTGCATGGAATGAGCAAGCCCAACAGGCTTTCACATAATTAAATTTTTTATTAAGTACGTTGTGTCATTTTTGGCACTCATTGATTTCTTGAATCCCTTTGTTGTGGAACCCTCTTCTTCTAGCTATTAGTACTAGTGAGATTTTGTGATGGTTTTGGTATCGTTAGTCAAAAGCCATTGATAATTGAGTATTTTTTTGTAATAGTGGTCACCTCACTGCATTATGTAGCGAGAAGTTGGACGTGCATATGCAAACACAACCAAAACATGTAAGAGAAATGTATGCAATTACTGAATCAATAAAGAAATGGAGGCAATATCTTATTGGCAACAAATTCAATATCTACACAGATCAATAGAGTTTGAAGCACTTATTAACACAATCAAAGCAAATCCCATAACATAAAAAATGAGCAACAAAGCTACTAGGGTTTCAGTTTGAAATTGTCTACAAACCTAGTAGTTCTAACAAAGTGGTTGGTGCTCTTTCTAGATGCCATCCTTGTGATGTTCTTGAAGCTTCACTGTCATCACGGTTGCCAATAATCATCGATCAGCTCCATCAATTTACTTCTCGACATAAGGAATAGAATTGTTCATACAAAAGCTTAAAGATAAAAAAAAAATTCATCAACACCAAGGTCTATTTTATTAAAAGGATAGGTTTTTTTTACGTAATCTTTGTGGAATGCGTCTTTCAATTCTCTTGAGTATCACGATTCCCTGGCTATTGGTGGTCATTCCGGTCCGAAGCCCACTTTGGCATGTATCGCCTCGTCAATCAATTGGCTTGACTTATATACAAAAACATTAAAATTCAATAGAAATGGAATAAAATTCAATTCATCAAGTATGTTCCAACCAAGAAATATATATGGTTTATCTCAACCCTTGCCATGCCCAGTTCAGGCCGGGAAAGATATTTCCACGGACTTAATCACTTCATTTCCCCCCTTGTCAAGGCCATACAATGATATATATGGGTTGTTATTGACCGTCTGACCAAGTATGGTCACTTCGTGGGTCTTACTGTATATTTTACAGCTTCATCATTAGCCTCACGGTACTCAACAGAGATTTGTAGACTCCACGACATACCTCGACCCGTCGTTTCAGATCGAGACAAGTTGTTTCTTAGCCATTTATTCATTTCCACATATCAACCTAAATCGGATGGTCAGACATAAGTTGTAAACAAAGGGTTGGAAACTTACTTACATTGCTTTGCAGACGAACAACCTCGTTCATGGTTCAAATGTTTGAACTTAGATTAGCTCTAGTGCAACATTTCATACTCCTCAGCTAGCATGTCTCCTTTCCGAGCTCTTTAAGGACGAAACCCCATTCTACACTTGACAATGTCACGAGAAGCACCAATGTCGCACCTTTGGGTATATCCATGCAAAATCATACACAAATTATCAGAACATAAATTTTGAATCCAAATCAAGAATTTTTCTTTAATTAGTTATTTGATAAAATAATCTTTTTACTTTTCTAATTTGCTAATGATCAAATAGATTTTAAAGATGATCTATTATTAAATATTTTTAGTTCGGTTGATATTTAATCACTTACCATTCATATATAAATTATAGGAAGATCTTTGCCACCCATAATTTTCATACTTGGCTCAAACAAGATTTTCTCAATTGAAGATCTTTATGATTTAAAAATAAAATACTTGTAATTGTTAATAAATTAAAATTGTCAATTTATCCATATAAATTAATATTTTTGTCAACTGATAATGAATTTCTATTCAGCTGAATCGATTCTTATTTCATGACATAGTCCTATTAGGTCAATTAGGATAGGATAGGATTTCCCAAATAATAAATAATTTATAAATATTCAAACAATTTCTATACAGCTGAATTGATTCTATTTCATGACATAGTCCCTATTATATAGGTCAATCAGGATAGGATTTTCTAAATAATAAATAATTTACAAATAATCATATAATAAAGGAAAAAATAATTACAAATCCTTCTAAACGATTTTTATAATATTACTCTAAATACTAATCATAAAAATTCGTAAATACATTTTTATATTTTTAAGAACTAAATGTATTTATTTTTATTTGATACTTTTGTCACTGATAAAAATATGAGTTTAAAATTTATATATTGATGAAAAAATAATTTTAATATTTACTACGACTTTCTTTTTTTTTAACATTTTTTTATTTATTGGTAGAAATCTACGTGGAATCTACCAATCTCTCTGGGTCTTACTCACTATTTGGTGGCAGTGAGACATGTAATTAACAGCCAACACACAGCTTAAAACAGTTAATAATCAATCATTTTTTAAAATAATTTTTCAAGAGAGGATAACAATTGCTATACATAGCTGAATTAATTCTTGCAGATGGCATATTCCTATTAGATCAATAAGAATATATAGGATTTCCCAAATAATAAATAATTTAAAACTAATAAAAACAACAAAGGGAAAAATATAATTTCGAATCCTCCTGATTCATTTTCCTAATAGTGCACTAATTACTAAACATAAAAATCGTTGAATACAATTTTTATTATTATTAAATTTACTTATTTTTATTTAATACATTTTTTGTGATAAAAATATGAGTTTTTTTTCTGTCAGTTTAATGTACAATATTAATATAAGCCAGCTAATTCTAAAAAGATTTAGAGGATATTTAGCTGTAAATAAAAAGATATCATACTGCATTTACGAGTTCATTTCAGCATACATTGAAAACAAAAGGAGCGTGTAGAATTATTGATTACTTTTAATTTATAATAGTCCAATCCATTTAAACCATTACTAAAAAGTTCCCTTCCATTTCTTCACAAAATCTTTGTCCTAATCTGATTTTTTATTTTTTTCTTAAAACCAATCCTTCCTTTTTCTTCTCTTTCACCTCATTCATTAACAATTTTTTCTTCGAATTTTCATTCATGGATCATAGCCACCCTCTAAAATCCTAACCCTCTATCAAAATCTCAACTTTTCAGAAACCCATTTGATATTTTCTTCATTCTCAAACCGAGAGAGAGAGAGTTTCAGAATGGTTGAACTTGTGTTAGCACCTTCTTCATAATCCTCTTTTGGTACTATGCTACTGTGTTTGTTTGTTTTAAAAGCTGAAATTATCATTTAACTTTTCTACTAAAAACATTTTAGAAGTGAAGTTTGGACACTAATGATCACTAGTTCCATTTTTGACAGGTGAGAAAGCACTTCCTGGTAAAAAAAGTTGAGTCTTTGCTTCCCATTTTATACATAATCCTTGTACTGCATCATTGGGCTTGTGTTCTCCACAATGACATTGACATTGAAAGGAATCTTCAAGAGCCTGAAACTGTTCACCAAGAAGTTTGGTAATTAATCTTTGTATCTTTTGTACACCCTCCAATTTGTATTCAATTTCATTTGCTTTTTTCTGGGTTTTGTTTTGTTCTGGCTAAGATGGGTAATAATAGGTGTAATATTCTTCTCTTCCAGTTGTGAAGGAGCGAGAAGAGTTGGAAATTGGGTATCCAACAGATGTTTTGCACGTAGCACACGTTGGATTTGATGACTCGTCCGCAGGTGGACCTAGTTGGGTATGCCAAACTTTATCTCTTTTTTATTTTTTATATTACTTCTCATGGCTGATTGAGTGTAGTGTGACGACTTTTATCTTAATTCATAAGAAAAACTCTGATAAGTTTTTATCTCAAAGAAATGTTAATGGCTGATGTTTGAGATTATACAAACCTATATCTATTGGATCAAATGTTTCAGGGCGTTAGATTTGACACTCTATTCACCCAATTTCGAACCCTATTTTGTTGTAATAAAATACTATAATACCTTTTTTTGTTACCGGGTTTACTAATCCCGTAACTCATTTTTCCTAGGTTCTGGGAATTTAATCCTAGAATGTGTCCACGTGAAAAGCTTCCGGGTTTTATAAGCGGAACCTAAATGCTTAGGTGAGTTCCGGATTTTAGGATCCCAAACCCGAAATTCAAAACCCGGAAATTCAAAACCCGATATGCAAAAATATGTACCGGGATTTAAAACCCGATAAATATCTCAAGGTTTGAGTTCCGGTTTTCCAAATCCCGGAGGTTATTTAAAAGTTAGTTCCGGGTTATTAAATTCGGGAATGTTGTAAGAAATTCATTCGTTCCGGCCTTTAAATCCCGGAATGTAGTAGGCACTACATATGTACTGGTTTTTAGATCCCGAAATTTGGTAGGCATAGCATGCATTCCGGCTTTTAAATCCGAGAATGCAGTTGATTTGCCTCTCACTCCTTCCTTCTGTGGTTCCTTCTGTTCTAATTTTGATATGAGTGAGTGTGAGAAACTTAATGAAATGCAATTTTGCGGTGGAGATTAGAAGTGCCGGGCGGTGGTGGAAGTGTGGAGCGGTGGTGAGGACTGAGGAGTGTGGAATGGTGGTGACGAGTGAGGAAGAAGAAAATGAAGGACAAGGAAAGTAGTTTGAGAGAATGGTGAGTAATGAAATAAAAAAGGGTATTTTTTTAATATTCAAAAAATGGGTAGAGTGCCAAATTGGGTGGGTAGGATGTTAAATCTAACACCCAATATTTCATCATTTTGTCTCTGTTTACTCTATTCTTTTTAATTTGTGCATTTTATGCAGATGAAAGATTATAAAAGAGCCCCTAATTTTCCAAAGACATTTGGTACCTTGGGTGAAGTAAGGGACCCTAGTCCTCAGGCTGTGGCTGACACTTCATCAAGTTCCTCCCAAGGTATACTTTGCATCTCATATAAACCAATAGCTCTATGACCTGAACATAATTACAAACAGATGGCTCTTCACGGGTCAATTAGGAAAATGAGGAATGTTTGTATTTAATTGTTAGTGTGTGTCACTTGATATCTTATAGATAAAAGTGTGAGGCTTTCAAACGCTATCTAAGATTCTTTGCCTCCATAGAGTTTGGCTGTTCTGTCACGAGAAAATTCATCTCCAACACAGGGGGAATCTAATGGCTATAGGCCTTATAATTAACACGGTTTTTAAGTGGTCAACAACTGGTGCATGTGTTTGCATTTCTGGTAGCGCACATTCTTATTTTTAGTCAATTCATATCTCTTATGTCATTTGAGCGAATTTGTTTTTAGCCAACTTAAACATAAATACAAACACCTACGGAGTGGTTTGGTTGTATAAAATTTTATTGACTACTGTGCTTGATAAGATTATCTTTTGTTGATTGTTTTTTCATGTGGTAAGTTTCCTCAATGTGACAAAACTAAACCTTGAAAATAAAGGACTAAATGCAACCTAATTTTCATGTTGATTTTAGAGAAACAGAAATGAAGTTGTAAAACTCTATGAGTAGTTCTATTAAGAATTTAATAGAGATTGAGAGATTTGTTCTTCTTTGAGTGTGATTAAGATGAACAATTGAACATTACTGTGGCATTCTAATGTGATTAGGGTAGTGATGTTCAATGTTTGAAAGCTGGTAGCCTGGTACTCTATGCAGGGAAGCCATACTTCCATATGCTCAGAAATTAGTTTAATTGCACAATTGTGTGTTTAAAATAGGCTGTTTATCTTCTTGGTGACATGTTTTTTCCTCATTATCTTTGACTTCACTCACTGTAAAATACCCAATCTATTCTCATGGTCATCATAAATGCTATCATACATTTATATGAAAAATATTAATTCATCTCCATCTGTGAATTCTGATTATATTTTCTGCCATTTCCAGGGAGAGAATCATGAGCATTAGTCAGTAGATACATCATCCTTTTATATTCTTCACTATTGTTTGTTGCATTTATGTATCTATTAATGTTAAAATCTTTTGGGGTTTGGCTTCTATTAATCTGGTTTTACTTTAGCAACACATTTTGAAAATGACACTTAGGTTGAACAAGTTTTACATGTTTAAGATCTCTATGGGGAGATTGGATGTGTTTACTTACTTTGTGATCATGTCGATTAGGTTATTAGCTATGTGGTCATTGGTGAAAATTCTAAGCATGCTATCAATTTATTTGTTGTTTGTATGTCACTTGATATTCACCTCTTTGATAACATTTTTTCTCGCCTGCCGCAGGAAGCCAACCATCTCCAGTAGGGGCTGTTCAAGTTCCTAAGAAGCTTAAGCAGAAAAAGATCAAGTCATCACCAAGACAATCAAAAGCATCCAAGTCGAAATCAAGCAATGAGAAAGAAATAACACCAGTTGCTCAAGTGTAACAGGTTCAGGAACATGGAACTAAAGAAAGTGATTTTGCATAGTAAATAGCAAAGACCATGTTTTTTTTTCCGGAACAATTTAGGGGAACAGAAAATAAAGGTGGCTTTGAGAGTAAAACAATGTTTATTCTGGAAAATTGAAATGTGTAATGATTTGGTTTTCTCCGAATCATATGCAGATCTTAAGTTCATTTATAAGTTGTTTTGTTAGTTTTGCAGATTAAAATGAATGGATTACATGGAAAAAGGATAAAGTAATAGAGATGCTTGTCCCTGAAGTAGAATATTATCACTACTGCTCTTTTATACATGCAGATTGAAATGCTAGTGTCCAGAGAGTGGGAATATTATCACTCCTAGTTGCTGTTGTAGGAGGGATATTATTTTCTGTGGATTTTGCTGGTTTTTACTGTTGTGCAGCGTGTGGGATCATTTGGTTTGGTGTGGGAGTTTGTTCTACCTTGCTGCTACTGAGATCTGTTCCTTAAACTTTTTTTTCTTTTTTGAGTGGATCACTATTGCATGTCTCAAATTGAATGAAGAAGGCCCCTGGGTGAATCTGGTTTGCGTGTTTATGCGTGGAGATCGATTTGGATAAACTTGCGGTGAGTTCATTGTGTCTTCTTCATATGTGGTACAACATAAAATATGAGGGTCTTCACTTGCTATGTTCTTCATGTGGTTGTTACTGACATGACTCTCGATATGGAAGGAAGGAGATAGGATGGAAGCATAGGAGATTCATCTTTCCTTTCTTCTCTAGCTACTAGGATTCTTATGCATAAGTAGTTAAAGTTCATTCTCTCGAGGTTGCAATATAATAAAAATTATTGGTCCTCTTGAAGCATAAATTGCATCTCCTCTTTGGTCTCAAACTCATAAAATCACCTCCTTGACCCCCAGAGGTTTGATGTGAAAGGTGTTCATTCCATTGAAGGCGTAGAAACCTTGCAACGTTTCAACACTTTGAATCTCATTTAGAGATGCTTCAGCTACTCTATTTATTTATCCATTTAACATATTCCTCTTCAGGGTTGAATTCAAGGACGTGTTCATGAACCATGTACTCATTCTGCCTTTTCTTTTCCCTCCACCATTTTCCCCTGATAGCAAACTCTTGTTTTCTATGCCCTCACGTCCCTCTCCAACTTCTTTAACCACCGTCACAGGTTCACCTGTATGAATGACAAGTTTTTCATTATTTAATCTTGAAGGCGTGCCAACGTCAATTGGCAATGAAATGCTTTGTTTTAGCATCCACCAGATGTTCGGGTGGTGGACCGGTATATCACTTTTAACCTTGTCAACATAAGTTTATTGCAATGTCAAATAAAGTTTGCAACTTAAAAAAAAAATAGCAAGTTGTCGTATATTAATTGTTAAATAGCTACGAATTTACTATTCTCATAACTAATTCACAGAAATTCGATAAGAATATTTACATTCGTCATCTGAACAGGCGGAAAACGCTAGAGAACCTTATGTAAAACGCTAGAAAAACTTATGTAAGAGACCTTCTCTTAAGATTCCTTCACATCTTAGAAGTTGGGCAAATAGCCTTTTCCCCACAAAAGCACAAGCTTGCATAATCTTCATCAAAGCTTTTGAGCCACTTCTCCGATCCACTCCAATGCACACGTGTATGCGTATCATTCTCCATCTCCATCCCCCACCTCATAAAGCTTCTTCTTTCACTTATTCTTTAAGTGCTATGTGTTGCACTTGAAGGGTTTTTGAAAGGCAACATTAGCTTTTGGTTGCATTTTGGCATTTTACGTACCAAATTAATGGAACATGAAATTATTAGAGATGAAATTGGTTTTACAATCATTTTCTTTCTCCCTTTTTTTTTGGTTGAACATGTTAGTGCAAAATATTTTGGATGTGGGAGTAAATTATCATAGATCTTTGAAAAATTTACTTTTACTTTGTTTAGGGTAAAATTTGTTTAATTTATTTTCTTTTAAATATGAAAGATGATAAACATACTAAATAAATTGCACCCATGTGCCCTATCCTAACGAAAAAATTGGTAAAACAAGTTAATTCAATAGAAATAATACATGGCACACTATATGTAGTTTGAGTTTCAAAATATATAAACAATCATTCTTAGGAACCAACATTTTATAACTGATTTTATAGAAAAAAAATTATTGAGTTAATTGTTTACAATATCAATTGCACAAATAGATTTCTTAACATTCGCGTAATTTTTTTAAAAATATTTTAATCTTAATTAATGGCATTTGAATTTGGCAAACAATCTGAATATGTTATATTAGGGGTGAGCATCGGTTCGGTTCAGTGGGGTTCGAGCCAATTTCAGCCCATCCGACCGAAACCGAAGTACTAAAAAGCTGGTCCAATTCCGACCGATTCTGGCTTCGGGTTGGTCGGATCGGGTTGAGGCGGGTTCAGACCGGGTTCGGGTGGGTTTAGATGGGTTGGGTGGGTTTCAAAAAAAAAAGCTAAAACCAAATTTTTACACAGCCACAACCACCACCGCCGACGAGTGCCACCGACGATACTCCTCGATCTCTGTTCTCCCTCTCTCAATATCCGAACAGTGATGGCAGATGATGAAGAAGTAGTGGTGGCGAACGACGAAGAAGTAGCGGTGGCGGACGAGATGGCTGCGGCGCTGGCGGCTGGCGGAGAAGGAAGAACGGCGCTGGAGATGAAGGTGAGAAGAGGGAGGAGAAGGGAGAACGGCGCTGGCGGTGAAGTAACGGTGGCGGACAAGAAGGCTGCGGTGCTAGCAACTGGCGGAGAAAGGAGAACGGCGCTGGAGATGAAAGTGAGAAGAGGGAGGAGAAGGGAGAACGGCGTTGGCGCGCGAAGTAGCGGTGGCAGACGAGAAGGCTGCGGCGCTAGCGGCCAGCGGAGAAAGGAGAACGGCGCTGGTGGCTGCTAGGTGAGAGAATGAGAAAGGCTTAGCATGCAATTAGGGTTTACCCTAATTTTCAGACTTCATGGGCCTTCAGCCCCCATTGAGCCCAAACAAAGGGAAAAAATTTGACACCATACTCGGGTTGGGTCGGGTACCGATGGAAACTTATCCTGGACCCGAACCCAACCGAGTCAACGCGCTGAGACCTGTTTGTCTGGACCGAACAAATCGCCTAACCGGCCCGACCCGGGTTGACTGTCTTAAAAAGGCCGGTTTGGGTCGGGCGGAGTTTTTTGCACAGTACTATGTTATATAGATTGTGTACAAATTCTCGGTTTTATCTACGTCAATGATAGGAATATATAAAGTAAAAGTTTTTATAAGGAAATATTATTGATAGCACTTTTTTATTTCTGATTTCATAGTTTTTCTAATATTTTTTCCCTTTTTGTATTCTTATGATAATTTTTTAAAGTTTTTTTTTTCCGAAAGCTCAAATTTATTCAGATAAATTAGATTGAGGACATCATTTTAAAGTAGGAAAACATGACCCAAACACAATTAAGATTGGTCTACAAACACTCAAAGGGGTTCAACCTTATTACAACCATTATTATTCATTATATTATTGAGTATAATTATCATTAAATGAAAAGAGAACATTGCATATCATTAATGATAATATAAGTTGTTAACAATTGGTTCACAAAATAATTAAAAGTGATTTACTTACATTACATATTATTAACGATAACATTGAATAATTAATTATCAATATAATTCAAATTAACATATTAAAGATTTAATGATACTTTAAGTATAGAAAATAATTAATATATTATAACTTTAAATATATGACATTTCTCAATTAATTTAATATATTTTATAGTTAGTTAATACATAAAATAAAAAATAATCATTTAATTTATATATATATATATATATTAGTTAATAGATTAATTTAGCATATTAAAATTATACTTTTAAATATCTTAAAATATATTTATGAATAATATACTAATATATATATATATATATATATATTATACCATATTAAAATAATCATCATTTTATTACTAAAATTAATATTAAAATTAAATCAAATTAACACACCAAAAAATATAATATATGCAATTCATATATTATACTAATTTACTAATAAATTATTAATATAGATAAATTTAGTAATTATTAGTGAATACATATTAGTTTATATGTTATTTAAAATATATTTTATTGAAATATTAATAAATTAGTTAAAATATATCAACCAACATACTAATTAGATTTAATAGTTTTTATTAAATTATAATTGAATAATATATTATATTTGTATTAATATATTCAAATTATTTAATGTTTTAAAACAATGTAATAATTAACTAATATATTATAAAAAAACATACTATATACATTTTATAATTATATTGAAATATTAACATATTAATAAATTTTAATATTAAATAATTTTTTCAATGAATAATTAATATATATGATTTAACATATATAGTAAATAAATTTAACATAAAATAATAAAAAATAATTATTTAATATACTATATAATATATTCAATGTACTTTAATTATAAGGTTTTAATGCATTAATTGATAATTTTATTACGTTATAAAATATAATCTATAAAGATATTATTCATTATTACATTTAAATATATTTTAAAAGTATATCTATATCTATATATTAATTAGTTAGTTATTATTTAACTTAATTTTATTTTTATGCTTATAGGAGTTAACCTATTCGAAATATCGTGACCACTACAAAAAAAGGTATTTCTAGTGGCACGTTGTTTCTGGCTGTCTATATTTAACCGCCAGAAATGTCACTGATTTTTTGATATTTTCATAAAATTTATTAAGTTTTAAGAACTTTCTGAATTCTTTTGTCACGCTCCTTTCTTCCATCGAGCATAGGTTTGGCATGCGATCCTTTCCCCTTGAGCTTATGCCTTCTCCTCCGTCAAGCTTTTTCATTCTCCTCCTCAGAATCTGCCATGGAACTACTCTCTATTTCTTTCCTAGCTCTTCATTTCGCAATGGAAGTCTCTTCTCTCTTCTGCTTTGGTCGAAACCCAACTCATCTCTCATGCCCTCAATCGTTGTTTCATTTCTTTGCTAGGTTTCTCTTGGTTTTGATCTTCGATTTTGATTTCAAAGTTTTGTTTCTCATCTGAATCAAGTTTTTGAGTGTTCTACTTGATTCTTTGATTTCTCGATTGCGCCCTCCCTTACCCTAATTTTTCTTTGATTGAACTAATTCTCTGCTTTCTCTTTGCCTAATTCATGTTTCCTAGGTCTTCGCTGATCCAATAATTGGTTTTGTGCGTCGAATTAGAGAAGTTTTTGTTTGTCCAGATGGTAACCCCTGCCACTTTTTTATATTGCTTGATTGCATGTGTTAATTTGATTTACATTATGAAGTATTTTGATTTCATGTTAATGATAAATCATTTCCTTAGACAGTTGCTCTGTAGAAAAATGGGTGCTCTGTATGTGATTTTATCAGTTTGCTGGTTAGAATGAGAATGAGAATTCTGCAAATTTGCTTTTGAGCCTTTTCCCTTTCTTGATTCATGCCACTAACTATGACTTTGTTGTTTTGCAGTGTTTGAAACTCCTGCTTCTGCTGCTCCTGGTATGTTTCTCACTAATATTTCCCCTCCCTACTTTATTCCATTTACAAATATTGATATTTAGTTTTATCCTGAACTTTATTCCACATTGTAACGAGAATCACATGCTTAAAATATTGTTCTTCCCCTTAAATGAAATATTATTGATTTTGACATCATGATTAGTTTCATAGTTTGCAGGACGTAGCTTATTCGAATTCAATACTTATGAGCTTTTGAAGTTTTTGACTCCTTCAATGAGATTGTCGAGATTGTCTTGTCCTGAGAGGCAACCTTTAATGTAAATCAAAATTGCATCTACAAAGATTTCTCCTTTGCATAAATGTCAGGTTATTCTTTGGGCACATTATGGTAGTGGTATATAGTTTCATTATATAGGATGTATCTGGTTATCATTGAACTTTATGCTAGCTAGCAACTGTTAAGAAATACTAATCTATAGTTATGCCATGCTAATGTTACTGTAAACTTTACTTTATAAAGTATAAATTAATTTTGAGGAAGAAAAATGTTATGACTGACAAACCATGTTCGATCAAACTATAACCAAAATTAACAGAGTTGGTTTAGCTATAAGATTTCACACTTAAATTGACCATTCAGTGATTCTTATGGCCTGATATTTGTCAGTGATCTATGTGGTTTTTGTGCTTATATATGGTTTAAGCATATATTGCAAAGGTTGTTATAACCAAGAATGCAAAATGCGATTGTCAGCCACTAATTTTCAGCTTCTGTAAGTTAAAGCTTTCTTTTTATCCTTTTTTGCTGGCTTTTCCCTCTTTGCTTCAGCCCAAAAAAAAAAAAACAGAGTGAAAAAAAGGAAGTTATGCTTTACTTAATGTAGTTGGAACTCTATTTATGAGTATCTCATTTTTTGTTTTATTTTTTCAACACTTTTTGTTCTTTACATGTTAATCTTAGTGCATGTTCCTTTTTTTTACTGAACTTTCATCCCCATAATTGATATTTGTGATTGGCAGAGGTGATTGACTGCAAAAGATGGTGAGAGTTTCTTGTGATTTTAGTGATACTATGCAATCATATGCAAATCTCAGTGCATATGATTTGTTGGATAAATGATTCATCATAATAGACTGAAACTATCTACACTATTGTTTGATCCGGTTCAACTCCCATGATGCACTGAAACTATTATTTTATTTGTGTTGTGTGAACTGTGAAGTGCTGCAGTGATATCAACCATGACGAAGACTCCTTGTTGTGAGAGGATGGGGATGAAGAAGGGACCTTGGACTGCTGAGGAAGATCATATATTGATTTCTCACATTCAAACATATGGCCATGGAAACTGGCGTGCTCTTCCTAAACAAGCAGGTGAGTCCAAATTACAGTTCTGAATTTCCTTCAAATCGCTAACTAACCGCAAAGTGCGTGTTTGAAAATACTCCTATAGTTGGCCCTAAAGTCAAAATTAGTTTTGGAGAGAAGCTTGAAGTATGAGAATTGATTATGAGGAAAGAAAGACTAATCCATACATGTTATAATTCTTAATAAACTAGTGAAAACAGAACTTTTTTTTTTAAATAGATGAAACATTCTTTAATGTATGATTATATGATACTATTGTTTACAGGTTTGTTGAGGTGTGGCAAGAGTTGTAGGCTTCGATGGATCAACTACTTGAGGCCAGATATCGAAAGAGGGAAGTTCAGCAAGGAAGAAGATACCATCCTAAAGCTACATGAAGTTCTTGGAAATAGGTTTGTTGATAAGAAGTTCTGATGTTTGTTTAATTCTCTATTTTATTTGTTTCTACCAATAGCCAAAAAAATGTTCTTGTAACATACTAATATTGATTACAATTCTAATGTAGTTTAGTATGGCATTTGTTATGCATGTTGGTTTTTGCTTCTACCAATAGCTGATATCTTTTATTTCTTTCTTTCTTTGTATTAATATCACTGATCATGATTTCATTCTGCCATATACTCATTAATTCATGGTTACTTTGTGCCTGGTGAATCCAACTTATTCTGCCATATACTCGTTAATTTAGATGACTTTGTTCAAATCTGGATATTTAGTATAAAATTATTGTCATACACTTTCTGGCGGTCGTTGTGGCGGTCTTAAACCGCCAGAAATTATTGTGGCACGCAAAACCAGCTGTTGCATAAAAACTGCCACAAATGTGTTTGTGGCATCTGGGAAGGTGGCAGGTATGAGACTGCCAGTAAAACACTTAGTGGGAGTTATAAACTGCCACAAATGGTTAAAAAAACAGTCACAAAAAATTGTTTTTTTTGTAGTGGACGGTCCGTCCTAACAAATGTTTAACCTGGGGTTCGATCAACACCTTATTGGTAGTAACTATTTAATTTTAAATTATTAAAAAAATATAATATATATAATTAATTATTAACTTAATGTATATTAATTATAATTATAGTATATTAACTAGTTTTCTTAATGATCATTAAATGTATTTAATATGTGAAACTGAGTGAATAATTAATCAATTAATATTGTCATTCATCATACGTTATTTAAGTAAATCACTTTTAGTTCTCTTTCATAAATCTTGATTAACTACTGAGATTATCATTAATAGTATGAAGTCTTATATTTTTTTCGGTACATCCAAAAACATTTTTAAATTTCTCTCTCAAAGATTGATTTAGGGACATTCCCCTCTTTAACTGATATATTTCGGCTATAATTTGGGGACAAAAGTCTTAATAATAATTATTTTTAATATTAGAACCAGTAGAGTTGGGTACGCGGGCCAGCCCACCCCGCATAAGTTTGGCCCGCATAGGCCCGCGTCTAAATGAGCTCCTATTTAGGAGGCCCGCCCCGCGCTCGCCTAATTGCGGGCTGGCTCGCGGGCTAGTATATGTAAAAAAAAACTTAACAATCAAATTTTAACAAGCATACTACCACAAGCTTTAAAATTAAGAGTTCATTAAAAATACTACATCAAATTAAGAGTTCATTGCAAACTTTTTGGTAGTTTACCAAATTAATTATACTAAATCAATTATTACAATAGTGAAACACTATAATAATTCAAAACATACATCAAAAATCAATTTTAACAAGCATATTACTACAAGTTTTTTGAACTAATGTATTGTGTTTGTGTGTGTGCAGTTGTGTTTTTCAATTTTAGTTTTTATTTTTTAATTTCATTGGCCCGCGGACGGCCCGCAAGTCCCGCGGGCTATCTCATTAAGTTCGCGGGCTAGCTCACGTAGGCCCGCGTTTAAATGAGCCTATATTTTCCGGGCCATAGCCCACGCGAGTTGCAAGACTCACGGGGCGGCTCGCGGGCTTAAGCTCATATACCCAGCTCTAAGAACTAGTCCCTATCAAGAGTGACTCGCGCCACTTAGAGCCTGTTTGATTGTGTTTTCAGTTTTTTTGTTTTCAAAACTGTTTTCTAAAATAATTTTTAAGAACTACTTTTCAGAACAATATAAGAAAAAAACTTGTTAGGTAATATGATTTTGAAAACAGTTTTGAGATTAAAAAAACAAAAAAAATTGTTTGATCAATTTGTTCCAAAAACATGTTTTGGAAACAAAAAAATTAGAAAACTCGTTTGGTTGTGTGCTAAATTATTGATATGAATTTTTGTGGTGATAAATTATTGGTATGAATTTTTGTGGTGATAAATTATTGATTAAGTTGAATATTTGGAAGTGTTGGACAACATATCAAAATTTCAGCCCAATCCAACAATGGACGACATCGGACAAAACATTCTACAACAAGTGCTTAGAGTAGACAGCTTGCTAAATTCACAAAATGTCTGCTTTTACCTGTTTTTTCACTGTATTTCACTTTTTCCCATTTGACCTGTCATTTGCGAGTGTGAACACCCAATTTTATCCGACCCATTATTATTATTATTATTATTATTATTATTATTATTGTTATTATTATTATTATTATTATTATCTTTCAAGTAAAAAATTAAAAAAGAAAAAAAAAACAGGAATAGAATTAAAGGTCACGTAACTGACAATAAAGAAAAAAGAAGACAATCAGAGAATTGAAGAAAAAAAACGAAGAAGAAGAAGGGAAGGGAAAATACATCATGAAAGCAAACAAACCAAATGCAGAAATTGGTATACAGAGATGCATAAGACATTGACAAGAAAATACATCAAGTTCTTGTGAACAAGTAGAGATCTTGTATAGCTAAAATTCCAGACATAATCCAAACCCATCAGAACCACAACCCAAGCTGCAACTCAAACCACCAGCGACGAATCTCACAACAGCCAAACAGAGCCCAAACACGCAAAGCCTCGAACAGTAGCAACCCCGTAGCTTCGGTTTTCAACCCCGCGCTCTGGCCACCATGCTCCTCACACGCCGCCACCGCCAATTGCCAGCCACCTCGCACTGCCGTCGTGCTTCCTCGCGTTCCGACCTCGGCGGCCACTGTGCTCCTCACGCCGACGCGCCATGCCTCGCGCGCCGCTACAGCCGCACGCCGTCGCGCCGTGCCGCTGACCTCGTCTCTTGAACTAACTTATATGAGTTAAACCAATATTTTCATCATTTATAAGTTAGTTCATTTTTTAATTAAATTTATATCAGTATTTAAATAATTTTAACTTTACATTAGAAACTAACAATTGATATATAATAAAATTAATATATTCTTAAAATTAATATTTTTACATTTATAAATTAATATATAACAAATTATTAAAAATAATTGAAGTAATTTTAATTTGGAGTCACGGTACTGAAAATAAATAGAAAATTGTCATTTTATTCTGCTGGTTCCCGATGATAAAATTTACACATGATAACATTATAGTTATTATCATATGTTAGTGGCGCAACCAACACTTGGGCCATTCCAATCCTCCTCTTCTCCTCAGGTTTTTCTTCACCTTCATTTTGCTTCTCTGTGGTGTGATCTGCTATAATTCCTCAAAATAATTCACACTAGGGAAACAGAACAACTGCATGCGGTTTGGTCCACAGAGGCATTACCACGTTTCTGATAGTTATGGCATGAAATCCAATATGGCTTATCTCTGGTTGTCCATCACTGGAGGATTTGGCCCTAATGGATTGTGATTGGGTGAATGTTATAGCAGATGTTTGTATTTCTTCTCCAATGCTTCAAAGATTGACCATAACGGAGTGGGATGAAGATTGGGGTCGGAATATTTCAATGCGCCGCAAAGTAGTGACCATTGGAAATAATCTGAAGTCTATATCTCTTGGCGGTGATGTCAGTAATGATTATTTCTGGGTCCAAAGGAGAGCTAAATGCAATCAAATCAAAGTATTATTACAAGCAGCACTCCATATTTGTTGTTATTCTCCTGAATTTCCTGATTATGACACTCCAGTCCAGAGGGATCAGAGTTTAAGCAAGTTTTTCGGTCAGATTTTAAGTTTTCCTAGAGGTTCAGTGGATTGTAAAATTAAATTTGATTTTGTTTGAAGTGAAAATGGAAAGTATAGACGAATAACAGTGCTTTAATTGAATTGTTGAGCTATGTAAACCTTCATGATTTGACAGAGATTTTAAAAAGCCTATTGCATCCCAAAGCATATCTTTGTTCATCATTTGCAATCAACCGCTCATTCCTAATGGTATTTGCAATCGGCTTCATTTCTAAGAATGTTATTGTGTGTTTCAAAAAAGAATGTTATTGTGAGTATAATGATACGTGAGTTTCATAGCAACAGGTGAATACTTGGGAACTAGTGAACTCTCGAAATATTATGATCTTTTAATTTGGCTTACTATTTTTAGTTTTTTCCGTGTTCTTCATAAACTATTTTTATTTTGTTAAATTGTCCCTTTGTTGGCTCTCTCCTTTATTTTAACATGAAAAGTTCTGCTCTCACCTTTATTTTTTAGAATAGTTGACAAGAATTCGTGGTAATTTCTTGATGTGAAAACGTTGTGATCAATCACTATCATGATATGATAAAAATTCCTATGTTGTACATTTTAAGCCGGTGTTTTGTTTCTTTTTATTTTCTTTTTTAATGTTCTTCGCATGTTAATCAGTCTCTCAAATTTTATTTCACTCTTCAATGTATAAACTTTTAATTTACTCCTTTTCAATGGGTTATGTGGCTTATTTTACATCATATCTCTTATCTTTTTCATATTATTTTGTTTTTTACTTCTTTTAATGCGTCCACTTAAATTAATCATATGAATTTTTATTGTCAGTCTTAAAAATTGTGTGACAATAAACTTAAATCTCAATATACCATCAAATTAATTAGCATCGATGCCCTTGTTTGTTACGTTTAATAAATTACTATGTTCTATATGTACAAGGTTAGTCTCTAAATGATAAATTTGAATGAGTCGCACTCTTTGGTGATTCGAAATTGTGAAAATAATTTAATACATCAAAAAATGTTAAATTTGAATTATGATTTTATAATCTCATAAAATGTTAGTCTCTATACTTTTTATTTCTACTAATTCACGTGTAGGCATACATGTCAGAAAGAGACTCCAGAACAACTTTCTTAATTCCTAACACAGTGATACAGAAACATGGCCAAAATCGTTGACATGTCCTCCTTAGTGTCAGTGTGCTGTCTATAGCTTCTAGCTTCTGTTTGAAGAAACAATAAAGCACCCACCGCAAGCAAACTCACGTTACACCCTCATATAAATCCAAAGGTAGCAAGTCTCTGTTACTCACCTTGCCTTCTGGTTCTGGTAACAACTCAACTGTAAACAATGGTGTTGCCCAAGCTCTCTCTGCTCTTCTGGTTTCTCCTTTCTTTCAATGTGATTCTCTTGATAAACTATCCAATTAAATGTGATGATGGTGAGTACTTGCTGATCTTATTGATCTGATCATTTGAGTTATGTGCTGAAACTTTATCTTGTGTTGTGTGTTCTTAATTGCATATTTAGAAACTTGTTTGCGAACTATGGTCAAACCAAAATCGAAGTGGATAGAAGCAACTTCTCTTAGCTTTTGCTTCTAACCATCATGATTTTGGTTTCACCGTGGTTTTCGAGCAAGTTTCCAAAGTGTTGTTGATATTGGATGATTTTTCAAAGGGAAAAGTTTGAATTTTCATGCCCCACAAACAATTTGATCATACTTGTCCAAGTAAAACTAAAAGGGATACATATCTTGAGACTGCAATTATCTTACTTAATCTTTTCCTGCAGATGAGAAAGACAATCTTTATCAGGCTATCAACAAGTATCGAGCATCATTAAACTTGAAAGCTCTAACAAAGAATGAAAATGCTGATTGCCTTGCTGATCAAATCGCTGAACAATTCAAGAACCAACCCTGCACAAACACCACAGGTGCTAACACAGTACCAGGCACAGAGCCTCAGTTCTCCAACTATCCAAACCTTTTAGCTAAATGCCACTTGGCTATTTCCAACACAAGGGATGGAGCTGTAATGCCTGCTTGCGTTCCTAGCCTGGTTCCGAGCCTCGTCCTCTCGAATTTCACGCGATCTCTTTACTCAGAGAATCTCAATGACACAAAGTACACAGGAATTGGTATTGGTTCAGAAGATAACTGGATTGTTGTAGTCTTAACCACCAACACAGGCGCAGGAAACTTTGCTCCATATAGTTCTAATGGTGCCACTTTGATTTCCAAAATTGGATTGATTCACTGCTCAATGTTATTATTAGTTGGTATCTTTTTCCTGTTATGAAACCAAAAGGGTGGCTATTGGCAATGCTTCATTGTTACAATTTTGTTACAAATAAAGGTTTATCTGTGTCAGGGTAAACTGAAAATAATGAAGACAACAGTTTTTCTAGTGGAAAATTGAGAGATCATGGTTTCACTGTTGTTTTCAGTATTGTAATTATCTATTGAATGCTTGAGTAAGACGAATAGGAGAAAAAAGCATCTAGTAATTGTCATTAATAATAACATTAGATGAGAAATACCCCATTGATCTGAATTTTCTTTCTTCACATTTATTCTTTAGAAAAGCAATCTTAACCGCTAGCAACACTCACATTTCTTGCATCTGCCCCAATTTTCCTCCAAAGTAGACAGTTATTTTAGCATATTCTTGGATGAAGCTATTTAAACCTATACTCATCACAAATTCAAGATGCTTTCAACTTGGGGTGCTTGACAGATAAGAATCTTCCTATCATGAGCATCAGAATCCATGAGGACTTTGTGATCTTCTCCTTTACCATCATAAGTAATGCGGAGCTGAGAACTGTTTTCAATATCTGCGCCTGCAATCCATTGAAAAATCCCAAAAGACCTTCTCTTCTCCAAATAGTATAGAGTGCTCCAGAGATTGTCCTCTGTGCTTTCCTCTCAGCTTCTGTCCTCTTATCATCGTCTGAATCAGCAGCCTGAATCATGACCTTACACCTATTGACAATTCAAACCCTCTTTCATCACAAAGCCCAGAACATAGCGAAAACAAATAAAAGGCCAATGTATTGATCATCTACCTGATAGCTGGGTAAGTCAGGCATGTAGCTGCACATTTTGAAACTGCACCCAGCATGAAAGCAGAAAATGCAGAAAGTTCTTCTGGGGATGACTTTGTATCTGTTTTCTTGCTCATCTTGTCCTTTAATATTCTCTGTTTCAGCTGATCAAAGGCAGTATACTGCCGGAGGAGAAAACAAAAATCCTTCTGAGTTTTGGTTGTCTTCTAGTTCTAGTGCAACCTAATCTGGAACAAAAGATCCTCTCTTGGTTTCATTTGTATAAAAATCATAATTCCTAAGAGTGATACCTGAATAGATGGGTTTGTTGTTAAAAGAATGGATATGGCAAGACCGTCAAATGCCTCACTCCATGCACCCTCTGAAAGGGTCTTCCAGAATCCCTTGGATTTTCCAAATTCACTTGTCTGCATCCTTGAGGCTGCTGTATCTAAGGGCTGTAAAATAGAAGCAAATATTACTGAAGATTGTGAGCCTAACAAGGAAACCATGAGTTTAGACAGCACATTCAATTAATCAGGGTTCAGTTTGTTTCTTTTACAGATATTCTTATAGATCAATACACTTGAGAGAACATACAGAATTAGTTTAGTTGATCACATGCTAGAAATGCCAAATATTAAACTTTTCTACTGCTGTCATAACCACAGGATAACTATTACCCTCAGAAAATCTTAATTTCATGCAAATTTATAGAAGCTCCATCAGTTAGCAAACTGCAAAAGAACATCCCGTGCAAGTAACAAACAGTAATTTTTCTCTGGAAAAAAAAAATGACAATAGAGACTTGCCTGTGTTATTAATATTGTACAGACCCCAGCTGCAGTAGCAGCAATCAAGTTTGCTGCCGTTCCAATGTTCCTTTTTCCAGTTTTTATCAAATATAGCCTCTTAAAGTAGCTGTATCCATAGAAATAAATAAAGGACGAAACAAAGGACTGGACATTTTTTGTCCCAAGGCCTTGGCACAATGAAAGCACCTGACGTTTAGCGATTGCTTCCCATAAAACATCAGAAATTCTCCTACATGGGACAGAGCAACAAAATCAAATAAGCACAATTTGCTATTAACTTCCTAGTTAACCTTGCCATGATGAAAGCAAAAGAAGACAATCAAGACATTACAATTTGGAAATTGGAATGTTTATCATTAGCGTTTGACATTACCAGGCTTTCTCTAATGATCAAGGTTTCTTACTGTTGATAAGAAAAAACCAAGTACCAACTACACACGGCATATAGCCCGTTAAGTGGATTCGGGTTCCCTGCGGTCAGGGATGGCTACATTCACGTAATCACACAATCTCAACTGCCCGATCAAGATCGGTCGGTTCATATATTTCATCAAGATATAATGGTAGATACAAATTTAAAATCTGAACCACCCGAAAATGAACGGCTCAGATTATGTGACAGCGTAAATGTAGGGATTCCCTAACTGCACAGGATCCATTTCCCCATTTGGTTTACGGTTAGAAAGTATGGAAATGAAAAATAACACATCCGAGATAATTCAACAAAAAGTGCCTCAGAATGTGTAATTTTTCCGTTTTCATACTTTCTATTTTCTAACCATAAACGGACTCATGCACAACTTCCTGCTTGTTTGCTTAATTATCACCCCAAAAATGGGCTCCCTAATCCAAACGCACACTTCCCAAATTGTTTAATTTAGGGTCATGATCATAGATAACTCAACCCTCTAATAAACATTTAGTAAATAATGTCACATACAGACAATAATATAGAATTAGCTAGCGAAAATTATAACAGCTAGTAAGTTAGAATATATTTCAATTGGAGCAAAAAAAAAAAGTGAAATGTGAGAACAATTAAACCTGTATTTTCTCTGATGCTTAGCTTGTACTTCAGCTTGGTATTTGGTTTTGCAAGTATCAAGTGGGTACAAGACGGTGGTGCTAACAAGGGATCCAATGGCGCCAGAAGTAGCTTCAGACAATGATTCCAGATCAAGCTGCATCTTCAGCTCTCAGCCCAGAGAAACAACAAAACGAATGAACGAACGAACGAATACAAGAAACAAACTTTCGGCTTTATCAGACAGAAGGGTATTGGAATTCGAAGGATATGAATGAAAAGCTTCTGTGTTGGAGAGGTTCAAAGACAGCCATGGGTTGAAGAAGGAAGAGAATTAAGGAAAATCTGAAATACGGGAAGGTAAGGATTAGATGAATTGAATGTTTAATGTTGGACTTGGTTCTTTCATTCAACTTCAACCTTCTTCACAGTTGAGTATCTTTTCGGGAACTGGTTTGTTACTTTAAGATATTTTAATTTAATAGTTTACAGAATAAAATAAAAAGTAACCATTTTTATTCACATTCATTTTAAGGTAGAAATAAATGAAGGGATGAGATAGATAGAAAGAAAATAGATATTAAGTATGAAATTTGATATGTGGGGTGATAGAAAAAGAGGAAAGAGATAAAAATAAAATGAGGTAGAAAAAAGATGGACAAAAATTAGAGTGTGAATATATCAATTGACAATTATTTACCTCCCTTACTTATAAAAATCACCTATAATTAATGTACTACTTTACTAGCATAAGTTTCAAAAAAAAAAAAAACTTTACTAGCATAAATTTAATCTTGATTTATATTTACTTTTCAATATTTACCTTAACCCACTTAAGTGGAGAATGGAAAAGGAGATACTCTAGTTAACGTCATACCTTTAAAGTGGTTTTTCAAATTATTCAAGTTATCATAGCTTAAGATGATTCAATAATACTTTAACATATGTCATAAAAAAAATTAGGTCATAACACATGTTAAAATGTTATTGGTCCACCTAAAACTATGATGATTTAACCAATATTTATCTTGGATGATTTAGACAACCTCACGTTTAAACGTACCATTAAATAATTAAATGAAAACATTTTTGTCAAAAATAATATATGTAGTACAAAATCCAAACCTGTTCACATGATCACATAAACGAGTCAACTCGTTTAGCTCCACATAAAAAGAAGGCGGAACATGTTAACATGTCATCGTCCCATCGAAATATAGGTTGAACACTACTGCTTGATCCGTTTTGAGATAAATTCAAGCTCGTTCACATAATCACATAAATGGGTTAACTCGTTTTGCCCCACCTAAAAAGATGGCGGAATATGTTAACATGTCATCGTCCCATCGAAATATAGGTTGAATAATACTACTTGATCCGTTTTGAGATAAAATCAAATTTGTTCACATTATCACATCAACTCATTTTACCTCACCTAAAAAGAGGATGAAACATGTTAACATGTCATAATCCCATTAAAATATAGGTTGAACACTAATGCTTGATCCGTTTTGATGGAATGTCATCGTCCCATCGAAATTTTTAGTATTGGTCGAACCGCAGGTATCTCATCTCATTGATGCAGTGTTATCAAATTTATTTTTTTGGTTACATAAAGTGACAAACCCCGCAATGTTATCAAAATAAGATGTTGCAGCAAGAGTGCAGATCCTCTGTCCTTGAATCCTGTCACTTTCTCTGTCTCTCAAATTAAAACGTGACACGTCATCTTATTTTCACATATAAGAGTTGACGGGACAAGAACAGACAAAAAAGTGAGAGAAGTTGCGGCGATATCACAGGATTTCTTAGCAAGCACCTGCGTCGTCCTTCAATGGGTTGAAAAGGTCTGCGCATATATCACAGGAGACAGGAGGGTATTTGCAGTAATTTTCACGTAACAACCTACCTATTGTATCTATTTAACGGAGCTGTGCCGTCAACTCTTATATATGAAAATAAGATGACGTGTCACGTTTTAATTTGAGGAACAGAGAAAGTGACAGGATTCAAAGACAGAGGATCTGCACTCGTTGTAGCAAAGAGTGTTTGATATATTCGTTCAGCAGGAAAATATAAAATTAGCAGTGTATTGATTTCATTCTCTTTGAATATTTTCTGAATTCCATGTAATACAGCGAGATGTGCACATAGTGTAATAATTAAGTTGTGTATAAAATATATTTAATTGTGTTAGGGTTCTAAATATTGGGCCTTGTTGATTGTTGGCGTGAGTTTAGTTTATTAGGTTTAGTTAAGGTCCATTTGTGGGCTTCTATGTGTGTTTTTTTGTTTGAAAGGGCGAGTTGAGATTCAAGTATTTGGCATAGGACATAATTTATGTGTAGAGTTTCGAAAAAAAAACGTGTAGTGATTTTTTGGTCTGTCACAATGAAACCATTTTAATTAGCATTGTGAATAATTAGGAATGTAAGTAGGTCAGATTGTTTGTGGGCTTAGGACCTAGTCTATATTAGGCTTGGGCTTAGGCCAAGTTAAATTAATAAATAGACAAAACTAAACTTTTTTAAAATTTTATTTAGTTAAAAAGGTCAAACTCAGCTTACTCAAAAAGTCTTATTAGTATAACAAATTGACATATTTAAATAAATTTAATAGTATAAATTTATTTATTAGTTGACTTATATTTATATGTTTAAGCTTGTTCTACTATATTATTTAACTATATGAATCTCTTTAGAAAGAAACACATGACGTATTTATATTGATATATTTTAATTCACTACTCTATAAGTTTGTATACATGTTTACAAATATATTTGTCAATCTAGTTGTTTAATAATAAACTAGGCCTTAATTAAATAGGCTAACATGATGGACTTTCAAACATACCAAACTTTGGCTTGAAGAAAGATCTATAATAGGCAACAGATTAGACTAAAGTCTTGAATTTTGTAAGTTGATTAGACCTATTTAAACAAAACTCAACTTATTTCTATCCCTAGTAATAATGCACGATCGGTTGTTATCGAATGGGTGAAGTGCTCATGGTGTATTCGTTTAGCTCTAACCGTGAATAGAAAATGAAGATAAGAGGATTAAGGATATAGGGTAAAACTTACCGTAAGATTGGTTTGGGTAGGGCCACTATGTTTAGAAAATCCGACCTGATTTGATCAGATTGATAAAAGAAAACTACTTAATTACCAAATTTAACCCAATCTTTTAAATTCGGTTTGGATAGAATGGGTAGTGCAGCCCTAATATGTGTGTGACTCACTTTGTGAAAATGCAAGCTTCAATTATTCAAATCCTACTCGGCCAATCTCAAATCTTATTCTTCTCTCGTTTCTAACCACATCACTAGCTAATAATACCTTTAGGTTCAAATTCGGAAATGCCACAGCATATATAACTCCAACCGTTAATTCAAATAGTAGGTGTCCTTTTTATAACAAGCTGATAAGAAAATAGACAAAGCCATTGAATGTCAAAATCTTGCCTCCAAAATGTGAAATTAGTTTGTCATGATTCTCAGGCATATACTCTTCTTTATAGCAAGTTACTTGGTATGCCTACCCTGCTCCCACCTCCTTTCACGGCAAAAAAAAATATCTTTGTTTTGCTACATATATAAATATATATATGTCACATCCATCATTGTTACTTGAAGACAAAGACAATCAAAGCCAAAGTATGCCAAAAGAAAAAGTGTGTATACACACACGTGAAATTCACAAGTAATGTTTATATACAGATGAAAGGTAACTGTGTAGAATTTTTCAGAATATCTTTTGGATGCCGACTATGGTAAATTCAAGATTTAATTACAGTTAAAAAATTTCATTCTTCATTCTAGATGTATTGTGTATAATGAACGAGAGAGCTCTTCCCACATACTTAATCTACGTTGCCAACTAAGTTATCTCACCCGCATAATGACCATCTCTTTAATTTTATCACATTAATTGTAAGTTTTTCATATTTGTTTCTTTCATGTGGAAGACACGATTAGATATATACTTGAACATTATCCAAGTCATTATGACATCTGAAAGGAAAAGAGACGAAGGCATGATGTGGTCCAATTGCTTAATTATACGTGGAAGGATCAAAATCACTCATATACATAACATAGAACCTTTGTCCGTACAATTATTTCTATTAGTAGTAAGGTCTATAGTTTTGCAATAATTAACGACGGCGATGCATGGTCATGTGTGAATAAAACGCGAGCATGCATGTTAACATATCTTCATCAAAGGAAACAGGTTTAATTCGTTAGTGCACGGTCACACTCACGTAGCTCCAAGCTTATCCATTTTGTTAGTGAAAGCCATAGACAGCAATTTTATGCCAGACAAACTTAAAAATGACCAAACCCTTTTCCTTTTGCAGCAATAACTTTTTGTTTAGGTTCTTTGAAATAATAATGATATTACTATAAGAATGAATTCATGCTAACCACATTATTAATGTTGTGTGTTTTAAATTCTATGGTCAATAACATACAACTTCTCCAGTAATATATATCAACATGTGGTCAATAACCACATTATTGTCATGGTAGGGTCTAAGGGCTCCAAAATAAGGAAGGATGCATGATGGAATCCTTATGTGACAAATGATGTTCCCTTTGTTGAGTGACGCCATGGCAGGATAGACCCACCAAGATTAATGAGAAAATCTCTTCTTTGCAAAGTTCAATATTTCTCTCCTTTCCAAGATATTAAAGCATAATAGTATTTTTTTTTTACGAGTAAAATAACATTAATGAGAACACAAGAGGTGCCCCTACCCATGTACAATCAAATAGATTGAGAAGGACAGTGAAGCCACTCGTACAAGACTTTAAGGCTTATGTCCTACTGAGAGGCCAAAAAAATAAAATTCAAATAATAACACATTTTTGTTTCATTAAAAAAATGGGAATGGAAGTGCTTTTTCCGATCAAATTAAAAGTTGCATAATTAATATATACTCGTTGAATTGTCCATTATATTGTGGAAAGACTTTGTGGATCAATACACCAAAAATATTTAAATTAATATTATCATGTACGAAATATATTTATAAATTTCATAACAAATAAAAACATGATTTATAGTTCGAACGATTTTTAACATGGTTCACGTGGCCTAGAATTGCCAATTGGAAAAGCCCATCCATGCAACCAGACGAAGCTACATAACAGGTGAAAAAACTAAACAAACGAAGAAATTTAAAAATATGGATATATAATCCCTCCAAGTTAATTTGACTACGTGGAAAATACTCTTTTTAAACACTTTTTTGGTGCTCAAGTAGGTGTGATTTCGCAATTGGCTTTGTGGAAGAAGAGAAAGTTGTTTAAATGAAAGCGAAAAGGTCTCGGGATGCTTAACAAACAAGAAAACCAGCTATATTTCTTTTCTTTTGCAAAGCCATGAACTCCGATCCTATGAGATGTGCATCCAATTAGCCTCCTAACTCTTTCACTTACGTCATTTTCCTTTTACTCAGTCTCATGGCATGATATTGGTGGTTGGTATTCCGCATTTGGATTAGATCGAATTCAGTGACTTCGTGGATTGCATAGACTTCATTCTTTTTTATTTAGGAAACAATTTGAATCCAAGCTAATGGATTCTGAAGCCCACAAATTACCTTTCTTTTGTGTGGTTTTAGTCAATGGCATCATCAATTTTGAGTTTTACTTACATGCATGCATGATAATATCATAGTTTAGGACTTTGTTGAGATTTGAAAGCTAGCTAATTAATGTGACATATTGTTAGATAGCACAACCGGATACTCATTAACCGAGTACCCTAGCCTGACCTAATAAATCACCGTTCCAAATTTAATAATACTATGTGCAGGTGAAACTAGGGGTGCAAAGGGGTGCAAATGGTCGTGTAGATTCGATCAAACCCGCCTAACTAAATCCGACTAATAGAAAAAGTATGGATTGGATTGATCAAACAGTTCTAATAGAAATATAAGATGGATTTACATGCAATTTGACCAAGTTCGATTTAAGTATTAGGTTTATGAATGCATCTATTCAAACTAACTCAATAGTTAAATATATAATAATCTTTTATTTCATATTTTTTATTCCAAATTTATAATTATTTTAATTGTGCTCCAATCAATCCATCCAATCCAACTCGAACCTCACCAGTTTGGTTCAGTTCGAGTTTGAAAGTAGAAATACTTGAAATTCAATCCAAACAACCTGAACAATTTGATTAATTTGATTGGTTTAGGTTCTATGTAGGGAAGTTCACGAAAATTATAACTTATTCCACTTTATAATGAGACTAAAATTAATTTAGAGGTGAGAGTTTTCATCTCTTTATGACGACTTATTTGGACCTATTAGCATAAATTAAATAAAAAATATAACCTAGTTATATATGTTAACAAGTGATATATTTTAATGATGAAGAGACAAATACAATAGAGCAGGAGGCAGGAGCAGCAGCTTTACAATAGTCCTGATGCCATGGTGGTTGTGTCGGCTGAATATTACGACTTACTTCAACTTGACTTGTTTGCACATGAGAAGAGGGTACGGAGGTCAGGCCACAGCATTACCTAAATGGACTACATCCCCACGTGCGACCCACCTCAATGCCACTCTCAGCCCCACTTCACATTAATATATAATTAAATTTAACTTTTATCTTTTTCATAAAATAGTTTCCTCAATAAGCAACTAATTTTTTAACGAAAATGATGCTGGACACAACTTTGTGGCAGTCACCATTGAGTTTGTGACGGTTTTTAACCATCACAAGTAAAGTTAAAAAGTGGGTTGTTTCAGTTGGGTTGTGGCTCATCTTGGCTTAGCCGATAAAAAGTAAAATGTGTGAACTTAATCCAAGACCGACCATGAGTTATTAGTTATGTTTGAACTGAGCAAGTGGGCAAGATTAAAGAAGTAAGTTACCAATTATGTTTGTGAGCTTTCATTATTAACTGGGTTGCGTAACTCTTCTTTTTTCTTAAGAAGTTAAGTCAAGCTCGGTCATTGACAGACCAATAAAATTAAAATTGAGCCCGACCAAAAACACCCGTTTAAACCATTTTTCAGCAACCTGAAAAAATCATAGCTCGACCACCATCATTTTGGGGCATTCAGTTAGCCCAGTTCCGGTCAGTTTATTAAAAAGAACTTTGTACTTGCTTTGTAGATGTAAAAAACTGTCACAAACAGTAGGTGTCGATGGTGTCTGCCACAGAAGTGGTGTACACCAATCACAACCTTTAATGAGACATGACTATCTTCCATGAAGAATGCATGTGAGTAGGGGTGAGATAATTTGCGCAATGTCGTAGGGGTTTGTGACATGGCCTACATCTCCAGACCAGTTTACACTTATTTACTCACTACAAGGAAGATGCTTATTGTCATTTGAGGAAACCGTCGATGCTACAATCAATTTAAGTCAGGGTCGTGGCTCACATTAAATGGTTTGAAGCTAATGTTCAAGCGTCAGTCTTTTAGAATGACTCTATGTTAGCGTCAGTTTAACCGACTCTATGGAGACGCAACACACTTTACACTTTGGCTGACACTAATGCATTATAATTAGCCCATGTCCTTTATAAGTCGACTCTAATTTGTCCATTTTAGCGTTATGTGATCAACTATATTTTATTGATAGATTATAAATAAAAACTTAATTGATGGACTAATTACAATTTATGAATCAATTATTTTTTTGAATTCATGGTCCATATTAAAAAATCAAAATTTAGTAAGTCAGTGGTCACAGCATAGCAGCAGAGGAAGATTGACTTTGCAACACAGAATTACCAGCTCAAAGATCATGGAGAGGATTGGTTTAGATTATGTTTCTGAGTTACAAATATGGTGGTCCCCCAAATTGGCACGTTGGAGATATACGAATCCTTTTGTGTGTTTGTCAATCCCCGTTTATGGACTTTTGTTGGTTACTTTGATTTATCTCAAAAGGGATAAGATCTACTTGAGATTATAGACACACACAGACATTTGGTGACAAGAGAAAAGAAAAGTTTGAGGCCGTACTATAACTGCAGAACAGAAATTGCATGACGAATCAAATCTGGCTAAGATCACAATTACCAAAGGCTGAGTTTAGATTTTCATCATCTTCTTCGTATTCCCTCCTTTCAGTTTAAACCTAGTCATAGTATGTTTGCATTCTAGTTTTTATATTTAGGAAAATGTTGGTTATACACTCAATAAGAAAATGACAAAAGAGAAACATAGTAGGTATGAAGTGATAACAAAAAGATTAGATTATATAAGTTGTTCTCGAACCACCGCAAAATAAAATTGCAGACTCACTGCTAAGATATTTGTTAAATGGTAAAACTTCTTAGTAGCTTTCAAATCAGATTTTATAAGAGTTTTAAGCTGAAAATGTGTATTAGCTTAGAGTCATTTGTATGTGGCATGAGAGTCTCTGAACTGAAAAGTATTGTACATGCACAACCGCATCTCTCACATCGTGTTCTTATGAAATTTTAGATGAATGAAGACATTTGACGTTATAGATCACAAATGCCCTGATCAATCCAAAAGTGCATAACAACACGATGTGAAAGGAACTGCTCAACCATCATGATACTCTTCAACTCACAAGCCTCAAGCAACCAAACAAAGATAGTCTGCCTTTATAAAATATTCAACTTTGAAGTTGTTCAGAAATTGTCAACATTTAATAAATATATTGATTGTGAAAATGACGTTCTGTTTTGTGGTGGTTCGAGAGCACAGCAATATTGTCTCGAATAACATATGGATTAAAATGTGAAAGTTCTTTCCACTAATCTGTTATTTTCATCATCAGTAGAAGAAGTTGCTCTCATATAGACCAAATTAATCAAAATCATAAATCAATCGGTATACATGTTTATTGCATGCTTCAATATTCATAAATCGATATGACATGCCTAGTTTTGTACAATTCTAATCATACATGTTTATTATTCTTAGTTTCATACATGCTTAATATTCCTAATTTTACTATAAAATATATAAATTAATAAACAGATCTCACTTACCAATCTCAGTTATGCATAGCAACATAGATGTAACCTCGTAGAAACCACATACACTCAAACTGCAAAACAATTGGTCTAGGAAACAATATTATGGAGAAGAAATAACAAAAATAAGGAAATGTTGAATGAGAAACTAACCAAAAGGTGAAAAATAATGACTCAAAAATTATAAAGAAGAGCGAAATGTGTGAGAGGAACAAAGGAAGAAGAAGAAAACATAGGAAACTCATTTTGCGAAGGTTACCATCGATCAAGGAAATCGGCAGCAAAAAAAATTAAATTACTAACGGACAGATCGCGAGTAACCTACAATTTAACTAATTAATGTGGTAATTGAGATGTTACCGATAGTCAAGCTTGTCAATAATTTGTATTTAGGATACCGTACTAACAATCTTGGCCGTCAGTAAGTAACGACTATAATTTTAAAAGACATTCAAGTTATCGATGGTCATATTCATCGGTAACGCCGATCATACATTTATTTATTTTTTAAAAAATAGTGTGTTACCGACAATGTAACCATCAATAACATCAAGATTTATTGATGGCCACTAGGCTGCCGATAAAAATCTCTTGGTAACGATGCTGATTTTTGTAGTATGAAGAGTAGCTTTTGCGAACATAGTCCATTCTAGAATTTTACAATAAAATCGATTCATATCAGTTTTAACTGATTTTATAATATTAATTTTGTGTGATTTTGATATGGTTCTCACTGATTTTAAAATCTATTGGTTTTACATTCGAATAAACCGATGACTTGATTGGTCACTGATTCAACTGGTCGAACCAAAGTGACTTACACAACAATTCATATTTTCTTGTGTTCTTTGTTTTTCATATTTTTCTTCTATGTAATATATAAGTTAATATGCAACTAGTATTTTTGTTCAAGAACCAATAATGCATCGGTCTAATAGTAGATAAACTAGATCCTCACAAAAATAAAAACACAAGTTTAAACCTCGAGCAAGTCATGTGTTGGAAAGAACTAGAGTTTTCCGGCTTACAACCATCAAATATAAATATAATTGTTTAAGAAACACCAATTATCATCATAAAAAATGTTAATTCCACACCTAAAAAGAATAGAGGTGAAAATGGTAGAAAATGGATGTTACTATATCTGTCAAAACTACCGTGGACATTTAAAACGTGCCTTTCGAAACCAATCAAAACTCTTGGCTACTTGCGATCGTAATGGAACCTGAGTTTCACTGTGAACACTGCATCTCTGCGCGTGTTGGGTATGTGGCAGCCAGAAACAGAGTAACGATAATAACTACCGACGAGAACATGGAGAATTCATTAAACAAAAGAAAATAGAAAAAAACAAGAAGAAGGAACAAAAAGGGAAATTAGGAAAAGTACAAAATATAATTTTTTTATTAATGCAGAGATGTAAAGATCTAAGAGCTAGATTAAGTGGTAACCCAAAAGGGTTCACTCCAATTTAACAACAATTCACTGTTTTCACGATCATCACCTTCTTTGCACCTTCTTGGCCACTCGTACTTTTCCATTCTCACGCTACATTCTTTCATATCATTCTCGGCACACCCACGTGCAAAGATCTCTGTTTCCTCCCCTGTTTCCTTCTTTGTTTCTTCCTCTGTTTCTTCTTCCTCTGTTTTCTCCTCTGTTTCTTCTTCAGCATGTTGAATTTGTCCACTCATTTCGTTTTCACCAAATTCCTCTTCAAACCCTTCATTGTATGTTGGTAATTCGTTGTCGTCAATGACATTGACATCTTCATCATCTTCTTCTTCTTCTACTTCTTCTTCCGGGTCAAAGCTTGGAGCTAGGTTCGTCAAAAAACAGAGGCGAAGGCGGCCATGGCTTCTATCAGCTTGAAAACACGAGGTGCTTGGTGGGACCTTGGTGACCTCGATCACTAGCCGTCCATCTTCACGGTGGGGCCTCACAAGAAGGGATTTTGACCCTCTTATAGTTGTCAAAGGGGGTGGAAAATTCTGGGTTTTCGCTTTCTTAGCTGCCCAACGTTGTTGACGAGATTGTCTTGTCCCCAAATTTCCACCATAACAGTTGGATGAAGAGAGCATGTCAATGCCGTTTTCACCAATGTCAGTGCCACTCTCACTCCCCAGATTCTCAGTGCACAATTCAAGGCTTTTTGGGCTGAGTAGCAACGCGGAACGCTTCTGCTGTGGGTGCACGTAGGTGGTGGTTTCTCTCTGTGATGGTTCTCTGGTGCCTACATCTGAAAGAGCATCAAGGAAGCTCCAAGAAGTACCCATGTTAGATTTGCAGGTGTTTTCTTCATTGTGGTGGGTTTTGATGTTTGAATCCCGGAAGTTGAAGGATAGATCAATGGATTGAGGAGGGGGAAGTGGTTTTGAGGAAGATAACCTGAGCTTGAGTGTTCTTGACTCGACTATTGTACTAGCCATGTGGTGCCTTCGAGGGTGAAACTGAGTGTTCTGTGTTTTTTGTTTTGTGAAGGAAACACTGATTTGGAAGCTTCTAGATTGAGAAGAAGTGGGTTGTGTATGTGAAGGAGAGAATAAGAAGGAGAATAAGAGGATAGGAGGTAGGAAATAGGGAGAGAATGAAAGAGGTGGTGGATATTGGCATGAGGGAGAAGGGAGGGGAAGGGGGTGAATTTGTAGTCTCCAAAAGTGCCTGCCTCGGACATGAGAGCAGGGAAAGGAGGCCTTTTGCGCCACTTGAATTATACAATTCTTAATCCACCACACAACACAAAGTTCATAAATAAAAAATGGGTTTTCATTTATGAAAATGTTGGCCAAACGCCTAATGGGTAAAGGAAGAAAAAAAGACAGAATATATATATGAAAAATGTGTTGTTCTATCAGGGTTGAAGAAATAAATCATGATCATTGAATTTAATCATGAATAATCATTATGAAAAGTTAATTAATGGTTACGTGACAATTTAAAAATGTCATGTGATTTTTTTAAAAAGCCACATAACTTAAGTTTTAATCTTGACCGTTCAATATTAGATCTAATGATCATGTTTTATTTCTATCATTCTCTATACGTCCATATATATAGAATTAGAAAAGCCTAGGAGGTTTAATACTTATCTCGAAAAAGTAGTTCATTGCGTTCGATAAATAAGGAAACAACGCCCTAAACTCATTTTGGACCGCTTGAATTATTTCGAGATAATGATACTGTCTTTTGATGACTGCATTTACAATTAAGATTTGATTGATTGTTATAACTTGACATTACATTGTATTACATGCCAAGTTGGGGATTGTTTTTTTGACCGGCCCAAATAGCTACGGTGCCCAATAAAATCTCAACCAAGCCAAAGCTCTTACAACCAAATGAGCACCATGTAAGTAGGTTGAGATGAATAAAATAAGGAACATCCCTCTAGGCACTCGTCGAGCAGTCACGACCAACACAATTAATGAAACATTACAAGGTTATTCAAAGATAATCATCATCTCGAAAGTCCTTCATCAAGGCTTCCTAGAGACCTTAATTCACATAAACAACGATCACACACACTCATAAATACAAGTTTGTTTAAGCATTACTCATTTTGTTATCTCATTATTCTTCTAAGATTTTGAGATTCTTTTTTAGGTTAATGGTCAAATTAGTCTCTAATTTTATAAGTGAGTTTGCTTTTAGTCCCACGGCAGAAAAATGACGTTTAGTGATGGTCATTTTTACAATTACTGGCTGTTTTTTACCGCCACTAAACATCATTTTTCCGCCGAGGGACTAAAATCAAACTTCCTTACAGAATCAGAGACTAATTTGATCATTAACCCTTCTTTTTCTAATATAAAATGTGACTTCAACACCGTAGTGTATTTTGCAAATTCAACTTCATTTCTTGTTGTGCTCGATTGTGGAAATTACCACCACAATCGGAATAGAACACTTCGTCTACCACGATCATAAGAAGATAAGAGGAGTGCATTGTTAAATTTCTAGAACATCATAAATAGATTTTTTTTAATGAATATGATATATAATATAATCTAATAAAAATAAAAATAAAAATAAAAGATAAAATAATACGTATATGAGGTGTCTAAATTTTACCTTAAACTTAACTTTTTAATGGATTTAGGTTAACGGACTTTACTCACGTAATTTTTGTGATGTCATGATGTGCAAATCAATTCATTCATAAAGGGCGAGACAGGACGGTTTTATTTGGCTGCAAATTCACCAGCTTTGCTATTCCTTTCCAAAAGAAAGCCAACAAAAGACCGGACCGCAAATGGATTTACACAAATATTGCTCGATACTTGATAGTGATAGCTTCTCTCTTTAATTTCTAAATATTCAAGCTCCTCTCCTCTTTATTTCAAGTTTTAAACAGTTATTTTCAAGGAAAAAAATTTAAATAATATATAATGTGGTGTCATATAAAAAGAAAAAATTGTTTGGCTTAATTGCATTTTGGTCCCCACGAATAGTTTTTACTCGAAAATGGTCGCTAAACTTTTAAAATCCATTTTTTCCTTGATGACGTTAATCTCCATCAACAATTTTGGTCCCTCGGCACTATTCTGTTCAAAACCGGCACCATTCCGTCCAAAAACTAATGGTTCCGGGTACCAAAAGTGCCAATAAAATTTAAAATGATAAAATAAAATAAAAAACACATAAACATTCATCATCCTTCTTTCTTCTTCTTTAATCAAACCCAGAAACAACATGATATTTATCTTCTTTCTCTATCATCTTCATCATATTTAAACCCAGAAACCTAGAAAAATCAAAAAAATAAAAATAAAAACCATCTTCATCTACATAGAACAATTCAGTGTTCAAGAACAAAGAACACATGAAGGTTAAGTGTTCCCACCTCAATTCAGAAACAAAATTACAAGTTAAAAAAAAAAAGAAAAAAAAAGATTGCAGAAATAGGAGATTAGCAAGGGAATGGAAATTCCCCCTTCCCCACAAACTCTAGAGCCGCATGGTGGTGGTGGATGAACCGGGGTTACAGAGATGAAGGTGGCTTGGCTGTGCATAAATCTTCCATCTCGATCTCATGCAGAATAACCCAATTTGTGGTTTACATAGAAGGAACCATCAGAAGACCCAGAACCTTCAAGCTCCACCCACAATGGTGAAACCCCAAACCCACAACCTTCGAACATTTGGTTCTCTTGCTAGATCTAAAAGGAGATTGAAATTTTCACCTCAAATCTGCAACCCCTGCACCAAAAAACTTGTACTGCTTCGATCTGTATGTGTGGATTCGGTCGAAGACGCCGGAGCAGACCTTGTAGAAGTCGTTGCCGGAATCGGAGTAGCCGGTGTTGGAGACGAATGAGAAGAAGTTGGGGATGAGGACCGACTCACACACCACCATCGAACCCACTCGAATCTCTCACCGAATCGCCATTGCTGCTAGAGGAGACGACGTCGCCATCGTTGAGAAAGGAGCAACCTTGGCTCTGTTTTGAATGTTTGAATTTTAGGTTTTCTGATTTTGGGATTTAGATTTATGGGTTTTTTATGTAACTTACGGGAGGTTTGGTGAGGATTGTGGAGGAACCATGTGAGGCTTAGGGTTGTTGGGTTTGTTTCTGGAGATGATGGATTGGGAAGATGAAGAAAAAGAAGAGGGATGAAGAAGAAACAGAGGAAGCACGATGATGATGATGATGATGAACGTGATGATGAAGATGATATTTTTTCTGGGTTTTATTTGTTTTATATTTTTTAATTCATTTTTTTTTTGTTGCTAAATTACATATTTGCCTCGGAGCCAATAGTTTTTGGATGAAATAGTGTCCAAAACTGTTTATGGAGGTTAATGTCAGGAAGGAAAATTTGGATTTTTAAAGTTTCGGAACCATTTTCGAGTAAAGGTCATTCGTGGGGACCAAAAGTGCAATTAAGCCAAATTATTTTCCAAGTTGTAAAAAAAAAAAAAGGTTTAAGTACATTTTTGGTTCCTATAGTTTTAGGAATGTGGGGCTGGTGAGGTTCAAACGACTCCAACAACAATCAAGCCGAAAATGGGGCGACATACAATGAAGCGGGGTGGTGAGGCGTCAGCGGGTGGATCGAAGAGGGAACGTCCTAAAGGTAGCAAAAACAAGTTAAAGGAATCGGTTGCTAGCGAGTTTTGTTTTGAACCAATTGAAGGCGAATCTCGGGTCATGACAAGTGCTTGCGAGACGTGGCTTTTTGAAAAACATATGGGGTGGTGGAAATACATTGACAGTGAGGATATTTTCATTAAGGGGTTAGCGGAGTAAATTAGTGCTAATTACCCAAATCTTTGTGATTAGGTGGTGGGGTGGGTGTAGGCTTGTCTTCTTGTTGGTTTGGTTGGTCTTTTTACCTTAGTCTTCCCCTTTTTCTCATGTATAAAGTTTTGCTTAAAAAAAACCGATTTGGGAATGTGTGATTTTAGTCATATAACTTCATTTGATCGAATTAAGTCCTTCAATTCTATTTTTAAAATTGAATAAATTTGGTTCAGATGTTAACTTATGATTCAATAATTAATGAAAAAAATAATAATTCTGAATCACAATTTTTTTACATAAATGATAATTTAAAATGATTTATGTCACTAATATAAAAATGTGAAATATTTGTCAATTTTTTCATTAGTTATTGGATGACAATTTAATATATGAACTAAATTTGTTCAATTTTAACAATAGAGAGACTTAATTTCAGCAATTAAAATTATTATAAGGAACAATCACAGGATAAACATGTAACTAAGCTAAAGAAATAACAAAAACGAGAAATATATATTTATGAATACTAGCAGAGTATTTATATAGTGTAACAAAAAAAAAGAGTATTTATATAGTTGTTATACATGGACATACAAAACACCACGCCTCCAACACATTGTTTAGTGGCGGTCTATAACCTACTAAATTTGGTGGCACTTATAACCCACTATTTACGAAGTGCATCGTATGATTTTTTAATGTTTCGGAATCATTTTCATAATTGGAATTAGTTGGTTGCGTCACATTTTATGTTGGTTGCTGTTTTCTTCAAAGCAAGTGAAGAGAGAGAAGGGAAACATCAACACACACCTTTGAAAAATAATTGGTCACTGGGTAATTTTTTCCCTTCATTATAAAAAGTGATGAAAATCATCATTATAAAAAAAAATTTCCCTTCAACATTGTACCAGTAAAGTATAACATGATTGATAAATAATTAAATTTTTTAATTATTTAAAATTTAATCTCTGAATCACATGTTGGGAGAAAAATTTATTGAAAACTATATGAAATTAATCTCATAATTAACAGGAAAATATAAGATTGTAGCATTTTACCCTCATGAATTTACGATTCACTAAAATCGTGTTTGGTACATGTCTGAAAACTGCCTGCTACGTGCACCAATGATTATGTTTTAGGAAAATCTGGAACCACAAAAACAGGATCTCGTGGCTTTATATTTTTCCGGCATAGGATTTTGAAATTCTTGGCTATACACAACATTGAGAGTCCTACGCAGCATGACATATTCTGTCTATTTGTGAAAAAAATTCAAACACCTTCATCATAGCTCACCCCCAAAAGTTTGGCCAAGGCTACACTAGCACACTTACTGTAGTATCATGGCACAGCAAATTTGAATCATAAGATAAAAAAATATTAAAGGCTTACTTGAAAGAAATACATTTTAAAAGTGAATGTCACAAATAGCCTATAGTGTCTCCTCTTTTCATTCATTATCTTCTCGGGTGTACATTATCTATGTTTGAATTCAAGTTGAGATCAATTTGAAAACAAATTTAACCCAACCAAAGTAAATAAGTTTTGCTGGTTAAAATAGGAGTAATCTAATAGGGAGTAACTCAATTAGGAGTAACTCTTCTTCTTCCTTTTATTATTTTTCCTATCTTCATGTACATGAGTTTCTAGCATCCCTTGTGCTATCATATTTATATACATCTTCTTTAATTTTTCAAAAAAAAATTGTTGAATTAGAATTGATTAATATTTTTTTATTTTTTTATTGAAGTTGTCTCATAATATATGTGAATTGAAAACCAAATACACACTTAGTAAATAGTAAGTAAACTTTTTAAACAATATTCCTAAAATAAAAACTATAGCTTATTAATGTTAATTTTTAAATTAAATTAAATATGTAGTTAAATGATGACTCTTAACTCTTTTTAACAAGTTATATATACTTTTTAACAATAAACTTATTGATATGTTTTTTGAAAAAAAATACTTCATTACAAATTGCATCTTATTTTCGAGACGTTCTAACACTAATAACATATAACACACATCTTATTCTTCTATCCCTCTTTATATTAAATCATATATCACATTTATCACCCATTTCTATTTTATTTCTTCCTCTCTTTTTTTCCTCATTTGGGTGTGTCTACGCACAAAGTAAGTGTTACTAGACATTTTTATTAAAAGTTAAAGAAAATCATCCCTCCATTTTAAGAAATACCCTCACTTTTAGCCATCGCCGAAGTCTAAGCTCCGAAGACTTTGTTAAGTGTCATTGCAGTCATACGTGCCACTACCACATGTTTAATTAATACATTTAATTTAATCTATTAATTATATACATGTTGGTGTCACATAGGTCAGGCAAGAACACTTGACAAAGTGGTCAAAGCTCAGTCTCTAGCGAGAACCAAATTTAAGGTATTTCCTAAAATAAAAGAATGTTTTTCAAATTATACGCCGACGATGGATAAAAATCAGACCAAGCCTATTATATAGTGACTAGAAACATAGTTAACCTAAAATTAAAGACTCAATGACCTTTTCAACTTCAAAATAAGCATGGTCATGTAGTACTCTTGAGTCTTGATGCCAAAGCTTCGTGCTAATAAACTCAATAAGAATAAGAATATATTATTATGGGCGCCCAACTGCTATGGAAAAAAGGAAGAACATGGTCAAATTTTACATCTCAGTATACCAATCTTGGCTCTCGATCGATCTGTTTTTTTCCTGTTAAAGGCTTAACCTATATAGAAGGGAGGTACCTAGCTAGGTTTGACAGCTTGATGAGAGAGAGAGAGTATGATATTTGCATCAGAATCCATATGTAAATGCATGTTCTTTAGAGAGAGAGAGTATGATATTTGCATCAGAATCCATATGTAAATGCATGTTCTTTAATCTTTAGTCTTATTTTTTGTAATGGAGAATCTTTGACAAATTGTACGTCATGTCCCTTTGGATCCACATAAATGAAGCCTATGGTAAGCTATATGCTTTCAATTTGTTTCTCCACATAAAAAATAAATTTTAAAACTTTATTGGAAATGACAAGAGAATCCAGTTCATCGTTTACACAAGCAAATTATACAAAACAAAGGCAAAAAATCCCCCCCTACCTAACTTTTTGAGCATGTGTGAGTGTCACCTTTATAATAATATACAATACCAGTTTGTTTAAACCCTCACAACATAACAAAATAGTGAGACTGCTACGTAAGCCATGCAAATGTCAACTAACTAATGGTCATTTGATCAAATTGCTAACTGTAATATTAATGAACTATATGCATGTACATCGAGCCCATGAAAAAGTTTATATATAAATATTCATAGTTAAAGATTAATTACTAATTGTAACCAAAAAAAAGATTAATTACTAATTAGCTTTCCACCAGACAGTGACTAGTGCACTACACAACAGATAACTATTCAGTTCTAGGATTCTAGCTGATCTCAACTGGCATCATTGATTTGAACACGTTACTTCTACTTGTGTTGATATATTTTATCACCATCTTGGTACGTATTCTGGAAGATAGGAGTTCCTTCATTTGAGCTTTCAAGTGGGAAACAAAGTGACGGTGATAAAGAAGAGAAACACATCAGCCTCATATTCTATTTGCAGAGACCTCAAGTACTCAAGTTTGCTGTAATTAATGATTTTTTTAATTGATTCTTGGATAGAATATATAGTATAGATTCTTGGATAGCAAAATAAGTATATCGAACTTTGAGTACAAGGCTTTTATTAGTCTCTCAACAATATTTGTCCAATTGTTATTACCAAAATTTGAGATTCGAGTCAGTCCCAATTTTGAAGCAAAAAATCGAGAAAAGGCTTAGTGTTGGAGGTATATTTTGAGGAAGGATAGGTTTGAGCCAGGAGCTTGCTCGATTTAATGGAAGATTTCGAAGACTCTACGGTCTCAACACTTAGGCAAATTTTGTCAAGGTAGCGAGAATCATACAAAGAGAACCGAGACGTGAAGGATTCAAAGCTCTAGGCCATAACTAGAAACTTCTGTATCTAGCAAGAACCTCACGACCTCATGGATTTGGAAGCTTCTTGCGCCAAAAATCACACGATCATGATACAAGCAATTACAAGAATGTGGTGCTTGGGGATCAAGTCTAGGTGGGATAAGGAGCTCAAAACAAAGGTTCGAGAAAGACAAGTCATACTGAGTGAACGACTTATATAGACGTTTCTTTAAGTTTTAATCTCGTCTTTAGGATTAGTTAGTTTATGTAAATTCCAATACTATAAATAGACCTACGTTATTCAGAAAAGAGGTTGGACACCAAAATACTAACATTCTACACGCCTATAAGTCGACCACACAGACAAGGAGCTACACAAATTAATGTATCGGAATTCCATCCATATTATAGTAAATAATAATAAAAATGCTTTTTAATTACTAGTGGTTCAACCATAGTTCGACTTCAGTTGGGCCTTTAAACTTTGAATCAGTGTCTCAAAGGATTCAGTGACCGATCTGATTTTCTAAACATTAGTTTTTCCATTAAAATTCATGGGAAAGTGAAAACAAAATATAAAACTAACATGAATTGTGTTTCTTTGGGGATCAAAACACAAATCTTAAAGAAAACGTTTTATCCTATGTGTGTTAGTACAAAGTTATTAGTCTATGCTTTAAATTTTGAGTAGTTAGTGAAATAACTTAGAAAGTAACTAAGCTAAAATGCGTATGCGAAAGGTACGAAGAGTGAGAACACGTATGCGTTGGAACTAACAAGTAGGAAATGAAACGAAGTAATATGAGAAACAAAGACGTGGTATCAAAACGCATTATTAATGTATATGTTCGGATAAAAGTTGAGCTAACATAAAAGTACATTCATTTTAATTCATAAAAGTAGCACAAGTGTTAATCGAATGAGTGCTAACATTAGCTAACAAATATTCAAATATAGTCTTAGTTAGTTGATGCAATTTACGATAGTTCACTAGTTCAATGCACGAATATGGAACAGCAAGCAGCTGTGTTAAGGTTAAAAAGCTTACGTCGCAATTTCCGAGGAACATATACATTTATATATACGTTAATGTTACAAGCTGGCTATTTAATTTAACTTAGCATGCAGCTTTACATATATTCCTTGACACATACGTACATATATATGCTTTCATCCTTAAACATTACCATATATAATTCGAATAACCATCACTTTTTATGTCATAAAATAAAAAGCAGCCATATATATTGCTTTGGTGCGCAGTACAGCATCTTTCCCTGAAGTTTCGCATCTGGTCTCTATGAAAAATGTTCTCTGCTGAAATGCATGATTGTAAATGATAAATATTCAAGTGTACGTTTGTTTTATGCTTTTCTTTGCTTCTTGCAGAGATTGGTATTTCAATGCTCTGATGATACTCATATACAGTTGCCGTCGCCTCACAACCAATGGTTTGGATTTTGAAATTATTCTGATTTCTGAATATATAAAGGGAAAAAGAAAAGTTGAACAATTTGATTGAATCTAATTCTAGGTGGGGGAGGCCTGGACTTTGTATTTGTGGATGATGGACAGTAAGATCAATCAGAGATAATTAATAATAATTATAAGGAATAACTCACCAATCAGGAAAAAAAGTATTATGAACCTATACCAAAAACCTAGTACTATGAATGAGTTGATGTGCTAAGTTTTGATACTTACTAGATCATATACGAATAAATGGGTGAATTGAGACTTGAGTTTTGATATGATTAATAACTCTTTAGGATAGAACAGACTCTTCTAAGTTGGGTGAATATAAATCAGGTTTTGCCCAATCCAACCCCTCCCATGTTTTAAATACTTATTAATTTGATGAGAAATGCAATCTGTGTTGGAATCAATTGTCAATTCACATTTATTTTACCTTTTATTAATTTGGGTATACTATAACACATATAATCCTATATATGTATATTCACCCAAAAGAAAATCTTATATATGAATTTGGGTCTACTAAAATACCTATAGGCTATAGCCCTATATCTGCACAGGCCCAATATAGAAGTTTGCCAATTCAATTTCAGAACTTGTCAACAAAAAAAGGAATCTTGTCAGCATAGCCAACCAAATCGCCAAGTGATTTGTCTCCTATTAACCATTCACCATCCATTTCTTACTTAGATTTTGCCACAATGGGGAAGGTAATAACTAATAAAAATCTTGTGCAATCAAACGTCATTTTGAGGCTTTGTTAGTTTCCTTAATTAGGTTCAAAGTTGAACCTTCAGCATACTTTTAGAATCTTCAGCAACCAAGAGCTTGTCTTCAACAGCATAGCATTTGCCAATCACAAGCTTAGTAAATGTGTAAAGAAAAAAGTTTTATAGCACATAAATCCAATAATTGACAATACTTTCTGGTGCATATATTTGTTAATCACTTTGCCCTTTGGCTATCTCTCTAAGCACAACATTTTTTGATGACATGCTCTGAGTCACACTTCATTCTTATCCAATTAACATAATGCTCAACAGAACTCAACTGATGAAGTCACCAACAACTCCATTATTATTATTATAACTATTGATAAAAATCACTTCACCTACCTTCTCCAAAATTATGGAGGTTGATGTCACAGCTTGTATCTAAGAAAAGTCATAATCTCATAAGCAACAAAAATCAGCTGACACATTAACTGTTAGTTTCCTGGAGACAAATGAAATCATCATATTTTCCTTTTAAACAAATTCACTGACTTCTACCGACGAGTGTTTGACTCAAGTGTGGTATATGTTTGATTATCTTTGAATAAGGTTTTGAGTTCGAGTTTTGTGGATAAAAAAAACTCACCTTAAAAAAGTTAGTTCCACCAAAATGTAAATGTTCTCGGCGATTGTCTCCCGTAGATGATTCATATTATAAGGAAAAAAAGTTCTCTGACTTCTCTCATTTTATTCTCCCTCCTAAGCCTCTGGTTATATGTGACTCTTCATTAATGACAACTTACCTCTCTCACATTTTGACAGATTTAACTTTTCTTGCACCACCCTTCCTGTCTCCGAGTTCCAACTTGGAAGCCTTTCAGAATTTAGAGTGATGGATAGTTGGATGTTCCATAAAGATTTTGAAAGAGTGGTGTCAGTGAACTGGAGACAAATATCCATTTCAAGTTGGATAGAAAACTAATGGAAAAATTAAAGCTGTTGAAACAAATATTGAGAGATAGGAAAAGAAAATAGTTCAGTGGCATCATGGAAAAGAAAACAAATTTCAAGTGAAGGACAGGATGTTAGCGATGAATTTAGTGAAAATGAGATTTGTGAAGGTGTTTGGAAACGTGATTTTAACAAAAGTCATAATTGCAAGTTTTTTTTTTTTAAAAAAAAAAAATTGGTCTATCTCAAGGATGATTTCTAGCTAGAAGATTATCAAAGAGTTTCATTGATTCAAATTGCTATGTGAAAACTTGTTCTGAGCAAGTAGTAATGCACCCATATACTTAGCTCTCACACTCCTTTTCTATTCCCAAGTGTGTGGCATAGATTGTGTCATACATTCAACTTCAAGTATTCAACCATAACTCCTATTTTGCAAAGACTTTGACCTTTGTGAAATGGATTTGTCAATCTTGTGATGAATTTTATATGATAGATATGTTAACCAATATTATTTATCATTCTCATCTAGTGAGATACTTAGTTTTCATCCTATATCCTAAGCATCCTATGTTAAAATTGCTATTGGTATCCCATCATCATTTAAAAAAAAAAAGACTATAGTTGTAAGAAACAAGAATACACAATCCTTCACGAAAGGACAACAACCCAAAAAACAAACAACCTAGTCAAACACCCACAGAGGAAAGGAAAGGAAGAAACAAACCCTCTAAGCCACACCAAGCAACCGCAATGAAAAACCTGAATCACCCAAAAAAACAACACAATCAAAAACCTGAAAAGAAGCCTAAGAAAACATGAGAGCGAAACAAACAATAACACTACACAAAAAAAAAAGACCAAACCAACAAATCTCTCATCTAGCTATGCGAGAACTGATTTGCTTCAGAAGACTCCGAACGACAACTTTCTCCAAACAATCAAAAACCATTCCAACTTTTATCGCCGCTATCGTGACACGCCTCGCTCTGGGATCACATATTCATATATTTTCCATGTAATACTATAATCCAATCTCTACACATAGTTATTATCCCTTCTCACATAGCAATTGTCTTCTTCATTTTGTGAAGGATATATTTTTGAACACTCCTCTTACATCAAATCAAGTCAACCCTTTTTTTTTTCTTCTTTAATCAGTTATTCAATTAAAAAAAAATATTTGCTTTCCTTAATTTTTTCTTAAAATGATTACTCTTTTTTCTTCAAGTAACCTTTCACGAGGTAAATATTTTTTAACTTTTTCAATGCTAAAAATTTCAAAACATGTACTTTATATTATTTTTAATAATAGATAAAATATGGTGATTTAGAAAGAAAAAAGAAAAAAGAAAAAGAAAAACATTTTTTCTAACCAAATAGAACCCCCAGACCAAAACCCTCTCCAACTCCGTCGAACGTCGAAAGCAAGGTCCTGAGTTGCAGACAGAAATGGGGAAGAAGAACAAGAAGGAGAGAACCGATTCATATGTTGAACCAGAAATGAACGGCAAAAATGGCCATACTGATGATTCTCACATAAAAAAGAAGCATAAGAAGAAGACAAAGACAAACCAGTTACCCACGGTCAGCATAGCTGTGCCCGGTTCCATCATTGACAACGTTCCAACCCTCGAGCTTGCTACCCGGGTACCCTTCTCTCTCTGCCCGCTTTTTCCTCACTCACATCTCTCGTGATTTTCGTTGTCTCTTCATTCTGATTTTTCCCATTTCAGTTGGCTGGTCAAATCGCTCGCGCCGCAACGATTTTCCGAATCAACGAGGTTGTTATTGTTGCTTATTGCTGTTTTCTACATTTTCACCTCTTTATTGTGATCAAGGTTGTCAGACTCGAGAGTCTAAGCATACTTGTTGTGGGAGTTAAACTCGTGTTACGTAGAGTTCACTCGTAAACTCGTAATGTAAATGTCAGACTCGTGTAGACCCGTTATGGGGACCTAGATACGTAAACTCGTAAGAGTTTAAGAGTTTAAGAGTCTACTCGCGAGTTTAACGACCCTGATTGTGATTATTTTTGAAATTTTTTTGTTTAGTTTTCCATGTTGCTGATATAGATAATTGTAATTTGTGTGTATGAATAGGTGGTTGTGTTTGACAATAGAGGTAACCTAGATAAAGATACCATGCTGGATAATGCAGATGATGAAAGTGGTGCTGCTTTTCTCATGCGGATTTTGAAGTACCTTGAGACACCTCAGTATTTGAGGAAGGCTCTCTTCCCAATGCATAACAGTCTAAGATTTGTGGTTCGGTTATTTCACTGAGATGCTCCTTTCCTGCCATTAACTGCATTTCTCAATTTGTTGAGACTCTTAGTCCATTTTTAACTTTAGTTATCTGTATTGCGCATTTTGCAGGGACTGTTGCCGCCCCTTGATGCCCCGCACCATCTGCGTAAACACGAATGGGGTCCGTATAGGGAAGGTATGCAGTAGAATTTCTAATTTCATTATGGATGAAAAGTTTATTATTTTTAAAAAATCACTGAAGAATGATTTAAGTTTCCATCCTTATATTGTCTGGCTTTTGTGCTATATATGATATGATAACCCTCCTATGTATTTATCCATGAATTGGACATTGGAACTACTAATTTACAACCTTTTTTCTTAGGCCTGAATATTTCATTTATTTAAACTCCATATGGTCCTGTTGTCACCCCTTGTTATATTGTGATTTTCTTATTGGTTTGTGGTTCAGTATTATTTTCATACCCTTCTTTGTATTTATGGCCTAAAAAATTTTGCTTTTCATGAGAGTGATTGGAAGGTATGGAAACATTTGAAATATATGGTTTGTGGAGGGAGTGGTTAAGCTTCTTTAATTTGAAACTCACATAACATTCAAACTGGATTGTAATTTGTGATTGCAAAGTACCTATCAAATTTACAGCAAAATTCTACCAAACAGCTACATGAATATCGGTGCTCTCTGGCAGTGAAGTACAAATAAGAGTGAGAAATACGTGTTAGTGGAGATGAAAATTCTAAGGTAAATGAGCAGACACATACAACAAAAGATAAGATTAGGAATGAATTTATTTGGAAGAAAAGTGGAGTTTCATGCTAAGGAGAATATTACAGTAGCTCATTTAGGGTGGTTTACTGGTGTGAGAAGCTTGGCTTCAGTGTGAAAAGCAAATCAAACGGAAGAAAGCTCCATTATAAGGGTAGAGGAAAACTTAAGAAAGCTATAGGATAAATGATTTAAAAGGACCTGACTCTTATGATTTTACAGTGTATGTTTTTTTATCCCTATAAATTTGACAAAATTTGATTTTAGCCCCTATTAAACCTTTCTTCATTTTTAGTCCCACACTATTTTTGTTAAATATGGGACCAAGAATGAATAAAATATTAACAAGTATTAATATCAAAATTACCAATTACACGGATGAAAAAATATATTTAACCTTCTATGGCAAATTTGGCTAATTTTGGAGTCCAATGGTGCTGATTAGTTCATTATATGACCCCTTCTAGTCGTAGCGGGGTAGTGCTCGGTTTTGTTGTTGTTGGTTCTCCTCTTCTCCCTGATGGGTTTGTAGAAGGTTGGTGGTCTTTAGTGTATTGGTTTGCTTGTTTGTTTTTATCGTGTCTTTCTAATCTTGTGCCTTTCTACGACTTCAGAGGACATATGATCCTGATTTCAACTCCTTTTTTTCTCTCACTTTGATTTAGTTTTTTCTGTTTTTTTTTTAAGATGTTAAAGTAGAAAACTTTTTTTTTACATTGGCATTGCTGTTACATGTTATTTTGCTCCATGGTTACCTTGGCCAGATTTTGATATATTGCAATAACTTCTTAGGTGTTGCGATAAAACAAAGAGATTCAAACTCTGCCGCAACACTAGTTGATGTTGGTTTAGCTAAGGTATGGGTACACATGTCATAGATTACTTGGCCTGAATTTTAAATTTTTGTTTATATTTTCTTAAATACTTTCCTTCTTCTGGCATCCTCCCTGAGGATATCTTATTCTCTTATCCATATTTCTGCTCATGTTTGCCATGGAGTTATTTAGATATAATCATATGAGAGGAAATCCAATGATAGATGTCTTGAAATACCATCACATCATTCCCCATTCCTCTCAATTTTTTCCTTCCCTTTTCTTCCATTTTAATTTTGAAGTTTGTAATGTTTGTCGATTGTCAGTTACATTTTATAGATTAAAACACTTTTGCATGTTTTTATTTGTGCATGATCTGATTCTGTACACAACACATGCAGAATGTTCTAGTTGACCAGATACTTGAACCAGGAAGTAGAGTTACTGTGTCCATGGGCGCCAACCGCAATTTGGATTCTGGTAATGAATTGATATCTTTTTTATTTAGTTATGCAGTCCTGCTTAAGATGTTTTGTGATTTTTTATGTGAATTGCACCTTATGACATTAGCGGTAAACTGTTCCATGTGTCTTAAATTGTGCAAACTTTACTATTGTCCTGAACTCGTGATTGTCATAATGTCATATCCTGCTAGGTATTTCCCCTCTTGCATGAATTTACTTCAATACCATTCTCTTCTCTTCTTCACCGGAGAAATATACTTTCTATTTTACATTCTTCCATTTTTTATAATTTTCTTTTTTTAGGGGGGGTGGGGAGGGGGTTGGTGATTGGTTCGCCACTCTTTTATTCTACATATCCTTATCATCTTGGAGTATTCTTTTTTGTGACTTGATAACATATAATGGTAATCAACATTCTTTGCTGTTCTGAAAGATATTTTTTTACAATTAAAATCCATTCCTGAATTCCTCCGTTATAGTTTGGGTTTTATTTCAGGTTTCTCCTACATGATCTGCAAAATATTTTCATGTAATCATTGTATTAAACTATCAATTGGGTATCATACATTTTTTGTGCATGTCAAATCAGTGTTCTGAAGCGTTTGATTACCTCTTAAACGTTAATGAATAAATTACATTTATGACAAGAGGACTGTAAAGTATGGGGTGATCATTGAGGAAGTGTAGCCATAAAGTAAGTTATTGACTATGTGAAGTTTAGCTGATTTGCCATGCTGTACTTCATCTAGATTCACCACGTCAGGTTGTATCATCATCGAAGCCTAGGGAAGAAGGAACATATTGGGGATATCAAGTTCGTTATGCGCATAATATTACCTCAGTATGTAAGGATTCTACATTCAAGGTATCCTTCCATCTCCTAGACACACGAAATCTGCGCCTTTTAGTATCCATATTCTAATATTCCTTGCTCCACCCCTAATTCTACTCATGAGCCTTTCTTCTGTTGACTTGTTATTATGACAGGGTGGCTATGATTATATAATCGGTACCTCCGAGCATGGTCAGATTATTAAGTCATCTGATCTTGAATTACCTTCTTTTAGGTAATCAATTTATAATTTATAAAGTCAACTGCAATATTGTTATTAGGTGGCTTAGGTTCTGATTTCAACCTTACTTTAGGTTGCTGTTTTAAGTGGGTTCTTTGGTGTATTATTTATGAAAATGGTTTCTAATCATCATAATATGGACGTTTGCGACTATGAATGTGATGTTGTATAAAAGACCTCCGGGTTTAGGTTTTCTTGTCTTTGTAACTTCTACATGCTTTGAGTTCACTTACTGACTAAATTTTGAATGTGAAATGTAAACAAATTATGTCTGTGATGATGCAAGGCATTTTATTTTGAATTGATTTATTTTGTTTCACCAAATTGGTAGGCATTTATTGATTACCTTTGGTGGACTGGCTGGGTTGGAAGAGAGTATTGAAGAAGACGATAACTTGAAGGTATTGCATTATTCAGTTAGTTATTTTTGTGAGATTGTAATTGCGGTTCCCTTTCTAAGACTACTGCCAATCAGAGGTTCTATGAATTTGCAAGAATCTTTGGCTACATGCCTTTTCGTGTTGTCAAATTTCTGTCTGGTATGCTAATTAGAAGTGGAAAACTCTACAGGTCTAAATCATGGATATAATTGAGAGTTTCTTCTACGTGTCTGGGCTCTTTTTTCTATGAAATACTTGTCTTTCTTAGGTTCTAATGTCATGTTAAATGTATTAATTTCATTCTAATCCACCATTAAGAAAATTGTACACGGATTGTAATATTGAGCATTTCTCGATACATCTCTTTTTTAAGTCTAAAGAAAGGAAGAAATATGGTACTGACTATAAATTTTGTTGCTAAAACATGCAGGGAAAGAAGGCACAGGACGCTTTTAATTTATATTTAAATACATGTCCAAATCAGGGTAGCCGAACAATTCGAACAGAGGTACTATCTGCCTCATCTTTCCCTATTCAATTTGTGAAATTAATTTATTGTCTATCCAGGTTTTAGTCATTGCTTGATTCTCGTCCTTCTGTAGGAGGCTATTTTTATCTCTCTTCAATACTTCCAAGAACCAATCAGCAGAGCATTGCAAGGTTGAGTATTGTTGTAGTCTTAAAATTCATTTAGTTCAAGCTTTGTTTCTCCAAATTATGGCTGAAACTGAGACACGAACAATAGTTCAAAAGCAAAATTAGAAATTACCCCTCTACCTCATCCCAAACTGGCCATGAGGTTATATTCTTCTTCAAGACTACTTTGTAATTGTGACTCTTTCTGTTTACCTTGGTTGTAGAACTTTCGAACAGTGATCCATCTAAAGTATGTAACTGAGAAATTAGAAGTGCTAATGTATCTGTTTGATAACTGCTATTGCATCCGAAGGAATATATTTTAATTAGAGTAGTCCTGTATGACGTGGACTGTACTGTAACTTTATGCACGTCCATAAACATAAAAATTTATGCAACTCATAATCAGTCACATAATCATTCATATATTCCATGTTTAGCTTTAAAATCATCTTTAAAACCATTGTGGCAATTTCAGGTTAAGCTAGTAGCCTGCAACATGTAAAGGCCTTTGCTAATGGTTGTCCCATCTATCGTCAATGGTTTCTCATAAATGGACTTAAAAAAATGAGTTCCTTTAGGACTATTTACCAAAAAGTTGAGTATAGTTGACTTCCTCTTACCAGTTCGTCCGTTGGTAGTTGCGATGCATCTTGATTTTGTCCAAAATCTTCTGTCATCAATTTACTGCTTCAAATATTTCCCTTGGATCTTATGGTATGATGATGGCTTAAATCCTATGCCATGTCAGAAAGTCATCTCACCTATTATTTGAAATTCTTTACTTTTTACCACATGGAAATTTATTGTATTATTGTAGAAAAAAGAAGCAATCTCAAGGAATGTATCGTCGCACAAAATCTTGGGAGCTAACCACCTTTTCTTGAAAAGGGTTGTATGACTCTCAACCACTTCCTCCTTTTTTTCCCGTTTTCCCGCATCATCTGCTGACTCGCCAATGCCAACAGCCATTCATACTCTTTTATGTTTGCTTTTTAAATGAGGTTTTCTTACTACCCATCAACAATGTCCTCAACATCATCCCCATTCTCCTGTGCTTACATGTATTCAGGAGTGGATTGATAAGGAATGGAGGGTCAAGTGCTTCCATGTTCCTTGGGAGGCTAGCCAAGTTGCTGATTGTTTGGAGGGTTTGTCTCGTGAGCAGAACTTTGGTCTACATGTTTTAGACTCACCACCGAGGAGTTGCTTTGCTTTAATTTGCGATTGTATGATAGTCTTTTTCCCTAGTTCTATCCGGTTATAGCTGCTTTGGGTCTTTGGCTCACATTTATAAAAATGAAAATAAAATTGATGGGCAGTTATGGTTATAGTTACATATTTGCACATGTGTAACACATTATGGTGATTTTTTCAAATCTCAATACATGTACCTATACTTTTCCTTTTTTTTTGGTACATCTAAAGATAAAAAGAGGAAGCAAAAGATCAACCACGAGGTTGATCAAGCAACGACAAAAACTCAAGATCTAACGCAGGGCGACCCAACACAGCTAAATTAATCGAAGATCTAGCTTAAAACTTAGCTAACGAATCACCAATAGAGTTAGCAAACCTAGGCTCATGACAAACCTACACCTCTCAATCTAACTCCAAGAGGGACACGATATCCCGAAGATGAGAGAAATAATCACGGAATCTTATGAGACCTATTGACCTATATTTTTCCTTTTAAGTTGTCATGATGATATTTTTAAAGGCATTTTTTAATTTTTTTAGTTATTATTATAAAATCTTTTCAAACAAAATTATTCTGTATTTTTAAGCTAAAACTTGCCTTTTGAATGTTTAAATAAATTACTATATTTTTACTTGGCCCCCTGCGGTGCTAATCATTTTCCTGTTGCTTTGGGGGTTCTCTGTGATCCTGGGTTTGTGGAGGGGCTCGCTGAATCTCCTTGTGAGGTTGATCCTAGCGTTGCTTTACCTCGGGATCAGGTGGTTACCTCTAGGACTAAGGGAAGACCTAAGAAAATTGAGAATAAAGGAAGAAAAGGGTCATGTTGAGAGCTCTAGTGGACTTGCTGTAGCAGTTGACATAGATGTTGATCCGGTTTCGAGAGGGAGGGAGCTGATGGTTTTACCGGAGTTTTCAAAGCCTTATGGCGTTATGACTAGGGCAAGGAATGTTGTTTTGATGGGGAAACGATATGGCATGAAGTATGACTGCTCAGATGACGTTGCCCTCCACTAGATTGTGGCCAGATCATTGCGCACAGGTCTTCCTTAAGGAGATGAGGTACATTCTTGGGTGTTGGTTTTTTTTTTAGGTGTTTTGGGCTTTTCGGTTGTTTTGGTTCTTTGGGGCTTATCTTTTGACATTGGGGGCATTCATATCATTTTCCCTCGTTGGTGTTTTTCTAGTTAGGTTGTTTCTCTTTTTTAACTGGGTTGTCACCGTTTCTGCAAGTTTTTTTATCCTCTTTGAGGAGGGTTGTATATCCTGGACATTTCCCTCATCAATATTGATATTTTGCTTTCAAAAAAGAATTTACTGTATTTTTTATTCTTAAACAAAAATAATAAAATGAAACTTTGCTGAGCAAGAAAAAAAGAGTAGAGCGAGGGGCAAAAAGGTCTTTGCGGTAGAGAAGAGGCGTGTTTGGCATGAAGGGAATAAAACCTAACTAAATAACGAGTACCCAAAGTCGAAGGCGAAGAGAGGGTTTCGTTTTGTCTTCGCGGAGTGGTAAACACAACACAAGCGTGTCTCAAGTTTGCGAGAGAGTGTGAGAGATTTGATTAGTTTAGTTTGGAGAATCACTTCACTTTCAAATAGTGGTTAACCACAACAACAAAAAAAACGAATAGAGGACCGTTGGTCACGCTCTCCCGCCATGGGCACGGTGATAGGGGAGGAGGAAGAGAAGAAGGAGCACGCTAAGACACTCATTTGCGCCCTCAACCTCCTCTCTCGCGACCTCCCTCTCCCCTCTCACCTCCTCACCTCCGTCTCTTCAATCTACCATAACCACCACGAAGTACCCTACCCTACCTCTTCCTTTCACCTCCAGTTGCTTTTGTTTCGATTATTCCAATTGCTCAGTTTTGTGCCGCATCGTTTTTCGTATTGAGTTTGAAAGTTTTGATTGAAATTGTGCAATGTTGTTTCTGGTGTTCGTTAATGCAGGACGATGTAGGGGATTCTGGTGAAGGTTTGATAGCAGATCTTGAAGATGCAGTGTTGAATCAGCGGCGGAGTCGTGTGTCAGGTTCCAAATTGGAGGAAGCAAGGGAAAAGCGTTACGGAAATCAGATTCAGAATCGGTTAAATCAGCTTCAAGGTTAACATTTTTTTAGTGAAAAGGAAGAAATGCCTGTGTTGTGTATTTATACTTGTTTTCATGTTTACTTGATAGAGAAATTGGGGTTGTATTTACAAGTATAGTTTGTGCGAGCACATTTAGTAAACTAGCAGGAATTATGACATGCTATCTCTTGAGTGTATCCATTATTAAGTGGAAGTGCTCTCTGAGAGTCTTGGAAATTTTACTGAAGAGTTGTATCATTGTTTTGATTTGAATCAGAACTGCCTTCAAGCAGGGGAGATGACCTGCAGACTAAGTGCCTGCTTGAGTTTTATGGATTAAAGGTAAAATTGAATTATTGAATCTTTTTTCAATGCATAGTGTGGTGTGAGTCAAGTCTAATCTTACTGATGCTTAGTGTGTTGTAAGTCATGTCTAACTTGCACGAGTTGAATGCTGAATTATTTGTAGTTAGTTGTCCTTCTCTTATTTGAAGTCATTTATGTCTACTTTTCTTAATAAGTTTCATTCTTTTGTTAGAAACTAGACAAAATTGCTTTCTGTTTATGTGATATGAGATATGAAACAGAAGAGTATTTTCATTTGTTTTTTCTGGTTGTCCTCAAGAATGAACAAGTTTTATTAGTATAGGGCAAACAATCTATAGATACAAGAACTTCGTAGCTTATTCACTATTATGATGAAATGCACAACTGAAAAAAACAAGTGGGGAAATTAGTTGAATTTTTTCATTTGCTTGTATCAACTACAACTGAGAAGTGACAAGAACTGTGTCCTTGTTGGCAAGGACTTTTTTCTGACAGCTAGCAGAGTTGCAGTCAAAGGTTCGATCTGAAGTGAGTTCTGAAAACTGGCTCAATGTTAAATGTGCATATCCTGACAGGCAATTGTTTGACTGGGGCATGATGAGATTACGCCGTCCACTGTATGGTGTTGGAGATCCATTTGCCATGGAAGCTGATGATCATTTAAGAAAGAAACGGGATACTGAGGTGATTTTTATTTTATTTTTCAGCAACCCCCCGCGCGGCCCCCAACAATTTGTTATGGGTTTGAAGTTTCCTTCGACCATGGATACATAAATTTTAGTTTGCATGTTGGGGCTTCATTTTCATGAGTTTATATTCACTTATTGATTATGTCCTATAATTGGTCTTACATGCTTACATGCTTTTCTCCTGTGCTTTGGCTAGAAAAATCAATTATTATGTGATTGTAAATCTATAATCATACACGTCACCTGGGATATAGTGTAATGGTCCAGTTTCATTTTTTCTGATCTATGCATGATTTTCTAGTATCTGAACAGGGAATGAAAGTACACCATACTGCTCATCTCATATTGATCCTTAAATGCAGAGGTTGTCAAGATTAGAAGAGGTGGAGAAAAATCATATAGAGAGTAGAAAAAGGAAATTTTTTGCAGAAGTACTTGATACTGTCCGTGATTTCCAATTACAAATTCAAGCTTCTTTGAAGCGGAGAAAACAGAGGAATGATGGTATCCAGGTATAGTATTTCTTCCCCCATCTTTCATTTGTTACAAATCATGTATACTAATGTGGGAGATATGTATATATATGTAGGTGTAATGTAACGCTGGGCCCATTAGAATTAGAAGTTCATGTGACCTCCTCTTCATAGTGTCTTTTTCATTTCCTGGACAGTTGAGACTTTTTACGACATATTTGCTCTTTATCAATGGTAATATGTGTTAGGATCCCAAATCGACTAGAGATAGTAGTCCTTATAAAGGCTTTGACAATCATCAACTTATGAGCTAGTTTTTGGCTTGAGTTAGGTGAAACCCAAGTTCTAAGATGGTATTGGAGGTTATCCTAGAGTTGACATTGGTTCGAATTTCCACCTTCATCATGGCAACCATCAATTCTACAAACTCCACGCTTCAAATTTCCAATCTTGTGCATGAGGGAGTGTGATCCCAAATCAACTAGAGATATTGTTAAAGTAGTTCTTATAAAGGCTCTAACAATCATGACTTTACAAAGCTAGCTTTTAGGCTGAGTTAAGCCTAACCCAAACTCTAAGAATATGGATTATGAATTGTTATAAATAATTTTGCAGGCATGGCATGGAAGACAAAGACAACGAGCAACCCGAGCAGAGAAATTGAGATTCCAAGCCTTGAAGGCTGACGATCAAGAAGCTTACATGAGAATGGTGAAAGAGAGTAAGAATGAAAGATTAACTTTGCTTCTTGAAGAAACAAATAAACTACTTGTAAATTTAGGAGCAGCTGTTCAACGTCAAAAGGACTCCAAACATTTAGATGGTATTGAACCCTTGGAAGATTCCGAAGCTGATTTTCCTGAGTCAGATGCTCCAAAGAATGGGATTTCTAAGGAATCACCGCTTGATGAAGATATAGATGTGATAGATTCTGATCATAATGGTGATTCTAGAGATTTACTTGAAGGTCAGCGGCAATACCATTCTGCCATACACTCAATCCAGGAAAAGGTAAATATCTGTAAATCACTTTATTACACTTCTTGGACAAAAAATGCTACAAAGTTTTTCTATCCAATTTGCGGGCTTTGTTGAATTTATTCCTTTTCGGTTATTTGACATTTACCATAAAGTAGATTTAGGGTAGTATTTTACGTTTGGCTTCTATTTGGTGTAGAACATATTGTCTTATTGATATGTTGAGGGATTGACGGCCTTGCTCCATTGATATTTTCTGTTTTCTTTGTTGTTTTGCCCATCTATTTAGGATGATTCCTCATCCTCCAAATTCATTTTAATCTTTTCTGTCTTTATGAGTTCTTTTATCAAGAAAATCAAAATAAAGCCATTCCTTGTTAGTTGTTTGGAATTTTTCAGTGCACTGGAAATATATCAAACTTAATCATTTACAGGTCACTGAGCAACCGTCTATACTTCAAGGTGGGGAATTAAGACAATACCAGATAGAGGGGCTCCAGTGGATGATTTCTTTGTTTAACAACAACTTAAATGGAATTTTGGCTGATGAAATGGGACTTGGGAAGACAATACAAACTATTTCGCTGATAGCACATCTTTTGGAATACAAGGGTGTAACTGGTCCACACTTGATTGTTGCTCCAAAGGCTGTTCTACCAAATTGGATGAACGAATTCTCAACATGGGTTCCTAGGTATGTCCTGGGAAGACATTGTATATTATTTCCTCTTTTGCTTCCCTTTTGCGGAGAAGGAATAGTATTCTCTCTCTGAGTTATGTGTATCCCTGCAAATCACTTGTGCCCTTTCTTTCTGATTCAGCATTACTACTGTTCTTTACGATGGAAGGCTGGAAGAGAGGAAAGCGATGAAGGAAGAATTGTCAGGAGAGGGGAAATTTAATGTTCTTATAACACACTATGATCTTATAATGAGAGATAAAGCATTTCTCAAGAAAATTCATTGGCGCTACTTGATTGTGGATGAAGGACACCGGTTGAAGAATCATGAGTCTGCTCTAGCAAGAACTTTGGACTCTGGGTATGATTCTACATGAGCAATATTGATGACACACTTATTAATACGTTTACTTCCCTAAATTCTTGGTTGTATATATTTCTATTTTATATAGAAAAATGCTAAACAGCCTAAGAAGCACAGATATGACACTGGACACATGATATGACACTAACACAGGGATAAGACATTTGAAAAATTAGAGGACACAAAAAACGGTAATATAACACAAAAATTTAGTATAAAATCAATATAGAAAACAAATATTAAATCGAAAGAGAGAATCAATATTTTAAATGTTATCATGCATCGTTTTAGGCATAATAAATTTGCTATTATTTATCTAATTATTGTGATATTTCTATTTATATCAGTATACAGTTCAAAAAATGGGGGGGGGGGGGGGGGGTTGTAACGTGCAACTAGAAGTGTTCATGGAGTATCAGACATAAATACGTATACAGCTACTATACGACAAGGCTAGTGATTTGAAATGTCCTTGCTTGCTAGCTAAGAAAGTGGGATAGCTTTCAAAGCCATGCATAACACAGTTAAAGCATCCTGCAATCAACACAATTCATTACCTGACTGTGGTACTACCGGTCAGGTGGTTTAGCACCTCTTCTCTAATTTTTAAATTTCATGTGTGCAGCTATCACATTCAACGAAGACTTCTTTTGACTGGTACCCCAATTCAGAACAATTTGCAGGAATTGTGGTCCCTGCTCAATTTTCTCCTTCCTAACATTTTCAACTCAGTTCAGAATTTCGAGGACTGGTTTAATGCTCCCTTTGCAGACCGAGTTGATGTCTCTTTAACAGATGAAGAACAGCTATTGATCATTCGGCGCCTGCACCAAGTATGTTTCTCTCTGCTAACTTCTAATTCTCTAGCTCTTTTCAACTTCTTTCTGATGTTTTCCATTCATTCCTTAGGTGATAAGGCCCTTCATCTTAAGAAGGAAAAAGGACGAGGTAGAAAAATGTCTTCCTGAGAAATCTCAGGTCATACTAAAATGTGATATGTCAGCCTGGCAGAAAGTATATTATCAACAAGTTACTGATGTAGGCAGAGTTGGCTTGGACAACGGTCTGGATCTATTTTTCATTTTCCATTTATCCCCTAACCAACTTCTCCTTTTAAAGTCGTAAAAAGTGCAAATTTCTTTCCATATATATTTTAGTTTTGAATATTGGTACTAAAGTTATTCTTTTTTCCCCCATCTCCACCGATATAGCCCGTGAATTAGTTGCATTTTCAATATGCTTATTATTAATCAGTTTAGCCTGTCTTATAGTAAGTAAGCCATGAGCCTGTTTTCCCTGCAGTTGTATATATTTCTTATTAGTGTGTTTTACCTGTTGCAACTTTGTTAAGAATTGGTGAAATGTGATTATTTGTTAGCTCAACATAAATGTGGGTTGCAAAGTTGCAATCCCTGTTGTTCATATCTTGTAGTCTTCTTTTATTAAAGAAAAAAGGCATTAATTGATTTTTAGATCCTTATATTTCCTGAATTTCTCAAAACTTGCGTTACAAACTTATTCCGAACATATGGATCAATTTGTAGGTTCTGGAAAATCAAAAAGTCTACAGAACTTAACGATGCAACTCAGAAAGTGTTGCAACCATCCCTACCTCTTCGTGGGAGATTATGATATGTATAAACGTAAGGAGATTGTCAGAGCATCGGGTAAGTTTGAACTTCTAGACCGTTTGCTACCAAAACTTCGCAGAGCTGGACACAGAGTCCTCCTTTTCTCACAAATGACTCGACTGATGGACGTTCTTGAAATTTATTTGCGACTTCATGACTTCAAGTATCTTAGACTTGATGGCTCAACAAAAACAGAGGAAAGAGGCACTCTGCTAAAGAAATTCAATGCTCCAGACTCCCCATACTTTATGTTTCTCTTGAGCACCCGTGCCGGAGGTCTTGGTTTGAACTTGCAAACAGCAGATACTGTTATAATTTTTGACAGTGATTGGAACCCGCAAATGGATCAACAAGCAGAGGACCGAGCACATCGCATTGGACAAAAAAAGGAAGTAAGGGTGTTTGTCTTGGTTAGTGTGGGATCAATAGAAGAGGTGATTTTAGAGCGTGCAAAACAAAAGATGGGCATTGATGCCAAAGTCATTCAGGCAGGACTTTTCAACACAACTTCAACAGGTTTGTAGTTCTTGATACTTGTGCTATGCCCTGGCAATATTTGCTGATAGTTATTTTTTGGCAAATGGCGGAAAGCATTTCTTTTGTATGTTGAAAGAAGAGGAAATGGAAGCCAGGAGGGGTAGTTGATCTTTTTCACTGCTTCAGAGCAGCACTATGCACTGTCCTCTAACAACTCTTTGCATATATGTGGTATACCTTTATGTGCCAAAACTGCTACTAGAGCTATAAATAGAACATAGAAGTGTTATCTAGGTATTATTGATTATATTTTGATGCTTGGAACAGGCTATTAATCATACGGATAAGTTTTCCATAACATTGTTTTCTATTTGTTTAAGAATTCCATCCCATTTCATATCAAATAGAATATTTAAAATTTTAAGGGGACTTTTTAAATTATTACATGCTACCATGTCTGTGCTCCTTTGGTCTTTTTTTAAAAAAATTGAAGACTATTTGAGCATGTGGTAATTTTGTTTGTGCAGCCCAGGACAGGAGAGAAATGTTAGAGGAGATTATGCGTAGAGGTTCAAGGGCACTTGGGAATGATGTGCCCAGTGAGAGAGAAATTAACCGCCTTGCTGCTCGATCAGATGAGGAATTTTGGCTGTTTGAGAAAATGGATGAAGAGAGAAGGCAAGAGGAAAATTACAGGTCTCGTCTGATGGAAGAGCATGAATTGCCAGATTGGGTGTATTCTCCACTTACTAAGGACAACGATAAGGCCAAAGATTTCAATGCTAGTGTCACTGGAAAGCGGAAAAGAAAAGAAGTGGTATATGCAGATACATTAAGTGATCTACAATGGATGAAGGCTGTGGAGAATGGGGAAGACATGGCAAGGCTTTCCGGTAAAGGGAGAAGAAGAGACCGCATCTCATCTGACAGCATTGCACAAGCCAGTGATAATACGGGGGCGGAAGAAAGTTTACAATTCAGGGCTGAAAGTGCTTCCGTGGCAAGTGAAAGGACAAGTGAGGAAGATAGCTACCATATGACCCCTGCCTCAAAGAGATTCAAGCCTGAAGGAACAAATTTCCAGAGACATGCGTACGAGGATGTCAGAGGAAGTGGTTTAAACCAGCATGTGTTATCCTGGAACACTCACAGGAAGAAGAGATCAAACTTTCCTGGCCAGGGTTCATTATCTGATTCTAGAGGGCAAAGTTCAAACGGAAGAGCAAACTGGAACTGATTAAGTTAAAATTTAGTCATGGCTGCCAGAATTTTACACAAGTAGTTCTTGTAGCAGAACTGACAACCAACTTTCTTGTATTAACAGTTTGTTCTTCAATTGTGCAACATCCAAATTAACTTAAAAAACTTAAGAGAAAGTATTTATTTACAAATTTTTAATAAATATTAGATTTTCCATAAAATTCCCACATTATCATATAATTTTGTCATCCTAATTATTCCTTGAAAAAATGATTATTGTAATTGCTGTTATCAAATTAGGAAGTCTGGAGAGTACTTTTAGAGGATAAAATGTAAAATTTGAAACTATTAATCAGAAAATTAACAGTTGAAATTTTATGAATTTCATAATTTCTTACGCATGTGCATATTCTATCTCAATATCAAAAATTGATTTTTCTTTCAATTATCATTACACTTTATTCTCAAATCTGTTAATTTGTCCACAACCTTGGTCGAAAGATAAAAATCGGTGTCGGTATTGCTTAGCGTCTTTATAAAGTTTTAGCAACACCCAAAAATTATTTATAAACATAAAAACAGTGCAGATACTCATAAACACCTTCATGAATCATAACTCCATTATCACCCTCAAAAGTGTCAGAACATACGTAAGCCATCGATTTACAAGAAATTTAGGCTTGTAAATTTCATATTAGTTGGGTAATCATTTTATTGATGCATTTTACCAGAAAAAAAAATAACTCCTCAAAGAAAATATGTGCTTATATTTACTGGGAAACAATAAGTTTAAATCTCAGAGCTAATTGTACCCCAAAAAAAAACTTTTCAAAGCAGAATCATGTGTTTGTGAAAAATAAGACGGCATGATGTCAAGGTGTTATTAAACTGAAGACTAGACTACAGGGTTGCAACTGCAAATAATACATTCTCGTTCTCGTGAAACGAAACATTGAAACAAGATTAACTGCTGTTGAGTGTCAACTGATGCTACATAAACAACATGGAATAAAATGGTCTAGCTACCATCTGCTACTGTCATAAGAGTTATTTCTGCAGCAGAACATGAAAGGAGACTACAAATGCGCCAGTTCAATCAACTGCAAGGTTCTTCATTTTGGATTCCAGTTCATCCTCACTCTCTTCTGCATCAGATTCTTCATCATTGTCTTCTCCATCAGGATCATTGTCGTCTAATGGACCAAGCACGTCGGGAGAATTTTTAAATGTACCCATCAATTCATCAATGCCTTCATTGGAAATGAAGTTTCCATTGATGATCAGAGATTTGAAATCAGCCTTTTCCACCACAGTTTGAGCCAATACTCGAGCCCCAGCCCCGGTTATTTGGTTGCTGCTTAGATCAATTTCCTTTAACTGGACAAGGCCTTCCAGAGCCTTACTTACCTGAATGGTACCTTCATCCTTGAGATCATTCTCAGAGAGGTTCAACTTGGCAAGAAACTGTTTTCCTGCTAGGCAGGCTGCTATTGCAGGAGCAGCATCGACTGAAATTTCATTTCCACTCATCTCGAGAACTTCAAGATGAGGAGCCGATTCCTTCAAAGCATCGACTATAGCAATTGCACCGTCATCTTCCAAGTTCAGGTAGCTCAGATATATCTCTCTTAACTCCGCATGCTTGATAATAGCTTTGCTCAGAGAAACCCCACCTTCTACACCTAACATGTTGTCTCGTAAATCAAGCTTTTTCAGATGGGTACAATTCCCTAAAGCATCACATAGGGCAACTCCACCTTCAGCGCCTATCCTCGTGGAGGAACAACGAAAATCCTGCAACAAAGGAGAATGCTTCACAATCTCAGCTATAGATAGTGCCCCTTCATCTCCAGTCATATTATTATGAAAATGAAGGACTTTGAGCTTCTCCTTGGAAGGAATCAATTCACAGACTGCTTGAGCAGCTTCCTCCGAGATTCCATCATTCATCAGATAAAGCTCCTCCAAGCAGTTCTGTGATTTCAAAAGGGCTTCAAATGCTCTAACACCTTTCTCACCTAAAGCATTGTCAGAGAGGTTCAAAGACTTCAGGACACTGCCCTCTAGAGCAGCTGAGAAAACCTTCATGACTTCGAGTGCTTCATTTTCAGATCTTCCAGCAATAAAATCTGATAGGTCTACTTCTTTCAACTGGTCCCTCAGGGAAATAAGAATAGGTTGGGCAACTTCCGCTGCTCCTAATCCAAAACTTCTGTTGCTGAAGCATATTTTAGTGAAAGAATTTCCGGGCTCCTGTAATGGCTTCAAAAGTTTCTGAGCCTCTTCTGCTTCAATGAAGGCCCTTCGGCCTTTAGATATATCAAAAACAGATTCGGTAGATGCAGTGGTGGTAACATCAGGCGTTACCACTTCTCTGCTATCCTTTTCACTAGGTCCTCTTTTAAGCACTTCTAGGAGGAGCTTGCTACATTCTTTGGCATAAAGTTGGACAGCAGAACCTCCATCACCATCTGGCTCTTTCTCATAATGCAAGTTTGCTGTGACAAAAGCCATATCTTCAATTCTTTTAGCATTCTCTTCAGCCTCTTCCTTGTCCAAGGTTCCATACTTCTGTGTGAAGATAGATTTCGTAGTCAGATTGTTGGTCATCCTCTCCACAAGTGTCTGCCTAGTGTTCTGACTAGGAGGCCATAATTTGATTGAAAATGGTCTGTTCTGTGAATTCAGCTCCATAGCAATGAAACCTACAAGAAATACTCGTGTAAGTAGATCCTATACAGGGAATATTCTGGGAGACAGGATATGAATAACGATTAGTTCATGCGGACTTGTTTCACAATAGAGTTGTAAAGCAATGGCAATCATAGAATAAAACATTCTCCAAGTCCTTGTAAAGATGAAAAAATTAAAAGGCATCTGAAAAGATACACCAGTTAAATCATTTGTTAATGTCATCATTATGAAATCACCCACATTCCCGAGGTAGTTACTCTATTGGAGGCTAGTTTAAAAGACTTCAAACAAATTTAAGTTTTGAACGGGTTAAAAAACATACTAGGAGGAAGTAGGAGGATTAGGATTCTCTCGTGTCTATCTCTCTCTAAATATACATTCAAAGGGTCTTACTTGTTTAATAGGTATGAAGAGCGAGATAAACACAAAATTTCAAGCTGAGATTACATGAGAAGTTTCCACACGAGGAGGCGGAGTAATAAAAGCCCAATCGAAAAAATAATTGCTATAGCAAAAATATCATAGTGCAAATAGGCTAAATTGGGTGCAATAATGAAGTAGGGTCTATTCTGTTGCTGAATGAAACCAAGTAAAACTACAGAATATAATGAAAATAAAGGGCTAATGAATTTATGAAAGTAACGTAGCAAAACGTGTCATCAAAGTACGAGGTTGTTTCCTCGGAAGAGAAGAGAACACCCACAAAATCGTCGACAGTAAATAACCGAAAAACAGTTTGGTTCACCCACAAATCAAACCCGACATAACGAAAAATCTTATCTTCGAACTAAAAGTGCAACAGATCTGAGGCTACGCAAATATTTAAACTTTAATCGCGAATTTGAAAGCGATTAGAGAAAGCGCAATGAAATGTGAAAATCTAGAACCCTAAAAATGAGAAAGAGGTACCTCTTCTGTTGATCTGAGAAAGGGTACTCAGCTGCAGTTGCACTGTGCAGTTTCGAACGATCTTCAATTTGAAAGGGACGATGAGTGAGTGAGTGAGTGATTGGTGAGAGAGTGGAGGGAAAACCTTAAAATGATGCTATCAAGAAAATAAGTGCTTCATTTTGAAAGTGAACCAACGGCATGTGATTGGTGGTTATTACGGCCACTACCCTAAAAATGTCACTTTTTTCAAAAGGGAACAAGATATGGTAATGTCCAAGAGAGCAATTCAGTGTATCACTTTTCAAAATTTCTTTTAGCTTACATATGTTCTCAGTCCCTGGAAATATAACGGCTTTTAATATAGTCCCTGCATTTTAAAACACTCCATTTTAATCTTATTTTTGGGAAAAAAACTAAGGTACTCCCCTGAAGTTATGGTCATGTACAACTTAGTCCCCGATTTTTAAAAAGGTGTATTTATTTTCTTAAACTTTATAAAGCGTGCAAAATAACCCTTTCACTAATATTTTAATTAATTACCCATGTTCAATTCCTAAATTACTCACAATTATTGCTCATGGTATTCTCCACTTCTTTTCTCTTAATTTTATTTCATGTAGCTTTCATTTGTTATATATAGATTTATATTGAAAAAATCAATTACTTATTATTTAATAATATTATTTCTGATGCAATTTCGTTTTTATACGCTTTTGTAGTACATATTAAAAAAATATTTATTTGTTATTGTATTTAATTATAGAATTCGTCTTAATACTATAGTGACTATTGTAATAAATGGAAAAATTTATAAACACCTATTGTTTAACATAAAACGTATTAGACACTCGTACTTTTAATATAGAAAATTAAAAACATCAATACCAACTGAAAGTCATTTTAATTGATAATCGCTAATATCTTATAGTGTTTAAACTAACTTTATAATAAAATTCAATAACAAATAAAAGAAAAAATCATTTAATATGTACATTAAAAGTGTATAAAAAGTAAGCAAAATTAGAATAATATTATTAAAATGATAAATAATTAATGTTTTAATATAATATATAGAGTATATAATAATAAAACTGCATGAAATAAAATAGAGAAATGAATCGAAGAAGGTCATGAGTAATTGATAGGGGTAGTTTAGGAATTGAACATGGGCAATTAACCAATATAATAGTGAAAGAGTTATTTTGCACATTTTATAAAGTTTAAGGAGCTAAGTACACATTTTTTAAGATTTGGGACTAAGTCGCACATAACCCTAACTTCAAGGGAGTAACTTGCCTTTTTCCCTTCATTTTTTAGAAATATAGTGACCTTAGTCCCTGTCGTTGACGTCATTTACAAGAAAAATGTGATGTGCTAACGAAATTACACTTCAACGTTTGACACGTCATCATTTTTTATGATAAGACATTTGACATGGCAGTTTAATCTTCCAAGGCCCAGTTATAAAAAAATGAAATATATTTTCCTTCTCTAAACCCCTTCTTTCCTTGCCCAACCCTCACCGTGAGAAAACTCCATAACCACCAAATACCGTTAAACTGACCATAAGCAAAACCTTCACCCCTAACTTAACTTGACTCCTCAAAACTAAAGTAACATAACCACCCTTTCAATTGCCAAAATGTCGCCATCACATAGATAATGGGAGGAGAGAGAGAGAGAGAGAGAGACCGACCATGAGAAGGGGAAAGTTCGAGAAAGGGTGAGATGGAGACCATGAGGGAGGAATAGTGGAGGGAAAGATCGAGAGTAAGAGATAGAGGGGGGGACGAGGGTAGTTCGAGTGAGGGTATCTTCTCCCACGTGAGCTTGTCGTCCTTCAACAACGATAGAGGATGAGATCGCAGAGCACAACAACGATGACGAGGAGGTTGTCCCTGAGGTTGGATCAACAGTGGTTGCTGGTTATGACGCAGTGGAGTAAGGCTGAGGTCACGGTGGTTCAAGGCGGGGAAATGGAATATAAAGTTCTGAAAGTTGTTGTTGTTGGAGTCGCTACAAGAAAGTCACTGATTCCCAGCGACCAAAAACCGTTTCTAAACCCTAAAAGCCTTCAGCAATGTAGTTTAACCGACGGAAAATCGATGGCCAAAAAGTCTTAGGTATTGGCCTCGTTAGAATTTTTTCACCCATGACTTTGTCGAAGTCGTAAGTAATTAACTAACGGTTAAAACCGTTGGTAACTTACCCACGACCTTATTTGTGGGTAAAATCAAGGGGTACTAAAATGGAAAATAAAACATGTGAGGAGGAAACCACGTAATAACAGGGTATCTCCCTTGATCACCCCCGATAACCACATTATTTTCTTCCATAAAAGCCTTCTGAATAGTAGAAACTAAAATTAAGGGGTACTAAAATGATCAATAGAACACGTGAGAGTGTGGAAAGGTGTATCTTTGGCTACTTAATGGAACAAGAGGTGAGGGTGACTCTGTTTCTATCTACGGCGAGCGACGAGATTCCGGCTAGTGCCATGGAAGAGACTACGTCGTAGTGAGCACGCAAAAACATGGTGGGAGGAATGACTAAGGAAGATGAAGCGCTTTAGAACTTAGAAGAAGGAACACCGATTGTGGGAGAAATAATCGTCAATGGTCGCAAAAGGAGCAGGGATAAGTCAAAATAGTGAAGGGGTGAATGTATTGATCGTGAAGTTGAAGACTAAAGAGTACATTTTTGGTTTATTTAAAGATTTTAAATTTTAAATAATTAAAAATATGATTTGACTTAAAAAATTAATAAAAGTGTCTTAAGTCTAACCATGTGTCGACTTAGAAAAAATTAAATTTTATTCGAACACCTCTCACAAGTTCGAAGACATCGGCACGGCGACAACGTTACACCAATGTCTCACTCTCATTCCTAGTGATTCTATGCTTCAAAGGTCTAGAATGACGGAAGCCACTAGGGGAGCCAAGGTGGTCGTGGCCACCCCAGATTATCCAATTTCTTGAATAACATTGTAAAAACTTCTTTTTGGTGGCCTCCTCATTTTTTGTGTCTGTGTGTATTGGGCCCGACCCCAATTAGGTGTGTGTTACTAATTTAGATTTAGATAATAATTTGGGTTAATGGTATGGTAGGTCCTTGTGTTTGTACCCAAGTTTGCGATAAGTCCCTCGCCGGAATTTTTTTTGAAATAAGTCCCTTAGTTTACTCCAAGTTTGGATTTAGTCCTCGCCGGAGACCGGAGCTCCGGCAAGTGCTTACTTGGACTGCTGACTGTATTATTATTGATGACGTGGAATTTTTTAATTATTTTTGGAATTACAAATAATAAAATTCATTATAAACTTTAAACCCCTAAACTCATCTAAATCCTAAATTAACCCCTAAACACAAAAACCCCCAATTCCCCAATTTCATCTAACCTAAATTAGAATCTCCAATCTTAAATTTCAATTCCTTCTCCACGTTTCCTAGTGGCTGTTCCGTGGAGAAGGAATTGAAATTTAAGATTGGGGATTCTTATTTAGGTTAGATGAAATTGGGGAATTGGAGGTTTATGTGTTTAGGGGTTAATTTATGATTTAGATGAGTTTAGGGGTTTAAAGTTTATAATGAATTTTATTATTTGTAATTCCAAAAATAATTAAAAATTCCACGTCATCATTAATAATACAGTCAGCAGTCCAAGTAAGCACTTGCCGGAGCTCCGGTCTCCGGCGAGGACTAAATCCAAACTTGGAGTAAACTAAGGGACTTATTTCAAAAAATTTTCCGGCAAGGGACTTATCGCAAACTTGGGTACAAACACAGGGACCTACCATACCATTAACCCTAATAATTTTAACACATCACTCATTTGTTTTTTACACACACTAACGCTTTCAATTTTTTCAAACTTTTAAAACAAAGAATTGCGTAAATAGTTAAAGGGGTTGGCCCATGATTAATTGGGGTTATTTAACCCCATGCTCACATGGATCAATAAAATTGTTCCATAATTAAAATTAAAAAATAATATAAAAATAAATAAAATAAATAACACAATCTTATTGATCCACGTAGACATGGGGTTGAATGATCCCAATTAATCATGGGGTCATTTAGCCGACCCCATAGTTAAATGGTGCAATTCATTTAAAATGAGAGTACTCATCTCGTAGAATTCATTTATGGACTATGGTAGATTAAGTAAATGTATTAAAATTTCAGTTGTAAAAATCAATTATATATATATATATATAGATAGAGGATGTATCTAGTGAGAAAGCTCTTCTTATATGAGAATGGTGAGAATAATTCGTGGCTGTTAGATCTAACAATGAGTGGTCATATTTAAAAAAATAAGTCACGTGACTTGTTTAAAAAGTCACATGACATTTTTAAGTGGTCATGTGACCACTTGTTTCTTTTAATCATGACCACTCATTGTTAGGTCTAACGACCACGATTTATTCTCACCATTCTCATATAAGAAGAGCTTTCTCACTAGATAGTAGATACATCCTCTATATATATATATATCAAACATAAATCATTGTCACTTAGATTAAATTCTGGTCAAGTCCAATTCTAGTCAAATCAAATTCTGCTAACGTTGATCCAAACACGAATGATCAAATCTCAATTGATTGAGTTCATTAATCATTGATGTACGTCGTTGGAAGCACATAAAAGCCAAAGACAAACAAACAAGTCAATCTTTTGAATTCGGTTTCAAGCATTCGTCACAATTCATTAAAGAAAAGGAAAAGTAAAATTATGTGTGATATACGACAACCCCTTTCCAATTTATTGCCCCTTATCAGAATCAGACATTAACTCCACCGATCTATCACAAACAAGAAAAAACAGAAATTACATAACAATTCAAACAAGGAAAGAAGCTATGCGCTTCAACATATTTTTAGAATTCTCAGTTTCAGGATGGTAAATCTGGAAGCAATGCTCCTCTCCATCCACTCTAACAAGTTCCACATCACCTTCCCACGCACTCTTCTTCACAGCATCATAGAACCAGATCCCTCTGTCTCTCAGTTCATCATCCCCTGCAACAAAAATCAGAATCTTGTTGCTCCCAAACGTTGCCAAACTCGGAGCCCCATGAGCCAAAGGATTGATCAGAGGATTATCTATGCCACCTGGTGCATCTGGGTACACAAAGTTCCAAACTTGCAGGCTCAAACTCTGTCCATGCCCCTCAACAGATTCTTCCAAAACAGGCTCTGAACTCCAAAACAGGGGAAAAGCAAGTAGCGCCCCTGCGATTTTCACATCCCCTGGCAATTTCTCAACACCGCCACCAACGCGAAGAGCTACATGGTGTGCGATGTTGGCACCTGAAGTATCACCTCCTATGTAGAATCTGCTGAAATCACCATATTCGATCAACCATGGCTCAAAGTTTGAATCTTTTTGGTTGGTGGTGGAATGGGAAGAAACCCATTTCAGAGCTTCCCAACCATCTTCATATGCTGCAGGCAGAGGATGCTCTGGCGCGAGCCTGTACTCGACGGAAACCACCAGAACGTTTGATTCTGAAGCCACGATGTTGAGGTAGCGCTGGTGGAGGAAGGAGAAAGCTGATTCGAGACAAAACGCACCGCCATGATAGTAGACCAAGATCGGAAGCTTGTGGGTTTCATGGTTGCTCTGTTTTGGGAGGTGAAGGCGTGCAGAAATTAAGGGGTTTTCTGAGATGACTATGTCTTTTGATGAGACCCCTGTTTCTGTGTCGTAAGGGATTGGTGGAACGATTGGAGAGCCTAGGAAACGTTCCACGGTTTCATCTTTGTAGACTCGGAGAAGAGGAGGAAGGTCTCTGTCTATCTCTTTGGTTTGGGTGTTTGCAGAAGAAGCCATTGATTGATGAAGAGAAAAGGAGAGTGGAGGAGTAGGAGTGAAGCAAGGGAATGTGCAAGTATGAGTAAGTTTAATAAGGAGAAAGAGTCAAACAGGAGAAAGGTAAGAATGAGTTTGGAACATGGTCAGGTCAAATGTATCGTCTCAATAACGACAAAATCTGGCTGCTTCCTCCTCGTGCCACCTTACCTACCCACTTTATTACAACTATGGAGATTATTGTAGTACTAGCTTGCACAAGTCAAGGTTTAATGTATGCTTTAGAATCAGTGTTTCATTTGTACTTGAATACTATAAAAGTAAACCAGTATATCTACACAATGTTCACTTCAAATAACATGTGCTAGGTATTTGTTACTATATCGCTATAAATTGTAAGTGTTGAGAATCTGCTCACCAATATTTTTTTATATTTGTATGTATTTAGATGAAAAAAGTTTTAAGTTAGGCATAAAATACTTATGTTAAAAAATAAGAAAACAAGCACATCTTAAAATAATTTTTTTAAACTTAAGGAAACAAGTCCTAAAAGACTTTTTAAATGGTTTGAAATATGTCCTTTAAGTTGAATAAACTTTAAAAAAAAACTTTTGAGTGATTTATTTAGTAGATTATCTTCTATTCTTAGCCGGATGTGAATTAGGTCATAATTTTCTATGAGCAAATTGATTGATTTTCAACCTTAACCGTGATAGACTTTTAGGTGATGTGACCGAAAATTATGAAAATAAAAGTTGTAAAATAATTACAAAAACTATGTGTGACAAAAGTTAAGATTGTGTGTGTATATATATGCAAACCTATACAACTATTATTTTGAGTACAAAAAATTAATATTTGTTGAGTAGGAAGGAACCCACATTCACCTACTCTCAACTAGTCAACTCTTCCGTTGTGTGTTTTTATGTCAGTAGCGTTTTGTTATAGTTCTTTGTTCTGAAATATACATCATACCATTCTAGTTCTATGAAGCATAACAAGCTAAGGCATAAATTTATGCTTACCCACCCACAAGCAACATGAAATGCCTGGTTAGTCCCCTTCTCCATCTTGAAAATTTGAGTACACTGAAGCCAGGAGAAGAGGAAAACATCAAGGACAGAATAGGAGGAATATGAGAATGTACCCTGGATTAGAAAAGTATGGGAAAAATGTTGCTCCAAAAGCCTTATGATTTCAGATATGTCAATCTACCGAAAATGAGTTGTTGAAGATAGTTTCCTAGTTAAAATAGTTATGTCAAGTTTGTTGCAGATAGCATGCATGGAGTTGTACTTTGTATTTTCATACAACAATTCAAGACCAAAACAAAAGGACCAGAGGTCTTTCAGAACAACTGAGGGAAAGAACACAAATATGGCAGAGAGCTCTTACATCACATGAGTGTGGTCAAACTTGTTATCGTTTATCACTGTAGAAGATTAACCTAAGCTTATCTGAGAAAACAAAAAAGTCAAGTGTCACTTACAGGGGTACATGGATACAACAAGCTCCAAAACAAATAGAAGTCATGCTCAGGCATTAGAACAAGTCCTGATTAAATTGGTTGAGGAGGCCTAGCTTGTTAAGTGTTTGGATCTTCTTCAACCAATTTCTCTTAATCCAAATTTTCAGCCCTTAATTTTATATCAAACAGTATAAAACAACTTATGGCAAAGCTCCCCACACTGGAGATCTTGCTCATGTCACATCATACAGTTTGTTGCACTACAAAGTGCAAAGAATCCATAGAGTACTAGTTACAATCTTATACAATTGGAGACCAAAACAAAAGGACCAAAGATCCTCCACATTTCAGATCAACTGAGAGAACAGTATAAATAACGGGAAAGTAACTAAATGCTACTTTTATAAAAATGCATTGGAAATGATAAATCTTCAGTTTTCAGCTTATCAAAAACAGATTCCAAGTATGATATGAAAGTATGAATTATTGATTTTGTTCTCACCGTGTATTTTGCGGTGAGTTCAACCGCAACAAATACATTTTGTGGCAGTTTTTGTGCATAGTGACGGTTTTTAAACCACCACAAAATGTCACAAAAATGGATGAAGGGACAAAATCAATTATTTACTATTTTAGGAGATCAAAATAAATGAAAAATTTAAATAGGAACCAAAATTAATAATTTGTTATTTTAAGGGACAAAAACATATTTAACCCTATAATAAATAAAATACAATGAGTTTTTAACTTTGGAATTTTATGAGGTGTAATGGGCATTTTGGACTGTGTTGATTATGCATCAGAGTGTGGAAGCATGCACCAACAACTATACATTTGGGGAGGGAGATCGTAGATGAAGACCTTCAAATCCTCCACAACCTCAAAAATGCAATGGGTCATCACCAAGCTAGTAAAAAGCCCGTCGTGCTCCTTTGTCAAGCCGTGGGCGCGAGAAGCTACTTGCAAAAGACACTCTGACACGTAAGTTACGTATAATTTCGGCAGAATAACGTTAGGGTAAATTGAGCGTGCTTGATAAATAGTGTCGTGCACTATTTATATAGTGGCATCGACTGTCAGTCACCATCGTGAAGCAATAACATTCCTTGAAGGGCTCAGCATAGGGTGTGGGTGGTCGTTGGAACGTAACAGAGAACGTCTTCAATCGTGCCTCACTGAACAACCCAGATGGGCTCCCTAGGTTGTGCTCATCTGTTTCCTTTGCCACATACAAGGCTCTAGACACTTCTCATGTAAATATCTCCAATGAGTTGGAGGGTTGATTCTAAATCCTTCCGTATAGATAGTCTTCACGAGCTCTCTATTGCTGGTATGATTCAGATTATGAACTCAGGTCAAGTCGTCGACGATTGTCAAACGGTGGCTTCGTCCACTTGGCTCAACATATGTAATAGACTATATCCTAGGGTGGCCACCTGCTGCAACGGGTCGAACCATAAAGGCCCAAGTCCGAACAACTTCTATAAAGAATTGAAAAAAAAATGTCAAACCTAATATGCTAATGAGTTTGTTAGTTACCTTGTTAGTAGATTTAAAAAAGGGTACAAAAGGGAACGTTGCATTTGGAGTTTGAGATATGAGTTGTGTTCGTAGAGGTTGTTCGGGTGGTGGACTCGTTGCTCATGAGGTGGGGGAAAGGTTTGGGGGTTTAGAGTGTAGGCCGAGGTGGGTGTAAGGGGGAGGTTGAAAAGCCACCGCAAGGTGATGGAGCCATGGTCGTCGCCGCATAAGGTGGTGTTAGGATTATGGAGGAAGAGGGAAAAAAAAGGACAAAATTATATTAAAAAAAATTAAATGACCAAATCGGATGAAAAAAGTCTATGTGGACACTTCTTCGTTTGACTTGGACCACTGGCTAGACAAAAAAGGGTTTGTGTAAGCATTGTGACACCATTGGTCCATATTTCAAATTTAAAAAAATTAATTTAGATTTCATCCTATATTACACAGACTAAAACATATTTAACCTTAAAACAAACAAGCTCTAGAGTTCCGTGTTCTAAAATATACCTCATGTTCTCAGAGTTATTCACACTCTACTTTCTCTTCCATCCCATTTTACTCAATTTCTCTTCATATATCTCTTATTTTTTATCATCGTTCATAAGATCTCTCATTTTTCTCTACTTTCTTAGTATATCTCACTTGTGAGAGTGAAAATGAGATTGAGGTGTGAATGAATATTCATTCATACATCATACCATTCTATTTCTATGATGCAGAACAAGCTATGCCTATATTTATTTTTACCCACCCGCTCTATCTTGAAGACTTGAACTTATATGCGAAGCATATTCTAACTAACCTTCGTTAGATGCAAGAAACCTAACAATATCCAATTGTATTCATTTAAGGAAAGGATAAAGATAAGGATGTCAGAGATAACAATCTTCACTACAGATGACATATTATATTATACGGAATGTTTCTTCTAAATCAATAATTCTCACACACTCTCACAAAAGAAAAGGACAACAATGAGAATTAAAAATATAAGGTGATAGCTTTGATGTATTTGCATATGACATCTTCGAAATATTTTATGCGTGTATGATACATTTATGATGGTATCAATTTGATCCCTGTTTTATTACCACATCCAATGAACGATACATTCATTGCTTGTACAGAGTCCTCATTTTCTGGCTGTTTCCTCATCAACTTATTTCAGAAGCTGGTGCAGGTATTTTTCCATTCCCAAGCAACATGGAATACATTGTTAGTCCTCTTCTCCATCTTGAAAAGTTGAGCACAATGAAGACAGCAGAAGAGGAAAACATCAAGGACAGAATAGGAGGAATATGAAAATGTTGGGGGAAAATGTTGCTCCAAAAAGCCTTAATGATTTCAGAAAGGTCGATGTACCAAAAATGAGTTGTTGCATATAGTTTCTAGTTAAAATAAAAGCTATGTCAAGACTCAAGACCCAATGTTCCCCACATTGGAGGCCTTGTCCATGTCTCATCCCACAGTTTGTTGGGACTACAAAGTGGATAGCATGCATGGAGTTGTACTTTGTAATTTCGTGCAACAATTTAAGACCAAAACAAAAGGACCAAAGATCTTTCAGAACAACTGAGGGAAAGAACACAAACGTGACAGAGAAATCTTACATGATTGTGGTCAAATTTGTTATCGTTCATCACTGTAGAAGATTAACCTAAACTTATCTCAGAAAACAAAAAAAAGGGTCAAGTGTCACTTACAGGGGTAGATGGATACAGCAAGCTCCAAAACAAAAAGTAGAAGTCATGCTCAAGCATTGGAACAAGTTCTGATTAAATTGGTTGATGAGGCCTAGCTTGTTAAGTATTTGGATCTTCTTAAGCCAATTTATCTTGATCCGAAATTTCCAGCCATTAATTTTATATCAAATAGTATAAAACAACTTATGGTCAAAGCTCCCCACACTGGAGGCCTTGCTCATGTTACATCATACAGAGACAATTTTTACACCTTTTCCAGAGATTGGCAAGACTATAGGACCATGGCAACAATATCCTTAATGAATCAAGTCATCATCACAGGATTATGATAGCTTCCCCAATTATAGGAACCAATTGGCTTAGAAATTATCCCAGTGGAAACAATCACAAGTTTGATCATAACATTTCCTTTGGAAATTATCAGGTCAAGGTTGTATTGAGATTTGGATGCTGTTTCACGGTGCAAGAGAGAAATAGAGACAAAAGCAAAATTTATTGCATAATAAAAAGCACAAAAACAAGGGAGGCAGAATCACAATACGCTTAACTCAAATTCTTGGATACATAACAAGAAACCAAGCATTATCAGCAAAACAAACAGAGCATACCACAACAGGACATATCAAGTGAAGTGAACTGAGTTTCTTCTACTCATCGAGAAACGAAATCAAGCGTTTGATCAATTTCTTGGAACTCTCAGATTCTGGATGGAAGATATGATAAACATGATCCTCTTCCTCCTCTTCAAAGAGTTCAATTTTCCCTTGCCAGCCACTCTTCTTCACAGCTTCATAGTACCAAACCCCTCTGTCTCTCAACCCATCTTTCCCAGCAACAAACACAATAATCTTGGAACACCCAAGTCCATCCAAGCTAGGTGCCCCTGGACCCAATGGATTGATCATGGGGTTATCAACCCCACCAGGCGCATATGGATAAACCAAATTCCAAATCAAAGAACACAAGTCCTGCTCTGGCCTCGGATTGGGTTCTGATCCAATTGGCTCTGAGCTGTAGAAGTAAGGGTGGTACAAAACAGCACCCAATACCTTAACATCACCAGGTAGAGCCTCAGACCCAGCACGAATTGCGATGTTATGGACAATATTACCACCGGCACTGTCACCCCCAATGAAGATTCTGCTGAAATCACCGTGATTGATCAACCATGGCTCTGTTTTGGTGGTGTTGGTGGTGTCCCCGGTTTCTGCAGAATGAGATGCGACCCATTGGAGTGCAGTCCAGCAATCATGGTAGCACGCAGGGAGAGGGTGCTCCGGGGCGAGCCTGTACTCGACGGAAACAACGAGAAGATTTGTTTGTGGGACGACGGTGTTGAAGTGTTCATGGTAGAGTTTGGAAAAGGCGGATTCGAAGAAGAATCCTCCGCCGTGGAAGAAGACCAAGATGGGGACTTTTTGAGTGGGGTGATCGAGTTTTGGAAGGTAGAGGCGAGCGGAGATTGTGGGATCGAGGGAGATGACAGTGTCTTTGGATGAGACTCCGTCGTCGAGTGACGGTGGCACTGTCGGTGCTTGACGGGGGCGTTCCACCGTGCCGTCGTCGAAGACTCGGAGATAGGTAGGAACCTCTGCAACGATCTGTTTAGCGTTGGTGGAGGTGTTGGGAGTTGTAGAAGCCATTTCAATTCAGAATGGAGTGCTCTTCTTCTCTTTGGAGCTTTTATAAATCCATAAAAACAAAAATGTAATGATTAAAAATAAATTATTCCAATAATTTAAATAAGTGAATAAATTATGTAGGATAAACGAATTAAAAATTACTTATTCTTTCTTTAAGTTTTTATAAATAAGTAAATAACACATTTTTCAGATGAAGAAAAGAAAAGTAAATAACACAACTACTGAATGAAAGGCAATGATGATTCTCCTACCGGTCGAGCGTACATTCTTGAATACTTTAAAACATTTAGTTTTATAGTTTGATCACGGGGTATATGTATGAAAAATAATTTAATAAAAATATTTATTGAGAACGTTAATCTCATAGAATATGGATGTGGGATGAAAAGAAAGCAATTATTGCTTTCAAAGTTCTAGAAGGGTAGACTACTAGTCAAACTTAGACGATCTTGAATTAAAGGTACATGACAAGACAAAGCAATAGGAGTGAAAATGAGCACATACAATGAGCCATGACGCTAAGCCCAACCCAAGGGTTGCCCAAATGCAAGAATATAACTTGATGACTGAGCAACATATGTGCCGAATAGCACTATGATGAGCTTGGACACTTATTTTTCTGACCAAACCTTCATGGGTGGAAAAGAAGTGAAAGGAGGAGAGACATATAAAAAAAACAGATTTATTATGTAATGTGATAGGGAAGAGGAAGAAAGATAAAAATAAAATTAAGTGGAAGTGAAATAAGAATTTTTTAGAGTGTAGTTGAATCATGGTTGTTTTCTACATAAAGCCTAACCCAGGTTTTCCCAAATGTAAAAGTGTGCGAAGTAGAGTATAATTTGATGGGTGAGCTATGTGCATTTCAAGATTTTATTTCTCTAAGAGTAAAATCAAGTGCATTTCTTTCTCTAGAGATTTTATTTCAACCTTGTTATTAACATTAATAAATTAACAAAAATCTCGAACTCTTTGCCTAAGTTTCCTAGCGTGTGACTGTGGGCGCTAAATGCATACAGAACTCAAGACATTTCATTTATCTGCGGCTCATTGTTATAACTCATGCTTGAGGATAATTTATAAATAACAGGAAGTGAGTGAGGTTTAAATTACAATATTACATATTTAAGAGCCACAAGCATTTCTTCAAATAATTCGTTTTAGAAAGCCAAATCTGTCTTTTCTATATCAGTAAAGTTGCATCCCTAAAATATTGTTTGCGAATTTCAAGTCCTTCATATCAATTTATCTAGTCAGTTGTGCCTCTAATTCCTAGACTTCATATTTGTTGGAGCCTAACACAACATATCATTCATATACAACATTAGAATAATGAAATCCTGGATTGAGGGTTGGCGCATAGGCATAGGTTAGTTCTGTGATATTTCATCTAGATGTTTAAGACTCAAATTCCTCTTAGAACATATAAACTTCTTTTTTCAACTACTCTTTAACTTTTTATTTAATATTCTATGCATCTTTTAACTTATCATTAATTTTGAAGGTAATATTTAAACTATTAATTATTAGTATGTCTACCGTATGAGTTCATATCGAATTTGAATGACATCTATTTTTAGGATAAAATTTTTGCAAAGAAAAAATAAGAGTTGAAAATATAATAATTTTAGGACATATAATGTACAAATGTGATAAATTTCTCTCACAAAATTAATAATCAAGAGTTAAAGAATAATTTTTTTCTGGAGAAAAAATTGTGAGAATAATAAAAGGTTTATTTAAAAGTAAATATATGCATTTATATATATACCAAAACTTGAAAAAAAAGAGAAGCCAATACGAAAAAAATATTTTTATTTCCATATCAAAATTTTATTTTGGCAGCCCTAATATTTTCCTCTAAGCTCTATCATTGATTACATCACTTGTCATATCTCTTGTATTTTTGTCATTTTTTTCTTTCCTATTAAGGTGAATGTGTACTCCAAGTGTGAATAACAAGTGCAATATACTTTTCTGACGTTTTTTAACTGCAACAAAAGTGCAAGCATCCTACTTTGATACATTCAAATTCACTTTTTATTGTCAATAATAATAGTATTATCAAACAGTGAATACATTATGAGATTTTTTTTCCTATATTTCTATCTTCGAGTCACATCAAATCATATATCGCATATACTATCACTTGTATTTCATATCTATATATCTCTTTTGTATTTTACACCTCAAGATAGCATTATTGTTTGATCTTATTTCATTTTCATCCATTTTTTCTTCTTATTTTTCTTCGCTTTTCTTTTCACGGCGCTTATTATATCTATCATTTATTTCTCTACTATTACTATTTGACTAATATGAGTGTGAGTGGAATGAGCGTAAAGTGAGTGTAACATTACATCTCATTTTTATTTTCTTTTAATTTTATTTTACTCAGTTTTTATCTTTTCTTTTCCACCCTATTTAACCACCTATTTATTCATTATTTTTCTATTTTATATTTGCGTCTCACTCTAAGTGTATATGAATTTGAGTGGTATTTTTCTTCTATTCATTTGATATCCGTTCATACTTCATATGGATTTTGATTAAAAGCATTTTGAAGTATTGTTAGCAAAAAATCAAATGCACAGTCCAGTACCTGATGAACGAAAGGGATTATTGCTTCAAAGTTCTAGAAGGCTAGAAACGTGTGCAACTATTAGCCAAACACATAGGATCTTTAGAGGTACAAGACAAAACAATGCCTAAAAGGAAATGCAACTCCAAATTTTGTGGACAGAATAGGGCGGCGGCTACCGGTGGCTAAATGACTCATCGTGATACAGTGCAGTGTTTCGCAACACCCGATTGATAAGGACCCATTCAGGGTGATTACTAGTTTCTAATTTTTTGTTTCAAAATGTAAATTTCAAAACAATAACGCATTTGTCAAAAGTGATGTTGAATTGATTTTTTTATCCAATTTTGAAATATTTTTAGCTTTTTTTTTAAATCACAAAATATGCTTTACTGATATTGATTTTTAGTTTCAATAACATGTATCATCACCACCACCACCCACTACCACCACCATCCACCACCACCGCCACCCGTCGCCGCCGCCACCATCCCTCGCCACCTTGCTCCACCACCATCTCCACCCTAGCCACAACCACCATCACCATCACCATCACCATCACCACCCCCACTCCCCACCACCACCATCATCACCACCCCCCCACCATCGCCACCACCCCCCCACCATTATCGCCACCACCAACGCCACCCCCACCATCGCCGCCGCCGCCACCACCACCACTACCACTACCACCCTCCGCCACCACCACCACCGTCGTCATTGCCGCTATACTCCACCCTCTGCCTCTACCGCCATCGTCGCTGCTACCTCCACATCCACTGCTACCTTCTAACACCACCACTACCAACACCACCACCTCTACATCCACCGCTCCTCCACTGCTAGCACCACACTCCACCACTGCCACTGCTGTCTTCACCACTGTTGTCACCTCTGCCACTGTCACCACTATCATTGCCGCCATGACCATTAACACCACTACCGTTGCCACCATCACCATCATCATTGCCACTAGCTAGGTAAAATCCACATCCACCACCTTCATCGCCACCACAACCACATCCATCATCGCCACCACCATATTGATGCAGGTACCACCACCTCCACTACCACCCTCCACCACTGCCACCTCCTACACCACCACCGTTGTTGCTGTCACCGTACCCGCCACCACCGTCATTATTAAGTAACATCGACTTCTGCCGCCACTACTACCTGGGTCCTCCATTATCCTGTCGCTACTATCACCAACTGTCGTGAATTTACGAAGTTGGTAATTGTGGTGACTACTGTGGATTTACAAAGTTGATAACAATATATTTAAAACTGAAAAAAAAAACTAAAGTCAAATTTATAAAACTGAAAACTAGTTTTTATTTTTAAAAATTTCAAAATATAAAACCAAAAACCACTCCCAATGTGGCCTAAATTAGTTGAAACTCAAAAATTAACTATTAGCTCAAAGTTGAAAGTTAATTGAAAAAAGTATATTTAACAATACTAGCCGCTTAACAAGCTGAATATAAAATGACATAAATTGATATATTTAATATTATTTTATTCACGCATTAGTATCTATTTTTTAAATTTTTCATATTTTTATTAGATTAAATAGGATAATATAAATAACTTTATATTTTAATTTAATAAAATAAACTTATATTATCTAATTAATTAAATACTTAAGGCAAGTGCATCGATGACAACTATAAAGATGAATCTGATAGAAAAATATCATGATCAGACTTCCATCATCACCCATGGAATAATGCACAATTTGTGGCCAGTCGTTTACTGTTTAGTTTGAGCACCCGTGGCGAGAAAAATAGTTACTATTATCGGCGATTGATACCCTTATCTCACTAAAATATAAAAATGGTAGTTATGAAAATCAACTTTTATATTAACTTTTAAATATTTTTAGTCTTTGACTTATACACCTAAATCTAAAATGGTCCCTAAAAAAATTCATCACTTTTAGTCCCTGAATTTTATTGTTTTAAAATAGTACATATGATGCCATAATGCTTATTTGGCAAATTTTTAACCTAATCATCACGTGAAAATCCTAGTCTGATGAAGATTGTCTACAGAGACTTTGCATATCAGTTTTAGTCACATAATATACTTTTTAATCAACTTTGGTCAATTTCTTCCTACTTTTTTTTTTCTCTTCCTCTTCCCCTCACATTCTCGGCCATTTGGAAGAGGAAGAGATTAAGTTAAGCTAGCCACGAGGACGAACGAAATTCTACCCTTTTTGAGATTTATTTGATTAAACAAAATTACGAAAGATGCTACATACACACAGGCCAATGAGCAGTTAAGAGGATAATAAATGAGAGATGAAATTCTTGTCACATTTACGCTTTAAATTTCAAGATGGCTGAACATTGAAACAAACATGTTGTGACCGAAAGAAATGCTTTTTAGCCACACTTAATATTTTAGACTTGATGCCTTGGTATTTGTGTTCATATATCAAGATGGCCGACCTATATATGGAAGTGTGTGGGCTTATACGTGATATTTGACCGAGTCAAATACTCTGCAAGTAAATTGGTGAATGATTGAAGCAAAATTAAGGGGTACTAATTTTTTTAAAGCTAATTTAAATGAATTAAACCGAAATAATAGGGGCATAGACTATTACATCAAGTCATTCAGGAACTTTCTCAATCTAAACAAAATCACACGAAGTAAAAAAGAGTTTAGCCAACAAATTTGCCACGAAGGCGTTCTAAAATGAATGAATTGACATTGGCTTTATTACTTAATTAATGCCTTATGTTCTTTGTACATAAGACTGAGCAAGAATTCTTTTGAAAGCTAACTCTCAAAGAGTCATAGTCATCTACTAAACACTCCACTAAATATATTAGTTTCGGGGTCTATTTGAACATGGGGTTAAATGACCCCAGTTAATCATGGGGTCATTTAGCTAACCCTATTAGTTTCATAAACCGAACTTTATTATTCTTTATTCATATAAGCATATATAGTTTCAAAAAACAAAAACAGCATATATTATGCAAAGAGAGTTTTCCTACTCTTGGAGGAAAGAAACCAAGAGCTTGATAAACTTTTTGGTATTCTCAGACTCTGGTTTGAACAAATGATAAACATGACCTTCATCTTCCTGTTCAAACAGTTCCAATTCCCCTTTCCACCCACTCTTCTTCACAGCTTCATAGTACCAAACTCCTCTGTCCCTCAACATATCCTTAGCAGCAACACACACAATCATCCTAGAACATGCAAGTCCAGCCAAACTAGGTGCACCAGGACCCACCGGATTAATTACCGGGTTATCATTCCCACCAGGCGCAGAAGGGTACACCAAGTCCCAAAGCGCATCAGTAGAAGAATCTCTCTGTTCAGGTTCTGATAAAACAGGGTATGAACTGTAGAAAAAGGGGTGAGACAAAAAAGCTCCACGAATTTTAACATCACCTGGTAAATCCTCAACTCCAGCTCGAATTGCAATGTTATGTGCGATGTTAGCACCAGCACTATCACCCCCTATGAAGATTTTGCTGAAATCACCATGTTCAATCAACCATGGCTCTGCATTGGTAACATTTTTGGTAGAATGTGAAGATACCCATTGGAGTGCAGCCCAAGAATCATGGTAACAAGCAGGGAGAGGGTGCTCTGGTGCAAGCCTATATTCAACAGAAACAACTATGATATTTGCTTCAGGAGCAAAGGCTTTGAAATGGCCATGGTAGACCTGGGAAAATGCAGATTCAATAAGGAATCCACCACCATGGAAGTAGACCAAGATTGGAACTTTTACATCTGGGTCGGTGAGTTTTGGAAGGTAGAGGCGAGCGGAGATTGTGGGGTTGTGTGAGATGATGACATCTTTGGATGAGAGTCCGGTGGGTGGTTCATCAAGCATGGGTGGTGCGAATGGGGATTGTAATGGCCTGTCGATTGTGCCATCATTGAAGAACCTGATGAAAGTTCCCATCTCTGTTACAATTTCGTTTACAACAATTTTGGTGGTGGGTGTTGTGGAAGCCATTTCAATTCAAGCACAAAAAATGGGGGTGCAAGATGAATGGTTCTACTGTTTTGGTTTTGGTTACACATACTTATATAATTTCAAGTGTCAAGCTTAAGGATAAGAACACCCATAGCAATCTCTACTATCCTTTTCATGGATGATGAAAATAGAATATGTTTAAAAGTTAATAATTGAAAAATGTTAAAATCTTTAAACCAAAACAAATTGGCTAACTTAGGTTATGTATGAGAGGAAATCTATAAATAAATAAAAAGCGTAGGAGTCTCTTTAGAAAATATTAAATCTCCTTTACTATTTTAATAATTAAATATAATATTTCATAATAGTACTATTTTAAATGATACTAAATGCAGATTTCATGCATTTAATGGACTTTTATATTAAACAGATAAGAACAAATACAACAACATTTTTCGAGAAATTCATTTGTTCGAAGTAGATTTGTCAATTTGGCCCGCTGGCTCTAGCCCAGCCCTAGCTCACGTGAGTCAGGGCCAAAAAGCTACCCACTCAAGAAAAGCTCCTAGGGCTAAAAGCCTTATGAGCTAGGGCTAACTCATGGGCTCTATAATTTTTAAAAACTCTCTCTCTTTCTCTCTCTCCCCTCTCCCCCCCCCCCCTCTCTCCCTCTCGGCCTTAAACTTAATCCTTAAACGTCGACCTAAACAAAAAAATTGACCCTAAACATCGACCTGACGCTGATTCGCCCAACAATGACCTAAACCCTAAATCATACTCAACACCGACCTAAACCCTAAATTCAAACCGACCACAACCAAAACCCTCATTTTGACCCGACATCGAACGAATCCCTAAATCAGACCTTAAACTCGACTTGACGCCAACCTAAACCCTAAATCCAACCCAACGCAGGCCTAAATTTTAAATCCAACCACCTACTTGCTTTGTTATTATCTCTTTTAAATTAGATAGACATAAAAAAGGTCATGTAATACACAAGGCAAAATAGGCAATTGCCTTAGACCACCAAATTTTTTTAGTACTTATATATAGTATATACTACTGAGATTTGAGAGAGGTAATGAATTGAAACAATGAAAAACCAGACCATATTAATTGCAACGTGGCAATGCAATGTGGGAACTGAGAAGTGCAATGTGGGAAGTGCAACTTCAGACCATATTAATTGAGACTTGAGAGAGGTAATAAATTGAAATAATGAAAAATCAGACCATATTAATTGCAACGTGAGAACTGAGAAATGCAATGTGGGAAATGCAACTTCGGTAGTTATTAGTTTTTTGTATAAGCAATATTTTCCAAAAAGCTAATAAATAAAATATCCATTATTTACATTCCAAAAACTGAAAAACTTATTTGTGCTTACTAATAGTCGTTAATTTTTTATTACTTGTACATATGTAGTATTGTAGAAGTTTGCTCTTTACTCATTGTTTCTTGTCTAAAAAAAGAAAGTTTTCATAGTTTCTACCTTGAAGTGAATTATCAAAGGAGACGTTTGATAGCAAAATGTTGCAGGATCTCTCATTGTTTCATTCCTTGCGTTTCAAGTTCTATTATTCATAACTTTTTATTTATTTTACACTATTATTCTTTTTATTTTTTTAAGAGAAAATGTCAAATGAAAAGTATTAATGCCTTGATAAGTTTGTTACTATTCATAAATGTAATGTAGAAGCAAATTTAATAAATGAAAATGTGATTGAACAACCACCTACAAATAATACCATGAATACAAATAGTCACATTAATATGTTTGACTTAAGTCCAAAAATATTGACATGCTGCATTTATTATTGCACCAAAGATTTTCATGGTTCAGGGCTCTATGTCCTCACGTTACAAGCAAACCACACACACACAAACCCCTCGAGAACTTCATGTCTTAACAAAACAGTTGCGGAAATTCAATGCTCGGATAGAGAAAGCAATTACTGAGACAGTGAATCAAGAATTAACCTAGCAATAAAACGAATATTATTGTCTGAAAGTAGAAGAATAACATTACAACACAAATCAGAACCAGAGGTAGTTTATGATGATTAATACGCATGGAGAAAAGAAGCAATGCGATTGATAAGTTTAGTGGCAGCCTCAGACTCTGGTTTGAGCAATAGATACACATGATCTTCTTCCTTTTCTTCAAAGAGTTCAATTTTCCCCTGCCATCCACTCTTCTTCACAGCCTCATAATACAGAACACCTCTGTCTCTCAACCCATCTTCCCCTGCAACACACACAATCATTCGAGAACACGCAAGTTCATCCAAGCTAGGTGCACCGGGAACAAAAGGGTTAATCAAAGGGCTATCAATTCCACCAGGTGCTGAAGGGTACACCAATTTCCAAACCAAATTGTAGAAATTCTCATCGAGCCCTGTAACAGGTTCTGACCCAATAGGCTTCGAACCATAGAAGTAGGGGTGGACCAAAACAGCACCAAAGATTTGAACTTTACCAGGTAAATACTCAGACCCAGGTCCAAGACGAAAGGAAATGATGTTATGCACGATGTTGGCACCTGAACTGTCACCTCCTATGAAAACTCTGTTGAAGTCACCATGCTCAATCAACCATGGCTCTGTTTCGGAGTTTTTGACGGAATTCGAAGCGACCCATTTGAGAGAAGTCCAGCAATCTTCATATGCTGCAGGGAGAGGATTCTCTGGTGCGAGCCTGTATTCTACAGAAACGACCATGACGTTTGCTTGATGAACAAGCTTGGTGAGATGGGTGTGGAAGAGTTCTGAGAAAGCGGATTCGAAGAAGAATCCGCCGCCGTGAAAGTAGACGTAGATGGGAAGTTTGTCAGAGTTTATGGTGGTGTGGTTTGGGAGGTAAATGCGTGCAGAGATTGGAGGGTTGTGTGAGATGATTACGTCTTTGGAGGAGACTCCGGTTTTGGGGTTGTTGAGCGACGGCGGTGCGAATGGTGAATCATTCGGGCGTTCCACCGTGCCGTCGCTATGGAAGCGGATCCAGAAATTGATGTCTTTAATGAATCGTAATTCGGTGTTAGTGGAAGCCATCGGAATCAGAATTCAAACAAAGCTCACAGAAACAAGGTAAAGAGAAGGTGCAAGCTTCACTTGTTGGAATTGTTATTTATAAACAAAAATTAGGTGAAAATAAATGGTACACAGTAAAAAGTAAAAAGTGAAAAATTTTAAGAAAAAAATAGGTATAATAGCATTTTTGGTCTCTCACTTATCACGATTTGACACTTTTGGTCCCTAATAAAAAAAATTAGCAATTTTCATCCCTAATGTTTACAGAAAGTTGCGTTTTTAGTTTCCCATCCATTTCTGTTAAATTTTTAACAGTTTTTGGGTTATAAAAAAAAAAAAAGGAAACCCAGAATCTTCATCATCTTCAACTTATCTTCATCATCATCTTCAACATTAAACAAAATAAACCCAGAAAAAACAAAAAAAACCTAACTAATTATCTTTTCCCACACCCTGATTTTCTGGCTGAAACCAACAAACTTAACCCAGAAAAAATAAAAAATAATAACCCAACCAATTCCTCTTATCTCTCAACCATTCTTCTGATTTTCTCTCTCTCAAGCTCTCCCCTTTCCCTTTCACGTTTCTGCTTCTCCATATTCCTCTTATCCTTCCTTCTTCCATTCTCCAAACCAGCCATCGATCTGCACCACCCCATGGCCACTGAGCACCACGAACCACCGTTCCCCTTCACGACGGCCCAACCACCACCGTCGTCTTCTTTATTCTGGAAAAAGAACAAGCCGTCGCCGCCGGCGGCGATTTCCGGCGACCTTCCGACGAGTTTCATCTCCCGAAAGGGGACAACTTTCTGAATGGTCTTCCTCCCCTCTCTTCGAACCCGAGATCGAATCATCGAAAAGAGGAACCTTTTGGCTGATTACAAGTGAACTTCTTTCAAAACCCTAATCCTCTCAACCGTGACAACCATGGTTCGAGCTTCGCAATTTCTAGGGTTTTTAATTTTGGGATTTCTGATTTCTGGGATTTCTGCAGTTTTTAGGGATTTATGATTTCTCTGACTCAGTGTCCTTATATGTTGGGGACTTCACTTATAGTTTGGAATCCAGGATTAAACCCAGATACCAGGCTGAAGAGCAAGGGGATAAGGTGTTCATTGAATTGGATTTGTTTGTTTAGTCTTTTTAGGGGTGTTGGGTTTGTTTGTTTCTTTCTAGTTTTTTGAGTTTAATGTTGAAGATGATAAATGTGGTTGAAGATGATGAAGATTGTGTTTTTTTATTAAACCCATAATTTGATGAAGGTGGTTTTTTTTTAAACCGTTAAATAATTAACGGAATTGGATGGAAAATTAAAATTGCCAAAGTTTGTGTTAGTTAGGGACCATTTATGCTATTTTTTTTTATTAGGGACCAAAAGTGTCAAATCGTAATAAGTGAGGGACCAAAAGTGCTATTAAGCCAAAAAAATATAAAAAAAAGTGATATGATTGGTGATGTGATAAGAAATGCATAGAAAGAAAGAAAGAAAAAAGAGTGAAAATAAGATGGAAGAGAAAGTGAAGTAAACTCATAGAAACAAAAATGTTTTGTTCAGACCTCATCATTAGTGGAAGAGAGGTGGAGGGAGGAGAGATGTAAAAAAAAGAGAAGATATGAGATTTGATTTGTGATGTAATAAAAAAAATGAGAGAGATAGAAACAAAATTAATTGGATATGAAGTGAAAAAATTTATAAGAATGTGAATGAATGATAGTTAAATGTGAAATAGTCACGCAAGAGTTTCGAGCCAGACATATAAATAGTAATTTTTTCAAACTTCGTGTTCTTTGGCAGGTGACCAAGATGGGCATGATGATAACGAATGTGTTTGAATTGACATTTTCATCTATTAACTTGTCACATTTTCTAAGTTCTAACAACATGTCTGAAAATTAAATTTCTACATTCAATTGAATGAAATGTTGAAGTTAAATCCAACCTAACATATGTCTAGGTTTTTCATTGAAAGTTGTTCACTTATAGCATTTTATTTTTTGGAAATTCTGAGTACCTACATTTGAACGTAGGACTTGTAAGATTGAATTTTATTCAATTGTCTTGTTAACTTATATTATGTGAATGAGAATTATTTTATAAAACTACTTTAAATAAAAAGTATTCAAATTACAATAACTCATTTTTAATCAAGTTCAATTTTCTATACTCAAGTTGACATAAACACAATTTTGTAAACTTTAAGCAAAATTGTAAAATACACGTCTTTGGAGAAGATTCCATATAGCTTCACTAATGGATACTAGGGTTATCTGTGTGACGACTTTTGATTCATTCACACTTATTACAGGGTTCATCTAATGTGGACCTCTAAAAAAATGTCTAAATTTGGACCCTTATTTTATACTTGCTACTACCAGTTAAACCCTAAGTTAAAAATAAATAAATAAGGCTCTTGTGGTTTACTGTTTCTCTAGTGGTTCAGATTGGAGGATGAGTTTGGGTATGGTGATCGTGTTTGTGGTGGTGACATGGTGCAGATCCATGAAAGTCGACGGTGCGTCTTGGCGCTACATCAGCGTGGCGGCGTTCGCACGTTTCGGCATTATCAGAGCTTGATTTTGATTTCATTAACTTTATCTGCAAAAAGAAAAATCAAAGTATCAACCACAATCTTTGATTTCTTTCCTTAATCAGAGTCTTGCTCTCTGAATCTGTAAGTCCACCACTTGAAGGCTTTTTCCCTTAAAAATGATCCCTTTCAAGTCTCAACACCAGAAACACCTAAATGGGATTTCCCAGAAAGTCCTAGTTCCCATTTTTACTCTCGCTTGTGCTTACAAATCTAGGGTCACCCCGACTAGCTGAATCTGCTTAACAATGGTCTACAAGGTTTCTCAAAGGATATTTTTACAGATCCAAGTGGGATCTCTTTTTGCACTCTTTGGGTCACTGGTTTCACAATCAACCAAATCCAAGTTTTTTAAGACCGCAACTAGCAGTGGCCAAAGTACCATAATTGGCCCCTTCCAATGCATTTGGGAAGGGGAGGCAGGTGAGAAGGTTAAGCGGTGAATGGGGGTGGCGTCAGAGTTGACAGCGAGAAGGAAGGGACGAGTGATGGCAAGGCGACAGTGGCCTAGAGTTGATTTGAACACTGACGGAAGGGAGGCTGGTCGGGATCAGAGCTTGCAGAGGTAGAAGGAAGCGACGCAGCAAAGGTTTGCATAGAGGAGTGCGAGAGCTAGAGGAAGAAGATGAATAGTAATTTTTTCATAAAATAAAACAAAAAATTGAATCATCGACTATAACCAGTAAATTGCAGGGGTGCAAGTTTGAATCCCTTTTACAGGGTGCATGTTAGGTGGGCCTATATTATAATTTAACACATTTTTTCTTTTTTATCGTGTCGCTCATTATATCTCTTACAACATTTTTCTTTCTATCTTTCTCTTCTTTTCCTATACATCACTCATATATGTCTCACTTTTTTTTTTTGATAAGCTAAATTTGCATTAAAATGGAGTACTAGGGGTACTCCAACCCATACTACATAGTATAAAAGAGAGAAGAAAGGAAACAGAAAGCAGTGCAATTAAAAGCCTTGCAATCTGTCTAACTAGAAATGATCTAGACTAAAAACCACCGCCATCCCAACAATGCCAGAACAAATAGCGTGGGATTATTAGCCCCTCCATCCAATAATGCTAATCTAACAGTGGCGGAACAAGAAATCATGGGAATAATGGCCCCTCCATTAATATTATCTTCATCACATATGGCGTAGCTCTTCCTGTACCTCAATTCCGCCATACATTCAGCCATAATTCCAATACAAGACCCTCTCCCTGTTTCTATATTATCCCACGTTTGAAGCTTACCCCAGCTCCCCACACTCATTCAGACCTGCTTATTAATTTTAATCCATCAAATAGTGCCCAAACAGTATGTTGGATTGACTGACCACTCATACAGGGAGCATTTAAATGACTTCATTTTGGCTGAGATCCACTTCCAAGCTCTAACCTGTGCCAATTCCAATACAATGTTCGCATCGGCCTGCGCTTGGCGGAAAACAATTGCATTTCTGTGAAGCCAAATAGACCATGTCACCGCCAACCATATTGCACCCAATCCTTGCCTCTGCTTCTTGTTCCAGACCCCAAACTCATGTTGTGAAAAATGCATCCAACATGAATTGGGTAGGACCGTCACTATTCCCAGCCATCTGTAACAACCCTTCCATATTCTAGATGAGAACGGGCATACCAGTAGGAGATCTATATGTCTCACTTGTCTCTCTTCCATTTCTATCTCTCTCATCTCTCATGTGGGAGTGGGTGAAATGATGTGTACTCATTATTTTTCTATGTCTAACTATCTTCTATTCTTACATGTCTTTAGAGATGGAATGAGTGTATAAAAATATTTTTTTTCCATTTGTGATCACCCAACAAAGGGTTCTGATTTATTGAAAATTCTCTTTCTTTTCTATGTCATTTCTACTCCATTTCTCTTCCTATCTTTGACTTAAGTCCCATCACAGCACTTATTACATCTTTTCTTCCTATATTTCTTAGTGTAAGTGTGTTTTGCGCGTGAATAAAACTTTATTAGTGTATGAAACATGTGTCTCAACCACATTAAAGCATGCTCACCTGCCATTAATTATAGGGAAAATAGATAAAGCCCCTTGAAACCTGTGTATCTTTTGCAAATAGACCTTCCAAGCAATCTAATGACGTGTTTTTTATATGGAAAATCCATGTACCAACTTCGAACCAAGGACCTATGGGATCTGAATCCCAACAAATACCATGTGGGCCACTAACGCCGGTACTTAATGACGTGTTAACTGTTAAGTATACGTTCTAGTAGAATGCGTACCTGTATTAATACCGTGTTAAGTGACTTTCATACAGGTTTAATAATTTGTCCACGTAACCAAAATTAATTTAAAGATATTTTTTAGGAAGAAATCTCATCCCTCTTCCCCATAACCTTCAAACTCCATAACCACCTTCGACACCAGCCCCCTTCAAAATTAATTTTCCGAATACAAAATAAGTCAACAAAAAAAAAATAACCACCTGCAAAATGAAGGAAACATTTCCAAATTAAATTTAGCAATAGCCATTAATTATGAGATAAATAATTCAATAAAAATAAGGACAATTTAGCATTCAAGGCAATTTCAACGGTCGGTATTTTTTGGGTTACAAGAGGAAAACTCAACAGTCGGTATTTAGAAGGGCATCTATGCGCCTTTCTCCTCACCTTTTTAGTTTATGATATTATATTTACCTTACAGAAAAGAAGACAAAAAGCGATCTGATCCCCTTAGTCAGGGTTTTCTCCGCACGACAAATTATGAAAAATGCAGTACGATTAGTCAGGATTTGCAGCTTAATCACCAAATTGTTAGAATAATTAGTTCTAAAGCTGCTTGAATGTGTCTTGATGACACATTCTTTTCATCACAAATCAAGTATTGTTGCAGGACTGCACACATACAGAAACAAAAACAAAAACATAAAAAATGAAAGTTTGAGCAGTGAATCCAGCATGCCTTGGATCATCCGAGTATTGAAATTAAGTATTTGTAACAGTAATTTACAATACATTTCCATGACAGATGACAGGATTTAGTGGCCTGGCAAATTAGCAGAAACTATCTAATTGTCATATGTACATTGGGGAAAAACAATATTTACATCTATAAATCATAAAACCAACAATCGTAGTTCCCTGAATGTAAAATCAATTGAGGAAGAGAACCATGAAGTAATATAACCATCACAATATTGCATAAGAAAAAAACAATGTTCGTGAAGGTCATATTTGCTATATCTATTGATAATGACATTTCAGACAGAAAGGGGCTCATACCGCATTAGAAAAATGAGGGGAATAAAAAGAAAGAACGTGCATTACTCTGGTGTCAGATATTTCTTTTAGCCATGCTGTATATACCACCATACAGGAGACCCCCTTCCTGTTTAACACAAGGAATAACATCTACTTCATTCTGTACATCACAATTGCTTAAGAGGTCAACAATAGAAGGGCTGCACATTATAGTCGGTAGTTATGGGAGTTGGTCTTTGTAAGAGCTTTGACAAAATAACTGCGGATATCTGGTATTATACGCTGAATCAGAAGAGAGTGCCTGCAAACAATGGTGCCCACAAAATATAAGAAGCTGAAGAATTAAGACAGAAGCAATGCCATTATAAATGTGAATTTGAATAATCTTCGTGACTCTTCATGTAGTGTTCTAAAAAACTGCATTAAGCAACCTGCTGAAGCTGCACTATTCAGTTTATTTCAAACCAAAAGTTGGTTAATGAAGTTTGACATCCCTCTGTCTATCAAATTTGTCAGAAGAAAGCAGAACTAAGAACATAGCAAGTTACTACTATGCCAAAAAAAAGCAAAATGCCAACTAGATATTGAAAATACCATTCCTAGAAAAGGGTATTTGTACTAAAAATGAAAACAAATTCACCACATTCTAAATAGAAGTGAGTTTCAATTCAAGGAATGTATTCTGTAAACTATGCATGCACTTATCCGCACCCTATAACTTTCAGTCTTTCACAAATTAGTAGGCTTTATAATTATGATTTAGACCCGTGACAGAATGTCATTAAATCTCAATATCTGGATTCCCTTTAGGTCAAGAACATGATTCACCAAAACTATAATAAATATACAGACAGAGAGAGCACTACTAAACAAGGTGCCAAGTTATAAGATCAGTATAAACATCCAACAGGGAATTGAGGGGAATCGGATTAATACCCTGGCCTTGCGCTCAACTTATCAAATTGCTCCAAGATAAAGAGGATGCATGCGTGCCTCAATGATATTGCATTGAAGGCTTCTGAAAGTTCGTACATACCTGACACATTCTCTAGTGATATATCCTGTGACAAAAACATCAGGTTATGGGGCACCCACTTCCAGTATAATATCATGTGCAGGAAAACGAGCAACATATTTTACTACATAGACTAGAGAGAGAGAGAGAGATAAATCTAGTGGTAGTTATTCTATATGAGATTAAGAGAAGTAAATCTTGACCATAACAGCCATGCATAGATGGTAATTGAAGTTATTTCTTAAAAAAGTCGCATGACCCATGTTTTAATTTTTATAATTCATGGTAAGATCTAAAGATCTAAATCTGATGGTTGATATTTACTCCTTATAAAAAGAAAAACCCTTTCACTCAATACATCCCCAATATATATATAAGATGGGAAGAGAGAATTATATTTCTCTTAATTCATTAAATCATATAATCACCAATTTAAGGACATCCTACATCTTTTCCCCCAAAATACGAATCGAATGCCCGACCATAACTAGCAGAACAATCCCTTATTCACCAATGACCAATGACTTGATCAGATTCAGATTTATATTAATCTTATTCAGATACAGATTTACTACAGAACAAATAAGGAAATAATATATTAGGAGACAACATATCTTTCAACAATATATACACATACACACAGAAAGAGTGGGGGTAGAGAGAGAAGGGAGGGAGAGAGGAAACCAATTTTCCTAGCTCACCTGTGCAATCGTGTACTCACAGAGTCTCTTAAGTCCTTCTAAAAGATATTGATCAGCTGCTCGAAGTAGATCTTGAGCAATATCCAGAGTGACATCAACTGACCCAGTATATATAAATCTGGACAAAAGGTAAACAGTGAGATATAAGTTGTTCACAAATTATTAGAAGCTTCCACATTAGAACTTGTATAAAACGTATAAAACAAGACTGCAGAATTTATTAGACCTCATCATCATCTCAAAAACTTCCCATCTAATATTTGGGATCTCTATGTCTCTTGCATCCTTTTCCTGTCATGAAATAGAACACATGAACCTCAGTGAATAGATCTATCACTTTCTGCTTAATTAAATTGCAAGTTTTGGTAGTTTACACTTCAAATTTAAATTTACCATTCCAATCAACAACCAAGATTCCAGCAAAAGTTGTTAGGACATTTAAAGAGCATGAAAACCAAAACCATAGGTGATTAATAAAGTAGGTTATGAAACCAAGTGGAGTCTTAGTGGAGCATGAAAACCAAAACCACAGGTGATAAATAATGTAGCTCATGAAACCAAATGGAGTCTTAGGGGAGCTTTTCCTCTTTTGTACAACACATTTTTTTTGTAGTAAGGGAAGTCAGAAAGTTGCTTCTTCTAGTATCCTTATTTCTTGGAGGGGCTTCTGGAAGAGAAAGGGGTGGGGGTGGAGAAATTTGATGTAAAAGTGGTAGAGCTTCATATACACTCACCCTATAACCACCATCAAACATTGCACGAAATGCATCTGAAGATGCAAGTAAACAAATTCTATGAGCATAAAATCGTTTGCCTGCGACAAAGAACAGAGGTTACCCAGTTAATCATACATATTGATGCTACAATACCACATTTCAAGCAACAGATTTAACTTCTAAGAACAGAACAATGTGGACAAAAAATATCAACCTTCAACCAAAAATGTAACGTCGGACAATGTAGCATTGTTTACGTACTGCTCTCCTAAATAGACCTGCAAGAAGAATAGTCTATGATCATAGATAATCCAGATTTAACGAACACCTCATTCCAGAATTATTTTGACAAGACAGAGTGAATAGGGAGCTCAGCACCAAGACAGTGACCATAAATCATAATGACTGCTGATTATTAGATCATTGGATGCTCAGTATTTTAATGGACTTTATATTTATAACTAGAAACCATCAGTCAGATATTCACATACACTTGATGTCAGCAGTCATGACAAATATCATAAACAACTAACATAAATCCATTTAAGACCTTATATTAGCCACTCACTACTATATAGGACACCAATATGAGAAGAAAATTTATATACCAAAGTATTTTAAACAAATGGTAGGATTTATATAAGCAAAATAGCGAACAGCCTCACATTTCTTAACTATCTGAATGTGTGCACAAAGATATTATCAGCGCAAAAAGGTGAAATCCAAAAGAGGCTACAGCATTTTCTATGTTGTCAAAATTAAAAGGAAAAATAAAAACTCATGATATCAAAGTACATGATTGACATAACGAAGAACACTTTTCTTTCATAATTAAACTTAGTCAATGAGATTGTGAAACCCAAGGACAATCCATCTGAATGTCTACCTGTGGTGTTGGAGAAGGAGGAGCAGCATCCACAGGAGACAGAGTTGAGGCTTTATTGGCTAGCTTGCATAAAGCCATAGCACCGTCAAGTTGCTGCTTAGAGCTAGATGAGCCAAGAAGCCCAATAAGCAAATCAAGACCTACATGGACAGATACTCATTTTCAAAATAGAAAAGCAAAAAGGAATTTATACAAAAAGAAACAACATGAATCAAACCCATGAAAAGTATTTTACTAAGAAGATGCATACCATGATTATCAATGAAAATTCTTCTTTGATCATCAGCAGAGCAAAGATGTGCAAGAGCCAAAGCAACTCGTCTTTGAAAACCCTTCTCTGAAACTCGCATGAGATATAACAAATGGTTCAGCACCTACAAGGAGAGACAGATTACAAATTTAAATACAAGAATTAAAGAACTGACAATCGATATACTGTCTCACCCACATCATTTCCCCTACTAATTACAATAAAATGGAGAAAATAATATGAATATGCCATCATACACGGTCGTGAATCTTCTCCTCCAATCTTTTCAATGTCTTGGCAACACAATCTTTAGTTGCCTGCAATAGAAACCATATACATGTAGGTCAATATAGATCCCAAAAATAAATCTATTCTACTCCCGTATTAAGTTACAAACACTCACATGCAATCATTAAATATTCTAAGTCCCCTTAATACAGGCATCCATGAATAAAAGCAGAAACCCTGAAGTTAAAGCTAAAATAGACCTTAAAGAGAAAACTTACTTGAACAATAAACTCCCCTTCCTGCAGTCTCTGAACTCCACCTACCCTAATGAAATCGGACACATTATCCTAAAGGAGAAAATAAAATAAATAACAAAGAAGGGAATAGTTAATTACATTTGTTTCGAAGTAACCAGTTTCTAAAGCAATCAAGACAGAAGATATTCACTTCATTTGAATTTTCAGTTACATCATACCTCATTATCTGCAAGGCCATAAAGAGCAAAAGCTGCATTATGTTGCAAAGACCCATTTTTTGAGTCAAGAAGCTTGAGCAATGGCACTAAGCCACCGTTGTGTGCAATACCCGCTTGGTTATGTGTGTCCTGAAATTGAAATATGTATATACATCAGGCCAACGGGAATGGTTGTGTTAAAAAGAACCAACAGTTCAAACATAAGTGGAAATAGCGCAAAGCACTTGTGTGCAAAATGATGTAATACATTACTAAGATGAGTTCTGTCATCAGTTATAAGCCCACTAAATATGGGGCAAGGTAGTCAATCGCGGATCGCGGAAAGTCGCGGCCGACCTCCAAAAATGGAATCCCATACAAGTGAGGCCGCGAATCGCGGGATTTCACGCCTTGAATCCCATCGCGGCAGGGGTCCGCTACGCGACGGCGCTCTAGCGCCGCTATCGCGTGCGATTAACTACTATGATATGGGGATAATCGAAAAGATGGAGATGTATAAGATGAGTTATAGATCCAAAAACTATTACAAAGGGAAAGAAAACACTAACATATTTCCATGAATAAACAGTTCCTTTACATTCCCAACTTACACAAGTGAATTATAAAAAGCAGTAAATACCAAAATCGAATAGAAATACCTGGGCCAATCTCCCTAATGCAAAGGCAGACATTTCTCTGAGTTGTACATCCGGAGACTGAAGCATCTCTATCAAAGGTCGGACAGCACCTCTCTGTACGATGTGAACCTAAAAAAACCCAGTGGAACAACAGATGGTAAAAACAAAGGACGAGGAGATATAATATATGATGCATCATCACAATAGTAGTACCTCTACTATCCATTATTCTAGGACCAGTGGAATCCTTATTTAACAAGTAAATAATATAAAAGAAACAAACTTGGATACTGGAGTTATTAAACATTTGTTCCCAACTGGAATTAATTTGTTAATTTTGTCTTTTCTGCCTCTCTTCACTGCTCAAGCAACAAGCACAATAGTGGAGTAAGGGTCTCTTCTCTGTTAACCTCCCCCTCTTTTCCCGTCAGTAGTCAGTACAAGTAAAAATACATATAAATCCAAATTTGGATTTGGAGTTATTAAACAGGTTGTTAGGTTAGGTAATAACCCAACGGCAAATATTAAAAGAGAGAAGAGATGATAGACGAAAACAATACTAATGGATTCGAACTAGAAGGAGAACCTTCTTTCCAAGGGGGAACCGCTTCCAAGGTAAAAACCCTTTACAAACTCCATTACTGAATTCATGCTCTAAACCTAAGGAGAGTACTCGTATTTATAATAAAATAACCCTACTAAGTAAATGACACTGGCCCAACAAAGGCCCAACTCAAATAATAAAAGCTAATACCAAAAGCAAACAGATAAAACCAAACCCAGGCCCAAACACAACAGGCTCACTGACTCTAATTTAGAACCCTAACACAGGTGCTGCCAACTAAAGTTAGGTCATTGTCCTTTCCATCCCTGAAGTTTAAACATACCTTGCAGTCTGAATCAGTGGCTGCAAACTGACCAAGTAACAAGGCTGCTTCCCTCTGGCTTTCCGAGCAGCAGGAGCTGTTAAATAGAACATTATTAGTATGCATTAATTCAAAGATACTATATTAGGAATATCGTACATTTGCCAGAAAACACAAAATAAAATTGAGAATATAATAATACCAATACAAATTCAGGGTAAGGTTGAGGGGGAGAGGAAGGGGCATTGGCCTGATAATATACCTAAGTAATCCAATAACTGGTTGTAAAGCTCCAGCAAGAAGAACTTCTTTCTTTATATTAGGAGAAGAGTGGACTAGGTTTCCAATCACACCAACCTGTAATACAATCCAATTCATAGCATGTGCCAGATTATAGATACACCAAGACATCTCAATATTATTTCAAAACGTAGCATTTATGATTAAAGTTTCCCCAGCCATACCGCTTCATAATGGATAGCAGCATCTTCAGAACGCAGCATTAGAATTAGAGTCGGAAGAGCATTGCATTCAACAATCTGGCAGGTCATGGACATTGTGTGACTACTAGTATGATATCAAAAACCCAATTTTCAGCAATGATCACTTACCTGATTTTTATTTTCATCATTTTTAAAAGCTAGGGTTCGAAGTGCACCAGCAGCTGCTCTTTGCACCTTTGTATCGGCAAATTCAAGCAAATGAACAAGTGGTGGAATTCCACCTTCCATCCTTCACAATATGTCCAGATCATATTAAGAACAATATCCAGAGTAAGTTTAAATGTAAGGTAGTGCATGAAGAAGCAAACCTGACACGGGTTTTAATGCTACTATTCTCATGAGCAAGATTAGTAATGGCATCTGCAGCCCTACGAATGAGACTGATAATGGCACGAGAAGTTGAACCATTTTTATGCCTCTTCAAAAGATCAACAAGATGTGTTAAGGCACCACTGTCAACAATGAGCTGCTGATGTTCTGGCTGTAGAAAGCATTTCAAATTGTAGTTTAGCAAGTATTTTTTTTTTTTTACTGATGAAGAAATTTGTCCATAAGAAAAGTTATATAGCAAGTTTATGATATTTGTCATATATGTAATACAAAGGCTGGTCAAAAGTAACACGGTCCTAATCATGGAAGATTGGCATATAAAATTACAAAGGAAATGACATGCTAGTGCTACTCTATTTACATCGCAATAAGCAAGGCTAATATCAATCCTGTAACTGACATAACAGTGAACATGAATAGATGTTTAGAACTCAGAAACCAATAGTAAGAGACATGCTCCCTGAGTTCCAGGCAAAATTAGGGACCTAGTAGAGCAGACTGGCTTGAAATGGTATCTTCATTAGGCGAAAGGGAGACAGCTCCCCAAGCCCCCAATTTATTTTCTTAAACCTATGAGAGACATTTGTTTTAACTATGCATTTCAGAAGAATTCATCATCTCACTTTTGACTATCCATTAAATCAACTTGTTTTGTTCACCAAGTTGAAAGCTTATGGACATTTACTTTTATTATGTCTAGTCTTCGTCCTATGCATATGATATAACTCTAAATTTTTGGGCATCTAAAACTGTAAAACAAGTTGTTTTCACTTTTCAAATTGTTTTCAAACAATTACTCATGCTAAGGTGTTCGAGAATCTTGCTAGAATTGAAATTGTAAACTAACAGGCCCCATAAGTTTGGATATTTGAATCGGATAACAGTCATCATTTTCAAGAGTCAACCCAATGCATTTTTTTCTAACTTAACCACTTAAACCCTATAATTTAAAGTGGTTAAGTTCCACCATCGCTGGTTACCATTACATAAATTGAAAAGGTAAAATTTAAGGGAGACCACCTGCCTCATCCAGCTTTGAGACAAAATATTGCATTCAAACAAATTCTAATCAGTTAACGATTCCAAGCAACCAGCAGGAGCTTGATGCAATCCGCCTTATGGAATAGATACATATGCATTATTACCACTAGCAATATTTCTATAATTTCAAACAATTCTAAAGCCCCGTATTTCTTCATGATAGTATATGGTCAGTACCTCAGGTCTCCTACGTGATCTAATTGATCCCCCATCTCTGGAATAGGATAGGAGGGAGCAATGGTGTAGTCCAAACAAAAGTACAAAACAGAACTGAAAGATGATGATATAAACCACCACATTTCATTCACCGCCTTGAAATACACACCTAACTGTGGGTCTATAAAGAACTCCATTGAAGATGATTATCACGCTCATTCTTAAGGAAGTGTTGGACAATTGACACGCAAACAGAACTGAATGGAACAATACATTCTATTCGCCTTGGTCCCAAGTAAATCAAAATATACCACTTCTTTAATTTCATGTCTCATTGTGTTCTAGATTTAAAATACACCAAACATAAAACGGAACTTAAATATTAAATTCCCTCCCGTTCTAATATGCCTACTTCTGTTCTCTACTAACATGTCTATCAGACGTTGACAATTCCCATGCATCACTTTACCAGAATACTCCCAAAACATTTAAAACTCGATAAGCGAATTTAACATAAAATGAATCTTCCACCAATACACTGCATAAAGTTAATTGGTATTGAACTATAGTCTTAATCTCTGTTTGCAGATACAGAACATTAGAACTTGCAGAAGACCAAGGAAAATCAAAGGAAATAACTAAATAGGGAACAATACCAAACTAACAGTTACGGAAAAATCAAATTACCTTGACGGCAAGAAGTCCTAGGGCGAACGCGCTCCCTTTCTCAACCTCGTGCTCAAATGGCAATGGCCTCGAAACACAATCACTCAGAGGTGGCGCCTGAAGATGCTTAACCAAAGCCGGAATCGCACCTCCTTCAACAATCACGTTCACAACTTCCTCTGCAAACACAACCACCAATAGATTCATTCATACACACTACATGCAACCGTCAGACAGAAACACAGAAGAAGAAAACACCGCACGGAAAACAGAATTCAAGCGAAGGAAGCAACACGCGGCGAGATCCGGAAGCATAGATTTACCGTTCTTAGCGAGATCGGCAAGCGCATGAGTGGCGCGCTTGGCCGCTGCTCGATCGGTTTCGTTCCACGTGAAAGTAGAGTCGAGGACGGAGACCTGTTCGGCGACGTCGGCGAGCAGTGCCGCACGCTCGTCGGCGGTGGGCGGCGTCAGCGAGATCTGCCGGTCCTCGTGCAATTCGTCATCTAGCTTCCGCTTCTGCCCCTTCCTCTCGGAGAGGCTGTGGTCTTGGCGCCTCTGAAACTCCATGAGCGAGAGAAAGAGAAGAAGCTTTTTTCTTCAGTGTGTTTGCTCTGGTGGTTAACAGAAAGAGGGAAGAGAGAGAAGAAGAAGAAAGGGATAGGAGATGGCGAGAAATGGAATTCGAGATTTGAATGGGTGACAGATATCAGGGGTATTTCTGGAATTGCAGGGAAAATAGAAATTACAGTTACGGTAAAAAATATAACCGGACACTGAGGGGTGGCTTTTATTTTTGGGAAAATGTTAGGTTGACACTAATTACATCTCCACTGGTAGAGAGATATAGTAAGAGAAGATAGAAAAGAAATATATATGGTGAATTGGTTTTTAAGATATGAATGAGTATGAGACAAGGGGTGTAAGGTTTTAAAATGGCATTACCATTTCCGAGATGGATTAAGGTGAAGGATGCACGATCTTTTTGTTTTTTGGTGAGTAATTTTTGTACAAACTAATATTGCCTTTTTTTTTTTTTTTTCTTTTTGAAACAACTAATATTGCTAATGACATTTCTATGAGAATGGTGATTGTTGAAACTAATTATGAAGGCTTAAGATTAAAAGTTATTTTATAGGTATATGACCACTTAAATATGACTTTTGACTTTAAATTTTAAAAAGTGACATAACTTAATATTTTTAATCTTAAACATCTAAAAATATATCTAACATCACAATTTATTTTCACAATTTTTACGTAATAATACAACTCTCATAAAATACATCTCTTATATTGACAATGTAAAACTACATCCAATAACTTTTTACCAAATTAAAAAAGATATTTTTAATTTTAATAAAAATATAAAATTAAGTAGATTTAGGATTTTACTACATAGTTTTAGTGTCTCTTAGTTTGTCTACCATTATTTGGGATCTAACTATTCTCATGGTAAAACAAAAGAGTATTTGTAGGAAAAAAAATATGTTCAAAACTGTCAAGTTTTTTCAAGTTGAAATTTTGTGTCTATTTTTTAATATGTACTTCCTCCATTCCTTTTTAAAAGAGCTAAATTAAGAAGTGTTGGATTCCTTTGTATAAGAGCTGACTTGAAATTTGTAGTGCATCAATAGAAATTTTAAAAAGTAAGTTGGGGCAAACTAAAGGGTGGGGGAGATTCGAACACAGGACTTGGAAGTGGCAAAACACACATCTTGGCAGTTGAGCTACACAACCAATTAATAATATAATGAACAAAATTTAATTTACGTCATGAATAAGGAACACAATCAAAAGAATAAAATAATCCCCAAAATCAACCCAGAAATCAAAATCAGAAATCAACGTTGCTGCACCCAAAGAAACGAAACAAGAAGTAGAACTTGTTGCTTCCCAAAAAAGAACAAGAGCAAACCCATAAACTTCATTCCTCCTTAACTCCTTTTCCAAATTACACTATAAAGTTCATTCCTTTCTTGCTAAATTTGTTCCAGAATCCACATGCCTCTACTTTTTTCAGAATTTTTTCTCTGATGATGATTGCACTTTTTTCTTTCCCTCTACACATGAAGTATCAACCAAGAAATCAATCCCAAAAATCAAAAGCATAAATTAGTGCATGAAGCAAAGAAAAGCAAACAAACAAGCCATAAATGTGAGAGATGAAGAACCCCAAATCAACCCAAAATGTGACAAATGAAGAAGAACAAAATCTAACCCAAAAACCATGGAAGCACCAAAACTCCTCCAACATCTTGCAGTGACTCATCGATTCTCCTTCAGATTCATTCACCAATTCATTTTTCTCCACCAAATCTCCATCAAATTTCTCCAATCTCCGTTCACCCCATGCATAAAGCAAAACAGAGCATGAGAGAGTGAAGATGCTCACCGGAGCAACGTCACGGCCCAGCCGCCGCTGCGAACAGAGGTCGCAATCTCGCCCCCCGCGGATGGGTGTCGTGGCCTCACACTGCTTTGAACAGCGAGGTGGATTTTCAAGGGTGAACCTAAAGGTGCTGCAACAGAGCTTGTGGTGGCCACGACGGAGCTCCGTATATGAGGGTGAGCAGAGGAGTGGTGGCAGCACGGTGAGAGATCGAGAGAAAGAGGGATTGGAGTTCTGTTTTCGAGAAGAAGGTGGAGTGCGGCGGCTGAGGCTGGGTAAGGAGAGAGGAGTTAGGGTTCTAGTTGAGAGAGGGAAGAGAAAGGATGGCTGGGCCTGCAAATTTTTTTTAATTGTTAAGATGGAGAAGATATAAATTAAATTGTGTGCAATATATTATTAATTAGTTGTGTAGCTCAACTGGCAAAATGTGTGTTTTGCCACTTTCAGTCTTGTGTTCGAATCTCCCCACCATTTTATCCAAATTCTAAAACTGCCACATCATCCATTCCGTCCATTTGTTAGCAAAAATAGTTTTCCTGATGAAAAAATAAATAAATAAATACGAAAACCTAGAAATTCATAAATTTATTTATCATCTTCACCTATAGATATAAATATTAATGGCAGTTCTTTACAAACTGCACTATGACCGACTCACAAGACAATCAAATATTTTCATAATAAATATTTAGTTAGCTTGTAGCAATGAATGATTAGAAAATGGAAATATAAATGGAGCTGCCAAGTGCCAACCAAATCAAAACAAAGGAAGTCAAAGCTAAGGGATCTACGCCCGTCCCACTAATCCCATGCCTTCCTTCCTACCTCAACAGTCAACACAATTCCAAAAATGCTGCAAGTGTAACAGAACCGGCTCTACTCATTCATTCCATAAGATTTTTTTTTATGTGTCCCAATTTTGAGCCCGGCTTAGTGAAAGGCTAAATAGAATGCAACTCTAAATATTCAAACAATCACTTTTTATCCCTTTAACCACACTCATTAGATATGAAAATCATTTGTTACAGAAATCTATCGAATATTTTTTTATAAATAAATAAATAATGTAAAAACGAGTAGAGTGTTGCCGTCTTTCAATTCTGACGAGTAAACAAAAAAATATTGTTTCCCGCGTCACAACAACTATTATTCCTTTCTTTCTTCATTCATTCCTGTTTTCTTCCCTACCACTTCTTCTCTTTCCATAACCACTCTCCTTCAAAGTTCAAACACGTCAATTCATCATCAACTTCACTTTTTAGTTTCACTCTCTCTTCATCACCATTCACCACCACCATCATGCCCCTCCTCGTCCTCCTCCTCTTCTCACCCTTCTTCCTCACCATCTCCCTCTCCCAAACCCCACCACCACCCAAAGGCTTCCTCATCGACTGTGGGGCCCTCTCCGGGACCCAAATCGAGGGCCGTTCATGGCTTCCTGATTCGGGCTTCATCTCCACTGGAACACCCAAAAACGTGACCTCCCCTGTTCTGGTCCCCACTCTCAAAACCCTCCGCTCCTTCCCTTCACGCGTCAAGAAACACTGCTACAGCGTTCCCGTGTACCGCGGCGCCAAATACATGGTGCGGACCACGTATTTCTATGGCGGAGTCAACGGCCCCGATCACCCTTCGCCGCCGGTGTTTGACCAGATCGTCGACGGGACCTTGTGGACCGTGGTCAACACCACAGGGGATTATCTCAACGGGAACTCCACTTTCTATGAAGCGGTTTTCTTAGCTCAGGGGAAGTTCATGAGCTTCTGCATCGGGTCAAATAATTACACCGAATCCGACCCGTTTATATCTGCTTTGGAGTTTTTGATTCTCGGTGGTTCCCTCTACAACACCACGGATTTCACCAAATTTGCCATCACCTTGGTTGCAAGGCACAGTTTTGGATACTCCGGACCACCCATTCGGTCAGTGCTAAATCTTTATTTCCTTGATTCCTTCTTACATTGCCCCCAATTTTGAAACTTGAAAGTTAATTCCTTTTGTTTGTGATTCATCTCTGTATACATTCATTTGGTTATAGTGTGGAGTTTGTGGATTTTTTCAAATTGTTTTTTCCTGCTCTTATTTTGGACTGCTTCACCATGTAAATTTCCTCAAGTAATTAGCTGATCCCTACTCCCTAGAGAATTAGAGTATCTAACCACAAGATGTGTTGTAGTGGTTAGCTCACTTCGTCCCTTAACCATGAGGTTGGGGGTTCGATCCTCGCCCATGAGAAATTGAGTGTATCTTGTGGTCTTGAAGTGCTTGTTAACGTTTGTTTGCACTTGTGCCAATAGATATCCAATCATAGCCATGATACTTGAAGTTGAAGGGGCTTATGGATTAATTTCACAACTGAAATTGGACTTTTGAATTCATAAGTTGTCACCAATAATATATTGGATTTGCCAATTTTATTTTTCCCCACCTCTAATGCTGGTTATATGTTATTTTTTCAATCAGATATCCTGATGATCAGTTTGACCGTATCTGGGAGCCATTTGGCCAGAGTACTTCTACCAAAGCAAGCACTGCCAATGTTTCCGTTTCTGATTTTTGGAATCTTCCACCTTCGAAAGTATTTGAGACACATCTAGGGTCTGATCAGTTGGAATCCTTGGAACTGAGATGGCCTACTGCATCACTTCCAGGCTCCAAATACTACGTAGCTTTATACTTTGCTGACAACACTGGCGGATCAAGGATTTTTAACGTAAGTGTAAACGGTGTAACTTATTACCGAAATTTGAATGCGGTTCCATCAGGTGTTGTTGTCTTTGCCAACCAGTGGCCTCTTTCTGGTACTACAACAGTAACTTTAACCCCTGCTGCTAGTTCATCCTTGGGCCCCTTGATCAATGCTGGTGAAATTTTTGATGTGCGGCCACTTGGAGGAACAACTTTGACCCGAGATGGTATAGCTTTTGATTTCATGTTTCTTTAATTAACCTTGGGTCATTTCTTAAATAATCTTATGGCCAAGACACTACATTTATAGCCAACCAGAAAATTGGTGTTTCTAAGCACATGAAATAGAGGAAATGCTCCTCCAGCGGCCAGTGCTGCCTGGCAATATATGTCTAAGATCTTTTCTGCCACTCATCAATATTGAAAAAATTTCAAGAGATAAGTTGAAGGAAAAAAAGAGCTAGGATATTGTTGAAGGATAAAGGGAATAACTGAAGATAAACATAGCAATAGGTTGAAATATTGTCATGAATACTATTTTTACTTTAATGTTAGCACTAGCTGAGTGACTAAGATTATTAAATTGGACAACTATGTAGTGGGAAGTGCAAGGTATACTCATACTTGTCAACAGTGCCATACCATTTTGACCAAGCTATTTTTGCCTTCCCTTATATCAGAGAATGGTTAGAGTTGCTACTATGTCAGTAGGTCATAGGTTCGAGTCGCACCAGTTTTATCCTTTTGCTCTTGATTGTTTGGCTATTCTTTATCTCAAATCCTAAAGTGTTCATAGTTCTAGTGTGCTGGTATCATATTAATTGTGAACACGCAAGGTTTTAAAGGAGGAACTTTCTCTTGACAGTTATTGCTTTGGAAAAGGTAAAAGAGAGCTTCCGGAATCCTCCACTTGATTGGAGTGGTGATCCTTGTATGCCTCGGCAGTACTCATGGACTGGCATCACATGCTCTGAAGGACCCCGGATCCGTATAGTGACTTTGTAAGCTCAGAATGGAGTTGTTAAAGCATAATACTTTGTCCGCTCAGTCTTATTGTGCTGCATTAATGATCACTTATGGTTCCCTGTTGTTTGCAGAAACTTGACAAGTTTGAATCTTTCAGGATCTTTATCACCTTTTGTTGCCAATATGACTGCTCTGACAAACATGTAGGTTCTTAAGTTTAAATGTATCAGTTCTTGAAATGTAGCATTTAAATTTTTTTGATCGGCAAACCATTTCTTTTTGCAGCTGGCTTGGCAATAACAGTTTGTCAGGACAGATACCTGAACTCAGTTCACTAACCTTGTTGGAGACATTGTAAGTTTTGCATGTGTTTTATATGACGGCTTATATTTTAGCATATGATTAATCACATCAATGGCTGTAGCTGGTCTACAATTTTCAATCAATGAAAACAGATACTTTAGTTAATAGTTCTTTATATCCTAAAGCAACTCGTATAGTTGTGTTCTAAAGAAATTTGCACAATTCAAATGTTTGAAATCTGAGAGTTCTTCAATGTATTCATGGAGCTCAATAGTTGCATATTGTCATTTTGTATTTAAAGGCACTTGGAAGACAATCATTTCACTGGAGAGATTCCTTCATCGTTAGGGAACATCAGCACCTTACATGAAGTGTAAGTTCTACCTCCTAAGATATACTAGTATACTAGAGGTTACAAGCACGTTGCTATTCCTTTTGCTGTTTCCGTGTGCTAAATTTTTCCTCTGACCCCCCCAATTCATCCTAACTAATTCCTAAATACTGATAATTTCCATTGTCTCTGGAAAATTAACTGGGCCCACACAACTATATTGTCTACATGATTTTGGCACCAAGCTACTTGTACATGATTTTGGCTTACTTACTATGTTTTCATATTTGTTTAGATTAAGCCTTAGGGAGCATCAGAACAGAAATTTAGTGATAGCTAAATTTTTGGCTTTGGCCTAATCCATAAATGTTCTGAGGAAACTAAGTGGATTATGTGTATATTCAAGAAACAAGATACTTGATTGTTCAGTTGTTGCATACTTTTATCCCAATCAATCCAAGAAATTTACTCACCAAAAATTTACAGATAGAAAAAATCAAGTTACTTTGATAGTTATGTAGCTGATACATGTCTTTGATTTGTAAGTTATGCATCTTTCGACTCCTGGGTGTCATCCCCTCTTAAGGAAGACCTGTCAGTTACTCTTCATTTCTATTACCCTATACTATAATCATCTTCCCTTCATTTGTTGTTGAATTGTTTCATGTTGTTTTTCCTCACCTGGTGGTAAAAGGCTTGGATGTTAATGTTGTTTATGTTCTTTGCTGTTTCATGTTACCTGATTAGCTCTCTCTGGTTATTGCAGATTTTTACAAAATAACAACTTGACTGGTCAAATTCCTGCAAATCTCATTGGAAAACCAGGACTGAGTGTCAGGTAAATAAGAACACCTTAACTTCTTGTCAATGAGTTTTACAATTGTTGCTTTGCTAACTTTTGCATGCTTATTAACAGAACTTCCGGAAATAATTTCTTATCACCTCCTGCACCTTGAGGGATTTGCATAATAGTGCCTTCCATGGTTGGGGTGAAGACTTTCCTTTTGTCAAGAAATTTTTATTCTTTTTGTGCTTAGAGTATTCTGATTTTGCTGGAAATTTTCATTATCAACTCGTCAACAGAGGATCAAACTTCATTTCAGCCTTCTCTTGCTGGAGGACATACAGATTTCTTGTTTTAACTTGGAGCGTACTTTCAGATTGGTTGAACATATTCATTCAAGTTTGACTCTCAGTTCCTTGAAAGTTGGAACGCTGGTTGAACTTGTATATTATATCCTTGTATAGGCATCATTTATAAATTTATTGAATTCTTTTAAAGCCCTTTTGCGTTTTACACTGGATAAATGTTAGAAGTCAATTCATGTCCGTTTTGTGAGATAGTTGTTAACATTGTACCAAACGTGCGCATATTCATAAGTGTGTGCATCAGCTGGTTTTCATGTTTTCTGTCAAATTATTAACTCCCTCATATAATTGATTTGAAATTCTACCGTTAATAACAACAACAACAACAAAAATTTAATGTGTACTGACTGTGTAATTTTTTTTTTACACAAATATGTTGGTTGCTAATTTGCTATGTCAAACAAACTTTTAATTTAATTAATATAAAATAGAATGTAACCGTTTTTAAATGTGGTAGTTAATGATTGATGACAGTGTAAAAAAACATTACACGAATAGTACATCAAAATTATACTCATTAAAAATATCTTAGAAATACACTTAGATAATCTATTTTCCTTTTTCCATTTAAGGTTGGGCAAGTTATTTTAAGTGATTAACAAAATCATTTGTTAGTCATTAAAGTCATATCCCAAAAATTATACTTTCAATTTAAGGCCATATACCTAAAAGACTAAAAGTACACACTACAAAGGTTGTTCTAGGTTTTAGTGTTCATTGTTTGCAAACTTTTTTCTTCATTTGTTCTAGGTTTTTGTCACCATAAAAAAAAAAAAACTAATCCAAAACTAAGCTAGGATCTCGACCTGAACCATCTTTCACATCAAGATCAAACCACCTCAAGCCTCAAACCTGACTTTTTCTTGCAACCTAACCTTAACACTCACTAGACCAACCACCTTACCCAAACTCCACCGCCACCATCGTGTTGCACCAAAACCTCATTGCCCAACCTTGATCTCGTCCAACCAAACCCTAGCGAGCCCCTACCTTAAGGCCAACCATCACGACAACAAACAGACCCAAGCGAGTTCACCATCACGTTGCCCTGCCTCTATAGTTGTCCTTGTCATCGTCTTAGCCGCTTGGAAAGGAAAATTGAGGATAGTATTATCTTTGGGAAATTTTGTGTTGTGTTACTAAGTGGTCCATGGGTGGACCATTATTTTAGCTGGTCCACCCTAAAAACCGCCGAATTCGTGTGCTTCAAATGTTAAATTATTTATTTAAATTATGTGAATTACCATTTCTTTTGAAATTACTCATACATTAATTATAGCACTAAATCAAAGAATAGAAGTTGCTGAATTTTGGACCATTACCTGTTAAGAGGTCATCCTCTCATCTAATAAGTCATGAAAACTACTTATTTACAAAAGCTACTTCTTTGTTAGGTAGACTAATACAAATTATATACTTAATAGAGAGAGGAAGATGGTAGTTTGTCTCAATCGCATATTCACTAGTTTCGTAGAAGGAGTAACCTCTACATCCAAAAACAATGAATACCTTTTTCATGCGAGCTATGATTCTCTCCACCGATGACACAAAACTTATATACACTTCCATACTTGTTCATATAGTACTCTTTGTAAGGTTAAGTTCTGATGCAGCGTGGATCAATTGGAAAATAACTATTGTGTCTGTAACATTGACTATTTACTCACTCATTTGTCAAATCTAAACCATTTGGATGATAAAACAATAGTTAAAAATTTGTTAGAGAGAGTTGCAAGAGAGGATCCAAAGTATTTTCATACCAGATACTCAATTTCGATCTTACTCACTCTTATATACGAATGTTGACCATGCTGCACATAGTATCTATGAAAAATCACAATTTCTTCAACAAAAACTCAAATTGCTCTCTATATTCTCTCTCTTATAACTCTTACCACTCATTAATAAATATTGAGACCGTTGATCACATGTCTGTGGCTGATAGCTACCCTTGTGGGACTCACGTTCAGGAACTCTGGATCTAAACACTGTGACAAGCAGAAAACATTACTGGCCTCTAGTGATGAATGCACAATCCAATGATTATACAAGTCAGAATTTACATTATCATTTCTCAGATCCACTCAAACTATCATCACCTAATCTACCATTGGCAACATAACTTGTAGAAATAAATATATAAGAAATAAGCAAAAAATTACAAACTTATTAAAAACCTCTGATGATGATCAAACTAATTGAAATTCAGCTGCATAATCTTCAAGTTTTTTTTACCTCTCCAATTTTCCTTTCTTAGGTGGAAAAAGAGGAGGCAAGGCACTGCTTTTCACCTGTGTGCAAATTGGAACATTGATCATTGGTCTAATTCTAATAGTAGCTGACCTTGTCCTCTCCAACCCTTTCTTCAACCTCTTCACATGCTGCTCTTTACTCCTTGATCCATCTTTCCCTTCTTTCGCAGCTACATCCCCGAGCGAGCTCGCGGATGAGGATGAAGAAGAGGAAGAAGAAGAGGGTGATAAGGTTGAAGAGCGTTGCTTCTTCAACCTCAACAACTCTTTCCAAAGAACAGTGCACTTTGGTGGCCTTGGAGATGGGTCATCATCCACAAACCAATTATTATTCACTCTACTACTATCTTCCTTGTTGTTGGTCACTACCACCACTTCCTCTTCTAATTCCTCTTCCTCTTGTTCCCTTTCATCTTTGGGTTTGAGGCTGATTTTGTTGAGCTTCTCTAGATGCTGCATCTGCCAGAAGGGAAGGAGCTTCCCTTCAAAGAAAAGCTCATCAGCAGTTACCACAGTGTTGTTGTTGTTGCTCCCTTTGCTTGAAAGGAACTCAAACTCTGCATTTTTATGTTCCTTTTCTTGATCTCTTTCATACACAGGGTTTGGACTTATGGAGATGAAGTTATCATCATCTAGGAACTCAGCTGAGAAAGATATTCTAGGACTAGAAGGTGCATCTATAGATCTGGGGTTACCCTGAACAGGTTCAATGGAAACCATTTTTTTTCTGCTGTTCTGAGGTTGGAAGAGAAGAGAAGAGAAGCTGAAGTTGTGTGGAGTTGGATACTGTGAAGATGTGGTTGGGCTCTGTATCATATGCATGGGAATTGTGATTTATAAAGTAGAAGGGGGTGCTTTAATGTCTGTGATTTTTAATCACTACTTTTTTTAACTGTCAGGACAGTGAGATTATAAAAATCAAATGGTCTAGTAAACCCCAAACAAGTGACTTATGATTCTGTTTAGAATATAGGGACAGCACATGGATGCCTTGGGAAGTAAAAAACAAAACCCTTTTTCATTTAGCATTCTTTATAAGTTAGTATAAGGATATCTTTGGATATACGTTGTCACAAGGTCCAAACAAACAAATGTTACCATTCACTTCGAAGTCAGAAAGTGAACGAAAACATTTCTTATGGACTAAGATAAAAATTTGTCCGTGTTACACTCAACTAATATCTAAATACATACTAAACCCCTTTATCTGCATGCCTTTATTAGTAGTAGTTTGTTTCTTCCACTTTCCTTTCCCATTCCATGGGTTGAGGGAAAGGAGTAGAAAATTTTCAAATTTATGGAGGGTATAACCAAGTACCTTACATTTTTTTGGTGTAGTTACCTCAGTTGTCTTGCATCAGCATTCAGCATAAATAATTCTATACTTGCACATTCCCAAACAGATTTTACTATGGTCAATGTCATTGGAAAGTTAGAGTAGGTAGGATCCTCTTAACTGCTAAAAGGGAGAAAAAGAATAAAAACTGTTCAGATTAAAATCAAATTTATCTTAAGATTGAAAACTGCAAAGGGTAATTGATAAAACAATTTCTAGATCAAGTGAATGTATACAGCCATTTTTCTTTTAGATCTCCAACAAAGTACATAATGGTCTATGCAGGATAGAAAAACACACAAAAAGACAAAATAAAGCAGATTAGATTATTTCAAGTGATATTAAAGCTTAATCAACACATAAGCTTAAGGATCCTCATCATGTATTGAATTAATTAATCTGCTAGTCAAAGAAAGATAAGATTACTAATTTGACTCCCCTTGCATGCAGGGACTTAACATGGAGGAGTCCAAGCATGTGGCCACATGAGAGTAGTTCCAGAGCATGTGGCAACTGAGTTAAAGATTGAAGGGATATCAATGGAATGACCTAGTTACCCTCTGAACAAGTTGGTCACAGCTGATTCAGCTTGTTATATTTTCTAAGTGAAGGTGAGTTAATTGTCCTAAGAAAGGGAAAACAAGTTGTGTGTATCATGTTCAGCTCTTAGAAAAGCTTTCATTAAGATTTGGGCAGGCTCTAATTAATTCCTGACAGCTAATAAACTTTGGGTAAATCTTCCAATTATTACACATTGTACAATATCCTTGTGCATTCAGTGGTCCTCCCGTGGACTATTATTGGAGGAGACAATAATGTTAAGTGACAGCGGTGTGAAAAAACAAAAAACTTAAACATGTGATTTGTCCTTAATTAATAGGGCTAGGAAACTATGCAAATCATTACCCAAAGCTGAGAGTTTTACTACCCGATACAATAAATTTCAAGGACAGTTAACACTTTACCCTTTCTAATATGTAAGACATCTAAAGATGTTACATTTATAATTTAGCGGATTGCTTTTATTTGTTCTGATATTTAATTCCTTTACATGCTTCTTCTTAGAATTAGAATTGATTTTGATTTTAGAATCTGTGTGTGTTTGGATCAGCATTAGCATAATTAATTCTGGACAGACTGAGTTTATTAAAGTTGCGTGTGGTAAAGGTGATTTAAAATGATGTAATTTATGTTTAGATACATTTATAAAAAATGGTTTTTGTAGAACAATGTGATGAAATTCAGTTGTAAAATCTAATAATTAATTATGTTTAACGTAGAATCAACTATTTGTCAAGACAAATAAAATTGAATTTTGACCCATGAAAACAAATTTGCTGGGACACCAAACATCATCATTTTACTAGTTAGAATTGATTTTAATCAAGTAGAATTGATTCTGCTTTCCAGACATACACTCAATTGTATAAGTATTTCCAAACATGCGGTTATAAGACTTATCTAAAATTTGAGAACAGCATGCCAAGTTTTTAACCTCCTTGAGTTATTGTCATTTTTACAACTGAACTGCTACGTGTCAAGAGTTTCACCTTTGCAGCACATTCTTCCTCTCATTCTTGAGGTTTGCAGCACCATCAAGAAGGTAAAGATGAATGCTTTCTGATGCATTTTCGATCTGTTTCACTCAAGTAGGGCCCTTAAGGAGTTGATGCAATGTACCAGCCAACTTAGTCTGTTAACAGACAAGGGTAAAGAGTTATATATCAAGAACTTAGTAGTACCTTCCAATTCAGCTTATATGGGATAGTGAAGCATGTGTTGCTTGAAGAGAAAGAGGGACCGCAGTTTCTTTTGTCCTTTTGGCGCTTTGGAATTAACATGAGGGGGCTAAAAACTGAAACTAGTTGCAGTGTGCACGTTTTAAGAGGAAGGAACAGCTACAGTTTACAGAGAAAGACGCCAATGTGGCTGAACTGTACTAGGAGAAGGGACCTTACACCAATAAGATCACTCTATTAAATTAAAGAGGGTTCGTGACAATCACAGCTGTTATAAGTAAAAGAGAAACAAACACAGCAATGCTTTGATTTGACTAAGGCCCAAGTTATGGTGCACAAAAACTTAGCTGGATGTTATCAAGGACTGGTATTAGGTGGATTAAATAATGTTCTTTTCCTTAATTAAATGTCAAGTTATAGCCTTACATTTTTAGCACAAGCTTTATTTTGTAAGTTTCCTCTCATGTATTCCTCTGAATCATGGTTAGTTTATGAGTGGCTTATTTTTTATATAACTATAGACTATAGGTATCCTTAGCAGAAAACAATCATGTTCGAGTCAGTATCATCCACATCATGGTAGAATTAGCTTTCAAGCTTATTCATAAGTCTCAAACTTGAGAACTTATTAAAGAGAATCAGACATATACCATATAAAACAACCAGTATGTTTTTCCATAAATCAAGTTGTGGAACTCCCTGGATTCCTTGCAGTGGTTTCAAGCTCTGAACACAGTGGTGAGCTAGTTGTCCATCGTGAAGCACGACGAAGAAAATATCTGCATAAAACACTTTGATGCTCAAGTCAGTTTGGAGTCAAAGAGATAACTCAAAATCCAAGAAGAACACAATGAACAAATGAATAATGCTTATATAATTAAACGACATGCCTCCTGATATGAACGGTAGTTGAAGCATTTAACTTTAACGAAGTGAATAACTTGTGAGATAATGGCTACGCATAAACAGTCTTTAAGTTATTGATTGTGTCGGCTACGCTTTTGCTCAACGGATTATTGAACGAGATAAATGTTTGACCAACACAGTATTCACTTGACTGTGAAGCATCTGAACCGCCTTATAATTATTTGGACCACTACTAACACAATCATTATAATTATTTTATCAAAAGTCTAGATAAGATAATTACCATTCTCTTTTTTGCCCTTAAAAAACAAAAAGAGAAGATCATTGGTCTGTACTTGTCACTGCTCAAACAACGAATGGATGAATAAATAAAAAACAGTACTAAGAAAGATTGATCATAAATAGTTAATTGAATTAAATAGGATTTCGTTGTTATTTCTGGTCTTTAAGAAGGTGATGTAGACATGGGTTTGTTGAGTACTTCTTGTGTAGGGTAAAGCAGGAATGGCATCTAGAAATAGACATTGATGGGTATCCTTAAAGACTTATAGGATTAGGACAAGATCCACGCAACTTAATTTGGACAAAGCTCACTCAACTGTTTCTAACTTACTGTGGAGGAGTTAGGCTTGTTAGGAGGGCGTCACATTCCAACGTGAGAAATGAACCAACAAGAAACAACGTAGGGGACTCTTTTAAGACTTGTGTTTTCACTCACCAAAAACCTTCTATCTACAATTTGACTCCAATTCAGCTTTTATTAATAATTTCTTAATAAGAGCTTACACGAGTAATATAATTCGACAATGATTATTAATCAAATGCGGGCAACTTTAGGAACTTTATTTTTTAACAACATGTATCTTATCTTCTATTGAAACAATCATATCTATAAATTCTTGTAATTATTCTCTTGTAAACATTACTTTTTTTCTATTAAATATATTTTAAAAAATTATCATTCACCACACATGTGTTACGGTTTGAATGTCGAGTGCGTAGAGAAGCTTGGACTTCATACATCTTTAATAAAAAATCTCACGTTCAAATACTCCAATGAGAGTTTCAAGAGGCAATCTTGTTCAACGCGTGTGTGGTATGTCTTCTAAAAATTGAATTTTCGACTTCAAGGTTACGAACAATCAGTTTTAACAACTGCGATCGGCACTCATTGAATTTACCTTCAATTTTTTTATGATATTTAAGATTGGAAATTTCTTTTCAACTAATAAATTGTAATTGAATAAAAGTAAATGCACCAAATGATAAAAGCCAACAAGGAATACATCTACAATAGACATGTAAAGAAGTATAGTTTTTATTTAGATTAAGTTAAAAATACTATTCTAAGTTTCATCGAAAAAAATTTAATAGATGGAAAGAGTTTTTGGATGAGGAAATTCCGGTGTTTGATCACATCTTAGGTTTGTCTGATTGTTCATCGTTGACACCTCACATTATTCAATTCGTTGTGTTAAATCATTGTCATTTTCAATATTCAGGCGTTGAGCACGATCAACTGACAGTGTGTGTAAATCATAGTTATTAGCATTTTTAAGACAAAATCAAAATGTACACGAAAACTCTTATAGCTTACGGCATTGTACATTTGTCCCGGTATATGCCTATTTACATGATAATCGCATTATATCCTTTTAGGAGAGGGTAAGCAACACACTCTTTTGCTATATCATTGGTTCATGAGATAAATATGGAGGATATAAAATGAGTAGAAAGAAAAAGATGAAAAATAGAGTAAATTTGGTATGTTATTTGTATGGTAGAAATAAAAGAGGAATAATGAGGTGGATGATAAGAAATAGAAAAAAAATCATCAGAAGTCATTTTTATCACATAAATACAATTTACTTGCTGTTTATAACCACTATGATAGGAAAAGGAAAAAGCAAGGAGCATTACTATTCCTCTTCTTCACAAAAAGAAGGGATTTGGAAAAGTGTGCGGGTTTTGAATGTCAAAACCTGTTTAATTGCAATTTTTGAAAACTATATTTAAAAATAGTTTTTAAAAACTGTTTTTTAAAAGAAAAACAGAAAAAAACTGTTTTCCAACATTTAAAAAATTAAAATTTGAAAATTAAAAACAACCTGAAAACGTCTTTTAATTATTATGATATTTTAACTTTTAAAACTAAAAATAAAAATTATTTTCAAAAACAGGTTTTGTTAAGTAAATTTTTAAAATCAAAAGCAGTTTTCAAAAATTATAATCAAAGTGTTATCAATCTCTCTCAAGCCTCTTTATTCTCAAATCAAAGGGAGGTGGTATTGCACATTCTCACCAACCTCTCTTTAGTGTTTCTATCTACCTAACCATAAGGTAACGATAAGAGCATTAAAAACACACTCCAACATACTTATACTAATTGGTTTATTTTATAAAAAATTACCATCATTCTTAAAACGTAAGAGAAATATGTTGACTTTTTGAATACTATCGAAAAATTGGCCAAAATGCACACAAAATTTGTCACAAATGTATACTAAAATGGATAGAGTGACTAAAACTATTCATGAAAATGAGGGACTATTTTATAAATAAGGGACTTAAATCAATACAAAATTAAAAGGGCTAAAATCAATAATTCACTATTTTATAAGGACTAAAAATATATTTGACCATTTATGATATATATTATATATTTAGGGGCATATTCGATATCGAGTTTGCATCGGTATAGATAACCGATATTGTATCCATCTCATTAATAAATTGGTAGAAAAAATATCCATGAAAATGTAAGTCTTCCATGTTAGCACGTTACAAATTTCCATCCAATCTTAACATTAAGAATGTAACAGGAAAAAATTGAACCTTTAACTTTCCTGAATATGATTCGATTTTGAGTAATAAGATCCGGAAGAAACCGCCACTGCGTGTGTAAAAGAAAATCAAAACCATTATTTCATCTTCACTAGATTTGGTCACCGACCATAGTTTTGTTCTGAGTAAAAGAGTTCTTGCAATGCGCAATCGCTCCTTGGATTGCGTTCTGCAACTCTTCCGTGGTCGAAGTGTTAATGCCTGCGAACCCACCTCCAGAAGGCACGCCGGAGTGGCTCGGCGACGATCTTATCGACGAAGGGCAGCTAGAAACGCAGCTTCTCCTTCGCAGCAATGGGTATCTCACGTTTCCCGAGAAAGAATGAGAAACCGCGCGCTCTGTTTCCTTCGTGGATTCCTCTGTTTTTGTCAACAGAGACGACGCGGTCCTCCTCTGTTGTTGCTGTTTCTGCGATGACAGCTTCTCGTACAAAGGCTTCACCTTCTTGAGATACTTCCTGATAACCCCTTTAGCAGTGTTGCTCATGCGATTGGCAGAGGAGGCGGAAACAGAATCTGGGTGGTGGGATTTGGAATTGGAGGTGGTATTGTTGTCTCTGCGAAAAACAGAGGAGAATCTTGAGAAGGGTGCGGACCATGGAGATGCGTGGAGAGAGGTGGAGAGGGAGGAGCTGCCCCTTGTAGAAGAGCTCATCTGCGGGGCAGAGGTGATGAGTGGTGGAGGATTTGGTGGGTGAGATGGAGATGCTGAACTCGAAGTCTGAGGATGAGGATGAGGATGAAGAAGAAGAAGAGGAATGTGATGGTGATGGTGGTAGTGGTAGTGTGTGTGACCTTTCATCTAATTTCCATCTTCTTCTTCTCCCATTTCTGCATCATAAGCTTGGACATAAAAGGACATAGTAATGTTTGATTAATTATCTTTTATCATTATGTTTACACTCCTTTTAAGTGCTGATAAGAAAATTAAGTGAACTTTTAGAAATAGTTCTAAGTTCAAACGTCACACTTTTTTCAACATTTGAGTAAATATTGTGTTTAAACTTTACGTTGAAGTGGAAAGAGATGGAGAAAGGAGTGAGATATAAAAAAAAAAAGAAAAAAAAGATGTGATAAGTGATTTAATTAAAAAAATAAGAGGGAAGTAAATAGAAAATAAAAATGAAAAAGAAGTAAAGGTGGGAATGAATCAAAATTTCATTTGGGTTGTGACGGGGAGACCACTTATAGTGATAAACACTCATGTACACCAAAAATAGGTGGAGGGATGGTCACATGATGGCTTTGGTGTGTGGATAAGTGTTTGTTATTATCACAATTCACAACCCCATTTTTTCCACATCTTCCATTTTTATATATTTTTTAAATGTAAATATATTTGCTTCAAAAATGGACAACTCTTTAAAATTGTGCTGATATTTGAGAAAAAGAAGACCTATCATGTTTTCATTTTGTAAAGATATGGTGTGGTTGAAAAGCAATAAATCCTAGAATTGAAATAATTGCAATTAATTTGATTTGGATTTAACACACAACCAATTAATTAATAAATCTATATCAATTAAATTGGTTCGGATCATCGGATTCATCGCTCCATCCAATCCGATGAGCTCCCCTACCTATCATATCAAATTGTATTTTGTTCACATTACCAAGTTGAAAGTAGTTTTGCTCTAAAAAGTTAGACTTTACAAATTAGTTTAAATACTAAGTGAATATAATGTGAACAGATTTCTATTTCAACACATAAGAGTTTCATTCGTTTTTCACATGTGCCAACGAGAGGTGTATTACAGTACTGGAAATTTTCTCTGCCAATGTGTAAGCAAAGATAGCACTAGGTTTTAATGACAGTGGATCTCGTAGTTTTCATTAATAATTGATGAACAACAATTAATTTTTATAGCATTGAATTAATGCAGAACAGAATCTCCCTCTAACTTGTGAGATGATTTTGATTCAAACGAAATAAGTACCACGCTTTCCCCGGAGGGTCTTTGGCATTGCAGGTGGGAAGGGGCAGAAATATTGCTGTGTTTGCAAGAAATTGATTATTGATGGCTTAAACAAAGATCATCTACGTATCAATGAAGCATTTCTTGGCTTTCAATTTTACTAGCCAGTTTGGTGTTATACTTTAACTTTTTTTAAATTATGATTCAAAATAAAGAAAAAGAAGGTTATTCACCTAACAATGGTTGAGTAGACTGTGTTGAAAGGCCAAATCAAATTTAATTGTGATACCAGGGTCTAAATCACCAAGAGCTAATCTTATTGTTATGCTGGTGAGGATTTTCGGGTGAACAAATTCAAAATTTCAGATATACTAAAATTGAGTTTTTTTCCCATTGGGATTGAGACCTCATATAGGTACTCTGCTTTGCTAAAGGCATCCACTACACATTATATTTGCTTAAAGACCTTATGATATGTATTTTGAAATTTTATATCACATTAAAAATATTAGGATTTGGTTTAGATACAGCTACTTCCCCTTCTTCGCTCATCTTGGGAAGAGATGATGCAATAAAAATATATGAAGAAGGACCATCCTCCTGACAAAAAAACTTTTAAAATATCTATTCACTTACTCTTTTAACTCTTTGATATTAAAACAAGTGGTATCATCTTCTCGCTCAGTTATGTGAATTTTATCCCTATTCATCATAAATCCTAATAACCATTTGAGTATGAAAGAAATTTGTGTTAGGTCCTGAAAACAAACCTTGGACTTTTGGTACCAAGACAATTCTTCATGCATCAAAACCTTTCTATATTCTATGTGATGTCCCTATTCAGAAGATAAAGGATCACAAGTCAACAAAAAATCAAGTTTCTTATGCATCCCTTTGAGACGAGTATGAATCCACATTTTTCTATGAAAGAAATCGCCAAAACTTTCTTGATTTAATTTAATTTATTATTTACTAATTCACAATTCCACTAATAGTGCCTATCAGTATAGTCTGGTTTTTTATAATTATATATTTATAAAAAAAATAACTTGTCTAAAATTTGGAAAATATTTTAGAGGAAATCTATACAAAAATTATAATTATCTTTTGAATAATGTAGGTGGAAAGGTGGATCGGGCTGGACTAATAACACGATACCAACTACCAACCTGACCCAACCCAAACCAACTCAACTCATCTTTTTTAAAATGTGGATGGATGTGATGATCATTTAGATTCAACAATCCTTTTGTTTTCTTTCTGACCTCAATTACACGCTACTCATTCATTCCCTTTCATTCCTTCATTCTATTTCAAACCCTAATTCCAATTTCAAATCACCGATCTCAATTTCCAAATCAGATCGATCGTCTTCGCTGCCTACTCAGGTTTTCATCCAAATTATGTTCTCTCTCAATCACTAGGTTTCAGTTTCTGATTCTTTAATTTCAAAAATCATGTTCAACTAGATCTGCTTCATCAATTTCTCCGCTTCAAATTCTGCGTGACTGCCATCGGTTATACGATAAATCATACAGAAATTGCGTTTTTTTTTTTGTTAATTTGGCAGAGACAAACTGGATATTCAATTCCCGTAGTTTCTATTAATTCATATCAAATCATAGTTCGTTTTAAATGTTAATTAGGTTCGTCATACCTCAAATTCGCTATTAATTGAAGATTAGTTGCTGGATGGCCTATGATGAAATTGGAGCTCTATTAGTTGTGGTGGTTTTTTGCATGATATGAACAATATTTGAATGGAAAGATACAAGTGATTTGTCATGTCACTTTTCCTCAAGATTATATGTGCATGTAATTGTATTTCTATGTCTAATTATGTTGCCTTTACATGATTTCACAGGAACTATGTCTTTTGTGCGGAATTTACAAGCAGAAGATCGCACCTTACATGGCGGTTATTGGTACGCCTATGATGGAAACAACTTTTGCAACACCAATAGGAAAAGAAGCCGGAACAATTACTACCACGAGAATTATAGCATTTTCAATGGCAACCAGACGAAATTCGGGGGCCATGGTGCCAACTTTAACTTTTACGACGCAGACCATGCTAATTATGTCCACTATGATGTTGTCCAGTCATCTTTGAAAAGGAGAAAACACTCAGCTTCTGCTTGGGAAGAAAGCCAGAAATACTATCTTCCATTCACAGTCCTTGATAGTATCCCTTCATCCTGTAGTTTTCAATCTCATCCTACAAGGTCCAATGCTGATACGGATACCTCTACATCAGCTAGCTGCAAGCCTGGCTTCTCTATATTTGAAGATGATAAGCCGGTCTTTTTGTCAAGGGATGATATTGATAGAAACTCTCCATCAAGGAAAGATGGCATTGATGCACTTCATGAGACGCACTTGCGGTACTCTTATTGTGCCTTCCTTCAGAATCTTGGCATGCGGCTTGAGCTGTAAGACATACGCTACTGGTCACATCCTTATAGTTTTTTAAGGATAACTTTACTAACTATGTAATTATATTGTTATATATGGTCGTTTGTGGATTCAATCTTTGCCTGATACTATTTGGTACCTGCTAAAACTGTAACATGTTGCTTTGCAGCCCGCAAACCACTATTGGGACAGCCATGGTTCTGTGCCACCGGTTTTTTGTTCGCCGATCACATGCTTGCCACGACAGATTTGTGAGTGTTTACTTGTGCTCTAGCTGTAAATACTTGTTTTACTCTTCTTACTAAGTGCTTTAGTTAGAACCACAACATTCGTGGGATTTGTTCTACTACTTGAAATGCCCTGAAATTTTGTTGCTGATCTATATGATGGTGTCAGTTCTTGACATTTCATTTAGATTATTTTTGTGATGGTATGTATAATTTCTTCCTTCATGTTGCACCTCTATAGACAGGCTGTGTTTTTACTAATTTTGCACTTTGCTGCAGTTGATTGCTACTGCTGCTCTTTTTCTTGCTGGAAAATCAGAAGAAAGTTCGCGCCCTTTGAATAATGTATTGAGAGCATCCAGTGAAATCTTACATAAACAAGATTTTGCTTTATTGTCCTACCGGCTTCCTGTTGTAAGTACACTTCAAACTACATCATTCTTTTCTCTTCTGCAATATGTTACCAGTGAAAGACATGCAAAAAAGACCAAATAATAGCCTCTTTTAATTTGTATGCGGATATGCCCGGTATGTCTATAAATTACCCACGGGTATGGTTGTCGTCAATTCACCATAAGATTTTAGATGCATATAATCAAATTATATAACATTAGCTCAAATTAGTGAACACTTCTCTTGGACTGATTCTTAATTCCTTTTGTGATATAATTAATACCAGTTGAACTTTGATTGTAATGTTCATTAATATTAACTTATTTTGAATTATTTTACAGGATTGGTTTGAACAGTATCGGGAACGGTTGCTTGAAGCTGAACAGTTGATACTTACTACCCTAAATTTTGAACTCAACGTGCAACATCCATATGCACCTCTTACATCTGTTCTTACCAAATTAGGTCTATCAAAGACTGTTTTGGTGAACCTGGCATTAAACTTGGTCAGTGAAGGGTGAGTTTTCTTATTTTTCATACCTTTACTATTACCGTAGTGATGCTTGTTTGTAGCATTTATTTTTATGACAAAACTAGTTGGCTACAATTGAACTTGTATCTAACAAACTGACTGGAATGAAAAAACTTAGTCTAGGAAACAGGACATGGGGCATTTGGTGTTAAATCTCAAGCAATTAGCATGTCTTGAGGTCTGGAGATCTAGTGGCTGTGGAAGATGCCTCCCTTCTAAGTTTTGGTTCAAGATAGTGTTGATTCTCTCAATATTTTGCTTTAGCGCAACTTCTCTGCGTAGCTATTCTGTCATGGGATATTGATTATTTTGGCATGCATATAATTGCAGGATCTTCACAAGATTAGCGTGCTGGCATGTATGATATTCTTAGCTGGCGGATTGATATGCTGTTCATGGGTTTTGTTTTGCATCTGAAGTTGAACTGCTGATGTCTATTGGATTGCTTTACTCTGAATATGTCCCATGAACTTTTCTTTGGGCCACCTGAGAGCCCCAAGCCCCCCACCCAGATTTTCTGTCTAACCCTCAATGCCTTGTAGTTTATGCCGATATCCATTAGTCAAATGGGCTCTCTCTAATTTTTCATAATTGGGTGGAAGGAAGATCATAGAAGTAATTTGACAATAATAAAACAGGAAAAAGTAAAAAAAAAAAAAGGAGAGAGAAAGAGTTGCAAACAGTCTGAACTTGAAATATGGACTGAGTCTCTAATGTTCCTCAGCAAATTTTGGCTAATCATTATTTATTAATCAAAATGGGGCCTTTCAACTAGAGTCAATTGATTATGTAGAGGAGAATGGAGTTTTTTTCTGCTGCTTTTTTTCCTACTAAATAGTCTCTGCTGGTACTCTTTTATTTTTTAAAAATGGAAGGAAACCTCTCCACTTGGTTTATATGTTGATTTGGAAAAACTATTCCTGGGTATGAGTCTTCTTACAAAATTCTATCTTTTGAAGTGTTTCCTAATGGCCATTCTAATTTCCCATTTTTGGTTTTATGCACGGTGTCTTAATTTCCTTCTTAATTCTGACCACATTGAATTGTCGGTAGCTCAAATGGATATATTTAAACATGTTTATCCTCATGTGTCTTCAATTTTGATTTAATTTTATCCATTTTCAAAGTATAATTTTTTCACATGCATGCAATAGTTTGTTGATGTATCAGATAATGAGTTGACTATGAGAACTACCAAATAAGCAGATGTGTGAAAAAGTATTGGATGGTGATTTTCAAAATTTCATTCAATGTAGCACTGTTTAACTGTTTAACTCTTTAACTTTTTAGGAGTGCTAGCAATACACTTTCTTAAGCACACTCTTCTACACTTTCTATATGATTGGTCTATTTCAAAATAGTCAACTCAATAGTCCACTTTTTAATAATTGTGTTGACTTTCTAAATATATTAATCACATTGAATGTGTTCAAAAGATTGACTTCTACATTGCTCTTTTTTTTAGATGTTGAATACCTAGGACTTTTTTTTAATTGAAATTCAAATTTTAGCTTGATATTTTTTTTAATTTTAAATACTTTGCTCCTGTTAATACATCGAAATAGTTTTTCTTGTTTCTTTGCACATTTGCATACAATCTAGTTGTGAAGTTTGTAATGGGAATGGAGAGTTTAAGGTTGGAGTGTTGGACTGACTTTCATTGTGAACAGAAGAAAACAATTCAATTTATATACTTGAAACTTAAAGTAGTTTACAATTACTACTCTGGTAGGGAACCTCTGATCCACTCTTGTTATTTGTCCATGATTTTCTAAGGTCTTCCCTCTGTGTGAACCTAGGTTGCAGCCTAAATTACTAATGGTGTTGAAAATCTGAAATGGGAAGCCATTTAGTGTGAACCTAGGTTGCAGCGTAAATTACTACTCTAGCAGCGAACCACTGGTCCGCTCTTTGAAATGGTGTTTCACTTATGAAGTATATGTCTGAAAGTGTAGATGCTTGGCTATGAAATTCAATGATTTTTGTCTTACTGGTAATTTCTTGTGATTTTATGATGATGGTCCTTTATGTTTGTAGTCTTTCACTCTCAGTAACAAAAGCGATTCAAATCGTTTATTGAATAGTGCATATGGACCCGCCAAAAAAATTGGTTTAAACAATGTCATTATTATTTGTTTGGGGTTTGGCTAATGCATGCAATCATTTTTCAGAAAATGCATTTATAGCAGTATTTTTTTTCCCAGTAAATGCATTTAGTTTTGGTTTCATTCCATGTGCCCCAAAGCCTGTCTTGTAGATTCAAGCTCTGTACTGAAGCTTATTCACATTTTGTTTTCATTCTTCTCATCATTTGGCATCTAGCTTTTTTCTTTGGATGTCTGCAATAGTTCTTTGAAAATCCCTCTGGTTGGAGTGGTTGATCTTCATTGTAAATGTAAATTAAATGGCTCAGCATCTTCATGAAATGTCAATACTGATAGTACCAACACTGTTATCCATTCGTATGGAGGGTCTGCCAATTTTGAATGGGTTGTGTATAGATTGCTTCTTTATGAGTTAAACTGCTCAAAATGTTCATGAGTTAAAGGCCCTCTTAGTTAGATGGGTTGTGTACAGTTGTCCTCTTTACCCTTTTATTCTTCCTTTGGATTTAAAGATAATATCATGAACTTTAATTCATCCACAAAGTTTTGCACTAGTGCTATGGTGTTGTACAAGCAGCTGTTTTTCCTTTAACCCTTGTATTATATTTGAAGATAAAAATGTGGACCTTCAGTGCTTCAGAACCTTCTGTACACCTACTGTGAAAATTATAATGGATTCCATTTTCATTTGCTTGACATTGAATGAGGAGAACTAAAAATGTTGAAATTTTTGTCTCATGTTCTTTTTAATCCCTGTTTCACTTCAAAAAATAGTGCTAGACTGTTTAAACTTAGCTCAACTTGTACTTCTAATACTTTGACATCATGAGATTTGCATGTGGTGGATTTTTGGGAGTAGGGGGTGTTCCATCACCCTGAAATACCATTCTCCTTACCCACTAAGATCACCTTGAGGATCTCCCTACTGTTGAACCAAATTAAAGTACTGGAAGAATGTGTGATAGTTTTTAACCTCATCCTGAAACCAAACTTCATAATTTTGTCGTTTCTTCCATGCATACCAACTTTAGAAATAACACACACTACTGTACTTTGCTATAAAACCAAGATGCTTTTTGCTTCATTTTTTTCTTTTTGGCAATGATAATTCAATTTTCACCCCCTTACCTTTTTTTAGGTTTCACACTAAAGATTTTTAAAATTTCAGTTTGCATCTGCATCGAAGTTATGTATTGGATTTTGAGAGTTATTGAATAAGTTGCATTAGTTGCAAGTGTTCCAAATTTCCAACATGCACGGTAGCAACACTCTCCAGGTCAAAATATTGGGAAGAGGTGGCGTTGGCATTAGCCTTGAAAGATTTATTTGTTTGGAACAAGCAGTTTTCAAAGCATGCTTTCTCATTTTAATTGCACAAATTTCTGGAGTTTAAAGCCCCCACACAGCAGAGTTGGGTCTGGAAGTCTGATAAATTCTCTAAATGAGTGTAAAATAATGCTATAGTTTGGTACTCTTATCAGCAATCCTGCACAGATTCTGGCATAGTATACTTCCTGAGTTCCTGCTTTTATAGTTGGTAAGAAAAAGTTCATAAATTTGTGCTTTCCACTTGGTATGGATGTTGAATACTAATTGTATCATTTAGTTTATATTACTCATTTTGATAGCTGACATGATATTCTCATGGTGGGAAACATATGCTAAGTTGTTCAAGAATCTTCTGTTAGTGTTTCCTCGGATGGTTAGTTTGACAATTTATGTATCTCTGTGTGTTGAGCAATGCTGGCAATATTGGTTGGTCTGTGTACGGTTTTCTGAAGCTTTGAAATGTTGTGCAGGCTTCGTAGCTCTCTATGGCTTCAATTTAAACCCCATCATATTGCGGCTGGAGCTTTATATCTTGCTGCCAAGTTTCTGAATATGGATCTTGCTGCTCATCAGAATATCTGGCAGGAGTTCGAGACAACACCTTCCGTTCTTCAAGGTACCGTTCCTTCCCTGTTTTAATCATCAAGTAACAATGTTGGATTTATTATTGTATTCTGAAATATTTGTTTAAGTAGTAATAGATAAATGAGTTGCAGTTTGATTAGAATAAGATTGACAGATATAAATTTAATTAGGAAAAATCATGCACAGGAAAAATTTTAGCAATCTTTTTCATGTTCCTCCTGTGATTTCGTTTGACTCTAAGTCTTGGAATTTCTTTTTAATGTTGTCATTTTAGACTTGAAAGCTAGTCTTGGTTAGAAATGATAAAGAAAAGTGGTTTTATATCTTGTAAGCTCTTGAGTTGTCAGAGGAAGTTCTAGTGAATGTCTGACTGAACTTGAGTGTTTATAATCTGCCTCGAGTTTATATTGATATCGATTCCCTCATTGATGCAGATGTCTCGAAGCAATTAATGGAGCTCTTCTAAAATGTTGCAAGATTGTAGCATCCTTCATCCTTCTTAGTGTAGATTTTGAGTACCATTTAGGTCAAAATGTTGCATACATCATGCTTGAGACGGAAAGTCACGGATCATCGGTGTGAAGGAAGTTTGATATATAGTTTGGTGAGTTATAGGTTTCTAAGTGGTTTCAACTTCTTTGTGAATCCTCTGCTAAATGGGATCATGCTTTGCATTCATTTTATACTTATGCTATGTAATCTATTCTCAAGGGTGTTAGAATTAACACCCCCAGACCCCATTTCTGCACCCCCTTCCCATTCCGGGATTTTAATCCTAGAAGCCAAATATTCCAGGATTTGATATCTCGAAAGTAAAATTTCCGGGATTTAAATCCCGGAATGCAAAAATGAGAGGGTGTAAAATCTTGTTTATGGGGTGGGAATTCCAACACCCTATTCTAAATGCCAATATAAGTATACCAAAATGGCGGTCGAGTTTAGTTGCGCACAGAAATTTATACCTTCGAATGTACAATTATCTGATTCAGATGTTAATTATTTTTATTTTTTATCCATATTGTTTGTGTTGGAGCGCTTGATCAATGACCAGGCCCTCACTTTTTTATTTTTAAAACACATGGAGGTGAAATAATAAAAATTCTATATATGAACATTTGGTTTCATGAACCAGTGTTACTGACTGGGTCAATACAACATCTGTGTCATATTTGCATATATTTGTCACCTGTTTCACTAATTCTGCAATGTGTTTAATGTTTGTCATACGTCTAGAATTGACTTGCATGGACATTTCAAATTCTTGGAATCTTACCAACCAAGCCGCTTATATTGACACGATCTTCTAAACTTATTAAGTATTTATTTAAATTTGTACACTTGACAATTCAAATTCTTGCTATGGTCATATTGTGCATGTAACATTGTGCGACAATCAAGTCCTATGGATTAGAATAGTGGTAAGGAATCTGATGAGGTTGATATGAATACCCTGAATGTTAACATGGGGCATTTGCTATAGTATGCGTTGAAATAGATCTCAATGTCCCAGTCGATGGAAGGATTTTGGGTAAGAAACCTTTAGTACAAAGTTGAATATGAAAGCTTGCATTTATACACTCTAGTTGTGGTTGCTACGGTCATATTGCTGGTGCATGTAAGATTGTGCTACAATCAAGTCCTATGGACTAGAGTAGTGGTAAGGAATCAAATAAGGAGTAGCATAGAAATTCTGACTCGCAACTTCAGCAACTTGACATATAAAGAGTGTGTTTCTCACAGCAGGGAGGGGGTGAAGTTGGACAACCATCTATATACCTATGGGCTTGGTCGGATCCTCATTTGCCTCATATAAAAATATATATTAAAAACACCATAATAATGATAGCAACTCAGTAGTAATATTTAAACTAGCCAAATTATCCAATAATAGCAATAAGAATTTGTAGTTTTATGTTGCTCATGTGTAGTGCTGCATATTACCATACATATCAATTAAGACAAAACTTTGTAATTTTATTGAGCAGTACTAGGCACGTAGGCAACAGCAACATAGACTTAGACACTTGGTAAATAATAAACCAGAACATGAATATCGGTTAGCAAGTATTAAAAAAATTATACTCTGTTGTAATGTTGTGTGAAGGGGCTCTGTTTATCTGTATGTAATAGAAGAGAAAGGGCCCCCAAGATGGGTGATTGTTCGCCGGAGAAAGGGAATCGCTCAGGGAAGATGGAGGAAGAAGAAATTGACATTGAACCAGGTTGCTGGAGAAAGAGAACCGTTTAGGGAAGAAAGAGCTGACCAATTGAAGGATTTTGGAGACGCAACTCGTCAGGAGATGACGGTGGCGCGATGGAGCGCAAGGAGATGGTTGGGTGTTGTAACGGCATAAGCAAGGGGGCAGTCTTGTTCTCACTTCTTACTCACTCAATTCCGTTTCAACAAGGAGAATGGGGGAAAGCTTCAAATAAACCCTAAACGCTCACTTCCCAAAACTACGTTGTTTCACTTAAAACACAACTCATTCACTAAAACACTGAACTCGTCTGTGAACTTGTGAGTTTGACCGAGTTTAACCGAGTTCACTAGAAAATGAGATTAAGCCCGTTTCAACTCGATTTTACTAACTAGGATCGTAAATCGGTTGAATTTACGAGTTAAAACCCGAGTTTGATAACCATGCTAATGAGTAATCTTAATGTGATATTGTTTCGTTCGGAAGTCAAATGGGGTGTTTATAGGCGTAAGCATATTTTAATGCTTGTGGGTATACTCAAGTGAAATATACTCTTCATGGTGGAGGATATGATAGTTCCTTTGAACTATAATCATTAGTGCAGACAATGAGAACTGTGATTTTTAGTATAAATAATGAAAGTTAATTTTGTTGGTGCAAACAACGTAAGTGGAAGATGCATAAATTAAGGGGGAGCATAATGTGATGTGGTATTGACTTACACTTGTGCACCATGAAATCGACAAGGTAGAATTTTTTTCATATTGGGGAGATAAGTAGAGCCTAGAATGAGGAAAATATGCACCAATGGAAATGCTTTTGCTTGTCGCTTGTACTAAAAAAATGGCCAAAAGTTTTCAACTTTTTTCCATAAAAACACGAAAAAAGAAAATGGCTTTCGATTTCAATGAATGGTTTTTTTTTTATCATGTTAATTGTTAGTAAATTACAAATGTCTCCCCTTAGAATTTGAACCCTAGCCCTTTCACCTTCAATACCCGTAGCACACTTGGTCATTACCTCCTCCCTTAATAAATAGTTGGTTCATGTGGTATATGTTTAACCTTGTTTAAGCAAAATCAAGTTCAAGTCTTATAAATAGAGAAAATCATTGTTAGTAGAGTTAGTTTCATCGTAATAATGTGGATGGTCTTGATTCAAATATGATTAAAGAATATTAAAGAATACATGTAATTAAAATTAAAATTAAAATAAAAAGGAGAACCATTGGTTGATCCCTATTCTTTTTGGATATCTCCTAGAAGTTCTATTTTAGACAATAAATATGTTGTTTCCATTAGTTGCCGACACCAAACATCTATTCTCTCATCCATTTCGGTCGTTTTTGAAAATGAATTTTATTACTCCTTTCCCTTGGTTTCAGAGACAAGTGCATTTCGATCCTTTCCCTTGGCTTCATCTTGGATTTTGAATCACGGATTACATTAATAAAACTATTTTAATAAGAAATTTTAAGTATTTATTATGTTTTGATATTGATTTCATGAAAAATTAAATACTAATTTAAAATGAAATAAAATAACAATTATTTTGATTAAACAACTCATTGAAGTGTAAAAAAACAACAACTTAAGTTTCAAAAAAAAACAAAAAACAAAAAAAAAACAACTCATTGTAGATTATATTAATACTAATTTAATTTAACATGGAACCATAACACACGTCATAATATAAGAAAATCTGAAAACATGTGACATTGTAAAAACAAAAGTACGATATGATTTTGTGAGAAAAAAAGTGAAAAAATAAATAAGGTTACTTCACTTTAAAATCTAAGAACTCACATTTATTACCTTAGATGATATCATATCAAATAGGCTTTTGGTTTGACTGGAACAAACATTATCAATCGTTTTAGTCTAGAGTTAATGATAATGAAGTTTTGATCTACCTTTGTATAAACTACCCAAATGCTGACAATGACAAATGGCAAATTGACAATTTGCTAGAAAAAGATACTGAAACTCTAAAAGAGAAGTAAAAGTAATATATATAGTCCAAACAGATAATGAGATCTTTTTCTTTTGGGGTATTAATATTTTGGATAATAAAATGAATGCAGCATATCCATGAAATAATAATAATAAGAATAATAGTTCACACTAACATTGTTGTGCGTGCCGCTTCTTCCTTCTTCTATTTGCTTGTTCTTCTTACATACATGTAATATATCCATCTATCATCACCAACCTCTTTTCTTCTCTCCTCACATTTCTCGTGTTTTCTGCATCAAAACGCACGCAACCACTCTCATACTCATAAACGCATCAAAACGCCAGCCGCAGATTGTCGTTCAAGTCTCATGGACCCCTCACCCGCCGCGCAACGTCGTCTCAGGGCCATTCACGTCCACCTCAACGCCGCCGCCGACGATTCTCCCTCGCACCTCCGATCTAACTCCACCGCCGCCGAGTTCGTCTCCGGTACTCCATCTCTCCGCTTATTTCATATTTTGCTTTAGCTGATATTGCACCTGTGGGGCTCACTCAGGAAATTGGGTGGATCATGATAAGATACTGATTCATTCTACTGTGTGTGAAGGATCCGATTCGTCTTTTTTCTTAAAAATTTGGAATTGGAGAAAAAGAAAAAAGGTACAGAATTTTAATTATTGGGTTAGTGGGGTGTCTAAAGTTTTGTTCTTTTGGAGGGTCGGTCAATGCAATGGTTTTACGGGTCGTCAATATCCAGAAAAGGGTTTATAGACTCCTCGTATTTATAGTGCAGAATAATGTGCGGTTATTGGTTGGAAGTTGTTCCCAGAGAGGGAGAAGGTTCTGGTTGTCTCCCTTTTGATAATAATGATTGCTGATTGGGGGGCTTTTTTTGAATGGGAAGTACTTTGTCGTTACTATAGAGGTTTTGGTGAATGGACTGTGGAGTGACACTTAGAATTGGGGGACGAACCTGAATGGTGCTAATATCGGTTCCTAGTTGCCACTTCATTAATATTGGTTTTCTTTTATTAATTTTATTTTGTTTAATTCTCTAGTCAGAAAGGTGGAGTGGTGTAGAGTTGAAATTTTGGATAAAGATTTACCTATACTTATGATGAATCTGTCTGGACTTCCTACACTTTATTAACAGAGAAATACTCAGATTAAGTTGGATGATCTAGACCAATTGCATCAAGATTTTGGTTGTTAATTGTTAATTCACTGTGATAATCACCTATTAATTAATCATCTTATTGGCCTCCTGTACCCAACCTTGGTGCACTAGGCTTATGTAAGCATTTATTTTCTCAATAAGACAAATCGCCCGGAGTGTAGCCAGATGTAACAAATGCCATTGCTATCTATTTTGCTCCTACATCTCTGAATTTTATTCAGATTCACTTTACAATTTGTGGAGACAGTGAACAGGGCTAAGATTCAAATTGGAATGTCAATTGTCATTGTTTGGTAACGCATTCTGTAGTTTTTGAATTTAAGAAAATGAGTGTAGAAATGGCAAACTGGACTAATTCTATTCACGATGCTGTCATTTGTTGAACTTTCACAACGACTAATGACTTATGCATGTCTTAATAGTAATGGTATTATGTTATTACGTTACCTAATCACCTTCTAGCAATTACATTCTTTGTCAGCCATTTTATTGATATCCTTAGTTTTGATCTTTACTTCTGAGCAGAACAAGGGTATAGTGTCGTACTCCCAGAGAAATTGCACACAGGAAAGTGGAATGTGTATAGGTATGCATTTTGCTATATTTTTTTTTTCAGCTGTCATGCACAATTCTAGGGCCAAGTCTCTGACATTGTTTGAATTCCCTTTGGCAGATCCGCACGTTCTCCTCTGAAACTGATGAACAGGTTCCCCGATAATCCTGAAATTGGTACACTGCATGAAAATTTTGTGTGAGCATTACTCTTTTTACTCTGCAAAATTTTATTTATTTTGAACTTCATAAGTTCAATGAGTAATCTTAATGAGCAAAACGTTACTGAGAATGACTTTTTGTGCCTAAGAAATTGATATATATTTTGCCAAACTCTATAAAATAGCCGTGCAGTTGACACTTTTCGAGACTACAAGTATCTGGGAACCCGTGTCCGTGTTGATGGAACAGTTGGAGAGTAAGTAACTCAATTATTAACCTATGAGGCTTTTTGGGCTCTTTTTTTCCCATTCAAATTTATTTTACATACTTCATTATTTCCATTCTTCTTGTACTCTGCAGGTACAAATGGATGACATATGGAGAAGCAGGTGCTGCCCGGTCAGCAATAGGTTCTGGTTTGATTTATAATGGAGTCCCAAAGGTGAAGGCTAAACTATTCTTACATGGTTGATTATTATTTTACTTTTCACATTACATCATGTAACCATTGATTTACATATTCATTTACAGGGTTCCAGCATAGGGTTGTATTTTATTAACAGACCTGAGTGGCTCATTGTTGATCATGCTTGCTCTGCGTATTCATACATATCCGTTCCTTTATACGATACTCTTGGTATGTTGTCTATCATTTATCAGGGATTATATTTCTTCCATATTAACCACAGCCTTACCTTTAGATTTAACAGGAAGAATTTGCTTGCTCTGTAGGTCCTGATGCTGTCAAGTATATTGTGAATCATGCTGTAGTACAAGTTATATTTTGCGTGTCTGAAACATTAAATTCAGTAAGTATATGCAAGCTTCAACTTAAAACTTAATATAACATATCGCCTCCGTCACCTTCAAATTGAATACTGTTGAATGTCATTCGCCCTTTTGATGACTTAAGTATGATGCAACTGCAAATACTCAGCATTGAGTATACTGAGTCCTAAGTGTAAGGTTTCTTGGCTTCCAGACTGGTTTATGGATACTCGGCTCACAGTATCTCTTCTGAAACTTCATCTTGGTCACATGTCCTTGATTGCATGGCACCCAATTTGAGGTCATGAATACTAGCGACGTCAAATTATAGATGCAATGAGCCAATGATGAATCCTCCTTATGATATGGATCACCTTGCTTCGCATCTTGTCTGACACTTCTTTAGAAACAAGTACCCAAAGAATGGTGACTATAACCGCCAAAGGAGTAAGCTTTGTGCTCTTTGTGCTGTGAGTGCGTCTTGTATAGAGAAGAGTTCCTGAATCTTTTCATGCAAATTGAGACATACAAAGCTGAGTGCGAGCCTCGGTGCAATGGTAAGGTTACTGCCATGTGACTTTGCGGTCACAGGTTCGAGCCGTGGAATCAGCCTCTTGCAAAAATGCAAGGTAAGGCTGCCTACAATAGATCCACAAAGTGGATCTGGCCCCTCCCTGGACCTCGTGCATAGCGGGAGCTTTATAGCACGGGGTTCGCCCTTTTTGAGACATACAAAGCTGGGATTGTGTGACTGAGGAAGATAGTTGGATGGATATATCCTGTTTTTGCTTACTCACTTACAATTGAGTATTGGGTTTCAAACAAGGATTGGAATCCTGTATCTTACAAATCCATACATATTTTCTCAATTGTCTGTTTGGTTTGGAAAACAAAACGAGACGATTTGAAGAAAGAGAATGGTCAAATGGGCAGTATAACTTGGCTACATAAGTGAATATCAAGCTGCACTTTTCATCTAAGCTGTATAAGTATTTTGTCTTGACTATGACTTATTGAAAGTAATAATGTCACATTCAAAATAAAAGATTGACTTGTTCAACAAAAATGTAACTATTTCTAATTTAAGACAATACTATAACGGATTGAGTGAAGCGAGCAATCTCTAAGTCCAACCTGATTGGAGGTACCCTAACTAGAACATAGCACAGTCCTGGTATGAAAAGGATTTCATTTTGAGCTTAAATCATAATAGGCTAGGTTTATGAATTTCTTTGTACCAAATAGGTTTGCTAAATAATAATGAAGCTAACCATTGCATTCTCAGTAACCTTGCTCATTAGTCAGCAGCCACTGTTATCTAGAGAATGGGAACATATGAATATTTATCCCAAAATCTTATTTGCCTCAGAATTCAAGTTTCTGTTATGACAAGTTGGTGTTTCATTTTAAAGCTTATAAGTAAAAAAAAGTACGGATCATAATTTAAAAAATTGCTGAATGGGATGATAGCATTTTCTTTTTGGGGGATAGCAGAAGAGTTTTTGCTATATATATTTGTAATTAGCATCAACTTATTGGTTATCCTATGATAAAATATAGAAAAAAAGTAGTCCTAATCTTGCCCACTTTTGTTTATTTCTTTAACTAGAGTATTATATACAATTTTCAAAATTTATGTATCATGTCATCTTGCCTCGCAGTTGCTGAGCTACTTGTCTGACCTTCCAACTGTCCGTCTAATTGTGGTATGTGTGAATTTATGGCTTATGTTCACAACTAAATGTTCATTCATAAAGTCCATGCTAACTTTTCATAAGTATGCAGGTAGTTGGAGGTATGGATGATCAAATTCCCTCACTTCCATCATCAGCTGGTGTTCAGGTTATTTCATATTCAAAGCTGCTTAATCAGGTAATCTAATTGTACTGTCAAAGAATGTGGATTTTGTGGAGCAATACATAATGTGTTCATACTTCATACTACATTATATTATATGCCTCCCAAGAATTAGTTAAGAAGTGTTACTTATGTTGTGCTCTTTTTATCTATTTACTGTGATCTATTAGTTCTAAGTTTCTTTTGTAAATGGTGTTGCAATTGATTTGATCTGCGGTGTTGCAATTGATTTGATCTGCTGGTATTTATAACTGTTTGTGGTTTTGATTTAGGGGAACAGCAATCTTCAACCCTTTTGCCCGTCAAAACCTAGTGATGTTGCAACGATTTGCTATACAAGTGGTACAACTGGAACCCCAAAGGTGTGTAAGTTCCTACAAAATTATGGTTTACCTTTCTAGGTGGTACATTATTCCCCTAAGATGCTCTCTTTACGTATAGTAGCTGTATACAGAATTTTTTTTCATCTTTCTACTCAACAAATTTTGGACAGGGTGCTGTCTTGTCCCATGAAAACTTCATTGCAAATGTTGCTGGGGCCTCTTACGATGAAAAGTTCGGCCCTTCTGATATGTGAGTTCGTTCTAAATGTATATGATAGTCGTTGCCGTTTTTTTCTATGATAGTTTATTCTAATGTCTTTACCATAGTTTCTTTTGATTTTCAGTTACATATCCTATCTCCCTTTGGCACATATTTATGAGCGAGCAAACCAGGTCATGAATGCATATTTCGGCATTGCAGTCGGATTCTACCAGGGGGTGTGTATCTTAAAACAAAATAGACTTGCTCTTCCTTACATATGTCATATGATTTTGAATGAGCTTATACTTTTCTGAAAATCAATATTATAATTTCCGCTTTAGATTTGTTTTGATTTGATCTGGTGCTTATTTATAGCTATTTAGATTTTAAATAAGAGAGAAATGAAGGTCTCTCTGACATTAATACATTATACTGTAGCATTAGGAGCCCATTTAATATTTTTGTCAGGCTAACATGTTCACATTCACATACGCTCCGGTTCAATAAATGCATTGGTTGGCTGCTTCACAAAATAACATTGTTTTATAATAGATTGGTATGCTTCAGTTCTGTCTGGAGCTTTTATACTCCATGTATGGATTATGAATGCAACCTAGAATGTAATTTTTTTTTTAATAATAGCTGCCTTTTTCTGCTTGACTGTTAGACTATCTTATCTGGTAATTTAATCTTGTTATGTAATATGCTTTAGTTTCTCATGCTAACTTGTCAAGCCAAGGTGCTACCTTGTATAATGTAGTATGGTAGGTATTATGATGGTTAATTTTGTTTCACTATATATATCCTTTAATATTTCATATAAGCCTGATATTTTCTTCTTAACCTTTGCGTGCAGGATAATTTGAAATTAATGGATGACCTAGCTGCTTTAAGACCTACTATCTTCTGTAGTGTTCCTCGCCTATATAATAGAATATATGCTGGGTAGAATAATCAATACTTGTACTGTAATTTTTGAACAGTTCATTCACTTCATGTATACTCATTGTGCTATTCAATTGGATTTTTCATGGCAGGATTATCAATGCTGTTAAAACTTCTGGTGGTCTGAGGGAGAAGATATTTAATGCTGCCTACAATGCTAAAAGGCAGGCACTATTGCATGGTAAAAATATATTCACAATGAGCTATCTTTTGCATGGCATATAGTCATATAGCAATTTTACCTGAATTATTCATTTCATTCTGTAACTAATATGATCACTTTTGTTCCCTAAACGTTGATCCTAATGGCATATATTCATATAGCTGTTTTACCTGAATTATTCATTTCATTCTGTAACTAATATAATCACTTTTGTTCCCTAAACGTTGATCCTAATAAGTAATGATATTTGCTTTAAACTAATTCTCCTACTCTTCATTTGTCAGTGGTGGTTATAGACTCCCTGTTCTTCTTGGGTAGTAATATCGATGGCTGGATTACCTTTTACACAGGACACAGCTCTATTTATTTAGGGGGACAGTGGTTGACTCTCATATTTAAAAATTGTTTTTTGTCTTTTAATTAGCAGGAAGTTGTTCTCTTTGGATCATAGACATGGCTAAAAAGTTGCAACTTTTTGTTTAGGCTTAACTAAAATTATACTTGATATGGAAGTAAGCTGTTGCTAAGCTTGTGTGGTAGTTGAAAGCATTATTACCAGATGTTGATAATACATTGTTACTGATTATGTTTTCGAGAAGTTAGCATTTTTTTGCTTCTTTGTATCACCTTCAGTCAAACTCATGCTTCTTTGTGTTCGAGTTTCGTCCTTTGTATTGAATAAAATTTAATAATCAACTGCTATGGTATGGCTCTGATTGTGTAAGCAAAATTTGTTTCTTAAGGCCAATTCTACTTTCCTACCGAAGTATAAAACAAGTATATGACTGATTAGGCATAACTGTAGTAGTAGTTTGTGCAGTTGTGTACCCCTGTCTGTTCCAACTTTCTATGGACAAACAGCTTGAGGCTCAACTTAAGGCTTAAGCTAAGTGTGTCACAAGTTCCTTATATTTTGATTGGAAAACGTCCTTTCTCACAAAATATCAGTTTTGTAAGAATTCACATCAATAAGTTATTAAGAATGGTTACATTTTTGGAATAAGGTCCTAGATCCTGTGATACAAATATAAATCCCATATAGATCAAAGTATCCTGGAACGGGGTGGCCTTTTCTGTTTTCTTCTATTGATTCCACCTTTTGAGTGGAACCAAAATATAACATTTTTATTGTCATTATTTTGATGGTTTGAGCTTTAATTACTTTCTCTTTCTCTCGACCTCACCCCAAGGACAATGCCTCTTTATTTGCCTTTCTTTGTCTGCCATAGTATTATTTAAAGAAAAACTAATTCTCAACATCCATATATTCATTTATTTCAGGCAAGAACCCATCTCCAATGTGGGACAGATTAGTTTTCAATAAGATAAAGGAAAAGCTTGGAGGACGAGTTCGTCTTATGGTGTCAGGTGCCTCTCCTTTATCACCTGATATCATGGAATTTTTGAAGATGTAAGTTTTGCATAACGTTGGTGTATACATTACTGAATAGAATTGTCCTTCTCTTATTATTTTCAATTAATTTTTTCGTGACCGAATAATGTGCGAGTGTGACATCTATTTCACAGTTGCTTTGGTGGGCGAGTGACTGAAGGATATGGAATGACTGAGACCACTTGTGTTATAAGTTGTATTGATCAGGGTGACAACCTTGGTGGTCATGTTGGCTCTCCTAGCCCAGCCTGTGGTGAGTAATTTGTATAAATTTCACATCGCATAACCTGCTGCATATTAATTATCAAGGTAATTTACCAATCAACTTGATCATGAACTGGTCAAACTGTACTATTTCCCCTTAGTTTTAACATCACCCATTTGTGGTTATTCAAAATGTTGTTAACTTTTCCCTTAGTACTATTGACTTTAAGGGCTAGACTATTTACTTTATTTGATAAGTGGTTTGATTAAAACTTTAACTGGATTCTCATCTGATTCATTTATGCATCTGCTTGTGCTGAATTTGTAAGTCTAATTTATTCATGCTATTGAGCTTCTGTGGGGTAACTTCTCTCATTCAAAGGACCCGAGTTATCATCTGAATGGCTATGTGAAAGTTAATAATAATAATAATCAGAAAAGGGGGATTTGAACACTTGTAAAAGTTGAAGTTTTGTCTTTTTCTTCTTAAGTTTATTTTAGCGCTTGTAATGCCTAGTGACAAAAGTTTTGTTCTTTTATCTCAGAGATAAAACTTGTGGATGTTCCAGAAATGAACTATACATCTGATGATCAGCCCCAGCCCCGTGGTGAAATTTGTGTCAGGGGTCCCATTATTTTTCAAGGTTATTACAAAGATGAAGCTCAGACGTAACGACCTTGCCTGTTCTGTGGTTCTTACGATTGAAATTTACCTTGTCCTGTTTCAAATGACCTTAATTTGAATCAATTTGAGCAGGAGAGAAGTCATTGATGAAGAGGGGTGGCTGCATACAGGAGATATTGGGACATGGTTACCTGGTGGTCGTCTCAAAATCATTGATAGGTGAGACAGCAGTATATCACCATCCTAATAATAGTCCACATTATTTAGCATGAAATACGGCTTCTTAAAGTACCATCTATCAGTAAATTGCTGATAATAACAACCACCAAAGCATTTTCCCACTGATTGGGATCGGCCATATGGGCTAAAAGATGTCATAACGTTCTATCATGGATCATGCTTAATGATAGACCACTTAAATCAAAATCTCTTTTAAATTGATATTATCTTTGTTTAGTTTGTTTGCCATGGTGCACTGTTCAATGAGTAAACTTTAGTGGCATATTAAAGTGAACGTGCTATCTTCCACCGGTGCTTTGTTAAGTGAATGATATTGTTATAAAATATATAACTGTTTGCTCCCTTTATTTATATATATTCAACTTAAGCAAGATGAGCCAGAAACATGACCTCTAGCTTCCTGTCTATTTTCTCAGCTCATTTACAACATTGACTGATTTTGTCTAGCATATGAATCAATGCTTTTTCATTTCATTATAGGAAGAAGAATATCTTTAAGTTGGCACAAGGCGAGTACATTGCTCCGGAGAAGATTGAAAATGTATATGTCAAATGCAAGTTTGTGGCACAGTGCTTTGTATACGGTAAGGGATAGACTACATTCTCACAAATTCAGCATGTGTCCATCTTTCTCTCTCTCTCTCTCTCTCTCTCTTCCTTTATCCTTTTCTAGCTTGCTGATGCTTCTTTTTCCTTTTGTAGGTGATAGCCTGAATGCTTTTTTGGTAGCTGTTGTCTCGGTGGATCCTGATGTCTTGAAATCGTGGGCGGCTTCCCAAGGCATAGTGGTAGTGTAAACTTATTGGTTACTTTAATCTTATAAAAATTCATCGTCTCTTAAGTTGTTCCATAGACATTTTGCAATTTTGCTTAGTTCACGCTGCTTGTTGACCTGGTGATCGAATATGTGTCTCTCAATACCATGCAATGAATTGTTACTTTGGGAGATTTACAATTTAGGATATCATGGAGAGCATACCATCAGGATGGTTAAATAATCATGTGGTTAAAAATACTCCCTCTTCTTATTTATAAGTCACTTGCAACTAATTCACATGGATTAAAAAAAATTAGTTAAGATTAGTTATTAGTCTCTAATTTATCAAAAAATATGTTAACTTCCTGTCATGAGCCAACTATCTCAAAAGCTTAAGCTGTTTGATGGTTATATATTATACTTCTAACACGCCCCCTCACCCAAGAGCCTATTGCGCTTGAACTTTGAAGCGTGGACAATGCATAAGCCCACCTTGCTGTGTGTTCAAATTCAACATTTTGTTAGAATAATGGGGGCAACAAGGATCGAACTCTAGACCACTCAGTCATAGAGAGTTTGACTATGTCATGAACCAACTATCCCAAAGGCTTAAGCTGTTTGGTGAAGACTAATGAATGGTGTTATATTATACTGAGTGTTAGATAATTAAATATGAAGGATAAATTGGAAAGAATGGAAACTTCCACATGTTGAAATTGTGTTTATATCTTCATGTATGTTAAATAGCAGGGACCCTTTGAATATTTATGGAGAAAGAGATAGATACAATGTTTCACTTGACTTACATTGTGATGTGACATGAGATGATCCTAATCAATGACTTATAAATTGGATTGGAGAGAGTATTTAATGATGGTTATTATGTGATCCTTTCTTTCTTTTTTTTTGGGGGGGGGGGGGGGGGGATTATAGTTCATCCTAACTTTGAAATTATTTTAGTTTTATTCCTATTTGTCATGCATGTATTTGAAGCATTTGGAGCATTCTCGTTTGGATATGTTATATGCCTTTAGTGACTCATATGATGTAATGAATCTCAAATTGCTTTGCATCATGCGATATATACATAAATTGGTGTGACTTCATGTCACCTATACAAATTGTATGATTCGACAATTCGTCATTGTTTTCCCCTATTGCTTTTCTTTCACCAGTTTTCATAAAAAAAAAAATAATTGAAAAGCCAAATAAGCTTAAATCATCAACTGAAAGCAGTTACAGAATTATTTAATTGCATTATTTTCATTCTTTGGAAAATAGACTTCACATAATTACTTCCTCTATGCATGTTATTTGGTTGTTCAATTGCTCTGATTTTATTCTTCTGAAACAGAGAATGCTCCCTCTATCCTAGCCCAAATATATTACATATTTGGACCTAACATATGACGATGTCAACATGTTAATCCTTTGGCAGTACAATCACATATCAGGGACTAATGCGCCTGATTAGGTCGAAATAGGTGATTTCTTTAGGTTAGGGACTAATTTAATGGACATGGAAAATGTTAGGTACAACATTGAGGGTTTACTCCATAATTTAACCACCTTCGAATGAGATAAAAATTCCATCTTGAAATACCTTAAAACCTAGTATATCCTCCGAGGTTCGACAAAATTTTACAGTCTGTGTACAACTTGGGGACTTTTTAGTTTTTATTATGTTAAAATAAGTTAGGCCTGGGTGATTTCTATATCAAGAAGAATCCAGTATTTTTATCGAAGTTCAAGGGAAGTTTATGAAATTTACTCTACTTATTTGATTTTGCTGCAGCTTGTTTGTGTTAATTTATGAAAGCATTGTAATATGATAACTGATTCTCGTTTTTTTTTTGGGCATGGGGTGCAGTATAATGATTTATCACAACTTTGCAATGATCCAAGAGCAAAGGCAGCTGTCATGGCTGACATGGATGCTGTTGGACGAGAAGCTCAGGTAAGTTGTTCATTCATGTTACCTATACCTTGTAATTTGGTCTCATCTCCAACAATATTATTGAACATTTGTATCTTTAATTGATGTCTTGTAGCTTAGAGGTTTTGAATTTGTAAAAGCTATCACTTTGGTGCATGAACCATTCACAATGGAAAATGGTCTGCAAACTCCAACATTCAAGGCAAGCATTGTGTCCTTAAGTTATCTGTTTTCACTTCAACCTCTTATGTGGCATTAAAGCATGTTTTTAACATGTGCATTTAATTTAACTTTTCAGATTAAGAGGCCTCAAGCAAAGGAATATTTTGCAAAAGCAATATCTGATATGTACAGTGAGCTCTCAAGAGCTGATCCTTCTCAGAAATCATTGTGAAATTGAGGGTCTTCCAGGAAGTCTTATACATCTTTGTACCAGAAAAAGAAAAATAAAGATAGGTGACTAAGAGTGAACTTCAAGCATTCACATAGTAAGGTGACACACAGGAAGAATCTCATTGGAACAACGATCCTGCAACTTAAATGTATTGTTTCATAATAATTATGCTTCATAGTGTTTGAGGGATGTTCATAGTTTTCTTTTTATTAAATTTTATTTTGTCTATTATGGCAACCATAGTACTTGTGTTTTATTATTCTAATTGAATAGCAAAAGTTATTGAATTGTGTCCCCTTAACTTTTAAGTGGGACCGTGGCGTGCCTTGTTGGTAATACTTGCACCAAATAAACCAGCTATCATCATCATTTACAAAGACCACGCTTTGCTTTGCTTTGCTTTACTGCGGCGTTACCTGACCCCGCCACCGCAACAATATGAGCCATGTTCACATGAATGCACTCACTCTCTTATAACGAAAGGTCAATGGTGAAAGATCAACTTAGGGTGTGTGGTTTGTACGTATTTTTGGTCAATTCATGATGAATGTGTTTTTAAACGGAAATACACTGTTTGCACCTAATTTTGAGAACTCTATATAGAACTATCAAAGCCTGTCAATGTGACTGAGCTAACCCAATTTAACACAACTGGTTGATTTGCTAAAATATGGACTTATATTTTTTTGGATTAATTTAATTCGCTAAAATGTTCGACTTGCTCGGTTGATTCATCTAACCTAGTTTTAATTTACATATATTAAGTAAACGGAATCAAGCAAGACCTAAAAGAAAAGATAAAATGAAAGAATTATATTTAATGTTCAAATATATTTCTATTTATTTCAACCTAATGTGATAAATTCACACAACCATAAAATCGTACTACATGCTAATTAAAGGAAAGATATACATTGCAATATATATCCATTACATAAAGAAAGCCATAAAGGACCACAAACCAGGCTAAATTTAGAAAACAGTGTCCTTAATAAGCACAGCTAGAGAAGTGCAAGGACTGCCATGGCCAAACCCATGGTACCAAAAAGTCCCTTGAGAACAACCAATGGGGCAGCATTGTTAGGAGAAGGTGCAGGTACATTAAAAGTTGGAGAGGCCAGTGATGATGATGATGATGATGATGATGGAGATGGGGTAGGTGCAGCAGCTGTAGCAGCAGAAACACTGACCACATTAATGTCAACCTTCTGTCCAGCTTGACAGTGGCCAGGAACTCCACAGAAGAAAAAATGGTGACCATGATTTGTTATCTTTATGGAGTCATTGCCTGTTGTGAAGGTTGCAATAGGAGATGATGCATTGCATGTCTTGTACATGGCATGACTCACTCGCATCACATTGTGGAATTTGGCATTGTATTCAAATACTGACAAGTAACACACAAATTAAATCCCCATCAATATCATTATTAGTAAGATGATGCTCTATAGTGATTTTGATTTTAATGTTCATGAAATTACTAGCATAGTAGCATTTCTAAAGTGTCCATGATAATGCCAACCGACAATTCTTTGCATGTTGTTTTGTTTCTTTGTACTCGTGCAGAGCACCGGAGAGACTAAAAAGTTAAGGCAATTGAAAATGGTGGGTCATGCTAGTTCACAACTTTCATAAAAAAATAGTGTATAAAAGGTCTCTAGATTTATCTCAAATTATGAACCAAGAAAAACATAGTTTACATGTTAAAAAATTTGACCCAAATTAGTTTTTACATATAAGAAGCATATTGTTAATTACATGTATTGAACGTTAGTCTTAAAACCTGTAAAAACATGATTCATGTAATCAGTTTTTAGTATGGTCCATGATCCACGCTAGAACTTCCCCGATAGAAAGACAAACCATGAGATTAGAAATCAAAAAAATTGATTAGCTGAGTGAAAATTAAATGCGTATTTGGATAGACAGTTAAAAGCAATGGTGAAATTGAATTCACAGTGTGTGTACGATCACAAAAGCTAAGGAATATTGATTCTCTCCACCGTTATTTTAGCTCGTTATGTATCCAAACATGCAGTAAGTCTAAGTCTAATGCATAGCCTTCCCTAAAACCATATTTATCGTAGCAGTACAGAGTAGCAGAATTGAAAATAGAAATGCCATGGAAGTGCAATGGTGGAGAACTTGGAAGCAAAAAAGGGAAAGAAATAAATTTTTTCTAGACCCAATTGAGCCATGCTAGAAAAAAAGGGTATCATAAAATGTTGTTTGTCTTCCCATTTGAAAACAGGGCACATGCAGAGCTCTTGCAAGGACTTCTCTTCCATCTTCCAATTTTTTTCAAATTCATCTCAAAATAATGAACTAAAACCAACACAAAAACATGAATAAACCATATATGCAATTGGAGTTAGAACTCACTGATAGTGTCACCAACTTGGAAGTTCTTAGGAGCAGCCCATTTCTTGTAATCAACATTGCCAAGAATAGTCCAGCCAGCAGAGTCACCAACCTTGTGTACAGCTGCATGTGAAACCTGCACAGCTGCCATCACCACTATGAACAGAACCACAGTTCCATGTACAAAAGCCATGGCTGTGAGCTATGCAAAAGTGATTAACTGATTATAGATGCTTCTCCTTGTTTTGTGTGTTTTCATTTTTCAAAGGTAGATGGGTCTTTATATATGGTCTTGACGACCTACCTGGCTTTGAGGGTGTTGGAACTTTAAGAGATTGGTAAAGCTAATTAATAGGTTACAGACTTGCTGTCTTTTTGTTAATTAATACTAATTGGTTTGATCAAACAACGCATAATAATATGTTTAATCTCAACGCATTGATGGTTTGTTTGGATAATGGCGTAGCGGTAGGGTGACTCATAACTCATGACTACTTTTGGAATAAAGAAAATTGAAAAGTTTGTCCAAATAGTATGGTACATACTTACATTTGTGACGGTTTTTGACTGACATATTAAAAACTATTACAAAATGTGAGGAGTTTCATATAATAGTTATGACTTACTTTATCTTTCAATATATATAAATATTTCAAAATAATAAGGTGATGAGCAATTTCGTCTCTTTTTTTTTTCATCTCTTTTTTTTTTTTCATATTAACCATACCTCTCATTCATTTGCGTTTTATTCATTTATACAAACGGGCCTAAACAGTATAAGAAAAACTTTTCAAATTGAAAGTGCCATTTGATTAAATAATATTGATTATTGACAAGATATTAATTTTCATGATCTTCTATGTCATATTATTTGTAGCTCAGACAGTGTTGGTAGTGGGTATTTTTTGAAGTATGGGAGACTTGAAAGGAAAGAAAATTCTACTATTTGCTGCACTTTGTGTGCTACAGAAACTTGGAGGTGCCGTGATGACCCTTTTGTATTTTTATGCCTAACAGATGATAGGTGAGTATCATCATAAATGGCAACCACCATGCCTTGTCTCAATTGATTATCACATTGCTTTGCACATGAGACAAGCATTAAGCATAGCACTCACTTTAACGAACCTTCCAATTGAAAGCTACCTTATCACTATTTATTGTGTGTCTAAATCAGGTGATGATCAATTCTCAAATACAAAACAAAGTCTTTTACTTGGTAAAACTTGTTTTCATTTTAACACCCCACTTTTATTTTATTTTAAAAAAAATTAACCATTGTCACATTACTTTACATGATGTGATCCCATGAGGGATAATTGCATTGACAACACATGTTGAGTGTGGGAAAAGAATTTTCCAATCTGATCTCCGCACAATACACTCGAAAATGAATGAACAGTTTTAACTGTGATTAAATTTTAAATCTGGAATACTTGACATCTAAAAGGTGACTACATACCGGGTGGTTTATACTAAACATTACATAATGTGGTTGTTCAGTAATTTATTGAGTCATAAATTAGGATTCTCTCATGTCATATGATATTTTATGTTTATCTTTTTCTTTATGAAAACCTCCAAGGGTCTCAATATTTAATATGTATATAAAAAGAAAGATAAATACAGAATTTCATGTGAACTTGAAAAGATGATATGATCCATTGAGCCATATAACACATCATGACTCATAGCATTCTAGCCCTCCAAGCATGCATCCAGCTTGATTAATGCTCTTCAATTCATTTGTCAGTTAGGTATATTTTCCACTTCCAATCAAAAGCTATTGCATCAGAATGGTCCTTTAACATGAGCTATTCCTTGTTTTGCAGGGAAAAAACTAGTTAATGAACTACCAAAACTAAAGAAATAATATGATAGGACTAAAAGAAAGGAGGACATGTAAGAAGTTAAAAACCTTGTACGTATTATAGGCATTACAGCAATGTTACAAGGTAGTGGAATTACAATATTACAGGCATAGGCCATAACATAGTGAGAAATGATAACTTGGTTAGCATAAATAACCAAAGCTAACCATAATACTTATTTGACAAAACAAACTATAAACATAAGCCAGAACAAAATCTTAGACATTTTCATTTCTGGTTGGGCCTTTTCCATCAGCTGCTTTCTCATCTTTAACATAATCATTTTCAACAAACCTCTTCCACAACCAATGCTGCTTCCACACCCTCTCTGTCATATCTTCAATGGGGACATTCTTTGTCTCGGGGACAAGGAAAAGCACAAACAAGGACATGACCAAGGCCCACCCAGAGAAGAAAAAGAAGATCCCAAACTTTAAGGAGCACATCATTGAGAGAAAAGCCTGTGCAATGAGAAAGGTGAAGGCCAAGTTGACACAAACCGTGACACTCTGCCCCGCTGAGCGAGTCTCCAGTGGGAATATCTCACTCGGGATCAACCAACCAAGAGGACCCCATGACCACGCAAACGCAGACACGAAAATGCACACCATCACAACCACCAGCGCTGCAAAACCTTTTGAGAGGTCATCAGAATGGTCCTTCACCTTGATTCCTAGCACAATTGCTATCACCATCAGAGACAACAACATCTGAAAACCAGCTTCTAGTAAGAGCATTCTCCGTCCAAGTTTGTCCACTGAATAGATTGAGACAATAGTGGAGAGGCAATTAATAGCACCAATAATCACAGCACAGTAGAGGGAAACATCGTTCTTGAATCCGAATGTGTTGAAAAGAACCGGGGCATAAAACATGATCGCGTTGATGCCAGTGAATTGCTGAAAAATCTGTTTTTATCATCAGCCAAATAGAATAAGATCAATCAGTAACAAATAAAATAGCAAACATGTTGCATGTTAGGAACATGTTACAGGACATAACACAAACACCTGGAGGGCAATGGCAATGACAAGTTGGGGACGGTTCTTGCGTTTGAGGATGTTCCTGAAGGGGTGTTTGACTAGCTTAGCCACACGAGTAGCCTCAACAAGGTCCAAGAACTCAAGCTCAATGTTTTCAGTGCCGCGAATCTTCTTCAGCACAGCTCTTCCTTCTTCGATGCGACCGCGTTCGATGAGACTGTTTGGGGTGTCCACCACCATGAATGCTCCCAATGTGAGGAGCAGAGCTGGGATGCCTCCCAAACCCAAAGATAGCCTCCAACCCCATCCACCCTTGATTCTATCAATTCAATTGTGAGATTAGTTAAACTTAAACTCGTTCGAAAATCTCAATGAAGTCAAAGTCGTTTCGTTATTAACACAATTCATTCATGTGATTCCTATTGATTGTAATGAACACTTACTTGTTGGTGCCATAGTTGACAAGGTTAGCAAAGAAAATACCAAGGGTGACATCAAGCTGGAATAGTATATTCAATGCTCCACGAATTCTAGGAGGAGCGATCTCTGAAAGGAACACTGGCACGGCCTATCAATATCATCATCAAACATACATTAGTGAGTTCCAAAGGCCAATTTCTTATCAATCTAATTTCAATTTTCATCCTCAACACCACTAAAATACTTTATAAATTGCATTAGACAAAAATCAGCTTAGCTGTGTCATTTGTATTGTATCACTTAAGGAATCAAAGTTAAAGTCCAAGTGATGACTAAAATAATCAAATCAATTCATTTTTGGAATAATAGAATAGTAAGATGAAAATCTTTATATACTCCTGATATGTCTTTTAAGTTAATTAATAGTTTCCTTTTACATTAATGGTTGGGTCAACCCTACAGGAGAGATTCTAAATTAAAATTGAACTAAATTTGGTTGCAGTAGTCAAAATTAAAGAGATTCTTAATTATGATTTAATGAGACAAAGTGCAAGGTGTACTCCATCAAGAGTCATAACTCATAAAATTAAAACGTCAAATAGTAAGAATACTTTAAAGCCAAAATGTTAGGTTGGAGCTGAAGAATGGCTAAAGATCTTTTGTGGATGCCAAGGGAACCTTCCTGCAACTTTCACATAAAACTTAATATTAATTAGTTGATCATGTCAATGTAATGGTGATTAGACACTAAGGCTTAGAATATACTCCATACATATATATATATATATATCCCAAAATGGAAAAAAAATACCTGATTTTTACGTGTTTAGAAAAATAAAATATTAAGAAGGCAACTCATTCTATATATAGGGAATTAATTGATGAATTCTAGAGGCATGCATATGCGCACAACGTGACAATGCCCTTCCTTTATATTTTATTTATATGATAATTATATTATTCTTTAGGTTGGTCAGATACGGCGGATCTCTATATAAATTATCAAAAAAAGTAATATAATATATATGATATACACCCACCACAGCTAATAAAAACTACAAAACCTATTTTTGTCTTCAACTGAGGCACACAAGGATCTCATATCGGCTAATTAAGTTTTTGACTCATGCAACAGCATGTTATACACCAAATTGCATTAGTTAAACTATACCAGAGATCAAGTCGCACTAGTATATTCTTTTAATTTTGACTAAATACCATGAACAATCCCTAATGTGGCTCTAAATATGTCACATCATATGATGTGTCAATTGCAATACCTCCTAGTCAACATTAATGAGTGAATCACATATACAACAAGCAATGAGAAAAGACAATAATGCATTTTAATTCCTATCATAGTGGATATGTCGGAAATTGTGTTTAATAGAGTATGTTATTGGTTTATTTAGAATCTGATTTAGGGATGGTAAGGGGTGAATTTATTGGATACCTATAAAAATTACTGTCGGATAAAAACTTATACGAGGTTGGGTATGAGTAAATATCCATAAAAAGCAATGGACATGAGTGTAGCCATACGAGTATGGGACTATAGTAACTAACCCGCCTAATACCGACATTTATTATTATTATTGTTGTTATTATTATTATGTATTTATATACACACATAGTTGGTAACCTACAACTTTATGACTATATTAAAAAATTAAAAAATTATAAATTTAAAGTTCTAAATTTCTTGCATACTCTTCTTAAAAAAAATTGTACGTAGTCGAATGATTTTCCTTGTTTGAGTATTGAGATAGTTTTTGCATTTTTAATTAATGCTTTTTATTTATAACCGCAGATATATTTTTGTTTTCTATTGAAAAATGAAAAATAGTGAAGATTTTATTTTATTTAACTAAATTGCGGGTAGTGGATACATGTATATGTAAAGTTATGTAGCTACCCCCTGAGTACGAGAATAGACATTCAAGTTGTTAACCATGCAATCATGAGTACAAATAATTTTTTAGAGTGTGGGTATGAGCATAGGTACTATAGTACCATACATAAACCCTACTCATTGCCACTGTGGTTAAATAACTTATGGGATAAGTTATACAATCACTTTAATTAATTAATTAATATGACTATATGGTATTCTCACTTTTCTTTTATATCTATTATTACTATTTTATTTTGAGAATATTTTTATTCTTATTTAGTTTTCACTTTTAAAATTTTAATAAAATTTTAATTATATTTTATTAATTGGAGAAAACTGATCAATTCTATATGTGCAGTTTTTATTGTTACCCAATTAGAATATGACACGTGAATTGAAAAATAGTAGTTTAGAAAATTATCACAATTAAGTTAGTGGATAATTGAATTTTTTATTAGATTTTTATTAGATAACGGCACAAATTAAACAACACTCAAAATACTGCACCTAAGTTTTATCCTTATCAATTATACTCTTAACATAATTGTTTAAGTCACTCAAGATAAATATCAGGTAGAATTATTGTAGTTTTAAGTGGTTCAATGATATTTTCACTTGATAAAAACTTTAAGACACATGTCAAAATATTATTGAGTCACAAGTTATGGTGATTTTACCTAAGGTATTGGTAATGGTGATAGAAAAAGTGAAGAGGTAAAATAAATAAGGGAGATAATTATTATAGAAAACACTAGGAAGTTTTTTTTAGATAGTAGTTAGTACTAAATTTAATAAAAATGAGAACACTAATAATATTTTATACTTCATTCGTTCATATTTATAAGTCAGTTTTTGTGGGAAAAAAATTTGTTCATAAATATAAGTCACTTTATAATTCAAATAAAACATTTAATATTTTTTTGTCCAAAACTACCCTCACATTTAATATGAAAGAGATCATGAAATTTTGAAAATGTTAACTTAGAGAAAGAAATTCATAGGAAATTAAGTAATGGTAATCTAGAAAAATGAATAAATTATTTTATAAATTTATTACTAGTAATTATCTTTCTAGGTAAGAGAAATAGGTAAAAATAACTTCACATAGGAAATAGGAAGGGAGGGAGTAATATATGTGTATGTGTTTAAACATTAATGTGGCTAATGAAAATAAGAAAGAGTAAAAAGAATGGTCTGTTTGATTGCAGTTTTTGAAAACTGTTTTAAAAACAACTTTTAGAAACTATATTTGAAAATTGTTTTCCAAAAAAAAAGCAGAAAAAAATTGTTGAATGAAATGTTTTCCAGCATTTAAAACATTGAAATTTGAAAACTAAAAACAGAAACTGAAAACATCTTTTAGCTGTTCTGGTATTTTAGTTTTTAAAACTGAAAACAAGAACTATTTTCAAAAATAGTTTTCAAAAACAGATTGTGTCAAACAGGTTTTTAAATTTTTCAATTTTTAAAAACAGAAACAGTTTTTAAAAATTGAAATCAAACAGGCCTAAGTAAAGTATAATTAACTAACCTGGTTAGCAAAACCAACTCCACAACCAAGTAAGATCCTGCCAACGTAGAGCATGGCAAGGTTTTGAGCAGCAACATTAAAAGCAACTCCTCCGATGAAGAAGAAGCCAGATACCAACATGGTGAGCCTTCTACCCAGCCTCCGGGTGGTGTAGGAAGCAAAGAATGTTACTGTTAAACCAGCTAGATACAGAGACGATGTGAACAGTTGCAGCATTTGATTGTCGTATTTGCAGTAGTTGCTGTTAACTTCTTCCTCTTCCTTTGTCTTTCTGAATACCTCCGGAAAGAACTTCTTCAAGAACTGTGGCATGGATGTCACACCGCCTTATATATAATAATATTCAATCAAACACGCCATTAATCCAATGAATAAAAGAAGAGACAGCAACCATAAACAGCTTAAACTAGAGTAAGTTAATTAGACAAGCCCTTAAAGATTTATATTTACACTTTTTAAATATATATGATCCCGCAAAGCACTGAGACCTAAAAAAAAAAAAGCAATGTCCTAAAAAACATGGTCAAGAAAAAAAAAGTTTAATTTCATTGAAACCTACATCATTTAAAGTTAAATATATTGATAACTTTAAATGTAACACTTTGAAAGAAACAAAACTTTCATTTTTAATTTACAGATATCATTTTCTAAAAAGTATTTTGCCCACAACTTAAGCACTTGTTTGTTTTAAACCTCAAATTTCATTTGTGGTTAGATGGAACTTTCCTCAAATGAAGGAATATGTTAAGTGCATTTTTTTACATATTAAGTGTATGTTTGATTTTACATTAATAGTGTAACCGTAGATATAATTTCATATATCTTAAGGTATGGACTGAAAAGTTAGAATTTCCATATTGAATTTAATATGAATTGAAGAAATAAAATTTTACCAAATTAGTTGAGTTAAACGAAAATTCAAATATACTTATATGTTTCTTTAAAGTTCAAAAAAAGAAAAAGTAAAAACATGTTATCTCAATCAGTAGTGATTCACAGACTATTTTTACATGTCTGAACACCTATTTTGTAGCGGTTTTAGACCGTCATAAACTGAAAAGCTTGACAAAAAGCATTTTGTAGCAGTTTAAATTAAAACTGTCAGAAACAAAGGTGTCATAATATGTTTTTATTGTTTCGTGCTTCAGATATGTTTTTTCGTATCTGAATTCATGCATGTTAAAGTAGATGAAAGACAGAAAATAAAATCCCATGATGAAAAGATCGAAAAGTGGTAAACTTTATGGTTTTCGGTAGATAATCGTGCATGGATGAGGTGAAAAAACACAAGCAAAAATGTTTCATTACCTGAAACACCAACGTCATATCCAAACATGAGGCCTCCGGTTGCAGCCATAATGCATGAAATGATGATAATGGGCGTTATCTTTGCCTCAAAGTCTCCGGCTCCGCCACTGCTGCCAGTGAAACCTCCTCCAGCCATGTATTTCCGATCAAGTAGCTAGTATTCACTTCAATGCCTTTTCTTTCTGAGTCACACATGCATGCACACAGCACCAAAGTTGAGATCGATGAAGAGTGACTGCACTAGTGATGAGAGTGATATCTTCTTTGGTTATGGAAATGGTGGGTGGGAGAAGAGCCAGTGATGATGGCTTATTTATTTAGGCTATTTTTGGATTTATCGAAAACAATATATAGGAGGAATCAAAATAAGTTATATAAATTGTGTAATTATTCAAAAATTACTTTGAAATAAAATGAAACGATGTAAAATATATTTTTATTTCTTTTTATTTTATTTGAGATTTAAATTATGTTTCCTTTGACTTTAGCGGCAAATGAACTTTACAAATTATATATTTATTAATCTTTTTATTAAGTCTTTAATTTTCTTCTCTTAAAATGAATGTTTATTTTATTTTATTATAATTCAAATTAAAATGTGATATTTTATTTAATGATATTTCATTCATCATTGCACTTAAATTTTTTTAATTTTTTTTATATTTAACTTTTGGAAAAAGATGGACGAACTAGTCCTCCAATTTATCATATTTGTACTTGTTACGAAATATTTTTTTTATGAGAAAATATTTGGGTGAACTCGGTTCTGGTCACCACCACAAATTAGAACATATCTCCGAAACTATAGGTTGCTCACAGATACACTTACAGACAACCAATACAACCCTCATATCGGTAGTGAAAATGAACACATAATCATTTGAGAAAAAATAACACACCCTTACCAATTGAGTTACATGTGTACATAAAAAAATATAATATTTATTACATATTATTCACGATTTACTTTTCATGTGTCCAAAATAAATTGCATGAAAGTCATTTTCATTTGTAAACCAGGTTTGTCTTGGTTCATAGTAAGCAAAATCCTTTTCAAAAAGAAAATAGTAAGCAAAATCTTAATTTTGCTTCTTTTTAATGAGAAAGAGAAGATATACAAAATTCCAAAAAAAAATTCGAAAATGGTATGGGTAAGCTCACCAAAACGGATTAAAATCTAGTGTCCTTAAAATGATGCTTATTTCATGCTCTACCGATGAGATTATACAAAATCAATTAAAAATCATTCATTTATGTAAAATTATAAATATCATATTTATATAATTATTTAATTGATATGACCTAATTTCATTGACTCGAATCCCATTAAAATTTTTTTTTGGGTGGGGTGTTTACATAGAAATGTTAGAATTTAAGTAAAGGTAAAATTGCTAATTAATAAGCGTCAGTAAATTGGAATTAAATTACATCTCTCTTTTACTTGTCTCATTTTCTTTCACTTTTCATATAAATAACAGCTCAATAATGTTTTACTCTTTAGTAATATTTTGTTCTTTTAATTTTTCATCTATTCATTTGATTTGAATAGGAAAAATAAAGAGAAATGAAAAACAGATAAGTTTGATAGATTAGGTATCAGATTCATTGGGCGCCACATGTTTCTAGTACTGTCCATTTTGTATTTCTTTCTAAATAATCTTAAAAAAACTTACACTTGTTTTTTGTTTAGTCTAAAAAGTTGCTTTATAAGTATAAGACAGATGAATTTTACAAAAAATAATAAGGCAACATGACACCTCTATTATTTAACGTGAGAAATCCATCACTATCATTATATATTAACAGACTTTAGTCCTGATTCATAACATTGATGAAACTTTAATAACACATGTTACTTTAATTTCTACTATGGAACTCTTAATATTCCAATCCAGAGTACGCTTCACTTGGTTTAGGCCTAATAGACTAGCCATGAGCATGCTTGACAGATTCATGGTTTCTCACTATTGGCTCTTGGCATGGTTGGGATGCGTTATGTTTTCCCACAGGGTCCTTGATGGAAAGAAATCCCTCCTTTTAGCCATGTTTCCAAAAATTGATTCTCTACAGGATTTTTAGGAAATAATTTAAGTAATGAGAACCTTACTAATGTGTTTAGATAAATTTAGAAAAACTGTTTTTATCTTTCTACAATCACCCCTACCTCCCTCTAGATTTTTCTTGAAATAGTTTAAGAAATGAGAACCTTACTAATGTGTTTGGATAAATTTAGAAAAATTGCTTTTATAATGAGTTAGGCAACTCCATTTATGCAATTTGTTTCAGTTTTTTATTCTGTTGTTTGCCCTTCTTTGATTGATGAATGGCCATTCAAAGTAAGTTTCTTACATTTTAGTTCATTTTGATTGCTTCATTATTAATATAACTGGCCAAATGGTGCAATGTTTGGAGATAAATTCAAGATGATGGGGGCCGAGTAATGACATTCATGATCCAGAGCGGTTGATAGCACAGCAACTTCTGCAGAAGATTCAAAGCAATTTATACCATTTTTAAATGTGTCAGTGAATAAAACCTTCATGTAATCTCTTGATTAGGTGTATTTTGATGAATATGTTGTGATTTGTAAATGTTAGCTGCACTTTTTTTTGGCAAAGCAGCTGTTTCAATATTTTTCGCTGAAAAACATGCCAGTAAAGTTGATCGCTTCTTATCAATAAAAGCAATATATCATTAGCTTATAGCAATCTGATTTATGACATCGCCATAAGCTCTTACAAAAGATAAGAAACACATACCGATGTTGGAAAAGGAGCTACTGAGTTATTCTCAATTGGGAGGTACCTTTTTTGAATTTCTTCATTCTTCATTGCATACATGTTCGTGTAGATAAGCATATTGCATATATGAATTGATAAACCATATTTGAGACAGAACTTTGCCATTGAAACAGGGTTGGTGGAAGGCTTTTGTTTTGATATTCACATAAGCTATCACATTTTCTCTTATGGTTTTTAATTAAGAGTGGCATATTTATTATGAAATTTAACTAAGTTAGATGCTGAAAGTCCTAGGAGAACACGAGTGATCCTAACTAAAGTTGATTTCTTTCATTGATTATTGTAACTAATAGTGTTGTTAATCTAGTGATTATTATTATTCTCAGTTTCTCTATCCTTTGTTATGATCTTGATGTGTTGTTAATATGAGGTATTGAATTTTTTGTCTGTTTTAAGGTTAAAATTTTATCCCTTCTCATGCTCAATCACCAATTATCTTCCTCTTGGTGGTTTTTTTTTCCTTCCTTCCTTTCTCCTAATTAATTTCTTTGCTTTCTAATTCTCCTTCATTTCCTTCCTCATGTTCCCCATTAACATGCTCTACCCACAGAAAGCTTTCATTTGGTACCTTCTGAGTCATATCTTTATTTTCTTATTTAAATGGGGGGACAACATAGATGGCATAAGCAAAATATAAAATAGGTCCTAAATCCTAACCTGTTAGTCTCCAAATGTTAATAGTAGTAAGCAAAATGAAGATTTTCTATTGCTCTATACTAACATTAGGAGAAATTTGGTCTGTTGAGGTGAGCAATCTACTCGAAAGTGTAATGCTTAGGCTGCATCTTTATTATCTATCAAAATTTCAGGTTTCAAGGGTAAATGGACATTTGATGCTAAAGGAACTAATTAAAGTGTTGATCATGGAGAATTTTTTTTTTTAAAATGATTTTAGATTCAGCATGAATGGTCATGAACTTCTATCTTCATTGTTGAGAGTTAACCTTGGTGTTGTGTATTTGGATTGTTGACTCAATGGGCACCTTTTCTTAGTTTTGATTTACTTCTCTCTTTGGTCTTGAGAGTCTACCTTGGTGTTGTGCATTTGGATTGTTGACTCATCGGGCACCTTTTCTTGGTTTTGATTTACTTCTCTCTTTGGTCTTGAGAGTCTACCTTGGTGTTGTGCATTGGGTTGTTGACTCACAAGGCACCGTTCTGTTGTTTTGAAAAATCCAATGCATCACCTACATAGGGTTTCTTCCTTCACTATTTGATTATAGGAAATTAGTCTCAATAAAATATGTTATTTTCACGGTTTAATTATAGGACATGCTAAGCCAATTCTTTGGTGTTGATGGAAACTCAGCTTCTGGAGGTGATGGAGAAATTGATCTTACTCATGTTGGAGACAATAATAATGTTGAAGATGCTTTAAACTGAACTAAAGAAGTTGACCAACCGGGAAAAGCCACAATTATGATTCAAGGGATCTTAACGAACCAGTGGTCACCCCATCAAAGAGGATGTAGGATAAGTGTATTAGTATTCAAGACAATGACTGTCTAAAACTTTAGAGAGATATTAAGGAGAATTTTACCTAACATAGCATTAGTTACCTTATAATCTTTTTTTTGTGTTATGACATTTTCTAATTTGGGTCTTTGGTTGCTCAGTTTTTTTTCAATCTTATTTTTCTTGTAAAGAGACTTAAGAATGTACTTCTAAAGGTCATAAATGAGAATCAATCGGTGTTCTTGGGAGGGGAAGAGGGGAAGGTATTGCTTGACCGTGTGGTAATAACTAATGAGGTAATCCATGAGAGGCCAAATGCAAAAAAAAAATGTTGAGAGTATTGATTGGCTTGGTTAATGTAATTCCTTCAAAAAAGAGTATGACTCAGTAAAATGAGATTTTTTTGGTTAACGTAATGGAAATACTGAATTTTGGTGATAAGTGAATTGACTCTGTTAAGGGGTGCTTGTGTTCAACAACTCCATTGGTCTTGGCAAATGGGAGCCTTTGTGAGAAATTTTGGGTGAAAAAAGTCTTAGATAAAAGGATCAATGGCTCCATTTATGTTTCTTATAGTATAAATAGCCTAGTAAACTAGACGTTTGTCTAGACAAATTTACTTGATAAATATCCTAGGTAGGCATGTTCCAATTTGTTGATGACACCCTCTTTAATGGAGAAGCTTCACTATAAAACGCTTTAGTTGTGAAAGGCATTCTGAGGTGTTTCTACATTATTTATATATATGAGGCAACTCAATCTACCTAGCTTGACTTAACCTTTTTTTTTTTTTAAAGATGATTAGATCAAAATCTTAAGGGTAGCTAGTCAAAGACACTTGTAACAATTAATTGTGAATAACAACGGAAATATGAATCATGATTAATAGTGACAATAGATATGTATATGTATTTTTTTTTACATTTATTATCTCAGAAAAGAAAAACGTACAATGTTTCATTTATAAAATTACACCTAGGAAAAGATAAAGTAAATATAAAAATTGGAGTGTCAAAAAGTTATATGACACTATCAATTGATAGACACTAAGTAGGAGGCTATCAACAACGGAGTCAAGGTTAGGAATTTGTTAGAGAGACAGTTAATTTGGTAGAACAATGCTCAATTTTCTACTTATTATTCCATCAAAATGAAAGTACATCTTATAGAGAAGGGAAATAACAAACTAGAAAAGGAATAACAGAAAATCTAAAAGGCCTAAAAATAGAACAACTAAATAAAAACTAAATAAGGTAAAATAAAAAAGAATCAATTATCTAATAAACCAAATATTATTATACCTAAATTAATCGAAATTAATTAGATATAATCATTCACGTATTTGGGTTTATTGATAATTCGTTTGGGCCTATCATCAATTTTGTGAAGCTAACATGGACTTTTATTGGATGGGAGAGGTGTGTGCCTACCATAGTACTTACAAAGTAACGAACTTCCAAATGAATATATAATCTTTGAATTTAATCATCCATAAAACTCTTCCAGAAGGAACTTCCAAATGAATATATGATCTTTGAATCTAATCGTCCATAAAAACTCTTCCGGAACGAACTTCCAAATGAATATATGATCTTTGAATCTAATCATCCATAAAACTCTTCCAGAACCAATGTTGTCTCCAGACTTTCTCAGTCATGTCTTCAATTGGGATGTTCTTTGTCTCTGGAATGAGGAACATCGTGAACAAACCCATCACCACCACCCAAGCCGAGAAGAACAAGAAAATCCCAAACTTCATGTGACACATCATGGACAAGAAAGCTTGTGCAATGATGAAGGTGCAGAGCATGTTCACGAACACGGTGATACTTTGCCCAATGGATCGAGTCTCGAGTGGAAACGTCTCACTAGGGATCAACCAACCAAGCGGACCCCACGACCATGCGAAAGACGACACGAATGTGCAAACCATGATCACCACTAGAACGGCAAAGCCCTTGTCCAAACCGTTTGAGTAATCTTGCACTTTCAAACCAAGCACAATAGCAATCACCATCTGAGACAAAAACATTTGAACACATGCTTCCAATAGTAGAATCCTTCTCCCTGCTTTGTCTACACAATAGACAGATACCAAGGTGGAGAGGACATTCACTGCTCCTGTGATCACAGCTGAGTACAGAGAAGCATCATTTTTGAATCCTAGAGTGTTGAACAACACCGGAGCGTAGAACATGATTGCGTTGATGCCGGTGAATTGTTGAAAGATCTAAACAAAACAAAAAAATTAAAATTAAAATCAATCCTGAAACCCATAAATCTTTGGAGAATTAATTCTGACTTTAGAATTAACCGCGGGCGGAAGAAGTACTTACTTGCATCATAACAGCAATGACTAGCGGAGGACGATTGTGGCGCTTGAGAAGGTCCTTGAAGGGACTCTTGACTTCTTTAGCCACTTTACTAGCTCTTAGGATATCCTCAAACTCCGGATCAACGTTTTCGACACCGCGAATCTTCTTGAGTACAGCCTTCCCTTCATCTTCCTTACCCCTTTCAATAAGACTGTTGGGAGTGTCATCCACTATGATGGACCCTAGTGTTAGCATAAGTGCAGGAATCCCAGCTATAGCCAGCGAGATTCTCCACCCATATCCACCTTCAATCCTGTTTCACAATTCACACATATATATAAAAAAAAATCAATTGATCAATCAAAATAAAATTATGCATAGTCCTTGTGTCTTTCTCGAAATGTAGACCAAATTAAACTTACTCTGCAACAAAGTAGTTAACAAGGTTTGCAATGAGAATTCCAATGGTGACATTCAACTGGAAGAGAATGTTGAGTGCTCCACGAATTCTCGTAGGAGCAATCTCAGAAAGAAAGACTGGCACAGCCTATTAGGCAATTCATCACAATTAAAATGAATCAGAAACATAACATATTAAAGGAATGAAAAATCATATGCACAGTGCAGAAATTAAAACCATTTATAATATAAGGACCTGATTTGCGAAACCGACACCGCAACCGAGTATGATCCTGCCTACAATGAGGATGAAAAGGCTATTCGCCAACGCGTTTAAGACCGTGCCAACGATGAAGAAAACCCCAGCAATCAACATAGTTAGTTTGCGGCCTAGCTTTCGTGTGATAGGGGAGGCTACCATAGTGGCAACTAAAGCTGCAAGGTAGAGAGAGGATGTGAACAACTGAAGGTTTTGGTTGTCATATTTGCAGTAGTTGCTTTCAACCCCGTGTTCTTGTGTCCTTCTGTATACTTCTGGGAAGAACCTTTGCAGAAAACTGGGCATAGATGTCACGCCCCCTACATTTATTCATTCACATAATTAAAACTCACACGTGTTTTATATATATATATATGATTTCAACTAGCCTAACGATCGTGTATGTACGTACCTGAAATCCCAATATCATAACCAAACATGAGACCACCGGTTGCGGCCATTATGCAAGATATTATGACCGTTACTGTGATCCTGGCCTCAAAGTGGGTTTCCCCCGCCCCGGACGAAAATCCTCCGGCCGCCATGAGTGCTAACTTATCAAATTGCTGGAGTGATCTGTGCTATGATTAACATTGTGCATGAATATATATAGCTACGACAAGGTAAATTTAGCCTCAATTGCCCTTCTTCAATCTATGGTCTACCTGTTTTTGTGGGGATTCAAAGGTGTTGGGGACGAGGTGATTGAATGAAGATAAAAATGGCTCCAATGAAGTTTTACTAACAATGTCTTAAGCTAAACGGTAATGTAGGGATTGGACAGTGATGCCGTAACAATAGGGATCGATATCTACACATTAGTGCATAGGTGGATTTTTTTGGGTACATAGTGCATAGGTGGATAAAAATTAAAAAGTTCAACGACTAATATCTAATCTGAAAGATAAAAATTTTATGGGACTTGTTATTGTACCAAGTGAGATCATGACGTCGTAACTAAAATGAGTTAGTTTAGTAATAAAAACTCATGTATTAGTTAAAAGATCGATTTTGTACTATTGTGATAATGCAACGTTCCACTCTTAATAATGCAAGATTTGTATGTTGTGTTTTCTGAGTTTTATTCAATCATCAATCTAATCATTTTGCGCGTATCTCCACCGCCATCATACGTCTTCACCACTTGTTTTTTATTAAAAAATAAATTTAATGGGATAGAGTTAATTAATGAGTAAAATAAAATCTAATGACATAACATTTACTTTGAAAAACATGATAATAATGGGTTGAATCACACCACACTCAACAATTCCCAGGTACCACAGAAATTTGCCAATTTTTTTTTTTTCATTCAATTCCTAGCTAGCGGATAAGCACAAATGACTAACAACCTCTTAAGTTGTCTTTTCAACGCTTGATAGAAGGAAACTTTCTCGTTTGTGCCCTCTAATTTTGGGTTCTCTTTTAATGGTGGAGGACTTTTAAGTTGTAAAGTGCTTAGTTTATAAGAGATAAGGGGAGTGGATGGATTTTAACCGTGGGAAGAGTTTTTCAATAGATTTTTTTTCTCGATGGAAATGAAGATATTTGAAATTAACTATAGTATTTTATCCTATCAACGGTAAAAATATATTTAAATTAAGTAAATAGAAAATCGTAATAAATTATTTTTTGAAATATAATTTATATTAAGAATTGGAATAAAATATACAAAATAAATATATACATATTGAAGTAAAATAGACAAAAATAAATATATACATATTAAAGTATAATTTTTAAACCAATAATTATTTAAATTTAATATATAAATATGAAATATTTTTTTGAATTGTAAAATGTATTGAATTGTATATCTTAATTAAATATGAATTGTAAAATGTACTGAAGTGTAACTTTATATCCCTTCAAAGAAGCAAGATGTGGAATATAAATTTAATGTTATCATGTGGAATATAAATTTAATGTTATCATATGTCATAAAACCGCTCATAAATTTATAAATATAATGAGTTTAATACTTATACACGGTAATTCTTTACACAGACAACCAATAATAATTCAGATTTTTGCTATGTCAGATAATTAATTTTAAAACTTGTTTAATCTATTATAAATTTAGGAGTTATGATTGATTGCTCGTGTAAAAGGGAGGTGGGCGGCAGAGTGTTTGATTTTGGTGGTGGTGAGGCTGAGTGGGTCTAGGATTTTCTGTTTCCTCTTCTATTTCGGTGGCGTAGATTTGAGTATGTTGGGTTCTTTCACCATCTCTTTCTGATGGTGATGGGTTCGATGGTTGTGAGATTATGTCATGGCTGAGTTGATTTTCTGGAAGTTCAATTCTCTTTCTAATAAGCTTGATGAGGATGAACTTTTAGTTGAAGAAGATGCAAGATTAAGGTTGGGATGATTTTCTGAAAGATGAAGGTTGAGGATGAATTTTCTGGGTTTGGTTGAAGAAGGTGGAAGATGGAGGGAATTTTCTAGGTTAAGTTTGTGTTTTTTAATTCATTGAAGAAGAAAAAGAAGATGGAGATGAACATGATGATGATGATGAATAAGAAGAAGATTAGAATTTAGAAGAATGAATTTTAATTTGGGAAATTTTCAGAATAAAAATTGTTAATTTTAATTTGGGAAAAATTATTATTTTATTCATTTTCTGACATGACATTCTTTAAAAATAAATAAAAATTTCACGTCAGACTCATTAAACCAGTCAGTGTACCACGTCAGCGCTCACAAGAGCTCCGGCTTTCGGTAGGGATTAAAAAAAGTCTGTCAATCGTAGGAACAAATTCAAAACTTTTTTTCGGCGAGGGACTCATTGTTAGGGGTGACAATATGGGTTGGCAGAGTGGGCACGACCCGACCCGTCATTGGATCGCCAAAATACGGGTTGGGTTGGGTTGACCTACTTTTAGCATTTGGGTTGGAAAGTCTCAACCCAACCCATATTTTGACGGACTAACAGGTTGGTAGGCTAGCCCACTTTAAGAATTTAGTGTAAAAGAAAAAGGTTGTGCAATAAGCAAAAAGTCAAAAATGTTGCTCTCGTTTCTTTGTGCAATAAGAAAAAAGCCAAAATGTACAATTAGCAACACTATCACACTAACATTGGATTAAACAAGAGGATGTGGTTGCTCTCTATTTCTTTGTTTTATGTCAGCTTTGCCTTTGAGTTTTGATTCGTCTCAAAATCTCAACGGAATTCAACACTAAGAATCAATTCCACAATTACACAAAGAATAAAACCACAAATTCATAACCAACTCACAAATTGTAAAAATTCACAATCATCACAACTCATAAATATCTTTTAAAACAACAAAAACACAAATCAAAGTCCAACAATCTCACAATAAGATAGTCTTAGTTCAAAACTTCTAAGTTCTAACGATCTTAGTTCGAAACATTAGATACTCTCTTAGAAGAACATGCATGTGTTTTTCTATTACCACTACCATATCAACTTTGAAATATTCATCACTATTAGGGACGGAAATATGGGTTGGCGGGGCAGGACAGGCCAACCCACCATTGGCCCGTCAAAATATGTGTTGTGTTGCCCTGACTCACTTTTGATATTTGGGTTGAAAATCTCAATCCAACCTATCAAAAAAGGTGGGCCAAGCCCATTTTACCAACCCTACCCATCGTCAACTTCATTACAATTACAGAGACTCGGTATATTTTTAACTCTAATTTTTATTAAGGACAAAAATCGCACAATGGACTAAAGCGGGGACCAGAAGTGCAGTTAAGCCTTTACTTTAATTTTATTGTTTTAGGGACTAATTAGTAATTACCCATTAGTCACTTTCCTCTTTCATACGCACATCCACAGCGGAATCTTTCTCCGTTCGATAAACGTAAACCTTAGGGCGCGCATTTTAGCCGGCCGCCGCATCTCCACCATAGCATCTTCCATCTCCGGCAACGACGCCGCCGTTCTCCCTCGTTAGTTTTCCCCCTTAACTGCACAGTCTTCTCACTTCTTCTTCCTCTTCTCACTTCTTTTATTAGTCTCAGCAATGAACTTAGGAGCTTGCACAGAGCTATCGCGTTACCTTGCAGTAACGTCTGCGACACCTAACTCTAGCAATTCCATCCGCTCCTCCATAATCAGCCACGGTTTACGCTGTCCAACCGGTGGTTATGCCGGCGTATTATCAATGTCGGCATCTATGAGGGACAAGAACGCGGTGGTTGCTGGAGCCGGCGGCCAAGGTCTCACGTACAGGGACGCCGGCGTTGACATCGACGCAGGTTCCGAACTTGTTCGGAGAATAGCGAAGATGGCGCCAGGGATTGGAGGCTTTGGCGGTTTATTCCCTCTCGGTACTCTTTTTTTTCCTCATCCTCACTCTTACGTTCTTTGTTCAACTGTATCTTGATTAAGCTTGTTTTTTGAGCAGGTGATTCGTACCTTGTTGCTGGTACCGACGGTGTCGGAACGAAGGTGATGCTTGCCTTCGAAACTGGGATTCATGACACTATTGGGATTGATCTGGTGAACATTGTGGAAACTGATTTTACTTTATTTTTTGAATTTTTTAAGCTGTGTTTGTGTTTCTGTAATTTTGTTGTTTGGATTTTGAATGTTGAGTGCTGTTGTTGTTTCTCTTTAGGTTGCGATGAGTGTCAATGACATTGTTACTTCCGGGGCAAAGCCTTTGTTTTTCCTTGATTACTTTGCTACTGGTCACCTTGATGTGGATGTTGCTGAGAAGGTAGATGAGCATTTGCTGGTTTGGTTTAAGCTTTCGGTGTATTGGTGAAAGAAGGCTTATTCATGCTTCTCGTCTCGTTTAATTTCCTCTTCTTCAGGTTATCAAAGGCATTGTTGATGGCTGTAAGCAATCTGATTGTGTGCTTTTAGGAGGAGAGGTATGGAAATGTTTTGTAGTTTTTTATTTAATGAATCTCAGTATCTAATTTAGTTCATGTGCTAGTATTGCCAACACATACTCTGATCAATTCAGGTTAGACACTATGAAGTAACTGGACCATTCGCTGCTAAAATATCATTTTTTCTGCAAAACTTTGTTGATAGTTTTTTATGTTGAGGGGACTAAGGTGGATGATTGGGTATGTACGAGAAAAGATAAGATCAGGAACGATTTGTCTCTGAAATTGAGGGATGATTTAGTCTGATGAGAAGACTAATAAAATGCACAGGCTTCATTGAGAAAATGTTGATACTGTTGGAGGAAGGCATAAGAAAACATAATGAAAAAGATGAACCATTGAAGAAGAGATTTTTCTAAATGGATTTATTGAAAAATTGGTTTGCCTTATGGCAATTAAGGTTTCATGTAGCTTACCTGCCTGTTGGGATAAGTCATGTTCAGGTGCTTCCGCTTGATTTGTTCCACTTCTTCAATATTATCTAGAGATCCACCTCATCTTTTGCAAGTGTAAATGGTGTAAGCATTCTCGCGTCTAGATTTATTCAGGTTGACATTTTTTATTCAACCATTAATAGATTGTTGCAATCTTACATTGTCACCAAATAGATTAAACACATGAGTATATTGTTGCCAATCCAGCAAATATAATGTGTAGATAAAAAGAGATAAGGTGTGTTTTCTGATTTCTCCCTTGCGCTTAACTATTTTACACACTTGCAGACTGCAGAGATGCCTGGTCTCTATAAGGAAGGTGAGTATGATCTAAGTGGCTGTGCTGTTGGCATTGTGAAGCAAGATTCTGTAATCAATGGGAAGAACATTATTGCTGGTGACATCCTTATTGGTCTGCCATCTAGTGGAGTTCACTCTAATGGTTTCTCACTTGTGAGAAGGTATGTTTGGACTTTGAGTAGTAGAATCTATCAGGTTTGTTAAAATTATTTGTTACTAAAATGTACCAAATATAACTTAACAGCGTGCTTGCTCAAAGTGGGCTTTCATTGAAAGATAAACTTCCTGGTGGGGATATTACAATCGCTGAAGCTTTGATGGCTCCAACTGTTATTTATGTTAAACAGGTCATTCGTCATTCTTTATCACATAATTTACTGATTTTTTTCCATTTTTATTCAAAATTTCCTTCCCTTTTGATCTTGTGTTTTTTTCCCCATGTTTGTTCTAAATTTCCTTCCCTATTGATCTTGAATGAAGACTTCTCTTTTCTTCTCAAATTAGGTGCTTGACATAGTTAGCAAGGGAGGGGTGAAGGGAATTGCCCATATCACAGGTGGTGGTTTCACAGATAACATACCCCGAGTTTTTCCAGAAGGCCTCGGTGCTCTTATATACAGAGACTCATGGGAATTGCCTACAGTGTTCAAGTGGCTTCAGGAGGTAATACATGTTTCAATATCTTTCCTTAAAAGACAATAGGTTATCAAGAAAGTTGTTTATAAATTTTTTCATCAACAATTATATAGTATAATTCCTTTATTGATGACCTCTCATTAGGCTGGGAAGATAGAAGACTCTGAAATGAGACGGACATTTAATATGGGCATAGGTATGGTCCTGGTAGTTAGTCCAGAGGCAGCTGATAGAATACTTGAAAACAGAGGTAAAACAGAAAAAGCATATCGCATTGGTGAAGTTATAAGCGGCAAGGGAGTGATCCATGGTTGATTTTGGTTTGTTCAATCATGTAACTTTCTAATACTTTGATGAAAATTTTTACCTTGAGATTTGGATGTTGGGTTGTTCCGAGCGTAATTGCTTTCCCTACATGAATATTACGAAACTTTCGACAACTGAGGATACACTTGTAGCTGAAATGCCAGTGAAAATTTTGTTATATTGATCTTGCTTTTAGTAACAACTCTTTTATGGATTTCAAACCTAGTTACAGGGTCGTGAAATTTGATGTAAACTTAAGGTCGATCTTTCCTCATTTTAATATAATATAAAAATATATACAAATGTTACATTATTTCCACTTATTTCTTGTTTGGAAGAATTTGTAACTTTCTTAGTTCCATTTCAGTTAATTATATTATTTTTGCTGATGAGAACTAGATGAGAACTAGATAAGAACTAGATAAATTTACTTATATATTATATTGTTGTGTGTCTTCCACGTAATTGTTGTTCTTGTCCATCCCAATCTCATAGATAGTCACTTTCATGGGGATTGGAATTAGAGTGTGATTGTTTCAATTTTTTCTTTAAAAAATCACTTTTTAACTAAATCAAATTTCCCACTTTCTAGGTGTTTTTTTTTTGTGCTAGAGAGAGGCTATGCCCAAAAGAAGAAACGAAAAAACAAAACAAAGAGAATTTCCAAGGCGTGTTGAACACCTATTTTAGCTATAAAATCTGCATAAGCATGCCCTTTTATGAGGGTATGAACTAGTTGCACCTCCCACTGTCTATTCAGCAAATTTTTAACATTTCAAATCAAAGAAGTATGGACATGGTGGGGGAAGGAACTTTAACCTTTTAGAGAGATCGAGTTTAACTTTAACCTTTTAGGTATTTATTTTGGCTTTTTAAAATTATCATTATTTGAAAAAAAAAAAGCTAAAAAACTGATTATTTAATAAGCTGAAATCTACAGAAAATAAAATATAGTAATTTTTATAAGTATGATCAAACTCAAATAAATTTATAATTTTTATAGAAATATAGAAAAAATCTCTTTCAGATAATTAAAAGTCATTATTTATAATCTTAAATAAATGCACTCTTAGTTTCGAACATTCACCAACTTGCATAAACACATCACTAGATATAATACACGTGTATTGCACGGATTATTCATAATATTTTTGTGATAAATAATATATATTATTTTCACTGTTGTCAATAATAAAAAAAATTATCATTTAAAATCATAATAACTTATAACTTTGAAAATATAAAATGCAATAAGTAAATTTTATTTTTTGATTTATGTATCTTAATTATTTATTTTATGTTTTCTCAAATTAGTTTTACTAATATTAAATAAAAATTAATTGGGAATATCGTGTAATTAATGTCATTTAAAATTTTCAAAAGTTTTTCTTCTAAAATAGTTTTTGATAAATAACATTATATCATTAACTAATTACATACTTTAACTATTTTTAATTATTATTTAAAAAATAATAATTTTTTCATACAATTATAGTTTAGCTACTTTTTATGTTACATACATAACAGTTAAAAGAAATAGCATAAAGTGGCATTCAAAATTTTAAAATTTATTTATTCTAATATAGTAGTTATTAATAATTAACATTGTGTCATTAATGATATAAAAATTATTAGTAATTAATTACTATTTTCATTAATGTAAGGTTCAAGTCAATTTTATATATATATATATATATATATATATATATATATATATAATTTCATATGTTTAATTTTTCTCAAATAATACACACATAAATAAAATTTAATAGGAAATATCATATAATTAATGTCATTCAAAATTTTTATGTTTCATACACAAGAGTTAAAAGAAATAGCATATAGTGTCATTCAAAATTTTAAAAATTATTTATTCTAATATAGTTATTAATAAATAACATTGTGTCATTAATTAATTTAATACTGTAAATACTTTTTATATTTAATATTTATATGTGAAAATTTTTACAAATAATAATATAAAAATTATTAATAATTACTTACTATGGTCATTAATGTAAGGTACAAGTCAATCTATAGAGATGGATATAGACTTTTTATATTACATACATATGAGTTAAAAGGAAAGAATATATGTGTCATTAACTAATTTAATACTTTAACTATTTTTATATTTAATGTTTATATACGAAGAGTTTTACAATTAAGAATATAAAAATCATTAAGAATTAACAACTATTGTCATTAATGTAAAATTAAGTCAACTTTATACACACGTAGAAGATACATATACATATATATCCACGTGGCCTAAGAATTCGGTTACATTTTTCGGCTGAAAATATGGGAGGGCTACAAATATAGATTATTTATTTTAGAATTAAGTGCGTTATATAATATATATAAAAATAAACAGAAGATTGGACATTAAATTTTATGACTATTGATAATTTCATATAAAAAATAAAAATTTTATTTTGAAATTTTATTCTCTTTTTTTTTTATCAAAGATGCTTAGATTAAACACCTAAAGAGAACCAAGTGGGTTGGCGTAGTGGTTCAGCACTTCGTCCCTTAAACAAGTGGTTGGGGATTCGAATCTCAACTCTTGTAAATGGAAAAAAGTCATTGGCCAGCCCCCTACCGCTTCGTGCGCTGACCGTGGGGCGAAGGATTAGTTTCATGGCAACCGGCTGTGGGGATACCTTGGTCAAGACCAAAAAAAAAAAACACCTAAAGAGTTGCCCGATGACACTTACATCATTTGGGACTAAATCCCAAAGAGCAATACAATATTGCATACATATAATAAACTTACAAGCATGTTATACTCATACCAAGCTAAAGCTAAATAACATAACGTAAATAACCCTAAAAGTTATGCAAAAAGCCCGAAAAGTCAAATATTCACCATAGAACCAACTTACTTCTGAGTGGTTCTTCATTTTTAGGCGGCGATCCAAATATAACAACTCATCTGGCGCTGTCGGAGTTGCAATTTTTTAGCTATTTGGAAGCCAATATCATGGCTTCAACGACACCAAAAGAGGGCCAAACCACGACATTGAGAAAATGGAAAGGAGAAAATAGCTAGGGCGGGCAATAAAGGTAGTAGTGGTGGAGGTGGAAACAAAGCGTCGATAATAGAGGTGGTACAAGTGGTAGGGTGGTAGCAGTGGTGGAGGAGGTGGCTGCTAAAGAGGAAGCGATGGCAACGACAAAGGCGGCAAGGCGTCGCGAGGGAGTTGGCATGACACCACAACAAAGACGGTCAAGGTGGATGTAAGGGCGGCGGGGTGGAGGAAAAACAATGGTGGCCAAATAAAAGGAGAAGAAACCTAGACTAGAAGGGAGAAAAAACCCACTTATTTGGGCAGTTAAACCACTTAATGTGGAAGAGAAGCCATGTATTGTAGGGAAAACATCTATGGACCAAAAGAGGAACTGAGGAAGTCTCGTTATAGGAGGAGAAACCCCCTAAAGTGGGTGAAGAACCCTAAAGGGGGGGTGGGTGGTGGAGCTCAAGATTTGTCTTTCTATTTTTCTTGCTCAGCTAGGGCATCGAGAAGTATCTCTCAATATTCTCCTCTAAAAAAAAAATCATCCAAATCGGGAAATAGGGAAGCCAACCAAGACCTTAATTATTTATAGTTTCTCTTGATCCCTTCAAAGTCCTCAAATTATTTTCTTGGACTATGTTCTAAATAAAACTTTAAAGGGAAGTCTAAAAAAAAGGACAGAGAGTTTTTGTGCTCTATTTGGCAAACAGGGTAGTTTTGACTTGATGGCTTTAGGTAAACCTCTTGGTGGATGAGCATACCTTGAAAGTGCCTCATGGGCATTATGCAAGGGTATGTGTCGAAATTGATTTTGAATGAGCCTCTGGTGGGTAAAGTTTGGTTTTAGGGTCAGTTGATACAAGTTGCTTATGAAGGTCTCTAACATCTGACACTTGTAAAACTTTACTCACAAAGTACACTAGCCTTTGTTCCTTGCATGTATCTTTGATTAGCATTGCTATCAAGCTTGATGCTCCCACGAAGATTTTGCAAGCTATCAAGCTTGATGCTCCCACGAACACTGTACATGTCAAGAAATTATCCACATGTTCCATAGGATAAGACTTCTCATAAAATGATAGTAGTTCAATCATCTCCAACATATATGATGAAAGGTCAAAGGAACGATTCTCCTAAGAGAATTGAGTCGAAACTTAAACTCTTCAAATGAGGGATCAAGAACCCTCGCTGAGGTAGGGCTTCTAAACACGAGATACTTGGATTGCGACATTTCTATTTGTGATGAGAATTAATTACTTTTCCAACAGGTGACACCAAAATGTTCTTTCAAAATATGAGCTATTGAATGCCCTTGATCTTCTGCACTGGTGCACGGCGTTGAGAGAAGTTCAAAATCATAGGAAAATAATGTGTTGACAAAATGAAAAGTATCTATGTAAATGAACAATGAAACATATATTTTTAAGCATGACAAGAAGTATACTTAAGGGGTTTAGTCTTACTAAAATTTGTATACATGGCTTTCGAAATGATGACCGCTAGTAAGCAATTTTACAAGTATCTTAAATTTGCTTGACTTCTTATTGGACGAGATAAAGTTGCTTTTGACATTTTTAGCTAGTCAAATAGAGTGCGCTTAACCGTGAATTTTTAAACCGCCTTAAATAATATTGAGCCTAATAACATTGGCCGACTGGAACATCGACTAAACAAAACAATTACATTGCGGTTTTGTTAAATCTGTTTTGTTGTAGTATGAATTGAAAATATGCTAGGGCACAGACACACATAGCCGTAAGTTAATGCAAAATAAGGGAGGTAGAGTAAATATATATGGGAAAACTCTGAAAAGGACTTAGCACTAACTTAAAAGAAATAATTAATGATTAATGGGAAGTGAGTAAGTAAATAAAGTTTATTAAATTAATAACCAAATTAGAAAAAAAAGGAAAATAAGGTAAGAAAGGAAGGAAGTGGGTGACGCTAAGGTGACGGCTAGGGTTTTTGTGATTTCTGTCTCCGGTCACAGACCAAGCCACGTAGGCTATCTGACGTGGCCGTGTGAGTGTAGACGTGGCAGGATCGAGGGTCTTCACGACAGCGAGTGAGCGAGAGAGAATGAAAGCACCCCGCAACACGACAACCTATTATGTAGGTCTACATTTCCAAGTGGACCCGTTATGACGTGGCACACTTACTCCAAGATATAATAAAATAATATTTTTATCAAAAGCTATGATAACTCCACTCGGCTGTGCCTTATCAAATTCGATTTCGTTTCATTTATTATTTATCATTTTATTTATTACTACTACCTCTTCTCCAAATAAATACAAACCCTTTTTTGCTTTCCCAACACTTTCTCCGCATTCCACGCTGATTTTACTACATTTCTTTTTTTAAAAAGGGAAAATAAAAAATAAAACAGCTTTGCCTTTTCAAGTTAAAAGCAGTCACTCCCCTTCAAGTGAGGTTATCTTTCCCCCTTAATCAATGTTCAGAAAAAAGATATTTACCTGCTCAAAAGCGGAGAGAAGTGTAACGAACACCAATATCCAAGGCCACGTGTCACTTCTCTTTCTTCGCCACGTGGCTAGACAGTGTTGCAACTTGCCACTATGTCCAACCAAATTAATGTTGCCGGCGCGTGGAGCATGAGGGAAACCTGTTTAGTTTTGCTGTGCCCCATCATTAATTATTAATTAATAATTAAAAGTTTATACTATTATTCAATTACTTAATTAGTCCTATGTGATTTTTTAACTGCCGTGTACATTTTGACCGCGGCTAGATTTGTTTATTAGATTTAATAAATTAGATTAGATAAGCTCATTAATATTTTTTAATTTATAATGGTGGGGCCCGGGTGTATGTCACGAAGCTACCACATCTCGCGAACGTGACAATTAGGCCAGAGGTGAAGAAAATAATTTCTAGATCGGCAGCTATTGCGGGGCCCACGCTCCTTGGAAGTTCCGTGACCGTGACTGCGAGTTACTCTCGCTTCGGCGCTCATCTCAGCCGTCCAATTACACAGCTTCGACGGTGAGATCTGGCTCTGAAAACGTACGCGCCCGAACCTCTAGGTTTAGGTGCCATGTCGGACTCGCTCGTCCATTGGAATCTGCTTGTTTTTTTATTGAATGCCACTGCCACGTCGGACCCATCCAACGTTGTAAAAAGATCGTGTTGCTGATAACAAGATGATCTGGACCGTAGAACAGAAATGCTTTCTTTTTTTCTGGTTGTTTTATTTATATATTCACAGCGGGCCCACCAGTCTAGTCCATTCTGAAATTATGTATAGAAAATAAAAATGTATTTAAAAATAGAGAAAGGGTAAACGTGGAACCGAAATAATGAATTTGACCGGTAGGAACGATATTTTCTGCGGTTACCTAGATTCCTTGTGATGGTGGTGTTGTTTCATGTTTGATTTTGATCTTCGCTTTTATGCAACTGGATACAGCCGGTGACCTCTAAATGCTTTTTTTATTTTATAAGATAATTAAAAAAAAGATATTGTACTTAATTGGGGAGGGAGGAAAACATGGAAGCTTGAGGACAAAGAGGGAGGTGGACACGTGGAGGTGACGCTGATGAAAAAGGTTAAAAGGTGGATTCACATGAGTGGTGAGACGGAGGGTGACGATGGTGCCATGATGGCACGAGCGAATGTGGACCGTAGGATGTGGGGGGAGATGAAGGGTGGAGATGGTAACAGGTGATGCGGTGGGGGAATCGTGACCGTCCAGGAGTCTTGGCGGAGAGTGAAATAGCGGAAAGGAGATGAGATTGGAGCACAAATAGAGGGCGCGGAGAAAGGGGAAGAGAGAGAAACTAGAGAGAGAAACTAGAGAAAGAGAAAGAGAGGACTGGTGAAGAAGCAGCCGCAGCGAGAGCGTGAAGAAGATAAGCCAAGTTCGCAGAGCGCAGCAAGCACTACCCTAAGATCTCTCTGATAATTCTGATAACGCAACAGAAAAAGGACCTTTCTTCAAATTCGGTGAATCTGGAGGTTGAGAATGAGAGATGAGGTGAAATTGAAATCCAGTAATTGATTTGGTGGAGAGAAAAGAGAAGAGAGCAATCGTGGTGTGGAATGGACAGGATAAGAGAAGGTAGGAGAACAAACATGGCCGCAAATGGTCTAACAAGAAGAAGACACAGGACTAACAGTCTCAGAGACTCACCAGGTTCGCAATTCTCTCTCAGATCTCTCTCGTAAAACTAACCACTTCTTCTATGATTCAATCATTTTTTTTATTTCTAATTTTTGTTGTTTTTTTTGCAGAGGAAGATGGAGGTATGGAGCTGCAGGAGCCGACGAGGTTGAGAGATCGGAAAAAGGATCGAGATCGGGAGAGGGAACGGGAAAGGGAGAGAGATCGATCGGGTCGGAGCAAGAGGAGGAGAGGTGATAGGTTGATGCATAGCAGCAGAGAAGATGGCGGAGAGGACACTTCGGATGAGAGCATCAACGACGAAGAAGACGAGGATGATGATGACGGAGGAGGAAACGGCGGTGGCGGTGGTGGTTCAGTTAGAATGCTTCCGCTGAACCCGTCGTCGCTGTCTTCTTCCTCGTCGCTCGCGAACCACAACCATCATCATCGGAAGAGCTTCCCTCCGGCGAAAGTTTTTAGACCAGCGCCGCCGACGACGTGGAAGGCCGCCGATGAGATGATCGGAGTGTCCGTTCCGAGAAAGGCACGCTCAGGTAAAAAATGAACTCAAAGTACCTAAATCCGCCGCGATTCACGAAACTGCAATTATTGCGTTCTCATGACGTTGTTGTCCTATTTCTCTGTTCGCAGCTTCAACGAAGAGGTCGCACGAATGCTGGGCTTCCAGCGGCGGTGGGATTGTGGCGGAGCAAAATCACCGTCAGCCTTCATCCTCGCCGGTGAGGGCAGCAGGGGCTCCGGCGTCGCCGTCATCGTCTAACGCTTCTGGTAGAAAGAAGATAGTGAGTTCTGAGCTGTCACTGTATTTCTATGTCTGTGTTGATATTGGTGGTTGTGAGTAACAGTGTCTTGTTTTGATATAATTGCAGAAGCAAAATGGAGGACCCAAGTTCCGACCACCGAAATCGTCATCTAAGTCGACTCAAGACGAGATCGAGATAGAGATCGCGGAAGTGTTGTACGGGATGATGAGACAGCCTCAGGGACAAGGACCTTCCAAGCAAGAAATTATCGCCAACAACGATTCTTCTTCAATCAAGTTCGATTCCCGAGAACAAGCCAACAATAACAACAAATCTTCCAGTGACGGTAAGTCCAGGATTTCTTCACCGCCTCAGAATTCAAGCTCTTCCGCCGCCACTCCCATGTCTGCTATTGGTAGGTTCTCTCTTTCTCTGGTCGATTAACCTTTCTTCCAAGAATTGAATGAAATTATGTGTTTTCTTACTATTTTTGGGGTTTTATTTTTACTTTGCAGCTCCCAAGAGGAAAAGACCGCGTCCGGTGAAGAACGAGGAGGAGAATCCGGCGATTTTGAGCGTTCGGAGCAGCCCCGTTTCGTCAACGACGAAGGCGGAGAGCGATCAGCCTTCAAAGATGGAAACTTGTTCGTCGAATTCGGATAAAAAAAACAACCCGGGATCTGCACCTGAAAATCTGACCAATTCGCTACCGGCTCAGGCCTCGTTGGAGCCGGTTAAGCCAGAAGGAAAAACTTCATCGGATTCTAAGCCATTGACGGAGGAATCGGAGAAGCAAAAAGATGCTGGATTGAATAAGGAGGTGGTGCCTCCTCAGTCACCAAAGAAGGAATCTTCTACAGTGCTACAACAAGTAGATGAAGACCGTGAGGGTGTGAAAGCGACCAAAGCGTAAGTAGCATCAACTTTCTCTACTGTTTCTTTTTCTAACTGAATCCTGATCGTGATTTTCTTTTTTCTTCAGGAATCCAACAACGACTGAGTGTGAAAACCAGCGAGAAGAGAAGTTCCAGATAGATCTGATGGTGCTTATCCTTATCTTCTTTCATCCTCTGCATCTCTCTTCAATTCTATTTTTTTATTAATTTTTTTCCGGTGGGAATTTCAGGCGCCGCCTCCTCCAGGGAAGTCTTCTCCGGAAAGGGATGTGGTGGAGAATAATAATTTAGTAGCTGAGGCTGATAAGGTTAGTGGGCCACCCCCACCACATGGCTATGGTCTCTTTTTATGTTGCTGGAGAATAAGTACTAAAGATATTTGGGTTCTGGTTTGTGCAGGAAGTGAAGCCTGTGAAGAAAGATGAGGAGAAATCATTGAGGATGAACAAGGAAGAGGGAGTGGTTGTGGAAATGGAGAAAGTGAGAGGAAAAGCTGAAGAATCTGAATCCCAAAAGCTGGCTATTGTGCAGAAAGAAAGAGGTATTGACCTGCAGCTTGATCTGGAGAAAGGTGATCGAGTAGATACTAGTGGCAATGGGAGCAATGTTAACAAGAAGCAGCATCAAAGTGCTCAGAGGCAGCAGCAAACAAACTCAGAGAAAAATGGTAAGTTCATTTTTGAAGCTAAAAAAAACACTTCTTTGCTTCTTTGCTCCATTCCCTCTTCACTTTTTGCTGTTTCTGAGTGCCTTATGAGTTTTTCCCCCCTCTTCTTATTTCAGTTCAATCCAATGCTTTGCCTCTTCCAATGTCTGTTCCCAACTGGCCTGGCGGGCTTCCTTCCATGGGGTATGTCCGGGTCAATTCTTTTGTGTTCACTGTTGTTTGGGATATCATGTGTACGAAGTTGATATGACTCTCTTCTCATTATCAGATATATGGCACCTTTACAAGGAGTTGTATCAATAGATGGAACTACTGTGAGTCCTGCAGCTATACCGGTATGTGCATTTCTTCTTCCCAATTTTTTTTTTTTCATTTTGAAACAATGTGAATTCACTTGTTATTAATCATTTTTTCCACTTCTGCAGCCACCCCATCTTCTTTTTAATCAGCCTCGGCCTAAAAGGTGCGCAACCCACTGCTACATTGCTCGCAATGTATTGTATCATCAACAAATCGCGAGGATGAATCCATTCTGGCCAGCAGCAGCAGGCTCTGCATCATTGTATGGAGCTAAGGCAGGAAATCTTAATGTGTTGCCCTCCCCAGAATTGCATGCTAATGTTCCTGCCAGAGCTGCAAACTCCACTCAAGACAAAGGGCAGCAGAGTCTTGCCATGTTTCCAAGTCATATTGGGAAGGATAAAGTCCCTCAGCCTGCCAATGTGGATAATTCATCAAGGAAGCAAATTATGCTTCAGCAAGGTTTGCCCCCAGGAGCAGCACCTAGCAATATATTGGTATGTTGTTTTTTTGCCTTTTAAAGCAATGATTGATTTTGTCTTCTGTTTTTTCTTTTAGAGGACAAAAATAATTGATGCTTTGTGTTGAATTTCAGCATGGTCCTGCATTCATCTTCCCTCTGAATCAGCAGCAAGCAGCTGCTGCAGCATCTATTCGACCTGGATCTATGAAGTCTTTGCCAGTTACAAGCAATGGAGCACCGTCCGGGACATCCAATTCAGCCCCGCCAAATGCTCCTCCCAGTACAGGGGCTGCCACCACCCCAGCAATGAGCTTCAGCTATCCGAGCATGCCTGGCAATGAAACTCAGTACTTGGCCATCTTGCAGAACAATGCTTACCCATTTCCAATACCTGCACATGTTGGTGGTCCACCTGCATACCGTGGAACTCATGGCCAGCCTTTTCCATTCTTCAATGGGTCTTTTTATTCGTCTCAAATGATACATCCTTCTCAGATTCAGCAACAGCAGCAGCTTCCTGCTCAGTCACAGCAGAGTCAACAGGGCCATCAGAATACCAGTATTTCTACTGGATCATCTTCACAGAAGCATGCACAGAATCAGCATCAAAAACCTAATAATGCTAGCGGCTCGAATGGTGGTGGTGGTGGAAGCTTGCAAGGTTTCCCTGTTTCCAAAAACCCGCCATCACAGCCACTGCAGTTGCAGCAACAGCAGCAACAACAACAACAACAACAACAGCCGAGGCAGCAGTTACATAATCATCACACCTCTCATCCAGCTCGCCAAGTTGAGAATGAGATGGGTGGTGAAGATAGTCCTTCCACTGCTGATAGTCGTTTCACTCGTGCTGCCATGAATATTTATGGCCAGAATTTTGCAATGCCAATGCAGGCACCGAACTTTGCTTTGATGAATCCTGCAATTAGTGGTGCGGGTTCTAACGGCGGTCACGGTGAAAAGAAGCAACAGCAGCAGCAGCACCCTGGTCAAAAGGCTGGAGGTGAAACATCTCCGGCATTTGCCATGTCATTTGCATCCATGAATGGAGCCGCTGCTGCCACTGGCCTTGACCTCTCATCTTTTGCACAAAATCATTCAATTATGCAGAGCAATCATAACTATCAGATAATGGCAGCAGCACAAGCTGCCAGTGCTCAGCTTAAGAAGAGTTATCATGCCGCTGAAGAAGGGAAAAATGTAGTTAATTCCTCTAACCTGGAAGAAGATAGAAAATCTATGTCGGGAAAAATTCCAACAACAATGGGGCAATCCATTGCTTTCGCCAAGACAGACATGTCTGATCCCTCATTAACATCCTTAGCTGCCAACAATGTCATTGATAGCTCAGGTCGTAGTCTTAATCTCAGCTCTGCTTCTTCCCGGCCGTCTGCTTCTGCTATGCCAGTTGCCATCAACTCCCATGCAGCCAGTTTTCAGCTACAGCGAAATCAGCAGCAAATTGTTCAGCTTCAGAAGCAGAATCAATTTGCAGCTGCAGCCGCAGCTGCTGCTCGTAACAAGACACCATCAACAAGCAACGGTAGTGTCTACACTGATAATCTTCCTTCTACATCTTCAATGTCCACCAAATTTCCCAATGCTGTTTCTGTGTTTCCGCAAAGCCTTGTACAGAGCAGCAACACTGTTGCTCAGTCAAACCAGTGGAAGAACTCAGCAAGGCCAGCAACCACTTCTCAGCCGCCTTCTTCTATGGCTTCAACGCCACCATCATCAATGAAAAATCCTCCACAACAGCAGGGTCGTTCCCAGCAATCATCACACACACAAATATCTTTTGCAGCAAATCCAAAATCATCCCCAGCACAAATGCAACCTGCAAGCTCCACCCAGTCCCCATCCCCTCCAGTTATGGTTGGCTCACCAACAACTTCCTCAATGTCGAAAAACACTGGCAGCCCCAGGGCAGGTTCAACATCAACCAACAGTAAGACTAGCCAAACTTGTTCCTTATCCTCTCAGCAAGCCAAGAACTCTCCGGTGCCGCCGCGTAAGTCCTCACCTGTTGGTGGCAGGAATGTGCCATCAATCCTCGGTGGCCCTCAGCTAACACCCTCTTCCAGCAGTGGGAGTAAATCCCAATTGCAACAGCAACAACAACAGCAGCAGCAGCAACAGAAACAGCAAGCATCAAAGCAGACATTACCGCAGGCTCAGCTATTCTTTTCAAATCCTTTCATGCATTCCCAAGGTGCACAACCCAACAGTTCCACCTCCACTACTGCCACAGTTGCCGGAAGCGGGTTCTATCTTCAACGACGCGGCCCTGAGCAAGTGCAGCAACGGCAGGGCTCTTCTGGCTCTTCCTCAAACGGTGCAGCTGTGAGCAATTCAAAAGGCAGTGTCTTAACCACACAGGGTCTTATGCATCCTGCACAGTTTGCTTCCATGCCACCCTCGGGGAACCACCATCAGTTTGTTCCTGCTGGCTTCTCTTATGTTCATCCTGTGCCCACTGCAGTTCAAGTGAAGCCAGCAGAGCAAAAACAACCCGCAGGTGAGTAGAATTATATCCTCCCTTGGTCGCACCCATGTGCTTTTTTGTGGTGAACAAAGAAGAAGACCAATGTGATTGGAGCATAAATGATGGCCATGGGATTTTGAAGTGGAAGATGGTGTCGTCTCAATGTTGTGCTCATTGAGAAGATATGGAAGGCCAACCAACAAAGATGATTTGGATTCAACAATTTTTGATGGGGAAATAGAACAGACCTTTGATGTGCCTGAATTGTGTGTAGAAATTCATTTTGTACACTTGTGTTTATAAATCTGACATGGCTGATCATCAAGTCTAATCAAATTTGATTGGTTTTTAGAAGGATTTGGTTGACAAGGTGGAAAAAGAAAGGATAAAAAAGCTGGGGATGAAAGGAAAGGAAAGAACCACCTTTTCTTCTTTTGGGGATGTAATGGAGTTTACTCTAGATGTTCTTTTCTTTTCTCCTCTTTCTCTTATTATTTTTTTTTTTTGTCTTCTAGGGTACTAGAGCAGTAAACATCTTTTTCTACATGGAAAAGGTGGAATCTGCACTCGTCTGGCTGATATTACAGTATTCTTAAAAGGAAAAAAATTAATTTAAAGATCAAAGATGATTTCCCTCATCCATTATTGGATTGGCAATGTTTGCCATTGTTTTTCATTTTTAAAGTTGAGGCAAATTTGGGTGGATAGTGATATACAAATATGTGAGTAGAAAAAGTAATGACAATTTCAAAGAACTATAGACCCTTTTTTAAAGATGACTGAAATTTCAGCATGCATGTAGAAACAGGGCAGGTAGACAAATAATTGACAGCTCAAGGGTATTTTCAAAGCACCACCAAGTTAGACCATTTGTTTTGGTGATGAGTTCTCTGTGTGTGCTTATCTTTGCTGTAAGTATCCCACTTATGACTTGTGTGTATGTAGTAAATTGTTTTCTATACATTGATTATCACTATTCTAAGCTGTTAGTGTATCATTATAAATAAGATTAAATAATGTATATAATGGTACTTGGTTTGGTTTGGTAGCTTTCCATGTTTGTCCTTGATGGAGGTCCCCTCATGGCCCACCTAAGCAATCACCGCGTTTTTTCTGCTTTCAGAACCAAACTAAAAGCAGCAACACATTGCGGGTCCTGACATCACACCTGTGATGATGTGAAAAACTTTGCTCATGTCTCTTGCATAATACACGTGTGTCCAAGTGTCTATATTTTCTTTTTTGGTTTTTCATTCATAGTAACAAAATGTTCCAACTCTTCTCTTTGCAACACCTTTACCCCCCTTTACCTCAACAAGCCTACAGTAGCCTTTCCTTTTTTCAGCCTCTACAACTTCAAGATATGAACAAGAGCTGATAGACTCGCATTAGGGCCTAAGAAGCTATTATTTTCATTTGTTTTTGTTCTTTTTCTCTTTATTGGAATTGGCTTTATGAAAAGGTTATAGAGTTGGAGCTTTTACTTTTTTAAATATGTAATCATGCATTGTGATTTTAACTTTGTTCTGGTATGGACCAGTTCAATTGATGAAAATATTAATATGAGTCTTTGGTTTGGATTCTGTCTAGCCACCGAATTCAAAACACCTTAGTTGCAAAAGTTATGAGTATATTGACTCTAGTTTTAAAATGATTTTAAGGTTTTAAACTACTAAAATTCTAGAAGAATTGATTCTAAAGTTGGAGTTAATTTTAAAGAAAAACGTCTGTGAGTGAGTAACTTTTTAGATGTTAAAATTGATTTTATAAAAGAATAAATGTTTAGTTGGATACACGGTAAAACACCACAATAAAACCAAAGTTACAATGAACAACCACAAAGTTCAAGGAAACTATTTTCTTGTAGTGTGACTTTAACTCATTATGAGTTTTTAACGTGTATCTAAATATATGCACTAAATTGATCCAAGTATTCTACCATTGCAATCAGAAACTATTCTGAGTAGAAGTTTAAGTCCAGTAGCTTCTTTCTGATTTTCATAATTGATTAAAAAAAGAATTAATCCAATCACAAGGACTTCTTTTTAAATATCACTTTTATATCAGCATAAAGGGAATGAATCTACTTCCTGTGCTGAAATGGCAGGAAAGTCCTTTTTTCCCTTCCTTTTAAAAGATGGTGAGTGTGTAAATAAACATAATCATAGATGGGAATTTTGAGATTGCAACCTTTATTCACTATTCAGTGATTCATTTATTCACTTATTTATCTGTTTCTTTTTTGAGGGGCCAGAGATAAATAAAGCATACATATCTTCACTTGGTTCCCCTCTTGATAAACCGAAAGAGACAATATTGAGTCCTTTTCCCCTTGAGAGGGTCCCATGAGGAAAGGAATCAATTAATGGAATAAGCAAAGTGAGTCCCCATACCCACATTATCAAGTAAATGCTGAAAGATAAGACTGAAGGTCACTCACCACACCTAAAATCAACTATGACTTATAGCACCTTCCTGACCCCACTCCAATACCTCATAAAACTAAAAGTCTAAAGGTATGTTTCTCTATATTTTATAATCATTATTTAGTTGTGCAGCATAAGGGTGTAAGTGTAACCGACCCATTTGATAACTGATAGCAAAGGGCCAAGCTACTTCAATTTTCACCTATTTTCTGTTCACATTTTGAAAACTATACATTGAATTGTCTTTCTCATGTTGCTAATTGATTCATACAGTAGTGTTTTATTACTCGGATGTTGTTGCTTACTGTGCCGGTGCACGACTTTGATTGACTTTGCTTGCACTGCGGAGTTGCGTTGATACGGTTAGAAGATGCTCTGACGCTCACGTTAGTGAGAGAGCAAAGAAAAGATCTCAGTGTCTAAGAAGAACTCTAAATTTACATAACGAATAATGTGCACATAAATGAACGAATGCACCTATATTTATAGGCTTGTTGTCCATCACTATTGTCATTGTAGGTCTTTTAGAAGCCTTGTAAAAGATCTTTCGAGATCATGGTTGTCCTGAGAATTCTTGTGTGACTGTTAGTAAATGAGTCAACATGTGACTGATCGGCCTTGGTTGGGACGAGATGTTTTTTTGACTAAGTCACTTCGTCCACCTTTATAAAAGTTATTTAGTTACGAGATATTTAGACCGATTGAGATTTTATTGAGTATTTTAATTGTTTGGGTCGGCCGAAAAAGTACAAGGCACTTTTGGGGTAGCACAACTTGAGAAATCTTGGTATTTTCTTAAAATATTAAGAGAAACAGTAGTCACATAACAATATAATAACAAGTGACCAACATGACAGCGTTATAACTTATATTTATTTGCTTAATATTTTTTATTATCAAATTTGGGTTGTGTACTGTAGTCACTTGGTCTTGTGCAATGAACCTGAATTCTTGAAACATAAGTTTGGTTGAGGGTGAGTAGGCAAGAGCTTACCATAATTAACCCTGTAATTGTATTGAATTAATATGCGTCACTATCTTAGGAAAATGATTCATTCATCAAGTATTAATTGTGAAGCTGCCTAGTAGTTCAACAGAAACAAGTTTTCTATATCTAGTGGTTCTTTAGTAGTTATATTACTATTCCTTTTGCTTTCTTCTATCTTAGGTGGATATCTATATAAATTTTTAAATAACTTAACATATTATTCACCTACTTCATTAAATGTGCGATGCGTAACATCAGATAGGGGTAAAATTGGACAAAAGAATTGATGGAACAGAGTTACACATACCTGCGTTACATTGCAAAGTTATATAGTAGTATTGGACAACTATGTTGTCGAATTTATGATATCATCACTGTTACTTGCGTTACACTGCAAAGAGTTTTCCTCCATTTATTGATGAGTCACATGTGTAAAAGAGGACTTCATTCCTCTAATCAAATGCCAATTGATTACAAATTTCATTAATTTTCCATTTGGTTGTTATTAGCAGCTCGTAGCTATTATAAGTACAAAATGGTATCTAACACATTTCATATAGATTCTGTTAACACAGTGAATATGGGAGTGACAATGTTAAAAATCTAAGGAAGAATTCAAGACTCAATCTCTTTTTATTACAAATAAATAAGAGGTTTTCTTTTTATACATCAGAAACCCTCATCTACAACATAACTGTCTCTAACCATGTGGCAACAAGTGTTTTGGTATGCAGGTCATGCCTTTGACCTATTCAATAATGTAAAGTATCTAAAATACAATAAATCTAAAACACAACGATCCTTAATAGACATGTGACAGAATTGATCACTCATACAATAAAAGAGGTGAAGAGTTCATTAGCAGTTAGGTCAGGTCGTTGGTGATGGGATAAGATCGCCCGTAATGAAGTAAGGTATCCTCGTGATGAGATTAGGTCGTATGTAATGATGTCATGACTCTCGTGATGAGAATAGGTCGACCATTATGAAGTCAAACTTCTCGTAATGAAATTAGGTCGTCTATGATGAATTCAAGTCTCTCATTCGAGTCCATAAAACTTAAGACTCCAAATCTAAACATTAAAGTGAAATGTGTCTTTTTAAAATAGATCAACTTTCGTTCTTTGAATTTCGGCCAATCAATTAAATTTTAATTTTTCCCCTTGCATATATCATTTAAGAGAAAATACCTATATATTGTGTGTCAGAACAACCACATTGCAAGTAGTAAATGGTTGAAGAAAGATCGTGCAAAGTTGTGGGCATATATAAATAATAAAGATGTGAGGGGTAATTGGTAGGTCCAAGCATTTAGCGGGTGCTAGGTGAATCCACGTTGCAGGCATTGTCTCCATTAAGCACTGGTGGAACGAACTTGAGAAAAAGCTATTCAATAGGACAAGCAAACAAAGCAATGGAGTAAAGCTTTGCCAACAATGTTTGAAAAGGAAAGGAGGGCCAATTCATATCTGTTTTAGATAAATATTTGTTCTTTGGTTACTTGAGAAAGTGGAACAAGCAGAGTCTCAATTACTGTGTGAGAGTGAGTGAGACACACAGAAAATCTTAGCCATGAGGGAATTTAAAAAAGTGCCACAATATCTAATCATGTGGGTTGGACTTTTGAGATTCATTGTATAACTCCTTCAAGGTTTAATAGTAACCACTGGGAGGGTGGAAGGGGTAGATGGTGGTGGGCTCCTTCCTTCAATTAAATCATAGGGTCTTTATTTATTGGCTTTTAATATATCACTTGTTATTTTTCACACCTGTACACTATCTTTTCTTATATTATATTACATCATATCATCCATTATAACTTTTATTTCTTTTGTTCTTTTTCTACCTTGCTCCTTTTATTCAAATGTAGACAGCACAAGGGTGAGGTGACTACCAATTTCTTCCTTAATTATTGTAACAGAGAACAATATCTAGCAACATCTTGTTGGTAAGTGTCATGAATTCAATAATATCTAACATGTTGTTGACCTAAAGTGGAGAGAGAACACCAAGTGTAACCCACACAACCACATAAATTAACTCAAATAGGGCTATTCCAATTTAAGTAGAGCTTGCAGGGTTAAATTTTTATAAATACAATTGTGATAAATACTCAAAGAGTTTTGTTGCTCTGGTTTTATCCTCTGCAAACAAAATTGACCAAGTGTAGGATACATGGTGAAAAAGAAAATTGGAGAGAGAGAGAGCACTAGATTGTTTTTCTTTTTCCCATTTTCTTCCCAGTCCCTCTCCATCTCTGTACCTCTGAATACTAACTAACCATTGGGGGACCCTTCTCTTATCTGAACCATTGGCTTCCACTGTTGAAAAGAAATTGAGTACAAATGATACATTAATTGGTCAAGCTGTGATGAAGTATGGGTAATTTGAATGCAATTTTGCTGCAAGGCCCCAGAAGAACAGAAAACAGAACCCCATTTTCTACCTTTTCTCTGTTATTCATCAAGCCTTAACTAACAGAAATGGACTAAAGAAAAGAAAGAAAGAAAAAAACTTTTTTTTTACTAACAGTCAATGGCAGAAAATTGAAAAGCAGAGCACCCATTGTTTGATTGATGGAAAGTTGAAAACTTTCAGATTCAAACCAGCAAAAAATGGTTCACAAAACCCACCTCAATTGACAAAGCTTGTGTACCATGCATATATTATGACGGTTCTGGGCCTGGCCTTACAAGATCAAACTCATGACAGTGATCAATCTAGCAGATGAATAAACTACTCTGAATTCCGTAGTCTCTCTAATCAAGCCGTACCGATAAACTGGCCCAGTTGGATGCAGATTCATTCAACTCAATCTGATCACTGTTTCAAGTCGCAAATGGACCATAAAATCTACTCCCCCACCTGTGTCTTGTCGTTTACAGAAAGAATCACAAAATGGTGTTACAATTGAGAAAGGGTACCTCTGAAGTGCCTTGCTTGCGCTTCCTCTCCCATTAGGTAGGTAAGCACCAATACAGAAACCATTAAATACAAGAAGAGTTACTTTATCTGTTGCAGGGTGCAGCAAATAAATGTGGTTCCACCTCCACCGCCATGAACTCCTACACAGAAGAAATAGAAAATAGCCTTTTTACTTTCTGATCACTATTTCCAACCCAGGTCCCAGTTGCATTGAGAGCCATTCACGTTGACACCCGGTCTCTTATATAGGAGACTTCAGACTAAGAGGTTGCAGCACAATTGAGAATTCTTGCTTTTGCTTTATTTTTATTTTAGGCTTAATTATGTTTTTACATCTTATAAAATAGGATCCTTTGGCTTTGGTCCCTATATTTTCATTTCATTGATTTTAGCCCTTATTAGCGAAGTTATAGTCTCTGTCATCAAGCTCCGTCAAAAAAACCCGACTCAGCTAATAAAGGCTAGTGTTACCCTAGCGACATCTTACGTGGAATTTCACTCATTAAGGAGTAAGTTAAAAATCTGACTCCTAAATTCACTTTAACCCTAAGGACTAAAGCCCTAATTCCCCTTCCCATTTCACTTTAACAGTTATGAAGAAAGAAAGCTGAGCCCTAATTCCCCTGCATAGCTTCTTCGACGGAGAGGAGAAAGAGACGATGGAAAGTTCACTGGAGTTTGTTCGCCACCCTTGCTTCGTTTGACAAGAAAGGTAAACTAAATCCTTTTCATGGAAACCTTGTAGTATACCATTTTGGGTGCGGGTACCATATTGTAATATAATGGTTTTAGGGTTGTAAATGAATATGGTGGGTGAGGACGCTAGTGGGGACCACTTTTCACTAGGGAAGAAACATGAAGAGATATATTTGTTTAAATAAAAATCTCACCAAAATATAATCTTCCAAGATTGAATAAAAATTAATTAATGTGATACAAAATTTTATTATTTATACAAATTTGAGTTCATAATGAGTTTTCCTTCTTTTATTTTTCCATCATAAATGTGAAGATGGACGCTACTTTTACTTATCCTTTTTTAGTTAAACCAAAATGTATTTTCTTTTAAATTTTTATATATTCACGCCAACTTTTGTTTTTCATCCCTTTTTCATTTTTTTTCTTATTGATAATTGCATAACTTATTATATCTCTTACTAACTTAAGGTGAAAGGTAAATTTTGGGTGTGAATAAGTTATTTTCTTTTTTTAAGGTGTTTTTTTTTTATTTTAAAAAAATAAAAATGATATTTCATTATAAATGGTAGAGAAAGAACATAGTGAGATGGGGCCTTGAGGAGCATTTTTCTTGCATGGAGTCTGATCACATTGCTCGATCTCAAAGACATCCTTTGATTTTGGGAAATAGGAATATCCCTCTTCATAAATGCCAACCGGACCTCGTCGCTGGTGTTAAGTCGATGATTCATGAAGACCCTAAAATCAGGAACAACAATGTCGGATTTCAATAAAGATTAAGGAATTTAAAAAATTAATAATTCGATATTCATTAAACAACATGAATCAGGTAAATTTTGTAAGAGGGAGTGGAGTCCGACAAAAAAAGGACTCGCTTTTGTACTCGAGGAGCTAAGCTAGGGCCAGAGATGAAACTAGAAAAGTATAGGTAACAAAAGCAAAAACTTAACCAATTAAGTAAATCATCAATAGTTAAGTTATTGAAGAATGTAGTACAAAAATTGTAGGGGAAGAGGTTAATACTAAACTTAAATATTATTCTATTAAAGAATTTTTTTCTCATTTGCAGCAGTGTATGTGGTTCCCTTCTATTATGGAATGAACAATATAAGCGATCTAGATTTGAAGTCTTAACAGAAGTGAGCTCTCATAATAACCTAGGCGCTTTGTGTACTTGCTCCAAAAGATCCCTTTTACAAGATAAGTCTCTCCTATTTATAGGGGATTGGCTGAAACCCTAATTCTATTCCACTAGTGGATTTTTGGCCTCATAATTCTCGACCCAAAGCCCCTACAACACGCTTAAGACCTTATCCGATTCCGCTAAGCTAAATGCCCAAGTATCTTAACGGGGTCCGTAAGTGAGACGCCTCCTTGGTCCATCTGCGGGTCGCCAAGTCGCCAAACTGGCCACGCAAAGGAGGGGCCTGATTCCGAGCTCGTCTTGTAGGGTCTTCAGTTCGCCATAACCATCGCCGTGTATATGGGGGTTGCCCATTCCACCTCCCTACCTAGGGAAATAATTTCAACTTAATTTGTTCCACTAGGTTTATTTTGTGAACAAGTATCAATGTATCATCGAGACATGCGGCTGCTTCCTTGGCTTTACCAAATAATAATTTTTTTCTCCCAAACAGTCAGAAAGAAATTTCAAGGATGGAAAAAATGAGCTTTATCAAGTGTAGGAAGAGGAGAAAAAGAAGGCAAGGTGATTATTGCTAGGTGGAAAAATATCCCCAGAACTTCCATCTATTCTAGATGCTGATGCAATGGGTTCAGCCACCTCTTAGGTTTTTTCAAAAAAGAGACATTAATTGCTCTGTTTAGATCCTAAAGACAGAGAATAGATCTAGGATCTTGCCATCACTAACAATAAATACTCCATTTACTACTTTACTGATTCTTAAGCATGTTCTAACCCTGTTAATTGTACTATTGGTGAAGCTGTGTTCAAATAAAACTAAAAGCTCTTTCTTGCATCCGAAAAAACAAAAACAAAAACACAAGCACCCTTTGGTGATGTCAAACGTGTCATTTAAATAATGGGAGCAGTTATGATAAATTAATGGAGGGAGGGTCTTTAATTAGCTAGGTAAAGGTTGATTTAATAATTGTCCATTGTCTCGATTCAACACAGTCATCGAGAAGCACACGAGGTTTCAGAATCTTACAAGTGAATGAATAGAGATAATATTCTTTTTCCGTGGACAAGTAGTAATATACTCCACCACCTGATATTTAAATTCAATATTAAGGAGTAAGGACCAAGGCAATTCATTAATTAAATTATGAGACATAAAACCAAAGTGCACTACTATAATTTAAATATATTAGTACTATAGACTCGACCAAACCATGATCTAAATCACGTGGACACAAATTTTGCTATGATTTGATGACTAGGACTGCTTCCAATTATTTACTACTACTACTACTTGTGTATACTATGATTATTTAAATTATAGTATTAGCCGGTTGGTTGGATTGTTATGATTATGATATTAAGCATTAATGTCAAATGCTATGATAGTGCATATTTCAAACACTAACATCATTTTTTACTGGGAAGTAGATAAACACTACCATTCCGTCAATTTAATAGTAGTCATCATCAATCAGGAGTATATGATATGCACAGGAAATCTTGTGACCTACCTAACAATTACTACTACTATTCTACAGAAAAAACTTGGAACTGTACATTTTAACAATAAATGAAACTCTAATAAAACTCAATCTCTTGCGAAAATATTTAGATGCAAATTAAAGAGAAATTAATTAGAGTTTATCTACTGTTCTTGGAGCCCTTTCTAAAGCTCATTTTCCTTCACTTTCCATTGTACTCGGGGGCATCACCCTTCTCCCTTGCTTGAACTGAAGGCACCTTCACCTACTCACCTAATCTGGCTCAGCTTGAAGCTTCTTTCCCGTTTGTGAATGTGAATGTGAATGTGCTTTTGGGTATAAACCCAAACACTTTGGATACCCACCAAACAAATGTTCACGAGTTTTGTAAATCTTGTTCCCAAATCCCCAGGCAGACAATGTGAAAGAGAAAAAAAGTTTCGTTTACTTTCGGTTGAACATAACCGAAAACCAAACACTTAGTGATTCTGTAAATATTAAAAATGAATCTAAACATGCCATTATTTTAAAACCACTTTTATCATTGTGGAATTTGAAAAATGTCTAAATTTGAAATAGAATATTCTAAAAATTTTGCTGCATCTTTTCTCTACTCGCTTTTTAGCACACATTGCACATGGCCTTGCTAAGTTTCCATTTTTTCAATGTAAATCATCTACCTCACCATTTTCATTATAATTTCCACTTATGTACTATAAGCTGCAAGTTAATGCCATGAATCATGAATTAAAATGTCTTCAGCACATCATTGAAGTAACTGGAAAATGTGGAAATTTCAATTCATTGTCTGCATGGGGAAACTTACCTCACCAATGGATGAATGCTGTTTCCCTGACAGAACATGGACATTTTTCGTAAGAGTGCGTTTGTTTTGCTTTCACGTGTGTGCGTCCAGGAAACAATAAAACAAACACACTCTAAGGCCTGAAAGTGTTTAATATGAGAGAAAGAGATTATATTGTCCAATACTCATAAAAAAAAAAAGCAATTAGTTTTGCAATTCCAAAAGAATAGTAGGATTAGAGTAATTCCATGGAAAAGTTAAAAATCTATAAGCCATCCCAAATAATGGTTGCCTAAAATGAAAGTCACAGCTTATGTTACCTATCGTGTTGGTATATTCATGCCTATAGAAGCTCCTAATAAGACCTCTAACTCTAATTCAATGAGTAAATTTCACTTTCACATGAAGAGCTGTAATTTCAACATTTCTGCTTGCAAGAGCAGCTTAAAAAAAACAAAGCAATGCACAAGCAGAACATGAGCATTTCTATTCTGTTGATTCAGCTAGTTCTTTCTCCTGCTGTTTCTTCAGATAACTTTGAGCAGTTGAATTCACTATCTTCACAAAGAAGTTCAGAAGCATAAGCCACACTACAGTGTTCCAGACTGAAGCAATTGAGAAATCCCATTTTTTCCCCTGAAGATGATTATAGATGAAATAGTTTTAGGAAAAAGTAAGCAAAAATCATAAGGAGACACTGAGGCTGTTATTCAATATGAGGACTTCAACATTCAAATTAAATTAGAAACATTGATAAAGGTGTAAAATTGCAGCCAACAGTTACCTGGATATTTGGGGAAACTGGATGAGATGCTTTGAGATACTTAGCCTTGGCTGCATGGAGATTAGCAATCACACCAGGCAAGATAGAAGCAAAACCAGGTATATGGCCGAGAACCCAGATAAATTCATTCTCTATCCAGTTAAGTAGCTGATTATTGCAAACTGAGATGATGAATACCGTCTGCACGCAGAATATAGCATACAGGGTCAATCAGAAGCACATCTTATATTATAGTTTATAGACTAGAAGCTCGGCGCACGATGTCTCATATATGAGTTATGATCTGATGACACCCAGTATAACTGTGTAAGTCTTGACATACTTATACCTTTTAATACCATTTTATAAATAATAAAATGTTCGCAAGCTGAGTCTTAATTTGGAGTTGTTAGAAAGTAAAGGCAAGGCTTAAAAAAGCTAAACTAGTTGGTAAGGGAAGAAGACGAGTCTAAACTTGGACAAACCTGTATGTGCGTTTTAATAATTGCCTTTCCAATGAAAGTGGCAAGAAAGAACTTCCAAAATGGAATGCCAAATTGTCCACACATGATACCGGCAAGGTCAAATAGAGGATTTGGAACCTGAAATATAAATTCAGTTAATGGCCAGTTCGAGTGTTCGTGAAGCATATATAATAAATGCTATTATTTTGGTTAATTGAAAACGCTATTTTTTAGGATGCACCTTGACTAAAGGAATCACCACTTCATTCTCTTAAACTCAAATTTATATTGTGAATACGTACGCATGCATAAAAAAAGGACTCAAGCACCCTGATGAATAAGTATTTGCATATGACTCATTAAATTTCTTTGAAGTAGTGGATTGTGAAGAATCAAATATAATTAGTATAAGATATAGAATATACAACTATAATTTGCAGGACAAGAAGAGAGAAACCATAAAACAGTACTCATTGAGTAAATATTTCCACTAATTAACCTAAGTTATTCCCTCAAGCTTATCCCCCTGAAGGAAAGGTCAAAAGAAATGTTACTTGTATGCATGTCTATAAGTAACAGGCATTTTTAACCCAAATAAAGGGAAGTGACAGACACTGTCTGTAGAATCTCCAAAACCCGAAGAATGTCAAAAGCAAAACCAAATCCATTGATATGATCGGGGTGGACCATCAAGCCAGATTCAAAGTTGGGTCCAAAAACTTATTGTCAGGAAGGGTATATTTGCTATAAGGAACTGAATTATTATATTAAATACATCATGGCGATACATAGGGAAACTTATTTACAAAAGATACTGTTGAGTGAGTCTATTTAATGAAGAAAAATATCATACTACTAAAGAAGAAAGTCAACACTAACCGAAGCAAGCGCCATAATGGTTAAAAAATTCAAATGTTGAGTGTGAGATAGAAACCAACGCTTGGCCTTGTTTATGTAGGTTGCCATGATTCCTTTGTTTTCAGTATCTAATTCTTCAAATGAATCCAATTTGCTCCCAGACAAGCGCGCTGCACAAATGATTTGATTAGAATCATGTACAAACCAATTCATATAACTATCTAATAAAGCACCAAATTACTGGGGGGGGGGGATTAATCATCCTGTTAAATCAGACGAAATAGACCTCAGAAAGTTTCAGAAGAAATAGAAAGATAGAAATCACAAAGTACTTTTATCATAATGGAAGTGCTGAAAACTGCAAATAGCTACATAAAGTTTGACTATGATACAGCTTACTACCAAACATTTCGTTTGCCAAAGAAGGATCAGGAACATATTAGGCTGAAACAGAGAAAGTTATATTCCATATCAATCACAGCAGGGTGGAGGAGACTGCTGGATTTCAAGTATGGGATGAATCACATAGCTCACATACATAAACAAAGGAGATATGGGTGTAATATTTTAAATATGACTACTCTCACATTCACTAACTGACACCATTTAATTAATCATTTAGTTATCAATTAAACGACACATTTTAAATATGAAACCATGTAACTGACACATTTTACATCATTTAATTAATCATTTTCTGATAGAGCCAAAATTTCTAACAATTCCACTATTCTTAAACTAGTTCAGACTCTCAGGTTTGGCTATTTCATTCATTTTGAAAGTAATATTCAACATTATCCATTATTTTCAGATGACATAAAAGAAATAAAATACCATGGCTTCAGACAATAAGATGATTGTTTGAAGTTTACCTAAACTATATACATGGATTAGGTACATAATGTGAAATAGTACGGTTCAGAAGCTGAGGTTGAGCTTTAATTTGAAAAATATTCAATAGCAGCTAATTTATTTTAGTCTTGGAATAATTTATTCCTTTAAAACTAAATGGCTTATTCTTTTTTCTTTTCCATCTAGCAGGCATTCAACAAAATAACGGAAGATCCTAGTTTCACACCACCCTGGTAATGAAATGAGTATAAAGACAAAGCTAGATGTCAATAGACCATTTGCATGGTAAGAATATCTTACTCAATAGTGAAATTCAGATTTTCCTATCAATTTAACAATGACTTAATTAAATTAAGAGAATTACAAGACACACAATATAAACATTATACCTGCCCTGGAGATAAAGTAAGGAGGAAGCTCCCCAATAGCTGTTCCCATACCCCATAGAACAGCCTCCAACACAACTTGAGACAAAATGCTGCTGAGTGGAATGTGTGAACCATGTTCTGACTGGAACAACGGTGGCCCAAATTTTGAGCAGTCTTTATCAAGCCAAGAAGGACCTCTATCTAACTGTATTGTATCATATGGAGCACTTTTCAAATCAACTCGGCCACATTGCATGGCTTTTAATGTAAAGAATGCTATGTGGGGACCCAAGTATAGAACAAAAGTATGCAAACCAGATCCTACAATTGAAGAAATGGCAAGAGAAAAATTTACCAAAAAGAAAAAAAGATTAGAGCACAAAATACGAACTCTAGGCTACAAGCCATATATAATTAAGATGCTGGGGGCACCACAAGGACGATTATTGATTACAAGTATCAAACCTATGTGTTTGCAAGCAAATCTTTTTCTACAAGTCCAAATCACACAAGCTGCCTAAAGACCAATTGTTTTACTAACTAACTGTATAACATAATCAAGAACCCTCATCTTAGTATGGGTATACGTCATCTCCATGCATGACAACTTTTACTTACCAAGGCCAATGGAAGATGCAATTCCAAGGACTACCCACCACAGTCCAAAGCGGAAATATTTAAGCAGCTCCTCAAGATGCTGCAAAAAGAACATGCATTTTAGTGTCGTAGGAGCATCTAAAAAAAATGAACAAAAAAAACTGCCTGAAATAATGAAATACGGAGGTAGTAAGAAGTAAAGAATGACCGTAGGTTTTTTTCTAGGGGGGAGGGGGTGTATTAGTTGTTTGTAACACTGAAGCGACAGAAATGTTCCGTCCTACATTTAGCTCCAGAGTGAAACAAAATTATGAATATCCATTTTAGTTATAGAGTAATCTTCAAAGTTCAAACTATAATATCAAATCAATATGAACACTAAAACTGGTTACAAGTTTTCAAAGTGTATTACAGATTTGAGGTTTTGATGTCAGGATTCGCATTTGACATCTACAAGGGTACTTAGTACGTAGTTAGTACAATAGCCAAAAAGACCCCAGAAATAAATGAGATTACCTTTTCATGAGGACCATCAAAGGTGATCAGCATTATGCCAAGAGCCACTACCACAAAACCAAAAAGCAGAAGCCATCCACCTTTTCCCAACAGATAAAATGCTGTTTTCTTCAAGTATTGAATAACAGCTAATGTGAAGAATTTTAGTGTTTTGAAGGGTTGTGTGGTTAGAGTCAAATTTTCTAGCTCCAATTGGTGCTTGTTGTGAAGCCCTGCCAAGACAGAGAATTTCTAATCAGTATATGGGATACAATGAAACTTATAAATTAAAATTTAAACTCTAGTTTTATGTAAATTTTCAAATGATTAGTTTGAAAGAGTGCAAATGTCTCTTTTGCCCAATTTTCAAAGGAGAAAGGCTTTAAAATAGTCTCTTTTAATTTGAACCTTCTCTTGAACACTCTCTTCCAATTACCATGATTTTTGACTTCTAGAAACCCTCTTGATTTGCAAGAAACACTTCTACTACTCTCTGAATCCCTCCCAAATCTCTTCTAAGCAGTGTTGTACGGTTGTCAAATATCCGCCATGGCCAAATCTCATGGGGGAATTCTAGAAAGCCACCATGGCCGATAATCCACCATAATCCGCCATTGGCCATCAGTATTTGTCAAATATGGCCTGTTTCTGGCTTTCCGCCATCCGCAATCAACAACACTGCTTCTAAAGGATTTTCCCTATACACTTAATATTTTTATTCCTATAGGCGCTACCATATAATCACTGAACTTATAGCTTGAGGATTTCTCCTTTTCCTCTTCTGAGTATGTTCATCCTCAACCAAAACCTTATGCTAGATGGTTAAGCTCTCCTCTTTTATGTGATATGACGTTGCAAATCAATCTCCCTCCCTATTTTCCACATAAAAAAAATCTACTTGTGAGCTTGTATAAACACTTTGTAAATGATAAGATGCTCGTCCTTCTTATTAAAACAAACAAAAGTCAATTTAATGGATTCGTCCAATCTTTTGATTTGCCTAGACTGTATACACTGTGGAACCCGGTATACTCCCTTGTGTCTCTTCCAACATGACCACTAGACCCCCTAAAAGCCCAGCCCAGAAAAATATTAACTCCATGATTTACCCAAGCAACAAATTTAACAAGGCCAAAATGCTTCCTACCAATAATTTTGTAGATACTGGCAAGCCTAATTTTGCAACTACCAACAATTTAAGCAGTAAGAGGACTAAAATCTAACCTAAGCTAGCAGGGCATCACATCTTCTTAAATACCATAAGCTCCCTAGCATGACAACTCACTCTTCCCCGCCCCACCCACCCAATTGCGGAATTCATCAGCAAAGGAGACGATTACGATGGAGGCTCTAGCAGTGATGGATATCCATTAGTTTTGGGGGAGCGACGGCTACCTAGAAATTTCGATTCTTAGTTAAAAACCGACATTGGCCTCTAGAACCCTAAAACTTGATTTTAACTCCTAGAAACAAAGTAGCCATCACATATATGAATCCAAAGAGTCAGTTTTTTGTAATGAGCGATTGGTCCTTCATTACTTGCCACTCCCCCATTGCAGAACAAGGACCCTTTGAAACAATCTTCCATCACATAACAAAAACCCTCAAATTACCAGTCATGACAACATACTTGCCCCAGCAACCATCCTCAAAGGAAGAAGTCTGTAGCCCATCCAAAATACCGAGAAACCTAAAAAGGTAAAGCCTTTCGAGAACTGTGAAAAACTCTCATCGCCAATATCAGCATTCAATTTGGAAAAGATCAAAACCAAACAATTTCACAGATCTAACAAAAAAAAAAAGCAACTTTGAACGTAGTAACGCAGAGAATCAAAATCTAGATGAAAATACAACTAACAGAATCATAAAACAATGGATTGAAATCAAACAACATGCCTGAGCCAGACATGTTAGTGCCTCCAGTTCCAGATGAAGAAGCTGTTTCTCCAGACCCCATTATCTCTGACGCACTAAAAATCGAATCTTTACTTTTGGGGGAGCAATATCTTCGCCCTTTCTCTTTCTCTTTCTCTCTAAGCTCTCTGGGTTGTTGCCCCTCGCATCTTCGGAATTCGGCTACAACACGAGTGAGTCAAAAAAGGGCATGGACAATTTTTCCTTTTTCCCTCGAATTTAACTACCCAAAAAATTTATTAAATGAATAAAATTGGAGTTTCGTTTGAAAATGGATTCAGAGGAAATTGCAGGTGAAGCAAATTCGGAGGTTTGCGTTGAAGATTGGACTCCGACTTTGATCCTTCGCGTCCACGACACAACCAAAAGTTAGAATCATTCCTTATGTTTGTCGAGTGTCGTCGATTGTCAATTTTATTAATGATACAATTAATGGTTGGATTATTATACGATTCGATAAGAAACAAACTTTAAACACTTTCGTAAGTTACATATAAATAATAAATATAATAAGGCTTAAATATGTTTTTATTCCGTGTAAAATAAAACGTGTAAAATAAAAGTGAATTGGATTTGGTTCATCTACTAAAATTTTATAACTTTTAGCTTATAACATTTATGAAATATGTGAAGTCAGTTCTGGTTGCTCATCTTGTGATGGTTAAATCGGCACTAACTCATTTTGAGACGATTTTTAATCGCCGTTAATATAATAAAACCGATCAATAACTCTTTTTATGACGCGTTAATAAAAAAAATACACAAAATAAATGACAGAAATGTTAGTGACTAAAAGTTACGAAATCTTTTTCAAAAATTTAAAAATTATGAATTTTTTTTAGGGATTAAAATTAATTTACCATTATTTTACAAAAATTAAAAACATAGTTAACCTAGTAATTAAACTTTACTATCTTTTCAATTAATAAAAAGTTATTAACAAGGTCCGGCGCAATTAATAGATAGCTGGATTCATTGACCTTAAGCATTTTGTTCATAACTTATTCTTTAATGATGTGCATAAAAATGATCTTCGAATCTCGAAGACATTAATTTCATTAGACTATAAGAATTCCTTGGAAAAAAAAAACTAAAAAAAAGTTATTGATCCTATAAAATGAAGCATATTTTAAATAAAAATAATTCGAATAACATTTATCTTGTTGTCTTCATGCGAATGCACATGGTATATAATTTGTGTCAGGCGTAAAAAATTATCAAATTATCGTTTTGCTCCGGTAAAAGATAATGGATTGTGGAAAAGACAAATCTTTTTTTTTTTTGAAACTGGAAAAGACAAATCTGTTTCCAGTTCTACCGGTACATGAATCCGTTTTGGATAATAATAATAATATTGATAAACATTATAGAAGGACAAAAGGCACAGGGCACCATATTAATAATGCACCCACAAATCAAGTAGTTGAACTGAAAGTTTTGAATAAATAAAAAATACTATTTGAAAATAACCTATATTTTAAATAAAACGCAATATTGCTGTCAGCAATTAAATAATATAAAGTTCAATATTGTAACTCATTATAATGTATTGGGATAGAATAGATACAAAATAAAGCAGTTGAAAGGCTCCATAATAACTTAAGTAATTAACAAGTTAATACGCATAAGGAACAGAAATGAAGGCAAAGGAAAGGTAATGGTATCAGCATTACGTGGTGAAACTCCTTTCTAAGTAAAATTAAGCATGTGTTTTGATACCGGTTAAGTGTAGCACAAACAAATTTTTATCATTATCCATGAAAATAATTTTGTTTATTTTGTGTCTTGATAATGTGTTATGATATAATTAACTTTGATGTATGGTTTATAGATGATAAAATGTATGTTTGTTAAGAATTTGTCATTCACAAAAATTTCAAGAGCAATTTGGAATTGAATATAATTCTTAAGGAATTCTTAAATTTAACGAAAGCAAGTTTTAACAGAAGGAGTGAGATTAATGTGTAAACTTTTTAGAAGCTTATTATTATTATATGTGAATGCTGAATGAACCTTAAGTGCAAACATCTTATAAACAGGAAAGGATAAATTTCTAGAAACTTAAAAAAACACTAAAATTGTAAGAGCTTGGGTAGTGTTGCACTTGCACCCTAAGTGGTGCACTGTGCACCACTCTAAATGACCCGTTGTAATAGGTTTTTTTTTTCTGATTTTTAAAAAAATTGAAAAATAATAATAATTAATTAATATTATTTTTACCCATTCTTTCACTAAAAATATCAGGAGGAGAAAGACTCTAAAAGAGGCTTTATGGTAATGAAAAAATTGAAATTATAATAAATTATAAAAATTAAATAACCTGTAGGACCGGTTTTCGATTTCTCACTTGAACACTTGACACAATTTCATTGGTCAGAAGATAACAGTGCATTGCATGGTGCACTACTTTAAGTAATAGTTCACCCCCTAGACAACACCATCATTTTCTACCTATTTTATTTATGTTGTTTTCTTATTATATCAAGTATCAACGGTTATATTTCTTATATCTCTCCCATTCTTCCTTTCTTATAAAAGTAGAAGTGCAGTTGGAGTGTGAAGAAACACTTAATGTTATATTTTTTTTTAATGTTATATGAAGTAACGTTATAGATACTTTTAGAAACAAATGCGTTAGATTAATTGAGTAGTTTATTATAAAATATTTGTATGGAGTACTGACCGGAGATTTGAATAATTTATGTAGATGATAATATATCATTTTTCATTTAATTGGGAAAAAATGTAAAAAGATTACTGATGGGGCTATTAGCATGCTATGATTGAGCTTATTATTCCAAAATGAACTTAACATTAACATAAGTTGAAGAATACCGAACAAATTGTAATTTCCAATTGTCTAAACATTATTTAACACATTCATCCCAAAATAGTCTAAACATTATTTATTTAGAATATTTAAAATCACTTTTTTTATCTTCTCTCTCATTTATCATATTGTATCATAATAGATTTTTCTAATAAACTAATCAAAATAGCTTTTTAAAATAATATGTTTTCAATTTTTTTTTAATAATGATTTTTTAAAAGCTGAAACAAAGATTTTAAAATTTAAAAAAATAATTTTTTCATTAAAAAAAATAATTCTCTCTAAAAATAAGCTGAATCAAACACACCCTACTCAGACATGTTTGTGATATTTAAATATACATGAATTAATTAATACTATTATTTATCTTTTATTTTGTCATATAAATTATGCAATATAATCATTTATATATCTTAATTTAATTTTTTTAATATTTTATGTTTTTGTATTATTTTATGTACATCATATAACATTAAAAAAGTATTAAAGTCAGTGATATATATCAATATTTAGAGCTTACTTTAAGAACATAAAAGTGTAAACAATTTGCTTAAAAATATTTATTATATCATATATATATATAAAGGTAAAAGTGCAATGGTCTATAGTCTATATAGTATAATATATAGGTCGACATTATGATGTTCTCAATGATTTAAATGAATATTAATGCAACGTATGACATATTCATATATAATAATTTTTGTTGTAACGGGCCCAAGCTGGTCTCTCTGGCGTACATATAAAAAATGGCCAATATACAGTTACAAGATCATTATTAAGGTATGTAGTAACGGGCCCAAGTTTTTTTTAAAGAGAGATAGGTGATCATATCAATAAAAAAAAACAAGTGATCATACTTATTTGAGGGGCCATAGTCTTCTCTAGCATAGAGTGATATATCCCACCACATAGAAACAAACATCTTATCTTAACTAATAAGGTATTGATCTAATGGTACGTAAGATTTTCATAAGAGTTGAAAATTCATAATATAATATACTGAAGTTAACTCTTTTAGTAAGTGGAATAAGATACTGTTTGTATTATTTAGAGTGTTTAGTATTCTATTGAGTCCATTCAAAATCTTTATCTAAATATCAAGTGCAATTTGAAGGATTGAAAACTTCATGAAGTCTGAATATTATATCTATCTTTTCAATGGAAATCTAAAAGACGTTTTAGAGGTTGAAACTTAATAGCTAAGTTACTTCATCAGAAAGTTGATTAGAGATTCATACTCGAAAAATATGACTTATGAAGATACTTCAAATTTTATGTGATGATTCAAGAAGACTCTTATTCCAACAAGTTACCATTGTAACTTGAAGAGGTTATAATAGTTTTGTGTGGATGTGCATGTTGTGTGTAGAGTAGGAAGTTGTCATAGATTTTCACAAGTTTTATTGTTCAGTTACACATTTTTTAACACAATTTAAGTGAGTAATTTATTTTTTCAAAATTCAAAATATTTTTTAATAAGAAAAAGAAAATACATTGATTATTTTGAAAATAAACCAATCACAAGAGTGTACTAGAGAATGTGTTCAAAAGAGTATAATCATAACACTCCTCGAGTTTATGTGGGCCAATTAGTGAGTCATGTGTTTTAAATTAGTTAAGTAACTTTTGAGCCTAAAATAAGTTGGGGCAAACACAAGTAGAAGCCACGAAAAAGAATGAAAAAGAGATAGAGGTATGATCCGTATGAATAAATCATAAATTCGTTCAAACCAATTCTTAGTTTTGGGCTACCATTCACGGATTTTACACTATATTTAACTAGAATTATTTGTGGGATGTAAGCTCGTGAGACTCGAGGTCACAAGAAGCTTCGTCCAATAATAAAGCTTATCAGTTTATTTATTGTTTGATGCTAATATTATATTGTACTCTCTCTATTATTTTTTATAAGAGTTAAATTGAGAAGTGTTGTGTTCCTTTTTATAAGAACTGACTTGAAATTTGTTGTACATTAATTATTTTTTGACAAACTTACCCTTACTTAATTAGTTTTTTCTCTCTTTCCACTATGTAATGCATTAATGATCAACAGAAAATTTAAAAAGTAAGTTGGGGCAATTTTAGAAAGTTGATGTAAATTGAGAACAAATTAAATGCTAACAACCACCTTAACCACTTTTCTTAAAGGGTGTGCAATAGTTGTTTGACTCTTATAAAAAAGAACGGAGGGAGTATAAGTTTATCCATTAATACACTATTATACACTAAAATATTGATTATTTAATCAAGTCTATAGACGTGAGATAAGAGCTGATAAGATCATCGTTACGTATAAGTTACTTGGAAATATTTATCTACTCTACCGTCGTTACCACCACCGCATCTACCATTGCCACCATCATCGTCACAATCGTCACTGCTACCACATCCGCCGCCACCACGACTGCCATCGCCATGCACCCTCCACCACAACCACCACTATCGTCGCCTCCACCACAACCACGACCACCACCATTATCATCAACACCACTTCCACCCTCCACCACCACAACCACTCTCCATCACTGTCACTGCCACCACCGCCACCGCCACCACTACTGCCACCAACCACCATCACCACCAACCTCCACCACCACCCTTTGCCATTGTCAACGCCACAACCAGAACTGTCTCCCTTCACCACCGCCATACAACATTGTCACCACCACGCTCTCCCCCACCACCGCCATCACCATCACCACCGCCCTCCACCACCACTCTTCGCCACTGCCACCATCTAAACCACCACCACCACCCTCCTCGTCAACACCACCCTCCGACTACAACACTACCGCCACCACCACCACACTCTCCGCCATCACCACAAAAAAAAAAAAACCAATGCATTTTTTATCCAGGAGAATATTTGTTAACATATTTGTTTTTTATACCATCTTTCATTATATTAATCTAAATGATATAATAAATTATACAGTGCATGACTAAATGCTGGGCAATATTAAATTTTTATCAGATCTTATCTCATCAGCCTTTATATTATACAATATACCTAGTGAGCCACAAAAATATAGATATTGGACATATCACATACACAAATGAACACATTTGACATAGAAATTTGTGGTGGATTTTAATTGTCACATTCTACATACATTTTTAAAAAGTAAAACAGAGATTGAGACGGTTACAAAACGATATAAATATATATGTCCTAATGTGTCACTTGTTTTTGAATGTCTATATATGTATAACGACAATAAAATAATAAAAAATAAGTGGTAAAAGCAAGTTAGTAGACATGTTTAAGGGTTGAGTTGATTTGAGTTTGTAGTAAAATAAAATATAAAATTCTAAGTATAGGGTGGAACCCGTGAGCCAACTCAGCCTAACTCGTCCCGCTAATGAGCTGGGTTGGTAAAAGTGTGGCTCACAAGAACATCGATTTATTTTACCACGACCACCTTACACACATATTAGAACGAGTTAAACTTTGTTGGACCCGATAGACTTAATATTATTTTACGAAAAACATATTTAATCATATATTTATATTAAGCGGTTTTGATAATTCAATTAAAGCTTGGGAAACTGTAATTTGTGTAAAATGGCAAATTTGCAATGTAGACACAAGCAAATTATACATGGAAACTAGGGGTGTTTGTTGGACTAAATTGTAAATATATATATGCTTGCTTTTCATTCGCCATAAATATTAATTGGGGTAAATTTTCAAACCCTAACTTATTCATAAAAATGAAGAAATTCAATGAGATAGAAATTTAACTAGACAGAGTCATCACATGTCTAAATTGATCGGAAAGACATTGTGAGACAATAAAAAATATGAAAGAGAAGGATATTGATAAAATACATCACTCTCACAATGTGATATCCCCCCCAAATTATTGAAGACATCTCCAAATAAAACAAAATCAAATACACGTAAAATCAAGAAACAAATACAAAGTACCAAACCAAGAATATATTATCTTATCTGTTTCTTCATTCACTCGAATTGATTAAGAAAGGTACTCCTTATCCCATTTCATATGGTGAAAATTAATACATAATCATATCTTATCGTATTGTAGGCATATATAATATTAAACCAATAGTCAATTAGTCACTCTATGTCAAACTATATTGTTTTTTTTTTCCCCCTTTTTTACTTGGCATAGCTCCTTCTTAAAATTAAATAACCTGGTGGCGCGTAAGCGTATGCTTTTCTTCTTTTTTTTCCAATTTCATACCCATAATGCAGGACTTTTATTTTTTAACACAAGTGATTTGCAGATTACAAAATGAATGGTATCATCAGCATCGTCGTAAAACCAATTGTGAGCACTTGTAATTGTATAACACAAGTCACAACACAACACAAGACTTCTGCAAGTTAGTGGATACAGTACTAAAATGCACAATGAAATCATGTAAATAATAAATATGATGTGGGTTCCACTTGTTGCCATGCTAGAATCAGATTCTTTGATTTTGCATTAATCAAGAATAAGAAATAAAGATGATAACTCCATGGGCCCCCAACTTCCAAGGTGCGGATATCATTATTATTTTGGCACCGGTCGTAAGATTAAACTTTGAAAAAATCATTTGATACAACCAGATTAAGATTAACAGATGTCACAAAAAAAGCATAAGCAAGTTGCAGTTACATACCAGATGATTTTTATACATTCATATTTACTTTTTATTTCACCTATTTTATTTATCTATTTCTGGAATTTATTTCTGAATATTTTTTTTTGCAGAAAACAAAATTCATTTACATGTGTGCGCCAAGACTAATAAAAACAGATCACAAGGAAGCAATAAAGTGGTAGCTTGGTCCAATTGTAAGCAACCCGTACGTCTCTCTTCAGCCAAATTTTCCAGATGAGAAACAGGAGGTACATATTAAATGCAATATCTTTATCCCCAGTACTGTATATATACCTGTGATTTTTGATACAATATTCTGCTCACAATGTTGGATTGGGTGTTTGTTTGAACCAGTTGAGAGAGATAGCAAGAAGAATTTTGGAGATGGAAGGGAATCACTCCAAGGCTATTCGAGGGAGAGTGGTTTTGATGAAGAAGAGTTTGTTGGATTTCCATGACATCAAAGCCAACATTCTTGATCGAATCCATGAGTTTTTGGGCAAGGGTGTCTCTCTTCAGCTCATTAGTGCTACTACTCCTGATCCAGGTTCCTTTTTCCCCCTTCTTTGTTTTGTGCTCTCAATCCTCAGATAAGCCTGATGATTCGATTGAACTAAAAAACACTTGAATAAATTCATGGGTTTGAGAGGTTGATTGGCCATTAGCTACTGTCAGAGACATAAAATGCTTTAATTTGTTGATCATGAGAAGAGAGTGTGCAGGAAGCAAAGAATCTGAAACTGAACAAATAGAATGTCACAACATTTCTTCCAAGTTTCAACTTTGCAACATTTTATTTTGGTAAAAGGGAGTTTAAAACAGAACAAGGAAAATGAGAACATACATACACAAAGTAGTTTGTGGAGTGAAGAACTAAATTTTGTTGTGTTTGTGAATGTTATTAGGGAAGGGTTTGAGAGGGAAGCATGGAAAAGTGGCATACTTGGAGAAGTGGATTTCGAGAATTAATTCTTTGACAACAGCAACAGACACAGAGTTCAGTGCTACTTTTGAATGGGATCATGAGAGCATGGGAGTTCCTGGTGCATTCATAATCAGAAACAATCACCATAGCCAGTTCTACCTTAAAACACTCACCATAGAAGACATTCCAGGACATGGTCCTGTTACCTTTGTTTGCAATTCATGGGTTTACCCTGCTCATCGTTACACCCAGGATCGTGTCTTCTTTGCAAATAAGGTAAAGTTAATTTAATTTGCTCAATTGCTTTTTATAAATCTTTCACTTTTTTGTTATGCCCGAGGTCATCATGGAGCTGAGAGACCACACAACCAATCAAAATTTAAGATCATTATAAAAGACATTAAACTTTTTTTTAAAGGATAAAAGCATATGGTTAAAGCACGGTAATTCATTGGTTAAGTAGATAACTCCGATAAGATTACGAATCAAAGTGCTTTAACATTAATTAATTAATTAATAGGAGCAGATACACGATCACATTCATAATTACTCCTCCATAAGAGCTTTTCCTATTGATGACTCTATTGGAGAATGAGCTACTTGACAAATTGTCGTGCTCATCATTATTATAATCTAAAATTCATTCTAATTTTAAATTCAATAATGCTTGTTTGGTGTAAGCTCAAATAATGTAGACACTGATTTCTATCCTTTTATGTGAATTATTTTAAATTTCTTTTTTCACAAATATTTAGGTCAGATCCTTTAAAAGTTTATATAAAAAAATAAATACAAAATTTTCCACATCAAAAAATTTTTAGATTAAAAAATTCAAATTCGTGTAAACACCTTAGAGTATCTCCAATCCAATGGTATTGTTTAACGTGAGTTCTTATTTTAAGAACACTTTTAATTTTGTTGTCATTGGAGGATGTTTATGTGGGTTACTTGCTTAAAATGATTTTTTCCTAAAATACTTTAATTGGTTTATTAAAGATATGAGATATTATGAGACTTAACCAAAAGTAAAATATTAATATATGATTAAAATGAAATATAAATCGATTCTTAAAATTCATATAACTTTTTCTAAAAATATGAATGTCTTTTCTAATTTTGTGCAACTATATAAATTTCAACAAATCAATATCAATGAAAAGTGTAGCTATATATCATCATTCGTGGTAAACTTTCTTACACTGTGATTGATACTCTGACACTTACCTAAACCTTTGGCGCATGTGGAGTATGTCAGAGTCTCAAGGCCCATGGGAGCTGGACCAAGTATCCCCACAAGTATATTTTATAGTACAGTTTTTGCTAGACCGTTCTTCTTTGATTTATTGCATGTATGATCTACGTTTTGGATATTATTTTTTATTTTTGTCTTTTTGAAATTACATTTTGAATATTATTTGAATTTATAATAAATGGATGAGATAGAATGCAAAACAAATTTAGATATTTTGTTATAGAATAGCAGAAGAAAACTACATATTCAAGATGTAATAAAATAAGAGTTTAATTATTTTGCACTAAAAGTGTAACAAATTACGCAGTTATACAATTAGATTTTATTAGTTTATCATATCATAATTAAATTTAAATTTAAAATATTTGAAATGAAAAATGTAATGATATAATTGAATGTATGTGTTAAACTTTTTACATTGGCGGTACATATAAATTAAATCCATAAAGTAAATACATCACTCAGATCCAATTTTACTTTTATCACATATTAAGCAAATTGAATAATTAAGCTGATTTGGTTTATTTTCAATTAGTTTATTTCATGTTTTTAAAGTTTATTTGAGTTTCCATTTTGTTTCCTCATTTTTCTGTACAAAAGTTTAAATTACTTTGAGAACAAGATGACAGACATAGGTTATATCAGTCAATCTATTTTTCTGTTCAAATAGCAATAGCATCCTCAATCTATTTTTCATAGGTTATATTAGTCCTCCTTAATACCAAGTTGAGAATTAATTTATAGCTATTTTGTCCATCCTAGGGACTAATTAATTAACACTTGAAAACATTAGGGACAAATTTAGAGATTCATTCTGCATTCTCCGATAAAAGAATGACATATCCTAAGAAAAAATGATGAATCTTAAATCACTAGAGAATTTAGTTGGATTAATAAAAGAGAAATGCTCAACAAGAATGTTGCTTCTACAATTGGGGTGTCAAAAGCACCTTATGAAAACGTGATTCTACCCCAGATGGTGCCAACAACTGTGGTTGGTGGCAATGGTACCATCCTCGAAGCAACTTTTGGACCTCAAATGTGATTCTCTCCTCCCAAATATACTAAATGTTTTGATCTTGCCCATGTCCTAGCCATGCACTACATATACCTGCATAAAGCATGCATGAAAGTTGAGACAACAAGGCTTTGTGAATTGTGATTCAGGCTTATCTTCCATTTCAAACACCCGAGCCACTGCAAAAGTTCAGGGAAGAAGAACTAGCAGTCCTCCGCGGAAAAGGGTTTGGGACACTCAATGAATGGGACAGAGTCTATGACTATGCATACTACAATGATTTGGGAATTCCAGATGATGGTCCAGAATATGCACGTCCTGTTATTGGAGGATCACAGAAGTTTCCGTATCCCCGTAGAGGAAGAACTAGTCGTCCACATACCAAAACAGGTTAGCAACGAAACTACGTGTGTGTTTGGATACAGTTGAGTTAGCGAGAAAACACATGTATCAGAATCCATTAGAAGAGTTCTGTTAAACTTCTGCTTCATCAGAGTGAGTGCTAACGCCACTTTGCACTGAACTTAACTGGTATCCAAACATACACGTAACATTGGATATGGATCCTTCATTTATTTAACTTCAAAAGTGTGTCAAGCATTCACTTGCAAGCAAATACTTTCAATATTGACAATGAGTAACTTGATTGTGTCATGGTTGCAGATCCCAAAACTGAGTCAAGATTGTTCCTTCTAGATCTAAACATTTATGTTCCAAGAGATGAACGGTTTGGCCACGTCAAGTTTTCAGACTTTCTGGCTTATTCACTGAAATCTGTTGCTCAGGTTTTGTTTCCAGAGCTTAGATCTCTGTGTGACAAAACTATTAATGAGTTTGACACCTTTGAAGACATACTTGATATTTATGAGGGAACTTTTAAGCTAGCAAGTGGGCCTATACAGAGTAAAATTAGAGAACTAGTTCCATATGAGCTATTCAGAGAACTTGTTAGGAATGATGGTGAGAGATTCCTCAAATTCCCAGTGCCTGATATTATCAAAGGTATACTAATAAAATGCTTTCAACATATTTCACCTGGTTTTGATGGATTCATTGGTATGATTTTAGCAACACTAATTAATATTGGTATAATTACAGAAAGTAAAACTGCATGGAGGTCAGATGAGGAATTTGCAAGAGAAATGCTTGCCGGGGTTAATCCTGTTATCATCCGTCGTCTCCAAGTAAATACTATGCAAAACAATGGCTGTTTATATTTTTATGAATTATTCCGATATCATTTAGTGAGATAAGACTTTTGTTGTTGTTGTCGCCTATATCTGAATGTTACATGCAGGAATTCCCCCCAGCCAGCAAGCTAGACCCCAGTGTCTATGGAGACCAAAGTAGCTCCATCAGAGCAAAGGACATAGAAAATAGTTTGGATGGGCTCACAATAGATGAGGTACTAACTAGTATCCACTACTTCTGTTACTAAGGTTATATGAAAATGAAGCTAGATCCATGTTAAAATATGCTAAGCATATTATTAAACCTCTATGTCACAATCAAGCATCTTTATGTTGCAGGCTCTTGAAAATAACAAGCTATATATATTGGATCACCATGATGCATTGATGCCATACTTAAGTCGAATAAACTCTACCAACACAAAAACTTATGCCACTAGAACACTCCTGTTCCTGCAAGATGACGGCACGTTGAAGCCGCTGGCTATTGAGTTAAGCTTACCTCATCCACAAGGGGAGCAACGCGGAGCTGTCAGCAAAGTTTTTACTCCGGCACAAGAAGGAGTAGCAGCTACAGTTTGGCAGCTGGCTAAAGCATATGCTGCTGTGAATGATTCAGGATATCATCAACTGGTTAGCCATTGGTATGACCTCAACAAAAGTAATCTCAATAATAGGAAAGCTTTTCAAACTTACAAAAACAGATGGATAACAAGAAAACTGTGACTCTTCTGCAGGTTATACACTCATGCCGTGATTGAACCATTTGTAATAGCTACACACAGGCAATTGAGTGCTCTTCACCCAATACATAAGCTGTTGAAGCCACACTTCAAGGATACAATGCATATAAACGCCTTAGCTCGGCACACACTCATCAATGCTGGAGGGGTACTAGAGAAAACCGTTTTCCCTGGAAAATTTGCCTTGGAAATGTCTGCTGTTATATACAAAAACTGGGTATTCCCCGAGCAGGCACTTCCTGCTGATCTGATTAAGAGGTGAGTTCAGAAACTTGAGCCAGAAAAGTACTTTTATTAGATCATATTCTAATCTAATCTATCAAAACTAACAAATTGTGATTCTGTTTCACAGAGGAGTGGCAGTTCCAGACTCAAGCCGCCCTCATGGACTAAAACTTCTGATAGAGGATTACCCGTTTGCGGTTGACGGCCTAGAAATTTGGGATGCAATTGAAACCTGGGTGAGGGAATATTGTAATATCTATTATTCTTCTGATGACTTGGTTGAGAGTGACTCTGAACTCCAATTCTGGTGGAAAGAACTCCGCAACGAGGGTCATGGTGACTTGAAAGACAGGTCCTGGTGGCCTGAGATGAAGACTAAAACTGAGCTCATTCAATCATGCACCATTATCATATGGGTGGCTTCTGCATTCCATGCAGCTGTGAATTTTGGACAGTATCCTTATGCTGGTTACCTCCCGAACCGTCCAACGGTGAGTCGAAGGTTCATGCCGGAGCCAGGCACTCCAGAGTATGAAGAGCTTGAGACAAACCCTGACTTAGCATTCCTGAAAACAATCACAGCCCAGTTCCAAACTCTCCTTGGTGTGTCACTTATAGAGGTTTTGTCCAGGCATTCAACTGAAGAGGTTTACCTTGGGCAGAATGACAATCCTGAATGGACTTCAGACGCTGAAGCACTTGCAGCGTTCGAGCGATTCTCCCAGAGGCTGTTGGAGATTGAGAGCAATATTATCAAAAGGAACAAGGACACAGGGTTGAAAAACAGAAACGGGCCAGCAAAGGTGCCTTATACCCTTCTTTATCCTAACACCTCAGATTATTCTAGGGAGGGTGGACTCTCTGGGAAGGGAATACCTAACAGTGTATCCATCTAAAACCACTCTGCTAGATTCTATCCTCTTATTGAACTCTAGATATTCAGTACATGTACCATGATTTGTTATGCCGCTTTTTTATTTTGGTGTTATGCTAAGACAAAGTGTGTAAAGTTTACAATAATAGTTGTGTTCAAACTATCATGCTGGCACTGCTTAATTAGTTGAAGCTCATTCAATAATACTTACTGAACTGGTTTTGATTGCAATTTTGGGAATGAAGAAGCAAAGGTGACAAGACATGACAAATGAAAATTCCTAGAAGAAGCAAAGGCAGGACTGGAACCAAGGCAAAGATGAAAAACAGTAATCCATTTTTGCTAATTTAAATGTTGTTTGGATGCCCGTGGGACTCAGTGGTATTAAGCAGATGTTAACACTTATTTTGAGTTAAAAAGTGATCGAAAATCTTATTGTAAATTAGGATGAATGTGATTTTATGTTAATTCAAGTGGTTTGTTATGACATTTCTACTGATAGTAGGTAGAATCAATGCTGTTTTTTTTTCTTTTGCCAATTTGTTCACTTTGAGACAAATAGTTGCAGTTAAATTAGTAGATAAGTTTAATTATTGAAGGGGATGTATTTAGGGAAAAAATGATGATAATATATCATGATTGTTAAGTTTAATTAATGGTCCTGATTAAAACAAACATGGTCATGATGACTTATTTGATGTCTGAAAAATAAAATGGTCCACGGCATACAATTCCTTTTCTTGTCTCATTGCTATTTTTTTGCCAATAGATTTTTGTTGAAAATCTGAGGTGTGCGGCTTGTGGTGTTTCATGGAATCAAAATGATCCACTCTAATTGGCTGAAGCTTGATCACCTTATCCATATCCACACACACATCATCCATCCAAAATCTCTTACAAACTACTCCTTTACTCAATAGAGATCTCTCACAAGCCTAACATTCTTCTCTCAACCTTTGTATCCAAAATCCTCCATGGCCATGGCAACTCAAGCCTCCCTCTTAAGTTCACCCCTCTCTGGTCTCAACCACAGTGACCGTGTCTCTGCCCCATGGAAACAATCATCCACCCTCTTCTTCACCAACACCAAGCCCCTCAAGTTCACAACCTCACCAAGAACATCAATCAGAGCAGCTGATGAGAAAACAGATGCACCAGTAGCAACAAAAGAAGAAGCACCTGTTGGGTTCACTCCACCAGAACTTGACCCAAACACACCCTCACCAATCTTCGCTGGCAGCACTGGAGGCCTTTTGCGCAAGGCCCAGGTGGAGGAATTCTATGTGATCACATGGGAATCCCCTAAAGAACAGATCTTTGAGATGCCCACTGGTGGTGCTGCCATCATGAGGGAGGGTCCCAACCTGCTCAAATTGGCAAGGAAAGAACAGTGCTTGGCTCTTGGGACTAGGTTGAGGTCTAAGTACAAGATCAAGTACCAGTTCTACAGGGTGTTCCCCAATGGGGAGGTTCAGTATTTGCACCCTAAGGATGGTGTGTACCCTGAGAAGGTGAACCCAGGTCGCCAAGGGGTTGGACAGAATTTCAGGTCTATTGGTAAGAATGTGAGTCCAATTGAGGTTAAGTTCACTGGGAAGCAACCCTATGATGTATGAGATTTCAGAAATGCTTAATTCAGTGATATTCTGATGTGTACTTATGATCAAATTTATGTGAGAAATGTTAAACTCTCTTTGTTTTATTTTGTGATTATTGTGTTGATATCATGTTATGGAATATTAATTTGCTTCAGCTTGATCTAACATATACCAGACTAGTGATGCCAAAACTATATGAGGCTAGGATTGGGTGAGAAATTGCTGATTGAATTTGGTTGAAGTGAGAATTTTGTGATCAGGAGTGAATTGTATTCAAATTTAAATAAGGTGCGACATTATTTGCATGTTTGGTTTCACAATTTTCACGTAATCTTAGTCACGTTTACTTAGAAACTAAGACTAACCAGGAGTGGTTCCTCCTATGCAGCTTTACCTAGAAGCTAAGGTTAATCAGTAATCACCCTCTGAGGGTCGAATCTCCACTTCGATTTCTAAGTGGTTGTCACCAACTGCATAAGTTGCTAGGAAATCCTAGTAAAAGGGAGTGTTTTGGCATCTCTATTCTCTAGTTTGAGGAGATTGAAAACCCAAACAGAAAACATCAAATTGGTTAAAGTATTGATTTGTTCCGAGCCTGTTTGCATTTTTTCTCCCCTCTTGGTAGTAGTTACTAGTGATATAAAAAAATTGACAAAGCAGAAAACTCATAATATAAAAACTTGACAAAAAATGCAATGTAAAATGGGGAAAAACCCACTAGAATATGATTGAGTTTGCTATACTATTATTATTGACAAAAAAAGTGTTGCTATATTATTGACAAAAAGAGAAAGTTTGCTATATTCTTCTACAAATCATGTTTATATTATTTAGTTTTATCTTTAAGGCTCTAAAACACAGATTTATGACATACAACTTAAAATATAATATTAAAATAAAAAACTTAAAATGACTTGCAAACCAGGTAAATAGATTATTTGAAATCTCATGGTAAAAAGGAAGTCTCCTTAAATAAAAGAGAAATACATTTAACATTTAAAAGGATAAAATAAATTTGATATTTTCTTTAATTAGTAAGTCGGGAGATAATTAGGAGGAACAGGTAAGGATAAGAATAGATTAGACTAAGCTGTATTTTCTAAGGTTTGAGTTTGTGCTACTTCTAATGATATGACCTGGAAGATAATTTTAGATTGAGCTGTATTTTCTTAGGTTTCAGCCTCATGTAGTTAGATCATGGGGCCATCCAAACTAAGTTCTATTTTCTTTAAGTCTTGTTTTTTGTCTTTTTGTTTTTGTTAGTAGTTATTTTGATTTGATTTGAGATTATGACATTTTGTTAATCAGTGCTTTATTCTCTTCCTAAAAATCCTTTGTGTTGACATAATTGTTTGAAGTCCTAAGGATATCACCGTTATTGAAGGGTATTACTTTCTAAAAGAGGGAGATTCATTTAGAAGAGTCATGAGTTCTGTGCAATAACCACAAAATGGTTAGTGACCAGGGCTTTCGAGCCTTAGAAATCTTGAAAATTCAAAATATTTAAACAGAGTGTTCGAGCACGTTTCGATCTATCCCGTGTCTACTTGTCGGAGCGAGACACGCTGAATAAAAAGAGTTTGGTGTTAAAAAAAAGAGACGCTGAAAGAAAAAAAAACATGGTGAGGGATCAAATCCGGCCCCCAACCCGACCCAAATCCTAATCTTCTTCCTTGCTTACCCACTTGTCCCCAAACACTTACACATCACTGCCGCCCCCCACCTGCAACGGCCCCCAAAGCCTTTTCCTCACGACCCTAGTTGTCGCACAACCGTGTCTGTACTATAATGTCCATTGCATGTGCACCTAATGACCACTGCAAGCGAATCCAAGCACTAATACAACCCCCCAGTGTGAGCCTCATGTATTTAGGTCATAGAGCTAGTGCGAGTGGGTTCGGGGGTTGCATAAGTCTTCCGGGAGAATTGGGAAGTGAGGAAGGAGATTAGGTTTTGGGGAGAGAAAACACATATAGTCTCTCACTTAGGCTCAATCTGAAAAGTGGGCATGGAATAGACCAGACATCGCTTAAGTGCTTTGTTTAAATATTTAGAATTTTTAGGATTTCTAAGGCTTCAAGACCATGGTCATTAACCATATCGCATTCATTCCACTGAATTCTTGACTCTTTAAAATGATCCTCCCTCTTTTAGGAAGTAATACTCGTCAACAATGGTAATCTCTTCGGACTTCAAGCAATTATGTCATCAAATGATCTATAGGAAGAGAATAAAGCACAAATTAACAGAATGCCCTAATCAAATCAAAATAACTATGAAAACAAAAAAAAGACAAAAAAAGATTTTCTTTACTCTTCACGGGGTTGCGTGCTAAGAATTACAGTAGATAACATACTTATTGAAGGAGGAGTGTCATTCTTGTGGTTTTGAAGAATCTAATTACATGAGGATTGTGAATTGATAGCCGAAAAAAACTTTGTTCGGTAAAAGATCTATCTTGTGACTACATTCATGAAGTGTCGTATATTCCATTTATTGATCAATGATTATTACAATACTAGGTAATTATCCCTGATATATCTTTAATTAATATAACTTATTTGAGTTTTTCCAATGAAATATTTTACATGGAATGGAAAGGAAATTTTCGCATATACTCTATGAAACACTACAGTGTGCTGATTCACATGCCACTTTTTGGTATCCAAATACCCATTATATGGTGGTTTTTATTGTACCATAGTTTACCAATTATTTTTGAAATACTAAGCTAGGCCTTGATTTGGCCCATCTTAATCTCTTCAAGATTCCGATGTCAACATGATCCAAAGTACAAACAAGTGGCTTTGATTATAAAATGCTTTATCAATGGAGTCAAGTCATCTAACACCTTTTAAATATTGGCAAGAAAACCGACCAATGATTTCATTCCAAAATTACATTCAGATGGAAATTGGCATTAACGACACTCCACCGAAAACATAAGAAAATAAAATTTCGAAGCTATTATTAATCAATAATCATAGTGCACACAACGTGGAAAGCTTCTCGAATATTTGGTAGCAAGCTGTAGAGCTTCTAAAATTAGTAATGACTTTTTATATTTGTTAACCATTTGATAGTACCTTTCATACAATTAGGATATTTTATTTTTTGTGGACAATGGTTAATTTGTACACATACAATATTCACATGATTAACACGACGCCAATAATTTGGCCCTGGATAGTTACATATAGCTCAGTCTTGTTCGTCATCTGCACATTTTTTATTTATTTTGCTGGTCACATCATGCATCGATCGTTTGTTTTATTGGTCGGGTAGTTGAGTTGAGTATGTACATGTACAACTCAATTAAGCTCCAACTGCAGCACTTGTGAGCACAGAATCCAATTCGCTCTTCGTCCGTGTGAGCCTTTCATCATCACCACCGTCCATTCCATTTGCCCAGATTTCCGGAATCACTTCTGCAACACTATGCACACACTCCACTGCATAATCTGCTCCTTTGCATTTCACCGTCTTCCCAACCTTCACAATCACAACCACTCATACATTAATTAATCATAATTACAATAACTATCTTAAGAATATCATGATACAACATGGTCGATTGAGAAAGCTACCAGTACGGTGTGGAGACCCATTTCTTTACCCGCAGCTACATTGTGAACATTGTCATCCAAAAAAAGCTGCAATAATACATAATTCAAACGAGTTAGGTATTTTTTTCTCCATTAAAATATTTTAATTAAATTTATATAAGAAAGTGACATCACGGAGAGTTGTTAACGTCGCCTCACCGTACGACGAGGATCCACGTTGGCAGCATGGACAGCGACCTTGAAAGCCTCCAGCGACGGTTTGAGAAGGACCGGGAACTCATCGGGTCGGGTCGCGTGAGGGAGGTTCGGGTTCATGGTTTCGAAGCATATGATTTGTTCGAAACAGTCCTTGATCCCGAGACGATCCAGCGATCTCAGCGCGTGAATCCTATCCGAATTCGTAAAAATCTTTTTCAAACAAAAAAAAATTCCAGAATTAGGAACAAAAAAATTGAAGTTGATGGAAGAAATTAAAGAGGATTGGTTTGTGTTTGAAAATAACATACAATTTTCCTTTGGTTGATGGTGCGAAGGAGGTTCCGTAAGTGAATATCAGGTTTGATGAGGTCGTAAGGTAGCCTTCCGTGGACGAAACCGTGGTAATCTTCTGCGCTGACATCATAGCCCAGTGCCTAATATTAATATGAAAGAAGATTAGTAGAAGAGAAGAGAAGAGAGATTAATTAGTTGGAACTAATGAGTAATTACTTACTCGCAAACCGGCGAGGGTGCTGCCGTAGGTTTTGAAGAGCTCGACGCGTAGGGAGGAGGCTTTTGCCGGTGAGAAACCGCATTTCTGAATGAGGAAGAGGTCGATGTTTTTCTTGACGGAGGCGCCGATTCCGGTGGTGGAGGGGTACAAGGTGTCGTCCAAATCTGTTTAATTTAATTAAAAGAGTTGTTATTTATGATGAATTATATTATTAATAATTAAAATTATGTAGTAGTTACTTACCGAAGATGATGCAGTCGAAAGGAGAAGCTCTGGTACCAAAAGCCATGATATGATGAGTGTGGAGGAATATGAATATGAATATGAAGATGATGAAGAAGAAGAAGTGAAATGTGATGAATGAAGGTATAACGGAAGGGGATTGATTTATAGAGAAGAGGCAGGGGCATGGGAATGGGGGTGTTGATTTAAATAGAGATGAGAGGATTGGATTGGAATTTGGAACAGAAAGATAGATAGGAGGAAAGAATAGGATTGGTGAGTCAGCGTTTCAATTTTTTTTGTTGCAAGCCGAGTAGACGTGGGCTCCACAAGATAGCCGCGTACTACTAACTGCCATTACCCGCATAAACTTTGGGATAAAATTTAGTGTACACGTGTGTAGAACACTAGAGAGATAGGAAGAGATAAGAAATAAGTGACAGTTGTGATATGTGCAAAAGAGACGGATAGAAAGAAAAAAGAGGTAAAATATTGTCTTACCAATCATGTCACAGCTTTGTGTTACAACTCAGACATGCATATTTCAATTATTTACTTGGTATTTTTTTTAAATAACTTAGGCAATTATTTATTTATAAACAGGTGTTTTAGTTTTGTAACAGGTTGTTTTCCGTTTGAAATCTCAAATCATTGTTCGTGTAAAGGTTATACGAGCAATCTGAAGCATAGTTTGAGGCTTCTAAAATACAAAATCTATCATACACTTAATGACCTCAAATCTCTTGGTGTGAACATAGATAGTGACAGAAGAAATTAAGGATGTGTACTAAATGATGCAAATCTGCAAAGGATGTTGTTGGCTTGTAAAAACAAATACTGGATAGAGGAAAATGGGATTGCTGGGTGAACCTGTTGAACACATTATACAATGGAGGTAATTGAATTACTCATCATTTAATGACAATATTAAATAACTCCATGGGTAAAGATAGACAATCTCATATACAACAATTAATTTGGTGAACCTCTGAATTTGTGACAATAACATTAATTTGGTGTTCTGTGTTTGACATCTCTTCCGCGAAACAGATGTTCTCATGTTTAATGAACAAAACCGTGTGTATTTAATTAACAAGGACCACATACCTAATTAGGTCTTGTTTAATATTGGCACGTGAAAAGTTTGACTCGGAGAACACATTTTCTGGTTCACTTGCCACCCGGTTTCATAACCAGAAAGGATAGCTCCAATTATCAAATACCAACATAGATGACTCAAAGTCAAAAAAAAAAAAGACATGGATATGACTCAAGCATTAAAATAGAGGTTAAAGTTTAAAAGTAGATAAGGACTTTGGGTGAGAACAAGCACTCGATTCTTGAGCTGTAGTACCATTTAATTTGGACTATATAAAGTTGGGTTCATTCATGCCCATCAGCAGCCCATGCATGTTTCATGTTTGATAAATTAAAAGCCAACACGTGGGCTTAGTTTTGTTCTGATGTTAATAATCTATGCCAGGAATGAATTTACTTTAACCAAACAAGTGTAATCAAGGAATCGTTTCTTAAATTTAAGGGCACATGCAACTAGATAGGATCGAAATTTTCACATGTGAAAGCAATAAGCAATAATACACCTTGTTAAAGCAGAAGATAGCATATTCCAATCAAACTAATGGTTAACTTCACACCTTCACTTGAAATATGATTCAAGAAGTTATCACAAAGGATAGGATAGTTCTCACCTCAGGATAGTTCTTGGTAAGAGTGATTTTAATTCTGAATATTGTTTCAGAGTATATTCTTAATTCGTTATTATTGAGCCCCAACTATCACGCTTTTATTATTACCATCTAACAATTGCAATTGCTTCACGAGCTTTAGATTCAGTTAAGGATTAGCTCTCGGCCTTAACTCGTCCAGGTGACCAGAGCTAGGGGGTTCTTGATCCGACCGACGGTTGCCTCTCGGCCCCGTTCTCGGCCCCGTACGCCACCGACCATGGCGCGATACCCCACAAGCCTAATTACGCGCCATTTCGCTGCACACGCCACTAGAAACCCACACCAATGCGATCCGACCATGTCGGCCACATGCCAACCATTTTTTTGGGCTAGCATTTTGGTTGAGCAGGAGGTTGATCACAAGGATTTCTACCGCTTGTCCAATCACTCGTCACCCTACCTGACTCACCCTTGGTAGGGGTGGAAATAGATCAGGCTAAGCTAGACTTTGCGCGACCCAAGCTTGACCTACATTTTAATTTGGCGACCAAAGTCTGGCCTGTGGCTGCCAGAGGCCAAATTTTAAAGCTCTGGTATGGACTAACATACTAGCTTGTTTATAGATTTTCTAACCGAAAATGCCTCTTAAAGAGGCAAATATAGCGGGCCACGAACTAATACGTTATTCTACATATCCTCGTGTTTTAAAAAAAAAATTATATTCTAAGTTTTGAAAAATTAATTAAAATAGTATACTACATTTATTTACTATTTATAAAAATAATATTATGTAAATAGGCCGGTCTATCATAGGCAAAAATACTATTTTAATAAAAATAATATCATGTTTTTTAAAAAGCTTAAGCCCGACCTTTTTTATAAACGGGTCAGACCAAACCTTTAACATACCAGGTCGCAGGCCCCTGACGGGCCACCTGACCTATTTTCACCTCTAACCCTCGTGCCCCCGAGGATGACTAAAATATCCATACCCGCTTTCCTCAACCAAAGTTAACGGTGCACTGCCTAAGAAATTAGCAGCTATGCATATCCAGGAGTTAGAGATAGTGCGCAAGTCTTATCTTGACTAGGTGATGTAAAATGTCACATTGTCTGACACTCAAGTTTTCCAGCAAGAATTGCGTTGAACCTTGGACTCCAATCTTCAATGACCCATGCCTAGGGATTTCAACACACACTAAAAAAGGTGAAGAAGAAATTCTCAAAGGTATGTTTTAACTCACTCATTCTCACTTTCTCAACTACTACTGATGAAAGATGTTTTAAGAAGAAGGTTTCCTCAACTGGCTACAATTAATTTTTTTTCAAGACTCAATCGTAGTATAGTATCGGGTTTTTATCGTCTTCACAAGGATTGCGTTCTAATATTAATTCTACTAATTTTTCAATTTAGAATGCAATGAAAAACAAAGGTTGGGGGGGGGGAGAATAAATTCAATTGTTCAAGTGCATAAAGAAAATAAAGAAAGCGAAAATGTCTGTTGTGAAACTTAGTTCGGAAGATAGCACATGGGTTAGCTTTGTCAATTATCACTTATCCCCTAATCAAACTTGTTTGTATGAAATTAAAATTCTCTCTTTGGTGATCTAGCGTAATTTCTTTACTTGCTAATTCATTTTACAGGAAAGACTTTTAATCCAATTATCAAAGCTCGTGTTAGGAGCACCTAATAGCCACAAACAACTCCTTTTACCTGAGAAAAACTCTGAAAAACACTACCAACGGGTGAAATGAAACCACGATAAAATCAAAACCTTAGAATTCAAATAACAAAGAAGAAAATAACTAAAAATCCTAGAAAATTACTAAAAAGTAATGAAACACTAAATTAACATGCAAATGCGCAACAATGCACTAAAATGCTCTACAACACTACATAAGACTCAACAATACAAAATAAAAACAAGTAAATGACACTCTAAAATGCCAATATTACCCCGGGTTATCAACCACCCCCACCCTAACATGAACGTTGAAGTGTTCCTCACATGACCCGTCAAAGTGCCATCAAAACTATCATAAAGGAAGAATTCACTATGTTCACATAAAGTCTGTCTTCATCGCCGTTGTTCCTCATCCTCAATATACTCTCCTGAGTGATTGGTCGTCTTAAGACGCTCAAGTATGTACCTCATGTGCCTCCATTCCACTCACGGGAGCCAAAAGACAGATGTAGCAACTCGGACCTCATTAAACTCCAACTCAGTATCTGGAGTGCTGGAAATAACACAAATATGGTGAGGTGTTTCTCTTGGATTAACCGTTCCAATATATCAATGAGCCAAAAAACGAAAGGGCGCCGTTGATCATACAATTACATCAACAATGATACTGAATGTGATTATGGATTGATGACGAAAATGTGGCTCCCATTATGCACCAAAGAATGTGATGTACTGATGGGCAATAATATAACAAAATACAACAACCAAAATAATTCTTTCTTTTTTGTATTTGATAATTGGTCCGTTTGACAACGCAAGCATATAGTATATTGTCTGAACCAGCAAACACAGCTAATTGATAAATGTTATTTGGTATGTATCTGTGCCTTTCATGGATTACACAATCAATTTGAGATATACAGGTGACGGCTCATACAAAAATAAACCTCTTTGTTCTTTGGTGCATCGTGTGAACTTGGCAGTGCTATATGTGCACAGATCATTGAAAATATGCTCTCTTGTCTTTTAATCATAATGGGCAGAAGCGCATAGTGCCAAAAGAAAACAAAATGTGTATCATAGACAAAGAAAAACCTGTTCAGATATCAAAAGAATTATTTTGCAAATTGATTTTAACATATATAAAGAACATATTATAAATAACCTATACTAAATTTATGATATGATTAATGCATAGAGGACCATACATCAACTATTATAAAGGAAAGAGTTTTATTAGTAATTATTTACATTAATTTTGTTTCGGTTGTCTCCATGAACCGACTTCACCCCAATCTCACACCTCTTCCATTTAGCTCTGCCATCACCTAAGGTGAAGCTTAGAGCTAGGGAATATTGTTCCAATCATCTCCATGAGATGACCTTCAAGACCATTTAACTCTGCCATCAATTGAGACAATGACCAAAGTTATGAAACCTGTTCCGGTCATCTCCATGAGTCGGTCTTTCAAGAAACCTGACGGCCAAACTCCGACGAGATACCTGAGCACTTTGCTGACTTACAATCTGATAGAAAATCGCACTCAACACAACCCAGTTGCGCGCCCACATCCAACTCATGATTGCATATTCAACCTTTAAGGTGCCAAAGTGCACAATATTGGCGAAGTTTGTGGCCCTAATCACTCAACCATCTCCCTCATGAACCAAAATGATGAGCCGACCATCTGGAGGACGATGATCACCATACCCCTGCTCTAAGACACTGCGAAGCTGCACTATTCGCTAGTAAGGAAGCAAGGAAACTGTCTAAGGGACATGAGGTAACGAGAGCCGTGACACAAATCTGATTGTACAAACAACCATCATGTAGGATCAAAACATTTCCCACGGAATCTCTCGCCCAAATCTCTAAAGTCAATGACACACTTCCCGAGGCTGAACTCTCCTCTCAAGGGTAGGCTTAGTAGTGGACATAACCAAGATCAATCGCCATCAAATGATTGGGAGGAAAATCGACCCAGAGGTTCTAAGGGTTGGTCACGAAGCACGATGCATCTAGGAATGCGAGTAACATTAACATATCCTTAAAACATTCGACCTCTAACTATATAAAAAAACACACCACTAGTTATGTATCAACTATCATTCTAAACCTTACTACTCTTCTTCCTTTTAGTAACTTGGAAGTCAGGGTGTCTTTGTAAATTCTGTCGGCGGAGGACCCAATACCACGAAGAAGCCTACTCGATGAAAGAGATCACCAGTACTACTAGATTCACCGTCACTCAGAGTGCCAATCTCATTGTTGTTCCCGAAACTAACACCTCACCTAGGGTGATTGGTTGGATTCGCCCGGTCATTTTTATATTATAAAAATTGATTAATACTATTAATACATTTTGTGTATTTAGAACTAAATCATTGTCAAAATATTATTTTCTAACTGTATAAAGGAATAACATCTTGACTCTTAAGTATTTGACATGTTCTTCATTACTCTTATTGCTCTCTCCTCCTTCTGTTTCTGGACATTGTTTGACACTACAGTTTTATGTCCAGTACACAAGTTTAGATTACTGTATTAACTTAGGGAGCAAAACCGGGTATTGGATTGCATCGAAAGATCACTTGAATTTTTCTTTCGTGACATAACAATTCTCTATTATGTTTTACACATCCAAATAAAATATATCTTTATCGACAAAATACTAAAGAAAATGAATGACTTTATGTGTATGGCACACTTGCAATCATGATTGAGGCTGCCTCATACATGGGAAACAGAACAATCAACCTGGTTTTAAGGCTGTATTGTCTGCGTTCTTGATCTTAAAGTCTCAATATTTTTTCTAATAATCAATATTAAAACTCAAAAACTACTTAGAGAAGCTTCTTCCCATAATTTATTATAGCTTTAGAACTAATTGTAAAAGAATTTCTAAACATTCACTTAAAAAAGTAATTTTTATACATAACTTAGTATTGAAACACAGCTTTTTTTTGAAACTGAAACACAAAGTTAATTGCAAAGAAGTGATGTGAGAACACATGATCTCCAAATATCATTGCGGTTACCCCATTTTAAACAAAAGCACTTAAGAACACTTCATGAAAACTAAAAGTGATCCTTTTCCATTCATTAAGTTGTTGACTTAGTTTTACATAGATACTGTAAGCATTTTCATAAAGAAGCACCAAATAGGACCCGCTTGTTGCCCATTCATATATCATGTAAGCCTTTTTCAGGTGAACTACACACCAAAAGGAAAAAGAAAAAGAACAAGGGAAATACATAAGATAAGATGAAAGAAAAACTTGAAAGCCTTTTCACTTGCTTTGTGTCTTTTAGCATTACTTCTCTCTTTCACTTCTCAAGCTGTGTTATGCATGCTTGCCATGTCCGTGTATGAACCTAGCAGCTTCCTCAGTGTATACATGAGTTTCATTGTCTAGTCTGTCAATAGTGTCAAAGTGTGTCATGAAACAGAATGTTGCAGGGGAAAATATGTAGGAGGATAAGTAAGATTTTCACTCACGAATTGCGAACACTTTTGCTCAAAGTTGAGGATGATGAGAATGTTTTCCCATCAAGATATCTATTTTCCCCCATAATTCTCTGCTTCATTCTGAGGTCTAGCTCTTCAGCACTGAGGTCTATTGGAGAATCTGAAGCCTATTATATTCCAAGAGACAAAAAAAGGGGTCTTATTAACATCTCTCCAATAGTTGAACATTTTTTTTATATTATTGGGATATTTTCTAAGTACATACTTTTGCATACATAGCAGATAAATAAAAGAACTAGAAATTTATTATTAGTAATATTTACCATGACCCATCCCCAGATATCAGCATAGGATGGGATATGAGCTGAATAAGGCACAACATCTGCAAACAAAAGCAAAAGGTTAATTTGATGTATTCAGATATCAAGATAAAGCATCACATAAATGTTTTCTTTTCCCTTGTAAGATCACTTACACTTGAAAACTTGTCTCAAGGTGTTGTGGATACAAGAGAAGACTTCTTTGTGGCTAAATATTCCAGCTGGTCCTGCCTGAAAATTGGAACAAAACATTGCTAATATAATTATGTTTCATTTTGTAAGTATTTAAAACATATAGACAATGATCCTGGTATCCATATACCTGTGTCACAAATATTCCACCTTGCTTCAGTTTAGGCTTGACAGTGAACTCATAGAAGGACTTGGTGTACAGTTTATAGCAAGGGCCACCATCAATTGGGTCTGCCAAGTCGCCAACTATCACATCATAGTTCTCCTCTCTGGCTTCTAGCTCACTCCTGCAACATGGAGCATGATAAATGGAACTTGGTAGCAAAGATAACTAACACTATGATCCTGCAAGAACAGGATATTATTTGATTATCAAACCTGGCATCATTGATGATGACTTCAAGTCTCAGATCATGGAATGCTTCCTTGTTCACTATTAAGTATGATTTGCAGAAGTTCACCACCTCCTGCTCCAGGAAACACAGACATAGATTTTGATCAGATAGTTCCATGGTATATAAATGTACAATTAAGAGCTAACTTTGTACATAGGAAATTTTACCTCATCTATGTCACACATTAGAACTTTGTCTATGGTCTTATGCCTGAGTAATTCCCTTGCAGTAGATCCTTCTCCTCCTCCCATAATGAAAACACTCTTTGGGCTATAACATGGCAAACAAAACATGGTAAAAATTTGAAAAATGGTATGTACATCTAGTAAGACCTTTAATCTTTAAAGAGCAAAGGAGGTAGTACTTAGGATGGTGAAGCAGAGCTGGATGAACAAGACATTCATGGTAGATAAATTCATCTGTCTCTGCACTCTGAAGCTTTCCATCAATTACCAAAGCCTGCAAGAGGACATAAGAAAATAACAGATTAGAGGCTAGTTTAATTTAGCTTCCAGATCAGTAAAGACAACTACTATCTCTTGTATGAGCATTAGTTGCAGAACATGTGCACCTTTCCAAAAGGCTTTGTATCCAACAATGCAATGTCCTGGTACTGGCTAGCTCCTGTGTGCAATATACTGCAACCATACCAAAGATAGAAAAGGAAAAGAAAGGATAAATGATACATACAAATTTTTAAAGTTATTTTTCTTACTTGAACAAATAAAGAAAGTGAAAGGAAAAATGCTGCCAAAAGTATTAAAAAAAAAACGGATGTATAAAGTTTGTGTTATAATAGTACTATCTACATCAATTAACCAGATGACATTGTTGGACAAAGCTATAGTCTTATTTTCATTTTGGTTATTTGTTGTCTGCCTTTTTTATGGCCACAAGCAAAAAGAGTTCATGACTTTTTAGTATCCCTTTACTTTTTCCCAGCATGAGAAGCTGAAATAGCCAAGTGTCCATGATACACTGCCAAGAAAACTAGACAACTAGTAGTGTGTTTTTGTCTCACTCAAAACCCAAAATATAATATAGACACTTGCTTCTTTTACCTTTTACCTTCTTGTTTGGTGGCTTTATTCTTGTATCTTCTAAAATCATCATTAATTAAAAGAAATAATAATTAATAACAAATGAACATGGAGAACTGAATATGCAATTTGGAGGATCTGACAGAGGAAACACTTAAATTTGGAAAGTTAAGCAAAATAGTAATGTGTTATTAGTTATTACAACTAGATGTTATATCAGATATGCTACTCTGGGTTACCAAAGAACATAAAAACTAGATATATGTAATGTAATGTACCTATTGAGAGCAAAGCACCATCTTAAGTCCTCTTCAATCTCCTCTTCATACCAGCAACTCTTCCTATAACCATTCAAGGAATGGCTTTGGCCATTGACTCCATTATTAACACTGCCATTGCTAATCCCATTTGAGAAAGCTACCTCACCCATCTTCTCTTGCAACTCAGAGCTATTGAACTTGGAGATAGAAAGAGAGAAAAGATAGCTAGGTAGAGAAGTGTGTTGTGGATAGAATGTGAGAATGGGAGGAGAATATAAGGAGGTGAAGATGGTAGGGAAATCAAAAGGGACAATGATTCGGGTTGGGAATGCGAAATCCAAGAAATATAGCAAGTGGATGTGCTCAATGGCTGAAAAGAGCAATATCTTCCTGGGGTTCTGTAAAGTTGAATTTCTGAGGTTGATTTGATACAATAGTTAGGCCAATGAGTTTCTTATAGCTATATTTTGTGCATATGCATGCTAATGTACAGTAATGCCAACCCATGGTAAAATTTAAAAGATATGTAAAAGTTACTACCTTTTCCTCATGTCTATGAGGGAAAATATCTACATCATCATAATTACCACAAACATGTTATGGGCATGAAATATGAATATATAAGCTGTTCATATAAGAATGCAGTTTGTCATTTTTTTTACAATATTACTAGCTCTAAGATATTATTTTTAAGATGATCACATTGAATGAGGCAAATATAAATCTAGTCCTTAGTAAATTAAATGTAACACATAGAATGAAATAGACCTGAAATTTCAACAAGGTTAAAGGTCACATAAGAATTTCTCAAAGAGACCATATAGTAACTAGGTGGCATGCATGATGGTAATTGATGATGTTAATGCTAGAAAGTTGTCGTGTAGGAGATGGTTTGTGCATAAATATTAGTATATAGGAAAGGATAAAAGGTGATGATTGTGGGAGTGACAATTACCGAAAATTCTGGTAATTCCTTTTGCTTCTGAAATGTGTGCAAAAATCATCTTGGGTTTGTGAGAGGAAGAAAGAAAGCGTGCAGTGGAGACCATCATATATATTCTCTTTGTTGCTTCAAAAGCATGGAAGAGAACTGCGCGTGCCGTTCCATAAGTACTCATCATCACTGTCACCATCCTCCAAAAACTATGAAATTCTATTTCAACCCCACCATTACAAACAAAAAATTAACCATTCCACTACCCCATTATTATGTGCCATTGAATAATCTAAAAATTTATATATACCTTTGATATAATTTTACTAAGGAGGTAAAATTTCACTAGAACTGAGATTCTTTTTTTTTTGGAAAATGATTTCAACTCCCGACAATCGATTGACATACGCACTTAGCGGCAATTTTCGACCACCGTTAAACTTGAAGGAAATAAAAAACACAAAATATTTCATTTTGTGGTTATAAAAAAATTAGTGTGAAAAGATGATTGTTTAGTCCAAGACATAGAAAGTTGTTGGGTTCAAAGAGTATTTACAAAAGACTTATATTTACCTCACCACAAGAGTACTAGTGGGCGTTCGAACCTGCGACTTGTCAGAAATGAGACACTGTCATGCTCCACTAAACCAACCCTTAAGGTTAAACCGTCACAAAATTTGCATCTGAAAACGCATGTAAATTTTGTAGAGGTTGACACCGCCGGAAACATGTCGTATGTTTTTTTAAAACATTTCACATTTAGCAGCTATCGAAAACCACCACTAAACACGTATGTCGCTTGGAAGTGGCAAAGCTCCAGAATTATGTATAAGAATTATTATTATTATTATTATTATTATTATTATGAAACTAGTTGAGTATTTCTCTCCAATGATATCTACTTTGTTGGACAAGGAAAAGTGAGGAGGGTTACACTTGGTGGCTGATTTTGTGTTGATGTAAGGTTGGCATCAGCATGATGTTGTCCACATAGGCATTAATGAGGACAAGGCGGGACATTAGAGGAGATGCAGTCGCTCATGCTGGCCAACCTTCAATTCAAAGAAATCATCCTTCGTTGGGTTGAAGCTATCATGGACTCAGTGTCATGTCATCGAGTGTTCAAGTTATTATGTTTCCAAAATTATAAGTTAAATAAATGCCTCCAGAGGACTATATTCTACTTGTGATTCTCAAAATCAACTCGATATTCTAACTTGTTACCAACTAAATTGAAACATGTATTCCATGGGAAATAAATGAATTAAATAGTTAAAAAATGAACGCAGTGAAGAAAAAAAAATTGAGACATATGTAAATTGGAAATTCAAGCTCATTAGTTGAAGATGTGTTAATTAAAGAAAATATAAATTTGAATATCCAAAATTCATTATCTTAATATTTGGGGTTAATATACGATGTAATTGGTCGGAATTTATGGATGAATGTCCAGCAATTAAAGTTTTATCACAAATATTTCTATTTACATCAACTAATTGATTACCCAAATTTGATCTATTCACATTAGGAGAGAAAATAAGTTGTATAGGATTGTGCGTAAATTGGTTAGGCATGATACATGTATCCATTTGGAGCTCTGGTGACATGGAATTATTCCTATGAGAATGGGGTCTGGGTTGGGTAAGAATCTCTCAAGCATAAATTTAGGCATGGGGATCATACTTTGCCTTGAAAGGTCCCCACGCATGGGGAGTAAATTATAATGATACTGTTAGTATAGAACCTAACCTTTTTTTTTTTAAGAGAATATATATAAAACCTAACTAGCTAAGTAAACTAAATATTAACATGTGAAATAAGAAAAACCACTTTAGGAAATAAATATCTTAATTACTCAAAGATCAAGGGTAGATAACTCTGGCCCCTCAACTAAAACTTACTTTTAAATTTTAAATATTCAACCTCAAATTTTAAATTGTTTATTTTGAAAACTTGACATAATGTTTGATATTGAATTTTAGTTTATATTATTTAAACTTAATTATATATTTTGTTGGGTTTGATTTAGTAAACTATAGTTAATGGTAATTCTAAATTTATAATCACTACTAGAAAGACATGATTTAGAGTTAAATTTGACGCTGGTTTCAACGTCAATGCTAATTTTTGCTATAAAGTCTTGTTTAGACCTATGCAATGACGGCGAAAATCACAATAAGGATTTCATTACTAAAAAGTTGACATCATCTAGGTCGACGATACGTCATTTGCGACCCAGTGTCAGTTGTAGCCTGCGCTATTTAAGAGCTCATATCCAATGGCCCGAATGTTAGCGTCAGATGGATTGACACTAAATTTGAATGAATATGAACGTCCCCAACCTCACGACCACATTCTTGCATAACCCTAAATCCCTCATCCCTTCTCAGTACCCTAGTAATCCCCTACTCTCACTTCTCCACTTCCAGCTTTTGTGAACCGCTGCCCATATCACGGTTTCCGTCATTGTCGAAGCCACTGTGCGAACACTGCAAGTATTTTCTTTCCACTGTGACGTGGGTATCCTCCACAAACCACGGTGCCACCGTGAACGTTGTCGCTAGGCACCGTCACCACTGTCACAGATTTCCGCGAACCATGATACCACTGCCACCACCGTGGTGCTATGCCTAATGTCCTGTTGTGCCTACTGTCATTCTAGTGCGCCCCCTTTCGACCGTTTGATCTCATGTTTGTTGTCACTCAAACTAGATAATAGTAATAATCCATTCAAGAATGGATTTTTACCTTCCAATTTCTTATTATTTCTTTAATTTGGTGTTATGTGATTGAAATGTTTAAGGTCTTTTGTTGTTTATTATGATTTTTTATAGTCTTACTATTGGATCGAGTGATTTGTATAATGGGTCGTCGAAATAGACCACAAAACAATGGAAAGACACTGACATAAAGTTTTTTGTGGATTTTGCTTTTAAAAAATTTCGTATGAAAATTTGCAGGAAATATCTGACATAATAATTTTCGAAGAAAAATTCATAGGAAAAGTTTTTAAAGCAAAATTCACATGAATAATTTGTGGGAAAATTCGCAAAAAATCACTTAACAGAGGTTTCAATCTGCCATAAAATGTCTGTCACTTATTTTTTTGTAAAAAAAAAAAAAGGTGTTGGGTGTCCCTATATACTAACGAATATTTTTGTTGTATAAATTCATGAATTTATGCATCACGTGGCTTGCAAATTAGGATATTTGCTAATTAAGCTCAACCATACTTTTGCTTACACACCACATATTGCACCCTTCCTTGATACTTTGATGACTTATTATCGAAACCGGCATTGCTCTGCACGTAGGTTTCCTTCCATGCTTTCTAGTTATTGCTTTAATTTGGTATTATGTTGTTGAAATGGTTTGAGGTATTGTGTTGTTTATCATTTTTTTATTATTAGTCTAGCCATATTTTATTAAGTTAGAATAACAAAATATCAGAATTTTAGAAGTTAGCATGCAACCAAGCTAATTAGAATATGCGGAGGTTGGTTTAATGTTACATGTTTAATTCTCCTTAAGTAAGGTTTTAGGTTCGGATCTTATGAATAAAAAAAAATCATGTTGGGAGAGTTAGTCCCAACATGATGTGAATGTTCCCGACTCGAACAAGATTACCTTCAAATAAAAATACCTATCTTACACCGAAGAATATGTGGAGAGCAAAGTTTAATTTTCCGTATATTATTCATAATCTAAACTTACAGTATAATACAAGTGACTAAATCCTACTATTTAGAATATTTTAGAATGAAGTAAAAATATATAAGAATATTAATTAGAAGCTTGTGCAATGTTTGGGTTTTGAGTTTTAAAAAAGTTTAAATTATTCATGTATATAATAGAATTATATTTAAAAGGATAGTCATGAGTTTAATGAATAATTAATAAATTGGAAATTTATTATAATAATAATTATACTTTTAATTATAATATTTAATAATACATTGAAGTAAAAAGGATAGATTTGTTTAATGGTGTAAAAACAAACTAATACAATAATACCTGTATACCACACATATTCAACCCAAAAAAAAAAAAAAATTGGTTTATTTGTCTTGCACTTGGGCCTAACAGGGTGTAATTGACAAAGACCCAATGCTACTACTATCTGTCTAGTTTTTGTTTGGGTCAAGACTCAAGAATATCAGTCTAGTTTAAGCTTACTGTTTTCCACGTATTTTTCATCACAGAAATGAACAATGTCACCAATAATTTTTTTTTTTTTTTATAGTTAAATTATCCCCAAAGTATTTGTTTACTCAGCAGAAGATAAATCAGGCCGAGAAATGAAGGGCGCCACGTCATTAAATGAGTTTCAAAAATTGGAAAAATGGGTGGGAGAGACTCTAACACAGGATCAGGAAATGGTAAAATACCATTTTTGCCAATTGAGCTACAAAATCAATTGGAAATACTATGAACAAACTTAAATTTATATCATAAATAAGCAACACAATCAAAAGAACAAAATAAACCCCAAAGTCAACCCAGAAATCAAAAGCAGAAATCAAGAACATAAAAGCAGCCATGGGTGGATGTATTCACAATTCAAAAATAAAGGTATGGAAAATTCAAAAATAGAGAGCATCCAAATCAATGAAAAGTGAGAATCAGAAAAGAAAAACATAAACTTCAAAAATGAACTCATCAATTAACAAGAAAAGCAATTGCAATTTGTAATCCCAAATTATTAAAGAAAACCTAAGCAAAACGAGACATCGAAGAAGATGAAATCAAAAGCATAAATCAACCCCTAATCAACCCAGAAATGTGACAAATGAAGAAGAACAAAATGTAACCATGGAAACACCAAATCAGCACTTTGGCCACATACCATGCTACTGTCCTCCATATCACAAGCCACAACCTTGAAACCACCAACAATCAAGCCTCCATTGAACCACCACAAACCAACCCACATATCCAAGACCAGAAAAAAAAAAAAAACCATAACCACCCACAAAACGGCCACTGCGCCGCTGCGAACAGCCACTGTGCCGTCGCATGTACAACCTTCGCTTGCCGCCGCGGCGAGCAAAACGGCCACCGCGCCGCGTGTTCACCGCCGAGAGGGAGAACGAGATTGAGAGAGGGAGAAAGAGATCGGGAGAGGGAGAGGGAGAGGGAGAACAACGTAGAGGGAGAAGAACATCGCAATGTTCGTGGGTTTGATTGCTGTTCGATTTCAGGGGAAGGGGAAGAGCAACAACATTCAGATCTATGATAGCCTTTGGTTGTTATTGTTGTGGTGCTTCTGGTTAGGGGTTTGATAGTGATGGGGTTTTGGTTGTGACAGTGGTGGGTGGTGGGATGGAGGAGGAGGAGGTGGAGGTGGAAGAAGAAGAAGAAAACGTGATTGAGGAGGAGGTGGAGGTCACAGGGGATTTCTGGGTTGATTTTGGGATTTATTTTGTTCGTTTGATTGTGTTGCTTATTTATGGTATAAATTAAAGTTTGTTCATAGTATTTCCAATTGATTCTGTAGCTCAACTAGCAAAAAGAGTGTTTTGCCATTTCCTGATCGTGTGTTTGAATCTCCCCCACCCCTTTTTCTAATTTCTGAAACTCATTTAATGACGTGGCACGCCACCCCTTCCGTCAATTTTTTAACGGCACACTGACGGAAGGGCATAAAGTGCTCATCTCAAAATTCAGAGGGGTACATTTGGTGATAAAAAACTTGGTGGGGTACGATTTGCAATAGTGTGAATTATCAGGGGAAAAAAATAAAGGGATAAATATGTTTTAGAGTATGTTTGGTAGGAAGAAGAAAAGTGAGAGAAAAAAAAAAAAGAAAGAGGAAGAAAGAGAAAAGAGAGAAAGAGAATATAAAATGAAATGATTTTGAGATTATTTGATTGAATAGAATGTGACAAGAAAAGTGAGAGAAAAGAAAAATGTATTAGGAAAATAATATAAACATCTTTAAATAGAAATAAAATATAATAAAGAATGGGGCTATTTTTTGCAAATCCATAAAAAGCAGTGTGTTGATATCATTTTTTCTGTTGTTGATCGAAGAAAGTATAATAGGTGGGGCCCTCATGTTTAACTTCTCTCTCCAATTTTTCACTTGTTCCAAACTAATGAAAATTAATTGGAATTAGTGTTTTCTTTGCTTATATTTTCTTTCTCTTTAAATTCGCACTTTCTAAACGGACTATTAGTCTCCATAAAATAGATTTAAATTGGATGTTGCCTTTAAAAAAAATACATAGAGTTTAGTTCCTAACGTTTATGAAATATATGAATTAATCGTCTTGTTTATTTTATGGTAGATTTTGTACATTAGTAATAATTTTTAACTGCCACAAAATATGTTAGTAACGGTTTAAATCGATACAAAATACACTGTAGGGACTAATTTCATTTATTTTAATAATGTTAAGTATTAAAAATTATGAATTTTTTCAGGGACTAAATTCAGTTCCCTCTTATTACAAGGAATAAAAACATATTTAACTAAAAATTAAATATTTTTTTAGAGGCAGATGACTTGTTTTCAGGCCTAGTTTGTGTGGTCAATTTATGAGTAAGATCCACATTCTTGAGCCCAAACTGTCTATTGTATCATTGTATGTCCAAGTCATGATTTTTAGAAGTTTTCACTCTGATAAATAATTTACTCAAAGCAATTTAGTCAATTTAAGTAATAAAGAAAAAATCACTTGACAATTTTGGTTACCATCCAACAGGATATTTTGGCCTCCGACCCTTGTGAGTTGTGATTAATGCAATTGTATGTTTCCTTCAAAAAAGAAAACAATAAATAAAAACTACTTAATAATTATGCATCCTTTTTTACCTAAAAAAAACATGCACGGAAGTTCGAACACTGCATGATGATGAATTTGAATCCTCTGCTGCCCCTGCAATAGCAAAATGATAAGTCTTTAAATTTTTAACCAATTTTGACTTTTTACTAATCAATCTAAACCATTTAATGTAAAAATCAAGGGTTGAGAATTTGCTATAGGGAGTTGCAGAGAAAATAACCGTAGAGGATCCATATTGGCATGATGATGATTTTTTTTAACAATTTTTATTTGCTTTATTTCTTTTTCAACATCCACCCATATGATCTCCTCTTCTTCACATTGTGAATATCTTTTTTTTTTCTTTTGAAAAAAATTGGTGAACACCGTTTTGTTACAGACATTATTAATACATGCAGTTTGTGGACATTCTAACTGCCACAAATTATAAAATTTATTAAGAAAATAAGCTCTTCAATTTATGACAATTAAAACCTACGACATAGCCACAAAAGTGTACACGTGACTTTTTTTGTTTTAATCTCTCCAGTCTCCCACGGTATTTTTTTTACGTCAAGGTGATCGTGCGTTTTGTTACTATTTTTCACACCATGAAACATTACTTTATTGTCAAGGAAAATGCTACATGAAATGAAATTGGTAAATACAAAAGACACACTACTCATATAATTGGTTATATGATGTAGAATTGGGCGTGATTTCTGTCAAAGTATTTTTTCTCACACCATGAAGCATTGATTTATTGTGAAAGCAGAACAAACAGGAAGGGGTATCGCATAAAAGCAGAACAAAAAACAAATTAAAGAAGAACATGTTAGCACAGGGGTTACCTTAGGCAGATGGCGACATATGATGCTGTACATGTATATTGCCAAAGTTGTTGATTAATTTAATCTCTGGAGACTTTGAAACCATGTTAAATGGGTCTCAACAAATGTTTGTCTATTGTTAACTAGTGAGGAATGCACTAAATGTATGTAATCTTCTGTTATGATACAAAATACAGCTATGAAGATCTTGTTTTTGTTTATCCTGATGCTCTTGTGGAGCTCAGGAAGATGCAGCGACCCTCACCCACTTGACCCTCTAACCCCTGCGGAGCTCAACCTGGTCCGAACCATAGTCCTAAAATCACACCCAACCTCAACCACCGGCCACAACCTCACCTTCAACTACGTAGGCCTGGACGAGCCTGACAAGCCCGCCATCCTATCATGGCTTCCAGTTCCACCACCCTCAAGCCCAAAGCCCAACAAAGCCCATCTCCCACCTCGCCGGGCCTTCGTCATAGCCCGGTTCAAAAAACAGTCACTGGAGATCACGGTGGATCTCTCAACCCGTTCCATCGTCTCAACCAAAGCCCAGAAAGGGAATCACGGCTACCCTATGCTGACGTTTGGCGAACAATTCGCGGCGTCGCAGATTCCGTTCAGCTACGAACCGTTTAAGGCGTCGTTGCAGAAGAGGGGTTTGAACGCGTCTCGGGTTGTGTGCGCTGCCTTCACGATTGGGTGGTTTGGGGAAGCGAAGACTGAGAGGAACGTGAAGGTGAAGTGCTATTACACGGATGGGAGTGGTAATTTGTATGCGAGGCCGGTGGAGGGGGTGGCGGCGGTGGTTGACTTGGATGAGATGAAGATTGTTGGGTACTCCGACAGAGGTGTGATTCCGGTGCCCAAAGCGGAGGGGACTGAGTATCGAGCTTCAAAGCTCAAACCACCCTTCGGTCCGAAGCTTAAGGGCGTTGCTGTGAACCAACATGAGGGACCTGGATTCACCATCGATGGCCATTCTGTTAGGTAACATTGGTTAAATATGTAGTATATACTCACATTCAAACTTGAGTTTTGGGACAATAATGGTCCGGGATACATAAAAGCACGAGTTCGAATTCAGTGAATTCAGAGGACATACAACTGTTGTCTTTTTAACATGTGGTAACGTTAGTGAAGAAAAAAAAACAATGACTCTTATTCTATGAAGAATTTATTTTTAAATTTTTTTAAATTAAAGAAAACAATATATGTTGGTGAGAAAATGAGTATTGAATATTCGGTATTACAAGGTAGTGAAGACTTGCTCCTAAAATAGATGCTCTTTTTTGGAATTTTCTTACTCATTTTGTTTTAGTTTTTACTTAAACAAATTCATGTTGCTCTCATGAAATTGAGGGCTAATTTTACAGTTACATTGATGGAAATGTATTTTTTTTTTGTTACATAGGAAAATAACATTGATGGAAATTTCTAATCAAGGATAACAAAAATATTAGATTTTAACAAAATTATTTTAAATTAAAATAGTATTTGAAAATAATTTTATATTTAGAAACGAAAATTGGAATCGTTGCCACCAAGACTTGCAGTGTGTAGGAATTATAAGTTAATCCCTTTAGTGTCTATTTGTGACTTGGATATAATAAATTGAATATTTGATCATTACCAATTCGGTATTGTCAAGACACTTGAGAGAATCCTCCAACTGTCAACGTGTTTCAATGATCTTTGTATGGGGTGATACATCACGTTGATGGACATTGCTAAGGGTTTGTTTTGGCTTTATAGTAATATTTGATTTATCTTTACCATTATTTTGCCAAGCTTCCTTTACTATTGCATGTTTAGAATCTCTTTTTTATAATTTATTCTAAAGTGAAAATTATTTCTCGAGAGAAGTTTCTATAAGTAATTGTGAGTAGTTTTTGAATCTAAGAATTGGTTCCGTGTAAATAGTTGATCCTTGCAATCTAGAAAGTATAATTTAGAAAGTTGAGATATATTTTCCATGTATGTAATCAGTTGGGCCAACTGGATTTTCCATTTGGGGTTCGACATTCAGGTTGGTCCCATGGTTTATCTTGCATCAATTTATGATATTGAAAAGCAAGAATATCGCCAAGTTCTGTACAAAGGATTCATATCAGAAGTGTTTGTGCCTTACCAAGACCCAACAGAGGAATGGTATTACACAACCTACTTTGATTGTGGTGAATATGGCTTTGGACAGTCCATGTCTTCATTGCAACCTTTCAAAGATTGCCCTGCCAATGCTGCCTTTCTAGACGCGTACTATGCTAGTTCAGATGGAACCCCTGTAAAGATAGCCAATGCCTTCTGCATATTCGAGAGGCATGCTGGTGATATCATGTGGCGGCACACAGAAATTGGAATCCCAAATGAAGTGGTGTGTTTTTTGTTCTTTTACTTTCATATTTACTTTGTACATGTTTGTAAATCATTCTGCAATTGAAATCAATTCTTGAAAGAAACTTCTATGGGTAGTTTCTGATTGGCAGAGTTGACACTAAGGATAAATAAGCTGAACCAAATTGTATATTACATTCTTGTCTATCTTTTTATGTCCATTTTGTTTATAAATTATTCATTGTGTTTGGCAGATAACTGAGGTCAGGTCAGATGTAAGCCTAGTGGTGAGAGTGGTTTCAACTGTGGGCAACTATGACTATATCATAGATTGGGAATTTAAGCCAAGTGGTAGCATCAAACTTGGGGTATGGATTCATGCACCATTTCTTTATTCAAACTTGTAATGCCAAATTTTGAAGATACATATGAAAAGTAGTCTCACTATTTCTTGCGAGACTCGCTCTATGAACTATGAAAAATCTGGTTCTTAAATTAAAAGAACTTATGTGCAAATTAATTTTAGCACATAAGAAGCTTTTTGTAAGTAATATATGTTCCAGATGTTAGTAGTAAAAACATGGTTTATGGGTACACCAATTTTAAACATTTTTCACGGTAGACTTACCCCTTTTATTTTGTGCTTTGTTAATTGTAATTACCAATGTTTAGAAGCTAACTCCATGTTATACTTTAAATAGGTTGGGCTTACAGGGATATTAGGGATTAAGGCAGGGACAGTTACCAACACAGATCAAATCAAAGAAGAAATCTATGGCACATTGCTAGCAGACAACACCATTGGTGTCTATCATGACCACTTCTTGACCTATTATCTTGACCTTGACATTGATGGTGAAGCCAATTCCTTTGTCAAGACCAGTTTGAAGACTGTAAAAGTGAAAGATCACACCTCACCTAGGAAAAGTTACTGGACAGTTGTGAGTGAAACTGCTAAAACCGAAGCTGATGCCAGAGTCAACCTGGGGTTGAAGCCGTATGAGCTACAAGTAGTAAATGCTAATAAGAAGACAAAACTAGGGAATAAAATTGGGTACCGTTTGCTCCCAGGCTCAGCAGTGCATCCACTTTTGCTTACTGATGATTATCCACAAATCAGAGGTGCTTTCACTTATTATAATGTATGGGTCACACCATACAACAAATCTGAAAAATTTGTTGGAGGATTATATGTTGATCGTAGCCGAGGCGACGATACTTTAGCTGTTTGGAGCCAGAGGTACACTTACTAGATCACAACTAATAAGTAATGTTTGGTGTTTATTATTATTTGCACTCACTTTTTTAGTTATTGGGTAATCTTCATGATTTCATTCTAACATCTATATATTTCAATTCAAATTTTGAACATACTCTTCATAATACGCATAAAAATAGTCTGAGAAATGGTTCATGTTTTGGTGTTTGTGAATTGAATGTGTAGGGATAGGAAGATTGAGAACGAGGACATAGTACTATGGTACACGATGGGATTTCACCATGTTCCTTCCCAGGAAGATTTTCCAGTTATGCCAACCTGGAGTGGTGGATTTGAGCTGAGGCCAACCAATTTCTTCGAGAGCAACCCGGTCCTTAAAGCAAAATCACCAAAGCCTGTGCACTGGCCTAATTGCACTTCCCAACATTAGCAAGGTATGCACTTGACTGAACCATCTCAACAAAATTTGAAGGATTAATGTAATTAGTGTCATTGCTGAATTAGCTGGTAGGGTACCTATACCCACTTTTTTTAATGAACAAGTGTATTCTCATGTGAGACAATCTTGTTTGAGGAACATCTTCCCAGAAGGGTTTATTAAGATACCATTTATACGCCATAAGATTTTTGTACATATTTTTCCCATACAATTCTAATCATTCAATTTCAAATCATTTAAGATGCTAGAATGAAAATGTAAATATTATTTAATAGAGTAACATGTAATCACTTGATAATATAAAAAGAATTCTATAGAATCTGTAATCTTGTTCATCTTTATCCATGTTGGATGATTATTGGTTTGGTTAATTAGCTTTACAATGCTTGTATGAATGTAGAGCTGCACTTTTATTCAAAGCAGTGGACTGCTTTCAAAAAAGTTAGCTGGCCTCAATTCAAATCCACCATGGACTGCTGGCATTGCAGGAAAATCTTCTTGGTAAGGAATGTGATGGATCCCAATTGTGTGCCATAGCACTATGTCTCTATTCTCAATCTCTCTATTCCTCTGGCTCCAAACAGCTAAGCCATCATCTCCATGGCTCCTATCAGCATAGAACCCTCCAGCCCATCTCTCTGACTTGTTATAGGCAGTGACCCACACCTGATACTTTGTGTAAGACACTCTTCTTTGTGGGTAATCATCATCAGACAACACAGAAGTTGCCGGCTGTGCGCCGATCAGCCGGTAACCAACTTCATTCCCTAGCCTTGTCCTTACACTGGGGTTGACTATTAGTAGGTCAGCTGGCTCCAAACCGAGCCGAATTCTAGCCTCGGCTTCCCTCTTGGCAGCTTCTCTAACAACAGTCCAGTAACTCTTCCTTGGTGTTCCAAACCCAGTTGCTCTTGTATTTTGTATCTTGGCTTTGATGAAGGAGTTGTTGTTGTCATCAATGTCAAGGTCAAGATAGTAGGTTATGTGGTGATCATGGTTGTTGGCTATGGTGTTTTCTGCCACCAAGGTTCCAAATACTCTCTCTTTTATCTGGCTGGTATGTGTATATGGGACTGCTTTCATCTCCAGTACGCCTGTCAGGTCCACCTATGCGCAAAACAATAAACTATTTAAGGACAAGTGTAATGTTGTTTTGACTTGAACTAAATGTATGTCATTTTGATTTATCATTACCACAATTCTATCGATAATCAATTCTGATCATGTTGATCCAAACATGTAGTGAGAATATATAATTTAAGACTGATTATCCAAACAGAAACTCAAATTAGGCTCTTTTTTTGTTCCCTATTTCAAACAATTGAAAACCTATAAGGTAAAATGGCCAAATATTAGAAGAACCTTACCCCAACTTTTATACTTCCACTTCGCAGGAATTCCCAGTCAAGAACATAATCGTAGTTACCCACAGTAGCAATCATTCTGACCACCAAAGTAATCTCAGGCTCTCCATCTCTTATCTACAGAAAAATACAGCAAGTTTGTTACAGCAAAATTCCAAATAACTACGACAGAAACCGCTATGTGCATGTTTAGATACACGGTGAAAAATCACAGTGCGTCAAAATCAATGTGGACAGAAACAAATTTCTGTAGCTTTTGTGGCTGTCTACCGTGGTTTTGGCTTCATTGTGGCTTTCGACCGTGTATCCAAAGTTCCAAATATGCGCTATAACATAGAAGTATAATACATTACCACTTTGTTGGTGGGATTGTTGATTTCAAAGTGCCTCCAAGCCACATTGCCAGAACTCCTCTGAAAAATGCAAATAGCCCTTGGCACTTGTTGCACCTCTCCATCAGGCCCAGCCATGTACCCATCCATGTACACTGCATTGCCCGGGCAATCAACCTTGGGCTTCAAGCTATCAGCTGCACGTCCAAACCCAAATTCCCCAGCATCCAAGAAAGTCTTGAAATACCATTCCTCTGTAGGATCCATGTACGGAACAAATGTCTCTGACACATGGCCCCTATACAGCACTCTCCTGTACTTGTTTTTTGTAGCATCAAATACAGAAGCATCTGATATGATCATCCCAGCCCGGGCATTGAAGCCAACATGGAAAGCCCAGTTAGCCCACTTGACCTCATGGTCCTTGATGGTGAACCCAATATCTGATGATACATTACATGAAGCGGATGTTTTTTGTTTGCTGCTGCTGCTTGAAGATTGATAATCTGTGCCTTCAGCTTTAGGCATAGGGGCCCTGTACCTGTTATAGAGAATGTGAGTTGTGTTGATATACAAACATATACATATTACAAAAATATAAAGAGTAAGTAAATGTTTGTTTTTTGCGTTGGCACAAATGCAAATGTGATTTCACATGTCTCAAAGTATTAATAAAGAAGTTAGAATTTGCCACGTTAAGTTCAACGTGAGTTGGAGAATAAGATTTTATCATGCTATGTTCAACGGAAACTCAAACACATATTAAGTTCCTAACTAACTGACGCACGGTTTCAAATTGCGGACCTCAACCGCAATTGTAGTCGCAACGTAACGGGTTTTGAAGTCCCCACATTGGCATCACGACCCAATTGCTGCCGTATCAACCCGCATTAGTCCGCAATTCTGCGACTTAGCAGCAACCGCAATTTAAAACCTTGAATTGACGAGCATACCTATGAGTAGCTTCTAACTAATCGGTGAGCTTATTTACAAATACCTGTCATTATACATGGTTATCCGCATTGAATCAACATCAACTAAGACCGTGATTCCCTCAATAGGCCTTGCCCAAACATTAACTGATCCTCCCCTGTAATAGCATACAACTTTGACGGCTCTTCTTGTGATTTGTTCTCCATACCAACCAATTGTGAGTGGTACACAAGAAACTTCAGACAAGTTCAAGCCCCTTTTGGTTATTGACTCTTGGAATTTGGGGTATTTAAGAGGCAATTTGCTTGCTTTAAAAAGCTCAGTGAATGTCAAAGGAGGGTAACCGTGACCTGTGTAGATTTTATCTGAGACAATGGACCCTTTTGTTAAGTCCACCACAAGCTCATGTGTATCACCATTGGCTCTAACAACTACCTTGGCTTGACGAGGAATGATAGGCTTTTCTTTTGTTTTTGGATTTGAAGATAACCATTTTAGGACAATGTTTTTGTCTGGTTCTTCAACATCCACAAAATGGTAGGACAGGTTAGGAATAGCACCAAGGTAAGACTCTTGTACTATGTGTCTTGTTTTGTTGATTTCAGCTGGTGAGAGAGGGTCTAAAGGGTGAGGCAAACTATTGATGAAGCTGAATCTCAGGAAAATAGCTAGGATTAGACATTGAGTAATCATGTTTTCCACAGCACTGTTGAGATATACTAATACGTTATGGGCTACATGTTCTATTTATAGTACTAATTTTGTGCCACATTATGAAAATGCTGACTTTTGAAGTGTATATACTAATACTTCCTGTGGATTCCATTAGTTTAAAAACTAAGATAAATAATTTAGGGAAGTTCCTTAAAGAAGTCATCATGCTTAGCTAAGAGAATTGAGATGGAAAAAGATTTAAGCAGAGGCTAATGATTTGATATTCATTGTTAAAGAAACTGAAAACAGGAAATAGCACAGTCTGTATATCCTTGCATTCACAGCATGAATAATTTATCAATTTGATTGCTTGACTTGTACAGTGAAACAAAATATTATGTCATTAGCGTGCTTATTATCCTTAACAAAAGTAATGAGTCATGTATTATCTTAATCGCCATGTGATTCTTAGAATTTCTAGTTGAATTGATAGGCCTTTATTTATTTGATGGAAAATACTCAAATTCGTGGCCCCAAGAAATGAGAGAGATCAAGGTAGTCATTAAAAGTTTTAGGCTTGTTGAGCCAATAAAAATATTTTAAACTTTAATTTGGTCTCTTTTAATATAAAATGACAATAATGCTGGGACCAAATTGATGTCCGAAGCTAAAGTAAAGAACTAAATTAACATTTTATTACTGATATTTGAAGGATTAAATTATTGTCTAGGAGTTTTATAAGACCACTTGATTTTTTTAAAAAATATTTATATGAATCAATTAAAGTGTTTAGTATATATGATTTAATACAAGAAAACCTTGCCCAAATTATAAACACAAAGAAAAATCAAAGAGATCTATCTTCCTGCAAAAACCTTATCTGATACATTATTCTGAAAACCAAATTAATAAAATTTTGGCATATGGTTAATTGGTTACAGCCTAGAGGTGGAAAAGATATGATACAATAACAGAAGAGTGTTGCTCAATATTTGAGTTGTAGCCAAGCCGGCTGACATACATTAATTGAGTTGAGACTTTGACTTTCAAATTGCCAAACATTTATGGATTCAATTTTCGTATTGATCAGAAAAAAATACTTTATTTCTGTCCGTTTAGGGAATGGTTAATAAAAAACAAGGGTAAATATATGATAATGGATTTAGATAATGGATTTTTTATGTGATAAACGCGCTTTTCATCTAATATAATTTGAACTAGCAATAGTGATGAATGGGCTATGACTATGAAGCTTCTATTTCTAGTTTTCTTATAATCTAAATATATAATGATGGATCATAATAAGTCCCAAGAAACAAGCCGTAAGGCATTAACAAATCAATTTATATATATTTCAAAACCTTTTGAGAAATTGAATAAATTGTTTTCTATTATGGAGTCCATAGTTATATTGTCAGACATGTTTCTAATTACTATTTCTTCAAAGCAAGACACGAAATAAATATTAGTCTAATCTTATATTCAAAGATAACTTAGAAAGGTTTATACGTTTGGTATCGTTTTATACATGCACAATACTGGATCGTACTTAAAGCAAATGAAAGAAGATGAACACAAATAGCTTTTTCACTTTTATTGAACATGGTAAAAAAAACCATTATTTTATCTAAAATGCTTAGATTAAAATTCACATTTGCATCAAAAAACATGATAAAACACATATTTAGCTACAAGAAGACAATGTAGTAATTTTTTTTTTTTGAGATTAAGACCATAATGTAATACCGCCAAACTTGTAAGTAAATATATGTGGGCCAACCCAAACTAATTCCACTCGATACCCTTCCCTTGGGTTCAGCCCGATAAAGAGTTTAATATTTGAGTTGGACATGTTTATTTATTGGTTCGGCTCGAAAATGTTTAGACAGAAAAAAAAAAAAGCTGTTTAAATGAGATGTTCTTTAACATTTAAAAAGTGTAATTTTAAGTAGTGTTTGACCCTTAAAAAATAAGTTCATTTTTTTTTTACATAGAAAATGTTGAAAAGTAACTTTCATGTAAAATGTTAATTGAGGGGATTTTTTTCTATACTTTTTTCACTTCCTACCGCCCCGGGCTCAACTGCTTCCGGCCACCACCACCGCCTCCGACCACCACCATCGCCTCCGGCCACCACCAATGTTAATTCAGAAATATTTTACCAAACAACTTTTAACTTAAAAGTAACTTTTAAGTTAAAAAAAAATGAAAAACTGGCAAATAGCTTTTGCTTTTTTTTTTAAGATCTTATTGTGAGTTTTTACTTAAAAGTAACTTTTAAGTTCAAAAAAAGTTGGGTCAAACGCTAACTTAAAACTAAAAATAAAAGCAGAACATGTTTTTGTATTTTAGTTTTTCAAACTGAAAATAAGAACAGATTTCGAAAATAAGTTGTACTAAACAAGTTTTTAAAATTTTCAATTTTTAAATACATAAAATAGTTTTAAAAAATTGTAATCAAACTTCCCTATATTATTTTAATTTTACCATTAGATATGATTGAATGATCCTGCACATCCTGTTTCAATATTGCAATTTGCATGTTAGATGCTGTATTTTGAATGATTACTAGTTCAGATGAGGTTTTGATGCAGCGCTACTTTCCTCTCTATCCACGTTGTATTTATTGGAGGGCTCCAAAAAACCAAGGAAATTTGCAAATCTCAAACCAGACAAAGAGAACAATCCAAATACTGGCAGTAGCAATTTGTCTATATTGATCCAGAATCTCGGGCTAAATTACAAATCCCAGATTAGGGAGATGTGAAAGTAGCAGAAGAAACATATATACATATTTGCTAACATCATCTTACTTTGAGTAACAGAGACCTTGATTCCTAAACGACACATGCTATTGGAGAATTAACCCCATATACGACACCGTATCATGCATCTATCTATTCTATTCATTTCCCTTCTTCCACTTCTTACTTCTTACTTCAATTCACATTTCTCATTTCCCAACACACATCAAGACAAGCAAGAAGAAGCTAGCTCCATCACTATTCAATACTCATTCCAACTAATTACTAGCAGGCTTTGGCATTGACTTCTCACCGAGACAAACAAATCCGACACATATTCCTAACCTACTCTCTCATCGTATAACATAAACTAATGTCATGCACATACCACATATATAGTATCAAACTTTCCTTATTATAAACAAAGTCCAACAAGCTTGTACACAAATTAAAGATTCGATTGAATGCAAGTAAAATAAGTTACAAAGATCAACGTTGTCGTTTCATTTATGTTCATTTTCAACGCTTTTGCGATTCTTCTTCTATTTCCCACCACAACAACAAAGATTTCCAATGTGAAGTGGTGGAGAGGGTTCGTTCGTTCCTTCTCCGTTTCGACCACGCACCCTTCTTCCCATAAACGACTCTCCAAGAATAAACTATAAACTGCACACCGTTTCACACCCCGCCTCGCACGTCGTCGTTTATTCAAAAAATTTACTCTATAACAAATTGAGCTAAGCAACGTGGAGTGTTGACATTGAAATTGAAATTGAAATTGAATTCAATCAAGTGCACGAGCGATTTTGAGAATTGAAATCTATGATTAGAAAAATTGACAATGTAGTAGTAACGAATTAATGTTTAATTCATTCATTCGAATATATAATATGTACTGAGAATGAAAATTACCAAAGATAGAGATTTATAGGAAACCAAAAAAATAACAATAATGGCAATGTGGTATTTTTGAGAATTCAGTAACACTGAGAAACGGAAATGTGTTGACGCCTTCTGATGTGTGGGGAAACGATGGAGATGAGGCCACCGAGTGGTGGTCTCATCTTCGACCGGTAAATCATCTCGTCGTACGGCCTCCGGTAAAATTTCACGTACGGCGAGAACGATTCCCGGCACCTCTCTGTTCTTCCTCCTCCTCCTACGCTTTCGCGCCGGAAGAATGTTGCCGGGGACTGGAGGAAGGAAGTCCGGTGAGGCGCCGTGACGCGCTGGGGCAGCGGGGTGGAGGGGAAGAGACCCTTCCTGGAGGCGGGAGGGCCGCGCGGGGTGCGGGCCGCCGGGGACGCGAAGGAGAACGAGCGGGCGTTGAGCGGCGAGATGAGCGCCGGGGAGGGGGTTGTGGGTCCCACCTTGGATGCTGACGTGTCGGTGAGGCTGAGGTACCACGGTTTCAGCGAATCCAGCTGGTGGGAAACCGTGAAGGCGAAGCGCGAGGAGGAGCAGGAGCCGATCTTGGCCGTTGATTTCACCGTCGACGGGTCGAATCGGAGGGACGAGGCTCGTGGGTACGATGTGAAGTCGTTGAAGTCCAGAGATTCTTCGAAATCCAACGATGATACCACCGTCGTCCACGATGATAGCTCAACGAATGGCCGTACACCCTGCAACATCCATAATCAACACAATTAATTAATTAATGGAAAAAATAGACTTTATTTCTAAAAATAAATGATATTTATTAAAACTTAATAGTTGAATTTTAAAAGATCAAACACATGTCATTACATAATTGGAGAATTTAACGAAGTTGATATAGCAAAACTTAATATAAAAAGTGATTAATTGTGTAGTAGTTGCTCTTTATATGATAAATTTCATGATGATCAATGCTATATAGGCACAAACAATTTATGCAAGAAATGTAAGAATGCTAATGTGGAAATTAATAATAGGTGGTTATAAAACACTATGAATGAGTGGGTTGAAAAATAAACAATATTAACCGATGGAAGTCCTCTACGAAATTTAGTTTTGTAACTCTTGGCATTTTCCTTTCATGATTAGTATGTCTTTTTCATTTTCAATCACTTGCAGCAAAGCAAAAGAACAGAGTATCCAATCACCCTATAAGCCTAAAAAGTCTACTCCAATCAAATAACATAGGTTTTCATTTTCAACACTATATAGTTGGTTATGTTTGAATTTAAGGTAATCTACTAATCCACTGTTTAAGTCTAAACCACACAAATAAAATAGATTTTTTATCTTCATTCTTCAATACTATATATCACTTGAGCTAGCTACAAAAGTAAGCATTTGGTTGGTTATATTTGAATTTAAGGTAATCTACTGAACTCTTCCTACCAAATCTTTGATATAATTAAAAAATGTGTGTTTTTTTTTTTTTGCATGGGGAACATTTTTAATTACATGAACTAGGATTTAATTGGATATACATATGATAAGGACATTGCCTTGTCGGGGGTTCAGGACCACTTAGAAAAACAGTGAGCGGGTGGTCCATTAAATTTGTTTTCCATGGTCAAACAAAGTAGAAAAACGCATGATGAATTGATGATACATGCTCCAAGTTTCACAGAACAGAGTGAGACCAAAACTCAAAATGAGGGAAGTCAAACAAACAGTAGTACTTGGTAGAGTGCCAAAATTAGGTAGTGAAGAAATTTGAATTTGTGCAACTAATTACCTTCCACAAGTAAGAAAAAAGTGAAGGAGGGTCTATAACAAACGCTTTGCATAGACGACCCGGGTAGTACTCAGCCACAATTTTCAGCGCTGCCAGCAACAAGTTCATAAAAGCAGATGCTGACCTGTAAAAGCCTGCAAAACAAACCATAAAAATTGTTAATTGGCATGCTTATGCTTATGCTTATGCTTATGCTTAATTAAGGTAAAAGCAAAAGGTGAAAGAAAAAGGGGAATAATGGGTTGCTGTTCCTATCCTATACTGCTGCTGCTGCAATAGCAATATTTAAGGAAGCATCAACCAATTCTGAATGAGAATATCAAATATCAATAATGACTGCAATTCCCGATAATACCCTTTGTAACATTTAAGGGGCACTCCGGACAAGTTCATCAGGCCCTGCCTAATCCTAACAGTTTTTTCTCATTTATTGCTCTGATTCTGATCCCTCAATCAAGTTCCCCTGACAATAATGCTGTTTGAAATGGCATGTGGACTTACTTGCGTCAAAAAGCAGGACAAATTGTTCTACGTTTTTTGGCATGGTTGAAATGGCCACCTCCATTGTGAATGCTAGCAAACGAGTCAGCCTGCAAAAGGAGAAAAACAAACATGGTTTGGTTACTTTTCAGAAACGGAAATTTGAAAATTTTCTTCTCTAGTGTTTGGTGACTTACAGTTTCTGAGAGTGTAACTTCTGGTAGTCTTGCTTCAATCGGAAAATCTGTGCACACAAATTTAAGTCACATAGTTGAAACCCAATTTCAGAGAAATCATAAGGGTAGTGAAATTACCACAACGGGTCTGGATTCATCGTCATGACCAGCTACATAGGCCAACCCATCAGCCAGTTCAGCTGAGAAATCATCCGCTATCAAATGATCTGAAATTTTCGAGAAAGAGAGAGAGTGGGTTAATGATTACTAGGGAGTAGAGCTTTTACTTTAACACATTGATTGATACTACAAATTCAAAGAACAAAGAAAAGCAAGATTCTTAGGCGAGAGAAAACAAACAAAAAGAGAAGCTGGCGTGGTTGCTGTTTTTCACAATTTCTAAGTTAAAAAGAGATGAGGATGTACCGTTTACGATAGTGTCTCTCCATGAAAGGCAAGCTCTGAGTTGCTTGGCAGCTTTTTTGACATTATCTCCTTTAGCTTTGAGAAACCGTTTCACACAAGCGTAGTTGCAGAACTTCTCCTACACACACAAAAACAAAAACAAAAATAGTTAAAATCTTAGACTATTCATTATTCGTCACTCACTATTTCAAAGAAAGTATATATGAGAAAACAGAACATAGGGAAGAATAATGAACCTGTTTGAGAGTGAGAGGGGTTTGTTTTCTGATGAGTTGAATCACAGCTTCAACTTTAGCGGTCTCCTTATGATTGTGATTGTGATTGTGATTATTATTAGTATCTTCTTGTTTGAGCTGCTGATCTTTCTTATTCCCCATTTCGAGATAGAGAATCTGTGTTGTGTTTAAGTAGTGATCGATGCTGCTCCGGCAAGAGAACTAAAATTCCAAACTTTGGCTTCACGCAACCACCATTAATTAAGAGAGATTGCTAGCTTGCTTGTTGTTGCTGCTGTTGAGATCAGTGGAGACTAGAGAGAGAGAGAGAGAGAGAGAGAGAGAGAGGAGGACGTTGATTTGAATGTGATCGATGGAGTGTAGTGTTTTATTTATAGCCAAACGACGGTAGATAACGCCGTTACGTTCAAATGCCAAGAATCGCTTTTTTCTTTTTTTCTTTTGGTTTTGAACACGTCAACTCTGGTTCTGTTAATGTTATGTTACCCTTCAGACTCCACAGTGATTTTTTTGGGTCAATACGTGGGAGGTCCCCACTCACCGGTCACCACCGTAATCATGCCTCCGACAGGGATCCGTAACGGCCAACGCCGACATTATTTACCTGTGTTTCATTAAAAAAAAAATTGATGAATAAAAATTCAGGTGTATTCAACTTCGATTACTACCACATATCAAAGACATGCTGATAGGCCCAAAAAAGTATTAATAAACTCAAATATTTAAAAGATTATATCTAATTAGTTATGATATAATATTTTTAGTTATTTTAGTTTATTAATCTAGTTTGTTGCTAGATTCACTTGTTTTCTAGATTCAGTTTCAGCCTTTTGAATTTATGTTTCCGTTTGCTATATTCTAGGGATGTTACTAGTTTGTTTCTTTCCGTTATCTTTATCTTCTAAGACTAGTTGTTACTTTCTTATTTCTATAAATTGTACTTTCCTTTTATTGAATAAATTATCAAAAATTGAGCATTGCTCTACCAATTGACTTGTCTCTAACTCTTGCCTAATCTCTAACCCCGTTCTTGATAGCTTCCTTCCCGGAGCCTTCAAGATGACATTCTTTTGTTTTATAGAAATTCTTATCGATCACTCGCACACAACCTTCTAATACACAGTGATTTTTCTGTGTTGGTATGTGTTTCATTTAGATTAGAATTTCCTTTGAACTTCTCTAAAACGTTAAACACTGACCGAGACGTTAACCGAATGAAAAAAGCCTAGTTGTACTTTTAAATGATATGACGAGTTCTAATTGGGGGGACAGATACCGGCCACAAATGATTTGCACTCCCAAATGATTCAATCTTTTCAGTTTAAGTGAATTAATAATCTTATTTCCAAAATTTTAAATAAAAATGAATACAATTTTCAACACATTTATATTGACCTACCCTATGATTTTGGGTGTCTGATTGAATACTCATAGAAAAAATCTCTTACGATACTATAATTAATTTCCGAGGGACAAGAACTAGAAAAAAGAAAAAGCAAGTAAAACTATGAAATTTGAGTCAATTGGTAATTAAGGTTGAATCATTCGAACTTAGAAGTCTTATATTCCCTCCATTCATTTTTATAAGAGATAAGCGAACTTTGCACATCCCTTAAGAAAGTTAGGTAGTATAGTTTTTTGCATTAAACTTGTTCTCAAATGTTGTTGAATTTCCAAAATTGTCCTTAATATATTTCTTTTTAATCTGTTTCTATCATTAATACAACTTCATATTTCCAGAATTGAATAGAAGTAAAAATGTGAAAAAATAATTAATATGACACAAAGCCTCATGTGGTTCTTATAAAAAGGAGCAACCAACACCTCTTATTTAACTCTTATAAAAAGAAATGGAGAGAATATTTAATTAATTTTAGTGATCTCACTTAATTTTGCAACAACTACTATAAATTATTATCACATAGGACATACATATATTCCATTCCTGGTTCAGCAGATAGCGGCAAACTAGCATTGAATTTTCATAGCGACAGTTCAACAATAATGGTGTAAGAGATGATAAGGGAAAGGCTGCAGTGATGGATTAGGAAGAAGCTGAATATATATATATATATGAGTGGGACTGTGGAGAGTAAATACAGGTACAAGTACATTATTATCATTTTTTGGAAAATGGGTTGAAATGAAACTATATAGGGTAACTGAGTAAGAGGCCAAAACAATACCATGACACGTGAACGGATATTGCGGGATAAGAATATAGATGCATGTATGTATGCATGCTATGTTTTACAGAGCAAGAAAGAGTAGATGATGATTTTGTTTAATTTGTAGTACTCATTGGAATATATAATGGACCTAGTCTCATGTTTCCTTCCCCTATATACCTATCAATGAGCTATACAATTCCCCCATTATTGTAAATTTGTGTTTCTTTGCGTGTGTGGAAGAGTTGTATAGTGTTGGCATATATAAGTGGAAAACGGTGAATCCCACTTTTCTAGTCTCAAATTGTTCTTATTGCATGGAGGGTTAAAGGAATATTCATTTACCATCACCATTCACTGTTTAGATTTGATAGTAGATTCTTCTTTTCGAATCCCCCTATCATCCTCCTTTTCCCTCTGCACCATATACACTCTCGAATATGTGAATCTAAATTTGTTTCCTTCAATTCGTTATTGATTCATGTACCATGGATCAAGTGTAGACTTTTCCAGTTTTCTACTTCAATTTTTTTTTAAAATAACTCTGCCTCGTGATATGATTTAAACTTGCACGTACAGAGTATATAATGCATGATCACATTAATAAATCACTCGTTCTCATGCACACCTTATAGGAGTATTATATTTTGGTTGGACTATATAGTAGTAAATGCTTGTGAAAACTGTGTTGGCAGACACGCACAGAGAACATTGTTGTTCAGGTCACAAAAAAATAACTTGGTTCCATAAGTCAAAACTTTGATACTTGAATCCTTCCACACGAACACATAATAAATGAAACACTAAATAAGACCCCATGTTCATAGAACTTCAAGCTCCGTTGTCCTTACGCCGGTGACCCACACCAAATTACTAGTAAAAGAAATTAATAGAGATGCCCCAAACATTCTCTACATGTCAATTTTTTAATTAAATGCATATTTACAAGTACTAATTTTTTTATGTAGCTATCAACCTTTAAATTGTTTAATTAATTGCGTGTCTAGGAGTACGTAGCCCAATTTGACAATTTCGAAAGCCAAAGTCAATATTTGTTGGAATAGATTATTACAGAAACAGGGGGAAAAAGGTTATAAAAAAGGAAACAAATGAAAGCATATACTCGTCTGTGAAACTGAAAGAAAACAGTGCATTTTGTGGGGATAAGGGAAAGCAATTTACCAAGCTAAAGCGCTATTTAGGCTGCTAAGTTGGGCTTTCCAAAGCTAAAGCTGTAAGCTTTATTGCTCTAGTTAAATTAATTAATATTACTCCTTACAAAGGTGGAATTTAGTGTGACATTTCTTTCATTTGTCCTCATTCAAATATCTCACAGATTCTGTTCTCTTTCTCTCTTTAAAGTCTAAATTTTTTCTATTTTTGAAACAAACTATTAAGAAATTGACACTTGGATTGTGGAAGTAATTAAACTAATATTTGAAGTTTTAGCTAAGTGTAGTAATTTTAATGCAATATACCTATGGGGTCAGGTTTGGCTTAGTGGAGCTAACTAGTGACTCTTTGGGTAGCATATAATTAATATTTATTCATATGATTTTCTACTACTTGCTTGAAATCATTCCCACGTGGCCAAAGTTTACTAAAGTGGTTTTTTTTTTCTCTTCGTACCCACCTACCAATATGAGAAAAATCTTGTGATCACTTTCTCTGATTTCAAAATTTGAAACACAACCTCTCTCCCTCCCTGTTTCTCTTGTGAACATAATGAGAGATTCATGTTGCACAGCACACACTCCACTTTTTTTTTAACTAGAACCACATAATGATTGAATCATTACACCCTTTAAATTCAAAGTGCACATGTTCCTTTTACCATTTCTCTATCTCTCAACAGTTTTATTCACTGTGTTAAAGGTTAGAGGGACAGTGAATTTGCTAAAATAATAGAAACGGCCATGTTAAATTGGCAGGAATTTTGAGGGGCCAGGGCCAGGGCCTGGTGTGTGCTTTTAATTTATAACCGGAAATGGACAAAACTTATGAGGGTTCACATTACCTGTAGAGGACTATGGAAATGAAAAAGGACTTCATTCGGATACAGAGACCACATCCATATTGAGAAGGGTAGTGATCATCCCGTGATACTTATATTTTGTGGCGGTTCTGACAACCACGAATTGTAGAAGTCGGAGTCCATCCAATTCACCAAATTTTAGCTTATTGAAAAATAATATATCAACATCCTTATCTCACCCTTCATTTGGAGATAAAGGAATAAAAAAGAAAAAAATGTGAAAATAAAATATGCACACAAGTTTCACATTTGCAAATCACACCAAAACTTATAATGTAACGGTTTCAAACAGATACAATTATATTTTACATTTTTCTCTAAATAAATGTAAATTATGACCGTTAAAAACCTCTACAAATCTTATGTGTCATCTGAATGTCACATTGTCTAAATATCGGAATTGTTTAAATTAAAATTGGAAGGAAATCATCTCTGTGTACTTGGTTTTAATTAACAGCAATTTCTAGCACTTTTGCTCCTGACATGATTTTTTTCTTTTCTCCATGCTAATCGTTTTAACATTTCCAAAATTGATTACAGTATTAGCTATAAACAAATTATATCTTACTATATTTTCATTTCCAGCGCCAACAAACATACTCTCTCCGTTTCAAAATAATTGTTTAGAAAGAGAAAATACGCATATTAAGATATGAAATTAATAGTTTTAATTTTTTAAAATATATTATTTGTTTTAGTATTTTAACTTTTAAATTATACTTACATTTTTTCTCATTTATTATTATCATAAGTGTAATATATGAAAAAATATCAATTAGTGTTTCATTGAAATTCTAAGTAAACAATTATTATAACATAATTTTTTTCTCTATTTTAAAACAAATAAAGTATATAATAGACACTCTAATTAAGAATTTTTCTTTGATGTGTAGTTACTGGCCGACAGTCAATACATTTATTTTCAGCAATAGAGAGGCAAGTACTATACTTTGGTCAAAAAGGGAAATAAGTAACTTACTAATCAAACTTTGACATCTTTATCATATCTAAACATTGTAACTTGAATCCATGTTATTTAATTGAGCTACGTACAAATCCATAGTCATCTTCTTTTAAGTCTTATTCATGAAGAAAATCGACATTGGAAGATTGCTAGCTATATCTAATTAAATGGGTCCACTCTACTTGATTTGAATGTTTACACTTGAAAATAATACAAAACTAAACAGAAATTGAAATTAACATCTAAACCATTCAATCGAAGAATCTCCTCCAAGTCAAATGATGAGGTCACATAAATTTGGTAACATGAGAGCTACTTACTCCTAGCTAACTTTGCCATGTTCACTTGATTAATATTAGCTACGGTTTAATGTGACTTTCGGATGTTCAAAATTAATTATCTCAAGCTGAAATCCATAGTCGTGAAGGTGCTACTATAAATGAGATACACAAATAATAAATAGTTAAACTTCTTAAGTATTTAAGTCAGAGTTCAATTCACAAGTATATAGAAGGACATTTGTTAATAGAGGTCTACCCACTTAATGTGATCATGCTATCAGCCGAGGATACCTAAGAATCCGAAAAAATATGTTAATAAACTTTAAAGTTAAAAAAAATGATAATAAAAATTAACGACCGCAAAGGCACCAAATAATTATTAATCAACGGTTACTAGAGTATTATTAAAAGTCAAAAGGTTGTCATGCTTGTTAAAGTTTTTTTCCCTAATCTTGAACACACTTCAACTAATAATTTCCTTCCGTTTGAATCTAAACGGCCATATATATCAGTTCATATATTTTCTTTTTCGAAATTAAATAAAAAGTATTTGACTAATTTAACTACGTTTCTGTTAATTAATTACCTTACACAACTAGATCAGAAAGTAAGAAGCATGGCATATTGGCATGCTGATATTGATCGTTGCATAAAGTGAAACAGTAGCTGTCTGACGTGGACATTGCTAACGGATGAACTGAAGTTGACATCATATTACTTTCCTAAGTTGAGTTTCTTAATTTATCAACATTTTGTCATGTTTACAGCTGAAAGGTTTGGTTCTTAGCCAACCGTTGCAAAAGCTAAAAAATAAAAATAAAGTAATTAGTATGAAGAACCCACCAATATCATTTGCTGGGCTCAACCTTTTTGCATTTTAATGTAATAGTGGTAATGTAATTGGAGCAGGCTATTATTTTGTCTGCAAAGCTCAATCGATGATGCTGTGAATATGGTTGTTGGAACACTTGATGCTTATGCTGCAACACAGCAAGTGTGGACTGGATTCTCTCTGTGAGAGGGTGATCACTGGTCCCATATATATGATCTTTATGCTTATATTGCATCTGAAAACATGGACCAGCCTTGAAAATCCGTTGATTGAATTTTATCTCTCTTTCTTTTTCAATTTTGATTTTGAAAATGTCAACTAATTATTGTGCACATGTTAGCGTTGCTCATGAGTACATAGAACTGGAGCTAATTAAATCAGGTTTAGGTTCAAAAGAAAAAGAAAAAAGATGAATTGAATTGAGTTTAAGCACGAAAATTGCTTATTAGTGTGAGCTTCAAGCCGACACTAAGTAGACAAAAGTCGATACTGACATTGATTTAATGTCAATGTTAGGCGCGCTCACGTTAAATGGCATGATTTAGCATTAGTTTAGCCAATTCTAAGCCGACACAACTCACTTGGGACTTCGATGGCGCAAATTGATTAGCATCGATTATATATGATTTCAGAACATCATGTCCTATTTCTACTCTAGATGGTGTCATGTCATTGGATCTTGCTAAGAGCAGTGTTTTGAATGAAGAGATGAGAAGAAGATCATGGATTTCTTATTCACAGCCAGAGGCTTTATCGTTGCTTTGTCGTTTACTGTGTCAATGGGAGAAGCAATAATAGTAGTTCAAACTATAAAGATCAAAGAAGGAGCAATTCAAAAGTAAGTTTAAAATTTTTCATTGCATTTATTGTGGTATGAAAGGGCATCTTGGGAAGAATTGTTGGTTTTTGAAAAGGGAAAACAATGATAGAGGCAAATGGAAGAACAATGAAGAAAATACAGATGAAGACAGAGCTAATTTGACATGAGATAAATTAATATGATGACAAGATTTAATTTCACCTTAAGGAGTGAATGAGAGTTTTGTTGTGTGGTTCCCTCTCAAGTGGACCACACCGCACTTATTTTAAGAAAAGAAAAATAATTAATTTTTGTTTTAATGGGCCTAGCCCATGTTTTGGTTTTAAAAGGGAATTAAACCCATCTTTTGAAGCAAAGCACAACAACGTAAAAATGTTGAAGCACAGCATCACTCTAGTACCAACAAGCATTGCATTAATAGAATATAATTTTTAGTAATAAGATCATTTTTCATCATTCTTATCATTTTCACTCTATATTTTATATTTCATAAAATATGATGAATTGAGATAGTATTTTGTAAATATAGAGTTATCTTGAATATATCCATTATTTATCTCTTTGTAAATCTTCTATCGAAGTAACCTTTTCAAGTAAGCCAAATTTTAAAGTATTTTTTCAATTTTGAAAATATTTATATATTTATCTACTCAATACATATAGTACACCAGATTGGCACCAAATCTTGTTCATTTAACTTAGTTGAATCCTTTTCAAAAAAAAACTTAGTTGAATCCAAATTCCAAAAAGTCATGAATTTATTGTATGTTTTGAAAAAAGTTGAAACCAACTTAAAATGACTTTAGGCTAATAATTAATAGAACAATTTATTTTTCATTCATACTACTCTTTTTGTTTTGGAAGTGACATATAGATTTTAACCGGATTTCAACATTTATCCAAATATACCGTTATTCATTAAAGGGTGCATTGTCAGGTTTGGTCGCAAATGGTTGAGGATCATGAGATCTCTTTGCAGGTTTTAAAAAATTTGTCAGATTGGTTGTAGCATTGCACACAGGCTAGGTTGCCATGCCATTACACCTATACAAACAATGTCTTATAGGAGACAATATATAGCTCTTTAGCTTCCTTCACTTTACACTTTACATCGATCACTCTCTTCAAAATGTTGTGCTTGTTTTGGTATTTGGGGCTAGCTTCACTTTCCTCCATTGGGACTCTATCTATGTTTGTTGCTCATAGATGCTAACAGAGGATTGGGTTATTAATTCAAAATTGGGCTTCAAATTCTATCTCCAATTAATTAGGCCTGCATTTATTAACTTACAGATGCAGTCTAGAGTTCGGACCCAGGAAAGAAAATGTGAGCATGATCACATATATCCATTGGGCTTGTAAGATATTGAGGGCTTAGTTCACAGTGATGTTGCTTTCCCGTTTAGCTTTTTGGTTCTCCTTATGTTAAGATTAGCCCAAGAAAAACCTAGCAAAACATGTAGGGTTAAATGATAGGCGAGTTCTGATTTTTATTTACCGTTGTAAAAACATTTCTCCATTTTAGAGAAATAGACAACTTTTAGTTCTCTTATGAAAATGGCCCCCAACGACAATGCAATGTGTATCATGGCGTTAATGTGGCACACCACATATTTTAGTGAGGAATTAAAATAAAACATTTTTTTTTATTAAAAATACCTACCATTCATGATGAGGGAGAAGCCTCCATAGAGGAGGAAGAACTCCCCAAAAAAGGGTGGAAGAAGCCGAAAACCCGTATTTGCTAAGGTTTTAAGTGTGAGAGAGGTGGAAAAGTAAATTGTTCTTACTCAAACTTGAAGTCACAACAAAAACTCCACCGCCACTCCGAGCTTCCTTTCGGGTGTATTTGAGAAAACAGCTTAATTAAACGTTTATGGCTATGAGTGCTTATTTATAAGCTATTTTAATAAACTTATTAAAATAATTTAAAAATAAGTTATAAATAAGTCTAAGCTCTTTTTTATGAACCATTCAGAATAGTACATGAAAATAAGACCAAAATAGCTAGTTTATTAGAATGTCATAAGCTATTTACATAAACTCCTCCAAACATATGCATAAGCCATGATGCTAAAAGATAAGATCAAATAAGCTCTCCCAAACGGGTTTAAACAAATTGCTTACCTTTTTCCGTTAAAAAAACTATCCCCAAAAAAATAGGGGCTGGTCAGAGTAGCTCAAATAAGCCATGAGATTAATCTACCAACCTGCTGTCAGCGCACAAAAAGTAAGGGCTGGTCAAAGTATTTGTGTGAGGGTTTCATTAGCGCACTTATTTTTCTAGTTGCGCGTAAATTTGACAACAAGGCGCGCGCCCTAGTTTAATGGACCAGAAGACAAATTGTTACATTACATGTTAAGACATGATTAGTTCACCTGGATTCCAATGTTGCATTAACATAGAAGTAACAAATGCTTTCATCCGGGAAACATGTGATAGAGCTCCCTACAACGTGAAACGAACACAACATGGTTGCAAGTTTTTTGAAATAAAAGAAATGCATATGCATTTGACCCCTTTCTTTTTAAATTATTAAAAAAATTCCATGCTTCAATTTTATGATGGAATGCTTCTTTCTGCATTGATTTTTCAATTCTTGTCCAACAACGAGAGTTAGGTGAGATTGAGTTCAATAGGTAGAGCATTGATATAAGTTTGGGTTTTTATTATATTAAATATTAGTGCATATGTGAGTTATGGAATTGGAAGCGTGTAACATGTTTTATTTTAATTTTAGAAGGGAACAACCACCGCTTCCCTCTAATCTTTTCATATCCTGGGAAAAGGGATTGAGCTAAAGATAAAGGGGTACCCTAATTGATAATCGTATAATTCACCTCTAATAGCTATTCTCATTATGGTTCAAGTTTTAACAGTTTTCTTAATTTTTATGCATTTTTTTAAAACTTAATTTTTATGCATGTAAAGATAACTCTAGTGTTCAAATTCAGTTTAGATATTACAAATTCTTGGTTCAAATTGTATATTTTTTTTCCGTCAAGCAATGTCTCAAAGTTCAATTTTTGTGTATGAAAAAATTTCATGCTAGCACCCTACTAAGGATGTAGATAAGTTCCAACATAATTGTCTTTGTGGAGTGGAGATATTTGTATTAGGAAAAAAAAATCAATAACCATAAGGTGTGGTATGGTGGTAGCTCATCTCGTCCTTTAACCATGAGGTCAGGGGTTTGATTCTTACTTATAAGAATGAAATACATTTTATGGTTAATCGTTTATCGCTTAGTGCGAGCAACTATTGTGAGCGATTAGTCATTGTTATCGGCGGTAGATACTCAAATATGAAAAAATAAATTCAGGTAATTAATGGGAGTGACGTGTCAAATCTGAGTCAGCAAGAAATCCTGAAACTTTTCACTCTTGTAAGTCACCCTATGGCAACAGGTGGGCATGTATGAGACAAAGCCTTGTGAGGGACTCTAAAAAATGAAGCATGTACTTGCTTGAAATGCAAGAGGACTTACCTACGCGTCACAATGAGAAACCTTCCAACGTGTGCCTTTTAGTCCCACCAAGTTATGTGCTCTTAATGATGATGGTGAAAACAAGCAAATGTGTCTTCAACAATAAGCCACTAGGAAAGGTAAAATAGCTAACAAGAGATGCTTCTATTTTGTGGTGAATGTGGACACCTGATTGGTGGAGTGGCTTCTTCTCCCACAAGAGAGAAAAGGGGTTGAAAACGGCACTGTACCAGCAACAAATTTTAATTCATGAATGGCCTACAATGGAATTTAAAATGTCCTAAAATGTGAAGTGACATTGAAAAATTGTTCACCCTTGTCTAAGCAAAGAAAGCCTAGTGGTTTTTCTTTCCTCTTTATCTCTCCCCTACCCTCTAGGCTCTAGTTATTTCAATCCACTTTGCTTCATTTGCATGAGCCACACCAATTCTCCACATGGGGTGGCTGCAATCCCTCCTCTCTCCACTGAAGAAGCTTTGGTTCAGGTTGAATTCCACTCAGAAGAAGAGTATGTTCCATAACTCGCTGTTCATAGCTGCATTCTCATTGTTCTCTGTCATGCATATTATCAAACAATGCTTGTGCCCTCTTTTTTATATTGTTTGTGAGTAATACTTTGCATAAAGCTTCTATTCATGAATTGAACCAATCAACCAAAAATATACTGCAATTCCTTCTTTCACTTCCATTTCTTCCATACTTACCAGTTCATTAGTAAATCAAGTAAGAAAAAGACCAATTTCATGTCTTTTTCTCTCCTTTCCTCACATTCCCACTTGATTTTTCACTTTGTTTTTTGCCTGACATTATTTCAGGAAGAGGGCTTTACATTCTGTATGAAGATGTCAAATCTTGCCCCTATGAAGATGTTCATGTCCTCTGGTCAATACTAGTGGAATCACATTCACCTTCTCTACAGATGAAAAATTGAGAGCCATGGGTACAGTACAGGATTGAGAAGAGGCTTGTAATGTACATATATAAAATATTTATAATGTCCATACCAGAGTGTTTTATTTTCTTTTGACTTTTGTAGCACCAGCATAGAATGAATCTCAAATTTTGATTTTAAATAATCTACTAAGTTCTTATTTCAAATTCCCTTTTTTCTCTTGAATTTTTTCGGTTTCTGCACAAATTTTTGCCGGGTTTAGATATCACTTGAGTGTAACATGAATGGACTTCATCTCAATGTTTTTCATCCACTATTTATTTCAAATGGAGTGCTGAACGTCTGTGTGTACACTCATGTTAATGGGCATTGAAATATACCCTTAACCATCTCTTAAACCTATATACATCTCAGTGATGTAGCTACATAAGCATTTCTAGAGATTTTTGGGCAGGGTAGAGGAAGAAAAGAGGAAATTGTGATTTTGTTTTTTCAGTAAAGGTTTCTGTTGTTAAGGTGTCTATTTTAAGCTGTTGAGAAGGTAATTTCTTCCTTTAATTTCCCTTGTTGAAGTTGACCTGTGAGGGCTACAGGCATTTAACCTAGTCAATCTGAAAATGAGTGACAAGTTATTAGGTTACAGAAAATAACAAGCTTTATGGGAAAGACTTTCAATCCCCTTGAAAATAATGGTGTAGCGTGTAGTGACATTGACATGCATATTGTAGCAACCAAATCGCTTTGGATCTAAATAATGTCTTTTGCAGAGTTGAAATTACTTTCAGCAAACTAGAGTATTCTGTACTGCATAGAAAGGGAATTCATACATCATAACATTAACATGTATAAAAAAGAAAGAGGAGGAAGGGGAGGTGGTGATGTGATATTATAATTAATCATTTGACAATATCACATTTGACTTTAAGTTAGGAATCATCACTAAAGGCAACCATTATATCATAAGGGGATGATTAAATGCTTTTTTTAATTAAAATGACATGTCTCTTTTCATCATCTTTCTTTTAGTTTTTTTCTTGGTTTTCCTTGTCTTAATTAATACTGAAAATCTAATATCTTGTAATAATAATGTAGAGTATTGGTTAAAAGAAAGCAATCTCATTTTACTTATGGCCAAAACAGCTACTACTTTTGATGCTTTGTAGCCCAGAAATAAATTGAAGCATTGAGCTAATTTTATACTACCTTTATTGTGCTTGAGAGTCATGTGTTACAGTTATTGGTAATGGCTTCAAAAGGCCATTAACAAGGTCACAATGTCATCTATTTTAGGCGTTGAAATCAAGTGCTATAATTTATTGATTTTCATGTATAAAAAGTGTGGGTCTGTGCGTAAAGTTTACATTAGGAAGAATGCTATTATTATATATTATCAATGTGTAATTTGGGCAAAGAAAAAGTAAGAAGAGACCTCGTGATTTCTTTTATGGGCAACAATTGAGGGACCTACAATATTTTTTTGAGGGCAGAGGGACCTACAATTAATAAGACTGAACTGATATATTTTCTTGGGCCTTGTCTAAAACGTACCATAGTCCCAGACCCACGATATATCTATAATCTATGCCAGCATTAGAACTTTAGAAGAATCATAAATTGATCACTGTGTTAGCCACAATATCAACATGTGAGTTCAAAATCAATTGGGCACCTCTTACCTTATGATGATACTCAAGCTCAGGTCTAAGCAGTGTAGTGGTAATAGATTTGGATTCACTTCCAGAAGTGACTTCCAGGTGATATAGATAACATGTCAAAATCGGTCATATTATCAGATAACATTTTTCCTCCTTGTGTCTCAGAAGTGACTTGCTTCCATCTCATTTTAATCATACTTCTTCCCTGCTTATCTTATACCCCTTTTGTCAAGCACACAAGACCCACAAATTAGCATGTATTCTTTTCAATAAATCAGAGACTAGAACCTAACATTTTGGCTTCCCACCTTTAAGTATCCAAGTCATGAATCCGTAGATTATAGCTGACAAATAATCACTCTTCTAGGATTTTCTTGATATGTATGTTGGAGAGCAATTAAGATCTTCTATCTCAAATAATGTTTTATATCATATCTCATCTCAATAAAATCATGTCACATCAATTAAAAATTATTCATGTATGATTCATATCTATGTATTTTTTAATTGACGTGTTACAATTTCATTGATCAGGATAGATAACAAGACATCATTTGGGACATAAAGGACATGTTTGATTACAGTTTTTAAAAACTGTTTTATTGTTTTCAAAAACTAAAAAATTTACAAATTTATTAGGCACAACCTGTTTTTGAAAATAGCTCTTGTTTTCAGTTTTAAAAACTAAAATACCAGAACAGCTAAAATATGTTTTTAGTTTTTCAAATTTCAATTTCTTATGTTGAAAAACATCTCATTCAACAGGTTTTTTTTTCTGTTTTTCTTTTGGAAAACAGTTTTCAAAAATAGTTTCTAAAAACTGTTTTTAAAACAATTTTCAATAGCTGCAATCAAACAGGCTCAATCAACCAAGCGGGTTGGCGTAGTGGTTCAGCACTTCGTCCCTTAAGCAAGTGGTTGGGGGTTCGAATCCCAACTCTTGTGAATGGAAAAAACTCATTGGCCAGTCCCCTACCGCTTCGTGCGCTGACCGTGGGGCGAAGGATTAGTCTCACGGCAATCGGCTGTGGGGATACCTTGGTCAAGACCAAAAAAAAAAAAACAGGCTCAATCTTGGTACGTTACAGAGACAGAGGAGTCCTGAAGCACGAAAATCACCACATCTTTACTAAAAAAACTTGATAGTAGATGTATGAATTTGTTCACTTATATATTGTCTTTACCTAGTCCATTACTATCAAATGTGGACTCATATAAACTCTAATGTTAAACTGTATTTTATTTCCAAATAACATTTTATCTCGAATCGAGATTCTCTGTCCTCAAATTGTGTCTCATTTACTGTTTCAACCAATAAAATTGTGTTATTGTTAATGCTGTAATTTTGAAATCACTTGTATAAGGGAAGACCCTTTTTAATGTGAGAGGAATAGTTGGAACAACCATTTCAAAGATCAAGCCATAATGTAGAATTAGAGATCAAACTAAACATACTTGTTTATAAAAGGTTTGAAGAAAAACTAGAAGGCATCATGGATCAAGCTTCAAGTTAATTCAAAGTCACATTCACAAGATTCACAGGGAAAGTTCGAGAGACTCTAATTCATAGATGATTTCGAAGCCAAAGGCCAAGTTCTTCATTTCGAGTCAAGGCAACAATTTTCGGGGTTGTTCGAAGTCATGTCCAGCTCAAATCATTCATGGTCAAAGACACATTCCCATGTTCAGAGGCACATTCCCATGTCCAGGAGCACATTTCCACAATCAGAGACATTGGTGAAAGACACATGGTCTAGACATTGAGTTCGCACTTCATTGATAAGTCAAATGAAAGGCATAGATCAAACAGTTTTATCTTGTTTTATTTTCATCCATAGGATTAGTGTAGCAATTACTTTATGATCACTTTAAATAATTCGTTGTAATTCAAAAACAAGGTTGTACATCTTACTACTAAACACTCTGAAACGCTTCATGACTACTTTTACAACAATGAACAGTAAGAGCTACAAATAAATAAGTTTCCCTTTGCTTTTGTTCTTTCTTTCAATCAATTCAGCTTATTTCTTCATTTACCTTCGCAAGTTTTTCTTAATCTTTTATTTGATTTCATTTTGTTTACTTAAGCACTTCTTGAAGTGTTGAAACCCTTTTAATGGTCATAGTTTGATCAATGCTCACCGGGACATCATTCCTTTATCACTGGGTAACGTAAGTTACTTTAAACTTGAACACTACCAAACATTTTCAAATTCAAAAAATGCATAGTCCTATTGCTTAAAAACCATTAAGTCTAAACGAACACAAAGAAGACCTTATCTAAGTCCCATATTGATCTTTATTTTTTAACATTTTTCTACTATTCAAATCGAGTTAATTAATGTTTTTATTCCATTATATTTGTCATGTGTAGTTACACGTAAATTTTAATTAATATTAAATACTATTGAATTAATAGTTTTTCAATCAAATTTATATTTAAATTAAATTTTCAAACTTTTTTTCCTTGACAGGCGTTGACCTGTTTGGAATATGGTGGTAGTCCCTTCCAAATTTTAAAACTTTTAATTTTAATTTATATCATAAATTATTTAATTTTCATCAATAAAATCAGTATTTAAAAAAAAAATTATTTACACTTATCTGTATTTTTATTTTACATGTTTCATTGTGGGGCACTGGGTTCTGTTTCTGCAAATGTAGGGTTTCAGATGTGGAGGCTAAAGTGTATAGGGGAATAACAGAAAACCCAGGGGCTTTTCTATAATTAAATTAAGTTTTATGTCATGATATTAATAACAGGAAATAATAAATATTACAGATGTAATTATTTGAGTGGCCCACATCATTACCATACCCAAAAAAATTATCCTGTACCAGAGAATCGGGTAAAAGGGTGAAGAAGCATCTCCACCGCCATCGGCACAGTGCCTGCGAAACCATCTCTGCTTCGTGGATTTCTGGTAACGATTTGTTTCGTGCTGTTTCTGGGGTTTTGATACTTTCTTTCAATTCTTTGTTCTGTAATAACTGGCATTGTCTCTATCCTTACTTTCTTTGTTATGTTTTAATAACTATCCCATACCAACCATTTATCTGTACTAGAAACCCTTCCAACTGCTATCATTTCAATGTTTGAACTATTGTTCCTTTCCTTATTAACCGCAAAAATGGAACAAAATCAATTTCTCCTATTGTTGGAAATTGCTACTGAAAGTCTACCTGTTATTTCATTCTCTGCATATTTGCAAACTTGGTATTTTGACCAATAGGACAATGAAATGGCACAGAATAAACTGTATTGTGGTTCATACTTCATACAGTGATAAAATTCTCATTCTTTTTATCTACAAGTAGGATAGGAACTCAGTACTCAGTTTATGAATTTATATATCTGTTAATTTTGTGGTTTTCCCCCCTTTTTATAACTTAAAGTAGGGGGTAACTATTTCGCTACCTGGTTCCAAGTTTCTCTCATTGTGTTTCTGCTCTGATCACTCTAAAAATGACAACATATGGTATAGCTACTAGGTGTTTTGAATTTGCTGCTTCTAGTATTAGAACAAGTATCTCATGTGATGAACTTAAAAACTGTTTGCAGTGCAACTGGTTTTTTACTGCCATTGAAGATAGTAAGGCAACATTTTTTTTGGGGGAAGGGTCTAGAGGACTTTCATCCTTTCAAAGGTGAACAAATGCCAGGCTCAAGGTTTCTCTTCAGTAATGGCATCCTTTCACACACCATGGATACCCCTTCAGTGAGAACCTTCCTTGAAACTCATCCAGGTACTGTGTTACATAATACATTCAAAATCAGTATTTTTTTTTAGTAAATCTGGTTTTTTTAAACTAATTTAGCTAGCTTCTGGTCCAGGTGCTTACACAACAACACGTACTCACAACAATGCTTCATGCTTGTTATTTTGGGAAAGGCACATGAAAAGACTTTCAGAATCTATACAAATTCTGTCTAATTTGGCACCAGAACTTTTACTTAAATCTAATAAATCTGCTACTTTGCTACCATCATCAGCAACCTTGCCAGTATGGCAACCCATAGTGCAAAGGCTCGTTAATCATTCACTGTGCAAGGTCTTGCCGATTGCATTGAACGAGAGGATTGATTCTGAGGAGATGGCCATTACAACTCTTGTTAGTGGCAATTCGGAGGAATTGAATGCATGTGAGACTATGGATGAGGAAAGAGCAAATAAAGTTTTTAATGTGCATGTACATGTTGAGACTTATGTTCCTCCTGCATTTGGTATTCCGAGAAATGGGGCGCATTTGGCAGTGGTGGGCTTTGGGAGGCATATTGCAGCTGCAAAATATTCAGATTGGGTAAGGTTAGTTTATGCCATGTGAATTAGAAGCGTTACTAAATTCTATGCTTTTCATTAAATCCTATATAAGGAAAATAACATGATATTAGTGAATAAAGTTACAGATGCCAAAGGTATGGGCATTCTTTTTTTTTTTTTGTATATTATTTGCTTGAGTTGTCTTTACTCTGTAGGCATTTTGTTTTGTAGATTAAGATCTAGAAGGGACACATCCAGGAGCCAAACAACCAAAGCTTATACAAACAAATAAATAAACTTTAGAAATTATTATTATAATGTTGAATCTTAGAAATACTCTTGCTTTTCTATCTCAATCCAGCATGTGTTGCTTCATGATTTGGCTTCTCAGATTTTACTTTATATTTTATAAGTGAACCAGTGACTATTATTTGATTTCCCAGAATTTGTTTAGCAGTTCTGTTTCAAGATTATAAATAAAGTTTCATCAATGCTTAGTTGAAACAAAGACAAAAAAATTTGCTTGCAACAGCCTACAACTCTTGTACTGAGTTGAGGAAGATTTACTTCTCTTTTAAACTTCATATTGATATTTATAACCCCAGTGGAAACTAAAAAAAAAATTAAGGATTCGATATTATGTTTGGAGTTGAGAACTGCATATTTTATCCTCGCGTTTGCCACCAACTTGTTTTGCTTTGTGCTTTTTTCTTTTTACAGGTTTGGGAGGGGGTGTCGGGGACCAAACCGTGGAGGATAGATACATTCTTGTAGAAATTAATATATAGGTTCCATCATGTAAGTTATAAATTCCAGAACCTTACCCTCTACACACCCGCACCCCTTCTCCATGTACTCTTGCATCTGTCTGCTAGTTCCAGTCTTTGACAGCATAAGATTGCTAGTCATTTTTGTTCTGCTTGTAATGCTGACATTCCTTCAAATTATTATTTAGAAAATTTTCCACAATGCAGGATTAGGAAGCCTCTAGAAAAGCTCAGGCCTCCTACAGTGACAGAACTAATGCTGTCTAATGATGGTGATCAGATACTTGAAGGTTGTGTGACGAATTTTTTCATTGTTTGCCGCAAGGTGAGCTTATTTCATCTCTCTGCATAAATTGTAACCTGGCTTATTGTGTACAAGCTTAAGCTTATGCTAGAATGCTATGTGCCCTTTTTTGTTAGACATCGTACTTTTGCATCAACTCCTACAATTTGAACCTAAAACTGTTGCTAAACGTGGTTGGATTGCTCATACTTTATATTCCAATCGGAATTTGTTGAGTTTAAGTTGTTTTAATGCTAAAACTAATGCAGTGAGCTTGCTTAGTGAAAGTGATTGTTGGTTAGGATGGACTATTCTTTGGTAGAGATTAACAGGTACACCTATTTATTAAAAGCCTTTAAGTTTATCTTCTATTTCTTATGCATTATGGTAGCTTTTAGAGTGAATTCCGAGATTCCATGTTTATCATATTGATGAATAAAACAATACTGAAGTAACTGAACTAATCATTGAGTTTCTAGCTTTTATTTAGTTTGTGTTTTACTACCTCCGTTCCTTATTATAAGAACCAAATTGGAGGTACACCTTTGTCATTTTTATAAGAACCAACTTGAAGTTTGTGGTGCATTAATTACTTTTGACAAGAATACCTTTATTTATTTGAAGTTTCTCTCTCTTTCCACTCTCCCAAACATTAATAGTACATAGAAGTTAAGAAAAATGGGTCATGGATAATTTTGGAGAGTTGATATAAATTGAGAACAAATTTAATGCTACTAACTATATTAACTATATTTCTTAAGAGGCGTGAGGTAGTTATTTGGTTCTTATAATAAGGAACGGAGTTAATATAAGAACCAAGCAACTACTTCACACCCCTTAAGAAATCTAGTTAATTTAGTTAATTGCATTAAAGTTGTTCTCAAGTTATATCAACTTTCCAAAATAACCCATAACCTACTTTGCTTATTTTCTATGCATCATAAATGCTTTGGAGAGTGGAAAGAAAGAGAGCGTTCAATTAAATAAGGATATTCTTGTCAAAAAATAATTAACGCACTACAAACTCCAAGTTGGTTCTTATAAAAAAGACCAAGGTGCACCTCCAATTTGGTTCTTATGATAAGAACGGAGGGAGTATTAAGATTTGGTTGCTTTCATGATCATTTGATGCTTCCTGAATTCTTGAGACTGCAAAAGGCATCATAATATCTGAGTTTCTCTTGCTTTTCTGCTGTGTGTTTGTGTTAGTATTATGTGATATGAGCTTATGTTTCATGGATTTTACTTCTTATATCTTTTTGTAGTGCACATGCATGTACAACTTTTAATGCTCATTTCCGATTTCATGATAGGATTTGGATTCAGGTGGTGGGATAGCTTTCTGTGACTTTGGAAATAAACACTCCTTTGAAGTGCAGACAGCTCCTATCAGTGATGGTGTTCTTCCAGGAACGATTCGCCAACTAGTGCTTGAGTATGATTGAATTATATATCTAATTTTTTTGCTGCTTTTTTTTTTTCTTCAATCACAATTAAAAATATGCCCCTTGTGTAGACATTTTAATAGAATATATGTTATTTACAGTGGACAACAATTTGCTTGATATTAGTGTAAAATTGGGTCTTTATCTCATATTGCTAACAAAGTCTTAAAGCATTGCCTTTCTGTTTTTATTATTTGAATTGTCTGCTGATGGGATATTATCTTGTTTTGTTTACATGTCTCCTGTTCTTTGCCCTAGCAATTATTTTTAACACTAATATGGAATTCTTAGCATAATTGTGTCACCGCTATAAATGTTATTCTTAAAGCTAGCTGTAGGGGAGCCTTGCTTTCTCTAATATTGGGACATTATCTTGGCCACATGAAGATATCCATTGCATGGATAAAATGAAACTAGTCTTGTTGTTTTGTCAGGAAGATGTGACACAGGATGGAGCCCAAAAGATATATAAAGAAATTGGACCAATACCATAGTTGTTTTGGATAGAGACCGAAAAGCTCTATCTTTCCATGGGATTGAGCACTGATCCTGCATTATTTGCAGGATATGCAGGAGTGAAGGCATCCCAGTTCGAGAAGTTGCTCCCTCATGGTCAGAACGTGAAATCTGGGAGGAGGCATTCATCACAAGTATCTTTTTTGTCTTTTCATTTATTCTTTCTTGTGTTATTGAGGATGGAATTGAACTGGTTAAGAATAGTATGTTGTAGTTCTTTTAGAAATGTGTATCTATCTTGACTAAGTGGCTGATGAAGCCTCATTAAAGCAGTCTACTAAAATTGCTCTTGGATCAGAATCAATGGCTGAGGGTTGATACCCTTAAAACAACCTTGGCACGGACTGGCTTGTAGATGCTAGTTGCAAGGTTGTACTGGCTTTCTTCCAGTTTGGCCATTAAACAATGATATTGCATGTCACTTCAAAATATCAAGCATTTCTACATTAAATGCTTCATAATCTTGAACATTTGCTTTTAATATTCATTCTATACAAACATATGCAAGATTTCTTACTTTCTCTTCCCTTTCTTTTTTGTTTCTATTTTGATTATATTCTAAAATTCACTTGGGACCAAATGTCACTGCAGATAGCTTGAGGCTTTTGCAACATGTGGATAGTATTCAGGTTCCAACAGAATGGCAATCAGCCCATTCTAAAACGTGGAAGGAGATACCATGGACAGAAAAGCAATTTCAGGTGATAATTTCTACTGGTGCTGCATTTATATTATTTTTATTAAGCTTTTCTGAATTTGAGCAACTGCAGGGTGGACCTGGGATGATCACAACTCTAATCCAGGTAAATTTAACTATTACTTCCTCATTTTGAATAAGAAAAGTGGGGTTGGGGTTAGAGGAAAACGCTTGTCCACTATATATGTCGGTTTACAGCGTTATAGTATATTTGGATCAACTTCTTTTTTCTTAGAATCAGTTATGACACCCATAATCTACTCTCAGAGCTTCTCTCCATAATTGGTTTTGGCTTTATAATCAATTCCAGGAGTATTTCCAAACATGTACATCATTTGAATTTAATTTTCAAGTTAAATTTAACTCATTGCTCTCATAAAGAACAAAATTCTTTGAAGTTTTCATTCATTTAACATTTGCTTGCCTTGTTTCAAAATTATATTCCACAATATTGCAATCAGAAAACCATAATTCCTATTTTATTTTAACCAGGGAAAGATTATGGAGAAAGCAATGCTGGAAGGGTACCCAATAAGTATCTTGTGTGCAGGGTGATGATCTCTCTCTTCCTCTCTTCAATTCGCCTATGCATTTTCAATTCCATATTGTCTTAGCTAAATGAGTAATGAGTAGATGAAGATGATGATATATGGACTCTTGGAAGATGTCCATTTTATTAAAGTCTGAACAACTTTATGAAGAGGTCAGGGTCCAAACAGAGAACAGAAACAAAAAGATTCTCGAGAAAATCAATTTCTTGTACTGTTCTCTTGCTCTGCTTTTTGACTCCTATATCTCTGTTTTGTACGGAAAATGACTTCTTGATGGCAATATTATATGATTATAATGAAATTTTTCTTGAGATATTCATTTAACTTTTGTTTGGAGAAAAGAAGATACATCTTCTAATGAGGGGTTCAATTTCTAATTAACGTAAAGGTATGAAAGGAAGTTTGTAAATCACCAATAAAATACTTTTATAATTTAGTTTTTTGAAAATTTAAATACTTCTATTTTCATGTTATTTTTTATATTTAATAGAATAACCTTATATCAATTAAATTAATATTTCTTAAAATATTTATAATTTATATTTCTTATATTTTACACTTATTTAAAGATATTTGTACTGTTGTAACAAAAAAAAAGATTTTGTACTGTACACAAATATCAAAGTGTATCAAGAGAAGTCTCTTCCTAATAAAACTATGGAGGATAGGAATGACAATGTGTAGTGCATTATAGTACTCATTTTATATTTGTATTTGTGAAAAATAGGTTTGTTCCCATATTTTACACATTTAAATTTGGACTGACAATGTGGTTTTTTATGATGTGTTAGATTAATCAGAATGGAGGATTGTTATTAAAATTCTAATAATAATATTGAAAATTAACAAAAAGTAAATATAGATAAAGTTGTGTGCTATAATATTTGTCCCTGCACCTATACGGTAAAATTTTATGAGTAATAATTATCCATATTTAGACTCAATTTGATCAGTAAATACCCTACTGTCAATAATTTTATAAGTATCCATTAGATCTTGGTCTAAGGAGAATAAGCACCCATGCATGATCCCCAATATGTTACATCCAATATTACCCTCAGAGTGAGAGATAAAAATAAAGTGGATGTTCAAAAATGAATTGAAATGAATGTGAAGATATAATCCTCACATTAATAACAAAATAAACTCGTAGATGCCATGAAAGAGGTAGGGAAAGCGTGAAATTAGTAATTCAAATAGTGACTAAATAGTGTAGCCATTAGCAGAGAAGACAGCTTTCAGGTTCTTCTGGAAAAAAATTTACTCAGCAAAAAAATAAAACAAACAAGTGAAAATGTCACGTTCCGACAGGCAGCAGTGTTGTCTTTGTCTATAAGCCGAATGACAAAAACGAACCTAGGAAAACACGATATTTTGTAATTGAAAAACATAGATTTCAATTTATAAATGAAATATGTAAGCTCTGCTATCTGAAGAAATCAGGTTATATATATTTATGTTTGTGGTTTTGTCTCTTGTTTTCGACATAATGCCATCAGAGAGTAAGATCACATTGGATCACTCTGCAACATGATCAAAGTCCAAGGATACATGTCTAATAGAGACAGGTTTAGCTGCTGAATTAGACACTTTGATTATAATAACACGCATCTCTAGTGTTTTGCTCTAACCTTAAATATTTTATCATTAGTGAATCACCTCATACAACTGATTTAGAAGAAAGGACAAAACTTGATACCATAGGTTAGACACCTATGGTATATAGACAACTTTGGGTTTGTGTTGCAGACAACTTTAGCCTTAAATATTACCACAATTTGATAGTAAATATGATTGCAAAAACTAAAAGTTAGACATGGTTCATTGGATGTAAGAACCATACCCTGTGAGTAAATTTTATAAAGTACTAGCTAGATAAAGTATTTGCCAGGTTCTATTGCATAATAAGAATACTTGATTAGTTTTTTACTTTTCTAATTCTTTTCTAGTTTCATTCCAAAAAAAAGTACACCTAAAAGGTACAATTTCGTTGTCACAAATGTTGGAAGATTCTGGTCTTGAGGTACCATCCTCTCTGCCTAACCTGCCACCGGCCATTACAAGATGGTAGGCACTAAAACCAGTTTGGGGGCACCAGCCATGTGCATAGGCCTTGCTAGGAGGAAGCACTAAAAAATTTCAGGCCACTTGATTTGATTGATATCTATATGAAATGCAAGCTTATCAAATTAGGTCATTAGGATGTGTCTTCCGGCACATTCTTTGTTGGTGAGTCTAGAGTATCCAGTGCCGACAACAACCGTAGTTAATTTCATTGCCTCGAGTATTCATATTGAGCGATAAATAACTGATTACAAAATGTATTTTATTATGGGTGAGAGTAAGATTTTTTTCTTAAATAGCTTTAGATAACGAATTTTATATTTGCCATTGTAGTAGATGCTTCGAAACTCATTAGATTTCCAAGTTCAAAGAAAAAACATTTGTGAAAGAAATCACTAAAAGTAGTTTTTATGAAGGAAAAAATGTATGGAATATTTGAATTCTATTAACCTCGTATTTGCTTTTGCGTTGTTTGGATGTAAAATCGCATACAATGAAGCAAAAGCTAGTTATTCACGCAATTATGTACAATGTGTGGATATCGAATAGAAATTTTTGTATGGTTGAAGTCGTAGTTTGTATTTGATTAAACAAATAGTTGGAATTCCCAAAATAATACTGAACCTTATATTATTTTTGTTAATAAACTATTGTTTTTTCTCTCTCTTTCTTTCGTAAAGAAAGCATAACTTGAAAACATGCACCAAGTAAAATTATGCAAATGTACATTATATCTTTAAAACAGTAACTATTAAGTTTTATTTTTGAAAATAGAAATGTACTCTACTCCTTGAAAATTACACATGCAATAAAAAATCGAAAAAGAAAAGTAGAGGTTGAAAAGCAATTCTCTTAGGGTAGAATCCAGCAGCAGTGGTCCCCATTATGAGTGAGGCCAGGTAACATGGGGTCTGCCAGCAATCAACCTGACTTGTTACCCAATAATAATCTCCACTTTCCTCCTCATTCAACTTTTATTGGATATGAATATCTGTGTGCTCCATAAACAATACAAGTCATTCTCATGAGATAGCCCAAGCCAAACTTTTTAAATGCATGCACAAGAGATCATAAAGGACATGCTAAAAAATCAAATAATTGTTTTAAGGCTCTTGTAAACAAACTCTTGCATCTCCAATGGAGATTTTAAACTGAGATCTTAAAATAAGATCTGTATCTTATAAAATCCCACCATTGGAGATACGTGACATGGCTTGAGATCTTATTTTGGTGTCTTAGTTGGTTCCTCTTTTAGAGTGAGATCTTAAATTAAATAATATTGTTTCTCTCTCATTCAACCATTAATATGTAAATTAATTATTATGAAGTATTATGTATTTTATTTAAAATGTATAGTCATTTATTTTTCAATAATATGTATTTCTTTTCATTTTCAATTAAATAATATTATGTTGAACTTTAATTATGTATTTCCTATCTAATTGATATTTAATTATATTATATCTTTTTTAATTATTAATTATGTTTGTATAGAATTATTAGTTTAATTTAATTTAATATTAGGTGAAAATAAATAATATAAATATATTATGTATTGTGGGTCTGATTAAAAGTAAAATAAGATCCCAACCATTGGAGCGAAATGTGCAGTGAAATCTTATAGGTGTCTTAAATCCTATATGGCAGTATGGACCCACCAAAAGTCTTTAAGACACCAAAATAAGATCTCACAATTGGAGATGCTCTAAGGGTTCTTGCTAACATTAAGTAATGCATTTTTCAAATAAATAAATAAATTATTCCTTGACTATTTTCATTTTCAGACACTTGTTAGCGTTTATCTGTTTCTATGGTAACTTTTATCTAATTTTAATATAAATGAAATTAATAATTATATTTATTATTTCTATGTCATTATCTTAATACTTAAAGTGAAATGAGTAGACAAAGATAGTGACAATACTAAGACTCACAGTATAACATTTATCGAAGGACAAATCACTTCTCTTTAGAAGGTTGTCTTTTTGAATTTCGCTGCCGATGTGAGGACTGTGCTTGTGGACGATCAGTAAATGTACTTTTATAAGCGATAAAAAATTCCAGAGACATACTCTGCACCGTAGTAGTCACCCGAGCCGAACCCACTCGAATTTAATTGTAAAAAAGAAATAGTACTACATTTACTATATATTAAGAGCACTTATTATATTGTTGGTATAACTGCATTTTCAGCCTTTATACTATAATAAAATTGTGATTTTAATCTTCCAGTGTATTTGTAAGAAGAAAAGTTCGCAGTTTTTAATTGTTAAAATTAAGTCATTCCGTCACTTTAATTTTAATCAAAACTCTCAAATTCATTTGAAACCTTCTTTCACTTAAAACTCATTAATCAAAATATTAAATTTTTTCCCAACATAAAAAAAGAAATCCAAAATTTCTCCTCTCCCGATCTTCTATCCTACAAAATCTTTCAATTTTTATCAAGCTATTCCAAGGTTACCATAAATGATTGAGTGTGAAGTTTTTTTAAAAAAAAAAAGCAAAGAAAGTGTTAAGGGGAACCTTATTCAAGAAAGAAAGGCAAGACTTAAAAGGTTTCATAAATTTGAATATTAGAAAGCTAACCTTGGCAATCATAAATGCACAGGACCCAAATTCCCTTCATGTGTAGAGCACCACATAAAATGTTTGTTAAATAAGAAAGCCAAAAACTTTGCTTGGTCCCTGTAGTGCAAGGTGTTGCATTGAGAGAGTAATAATAATAGTTTACAACTCGTGATGACATGTTAAAAAAAAAAAGGAGGCAAGAGGGTCTGTTTTGTCAGTTATAGATTAATTCATAATTAGAGGCATGAGGCATGAGGCATCACTCTCCTACCTTGTGAAAATCTTTGCCTTGTTGTCACTCCCACTCTTTGTTTTGTCCTTTTGATGGTCCTTCCCAGGTTCTCTGTTCTCCACACAAAACCAAATAATCTGTTACCAAAGTTTCCTCTTATTTCATCTACTACTACATGCATTGACACAACTACTTCCTTTTATCTCTTTTCTCGTGCCCTTTATCTCTCTCCCTTGCATATGAGCTACTAAAAGCTTTGTATTTGTAGAGAGCAATAAATAAATAAAGACAAGGAAAAGAACACAGAACAAGAAGCAAAGCATGAGTAGTGCTGCAAGTGTTGAGACAGAGTACTCTGAGTTTGTGGAAGTTGATCCTACAGGAAGATATGGAAGAGTATACATTATATACCCTCTCTTCTGCTTCTCAGCTTTTTCTGTTTAAGTTCTTTAAATTCTCAAAAAGACCTTTATTTTGATTCCGGGTTTTGAATTTCATGCAGTACAATGAAATTCTTGGCAAAGGAGCTTCCAAGACAGTGTATGCATCATGTCCTTACTCTCTTGGTTTTAAGCATGCCCACCCCAGATTTTTCAAAACAAAATCTTCAACTGATTTGAGATTTTTCCTTCTTTTTTAGATGTGGGGTTTCACCAAAATGAATTTTTTTTTCCCTTTGATTTTTATGTTTTTTTTAATATGAAGCCTTATTCATCTGTTGCAGCTACAGAGCATTTGATGAGTATGAAGGTATAGAAGTAGCATGGAACCAAGTAAAGCTTTATGACTTTTTACAGAATCCTGAAGACATTGAGAGGCTATATTGTGAAATTCATCTTCTCAAGACATTGGAGCACAAGAACATCATGAAGTTCTATACTTCCTGGGTTGATATTGCCAACAGGCACATCAACTTTGTCACTGAGATGTTTACCTCTGGGACTCTAAGACAGTAAAGCCTTATCCCTTTTTATTAGTATTTCTCCCCTTTAATGTCTTACTCATGTCTTTTCAGCTCTTTCTTTTTGTTTTTGGCTTTTGATGTAAGCATCCTCATATTCATTTTCTGAGCAGGTACAGGCTTAAGCACAAAAAGGTTAACATCAGAGCTGTTAAGCACTGGTGCAAGCAGATTTTGGAAGGGCTCCTCTATCTCCACAACCATGACCCTCCTGTTATCCATAGGGATCTCAAGTGTGATAACATTTTCATCAATGGCAACCAAGGGGTAGTCAAAATTGGTGATCTTGGCCTTGCTGCGATTCTCCGCAAATCTAAAGCTGTTCGCTGTGTTGGTGTGTAAAACTTTTTAGTATTTGGTTCTCTTGATTCAAATGTTTTAGTCAATTTGATCATATTATCTGCGCAATTTGTCAGTTTAAGACTCTGGATTTGCTTGTATTTCTTGTTTGTTTTATTTCAGGCACACCTGAGTTTATGGCTCCAGAAGTGTACGAAGAGGACTACAATGAATTGGTTGATATATACTCTTTTGGAATGTGCATCTTGGAGATGGTCACCTTTGAATATCCTTATAGTGAATGCAACCATCCTGCTCAAATTTACAAGAAAGTTGTCTCAGTAAGAACCTTTTTTGTTGCCTTAATTCACTTTCCTCTGGTTTTTTCTTTCAGCCTCTCTTATTGCATGCATATTTTACAGGGAAAGATGCCAGAAGCTCTTTACAAAGTAAATGATCCTGAGGTTAGGCAGTTTGTAGAGAAGTGCTTAGCTACTGTATCTCTCAGACTTTCAGCTAAGGAACTCTTGGATGACCCTTTTCTCCAAATTGATGATTATGGATCTGACTTGAAAACAGTGCAGTATCAAAGAGATTGCTATGAAGTAACCCCAATAATTAGACAGCCTCAGAATGGAATTCATAGCATTAACAACACCTTAATGAGTGTGTACAGTGATAATCTTGGTGGTTTTGGACCTGTATCTGAATCAGATTACCATCAAGGTGATTTTGAACCATGTGAAATTGATCTATTTGATTGTGAAGAGGATGATGATTTGGCTGTAGATGACACCACAATCAAAGGTAGGAGGAGAGATGATGGCATCTTCCTGAGAATCAGAATAGCAGATAAGGAAGGTTGGCATTTTGCTTTATTACTTTATTCTTGAACAGTTTTCATCATTGACTATTCCATACTCTGTTTGTGCTTCTCCTCTGATTGGTACTTGCTACTTAATCATAGAAACCAAATTAACATTGCACTCTTCTAAATAGGTGAAGTTCGAAACATCTACTTCCCATTTGACACAGAGACTGATACTGCATTGAGCGTTGCAATTGAAATGGTTGCTGAGCTTGACATCACTGATCAAGATGTAACAAAATTAGCAAACATGATAGATGAAGAAATTGCAACCTTGGTCCCAGGGTGGAAAACAGAACCCAGAACAGAGGAAGATTCAGAACACTCAAGCTTCTGCGTTAATTGTGCTGGAAGGAATTCCTCATTGGATCATGTACAATCAAACAAACCATGTGCCAACAAGAACCTGCAATTTCTCCATTGTTCTAAAACTGGATGCACAGCAGTTCATGGTCGGTTTGAGGAGATCACATTCCAAGTTGAAGGGTCTGGAAATAGGGCTACAGAAGATGCACCAGCTGCATCAAGCCAAGTCAATGGCATTGGTTATACCGATGTCTGGGCTCAGCGAGAGGAACCAGAGCTATGTCCTGAAGGGTTAAAAGACATACATTGTGATCAAGCTAATGAGGCATCAAACCTACCAAACATCAAGGAGGAAGAGAGAACTATTGATGCTGATGACCAAAGTGATCTTAATACCGGAAAGCTTCCTTCTAACCCTGCATCAGATGGTGTTCTCTTAGACTACGAGAATGAAATTAGGCAAGAACTAAGATGGCTCAAAGCAAAGTACCAAATGCAGTTAAGAGAGCTTAGAGACCAGCAACTTGGGGGTAAACCAAAATTTACTAGCTTATCTCCTGACACTGATGTATTAGAGCATGGGAAAGCTGGGGCTCTGAGGCTATCAGCTAAGTCCCACTTGAGGATACAAAACAACAAACAGTTATTGAGATCTTTGGCTTCTGGGAAGCATTTTCATGCTGATGCTGAGCAATGCACCACTTTGGTTGATCAAATGATTCAAAATGATGGTGTGACTAGTGGGGCTAACACTCCTGAGCAACTACTGCTCACAGCCAAGGATTTCTTCGCAGGAGCCTTGCTTCCACACTCGCTTCATAGGGCAACTTCGCTTCCTGTTGATGCGGTAGATGTTTAGAATCTAGAAACCACGAAAAAGTTCATAGTTATCATCATAAATGAGCACCAACATAAGTATACTTAAAGCGTTGTCTCTTTGCTTAAATTTATGGAAAAGAAAATCAGAGCCAGAGATGATGAGAGTTACTTAAACGACCCTAAATGTAATGTACCGTTTTCTAGTAAGATCACATGACCTAGTTTGAGATAATGTTAGTTGTATATCATACACAGGCTAACAAATGAAATGAGTTTCAAGGTAATTTTTCACACTAGTTGCTGAATTGCAACTCAATCTCCTAGACGTACTTCAGATGATAAGGGATGCTTTCATGTATGCTTGATTGATGAGATGCTTTATTTGATACATGTAAAACCTGACAGGCTTCTCTATAAGAAAAGTTTTTATCTGTTTGTCTTTATTCAATCTCTCCAACTTGCTTGATGAGTAAATGAGCTAAGACTGTGTTTGCATTCCAATTTCTTTCAGTTAAACCTCAAACCTGCTTCCCTTCTTTCACGATTTGCATACTGGGAAGTCAGGCTTTCTAAGACAAGCTAACAAAAGTTTAATAGGTAACCAAACACACACTAAGTTATTTCAGATATGTACGTATCAGATAACCAGATACTTGTACAATTTGGAATGTCTCCACCAGGAAGCTAAGTATTGTTTATTTTTAATTCCTTGGCAATGTAATTGGGGGGGGGGGGGGGGGGGATATCTAAAAAGCTCGGATGTGAGTTATATACCTTAGAAAAGTTTATATATATATACACACACACACACACATAAGGTGGGACCACTTCCCTCCTATTCTCCATTTTGATGGATAACGCCAAATATGACCCCTTTGAGACCTCCGCGTGGGGATTTTAAAGGAGCAATGAAGAAATGGTCCATCTTTTGGCATGATGTTCATTGTTCTGCAAATATGAACACTTGCACATAAATGCGGCGCCATGTGATTTTGCTGCTGTCAAGTTGGTAGATATGATATTGGCTCACAAATGATACCATTGCCAAGTTTGTAAAAGTGACAAACAAAAAAGTGACTGCCTGAGGCTAGCTAAATGGTCTGCACAACAATAGGTATAAGCCATGACATGTGACTCCAGCAGCAATCTAATATTTCTAACCAAAGCATAACGATAGTGGGCTGGAGGACATCCTTCCGAACCAAATTAAGGGCCACTTGTGAATCTATTTCCACTATCAATTTGTCTACTTGAATCTGCTTTGACATCTTTGACCCAAAAAAAAATCTGCTTTGACATCTGAAGACCCACCATCAGTCCCCACAACTGAACTGTCACTAAGATGAAAATTAGTTTGCGCAAGATATCACCATAGCATTAGCATGCACTATTTGTATCTCCATACCGAACCATCCACGTTACTTGGGGAAAAAACTTATGCACACTCGTTCCACCTCCACCTTTAAAGAGAGATAATAATAAAAGAAAGAAGTGAGAAATATGATGGGTGATATGAGAAAAGAAGAAAGGGATAGAAAGAAAAAATGAGTAAAAATGGTATGAAAGATAAAGTGTGTGTGAGTATATAAAAGTTGTACATTTCCATCTTATCGCTTTGTATGCTTTACAGAAAGAATCAACAAACTGACAGCAATACATGTTTTATGCTCCTCAAAATGCACTTGTGCTCCTAATAGAACAAATCCCCCTCAAGCCTACCACTAGCAGACTAGCAACTAAAGAAATCGAAAGTCAACTAAAGGGCATAAATAAACATGAATGGGCCAGCACTTGTAACCTTTGCAGACCAGCCTAAGAGGGCTGCATTATCTGAAGCGATCTGCTCAAATCCAGATTTCATGAATATGTCCAATTTGGCAACATAAGACTTCATCTCCAAGAAACATGGTAAGGAGTTCATAAAAGCAATTGATTGACTCATACAAATTCTTGCACTCATTCATTTGGAGCCAAACCTTAGGTCAAAAGCCAACTCAGATAGAAAGTGATGGCAAATTTATGCTCCTGTCAGTGTTTATACTATTCTCAGGTGAATATACTTGTACATTACTTGTTTCTTCTACCAGTACTCTTGACAGGAACAGGAACCATCCTTGAAATGATGAAAACGCGTGGCATCTCTTACTATGATTTCTCTTCCCATAAGCATAGAGATATATTTTATGGCGGAATGGCAGTCATTACAAACTCTAAGGTTCTTCATGATCCTCAGTGTAGTATACCTTGGAGTATTTATTAATGCAAATGCAATGGCAAGTTTTTCACTATGATGTTTAAGGATCTGTTCCTTCGCTTCTTGCTCTAGGTCATGCAATACAGAATCAGTGTCTGGAGTGTAGCCCATTTTCTTTATCTCCTTCCATATTTTTGAAATCATACTGTAGATTGCATCTCTTTGTGGGTGAAGTGCATCTTCAGCCCCAAAAGTATGGACTTTGTTCTGGATTTGAACCCAGCTGAATCCTTGTTCTTTCTTCACTGCTCTGTCTTTCATTGACTTCCTAACCTTTGCAGCATCCTCCCATTTACCACAGGCTGAAAGCGTATTGGCAAGTGCTGAGTAAGCCCCGCTATTGTTAGGATCAATAAGAAGCAATTTTTCAGCTGCCACTTTAGCCAAATCCACATTTTTATGACTCCTACAAGAAGACAAAAGTGAACCCCAAGCTATAACATCTGGTTCAATAGGCATACTTCTTATAAAATTATATGCTTCTTCGAGCAGTCCAGCTCGTCCTAATAGGTCGATCATGCATGCATAGTGGCTTGGGGTGGGTTCAATGTGATTAACATTTTTCATCAAATTAAAGTAATACTTACCCTGCTCTACCAGTCCCACATGTGTGCAGGCAGACAGCACACCTACATAAGTTATGTGATCAGGCGTTAAATTAGATTTTAGCATCTTTTCAAACAGTTCTATTGCCTCGTTTCCAAGACCATGTTGAGCTAGAGCCATAATCATGGAAGTCCAAGTCAATGTATCCCCGTTTGAGCATATCTGTGTGAACACTTTCCTTGCATCTTTGATGCTTCCAGATCTTGAGTACATGGTAATTAAAGCATTACCCACAGAAACCGATGATACTTCTCCCAATCTTATAGCAGTTGCATGGAGCTGCTTACCATGATCTAGAGAAGTCAAGCTTGAAAAGACTCTTAATACCACTGCCAGTGTATGACTGTTCGGCTTTGGTCCTTCTCCGATCATTGACCTGAAGAGCTCCAAAGCATCATTGACTAAACCATTCTGTGTGTAACCTACAATCATTGCAGTCCATGCAACTACATCAGGACATTTTAATGAATCAAATATCTCTCTTGCCCGGTTCACATCCCCAATTTTGACATAACCATCCAACAGTGATGTGAGTGCTATATCATTAATACTCGAAGTACCGGTTAGTTTTACAATCCTCCGAGCTATCTCAACAGCACCTGATTTTGCATACATTGAGATCAGCGCGTTTTGCACTGCCTCAGAGATGTCAACATTGGCTCTTATAATATATCCATGGATTTGTTTCCCGAGTTTCAAGTTTTCAAGACTGGCACAAGCTGACAGAATACTCCCCAGTGTGAAATTATCTGGCTTTAAGGATGAACTCCTAAGCATACTAGAAAATGTTTCCAGGGCTTGGATGTCACATCCCTGACGACAGTAACCTGTGATGATGGAATTCCAAGAGACAGTATCTCGTTCAGTCATTTGGTCAAAGAGGGCAAGTGCAAGGTCAAATCGACCACACTGCATATGCATTGAAATCATACTATTCCAGGTTGATTTGTCTTTGATCCTCATCCGGTCGAAAACAACCATTGCCATTATCGAATTACCCGACTTTGCATACATGTTAAGCAGAGAATTCGCTACAGAAACATCACCGGATTGCCCCAGTTTCACAATGAAGGAGTGCACCTTCCTACCAATATCCAATGCTTCAGTTGCAGCACAGGAGGCAAGAACATTAGTAAAAGTGTACTTGGTCGGTGAAATTCCGGAGGAAATCATGTTCAGAAACATCTGAATGGCAACCTTAAAGAGACCCATGTGGTTATACCCCACAATCATCGTAGTCCACGAGACCGAATCAGGTTGAGGTATTTCATCAAACACACGGCGTGCAGCATCTATGTGGCCCCCTTTAGCGTAAGCGGAGAGAAGTGTGTTCCAAGAGGAGATGTTCTTTAGGGGCATTTCATCGAACACGCGGTGGGCGTCGGAGAGGGACCCGTTTTTGGCATAGAAGTTGACGAGGTTGTTCATCAAGAAGACACCAAGGCAGAGGCCGTGTTTGATGATTCGAGCGTGAATGGGTCTTCCGATGAATGGGTCTCTGGATTTGACGGCAGATTGGAGAAGATTGACGAGGGAGGTTTCTGGATCTCCATCAACACAAACACGGTGTGCTGAATTGGCGACTGAAGCTTGCACCAACATCAAGTATTCGCTACTGCCAATTTGATAAGACTTTGAATGTTCTCTCACTTGCTCACACTCTCATGTCCCATTTCAACTTCTTTTCTCATTCTCTTTCATTTCTTAATTCACATTATTTTTTCTTTTTTACTTTCTCATAATATTTACTTTATCTATCTTCTTCACTTTCTAGTTTCTATCTTCTTTTATTCAATACTTCTATCTTCTCAAAAGGCCTTTTGAAATACATAAGCCTACACTTTAAAAAAAAAACTCTTGCCTTCTTTATTTATTAATTTTGTATCTTTTAGACTTGATGTAGGCTAAACCGAGATCTATCAACATTCTCATCTACTTTCATCTCTATATATAAGACATAAAAGTATTTATTCACGTGTAAATAATAAAAAAACAAAGTCCTAATTGCACTTTTTTTTGCAATCAATCTATTGGAATTGTGTGATTTTGATCTTGGTGCTTAAAACAACGAGCAATTTGATCCCACAATTTTAATTCATGAAAAATTGGTCATTATAATAGGGAGTCCTCTAGGACGAGGAAATGACTTATGTTACAGATGGCACTTCGTATTTTATACATAAAATTTATTTATCTATTGATTAGTGAAATGTGATTCATTATGGTTCTTAATTTTGTAATCATGTATGAACCAGGCAAAAATGGCAGTCTCTGGTTATTTCACTTGTCTGATCAGAAACAATGCAGGGTATCGGAGATGGGTGTGTGGGAAAGTGAAACATGGTCATGGCTCTTCTCTTGGCGAAGACCATTGCTGGATAGAGAAATACAATGGCTCGATGAACTTAAATCTTGTTTACATGGTGATGGAATTTATACAGTAAAGTCAGCCTATAAATTCTTGCAGGCCCTGGATGAGGAGGAACCGATCCAAGTATTCTTGCTGGAACCATTTCTCACAACATGAGTTTGGTGTGTGGAAGAAAAAATAGAAGCAGTGCATGTTGGCTATATGGTTGGCAAAAGCATGGTCTATTTGGCTTCATAGAAATGCAATTATTTTCCGGCAGGAACATGCGGATGTTGATCAAGTAGGTAAGTAGGTACTGGAGTTGGCATAGTTTAGAGCTTGTAAATGGCTCTCTACGAAAGTCATTATCCTATGTATGATTGCTTGGATGGTATTTGTTTGTTGATCACTGGCCTACTGTTGCTGCTATGTAAATTGCTGCAGGCCCTTTGGTTTTTGTAATGATGGCAACTTGTTGGTAGGGGTTTTGAGGATTTTTGTTTTTGCTTCCTCTCCCCTCTTTTTCCCTTGCTCACCTGATGCTGTTTGTGGTGTTAGTAATTTATTATTTTAAGAAATTTATATGTGCAATTCTACATTGGTAGCATCAAAAAATAATTGGCTACAAAGGAACCAGTAGCATCAAACTAACATAAATAGTGTAATTTGTAATGGTTAAATTACATATTATCTAGATCTGGATTCTCTAACGTCAAAATGTTTACTTATGTGAAGTTTTATATCTATTTAACTTTATATACATAAAATATATAAAATTAGTAGAATATTTATAAATAAAAATATAAGATAATGGTTCATTTGACGTTATCATGTTGTGTTACATGAGAGAAAGATATGAATTCATATTATCTCAAATACTACTAAAAAATAAGGGAGACTCCCAGGCGGCGCCACAAAAGTTTATAGACGTGAGCGAGCATCATCGGTTCTTCCGATTCCCAGGCCAAACTGTATAAACAGCCACCAACTCCACCATAACACCGCTTCGATCCTGCCACGTCGATAAAACCCACACGTGGCACCATCAGGGACGTCAACGCTACCAGTAAATAAAAGATTTTGGAGGGAAAAGAAATTCTACGTGTTTGTTTTCATGGAAGAAACAAAGCAAAAAGAAACGTATAAATAATAAAAAGAAAAAATTGTTTGATAAACAAAACAAAACAAAACAAAGAGAGAAAGGAAGAGCACCATGGTTTCCTCGTAATTGCCATTTTTATACTGCAAATCCCAACCCCAATTTCTCTCTTTCTCACTCGCCTTGTTCTCCGATCAGTTTCGGTTTCTCCGGAGAATTGTGTCACTGATCGCCGTCACCGAGCGGCGGTTGTTGTTTGCGATCAATTTTCCGGTGAGGTAAGAATCTTCACCCGAACAAAAAAAAAAAAACTTGCTAATTTAAACGTTTTGGTTGGTATTAAGATCGGTTTTGCTTCAGATCTGGGAGTGTATGCTGGGGGATTTGTGTTGACTTTGATTTAGGGTTTTCTGTATTGGATTGGGTATGGGAATTCGAGATGAATTGTAGGGGATGAGTATGTTGGGGATTTAAGGGTTTCGTGTTGGCTGGATGGAACAGGGCACGGGAATTGCTGGCCCATCTGGGGTTGTAGTGAAGAATAGGAGTTCTTCCGGGTGTTTGATTGTTAGAAAGAAAGGGGATGGTTTGGGTGGCGGGGTTGGTGGTCCTTCTGGCTCTCGGAAGCAGTCTGGATCGAAGAAAGTGAGGAAAAGGGCCAAGGTTGTTATGAGTGATTCGGAATCAAGTGATGAGGAGCTATTGATGCCTCCTACCAGGAGGCTTGGCCCTGAGACTATTCGAGTCTGTAATGGTTTGACTGCTATAGAGCGGGGTACGGTTGGCAGCGGGGAAGGCAGTAGGAAGAGGGAGAGAATTGAGCAATTTAGACGTAATGGGGATGGCGTGGTCGAGGAGAATGGCTTGGAGAGGAGGGAGAAGAAACAAAAGACGTTGGAAGTGTTTGATTTTGATGAATACGATGGTATGGATGTGGAATTGATGAGAAAGAAGCATTTTGATAATAATGGGGTTGCTTTAGGAGGAGGAAGGTTGATGGGAACCATGCACGCGGCTAGAGGTAGCATTGACAGGGAATTTGAAACCGGTTCAAGCAGGCACATTGTGGAAAAGAGGAAAAAATCCTATCATGACCGGGCAAGTGGCTTGTATCCGGGAGATATTGTGGACCATAGTAAGTTCAAGACAAATAGGGATGGAGCTCAGCGTCCTCTACCCTCGTTGAGGGAAAAGTTTACTTCAGATGAATCCATTAGGGTTCAGGGGAAAAATGGTGTTTTGAAGGTGATGGTTAATAAGAAAAAGGTGGGTGAGCCACTAGAACACTATGATCGCCTCAAACCTAAAGACAGAAGACAAAGTTTGAGGGCTGAGGTCACTCCTAAAAGGAATGTTCAGATCCGTCCTTCATCATATGTGGAAACAAAACCTGCTGATAAACAGGGTTCTCTTGTCAGGCCAGAGAAGAAACAGATAGCAAAAAGAAAATCATTGTCAAGTAAGGACAGAAAGGGTGATGAGCAGGATTCAGATAACAGTGATGCATCATTAAATCTGGGAGTAAAAAATATTAAAGCTTGCAAATCTTCAAAGAAGATAACCTCTGATAATGTACTGACTCCTAAGCATGAAAAACTCCCAGCTACAAAATTGAATGAAGGAAAAATCAGGCGTGGCAGCGGCACAGAAAAGCAGAAACTACGAGAACAGATACGGGAGATGCTCCTGAACGCAGGTTGGACAATAGACTATCGCCCGCGAAGGAATAGAGATTATCTAGACGCAGTTTACATCAATCCTGTGGGTACAGCCTATTGGTCTATCATCAAGGCCTATGATGCACTTCAAAAGCAATTGAATGATGACGATCATGAGGCCAAGGACAAGGGGGAGAGTTCTTTTGCTCCTATTTCTGATGATTTGCTCTGTCAACTGACAAGGAAAACTCGGAAGAAGATGGAGAAAGACTTGTTGAAGAAGAAGCAGAGAGATGATAGTGATAGTGATAGTGGAAAAGAGCCGCAGATTAAAAGGATTGCCAGCAAAAAGCATGGTATGAATGGCATCGATAGTGATAGCAATGAGGAGAAGTTAAGCTCCTTTATAAAGCAAGCAAGTAAATCAGCGAAAGCTAAAATGAATGAAAATGCCGTTAGCGGTGCTAGCTCTAAAAGCCAGAATGCTACCCATCGCTCAAATGATGGAACTGAAAAATCATCCTCCGGAAGTGATCCTCATCTTCTTAATGGAAGAAAAAGTAGAAAACATGGACGGTGCACTTTATTAGTTCGTAGTTCAAACAAGGGATTGAATTCAGAATCTGATGACTTTGTTCCATATTTGGGCAAACGAACAGTGCTTTCCTGGTTGGTTGACTCAGGGGTAGTAGAGGCAGGCCAAAAGGTTCAGTACCGTAGAAGGAAGCGAGTACTGCTGGAGGGATGGATCACAAAAGAAGGCATTCATTGTGGCTGCTGTAGTAAGATCCTCACAGTTTCAAAGTTTGAGCTTCATGCAGGGAGCAAATTGCCCCAGCCATATCAAAACATATATATGGATTCTGGAGTTTCTCTTCTACAGTGCCAGATAGATGCGTGGGAAAGACAAGATAATTCGGAGAAAATCAGTTTTCATTCAGTAGATATCGATGGCAGTGACCCAAATGATGACACCTGTGGTATATGTGGAGATGGAGGGGATTTAATCTGTTGTGATGGTTGTCCATCGACATTTCATCAGAATTGTTTGGATATACAGGTGTGCATACTCATTGTATTCTGCTTTTAGCCAGATGACTTTTTTTTTCATTGTATCAGTTGTTGATGTCTGATGGTTTTGTCTAGGCTCCTACTTTTTCTTACCTTAAGTGCACTTTTAGTCCCTCTAGTTTGGATCATGTGTGATTTAAGCCCGTTAGGCTTTTTTTAAAGTAAACCAAGCTCCTCTATTTCTAAAATTAAGAAAATTTGGTCCTATTATCAAAATTTTCTACCTAAAATGCTAGAATTCCTTTTTTTTATATCAAAATATTTTTTATTTATGATGCATTTGGGATATATGGTGGATTTGGGATATGAAATAATAAATTTTGTGAATTTTTAATCAAATTTGGAAGATTTTGTAAGATGTGTGATTAGGGTTTGAATAGGTTTTTTTTTGTGAAATTTAATTCTTTGGTTGGTAATTTTGAGCAAAAGATGATTTTCAATGATTTAATTGATTCAATTTGTCAATACTTTTAGTAGAAAATAATGATTTCAGAGTTTTAAGTAGAAGGAAAGTGTATGAGGGACTTAATGCAACAATTAAATTGAGGGATTAAATTTGCTAAAAAAAATTATTGGGGCACCATAATTACACATTAGTTATAATAGAGGGATTGAAAGTCTAACGAAGTCTTTTTTAAGGATGACACAGGGGTGGGCCTTATTAGGATATGGGGTGTTAATGATGACTTTGGCAGAGAGATAGTCCAATCCCTTCACTGGGAACTTGATTCGCAGATGTCTGGAGGAGAAGGAAAGGAACCTATATTATTATTTTTTACTTTTGTTGGGTATCTTAATGGATATGCTGATTATTGGAATTCTGAGATACTTTTTTCTCGACTTACAATTTACAATGTTGAATGGAATAGCCACTGTTAAGGGAAGTTCTGTAAATGATAGAATTATATCCTAACATAATTTTTATGCCTGGAACTTTATTATGATGAATCAACAGGAGATGTATTGCTCAAAACGATTAAATTTCTTTATTTATTCTCTGTAGCATGTTGAACTTTTTTTCTTTCATAAAACTAGGGTCCGGTGTACCAATACAAGAAATCTAGATTTATTTATATCTGACAATGATGTTATTGACATCGTTGTTCAGTAACATGGTTGGTGAGGATAATTTTCAGTCTGAGTAACTCATTTATTTTGTTGCAGATGCTTCCCCCTGGGGAATGGCATTGTCCAAATTGCACCTGTAAATTTTGTGGACTAGCCAGTGGAGCTATTGGCAGAGAAGATAATGCAACTGTATATGCGCTGCAAGCTTGTGACTTGTGCGAGAAAAAATGTATCTAATTTCTCCTTGTCTAGATTTGAAGTTCCTTAAATATGGTCTGTGCTTTTGCCCCTTACTTCCATTTTTCGTTCAATAAACAATTTTCTGTTTTTATAGATCATGACTGTTGTTCCAAGGATATGGGTGCCCTTCCTACTAGCTCCAATACGTCAGGTCCTTCATTTTGTGGAAAAGGCTGCAAAGAGGTAACCTTTACATGTTCATGTGAACTAGTTTATAGACTTTACTTTTTAAGAGTTACAGATTTCTTCTTTCTAAGAAAATTTGTATTTTGATGTTTGTTAAACTGAAAATTGACAAAAAAAAGCAGCAAAACCAAAGGGAGCTCTCATAGCTGTAAGGCTTGATTATGAATTCTATTCTTTATGCTTTCACAGCTTTTTGAGCACTTGAAGAAGTACCTTGCTACCAAGCATGAACTTGATGCAGGCTTTACATGGTCTCTTATTCATAGAACAGACGATGACTCAGAGGCAGCTAGTAGGGGAATTATGCAGAGGGTGGAATGCAACTCCAAGCTAGCTGTTGCACTGACCATGATGGATGAATGCTTTTTACCTGTTGTTGATCGGAGGAGTGGGATCAATTTAATCCATAATGTTTTGCATAATACTGGGTAAGAACTAGCAAGCTCAGTATAGCGGAACCGTATATTGTTTGATACATGAGACACCTCATTTTTTTTTAATAATGATGGTTGAACGCTTATGTCTGATTTTGTATGTTATATATTTTTAGCATTTGAAGAACTGCGAATCAGTGGTTGCTTTCCTTTTTATTGTTTTTCATTTTAGTTTTATTGGAGTGAGACTGTTTGCTAATTTAAGTAGGTACAGAGGGATAGATAAATTTATGAAAATGATATTACCTAGTTTTTTTTTTGTTGCTAAAATTGGAAGGTACTTACAGAATGATCTGCCATGAATTTCAACATCTTGCCTGATGCTCCATTTCCATCAATTTCAAAATTCGAATTATTGACTCTTTTTTCACAAACAGTAGGCAATGCCTTATATTCTTTCTGAATATAATGCAGCTTTTAATTATAGAAAAAATATTACTGGTAAAAATGAGGAAAAGTACAACCAGTGGGGGGATAATGTATTTCCATTCCAGAAAAATGCAAAGAATAAGAATCTAATACGCAAATTCTAGATGCAGCAAGGCTATCCAATCTCTGTAAACCAGAAAGGTCAAACCCCTTTGGAACAACATTGAGCTAAGAACCACTCAGAAACCATAAACACAATCCTATTTCAGATCAAATGTAGCGTGAGTTAGGCTCTCAAGATACTGCCAATGGGATGTAGTCTTAGCATAAAAAGGTAACCTTTTGATAGGTGTGTAACACATCCTGATTTGCCGCTAAATTATGTCTTATGCTGATGCATAGATAGCTCATGACAAAAATAAGTTCAATCCTTCCTCAGGACAGTGATATGATAGGCACAGTTTTAAAGATAATATTATCCTATCAGATTTATGTTTTTATCTGTATGTATTTTTTGCCTTAGTTGTTCTTTTATATTTCCAGTCTTCGTTTTTCTTTCTTTTCTTATTTAAATGGCTAGTTATGTTTCCCTGTTTTGTCTTGTTCTATTAAATGCATTTCATGTTATTGATTTTACTATTTTGACAGCATGAATACTTTCTTGATATTATCATTTGATGTAAGATGCGTACTTTGTAACCTTTATGGTTTTTTTTGCTCTCCTTTTTTTGCAGGTCAAACTTCAGCCGGCTGAATTATAGTGGCTTTTATACTGCTATTTTGGAGAGAGGGGATGAAATAATTTCTGCAGCATCTATCAGGTACTACTATGCATCAGATTTTGTCATTTTAATTCTTTTTGCAGTACTTAATGGTGAGCCTCCATTAAGTGATTCCGTGAATCTCTTACCTTCGTGTATTTAGATTAGAAAAAAAGGTATAAACTATTTGTATTTTACTTATTTATTACTGTGCAAAATGAGCATAAACTTACTTGTGGGTATTTAATATTCTATCTTAGATTCCATGGGACCAAGTTAGCAGAGATGCCATTCATTGGAACTCGTCATGTGTATAGGCATCAAGGAATGTGCCACCGGCTTTTTTCTGCCATTGAATCGGTAAACCTTCACAGCTATTGTTTTTTGTGATTTTCTTTATCTGATATCTATAAAACTTTGGCAGGTATTTGTCCTTTTGCATACAATTTTTTCATGATACTAAAATCTTCTTATCTTAATCTCTTGCATATTCGAAGGCTCTTTGTTCTCTGAAGGTTGAGAAACTGGTTATTCCCGCAATTTCTGAGCTCATTCATACATGGACAACAGTTTTTGGCTTCACACATCTTGAGGAATCACTCAGGCAAGAAATGAGGTCATTGAATATGTTGGTCTTCCCGGGTATTGATATGTTACAGAAGCTGCTAGTGGAGCAAGGTAAACTTAAGGGTAATATGACCATTGAGTGTGTTGGCTTGTTTCCTTTATAAAATTTCAACATATCAATATATACTGTAAATAATTTTGACTTTTCTATTTCAACAGGTGCTGAGAAAATTGAAAATGGAGATACGGTTAGTATTAAGCCCAATAAGGCTAATAAGTTAGCCCTGGATTCCTTGACTCTGCAAGATCCTCACGGAAGTAATGATGCTAGTTCAAATCCTGACAATGTGATAAGCAATGAATGTAGTGATACTTCTCAAGATCTAAACAATCAAGTTTTGATTGGCAGTACTGTAAGCTCCAAATCTCATTCTGAGGAAATATTATCTGATTCTGTTTCGGATGATTGTGCTTCTCCTTCTAGTACTAGCTGTGGAGTACTCAAAAAGAAAAATAAGTTAGCGATAACTTCTCCTGTTGATGATAAATCGCATCCTTCTCCCAAACGTCAACTCATTTCACCTAATGACTTCTCTATGACTAGTCTTCCATTGGATGCTTCAGATTGCCATGAAATTCCAGCTTTGGATCCTAAAACTGCTGCTTCTGACCCTGATACTGCAAAAATCCATGTTGATCCTGTTTCTGACAGGAATTGCCATACTGTCACTGATATGAATTGTGATTCACCAGAGCTCGACAGAAATCCAGTGTTGGATTCTCAAGTGGTTGATAAAGATTTTGCTCTAAAGGGGGTTGATATAAATGATGCACGTGATGAGGTTATTGAAGCTGGTCCCTCAGTGAATTTATCTCAAGATAATATTGCCAAGGAGAATAAGGAAAATGTAGATGTCCCTGGTTCTGCTCTTAATCATGCTGGTGAGAGTTCCTTGCTGGTAAGATCAGATTTGAATGATGAAATTGCATGTGAGAGGGAAAGGAATCTACGTTTGGACATAGAAGTTCCAGCTTTGGATCCTAAAACTGCTGCTTCTGACCCTGATACTGCAAAAAACCTTGTTGATCCTGTTTCTGACAGGAATTGCCATTGTGTCACTGATATGAATTGTGATTCACCAGAGCTCAACAGAAATCCAGTGTTGGATTCTCAAGTGGCTGATAAAGATTTTGCTCTAAAAGAGGTTGATATAAATGATGCATGTGATGAGGTTATTGAAGCTGGTCCCTCAGTGAATTTATCTCAAGAGAATATTGGCAGGGAGAATAAGGAAAATGTAGATGTACCTGGTTCTGCTCTTAATCATGATGGTGAGAGCTCCTTGCTGGTAAGATCCGATTTGAATGATGAAATTGCGTGTGAGAAGGAAAGGAATCTACATTTGGACTGAGAAGTTGCCTCAAATGAAGTGCCTTTTGATGAAACTGGCCAAAATGCTTCTAGTGATGGTCCTGACACTGATCCCGCATAAGAGAATGGTCAAAGTCTAATAGTGTTATGTTTTTAGTTCTACAGCTGAAGCACGTGACTCTCACAATTTCTGTCAAAGATTCAATGCCTCGTATGCAATCAATTTTTCAAGGCTTTGAAGCTTATGTGTCATGCTTTAATCTGGATAGTATGAAAAGGTTATTTGATTTCAAGGGAACTGGTAATTGGTCCCTTGCATTGTTGTTTGAGTATGAATTTCTCAAGGTTCTAAGTTAACTTCATTTCTTCATGGTCGAATGGGTGAAGAAGTTGCTTGCCTGTAATATGCACCAATCCTTCATAGTTCATACCCAAGCATACCCTTTGAGTGTATTTTGTAATTATTATTCTCTTCGTTTGTATCTGAATCTGGTGGAGTGGATTTGGCTTCCTTCTCAAGCCTTGTGAGCCATTCACTAATTGTCTGGTGTAATTCATCACACGGCGTCAGCGATGACATGCATGGAATAAATTTTGTTTTGATGGGCGGAAGAGCCATAGATGGAAGCAAGAGCCCTTTTTTCATTTCAATCCTAGTAACTTCTATTCAGCATTGTCTTGAATAGGATTGTCGTATAGATCAGAAACCTTGTCAGTGTGCAGTAAACAACAACTTGGTTCTGTAATGACCTTTTTTTGTAAAGGGTTTGTTGCCTGGGTTGGTAGGTTTTGATTTTGTTTCTTTTACTCTTTGTAATTAAGTGTATGAGAATGTTTGATGTTATAGCGGCAATTGATGCTGTCTCGAATAATATTCTTTTTTTTTTGTGTCTTAGAATTGTAGCTCTATTCTCATTTCAAGAGAGGTTTTATATTCGTCTTGATATGTTTAATAAATGAGACAAAAATGACACGTTGGATGTTTAGAGCCTGGTGCAACTCCCAGTTTGATGAATGCAAGATGTTTATTTCCTGACATTAATTCATTGTTAGAAGTGGTTTTTTATATGTTTTGAATAGCTTATAACCCTAAACTGGCAGGGATATCAAAACAAAAATCTAACATGCATCTTTTCTCTGCTCATCATGATTTAAGGCCAAACTTTATCGAAAATGAGAATGATTGTACCTCATTTCAAAATGTTCTGTGTTTAAATCCGGGTGCTAATTTGATAACTGTGTTGATGGACGATCTGAAAAATACTTTTATAAACAGCCAAACATTCCGGATGCATGTTTTAACTTGTGGTTGTGACTTACGCCAAACCCATCTGAACTTCCATTCATCCTAAAAAATAAAAATTTGTATGTACTTTGGCATTGAGCCAAGTTACTGTGCTGACAAAAATCTATGCTGTCCAATTTTAATGGTTAAATTTTGATTGAAGTTAAAACACTTACATCCATTGTCTATGTATAGGATCCACTTTCTTCACTTGATGATATTTTTTTTGCACATTAAATTTTCATCAATCCACCCATTTGAATAATATAACATTCTCAATTAATTTTCAAATTACATAAACATTTGTGCACCTGATATATTTAATAAAAATTAATAAAGTTCAACATTCATGAAAAAATAAGTAGAATAAAATATGCGTCAAATATTGATGAAATTAAATTCATTTTATGCTATTTAAAAATGAATTGATATTTGATGGCATCATAAAACCTGCATTTGATCATAAATCCTGTGATTTGATATTCGCAGTCTGAATGGAGCTGACTGCACCTCCTCAGTGTCTTCCAAAATGCCCTGCATCTCTGCGTCTGAAATCTAGGGTTTGGAATTTTCACAGAACACCGAGTCTAACATGCCCACCTTTCAAAGCTTCAATCTTTTCGGTCAATCCCCGGAATCTCACCCCAAAAGGTCATCCCAGGCACTTCTCCACCGCTGCTTTGGTGGGTGACAACACTTCAGCCACAACAGCTTTGCCAGTTGACTCAGGTCAGGACAACCTCAACTTCTCTCTTTTTTCTTTTTTTCCCTTCTTCATAAAGTGGTTTCAATTTTTAATTTTTTTCATATTCTCTGAGATTTTTCAGGTGCTAGAATTGGAGAGGTGAAAAGGGTCACCAATGAGACCAATGTGTCTGTCAAAATAAACTTGGATGGGTCTGGGGTTGCTGATAGTAGCACTGGAATTCCCTTCCTTGATCATATGCTTGATGTCAGTAATTTCAACTCAGTTGCATTTCCTTCTTCTTGTTGATGCTGATGCTTTACATGCTACTTTGCTTCTTTTACCTTTTAATCTCATTGTTGCTATGTGTCTTAGAACTTAAAGTGAGATTGCACTGTTGTATGATCAAGGAGCCAAAAATAAATATTAAATAATAAAATGATTGAATATGTTCTTAGTTTGATTTATTTATTTTGAATGTATTATGCATAACATTATTGAAAATTGACTCATGGAACTTTCAGGTAGTTTCATTAAATATCTTATCTCATTATTGTATTCTCGTATTTTAACTATTATGTATAGTATTATGAGCATGGGAGTCTGGAATAAGAGATGAAAGGCTTGGTGAATGTGGAATGAATAAGGAACTTGTCTGTAAAAAAAACTATTCTTGGAAATATCTGATTTGCTTAAATCTAATTATGAATGAGAAGATAATTTGTTTCTTAATTTCTAACTTGAAAACTAAACAGTAAGGCCATTAAGTGTTTAAAATCATTCAATGTACACAATAATTACTGATCCAAAACCAAACTTGGTTCTTTTTTTTTCAGCAACTTGCGTCACACGGGCTGTTCGATGTACATGTAAGGGCTACCGGTGATATACATATTGATGATCATCACACAAATGAAGATGTCGCCCTTGCTATTGGAACGGTACTGCCAACAGCTAAGTGAGCTGTTTCTTTCTTTTCTTCTCATTTTTCCTTTAAACTTGAGCATGCTTCATTTATCATACATTGTAGAGATTACGTAAAAGTTTGTGTCCATTAAACATGAACATGCTTCATTTTCATGCATTAAAGATATTACTTAAAGATTGATGTGCAAGTTATATCTTTTCTATTTCACTTTATCCTTTATATGCACAATAGAATTCTACTAATTGGTGATAGTAACAACTAGCAACTATAATATTGATTCTAATGCTACGCAAGATCTATTTTTCTTGTTGTCTATAATTTTCATTTACCTATCATATTGAAACTAAGGTTTTTATCATTTCATCTTCAGGCTTTGCTACAGGCTCTTGGGGATAGGAAGGGTATTAACCGGTTTGGTAACTTCTCAGCTCCACTTGATGAAGCATTGATACACGTTTCACTGGTAATTTGAACAATGTCTGAGAAATAATAATTAGTTATTGGTTAAGTTATCATGTGTTTTGGGGGGGAAATGTAATTTGTCCTTCCTTACGAATATGGTAAGTGGAGAAAGAAACTTTGAAACAGTGTTATGACTTTTGTAACTGCATTTTTAACATCATACATTATCATGTTGATTAATGCATGTCAAGAAATTCTGGCAACTCTTACATATCGGCACCAATGAGCTTGTGTTGAGGCTCATTGGTAAATTCTAGCATCGCTTGCACACAACACAACGCTTCTGAATTGAAATTAAGAAGTTCTTGTGTCCATTTGGTTATATTTTAATAAGCTTATCTTTCCACTATTAATTTTTTTTATATGCTTCACTATTGCTTTTCTTCATTACCTTGTCCAGGATTTGTCGGGCCGACCACATCTAAGTTATGACTTAGACATACCCACACAGAAGGTCGGGACATATGAAACTCAGGTAGTACAAGTTTGATTAATTACTTCCTAATTTAGTCCAGAATTTTATGCTTTTTTTATTACTATGGAGCTTCAAATGTTTCCAGCCCAGATATTTTTGTGTGAATCATTTATCACAGTTTACTTTCACCTTTCTCCTCGTTCTTTTTATTGATGAATAGTCTGGGATATCCTCCTTTTGTAGTTGGTGGAGCATTTTTTTCAGTCATTAGTGAACACATCGGGCATGACACTTCATATTCGGCAGGTATAAGTACATAGAACCTTGTTCATATATCAGTAAGTGTATTTGTGCATATAATTATGAAAGGAACACACGAAATGTTACAGATGCTTTTCCAGGACTCTTAGAAGTTTTCCAATTTCTTAGTCATGAGTTGTAAAATTGGAATGATCTTTCTATTTGCTTTATGCACCGAGTACATATTCCAACTTGAATACCTGGGGCTTATGCTTTTCTTGTTGATGCTTTTATTTCAATATTAAAAACCTTTTAACAGAATATATATGCATTCCTCTAAAAACAGCTAGCTGGAAGAAATTCCCATCATATTATTGAGGCAACCTTCAAAGCTTTTGCTAGGGCTCTTCGACAAGCAACAGAGCATGATCCACATCGCCGTGGAACAGTACCAAGGTCCAGTATCGTGGAAACTGCTTGATTTTACACAAAGATAATGATAATTAGATTTTATTCCCTGTCACTTTGCTGCTAGTATTACTCAAAAATGATTTACTTTTTTGTACTCGTCCCTTGTTAACAAGATGGCCCCTCTGCTCTAGGATCAAATGTTCAGTTCCATGTTTATCTTCAAAGGATAGAATGATCAATTTTACTTGTTGAAAAGTCACAGTTACTATTCCTTTGTGAGATGCTGATTGCAGCTTATGTGTAATTTTTCTACAGAAACTAATATTATCCACCTTTTCATATGTGCAGTTCAAAAGGGGTTCTGTCACGTAGTTAATATCTTCAGCCGATTTGCATTACTGGAGCTAATAATATAAGTGAACCTCCACAGTATGCATCCAAAATCATCCCTATACCAGGCTCCACAATGAAAGTCCTTAGATGTCCTTAAATGCCAGTGCTGTGTTCCAGCATTTGTGATAAAGTTACTGCCCCTAATATTGTTGTACTTGCATTTTTCTGGATGTAAACATTGTTTTCCTGGTGCTTTTATTTGTACATTTCTTTTTGTAAAAAAATAAGTGGGATTACTTTTTCTTTTACAATGTAGTGGGATTTACTTTGTTTTCTTGTTGACAGTGATTATTATGTCTCAGGTTAATAAAAGCTTCAATTGGATGGTCTGATCACAGAATTTATTCAAATCGGTTCAGTATCAATGTGAACTGTTCATTTTTATTTTCCCCTAATTTCATGTTAGTTTGCCATTTAACATACGAAATAATATTAAAAATGTGTTAAATTACTAGTCCGGGATAGGATTCAGAATTCACTAATGACAGTAAATAGAATGAAGTAAAACAAAGGATGAAAAAGCCCCATCTCAATCTCTTTTCTTGGGGGGAGTGAGGGGGTAATAATCAAAACCAAAACTAGGTCAATAAAATTCTTATAGATATAGTAAAAGTTAAATTCACTGCTTCTTTGTTCGATTTCTTTGCTACAAACTAACATACCATCTGATATTCAAGGAGTTTGAAATGGTGCTGTTTCCATAACACATAATGAAAGGTGTCCTACAAAAATTCCTCAGCAGTATTTAGATAATCTAATATTTCAGTCTTCACTTCCTCCGCCAATGGGGCTGATGGCCCTGCCCTTGAGTAAAACTTCGCCAAAGATCTGATTGCTTTCTCCAACATAACATATGATTCCTGAAAGGAACAAACCAAATCATGATTATGTATCGGTATGAACTATGAAGGTAAGCTGCAGCGAAATTCTCACATATGTACTATTCAAAACATTGAATTTCATTTAAAGAGCTCAGTTAAAAGCATATACTTCTTGAGCAATATCCTGGTTTCCCCTCCAACCACCCAAATAGTCCCGAATCGACTCCTTTGCTGCATCTGCAGTTCTTCTAAACTTGGCATTATCATCAGGGGCTTCATTCAAAGATTCACGTAGTGTTTTCACTACCTCTCTGGCTGACTTTAAGTAAGCCTTTGGTAACACTTTCCCAGACTTTGTTTTCTCATTAGGATCAAATAATGATTTGATGGCCCCAACAACCCCTTTATCATCTTCCTCTTTGTCAGCTGAATTCTCTTCAGCCCATGCCGTTAATGGTGATAAAGCAAAACAGCATGTCATGGTAGCCAATGAAGTGCCAACACTGACTAAAAGATGCCTGCGACTCGATGAAGGGTCTGAAGGAGGCAGTGCAATATCAGACCTGGATTGCAGTTTATCTGTTATATTGCAGAAGCAGTCAATAAATGGAGGACCTACTGGTACTTAGCAAATCATGTTTCGATCAACTTCTCTTTCATCATAATTAATTCTGAAACTCAACCTACACATAGAAACTTCTCCCCAAAATTAATTATGCCTTCAGAATCAATTGTAGAAAGGTTTTCATGATCTAAGCAGACAATGCAATTACAGACCTCAGAATGCCTAGCAGTAGACAGTGCAATTATGTTGTCCCCGTCTCGCACTATAAGGTTGTTACTGATTCTACTTTCTTTCCTTTACTTTTCATTCTCTGATGCAGTTTTTTTCATTTCCTTCTTAACCAGGTTAAGTCAATGTCTCAGAATACTCCAACAGAAAATAACAGCTCAAATGAATTTTGTTATACTTTAGCATAACAAATAGTATTACAAGGACCTTATGGAAGAAGAACAATGCAAGATGAAATACTTGATATGGTGCATGTTTGAAAATCATTCTACAATTGATTTTAAAGGCAAAATCAATTCCAAAGAGAAGCTTTTGTAAGTAGCTTTTGGGAGCTAGAATTGATTCTGAAGCTGATCCAAACATGCTGACAGAAATAGCAAACATACTATGCAAAACTGAAGTTGCACAATACTTTCTCAAAAGGAAAAGGAGAATTTAAGAAAAGAAAGGAAGGAAGCAAAAAGTGTTTCAAGTAGTTAGGACACACCTTGAATATCAAATCTTTTGATCCTTTCAACTGTTCTAGAACTTGCAATGGAACACACATTTGCTGCAAGGATAGTTGCCATTCTTCTTTATAAATTTCCACACAATGCTAAGCTACATCCCCTGAGACTGAGTACACATAGTGGCATTATTCATAATTTCTCTCTCATTAAACGTACAACTACACGCAATGCGATACACTTGTTTTCTTCGTTCAAGCATGAATAGTTGAACACTAATACTTACACTGAATTAGTTTCAGAAACATAGACTAGCAAGCAACATATGACAGTACTTACTTCCAGACCCAGTGGCAAAGTGCAGCAATAGACAATTGAAGAAAAATTCAGCACCAAAAATCCCAAGTAAAAAGACAATTATTTTCAGGTGTTTGTAGAACAAAAATGGCTGAATTTTAGGAGCAAAAAAATCTTAAGGGAATAATTGAAAACCACATACGAGTAACTACTGCGTTTGGAAGAAAGCGTGTTACCTCCAAAGAGTCTCTGCATCAACAACACACACTGCTCGCACCGCCACATAGGGGCTTATCTAAGGGACTAGGCTAAAATGGCCATTAGATTTGCGTGTTTCTATAATTTAAAAAATACCCTTTTTACTATTCATCTTTACGAAACTTGCCCAAATCTTTTTAATTCACACCTTATGCCCTGGGTCTATGTGCCTGCAGTGGCGGAGGCACAGGGCTCCCCTGATAATGCCCCCAATGTTTAGTATTTTTTTATTAATAGTATTATTAAGTATTATTAATAGTATATAATACAAGAAAAATAACGAGCAAAAATCGTGAATAAGGTTTTATTTAATCAGCATGAATATTTTATAAGTGACATAAAATGCTTTTGGGTTTAACAAGATTTTTATTTATGTGAAATGAGTAAGATTTAGTTTTAGTACCCATCGAAGAAAAATTGCATATTAATCTTCACGATTAGATAAATACTCCCTCCGTTTTAAAATAACTGTCTAAAAAAATAAGGAACGTGGATATTAATAAATGCAATTAATGTTGATAATTTTTTAAAATACATTGGTTATTTTACTATTTTAACTTTTGAAGTGTATCGAATCTCTATACTTTCTTGGAATTTTAAGTTTACAGTTATTGTGAAACAAATTTTTTCTCTATAAGTGGACAATTATTTTAAAACGGAAAAAATATTTAATAGCATAATTTTGATCATCACTTCACCTTATCATATGTTTGGTCATACCTTATAAGGCATGCCCACAAGAGTTACATTAATAAGAAGTGACTTTTACTCTTATTTTATAACATTTTCAAGTTAGATTAAATCACTAAATACAAACCTAATCCCCATGTTTTTAACATATTCTACCCCCTCCCCTACTAAACATAAACATAAATGAGAATCCTAATTTACTAATTGTTCTAGAGGAATGAAGATTCCCACAGTCCCCTTCCTTCATCGCGTAACAACCACAATAACTCGAAATAAACATCTTTCTGGATCTATCCCCCCATTCTCATTATTCGTCGCTAGCTCCATCTCCCTGCCCTCGCCATTCATCGTTGACTTAATCTCTTCGCTCATCTCCTTGATCTCATTGTCTCTCTTCGTCTTCTTCATCTTGATGAAAATTACATCTTCTTTGAAGTCTTCTTTAAATTGAATTATGGAAACAAGCTTCATTCACAAACATAACTAGAAATCATTACTCATGTCTTTTGGGTGATATTTGGTGAAGTATGGTTTAGAATGACGTTCACCCTCACTTCTATTAAAAATACTTAAGAAGTCCTCACTCTCCCAATAATCATCCATTACATGTTGTGCCTGGTCCTCACTGTCAAACCCTCTAACACCCTCCACCCACACACCATGATCCTCAACTCTTTCATATTGGTTATCAACAGCACATTAGTTAATATAATAGCATAATTATATGTAAAAGAACTCCCTAAACATGTTCTCAGCAGCATCCTCACGTGTTTTCCACCATAACTTGAATTTCCACATATACCCTAACTCTTTAACAACATCAACACATTCAAAAAATTACCACCTATCAATGTCGAGCCTAAGATATGCGTGAACCTCTCCACCTTTGTAATGCATATAGGGCTCATTCACATAGGATCTCAAATGTCACCACCACGGAAAAAAGACATCCTATGATAACAATCACTTAAATGTAGTGCTTTAACTAAGCGATTCCCATAAAATATAATTGAATAGTGAAACTCCTTAACCCGCAACAATCACTCGTTATGTAACTTATAAACCCAAACCTTATTAACGTAACCAAACGAGTTGAAGGAGGACGACACTGGCCAAGACTGAATACTTCAATGCGGTCTCAAACCTTGACACTCAAGCAAAGATGCAACCTTATAGTTAGTTCCTCTTCGTTCTCAACGCTCAAGGACGAACAATTATAGGGGATGAGTTTTGGTAGTTTTATATCTCTTGTTTGGTTTAATTCGTACACTTATAGGGGTGATTTTTTTTGTTTCTAATTTAGATTTCTATTAAATTGGATAGATGTTAGATTATGTTAAGTAATTCAGGGATCATGTTAGTATTCAAGGATTTAATGAGACGTGGAAACGTTATAAAAAGAGTGAAAACTACGTCTTATTCATTTCAGCACGTAGATATGCTACATAACGTGTGATAAAGTGGTGAGGACTTCGATTCAGGTTAGAACTATATTATGCTATTTCTCTGCATTTTAATTCAACAAATGTACTAAATTCAAATCTCCAAACAATGTAGGTGAATCAAAAATGTTTTTATTTGAAAGGCAATTCCCCACTATCTTAATATTTAATTGAATTAATATATTTTTTTAAAATTTCTCACTTTCAGCCCACATGTCATGTATCATGTTGTGCTTGCACAATTTATGAAATTACATTAATAAATCAAACTAGTATATATTTCCGCTTATTTTCTAAGCAATCCTTATCTTCGTCATTAGAATGAAAACAGGAAACAAATAAAATAAATCCGAGAGGTTTAAGCGAGTAACGAAGGGAAGAGAATCACTTAGTCAATGAGTGAGTGATTTCATTCTCGGATTTTGTTATTCGGCGAAGAAAACCATCTCAATTCTCGCCAGGATGGCCGGCGGTAACCACCCCAACTCCTCTTCATCCCACCGCAAATCGCGCTGGGAGGCCAACACCTCCGCCGCCGCCGCCGCCACCACCACCAAATCTCCACCGGATCCCAAGCCCAAGCCCAAACCCAATCCCAATACCTCTAACCCTAACTCTAACCCAAAACCTAACCCTAATCCTAGCCCCAAACATCCAACCGACCACCCGGCCCTGACCCCCTTCCCCTTCCCTGAGCCCGGCCCACCCCCTCCTCCGGCCTACGGCTTCCACATGCTCGAGCGCCGAACCATCGTCCTCGCCGACGGCAGCGTCCGCTCCTACTTCGCTCTCCCCCCTGATTACCAGGATTTCCCGCCCCCACCCCGCCACCTTGACCGCTTCGACATGCGCTTCCCTCCCCTTCCCGATTATCGGAATCCGATGGAACCCTCCGCCGCGAAGAGGAAGTTCGGCGATGAGGATGGCAGGGATGAACTTGCCAAGCATAGGGAGCACCTCTTGCGGAACGCTAACAACAACGGCTTTGCTAGGGTTCCTCCTGGCGCCGAGCCTGCCGAGTTGAGGCCCTCCAAGCACTCGAGGGTTGATGGGGTTGGTGGCACTGCTAGTAATAGTAGCGCTAGGCACCCTCAGGTCGATCAGGATGCGTTGAAGAAAGCCTTCCTTCACTTTGTGAAACTCATCAATGAGAACCCCTTGCAGAAGAAGAGTTACTTGGAGGACGGAAAGCAAGGGCGGCTTCAGTGTGTGGCCTGTGGCATTGCCAGGTTTGGTTGAGTAGGATATGATTCTGCTAATTATGATTTTCCATTCTTATTTTGTGTGCTTTGAATTTGTTTATAGCATCGATAGTAAGGCAGTCAAAGGTGCTATGTGGTGAAGCAAGTGACACCAAAAAATTAGGTGAAAACTGCGTAGTACGGTTATTTTGCGTTAATATGTTTTAAATATTTGACCACAGCATAAGTCTTGGTAAAAATGAAAAATAGAAGTTGATAAATTTATGTAACCGTAACTAGTTGTCTAGTTTGAAGGGAAGGGAGTAGAGGTGTCTTAATAAAAATCTTTCATTTGGTTCAGAAGTTTGGAGGGAAAGGGAGGGAATATGAGGGGTAAAAATCCCATCACTCCTTAATTGGTTGATTTAGAGGCAAGGGAAAATGACTTGGGCTATATTTTGGTTATATGGACGCATCATGCATTGCGAACAAACAAACATTGGCTCATCATGCATTGTGAACAAACAAACATCGGCTCACACCGGAAGACAAAAAAGTGAACAAAACTCTTCTTATTGATTAGGGTAAAAGTTTGTTCACACTGTACTGAACTTGCATCCAAACACACTCTTAAAATTTATGGGGTGTGTTGACTAAACTATTGTTCTCGGCAATCCTCTGTTATCAGCAATGCTGCAAGTTTCTTCAATTGATGTCTCGCAAGCCACAATTTTGGAGATTTTTCACATTGGTTTGAGTCATATTATTTTAGGTTTCTGTTGCTCCCTTTCCTTCACCCCAGCTGAACCAAACAAGGGAATGTTATTTTCCCACTCCCCTTCCCTTCCCACGTTTGAACCATACAATCCGTAAGCTTCTTGCTGCCAAGATCCCAGAGACTGATAACTAGTTGTTTTTAACATTTGTACTACTTTTACCCCATTTAGAATTACAATTAGCAAGTAAGATATTGGGGCTTTTGAGTTTTTTTGTGATTATCATTGATGCACTTTAAGTTGTGCAACCAGAAAGCATGCCTCTCAGCCAGCCAGTGGCACTGATCCCTTGTGCCTCTGTTCAATGCCATAGACATACCTTTGACTACCTCTTTAGCTTATAGGCATACAAGGAGACAAAGGAAGTATTCAAATATTTGGAATCCTTGTGATAAAGCTGTATTTTTAAAACATGAAATGTCTTTAGTTTTAGAAGTTGGATTTTTGTCTGTCTGGTAAACTGGTGCTTCTCAGCTGGGTTGTGGATGTTCATTACTTTATTTCGGGTTGACAAACATTACAACTTAGAATTAGCTGGAGATTATGTTTCTGAAAAGTACTAGGGTCCTGACGCTATTGTTGTTTCTTCCAATTGGAGTATATAACTTCTGTTTTGATAGTCACTGTTTCTTTCTCAAAATGTGACAGTAACAGCACAGTTATTCACAAACTTAGCAAACTTTGTCCTTAAAGCAGGCTGCCAAATTTGGTTCTATGCTATTTGATGGCATAGAATTTAGTCATTCAAAATCTAATGTTATATTCGTGAGTATTTAGAGTTATCTATAAATGTCTCAGTTCGTTTGTTCAGCTGTGAGTTTTACATTTTTAAAGCACTAGAAACTATTGTTGTAAGAAAATTTACTTTTATGCATGTGATTTCATTTAGGCTGATCTGGAAATTTCTGTAGAAGGATATAATTTAAACAGTGATACAATTGGAAAACAGTGAAATAGTGAGCCTTTGAAGATGTTAATCTACTTGTACTGGCATGATTTATTTCTATTGTTTATATGGAGTCATTTCCATGAAAGCATCTTTATTGAACTGGATAGTATTTATTGAGCCTATATATTTCTGCTGTTGCTATGATTTTTCTGTTAAAAATTCTGGGAAGTTATGTTTGCAAACCAGTTATTATGAAGGCAGTTTATGTTTTTTTAGGATTTGATGGATTGGGAAACTTAATTCATTCATCAGATATGCTATTGATGTCATAGTTGTTGTCTCTCATAGTTCCTATGATGATCTCTATTTATTTATATATATATATATACACATATTATTTATTATTATTGTTGTTGTTGTTTTGTGACTTGCAAGTGGCTAGCTTTTTGCAAATACATGGCTACAGCTCTTATTTTTTGTAGCACAATTTTACTTTATTTTTGTTTATGTTTAGAGTTGTTGTTTTACGTTGTAGCTATTATGGCTCTTAGCAACTTCATAGCTCTTTATGGCTTCTTCTAATATAGCTTCACTTCTGCGTCATTTTTTATTCATATTCTAATTGTACTTGATTTATGAAATGGCTGCTGTCGCCATCAATTTCTGACTCATCATTTCTAATCTATGAAGGTAGTATAGCCTTCCCTGTCCAGTATATAGTTTCTTCAGTCTCTTGTATAGGTTGTACGTGAGGTACAGCGATAATTTGAGTATGGTTATGTTGGTTACTACTTATTACAACTACTATTTTGCTATTTCCTACAAAAAATATAGGATCATGGGCATTTTAGATGAGGATTATTCTTAGGACCAGATTGCAATGTATGGGACTTGAGTCCCACATTGGAAGTATGGGAGTCTAATGTGGGGTTTATAAGACTGTGGGCTCTTCAACTAGAATAGCTAGCTTTTGTGCTATGGTTCTCCCAAGGTTCTTATCAATTATAAACCTTCTTTTGATGAAGTGGGTCGCCTTTTATTATTTTAAATAGACACGCGAACTGCACTGCATACATTTGGTCTATTCCATAGATCATTACAACCATGGTACCGTTGCTCATTCCTGATATACATTTCTCTTATTTCTTTTAAATCTCCTTTATACTTGCTGTTTGTGCGTGTTTTTTAGCTTAGATGTTGTTTTTCTACTGGGACTTAGCTTTATAAGTTCCTTGTTATGCTCAGTTGGTTTCCTTTAGTCGTTAGAACATTTCTTCCGGGGTTGAGTTTTAGTGTCATGTTTGGTCTGCCCTCTTATGTCTTTACAAATATTTAAATCCTTTCGGGAACGTAGACCTCTGATTTGGACAACTTTGCTTTGATTTAGAGTTATCCTTATTTATCTCTTTAGAGAGAGCTTTATCTGTTCTATTGGAGAGTATGAGTTTCTGTTTACTCGTTTGATACAAATATGATTATTAGTTATTGAAACTCGTGATTTCAGACCAACAGCATTTGTTAAAAACAACATATTCCATCTGTCATGCAATTTAAAGGCATATATGTAAAGTTGGTAAACATGTCCTTGAAATTTTGGGCATCCAGGACATTCATTACCAAACTATGTAATGATGCTAATGTGGGATTTTTAGGAGGTGGGGTTTCCCCACTTTTTCTTGAGTAATGCCTTGGTGCTTTTATGTAGCTTAGATGTAGGCTCGCTGTGACTTAGTTCAGTAAAGATCTTTGGTGCTAAATATAATTAAAAGGCGGTGAATGTGTTCTATTTGTCTTCTATATATACTTACAAGTTGGTCACGGGATGAAAACCTAAAATACATTCTTCAATGCTGTCGGTATGCCAAATTTCAGGTCTGCTAAAGAATTTCCAGATTTGCATGCCCTCATCATGCACTCTTACAACTCAGATAATGCTGATTTACGTGTTGATCATTTGGGATTACACAAAGCGCTGTGTGTCTTAATGGGCTGGAACTACTCAAAGCCTCCTGATAGCTCAAAGTCATATCAGTTTCTATCTGCTGATGAAGCAGCAGCAAATCAGGATGATCTGATCATGTGGCCACCTTTGGTGATCATTCATAACACTAGTACCGGAAAAAGTAGAGATGGTCGCATGGAGGGTTTGGGAATCAAAGCGATGGATGCTATAATTAGAGGTATAAAGTGCCTCTCCATTCTTTATCATCTTCTGTTATGATGTCTCTCTTATTGGTCTGAATAAGTTCCAAGTAAATCTTGCTTGAATTCTGAGTTGGCACTTGATAGCAGTTTCAGCAGGAACCACTTGAATACCTTTTCTAATACTTCTTAGTTAGGCAACCTTGCTTTAGGCTTCAGTTTAATGAAATACTCTTAGGAAACTCTCTTTTAAGACAAAGAGATGAAAAGTCATTTCAATTTTATAGGACTTGTGAATAATATCAATTAGGGATTGAAACACTAGAGATACATGCAGCATCTGAAATGGTGACCAGTGGGGGTACTTTGAAGCAGGCTAATATTTACTTGTTGTTTATGTATGTTGCCATTGGTGTTTGAATTTTATTTCTAAATTGCCTTCTCTTTTGTACAAGTTCTGATATATGTAGCATTCTGTAGCAGTTATCCAACATTGGATTTGTATATCCATCGGTCTGATTGGAATTTGAAGTCTTGTGAAGTTGAAGGCATATACCCCTTTGGCCAACTTTTCTGTTATTTGCTAATGTTCTTTTATACTTTATTGCTTGACTCTATCTTCTTTGATCTCATATTCTTTTCAGTTTCATATTTAATCATGGGTAGAGTTTTCTGATTAATTATGAGGACTTGTCAACCCATAACAACTTTTGTTTCCATCAGAGTTCTTGGAGTTGATTCTTCTAGTTTGCTTTTTGAACTTCTTCTTTTCAATCTTGGATAGAATTAAGTCCTGCCTTCTATAATTCCAGGATAGATCCTTGCTCTGGTTTGGCTATTGGATTACGAAAATGTTTTTATCAAATACTAGGTCAACTCTAATTTGTTTGACCGTTCATTTCATTCTTTTATGTCTCGTTTTTAAATATGTACTATGTAGTTGATTGTTGGTTGTGCTACACATGACATTCCCAGATCTATCACACCTCAGGTGCTGAGAAATTTTAAAACAACAAGGTAAAACAGCTTCCAGCTTTGTGGAAGCTGTTTATGTGTATTATGTATGTCTCATTTGTTACATCTTCCTCTCTGAGGGTTGTTGTATGTAACTTTCTGGTAATGTGGTTTTGCTATGTGTGAAAAGTTAGCTTTGATATGTAGATATTGGAGTTGCGAGTTTTCATCACCATTCTTGCGTGTTCCATCATATTTTTATCTGCTCTTGATGAATGGTGCTTAGTTGTTAACTTCTAACAGCATTTTTGCTAATCACTGATGATTTTTAATTTTAACTGCCATTCTATTTCGTCCTTCAGGATTTACTTAGATTTTTGGATTTTTTCACCCATGATGATGCATAGCTGATTTATTAAACTTGAGTAGATGGGTTAGGATCATTATATTATAGTAGATGTTATTTATTTTGATTTTGAGGCAGTTAGATTGAAAATTTATATGCAAGTTCTTTCCTTTCTTTTCCCCAAGGTAAAACTATCCATTATTTGGGAATGACAACTGTACTGCTTTCCTTTCCACTCTGTTTCTTCCTATCAAATGAACTGTTAAACTTGGGTCGTGGTCCATTATAATGGTATGACCAGTTACATGTTCTGGGTCACTAAAACTTCCTATCCACGATTGCTGATATTTTAATCAAATTGAGCGTCCTGTAGTTAGTGTTGATAATAAGATGAGAATTCTTGAGAACTGAAGCAATGTTGAGTGCCTTGTAACTGGGTTTTGATTGCTATCACCAGCAAACAAATTATGGACTACTCCTTTACAGCAATTTAAGTTGTAACTCGTATGATGATGTTCGCCAAAAATTATAGAAGAATAAAAGTTCTTGGGATTTGGGCAACTTCTTTAATTTATTTCTCCTGTTTATTAATCAGGGAGTTTGTCGGAAGCTTGCTTTCCAGAAGCCAAACTTGTTCATCTTTGCTTAACATCTCCATTCTGTGGAATGTAATTTATTTTAGACTGTATTTGTGACCTGAATTGAATCACATCCTTCCACCCTTTTTCCGTTTGCAATTTGATTCATTGGATTTTTTTCTTTATATTGTTAATTTTCCTTGACTCCCTCATAATTTAGTTTTTGATCGAGCTTTATGGCGTACTGTAATCTATATAGCCGACCTCAATTAGTGGGATAAGGCTTTTGTTGTTGTTGTTGTTGTTAATTTTCCTTGACTGGCTTAAAAGCTGTCTCTTTGTTATGCATTTATGCATGAACATCTGTGTTGATATTTTGATGGCTGACAGTTATAGTATACAATCAAGAAAGTAGGTTATGAACATTAATATGGGTTGGTTCTTCATGGGGTGTCTATCATTTCCTGATGTCATTCTAGTTGTTACTTAACTATGTTGTCCTTTGAAATGTGTGTGGACATATAGTATTCATGCATGTGCATATGTTGATATTTTAGTGACTGTTGATTGGACGACCTAGAAAGCAAGTGTGGTTAATGTTATTACCAGATGACCATTCATTTGTATTTATTATTTCTGACCGTCATTCTAGATGCTTAACAGTGTTGTTTTTGCATCTAGCACCCAGGTTATTTATTGATATGGAGAATGTTAAATTGTGCATTTGTGCACATCTGTTCTTACCTGTCTATTTATGCATGCACACATGTGGCAGTGCATCAATGCACATGTGGTTGTTGACATTTTATTGACATCCAATGGCTCAACCAAAAAACTGGTGAACATTACCGTGGTGTAGCTCTTCATTTTGTGTAGATAATTTCCTTTCATTATTCTAGGTGACGCCCAACTATATTCTTTTTACAAATAGCATTAAGGATATATATTTTGCGATTCAGAATTTTAAACTAGACTTGTAGCTTGTTTGCATTTTTATCTAGTTGATATGACACTACTGCCTTGTCTTTAAACAAGGTAAAAAGGGGTTTGTTTAATCTATAGGCTTTCCAATTCAGTTTCTGTTTAATTTTATGAACTATATTGTGGTTGTCAAGTGCTATGGTACCTAATGTTATGTAAACGGAGTGATTATTTTTTTCATCCTTGGATTCAGCTTTCTTGGCTTCATTAGATAAATTGTAACATTTTTGACGGTTGTGTGAAATATGTATTTCCTCTGCTTGCATTTTCTTTCTAATTTCATTTTGCCTTTCTAGCTACTTATTAATTCATGTACTTAACTATGTATCTCTTAAACCCTCTATTTGTTACCTACTAGCTTGTGAGTTCAGCTAATTGTCGTTAATGTAGTCTTACTACAATTGCTTATCTGGTTACTTTGTTATTATAAGTAGTCTGGAACCTAATTTCATTCAAACCTGTTTTTGGTTTTGGTCATATTAGATTAGACATTGATCTATTTTACCCTAATGTGATAAAGTGTCTTTGCTGGTGGATAGAAATTTAGATAACTTTGGAAAAATCTCTCCCCTATTGTCTAAACTGTCTAGTTTTTTGTTATAGATGGTTTGTCTTACTATCCTGTCCTTTCGTTTTTCTCTCCTTCTCCACACCCACCAGATTTCGTTCCTCTATATCTCCTTAACAGATGTAGCATTATGTTGGGCTAAACTTCTCCTACAAATAGTAAATTAATTGGCCTAGTTCCTTAAATGGCAGCATTTATGTCCTCAGCTGCCATTGCCATATGCTTTGAAATTGTTACGTCATATAGGTGCAAACAATTCATTGTTGGAAGCACTTATCTAGGTCTAAGTTTATTTTAATCATCCACTCAAATATCTGATGATAGTGAAACTTCTGTTGACATTATGTTTTTTCCATCTGATATTCATGCATGGTTTTCCAGAGCTCGGATTTATGGGTGGCAAATCAAAATCATTATATGGAAGAGATGGTCATTTGGGCATAACACTGATTAAATTTGCTGGGGACCAATCGGGCCTTAAGGAGGCTATACGGCTTGCTGAACACTTTGAGAAGGAAAATCATGGTCGCAAGGATTGGGCCCGTGTGCAGCCCCAAACGTTAGGAAAGGATGATGAGAACAATCCAAACCTTTTCAAGGTGGATGAGAAAACAGGAGAGAAAAGGAAGATCTTGTATGGTTATTTAGGGACTGCTTTTGATCTTGACAAAATTGATTTTGACACAAGGAAGAAGCTAGTCATAGAGAGCATGAGAGAATACAAACCATCTATGTAGTTTCTGGACTACATGGAATAGCAGTGTAAAATGATTTGTAGATTGTTCTGGAGAAAGTCTTTCCTTTTGCATTATAGTCCTGATTCCTGAAGATGATAAGAGCTTTAAATTATATTGTACTGGCCGTTTCAATGTACCATAGGAGGCAGAGTCGCCTACATTTTTATTCTAACTTTCCTGATTCATCTTGATTTTTCCTGCTGTAGTTAACAGTCGGCACATTAGGGAGATTTGTTTTTCCTTTCCACCATCTCACAACCTGGAATGCACAAACTTTACTTAAAGCCAATGACTGGAATCCAATGTCTTGGTTTTTTTCCTCACTCTCCCCACGTCGGATGGGGACTCTTTGTTTACAGTTTAACTTTTACTCTTTTTCTTTGTGTGGTTACAGAAGCAGGGCTTGGAGATTTTGTACGGTTTCTTGAAAACCGTGTAAATCCCTCACTAGGAACCCATATTTAGTTGATTATTTGCAGTTTAATTTAATTGTTTGATAAAAACCCACCCATTTTGAATTTTTGATGGGGCGGCGAGTATAGGGCCTAGTGATGACTGAGGATAAATATAACTTGTACTGCAGTCTTTAGTCTATGCTTAGCAAAGATTGTACCTGTGTTTAAACGTAAAATGCTATTAGTGTGTTTGGATCTGCATTACACTTTCCATCATTACATTTCTCTCTTAATGTGGAAAACTGATAGTTAGGTTACCAAATAGTCAATAGTTTTTGGACTCGGTTGCCTACTATTGCTAGTTTGTCCAAATGTGACATTGTGACCCACTACCACTGCTTAGTTATAGTGTTAAGCTCACTGAAGTGGAAGGCATTATGCTTTTTGTATTTGCGCACATCAAAGAGGTGCAGAAATAGTTTCCATAAAATCGGTGAATTTTATTAGTCGGAGTTAAGTTTAGGGTAACCTAGATCCTGCGATCTCTACAGAGTAGTGTTTATAATTAAACAAATAATATGCTTCTAGCTTTTTGCAATATTTGCTATGAGTGATCTATATAGATTTGTAATCTTTTTTGGCACATAAAATGGTAATGATTCATGTTTTAATCTAGGATGATTTGTTTTTAAAGTGGGTTTGTTTGAGTGAGTAGAAGTATATTTACTTTGATTTGTGTATATACTTTTGATATACTTTAAAGTAAATGACGATCTTATTGAAATATATACTCATGTCTATTTCAAAGACATATTTGAAGAGATGTTTTTAAGATAATACCAGCAGTGGTTACGCCATTTAGTGATATTTCATTTAATACTATTGGGATCTCTAAGGGATATGTGTTGATTACTTCTAAGGACTTCTAGGTTGGTCATTTCATTCATTTTGATATCACATTTTCAGCTCTTGGTCATTGAGTGATGGCTGTTGTGTTTCCATCTAAGCTTTTGTGTTTACAAATACGTTTGTCGAAAGTCCATGTAATGTAGTTGAAGCATGTGCGTCTAAGCACTTGTGGTTTGGTGAATAATGGTTCAATGTGCTTGATTTACTTGCATGTTTCGGTGGAGAATATTGGCCTCTATTATATGGCATGCTACTTCTCTTTTTGCGGAAGTATCTCATTTTTCTATTTTAAGTCCAAAAAAAGAACAAAAGTCAGTCTGGATTCTTAAAAAAAAATTGTTAAAAAGATTAATTAGTGCATAGTATTTTAAAATTTCAGAACATCTAACATGATATAACTTCTATGTTGATAGATACTTGAAATGTTAGATGTTGGATGTCTTTTTTCCTCAACTTCAAAATGCTATGTATAAGAAGCAGCTTGAAAAACTTAAACGTTGAAGAGTGTTTCATGTTTTATTTAGAGATGAGATAATAGCTTTTTCTCCTTTAGGCTCATATTATGTCTCAGCCCAGCTACTGGAATTGCCAGTACTAATGAAATGATAACAAACACTTTCAAACTTACCATCTCAACTTTTTTATTATTTTTGTAATTAGGTTATCTCGAGCCCGATCCAGTGTTTTTCATATAGTTATAGTTATTATTCAAAAGATGTTAGGTTATGTCGTATATATAAGTCTAGTAAACAAATAATGAATGCGTGGAATTTGAGTTATATGACCTTAAAAATGAACATGAGGTTATGCAAAAACAATTGCATATATAGGAAAAGCTTAAAATAAAATTAAAATTAGTAGTAATTATTTGAAGGTAAATTAGTAATTGATTAAAGTAGTGATTATTTTCCAATTTAAAACAGATCCCAGTCTAAGAACATGAGCATGAGGATGAATTATACCTGATCTTAACAGTGCATTTGTGGTTTGACCAAAAACGCGAACAGAGCATTTGTACGCATGCCTGTGTCTTTCTGCAATGTCAGGTACTGCACCCTCCACTCAAACACAAGCACAAACACATGGATAGTAAGTGATTTTTTTTATTTTTTTTTATTTTAAAACCGTTAAGAATGAATTTTCATTCATTCGATTCCACTCCACCTGCTTCCTTCCTTTTTATTGATTATTACTTTATCTGACTCTTACCATGTGTTTCTCCACATCACTATTGTCCCACCACACATTCTCTCTCGTCGTGATCTAACTTTGATTTCCGCGAAAGTTCCTTCTCTGCACTAATACAGAAATACTAAATACTCCTACAAGTACTGTTTAACATTCTTGCACACGCAATCTCATCAATAATGTGCATGCATGTTTAGACGTCTAAACCAAAATGCCAAAACTATGAATTGGTATCGACATTTATCCTCGTTTTTTATTCTATTTTACCTCAAACCTAAATAAATTCAATATATGAACACTTAATTGATATTCAAACAAAGATTTACATGTTTTCAATAATTACATCTAAGTTTTTTTTGACAGACTAATTTTTTATTTACCATTTTTCTATTTTATAAGGAGGGTTATCATTCCGCAGGGATTGAATTATGCATCTACATCTTATATTCCTTAGCTCTAACTACTAACTACTTGAGCTATTTTTCGAAATCAATTACATTTATGTTTAAATATAGGTTAGCCTTACATCTATCTAAGATTATATTGTGTATTTGTATTATACATATGTTTCATAGCTTATGTTATATTTGTATTAAATTGCTATTAGGCAAGAGAGTTTGGAAGACTGCTACATGTATAAGTGACATCAATGGCATGTGACGGTGCGGAAGGAGATTAAAGGTTAGGGTGAAGTTCTTGTGTCAGTCTGCGAGTTGAGGTTTATTGTGTGGCAGTGAGTATGGTGGTATTACGGTGGTGTGGGGCGGATGTGAGAGGAGCTTGTTTAGGAGGTGAAGGTGAGATAGAGTGATACTGAATAATAGTGTGATATGAAAATAGTTATAAAATAAAAGAAAATTAAATATTGAAGTGGCAATGAAATATTAATATGCATCTTATGTTAGCTTTTTTTTAAAAAAAATTTTGGATAAGACAGTAATAGAAGGATCTATTTCCACAGATAAAAATGACATAAACTGCGCAAGTAGATGAGTGTTTTTTTTTTTTGGAATGAAATTAGATGAGTGTTAGTAACATTCTGTTTAACATTTTTTTTTATTTAGATAAAATTTATGTACGTCCCTTCGAACTGAGTATCGATGAGAATGTTGACAGCACTTGCCATGCTAAGCGGATTTGGATCCAGTGCAGTCAACTTTTCCTACAATCACTACAGTTAGAGATTCACAACTGTTGGATCTTCATCGGACGACTCTTGTTTAATGACTCCAATTTTATAACTTTAAATTTAAGCCAAACAAGTTGATCGGACGGATATAGAGGTCGACTGCAGAAGACTTGACATGAGTGAATCCAAATTATAGTGGAAGCAGCACTGCTTATCCTTTGCCGCGGCCGCCCTTTGCCTTTACGAATTTTAACACCTACCTATCCAACCTATCTTATACTACGCACCACCCTACGCACTTGAAGCGCATTCTAGCAGCGCCCCTCAACTACCTTTTTCAGAACCTAATAACACGTGTCTCCGCCAAACCCATCCACGTCACCACCACCTTCGTTGTTTCTCTTCTCTTCACACCACTACCTTTACTCTTTCTCCTCCTTCTTCTCTTTGCTATGGTTTCTTCTTATTTTCTTCCATTCCCAATTAACTAACTAGGGTTTGTTCTCTCTTCTTTACTCCGCCCCACCACCACCACCACCACCACCATGGGGTCCATCCCCGATCCCGGCGAGTTGAGCGAGTTAACTCCGCCCAGCTTCGACGACTTCCAGCGCCAAACCTCCCTCATGACCAGCTGTACCCTCCTCTGGAAGGAGCTCTCCGACCACTTCTCCTCCCTTGAGCAAGACCTCCTCAACAAGTCCGAGGCCCTCAACCGTAAGATTCGCACCCTCGACCACCACACCACCAACTCCCTCCACCTCCTCGAACGCCGCGAGACCTCCATCGATGGCAGCGTCCAGATCGCCCTCCGCCATCTCGACCACCGCCGCCAGGCCGCCCTCTCCTCCCTCACCGACGACTCCCCCCACGGCGACGGTGAGGTCGACAATGGCGACGGCCTCATGCTGAAGCTGAAATCCTTCTGCCTGCGGATGGACGCGCTAGGGTTTTGGGGGTTCGTCATCGGGAAGAAGAAGGAGCTGGAGTGTCTGAGGGCTGAGATGCCGGCGGCGCTCGAGGAGTGCGTGGATCCGGCGAGGTTTGTTCTGGAGGCGATGTCGGAGGTGTTCCCGGTGGACAAGAGAGGGGAGAAGAAGGGCGGGAACGACCTAGGCTGGGCTTGTGTGCTGGTTCTGGAGTCGCTGATTCCGGTGATGGTGGACCCGGTTATTGGGAAATCGAGGATGCTGGTGACGCCTTCCGTGAAGGAGGAAGCCAAGGACATTGCGGAGACTTGGAAGCAAAGCTTGGAAGAGCGCGGTGGTATCGAGAATGTGAAGACCCCTGATGTCCACACTTTCTTGCAGCATCTGGTTACCTTTGGGATTGTCAACCAAGACGATTTGCTCCTCTATCGCAAGCTTGTTATTGCCTCTGCTTGGAGGAAGCACATGCCTAAGCTTGCCCTTTCCCTTGGTCTTGCAAATCAAATGCCTGGTAACTCCTAATTCCTATCACTCAAAATTTCTCTTGTTTTTGAATCATCGTGGTTTTGTTAGCAAACTTGAAGAGTATTGTGTTTGTGTGCATGGAGAACAAATGTTGCTCAATTTACTGTTCATGTTTGTGGTACTGAATGCAGATGTATATCATATGTTTATGTTTGCAGATATGATTGAAGAGTTAATCAGCAAAGGGCAGCAGCTTGATGCTGTTCACTTCACATTTGAGGTGGGTCTTGTGGACAAGTTCCCCCCTGTTCCACTTCTGAAGTCTTTCTTGAAGGACTCAAAGAAAGTTGCTGCCTCTATTTTGGAAGATCCTAATAATGCAGGCCGGGCTGCGGTACTCTTCCCTCTATCCTATTAAGTAACCTATAATTTATCTATAATTTACTAGTTTGTTCAATATTGTGGGGAGCTAAACTGTCTTTTATCCTTGTGAATGAGTAGAGTGTCTCTATCTTCGTTCGTTCTGTAATTTTACTTTAACTGCTGATTTCTTATTTAGGTGTGGTCCAACTACTTACCCTGAAATAGAATCACTGGTTCTGTCATCTTGTGAATGTGTAGTTGATAAAACTCCAGAAATTTTATATTTTTGGTTTTCTTGTGTATGGAGTATACAACTTGGGCTGTGTTTGCAAGTTTGACTTCGGAGGGGAGGGAAGGGAAGGGGAGGCTTCCCTCCCCTTGTTTGTGAGTTTTTTAATAAGGGTTTGGGGAATTTTTGAAAACCCTCCAAGACACTCCTCTAGTTATTTTGTGGAGTTCCCCTAAATTGGGGGTTTTGGTGGAATTTTGAGCTTCCAAATACGAGGAGGGCTTACCCTCCCTCCGTCCCCTCTTCTCCTCCCCTTCCCTTCCCCTCAAAGCCTTTCCCTTCCCTCCCTCAAAAATTCCCAAACAAAGCCTTAGGTAAATTGCACCTGCGATGAGTCTTGGATAAAGGAAGGGGGTGCTATGTCCTTTAGGCTTGAGTGTTTTAATAGTTTATACTGATTTGATTACTGAGTTTTCTCATCTATTTGTGCTGCTTTTTTTATTAGCTGGAAGAAAAAAGGCTGGGAATGGTAACAGTGCTCTGTTAAATTCTTTTATAGTTGTTATATGTGGGTATACTATTTAAATTGACTCGTTTTTATTGTGCTGAATATAATTTCCCAGTACCTAGCTGCTAGAAAAGAGCTGTCTGCACTAAAGGCCGTGATTAAATGCATTGAAGAGTACAAACTTGAGGATGAGTTCCCTCCAGAAAATCTGAAGAAGCGTCTGGAACAGTTGGAGAAGGTCAAGATTGAGAAAAAGAAACCAGCTGCTGTCGTCCCTGCCAATAAGAGAACACGAGCAAGCAACAGCAATGGAGGCCCAATGCCACCAGCCAAGGCTGGCCGTTTGACGAATGCTTATGTATCATCTTTCCCTGCTGCTCCTCCTACATTTGTCAGGTCTCCATCACACGGGCAATACCCAGCTGCTCTTCCACCATACCCTTCACCACCCCACATGTATGGAAGCAGAAGTCCACCCTATGCTTATTCACCAGAGCCAGCACCACCAGCTATTGCTGCAGCATACCCAGCTGCTCCCATGAATTACCCTGCATATGGTGGCTATGGAAATGTTTTGGCACCGACTTATCAGCAGGCTTACTACCGATAGAAAATGACAACCCTTGAAGATGATGGTAACCACTGATATGATGACCTTGATCCCATTTACTTTTGCAATGTTGTTTGTAATCACTAACCGTTTAACGGTAGCAGTTCTGTTGTGTGTTAATTATAACTACTGTCTCTGCATGGGGAGAAGATGTATTTCTAATGTTGATCCCTTAGTACTAGGTGATTATGGAAAAGTAACTAGGACGACCAAGAAACATCAGAAACTCTACTACCACTGTTCGGTTTAGTTGTAGAAAGACTTACTTTTACTGTGTTTACATATGCTTATCCTGGGATCAAACTCATAAGGGGTCTTGGCAGCTGTTGACTGTGGTATTATAAACTCTTAAAGGACATGATCTTGTCTGAGATGAATGTTGTTTATCTTGATGAATACTCTCCTGCAAGCACAATCACAATCCACGTAGTAGTAATTTATTGTTCAATACGTTCTGCTAAGTGACGCTTTTTCTAACACAATAAGATACCTTTTATGATTTTATTTTGTAAAATGTGAAGACTTGTTTTGTAAATTGATGCTTTTTAAAATGTGTTAAGACTTCATAAAAACAATTAATTATAGAGAGTTCTGAATATGTTTAAAGGGTAAAAATTGGGAGAACATTGCTAGCCAAATTCAGCTTGTGGTGTTAATTGACTTAATTCCTGTTTTAGAAATAAAGATGAGGGAATGGGATCACTTATCTTTGTCCCTAAATATTAAGAAAAAGTATAGCAAATTGAACCCAACAACCCATGAAAAGTGTAAATGAAGCATGCAAAACAAGTGAGACCATAATGGAGGCAGGGAATCTGTTCTCACATGTCTAACCAGCTGCACAATGAACATGTTACAACTGGCAACTTCTGATCACTTGCTTTTTACATGTGACATTTTCTCTTTAGGACATTCAATTTTTGCTTAAAGTAAAGAAGTTGGGTCTACAACTCATTTTATACTAACTCCTGATTATTCTAGTAGCGTTCATTTTCTGTTTACTAGTTCTCTGTGTCTCTCCTTTGATTTGAATGTCTGTGATTTACTAGCTCTATGATGATAAATTTAGTATGATACATATGTTCTTAGATGGGTCAATGTTAATTGATTGACTTCCAACAAGAGAGCCATAAGAATTCCATTGTATGCACTGTTGTGAGGTCAAACAATTTAGTTACATTAAATAGTATTGTTGTTGGGTAGGATATAACTGATGTTTAAGTTGAGCCCTTTTTCTAGGATATCTGTATCTTACCATAACTCTTCTTAGTTCATTAGCTATGTATACCTAGTTTACTAGATTGCTGTGGCACATTCCATTTCTGAAAATATGGACCTAGCTTCTAAGGTTGTAGGGGCAATTCTGACTACAAAGCATTATCTGATGACTGGGCTTTCATGGCGTAATTTACACTCCAAGGAAAGGAGAAAAACTGGGCGGTAGCTTCAAAATTCAGGGTACTTTTGAACATGTCATTGTCTCACTGATAATGGCGTTAAGTTGAAGTTTGAGATTCAGGACACAAAGAATGAAGAAGTCAATTCAGCCCCATTTGATCTATTGGGTATAATTAACCAAAATATATCTATTGGGTACTTTATTTGGCATTACTCTATCCACTTAGCCTTGCACTGATTAACATCACCACCAGTAGGTTTATGTGAGAAGTTAAAATTTGATGTTCATGGTGAGACTTATGAGTTCAAGCTCTGTTTGGTATCCTTTTCAACCTTAGTTGCTGTTTGGGCCTCAAAATAAGGTACCAAAAAGCACTGACTCTGTTTTGGTATCCTTTTCAACCTTAGTTTGGGCCTTGAAATATTGGGCTTTGGGCAAAAAGAGATTGATTGTAAGAATCAGAGAAGAAAAGTGTCACAGAAACCCCTCTCAATGCGAAGTTCAAACATACTTGCTTCCCTCTCAAAAATACAAAACCAACTAGTCATCAATACATAATACATATCAATTACACATTATTTGCTTATTTTACAATATAATTTTCTCACACTGTTTGCTGTGCTTCACTCTAAACAATTTTACACATGTTGTCCCATTCTTGTTGTGAAACCTTACCGGAAACTGCAAACTCTGACTCAAGACTTATGCTTTAGCCAGAACAACTCCAAGTTGATCTAAGTGCGTGGTGGTACAACTATTATCCCATCCTATTTATTTTTTCATACAAAATTTCACTCTTTACTCTTATTTGTATGTGACTAATCTTTTTTCCTACATTAGAGTCACACTCCCAATAGGTGAGACAATCTCTATTGGTTATTTTTGAGTGGAACAACTCGAAGTGGTTGCGCCTTTGACAAAGTAAGACCAAACTTTTCCTCCACGACCACATCTTTTGGCTTCATGCTATTTTCAAGCTTCCAATCAAAGGAGTTAACAAGTGAACCCAACACCAAAGCCAACGTCCTATTAGCCAATGGCAAGCCAGGACAAATTCTTCTCCCACCACCAAACGGTGCAAGCTCGAAATTCCGACCTTTGACATCAACATTTGATCCTAAGAACCTCTCAGGTGAGAACAACGTTGGATTGACCCATGTGGTTGGGTCTCTGCAAATAGTCCAAACGTTAACCAGCACTTGTGCATCCTTTGGGATTGTGTAGCCACCCACAACGACGTCACTATCGGCTTTTCGTGGTAGTAGAAGAGGAGTTGGAGGGTGCAATCGTAGTGTCTCTTTCACTATTGCTTGTAAATATGGGAGTCTAGCAATATCTGATTCATCCACGGAGTTACCTTTGTTGATGTTTTCTTCAAGCTCTTTTTTCAGTTTGGACATTATCTCAGGGTTGCAAAGTAGCTCGGTCATTGCCCACTCTAGTGTTGATGTTGTAGTGTCTGTTGCAGCTACAAATAGATCCTTCAAAACCAAAATTTTCAAAGTAAGAAACTAATGAGTTTGGATATAAGTTGAGTTTGGTCTAACACTCATGGAACTAGTGCTCCATGAGGTTTATTCCATAGATGCTCTATGAGGTTTTATTCCATAGAAAGTGAGATCTCATTTAATGAGAATATAAATAGAATTTTTGTATATTGCAATTAAACACCCACAATGTGTTTGGATTTACAATACAAAAATGATTCTTGTACATACACATGGAAAAATACCTAATGGACATCACAAATTGTGACGGTCAAATCGACCAGAAATTAAATGAGAGCGAGCTATGACTTTTATGCAAAAATAATACATACTTCCACAAAATGATTTTTTACAAATGTTCCTACAAATCTTTCTTGTGAAATTTCCTTTAAAATTTATATAATTTTAAATATTTCAAATTCTATAGAAAAATCTTTTGGAAAATTTTGAAGGTAAAGATGGTAGGAACATAAGCACGTCGCACTCATTAGGATCTATCTTGGTCAATCTTTCACAATAAAATTTGTGAGAATTATTTCCCTCTCCACAAAAATTACATCAATAACTTATCTCAAAACCACTTATTTTACTGTTATAGATACTTAACGGGTTTTGTAATACACACGGAACATTTAAACATTTGAGAGTCACTTCTAATTACTACTACCAGTAATTTCTCACATAATTACTTTCTCCTTCTAACACAGAAACTCAAAATCACTTCACTTCCTACAAAAGCTTTTCCTAATAACTTCTCCTAGAATCACTTGTCTTTCTAACATAAAAACCTAGACTCAACGAATATTAATCCTAGTACACTTCTCACATACCACTTCTCATTCCAACATAAAAACTTAAGGATTTCCAAACACACGCTTTAGTGGGGGAAAAGTCATTATTCAATGATTAAAAGTGGGAAAACGATGGATAAATATACGTTTTTGAACGACATACATTCAACATACATATTAGAGGAGAGTTTTAACCATCGCTAATATTATAGCTATTAACTACCACGGCTAATGTGTATGTCGTGAGTTATCATTACATACCATTGGCTCTTAAAATTGAATACAAACATAAGAAAGTGGTTATTAAAACAAAATCATTAGAAAAAAAAAGGAGAGGAGAGTGAGGGCATACATAGAATAAATGTGCCATCATTGTTTTGTCTATCATCTCATTCTCCTTTGAAATATCAAGCAAAGCATCCAACATATCATTCTGCCGTTCAAAACTCCCGGCTTCCCTGATCTTCAACCTCTGGTTAATCAAGCCATCAAACACATCCAACACCCTCCCCACGTTCTCCGTCTGACTTCTCCTCACGCCCTGAGGATCAACCATCCTCAAAACAGGAAAATAATCCGCCAAATTCGGTGTTCCGGCGAGCCTCAACGTGTCCGACACCACGTCCTTGAACTCCCCTGCTGCACCTGTTGAATGAATTAAATCCACAGAGAAAATAGTGTTTGATAAAATGTTAATAGTAGTCTTGAACACTTCAGTTCCAATCTCTACAGCTTCACCAATTTCACTGCTTTTGTGGATATCAACTAAGAGCTCTTGCACTTTCTTTCGCCTAAGATGTTGGCTTTCATCAAGAGTCTTGTGGGAAAACAATTGATTCTTGCAGATTTTTCTCATCTCTTTCCAGAGTGGTGAGACTGGGGAGAAAGCCTGGCTATAGCGCTCGTGGTTGAGAACTGAAACGGCTTGAGGAACGGTTCTGTTTGAAAGGGGTTGGTCATTGGTTTGAAGCACCTCTCTGGCCATTTCTGCTGAGGAGATGACAATGGTGGTTATTTGCCCTAGCTTTAGTTTCATTATAGGGCCATGAATCTCGGCAAGTTTTGCCATGGATTGGTGGGGCTTTTGTCCAAGTTCAAGCAAGTTTCCTATGATTGGAAATGGGGAAGGTCCTGGTGGAAGCTTATACTTTGGTTTTGTGATTTTTGCAATGAGGAATGAACAGAGGGCATGGAGGGTTAACCATGTTAGGAGAAGGAGGAGTGTGGAAATTACTAAGTCCATCTTGTGAGGGATGAATTCAAGTGTGGTGAGGGAAAGAATGGAAAGGTTTGGTTGGTATGCATCTTCATTACTATGGGAACTCAATTTATATACTTGAATTGTGTGTTAGTTAGACTAATTCAAACAATATATGGACCTACATACACTCCATTTTTGTTTTCCTCACTTAGATATTGACTTGTGATAGGTTTACAATTCATTTCTACCTAATTTTCCTTTCTGTTTCTCTACTGTTTCTATCACTTATCTATCGTATATCATTCACTTTTTTTTCTTTATTGTTATCTCTCTATAAGTGTGGAGTGTAAAAGTGTGAACTAACATTAATTCCTATTATCTCCTTTTCATATATATTATTTCTCCCCAGTCCCTTCTTCTTTTCCTTTCTCATGTTAGAAATATATATAATATATTTGTCATTTAATTGGCCCTTCACATGAAGCCTTTGATCATGATAAATATCCGCTACCCTCATTTGATTTCGGTGTCCGGTTCTCCATTTCAGCAACAAATTGTGCCATCTATACATAAATATAATAATTATAATCTTTACATGATTAATTTTTAAATGGGATGACACAATTTGATTGGTGGTCCAGAAAATATAACACTAAATGAGAATAGACAATTTGAGTCCCTAGAGTTTAATTCTTGTTACATCTATTATGCTAAAGTTGAATTTCAACGTATGGATGATGGCCATTTGCTTCACGCTTCAAGCCCAATAGATTTTTGCTTTAGGGGATAATTGATGTCCATACTACTATGTGTATGTCTAGGAATCATTTTCCTATCAATTAATGTCAAGAAGGAAGGGGGAACACTCTAGCCCATGGGCCGTTGCTGTCTCTAATTTAGAAGGTTGTGCGCATTAAATTTTTTTTCCCTCCATAGGGTCTCATTTTTATATGAGTGATTTTTAATTGATATAACGTAATTTTATTAGTGATATTGAATTGAGACACAATTTAAAGACAAATTAAATGATCTAATCCACTTGTAAATTATAAAACTCATCCGGGGAAGGGCATGGAAAGTTTTTCAAACTCATAATGTGAATGCTACAAATTGTTGATTGTTGATAAAACATCTGAAGAGGTAAACCAATATCTGTGTGTGTAGACTCGTTCTGGGCCATGTAGTTTATGTTCTGTGAGACCATTCAAAACCTAAAACACACGTCACTGCTGATTACAGGATCATGGGATCCTGTTTCCTTAGTGTGATGAAAGCAAGGCGAGATTTTCAAAAACTTACCTTTGCGATCTTTCGGATTACAATCATAATTAATAAATAGTGTTTGGAGTGAAAACCGTCAAAATGATAATGCAGATAAAAGATATTCAAATCATTGATCGAGTTGAATTTATTAAATAACTGTCAGTTCAAACCTTTCTGTATTATTTGATCAAAACTATGTATGGGTTTGCTTATTAACAGGACGCGCAAGTCGTTGCTAAGTACCAGTGAAAAAGTTTCTTGTTCTTCACTTCACTCAGTGGAGATAAGAATTTTACACCTCACTTTCTCATTCATCTCAACTTTACTTATTTTTATTTTTTTCTCACATCACATATCATATCACTCTTTTATCTATTTTTCCTTCCTATTTATCAAGGTGTGAGAAAATAGCGTAAACACAACAAAATACATACAGTAGGCCCAGGTCTTTTCTTTGAATACAAAGAAAAAAAAGTAACTCGTGAGTGGTTTATTTTTTGTTTATCTTTTCGGGTGAATCAATTTTCTTTTCATGTATAAAATTTGAACTCAATACCTAGAATTAAGCATGTGCTCCATCAACCCTTTGGTTGGTGACTTTCTCTTGAACTTGCTGGTGTCTTTAAGCTTTTGCATGCATGTGCAGTTTAATTACTTGTAGTCAAGAAACGAACCTTTCCACTTAGGGTGCTATTAATTTATTTAGCTTATAACTTAAGTTTTTCAATAAACTTTACTTTTAAACATGCATGTGAGCTTTAGCTTTTACCACTGAAGGAAATTGCTTATTATTACCAATGCTATGAAAACGAAAACAAACGAATGACACTATGACTTTTCAACCCAAACCCACCCAGACATGTTTGGTCATAAGTGTTCGTTTTGGGTGGACACTTACAATAATGGTATACGGTGGGGCAAAGGTGTTTTAAGTAATTTACAATGAAGAAGTATCTCAAATCCTTGATCACAATCGTACCACATCACCGCCACTCTCGCCGCCACTGCCGCCCTCTATTCGAACCTCACCTCCAAGACCCTCCCTCTCTCACTCCGACAACCTACTTCTCAGCTTCCATCTCCGTTGGCGGGACACCTAAGGCACTAGACATTGTGGCCCTCTCCTCCGTAACATAGTGACATTATTTTCAATTCAATTATGTGAGGGGTCGCATTGTCAAATCCTGCCCAAGCTTGAAAATTGGCGTTTCTTATAAGTTCTTTCTTTTCTGTTGGATTATATAAAACCAATAATAATATGCTGACAACAATTTTATGAATGAATCATTGATGTGCCGGGTTTCATCAGAGGATCAAACCAAATCCAAATTCATTTTCAACAGTTTAATTTAGGGTCTCACATTATTGTATCTCAGCTACTTTCCAAATTGACTGTTATGAAACAGAAGAAAAACAAAACATTTCATCCAATCAAACTTTTCAATCATGAATTTTAAACTGGAAAGTCGACTTTTTTAATAAAGAGTTGATTACACTTTCAGTCCCTCTACTATATTTACTGTAATTTTAGAATCCAGTAATTTTGTTTTTGACTAAATTTGGACTGTCAACTTTGTAATAGTTACAACTTGCAATTAGGCCCCTTATTATTTTTATTCTACCTAATTACTTAAATTCTTATTATTATTTTAGAAAAATTTAACAAATTGAAATGAATGATGAGAGAAATACAGGTAAAAGTTTAAAAATAAAATAAAAGTCGAATACTTTTGTTAGATGTTAAAGTGGTCAAAATAAATTATTAATTTGATACTTTTTACCTTCGATAATAAAATAAGAAAAATTAAGTAGATCATATACCTTAGATGAGACAAATAAATAGGTGGATAAAATAAATTAAAAATCCTGGGAATTCAGGTTTTATCTCCATTTGAGGAGTATATATATTAAAAATATACTGCTATCATATATAATATATTATATATATATACATATTTTAAAAGTATACTACTATTAATATATTATATATTTTTTAATTATATTTAATTTAATTTCACCTGCACATGGTGATACCTCAATTAGTATTAATTAAGTCATGATGAGTCTTCAGTCATGTATATAGGCTTTGGTCCTCCACCCTATATGGCACATGAATATATTGTTGAAATAAACAATGACACACAATAATAATAATAATAATAATAATAATAATAATACTAAAAGACAAATAGTCCGGTATATAAAGTTACCTAAACCAACTACCTTTAATCTATAATTAAGTATAAAACTAAAAGAGCATCCACATTTTTGCCATAGTTGTTGAAGTTCTCTCTTTGGATCCTCTCGGTTTGTCCCCCTGTCTCTGCTACAAGACACATTAAATAAATACCAATTATTATTATTATTTATTAAACAAGCGTGTATTCTAATGTAATTTCATCCTTTTTATGTCCAAACCAAGCTTTTTAGTTCTTCAACGTTGGCTCCTTCCTCCGCCCAACCATTTTCCACTCCAACTGCTCCTTCTCAATTTTTGTGTTGAAGCTTAATTACAAGAGTAACTAACTACCTCATTCATTGTTTTCGACTTAGAATATTCAAAATGATTATTTTTTAGTTGGAATGCAAGTGTGATTTTAGTATTGTAAATTAGTTAAGAATAGGTAAAATGTTTGAAGGCAAATATGCTACAATATAATAGATAATCCAACACTTCAAAGTCCAAATGAAATGAAGCAGAGACGCCTCTGAGTCTGGGACAATTCATTATTTGTTTCTTTGTTTGACCCTTATTTACTCACCAACCATTGTTCCTAGCTGGCTTCTTGATCATTGCAATTTGGCAAACTGCTTAAAAAGCCTTATCTTCATGCATTTGTCAGGCTTACCCTTTCCCTTGTCCTTGATTGTTTTTTGTACTCCTTTCTGCTTTTGATAGCTGCATTATTTTTCATGGAGTAAAAAAGCTGGGAGAAAAATAGCAAGTCCTGCCACCTGCAACTTCAACTGCTCCTCCCAACATTAATTAATCCCAATTTTCCTTTTCTTTTTCCCTCTCCCATGAACCTTTATATGGCTCCCTTCCCTTGATCAATCCACAACCAAATTTGAGGTCTATCATTGTCTTTGTAAGCTCAGATGATGAGATCCTATAACTTAAAGCACAAAGTCCAAATTTCTATTCATCTTCAGTTAGGTTTGTGGAAAGAGTTGCATTTTATTATATTACTTCAAAGGGCGAGCCAAACGCAACGGCAAAGTTGTTGCATGTGATTTTGCGCTCACTTTTCTGAGTATACCTTGCTAAGAGCATGGATGAATTGCTTATAGTAAAGAAGGGGGATAAAGATTTTTTTCTTCTAAGCTCTCCCGAAGCAAAGATTGAAATCCCTGGTTATATACCCAGTATTGGCCATAATTTACAAGAACATTTTGTAATCTTAGTAAGAGGGGGAAGGGTTAAGGATTTACCCGGTGTGAGAAACCCCGGTGTCCAAGACTTGTATCATTTGATAACCTTCCGATAATTCTTCTAAACCTAATCTTTTCAAAAAAGCGCGTGCACCGTTTTTCTGGTATGGTAGGCCATAAATTGAGAGAGTTTTCTCCTACTCTGAATTTATGAGGACATGCAAAAATGATAATCGATCTCGGCGTTAACATTCATTTTAATGTCAATTTAATGTCAATTTAAAAGGCAAGGTAAAACCGTATACATTAGATTTACAAAATGAAATTTGCCCTCTCCGACCTTGCACATAGTATAGTGGGAGCTTTGCAGCACTACTGTTGTCCTTTTTTAAACCAAAGCTACATTCTTGAGTGGTGACCAAATTAAAGAGGTTATTTTTTGGGAGAGACAAATTAAAGGCCATCACCGTACCTACCATTAGAAGAAAACCAAGCTGTTGGTGAGTTTGTTTGTAGAACAGGAACTCTCTTGCTACCATTACAGGACCACACACACAACACAACACAGAACACAACAATAAACAAAAGGACAATAAACGAACTCTGCTTGTCACCCACTATCTCCATCATCATCAACCTCATACAATAATTCCAACAAATTACAGCATAATAATGTTACCAGTTATTTTACTTACACAATAACTAGGTAGGAATTGAAAATAGCAATGTACTCTTTTGTAACAAAACACCATCGAAACACTAAAATCCCCTCTCCCACACACGCTCCTTCTTGGGGTTTTACTAACTTTGTCCTTTTTCTCATCAAAAGACAAACCTTGATTGCTTTGTTCCCATAGCTGAAACTAACCCAACAAGTTTTAAGCAAAGACAGAATGAAAAATCCCATAAAATTGATCACACAATCGCCAATGCTTTTCTTTGTCTTAAGATAATTAAAAAAAATACCAACTATGAAAAGGTTGTGTTTTTACACCAATCTTCCTGAGAAACTACCCTGCCGTTGGTGATTGTGCATCCGGCAAGGGGTGTGTGATGAAGATGATGATGATGATGACAAAAGATCCACAACAAGATGGGTGAAGGCTCGAACAATGTGTTTGTGCGTATGTGTAGGATTGAGAGCAAGGTAGCATAAGAGGAGCTGGTGGAGATAATCCCAGTCACTGTTCACGTCCAACACTTTGTGAGAATGAATCATTTCCTGCATTGAACGGAGGAAATCGAGGTAGGGGTTGAGAGAGTACTTGTGCACCCTCACACCCCCTCTTGGAATCAACGTGTTGCAGGGGCGAGTGTCAGTGGTGGATTCTATGATGGAATTAGAGCTGCCAGGGGAGGAGAAGAAGAAGCGCTGGGAGGCATAGATGGAGGCGAAGTCCGGCGGAGGAAGATCCATGGTGTCATCGGTGGAGTCAGAGGAAGATGAGGCTGTGAAGTAGTCGTCGGTGGAGTCGTAAAGGGAATGGGTGAAGGTAGTGTTGAAGTGGAAGGTGGTGGAGCTGAGAGTGGAAGGAGGTGAGGGTGATGGGGTGCGGTGGTGATGGTGGTGGTGTGGGTCAGGTTGGGACAGAAAAGTGGGGTATTTCAGCTTGAAGAAACAGAGGTGAAGGTGTTTAGAGAACAGGGTAGGCATCTTCTTTGCACACAATGAGGGTGAGTGAGAGAAAACAGAGAGAGTGTGTTTGTGTTTGTTATATACAGTACTTGTGTTGTGCTGGCTAGGCTCGGAGTAGTGTGTATGACATTAATAAATACAAAAATGTTACTTTTAGGCCTGTAGAAGGAGGAGAGACATAAAAAGAAAGAGTAAAACTCTATTTTCGTCCCTGATAATGTTCACTTATGACTCGTTGGTCCCTGAACTTTCTCCGTCGGTCATAGTAGTCCAAGGTAATGTTACCGTCGGTCAGTCTGGTCCTTTAACACATTTTCCGTTGGTCCCTGTTGACCAAAATGCCAAATAAGAGAGAGGTCTGCCACGCAAGCGTTTCACGTCAACCTCCAATTTGGTCCCTGAAAGATCACACTTATGGTTGTTTGGTCCTCATGCTATTTTTAGCCACCAAGTTAGTCCCTGAAAGATTTGTCGTCAGTCAATGTGGTCCCTGAAAGATTCGTTGTTAGTCAATTTAGTCCTCCGTTGTTAAAATTCTAAACTTTAGAGAAATAATGTGAGTTAGGTTTGAACCTAAGACTTGGAAGTAGTAAAACAAAGTATTTACCAGTTGAGCTACTTAATCAATTAGTAAATATGTGAACACAAATATATTTATATCACTCTTGAGCTACAAAATGGAAGGCCTCTTACGTTTCTGAAACCAGTCAAATCAGTCCCTTCGTCCTCAAACATGAAATCCCCAAATTGAAAATCCTAAATTCCCCATTTCTCAACTCACCAGCAGCAATCTTCAAATTGAAAACCCTCTTTAATGTGCACCATATCAAGTGTTATACTCTCTCTTCTCTCTGTCGATATTTTATCAATGTTTAACAGTTTGATCATGTCAATTGCAACGGCAATGTTTTATAAATATAGATGTTATGGTATAGGGTATACATGATCCAACATAAGGAGCACCCTCAAATGAAAAGGAGTAAATTTTGTGCATGACCTATATAGGATGTAAGGATAAAAAAAACTATGGAATGAACTTAAGAATAATACCCAGCGGAGGATGTATTCTGCAGCAACAACGGCAGTTGCATAGGCTCTCATAGAACGATTGATTGTCGATATGACAGTAGCTCCATTTGAAATTGTTAATGCTGCCAACGATTTGCAGAACTCTGCAGGATCTGCGACATGCTCGATCACCTGGTAAAGTTCATCATCAACAGTGTGGATAACAGAATTCACAGTGCATATGCTAGATAAACCACCAAATGATCTTGATAAATTGTTACAGTGTATCACTGTCTAAATTAAATTTAAAAAAGAGCCTCATATCAGGCTCAAATTGCCCCAAATTGAAAACCCTAAATTCCCCATTTCCTTTGTGCTTTGAAATGATGAGGCTCTCTGAAGTGCTCTGTTTTTCGGGATGGTTTTGAAAAATACATAAATCAGAACTTGGTTCAATCAATGGCAGAATAGCTTGGGCAAATCACTTTGTTTCACGCAATTTTTATAGCCTCCTGCCATGGTTCCCACTCGAATTCTCAATTGGATTCACTGAGGGGGTAATTCTCACTCGGATTTTGAAGATTGCTGCTGCTAAGTTGAGAAATGGGGAATTTAGGGTTTTCAATTTGGGGATTTCATGTTTGAGGACGAAGGGACCGATTTGACTGGTTTCAGAATTCATTTTGTAGCTCAAGAATAATATAAATATATTTGTGTTCACATATTTACTAATTGATTAAGTAACTCAACTGGTAAATGTTATGTTTTGTTTTACTACTTCCAAGTCTTAGGTTCGAACCCAACTCACATTATTTCTCTAAAGTTTAGAATTTTAACAACAGAGGACTAAATTGACTAACAACGAATCTTTCAGGGACTAACTTGGTGGCTAAAAATAGCATGAGGACCAAACAACCATAAGTGTGATCTTTCAGGGACCAAATTGGAGGTTGACGTGGAACGCTTGCGTGGCAGACCTCTCTCTTATTTGGCATTTTGGTCAACAGGGAACAACGGAAAATGTGTTAAAGGACCAGACTGACCGACGGTAACATTACCTGGGACTACTATGACCGACAGAGAAAGTTCAGGGACCAACGAGTCATAAGTGAACATTATCAGGGACGAAAATGGAGGTTTACTCTAAAAAGAAAAGAAAAAAATAAAAGGGAGAAAGTATAAGATATGATAGGTGAATAAGAAATCCTCTGCGCCGAGAAACTTATATGATAGTTGAATATAAGAAATTTATATGATCAACTAGACTTTCTATATTTCGAATTAGTTCAATTCATTAATCAGTGCTCCGGTTAGATCTTCAGCCATACGACCCGACGACATCGCAGCCAGTCCATATGAGTTTGCTCTTAAGCATCCCCCACTAAGGCAGCTTGCACGACCTAGTACAGGAATGAGCCATCCTGGCTCCCAGCTAACTTGGCAAAGTGTTCGAGCCGCCTGACAGAGGGCCGAGGGGAACGTCCATTGCACGTCGGCATTGAGCCAACCCCTGATCGGAAGCTCCACTTAAGGACTGCCCATACACTTGTGAAGACATTTGACACGATCAGAGGCAATAAATACATATTCCATCATTCATTTACATATATAGTATGCAATTAATCACTTGCATACTTATGAGTTCGTTTGAGCTCATGGATTTTCTCTTTTTTCTTACAATGACTTGAGCATCGGTGTGTCTTTTGCAGTCTCCCCCCCCCGGTTGTACCTCAACCGGAGATTTACTGCACCATGGCCAGCCTACGCTGAGCACCACCATCGGAGCATCAAGAGAGCCACCATCCAGAGTTTACGCGCGAGCATTTGGCGCCATCTAGAGTTCACGTGCGAGCAATTAGCTTCTCCACGCTTCATGCTTTCTCGATTCTAACACTTCTATATAGCCAACTATACACTGGGAATAGGGAAAGACTTTTAATTTGAATGACTAAACTAATTAACAACTTGAGAAGTAAAATTGCCGGTCATTTGAATTCATTAGCTAAAATTGAATTGGGGTAAATAGGATCAATTAACATCGTAACCTCGAGTCTTTCATCTCTAAATTAATCTATTTTCTCAATCGTTTCCTTTATTCTCTATCAATCCTTCTTTTGTTTGTAAACAACTTTTTCATCATATTTCTTACTTGCCTAAACAATAAACAATCTATGGAAACTATAATAGTTCTCTTAGTCCATTAAGTTCAATAACTGAGATTCAACCATATATTACTTTCACGATAGAGTAAGCTTGCTCATAAGTGTGTGTTTAGCGCTACAAGTTTTTGGCGTCGTTGTCGAAGACCAATGTCGATATTAGCTGAAGGAGATATTTGTTGATTTAGGCATTTGTTTTATTTTATTTTTGGTTATTTGTTTTCTACTTAGTGCTTTGCATGCTTATGCAAAGCCGCTCTGAGAGTCTTGGTTTAAAGTCTGGCAGTGAAATTGAGAAAGTAGCTCGCAAACTAACTAAGGAACAGAGAAGTAGGTTAGCCATGCGAGATAACCAAAACGTACCACCACCACCAAAGAGGACATATTGTGGTACTACTTTACCCCGTGTATAGGGGTGACTAAAACATTCTTCATCCTGTAGTGACACCAAACAACTTTGAGTTTAAGCCGATGCTCATCTCAATGTCCAAAACTCTAGACAGTATGGCGAACTACTTGGAGAAAAACCCGTGGGGAACTTGAAGAAGTTTCTCAGGATCACTGAATGATTCTACCCATTTGGGGTTGTTCCTTTTTGCCTTACGGATAAGGCATTAGCATGGTTATCGTCTCAGCTAGAAGGATGCACAACCACTTGACAAGACTACTCCAAGAGGTTTTCGATGATTTATTTCCCTCTTGCAAACTATGAAGAGATATCGTTAATGTTGCTCAGTTTGAATAGTAATCTTGCTTGCAGTTTGAGAGAGGTTTCACGAGATGCTCAAACAATACCCGCACCATGAGTTTCTTGAGGGACAAGTGGTCCAGATATTTTACATTAGCATGTACCACCAGAACAGATAATTTAATTGCTATTCTAAACAAAGTATAAAAATATAGAAACTAGTGACGGAACATAACCGTTTTGTGACAATCACTTTCACTCATTTGTGATGCAACTTAGGTCAGAGTTTATTGACGAAATGCTTTCATTACTAATTAATTACAGAAACTTCCACCACCACTTTAATTTTGGGATTCTATGAAAATTTAGTAACAAAATTTTATCATCGGTGACAACTTATAACTTGTCACCAATTTGTTATGAACTATAAGTTGATTAACAACGACACAATTTGTTATCATTCATATTTTATCATGAATTCCATCATTGATACACTTTGTGACGGAATTATATGTCACTATTTTATTTCTTAAATCCTCTGTATTCGTAAAACGTACTTTTTCTTATTCGACCAATTTCGACGTTATTTAAAAAATCACAGGTCCATATTTTTCCTTATTCGATCAATTTCAACCAATTTAATTATGATTTAAAAAATCACTCATATATATTCATGTGTTTTTAAACTAAGATGACACTCTTCTTCTTCTTATATATATTCATGTGTTTCACGAGATGCTCAAACAATACCCGCTTATGATATGCTGGCACAAAATTATTTAAGACAAAGTTTTCAATTGTTCCAACTCCAAAACAAAGTATGTTTGAACAGAGAACTACCACATTCCACTAGGACTAGCTCTCAGAGCCGAACTTAAAATGCTAGCTATGATTGTTTTGCGACATGAAAACTTACTTTCTAAGTGAACAAGTAAAAAAGATGCTAACCAGCTACAAGAGGAGAACAAATGCAGAAAGGATAAATAAAAGGTATAAATATTAATATATTATGTTTTTTATATATGCATGGCAATGGCAATATGGCATGTCAGGCATGCAAATTAAACTCTGATTGGGATTCTGGGCGACACAAATACGTACCCCCTGCTTTTTGAACTTGTGACTGACTGTCTTTGTCCTTGTTGGAATCACGTGAATGCATCATCATCATCTTTCATTTGTTAGAAGTTAGAACTATATATGCAAAGCAACTTACAAGAGGGTCCGCTAGTGAGTTGTGCGATGTGATTATGTTCTGGGCCTCGTTTCGATTTCAATTGATACAAACGTTTATTTACATATAACCAACTGAAAACCACGTGTAATATAGATTACTTAATTACATATATAGCTCTTAAAATTATGCAAAGGAGAACCTGCAGTACTCTGGTAGCTATATATCTTCTTATTGCAACTTACAAGCAACCAAAACAAACCAAACACACCACTTACAGATCATAACCATACTTAACATCTCTGCAAACACAAAACACAAAACACAAGAGACACTCACGAGATCACACACTAACGTTTTCATTGAGCCTCGCAGCTGCCGCCACAGAAGCGGCCACACCACCAGGAGTGGCGCCCGCGTCCGGGTCGTTCCTCACCTCAGCACTCGCCACCCCTTCCGCATCCTGCCTCGTCGCCGCCTTGTCTGCCGGCAACTTGGCGGTGGCGCCGGTCAAAACATCGGCGAGTTTGATCTTCTCCTGGTCACGCTGGCACCCAGCATTGTAGGCCGCCGCCGATTGTGCCATAGAAGCCAACCCACCCGGCAGTACCTCATTGCTCCCCGTCGCTCTCACCTCCGCCGCCTGTATCGCGGAGGCATCGCTCTGATCCACCGGCTTGTCACCCACAGTCTTCGCCGTAGCCTCCAGCGCCTCCCCTATGGTTATTGCGCTCTCACGGACCGCAGCGGCTCGACCCGTCTTAACGGGGGTCGGTTCAACAAACTGTCCAACCACCTACCAAAACACATTATCAAATAACACCACGTTAAGCGAAAGTGTCAAAAAGCATATACATTGAATTGAAAAGAGAGAAAAGAATTAAGTTTTGTTAACATAGACTAAAGATATAGGAATGAAGATAAAGAAATAAACGATATCTGACAAAAATAGATAGTAGTAGATGTGACGTGACAAAAACAATAGAGAGGGGCATCAAGAAAAAACGATGGTAAGAGAAAAACAGAACCTGTCCACCCACTGATTCGGTTACTATGCGTCTTCCGGGGACATGAGTCTCAGTGACGGTGACGCCACGGTCACCGGTGACGTCAGTTACGTCTCGGTGACCGACAATGCCGGCCTGCTCGTTCCAGGTGGCGGCCGATTGCATGACAGCGGCAGCTCCGCCGGGTTGGGTCTGGCCGAGCACTCGGCTCTCGGCGCTCTGCATCATGGCGGCGTCTTCGGGGGCGACAGGCTTCTGTGCGAGGTCGCCGGAGACGGAGAAAACGTCGCCATATTTGATGGGGTCTTGGCCGGCGGGCTGGGGACGCCTTGGTTGCTCCTGGCTCATCTTCTCCGGCTGGTGATGTTTTCACGCAAATTAAACAGATATTATATTGTGCTGAGAAAAGGTACGTAGTGTAGTGGCTTATAGAGGTTCCTTTGGTTGAAGTTGGGTCTAGCTGAAGAGGTTTTTAAATAGCTTGTAATGGAGGTGAGAACTGGGAAGGGAAGACTACGTGTCTAAGCGCTACACACGGCAACAAGAGAAGAGCTAGCGGTGGCAAAGGGGACGTGGCATGTTCATTTGGCAACCACCTAGCATTGCTCTGCAAAGTAAAATGCTTCTGGTTTCAAGTACACAATATCATTTTGTGTTTAGATTACTAAACTTAAAAAGAAAAATGAGAATTTTTTATGTTCAAAACTGTCTCAAATTCAACCAATATATATGTGATATGTGTTATTAGGTATTTTTTATTAGCTCGTCGCTTGTTGTGGAAAGTTCTAAAGAGGGTGGTTACGCGATGGAGAGCATCTGGAAGAAGGGGAGAAGGTTCGACATGTGAGTATTTAAATTTAAACATTAATGGAAGCAAGTGTTAGAATTTTCTACGGAAAAAGTGTTCATATATACAATTGCAATTACTGCTAATAAGCCTATCTTTAAACATTGGAGAGTCTACTCGAAAAATGTCCAACTAACTTTAAGCCTTACTCCCATTCATGCCTTTGTAAGTTTTTCACCCCAAAATTAGACTATGGTGAGTAGTTTGCTTGATCAGGAAGTATTAGGGTGTACTGTCGAGTAAGGCAACCAAGCCATTTCAGCTCAGTAGAAAATATAGAAGGTGCAGTTAATATTTCTTCAAACAATGGGAAGTGGCACAGATCCTTCAATTTCAACAAAGTCTTTGGACCATATTATAGTAGTTTTTATTTTCAGTTTTGGTTGTAGTTATTTGGAATTTTGATGTAACACACTTGATTTCTTTTTCTGCAGATAAGAATGAAAAGCCCGCAAGGTCAAAAGCCCTCAAAAACCTTGTGGGCTTGGGCTAGCCCATGATGCTTATAATTTTGAAAAAAAAAATCTATATTTAATCAATGAATAAAGTTGCAGTCTTAGATCATCTAGCAGAATCAACCAAACTTTAAAGAAAGAAAACAAGCAAAATTTTGAATCACATCAATGCATTAAGAAAGAGCATTTACATAATACACAGAAACGGAGAGAGAAAGATCAAATATCTATATTCAATCAGTAAGTAGCATATCTGTTTCAACGATAAAATAAGGTTGGAGTCTAGTTCATGTCGCAAATCAAGCAAACTACAAAGAAAGAAAACAAGGAAAACTTTGAATTTCCAATTAAACACGCTGATAAAGTAGATTAATTGAGATTAAAATTCACTTTAGAAGAATTATAGATTTAAAAGACCTAATAACACGTGTCACATTTTTATTAGTTGAATTTGAGATAGTTTTAAAACTGTTTAATTTGAGACAGTACCGAAAAAGTCACCAGAGAAAAATTATGAATTCACACTCATTCTAGCCTCACCATATAGGAAGGCAAATTCTTTGGTACCGTAAAAATTTCATGGGGATGGTAGAGAAGTGACATATACTAGTTGCATATTTACATCTACGAATATTCAGTAATTAATGTTATAAATTTGTTATAATGTTAAATCAACCCATGGAATTATTAATAATTATTATTTAGTCCTTGACAACTCATCAGATTCTTCCTCTCTTCCTACCAACTGCATTGTGGAATCTGAATCAACCCAACAAAGGGAAATCCAATAGCCTCTTGAGAAATCCCAACCACCTGCGTTCTGGAACCTGAATGAATCCAACAAAGGGAAACCCAATAGTCTCTTCAAAAAGTCCAACCGCGGCCATCTACTATTGCAACCTTCGGCTCCTTTGCCAAAACGTCTCTTCTTCTTCAGTTCACGCCGTGGTCGCAGCAAGTCAAAATCCGACATCTCCTTCCCCAGAACCTTCGCCAGCAGTGCTTTCTCAGCATATTTCCCTGAGATGATCCACTTCTTCTCATGTCTCGGCTTGTGTTCTTCATAAAATGTCATTTGATTTTTTTTTCCTGGGAATTCTCTTTTCGTTGTGGGTAACGTGATGATCTTGAGAAAAACCCATAATTTGTGTTGTTTTAGTGCTTGTAGTTGTACTAGTAATAAGTCTGATTGGCAATGTCACTTTGGTGGATTTTCTAGTAAAAATCCATGCTTGGTGGTTGTAGCAGTCCAGAAAATTCGAGGAGTGGGTTTTTATGGGTTTGAACAGTTGAATGGTCGTCTGAGATTATTGATTATTTTGGGGTGAGAGATTTTGGATTTATTGAGTGGTTTCTGGTTTAGATTTGAAAGTTTTATGGGTTCTGTTTTAGGGTGGAATTGAGAAGGAAAAAGAAGATTGAGAAGAAAAAAGAAGATTGAAAAAGTGAAAATGTAGTGAGATTGAACGTGTTGGGTTTCGAAAAAGAAGAACATAAAGATGAAGTACACTTGGGGATTGAAACTAGAGTGAGGTCATTATTGACTTAATTAAATAAAGGGGTTGTTAAGCAAATACTGAATGAATAAGTATAAATTAAAAAAGGGTTGACTAAATGACCCCATGATTAATTGGGGTCATTTAACCTCATGCTCACATGGACCAATAAGATTGTTCCATAATTAAAATTAAAAAATAATGTAAAAATAAATAAAATAAATGACACAATCTTATTGGTCCATGTGGACACAGGGTTGAATGACCCCAATTAATCATGTGATCATTTAGCCAACCCCATTAAAAAATAGTATGAAGTTATCACTCAATTACTTATGTCATCTTTAATTGTATTTATTTTATTAGTACATATAAGTCATGTATATACACTCATAGCAAGCACCATATAAGAAAAATAAAAATAGAAGATATATATGTGATATGATAAAAAAATAATTAAAAAAATGATAAAAGAGAAAGTGAAAACATCTCTAAGTTGCTGCTCAACTCTGCCATCTAACTTGCAAGTTGCAAAGGAGATAGTTCACCCAAGCCACACACTTCTAGACTATATATAAGTAAGATTCTTGCACAATAGTCATCTCGGACCACTCATCCTTTGTTACCTTCAATTTTCACGAGGGATGTCATAGCAATCAAATAATGAGAAAAAGAAAGTACATGCAGTGTAAAAATTTATTTACATCGTCAATCAAACTTGTGACTAAAAGTTCGAGTGAGTTTCGCTTTCGTGTTCACTCTACATCAGTGTAAGCCTTTGAGATTAGAAATCATTTATAAAAATACTTACAAATTGTCTATCAACACAAACTCTTACATCGACATCGATAAGAACTAAACTCACAATATTATGAGGAATGTAATATGTACTTATCAAATGAACCAACATGTGTTGGCTCATAAGTTCGGGCTTGCATTTTTTGTTGGGCTGCAATTAAGGCCATAACATATTTCCTTCCAGATTAGATACTAATTAAAAAATTACAATTAGTTACTACTAATTAACATTTTAATCCAAATATAGTTTCTTCTTTAGAGCGTGCGTCGGTGGAGGAAACTATCTTGCACTTATTCAGAGATTCTACGTAGTTGCATTCGATCTCTGCGGAACCGGTTAGTGCAGGTTCTGAAGCAGCAAGCGTTCTTTGCTGCAGATGTGCGATGCTAGTTGTTGAACAACCTGCAAAATGGTTCACTTGTTACAATTAGGAGGAGTGGGGCACCTATCTCTGGCTTGTTGCTCTTGTCTATTAGGAAGGTGTGTGTGAATGTTATTTTCCAAGGTGTTGAGTTTGGCCTGCAGCAAATTCTCACAACAGTTATGTGCTCGCGACTAGATTTTCGACATTGCAACAGGTTTTTGCAGGCCCCTTTGCAGATTGTGCAACATAGGTACCATCAGATTCAGGTGGGGTGGTCTCCTCCTTATCCTTCCTGGTTCAAATGCAACACGGATGGCTCGGTGAAGGGTCCCTCGAGGTTTGCTGGTTGTGGTGGAGTTTATAGAGATTCAAATGGTAGATGAGTGTTTGGGCTCAGTAGGAATATTGGGTCCTCGAATGTGCTTTGGCGCGGAGCTCTAGGAGATCTTTATGATTTTGTCTCTTGCTTGGGACTGTGGTCTTTCCAAAGTTGCACGTTGTTGAGAGTGATCCTCTCGTTGCGTTGAACCTTATTAATTATGATTGTACCTATTTGCACTCGTATGCATCCGTAGTGAATCATATTAGAGCTTGGATGGGTAAGGCTTAGGACATTTCCTGCGTTCATATCGACGTGAAGCAAACCAATTGGCGGATTGTCTAGCCAATATGGCTCATGACCTTTCTCTAGGCACTCACCTTTTAGAGGTTCCTTCTCTTTCCTGCTCTAATATTTCTATTTGATTGTACGGAAGTAATATTACCGCATTTTGCCCATGTGTAGTTTTCTTGCTTGGACTTGGTCCCTCCAAATAAAATAAAATGGACATTTTTATCCACCTTATAACTCTTTGTTTATGCCACTCTTCTCTTCTGAGTACATCAATCTTCCCATTTATCACTTTCACTTCAATTTTTTTACTCAAGACTGCATAATAACCATTATTTATTTAATAAAGGAAAAATTTGTATACACCAAAACCCAATCCAATAGAAATAGAAAAACACAATAAGCCTAAAGAGAAATGAAAGATATATAGGCGTGGTGATCAAATAATGACAAAGATAAAAAATAAATAGAAAAAATATTTACAATAATATTCATTTATATATTTTTAATTAAATATTTTATACATATTTATTACATTACTAAGTACGTTAACTATTGAATAAGAAACTACTTAAATTTTTATGATTATGTTAATTATGAACGGAAAATGAAAAAATTAAAATATTTGAATAATTTAATAAATTTTAATATTATTGAGCATTAAAAATATTGTATGAGAAAAAACATGTTTTACATTTTCAGACAGAAAACAAAGAAGGAGGTAATTGATATTGATAGGATAGGGTTTGAAATAAGAATAATTGGGATTGTTTTGTAGTCAAAGACAAGCTTTCTCGACCACCTTTGACCCATGTCGATGCTCTGCTGAGTGCTGACACTACTACACAAACACACGCATACATTTTCACTGCTTTTGCTCTCATCTATCGATGGAGGCCGACGCCAACAATGCTGCCGCCGCGCACAACAATTCAAGGAATCTCCCGCCGGTGGCGCCGGAACAATGCGGCGAAGGCTTGCCTTACGCGCCGGAAAATTGGCCGAATCCCGGCGACGTTTGGGGCTGGAGAACCGGTGGGAGAGTCGCTGTGACAGGCTACTTTAAGGACCGGTACCTGTATCCTCCGGCTCGTCTTCGCCCCGCCGCCAAGTCAGGCTCTAGCCGCCGAAAGGTGATTTTACGTAGCAAGCTTTCGGTTAAACGCTTCGTCAAAGAATCCTTCCCTGAAGCTGATCTCCAGGATTTCTTCGCTTCTTTCAGCTGGAAGATTCCTGCTCTATGCTCTGGTCACTTTCTTTCTTCTCTTTTCTTCTGTTTTTTTTTTTATGCTAGCTGTTTACATTCTTGTGGGTGATTGATTATATATCTTGTGAAATTTACAAACTTTAGATGAAACTGAAACAATTGACCATGTATTGTTGTTGGCAAGGGCATCTAACTCCTCAGCCTGCATAGCTTTTTGCCAGCATTCATGCTTAACAGCTTGACTTGAGCTTAAGATTTTGGCTCAATGTTAGTTATAATGGAGAAACAAAATCTTTATATGAAACAGAACAATGATCATAAGAAATTACAGAACAAAGAGGGTGAGGATTGTTACCTTGAGGAAAGTTGGAGGAGCTAGCTGTTCCTCTCTAATTCTAGGGTCCCAAGCTCAAAGGATTATCTCTAGCTTAAGCCCCAAAGGTCTGTTAGAGTGAACATGTCCTTGTCTAACTCAGACTGCTTGTTTTATAAGTCCTTCTTCGGGCCTCCCATCTTTCGAGGGGTTTTCCCCATTATTGTATGCTTCATTGGCCTATTAATGTAATAATCATGACTGCTGCCGTTTTCCGGGGGTTATAGACGCCTATTGATTGCTAATGAGGGCTATTAAAAAGGTCTGGCAATTGGTGGAGGCTTAACGCTCAGGGGAACCGATGAGGCTCTTGAAATAGATCTTTCGGGTATTGTGTCGTGACATGACGAATCACAGCCCTTCAAGCCCTTAATGTGTACACTTATTTGGCTTAAAGAGACCCTTAATCACTCGGGGGAATCACAGCCCTCCAAGCCCTTAAGCGTAAGCATTTATTGGGCTTAAAGAGACCCTTAATCACTCGGGGGGATCACCGCCCTCCAAGCCCTTAAGCGTAACCGCTTATTGGGCTTAAGAAGGACCTTAATCACTCGGGGAGAATCACGGCTCATAGATTTCTATATTTCTTACATATGCTCCACCTTGTTAACAAGTTTCATATCTTGGGTTTATGTGTTGGGTTGTTTCCTTCGTGTTTTTGGGCCGGTCCATGTCATCATGGACCATGTCTCTCCACGTGTAGGAGGGAAATCTGAATCATTGCTTGGAAGGTTCATTAAACTAGTAGGTCATTTAATTGCTTTGGCCACTTTCCTCTTCTGATCTCACACGAGTAGGTTTGAAGGCGAAAACTGAACAACTTTCTGTCTCCTCTAGTCTTCTTCTCGAACCCACGACCATGTGGCTTTTAACCACGTGGTGAAAGATTATTTAATTATAATATGTCGATTAGCATTTATCAATTAATTAGAAAATATGTTCTTGAGTTATTAATTCATCAATTATAGGAATTAATATTAATTATTAATTATAGCGTTAGTTAATCGATGGAATTACTATTGGGCTTTTCTGATAAGTAACCCATGATGGGTTGGGCTATTCATGTATGCCCAGTGAGCGGTCCCTACTCTCACCTGATGAGTTATAAACTTGTCTCCCCATTCGACAGTTAACCTAGACACTCTACAAACGCATCAGTAAAGAGAGTAGTTTTTCTCACACCTCTCAAGAACACAAAAGATGGATTCTTCTCCTGTACCAGGTACGCAAACATTTATAATTTAATTATATGTTTAAGGATTATTGAACATGCTATGATTCTGTACCTATCGATCAGTTTTATTATGATTATATTCTTATATTTTTCATCACGTGGTCGTGGTTCGATCCCCACCGACGGCCCTAGATGTTCCTCTCTAGTTTCTAGGGTCCGAAGCTCAAAGGATTATCTGTAGCATAAACCCTAAAGGTGTGTTAGAGTGAAGATGTCCTTGTCTTACACAGACTAGGTCCTTTTTCGGGCCTCCCATCTTCCGAGGGGTTTTCCCCATTATTGTATGCATCATTGGCCTATTAATGTAATAATCATGACTGCTGCCATTTTCCGGGAGTTATCGACGGCTATTGATTGCTAATGAGTGCCATTAAAAAGGTCTGGTGATTGGTGGAGGCTTAACGCCGAAGGGATCCGATGAGGCTCTTGAAATAGATCTTTCGGGTATTGTGTCGAGACATGACGAATTACAGCCCTTCAAGCCCTTAAATGTGGGCGCTCATTGGGCTTAAAGAGTCCCTTAATCACCCGGGGGGATCACTAGCCATTGTGAGATTGCATTGGTAATCCTTTAGATAGCTAGGCTTATTTCGAAACTGGGTGAATTGTCTTAAAGAAGAAGGAGCTTCATCATGAGTGGATGTAGATAAAGGAGGTGGAGAAGTATGTGAGGGTGGAGAAGAAATGTTAAGAGAAGGGTCATCATAATGTTGAGTATTATGAGTGACAGTAGGTTGAGATGGAGAAAAGGGAGATGATGTGCTAGTAGATAATGGAAAAATGCTTTCATAGAAGACAGCATTTCTAGAAAGGAAAAATTCATGTGATTGTAAATCATGAAGACTATAGCCTTTGGTACTTTCCCTATAACCTAGAAAAATGGCTTTTCTAGCTCCTGGTTGAAACTTTGTTCTATGTGAATGAAGAGTACTAGCATAAGCTAGACAACCAAATTTTTCCAAGTGGATGGGACTTGGAGGATGATTATGAAGAAGTTCATATGGGGATTTATTGGAGATAAGTGGGGCAGGCAATCAGTTTATATTGTAAATATCATGATGGATGGAATATCATGATGGCTTGAAAGAATAAGGCTCGGGCTACATTGAGAATGTGTTTGTGTTTCTCTCAACAATACCATTTTGTTGAGGGGTTTCTACACAAGTTCTTTGATGAATGATACCTTTGGAAAGAAAGAAATTGATTCCCATTCCGGTGTAGGTAATAGGGATTTACTGGGCTTGTGAGGTAATTAATCACTGTAATTCTGACTTGCCATTGATGCAAGATTTCAGAAGACGAAAAGAAACGGTGAAAGAGCCACAGCTCAATTCTTGAGCTCCGATACCATCTTAGACTGTAGAGAAACTAGTTTGAAAGAAGAAGTTATTTTTGTATTCATTATTCTGATTGCAATGACAAACGGAATAAACCTATATACTGATTACATCTAAAACATAATAGGTCTAACAGAAAGAGAAAAAGAGTAACTAACTAATTTCTCTTAACCAAGTAACCAACATCAGTTAACCAATAAACTAACTTCAGTTAATCAGCTCATTTATCTCTATCCTTTGTCCTTTATTCCGTGTAATAGCATGTTTCAAAGCAAGTTGGCTTCCTACATTAAACAAGAAATTGATTCTCTGTGATCTAATGAAAATCCAAACATGCTGATAGGATTTCTGCTCAAAACCACCAGATAATGAGAATTTATTTGTATTTTGTGCCCTTTATTGGGGATCAAGTATTAGTGGAGTTACACTGGGCTGGTTTTTACAAAATTTGCTCACATTCTAGTCTAGTCTACTCTGTGTAGGGAATTTTTATGACTCTTTTTCATTGTTGCATATGTTTTTGTAATTTCCCTCCTACATGTGATGATGCTTTTCTGTGTAACATGCTGCTAATTGCTTAATAACAAACAAGGTTGTTTGGCGTTGCAGACAATGCACATGCACAGCCCATAGCTGGTATACCTCTGGAACTGTTAGCACCAGAAGAACAGTCAGAATCTGATTCCCCCTCTGACATTGTTCCGTGTAAAGCTGGGAATCGAAGGTGCCCCAGCCTGGTTTTGGAAGAAGAAGAAGAAAAGTATTCTCCAGCCATGCCCTGTGATATCTGCTGTTCGCAACCTGGTTTTTGCCGCGACTGCTGCTGCCTGCTTTGTGGCCAAGCCGTTGATCCAGCTTATGGTGGCTATAGTTATATCAAATGCCAAAAAAAAATAGGCGGTAACATTTGCGGGCATGCTACTCATCTGGTATGTGCTCTTCGGACTTTCATGGCTGGCACAGTCGGAGAAAGTATTGGATTGGATACTGAGTTCTACTGCAGATGCTGTGATGGGAAGACTGATCTGATTTCTCATGTCAATAAGCTTCTACAGACATGTGAAGCTATTGATGCAGATGATGACAATAAGGAAAAGATTTTAAACCTTTGTGTTTGTCTCTTGCGTGGGTCAAAGAAAGCCATTGCAAAGGAACTTATGAGCCGTATTGAATTGGCCATCTCAAAGGTATGATTAAATGAATTTTACTTTTAGGTGATACAAAAAATGCCTTTCTTCCTTTTCCTTTCTTACACCTTGAACGGTAGCAGTATGACAAATTTGGTAGTTTATTCAGCTTAAACGTGGGACTAATACTGAAGATATCACAAATGTGGATGACAATCGTAAAGATCATTCTGCAGCAGGTAAATAAATATCTTATCTTACATAATAGTCAACTTACTTGCTACTTTCCACTGCTACCTTAGTACTTTTTGTGTGTTATAAAGGTGAAGATCTTTTTGTGGTCTCCTGATGTTAGAACTTCAGAAAGAAAATGGTATTCTTTGTAAATTCAGTTGTCTTGGCACCTCTCTTTGAGTATTGATTATTTTATGTTTATCAACAGGTTCCTCCGACGATGGCAATGCCAAGGAAAGCCATTTTGATGTTGGAATAGGGACAAAATCTTCTGGTCATCTGTCTGATTCCTTAAAACTTGAGGTTGAGGTTGATCAAGTTCTGGAGAATCTTAGAAAGTCGCAGGAGTATGAGTTTAACTTGGCGGAAGAAAGACTCAATGAACACAAGCGTTATTTGCTGACTTTGTATGAGCAACTGGAATCCGAGAAGTCGGAATTATCAAGTCAAGCCCAGTCATCTCGTGATGTCTTGTTTCATGATGCTGTTAGAGAAAGAACAGAACAGATAAGGCGGGAAGTCATGAAATTTGAAGAGATGAAGAAGGTAGCCCGTGGTTTTGGCAGCACATCACAAAGTATTTTAGAGGAACACTTTGGCTTGTAGCCAAATTTCGGCATTTTGAACTGTATTCTTGAAGCCACCGACCGAGTTCTTTTCCTCCTCAAACATAATCATGCGGCATTTGACTCAAGTTCGGAGGTGTTGAACACTCCTTTCTTTTTGAGCATTCTTGAAATCCATATAATATAGTTTATAGCGGATCTTACATAGATTTTGGTTTTAAAAAAAAACATAGATTTTCTTAAAGTGTTTTAAAAAAAATTCTGCTTGAATATTTGCACATGTTGAAGACTTGAAGGTATCTTTTGTTGTTGATCAAATGCCAGGATCTTAGCAACAATTGCATATAGGAACTTCAACTTCCTTTCCTATTTATTTGTCTATCGTCTAGATAGAGATGAAACGAATTTTATAAGATGTTTGATTCAATTTTTAGGAGGGGAAGGAAGGGGAATGGGGGAGACCAAAACCTCTTCTAACACAATTTTGTGTCCCCTCCAAAAGTGTTGGAATGGGAGGAGAAACATTTTGTTGGACTAAAATATCCTTCCGTGGCATGAATGTCTGATTTACTGCAACTGTGCTACAAAAATGTCATTCCGTCACAAATTTATTTTTCTTTTTCATCCAAAGGGGCTGATTCCAGCGACCACGTTAAAGGGTGTCTCTTTCACTGACCCAAAAAATCTTTGCTTCTCCCACTCTTCCATATTTCATGACTACCTCTTTCACAGGCCTTATTGACAAATTCAACAAAACTTGAACATGGAGCGATGGGGGCATTTCCCACAAATATTCATCGCAACCCATCATCTTCTCAGATTGATGCAGTGTTCCATCCCCTCTTTACTGCTTAGTCTTCAATGTTAGTAGTGGGAAGAAGATGATATCACATGGGGCTTCATATGCAAAGAAAAAAAGGGTTAGAAGTAAATTTATTTTAAAATCTCCCCTACCCTTGCGAACCAAATAAAAAATGTGTTATTTTTCCTCCCTTGCGCCCATTAAAATCTCTCCCCCTCCTTTGAACCATACACACACTTATACATTCATAACCACTTTCCTTTCCATGTTTTCATTTTGTCACATTTGGAAAATTTCCCTTCCATGTTTAAGTTAGAAAAGAGCATATATCATTTTCTAAGTGTCTTGAAAATATGAGTAATAATATATCCCTTGGAGATGGCCACACCCACATTCCTCCACTATATATGAAAGGACTTGTGAGCTGTTGAAGCATCTATGCAATGAGTGGGAGCAGTAGGTACTACAATAGTACCCAAAATATTTTCCTAAAGCAAGCCCATATAAAAAAGTGAGTTGGAGAATTCTTGTAATCCTCTTCAGGAAAGAGAGTTTAGATTTTCGTCATATTTGGCGAGAGTTGAGAGATGTTGTAAATCATCCATATACAATGAGATTGATAGAAACACTTGCTCTGTCTTAATGGTTTTTTATCCTACTTCATAGTGGAGATATCTTTTTCGGACTTGATCCCGTTATTTTCCCCTATGATAATGAGAGTTATTCCATGTTAAAATATCTTGGTCTCATTGTTTTACTCTTACTATCTTTATTTTTCTTTATTACCCATCTTAAATTAAATAGAGAAATTGTGGCTATGAGCAAGAAATCTCACATCGAAAAAAGAAAAAAAATATGTTGAAAAACATATAAGTGAAGGGACCTAGACACCAAGAACTTAAAAAATTTGAGTAAACTTAGTGCCTAATCCATTTGTGGTTCATGTCATTCTAAACTAACACTAACATCTCCAAGAGTAAGATTTGGCAGGCAGTCCACTTATAAACGCTTTACAAACAAAAGCATGACTGCTTCATTGGCCTATTAATGTAATAATCATGACTGCTGCCGTTTTCCGGGGGTTATAAACGCCTATTGATTGCTAATGAGGGCTATTAAAAAGGTCTGGCAATTGGTGGAGGCTTAACGCTCAGGGGATCCGATGAGGCTCTTGAAATAGATCTTTCGAGTATTGTGTCGTGACATGACGAATCACAGCCCTTAAAGCCCTTAATGTGTACACTTATTTGGCTTAAAGAGACCCTTAATCACTCGGGGGAATCACAACCCTCCAAGCCCTTAAGCGTAAGCATTTATTGGGCTTAAAGAGACACTTAATCACTCGGGGGGATCACCGCCCTCCAAGCCCTTAAGCGTAACCGCTTATTGGGCTTAAGAAGGCCCTTAATCACTCGGGGAGAATCACGGCTCATAGATTTCTATATTTCTTACATATGCTCCACCTTGTTAACGAGTTTCATATCTTGGGTTTATGTGTTGGGTTGTTTCCTTCGTGTTTTTGGGCTGGTCCATGTCTCTCCACGGGTAGGAGGGAAATCTGAATCATTGCTTGGAAGGTTCATTAAACTAGTAGGTCATTTAATTGCTTTGGCCACTTTCCTCTTCTGATCTCACACGAGTAGGTTTGAAGGCGAAAACTGAACAACGTTCTGTCTCCTCTAGTCTTCTTCTCGAACCCACAACCATGTGGCTTTTAACCACGTGGTGAAAGATTATTTAATTATAATATGTCGATTAGCATTTATCAATTAATTAGAAAATATGTTCTTGAGTTATTAATTCATCAATTATAGGAATTAATATTAATTATTAATGATAGTGTTAGTTAATCGATGGAATTACTATTGGGCTTTTCTGATGAGTAACCCATGATGGGTTGGGCTATTCATGTATGCCCAGTGAGAGTTCCCTACTCTCACCCGATGAGTTATAAACTTGTCTCCCCATTCGACAGTTAACCTAGACACTCTACAAACGCATCAGTAAAGAGAGTAGTTTTTCTCACACCTCTCAAGAACACAAAAGATGGATTCTTCTCCTGTACCAGGTACACAAACATTTATAATTTAATTATATGTTTAAGGATTATTGAACATGCTATGATTTTGTACCTATAGATCAGTTTTATTATGATTATATTCTTATATTTTTCATCACGTGGTCGTGGTTCGATCCCCACCGACGGCCCTAGATGTTCCTCTCTAGTTTCTAGGGTCCGAAGCTCAAAGGATTATCTGTAGCATAAACCCTAAAGGTGTGTTAGAGTGAAGATGTCCTTGTCTTACACAGACTGGGTCCTTTTTCGGGCCTCCCATCTTCCGAGGGGTTTTCCCCATTATTGTATGCATCATTGGCCTATTAATGTAATAATCATGACTACTGCCATTTTCCGGGTGTTATCGACGGCTATTGATTGCTAATGAGTGCCATTAAAAAGGTCTGGTGATTGGTGGAGGCTTAACGCCGAAGGGGTCCGATGAGGCTCTTGAAATAGATCTTTCGGGTATTGTGTCGAGACATGACGAATTATAGCCCTTCAAGCCCTTAAATGTGGGCGCTCATTGGGCTTAAAGAGTCCCTTAATCACCCGGGGGGATCACTAGCCATTGTGAGATTGCATTGGTAATCCTTTAGATAGCTAGGCTTATTTCGAAACTGGGTGAATTGTCTTAAAGAAGAAGGAGCTTCATCATGAGTGGATGTAGATAAAGGAGGTGGAGAAGTATGTGAGGGTGGAGAAGAAATGTTAAGAGAAGGGTCATCATAATGTTGAGTATTATGAGTGACAGTAGGTTGAGATGGAGAAAAGGGAGATGATGTGCTAGTAGATAATGGAAAAATGCTTTCATAGAAGACAGCATTTCTAGAAAGGAAAAATTCATGTGATTGTAGGTAATAGGGATTTACTGGGCTTGTGAGGTAATTAATCACTGTAATTCTGACTTGTCATTGATGCAAGATTTCAGAAGACGAAAAGAAACGGTGTAAGAGCCACAGCTCAATTCTTGAGCTCCGATACCATCTTAGACTGTAGAGAAACTAGTTTGAAAGAAGAAGTTATTTTTGTATTCATTATTCTGATTGCAATGACAAATGGAATAAACCTATATACTATACTGATTACATCTAAAACATAATAGGTCTAACAGAAAGAGAAAAAGAGTAACTAACTAACTTCTCTTAACCAAGTAACCAACATCAGTTAACCAATAAACTAACTTCAGTTAATCAGCTCATTTATCTCTATCCTTTGTCATTTATTCCGTGTAATAGCATGTTTCAAAGCAAGTTGGCTTCCTACATTAAACAAGAAATTGATTCTCTGTGATCTAATGAAAATCCAAACATGCTGATAGGATTTCTGCTCAAAACCACCAGATAATGAGAATTTATTTGTATTTTGTGCCCTTTATTGGGGATCAAGTATTAGTGGAGTTACACTGGGCTGGTTTTTACAAAATTTGCTCACATTCTAGTCTAGTCTACTCTGTGTAGGGAATTTTTATGACTCTTTTTCATTGTTGCATATGTTTTTGCAGTTTCCCTCCTACATGTGATGATCCTTTTTGTGACAAGGTTGTTTGGCGTTGAGGACAATGCACATGCACAGCCCCTAGCTGGTATACCTCTGGAACTGTTAGCACCAGAAGAACAGTCAGAATCTGATTCCCCCTCTGACATTGTTCCGTGTAAAGCTGGGAATCGAAGGTGCCCCAGCCTGGTTTTGGAAGAAGAAGAAGAAAAGTATTCTCCAGCCATGCCCTGTGATATCTGCTGTTCGCAACCTGGTTTTTGCCGCGACTGCTGCTGCCTGCTTTGTGGCCAAGCCGTTGATCCAGCTTATGGTGGCTATAGTTATATCAAATGCCAAAAAAAGATAGGCGGTAACATTTGCGGGCATGCTACTCATCTGGTATGTGCTCTTCGGACTTTCATGGCTGGCACAGTCGGAGAAAGTATTGGATTGGATGCTGAGTTCTACTGCAGATTCTGTGATGGGAAGACTGATCTGATTTCTCATGTCAATAAGCTTCTACAGACATGTGAAGCTATTGATGCAGATGATGACAATAAGGAAAAGATTTTAAACCTTTGTGTTTGTCTCTTGCGTGGGTCAAAGAAAGCCATTGCAAAGGAACTTATGAGCCGTATTGAATTGGCCATCTCAAAGGTATGATTAAATGAATTTTACTTTTAGGTGATACAAAAAATGCCTTTCTTCCTTTTCCTTTCTTACACCTTGAACGGTAGCAGTATGACAAATTTGGTAGTTTATTCAGCTTAAACGTGGGACTAATACTGAAGATATCACAAATGTGGATGACAATCGTAAAGATCATTCTGCAGCAGGTAAATAAATATCTTATCTTACATAATAGTCAACTTCCTTGCTACTTTCCACTGCTACCTTAGTACTTTTTGTGTGTTATAAAGGTGAAGATCTTTTTGTGGTTTCCTGATGTTAGAACTTCAGAAAGAAAATGGTATTCTTTGTAAATTCAGTTGTCTTGGCACCTCTCTTTGAGTATTGAGTATTTTATGCTTATCAACAGGTTCCTCCGACGATGGCAATGCCAAGGAAAGCCATTTTGATGTTGGAATAGGGACAAAATCTTCTGGTCATCTGTCTGATTCCTTAAAACTTGAGGTTGAGGTTGATCAAGTTCTGGAGAATCTTAGAAAGTCGCAGGAGTATGAGTTTAACTTGGCGGAAGAAAGACTCAATGAACACAAGCGTTATTTGCTGACTTTGTATGAGCAACTGGAATTCGAGAAGTCGGAATTATCAAGTCAAGCCCAGTCATCTCGTGATGTCTTGTTTCATGATGCTGTTAGAGAAAGAACAGAACAGATAAGGCGGGAAGTCATGAAATTTGAAGAGATGAAGAAGGTAGCCCGTGGTTTTGGCAGCACATCACCAAGTATTTTAGAGGAACACTTTGGCTTGTAGCCAAATTTCGGCATTTTGAACTGTATTCTTGAAGCCACCGACCGAGCTCTTTTCTTCCTCAAGCATAATCATGCGGCATTTGACTCAAGTTCGGAGGTGTTGAACACTCCTTTCTTTTTCAGCATTCTTGAAATCCATATAATATAGTTTATGGTGAATCTTACATTGATTTTGGTTTACAATAAAAAACATAGATTTTCTTAAAGTGTTTTAAAAAATTCTGGTTGAATATTTGCACATGTTGAAGACTTGAAGGTGTCTTTTGTTGTTGATCAAATGCCAGGATCTTAGCAACAATTGCATATAGGAACTACAACTTCCTTTCCTATTTATTTGTCTAGATAGAGATGAAACGACTTTTACGATGTTTAATTCAATTTTTAGGAGGGGAAGGAAGGGAAATGGAGGAGACCAAAACCTCTTCTAACACAATTTTATGTCCCCTCCAAAAGTGTGGGAATGGAAGGAGAAACATTTTGTTGGACTAAAATATCCTTGCTCGGCATGAATGTCTGTTTTACTACAACTGTGCTAAAAAATGTCAACCCGTCACAAATTTATTTTTCTTTTTCCTCCAAAGGGGCTGATTCCAGCGACCACGTTAAAGGGTGTCTCTTTCACTGACTCAAAAAATCTCTGCTTCTCCCACTCTTCCATATTTCATGACTACCTCTTTCGCAGGCCTTATTGACAAGTTCAACAAAACTTGAACTTGGGGCGGTGGGGGCATTTCCCACAAATATTCATTGCAACCCATCATCTTCTCAGATTGATGCAGTGTTCCATCCCCTCTTTACTGCTTAGTCTTCAATGTTAGTAGTGGGAAGAAGATGATATCACATGGGGCTTCATATGCAAAGAAAAAAAGGGTTAGAAGTAAATTTATTTTAAAATCTCTCCCCTACCCTTGCGAACCAAATAAAAAATGTTATTTTTCCTTCCTTGCGCCTATTCAAATCTCTCCCCCCTCCTTTGAACCATACACACACTTATACATTCATAACCACTTTCCTTTCCATGTTTTTATTTTGTCACATTTGGAAAATTTCCCTTCCATGTTTAAGTTAGAAAAGAGCAGATATCATTTTCTAAGTGTCTTGAAAATATGAGGAGTAATAATATGTCCCTTGGAGATGGCCACATTCCTCCACTATATATGAAAGGACTTGTGAGCTATTGAAGCATCTATGCAATGAGTGGGAGCAGTAGGTACTACAATAGTACCCAAAATATTTTCCTAAAGCAAGCCCATATAAAAAAGTGAGTTGGAGAATTCTTGTAATCCTCTTCAGAAAAGAGAGTTTAGATTTTCGTCATATTTGGCGAGAGTTGAGAGATGTTGTAAATCATCCATATACAATGAGATTGAGAGAAACACTTGCTCTGTCTTGAAGGTTTTTTATCCTACTTCATTGTGGAGATATCTTTTTCGGACTTGATCCCGTTATTTTCCCCTATGATAATGAGAGTTATTCCATGTTAAAATATCTTGGTCTCATTGTTTTACGTCATTCTAAGCTAACATTAACATCTCCAAGAGTAAGGTTTGGCAGGCAGTCCACTTATAAACGCTTTACAAAACAAAAGCATTTTCATCAACTCCTGAAGAGATAGTGACCTTGATCTCCTTCAAGCCATGCATGCCACCGACATTAATTTGATAGGAGTGTGACTAACAAGATGACAAATTTTCGGATTTAGGCCAAGCCCAACCCATTAATGCGGTTATGAGCGTTATGTTGGAGTTTATATGGGAGTTGACAAAAATATAAAATGAAATGTTCACAAGTTTGGAATTGTATTGAAACACACCGAATACAAAGAGCGGATACGAATTGAAAAACAAGAGAATTTAAACATAAAACTGAGGTTATTTCATAATGTTTTCAACCATCATAGACGTCGGTTTATACAATTGAACTACAGTTTACTTAAAGAAAATCGTGGTTATATTAAAGTTACTATAGTTGACTAACTATGGTAGGTCTTAGTAAAAAATAATCGTGGTGAAAGTAATCCAGATTACTTTTATTTGTTTAATATTTTCTTCAAATAAAGATATTCGACATAACTCTTGCCCAACAATAATTATTTTTTGTCTTGATATGCTTGTCTTAGAGCTTTCATTATGTATTTCATAACAATCGTCTTCATTATCTTGGTCCACTAATCCAAGATCATGACAGAACTAGCTATGACTACTTTCGAAGAATTGAAGTCAAGATTGCAATTGATTATTTCACCACAACCCACCGGTGAAAAATAAGAAGCTTCATCGGGCGCCCGTGACAAATGTCTGTAAGATAATGAGGACGATTGTTATAAAACATTTAGTTAAAGCTCCAAGACAAATAGATCAAGACAAAACAGTTGCCACACAAAAGTCATATATACACGATTACGATTTATTCTCACATTCTCATATAAAAAAAAACATATCATAAGAAGAAGAAAATGATTCGTTGATTCAACCTGTGCGAGACTAATGTCATTAGAGTAAGTCTTTAATGGAAATCGAAAAACCTAGTCACCTGAAATAAAATGATAGGTGGATATGCACATCAAGGTGATTTTGATATAGCTTTGGATCTATTTAAAAACATGGCATTGGTTGGCTGTGGTATTCACTAGGTTATGTAACACTTAATTTATGTATTGTCAATTTATCAGCGTGTAGTAGGACCAGAGCAGCGGAGAGAGGCATAAGATGTTTCAATCGATAAGTGTTGAATGCAATTGAACCAGGGTGCACGTGTTGTGGACCTCCCAAGGAGATTTGAGCTTGATCCTGAAGACTCTGGCAATCGTGTAATGCTTTCTAACGGGCATCTACTTGTAAGTAATAATAATTTAAAAACCATGCTTTTGGTATAGTAACCTGTCACGTCTTATAACTAGTGTCCATCGATTTTCTTCCTTCTTTCAATTTTCAGCAGTTGCTAACATATTAAGTTCTTTTATCCTAGAATGTCACTTCCACTGATTCAACATTGTCCTGGCTCTTTTGCTAATGCTTATAGCTACTAAATGCAGATGGGATGAAGCCACTGTCGTCAGAAAGGAGCGCAAGATATTGGTATTAAAAGAGTAGTTGATTTAGTTAGATTGCTGTAAAGAACAGTGTCCATGTTTTCCAAGCAAAGGACAATTCTCATGAACAGAACACAAGGAGATGCAGGAGGTTGGATATGTTCCAGATACTGATTTTTTGCTGTCTGGTTTATAGGACAAAGAAAATGATTCAGAATTTTGGTACCACAGTGAGATGATTGCTCTCCCTCATGGAGTGCCCATACTGATCACAAAATTTCATATCATTTGATATTTTCATAGTGTCATTGAGTTACATCTCGAGAATCATTGGATGAGAAATTATTGTGAGATCACAGTTCATGTTTGGTTCTGCGTCTCGATAAGTACAATCAATTCTACATAAAAGTTAAGGAAATTGTTTATGTCCCCCATGATTTTTGGATGAGTTTCCAAACAATAATCGTTTACAACGCTTTAAGGATGGTTGGTGCTCTTGTATAGACTATAAGAAAACAATGCATTCAAATAGATTATCTTCGTATTTTTATTTTCGCAAACTGCAAAGGTGTAATCATATGGTATGCAAATAACTAAGTCTATTACAATGGCATTGCTCAAATATTTCCAAGCTGACCTTTTTTCTCAAGGGTCATTTCCAGATATTAACATGTTTCATCTAAATAGGTGAATCGAGGAATAATTTTCCATTGGGGAAAGAACTGGAAGAGGTTATGCAGAAATGCTTTTAGCTACCAATAGTTGCTATTCATATTTCCATGAAGCAGAAGTTGGGTCTTAACTAATAGAAGTTGAAGGTAGAAAATAAACAGATTACGATAGCAGAAAAAATTAATACTAGTCTAGACAATACCAGTTTAATCCGCAATAGTTATTGAGGAATGGTGGGGAATCTAGTTTCTAAAAGGCATTAGTGACCTTCCTCAATATCATGAATCCTAAAGTAGCAGCAGCTATCAAGTTTAGCTAAGACTGATAAATTAAGGTTCGTGATAAAACATTAAAACTTATCCAGGTCCTTAGTTTATGCAATTGATATCGGAGCATTCATTTTTCCCTTGAAAGTATTCAATTAAGACCCCACTAAGTTAGGAACCAATTCATACACAACACACCCTTCATAGTTAAGTTCATATCAATCATGTCCATGCACATTACATTATCATATCTAATCAAAGCATATGACAAACCCTTCATAGTAACCTCCACCAAATCATTTTAGTTCCACAAAGGTTAGGTGACCATCTTTTTAGTTTAATCAGATAAAGCATCATCAAAATCATCCCTTCCATCCACAAACCACATTATCTAAGAAAAAAGCCAAAAAGGCAGCCACTTCCATAAGAAAAACTAACTAATCTCATTCACTGTTGTCAAATAGCCGATTTAACGGTGCGATAGCGTTATAGCTTAACGCTATGAGGCTCACTGTTATCTGCTATTTTCTGCTCCGAGGGCCTGGCTTGACATAGCAGATTTTTGGCTTTCCGCTGTTCTCCGTGATCGGAGATTAACAACACCAATCTCATAGCAAGAAGCACAATGATACTAAATAAACTAATTATAATCAAAGAGCAAAATGGAACATAGCAAGTGAACAACACCAGTTAAAACTAACCGTGAAATTTATCATTGCCATGAAGATAGACCATTCTTCTTACCATGTGAATAACAGCAACAATCAAGTTCACAAGGAAAGAAACTAGTTCCAACAACAACAACAACCTAAATCTAATCACATACTAATGCCATGATTTGAAGGCAACAACGATTTAACAAAAGAATCATGATCATCACCATTATCATCACTGTACAAGCACAAGCCTACCACCCATACCTCTATCGCTACCACCATTACCATCAATGTTCTGCAGTTTGGGCACGGTGACGATGAGCTCCCCATCGACGAAGACGGCACTGGCGAGCTCCGGCCGCGTGGATTCCGGCAGGCGAAACCTCCACATATCGAGCTCGAGGTGGTCGAGCGAGAGCTCCACCGACTCCCCGTCCCTCACCACGATCTTCGTGACGCCGGGGTGGATTTCCACCGTGTGGGCCCTCACCTCCCCGATTCCCTCCGTCTCGGCCACGAAGCGAAAGCAGTCAGGGTCCTCCTCGACCGCCACGTCGGCGTCGGAGCGGAACGGGAGCTCCAGGACGCGGCTGAACACGTGAGGGAGCCTCCGCAGCTTCTTGCCGGCGATTCCCAGCGCCTCCGAGGCCACGTGGCTATCCTCGCCGAATTGGATTGTGATGTTGCGCTTCCTCGGCACGGGGTGAACCTTCATGCTGTTGCTCTGGAACGATTGCACCGCAAAGATTAACACTATGATTATCAGAGTTACCTTCCTGATTGAACAGAGAATCATAAAGGAACGATTTTTCTCCTTCTTCTGCTTCTTCTTCTTCTTCTTCAATCTCCCACTTCCCCTTTCTTATTTGGGTGAATTGAGAAAACGAAAACCCTAAACCTAATTTTGTGAATGATCGAGTTTTCTTCACAATCGGAACGAGATATGGTGTGGTGTTTTTTTGCGGTTATCCGTTTTCTCGCAGGAAAATGAGACGAGATTGGGAATAATCGAGACGGATTGTGCAGTGCAGAAAACAAAAGAAAAGGAAATGGTGATAGATTTATATTTGAAGTTACGTGCTTGCCCTTTAGCTTCTTCGAATTTACTGGGCCTATCTCATTCTCCATCATCCAAATTCTAGGAAAATTCTAGATATTGCGTGTTTCATTGGAAATGCCATATTCCCAAATTATGTTGCAATTTATCACAAATTATATTTTTTTTTACTGCATAGTGATTTTGGTTATTAAAAAAGCATGCAAAGATGATTAATTTAAGCCATGACATTGCCTCAAGTGTAGAACTCAATTTAAGCATGCAAAGATGATTAATTTGGTCCAATGTATCATAACTTTTTTTCACTGACTAGTTAATTTAATTCAAAAAGAATGAAAAGATGATTAATTTAAATCACGCAATGACTGAAATATTTAAATACCTCTATAATTTTAAATAAATTTCCAGGTTTTCGAAAGCACAATACAACTCTATCTATTAAACTATAATTTTATTGGCCTATTTATATATTTTAGCTTACTAACTCATCAGTTTATTGGCCTATTTATAAATAAACTTGTTAGTTTAGCTAAAGATCTTATCATGAAACAAACTATTAAATAAATATCATACCAGACTTTTAAATAAGCTAGGTCAGGCCCATAAAAGTCTATCACATATAATATATCAGATTTAGATTTCAAACTTTTATAATAGACCAGACTTATTTATGCAAAGTCTAGTCCAACATATTCCACTTTTAATTATTTGTTGGTCCACCCTGTAACTTTATGTATTTTGTAAGCGTATAAAATTATAGAATTGCATATTTGTAAATTTAATTTATATTATAATTTTTTTGTTGAGCTATGATAGAACCCTACTTATTAACCTATAATTTTGTTGGCCTATTTATATGTTTTAGCTCACTAACCTATAAGCTTATTGACTCGTTTACACACATGTTTGTTAGTCTACTTAAATATTTATCATAAAAAAAACTTTTAAATAAACTATGTGATCAAGCTTTTAAATAGGTCAGATCAAGCCCCAAAGAAGTCTATCACATGTAAGATGTCATGCTTAGACCTCAATCTTTTTTGGTAGGCAACACTTATTTATGTAAAACTCAACCCAACTTAATCGCATGTTGGTCCACCTATAACTTAGATTCACTTATCTTAAATCATTTATAAAAAATAATATATTTTTAGTGGTTGTCTATATCGTTCATGAGGGTAATTTAACTCATTTTAAGTGGACCAATAGAATTTAAGACAAATAAGTAAAGAAAATAATTTATTTTTAGAGATTCTTCAAAAAATGATTTCATATTTTTATAATGAAAAAGTATTTTTTTAATTTAATTTTCATTTTGTAAGAGATTATTTTTGTGAAATTACTCATAATGTTATCTGAAAAAAAAACCTATTTTTCTAAACAGTATTTTTTTTTATCAAAATGTAATCCAAAAAAGTTGCAATAATTGTTTTTTGAAACTAATAAATTGCAATAAATTAATTGGTCTGATGATTGTTTCCTTGCGTTTGACGTTTCTCGCTTTCAATTAAAAATAAAGAAAAAAATCTTTAGAAAATCCAAGATGATGATGATGGATAATGGTATGTATAGTGTCTTCATGTAAAGTTTGTCATTAGGTATCCGCCCGTTTATTAGCATGTTTCTTAAAATATTTAGTATTTAGAGGGGAATCTATGGTGCACCATGCACCAATGGACGAGTATGTGAAATTTTCAATTTATAAAATTACCCTTAATCTTCACTTTGTAAGTATGAAAACGTGTCTATCTTCAACATTTAGTCTTCTCATTCTTAAATTTATAGTCACTGTCCTCACCGCCAACATCATAACCATCATCATTCTTCTACATAAAAAGGGATAAAAAATAAAAAACAACAAATGAACCTAAATCCTATCTTATTATCTCGAAACTGAAACACAACCACTCTCACACTCAAAGCAAAGAGCGATTTATACTAAGTGGTACGTGTGGTAGGGTAGTCATTGTGTTTGTGAGATAGACTAGAAACAAGAGCAATCTTCCACTGTCATATAATAATAATGCAAGCCGAAAAGACGCTCCTTCACAAAAAAATTCACAAGAACACAAAGGGGAAAACTCTAAAAAAACAAAATAAATAAACAAAATCAGTGGCTGAGAAGCTGTGTAATCTTCTCTTTCGCCATTTCATGATTCACCTTTCTTTACTTTAAAATATGGTTTTTTTGTGTGTGTGAGTAAATGTTAATATATGCATTATTACACGAACAGGACTTCCAATCTTACCTCTCTAAATCCATGCTAAGTTCCGAAAATTCACCAATTGCAATGATTGACCTGTATTGAGAGTTGAGACAATGCCTTGGACCTGTACTATGTATGTGTGCAACAGTTTTTACTAGAGCTTGATGAATAAGTTGAAAAGGGCATATAATTATATACATTCTTTTCACGAAGAAGGAATGATAATATTGAAATTTAAAAGATAAATTAGGATGGTCAAATCATATACATCTGAATATCCAGGATTGATAAATCCAAGCTAGAAAAAACACTAGCAGAAGAAAATGGAGCTCCTCACAAGAAATGAGAGCTGGATTTATGCTGATTGAGTAGGAGTAACCATTCAAGTTGGGATCGTAAGCCCATTGTTTGCTATGAACCTATTGTACTGACTATCTTCAAATGCAGCAAACAGCCAGAAAACTTTCTTCACCCTGCCAATAATCCTTGAACTCCAATATTTGAGGAGCTCCAATACTGCTGAATGCAATCGTGTGCCATCAACAATAGAGCTCCTTTGGTATTCAAGAACCCAAGTATTGGGGTCTAATTGCACTACTGAGGCACCCCATTTTGGCTGCACCCATGAAGTGTTAGCCTTTCTAGTCAAATACCCTACTTGTCCACCATTCCACTTTTGATGAAAGAAAAAAAGAGGCAAAGACTTGAAGTTAGTCAACAACTTATAACTTGAAATCAATAGCAAATGAAATAAGAAGATCAAAGTGAAGGATTCAAATTCAATTCACCTCAGTGACTCTTCCTGATAAGATAGTTTGTGTTCGAGAAGAGAACCCGTTTGTCAGCAATCCTGCTGTTTGCAGAGGCCACCCCCAAATTGTTACCTCTTCTATTGCTGATTTGTACAGTGTGCACCTTGAATTCAATAGTAGGCCATCCTATATGCAAGTTTATAGCCACATTTTCATATTGGCAATTGAAGAATATAAAAATGTAATCTTTTTCATAAAAATGTAATCTTTAACGAATCAAGGAGCTTTTTTTAATCAGCAGTAAAATACCTGGTTGATTTCCCATAAGGTATCAGTAAAGCTGCAATTTGAAACTTGCCCAACAACAGCACTTGTCAATTCTCTCTGTAAAAATCTCAACTTTCCATTCAAACCTTGCACCTGGTAGCTTTTCTCAGCAACCCTTTTCACCACATCCGGTGATAAAGAAGGTTGAAAAATCCCAGAAACTACCCAGGAGAAAACAATTTCCGCAGATAAAAGGAGACCCAAACCGATCAGAAACCTTAAGAGATTGATCATACCAGAATATGAAGACCTTCTTTGTGATCCCTTGCTCTGCTTTTTCATTTTGTGGCTGAAATCTGATGATCTAACAATTGATTTGATGACAGGAGTAGTGGTGGTGGGTGAGATCTGGGAAGGCCAATCACTGGATCTTGATGTTGTGGGTGTGGAGAGGATGGAAGCATCGAAGGTGATAGGAGTACAGTGAACATTGGGTCTTGTAACAGAGAACTTGGTGAGGGAGTTATTGTGAATGCTCATGGGCATGAGATCAAGGGTTGCATTGATGCTGTCCAAGCAAATTTCGCAGGTGCAATTGGCATCTTTCTTGCAACCTGGGTAGTAGCAGCTGTTGTCGCGGTTGTCTCCTTCAGTGGATGTGGATTTTGATTGCAGAAAGACGCTTCTCGATTTCATGGCTTCTTGCTTCTTCTTCAGAGATTGTTGTTTCTGCAAACTCCAGTTTTGTGCTTCCTTGTTCTGCTTCGTTTGCGAGTTTGTTGAAGCTTTCGCCTTTGAATTTTGTATCACAACGGTCATATCTGCTCTTGTTCTCCTTTGTTTTCTCATGTACTAAGTAAGTGTTTCAAAAATTTCACTAGAATTTATTTTCAAAAATCATAAGAAATTTTAAAACACAATTTATTTGAAATTTTAAAATAAGTTTTTTACATTGATTAGTTTTAAGAAAGGGATTATCAATAGATTGGTCCATGTGTTTGGGTCACCGTCTGAGTTAGGTCCCTCGCCGAAAAAATCTTAGGAGATGGTCTCTCTGTTTGCAAACTGTCTGAAATAGGTCCTCGCCGGAGCCCGGAGCTCCAGCGAGAGTGCTGAGTGGCAAGTCAATGCTGACGTGGTCTTATCCACGTCATTTTTAATTAAATTTTAATGACAAATGTATAATTAATAAATAAATTTAATTAATTAAAAAAACAATTAAAAATTAAAAAAAATCTTAATCCTCACCATTTCCAGATTTTTTCCAGAAAATCAAATTTGGGTTCCATTTCCAGAAAATCAAAATTACAAAAATCAAATCTTAATCCTCACCATTTCCATATTTTTTCCAGAAAATCAAATCTGGGTTCCATCTCCAGAAAATCAAAATTACAAAAATCAAATCTTAATCCTCTTCAACCTCAACCCACGCCCACCCTTCCATTTCCTGCTTCTTCACCCTCGCCCCACAGCCACCCCACTCCTCCGCCACCACTGCCCCTTCCATACCCACACCTTCTCACTTCACCCTCTCCTCCCTCTGGTCTGAATTAGAGAGAGGTTCAGAACTGAAACGAGAGAGTTGCTACTCACTCGAATCTGGAATGAAAGGAAGAAGAAGAGGCAAAATCATTCAGCCTCAACAACCAGCACAAACCCAGATCTGAGAGATAGAAATAGGTCCTCCTCTCTGCTTACTCCAACTCGTCTTCGCTGCTGCTCCTCCTGATGCATCGACAGCTTCGGCTTCTGTGGCGGCGGATGAAGACGAGGAGGATGATGATGATTCAGTTAAACCCCAAAACGACGCGTTCGTGATGAAGGCGTGGAAGGAGGATTTTCGCACTGGAGGTTGTGGTGCTTGTGGTTCTGCCGATGCAGGTTGTGGGTCTTCCGATCTCCAAACACACACGAAGGTGAAGGGCGAAGGGCGATTGGGTTGGGAAGGGGAAGTCGATGGGGAGGGTGAGGAGGAGGAGATGAAGAACGTGTGAAGACTAGGGCGAAGGAGATGAAGAAGACACGGTGAAGGTGTTCTGATTTGAAGAATTGGAGAATTAGGGATTAAGGGGGCAATTTTGTAATTGCCTTAAATTAATTAGTTTTCCTTTTATTATTTTCAGACCTGTAATTTGTTTTTTTTTTAATTCCACGTACGCTTCATTTAATTAGTCAGCATGCCACATAAGCATTCGCCGGAGCTCCGGGCTCCGGTGAGGACCTATTTCAGACAGTTTGCAAACAGAGGGACCATCTCCTAAGATTTTTCCGGCGAGGGACCTACATCAGACGGTGACCCAAACACAGGAACCGTTTTATTGATAATCCCTTTAAGAAAAGTTGAAACTAATAAAAGTTTATTCATTCCTTGAAAAAATATTTCAAAATCAGTCATTTTCTCTTCCTTTTTGTTCTCCTTTGTTTACTCATTTTTGTAAATATATATATTAGACACTTAGACACACAAAATTTTAGCAACTGCTTAGAGCATCCATCATCTTAATTTTATATGAGTTGTTTAATATTATTTACGTGGTTCTAAAATATTAAATAATATTTAAATAATTCATAAGAGATTGCTAGTTCTCATTTTTTTTTTCATAAGCAACCCTCATATATTTAATCTTTTATTTTTAGAGAATACATCGTTAATGCATGAGAGAAAAAAATAATATTTTAATCATAAGATATGGTTGATTTTAGAAGCACCAAACTTTATTTTTAAACTCTTTGAAGTGTCAACTAGACTTGGATCAATGGTAAAAAAAAATGTATGGTTGAACAGTGATAAGATACTCCTAAGATATTTCCATTGTCGATGCTTTTAGATATAAACTAAAGTTGTCAATATGGATAACCCACTGCTCTAACCCAATCGATTTTCAACTCAACCCGTGACAGACCAGCTCATATGCACCGGGCTGAACCGTATTATAAACCCATAAATATTTTGTAATATATGATTTATAAGAATAAACGATTCATTCAAATATTCAATGGTCAATAATAAACGTCAATTTTTTTAATTTAAAAATATTTGATAGAAAAACTAGTTTAAAACAGATTTTAGCCGAAATAAGTGCAATTTTTTTTTGATAATGATAACATCTAAAGCATGTAAATCACCAACAAGGTCAAATACCAAAAAAGAAGCATGTGAACTAACTATCGGGTGAATGATTTAAACCTTTTTTTTTTTGCAAGAACAAAAGGAACAAAAGGAAAAGAGCAAACAAAAGAAAAAAGGGGCTCCACTGGCATCCGCAAGAGCCCCAAACCCTCAAGAGGTTTAAAAATAGTAACAAAAGGACTAAAAATGGTTTCTAAAACCGTGAGTATTTTCATCTAAATATATCTGGCTACGGACTAAAAATCTTTATTTTGTTTAATAGCTATGCATTGATAATATTAAAAAAAAACTCACATTGAATTCTATCGTCTTACCACATCGTAATGAAAATAAAATAAAATAAAAAAGTGGAACCGATAATATTTTTCTTAAGGAAAAACCGATAGACTTAATTGAATGTTTATGTAAAATTATTTATCCCATTAGTACATACAGCATACTGTTTAATTTTTTTGAAAATTAAAACCTAACAAATTATATTTTTCTTATAAAAATTAGTATACTGTGAAAGAAAAGAGTAATATTATTTGTTCCAATAAATTATAAATACACATTTTTTTACAGTAAAATGTAACTTCATTACAAATTTAATGGAAGAATATTCGAGCGAATCCAATAATGGAAACAAATAGGATAATCTTCGGACCAAAATGGATTAGAAGCAAAATATTTGACTAAGTATGACGTTAAGTTAAAATAAAACTTTGACATCCCATTTATAAATCAGAAATGAAGTTAAATTCCAATGTTTTTAGGTAAGTATGAATGGGTAAAAGTTAGCTAGGTACAATTTTATAGTGTATTTCAATTATAACATGACACATATATTAAAAAACGTAAAATTGAGAGAACTTGTTAGAGTAATAAATACTAAAAAAGTGGGTAGATAAATCCTTTATCGGGCAACAAGAAAAACATTACCTGTTGTACTATTTTTTTTACCAAGGTATCCCCACAGCTGATTGCTGTGAGACTAATCTTTCGCCCCACGGTCAACGCATAAAGCGATAGGGGGCTGGCCAATGAATTTTTTCCATTACCTGTTGTACTATAACAACTCCCTTTGTTTCATTGTTTTGTTGTTTTATAAAACTAACACATTTTTTCAAAGTTTTACCATTTATACCATCATTTAATAAATTTTATTTCACTTATCACTTTTTATATTAATGGTTGCACATGGTACTAGTAAAGCTAAATATGAGTATTTTAATAAAATTGTACTTTCAATAATTGTTATCTTATTTTTTTTACCAGAACCTTAAACAGTAATTCTTGTGGAATGAAAGGACTAATTTTTATCTAATATAAATTTTAATTTATTAAAGACAACTCCATTCCATTATTATTTGTTCAATAAAGATTGGTGTGCACTTAATAATTGTAGATTATAAGAGATATAAGAAAATATAATAGATAAGTAATAGATGTAATATATGATGTATGTGACCTAATAGAAAAAAATAGTGTATAAAGATGTATGCACTATTTGGTGGTGACGTATCATTACTATTTTGTTTTTTTCCCTATTCTAATCCATATCGGATTTGGATAAAATTTGAAGAATATACTAAAGTATGAGTAGCCTTATTGGCCTGTATTTTCCAATGATGTCAAAACCGAACCGGACCGGCCTGTTCGACTGGAAAAACCGGGAACTGATGGTCAGGCCGGTCCGGTTGGGGCCTAAAACCGTAGAACATTCGAACCGGTAAAAAACCGGTAAAACCGGGTAAGACCCGGTAAAAACCGGGACCAATCCGATTTACCCGGTTTATATAAAATTACGTTGTTTTTTTTATTACAAAACTACGTCATTTTGGTACATTAAGTAAAAAAAAAAGGGTTAAAAACAGAAACACCCTAAGTCACACACAGTAAAACACTGAAGACTAAATTCCAACGCCCTCTTCTCTGTTTCCCGCGGCTGCTTCCTCGCAGGCCACCGTCGCCGTTCCGCCACCTTCGCACGCCGTCCCCGTCGAACGCCGCCCTTTTCTCCGTCGCACGCCACCCTCTGCTCACAGCCTTCTTCTTCCTCTGTTGCACGTTGCCCCTGCTCTCCTCGCAGGTCACGCTCTGTTCCGACTTCCGTCGCATCTCCCCTACTCTGTCGCACGTTGCCCCTGTTCTCCATCGCCCCTGCTCTCCTCGAAGGCCACCCTCTGCTCCGTCGCCGCGTTCTGTTCCATCACCCCTGCTCTCCTCGCGGTGCAAATGCCGGCATATCACAATTTCAAGGCGTCGATTTCAACCTCAATGACTTTGGTGCCTATGATGATTAGCGATGATGATTTTAATTCTACTTGTACTTGATAATGAATATTGTGTTTTTTTGTGTGGTATGGGTTGTTTTTTTTGGTAATGTACTTGGTTAGAACTTAGAACTTATGTGGTGGAATTTGCTTAATTTTGAAGGTGAAAATTTTAATGTTATGTGTAATTTTTATTTTATGTATATAATTAATTAATTAAAAATATTATTTAATTACTATCGGTTCGACCACAATTCAACCTCGGTTGAACCATAAAAACCGTGAATCAGTAGCTGGAACGGTTCGATGTCCGGTTCGGTTCTGCTTGGTATTCTATAGAATGGAACGGTGATGCTATTTTTTTTTGATTCAATGAATGGAATAGTGATGGTAGGATGTGACAATTCCAGCATTCCATCAAGTGGACCAATTACTAACAAAAAGTTATCTAGTGGATCAAAATATTATCTGTTTGGGCCTGGCCTTTTTCTTACACAATCAACGCGCCTTCCTTTATCATGTTTGGGAGTGTATAATAAGAAAGGAAAATGAAAGGCAAGATTGTTAGTTGTATTGGGCTGAGTTGTTTGGGGGCCCGTTTAGCTGTGGGTTTGTATTTTGTAATAGGATTAGTTTTCTGTTGTGTGTATTTGTATAAGTATTTTTACAATCTACTACTATATCTACTAATTGTGATTCCTCAATCTCAAACCTCAGCAACTCTTAAAAAAAAGATTCTCTTATATGTCGACACGTGTCACTTTATCAACCCAACAATTTCTCCATCTATCAAATCAAATTTCCGAATTTAAATCATGATTTGCGATAATTAAGGAATTCAAATAATTATTTATTAAAAATTTAAATCATGTAATTTATCTACTACTGTATCTATTAATTGTGAGTCATCAATCTCAAACCTCAGCAACTCTTAAAAAAAAGACTCTCTTATATGTCGACACGTGTCACTTTATCAACCCAACAATTTCTCACTCTATCAAATCAAATTATTTCCTAATGTGAAAAAAGAAGTCACTTTATTAGCCTATGTGTCATAAAATTATTTCCTATTTATTGAAAAATATTTTAACTTTTAGATATTCTTCTTATTTCTTTATTTATATTGCTTCCTTAATTTATTTTGTATTGATCTAACCTCACAAATTTTTAAAACAAAAGAAGTCAATAATATTAAAATATAATTAAATATCTACTACTGTATCTATTAATTGTGAGTCATCAATCTCAAACCTCAGCAACTCTTAAAAAAAAGACTCTCTTATATGTCGACACGTGTCACTTTATCAACCCAACAATTTCTCACTCTATCAAATCAAATTATTTCCTAATGTGAAAAAAGAAGTCACTTTATTAGCCTATGTGTCATAAAATTATTTCCTATTTATTGAAAAATATTTTAACTTTTAGATATTCTTCTTATTTCTTTATTTATATTGCTTCCTTAATTTATTTTGTATTGATCTAACCTCACAAATTTTTAAAACAAAAGAAGTCAATAATATTAAAATATAATTAAATATAATAAATTTTTAAAAGAAACAAATACCCCATAATTTTGTCTACGCTTACTCCTTCCAAACGTGTTGATGATGACACTGCATCCTTAACTTCAAACGACCATAAAATTTTTATTTCTTATCAGTCTTATATTAACTTTCTTTATTATGAAAAAATAACTTTTGAACTATGGTTAAAACGTGTTGAGATAGAGAAGTGAAATAAGATCTTCACAAGCTTCCTCAACTAAAGAATTAAAATGTGTCAAGATAGAGAAGTGAAATAAGATCTTCATTGTGTTAAGACTATTGCTACATAAGTATTTGTTGGATGTTTTTCTATTTCTGCTATCAAAACTTAATTACGTTGTTTGATTTTGGTATGACATAAACTTTAGATGAACAATTTTAATATTAGTCATTGTGTCTACTTTGGTTTTATCAATTGAGGACTTCAATATATCATGTGATCTTACGCGTGTTTAAAAATGTTGACATATGTCATATATTTATTAGCTTTACAACATCAACTAAAAAAATATTGCAAATTAAATATTAAAAACACCCGTGCATTGCACGGATTACTTACTAGTTGATGAATAACACTGACGAAAATCACTTTCAGAATCACTTCTCTATCTGATTCAGTCTTACAAAGATGAAACTGTTGTTCACATGTGAACAAACATTTATTGTATAATCTAAGGCTGAGTTAGTTTTTCTGTTCCAAGTTCTAACTGGTTTCTTATGATTCACCGTGCCAGCAATTTCTTTTTAAAATATTTTTCCTAATTTTTAAACAGAAAATAGTTGATGCATTATTAGTGTAATTTTTTTTTACATATATACCTGATTGATTTCCGCCACATTAGAAGTTTATTTTGTTTTTAATTAAAAATAAAAAATATAACTATTTGATCCTATGCGACATATAATTAAAATATCAGTGTAAAACATAATTACAGTTCGATGCATATCTATTAATCTCAATTTTTTAATACTACAAATGAAAATATTAATCATTCATCAAATCTCATATTATAGAGAGATTTTATTTTTCAGCAATGTTTTCTAGTTCTAACATAAGCTTTGTCAGATTGTTTTACCATTAGCAGCCTATGGTTTTATTTGATTTCATTTCATTTGATCTCTCTTTCTCTTTCTGCTAATCTATAATGCACGGACACGGTCACCGCGACACGGTTAACATCCAAAAGTAGGACACGGGTACACAACATATATATATATATATATTAAAAACTAAAAAATGTATAAGAAAAATGGGCTTATATATTATTGAGCTTTTGGACCAAAAGAAAAGATAATGGGCTTGGACCCAACTCTAATCACCTTCCAACTTATCTGAACATAAAAAAACTTTCTTTTCCTCTTTCAATCTGGTACTGTTGGAGAAAGAGAGAGGGAGAGTGATCGAGAAACAAAGAGAGAGACGATGATGAGGGTGAGATCGAGATAGAGAGAGAGAGATGGCACGACGGCTCCAGCGTTGGAGTCTCGGCACAATGCGACAACTTGGAGTGGTGCGCGAGACGCAGCGTGGTGGCGCGAGAAGCGAGGCGGCCAGCGTAGGCACGACGCGAGGGATGCGATGATGGGCGTTGGGGCTCGATCCGCAATGGTAGTGCGGTGACTGGCGTGGTGGCAGTGTGCGAGGAGCGTGGTAGCCGGCGCTGGGGTTGAAAGCCAAGGCTAGGGTATATTTGTTGGGGTTTGGTTGTCTTTGGATTTTGTTCTTTCTTTCTTTCATCTCTTTCTGGTTGTGGGTTAGAATTGGGGGTTGATTCTATGGTGGTTTGAGGTAGTTGGTGATGGCAGAGTGGGGTTTGTGATGCTGGTGTTGTTAAGGTTCAGGTTTGGGGGTCTTGGTTTGATGCGTGTTGACGCCGCGTCGGAGCCGTGTCAAAGGTGATTTTTTTTTTGTTAGACACGGATTTTGGCGTGTCGGGTGCGCGTGGCACACGCGTCACCTGTCCGCCGCGAGTCCGACACGGACACGGACACGGAGCCAAAAAAGGCCGTGCATCAGAGCTGCTAATCAAAAGATGGTGTGTAGGTAAACTTGTTGTTAGTAAGTTAACAATATTTAAACATCAAGATGAAAGAGACACGGACAAAGGGATAAGGGATTAAGAATATTGCGCTTGGGATCAGCTTGGGGGAAAAAGAAAAAGATAAGAAAGCAGAAGAAAATACCCTTAATCTGAAACTACACTCCCTCTGTACATGACAAGAAGAAAAAGCTTAGCCTAAAAAGGCTAAAAGAAGAAATTTTTATTCCAACAAAAACATCCTCTGCCTCCCATGCATCCTCCTCTGTTTTCTCATCAGTACAATGAGAAAGATGAAGAATCTCCAACCTGAGAAGTGCTGGTTGACCTTGAATACTTCTTAGATGAACTTGGAGATGATGATGATGATGATGTTGATAAGTCCCCTGATCTTCTCCTTAGCATCTGCCTCATACCTTCTGCAACTCGAACTGCAGGGTTGGCTTTGAACTTGCGGCAGAATGACATGTGAGCTTTCACAGCTTCATCCATGGCCCATGGCTTTTTCCCTCCACTCATCACTTCATCTCTCACAGCTTCTGAGCACAACCCACATAACCATTTCCCTTCAAATTTGGCCTTCACATCGCTGATGTAGTCCTGGGTGCAATCCTCTCTCAACCCACAACACTCACACTTGGCTGATTCAATCTCCATTGATCGATCTCTTTATAACTGATCTCAAACCTTCAAGGAAAGGGAAAGGAAGCTTTTTAATGATGAGAATCTTTCTCCTTGAATCGTGTGAAACGGTGAGTTAATGGATGGTTTTTCCTTTGGTTGGATTAGGCCACACCACAATGATTGAGGAGGTGGTCTTGTGTGCTTACTTTTTTGTTGCTCTGTTTTTCTCACTTGGGATTGTTGATTCAAGAACTAGGAGGTGTGTGGTGTTCAATGAGGGGGTTTTATGGTGTTTAAGGTGAGAGAGAATGAGAATTTAAGAAGGGAGTAATGCCATAATTTCCTCCATGTTCTGAGGGACATGGGCAGTGGAAAATGGACAAGGGTGGTCGGAGGGACCTTTGATATGGCCCTTTCTTGCATTTAATACAGGTTTTGATGGAAACTCTTTCATCCTCTCTCACGTTGAATTTTGTCAAGATTTTAGCATAGTGCTCCGACAAGTGTATTAATCTCGTAACTACGGCCGTTCGGTTGTGAGGATACTTTAGTAAAAAAATTATGTTTATCTCTATTTTTATATATAATAAATAGGTGGAAATAAGTAAAACCTTTTAAGTATTTATGTGGAGAAATAAATGCAATATTTCACTTAAAATTATCATATAGTAACACCTAACACTAGGGAATCCTAATATGACTTTGATACATGTACACCAATTTTCTCTCATGTTCAATTTTTCTTCATATTCTATCTTGTATTTGTATTTGCACTACTCATAATAATTTTTTTTTTCTGATTCCTATCTCTTCTATTCATCTTTATCTCAGTGGGCTCAGTTCAAAAAAATAATAATCTTTATCTCAGCGGGTGTATGTGAAATTGAGGTGTTGAAAATATTTTCATAATACTTTTTAAAAATGTTATTTTCACACTTTATATCAAACTACATCAATGGAAATATAGAAAAAAAAAATAGAAATAATAAATATAATGTGCAACGTGATAGAAAAATGAGATAAAAAAAGTGAAAATAAAATATAAAAAAATAGAGTGTAAATAATTCTATTTAAGGGAGAGTGTAAATAAATAACAACCCAATATTTATATATATAACAACCCAATACTTTCTTTTTTTTGAAAGAAACAACCCAATACTTTAATCCTAGCCCCATGTGTGAAACTACCAAAAAACGTAAAATAAGTGGGGAAAGGTGATGGGGGCCGTTAATAGTTAATATAATATGTGTATATTATAATCTTTTATTGCATTTCTCTTTTACGAATTTTATAGTCTCATCACTTTTGGCTTTTGTCCCGAGTCGTCTCATTCATTCACAATTTTATACTACTGGACACAAATTTTATTTTAAGTGGCTTTTTCTTTCTACTACTTATTAATAATAATTATCCTAAGAGACAGATATGCTAAACTTTGATTTTAGAATAGAGGAAAATGAGTAGATCATAAACAATTCTAGTTAATCATATTGCGACAGAAGCACAAGTATATTTGGACAAAATAATAATAAATATACGAACTAACTAAGTTTGCTTATTCTTTAGACAAAAGCACAAGTACTACCTTTTCTTTTTAAGACATAAAAGACACATTATTGCCACTTTGTCACAAATAAAAGTAGATCATGGTAGCATCTCTTTAGGAGAAAGCAATACAATACAAGTCAGCAAGTTTTTGTTAATACTGCTAGATAGTGATTATTAGACGGAAAGGCAAAACTTGAAAAATGTTTAATCTAAAAGGTCCTCAATTCAATTCAAACAGTGAAACCATGAGACCAAGCAAGATAAAAAATAATCTAACATAGCATTCTGGTCCAAAGATGAACATGCCTATTTCATTTCCTATTCTGCCTCTTGTAGCATGAGGTACTAATTACATAATAAAGTCAGTACAAAATTATTCTATTTCTAACTCCCTAATTATAGTCTTCATCACAGGGTCCTTAATTCAATGAGTAATTTTCTCTACTGTTTTTCCTTAACTTAATGATTGATTTATGTTATAGTTTTCTGATAGGTCAGTTAACACATCACCAAATATGGGTCCGCCGACTGAGGTAGGAACACAACACACATAATGTTTTATTTCCAACAAAACAACATTCCTTGGAATTTCATTTTTAGGAAACTGATTTATGGCAAAACATGTGAAACATATTTAGTTATCACTCAAATTTTCCTAAGAAAAAGGTGTTATGCTTGTGAAAGAAGGCATGTGAATCACCCAATGGTAAAAGAAAGAATGTTGTTTTTGATCTTCCTTAAACATGGATACGACCATGTATATTTGTTCTTTCTTTTGTTACAGAAGTAAGGGAAAGAAACACAGACTCATCTCATCACATGGCAAGGTAGGCTAGGCTTGCCAACTTGATATTGATTAGCTTAATTTCATAAACGTTGTGTTGTGTTGTGTGCATTAATGATTTTTCCCATAATGGTCCTGTGATGCTTCATGCGCAGTAGCTTTTGCTTAGCAAGGTTCGGTCGTAATCATAACTGAAATGAAAAACTTTATTAGGTTCCCCCTAGGCTTTGCTGTATCAATTATAGTTTATCAAATGGATATCAACTTTTTACCATGTTTCTGCACCGTCCTTACCTCAATGCATCCATGCTTGATTGGAAATCCGATTCTAATATCAAAATCAATTTTAAGAAAAAAACTAATGCGAATAGCTTTTAGTGCCGGAAGTGGATAAAAACTGCTATGCCTATTTACCTTATTAATAATGATATATGCATACAAAAATGAGCGACATTCTACTCTTACATATGTCAAAAATATGTTCACAAATTTTTGTATATGAACTCTCAAGATAACTGCCCTCTTAAAGGTTGTGCATGGACCGACAACCTCAATTTATATTTTTATTTCTTTTAAAAAAAATCTCTTCCAAAAAGTGTCTCAATATAATATAAGAATGAAAATAATTGGATATAAATGTTTATTTACTTTAACAACAAAATTATATTTTTATTATATCACTTTAAAATTATTTGAAAGAAGAAGGAATGCGACGAATGACAAATTGACCTGACTGCACTTTGTCAGATTAATTGCAATAATACAATTACTCGGTTCTATCTTGCTCAGTACTGCAGGAATTTTAGCAACTGGTATCAAGTTATTCAGTGACTGATCCAGGAATTTAAATGTGTGGAGCAACACACATTTGCATATATGACATAAAAAATATAACACATTACTATTAATAATGAATGTATTCCATAACAATTTTCTACATGATTTTCTATCTTAAAATAATGGGGTTGTCTAAATAACCATAGACAAAGTTTGAGTTAAATCACCCTAGACTTAGATGAACCAATGATATTTAAGATAAGTGAAATTTCTAGCTCATTTATCTTAAATATCATTGGTCAACCTTGGACTATGGTGATTTAAGTTAATCTTTTCCTATGGTCTTTTAGACAACACCTTAAATAATTTTTATCAAATCTTATCAATTTTTATTTTAATATCATAAACAAATTTAATTAGGGTATAATATTCTATCACACTGAACACACACTTACACTAAAAGACATAAATGAGAGATGTGATATTAAAATAAGAAAGATAAAAAAAGAAAGTGAGTGGAAATAAGATAAAATAAAAGGGCGTTGCTCCGGTATCCTCTTAAAATGGGAAGGTTCTCCAATTCATTATTTAGAGTATAAAAAAATAAATTGCAAATTATAAAAGTTTATAAATAAATCATGAAAAATTAAGTTTAGAGGGTATGAAACCCCTTCATTTTTAAAGGAGTACCAAAAAATTGCTTTAAATAAAATGCGATTGTAAATAAATCAAAACTAAAAATTTATATATAAGTTATGAATAGTCATTTAATTTTCTTTTTCTACGCGATTTCAACCTTGTTTTTATGATGTTCATATTAGAGAAAGATTCTTCTATATTTTTTTAAATATCACTAATTATATGACATTTTAAACTAAAAGGATTATTTGATGTATAAAATAAATAAGTAAAAATGTGGAAAAGAATATTAGTTACGTTTATTAACAAATGAAACAATTAATATCATTACGGTACTTACACATTTCATTTTTTTTATAGGCACTCACATATTACATATATGTTATATGTAAAGGATAATAGAAAAACTTTGTGGGGCATAATATTATACTTCACACATAATTAAATATTATGTATAAAAGAGGAAAATTCTTGTGGGGGCAAATGCTCCCATGGTGATGTAAGTAGATCCGTCCCTAAGTTATCAACCTGTAAAATTGATCTTCAGCGATGTCATGATACAAAATCTACCCCACTAAACAACTTTAATTTGCACCTCTTCAATTTCATTCATTGATCTCCACTTGCATATATGACATAATTCTGACCATATCATAGCATCATTGAAAATGAAGGAACAATTATTATAGACTACTAGGTTTGATCCCCAAAATTTTAATCTTTAATTTGTTTGCGATAGAGGGTAGCTTTCCCTCTTTCCTTTAACGTTTCTTTCACCAACAATGTTTCATCTAGTAATGTTGATTGATCGATTTCATAAGCAAATAGACATGGAGCATGGACTTCTCATAATTCAGACGCGTGGAAAATCACGATTGGTCTGTCATTGATCACAAGCTAACCTTGAATTTATTTTTCTGTTAAAGAAAAGCAAGTCAAAGTCAGAGTTGGTTTATACACATTGGAAGGCGCACATAAGGAAACAAAACATAGAACGTGCATGTTCTGTTAAAAGTTTGAAGCCCCCCCAACCCTCCACTTTTACAAAGTTTGGATTTGATATTCTTCTCTTGCTCTTAATTGCTAAATCTTTACAAGATTTCTTGTCCTATAACGGTAGCTATGCCTTTAGCATGATCGCCTTCACATTGAAATGAAACTGATAGTGAAGGGAGGAGGGAGGAGTCCTCTTCCATAGGGACAAGTAATCTGATTTGAAGGGGAGGATCATTAAGCCACAAAAATAAAGTTAGTTAGGTTAATGACAAGAGAAGAATCATAATTGTGCAGGCTTACTTGTCAACAATAATTGCACATATTAGGTAATAGTTTGACTCCCACTTTTGTTAGTAATCAAAGCCTAAAATCATGTTAGTTTAGTTGATAATGACGAATCACTTTCTCTAAGAAGGTTTTGTGCCGATTCCTGTTACCCATGTAAATGTTGTATTAATCGACGATTTATAAGTACTTTTATAATTGACTGAGAGGTGTGTCTCCCAAATTTAGAATCCCCAAATTTGGGCTAAAGGAGGAGTTATACTTCAAATTCATGAAGCTAACGCTAAGGACTTAGAGAGCTACATTCCCTTGAGCTTGAACCCCAAACCTGGATTAAAGGAGGAGTTAGACTTCAAGTCTATTAAGCTAAACGCTTGAGATTTGGAGGGTTTGTATTTAATTATGACATTACTATCTTCACATAATGGTGTAAAACACACGGTGTGATCGATGTCCAATAACAAAACACTGTTGCAATCACTCCTGCTCATGCATCCTAGCCTTCTTGCACTGTTGCACACATAATAAATGGTGTTGTTAGAAGTAAAATCATTCAAGAATCATCACTGAATACGTTGCGTATTGGGATAACTGGTAATTAATGGACAAAAGACAAATCATGGATTAGTTAACAATGAACCCTGTATCGAGATGTGCTCTGTTTCAAGCTGAAAACAGAGACACATGATACAAAGGACCATGCATGAGAATAAACTGTACTATACTGTTTACTTATACTTGCGTAATTGTGATAGGAGTAGGAGTGTTTGGTTTTATTTGTTGAGGACCATCATCAAGTCGAAGAAACAAGCATTCTCCATTCTGGTGATACATACTGTACAATCTTATAGGTCCACAGACAAATTGAGGCTGTAAAACTACAAAGAAGGGGTATATCTTGTCTGTTAGGTGTGATGCAATTACAATGACCACAAAATGGTGTGTCTAGAAATGTTTGGGAGTCACTAGCTAGGCCAGATTAAACAAACATTTTGATAAATAAGACTCATGGTTTCCTTGTAATTATACAGAATTTGAAAACAAAAAAAACATTTGATAGAAATTGATTCTTAACTGAAATTTCATTTCTGTAATAAATTTAATGATTAAATTTTTGAGAAAAATAATATCCAGTTTGATAGACCATTATTTATGGCATGAAGAAGTAAAATTGGATTCTGGACAGTTTTGGTAAACGATAGACCGAGTAGACAAAACATGCTCGATCCGGAGAAGCATGAAAGCCAAAATCCACCATATGAGGTACAACAACAAGGCTTCGTCACCAAGGCTTCTTAACTAGAAGCCTTGGTCACGACTGACCGTGTATTTGTTCTAGTAAAGTTTTTGCGGCCAGGCACATGCCACATTTATCTTAATAGCATAGCAGTACTCGTTTCCGAAATATAAGCTGATTTTTTATTATGTTTTTTTGTTTGTTTGCATTGCTTGTAGTTGTTGTCCTATACAATGAAACAGAAACTACGTGAATCTGAGCCATCAAGCAAAAAGGAAAAGTGAAAACAAGAAAGAATCTAACCCTTAAGCCTCTTTTAAGGGACGTTATATCCGGGTTGTACTGAAATTTTTATGTTGAGGTAATGCGTTTAATTTACATAAAATTTGGAGGAAAAATAAACTATCACTGCAATGTTTAAAACCCCTAGTGGTATAATCTCTGTTTTCAATGTTGATATTCAATTCTCTTCTTTTCTATATGTGCTCAAGTCTAGCTAACCTAGTCCATTGGCTAAGTTGTGATCGAAATTTGATCAAGAGATAAGTCTCATAAATTCAATGCCTTCAGATTTTGCGTACAAATGTGATATTAGTGTTTTAATAGTCTTCATTATTAATCCAATGTGGTACTCATGCCCTACTCACTAGCCAACAATATTAATAATCACATGCTATAACCCATTAACCCTGTTTCATGTTAAATAGAATTTAGATTTACCCCATGAATTATATTGTACATAGATATTCTAGCTATTAGTTCTCATTGACTTTCTTCTGCATAATTTTCCTAGATATGCTCAAGCTCGATGCCCATATTTCAGACTTCGTGAGTCAATGATTTCTCACATGCAGGCCTTGTTTGGAGGTATGCTTAAAGTATTTGTCAGGACCATAGCCTCTGTTCAAAAATTTAAATCCCTTCACATGGCAACCCACATGGCACTTCATTTCCCAACGTGGATTCTTTTCTCTCTTCCTACCCAACCACTCCTCAATTCCATTTTTGTTATCAATCATTTAGCACTTGATAACCTACTTTTTTATCTTAATATTATCTTAGGACACTATTAGAAAGTCATGAAAGTGGATAAAAGTTTCATAACCAAAAACTCCAAATCAAACATAATTGGTGCTTTAATTTAATCTCTGTCCATCATCATTAGCAGTGTTATTGCCTCTCAAATTATTAAGTCAGCAACCACTACTAACTGCCAAATTGCAACGGTGCATGCATGTATGAAAACTATTAGTTTCAAATGTCAGAGTCCACTTGGAAAGTGAAATTCTGAAGCTTTCTATTTTATTGGTTCATTGAGTTTTGTATACCCACAGGTTTGATTTTTTCACAGAATTTTGTATGGCACAACACTGATCCTGACATCAATAAAAGCTTTTGAAATAAACTGGCTATATCACCTTTTCTTTTCACTGACAAATAGATTTATTAATTGAAACAATAGTTTCGTCGAATTCAGAACATAATCCAAAGATCTTTAAGACATTATTGGTTCTGTAACTGTGTCTCTCTGCGATATTTTTATTATGTGGGGCAACATAAGTGTAGCTACTAGCTAATAATGAAATCACAATAAACAAATGACCAGGGTCTTGGATTGGTGATGAAACTGTGGTCTGAACATTTTCCTTTAATTTTCTTATTTGGGTCAGTGGGGCTTCTGTCTTTATACCAACGAGTAGTTTAATTTATTGCATTCTCTTGAGCTTTAGATATCATATCAGCTGTGATCATTGGAGTCAAAAACAGCTATAGATTAATTTCAACTTGAGTCCTCACTGTGTGAAAGCTTTTTAGGAGACTTTTGGAAGCCAACCTCTCCTATAAAGATTGATTTATGAAGAATCTCAACCAGCAATAACAAATAAGTTCGCTTCCAAAATCCCATAAAAATGATACTAAAAATGTAGAAAAGATAAACAGTAACAGTAGAGGGACAAAATAAGGAAAAATAATCACATTGGGATAAGCTATGTTTGGTTTAGAAAAGAGAGGGAATAAATTTTAATGAAGGGGATAGATTTTGGTCCTTATTATGTTTGATTAAGATAAGGGGAGTTGAGGTGAGCAGAAATGAAAACTGGATCCTCTCTGGCAAATTTGTCTCTATCATCTCCCCATCTAAGATCTGAACTGTTAATTCTATATACAAAGACATAAAAAAGCTCATACTTCAAGTTATGAGCTCATGGTTTGAGTTCCGAGTTTTTTTTAAACCGTTAGATATAAAATCGATGACAAAAATGTCGAATGGCGAGAAGTTGGCTTGACAGGAGAGGACAAATTTTAAAACAAATATTATTTTCATACGCTTACTTTTAAAGCACAATTTTGAATTTCGAAATAAAAGTAAATGATATTTTAGTTACCCCCAATTTTGTCAAGGACCAAAGTTAAGTTAATAGAGATTTTGGCTCCCCCATTCCCCTTCATTCTCATTCAAAAGTTTGGACAGACAATTTAAAAGAAAATCCTTATCACCAAATCAAACACTATATAAATATGTATTTTGATTAATTGGTGGAGGAAAAGAAGTGCATGGATATATAAAAGCAAGCAAGCAAGGTTAAAAACAAGCCTAGATGGAAAACTAAAAACAAGTACAACATAATTGACAGATCAAACATGATATTCTTCTTGTTGGTAGCATTACCATCTCTTATGATTTTGTGGCGCAGGATGATTTGGACCATTGCATTGGTAGCCAGAAAATGCCACATTGCAACTTGGCAAGCCCCAGCTGGGTTTATATGGCCACTAAGGTTTCTTCAGCTGGCATTTCGTTTGAGATTTAAGTACTGCAGAGGAAATAAGGAAATTCAATTATGAATCCAATTGGGGTTTTTAAAAATGACAACATTACAAGGGTTGATCCTTTTGATGACAGGAATGTAACATCCTAACATGTTACATACAATATATTGTTTGCTGAGTAAAATGAGAGTGAATATGTTACAAGTATAATATAAAATCATGTGTCTTCATCTAACATTTAACAGTTTAAGCTTTTAAAATGGTAGGTTCATGACATGGTATCAGAGTATCTATAGTCAAGTGGATGAATAATCGATCCCATGTTACCCTGTTATTCTAATCGAAAGTTGAGTTTCAACACAAGGTAATTGGACCGGTGCGTTATCCACGCTTCAAATCTATTGCTGATTGATTACTGATTTTGTACCAACAGGTGAAGTCTTCTCTCTGTATAAACACAAACTAAGGTTTCTTAATTAGAGGCGTTAAAATCTGTCGCTAAATCGTATGTTGATTGAATGTTATGCTTGAGTAACATTTTGGTTCTTTTTTGCTGATGAACCATAAATGATTATCTTGGTCAATGGTTCAAACAAGAGGGGCTAAGAGCCAAGCAAACACTAACTATGAGCCCCTTTGCCGGGGAACCCTGTCTTCATTTTACTGATAATTGTTTTGAGAAGGGGTCCATTGAATGGTGATGAGTCTCGAAATAAACCCGTGTGATCGTGTACCCGGGAACCAGACCTCTGTGGCTCCAAAGGTTTGTTTGAACTTTGATGTATGGCCTACTTGTCAACTTACTGCTATGACTAAGAAACAGTGAACAATGATAAGGCATACATTGGCCCACCATGTGCACACTGCCTGTAACATCATCCACCATCCACAGCATGTGAAGCCGCCAAATCCGAAGAAGCTAGATTGGTTTATCTCCTTTCTTCCTTGTGGATTGAGATTATTGTCTTATATTTTAGATATTCCTCTAGCTTTTATCAATCTTTTATTCCAATGGGATGGCAATTGAACTCATATCTAATGGCTACATGCACTAGATTGAAATTTTACCCATTAGCCAACATAAGGTATTTGACACAAATCATAAGCTATAAGTATACTCTACTCTATTTGACACTTAAACTTATATTAAGAAAGACTGCGAAACTAAAAAATCAAACTCCTGATAAGTTGATTATAAAAGCTCTAGAATATATGAAATAGCATAAATCCTCCATTTTAACATATATTAGAATATTAACTGTGTTTAGAAACTCTAGTTTTTCATATTTGGGGTGGAAGTGATTCTAAAAAAATCTACCATGAATAACTTTTGTGGAGAGAGAAGTGATTCTAAAAAGATTAAAAATAGACCCAGACATGGTATAAGCACCCAGGAATAGGATAATGATTTACCACCCGGGTGTAATGAACTTTCTCTCCACTCGATACAAGAAAAAGAAACCACAAAGAAAAACATGTTGTGTCTACCTTGCAACCCTCAATTTCCATTGTCAAAGGACGATTATTAGTTGATCAATACAAAGCCAGAGTTCTTACAAAGAAGGCCACAGGACTAAACAAAAACGAGAAAGTACACTACAAAGGAACCCTATGTATTCTGAAGGGACTGGTACTTTGTCGTTGATGGCTAGTGCTGTCTTGATCACTTCGGAGCATGCTGTGTAGCGTCGCCTCAAGGTTCTTGAAATGGTGCTTTGGTGCCAAAATCAGTCAGCTTTGCTTGGAGGTGAAATTTGATCTCGTGTTATTCAAACCTATAATCAAAATGGCTTAAAACAAGGCCATGGTATCGCGACTTTAGCATCATTTATATACAAAAAGCTCCCTCTGCAGTGTCAGTGACGTGTGTTGAATTTGCAAGCATTGATAGCAAAACTTGGTAAAGAGAAAACCCAAGGAAGGCTAGTAGCAAACAACCAGAATCAATTAGACTTCATCTCAATATCGGAGTTTTCCTCAAGATTCACATCAGGATTGTCCTCAGGGAGAAGACCAAGAAGAGGCAGAGGCAATAATGAGCTAAGATTGCAAAGGATTATCAAAGCTGCCAAGTTGTCAAATCTGTCCTTGGTAATTCCAAATACTTGTATCAATCCTGCACCTAACAACCCCCCAAGGACACTCCCTCCGTTAGATACCGACATGAGAGTTGCAAAAAGAGTTGCCTCCATTCCCTCGGGACATAATCTTGCTGCTAGAACAAGAACAGGCATGAAAGAAGCCTGAAAAGAACAAGTAATTAGATGCAGGAAAAATATTGCGCGCAAACAAAATATATAATAGCTGAATGGTAGGATCAAAGCTCAAGAAGAAGGTTATTCATGCTATGAATGATGATATTGCTTATTTCATGGCATGCACTCACAGAGTGTCCTAAATCATCAAAAAGATCAATGTTGCCTTACCATCATCAAAAGAAAAGTACAATCAGAAACATATCCCCCCTTTAAACCTACTTTTGCATAAGGAGTGAATCCTCAAAAAACTGGTTGAAGGACTCCCTCCCTTTTTATCACAAAAAGGAAGAAGAAAGCAACTATATTTTAGCATTATGAGCCCTGACAAAGTAGCTGAGCACATCTATTGGAAAAAGGCTTTCGTTGTTGTATATACGATACCTAAACATTTTCACAACTGTACAAAGATAATCTACTTAAGTTTTCTCTTTGGTTTTGACGTAACTTCTAAAGTTAGCATATTAAAGCAAAGTTTCAAAAAGTACAAATTACCAAAGCTAGCCTGAATATCTAACAATACAGTAAGAAAATATTAGATTTTAACTGTGGTGGCAGAAACATCAATGAACTTTTAGTTCAAACAGAGAAAGAAAAATTAAATGTGAGTAACCTCTCTCTTAGAATTCGGGATGTTCTACCATTTATAAGGACTATTTCGTCCACAACTGTAGTCAATGTGAGACCTTAACACACCCTCACACCACCCCTTTATGGATGGCCCAATAAACAAATCTAGGATAAGCTCAAATACCATCTTAGAATTTGGGTTATACACTTGTACTTAACTCTACCCCAAAAGTTAGCTCAGGGGTAAAGATTGCTCTACCATTTATAAGGATTATTTCGACCATATCTCTAGTCAATGTGGACCTTAACACACTATTTATTTATTTATTGTCAAACACCAGAAACCTTATCAATAACAACTATACTAGAGGTAGTGTGTTTCCCAAAGCCAGCAGTATATATAATATAACTAATGAATAAAAGAAGATAATGATAACCTGACTCAAGACGGTGAGAATTAATGAATCACCAACAGCAAACCACTCATCACTTATGCCCAACTTCCGATTTAGTCCAGTAACCAGGAAAACCTGACAATAGGTTAAAAACATTAGAAAGATGTTTAGAAAAGTCTGCTCAAATTGGAAAATATCTAAAAATACTTGAAGCATACAACTAACCTGAGTCATCCCAAGAGCTGAACCTAAAAGGGTAGTTGCAAGAAATATTTTCCGTAAAGGAACACTCTTCAGAAATCCATTATAAAGTCCAACACCAAGCAGAGATGCAATTGAGGTAACAAGCTTGACACGTCCTAAAAACTCAGGAGTGAAACCAAGAGAATTTGTGCTGAAAGGGATAAGGGATTATTTAAGGTTGAAGTAATGATATGCACTGATTAGAGAACAACAAGATGACATGAAGCTCATAACACACAGTAAATAAGGGTCATATTCACAGAATGGACGTACGTAAAGTAGAACATAGCAGAGTCAGATTGCGGAGTTGCTTGCCACAAGAAAATAAACAGAGTGGGGAGAAAAACACCGGGCTGTCGTGCAGCACCCCACAGCTGAATAATGCTTTGTTTTGAACTTTCCAAAAACTCAGCCCCGGCAAAAGGAAGGTTTTGCCCTCTTGCTGTACCCAGCATAGGTTGTTCTTTTACAAGAACAGCAACTGCGGACGTTATTAGTGGAAGCAATGCTGTGACACCAAAAACAAACCTGGAACAGTGCATATTTGTTAGTAAAGAATAAGAAAATAACTGCCATCAGTAATCAAAAGTATCTTGATTCCCAAACTTCTTTCAGTACCTTACTCCATATTTATCCAGCAAAGAACCACTGAAGTAGGAGCTCACAATTCCACCAAAAGCTGAAGAACCCCAACATAAAGACTGCAGAGAACCTGAAGTGCTTTGTGACTCACCACGTGCCCTCTCCACAACCATTGAATCTACAACCTAAAAGATAGCTCAGTGTCTGACATAGTTCTCTGAACATTCAACTTAGAGAAGATGATAAATCACTGAAGCCATAATATCATAGACAGGTTAAAATGCTTCTAGAAGCATCTAGAAGCATGACAGATGAAATTGTATGAAAGGTGAGTGTGTCCAAGCTTTGAAGCACAATGAGGAAGAATGCAAAGCCACAGAGGTACTTCAATATGTAAATTCACATTAATCTAAAAATGGACCAAGAGTTCATTTGTAATTTAGGAATCCTTCTATATTTTTCTTTACTGGTGAGAAAATATTTAGGGGAAAAATTAGAATAAGCCAATAACCAGCTTTCCACATTTGTAAACAAAAGTTACAAAATGGTCACCGTCTAATTAAAAAAAATGATAGACTGAATTTTGTTGTTGTTAATAATTTAAAATTTTAAATAAATAAGTTGATATTCTGAAAATATTAAATCCCATCTCTCCATTTTTACCATGAAAGAATTTTTTGTGCAATGCACAAAATATTATCCTTAGCAATCTCATTCATTGTCAGCACATGGAATTGACAAACATTAATCATAATTAAATGATTCCAGGTTTAAAGAAAAAGTAGTGTGAATTAAAAAGCAGGAGACACTCACTACATCCGAGAAGGCAACAGAAAGAGATCCGAGAAGTATGCAAATAGCAGCACTATATTTGCTGTCAACAAGAGTAGACATCAAACTCCAAGAAAGTGCACCAAGCAGCCCTGATAAAACTAGGTATGACCTTCTCCGGTAACCAAAAAGGGGGATAGAATCACTGCATGCCACAGTTATAGTTTCAATAATGAAGCTTTAGTTCACACGCGAGACAAAAGATGGAAAAATAATTAAGTTCCCACTGAAGGAAGAGGGGAAACTGATACAATTAAGACTCACCTAATAAACCCGTAAAGTGGTTTGACAAGCCAAGGTAATGCAGAAATACCAGAAATCACAGCTGCCTAGTCAATACGTAAAACTCGTCAGTCCTTCAAATGCTACTGCATAATTGATTAGAAACAGAATTTCAAGGAAACACCATCACTTTTTGATTTCTACATTTGACCCTGTTAGAATATCTAAGAAATATTCACAACATTACTATTGTACCTTAAAATATCTCAAAGTATCTTGTGTGATCACTTAGAAGCGGTCTCCATATCTCATTATATTTCCTCATTTGTTTCTAGATTTGATCGATAAGATAAGGATTATAAGAAGTCTATTAAAAATAGTAGTTAGTGCTTTATCTTTTATAACACGTCTAGTTTTATTCTCCCATCAATATATACAAGAGAATAATATCCATACTCCATAGTCTTTTTCATCTCTCTTCTTTCTCATTTAACTGGATCCCTATTATTTGAACAAACACAAGAAAAGGCTAACATTTAACTGATTACACCTTGGATTAGGTAAACGAGCACACGTAATAAAATTCAAATGAAAATAATCAAACCATGAGTGCAAAGAAGACACACCTCAGCAGGGTCCAGATGCAAATCATCTTTTAAATAAAAGTTGACAGCTAGCCTTGCAAGTCCTAAAACTCCTTGAACAAAATATACCATCGCAACAGCAACATTATCAGGGGATAACTCTACCCCAAACAACGTGATGCTACCCATACCGTATCTTCCTTTTCGAGGAGTGGTTTTACTAGCAGAGGAAACTTCTATTTCTGTCTCAGTTGTTACCATATCCCCTTTTCCTGCACCTGCCATAAAATCCAACAATGCAACCAATAATTACCTTCTAAAGAAGTTGCCTTTTTTCTTTTCTTTTTTCAGAAGTTGCATTATACATATTCCTTGGTGAACAATAAGAGAAACAAAGTTGCCAATTCAATCTCTCAGCTAATCCTTCATACTATGAAGGCTTAAACAAATTTGTATACACATTTATGTTTTTATTAAATAAATATATATATATATATATATATATATATATATATATATATATATATATATTCAAGCTTAATCTAAATAATAAATTACTAGGAAAATTGGGTGCATGAAACCGCATAGAGACAAGTAGAATTTTGAAGCTTCAGTGAAAAGCATGGGTGCCATCGCTTCAAATTCGAAAGACATGAACTTTGCAAGCAAGCTTAACTGCATAACCTGAATTTCAATCCAATAAAATAAAACAGAAGAAACGCTATGAAAGACCTGAATTCGATGGAGGAGGATTTTCAACTTTACTTACCGTTTCGAGAAGCGAGGAAAGGGTCGGCATCATCGTTGTGGAGTCGGAAAGAGGACCCCGACCTCGGAACGTTGCCGGACATTTCCGGCTCTGGCTGGTTCCGACGCTTTCTCCGGCGGAATCGCAGTGAGCGAGCGACGATCGGCCCGGGGCGTAGGTGGGAGGAGTAAAAATTCAGAAATTTGGAGGGTAAGAATGGTATTAATGACGAAATATATACAGAAGACATTTTATTTTATTAGTTAATTCAAATCTAAAACATGCTAGCAGCTAGTACTATTGTTCAGATCCAGAGTCACTCACAGCTTCCTGCAGCCATAATGCGTTTTTGTTTTTTTAGTTGATCCTGTTTATTGGTATTGTTATCTGTGATGGTTTTTTTTATCCTCAGCAAGCCTGAATGGCGGTGCTTTAAACTGGACACAGTCATTGCTAGTTTTTCCGAGGCTAATTAGGTATCTCACAGCCGATTAATAGGTGTGAGACTTATCAGCCCACCATTGCAAGTTGTTAACCAATGAGTTTGGGGGCTAATTAATGACACAAGAGTTTAGAATCGGCCAGACGCAGTTTTGAACCACTACACTTATTCACAAGTTGATTATAGCTATTTGCTACCCATAATAACCAAGTGACATGAGTTGTTATTCTAACTTAAATAACGGCCTGGTTAAATATTTTTTTTAGGGTAGGGAAAACTTTCGTCATCCAAGGTCATACCTGACTCAAATAGAGATGGTTTAAATAAATAAAAAAATAAAAATGGATTTGTTTCACTCAATCAGGTTTCTAGGGCCTTCGTCAAGGGCTATGGGCTGGGTCTTGGAAGTATTCTATAGTTCAGTTGAAGGCCTCTTTTATTATTGGTCCAAGTTTAAAGGCCGTTTTGAAAAAAGCTAAGCTATTATTTTCCTTTGGGCTAAGTAACTTTCACTTGATGCAATTAATAATTGGTAAGGAGTTTGGTCCGGTATCATTGTCAAGGACTAATCAGGATTTGACATAAGTGGTTCCGGGTCCATGTGCTGCACCAATGAAAGATGGCAATAGCAATAGGTACAATTCATCTTATCCTTCTTCCTCTTTCTGGGAATTATGAACTATAAATTTGGCAGGTTTCGATCAACGTGAAGTTGGAGAAGAAACCTGAAACCTGAAACCCCTGTTACAAAGTTCCATATAGATACTTTGTGTATTCTAACACTCTCAATCACAAACCAAACCTTGTGACTGAACTTCAGCTTCTCTTCCTATGGTAGAGACCCTTCACTTGTGAATTGTGATCATAGTCACAAGGAAACCCAAGAAAAACTTGGTTCGAAATTTTTGGATTATGTAAGTGCAAAAAAAAAAATTAGCTAAATGTGAAATTATTCCGTATCTTTAAGTTAAGTTTATAGTTTTTAGACATTTTTAACATAAAAATATGAATCCTAATTTTTTTCTAAATTCATTAGTGGAAATTACTTTCTCAGAATCTAAAGAATAAACTTGAGTTTAGCAAACTTTTTTCTTTTTTACGATGTTAATCGAGGTATCCCACAACGGGTAACCGAGAGACTAATTTTTTACCTCACTGTTAACATACTAAGCAATACGAAACACTACTTACTTAACGGACAAAGTGTTAAACAACTGCCTCAACTCATCTCACATATTAACTTTCTTTTAGTTTGACAGGAAAAAAAAACCAAACAATAGTGAACTTTTTCACCTGAATTTGAAGGGGTTTCAAACTTAAGTTAGGTGGGCAAACCACAAACCAAACTGGCTCTAAGGCTAAGCCGTTGAATTTTTTTATTAATAGATCTTACGGTGGATTGTTAGTCACTTTTTTGTTTAGTGAAGCACTAACGACTTCACCAAAGTGTATTGGGAGCTAAAATAATGAGTAATATTTATTCCAATAACACCTTTTTATCATACTTTTTTCTCTCTACCTTTCTTCATCATGTCACCATTTTCTCCCACATCTCTCTCTATCTCTACCCTATCTCCTAGTCATAGGAAAAGTTGTACCAGCCACACCCAGGAGTAGAATTAGAATGACCCCAATAATACTGCTGTACGTGCCTTATGGAATCCTGCTTCAAAGAAACTGCAAGTATTGGTAAAATAGATAAATAGTTAAATATGGACAAAGATGTGGTTTGCTTTTTTTAACCCAAATAAAATTTCAGTAAGATTACATTAGCACTTTGCTTATACTAGACACTAGTTTCTGTCATCTTCCCTCTTTTTTTCAATATAACTACTAATTGGTCTTATGATCTAATTATCCTTTTAGAAAATGGCTCAGAATCATTCCCCTGAACATGTCAGAAAGCTGTTCCTTTGTAAAACTGACATCATGTGCTGCAGTCCCTCAAAAACTATATACAAATCTACTGATTATATATAAAAAAACAAATGATTTGTAAAATAGTAGCTCCTATAATCATACTGCAAAAAGGACAAGAAATAAAAACAATGCAAAATAAAGAATCTACTTGAGATGATGTAATTGGTACTATGTGCGTGATTATAGTATTATTATTACTTTCATAGAAAATAAACAAAGATAATGCAAGCTGAAGTCATAGATAATGATCATTGCAATCAATTGAAAACAAAAAATTGTGGACAGGCCAAAAGCAATCCTATAATACATCATTCCATCAAAATCACCTCAACAGTGGTTCAGCCTTTCAATTCCACTCTATCTTCTACACAGCCATCTCAGAGAGGTTGAAAAGCTGAAAGAGCAAAACCAGGTATAGTGATCCAGGTTTTCCAAGGACTACTTTGTGTCCTAGAAATGAACCTAGAAAACTAAAAATGAAGAGGGTATTATTCTTAAGCCATCTGGTGCAAAGTCTAATGGTGTTGTTTGGGTGTGGAGCTAAGGGAATGGAACTAAGTCATATAAAAATCTTCAGCTTCCAATTTGCTCATCCCCTCCTCTAACAGCATCCCCTGGTAACGGCATTCATGGCTGCAAAATGCCCTCTCACCCCTGCAAAACAACATCATGCAACTAGATTGAAGATCTGTTGGGAACATTTTATCATTCTTTTCAGGGATGACTCCAACCAGACACAAATTAGCAAAGCATACTTTCACTTTGATGCATAACAAGATTCTTTCACTTTGATACATAACCATATTCTCATAGTTTATCTCAATTAGAGAATCATTTTTTCATAACAAAACAACCATTTGAGTTAACTAAATTGGGATGGTTTTTGTTATATTGACCATTAAGAAATAAGGACACAGATCCAAAGAAGACAAAATGATACTGAATTTCTTAGTAAAAATTAGACAGATAAATTAAGGCCAGCCTTATTAATCATGATATCAAATTCAATTTCCTGCATAAGCATAACTTTACCCTTTGATGAGAGATTAATAAAGTTTACACCACATACATGAGCATAATTTTCTGATAATTCATGTCAAATTCAGCATGCCAATCAATTTTTATTTCAAAAATAGAAAATAAATAAATGAACTTGACAGTACTAAATTCTAATATCAGCACTCAAAATCTGATCATCCATGGGGGGTAAAGAATAAGCAAAATTACCTGTACATGTAGATGTCTTTACCCTGGCCAAGATTCTTTTTGCAGTGAAAACAGTTGCTCAGAAAGCTCTCTGAGGGATAGTAGCTGGTGTGATGAGGAAGAAAAGACCCATTTTCCTTAGCAGAAGCAGAGCATGATCCAGCATCAAAGCAATTACTCTCAATGATGCAGTTATCGAATATGTGAGTGGTTATAGGGTTAGGCCCGTGAGAAATCACACGAGTGTAGTCCTCAGAGAGCTCCATTTCGCTTGCAGAGAGACACCCTGTGAAGACTCGATGAGAATTGGAACACCCAGATGGAGATTTCCCCATAGGAGAGAGGGAAAAGCTTCCAGAGGAAGAATCCAGTTGAGAATTTCTCGTCTTGATGGCGAAATCAGCGCTGGACATGGTTGGTTCAGAGGGTGAAAACGTTGTTGTGGGTGGCAGAGGAGGAATCTGAATCTTCAGCTGAGATCCAAACAGAACCATTCGGCTCTCTGGTTTTGAATTCACCTCACCATGTTTCTCATCAACAAGAGCATCAACAAGACCAACAAGACCAACGCCTCTTGAGTCCGAATTTCCCCAGCAACGCTTGTTTTCACCCACTGGGGTTCTGGGGCTGTTTGTTTCAGACCAGAACGGGTTCTTCAACCCACAGAAAGGCTTGCTGTCGAGTATGGAGGTAGGACTCATCATGGTCTCAGTTTCATTGGGACCTTTTGTCGAGAGGTTGGTGAACAACCTTGGAGAACCGAAGAAAGAAGAACCAGGTTTCTTGTTCCTTTCAGATGTTGAAGAACCAGAATCTGCCATGAGAGCTTGTCAGAGGTCACCAACTATTACTCTAGATCTCGAACTCACTCAGCATCATAGCTTACTTTTCTGCTCCCCACTGTGAAACCAAAACAGAGAATATCCCAGAAATTTAGAACTGTATTAGAAGTGTTTGTATAAATGTGTGTGAGAGATAGATTATAGGAATCACCTGAAAGGACAAGACTTTTACAAAGACACTGCAATGGATTCAACGAGGCACGCATCATGACCAACTTGAAGCTTCAGTGCTGCAGTGAAATCCACCGTTCTACTGAAAGCAAGAAACAAGGAATTGCAAATGAGTTTCCATGAATAGAATTAGAACCCTCTAATTCTCTCTCTCTCTCTCTCTCTTTCTCACTCTCTGATCTTAAACCACTGTCACCACTACTGAGAAAATTGGAGGAGGAAAGAAAAAAGTGAAAAAAAAAGTTCACTTTTTCCCCGGCTTTCTCGTTCTCCTGTGTTCTGAGAAGAGAATCACGATGAAGGTGAAAAACGACATGAAAAGAGAGGCTCAGTGGTCATGATCAAATGACCAGACAGACGTGCATCATGCATCAGACAGCAGAACAAAGAAGAGTTTTTTGTATTCTTGTTTCTTCTTTTGGCTACCTTTATTTCTCCCTTTCAATTCTTTGCATTTATGTCTCAGAAGAAAGAAACTCCTATTATTATAATTGAAATTTCACCGTGAACAATTATTATTACTACTTAGTACAAATAAAAAGCCAAAGAAAACTGGTCCCGCTCCTAACACTACCCCATTTCAGCACCAAAACGTAATCAAAAGGAAAAAATTGAAAGAAACGATGGTGATGAATGATGATGATGATGATAAAAATTTGATCTTTTTTCTTCTCTCTTTAATTTATGACTAGTGGGGGTGGGGCTATATCTTTTTTCACCGTACTCTTTAATTGCCCACTAGCTCAGTCTTCCATCATGAGCCCCTGGCATGAAGTTGCAGAGACAAGTACAAGGGAAAAGCAAAGAGAAGAAAAGCGGTTTCCTGTGTAACTGGTTGGTGGGTTCTTATAAAAGAAAGATGCGTGTGTTTGTGTTGGTTTCAGGAGAATCGGTGGTTTTTTAACTTTTAATAAAACCACACAGCAGCAAGCAATGGCAGTTTTTTTTACTAAGGTTGCTGCTAGCTAAGTGCCATGTTGTTGATGTTGTTTGTTGTGTGTGTCTAGAAATCGATGTAAGGTGGCGTTGTGTGAGTGGAAATATTGGATCGGCTATCTTTATCTCTCACTCTCAACCCACTCAGCAGCATCAATGAATAGGACGCGGAGAGTGTTATGGTGGAAGTATGTAGCAGCATAATAGCATGCTCACATCATTCCTAGAAGCACTCACGAGACTTTAGATTAGAATATACCTCTATCACATTCAAATTTTCATTAAATGCAATAAATATATGTATATGAGGCTTGTTAATAGCGCGCAATAGCAAATGTGGTCGCCTACAACGGCGGCGCCCATAGCAATGCGGTTAAGGATCACGGTGTTCACGTGCAATAACAACCATAATCATGTGTGTCACATCTAGATACGGGCGGGAGTGTCTCCTTACGACTGATTTTCGATTTCACCCTTGCAAAAGTGTTGTTAGGTTACAAATTTAGGGGCAAAATGGGTTTTCCATCTGCAAACAAATGGGATAAAAATTCTCGTGTCTTAGCCTAGCTTCTTCTGCGCGTATTCTTCTCTTTTGCAACCATTCCACATTTCTTCTTCTTTTGTCCTCCACTCATGTTATGACCTCCGATGACGTCTTGCGGCCTCCTTCTTCCTCCTGCTTCAAGTTTATATTTCTTTCTATAGCTTTTTTTATCTATGTTTCTTTTTTTTCTTTCAACCATTTTCTCTGTTCTCTATCTCATTTATCTTTCAATTGTTTTTTGATCTCCTCTTCATCTATTCTCTTTAGAATGGCAACTCCGAGTCAATAAATCTAACACCTATCATCAACTGCTGCATTGTTCAAGCTCATTGGTGAAAATATTTACATAGCATGGTAGTGGAATAGCTTGAAGGATTTGGAGTACACAAAGGGGTTGTTGAATAATCATGAGGAAGAGCGTGTGGTATGGATGTTCAATCATGTCAGATGCTTGGACGGATAAGAAGAATAGAATATTGATTAATTTTTTGGTAAATTTTCCAAAGAGATCATTGTTTGTTAAGAGCGTTGATGGTTCTTCATTCATGAAGACGGAGAGAAATTGTTTGAGCTCTTAAATAGCTTTGTGGAGGAGATTGGAGAACAAATTGTGGTGCAAGTGATCATGGTCGACAATGGGAGCAACAATAAATTGGCTGGTAAGAATTATGCTTAGCGTTCTCCCGTGATTATAATTTTAAGTTTGGCTTGTCACTCATTTTATGTTTGTTGATTTTGGTTTTATGGAAATTTTTAGAGTTGAAAAGGAAGCATTTGTTTTGGACTCCTTGTGTTGCTAATTGCATAGGCTTTATGCTAGAGGGCATTGGGAAGCTTACTAAAGTTAAAAAACAATAGAGAGAGGCATTATACAACCACATGTTTGGCTTTGAAGATAATGAGGATGTTCACAAACAAGATGGTGTTGGTTAGACATGGAGTGACAAGGTTTGCTACGTCATTCCTTATTTTGCAGATATTACATACCCATAAAAGTAACCTAAGAAGAATGTTTACTTCATATGAATGGTTGAAAACAAATGTAGCTAAGGGTTGCAAGGGGAAAATGGAAGTTGTGATTGTTCCCTTTATCCTAGAATGACGTTTTCCACGTACTTAAGGGTATGGGGCCTCATCTGCGTGCACTCAAACTAGTTGATCATGAGAGAAAGCGTACAACGGATTACATTTACAAGGCAACAAATAGAGCAAATGAGGCGGTTAATAAAATATTTCAATAGCAATAAAGAAAGGTACAAATAAGTCTTTGAAATCATTGATAGAAGATAAGAGTGTCAACTTAATCATCTGTTGCATGGAGCTGACCACTTTTTAAACATAAAGATCTTCTATAAAAATCCAAGAATTGATGTTGATCCCAAAGTGATGAAGGAGTTCATACTTGTATAGTGAATCTAAGTGAAAGTGAAGAGGGGACAAGACAAAATTTATTTTGAACTATCCAAGTATAAGATGGGGTGAACGTTTTTTAGATTCAGGTTGACACTTACGCAAAAGGATATAGTGTGTCCTGATAAGTGAAATTAAATTAGATTTTTAATAAATTTATTTTCGTAAAGTGAACTAATAAAGTGTTGCATTGTATTGTAGTTGAGTGGTGGATGACCTATAAATCGAGAATAAGTTGTAGTGTAGATTTTAGACAAGAACAAGAAGCTTAATGTCATATCAGCAAAGTAAGGTAGCATATTGTGATTTACTCCATGAATTTTATAATTTTTATTATTTTATATCATCTTACTATGACATACTTATTTGCAATTTAAGGTTGTGATCTCATGGTGCATTTTCTGACATTCTGCATCTTCAAACAGTTAGATATAACGACTAATCACAGTTTACTCGTTTAATCACGCTGCAATGAAATGTCTTGCCAAGTGGCAGCTTGGTTTTGGTTTTGGCTGTGTGGATTGCTTAATTTTAATTCAACAACCACAATATATATTTTGCTAAAAAGAAGATACAACACACCATGTAAGCTGTCCTGCATAAGATTATGTAGCTTTGTCCCTCTTTTAGTTTAGTTTAACTTACAAAGAAAGAAGAGACATTATAATGAGTGATGACACTCAAATCTGGTTGTGCATGCTGATGCTGATGCTGATGTTATGGACCAACGCGGTGTTTGTGAATTGTGATGTTTGGACCAACTTGACAGTACTAAGTTGAAGGATTAAAAAATCAGAGAATTGGAAGAATATGGAGGTGTCCATGTTTGATTATTGCTTAGGTGGCAAATTTTGTATTATATAGTTACAATTTAGCTGGTGTGTCACCGCCAGAGTTTGTGTCTGATAATAAATAGTAAATAATGATTTATGATTTCTTGAAACTAAAAACATTTGATGAACGCTGGCTTTCCAAGAATTATTAATAGTGTGAGAAAATGATTTGCGATCTACATTTTCTAAAAACTAAAAGCATTTGATGATTTTTTTAAGGGGCTGACTAAATGACTCCATAATTAATTGGGATCATTTAACCCCATGCTTATATGGACCAATAAGATTGTCCCATAATTAAAATTAAAAAATAATATGAAAATAAATAAAATAAATAACATAATCTTATTGGTCCATGTGACCCCAATTAATCACTGGGTCATTTAGCCAACTTTTTTAATTTTATAAGAGTTTTTTTTTTGTTTACACTAAATCGGTTATTTTACTCAAGTGTCTGCGGTGCTAGGCCAAATCTGAATGATGTTTCAATCATAATATCAAATACAAATACACAATACAATCCATGATTATTGGTGAAGGAGAGAGTAAATATCTCTCTCAGTTCACAATACAAAACTATGTAACCAAATAATATTGATTACGACAATCTTCAACAAGTGAAAAATAGCACTCTAAATGAAAAGCCAGGCTATTGAAGAATCAGTATGTTCTGAAAGTCGAAGCAAAAACAATGAACAGCAGAGGAATCGATATCTTGATGGAATTTCCACCGGACGAGCCATCGTCTGTTGTGGGCACGGTTCTGGATCCTGTCCCTGCAATTAAATGTCAAATTTAATGGTTAACACTTAACATGAATATCTTGATCGGAAATACATTTTGAATTAGCATTATGTACCTGATGATGGATCCGAATTAGGAGAATCTGCTGGTGTAGCACCAGCTGTTTACAACCACATGACGAAAATTAATTAGAACAAAGCTATGAATTAGAATAGAGCACATTTATATTAGTGATGTTAAATGTTCATTTTAGTAATTTTCACTGGACATGTGCGTGTATCTTACCATTACACTGGGTGGTGGGTGGGGTCTGCACATTGCAAGCACTAGGCAAGGCCAGAGCCTGGGTTTGGTTGATGTTGATTCCGAGTGATGATCCTCCCCCGTTAAGAACCTGACACAGGCACTGGGGTTGTGACCTCACAACACTGGCAAGCTGTGAGCAGCACCCTGAAGATGGTGTTGAGGAGTTCCCTGTGATGTAGTTGAGGCATGGTGACAGGTTCACTAACACACTTGTGCAACTTGAACTTGATTGTGCTGCAGCTCCTGCATAGAGCATGGCAATTACCACCAAAACCAGACCCATCTCCATTTTTGTTTGTGCCATTGAATTGGAGCTTAATTAATGATGCAAACCTTTGAACTGAGAAGAGGGTATTGTGTTTTCTACGACTGTAACCTTGTGTTTGATTTACTAGCTAGGATGGTTTGAAGTGATGGGGTAGCAGGGGATTTTATAGGGAAGGATCGAAAAAGACTAATACTATATAGAAAGCAATTAAAGACGGGTTATGTTGGTGAACTACTTCTGTGATATATTAAGCTGTTCAAAGTTCAAAAGGGGAACTTGAATTCTTGGTCTATAAAATTAAATTGCACAGAAAATTCCAAAGACAAGTCGGTTATGTGGATCACCAACCTTTTAACGTTCCAGGTGGTGAGGCATGTTATGATGAGACTTTAGAAACATGACTTCACAAAAACGAACTACGTGTTTCCTACGCTTGATCTGTTGAATTTCCCTCGTATAGTTTGCGTTTGGAAATCATTATCAAGTATGAACATAAGACCCCCTTTCTATTGAAATCATTATAGTTTGTTTGAGAACTACCTCACTTCTATTTTGTGACCCCCATTCTATAATGTAATACCTGACATCTGTAGTGTTTGTGGTAGTTTTTGCTTGTCACAAACCATCAAAAACCATCACAAGCTGTCTGTGTATCCCAAAAAAAAGTTGGTGTACAAGAATTGTCACTCTTTCTATTAATGTTAGTGTCTGGCTTCTTCCAAATGCGGAAAAGAGCACGTTAATTACTTCAGAAAATTATTTGTTTCGCACCTAATACACTCACCTTACATAGAAATATATGAATAAAAAGGAGTGACAAAATAGGTTTGGCCGGCTGGACCAGTACATTTGGCCTGTATTTTTTAGTGGATGGGTTGGATATTTCCAACCCAACAACTCACTTTTAGTTCACTTTTCCATCCACTAAATTGATGGGCTAAGACGAGTTGAGTCGTGCCATAGATTATAAATATTGCAATTTAATTATATAAAACTATGTTTTATACATTTTCTTAGTTGTTTTTTATTTAAGATATTTAAATAATTTTATGGTTGTGTTCTATTATATGACATCTACGTCAAATTATGATTGTGTAACTTGTGTTATTTGTAAGATTGTCTTGTAGAGTATGAATATGATTAACTATTATTAGAGGAAATATTGATTCAGCTTAAGTTGTGAGTTTGTTTTATGATATGCTGGTTATGACTTTTTGGTAACCTATTTCCATCCAGGCCTAAGAGGACCATAAACAAACCCACTTGGATGAAGGATTATGCTTAGTACATTTTATCTTTTCAGCAATAATTAATATGTATTAATTTCATCTTTTGTTGTTTTCTGGTTTCTTCAATTAAGTTCTGGACTGTTAGCTAAGTCCAGGCCCATTAGCGCTTGTACTAGCCTATAAAAGGCAAAACCCTAAAAAATAGAGACACTAGAAAATTTTCAAAGTTTCTTTTCTCTTAGAATTATGTTTTTGCTATTGCTGCTGCTCTTTTTAGATCTGTTTGGTTGAGGAACTAAATTTCTTCATACCACTTTTTTGAAATACTTGTTATGAATTTGATAACATGTGATGTGCGATGATTGTTTATAATTTATTTTTATTTTTTTTATTGTTATATTTATGTTTTTTAAGGTGAATATTTTTTATAATTATCCAAGTTTTTTTCAATTATTTTATTATTTTTTGGTTTGTATGCTCGCCAACTCACTAGCCCACTCAAATATAGGCTAACTTATACTTTCAATCAAAATATCAAAAGTAGACTAACCCAACCCAACTCACTTTTTAATGAGCTAATGATGAGTTTGGCCCAACTTGTCTTGCCAACCCAATGGATGAAGTAATGGAAAAAGAAAAAGAAGAGTGCTAGCAACACTTTTTTATCACTCTCTTTCTAACATTATCTATTTGATTGGTTAAAATTTATGTAGATTCTACCAAGTTGGAAGTGAGACCCATGAAATTTAGTGGACCATACATGGATTTTGACATATCAAAAAGGGTGTAAGAAAGATGATGTGAAAGAGGGTGTTGCTAGCATTATTCAAAGAGAAAAGCGATATGAAAAAATAGGGTGAAAATAAGATAAAAGATAAAGTAGATATAAATATATCAAGGGAAACAACTTTCATCCTTCATATCAACCTACACCGAGAGGTATGTTGGGAGAAAGAGAAAACATAGAGATACCATTGGCGATGGGATAGAAAAATAAGAGAGATATGAAGAGAAAGAGAGTGAAAATGACATGAAATAAAAAATGGAAAGTGAATAAATAATAACCCTATATAAAAGTTGAATTACTTTCCACTCCTCCAAGAGTTGTAGCCTTCTTCTAAAATTGAAAATGCATTCCAACGGTCAAAGACTCAAAAATAATGTGTCAATTTAATATGCCTTGAAATCTCATTCTTGGTAACCACATCATCTTCTAAGAATTTCTTACTGAGATGATGTAAATTCAGTTATCCACCTGAGCAGATGAACTAATAAAGAAATAATTGAGTAGGCCAATAACAATTTGAGTATACATCTAACATTGCGTGACACCAAATGAGGGTAGGAAGTTTTGGATGCCACCTGGTGAGCTTAATGTGCTTTAGACCACAACATGCGAATCCTACCTACTTAAACTCTTCCATTTTGCATTGAATGGTTATGGTAGTTGAGCTTCTAAACCAAATTCCATGCTTCCTTATATTTCATTTCATTTCCCTTCTCATCTCTTCTTCATGCCTTCCATCTATAAATCCCCTTATATCCTCCAGAAAGTACACAATCATCAAACTTCTGAACCCATTTCTCTTTAGTACATCCTGAACCAACCCCACAAGCTAAAACTACATGGCAAGTTTTGTGTCTCTCTGCCGCCTAGCTCTAGTGTTAGCCATTGCAATGCTCATGGCTGCACCAGCTTATGATGCTCAAATCACCACCCCTTGTAGTGCCTCAGTGCTAAGCACTCTCTTCACACCTTGTATGAGTTTCCTCACCGGTAGCAGTGCCAATGGCTCCTCACCAACCACACAGTGCTGCGGTGCTCTCAAGTCCCTCACAAGTAGTGGCATGGACTGTTTGTGTCTCCTTGTCACCGCCAGCGTTCCCTTCAAGTTACCAATCAACAGAACCTTGGCCATCTCTCTCCCTCGCGCCTGCAACATGCCTGGTGTCCCAGTTCAATGCAAAGGTAAATTTCTTCATTCTATAATTCTTAGCCTATTTACCAATGAGGCTAATAGCAAGCGCAGCATAATTAAGTGCCTATGAAAATAAACATTCATATGATAGGTACTAGGTAGGCCATAAACTAGCCTATTTGTCAAAGTTCTTCCAAACACTTTTATAAGCACGTATGCTATATAAGATAAACTCAAATAAATTCTTTCAAACGGGGTCTAAATCAACTTTAGTTTTATCTGAATCAATTCTGACATAAAAAAACTAATCAAAGTAACTTCTCCTCAAATTTAATTTTGGCTTCAAGCATGCATTAAGATGTGTTAACTCTTTGCCCTTGCTTATTTTGCAGCCTCAGGCTCCCCACTTCCTGCTCCAGGTAATGGCAAAACATAAAGTTTCCATTTCAATTTCAATATCACTTTGGCTTAAAAATAAATATATAAACCTCTTTGCATTTTTAAAAATCTAATCCTTAGAATGATTTTGTTTATTCACAGGACCGGTGTCTCTTGGACCATCCCCTGCATCTGCTCCCTCTGGATTTACCCCAACTCCTAGTCCTGAAGGTTATTTCACTTGCACTTAAAGTTTCTTGGTATATTAATATCAGATTTTCAGTGCTAACTAAGAGCTTCTTAGTGTGATATTAACATCAAAATCTTATTTTTCTTTGAGCAGCTTCTTCTGAACTTCCCTCACCGACTTCACCTTCATTGTCACCAGAGTCTGACACAAGTGTTCCTCTTTTGACTCCACCATCTCCATCAGTGGATTCTGGTACCGGAAGTGGCCGCTCTAATCTGACTCCATCATCTGCCATGACATCTTACAATGTCCCCCCTTCTGTTCTATTGATTGCACTGGGTTTTGCTGTTCTCAAATACTACTAGGTTGTGTGTTTGGTATGTCCTGTGAAGCTGTACCATTAGGTTGTTATATATTCTTTGCAAAGTTTGCAGTGTGGCTGTGGCAGTATAAACTTTTTTCATATAGATTGTTTTAGACCCCACATTCGGGGAGTATTTATCAGATCAAAATGGCATTTGTATTGTAATGTACATGAGGGAATGGAAAATAAAGTTCTTATTATTTTATTCAGTCTTCAAGTTCATAAGTTCAAAATTAAAGCATGTTAAATTATAAGTATACAACTATTTATAGGTAGAATCTCTCAATATATTGAACCTTTACTCCATTCCACAATTTTATAGACGCTACTAGGATGTGAGGTTAGTGGTGAGAGGTTTGAATAAATTGTATGAGATATTAGGTTCAAACTTTGTTGACACTATTATAAAAAAAGATTCACAATTTCAGAGGATGATGCATTTTCTTGCTTACATGTTATACTGGCAAGGAAGGAGGAAATGCAAAAAAAAAAATTGATGTTATTCAATGAAAAAGATCTAAGCCCAAGCTTGCTTGTCCTAGTGCAGGCTCAAGCTAAACAAGAAGAATACAAAACAGAGCTCACTTGAGACCAATTCAAGAGCCTCTGCCCTCATCATAGTCCTTGTACTTTGCAAGCTATCCAATCCCCTAAATTATGTAGCTCTCTGCTCTCTAGTACCTTTAAACCCAACTAACTTTAATATCTCTTTACGCGCAGGCCTAATGTTATAAAGTTACCGCTATGCTTAAGTTTTAAAGAGGGGTCGAACTTTCTTTGTGAATTTAATGTAAGCATCTTTACGCAAAGTCACGTGACAACAACATTACCGTTACGTCGATGTTTGTCCTCTGAATATATAATACAGGTAGAAGTAGGAAAATAATTTTTCAGTTTCAGTACTTATTAGTGTTTCCGTTTGATCCACTTACATCCAATTTGAGGTATGAAAATTGATGGTAAGTAATGAAATAAGATATAACGAATTTCATTCCCTTCCACCACATTTCATTCTCATTTGACAAAACTAAACAAAAAAAACATAATAACACTCCTTCCATTCCACGCCATTCACCCCCACCCCCTCCCATGAAAGGGAACATATCTTGTGGTGTGCTAATCTGACGTATTGTTGTTGGTTTCAGGTCCCCCTTAATTTTAGGTTCCCCTATCTCCTCGAATAGCACAAGTATCTTAGCACCCACAAGGGTCTCCTCTAATTTTAGGAACAAATGTTGACAGCATTTGCGGCTCACGAGTCATGGACTCAAACTATATATACTAGTCTTGAAAAATAATGAGAGCGAAGGGGATCAACAAATTGAGCAGTAGCAAAAGAAAATATATATAGAAAGAGAGGCAGAGGCATACCAGAATGGCGAACAAATATGTTGCAATTTTGTTGATGGTGTGCCTCGCAGTGGCTAGCAGCACAGTTGAGGGTCGCGAGTTTACATCAGAAGAGTGCTACCAATATTGCTACGAAAGTTGCGTCTTCCCCTCTGCCATGTGCGATTGGTTGTGTGGTGGCCGCTGCAAAAACCCAATCTTCTTCGGAGGTGATGATGAAAATAGCCTGTCTCAGTCTGTCGATAAAGGAATTAATCAAAAGCATGCAGCTTGGCCAAATGCAAATTAAAGGCTTTAATTCCCATGAGTTACGATTAATTAGTTCTTTAATTGTCCTTATTTTCATCGTTGTTGTTGCCGCGACTGCCACTGCTACCCCTCTCATATCCACTGCCGCCACCATCACCACTTTTTTCATCTCACTAATTGGGAGTTAGGGGAAGATGTTGGATCATGTTTGGTGATTAGTCACGGAAGTAAGCTATACTACCGACAAGAGTTTATAGTCTAACGTACATCACCTTTAAGTTGGGTGAGGCCAAAATACTAAATAGACAAGGTTAGTAACTTTTTAAAAGTCTATTTAGTTAAAAAAGTTTAATGTGAGTCGCTTAAAAAACTTTGTAAACAACCGACCATTTTAAATAAATATAAATTTATTTCATTATTTAAATTGCATTTTTATTAAAATATCTTAATATGTACTTATTTATATATTCAACCATATTAGACTATATAATGATTTAAATGTATAAAACTTTTTAGAAAAATACTAATAACATATTTACTTTCATTTTAACAATATAATTATATTAATATATTTTAGTTCGTTAAGTTATAAGTTTCGTTAATCCTCTAGATTGCTTGCTTTGATTGTCTTTCCTCATTGCAACCGCCTTCTTTTATAGGTAACTTCAGCAATTCTATCATCATGTGGAATCAGGGGAGGTATGAAAAGACTAAAACAGGCCCAAATCATGAATTTTTGATTTGTTGTATGAAAGGAAAAGTTCAACTTCCTTTGTTAATTTAACCTCTCAAGTTACTGTTCAATTTAATAACAAACAATGATCTTGTGCGAAGAATTTGAAAGACAATATCAGAACATACAATAGCATGTTTGCATTACGTCTGTAGTTGGAAAAATTCACACATCTATAAACGATGGAGCAGGCATCTTCAATTTATCATAAGTGCTCAAAACTACCAATACCATAGTATAGGCAGCTTAATTCCAACAAATGGGGAAAGACCAAAATTTTCCATACTACACATTCATGACGCAGAAAATGAAGCTTCTAATGAACTACATAGCTTTAGGTACAAAGTTTATATGATTTCGTGTGTTAATATTCTTATGGTATATATGGATTCTCCCTTTATGATATTCTTCATTTCAATTTCATACCAAATTTTTCATCCATATATGTTTTATAATTTTATTATTTTTTATTGTTCAATTTCTTTATTTTTTAATATTATTATCGCATTAATCTTTCCTACCTGTGCATCACACAAGCATCAATACTAGTAATAACTAATTTAATGAAATATATAAACAATGGATGTATTCTATAAGAAAAAGAAATTTATTTGAGACTTGAGATATAAATACTAACCATTCAATCTAATAAATATAAATAGTCAATATTGATGGTTTTAATCTTAACTATTCCTTTAGTTTAAAAAAAAATCTTAATCATTCCTTCTTCATAAAAAAACTCTTAATTCTTCCTTATTAGATCTAATTGTTATCACTCTCATGAAAGCGGATATATCATCTCCATAAACAAAAAAATGAAGTCTTTTACCAAATTAGATTAATTTATCCGACCTGTGAGTATTTTATATTAGGGTATTACAGAACATAGTCTTGACAAATTGTTAACGAAATGAGTGTTATCTTTGTTAAAATTAGCAGAAGAACGTACCCTAAATTATAGCAACGAATGTTAGCCCTGTTTGTGGATGAGGATCCATGGAGTGAGATATATATATATATATATATATATATATATATATATATATATATATATATATATGCATGCCCTGTGGCTGTTACCCTTGAAAGTTGAGAAGGAGGTTGAGAAAATGGCGAGGAAGTTGGTTGCGATGATGTTGTTGATGGTGTGGCTGATAGTGGCCGGAGCTAATGAGGCGGAGAAGCAGGATTACACGATGACACCGCAGGATACAACATCGGACTGCTTCCATTATTGCTATAAGGCTTGCTTCCTTCCCGCCGCTGTCTGCGATTGGACGTGTGGCGTGTCATGTCGGTGCCTCGCATTTCTCCTTCATTATTAACTAAAGGGTACATTCTTAAGGCTGATGACAATCCGTGACGAAGTAATTAGTTAAATACAAATTAGAAATCAATGCATTATTTTAAATAATTTCTTTTTACATATTACACATTAAGCACGAGGTTTAATTTACATAACAAATGATCTCTCATTTCTTAGGGGCAAGGAGCTGGCCTTGCTGGACAATGATGATTAATAAATTTCAATGTTCGCGCCGCCATGCGCTTGAAGGAGAGAAAAAATAATTTTTAATCATCATATATTTATTCTCCTGTTCCTTAATAACTGTCACTTTAAGGTTTTGCACACATATTAAGGAATTGTATTAATGTTCTTGTTTCTATCAAAATTACTGTCTAACTTCCTAACATACCATTTATCTTTCTTCTTAATTTAGATTCTTTAATTTCCTATCACCATTAATTAAAGAGTAGAATTGGTAAAACATAATTAATACTCTCTTAAACTTTGTAAAGTGACAGATAATTAGAAACGAAAAAATGATAAAAATAGTGACACTTAAATAGGAACGGAGGGAGTATATTGTTTTCCTCATTCTCCTCGCTTGTCATTTATTTTCTTTTACGTCGGAAAAAACCGGTAAAACAATAATAAAGAGACTACATCGCTAACAAAAGTCTTTTATAATAAAAGTCTCCAACTCAAAGTAAGGGGCGTCTATGACGGTAATCCCTGGGATAGGCTGACGAGCACAAAATTTCACCAACCAATCTGTTGGAGCATTACAATCACAGTGGATATGATGACGAAAAATTTACCAACTTCTTCTCAATAGCTCCCGAATCTGCCCAATTACAAGAAGAAAACGCTCCTCCTCGCTGTCCTCAAGGGCCGTCAAGACGTTGTCATTTGTTAATTACCAGATGATTAATAAATTATTTTTTTATTACTAAAATTACAATATCATTAATGAATCATTTCCCTTGTTGTTGTGTATTCTAAGTCATATATGATATATTGTTTAATGTGCATGAATAGGCTACATGGGTCGTTGAGGTTAATTAAGGTCAGATTTACGACTCATGTTGAAATATAACACACATAGGCTATAAAAGTTAAATAATAAGTTAGTTATTCAGTTATTTATATAGTTTGTCGACTGCACATAGTTAAGTTAGCTTTTTTCCTTAATATTCAGATATATCAAGTACAATAACCTCTTCAAAAAAAAGTACAATAACTACATGCAGATGGAATTCATTCACCTCAGTTTTAAATCAATGGATTCAATTATCTCTTCTCTCCTCTCCACTCATATTTTCAATTTCTGTGAGTTTTAATATGGTATCAAAAGTTTAGATCTCTTTTCGCACATTCCTTTGTAGTGATTAGTGAATCCCTTAATTTGTTCTCAATGATTATAAAGATTGACAAATTAGTTGCTAAAATATGAAAGTGTGGCTATATATAATAGTACAATAAATACATCCTTTCCCTAGTCAACAAAATATGAAAGTGTGGCTATAATGCTTTTCTTGTTGATCACTGATATATTAGAATGTTAATTTTAAAACTCATTAAAATATGTCGTAATAACATCACATTTGTCGGTAATTCTTTGTTTTGTGACACAAAATGAAAAAATAAAATTTCTTTTGATTGGTCAAGATTCCCAAAATAAAGGGATTTCCCTTGTTTTTTTAAAACTACCTATTAAAAAAAAAACATTAGTTACGTTGAGATGTTTCTAGTGACCAATAAGGAAGTGTTGGTCTAGTGGTAGACAAGTTAGATCTTCTTAAATTTGAAAACATAAGATCAAACCTCAGAAAAAGAAACTTTAAAACTGTCATCATTATCTCAAATGAGTTAACAAATGTGAAAGAACAAAAAAAGACCTAACACTAGTGGTGGAGCCGGGTATTGCCACAGTCCCCTCCCAAATTTAAAATTCATTTTTTTTTTTTGAACTGAAATTCATTTGTTAATACATATAAAAAAATTTATGGCACCCTCGCTACCCCAATTAATCACTAAAAAAATAAATTTTTAACGGCATCGATATTGTTAAATTGTAGCATTTAATAAATGCTATAAGTGTTATTTTTAGCATTCACCTTAAATGCCACTTCCGCAGGTGTCACAAACCGTTTTGTGACCGTTTTTGCTTAAATACCATTTTTTATGCTACAAATTGCTTTAGTAATTAATGATAGCTTTTAAGTGCCACCATTACCCACTATTAATGTATTAAGCTCAAATTTTACTGGCAGCTTGAAAATGCCACAAAATGCTACAAAAATGTCAGGCTGTACAATCAAATCCATCTTGTTTTACAAAACTTAATCGAACCAGTTCAATATTGTGCAGCATTACATCATATAAAAGTATAAAGGAGAGTAAAATTAAGCTTGAAAAATAAAAATAAATATTTTGAGGAAGAACAATGGTAATTATAATAAAAAACATAGACATGCAGAATCAGACATTTCCACGCTTCTTTTAAATTGCAATTTAAAACTATAGTAACACTCACAAATCACTCTATACATCAAGGATATAAAACACAAAGAGATCAATTGATCAACTACAAGAGTCTAAGTAAAAAATGCTTAAACACTAAATCTATAGCTAACAGGACCTTTCCTTTCTTCTTCATTATTTATCCATTAATGTAATGCGATGTTGTAGTTCTCTGCTGGCTTGGATTGCATCATTATATTAGCCAACTTCACAAAGTTAATTGAAAGTCAGGATATTAATATAATCGTGCTGGGTATTTATTCAGTAATCCTTTGGTTTACCCAAACCCAACAATAGTGAATGCGTACACTCCCCTGTCTCACCTATAAATAGGAGTGTCGCAACCGGGGTCGCGGCGGGACGACGAAAAAAAAGAGTAAGTCAAACAGACAGAGTCGCCACTAATGTTTATTTGAGGAAAACACTAGAAAAAAACCTAAAATTGATAAATAGCCTACGAAACCTAAAATCTAGGTTCGGGAGTCTATTACGCGCGGGGAAGGTGTTAACACCCCGCAGCGCCCGTCTAAACGGTACCTAAAATTGTTTGTGTAATTTCCTTAGCTTTCTACATTATTAATTTTACCCTTATTTATTTTTATTATTTAATTCCTAATTATTCTAAAAGATAGAAAACAAAATATTTTTGTTATTTTTTATAGCCTGATAGGTGTGAACCTAGTCCTACGTACTTCCCTAAAATGGAAGATCAAGGCTTACGCAGTTCTCGAGTGAATGAAGTGATTTAAGAAAGGGATGACTTAGGAAAGAGATGATTTAAGGGATGATTTAAGAAAAAGGGGTGATTTAAGAAAATGGATGATTTAAGAAAAGGGATGATTTAAGAAAATGGATGATTTAAGAAAATGGATGATGTAAGAAAAGGGATGATTTAGGAAAGAGATGATTTAAGAAAGGGGTGGTTTAAGAAAAGGGATGATTTAAGAGAAGGGATGATTTAAGAAAATAGACGATTTAAGAAAAATGGTGATTTAAGAAAATGGATGATTTAAGAAAATGGATGATTTAAGAAAATAAACTATTTAAGAAAAGGGATGCCTGGCGGGATTGCTACCCGGTCCTACGTATCTCTAAAGAGAAATCAAGGCTACGTAGTTCTAGAGTAATTTAAGTTTTTTTTTAGTCCCTTTTTTATGAAAATAAGCAAAACGGCACGAGGAACGACATCCCACAAGTGAACAATCGCTATGTCGCATCACGTTTGCAATTATTTAGTTTTTATATGGCAAGCAAAACGGCACGAGGAACGACATCCCACAAGTGAACAGTCGCTATGTCGCATCACGTTTGCAATTATTTAGTTTTTATATGGCAAGCAAAACGGCACGAGGAACGACATCCCACAAGTGAACAGTCACTATGTCGCATCACGTTTGCAATTATTTAGTTTTTATATGGCAAGCAAAACGGCACGAGGAACGACATCCCACAAGTGAACAGTCGCTATGTCGCATCACGTTTGCAATTATTTAGTTTCTATGCATTAAGCGAAGAGTGAAAACAAAGCTGTGATTTTTTTTATGCGACAAACACAATCATAGCGACAACAAGGCAGATTATTGAGAGTATTTTTTTTATATGAGGCAAGATTTAGTTTTATAATCAAGAAGCTACTTCCTTTACCGAGAAGCTGTTTTTATCGCCATCATGTAACCATTTTATTTGCCAAAAAGATCCTTTTTATTCCTTTAAAGTTCAATTTTGCCAAAGACCCATTTCTTATCAACAATAGCCCACCTCCATCATCAAGATTCAATTTTTAACATGAAACTAGCATGATTCGGTTTTCAGAGAGCAATCAAGAAGCATTTTTACCATCAAGAACCAACTTTTAATATTCAGCACCATGATTCTTACAACCAAGAAGTGATTTTTATTATTCAGAACCAAATAAGAGAACAAGATTCAATTTTTCTTATCAAGAACCAAACTTTATCCTAAAAAAAGCCATTTTTATCATCAAAACAGAGCTGGGACTCACTCTCTACAATCAAAAATCAAACTTTATCATGAAGCTAAGGACATTGATTTAGTTTTCTTTAATGTCAGAGTTCATTTTTATCATCAATAACCAAACTTTACCAAGCTACCATCAAGGTTCAATTTTTAATTGCCGAACAATGAGCCACGCAAAACACACATTCAGAAAAAATCATGCACACAACAAACATGAGGAGGAGCCGAATCCATACAAGTTGCTTGACGATATCATGAAATAATAATAATGTCCAGCTACACAGAACAGTTCTCCAGCAAAAATATAACCAAGATTTCAGAAACAGAATATTCAGAAATTAACAGACATACGAAAGACAAAGGACACCAACCAAAAGGATGAAGAGGAAGCAGAAAACAGCAGCGAAATAGAGGACCCAGGGATTCTGCAACGGGGTCTTCGAGGGCGTTGGGTGGCGGTGTTGGAGGCACGGATGTCTAAGGTGAAGGGAGAGGCGCCGTGGCGGAACTTCCCCGAGGAAGTAGCGGCGGAAACCCTCCGAGGAGAAGAAACAGCAGCGGCGGCGGCCGGGATGAAAGTGGAGAGGAATGACGGCGGTGCGCGCGGACAGGAGCAGTGGCGGCGGCACTGGGAAGGTTGGGGTCGAGAGGAAGTAGGCGGCGGTTGCACGTGTGTTGGTGGCGGTTTCAGAGAGAGAGATGAGGAAGGAAGGACGGTAGCGGCGTGGTGCTGGTGGCGGTTTCAGAGAGAGAGATGAGGAAGGAAGGACGGTAGCGGCGTGGTGTTGGTGGCGGTTTCAGAGAGAGAGATGAGGAAGGAAGGACGGTGGCGGCGTGGTGAGGTATGAGGGGAGAGAGGCTAGGGTTTGAGTGAGGAAGAAAGCAGAAAAAGAAATGAGGGTTGGGGGCTGAGAGGTTAGTGAATGAATAGTTGTGTTGTGGGGATCGAGGTGGGGGTTCAAATAGGGTAGAAAATTAGGGTTTAGGTTTTTTTCCTTTTTCCTTTCTTTTTCAGCTGCTGTCTTCTCCCCTTTTTTTTCTTTCTGGTCGTGGGCCCGCGGCCCACTCTCCTCCTTCCTTTCATTTTTTGCTTCTGCTTCTGCTTCTTTTTTTCTTTTTTCTTCTTCTCTTCTTCTTTATTTTTTTTCCTGGGCTTCGTTCCTCTTCTTCTTTTCTTTCTTTTTTTCTTTTTTCTTTGGGCTTCTTTCTTCTTCTTTTTTTCTTTTTTCCTTTTCTTTTTCTTTCTTTATTTGGCTTCTTTCTTCTTCTTCTTCTTTTTTTTTTCTTTCATTTTTTTTTGGTTTTTTTTTTTGTATTTTATGATTTTTTATCATTTCTAAAACAAAGATGAAAACAACATATTTTTTGTTTTTTTCTCTACTTTTTTCTATTTTTATTCAAAATTTGGGCCCGGACAAAAATAGGTGTCAACAAGGAGTTTCAAGAATGTCCATATTTTAATAAAAAGAGAGGCATCTATAGCTATAAAGGATGAAAAAAAACCGGCTACCAATGTAGATCATAATTATTAAAGAACTGTTACTAAAATCCAAAATCATAGTTATGCTTTATATAACAGATGATACATAAAACAAACCATCACTACATACCAAATTAGGCAAAGTAGATGCATTGAGTATCATCTTCCACCTTAGAGCTTTCTTGTGAAGGGTGAGGAACCAAACCAACTTTACCAATAGTTTATATTTAAGCTGGAGTGTAGCAATTTGTTAGTGTTGGAGCAAGGACATCCTGATTCGCACAGAGTGATAATGGAGAAAACAGGGAGGGAAGGACACAAAAATTTGTTCACGCAGTTCGGCCAACATGCCTACCTCTGCGGTTATAGGGCAGCTATAGCTCCTTTCTCATTCATGAATAGAAAACTTTTGTTCACGCAGTTCGACCTTCGTCTACCTCTGCAGCTAGTACCAAGTACCATAACATTTAGGGTTACAGAGTTTACACTATTTATAGAGATTCTAATGATCCAGATATTATAATAAAATATCCCATTAAATCCTATCGTAATTCCCTCAAACAATCAGATTCTAACAACAGCGGATAAGGTGAAGTCCCAATGCTCATTAGCTGTCTACCACTAGCCACGTGTCCTGATTAGACGCGACCTAGTGGTTCCAGCTGGACGATCTCCTCACAGGACGATCTCCTCACCGGACGATCTCCTCACAAGATGATCTCATCACAGGACGATCTCCAAGGCAGACGATCTCCAACTAAAATGAGCCAAACTCTACAGTTAGCACCAGATTTACAAGCACGAGAGTCCAATCCTGCAATGAGAGTGAATGAAAAACAAGGAAGATGGATGGTTAGAGTAGTTTGTGAACACTTACCACCAAAACTCAAACTTGACATAACTCTTGTTCTTCCATTATTTGTCAAGTACGGTGGTGGCGGCTTGGTGTTGGGGGTAGGTCGAGAGGGGTGAGTGTTGATGGTGGTGGTGAGCGTTTGAGAGAGGGTTAGAAGATGATGGTGTTGGCACCTACAGAGATGAGGGAAAGGGAATTAGGTTTTTTGGGAGGGTGGGAGGAGAGAGGAAAAGAGGCTGCTAGTTTTTTTTGTTTTGTTTTTGTTTTTGGGAGAGAGGAGTGAATAAGAGTGTGTGTTCCCCTAATCAATGAATACGGTTATATATATGCATGTAGTAGATGATATTGATAACAAAAATCTGTTAAAAATAATTTAAATTGCAGATAAAGTTAACAGAATCCTAACAAACTGATGGAATTTGTTAATTATTTAAATTTATTTGTAACAGATTTTGTTATCAATATTATCACCCACATTTTTTATTTTTTCTTATTCTTGGTGGATCGGGCCCGGACAAAAATGGGTGTCAACAATATTTATGTATATTAGTAGAATCGTAACGTCCGTGTTACGTTTATACGATTCGACGAGTCTGCACCCCTACTCCGTTTTTGCGTAGAATCTCGAGTCTGACAACATTGCCCGTGGAGCCTCTGCCGTCCCAAAATTCTAGCCCTGCGTTTGGGACTCTTTCGCCACCCATAGTGGATCATAGTGGGACTTCTTCTCGCTACTGTTGCCGCTGCTCTCCGGGCTATCAGGTGAGAGGCAACCGTTCTCCCCCGCTCAACAAGGCCTCAATCCAGTGGTGCCGCCGGAAGGCCAAGTGTAAGAGGTAGAGTTTCAACTCCACAGACTGAAAGTGACAAAATTCTCTCCAGAGCTAGAAGAGCCTTAAGAGTTGGCAACCAGGTGGGGGTAAGACTAGAATGCTCAGAAGAAAAGGCAATTGAAGTTTTAGCTGCCCAAATTAGATCCCACATCAGACAATCCTAATCGATAGTTTAATCGGTATGCCTAGAAGAAATTGGGTATGTTGGAATGTTAGGGGGATGGGTAGCTCGACCAAGAGGAGGGTGGTGAAACAAGCGCTGTGTAAAATAAACCTTGAGGTAGTTTTGTTACAGGAAGCAAAGCTTAATGACGACCGGAAAAAGACGATTCAGATTTGGGCTTCCTCCTTGAATATGTCCTTTGAATTTGTTCCTACTGAAGGCTCAGCCGGGGGTCTCCTCAGCCTTTGGAAACCATCTGCTCTCCAAGTTACTCAAGTAAGAAAAAACCAGAGATTCTTATTTCTGATTTCCTAATCCTCGGTAGATGGCAATATTACGGTGGTGGGTAACGTATATGGGCCGCATGATGAAGGTTCAAGGGGGGAATTCTTCTCTGATATGGCTGCCGAGCTAGATGCGCTCACGGGCTGTTGGATTGTGGGGGGCAATTTCAACGCAATTCTCAACGATGAAAGTGGTGGAACAAAGAAATTTTGCGGCAGGAGCATGGAGAGTTCCCAAAATGATAAGCAAGATTGCACCACCAAAAGTGACAAAAAAAAAGGGCAACTCCTGGCCAACTGCGTAGCGGTCAAATCAAATCTTCAGAAGCGTGGAATCATGGTAGAGAACGACGACCTCTGTGATATCTGCGGGACGGAGGTGGAATCGATTGACCGCCTAATGCTCCATTGTTCACTGACCGGGGGCTTTTGGTATGAGGTATTGAGAAGGGAAGGGGTTGTGTGGTGCATTCCAGCTACTTTCAAGCAGCTCTTGGAGTCGTGGTCGCTACTATGTTTCGAAACAGACAGAACCTTATGGGATTTGATTTCTTTCTCCCTATCCTGGTCAATATGGCTAGCTTGCAATGGCCTAGTTTTTCAGCAAAAGGTTTTTTCCATGGCAAAGGTTTGGGAGCTTCATTTAATGAGAATAATGTGGTGGATCAAAGCATGGAAAAAAGATGTCTCTTTCTCATCCTATGACGTTGTTCATCATTTTGAGAATATCAGAATCTGCGCAAAGGCAACAAAGGTAAGGAATGTTGCTTGGGACCAACCTCCAAGGGGCATTGTTAAATTCAATGTTGATGGATCAGCCAGAGGTACACCGGGGCCAGGCGGTACCGGGGGAGTTCTGAGAGACTCTGACGGGACCATCATCGGCTATTTTTCCACTGCTCTAGAAAACTGTTGGGCCTATGAAGCTGAAGTAAAAGCAATTCTAAACGCCCTCAAGTTCTGCAAACAGTTTTTGGTTGCCCAGGTGATTCTCGAAAGCGACTCTTCACTAGCAGTAGGATGGATACACAAGAAGGATCACAGACCTTGGAAAATTTTAAACGAGCTAAGTATGATTGATATCCTCCTAACTGAGGTGGACTGCCTTGGAGTATTTCATATCTTTAGAGAAGTAAACACTGTAGCAAATTATTTGGCCAAGCTAGGCTGTGATAGGGTGACTCCATTGTGGGATTACTTTGTGGATGTTTAATCTACTTAGAAAGCTTCCATGCTTGGTTGCCTTACTGTTCTTGTATTCAAGGCTTGTGCCTTAGGCTCATGTTTGTTGTTTTATCTTGTCTTTTTTAGTGTTTGTCTTGTGTTGCATCACATACACCTCTCTTTGGCTTTCGCCTACAACTTATTGTAGTTGATGCTATTTATTATCAATAATATTTCTCTTTTCTAAAAAAAAAATCAAATGTTTAGATCCTTTGCTTCATTTAGATTTGGGCAAGGATTTGTCTCATTCGTCGGTTGGACCTGGTGCGTAGTTCTCTGCTCGGGGCTTAGCCCCGTCATGTAAAATAAAATAGATCTCTTTTCGCACATTCCTTTGTGGTGGTTATTGAATTTAATTTATTTTCAATGATTATTAAGGTTGACATATTAGTTGCAAACAAAAGTTAAAATATGAAATGGTGACTCTCATGTCTTCTCTAATTAAGGGGGTTGTGCGGTCATCTCCTCATTAACCACTAAAAAATTAGAATGCTAGTAATTTCAAAACTCATTAATATATGTCCTAATAACATGACATTTATCGGAAATTCTTTGTTTTGCAACAGAAAATGAAAACAAAAATAAATGAATTCATATGATCGGTTAAGATTTCCAAAATGTAGGGATTATTTCCCTTGATTTCCGTTAAACCACGAACGTAACTAATAAAATCCACAAAGAGGGGATGAGGTTTGTGGACGAGGATCCATGGACAAAGCTATATATATGCATGCCCTGTTACCCTTGAAAGATGAGAAGTAGGAAAAACAAAAAGGAAACATATATTGATATTCAGATCAGAGAAGGAGAGGCATACCAAAAATGGCGAGCAAATTGGTTGCAGTGTTGTTGATGGTGTGCCTCGTAGCGGCCGGAGCTGTCGAGACGACGAAGCAGCAGCAGCAGGGTAACAACTACGTGTTGAAACCGCAGGCTACATCACAAGAGTGCTACAGCTATTGCTACGGGGCCTGCGCTTTCCCCGCCGCCTTCTGCAAATGGATGTGTGGTGGCCGCTGCAAAAACCCAATCTTCTTCGGCAGTAAGTAAATTAACTCTCTCCGTGAAAAATAAATCTTTAGATTTGAATCACAGGAGGGAAAGGTCCATGAATTAATTATTGAAAGGGAAATTTGACCAATTAAAAAAAAGGAGCAGCTTTTGAATCATATTTTCATGGTAACACTACTTGGATTCAAATTTAAAATTTTGTCCTTAAATAATTCTTTTAAAAAATAATTCATAATAATTTTATGTCTTTCAATGTAGTTTTATTATGATTTTATATTCAAATAATGTAAAATCAATTTTTAAAGTGAAACTTACTTATTATATTTTTAAGAAACCATAAATGAATTTATGATTTTCAAAAAAACACTTATAATAAAATCATTTTTTTATTTAAGATAATTTGCGTTTCTTTCCCTTCGTAAAAAAAAAAGAGTAATTTGCATAACAAATCATCTCTCTTCTTTTACCATTTCAAACACACTCATTTTTTTATTTTGTTTTACGGAATCGTAACCATTCCAGACCATAAAAAATTCAAATTGGTGTAAAATTAATTTAACTGTGGATTTTGAAATGTCTCTCAGATAACAGTATAAATGCAAGAAAGGTCCAGTCTGCAAAGCCAACCAAATCAATGGAAGAGGCAACACACAAGCATTAATTCACCATGACATGCAAGAAAAGGAATAGAAGGCTGGCTGAATGAACTTAAGCGGAATACGAGGCTTTCTCATGAACTAGGACTTAACTTTGTATCAATATATCATATATGTTGTTTTCCTCCTTCTCCTCGCTTGAAATTTGTTAATTACCATGATGATTAATGAATTATGTTATTTATTACTAAAATCATTTGTTCTCAATTTTTTTTATCTCTTTCTTTTATTTTTCTTATAAGGTTGAAGTGTGAGAAAAGTATCAACAGAAACTTATAAGGCAAATGCACATACCCTACCTAATATGGTGTGGCTGCTTGGGTACTCTAAATTTAACTCTAATTCCACAATAACTATTGTCAAATCACAAATTAATTTATAGAAATAAGGTACTAATATTTAATAAGTTAATCAATAAAAATTAGTTAGAATTCACAATAACTTTTTTTTAATAAATCCTGCGAAATATATTAAGAAGAAATAGTAGGCTCAGAGGCCAAAATATCAGCAGTCATCAAAGGGACAACAGTCAATTGAACTTCCTCCATCCAAACTGTATCTGGATAAATAGAGGAATTTCTGGTCAAAAAGTCTGCTACTGCGTTACCAGAGCGTCTAGTAAAAGAAAGAGATGCAACATAAAAACTATTAAAAAGAAAGCGACAATCCCGGATAAGTGAAGTCAAGTAAGAATTGCACTCAGCCCCCTTCGTCCACCACTGGAATAGTTGAAGGCAGTCAGTCTCAAAACAAACATGAGTAAAATCCAACTCAAGCGCCAAAACAACAGCCCAGCGAAAGCAATTAGCCTCAACTAGCAGGGAAGACAACGCCGCAGAAGGAGATGACACTGCAGCAGCCAACACCATCCTTTCCCAATCTCTGGCCACCATCCCAAAACCAAGGGTGCCTCCACGTCTCAGAGAAGCGTCAACATTGAGCTCCGTAACTCCCCGCACCGGCCTGGTCCACCTCGCGCTAAGCTCCGCAACAAGACGGGCTCGCACAACAATGTCCCGTGGCCTCGCATGCAACTCTGAAGCCCGCTTCAGAACCCTCGAACAGTCCCAAGGAACCTGCTGAAAATTCGCACCATTTCTGGCCTCCCACAAAGCATAAAACGCTGCTTGCACAAAAGATAACAGTATAGGATCCGACTGGTGCATTACCTCTGTCGAAAACTCATGAAACGTGGCAAAAGAAGCCGCCCTCACTGAAATAGAGGACTCGAACCAGAACTGCTTAACTGCTGGACAAGAGAGGAACAAATGATCAATCGTCTCCATATCAGCACCACACTGAACACAAGTTGGGTCCAGATCAACAGTCCGGCGAAACAAAGCCTCCTTCACTGGAAGGTAGTGCATGACGGCTCTCCAAGTCACCTCTTTATGCCTTAGCTGTGAAGGGGCTGCCCAATTTTTTTTCCAATGTGATGCAATAATCTTAAGCTCAAATAATAAATATATGACTTAAATAACTTTTTTTGTCTATGTAATATATCCCATTTTTTAATTTAGTCATTTTAATTTTTTTTGACGTTTTCGGTGCCTCTAAAATTTGTGTTTTTGTTTTTAGTCCTTCAGTTACTTTTTCCGTAAAAATTAAACAGAAATCACCTATAATTCATAATTAAAATTCAAAAAGTAATTAATTAGAATTTAAAAAATCCAGAATCTAAAAATCTTCCGGAAAATCTAGAAAATCTATCATCTTCATCTCCTTATTCCATCACCTTCATCATCTTCTCCAGCCAACCACTCATGAAAACCCAGAAAATTTATCATCTTCATCTCCTTCATCTCCTTCTTTTTCATCTTCTCCATCTGATGACCCGAAATTTAAGATTATATTTCTATATATTTTTATTAATTATTTTGGGTATTTTTGTCATTTTAGAATATATTACGCTTATTTCATGAATTTTGCTATTTTAAATATATTTTATCAATTTTTATAGTTTTATATTATTTTTCTAGATTTTATTAGGATTTGAATTGCTTTATCTTTTATTTATTTTGATTTGGATATAGCTGTTTTATTTTAGGTTAGATATAAGTTTTATTTTAAGTTATTATCTCTTATTTATTTTTAGTATCTTTTATTAATTGTTATTTGGTGTTATTTTAAGAAGAGATAAAGGAGAAAATGAAGTAAAACATGAAAATTTCGCACTTGTTGTTTTATGCAACGCAACTGAAACCGCCGCAATAGTTCCAGAGATGCACCAAAACAAAAACCCACTATAAAATCCGTTTTTAACCTATTTCCTGGTATTTTTGGCTATTGAAACTTGTTTTGGGAGATATTTTGAGGAGAACATTAGGTTTTCAAGTCTCTTTCAGGTTTCTTGATTATTTTATGCTTTGTTATTGGACTCCTATTTTCATTCTATGATTAGTATGTGTAACTAATCTCCCTTGTACCGGGGGAGATGGATTTGGTTATGAACATGGATATGCTTTATTTGATATATATATATATAAGTAATTTATTTCTTGCACGTGTTTCTTTTCTTCTTTAATTGAATTCGGAGTGCACGTTGATATTATGTTTTACTTAGACATACCGAAAATGTTGGTAAGTTAAAGGGAACTGAAAAAGGAACAGAATAAGAGTTTGTATCGAAATTTCGAACACAAATTATATTTGTTTTAATATGTCTGTTACAAGTCTTTTTTAGGGTCTTAGGCCTGGTCTTTTTTTTTTAAATAGACTTTTAAAAAAAATTGACCTTGTTCATTTATTAATTTAGTTTGGCCTAGTCTGAGTCTGATGTATGTTAGGTCATATGTGTCTGTCGATAGTCTAATCTACTTCCATTCTTAAGTAAAAGTCACATAAATAATTTTATATTATCACTACTAACCGATTCAATTATTAAAAAGACCTAGAAATATTTGGGGTTAGTTTCCTTTTTTGTTCTAATATGGTGATGGATTATGTTGGGTCATTTGTCTTTTTGGCCATTACAATTATAAGTTGGTGGGTATTGGGTAATTCAATTATTTTTTTGTTGGTTTGTGCAATATGTGGTGGGGAATTTTGCCTCTTCTCTTCTAATCTCATATAAGAGAGGTGTTTTGAGAAATCATCTATTACAACCAACAAGGTTAGCATAAGAGTCCTTAAGCATTTAATACATGACTCAATTTATAAACGATGCGTATGAAGAAATATTTATTTGTAGATGCATAACCACCTAACGTTATCTCCAAACCTCGTGGAATTAGTCTCATGACTGTTAGTTGTGGGGATACCTTAAAAAAAATACTGTAAAAGTTGTGAGAGAAGCAGATTTCTATTGTCAAAGTAAATCACAATTTATGTTGTATAAAAAAAACGAAAATGAATAACTTACATATATGCGTTGATTTTAGATTGTCAAAGCTGTGAGAGAAGCAGATTTTTATTTAATATAATTGGTTGATGTGATAAACTTTTTATTGGGCATAATTTTTTTTTGTTACAGTTGAAAATTTTTATTGGACATGGTTTAAATTTGGAACTATATTAACTAAATAAAAAAAAAGAATTGATTATGTTATTTTCTCCATGTACTCAAGCAATGGTAGCAAATTTCATTCACCACCAACCAACTGGGTTGGCGTAGTGGTTCAGCACTTCGTCCCTTAAGCAAGTGGTTGGGGGTTCGAATCCCAACTCTTGTGAATGGAAAAAACTCATTGGCCAGCCCCCTACCGCTTCGTGCGCTGACCGTGGGACGAAGGATTAGTCTCACGGCAACCGACTGTGGGATACCTTGGTCAATACCAAAAAAAAATTTCATTCACCACCATCAATATCTTCTCATTATGACAGTTTGACCGGTTCCAGGTTCACATTACTACGCAAACAAGTCCTAAACAAACGGAAGAGGGAAGAAACCATCTTCATTTCACAATTTATATTGCTCAAATTAGGATAAGCACCGCGCAATAACCCTGAAAATTTGGGCAATACAACCTCAAGTAATTTTGACCCATGTAATTTGTGGCTCACAAAGCATTGAAACGGGTATATAAACCCTATAGCATTCTTAAAAGAAAAATCAGAGGGAGAAGGAGGGGAAAAAAACAAAACAAAACCAACAACAACAACTAACGTAAAACAAGGGATCAATCGAAAATGGCAAACAAGTGTGTTGTATTGTTGTTGTTGGTGGTGTGCCTTATCGGTAGAACTACTGCTGAGGATACTGGATGCTATCAGCCTTGTATTGACAAATGCTCAAAGTGGTCGGTTATCTGTCAGTGGGCATGTATCTACTGCGCCGGGCGTGTAGGAGGTAGTCTTGGCGGCGGTAAGTTAAATATAATATATATACATTATTAATAGTGGAGGATGTATCTAGTGAAAAAGTTCTTTTTATATGAGAATTGTGAGAATAAATCGTGGCCGTTAGATCTAACAATGTGTGGTCATGATTAAAACATTAAGTCACGTGACTTGTTTAAAAAGTCACATGACATTTTTAAGTGATCATGTGACCACTTATTTCTTTTAATCATTACCACTCATTGTTAGATCTAATGGCCACGATTTATTCTCACCATTCTCATATAAGAAGAGCTTTCTCACTAAATACATCCTCAAAATTAATAAAATAATTCATTAATGATAGATTAACTTACTTTATTTTATTAAATGAGTCTGTTACATTAGAGGAGCCGAAGGCACGCGTCACATTTTGTCCTAATGATGAGGAGTTACTTGTTTGTGATACAAAATTTCTCTGTATGTTGCAGCTGCATCTTCACTGAAACAGGTACCAGCTCCGCACAAGGAGAAGAACCCACAGCCGGCACAACCACCCAGGAAGATGCATCCTAAGATCCTCAAGGATTAAGTGACGGAATGCATGCAAGGCTTTCTCATGAACTAAGACATAGTTTTGTTGTATCAATGCATATATGTTCTTATATATATCCTCCTTCCCCTGCTCATCATTCATTTGTTGTTACCATAATAATATATGATGACAACATTCAAATATTATCCGTCTTCTTCTTATTGAAATTATATCCTCAAAGCATGGCTAATTATTTTGGGATTTAAAAAAGTTGAGCAACAAAAAACTCAACCATAGATATTGTACTGCACAGTATCAGTTCTCACCCATGATAACTAACGAAAATTTAGTATCAACTGAAAGAGCAGAAACTGAGAAAGCATTCTAGGAGAATTGAGAATTCACAAAAGATACACCATGTGTGTTAAACTTGATTTGATCATTGGAGTCTTTGAAAGTATCTCACTTTTGTCCCTGTTGAATGGACCTACCATTTCACAACAAGAATAAATTCTATTAACTAGCTTCAGCTAAAAGTCAACGTTAATGGACTAAAAAGCAACATAAAATGAGAGCATAAGTGGTGGAACTAAGATTCGATCCCTAGATTTATAGTACGAAGAAGGTAGTAAGTATCGTACGATTCAACGATACGAATCGCGATACGATACGTTTTTCCTCCCTGGCGATACGTATCGTAAGGTGTATTGAAATGGACCTTGAATCGTTGCTGAATCGCCTGTATCGCTGCAATACGATACGATTCGCGATTCACCTTTGAATCGTACGATTCGGTCACAAGATGGAATGGGTCAGGCTTTGCGACCCAGTTGTGTTTTTATTCCTGTTTTCGGGTTTTTTTGTTTTTTTTTTGTTTTCAATTGAGGCAGAAGCGGGTCGGGTAATGAATCGGGTTTCATGACCCAGTTTTAAGTTTTAACCCTAACTCATTCACTTTCACAGTTTCACTTTCATGTTTTTTTCTTCGTTCACTGGTGCCGTGCTCATTGCTTGAACGTCTTCCTCCATTGCTGCTCCTGCTTCACTGTTGCGTTCTCTTTTGTGCCTTCTGCGGTTCTGCCAAATTGCCACTATCATCCTTAATCTTGTTAATTTTGTTTATGCCTCACGTTCGTTGTTAATTTTGCTGTGACATTGACCTTGGGGATGATAATGAATGATTTGATTTTTTAGATTATAATTAAGTTCTAGAACCAAAGCATAGCAATTAACAAGTAGGAAAGTAATTTGCAATGCATTTTACCATATTATTAATGTTTTTTTGGAGGTGATGAGCACTTGAACTTTGTCATTTTAGAATTAAAGACTTAGATTATTTTGATTTTTGAAGTTTATCATATGATATATATACTATATATTTTCATTTATGACTTGATTTTTTTTGCATCTGTATCGTACGATACATAATACGATACGATTCACGAGTCAAAAAATATGTCTTCCGATTCACGGTTTAACTACCATTACTATTTGTTGTGAGAGACCTACTCAGTTAAAAGGCTTAAATCTACTTTTGGTTCTGAAGTATGACGATTATGCGATTCGACTTCATCATCTTCTAAACGAGCATTTGAGTCCTAACATTTTTAATTTATGAAAATCACTTCTCTCCGTCAAGTTGTCATCCAATTGATAACCGACATTGCTGATGTGGCATTTTCATTAATAATTTTTTATGAAAGAGCGATGGCAGATGGTGGCGATAGATATTTGGGAGAAAGCATGCACCTTTGCTGGGTTTGAACCGAAACCAAGACGGTGATGAGAGGGTTGAGGCGAGAGCAGGGGCAGAGCAAAGAGAGGTTGTAAAGGTGAAGGTAGATCCTTGAGAGAGATTGTGAACTATGAAGATCGATGCTGATTTGTTCTGGAAGTAATTTTATTTTTTATTATTTAGTTATTTGTTTTATTGATTTAATATTATGTTTTATTATTTAGCGAAGTGGCATCTTGTGACGAATTTGACATATCCACCTCATTTAATGAGTGATACATAGGCTTAACTCCGTTACTAATTTAATGACAGCTTGACAGAGGTACTTGATTTTTACAAATAAAAAATATCAGGACCAAAATCGCCTGTTTTGAAATTCAGGGACTCAAATTGCACAGTCATAGTCTATCAAAAAAAAAAAAATTGCACAATCATGATACTTCAAGACCAAAAGTGCATTTAAGCCTAATTTATATGATTTCCGAGTCTCGAGGAATCAGTCTCATGACTATCGGTTGTGGAGATACATTGAGTAAAAAAAAGTGTCGCACCTCAATCTCACCAGTGCCATTTTTGATTTCGCTTTCCCCCCCGGACAGGGCTCTCCTCCTTGTGTGGGGGCTCCTCTCCTCATCAGAGATCTTGCACCCATTCATAAAGGTTTCATACAAGCAAATGACAGTCTTATCCCTCCGATGAATACTTGGGAAATCATGTAATAATCAGAAACTACATAAAAGCGACAGATTCATGACGCAATTCAGAATTGTATTTATAGTGCAATTCTATTTATAATTTGATGTTGCAATTATTTATTTACTATGATTTTGGTGAAATATTTCCTACAATCTTAAGTGTAGTTGTTCACCTTATTCATGTTTTAAATGAGTGACACATAGGCTAACTCCGTTATCAATTTAACAGCAGCTTGACGGAGGGACTTGGTTTTTACAAATAATAAATATTATGACCAAAATCGCCTGTTTTGAAATTCAGGGACCCATATCGCACAGTTACGATACTTCATGGACCAAAATTGTATTTAAGCCTAATTTATAACGTGATTTTCGAGTCTCGAAGGACCAGTCATATGACTATCGGATGTAGAAATATCTTGAGTAAAAAGAAAAGTGTCGCGCTTCAACCTCACGAATGCCATTTTCGATTTTGCTTTCCCAAGGGACAGTGCTCTCCTCCTTGTGTGGGGGCTCCTCTCCTCGTTAGAGATCTTGCACCCATTCATAAGGTTTCATACGAGCAAATTAAATGACAGTCTTATCCCTCTGAAGAATACTTGGGAAATCATTTAATAATCAGAAACTACAAAGAAGTAACAGATTCATGAGGATTCCTAGTATTTCAAATGTGCAATATACTTGTTTGGTGAAGCATGCAAATTAAAGAGGTATAAATAACAGTGGACCATTATGTATTTTGAGTAGATTTCAGCACTAATGCAACAAATAATATGAAACTTATTATTGAGGATATTATTCAGCAATCAACATAAGCAATATACTTGTTCACATTTAAAGGCATGTGAGATGGTAGAACAAGCTAAGATTAAGTATACCTTAGGAAAGCATATATAGATCAGGCATAAGCAGTGGCATGATTGATCTGCTGAATTTTCACAAAATCCTTACGGAAATAAGAAAATGTCAGTAAATTAATTTTCATTTAAAATTGTTTAAAGTCTTCTGTATATATTAGTTAAATTCACAAACTGCTTATTAGATAATTACGTGTGGTGCAGGAATATAAAAATACTAGATAACAATTAACTTCCCTTTTTTTAACTTTTAAACTATTTGACCATTTCCATTTGATGATCTATATTGGTAAAAATAGGATAAGCATGTACGTACCGTGGCAAAGAACGAACCCTGAAAATTTGGGCAACAGATTCGTGGCTCACAAGGCATTGAGACGGTTATATAAAGCCTATGCATTATTCAAAGAAAAATCAGAGGGAGAAGGAGGATAAAACAAACCACCAAAAACAAAAACAATCGAAAATGGCAAAGAAATTTGTTGCATTGTTGTTGGTGGTGGTGTGCCTTGTCGGTGGAGCTGTTGAGGCGCAGAAAGACTGCGAGCCACAATGCCTTAGAGATTGCAATATGCATTATATTTACTGTGTAAATCACTGTCATTACTGCGATACGAACCCAGCACTCCACCGTAAGTTTTTTTTAAACACTCGCAATAATTACACAATTTTATAATCTTAATTTTAAATACGAAATGATTTGTTTGATAGCATTTGAGTTAATTGGTTTCTATTTATAAATCAATTCATTATTCAAAAACAGAATTTCATGACATAAAATTAAAAACCACTCATAATGAGGTCTAAGGTTTTTTTTGTTTTTTTTATTGTTGCAGTACCTGCAGTTAAAGACGGAGTCTCATCAGCAAAATACAAAGAACTAGCGACACAACCACCCAGGAAGATGCTTCCTAAGATCAAGGTTTAAGTGTCGGAATGCATGCAAGGCTTTCTCATGAACTAAGACATAGCATTGTTGTATCAATGCATATATGTTCTTATATATATCCTCCTTCCCCCTGCTCATCATTCATTTGTTGTTACCATAACAATATATAACAACATTCAAATATTATTCTTATTCTTATTTTTGAACTGGCATAAATCATTGGACCTATAAATAATTTACTTCTTAGAGCATTTTCAATGGGATCTTAACTGAAATCTTAAAATAAGATATGTTCCGAACAATATTCTACCATTGGAGTTGGCTGACATGACATGAGATCTTAACAAAAGCTAACATCCGTGTCTTAGCTCAGACACTCTCAAAAGTGAAATGTTAAATCAAATAATAATTTTTTCTCTATTATTCAATACGAGAAACCAAGTGAAAATTGGGAGGGAAATAAACTGAATGTGAAGAAGATGAATTTCATTAACAAAAAATAATAATTACAAATCAGTAGACAGATGATCTAAAAAAGTAACCCAAAAATTATACTTTAATGGAAAAAAATAAAAAATTCCTACATCAAACTCTATAAGAAAGGATCTGCCACATGCAAATTGGATCAGTGGAGGAGCGAAGCGCGGAGCGGCGGAGGAGAGCGATCTGGCAGTGGAGGAGAACTGGATCGGTGAGAGGGTTGAGAGAGCATATTTGGGAGCGTTTTGGAAATGAAAATGATGAAAATTAATTATTATACAATATTATCTATTTTATTTAAAATGTATTGTCATTTATTTTTCAATAATATGTATTTTCTTTCATTTTCAATTAAAGAATATCATGTTGAACTTTAATTATGTATTTCCTATCTAATTGGAATTTAATTATACTATATCTTTTTTAATCACTAATTATCTTGTATTGAATTTATTAGTTTAATTTAATTTAATATTAGGTAGAAATAAATAATATAAATATATTGTGTACCGTGGGTCCGATTAAAAGTAAATTAAGAGGTCAACCATTGGAGCAAAATGTGCATCGAGATCTTATGGGTGTCTTAAATCATATGTGGTAGTACGAACCCACCAAAAATCATCTAAAACACCAAATTAAGATCTCAACAGTGTAGTAGGTAAATGAGAGCATCTCTAATGTTTGGTACTTTAGTTGATATCTTATCACTCTTTTTACGGTCTTGAAGCCTCGAAATGCTAAATAAGATATAAGGTACCAATAAGGTACCGATGAGCAAGACAAAGAAGTCTTGAACAATGATGGGTTCGAGCTCTTGACTGAATGATAAAAAATGTTCCGAGTAACATCAGGTTGGTTCGAGTTCAACGGATATTCAATCTTCAAATTGGATACCCGAACTAATAATGATCAGATGTAGTTAAAAAAATCCAAACCGATACAATGACGTAACCCAACCCACTAAAATGTGTTTGGTTCGATTCGAATTTTTCCGGTTCACGAATTGGACCATTCCCTCTTACACCCCTACTTAAAGTTGGCATCTCCTTATATTTCAATAAATTCAAATAGTTTTTCATCTATTTTATATATTTTTTCATTCGATCCAAATGATTAAGAAATTGTCTTCGAAGAATAGCTCAAGTGGTAAGAGTCGATGACATATGAGTTGAAAAGAAAAATATATGTTTTCTGATGTAAAAAAAAAATCTAAGAAATTACTTTTTTTTTTCTTTATAAATATATTCTATTCTTTTATATTTCTACCACTCCTATTATTTCCTCTCATTTACACTACTATACATTCAAAACAAAATAGAGCATTTATGTTTTTACAATGACTCCCTCGTTCATTTTCCCTCTCATGCAACCACTTCCACACCTCACCACCCCAAATCATTCACTCCGAAATCGTTCTCAGAAAAATGAGAATTAACGAAGGGAGGAGGAAGATGGGCATCTGAAGAGTCACGAATTGGAGAAAGAACGACCTAGTTTAGATGTCGTTTCAGAGAATAAGGAAAATAAAAAGAGAATCGACGACGACGGTGGTTATAACGGTGAGAAGAACCCTGAAGAAATTATCTCTAGTAAGAGAAAGGACGAACAAATTCATGCTGATAATTTGATTCTATCATTTGCTAATTTTGCTTGTGGAATCTTTGATTTAACAGGGAAGAAGGAATTCCCTGCTTTCTTCATAAAAATGGAATGGGGGTAACGGTGGCCTAAATCAGCAGCGCAGTGCAGTTTGTACCTTTTCCCTCTCACTGTAAGTGTGCTTTGGTTCTGTGCATTCATTCAAACTGTTGCTTTTTGTGTGCTTACGATTATGAAGAAGAGAGGGTTTTTGTGTTTAATTGGGGGATTAATTTTCTGAAATTGGGAATTAAGGTTTTTTTTTCATTCCAATTTTAATTTAACTTATTAGTAGTTATACATGTGTAGCTTGGTCCGACACTTGGCTCTGTCACCGGAGCTCCGAGTTAGGTGATAATGACTAAAACCAACTATTCTTCTAGTCGTAGGTATGAAAGTAACGCGGACTGAAATCTTAGTTAACCCCAAGAAAAGTTGCATAAGTGAAGAAAAAGCTAAACATAGTTTAAGGAAACAAAACTTTTTATTCTCGATTTATTTATTCTTAGTACATAGTTGGAGCTCTAGTTTTAGTTAGGAGAGCCTACTACTTCATTTTTGGCTCACTATGAGCTCTTACAGCATACATGCACATAGTTTTTACTTAGATAAAAGCACCTAAAATTGAAGACAACGGGTCTCTTCTTCCATGGCGTTCTCCCTCCTCCCTTTGCTGAGGCTGAGCACTTGCAAAGTGGGAGTTCCTCTGATTCTTTATCAACCTCTCAACATCTTCAGCAGATCCAGGGAATGCAAGCTCTTTCACTGGCCTCTCTAACTGGCTTATCACATTGTCATCACCACCTTCCAATTTTTAATCACCAACAAAATGATTAACCCAGTTAGATTATTTTAATTTCCCATTTGATTAACCAAACAAAAGCTATTAGAAATAATGTTCACATCAATGTCATTAAGCAAAGCAACATATAGTATATTCAAATTATGTAAGATGGTGTGCTAGTCATAGAAATAAACCTGCAAGGAAGTTCCTCTGGTTGTTTTCAGCATTGATACCAAAGGCAAGCAAATTGAGATCTGAGGAAGCGTTTATTGCAACTGGATGACCTGCTGGGATGACCACAACATCGCCAGCAGACAACCTTGCTCTGAACCTCTGAGCCTCAATGCGTTGATGTTGTTCCTCTTCCTGTTCCTCTTGTTGCTCTTCTTCTTCGCCCCTCTGCTGTTGCTGCTGCGGCCTTTGAGTCACAAGTTCAAGCTCTCCTCTCCCTTCGTTAACCACAAGTATCAATGTGGACCTTGAATGGTAGTGTGGCAGGAAAATAGATCCCTATATTTTGAAATCAAATACAAAAAAATTGAATCAGTATTTTAAGAACTAATCAACATAGATTATAGAAATGACCTCATTGTCGAGTTTAATTAGTAATTTACCTCATTGATCTCAGCTTCTGCGAGAAAGATGTCCAAGTCTCGGAGCTGTGGATTTTTGTCTGGATTGATCTCAAAGAGCTTGCCAAACTTGTTGGAATAGAGTGGATTGCGGCTTCTCAAGTTGAATGGCTGAGATTTAGAGGAGGTTCTCTTTCTTGAGCTGGATTTCGCGTGCCTGCTTAGTTCTTGAATCTGATCCCGGGACACGTTCACTATCACTCCCTCTTCCTGGCTTCGCTCGCCTCTCTGGCCTCTCTGGCTTCGCTCGCCTCTCTGGCTTCTCTCGCCTCTCTGCTCTTGTTGCTGATCTTCTCCTTGTAAGAGAACCCTCTCTATCTCATTGTATTCAGCCTATTATATATGTAGCCAACCATGCATAAAAAATTACAACAAGTTGTATGTGTATGATCAGTGAATGGAAATTTACACTACACATGCATGCATAATGCCAAACTAGTATATACAAGTAAATAAATGGTGTAAGATAGATGCATATATATGTGGAAGCTTACATTGAAGGAAGCCTCTAGAAAATTCCTGCTGAACCCATTAAAGTAGGATTGCTGAGATTCAGTACTAGAGGGGAAGAAAGGCTGTAGGGAACCACAAAAAATAAAACTTAGCTAGAAATGAAAAAAGAAGCAAAACAAATTGGAAAAAGCATTAATGAGTGAGATGAGAAAAAGCAAGGAAATGAAGCTAGTACTGTTATGCTACCTGATATTGACCAGGTCTGTTAATGGGTATAAGGAGTTGGATGACTCTGAGATTCTCATCATTGTCACGGTTTGCCAAATAGCTAGTGGTTCCTGCAGGGACTACCAAGGCATCGCCACGCTCAAGGTTGTACGAGTCTCTATCATTCGGGTTCACTATGGTAAGTATGGCTCTCCCTGCACAATCAAAATAATAACTATTAAACATTCATAGAAACTAGCGAAATTAAGTTGGTGCTAGTAATGCTTAATTATTAGCAGTTATTAATTGATTGATAGATAATTACCACTTCGGATGACGAGGATGGAATCAGCATCATAGTGGCGGGGCAGAACGAGGGTCTGAGGCCTGGCCTTAATCTCCAAGAGGCGATAGTTTTGGAGATTCTCAAACTGCTTGGAACGGTCATCGAACCTTTGGAGAAGACGAAGGTAACCGTTTTTGTTCTCGAAGCGAGTCTGGAAACTGCTAGACCTGAAGTGAAAAGGGTTCCTTCGTCGGCTCTGTGAGGACTCTGAAGAAGAAGAAGAAGAACCTTCATCTTCATCTTCTTCACTCTCACGGTGTCGACGACGCCTCTCCCTCCTGTCCGTCGTCTCAAGGTGTGGTCGGCGAGGCCTATCACTCTCCTCTTCTTCCCTTTGATGGTGAGGTCGACGTGGTGTGTCCCTCTCGTCACTCTCACGCCTCCACTCCCTTGTTCTCTCTTTTCTTTCCCACGATCTCTCCCTCTCATCGGGATCTTCACGATGACGAGGTCGTCTCGACTCTTCTGCATCTCCCTCCTCTTCCTCTCTCTCCCTTCCCCGTGGCCTGCCATGACTCTCCTCCTCTCTCCCACGCCCAGTTCGCCATGGCCGTCGTTCATCTTCTCCCTGCTCACGGCAGCTGGGGTCCTCCCGTTGTTGCCGGGAATCAGAGTCAGAGCCAAGACAGACAGAAACTGAGGCCAGGAAAAGAATTCCCAGCAACAGCAACAGAGGAAGCCACGCTTTGATTTTAGTATTCGCCATTATGAGTTGGTTAAGGTTGAACTCACTCGCTTTCGATGATGAGCACTGAGGGGAGATTAAGGGTATTTATAGCTATAGAATTGAAAGCATCTGATCTGATGAACGTCAGAACATGCATGAACATTTGGCCACGGGTTGCCATGCAGGCTGACGGGTGTTGAAATGGACCAACATTGAGGTGGCAAAGGAAAATACAATCGTGCATGGTACGAATTTTTGGGTTGAGTTCATCGCAGTAGAGTAGCTTGGTGAAAGAGTTTATTTTTACTTGCGTTCTTATATAAGAGTTTAAAATAGGCGTTTGTTTAAATTTTATTACACAGTTTACAAAATATCTATAAAGCTCACTGGAAAATTACAAGAACATGAAGCTAGTCCTATGCACTATGCAGTATATATGGTCCAAAAGTACGATTGAGGAGTCAAAGTTTGGCCTAGAAGACTAATATTTCACTGTTAGCGAATTATTACTTGAGTCCGCGCTACTCACGAAGGGAAAAAATTTCACTACTCCTAGTGTGTTTATGGTAAATGAGTTTACAGACGAATTTAATAATTAGCACAATGGTTATGTATTATGAGTGAAGGAGTAGCAAAAAGTAATTATATGCTCACGTTTGCTCACCTAAAATTTATTTTGTGAATATACATTTATGGGGTGTGCAAAGATATCTCTAAGGCTTGTTGTGCCTCCTCTTACAAAAACTTGTGAATCTATTTGATAGAGATCTTGTAATCTTCAGAGATTTGATTTCTTGTAATATTTTCCTTTCACCTATCTCATTGGCGTGCACTGTGACGAATGATTGTTTATTTTGGTAAAATGGTAACTCTTTATTTCGAAAATAACTAATGAAAGACCTATAAACAATCCTAATCATATGGTATAAATTTTGGCCGCGAGAGCAAAGAGATCTCACATTTGGCTAAATAACAAATTTCACAAGTGGATTAAATGTTACATCTTTTTGCCTAAAACCTTCGGCTAAGTTTGAGAGGGGTTGAAATGAGATGGAACGGAGGAGAGTGTTATTATATGTTTCATTGTTTTGTTTTGTTAAATGAGGATGAAAGAAGATAGAAAGTGATGAAATTCATTATATCACATTCCATTACTTACCATTAATTTCCATACTCTCAAATTTGATGGAATAGAAATACTAATAACTACTAAAACTATAAAATTATATTATATAGTCATTATTAGTGTTTTTAAACTAAGACTAGTATAGAAATAAATTATTCATTCTATTTTGTCCATTATTCATTCAAACAGTGGAGTGATAAATTTGTTCCACTTTATCATAAAATATCCAAACAAAGTCAAGAGATTTTTCTTTCATTTCGTTTTATTCTTTTATGTTTCATTTTGTTTAACTTCTTTATGTTTTATCAATTCAAACATAGTCTAAAAGTCATGTATAATCAACTCACACTTCTTTTTTATCCAATGTGAAATTCCTTACGCCCATTTGGTATCCCCTCAATAAATAAATGTTTATATTTACATTAAATATAAGCTCCTTTAAATAATACTCCATTTGTTCCTTATTAACCTTCCTCTTAAAAAAACTTGGTTCTGCATATTTGTCTACTTAGAATTTTTAGAGAGCATTAATTAATATTTTTTTAAGTAATGCTCTTTTGAGAACAATAATGAAAAGAGATAAAATATATTTTAAAGAGTAATATTGGAAAATAAATAATAATATTTGAAAATTAATTAAAAATCTTAAACAGTTAATAAGAAAAGGTGAAGTAGATTATAACTAAACTCTTATATTCTGTAGTGTTTATTTTTTTGGAAATGGACTGTAGTGTTAGATGAGGAAACTAGAAAGTTGTGGGCTGATGGGTAAAGCTGATGGGCAATTTGGGCGGCATGCATACGTGTTATTGTGCATGTTATTTGGGCCCCAGCCCTTTTAGATCTACATCTGTTACCATGACAGATAAATGAAAGCGAACTTGCGCAGTTGTGTTTTGTTTGAATTTGAATTTTATGATGAACATAGACATGTATTTAGGCAGGTACTGAATATTTGTCTTCATCAGTGCATAGATCAAGAGTGTTATGGTATTCGTGAGAAGTGAGAACCAGCTAGAACATGAATCAACACATAATTACATTGCACCAGTAATTGATCTTCGCGGCCAATTATCACCACAAACTACTTACTACTATTAAGTTGCAACTTGCAAATGGAGGCTTATCAAAATACTTTACTAACACATGCACTTCATTCAATATGCTAAAATATAATTAAGGCACATGATGTCGTAGACTAATTAGCTGAGCAAAGGTTTACGTTTGATGTATTTTTATCTAAAATGTATCACGATTTTTAAATTGTATAAGCACATTATTAATTAGTAAGAAATTGACATTTTATCCAAATCATAGGACTCTTGCCATTATCCTAAATCCCTAACCACGTCAATGACACAATCAATATGCGGTCGTTTTACATTTACGCTCATCAGTCTTCACACAACTCATATTCATGTTAGAACATATAAAAAATGGTGGGAGAGGCACTTACCGCATTTCCAATGGAGATTTTAAACTGAGATGAAGATTTTAAACTGAGATCTTAAAATAAAATCTGTATCTTATAAAATCTCACCATTGGAGATATGTGACATGACTTGAGATCTTATTTTGGTGTCTTGACTGGTTCTTCTTTCAAAGTGAGATCTTAAATTAAATAATATTGTTTTTCTCTCATTCAATCAACATTCAACCATTAATATGTAAATTAATTATTATGAAATACTATGTATTTTATTTAAAATGTATCGTCATTAATTTTTCAATAATATGTATTTCCTTTTATTTTTAATTAAATAATATCATGTTGAACTTTAATTATGTATTTCCTATCTAATTGATATTTAATTATATTATATCTTTTTCAATTATTAATTATGTTTGTATAAAATTATTAGTTTAATTTAATTTAATATTAGGTGGAAATAAATAGTATAAATATATTGTATATTGTGGGTCCAACTAATAGTAAAATAAGATCCTAACCACTGGAGCGAAATATGCCGTGGGATCTTATGGGTGTCTTAAATCCCATGCAGCAGTATGGACTTATCAAAAGATTTTAAAATACCAAAATAAGATCACACCATTAAAGATGCTCTTATGGTAAGTTATTGGAATATACGAGAATTCTTTACTTTTGAAATATAGATTTTTTTTGAAACTTACTTTTGAAATATAGATTAATCAAGTTAGCTCGGCGGCGGCGGCGGCGACAATAATAATAATAATAATAATAATAATAATAATAATAATAATAAATAATGATAATAATAATAATAAATAATAATAACAATTTATTATTATTATTATTATTATTATTATTATTATATCAAAAACCTTTTTATTTATTGTTGGAGAGAGGCTGGACTGGTTATGGCCGGAGAGGATCTGGTTTCCCAAATCTCACATAGATGCACCTCCCTCTCCACTGTCTCCCGAAAACTAATCAAGTATGACTTGTAAAAAAAAATTAATTGTCTCATATACATAATATATGCAACAAATTTGATATATAACTAATAATGGTTATATGTCGATAATGTTCGTCATAATTTAATTTATCGAAGGATATTTTCAAAATAAAAAAAAACCACTGTAATAAAATATGAAAACCCACCACCAATCCGAAAACCACTAAGCTAAGATCCTTTCTTAAGATACAACATTCATAATGGCTTATCATATATATAATTTCTCTCTTTTATTTGTATGTCTCTCTAAAAGTGTAAGGTGACAAGGTGTAAAAAAACATTTCTTGATTCATTTACACCACATTTTCTCTACCATCTCATTTTCGCTCATTTTCTTTTTATATTTCTGTTATTTTTCTATGGATCATCTATCATATCTCTCATTTATCTTATTTAAGTGAGATAGAGATGTGAATAAATATTTATTCCAATCATAATCCATGTATTAGCAACTGGCTTCTAACTATTTAGCCATGGGTCTATGGTAAAGTAAGGTAGAAAAGAAAACTCCTTCGATTATTGTCATCCGGTAAAATTGTATAATAGGATAACACTGTCAATTTGTATAAATATGGTACCAAAATCAGATTAGGGAAAGAAGTAATAAAAGTTCATAGGAAAATGTCTTTGCCACAATCATTCCTATCTCAAGGTGCTTGGTATTGGTTAAAATAAAATTGAAAGTTGGGTGATGCCATGGCACCTTTAGGCACCCACGTCGCTTCGCCACTGCTCTCCAGTATTGTCATGAACATATATATCATTTGAGCGGTGGGACAACTTAGAGGCTCATGATTGCCACGCTACACCAAAAATGAGTTTTTGGTGGCGTTTATGTCTTTAAAGGCAGCTTAAACCCCCACTATTTCTCCCTTCCAATGGCTGCTTAACCAACGTAACTACGTAAGATTCACCAAACGTATAAACTGCCACTATTTCTCCCTTCCACCAACCATTGAACCTAATAAATCATTCAAATTTAAGAGAATTTGAACATAGCTAGAGCTATCAAAAACACCGAACTAATGCACAAGCTATTGTTAGAGCTTTCACTGATCGAGATGAACATAGTCATAATTAGAGTGACGGTCACTCACATCCACCTTGAGAAAGCTTAATTACCTTCTAGAATTTGGTTGTAGATTGTTGAATGTTTTAGAGGGGAGAGAGTTACAAGGCTTCGCGTGAGTGACTGAAGAAAGAAAACATTTCGCACCAATGTAAAAGTGATCTTCATATAAAATAAAATATGTTTGCGGTTTGAGCCGCTAGTAAAATAAAACGATGACTACAATCTCTTGTTGGTTTAGAAATTGCTCCTAGCCACAAGACTTAGTGGCGGTTATGAGTTACCATCGCTATGGTGGAGGAAGGAGGCTAGGGAAAGGTGCTAGACGAGGGCGATTGCAAGGGCCACCTAAAAGCGTCGTCACGACATGGTTGGGGGAGGGAGAGAGATGACGTCGTGGGGGAGAATGGAAAAGAATACATTACAGTTAATTATGATATTTTAGTCAATTACTCATTCAGTCTTAATCATCCAATATTTTAGACTTCTTCCACATGTACACCATTTAAGTGAAAACAGAAAAACACCATAAAAACTCGGATCAACAATCCACTTCAAAGTGCCACCTTTAACTTTTCGGTCTCTCCATTGTTGTCATGTGTAGATATATCATTTAAGGGTGGGAGAAGTAAGAGCCTCACGACTACCACAATACACCAAAATCTAGTTTTTTGGTCGTGTTTATGTTGGTCTTAAGTAGCAGTTTAAACTGCTACTATTTCTCCCTTCTAGTGGTTGCTTAACAAGCATAAGATTCACCAAACATATAAACCGCCACTATTTCTCCCTTCCACCAACCATTAACCCTAATAAAGTCATTATAATTATAATTTTTTTAACATAGTCACATCTATCAGAGACACAAAACTAGTGCAGAAAGGCACAAACTATCATTAGAGCTTTCACTCCTCGAAATGAACATAGTCACCATTATAGTGGCATTCACCCTGAGAAAGCTTACCTTCCAGATTTTCGTGCAAGAAGAAAAAGAGAAAAACTCCGGCGAGAACCTTCACTTGACCTCCATCTTCGTCATGATATTTTTGCGTTGTGGCCAAATGGTGGTGGTTTTTCGTGGTTTCATGCGATGGTGGTGGATGGTTGAGGTTTCAGGGGAGAGAGTAATAGGGCTTCACACGAAGGACTAAGGAAAGAAAACATTTCGCGCGAATGTTAAAGTAATTTTCTTATAAAATTAAAAAAATTAAAATATGTTGGCAGTTTGAACCTAACGATGGCACAATCTTCCTTTGGTTTAGAAACTGCCCCTAACCACAAGTCGCACCATTGTTATGGTGGGGGAAGGAGACTGGCCAGAGGTGCTAGATGAGGTTGATTGCAAGGGCCACCTAATAGCGCCGCCACGACATGGTTGGGGGATGGAGAGAGAATGACATCATGGGGGAGAATGAGAAAGAATGAATTACGGTTAAAAATGATATTTTAGTCAATTCCTCATTCAATTTTAATCATTCAACATTTTACACATATTGCACACGTACACCATTTAAGTGAATACACATCATGCACCTTAATAATTATTTTGGTACATTGGGCAAAGTGCAGGTGTTACTACTTTAACAATCCTTCATTTGCAACTTAAACAAATATAGTTTCTGCTGATAATTGGCCGCACAGATCAATATTGTACTCACCGTAATTATCTGTTCTTTTTCTTGATCTTGATTCTGACAAATACTGAAATACCATAACATCAAAACTCTGGATCTGCAGAAAAAACCAAACCAATAGTAGTGACCCAGGAAGACAACAATAATATTAAGTACCCAGCCGAAGACAATGTCCAAGTTCATCAAATTCAATCAAAACACAACCGCGCAGGTTCGCTTCACACTTATCCTCCATAGCAGACGAAGATCGCCGCGTCCATGGAACTGGACCCCAATTACCATGCATAGCAACACGTATACATTTGAGGTGTCAACAAGCATGGTACTCCGAGGCCAAATGTCCCTGCATGTTCATAAGAACAGAGTTTTCACTTCTACTAGTTCTATAGCTATAAATACCCCTGTTTCCCCCTGAGTTTGATCATCAACGAAAGCGAGTTGTAGTGCAATCTTATGAGAGTGATGGCGAGTACTAAAATCAAAGCGCGGTTTCCTCTGTTTCTGTTGCTGGGAATTCTTTTCCTGGCTTCAGTTTCTGTCTGTTTCGGCATTGACTCTCGTGAGAAGGGAGATGATGAGGAACGACGACCATGGCGGCCTGAACATGGAAGAGAGGAGGAAAGTGAAAGTCATCATCCCAGGCCATGGCGAAGGGAGGAAGATGAAGAAGGAGAACGTGAACGTGAACGACAGCCAGGACGTCGAGAAAGGGGGCGCCAGGAGGGTGAGAAGGAAGAAGATGAACGACAGCCATGGCGGCGGCCTGGACGTGAAGAAGAAGAAGGAGAGTGGAGAGGATCTCGTCGTCTTGAAGATCCTGATGAGAGGGAGAGAGTGAGGGAAAGAACAGAGCGAACAAGGGAGTGGAGGCGTGAGAGTGAGGAGAGGGACACACCACGTCGACCTCACCATCAAAGGGAAGAAGAGGAGAGTGATAGGCCTCGCCGACCACACCGTGAGTCAAGGGAGAGGAGGGAGAGGCCTCGTCGACACCGTGAGAGTGAAGATGAAGAAGATGAAGGTTCTTCTTCTTCAGAGTCCTCACAGAGTCGACGAAGGAACCCTTTTCACTTCAGGTCTAGCAGATTCCAGACTCGCTTTGAGAACGAAAACGGTTACGTTCGTCTCCTCCAGAGATTCGATGACCGCTCCAAGCAGTTTGAGAATCTCCAAAACTTTAGAATCGTGGAGTCTAAGGCCAGGCCTCACACCCTCATCCTGCCTCACCACTATGATGCTGATTCAATCATCGTCATCCTAAGTGGTAGTTAATCATACATTAAACAATTTTCCACTTCTATTGATTAAGCATTAGTTAATTTCTTTGAATGATTCATAATTACTATTTTGATTGCAGGGAGAGCCATACTTACCGAAGTGAACCCGAATGACAGAGACTCATACAACCTTGAGCGTGGCGATGCCTTGGTAGTCCCTGCAGGAACCATTGGCTATTTGGCAAACCGTGACAATGATGAGAATCTCAGAGTCCTCCAACTCCTTATACCCATTAACAGACCTGGTCAATATCAGGTAGCATAACAGTACTAGCTTCATTTCCTTGCTTTTTCTCATCTCACTCATTAATGCTTTTTCCAATTTGTTTTGCTTCTTTTTTCATCTCTAGCTAAGTTTTATTTTTTGTGGTTCCCTGCAGCCTTTCTTCCCCTCTAGTACTGAATCTCAGCAATCCTACTTTAATGGGTTCAGCAGGAATTTTCTAGAGGCTTCCTTCAATGTAAGCTTCCACATATATATGCATCTATCTTACACCATTTATTTACTTTGGCATTATGCATGCATGTGTAGTGTAAAATTCCATTCACTGATCATACACATACAACTTGTTGTAATTTTTTATGCATGGTTGGGTACATATATAATAGGCTGAATACGATGAGATAGAGAGGGTTCTGCTACGAGGAGACCAGAGCCAGAGCCAGCGCCAGAGCCAGAGCCAGGAACAGGGTGTGATAGTTAAACTGTCCCAGGATCAGATTCAAGAACTGAGCAGGCATGCCAAATCCAGCTCAAGAAAGAGAATCTCCTCTGAATCAGAGCCGTTCAACTTGAGAAGCCGCAATCCACTCTATTCCAACAAGTTTGGCAAGCTCTTTGAGATCAATCCAGACAAAAATCCGCAGCTCCGAGACTTGGACATCTTTCTCACTGAAACTGAGATCAGGGAGGTAAATAAGTTACTAGTTAAACTCGACAATGAATTGATCCACTTCTATAATCTATTCGCTTGCTTACAAGTTCTTAAGACACTGATCCAATCTTAATTTAATTTTTTGTTTGAAAATATAGGGATCTATTTTCCTGCCACACTACCATTCAAGGTCCACATTGATACTTGTGGTTAATGAAGGAAAAGGAGAGCTTGAACTTGTGACTCAAAGGCCGCAGCAGCAACAGCAGAGGGGCGAAGAAGAAGAGCAACAAGAGGAGGAACAGGAAGAGGAACAGGAACAACCTCGACGCATTGAGACTCAGAGGTTCAGAGCAAGGTTGTCTCCTGGGGATGTCGTGCTGATCCCATCAGGCCATCCATTTGCAATAAACGCTTCCTCGGATCTCAATTTGTTTGCCTTTGGTATCAATGCTGAGAACAACCAGAGGAACTTCCTTGCAGGTTAGTTTCTATGACTGTCACACCATCTTACATAAATTGGATATACTATATGTTGCTTTGCTCTATGACATTCATGTGAACATTATTTCTAATAGTTTTTGTTTGCTTAATCAAATGGGAAATTAAATCAATCTTGTTGGTGATTAAAAATTGGAAGGTGGTGATGACAATGTGATAAGCCAGATAGAGAGGCCAGTGAAGGAGCTTGCATTCCCAGGATCTGGTGAAGATGTTGAGAGGCTGATAAAGAATCAGAGGAACTCCCACTTTGCAAGTGCTCAGCCTCAGGCTCAGCAAAGGGAGGAGGGAAGACGTGGAGGAAGAGGCCCATTATCTTCAATTTTGGGTGCTTTTTACTGAGTAAAACTATGTCCATGTATGTATGTTGTAAGAGTGTAATGTAAGGGCTCATAGTGAGCACAAAATAAACTAAGGCTCATGTAACAAAAACTTGATCTTTTATGATCGGCTTAAGTTTTTCTACTTCTTTTAAGTTATGAAAACATTAAGCTTGATTAGTTTAGATGTTTAAAGGAGCCTTTATGCTTTGAGAAGCCTTGCATAACTCACCTAAACTAAGACTTCTAGGTAAATGATGAACTTTATAGCGCTGTTTCCTCTAAATCTTCTTTTCTTCTTTTTGCCGATGAGTTTGTCGTCATCAAAACCTCAGCCAGGGTCAGGAGCAAGACCTTCTTCACAATCTCCCCCTTTTTGATGATGGCAAACACATTCTTTGAAACTTGAAGATCAGATATGCTTCTTTGTTGAAAACACCCCCTGTTTGATGTAATCCAATATATGTCCCCCTTTCTGATTCACTTGTTGAATTCCTGCATATATTCTTTAAAGAACACAGAACATTTCTCCCCCTTTTGACTTCATCAAAAAGAAGAAAATGCCAAAAACAGGTATACATCCATACAAGTATATTTTGAAATAAAGCATAGGGGTTGGGGGTAAAGTTGTAAAAGAGTGATAAACAACAACCAACACTTATATATATATATATAGAGGATGTATCCAGTGAGAAAACTCTTCTTATATGAGAATGGTGAGAATAAATCGTGGCCGTTAGATTTAACAATGAATGGTCACGATTAAAAGAAATAAGTCATGTGACTTGGTTAAAAAGTCACATGACATTTTTAAGTGATCATGTGACCACTTATTTCTTTTAATCATGACCACTCATTGTTAGATCTAACAGCCACGATTTATTCTCACCATTCTCATATAAGAAGAGCTTTCTCACTAGATACATCCCCTATATATATATATATATATATATATATATATATATATATATATATATATATATATATATATATATAGAAGTTACATATGGCAAATAGATGACAAACATAAGTAAGAGGATTTATATTACAACCAAGGAGAACACCTATTAGTGGATATAGAGAAATCCTAGTAGTAGATAGCGAATTCCTATTAGTAGTTGTAGTACTATACTGGGACAAAGTTGGTCAGGATTTATACATGACTGGAATCCTCAGACATCTCAGAGGGGTCGAGATCCTTGTGACTCTCAATTTCCTTACGCATAAAGGAGTGCACTGATTCTATGCGATTTTCCACAAGCAGAAATCAAGAGCGAATGGTATCCTTCAGTTGACCCAATCTTTGAGACAGACGAAGTTTCAAAATGTTCATTCGTTCAAGGATGACCTTAGTTTCCTGAGAAAAGTTGGAAGGTATAGCATAGAAAGGAGATAATCCAGCAGATGCAGCATTGCACTACAAGAAATTTGACTTTCGACCACGCTAAAATTTTCAACGGGCAGAAAACCGTGGCCTAAAATGGTCAAATGCCACGGTTTTTGAACCGTGGGGTAATTTACAAAAATTAAAATCAGACCAAAGAAAACTGTGGCCTATACTCTTTAAACCGCGGTTTCGTACTTGTGGCTATATAGTGGCCGCGTTTTGCCAATCGTGGACCCTTTATGCCACTCTCATCTAACCGCGGCTTTAAGATCTTTAATTCAAACCGTGGGCACAGCCCATTAAAATTTGTATTTTTCTCAAAATTAAGGGAAAAAAAATGCTAAGAAACTCAAATCTTCAATTTAAAAAAAAAAAACAAAAAAGATTGAAACTCAAATTATAACCTAAACCACGTTTCAGTTCTAATTCCCTTTCTGCTCTCTACCGTTTCTTCTTCCTCAAATCTTCTATGAACGCGTTTCTTCTGCCCTCACCCTCAAATCGTGAACCCATCCTCTCCAACCCTCGCCGTCAACGAACCCGCTTGCGCCGTCCTCTCCAACACTCGTCTTCGATGAACTTGCTTGCGTCGTCCTCTCCAACTCTCTTCGTCGACGAACCAGTTTACGCCATCCTCTCCAACACTCGCCGCACTCACCGTCGACGAACCTGCTTGCGCCGTGCTCTCCAACACTCGCCTACGACGCCTAGCCTTCGTGCTTTACATGTACAACCAAATCCCCATGTACCTTCTTTTCCATTTTCAATTTCTTCGTTTTTGCATTCTGTCTTCTGATGTTGAGTTTCAGTATTGGGGCTATTTCGTTTACGCAGCACATTGCAGGATATGCCTGTTGAATTGGACGCAATGCGTTCAGAGATCAAGGGGCTGGTATGATTTTTTTTTGGATTAGAAATCATTTTAATCGAGTGATTATTATGTCAGTGATTTGCGCACAACCTGAGGAGATTGCTCTGGGAACAAATGGAACAACGGTACTATATGTTTCCCTATTATGATCTTTTAAGTGTGTTTTTGTTATATATGCTTTTCCCATGCTTAGTTTGATTTGTGGATTTACTTTCATTGCAGCTGTATGAGTTCTAGTAGTCTTCTTTTAATTACTATAGTTTCTCAAATTCATGGACAGATTAGTAGGTGTTTTTTAGATTTATCTTGCGTGCTGCCATGGTGTTAAGCTTCCCTGGTTGCTTCAATCATTACCTGAGTTAGGCATGTCTGATTTAGATAAATTCTGTTTGTTGAAAAGCTAACCCACCAAGCTTTAAACTGGTACAAACTTCAGATCCAATATCTCATCCAATTTGAGCTGATATCTTTCTGAATTCAAGTATTTTCTGCATAATTCAGCTGCTAATTCAGTTTTGGCAGCAATTAGTATTCTGCGCATAAATTTAGTTAGACATATTGGATTTGGACGTCGTTTGTTGTGTTTGAAAGAAAACACACTATGCTTTAAAATGATATAAGTTTGAGATCAAGATTATTTTCATTCAATACCACCAGTTTTAATCAAAATTTAGTTTTTGTGTGGCATAATTTGGATATTGTGTGGTTTCTAGCATCTGTCATTTTTTCATGCATAAATTGTGCTAGACACATCGAAATTGAGTGTCTCTTTCTTTTTTAGAACCATGAAACATGCATTTATCAACCCAACATAGTAAACCAAGGGTTTAATCTAACATAAATTATGATGCTTGGTTTAGATGTGGCTCAAGTCATGTAGCAAGATATATAAGTCTGGATATATGATGCTTGTTTACATCGATTTGATTTCATCTAATAATTTTCTGGTAGCTGGACAACTTATTTAATTAGCATTTTGTTCATTAAGTGTCGAAGTCAGAAAGAGAAAGAGAATGTTAGCTTCAAAAACTCTTATTCACTTAGATTTCCATGCACAGTGGTAATACCATTTTATATGGAACCAAACAAGTACTTGGTCGAGACTATGCTCTTCGTAGAGGTTGGAGGGGCAATAATTATATGATTAATACAAATGATGGTGAATAAAGTGATGCCTTAGCACAAGTATGGAGGGGCTGAATAAGTAAGGGTCAACATTGGAGACAATGGCTTGGTCACTGTTTCTATCAAGGGCTGCATAATTGGGGGCTGTTTTGGTGGATGGTTTCTCTTATTTCTCTAATTTTGTTCCTACTTTTTAGCTATTTTGTTTCTTCTATGTTGTGGTCTTACTTGCTTCTTTTCAATTACACTTTCTCTCTTTCTTTTTTGTTTTTTGGGTTGGAGTACCCCTTGTACTCCCTTTGAATACAATTTGACTTATCAAAAAAAAAAATATATCACGTTCATTGCAGAATGAGGAGGAGGAAGTTTTCCGTGAAGGTGTAGACGAACAAGGAGGCGGAGTAGTACGAGAAGAAGAAGAGGAAGAAGAATATGATGCATGAGTTGTTTAAAAATGACGATTTATGTTCTATGTCTTTGAACTTTTGTTTTAATTTTGAGATGAAGACATCTAGACATACATATATTTTTGGGACTTAATTATTATTTAGTTTAGTCAGCTTGATGTAGTCATAACTTTTAACTAATGCATATTTTGATATGCTAGCTTAAAATTTCTTGTTGATATTTTATTATTAATTTATTTAATTACTTTCAAGCATTAAATATATGAGATTAACAAATTCTCATTTTGTGGTCTAAATTGTGTTAAAAAGATCTATTCTAAATTCAGGGTTAAAATGTGAATTATGGCTTAAATGCAAATGCGATAGGTTATAATCATTGCCTAAAACGTACAGGCACAGCTAAAATCGTGGCCTAAATATGGTCCCACTCATATAATAGCAACGGTTTAAAAACCGTGGTGTAAAGAAGGAACTGTAAACCGTGTAAACCCACGGTTTGAAAACCGTGGTGTATTGAAGGGGCTGTAATCCGTGGTCGAATAATACCACGGTAAGTAACCGCGGCCTAAATATCAAAGCAACGGTTTGGAAACCGTGGTTTAAAGAAATAAATGCAAACCGTGGCCTCAACCAGCCTGGTTAAACCGTGGCCTATTCGTGCCACGGTTATCAGAAATTGGTGGTTTAAAGTGTCAAACCGTGGCCGATTAGCAAAGGCCACGGCTGCATATCCCACAGGCGGGAAACCGTGGCCAAACCGTGGTCGAAGGTTATTGCCACGGTTTTTTTACCTGCAGCCGCGGTTTTTTGGCCGCGGCGGAAAGTCAAATTTCTTGTAGTGTTGGTTTGTACATCTATGCGGTATCGATGATGCACATAGGGATCATAGGAAGAGTCCCTTCGAGGAGTATTGACAGGAGATGAGACATTTGAAGGACGAGGAAGAGACCCCATGGTTAGTACAAGATCGAGGATGAAGACAGAAGATGTATGTGGATAGGTAGGGCGAAATATCAAGAGGCATATGCTGATTTTATAGAGAAAACTGTATGAGTAATCGATTATGGCAGTTAGGTAATCGATTACAAGATGGTTTGAATTTTAAATAAAAGGAGAGAATTTTGAAATTCTGGCCGTTTTCGTTTAGGTAATCGATTACACAGAAAATTTTCAAAGGCACGAGGACTAAGAGCAGAGGTAATCGATTACAGGATGTATGGTAATCGATTACTATGACAGTTTTATAGGTTCTAAACTATAAATTTCTATGTAATACATTATTAGAATAACATTTAAGCATATAAGCAACTTAGATACATGCAATCATATAAGTTCACACAAAAATTATGTAAATAAATATTTAAAACATGTAAACACATCACTTTAAATATCATGTTCATCTAATATACCTAATTCTCTTCTAATCTTAAAGAATGAATCTTTAGGAAGAGGTTTAGTAAAAATATCAGCTAATTGGTTGTGTGTATCTACGAAGGAAATCTCAATATCCTTTCTCATGACGTGATCTCGAAGAAAATGATGTCTTATATCAATATGTTTAGTTCGAGAGTGCATGATGGGGTTTTTAGTGAGATTAATGGCACTTGTGTTGTCACATTTGATTGAAATGCAGCCCAGCTCTAAGCCATAATCTTTGAGTTATTGTTTGAGCCATAGGGTTTGTGCACAACAACTTCCTGCAGCAATGTATTCTGCTTCAGCAGTACTTAGAGCAACACATGCTTGTTTCTTACAGGACCAAGAAACAAGAGCATTTCCCAACACGTGACAAGTACCACTTGTACTTTTTCTTTCAGTTTTACATCCAGCATAATCTGAATCAGAATATCCAATCAAATCACAAACACTCCCTTTGGGATACCACAAACCAACATTTGTAGTTTCTTTTAGATATTTGAAAATCCGTTTGACTGAACTCAAATGTGATTCCCTAGGAGATGCTTGATATCTAGCACATAGACACACACTAAACATTATATCAGGTCTACTTGCAGTTAAATATAGAAGAGATCCGATCATACCTCTGTATTTGGTAATGTCTACTTGAACACCGGATTCATCTTGATCTAGATATGTGTTAGACCCCATTGGTGTGGCTATGGCTTTGCAATCATCTAAATCATATTTCTTTAAAAGTTCCTTGCAAAACTTTGATTGGTTGATGAATATCCCATCACGTGATTGCTTAATTTGCAATCCTAGAAAGAAATTTAATTGTCCCATCATGGACATCTCAAATTCTTCTTACATCATGTTAGAGAAATCCTTTTTGGAATCCTTTCTCACAAAGGAATGTGCTTAATCTGTCATACCATGCACGAGGGGCTTGTTTAAGACCATAGAGTGCCTTCTTTAATCTGAAGACATGTGAAGGAAACTTGGGATCTTCAAATCCTGGAGGTTGTTTCACATAGACTTCTTCTTGAATAAATCCGTTCAGGAAAGCACTTTTAACATCCATTTGATATAATGGGAAGTTTAAGGAGCAAGCATACGCCAACAGAAGTCTTATGGCTTCCAACCTTGCTACTGGTGCATAGGTTTCATCAAAATCAATGCCTTCTTCTTGATTACATCCTTGTGCAACCAACCTTGCTTTGTTCCTAACAATAATACCATTTTCATCTAGTTTATTTCTGAATACCCACTTTGTTCCAATGACATGCTTGTCAGTGGGCTTAGGAACAAGTTCCCAAACTTGATTCCTTTCAAATTGGTTTAGTTCTTCCTGCATTGCCACAATACAATACTCATCCTCCAGAGCATCATTCACTTTTGAGGGTTCTATTTGAGAGACAAAGGCCATGTTCAAGACTGAATCATTTAAGCGTAGCCTTGTAGAAACACCTCTAGAAATATCTCCAATGATATTATCAACTGGATGATCCCTGTGGGTTCTCCATTCCTTTGGTAGTTGATAAGTGTTATCTTCAATATGCTCTTCTTGTATTGGATCTTGATCTTTTTCCTTTTGAGAGTCTTCATTAATGATGATATCTTCTTCATCATTATCTGGAAGGTTGACTATATCTTCTTTTGAAGAGTTAGACTCATCAAAGGAAACATGTATGGATTCTTCCATAGATAGAGTTTTCTTGTTAAAGACTCTATATGCTTTGCTTGTTAGGGAATAACCAAGGAATATACCTTCATCAGCCTTTTCATCAAACTTACCAAGGTTTTCCTTTCCATTTTTTAAGACAAAGCATTTGGATCCAAAAGCATGTAGATGAGAGATATTTGGTTTCCTTCCTTTGTAGAGTTCATAGGGGGTTTTCTTCAGAATAGGTCTAATAAGAACTCTATTGGAAACATAGCAAGCAGTACTTACAGCATCAGCCCAGAAGTATTTAGGAAGATTTGATTCACTTAGCATGGTTCTTGCTAATTCTTCAAGTAGTTTGTTCTTCCTTTCTACAACACCATTTTGTTGTGGTGTTTATGGAGTAGAGAAGTTATGTGATATTCCATTTTCATCACATAATTCTTGAAATTGACGATTCTGAAATTCTCCACCATGATCACTTCTAATAGAAGAGATCTTTAAAGCCTTTTCATTTTGAACTAGCCTTGCATATCTTTTGAATGCGTTAAAGGCTTCATTCTTATGAGGCAAGAATAATGTCCAGGTAAATCTAGAGAAATCATCAAGAATAACAAGAGCATAAAGATTACCTCCGAAGCTTTTAGTTCTTGATGGTCCGAACAAATCCATATGTAGTAATTGGAGAAGTCTTGTAGTTGAGACTATGTTCTTTGGCTTGAAAGACGTTCTGGTTTGCTTCCCTTTTTGACATGCATCACAAAGCTTGTCTTTCTCGAATCTTATCTTTGGAAGTCCAACAACTAGATAATGCTTGACTAGTTTGTTTAAATGATCTATGTGTATATGAGCCAGTCTTCTATGCCATAGCCATGAATCACTATTGTTCTTGGCCAAAAGGCATATGACATTTTGTGGAATTTCATCCAAGGATATCATGAAGACCTTATTGACTTTATATCCGGAAAACTTAATCTCTTTAGTTTTCACATCTTTTACTACACAGATATCATTAATGAAACCAACTTTCAAACCTTTGTCACAGAGTTGACTGATACTTAGAAGATTATGCATCAAACCATCAACATAAAGAACTTTATCGATGACTGTTTGAGGGGGTGTGCCTATTCTTCCAATACCAAGTATCTTTCCCTTTTGATTGTTTCCATATGTGACAAATCCCTTTTCTCTAGGTATAAGTAAAGAGAACTTTGTTTTGTCTCCTATCATGTGTGATGAGCAGCCACTATCAAGATACCATAAATCCTTTGCTGCTTTCATACACACCTACATGACAAAGTTCAGACATGGGTATTAGGAACCCAATAAGCTTTGGATCCTTCTAAGTTAATGTTCTTCCTAACCCATATATATTCCCTATTTGGTACTCTAACATTCTTGTAATAACATCTACTAGGGGTATGTCCTATTTTGTTACAATAAGTACATGAATATTGATTGTAACTAGATGTTTGCCTAGGAGAAGGATTAATCTTCTTAGGAGGTGTCGCAACCAGGGTCGCGGCGGGACGGCGAAAAAAACAATAAGTAAACAGACAGAGTCGCCACTAATGTTTATTTGAGGGAAACACTAGAAAAACCCTACAATTGATAAATAGCCTACAAAACCTAAAATCTAGGTTCGGGAGTCTATTACGCATGGGGAAGGTGTTAGCACCCCACAGCGCCCGTCTAAACGGTACCTAAAATTGCTTGTGAAATTTCTTAGCTTTTTACATTATTAATTTTACCCTTATTTATTTTTTACCTTTTTATTATTTAATTCCTAATTATTCTTAAAAAAAAAGGAAAAGAAAACAAAATATTTTTTATTTTTATATACAGCCTGATAGGTGTGAACCTAGTCCAACGTACTTCCCTAAAATGGAAGATCAAGGCATACGTAGTTCTTGATTTAATAATTTTTAGCTTTTTAGTTTTTTTTCTTTTATGGAAATGAGCGAAAACGGCACGAGAAACGACATCCCACAAGTGAACAGTCGATATCTCGCATCACGTTTACAATTAATTTTTAGTTTCTTTTTAGTCTTTTTTTATGAAAGTGAGCAAAACGGCACGAGGAACGACATCCCACAAGTGAACAGTCGATATCTCGCATCACGTTTGCAAATATTTAGTTTTTATATGGCAAGCAAAAAGGAAGTGAAAACAAAGCAGTGAGCCGAAAATGAAAATGAAAGTTATTATTGACAGCATGCCTTTTTTGAGGTAAGGTTTAATTTTATAATCAAGGTGCTGTTTTTATTAATCAAGGAACCATTTTTATCATCAATGATCAATTTTACTATCAAGAAACACCCTTTTCTAATTCAGAACCGTGACTCTTATGACCAAGAAATAGTTTTTCATTATTAAGGGGAAAAGATCAAGATTTAATTGCAAGATGGAAGTAAATGGAAGTAAGCCGAAAAATGGAAGTTATCATGGACGGCATCCTTTTTTTTTCTCTCCTTTTTTTCATGAGGCAAGATTTAATTTTTTATGACCAAGAAGCTATTTTATTCGCAAGAGAACTGTTTTTATCATCATGAAGCAGTTTTATTTGCCGGTTCAAAGAATTTGCCAAAGACCCATTTTTTATCAACATGAACCAACCTTTATCATCAAGATTCAATTTTAACATGAAGCTAACATGATTCAGTTTTCAGAGAGCAAATTAAAGAGCCATTTTTCATCACCAAGAAGCATTTTACCATCAAGAACCAACCTTTTTTTCATTCAGCCGTGATTATCATAACCAAGAAGCAATTTTTATTATTCAGAAACAAAAACAAAGATCAAGATTCAAATTTCATCAAGAACCAAACTTTATCCTTTAGTAAAAAAGGGTCAGTTTTATCATCAAAACAGAATCGATACTCACTCTCTACAATCAAGGATCAAACTTTATCATGAAGCTAAAGTTACTGATTTGGTTTTCTTTAATGTCAATATTCATTTTTATCATCAACAACCAAACTTTATCAAGCAATCATCAAGATTCAGTTTTTTTACTGCCGAACAACGAACCACGCAGAACACACATTCTAAAAATCATGCACACAACAAACATGAAGGGAAGCTGAATCCATACAAGTTGCGTAACAATACCACAAAATAATCACAGGATAAAAATACTCAGCTACACAGAACAGTTCTCCAGCAAAAAATATGACCAAGATTCAGAAGCAGATTCAGAGACTAACAGACATACTAAAGACAAAGGACACAAACCAAAAGGGGAAGAGGGAGCAGAAAACAACAGCGAAATGGAGGGCCAAGCGGTTCTGCAACGGAGGTCTTCGAGAGCACTGGGTGGCGGTGTTGGAGGCGGCGTCGTGGAGATGAAGGAGGAGGCGCAGCGGCGGAACTCCCACGAGAAGAAGAAGCAGCGGCGGCGGTGACAGGCTTGGAGGATGTCGACGGGATGAGGGTGGAGAGGAGCGATGGCGTTGCGGTGAGAAGTAGACGGTGGTGACGACGGCGAGAGAAGGAAGGAGGAGAAATGGAGAAGGACGGCGGCCTTGGATGAAGGAGGCTAGGGTTTTGGCTCTTGGAACGGCGGCGGCTGTGTGAGAGGAGAGGGAGTTAGGTTTTGTCTTCAGAGAATGAGAGGGAGCTGATTAGGTTTTTTTTTGAGTGAGTGGTGAATAGTGTGTTGTGAGAATCGAGGTGGGGAGTATTTATAGCAACAGAATTAGGGTTAGGGTTTTCTGCAGCTTCTTTTTTGTCCTCCTTTCTTTTTTGGCTTCTGCTTCCCTTTTTTTTCTTTTTCCTGGGCTAGCCAGCCCACTTTTCTTTTCTGTTTGCTTTTTCCGTTTTTTTTCTTCTTTTCTTCTTCTTTCCTTTTTCCTCTGGGCTTCGTTCCTCTTCTTCTTTTCTTTTTTTTTTCTTCTTCTTTTTTCTTTGGGCTTCTTTCTTCTTCTTTTTTTTTCTTTTCTTTTTGTTTTCTTTTCCTTTTTTTTTTTAAATTGGGCCCGGACAAAAATAGGTGTCAACAGGAGGTCTATGAGAATTATTTTTCCTATTGTTCATACTCCTAAAAGAATTAGTCTTAGTATTTTTAGAAGATCATTCCACTTTGTTTGGTTTTACAAACACAGTTTTCTTAAGTTCTTTTGACTTTGGATGAGATGTATATCCTAGTTCAGACTTATTGTTTGAGTGCCTTTGCACACTTAGAATATCATCTAACTTTTTTTTCCCGTGTTGAAGTTATGAACTCTTTGTTGAAGATTATCTATCTTTTCTTCTAGAGAACTACACTTAGTGCATTTATGTGCAATATCTAACTTAGATTTTACTACGTCTAATTCCTCTTGTAAAATCCTACACTTACTTTCTAAGGATGATATTAAATCATTTTGCTTAGTGCTAACCTTAGAGAAATTTTGACATAATTTAAACATATTTTCCATAGTATATTTTAAATCATGAAAAGAAATAGAATTATCACTAACCTGGGTATTTTCAGCATCTGAATCATGTGAAGCCATCAATGCAACTTGTGCTTCTTCTTTGTCAGAATCTGATTATGAACTTACTTCATTTTCATCCCAAGCCAAGTATGCTCTTCGTGTGGATTGATCCTTCTTTTCAAATTTGTCCTTTAGACCATGTTTCTTCTTTTGAAGATTTGGACATTCTAACTTGATGTGTCCAGGTTTACCACATTCGAAGCATGTGATCTTTTGAGAAGAGGAGGACTCGTTGTTCCTTTGGAAAGATCTGTTATTGTTAAATTTCATACCATTTCTTTTGAGAAACTTTCCAAAGTTCTTCACTAGAAGATTCATGTTCCCATTATCCTCTTCTTCAGAATCTGCATCATAATCATCTTTGATGCTTTCTTTTGCCTTTAGGGAAATGGATCGATACTTCTTCTCATGATGTTCATGTTCCTCTAAACGATTCAATTTCAACTCGTGTTCTTGGAGTTTTCCAAAGAGAGTTGCAAGAGTCATATTTGATAAACTCTTCTTCTCTGAAATAGCCGTAACCTTTGGTTGCCATGCTCTTGTAAGTGATCTTAGAACTTTCATGTTCAAGTCACTGTTTGAAAACTGTTTACCAAGAGCAATCAAATGGTTAATCAAATGAGTGAATCGTTTTTGCATATCTAATACCTTTTCTCCTGGAAGCATTCTGAACATTTCATATTCTTGATATAGAGTATTGATTTTTGATCTCTTGACTTCATTTGTTCCTTCATGAGTCACCATCAACGTATCCCATATTTCTTTCGATGTTGTACATGTTGAGACTCTGAAAAACTCATCCATGCCAAGAGCAGATGTAAGAATATTCATTCCTTTGAGATCATATTGAACCTTCTTCTTTTCTTCTTCATTCCAAGTGTTTTCTGATTTTGGTTGTGAACTTCCTTCAACTTCTTCTACAGGCACAAAGGGACCTTCTTCAATGGCTTTCCAGATTCCCGCGTCTAATGACTTTATGAAGATTTTCATCTTGATTTTCCAAAAGTCATAGTGTTCTCCATTGAAGAATGGTGGCATGTTTATGTTGAATCATTCACTGGTTCCATGATTGGAAGAGGATGCCATCTTTTCCCGGATCTTAGGAGCAACTTACCTAAACTTACGCTCTGATACCAATTGTTAGTATAGATAGCAACCTGAGAGGGGGGGGGGGGTGAATCAGGTTTAACCGGTTTTTTCCTTAATATCTTCTTACTTTCAAGATAAATGTAAATGCAAATGATTGCAGCGGAAATAAACGTTGCTTGAAAGTAAAGATGAAGGATAGAAGAATTCACACACGGAATTTTATCCTGGTTCACCTTCTATCCACCGAAGGATACGTCCAGTCCCTCAAGAAAATCCCTTGAGGATTTTTCCACTATTGATAAAATTCTCTTACAAGTTCTTACACCAAGTACCCTAAGAATTTCTATCAATTTTATGTGAAAGTATACCACTTTCAACAGCCCCTGAAAGTACACCACTTTCAGCTCCTGAAGGCAAACCACCTTAAGACCTTGAAGGCTAAACCACCTTCAATCAACACCCTGAAAGTACACCACTTTCAGTAACAACAACCCTTCACCGAGATCCACGGTGAATACTCAATCTACCAGAAAGAGATGAAGAAGAGTTTAAAATTTGGCTGTATCAATCCTTTAACATACAAGTGGATTGATCATGAGAATTTATGCTTTAAGGCTCTTAAGCATAACAAGATTCTGAGTTCCTCAAGATATGAACAACTTAAAGTGTTCTCTTAATCATGAAGATCATGAACTTAGAATTTAGGTTCTTTGAAAGTTTAAGTACTGAAAGACTTAATGATAAGAACTGTTTTGACAAAGCTTTGGCCTAATGTTGTATTCTCATGTGTTGTTATGTTCTGGATTCAAATGGACTTTATATAGGCAAGGGGAAATGTCCTTGAACCAATGCAACCCTTCCCAAAAGGTTTGAGACACAATGGTTCATGAAAAGATGCAACTTTTCGTGTGTGTAATCGATTACATCACTTAGGTAGTCGATTACACTAAGAGCCGTTACAGTTTGAATTTCAAATTCAAACATGTAATCGATTACAAGCAAGAAGTAATCGATTACTTGCCTAGGTGTAATCGATTACCAGAAAGCTGAAATCGATTACACTTAAGTCCAACATCCAAAAACTTGATCTTTTAAGATCGGCTTAAGTTTTTCTACTTCTTTTAAGTTATGAAAACATTAAGCTTGATTAGTTTAGATGTTTAAAGGAGCCTTTATGCTTTGAGAGCCTTTAGAAGCATAACTCACCTAAACTAAGACTTCTAGGTAAATGATGAACTTTATAGCGCTGTTTCCTCTAAGTCTTCTTTTCTTCTTTTTGCCGATGAGTTTGTCGTCATCAAAACCTCAGCCAGGGTCAGGAGTAAGTCCTTCTTCACAGATGGTTGAGGTTTCAGGGGAGAGAGTAGTAGGGCTTCACACGAAGGACTGAGGGAAGAAAACATTTCGTGCGAATGTTAAAGTAATTTTCTTATAAAATTAAAAAAATTAAAATATGTTGGCAGTTTGAACCTAACGATGGCACAATCTTCCTTTGGTTTAGAAACTGCCCCTAACCACAAGTCGCACCATTGTTATGGTGGGGGAAGGAGACTGGCCAGAGGTGCTAGATGAGGTTGATTGCAAGGGCCACCTAATAGCGCCGCCACGACATGGTTGGGGGATGGAGAGAGAATGACATCATGGGGGAGAATGAGAAAGAATGAATTACGGTTAAAAATGATATTTTAGTCAATTCCTCATTCAATTTTAATCATTCAACATTTTACACATATTGCACACGTACACCATTTAAGTGAATACACATCATGCACCTTAATAATTATTTTGGTACATTGGGCAAAGTGCAGGTGTTACTACTTTAACAATCCTTCATTTGCAACTTAAACAAATATAGTTTCTGCTGATAATTGGCCGCACAGATCAATATTGTACTCACCGTAATTATCTGTTCTTTTTCTTGATCTTGATTCTGACAAATACTGAAATACCATAACATCAAAACTCTGGATCTGCAGAAAAAACCAAACCAATAGTAGTGACCCAGGAAGACAACAATAATATTAAGTACCCAGCCGAAGACAATGTCCAAGTTCATCAAATTCAATCAAAACACAACCGCGCAGGTTCGCTTCACACTTATCCTCCATAGCAGACGAAGATCGCCGCGTCCATGGAACTGGACCCCAATTACCATGCATAGCAACACGTATACATTTGAGGTGTCAACAAGCATGGTACTCCGAGGCCAAATGTCCCTGCATGTTCATAAGAACAGAGTTTTCACTTCTACTAGTTCTATAGCTATAAATACCCCTGTTTCCCCCTGAGTTTGATCATCAACGAAAGCGAGTTGTAGTGCAATCTTATGAGAGTGATGGCGAGTACTAAAATCAAAGCGCGGTTTCCTCTGTTTCTGTTGCTGGGAATTCTTTTCCTGGCTTCAGTTTCTGTCTGTTTCGGCATTGACTCTCGTGAGAAGGGAGATGATGAGGAACGACGACCATGGCGGCCTGAACATGGAAGAGAGGAGGAAAGTGAAAGTCATCATCCCAGGCCATGGCGAAGGGAGGAAGATGAAGAAGGAGAACGTGAACGTGAACGACAGCCAGGACGTCGAGAAAGGGGGCGCCAGGAGGGTGAGAAGGAAGAAGATGAACGACAGCCATGGCGGCGGCCTGGACGTGAAGAAGAAGAAGGAGAGTGGAGAGGATCTCGTCGTCTTGAAGATCCTGATGAGAGGGAGAGAGTGAGGGAAAGAACAGAGCGAACAAGGGAGTGGAGGCGTGAGAGTGAGGAGAGGGACACACCACGTCGACCTCACCATCAAAGGGAAGAAGAGGAGAGTGATAGGCCTCGCCGACCACACCGTGAGTCAAGGGAGAGGAGGGAGAGGCCTCGTCGACACCGTGAGAGTGAAGATGAAGAAGATGAAGGTTCTTCTTCTTCAGAGTCCTCACAGAGTCGACGAAGGAACCCTTTTCACTTCAGGTCTAGCAGATTCCAGACTCGCTTTGAGAACGAAAACGGTTACGTTCGTCTCCTCCAGAGATTCGATGACCGCTCCAAGCAGTTTGAGAATCTCCAAAACTTTAGAATCGTGGAGTCTAAGGCCAGGCCTCACACCCTCATCCTGCCTCACCACTATGATGCTGATTCAATCATCGTCATCCTAAGTGGTAGTTAATCATACATTAAACAATTTTCCACTTCTATTGATTAAGCATTAGTTAATTTCTTTGAATGATTCATAATTACTATTTTGATTGCAGGGAGAGCCATACTTACCGAAGTGAACCCGAATGACAGAGACTCATACAACCTTGAGCGTGGCGATGCCTTGGTAGTCCCTGCAGGAACCATTGGCTATTTGGCAAACCGTGACAATGATGAGAATCTCAGAGTCCTCCAACTCCTTATACCCATTAACAGACCTGGTCAATATCAGGTAGCATAACAGTACTAGCTTCATTTCCTTGCTTTTTCTCATCTCACTCATTAATGCTTTTTCCAATTTGTTTTGCTTCTTTTTTCATCTCTAGCTAAGTTTTATTTTTTGTGGTTCCCTGCAGCCTTTCTTCCCCTCTAGTACTGAATCTCAGCAATCCTACTTTAATGGGTTCAGCAGGAATTTTCTAGAGGCTTCCTTCAATGTAAGCTTCCACATATATATGCATCTATCTTACACCATTTATTTACTTTGGCATTATGCATGCATGTGTAGTGTAAAATTCCATTCACTGATCATACACATACAACTTGTTGTAATTTTTTATGCATGGTTGGGTACATATATAATAGGCTGAATACGATGAGATAGAGAGGGTTCTGCTACGAGGAGACCAGAGCCAGAGCCAGCGCCAGAGCCAGAGCCAGGAACAGGGTGTGATAGTTAAACTGTCCCAGGATCAGATTCAAGAACTGAGCAGGCATGCCAAATCCAGCTCAAGAAAGAGAATCTCCTCTGAATCAGAGCCGTTCAACTTGAGAAGCCGCAATCCACTCTATTCCAACAAGTTTGGCAAGCTCTTTGAGATCAATCCAGACAAAAATCCGCAGCTCCGAGACTTGGACATCTTTCTCACTGAAACTGAGATCAGGGAGGTAAATAAGTTACTAGTTAAACTCGACAATGAATTGATCCACTTCTATAATCTATTCGCTTGCTTACAAGTTCTTAAGACACTGATCCAATCTTAATTTAATTTTTTGTTTGAAAATATAGGGATCTATTTTCCTGCCACACTACCATTCAAGGTCCACATTGATACTTGTGGTTAATGAAGGAAAAGGAGAGCTTGAACTTGTGACTCAAAGGCCGCAGCAGCAACAGCAGAGGGGCGAAGAAGAAGAGCAACAAGAGGAGGAACAGGAAGAGGAACAGGAACAACCTCGACGCATTGAGACTCAGAGGTTCAGAGCAAGGTTGTCTCCTGGGGATGTCGTGCTGATCCCATCAGGCCATCCATTTGCAATAAACGCTTCCTCGGATCTCAATTTGTTTGCCTTTGGTATCAATGCTGAGAACAACCAGAGGAACTTCCTTGCAGGTTAGTTTCTATGACTGTCACACCATCTTACATAAATTGGATATACTATATGTTGCTTTGCTCTATGACATTCATGTGAACATTATTTCTAATAGTTTTTGTTTGCTTAATCAAATGGGAAATTAAATCAATCTTGTTGGTGATTAAAAATTGGAAGGTGGTGATGACAATGTGATAAGCCAGATAGAGAGGCCAGTGAAGGAGCTTGCATTCCCAGGATCTGGTGAAGATGTTGAGAGGCTGATAAAGAATCAGAGGAACTCCCACTTTGCAAGTGCTCAGCCTCAGGCTCAGCAAAGGGAGGAGGGAAGACGTGGAGGAAGAGGCCCATTATCTTCAATTTTGGGTGCTTTTTACTGAGTAAAACTATGTCCATGTATGTATGTTGTAAGAGTGTAATGTAAGGGCTCATAGTGAGCACAAAATAAACTAGGCTCATGTAACCAAATCTAGAGCTCTGCCTTTGTACTAGAAATAAATAAATCGATGAATAAAATTTTGGTGTGTTCTTAAACTACATGTTCATCTAGCTAATTGTGTGTGTTCTTAAATAATGCATCCTTAACAGAAAGCAATACTTGAGTGAAGTGAATATTTTAAACAATTAAGATAGTGAAATTACAGTTAATATTGAACAATCTTACCCAACAAAACACGGAACAACTAAAGAAATAGAACACATGGCTTCCTAGAAAAGCAACCAATCGGTAATCTATTATGGACGATTGGTAATCTCTTATCAACAAAACGTAATTAAAACTAATCGAGTCATGTAAAAATATATGAATCTTCATGAAGAAACGCCCCAAAAATCCCAAATATCCATTTAACTCTAAAATATGAACTATATGAAAATTAAAGGGAGTGTTAGGGAGATCACACAAGCGGTTTTATCCTTCTCCAACCGGAGGTTCTATAGTATGCAATGAGATTTGTTCATTATGATAATAATTTAGTACACACCTCACACCAATGCATCTCAAATGAATTATTTCAAAACCCAAAATTGCAAGAATCGTGCTTGCAATTACAATCGCACACCAAACCCTATGGGGAGTTGAATTGTAGAGATAAAGAGAAAATTCGGCAATAGGCGTTTCTATCCCAAAAACCTATGAACAGGAGAAAACCCTAAAGGATTGAAAAATGCATTTATAGGTGTAAAAACCCTTTGGAAACTCAAAAAAGGCTTTTTACAAAGAGAGAATAGAGTTGAAAGATCAAGAGAATCTTGAAGTTTTAAAAACACATTGAGTTTTATCAACTCCAGACGATGTGGTAAATGAATACCAAAAGTAGGTAATCAATTTCCACTTATCCAATTTCTCTCTCTAGTAACAACAAGTTACCGGTAAGAAGTTGTTGTTCCCACTATGAAAACACATGAAAATTATTTTAAAACCATTTTTCCTAAAGTCTGTAAGTCTATAATTTACTAAACCCATTTCAAGAGAGCGTAGACTACTTAAGTACTAAGCGATGAATCATCTGAATGAGTTCTAAGCTATGAAAGCAAGATTACAAGTCTTTAATATCTTGAAGTTTGGTCTTTATACTTTTCTCCTTTTTATATGGTATTGTTGTCTTCGTAAAAAACACAAGTCAAGAGTAGATCTTCTTCGCATCTTCTTCTCATCTCGAAAAAATAACAATTATGTGAGAGCATTTTCCTTTTAGATGTTTGAAGAATTAAGCTTTTCCAAACATGAATCAAGCTTTTGCTGGAGTCGGGAAACCTCTTGATCCTTCTTCTTTAAGGAATCAGTGACCGAAGAGGCAATAACTTTGGCCTCTGAACATTTGATGGTTAGCCCTTGGACCTCTTGTTTAAGAGTTCCTACTTCAAAAGTAATAACCTCTAGTTTTCTTAGTCCTTTCATCCCTCCCATGCTTAGCATCCTTGAGCTTAGTGCTCAACCTCTTGACCTTATCCTCATATTATTCGCTTCCTTGGCATTTTCAACAATTCTCTGTTCATACCAAGGAATTACTTCTGTGCTAAAAGAAGTGGGAAACAGAGAGAACCCTAAAGGCATATTTGGTCGTAAGGTCGAGAACCTCGTGAGCTCTGATATTGTCAAGATGGCCACAAGAGAAATCATAGTTAGTAACTCGTCCACATGATAAAAATTAATGAGCTCCTTGATAAAATCAGAATCCTAAATTTTAAACAGCTCTTTAAACTCTTTCTTCTTGATTTTCTTTTCCTCGTGCTCTTTCTTTTTGATGGGCTTGGTTTTCTTTGTAACCGGGGGTCCGAGGTTGGATTCTTCCCTTTTCTGCTTGGATTAGGAGAAGGAGTAGAGCTAAGATTTTTCCCTTGGAATAAAGGGGTTGAAGAAACCTCAATGGCAAGCTCTAAATTAGGGTTGATATCACAACTACCTTCACCCTCATTTTTCCCCAATGGGCAAATTTCAATCGTTGTTATTGAAAATTTAAAGGGAAGAAAATAGGGGGGGGGGGGGGGGGGATTATACCCGAAGAAAAGGAAAATCTTAGTCTTGAGTATCGCATTATAAGGATTTCGAGAAAAGATTTAAACCTGAAGTATCAACGTGAAAAACCTTGAGTTTAAGCGCATAAATTTATAAGAGTAGGAATTGGTGGGGATAGGTCATCGAGAATGTTTCCCCATTTTTAAAGTTTAAAAATAATAAGAAGAAAATATGAATTGGTGTGAAACTTAGGACAAGCCGAGAAATTAAAAAACTTTCTACATCGAAAGTCGTAACTTTATTACATATCTTAATGACTAAATCATAACTCATAAAGCATGATTACTTTCCAATCATAATAATTCAAGTTTTAGAATTTAAAACAACAGAACGATTGAACAAGTTTAAAAAATTCCACCTCAGTCAAAAACTGGCATAAAAAATAAGCATTTATCTCGGATTGCATCAACTATTTAAATAGTTGATTATTTACCTCGGAGTTTTTGCATTGAGAATTCGTATTTAAACATAGAGAATTCGTATTTAAATTTTGGTGTAGGATAGTGATTCCCAAATATCTGGATCTAAAACTTGAATGAGATGGCATAAGTAATATTTTGAATATATTTTTCATAGTAAGTACCCCACCGTGTTACACCAGTATGAAAAAGGACTATACGAAATTCATGGTATTTAAGAGTACAAGTGTTGGTTGTTCTTAAAACACTCGACGACATCAAGTTTCTTGGTTCATGGATTGGATTTGGATGCCAACTGTTACTTACCTTTCAAAGCAATTATTGCTATTCTAACTAGCCGCTACACTATCAGACCATAGGCCACATACTATCTTATTCTGCACCTTCTTCTACCCTACCATTACCAATATATTTCACAACAACAGGTAAAATTCATCACATTCATTTCTATACCTTAAAAGGAAATCCATCTTCGCCTATCAGCTGAAATGCCCTATTTCAGAAAAAAAAATTCTTCAAGCTAGTGCAATTTCCTTTTTTTAAAAGACAAAAAAAAAAAAACACATGATGATATCATCATCAAATGCAAGGTCGTTAGGGTAAACACATCCTCCCAAACAATATTAGTATTGTTGAAATTTTTTTTTGTTATTTCCACAACTCAATAATATTGCAAAAAAATTTGTTATTTCCAAAACTCAATAATATTGCTGCCATGTACATGTTTTTAGTAACGATTGAATTATTGCTGAGAAAAAGTCGTTGCGAAACATCTGAATTCTCGTGAAAGAAAAAAAAACGTAATTATGCATATATTTTGTAATTATTCAAAATACTTTTATCTTTAATATTCTTATTTAATAAACTTTTTAATTTTGCATAAAATTTATTAAGCTGTTTGAAAAAAAAAAGATTATCCATTGTTAAAATTAATTTTGAAGTATTTAGATTTTTTCCTAATTGATTCTATTTTCAAAATGTATTATTATGGAATAAAACATATCTTATGTTGTGAACACAATTAAGGTAAGATTTTATAACTGAATTTAACAACATTACATTATAGAAATAACTTTTCTTATTAACATAACCAAATATAAATCAATTCATATTTAACTTTTTTTTTTACTGTAATGAATTAAAACATAATCAATTCGATCCAAAATTAATTTGACAATTATAATCCAAACACGCAGTAAAATTAAGTACTCCTACAGTAAAATTAAGTACTCCTACAGTAACTAGTAATTTTATTAAGCTGAGGCAATAGGTACATCAATAGTTGTGGAATATTAGAGGGGATGATCCAAATATGAAGAACATGATAACTAGCATTCTCATGTGGTCTCATTTTCAACCAACCCAACATGCAAATTCTTATATAAATAGCGCTTAGTATATGGGCTTTGCTCTTTTGAATAATCCATAAAAGCAATTTCACATGTTCTCATGTTTGGCCCCTAAAAACCATTGACAATGCCTTGTTTTTGCAAGTGCAAGAGCTCCTTCCACCACGCATAAAATATCTAGCAATCCACTTCAATACACTCCATCGAGTACTTGATCAGCCATATAGAATGAGATCATACTGTAGTAGAATCGTTATAGTTATTGCAGTGAAAGTTTTAATTTTAATTTCTATTCTTAATTTGACAAATTATTTTTTGCTTATTGTTTCTTTGAGAATATTTCTCAGATTTATAGTACAGGATTACTGATTCATACAAAAGGCTTGCGTATTAAATTAACTTTTAAAATCTGATGCCTGAATAAGTAAATATGAAATATCACCCTTTTTTAGGCTCGTACGTATTTGTGTACAATATTAATATAAAGTACGTAGAGAAAGTATCCACGGTGAAGCTGCAAAGGGTGTCAGAGATGAATGAGCTTTTTTCGGGATTGAAATGAAGTCTTGTGGGCGCATTCAAAAAGAACACCAAGTTTGAAGTTTGTAGTTACCAATTTGTACTTTTTTTTCAGCCTTTTTAGAAAATGAAACCATTTTTTTTTTCAAATTTTTGACCGGTTCGTATACATATGATTTTTATTAACACTTTTTTCTCTAAAATATCTTATTTTCACTTGCTTACTCTTTAATACGTGCTTGAGTTTACACAGATGAAGCAGATGCTATTACAGCCTCTCACCTACCTTTTACACTCCCTGTACGGCTTTCATCTTCAAAAAGTTCATTACCTTTCGGATAAAAACCATCAAACCCAGATCCACAAGGACATGACTATTCACTTTTTCAATCGTATATAGTTTCTCATTACTTATTATTCTACTTATAAGAGTTTTAATACCCATTTCAATTGTATATAGTTTCATCATCAGCAACATCATCTTCTTAATTTAATATGTATCTAGCTAGCATTCATATAGAATCTGATATGCCATCTGAATATGGTGCAAACTGAAAATTATTGTGTCCTTTTTATGGAATGTATTCACAAAATAAATGAAGCTGTGGATCATTGGCCTAAAGCCCTAAACTAAATCACCCTTTTTTGTTTTCCTCACTTTCCTCAACTCCACTTCTCTCTCTCTCTATAAGTTTTTTTTCTTTTGTTTGAAATTAAAACTAGTCTTTAATGAGTGTGTGAATAGTACATGGTACTAATTAGAAGCTAGTCTCCTTTCAAAGATAGAGATGGGAATCTCAGAAAATGATTATATAAGAGTAGAGGACTGTACTTGGACCGTTAAGTTGGAGCAGAGAAGCTACCTTTGTGTTGGAAGTGTGATCCTCCTGCTTTTACTCATTGCACACAAAACCTAGGGTTTTCAATTGCTTCCAAAAAATCCTCAAATGTTCTCTTCCACCACCACATATCATGACTCCATTAACCCTTTCCCTAGTAGTTTCCCCTCTTCATCTTCTTACCCTCCTACCCTTCCTTTTCTCATTGATCCTGAAAATAATATCAATAATTTCCCTCCAAACAACACCCTTTTTGATGATCCACTTGTTTCTCATCATCCCTTCACACATGATAATATTAACAATGCTCCATTCCCACAAGACACAACCAATTTGGCACTTTCACACTTGCTTGAGCAACAGGATGCAAATTACAATAACATCTTTGGTGGCGGCGACGGCGAAGGCGGTGGTAACTATGGTAGTAGCATCATTCCCAATTTCCTCACAGCTCAGAAACCTGCAGCAGCAGCAGCAGCAGCCATGGCCACCAAGAAAGACAGGCACAGCAAGATTCACACATCTCAGGGCTTGAGGGACCGCAGGGTGAGATTATCAAGTGAAATAGCAAGAAAGTTCTTCGATCTTCAGGACATGTTAGAGTTTGACAAACCCAGCAACACCCTTGAGTGGCTCTTCACAAAGTCTGAGAGTGCAATCAAGGAGCTTGCAAGGAGTAAGAACTGTTCCTGCAGGAATAACCCTTCTTCTGAGCCTTCACAGTACTTTGTGGACTCAAATAATAACAAATCATTTGGTGGTGGTGGTGATAGTAATGGTTCCATCAGAGGGAGGAGCAAGTTGAAGTGGACACAGAGAGATCAAGATGTTTGTGTTCAGAATAAGAAGGAGTCAAGGGAAAGAGCAAGAGCAAGAGCAAGAGAAAGGACTTGTTACAAGATGTTAGAAGATCAAAGGTGCCCTGCTACTGCAACTTCAAATGCTACTCAAATAATGCACCAATTGAGGTCATCACCTATTCAGCTTCTTCAACCCTACCCTCACCTACTTGATAATAGTGATTTAGCAGTACCTGGTGGTGGAGATGGATTTAATGTCATTGAGGAATCTATCATGATAAAAAGGAACATGATGTCTTCTTCTCATCACCATCACCAAAACCACCTACCAATCCCTAATAAGGAACCAGGTTTCAACAACAACAATATGGACTACCCACTATTGCAACCCTATTCCACTACCCCAAATTGGGAAATAGCCACCATGAACATGAATCTCTCTACATGTTACATGAACCAGTGGTAAGTATAAGTATTTTTCTCTCAGGTAAATGAGATTTTAGGCTTTTCATGATGTTTAATAATTTAGGGCTCCAAATCTCTGGAAATTCTTGGGAGAAGAGCACCAATCAGAGTCCACACTAATTTGCTAGTTTTTGGTAATATCTGATCAGAATGAATCCCCTCTAGTGCTTTTTCGTTGTAATCATCATCTTTCTGTGTTCTCTACCAGTAACTACTTTTTCTGCCCTATTTTCCCATTTTACAATGTTTGTACTGATTCTTGCTGATAATCAGCCAATGGCATATCAAAGTTCTCATAAAGGTTCTGAGAGTATTATTTCTGCCCAATATTGAACTAGTATATCAGGTACTGGAGCCACTTGTTAGTTGCTTTTAGTATTTTATTAATATAATTGGCTAATCTTCAATGGTGAAAGCTCTGATGTACTATTGGTACTAGAACAAAAGAAGGATCAGGATCAAACTAAAATGTTCAGTTTTTTTTTAAAACCTAATAGATGTTGGGAATTTACTAACACTATTTCAGATCTAAGAATTTAGCAAGCATGGAAGAAAGTTAACCACATATTTTAAAGAAGTTATGGGATTATTCATACAATGAGTTTGCCAGGTGGTTTGTTTTGCTTCATCAACAGAAATTTTTGTTTCTCAGCACCAATTTGAAGTTAAAAAGTTTCTTATTCTTTTAGTTTTTCCAAGTAAATTGATAATCATAAACATTAGAAATAATCTTATATTTTGGTGTGTAATAAGTTAAATTTTTTAAATGCAAACATAGACCGCAGAATATTAACTATTTAAGTTTTAATAATGTCTTGATAGAAAATTATGGGCAACACAGAGAAATTCCTATTGATATGCACCAATTTTAGCCTGCCCAGCATTATTTCTTTTGAGCTTCTTAAATATCAGTGTTTGAAATTTTAGCTTTTCAATAATTATAAATAATTAACTGCAACCATATTATTCCATTGGAAAGTTCTTTTCAAGATGGTAATTTCCTGTTGATAGAGCCAATGCATAGATGTATCTATGATTATAGAAAGACACAGGGAGAAGAGTATATTGGTGATACTATACCATTACTTTGTGATTTAGTATTGAACATCTAGGATACCGTTTGGATACGGATTAAAGAGCCCTCATTTGAGTTTATTCTGTGCTTTTTCTAGTAGATAAGCTCCAATTAGTGTTTTTTAGTCTACATCCATGCAAGATCTAGTTCTAATCGTTGATGATTATCCATGTCTAAGCTCTTTCTCCCAAACAGAAAGTTAAGTTGTAAGCCAACATATGGCCTTTCATATGGTAACTATGTATGCAAGTATCTGAAGAAGAAGAAGAAGAAAATGGATGTTTAGGGTTTTGGAATTCATGCACTCAAATTACTCATTACTATGTATACAATGGATATTTAGCTCACTTCTATTTTCCTATTCCCTTTTGGCCTAATCTTTATATTAGGTTTTATTCTACAAGAATTGGAACTTGTATCAGGAGATTACTGATGTTCTGTTGGAGCATGTTTAGTTAATTTTACTACAGGCACAATTTCTGAGAAGTCATGGTGTAGTAATTGATGAACTGATCATTGCAGTTTTTGAAGTTTGATTTCTTGATTTATCAAAGAGTTATTACCACCACTTTAACTTAATTGTGACATCTATGTCAATTCTACCTGTCCCCATCACAATCACTTGAGTTAATTGTCCAGGTGATGGAAATCCAGTACAGTTTTATATATATGCCTTCCAGGGCAAACTGGTGTTAAATATGGTCAATATTGTTACAAGAGAAATCTGGTTCACAAGTTAAAGAGTTTCTCTGCAAATTAAATTTAGCATATAAGAAGCATATTGCAAGTAAATAACATGTACAAAAGGTTAGTAGTAAGCATGGTTTATGGGTGGACCAATTTTTAACATGGTACACAACAAATTTGAGTTTTGAGTAGTAAGCATGGTTGAGTTTTGAGTTTTGAATCTGTTCTTTATTGCAAAGCTTACAGGGTTAACAAACCCAGCTTTCCAGTGGTTGGTTAGACACTAAGTTGTTGACAGCTAACTGAAATTATTGATTCAAAGGAATGTCTTGTTGAACCTATAGCTTTAAGAGAGCTGATTTCAGGGAAACAGGAACAGAAGAGATGACATTCATGATTACAAGCAAGCACAAAAGAATGTTGGATATATATATATATATATATATATATATGTTTGTTTTGAGTTTCTTCATTTTGTCAGAATATCTATTAGGGATTGTACATATCTTCATGTCATCTTCATGGAGGGAATGTTAATCTCAGATGCCCTAGCTAACTATTATCTGCAGAATGAAAGTATATCAAGGGTTATACAGCAATATATCCTACAGCAATATGTCTTGTTATGTGCTTGTTCTTATTTTGGTGGAATATTAGGGTCTTTTGCTGGCTTGATCAGGGAAGTATACCCCTTCCTGCAAGTGGGAGCCCCAGATTTCACTTTTCATCTTTTCTCATTTGCATTTCCTGTATATTCATCTTATGTAATTGTGGTTCTTAACCCATGTACAGATTTACTTTAAATTTTATAGTACTTGTAAATCAGGTTGGTTCAACTGATAAGATAGAAATAAGGTTGTTAAAATACTTTTTGATTCCTATGACTATAGAATATTATTAGTGACAAGTTGACTTATGAATTCATCCAGCCAAAACAAAAACAAAACAATAAAGTTTCATTCAAACTCTTCTATGAGTGTAAATGAATGGTGAGAAGAGATGAAGAAGATAAAAGAGAGAAAGTAAAAGATTTGATGAATGATATGATTTATAGAAAATGAATAATGATATACTCACACCCAATTTTCTCTTCCATTCATTTTCACTATTTTTTTCTTTTTATCTTTTTCTGTAATTCCTATTACATCACATATCATATTACTTTTTCCTCTATTTTCTCTTCTTATTATATGAAGTGGAGGTGGTAGAGGAGTGTATAAGAAACATTATTAATAGAAAATGAAGGTGAAAACAAAATTAAAGTGTAAACGAATGATAACTCAGAAAAAAAAAAAAAACACTTTGTATGGTGAGCTATTTCATAGTTTATGCTTCTAATTAGGTGCACTACTACAATGGATAATGTTAAAATGGTACACTCATAAATCATGTTTTTCTTACTATTAAAATTTAGTATATTTTATTTACAATTGACGGTTTTATAGTGGTCAAGTTAAAAATAGTCCGTTTGTGAACTGTTTTTATATCTAACATTCAGTACATATTATTTACAATATATTCATTATGTGCTATATAAGTCACTTTAACATGTGAATCATATCTGTTCTAGTCCACACAAGAAGAAAAGTCATTTACAATATGTTCTTTATATATTAAAGTTAATTTGGAGAGAAACTCTTTTAACCTGTAAACTATTTTTTCTTGGTCCACTTTAACAATGTCTTTAATTAGTTACCAATAATTTATTTTTAACGTTTTATATTGATTAACTCTTACAATAATATAAGGTGCCTATGAATAAATAATGAGAAGTCGGACCAAACGATCAGGATTTTAAATCTAACATATCCCGAAAACATTTAAAACAAAATATATCTTTCATCAAATTTTATTTATGTCATGTATGATGGATAATAAATTTTTAAAATTTTGAAATCTAAAGTTTCAGTATTATGTTATTACAAAAACTGCGTTTTTTTAGTTCATCAATATTTTATTAATTAACTTAAATTGTTAATTTCTATTTTATTACTATGAAACAACTGTAACATTTAGGTAGTTATTATATTTTAAGAGTATATTAACATTTTACTACATGATTTATATTTAGAATTTTCAGTAATGTATTTCATTTTAGTCTCTAACATGATATGCATGAATATCAATTTAACTAAATTGAAATATTCACAGTAATTGTGTCTAAACTATGCATAAGTCGCACTAAATAATTCAAGTCTTTTAAATTCGATAGTCTTGCTTTTCGAAAAAATAAATTGTTAGTCTTGAGCGCTTGAAGTGATCTCTAGTGCAACTCTATGATATTTACCCCCTACATTTAGAACTTAATTTTTATTTTCTGGGTTTAGTTTCTGGTTGTCTAAATTAAGGTTACTCAGCAGTCTGAACAAGTTTCATAATTTTACTTTCCTTTGTATACATGTTTATCTATAGAGGATTGATGAATAAAGATAAAAGAGTCAATCCAAACGTTATAATTTATGAAAAAAAATAAAATTTTCTATTATCGTGGGATTTCAAAGTATTTTTTTAAATGATAAGAGCATAGAATTTTAGTTCAAAATAAAAATAAATTAGCTTCTCTTATGCAAGAATTATATAGAGTAAAAATGATAAAATGAAGCAGTCACGTGAAGGGAGGTGGGTCGAGAATCAAAAGTATAATAAAATTGGATTTGAAAAAATTGTTTAATTTTGAACCACGAGAAACCATTATGTTTCCGAAAAGGCATACTACAAATAGAAAATGGTATCAACAAGAAAACAATATATAGGCATGAACACTTGTTGCTTTTCATAAAAAAGTAAAACATGAACTCGAAAGTCCAATTTGCGCGCTATTTAAGAGATATTTAAATTTCTTCGTATCAAGTCAAAATTACGAGATCAATTTAATAAAAAATTCCTATAAATGATTTGGGTGTATCATTTCTGAGTGTCTCTTTTTTTCAATACCTTGGAGTTATCGCTGGATGTTTCTTTGGATATTGATTTGGGTGTATTGCTTCAATCTCAATCTCACTTGATAGAGTTTGTTCTGAAGAATTTTATTATAATAAATTTGTTTTAGTTGTTCGAAAAAAATCCTATAATTCTAGAAATCCTATTTAATAATCTATTGAAAGAAATAAATGAAATCCTATGATTATATCACATCAAATATATTAAGTTATGTTGTGTACCTTTCAAATCTTTAGGAAACTAGGACAGGGTTATTTCTCTTTGCAATCTGTCATCTTTTAACTCCACTATCCCGCTACTAGCTGTTAATTGACCTAACTACTAAGAGGACCTAGACAAAACATTTAAACCCTAGTATCTTCTCATCACAGACTGGTGGAGGTATACTTTAACAAATTTGCGCTTCCCGCTGCAACTTCAAGAATCCCGGATGAGATTCTATTTCTAGATATCGTAGCGCCTCGTTTTTGGGTGGAAGGCGAGCAGGTCTAGGTTCTTGTGCTAGACAAGATTATGTTTCCAGAGGTTGCAGCGCTTTGGGTGGTAGGTGAATATAGGTCCGGTTTGATGAGATATTTCCCCCTAACTTGTAGACACGAAGTTGCTAAGACTTTATTAGTGTCGTTCGTTGAAGAGTTGTTGAGTTCGAATGTGGTTTCTTTTTTAATCTTCACCTTTTGTTGTTGGATATTTTAAGATATGCTTAAATGATGTTGTTATTGCCAAGGTAATTTGCTTTTTCTTGCACAAGGGGCAGTGGCCTAGGGGTTTTCCACCATGGGTCTCTTGGCGCTTCCCGTGAGGTTGGGCTGAATAGGCTTTTGGAGTTGTGGTGTTGTTGCATTTCTGGTTTTGAGGTGGAGGAGGCCGCTATTTCGTCGTCTTGTGGAGAGTCGTGTCTAGAGGGTTTCTTCCTTCCTCTCTCTCCTTTGCATGTGTTGTTCCTCTTAGGACCATGTTCTCTCGCTTTGGCGTCCGTGAGCCTTGGTAGGCATGAGGTAGGAGTTTTTTTTCTAGTTGCTTGAATTAGGTCAAAGAGGTACACGTCTTTTCTTGTGACGTTGCTGTTAGTGCGTTTGTAACTCCCAAAAGGCAAGGTCAACCTAAGAAGGTTAAGAGTGGTGTTGATGATGGGTCTAGATTATCTTCTAAGGCAAAATGAGGTTGTAAGCCTCAAGCTGCGAGCGTTTCTTATCCTAGGAGCGTTTCTTTGGTGTCTTCTCTGCAGATGTTAACCTCTTTTTTTGACAATCGTCTATAAGATGTTTTCCTGAGAGTTATGATTAGAGGTCTTCGTGCTTGGTGCGTTAGTTTGGAAGGTAGTTGGTTGGTGTTTGATGGCTCCGATGAGGAAGTTTTTTTAAGTTTGGCGGCTGAGATGATGGAGTTTCATGCAAGTAGATAATTTTGCTGGTCAATTTTTTTAGGTTCTATGTTCATAGGGCTTTGTTGTCATTCTCAAAAAAATTGGAGGTAGCTTTGGTTGGTTGTTTTGTTGTGCTTTTTGGGTTCAATTCTCTTTGTAAATTGCGCTCTAAATTTTAACAAAAGTATACTCGATTTTACTTAAAAAAAACTTTATTAATATTTTCCCATTTCATTAAATAAAATACCAAAAGACTTAATAAATTTGAGAAAAAAATAGTTATTACTATCTTCAATTTTAAAATAAATAAAAAATAAAAATACAACTACCATAAAACTATTGGAAATTAGCAACCAAACTACTCAACACTTTGTTTTTAATTAGTGGATTAGACACAACATTAAATAAGGTATTGTGTGTAGAAGATCTCTCACTTATAAACAATTTTTTACCACACTAGTGACTACGTATCCCAACATGATGTCCCTACTCCCAAAGGGAAATTGCATTCCTTACCTTATCTCCAACCCACAAATATTCTATTGGTCCTTGTTATCCTAGTTTTGTACTTGATATAGCTTAAGGTGGATATTGTATATGAAATGGAAACAGGAGGTTCTAATCTCAGTAAACAGCAGACATTCACAGTGAAGATGAAGTAAACATCGAAATCAATAAAAATCTTGTATAATATCTCAAACGGTGGTCGGAACGTGGGGTATTAATACGCAAATAGAAGCTACTTGTGTCGAAATAAATTCATAAGTTTGTCTCACAGGTTGTCCCCATGACCCAGTCAAGCATTAACTAACCCCCTCCAAATAGAAGAAGCACATGTGGTGGAGTGATTCATATTTAACAACCCTATCTTATGCTATGCAAAGCCCAAGCAATTGGAGTACTATCATGCTCTAAATGTTTCATACACCAAAAAGATTCATCCAACCTTAGTAAAACCAGCGGTGCTTCAATGTCACAAGTATAGTGTACCCGTGTGATGTGAGTTTTCATTTTTCACAACTACACCTACAGGCATTAAACTGAGCCTATGCTTCATTTTATATCTGCTTTTAAAGGAACCATAGAGTACCAAATAGTGATGAAATACAACCCACCCAATCACGATTAAGGAATAACTTTAAGTTCCTCCCTCAACAACAAACAACAATCTAGATGTTCAAAATTTCACGCAAAATTCCAACTATGATTTATAAAGTGTCGAAATTTTGATATCCCTTAATATAAATAAAACTCTTTATTAGATTTAATGAATATTTTTTTTCTTCATATATACCCTTGGTATTTATGTATTTTTTGTAATTTCAAAGTTTTGACTACCATTTATAAATATTTTTTTCTTCACATCACACTGCTCAATACATTAATTAAAGATAAATATGAAAAATTGCAAATTTTTTTTAAAAATTAATACATTAATTTATCTCATTACATGTTTTCTTAATAACCGTAAATGTTTTAAGATAGTCTTATAAATATGAACAGAGAAAGCATAAAATAAGGGCAATTTCACCGTGGAGCTTATTAAAAACTAGTTAGACGCTTGTGATTAGGGGTGTTCATGATTTGGGTTTTGAAATAACCAAACCATATTTACTAGATAACCAGTTTTAAAATAGTGATTCAGAGGTGTTCAGTTGAAGAGGAAGGCTAATGTTGGGTGGTTTAGTGATGGTTGAGGTTATCTGCGATGGTTCTGTTTTGGGATGGTGTCTCAAGTGTGGTGGCTTTGGACTGAGGAGAGGCAATTAGAGGTTGAGGAAGGGTGGTTGTGATTGGTGGTCTATTTCATAACTTATTATTGTCCTAACCATTGAATATTTTATTAATAAATCTATGATGAATTTTCACAAGGTATTGGTACATGTTTTAAAAACAAGTGTATATATATTAGACTCGCTCGTAAAATTAATGGAAAGTATGGTTTGTACCTAAAATTAGAGTTGAAAGTTAATAGGAAATAAATTGTTTGTCAGGAAAAAAAAGTACTCCCTCTGGTTTTTATCATAAGTCACTTTTTATGAATTTTATTTATTTCTAAATATAAGTCATTTTCTAATATTTTTAAAAAAAAATTCAATTTTACCCTCATATTTAATATAAAAGAGATCGTGAGATTATTAAAGTAGAACAAGAAATTTATTGAATTTATAAGTGTAAGGATAATTTAGAAAAATTAATAATTTTTTTTCTAATTTATTCCTAATAATTATTTTATTTAATTCTTGAGAATTAGGTAAAATTAAGTTATAAATAGGTATGAGGAGAATACTTTCAATGAAAATTTTCATGTGTTTCCGACTACACGTGCTTGGCCAATAGAAATTACGGTTTGTACCAAAAATCTGTTTCATTGGCCTAAATGGCTAAATGTCCTATCATGTTTAAAACACAAAAAGTCTCTGCATGAAATCATTTAATGCTACTTAAGCTCATGTTATCTTACTTTTGCACAGATTATACATTGCGCTTTTCACAACTTAATAATGGTCTAGGTTGTAATCTCTATTGATCATTTCATGTATATATGGAGCACAAAAAAGTCTTTAGAACAGAGCATATTGTGACATCATTTAATTTCAAGTTAAAAACTTGAATGTCGAGTAGAAGATCTAAGATTCAAACAAGCTCAATGTGTGGAGAACGTAGTGGTGGGACTGCTAATGTTTGAAAAGATATAATGTTAGAGGTGGATGTTGAACTATATATGAGGATTAATTGGTAACAAGGAGATCAAGAACAAAACATCATGCCGACACCATATCTTGAAACCCTTACATCAACAGAGTTAGAGCTTTCATCCAAAATGATATGTCTTATAAAGATTGCGACTACTAGGAAGAAAAAGACTACAGCTAGCTCCTGCCTAGCTTTTAGTACCTAAAACAAATTAAATAATGCCAAAAGGGCCATGGCCTCAAACTTGGGAGAAATTTTTCCAGTACTCCATGTAGTACCTCGTCATTACTTCTCTCACAATCGTTTGGAAGCGTTATGAATTTGGATTTCCAAGTGAGATGAGAAACCCAAGCCGAGAATCAAGTTAGTCAACCCAATAGGAAGATAACTAATTAGCATGAGGTGGTGTCAAGATTCGTCCCCATTTATCTTCAAAATTAGCTGAAAAATTGGTTATCATTAACCGTATTCTCTTAATTTCGTTCCCGCTTACGTAACTTAACCTACTTAAATAACTGTTTAGGTTCAATGTATTTTGGTTTAGGGTTTGAGACTCACGAGCTATATAATAGGTTCTCCATCACTCAATATACGATTAAAACTTTTATGTTCTTAACAGCCTCGATTTCCAAAATCCTTTCTGGAACACGTGTTTCCATAATTTAAATTTTAGAAAATATTGAAAAAATATTAAATTGATTATTTATGAGATATGTGTCATGTTTTTGGAACTTGCTGGCATGTCCCTGATTGACCTTCACACCTTTCAATGTTAATAACCTTTGCTCCCTAGCCAACGTCCAAATTGAGCTAAGATTCTGTGGAATGACTATGGAGTTGAATTTTGGATAAGTTAGATCAGTCCCTGACCGACTCTGGGACATTCATGATGTAAAGTTTTTTTTTTTATAAGCAAAGATTGTATTAATAGGGAGCACAAGGGGTGTCATAACTCAATACAATAGATTTATGATGTATGATAATCTATTTTTTTTAGGAAGATGTAAGGTAATCCTTGAAGTGAAAGTATGTGGTAATTTTTATGTTAGCCGTAGGAAGAATGCGTAACGATTAGTTGGGAAGAATAACTGTCCTAGTCTCTTTGGATTTTTTTTTTTATTTGACTCTGTCCTCAATGGCTCAGTTGGTAAGGACAGACTACTTCTTATCAAAAATTAATTGTTCAAATTCCGTATGTGAGGGCGGTGTTGGTGGGGGGGTCTGTAAATATCTATGTAAGTGGTTGAAAGTCTTGGAAATCTGCCCTAACTCGTGGTGGTAACCGAAGCCGAACCCACCTAATTTAAAAAAAAAAACTCAAATTTTATTTGTGTCTTATAATATTAGTCGATAATTTCTCACTTTATTTATTAGAGTATAAGGCTACTCCTAATTGCATTGAGAATCTTATTTTCTTCATTAACATGATTTGAGGATTCAAGTTTTGGGACAGGATCTAATGATCTATGGGTGAAATAACAAGTGATATTAACATGGATTTGAGGCCCTAGTTGGAGGTGTAATGGATTGTTGGGCCTGAGCCCATGTTCTGGTCCAAAACATTACTGCAGAACGCATTTATCACAAAAGCATACGTGTACATGCAAACAATTAGATTTAAAAACTAATGTGACCACTGACCAACACAAGTATAGGTCGAGAATATATGGTTTTATATTACTTTCAATATTTTATTTTCTTTGTGTTCAAGCGCAGTGCAAAAAAATTGTTTTGAGACCATTTTGTCATTAAATATAGTGACATATTTAATTTAATCATAACAAACATAGAAACGTATGGACATTACAATGTGGAAGATCTGAGATGAGCCTTACCAAGAATGAAGATGCAATTCTTGAGTAGCAAACATGCCAGCATTGTAGGCCATGGTTTTACCAGCAGCATTCGGATAAGAGAACTATAATTCAACACAATACATAATGTCATACATATGATCAGAAAATAAAACTACTCGTACAACAGATTATTTGAGAAAATTAACCCAGAAAAGAAGAGAAAGAGAAATAAATCTTTGGTTCAAAGACTGCTTAGTGGCAAAATGGATCCAAAAAGGGTTTTTCTTTTCTTAAATAGTTTTTGTTTAAGTCATTGATGTTCCGGTGGAGATGAAGATAGTGCAGAAGAGAACCAAAAGCTTGATTCATGAAAATGGTGGCAGGGGAAAATATCATGCAAAAGACAATTAAACAGTGCAAGTGGCAAAGGACAGAGATAACATACCAGGAGAGAATAGAGATACATGGTGTGCTCAGAGAAAATGATTAGGAAATGCGTGTCATGCACCAAATAAGACTTGTACATATAATAACAGCGAAGAAGCTAAATTTGACCAAAATGCTCAGAGAAATTATATATAAGTAAGAAAGTGATTCATAGTTTGAAATACTGGCAGCAGAAACATTAATTTCCCAAGAAAAGTGATTGAAAGAACACTGCATAAAGCACGCTGAGAGTATAACCTTGAGATATGAGTGAGTGAGGGTTCTAGCTGGGAAATAGAGCGAATGATTGCTTTAAAATAGCACAGTCATTATAACCTCCACAGAGATGAGATAACAAGTAGTAGTAGTAGTTGTTGAACTTCAAGTGTACGATTCCTGCATGTTTGGTTGGTTATCTACAGAAAAGTGCGTAAGCTACTTCTCTAGCTAGCTTCTCAGGTATATATAACTCAACTCATTGCGTCATTATTTATGTTTCAGGATTTTTAAACTTGTCTCTACTGGAAAAAACATAATTTACACTTGACACACCAAATGCATCCGCAATCAGAGATCAAAATAAAAAAAGTTTTAAGGACTCACTCATTACTTTAAGATTTTGTAGAAAAATTATGCGGATGTTGTTCAATCTTTTTTACTCTTACCCTCTTACTCCAATGTAAAAATAATCACATTGACTCACTTTTTTATTCTATCACTCTTATTTTTTTTATAAGAATCTTGAAAGAAATATGCCACAAAACATAGCCAATAAAGTTGAAGAAATCAAGGTCTAATAAATTTTACATTAAAATTTTATACTTCCAATATGAGAATCAGGTCTCATACCTTGAAATTAGGTTCTAACATTTTTCCATCACATTTGTTGAAAAGTAGTACATTGATTAGATATATTTATTCAAGATAATCCTTATAATTAAGAAGACAATCATTAAAAAATATCTTTTGAGATAAAATAAAGCTCTAACTAAATTCTAAATTTATTTAATAAATGTCACTCGTATATTTAAAAAGTAGAGTTAAGTTTAACTTAAATTCTAATATGGTACGAGGATATATCATAAATTAGGTAAATGTTTATAAATCATTTTGTGTTTTTAGATCAGTTTTAGTTCCATCCTCAACTAATTATGCCAGATGCTTAAACTATTAATGAACACATATAATGAAATAAAAAAATTAATTAATTTTGACAAAACAGAGCCATGATAACACCCTCTCAGGTTGAAATTACAAAAACAGGGCACATAAATACTTTTGCTATACAAAAGGTACTAGCTAGGATTCGCTTAAAATCAGTTATGTTTCAATGAATTTCATATTATATATGTATATGCAGAGTCATCTGATATGTAATTTCATCCCTCTCACAAGCTAGCTATATCCTTTACTGCATCTCTTGTATGATCGATACAGATCCCATTCCCATCAAAACCATCCGATGCAACATTTGTTCTAGACTAGCCAGCCATCATTGTTTATTTGAGCATACTACACGTAAATCCAGTTTTTATATAAATCAACTTTATATCGATCTAATCTAACCCATGAGGGTGATGCATCGTTTTATAAGCTAGCGTATCGGAACTTTAAGCATGGTTTTTATTTGACCCTTCTGGGATTGGTTCTTGGAAAGCCAAAACCACTGTAAAAAACACTCATTTATATCTCTTGTAAAAGTCATATGGAGAAATCAATTAAAAATTACAGAAATTGGATAAGTTAGGTTGGATTAGGGTCAGTTAAATGTGGGAATGATTTCGTCTATGATGTAGCCTGAAATCCAATTAACTTTCCATATATTTAATGAATTTTAATTGAGTTACGTACACATGCATGTACTATATATTAAATGAGTAATATAATAAACCTAGCTAGCTAGCTAGCTATATATATATTGTCTCCTTTAACATTAGCAAAGCCCCAATTTTACTCGATCGTACGCTTCTAGCTAGCTCCTCAAGAATTGAATTTGAAGGAAATCTTCCACAATAACTGCACACTACAAAAAATCACTGCCAAACTAATTGTTCCCAACCTACGTTTACATACATGTTTCTAACTCTTTTGGGCCTATCCAGCATCTGGCCCGTTTTTGCTTCTGGGCTATAAATTCTTGCCCACAAAGTTAGAATAAAGACTGTGATTCTCTAGTTCCATAGAGTAATCTAGGACTAACTTGCTGGCACCAATCAAAAGTTACTTCTAATTGCTAACTTAGGTTGAGACAACTTGGCCACAAATTCCGAGTTTAACTTTCGCCTCCCCATAAGTCAAAGGTTAGAATTTCTCTGCGTCTAGTAAAATCTTAATTGGTGGGCAACTTAGTGAGCCTCTGCTGGCCTCCCAAACATGCATTTAGTCTAGATTTGTCACAATTTAATTTCAGATTAGTTTTTGTGCTTCCATGAATTTCCTACCTGAGTTATTCAATTATACTCATTCATTCATGTTAACTAATCTAATTTTTCACAAATGGAAGAAGCAAAGGCAAAAGGCTATTACTATTATGTTGTGAACAACTCTTTTGTCCTTGCAACTCATGGACAAAAAACTTGAAACCAAGTTCCAATTTGATATGAAGAAAGTGAACATTAACAGCCTGCTGATAAAGTTGCCATGATTTTTCATGATTGTTAAACGGCATGAAGAATCTTTTTATATTTTTATATAGAAATAATTTGTCAACCCTCTGCTTGCTAGTGATTCTGCTTGGCATCAGGCAAACATTTCTCTGAGCTGAGTTATAAACAATCATTTCTAGAAATAGTTGCATCAGAACTCACAGAGGAATGATTCTTAGCCATTATGAAGAATTTCAAGTGCTGGTGTCAGCACTCAGCACACCAGCTTGGTCAATTATGCATCAAGAAGAAGAATATCAGAAAAAATGTGTGGTCCTTAAATTTTTATAAGTAAAGGGCAAACATAAAGGGTTGGATACAATTCACACATACAAACCAAAAGTCTAACAGCATATTTGGAAACTCTTATACAATTTATTCAAAAGTTAGAATCAATTCTGAGAAGAAGCTTATGTGAATAGCTTCTAGGTTTTAGAATTGATTGTGACAAAAAAAAGAGGTAATCCAAACATGCTTTAACAAAATGGCCATGGGCTGAGACACTGCAGGAGCACCAAGAAAAGTCATAGGACACAAATGATCTTTTTCAGTCCTTATAGCATGCAAAATCTCTATCAGAACTTCAAAGATGAAATCCTTTGAAATGGTTCCCCACTAGCAAGGTCAAAATCAGGGACCATTGACAGTTACCAACAAAACGAAGAACAAGGTAATATCTTAGCAGAGACAAGACTCTGTCATTATGACGTTTTGTTTCTTCAAAAACATGTTTGATGAATTGTAAAACAAACCCCACATGTGATATTTGTGTGTATGTAAATATCAATTTTCATTGTTACAAAGTAATGATGAATACGGACAAACTAATTTTACACAATTCTCCCAATATTTCTCTTGAAATATGAATATGAACAAGACCCAAATGCATCTCCATTAGCATGAACTTGATTAATTTATTTTACTCTTTAGTGGGCCTCATGTTAACCTTTTTTCTTTAAACTGATACAGGTTAGAATTAGTATATTTGGAAATTCTTCTTCTAAAGTCAGAATCAGTTCTGGAGAGAACTTTCTATGAGTAGCTTCTGAGTTGCAAAATTGACCATTAGAAAAGAGAAGCTAACTGTCTTTGCAGAAACCATGTCTTATTTCCAATCAATGGACTGTTATAGCTTTACCTACGTAAAACTCTGTCATAATGCAGTTCCAAGAAAAACTTATGACTTAAAATCAACCTTCACAGCATCAATTAAATGTGTTTGGAAACACAGTTTTCATGTTACGAGAAGAAGTGATTCTGAAAAATGCTAGTAAAAGTAAATTTTGTGGTGGGAAAAATGATTTTAGTGAGGTTGAAACATGAACCCAAACACTTGCAATTTGAACCATTGAGATCTCATAAAGGAAATGAGTCTGATACAATTTTTTATTGTCTACATAACCAAAAATATATCATGCACAAAATTAATATTTCCTTTTATATATTATTTAGCATTGGTCTTTTTCTGTAACGTCCTGGTCGTGATTGTTATTGTTTCAACTTTTCTTGGGGATCCTAAATAGATACACACAAAAAAACAGGTTCAAAGGTAAAGTGATTGTAATGTACATCTAGTCAAAAGTAAACAGCAATTGACAGGAATATAAGTAGATCTTGGAAGAAGAGGGGCCTCCAATATTATTCCCTCCAAGCCTCTTTAGTTTGTTAAAAAACACTGTCCCTCATTAGTAAAAAGAAGAGCCTCAGAAGAAGTGGGATACTATTTGCTTTTGATGTCAAAGCTAACTTTATCTGTAAAATTTTAATCAAGGAGAATGAGACAGAGAATTGAGCAAGAGAGATTCTGAAATTCTATCATCAACTTCAATTTCTTTTCTTTGTTCTTTTTTTTTTTTCATATACTATGGCAATCAATCACTATACATCAAAACTCCCATTCTCTTTGCATTAAAAAAAGTTAGTACTCCAAATGATTATTCTGACGATCTTTCACCTTCATGGATTCAGTCATCAGAAATATTCTCCTAAAACAATTAAAAAAATCTTGAATAAAAGAATCGTTTTCTTCAACTTCCTGCACAAGGAAAAAAGCTTTGATCATTAGTAAGGTATGCTGTTTTTAATATAAAAAACATCATCAACTAGCATTAATAATCACAATTTAGCACCTAATTACTATAGTATAAAGCACTATACATGCAGGTATAGTGCTGAGACATAGGAAAGATGTGTTTTTGTTTATTGGGGTATCAATTTATGCACAGTGCTGAAGATGGTGTGTGAGTAGCTAACAAGATGATGGTGATGATAATGAACTGTGTGCATGTTTGGAAATTTGATCGAAAACCACGATTTAGGCAAAATCATGGTGGACAAAAGCAAAAACTAAGGGAAGTTGCTTTTGTCCACCATGACTTTAGCTTCACCTTGGTTTACAAACGAGTTTCCAAACATGCACTGTATCGATCATGTGTTAGGTGAAGTATCACTGTAGACCAAAACTAGAGATTATACACTGACAAAGGTAAAGTGAAGGTAAAATTAGATAAAGAAGTTGGGCAAAAGCAGAACCAAGAAAAGCATGCATGAAAGATAATAAAACTAACCTTTTTCGGTATGTGGGAAATGGCTTGTCTCTATCTCCCTCAATGAATGAATTTCTTCAAAGTAACTCCCTCTTGGCAATGGGGGACCAATTACTGAACAGTAATAAGTGCATGTAAGATTTCTAAATTCTAATTCAGGGGAAAAAGAATAATTGTAATGACAAAAGGACACCTCAAAGCAGAAAAAGATTGAGATATAGACTTTTCAGACTATGCTGTGAGCATATTCTGCTTATATTGGCTACCCAATTCATGAAATCAATTTGTATAACTAGTAGGGCCAAGATCATATTAGTATATTCTTTAGGCTCTATATTTTGGTTGCAGGATCCACTCTATTATGTTCAACCCCATATAAATCATTTGAGGCTTCAGAGTTTTGTACTTTTGGTCTAGCCAACAATTTTATAAGAAAATGCTGCTTAGAGCCTGCACTTTTTTTTTTTTTAATTATTTGTATCGGTTTGCTTGAGCTTAAAATGAAAAAACCAAATCGCTATGACTATGTTTAGCAGTTTAGATATCTGTTGGCAGTTTGGCACTAGTGCACACGAACATTAGCACTCACTTTGAGATAAAAAGTGAGCGGAACTCTTCTTATGGATAGGGATGAAAGTGGGTTCATGTTGCACTCAATAGATATCCAAACACACACTATGTTAATATGTTCCATTATGTTACAAGCATGACTGTGAGAGTGTATAAGGGATAGATAGAGTACTTGGATTTGGATGGAAGTGTCTCATATCATGCCATCCTTCCTTTAGAAAAAGCTTAGTTCAGTGTATCCACCAGAATATGGCAGAAGTTCCTCCACCTCAATTCTGGAACGAGAACAACTCATACTTTTCTTCAATTTGCCATGAGTTGACACAACCTCAGCCCCAAATATGCCATAAACTGGTCTGTGGTCTGAAAACCTTGACTCCCCGCGGACATAAGATAACTGATGTAGACCTTCTCCGTACCACAAAATACGGTCACACCTACAGCAAGAATAATACTCATATCAGCATAAGTTGTGACAATTTCACAAAATTATATGATAAGCTATCAAACATACTCTATGCTTCATTTTGTAACATTTTTTTCTAGATCAATTAATATATTCCTAGGTAATGTTATAATCTTACCAAGCAGGTGTTCTCCTTTTCTCCTTGGGGTGCATATCATCTCCTGCATATCTATCTGAATTTGTTGAGTACTTGTATGTTGGAGGAAAATATATCTTCCCTTCTTTCCACCCCACAAATACATGACCTCTTTTCTGCTCTATTCTCAACTGCAAGGAATGTCAATAATTAAGACTCCTTAAGCTTGTTATACAATAATACATTTGAAGGCAAACAAAAAACATGGACTAAACAGACATACTTGATCATTCTCTAACAAAGCTCTCCAGTTTTGCATCTCAACAAGTGCTTTAGCAGAACGGTAGGAGAGAGCAATCCGATAATTCAAATCTCCAAGCCATATGATTCGACTGCATTAATGAATTTGAAATGAGAAAATGCAATAGAATTATTGAATGAAAAGAAAATACAATGTTACAAGTGATAAGTGTGTGCATTCTACACAAGTCACCCGGAAAACATGGTGATATATTGGCAAGGGACCTTAATTCCTTAAATTACAGAGACTTTTTTGAAATGTTAAATAATAAGTGAATGTGAGTAGATTCTTACTCATGCTCAAGGATTGTCTGTGGAGACTTCTCGTTGTCCACCCCATGAACACGAGGAAACCTTGTCTTCTTAAGAATCTCCATTACATCAGAATTTCTTCTTAGTTCATCACCCTCTTTCTGTCCTGAGGTTAAATGACTACAGATAAAGCAAAAGCTAGTTTCATGCACAGACATACTAATTGATATGGATCCCTGCAAATACAAGCAAAACCTCTTATTTAAGACAAATTCAAGCCATCATCATTTTTTGCTGGAAATTTATCTAAAGAAAAAAGAAATATAAATGAGGATTATCATGACTGACTTAAATTTTACCTTATTTCCAAGATAGCCCATCAATCCTCTACCAACACACGACACTTTCATGTTTTGAACATGATCTTTCAATTCACTTCTCACCCATATTGTAAGATATATTCCCACCATTTGTTTACTTGCAACAAGGCAGTACCTTGAATTTCCTGGCATGCCATGTCCATCTTCATTAGAGGCAGCAAGTCCGCCATAAGACATTGGGGAATACAAGACCGTACTTGGCGAATCACCAAGGCCATTATCATCATCAGATGAACCCCATCTTGAATAGTCACTTGGTCTTGAATAATCACTTGCCCTGGAATAGTCACTTGATCTATAACCCCATCTAAGACTGGGATCAAAATCACTTGGCCTGTGACCAAAAATTACACGATCACAGACACTGTATCTTCGATCTAGTCGCGGTTGCACAACTGAAGGATCATTGTCCATTCCCCATCCACTAGAAGTTGTCTGGAATGATCGCCGGTGGAAGAAAGAAGAATTCTTTTGCCTCGCTGATCCCTCGAAATCTGCATTTAGCTCTGCAACTGGCTGAGGAATGGGAGAGGGTGTATAACATCCACTGCTACCGCTGGTGCCAGGAAGATTGTTTAAGGTCTTTCTGATGAGAGACAACCATTTTTTGGCAGGGCCATTGTCCTCTGCCCCTAAGATATTACCAGCATTCAAGGGAACTATCTCTTGAAATCTGAAAGAGAAATAGAAGAAATGTATCATTGGTATAATGCTAACTTTGACCGAAGAAAATATATGTTAACAGGTACAAATTCCTACCCAAGAACATAAATATCAGCCGGTGGTGACGAATGCAGCCAATCATCTAAAGTCAAATTACTTGGTGGGGATCTTCCAGCTACATTCCATGAAGCTACAAAAATGCTGTTCACAGAGGTAAGACACACTTATGAGAAATTGAACAAAGCCTTATTTCTAGTTTTTGTATAAAAAAAAGGAAAGACCTGAGAAGCAACATACCTATAGTTCTGCACATCTATAATTCGAGGATGGTCGAGATTCATTCTTCCTCGCCTGACCTGATCAGTGTTCCTGCTAAATTTCTCTGTTCATTACAATGATGGGTGAGTTAGTGTTTTAAATAACATCAAGATCTTCAAATGAGCAGGTTCAAGAAATGGATTTGAGGGATTCTATACCTGTTTTGCTCTTTTTGATCGTGCGTGGCTCTCTTTCAGAGAAGCTATTCCTGCTTCTGTAATCCACATCACCTCCTGAAGAAGGAAAGCAGCGTTAATGCATCTAATTCACAAAAAGGAACGACAGTAGTTGAGTTTATACGAGGAAAAAATCAAAATAAGCATAACCAGATTTGAGGAGCAAATATTTCAGAGTTTAAAGTATGTATGCTTGCATTTTGTTTGGATGCCAAGAAATAGTGACAAGAAACAGAATCAGTGAGAATTTATAATTAAATGTTCATACAATGTACAATTTAAGTCTCAGGGAAAGAAAATTTAGTATTTGGCATAGCTTATTTTTTGCATTAGATAAAGTTAAAATTGTACAGAACTTGATGAATGATCCTAGGGCTTCAAATTTATTCCCAAATGATGTTATTTGTCTACTTCCCTAGGTTTCTCAGGCACCCTCAACTGGAACCTTTGAAATTATGCAAGGCCTTTGCACTGGACATAACATCACTATCTTATGAGATTCAATCTTATGGGTGTTGCTCCTTTAATTTGTTGAAATTGATTACTGGTATAAAGTGAGTTTGGAAGAAAAGAAAGATACCCACCTCCACAAGGAACACCATCTGCTGGAGAATCCTCACTTTTGCTTTTGATATTAAAGAACTTCCTGACCATTTTCTTTGACCATGAGAGCTTCACCAAGCAACAAAAAGACAAAACAGTTAACAACTTGAAAAATGCAAACACCAACAAAATCAAAATGCTTAAAAATGAAAGAGTTCGTCTTTATAACAGAGGAGATGGGAAAAACCTTGCTTTTCTTGGAATTCTCATCCCTCATTTTTGCAGTTCTACTTCATACAGCTCCACAAGCACTCTCTTATTCTCAGAATTTCAAAGAGCAAAATATCATTGCTTTGCAAATCCCTTCTCCAATTTGTTCACCAATCTGAGAAACAAGACGAAGCTGATTTGTTTTCCTGTTTCCAAAACGAAGAAGCTGAACGAAAGACAGCAAAATGCCCTTATATGTTTTCCTTGCTTTCCTGTTCTGATGCTATGTGCTCTTGCCAATAAAAAGTGTAAGAACAAGGAAGCAAACTCACATAAATATGTAAGCAAGCGCCACCAAATCTCAAGAGAGAGAGAGAGAAGCACTTTAATGCGTGGAAGTGAGAAGAGATTCTGAAGTGTAGTAGAACAAGACAATGCAGCAAGCTTATAGGAGAGAGAGAGAGAGAGAAGGAGGAAAGTAAGCTCCTCGTACTCTGCAACCAAAGTATCGAATTTGAACAGAATAAAGCGCAGTAATAAAGACAACATTCATACAAAGCTTTATTAATCAATTAAATTGATATAATATTTCAACACTTCTTTTTTTTATGTAAGTGGTTGGGTTTAATTCAATTCTTATGAATGAAAGAAAGTCAGTTTTCTAGTGTTTATTGGGTTGATAGTGGAGCAAGAAATTATTGATACCCTTTTAACATGGAAAAAATTGAATTAAATAATATATTTTAGTGAACAACCTTAGGGGGCAAAGGGCAGAGGGGGTTTTAGCTTTAAAACGACCCGGTCAGGTGAACAAAACCTGCCCCTGGTCAGCAAAGTGAAGAAAGAACTGTGAAGTGAGATCTGGTAGTATCCTCCTATAGCTGCATTCTTTGTTCCTCCTTATTTTTGGTCTCACAGTTAAAGCAAAAGCAGTTAAAGAAGGCGAGGAAAAACAAAAAAAGATAAAGGTCTTATGTTAACAACGTGATTGTAATTTTGTTTTCTCCTTCTTTTATCGGAGAAAGAATGTTTGCAAGAGAAGAATTCCATCTAGTATAGTGACATGACTTATGAGTTATGACTATTTCTATAGCCTATTTAATAATGAAAACAACATACAAGAGGGAAAAAATATCATATCTCATTTAATGCTTCTACAATTAATTCTAAACAATAATTTAATAATGAAGAGAAACTTTTCATGTGTTTTTATTTCTTAGAGTCAATTTTAACACTCTGAAGTACGGACTAACTTTATAATTAATTATAGAAAAAATTGTCTAAATAACTGTGAGTTCTTTCAAAATTTATTCTTGTCTTTCTTGGATTTGCCATGTTGTAACTAGATATATTATTAAATGGAGCAATGTGACGATTGATTACATAGAATAGTGATAGGTGTGGTGGGCATGGCATGAATGTAGGGCATGTTTGGGTGAGACCTAGTCTTGAATGTCTTTGGAAACAATGGCAGCTTACCCAATTTTGTGGTGTTGGACCTGCTAGCTGAGGCTCCCCTTCTTCTCACTACATTTCACTAGCTAGGAGAAGAAATTTATCTTCAATTTTATTTTTCTTTTTCTTTTTGTAGAGGCTAATGCGCCACACCAATGCTTCCTTTTAATTCCTAGGGCGTTCAAGGATCCATGCCTCTCAAAAAACCTATACCAATATTCAAATCAAAATAACCTTTTGGCTTTGGCTCCCAAGTTTGGACTGTGAAATGACCATGTTTGAACTTTGAACCTTTCCTGGATAAGACTTATTCTATGGTTATAAATTTTTCTTGTTTGGTAGGAAGATAAATGGAATGATGGAAAAGTTACTTGAATTTCAAGTCACATTGTTTTTTCTTTTAGGGTTAATTTCAGCTTTCATTATATAAAATCAAAGGAAGGTACACTAAGAGCGGAAGTGAATTAGAGGGATATTCCTCCATCCTAACGTGGAGTGGGGAACGAAAAGTCCTCTTAACAAGAGAATCAGCTAAGACACTGCAATGTCACTTATTATTAGAGTTGTCAATATGGGTTCCAACCCGCGGGCTGGTCCGGCCCAACCCGGCCTGTAGGCGGGTTGGGTTGATGAAATCACAGCCCATTTTAAATACGGGTTAGAGCAACCCGGCTTAACCCACGGGTTAAACGGGCCAACCCGCATGTCAAACGGGCCAGCCCGCGAGTTAGGCAATAAAATAAAATAAAATAAAATCATTTTTTTGGCTGATTCTCTTAAATCTTGGGTTAGGCCACTAAGTCTAAGTGTCACGTGAAAAGTGAAGTGAGTTTGCAAAGATAAGAGAGTGATTCTCTTCCATCTTAGGTTGTGTTTGTATTGGAATTCAAGAATGACTTGGAGTTTGAACTTGAATTTAGATATGCACAAAGTGTATGGTGCAACATTGTTAATTTGTTATGATCTTAAATTAGTAGGTTAGGTAAAATGCATGTGTTAGTATTTTTTAATATGCTTTTTTTTTACTTTTTTATTATTTTTTAATTGGATTTCCCAATTTTTAGATTTTTTTTATTTTCCTACTGTCAAAACGGGCCAGCCCGCCAACCCGCGAGTCGGGTTGGGTTGATTAATTCCTGACTCGTTTAGAAACAGGTTTCTCCAACCCAACCCATTTTGAACTCAACCCGTGGCGGGCCAGCCCATATGAGCTGGGCTGGCCCGTATTGACAGCTCTATTTATTATAAAACACACTACAAGAAGAAAATAAAGAAGACAGCTCCAAGTTAATTGTATTAAGATGAAAATGTAGCTAGGATCCAGCAAGCAACTCTTTCAAGCGTTTAAAATAGACAAACTGTTGGTTTCAAAAATCACTATCTAGAAACAAAGATCTTTGGCTAGCTCAAGAGCTCACTAATAACAAAAAGGTTTTAGTCAAAAGGAGACCATTAACATTTAAATTGTTATGTATAATTGTTGTTGGAACCCTTCCGCCTTTGTAACGAGCTACAAAGCCGAAACCCGCACCAATTACAGGTTGTACATTGTTTTTCTTCCAAATCTTGGATGAATGAGGACACGCAAATGCTGATTTCTCAAAAATACTCTTCATTTTACATCTTGAAAATAATATTGCTAATAAAACATTTTTAATTAAGAATATGTTTTTTTAGATAAGTAAGAATATATTTAATTGTACTTAGATTAGGAACTTTTTCTTGCTTTTTCTATTATACTTGAATATCATCTAATTCTCATGGATTATGAGGAAATTTATATGGAATCAAGAGTAACAGAATAAAATTGACCTTGATTGTGTTTTCTTTAAAGTTGGGATTAATATCTCCATTAAAATTTTCCAAAAAATTGAGAAAGCTCTTGAAGGTTTGAGGCATTAGCAATAGTCCCCACCGGGCTCTTTCTTTCTTTCACTAATTCTTGGGCCATAGAATCTTATTAGTCAAAACTATTATTGATATGGTTGCAGGGAAAATGTATTGACGGCGCAATACTGCAATTGGAGTCCTATTATTATTTGCCACAAGGGGATACTAGGCATTTCATAATAAACTTCTTTAAAACTCAACTTGTCCTTTTACTTTTAAATTAATTTATTTTGAAAAATTAATACGTTTTCAGTATTATATTTTACAAACTCATTTTCAAAACTACTAATAAAATAAAATAACATAAAATTATGCAAGTTAGCGAGTTCACCAGATCAAACCTGAAAAAATTATTTATTTGAAAAGTGCGTCGTCATATTTTAAATAAATTAACACATGTCAAGAAAAAAAATGTCAAAGTAAATAAGTAAAACTAAGAGTCAAATTTAAACAATTTCTTTCATCAAAATCACAAACTCAAAAATACGTGTAATGAGTAGACTTCCATAGCGATCGAATCAAGGTTATCTAATCAGCAAAGCACAATCTTATTTTATTTCAAGGACAAAATTTATATGAATAAATATATTTTATTGCTAAATTATTTAGTTTTGTAATAAAGTTGAGTGGAAACTTATCAATACCATTTCATACATATAAATCCGAAACTAAACGAATAGTATAAAGTATCATAATGTTTTGATTAACATAATTCTTTTCTTACTTTCACATAATAGTATATGTGATGAAATGTGTTGCTTTTGCTTTTGTAGGAATTTTAAAGCGTTGTAAGTTTATGCGTCGTTTAATGTGGGTCTTCGGGAATGATTTGTGAGACAATAAGGGGGAAACGTGGGGCCTCTGAATTGTCCCCAAAAAAATACTGAAGGGGAGAATTGTTGGGAGGATGAAATATGCTAGGGCCATATAAGGTAACCTATTTAAAAAGTAAAAGAAGTGGTCCCTCAAATTAGGTTTAGAATATTGTGTGAAGTCTTCATCTAATTTTCTTCCATACTTTGAGTATTTGACTATTGATAACCTACAAGACGCATGCAACAGCATCTTCATCAGTGGTATCTAAGGGAGCCAAGGTTTTTGGATTCAAGGAGGATATGATGACAAGGAATATTTGGATGCGCATCTTATTTGATGTGCTATTCTATGGGGGACACAAAACATACATATTATCACCTTTTTTTTTTTGTTTAATTGTGCTCTTGGTCTATCTAATTTAGTACATGTGATTTTGTTCATTTAGTTTCTTTGAATTAGTTCAATTCTTCTAATTTTAATATTCGGATAGAGAGAGCTTTAAGATGTTGTTCCAATCCAACTTATGTAGAATTATCTCTTTTGGAGAATCAAAGTTTTGTTAATTGTATTTATTTGGATGGGAAAAATGAAAGAAAGTAGTAAAGAAATATCTCTCACTATTTGATCAAGTGGAAAATTAAGAACAATTTGGTATTGTTCACATCCAAAAATTTGCAACGTCTACTTTGTGATCGAAGAGTCAATATAGCCACGGTATATGGACTAGCCGTTGGATAATAGTCGAGGACATGAAGTTAGCCATTAACACAGTAAGGCAAGAGAGCCGAACAGAAGCAATTGTGCATTTGGACAAATTTGAGGATATTACAGAAGCCTAGGGAGAAAGGAAAATATATTTGAAAACTTCTAGAGTATTCATGTGTGCAACAGATTTAGTTCCTTAACAATAGGGATTAATGTGGTTTCCCACTGTTGAACCAGCCAATGATAGAAAAATTAGTTTAAAACAACTTTTCAAGCTACATATGAGAGACATATGAGAGATAAGGCACTAACACTCCATAATTTATGAATGCTTGCAAGAAACAGGACACGGGTTAGTGGCTTGATGTCATATCAACTATTGTAGTTAGCCAAATTACTCCATATAAATACGAAAAATGTCATTTGTACAAATACACAACTGAAACAATCAATACAACTTATAAATTTCTCATATTTTTCGTGTTCTTTTACTTTTTGTCTTTATCTTTTCAGTACTTTATTTATTTCCAGCTTTTTATCGCATTTCATCATTTACTTTCAGCCTTTACTTTTAGTCTTTAAGCATTTTATTTATTCATTTTAGTCGTTCCCTTAGTTTTATGGACCTATCTCATATTTAATCTCTCAATAGCAATCACTATGAGTTTGTTGGAGTGTCTTAAAAACTTGCATTAAGGAGCATAGTGCCTTCCTCGAATAATTGTTTAATTAGAAAATTGTTACGTTAATTTCCAACCAATTCACACAAGTATTCTAGATCTAAATCTACCTATTTGAACCAACATGTATACATGCCAAATCACTTTTATAGTTTAAAATATAATATAATGATGATTATGTGACAAAAATTAGAGTAAATTTGTCATTCATTAAATGTCCCGAGATGTCTCTATCATTTTCAACAATGGGTTGATTTAGTGGTAAGTAAGCTCAGTCGTAAAAGTAAAAATACAAATTTGATCCATGGGAAGTAATTTGTTAAAAGAAACACAATTACAATTTTCCGAATGGGGAGAGATTAAAAAAAAAACATCTACACCATTGATAATATATTTGGATATAACTTTAATCCATCGAAAATCATTTCGCCCTCTTTAAAAGTTTTTTCTATATATAATTTCTTTCAGAATCATTTCTTCCCGAAAATTTAATATCTATCAAATTTCCAAATACACACAATTTAATTTAACTAACGTTCTTAAGTTTAATTTATTTCCCCTTACAGTGTCGCATATTTGAATTCCGTTGCCAACGTGGAGACTGTGTTGGTAAACAATTTATAAGTACCTTTGCAAGTGACCAAATGTACCAGAGACATGTCAGACTCGTGATGGTGATTGAACTGAACCCACCTAAACTTTTTTAACCAATTTTTTTTCTAAGTTATGTTATGTTAAATAGTTGAAAAAGAAACATTTTTAAAGCAATCCAATACATGGTAAAGTGGTTTCAAGGGGAATACCATCACCAGTGTATTCCGCGAAGACATGATGAATATTACGAATCTGTGCAATATTTTTTCACGTAAAGAATGGGCACGGTTTCTTGCATTAGTTTGAATTTGTCACTAAGAAATACACGCATTATTCAAAAAGAAGGAAAAGAGGCAATTTAGTACGTCGATAGAGAAGGCATTTGTTTGAGTCTTGGAGCTTGGAAAAAAACATTCTCCAAACAAAAAATTAGAGAACATTCATTGTGGGAACTTGGGACCATATAATAAGCATTCAATTTGATGTGCTCTCAGGTAGTTATTATTCATAACAGCCAAACACATAGACAATATAGCGTGTAAATGGGTAAGACTTCTATGACATGGACGTGTAAATGTACCTAATTCATTAATGAGAGAGCGATGCGAATGCCAAGTACTACTACCTAAATTCACTAAATTTTAATTAAACAGAACATAACTCAAATAGTGTTTTGAATGGACATCACTATCTCATCAATCAAATTTGGAAAAAAGCTATTGTTACAAATGAATTAATATATAGTAAATCAAGTACACTTAAATTGTAAATGATTTTTTTTTTAAATCCATATTGTAAATGATCTTAATTACTTTTATAAGAGTAGTTCAAATTAGTTAATGATGTGCTAAAGTTACATTAAAAATTTAAAAATGTTAATTCTATAAGAATGAGTTTTGTGTTTAGCAATGTTAGTGAACTTTGAAATTGATTATTGAAAAATATGATTGCCTATAAGAAGCTTGAGCATATAAATTTTTGGTACCCGTTCTGCTAATAAGTGTTAATTTTAAGTGTTTTTCAATATCATTTAAAACATTTAATTGACTTGTATTGTATGCTTGTATTATTAATTATTTTATTCATAAAAAAGTCTAGTTAGTAAATACTTAATTTTAGTATGAATATTGTGTAAATTGCATCATTAGTTCCTTAATTTTAATAGAATGGAAGTTTAAGAAAAATCAAATAGAAGAATATCCAAGTAAAAAGGCAAAAATGAAGAAAAGAGATCAGTGCAGGGTTGACTAGGGAGACCTTACTGTGTTGAGTGACTGAGTGGCTTTGCAAATGCATTTTTCTGCCGCAACATTTCCGCTAAATGAGAACTGTTCCGCTTAGCAGAAGTAAGGCGGCCAAAACACCTTTAAAAGGTCAAAAACAGAGGTTTGAGGCAATACCCTTTATCGTTTCTTAATTTTCCTTTGATCCTTTTCATCCTAAATCACGCTAGATGAACAACCAAGGCTAAGAGCCCTTGTTGAGGAAGCTTGGAGGTTGGTTTAATCTGTAAGACATCGCAGAGTCTTCAGTTCTTCCCGTTTCTTTTTCATGTTTGTAAAACTATCAATGAAAATGGATATCTAATCTCTCTTTTGTTGGGATTAGATGTTGTTGTATTGATACTTATGTATTTGATGTGATTATCTTTAATACAAAAGTATGTTTCTTGTTTATGATTTAGTGATTCTCTCTTGATCTTTATGTTATATCTTAGATTTGTCTCCCAGGATATATTGCTAGATTCGACCTGTGTGAGCGACAACTACAACGTTTTGAGTTTGAAATAAAGTTCATCACCTAATAAATTTAATTGCAAGGAATAGAGTTAGATTTTTTTAGTCACGTAACACCTAAACTTCAAGATAATGATCTTTCTTAATCATTTGAGGAATCGATGTGTACGAGTAGAAAACTATTACTATCCACTCATTTGAGGGATCAATGAAGTAGGGTTGAACTGGTGTAGATGAATCATATGCTTGAACATGTTATGTATTTGAATCACTAGAATGCGCAAAAATTTAATCATTGAAGTCTAATTCCAATAAGTTTATCATCCTTATTATATATCTAGCATTTTACTTGTTTTATTTATTTTCATGTTTGTTGAAAAATCATCCAACTATTTGCAATTCATGACTTGAGTACATAGCTTTCGAACAACATTAGTATACACAACTCCCTTCGGAAAACAACAACGTGCTACTGCTATACTACGATTGAATTTTGAAAGTATTTTATTCATTAATAATAAGCAGCAAATATAATTAAGAAATCCAAATCCAAGTTAAAAGACTTTGTCAACATCGGCCAAAGCTTAATGTGAAGTGTTTCAGAAGTAAAAAACAGGTTAAAAACTATTTTCTATCCAAACACTTTGGACCGAGCAGGAAATTTGAGTAAACAGTCGTATTGGGAGTTGTGTTTTTACGACATATAACCATAGCTGAGGATACAACTGGAAAAAAGGGTTTCCCACATTATTTGCAATAGGTTCAAATGGTTCGAGCGGAATCAAAAGGACCTTGACGAAACTGCAAACAAAAGACTAAGTGATTCACAGACGACTAGATGGGTGCTAAGACATCACCTCAGCTAAGGGAGATTCCCATCAATTATTGTTCAACAAGACTAGACAAACTAGACATTTCACGCATTACATGCCAAGCTGAGGGCTCCTGTTTCGGCTGACACAGAAGACCAGAAAGCCCAAGTGAGAACCATAATGGCAAATGAGATGACTTAAGGAACATCCCGTCCCAGCTAAGGCCAAGTGGTGCCACACAGACTCAATCTCTGACGATTATGCAAGGCTACCCAAGTAAGATCACGGAAGAATATAAAGGGGTGTACTAAAGACTTTGAAGGACCATATGATATGCACCAAGCCTATAAATGCAGGTACAGTCGTTTATTTACATTCGCATAACTTATTATGCAAATTTAGAGTTTTTCTTAAACTTTGAGATTCTTTTTTTACTCTCTCATTAACTTGAATATCGAGGTATTTTCTACGGGTAAATCACTATCCTATTTTGTGCACCACCACCACCGTAGACAAACGGATCATCATTAGGTACACATTGTTGATATTTTTTTTAAAAAATAAATACGAAGAATAGATAGTTTACCCACATCGTATCACGTCAGGTTGCAGAATAAAGGATTAACAGAATCAACTACAAAATATGTGCTATACGTAACCCATTTAATGATTGTTTCTCTACAAATCTTCCCCATGATAATTAATTGATTTATATTGGCATATATAAAAGGTAAAAACAAAAAACAAAAAAGAAGACCAAGAAGATCTGCTTCTTGGCTTTTGCTTTTTGTTTCCTAAACCACCCACCTTGTAAGATCTGGTGGCAAAATTATGTTTTACGAGGCAGTCAAAGAGATAAGCTTTCAAGTTTCATTTTTAATTTATTTTCAGTATGCCTTCCAGATTGATTCTTTTCTGCTTTTTCTGCATTGAGAGAGACCCCGTTCGATCTGTTTTTGTCTCCTTTTTACTTGTTTACTAATCTCAAGTTTTAACCCTGTTTAGTTTTGAAAATGTGACAAAGCTTTTCCTCTACGGTCACTATCTTTTGCATTAAAGAGGAACCAACCCACACACAAGCAAATGCAATTGGTACAAAATGAGCATGTTTCTGATGTAGACCCCCTCTTCCTGCCATAAAAACGCATTTGACACTATCCTTGTTTTTCTTCCATTGTTACAGGAAGAATCTACCAAAATTTCCCCCTTAGCTTTTACATGCATTTTCTAGATTGTTATTGTAATCTTTATCATTTTCTCGTCAATAAGGAGAGGGGAGAAATGATGAACAAAGATTTGATTAGCATGCAATTATGCATGATGAGTAGAGGACTAAAATTAATTCATGTTACAAGTAGTGATTTCAAGACCGATATGGCCAAGTAGTATTGTACTTTAATTGACATTTGTGGTGACGATCTGTTTCTGTTCCACCCATTAATATTTCCACACCATCAAATTATGGGGCATCTGACTACTTCAAGATGATGTCCTCCATCAACTTTCCACCTACCATTCATCTTCGTCCACATGCAATTATAATATCTGCATCATTATGAATTATGAATAAGAGTTCAATTTTAGAAAGCATTTATCAAGTCATTTGAAGGGGTTTGCTAAGTTTTTCAAATATAAATGTTGGGGGTGGCAATGTGGGATTTGAACTCGCTTAATCAACCACATGGAGCGGGGTGAGTCAAGTAATCCAGTTTGCGAACTAACCTTGCTTAATTCGCCAACTCGCCAACTCACCAACTCGGCGAGTTAATTGACAGGCCAATTTTTCTTTTTTAAAAAAATGTGTATTTATGTGTTTTATTTGAGTTTTAGTGCGCCGATGTGCCAACCATAAATAATTATCTTTTTTAATGTTTTCACTTCATATTATTTTTATTTTTAATATTATTTTACTTGCCATTAAGTGAGCATTTCCAACTGATATTTTCTAACGGGTCAGCTCAAATCAACCCGGGTTGATTTAAGAGAACGTGGGTGATGAACCTTGTATTTTTGTTTACACCGTTTTGGTCAAACAGTGGGATAAGTTTAATCAACGCCAAAATTCGGCCCATCGTTACAAAACGATCTTAAATTCCATTTGTTTTAGGAAGGCCTTTTTGTTTTAGGTCCACTGTGCAAAGGTTGAAACTGGATAATGAACACAACTCACAATGGGCTTGGATAAGCCTATTGAAGAGGAAGTTCTCTCCATGGTTGCCCCAATTCCACCCCCTTCTTTTGCTTTCCCTTTATCAGCATTCAGCAGGGCAAACGGTGTCATTTGAGACAGTACACACAAGATCACTTTTACATATTTTGTTATTAAGATTGAGAAATCAGAAGTTTGCACATAGTATATATGCAACGAAGAAAAGATTCCAGATCAGAGATGAGAGATCAATTGCACATATACACATTTCTATGGTTATGTCCTTGTGCAAAAGTGAGTTCATGTCATATAAGAAGATGGTTAGGAATAGTAAAGGCAGAAAGCTAAACATTATGATAGTCATTTCTTCCGTTTTATACAGATAATAACATGCTTCAACGAGTTATTTGCCTTGAGGCTTTCCATATATTGCCTCAGCTATGCCTCTAATAGTACTGGGAGTAGTCCTGCAGCACCCACCAAAAAGTGAAGCCCCAGCGTCACACCACTTGTCTATGTAAGGAACAAAATCTCTCTCTGCTACCCCACTTGATTTCTGCATCATATCATAGTTTAATTCAGTTCATGCATTCTATGACACTGAAAACGAATTATTATATCTATGAATTCATGAAAAAAGCATGAACTCACCACCCATTGGTTGCTCTGAGCAATATAAGTCTCTCCACTGTTGGGATAAACAAGTACTGGTTTACTTGTTGCCTGCTATTTCAAAATTTATGCAACTGTATCAGCTTAGTAACACTATCATTTCACAATTGTTTATATTGAAGAAGAGAATTTGATAGTAACATAGAGAAATTATTGAATTTGATGGTACAAGATGCACCTTTGTAATGGATGAAATCAATCCATGAATAAATCTAGGAGCAGTGCAGTTTACTCCAACTGCAACCACTTGTCTGCATTGATCAGCAATTGAAGCACACTCAAAGATAGAATCACCACTAGCCACATTGCTTTCATCCTTGCAACTGAAAGAAAACCAAGCAGGGATTTCTATGCCTTCTTCCTCCAGAAGTTCAGCAAAAGCCTGGATTTAATTGTAAGCAACATCAATAAGATTGCACAAAATCAAATTTGCAATGTACAGTTTCCAACTTTTCATGGTATATTAGCAAATGATAGTATTTCAATATACTAGTGTGAAACAAATAAGTGCATGTTTGAAAATCCTTCTATAATCGATTGTTAAGTCAAATCGATTTCGAGGAGGAGCTTTTGTGAGTAGCTTATGAATACCAGAATTGATTCTAAGTTAATACCTGTGCCTCCATCTTATTTGGAATTGTTTCAAAGGCAATTAAGTCAGCACCTGCATCCACAAGAATCTTTACCCTTTCCCTGTGAAAATCTTTCAGTGTCTGGACAGTGACTGCATCACCATAGTCCCCTCTGAGAAAATAAACAATGAAATTCAAAACCATGAAAATTCTCAAGTTTTAATTTGTTCACTAATTTTAACATAATTAGTTTCATTCACTCACGTGTATTCAGCACCATCAGCTAAATAGGCACCATAGCTTCCCACAGAAGCTGCAATTAAAATTGGTCTTCTTCTATATCTTTCATCTCTTAAGAAATCAGAAGAATCTTTAGTACACCTATCATAGTAAATTTCTCGAGCCTCAAGTGCAAGCTTCACACTTCTTCCAAGCAGAGCTTCACCTTCTTCCCTAGAGAACCCTTTTGCTTCAAAACCCTGAAGAGTAGCCTGCATCATCCAACCCCAAAAAGAGCCAAAATTTAGCGAAAAATTAATTATTTTAGGGAGGGAAAAAAAGTTAAGATGATAATTACCTGATAAGATGCTGTTATTATTATGTTTGCCCCTGCATCAAGGTAATCTAGGTGAACCTGTTACATGTTTAGTAAATTCAATTGAATGAAATTAGTAAAAGTCCTTCGTTACTTGTTCCCTAACATACATAGCATTATATTTATAAGACCCTTTAGAGACAAACTCAGTGTCCTAAATTATAAGACCCCTTCTAGATTCAAGAAGAAAAAAAAAGGGATTATCAACAAAATGGTCCCTGTGTTTGGGCCACCGTCTGAGGTAGGTCCCTCGCCGGAAAAATCTTAGGAGATGGTCCCTCTGTTTGCAAACTGTATGAAATAGGTCCTCGCCGGAGCCCGGAGCTCCGGCGAGAGTGCTGAGTGGCAGGACAGAGATGACGTGGCATTATCCACGTCATTTTTAATTATTTTTTAATTTCCATCTGTATAATTAATAATTAAAATAAAATAAATAAATAAATTTAAAATTTAAAAAACTAATTTTCTAAACAAACTTAATTTGTAAATTAACTAAACAAACTTAATTTTTAAATTAACTAAACAAATTCATTCTCTTCATGTTTGATTTAGATGTTCTTCATCTTCATATCTTCATCTTCATCTTTTCATCTGAAAACCCAGAATCAAAACACCAAATCCAAATAGCAACCCCAAACCCCTCTCCTTCCCAACAGCAGCAACCCCAAACCCCTCTCCTTCCAACAGCAGCAACCCCAAACCCCTCTTCCACCCAGATTCGTGCTCCACCGTTCTGGAATCTTCGTTCGTGCCCCACAGCACCACCATCGCACCCTTCTCAAGCACTCTCTTCCTCTTCCTCTTCCTCTTCCTCCGGCTACCAAACCCCAAATCTGTAAGAGCCCAAATTTGCAGCAACCCAAATCTGTGAGAAGAAGAAGGCATGGAACCAGAAGCAAAAAGAAACCTAACATCAACCACCATTTTGCATCTTCATCCTTAAACCACCAAAAATCTCTTCCCCTTACCCGGTAATTAACCCCACAAAAAACAACAACAAAAAATCAGAAACAAACACAGAAACAACCACAAATTTCATCTTCTATCCCCTCTCACCATACAACCCTAGATCTGAAGATGCAAAAGCACGAGCAGGAGCAGGAGCAGAGAGAGGTACAGGGAAAGGGGTAAAGACTCGAGGTCAAGGTAGTGAAGCAAGAGCACGAGCAGGAGAAGAGAGAGATCACATAGGCATAGGGATTGAGACAGAAGCAGAAGCGATTCGGATGGAGATAGGGATAGGAGGCGTACAGACAGAGAGAGGGGGAGACGGAGGAGTAGAAGCATTTCCTCTCGCAAACAACGCAGGTTCGAGAAGGATGGTCGCGAAGATAGAGGAAATGTGAGGGAAATGCCCAAGGGGAACAGTGCTGGGGTTGATTATGCGAAGATAATTTGAGGTTGTGACAATATGGTAACTTCATCAATTTTTTTTTTTTGCTGAATTAGTTTATGTTCCCGCTGTTTGGACTGAAATTGAAGGGTGGGGCGAGGGTGAAGAAGCAGGAAATGGAAGGGTGGGCGTGGGTTGAGGATGAAGAGTTAAGAAATTTTGGGTTTTGGGGTTTGATTTTCTAGAGTTTTGTTGTTTCTGGGTTTGATGTTCTTGTTTTGGGTTTGAGATTCGATTTTCTGGAAATTGTGAAGAGCAAGATGGAAATGAGGATTAGCACGAAGAACATGGTCAACATGAAAATGAGTGGCTGAGGATTAAGATTTTTTTTTGTAATTTTTAATTTTTAATAGATTTTTTATTTAATTAAATTTAATTATTAATTATACATTTGTTATTAAAATTAAATTAAAAATGACGTGGATAATGCCACGTCAGCGTTGACCTGCCACTCAGCACTCTCGCCGGAGCTCCGGGCTCCGACGAGGACCTATTTCAGACAGTTTGCAAACAGAGGGACCATCTCCTAAGATTTTTCCGACGAGGGACCTACCTCAGACGGCGACCCAAACACAGGGACCAATATGATGATTATCCCAAAAAAAAACTTTTCTTTTTTTACCCCTTGCGTTCATTATATTTTAAATTCCAAAACTTTAATTACCACATCTACTAATTACTTCTTTCATATTCCCAACCAACTTTTGGTATATCCAATACTTACATTAACAATTTCCAGATTTTTTTTAAATAAGGGCATATTTGGAAGATTTGTATAAAAGTAACAAAACAAATCTATTAATTAGTTTATTACATGTTTTCTTAATAGGCGTGATTATCTGAAAAAAAACCTATAATTTATGAGGGATGGAGTAATTTTAAAATTTATGGAACAATTGCACAACCACATAATTATACAAGAATTCGAAAAAGCTAACATAAATAGGTTATGATTTATCTAATTAAGTTATTTATCATATTTTAATATTTTATGCATTATTTTCCTTAAAATTATATTAAAGTTTGCTTTCTAGTTACTACTACTGTGAACGTCGTTACCTCTTTGAACACCTAATCAACAAAAACATTTGTCCTCTTTGAACACCTGACAATGACACCTGGTCAAGATGCATTGCCACGTGTTCATTCTACGCAAGTTCTTCGCCTTCTACACTTTTTTCTTCAAATTCAAATACTTTACTCTTCTTTAACCACGAAATTAATTAGTTCATATGTTTTCAGACACAAGTTAAATTTGTGTTTTTGGAGCTAACATGAACTACTAGACCGACAGGTCTGAAATTAGTACTCTAAACACATGTTATTAGTTTTATAAATTGATGAATTTAGACAAGAACAAAACCAAGAGAAAAGAGGAGAAGAAAATAAATATTAAATACCCGTCGCACAAGATGCGTGGAACTAATAAGGCATTTGGCACTCCAAAGTGGGTCGTGGAGGTCTGCCCCATGACGTTCGAGCTCCGTCGCAAAGCCACCGTCTATGACGGCGTAGCCACCACACTTGTTCAGGAAATCCCTCATAAACGAAGATGTCTCCATAGATGATCAAACAAAAACAGAGTTGAAGATGTTAACACCATAGATACATACGTGCCGTCTTATATAACACCAATTGTTTTGTTAAGAAAATTTCAAAATTACTATTATGACCCTAACATTGGTATTAATTAATTGTTTTTTCATGCTTTGTCATTAAAAAGCTACGTGATTGGCATTAATATGCGCCGTGCAGGAAAGTCTAAAGATGTCTAAACGTATTTCCAACTCCATATATCTCCTATTTAATTTCCACGTATTATCCAAAGATGAGAGGGGTACCCCAAAAAAGTAGGGAACTTATGTGTAGTTACGCTACTTGGTTAGGATTAGTTCCAATTTTTCTAAATTTGAGACCGAAACCAATCTGTTTGGGTTAACATAAAATAAATCTGAATTGAAATCGAACCAAACTTTTGTCTTCAAATTGGATTGGATCAATTGGTTTGATCCAATTGACCCGACCCGTGTACACCTCTACTCAACCTGCTATTAATTATTAATGTTTTGATACTAATGAGCACAAGTTGATGCACAATTCTTGGAGAGGTATACATTAACATATGCATGATAGGGGATTCTTAATTATTAAAATTTGAAGCGCACTCAAACACACTCTTATTTTATAGTTTATAAAATGTTATATCTTGTTCCGCATAAGTCTTTGAGATCATCCGGGCAGAATAAACATGTATCTGGCTTGAGAGAAAACAACACGTAACTGTTTTCCATATGAAGTCTCTAGAGCCTCTCCACTAAACCTGCAAGGATAAGATCCTTTTCATTAATTATGTAGTATATGTTAAAGCTAAAGAATAATGATAATGTATGTAGGGGATAGGAATAGGATGAAACCAGCGTTGGAGAACGACAGCCATTTCTTAGTAGGATGCTGCTAGTGGCGTGACCACTATCATAAAAAGTTGTTGAAATAGAACCAATCATAACATCTATCTAATTGTATATTCACCCTTCCACCTTGATAGAAAAATAAGAAATTAGAGAAAAATAAGTGATACAATAAGTACTGTGATGGAAACAGTAGAGAGAAACAGAGCAGAGAAAGATAGAAAAAAAAAATGGAGTAAAAATGAATTATAAAAAAAGTGGGATGTAAACATATCATAGCTCATCTAATATCTATGAATGCCTTTGCGATTTGTTCTTTTCTCTCTTGGCCCTTCTTCTTAGGACAGATTCATTAAGGTGTGGTGTAACTGCCCTGCTTGTGTGTGAAGATTCATTAACGTGTTTGCATTTCTACCTGCCCTGCTTGTCTGCAAACTGCAAAAATTTATGTATTTTTTCCTATCCTCCTCGTCATAGGGTAAATTTGTTTGATACAGTAATATATACAATCCCACATGATGATACGATAACTCTTGTAATAAAAGTCTTTTCTTAATACATAACTCAAATCCAAATTACATATATATATATATATATATATATAAGGTTGGTTTAGTAAAGCATGACAGAGACTTCAATCTGACCATAGTTTAGGATATAAATAATTTGGGTTAGATAGAGTTTTGTATAATAAATAGGTTTGACTTACTCTGAAATATCACGGCTTGAGTCTAAGTTAATACCTATCATAGGATTTTTTTCTAGACTTAATTTCACCTTCTTAAAAGTCTGATTTAACCTATTATTCTATTTTAAAACATGTTCCATAATAAGAAAAATAAATTGACCAACAAACATGTGTAAATAGGCTAATAAACTTACAGCCTATTGAAATAAAATAATCAAAACAAAACTATTTATAAATTGATCAGTATGATTATATATGTTTATAGATAGCATGAGAATAGGCGAGGTTGTATTTAACTTCTTAAGACCTCAAAGCTTATTTAAAATGATACCTCATAATGAGCTATTTAGACCCAATAGGGATGGTTTTTAGTTTTATGTTTCAAAAATTTAAACAATAAAGCTAGTTTTTCAGTTTTATAAATCGAGTTTTAGAATTTTGTGAGTTTAGTTTTAAAAAGATGTTGTCAAATTTGTAAATTCACAATTGTCACCTTCATTGTACGACATATTCTATCAATATTATCTGGTGGCGTTGGTGGGGGTGGAGAAGGAGGTGGAGTGGAGGTTACCTGTGACGGCAACGGTAGTGGCAATGGTGGAAGGTGGTGGTGTTGGAGGGTGGAGATGGTGTGGTTGTGGCGATGGTGCCTGGTGGAAGGTGGTGTGATGGCGATAACGATGGTGGCGGTGGAGGTATAGATGGTGTTGTGGTGGTGGCTGTGGAGATGTTGGTTGTGTGGTGGTAGTGGTGGAGGTTGGTGGCGACGGTGGTGGTAGTGGAGGGTGGTTAAGGATTTTGTGGTGGTGGTGGTGAGGGAGGGTGTGGTGGTGGTGAGTTACATGTTCTTCAAACTAAATATCATAATCTTAAAACCATTTTTTGTGGTTTTAAAAAGTAGGATGAAACCGTTTTGAAATTAAATAAAAGATGATTTTAAATTTATTTTTATCTGTATTTGTTTTCAAATTTATATTTTAAATATGTTGCGAGTCCATTTTAAAACAAATTTATATTTATAAGCTTAAATCATTATATATAGGCCAACATGTTTAAAATAAGCCAATGAGTACACAATTTCAAGATATTATTATAAAATATAATTTAACAATAATAGTAAAGTAAACTTATATATATGTAACTAAAAAAAAGTAAACTTATATAATTATATTTACTTAAATAGGTTGACCAATTAGACTTAAAAGATATTTTAAGTGGTTTGGGTGTAACTTTTTTAAGTAGATATATTTTTGAAAATTCTTAACTTTATCGGTCTATGTAATTTAGTTCACACGCTTTTGTCGGCAGTCTAACATGTTTTCATTCCTACATTACTATAAGAATTTAACTTGTATCCATTTTCATATAATTAGTTTTAACAAAAAAAAAAAAGTAAGCACCTGACACGTGTTAAATGAAAATTGAAGTTGCCCTTTAAACTATCCCATATTAATAAAAAAATGCCCTTTTTGGCGATTTACTTTTTAATATATATATATAGAAGATGTATGATTTGAGAAAAATGTTTTTATATGAGAAAATAAGAATAAATCATGACCGTTTGATCTAATCATGAATTGTCAAAATTAAAACATGAATTCATGTGACTTTTTAAAAAGTCACTTAAGTAGACATGTGACTATTAAGTTGTTTTAATCTTGACTATTCATGATTAAATCTAACGATCGTAATTTATTCTCATTTTCTCCTATAAAAACATCTTTCTCATATGAAACATTTTTCCCATATGATGCATCATATATATATATATATTTGGACTCATATATCAGCCCAACTTAGCCACGTGATTACGCATAACCAAAATGTACAATATTTTGGGTCAATAACAATCAAACATATTTGTGGGTGTGCAATCTGCACCCAAATTGGGCTTCACCATATTATCTAAATGAAACTTATCAATCCAGTTGATTCAATTGTAAACCAAAACTTTGAATGGGCCAATTGAACTGGTGTGAACCAGTTCAGTTTATCACTTGTCTACACATAGGACAACACTTCTGAGAAGGGATAGAAGAAAAAGGAGAGAAGGAACACAGAGAAAAGTATTTCAGGAAGAAAGTTATCATGAATCATAAACAAACAAAAAACTAGATATATTTTATTTTTAGATTGTGTTGTAAGTTGTAACAGAAAATTATCCTTCAATTTATCAAGTAACAAATTTTAAAACTGCTGATGTGCATTTCAAATTTTTTTTTTAACCACCAAGCCTTTTTGTCATTATCTTTCATAATTTAACAAATTGGAATAAGTAATACTAGTGGATTAACTTCCTACGGACAAAAATCTACCCAGGTCTCATTCATTTCGTGCACAAAAAATGGATGAGCAATGCTATATTGCACAATAAGCTTAAGCAACGAATGAAATGAACATCTACGTGTGACATTTAGAGTATAAATTGGAAAGTGTTCAATTGGAGCATGAAAACGTGACTGAATTAGTCCTAGTTACTCTTCGGGAACGGAGTGGAAGAAAGGAGAGATTCTTGAACAAGGAAAAGGATCCAATGACTTCGAAAGAATTGAACGAGGAGCCGTATGAGGTAAAAATCTCATGTACGGTTTTGTAGAGTGGCGGAATGAAATGAATATCTACGTGTGACCTTTAGAGTATAAATTGGAAATAAATGATCATATAAAAACAGTATTGATTGTAAAAGAATTTTGACACATAACATTCGTGCCGGACGTACGCAGCTTTGTCGTATTCTAAAACATTTCCGAAGAATGGATACTAATATTATAAACTTTCCCTTCAACTCAAAAAATCAAAAACAAACTTTTCCTTTAGCTAAAAAAATCAAAAGCTAACAGGAAAATGAAAAAGTTAAGCATTAAATTGCTAAAAGCTATAAGATTTCTACTGCAAGCTGCAACTTGTCTCCAAAATTTCCAAAGACACTATCCTACTCATTTACATATACTAGTCAGGGATTGAAATATAAAGAGTTATGGACCCCGAAAAAGACACAAACAAAATTGAACATGATCATCAGGTATCATTCCACCTCCTTTGCTTGTATCAATTGCTTCTAACATTCTCACAACTTCATGCATTTCTGGACGCTTCTCTGGTTTTGAATCCCAACATTTTCTTATGATACTTGCCAAGGCGCTCGGACAACATCTAGGAATATCTGGTCGCAAATTCTGTCCAAGAATGCATGCAAGTATATTCAGAAATAGATGCAATGCAGAATGATGCATAACTAGAGTAGAAAAATATATTAGAAACAAACCACTTTATGCCAATATCAATAGTTAGGCCTAATTCATGCTCTGACTCATTCTTTTCTACATTCCTTGACATGTATAAATGAGAGTTTCAAAATTTTAGTTTAGCCATTCTGGACAACTAGTGCCCAAGATATGCACATCAACACTTTAAAACATGCACATAATAGTAGAACTTGCAAAAAGTATATTGGGGCTACGTTTGATTCAAAAGATGTCACCAAATAAAAAAGAAAAAAGAGAAGCTTTCTCTAACACAAATGCAAAAGTAACCATGATCATCAAAAAGAAAGAAAGTGCCGCAGCTATCAGCTTTGGACAGAGTGGATTTGGAATAATTAAGATACAATTCAAGCAAGAAAGTATCGATGTAGTTAGTGATGTCAAATATCTGCCATGGCGCCGTCATGGCTGAATCTCACGGCGGAATTCTAGTAAGCCGCCATAGCCGATATTCCACCATACGCCATAAGTATTTGTCAGCCGTTAACAACATTAAATGCAGTTCATAAGGCTTTCAATTTTCATGGTCATAATAACAGCGTATGAGTAAATGAATAAACCATGCCATGTTGAGATAAGACGCATAAATTTTCAAAATGCTCATAGGGGAAGAATATGAGGGTAGACAAATAGTTCAGTATATGAACTGACCTTATTAGCAACCGCAGCTGCCAGATCAACAAGGCTTAGATTTGGATAAGGCAAGTCACAACAATAAATTTCCCATAAGCACATGCCAAAGCTGTACACATCACACCTTCTGTCGTAAGGCTTACCATTTAGAACCTACGCAATCGTATATTGCCAAGATTAATAAAGCAAACTATAGAAATGGGAGGTCCTATCTCACAATCAATTGCAGTGATATATTTGAGATCATACAAAGTAGCACTAATATTCCGTCTTCAAATGGAATGATATCTAAAGCAATTCAAATTTTCAAACAAGATTAATACCTCTGGTGCCATATATCCAGCGGTTCCAGTTTCGCCTGTCATTTCACAAGGATTTGCAGCTTCAATCCGAGCAACTCCAAAATCAGTTATTTTCAAGTTTCCATTAGAATCTAACAACATATTGTCACTTTTCACGTCGCGATGAACAATTTTCTTCGAGTGTAGATAACTAAGACTGCAATGGAAGAAGTATTTGTACTTGAGAGGGGGAAAAATTAGATATCAGTATCACTATCAAGATAAATACAATGGGACTCACCCTTTAGCGAGGTCCAAAGCAAGCTGAATAACAACCTTGTATGCAAGTTTCTTTCGCCTATTTCTAAACATGAGTTGTCTCAGAGTCCCACCAGAATGAAACTGAATAATGACACAGCACGCCTTGGAAGGAAGGAAATCTTGATCACCAGCTTCTGAAGGAAGCTTAAGATCTGAAGTGCCCATTGAAGCTCCAATAAACTGTTGGAGGAATGATACTAACAATTACAAAACTATTAATAAAAACAAAATAATATCCTATTGCTCCAATCTATAAAGGAAAAAATAACAAAACTAAGCATGCAAGTAAATAATCATGAATTTTAAATACACAAGTGTGAAGGCTAATAAGTAAGTACTTTTGTGACATTTGGATGATCAAGTTTTTGCCAAATAGTAACCTCCTGCCGAAATGATGCTCGTAAAGCAGCAATTTCAGCAGCAGTGCTAACACCATCATCACCCCATTCCAATACTTTCACTAGAAAATTAAACATGACAATTCAGTGAGAATTACTACATACCAGATATATTCAAGACCAAGAAGATGTCTATATGGGGTCTCTGTAACTGAATAGCTCAAGAAAACATTTTAAGTTCAATGCACAAACAATAAACAATGAGAGAATACATAACATAACCTTTTTATCATCTAAAGACATTGAATATCACATTTTAATTTCTGTGTTGATTTATATGAATGCAGCACATAAATCATACCTGCAACATCTTGATTGTCATAAGTGCCCTTGTAGACAGTGCCATAGGCCCCCCTAGCAACCACATATTGTAAATCCAATTTGGTCAGATCAACCTCCCATTCTTCTTTAGGCCTTTTCGCCTCGGCACTTCTGGAGAAAACCCTGCTGAAGTGCCTTTCTAGCGCGGCATCCAAACTCTTGAGATCAATTTTATCAGCTCTGATCATATCATTACTGCTTAGATTTCCATTACCCTTCAGCTTTGGATCCAATGCTCCAGCTTCTGATCCCATCTTTAGGGTACTGAGATCACCGCTTTTCGAAGAATGCATCTCAAACACCCAAATTTGGCCACCTCCAAAATCCAAAACAATAACAGAACAAGAAAAAGACACAATTTTTTAATCAGGCAAACCCAAAATTTCTCCTAACGAACCACATTTAGAAAAATAATATCGTATCAGAAAACAACCCAATGCATATAATTACACATGAACAAAATCTAAGTTTTTAAGCATTCAAATTAAAGCACGATGAAAAGCCACAGGAAGCTGCATGCAAACGAGAAACATGTACACCTATAAGATCCGCGATGCATACATTGCAAATGAGATTAATAATGACGTTAAAGAAACGCAAAAAAATAAATAGAAGGAGAAGTACCTTTTGACGTTTATAACTAAGAATGAAAGGCTCTGGATTTCGAAACAGGAGTGAATGTGATCGTCTTAGGATCCTAAACAAGGGGAAACAGAGAAAGCAGCAATGGTACGAGAGAATCGCGGTATCCCTTAAAATAATAAGGAAGGTTGGTTGATGAAAAGTTATGGTTTATATTTATTATTATGTGTTTGGAATTGGATACTTCATATTTATTCACATTATTAAATATCATGAAATCTCTCATATTGTGACACATGTCATAATCTTCTATTTTGAAGATCTAGTCAAAGATAATTAACTATATTTTCTAACTAACTCAATTATTAGTAAAAATTATCTGAATTTCTTCCATCAAATCAAATGAAATGAGTTATCTACACATCATTATAAAATTAATTTTCTATCAGTTAGAGTTGTTTTAGAAAATTTGAAATATTTAAAAATCTTATAATGTGTTTTGTGAAGGATAATGGTTCATGTAGACAACACAGCTACAGTTAGTTTATAACGGTGAATAAACAATTATATCCATTTTGAAATTTAATTTAAAGCATATAATAATTCTTAATCTTAAAAACCTATATTATTTTATTTTTTTAATCTTCTATCTTTGAAAAAAAAAATTATGAGGTACACGAAAATTCACAATGGTCAATAGCACATATGAATGGCCCATGGGCCTCATTATTGTGAGTTATCTCAGTGACTCAGTCACATGCAAACTTAGAAGCTTCTCCTACTTGCCCATCCTCTAAGCCTCGGTCCCAAAAAAGGAAAACATCCTCAGTCCATTTGGCACAATACAATGCTATCTAATTAGTTAAATGGTTATTGACAAAAAATAATAATCGGGTAAATGGTCACTTAACAATTTGGTTCTGAATGTGCCAAATTGAATAGTTGATCCCTTAACTATGAAAGTGCAAATGTGGCAAGTTAGTCCCTCCATCCCCTGAGGGAGGTGACATGGTTATTTAGTGAGAAATAGTGGGTGAGATTCGAACATTTGGAGTGTCAAAACACTCATTTTGTCAACTGAGCCAATGGTCAATAAGCGAATGCGGTTATATTTATTTCATATTGATTATCTGGTAAAATTAATACATCAAAATTCAACATTTGACTTGCTCAAAGTTAGCCACATTTGGGACCAAAGGGAGCATTTACCCCAATCTAATTTTTTCTAGTTTCTATATGCCATAACTGAAGGTTCTGGCCTTTCTTGCGGCCATGCCCACGGAACAAACAACATCCAATAATTAATAAATGGTGTTCCAAATCAGCCTGGTTATAACATTAATATCTACTGAACTTGGTAATCCAGATTCTTTGGCCAAGAAACTTCTCAAGTCCGAATCTTAGTTCAATATTTTAATTGTTGATTATAGAACCCAAAATGACCTTGTGTCACACAATATCATCCACTATCGAACACACACATACAAAAAGTAGTAGAATAGAAACTACGATGTTAAGCTCTAACTGCTCCATTTGTCGGAATAATGAACGAATGTATAAGTGCCAGCCATATGGCACGTGGTTGACATTTCATGTTACTCAAATAGTAGACATTATGATTATGATTTCGCATCTCTCAGGGAATGTAGTGTAGGAAGGAGATCCTAAAGAGTTATGATTCATATACATTCATCAGTGGTAGATCTTCGGAGAAAAAGTAAGAGAAGAGAGATAAATAATGAATGTGATATATAATGTGATATGATAAGAAGTGAGGGAGAGAGAGAAAAAAAAATAAGGTATTTGTGGGTGGTCTATACTGTTTATGTGTCTATATATCTTTATTAGATCGTAAAAGGAACCTGCAGGTTGCAAGAAAAACACCCAAGCCAGCTAGCCATGACCTTCTACACTTTCACCATATCATTTCACTAGGCTTTTCTTTCTTAATGGGTGAGATGAATCACATGACCTGAAACATTCCAAACATTTCTGTAATGACGACACAAATGCTTGCTTAGGGACCACTAAGGGAAGGGGTCCTCCTTATAATTTGTTTGGAAAATATATATGGAATGGAAGTGGAAGAAAGATCAAATAATCCTTGCATGAAGTGGAGGGTTTTAATTTCCAACCCCTACTTGGATCGCATAAATGCGGGTTTTATCATGTTAACATGATAAGCAGTACGATTGTTAAATAGTTGGAGTTTTGTAGATCAGGGATTTTGAAAGTAAGTATATATTAACGTTTATGATAGTTTTTATGATTCATTCATCTACTACTACTGTATCTACTAATTGTGAGTCATCATTCTTGAAAGTGAGACATCCAACTTCAACACTCTTTCTCACATGCAGTCACATCATTCTTTCTAAAAAAATCTCATCGTCTCTCTCTTCACTATTGGGTAGTGTAATTCACTCTCCATTACTGCAATCATTATTTGACATATTCATTCTTTTCATTCTAGCATTAATCAACACATAGTTCTCTCATTCTTTTTAAAATTTCTCTAGCATACATTACTATTTCAAATTCACAATTAACCTACAGTTTATTTTTATTTAAAAGAATTAACGTAAATTATTTTTTGAATAACAAAATTTAAATGGAATTTCTTGCAATTTATTTCTCTTTATAAGTGTTTATGTTACTATTATAAAAAATTGATAGTAAAAAGAAACACGTTCAATTTTTTTTTACAATTTACATGACTAAAAAATTTGTATCATTTGTATAAAAAGATATAAATTAATAAATTAATAATTTATGAATAATTGTGTTGTTTTATACAAAAAATACTTAAAATGTAAAATAATTATTAGTAAAGTTTTAAGTTTAGTCAAAAAATTATTATAAACATATAAGTACAAAATTTTCAGCAACTTTTTGTATTTTATAGTTAATAAATATAAAATTTATAAAAAATTGTGAAAGTAATTGTAACAATTTAAATTCATTAAACTGGAATTATTGAATAAGAAAGTAAGCAAATTAAATTATTACAAAAGTAAAAAAAGTAATAAACAATATTTTTAAAATATTTCTTATATTTGAAAATAGATTATACGTATAAATGTTTTATCTCAAAACTTTAGTCTAGCAAAATGTAAATTTTATCTCAACTTTAATCAGAGAAAAAGATCTAATTAATAAATATATATGTTGTTCGAAGGTTTTAAGAAAAAAATGTAGTTTTTAAATGAAAATAGAATAAAACACATAGAATTTTGTAAGATAATTTTGATATCTTATCAATTGATCCTATATTTAATTTCATATACTCTCTTATTGTTGACATTTTTTTCCACTATCTTACCTATGTTTATCTATACATATTTTGTCTTTCATTAGCTTGAAAGTATTTATTATTCTTGTATAAGACTTAATTATCATAGTTTTTTTTATATTCTATTTTACAAGTACTCATTTTTTTTGAATATGTAAACATATTTAGAAAGCATGTCATTTAAAAAATTAATAGTTAGTTCCAGTAACAATAAATAATTTTTGTACGTTTCTTTACAATATTTGAATTTTTCTTAATCATTTTTAAGATAATATCATTTTATAATGTATCAAAATAAAACAACACTTAATATTGTGATTTTTTTCTTACAGAAAATATATCTACCACAAGTAAAATGAAGTTAAGTTTATCTAAAAAACCAACTAGAGGTCGTGGTCGACCTAAGAAACTGGGGGGTATAGGTGGTTCTAAGGTGGTTCCAGCAGTCAGGGTTCGTGGTCATGGGGTAAAGAGGGCTCGGGGCCGACCCAGAAAGGAGAACAGTTGCTAGGAGATGTGCAATCTTGTCAGCTCCAATCCTTCTTGTCCTCTTACGGAGGTAGGGGCGGGAGACGGTATTAGCAATGGTAACCGCCCCTCCTTGTAACCGGCTGCGTCTCAAGTGCCTCCGGGTGTCATGACAAGAGCTAGACGTGCCATTTCAGTGGGTAAGCAGGTGGGTCTTGTATTTGACTGTACTGAGGACGAGGCAGTTAATCAGATTGCGGCTCAAATTATGGAACGTAGAATTTCGTAGGAGTGGGTTCTTTTTGTGCAGGTGGTGCCTTTTGGGGTTTTCCGTGTCGAGGTTTGTAGGTTTTCTCTTTTTGGGTGGGGTTTTGTATATTCCTTTCCTGGCTTGAGGCTAGGCGTTATCTCTCTCCTATTGTTGAAGGGTGTTTTTTAGGCGGACGGGCACCTCTCCTCTTTTTTTTTGTGGTGGCCTGTTTTGTAATTATGGTGCCCTTATTAATATATCATTTCACTTTCGGAAAAAAAAGTTTATCTAAAAAACAAGAACTCTAATTACTGCAATTTTTAAATATAGTTTTAATATAAATAATACTTAATAAAATATAATTTATTAAACTTCTAAAATTAACAAACCAAGCGGGTTGGCGTAGTGGTTCAGCACTTCGTCCCTTAAGCAAGTGGTTGGGGGTTCGAATCCCAACTCTTGTGCATGGAAAAAACTCATTGGCCAGCCCCCTACCGCTTCGTGCGCTGACCGTGGGGCGAAGGATTAGTCTCACGGCAATCGGCGGTGGGGATACCTTGGTAAAGACCAAAAAAAAAACTTCTAAAATTAACAAACCCGTGCATTGCATAGGGTACTTACTAGTGTATAAGTAAAATTGACTTAAAGAAACCTAAAGGAAACAATTTTTCATGACTTAAGTTCCAAATAATTTTTTTTTTTATGTTTTATATTTGGAAGTTCTAAATTATTATAATTTTAAGAGTTTAATCTTATGAACCATTAGTGTAAATTTTCTTTACACGTATATCCAATTATTGTTTGTCACAAATACTAATGATGACATTCCTTTTTAATTTAAATTAAACTAAATTTTAATTTGTGATGTGATTGAAAACAATTAAGTGTAAGTGTAAAAAATATTTACATTGATCATGTACAAACATTAAATCCAAAATTTAAATGTTAAATTTACTTGAGAAAAAATAGTTTTAAACTTTTAAAAAGTCGTTATATATTATGTGTATTATTTAAAAAAAATCTTTAAATATATATATTATCTATTATCTATTAGTAAAATTGACTTGAGGCAATGATGACTAAAGTTGAAATTTAACTTGAGCATTATATCGATAAAAATAGTTTTAAATTTTTATAACTATTTTATATTGTTATTTGTATTAACTAAAAATAGTATACTTTCAATTTCTTAGACAAATTATTAACTTATTAGCTATTAATTAAAGTTAATTAGAAATATAACTATCAATCATAAATTGAGATAAAAAATTAAGAAATATTAAAATAAAACTATGTAACACTTGAGTTTAGTATTAAATACACATGAGAACAAACATTAGTGAGAGTGTCTTTTAAAAAAAGAGTGAATTAAATTAAAAGTATATTAAATACACTAAACAAAAAACTGAAAAAAAAAAAACATTGCAAGAAGCTATTCAACTACCTACATTAAATAATAATATTTATAAACTTAAATATTTATAATAATAGATCTAAAAAATAATAAAACTACTCTGGGTAATATTTTTATATTTTTTTTTTGTTACAGGTAATATTTTTATATAAAACAAATATATTTACTGTTAAGTTTACTTAATGAAATAATGTTATTTCTTAATAACTTTATTAGAAAAAATAGTTTGCAATTTTTTAAATTATTATATGCTAATAATTATTACCTTTTATTATGTGCATATAATTTTAAAAATTAATTTATATACATTTGATAATACATATAATTTAATAATTGTTTTCTTTATGTTTTCTTAAGTTAATTTTACTTATATTTTTTCTTAGGCTTAAATATGTTTGGGGTCCCTGACATTTGAAAGGGAATCAGTCCGGGTCCCTAAAAAATTAATTTGTTAAATTGGGTCCCTGACATATGTTTTTTAATCAAATTAAGTCCTTTTAACCAATTTTGACTAGTCCTTTTAATCAAAATCAAAATCCATGTAGGATAAGTGGGATGATGTGGAGGTGATGACTAGGTATTGACTAGTAAAAATTGGTTAAAATAACTTAATTTAATTAAAAAACATATGTCAGGGACCCAATTTAACAAATTAATTTCTCAGGGACCCGGACTGATTCCCTTTCAAATGTTAGGGACCCCAAACATATTTAAGCCTTTTTCTTAAGTTAATTTTACTTATAAAAAATATAAGTAATTTTTTTTTAGAAAACACAAATATATATTGATAGCAAGAATTAGAACACCCAACCAACCTCATCAAAAGGAGATAGAGGAGCCAGAATCACAAATCAAAAGGGGCAAAACAGAACCCCAAACAAAAAGCATCTCCCTATACATAACAGCACGAAGAAACTAAAAAACCAGTCCGAACCAAAACCACCCCACGAACAACCCGAAAGAAAAACCCCCACAAAACAAACCCAACGCAAAAAACCACACTTCGAAGACCTGCTCGACCTAATGTGATTCACAAGGTGGTTCAATTATTCATGACTTAAGTCCAAATAAAATTATTTATTTATGTTTTATATTTGAAAGTTTCAAATTATTATAATTTCAAGGGTTTAATCTTATCCACAGCAAGTATAAAGTTTCTTTACACATACGTCCAATCACTGTGTGCCACATATGACTAACATTTACATTCCTCTTTAATTTAAATTAAATTAAAATTAAAATTTGTGATGTGACTGAAAATAATTGGGTGCTTGTGTAAAAGATGTTTACACATTTTTTTTGTTAAAATAATAATAATAATGATCGAGAGAAAATAATACTTTTTTTTTAAACTAAAAATAATACTGATCGTGTACCAACATTAAATCCTAATTTAAAATGTTAAAGTTACTTGAGAAAAAATAGTTTTAAACTTTTAAAATGACGTTATATAGTATTTACTATTAGTAAAATTGACTTGAGGTAATTATGACCAAAGTTGAATAAATAAATATATATATATATATATATATATATATATATATATATATATATGTGTGTGTGTGTGTGTGAAATTTAACTTGAGCTTTATATTAATAAAAATTGTTATAAGTTATTGATAACTATTTTATATTGTTAATTGTATTAACTAAAAATAATATACTATTCAATTTATTAGACAGTTGATTAACTTATTATGTATTCATTAAAACAAGTCAGAAATATAATTAACAATCATAAATTGTGAGAACAAATTAAAAAATATTAAAATGAGACTATGTAATATTTTTCGATACAAAATATTTAATAATTATGATTAGTTAAAAGTAAAAATAAAATTATTAATAATATTTTTTAAAACTTATTTATAATGAAACTTAATAATATTTTATATTAAACTTATTTAAGAATTAAAATTAATTTAATAATACAACACTAATTATTAATTATAATTTATAAAAATTAATTTGTATATTTTTAATGTTAGTGTACACTATTTACTATTAATTATAATGCTTGTATATATTAATTGAAAAAGTTCTTTAAATATATGTTTATTTATTATTTATTATATATTAGTAAAACTGACCTGAGGAAATATAAAAGACAAGATTATTATAATCGTATTTGAATAAATTTAAATTTACTAAATAATTTATAAGCTATTTATGTTATAAATTATTATAATTTCAATAGTTAAAATTACTTCATTGTTGATAAGAAAACATAAAAATAATATATAGTAATATAACTTATATGATGATATTAAAAATATTATTTGAACTAACATATTTTAAATTTAGTTAATGATATTTCGTATCTTTAAAATATAAAATTATTAAAAATAATATAATTTTAATTATTAAATAATTTTTTTAAGGCTTAAATACACTTTTTGCCCCTGATAATTTACATAGTTGCAAATCGTACCCCCACCAAGTTTTTTGTTGGAGGAGATTCGAACACAGGACCAGGTAATGGCAAAACACACATTTTGTCAGTTGAGCTACACAATCAATTAGTAATATTATGAACAAAATTTAATTTATATCATCAATCTTAACAATAAAAGAAAAAAAAAACTATACCATCTCCATCCCTCTCTATTTGTTACTCTGTTAATTTTGATGTTCTGTGTTCGATTTCCTGAAAGCCATTTTATTGGGATCTGGGTTATGCTTTATCATGTTTAGTGCAAATGGAAAAAAAATTCAATAGGGAAATCAATTAGATCATTGGTTATATTATATGTATGGAAGTGATGTAAAGGAAAGGAAGCATGTGAGTTTGATTTTGAATGTCTCAAGAGGTTCTTCAATGTGGAATTTCAGCATATACTCTTTGAGTGGTTCTACAAAAGAGTAAATAGGTTTGCATTAACTGAACATTAGAGATCTTATAGCGGGGAAGATAGATGGATGTCTGGATGTGAGGTTTACTTCATTATTATTGATGATTTAGAGAATAGACATTGGTTAATTTATATACATAGCTCAATACGATGAATTAAACTTTGATAGCTGGATGCCTGAGTTTTTAGTTTTGATGATGAATAGATGTTGATGGTATAATTCTTTTCTTTTTTCTTTTATTGTTGAGATTCATGATATAAATTAAATTTTGTTCATTATATAATCAATTGATTGTGTAGCTCAATTGGCAAAAGGTGTGTTTTGCCACTATTTGGTCCTGTGTTCGAATCTCCCCCACTTCTTTTTCCAATTTCTGATACTCATTTAATGACATGGCATGCCACGTCAGCCTTTCCGTTAATTTTTTAACGCCACACTGACGGAATGGCATAAAGTGCTCATCTCAAAATTCAGAGGGGTACATTTAGTGACAAAAAACTTGGTGGGGTACGATTTGCAACTGTGTGAATTATCAGGGGCAAAAAGTGCATTTAAGCCTTTTTTTTAATATAAGTAATATTTTTTGGTAAAAAAAACGGTAAACAGAGTTTGGGTAATATCATACAGAGATATACTATTTTTTACATATCTCAATGTAACTCTTTTTTTTACTATATGTATAATTATAATTTATTTTAATTATTTATTTAAATTATAATAAATTTTTATAATTTTTAAAAATATTGTAAATAAACATTTCTATTTTTTATACTTATAAATAAAAATTCAAAATTTCTTTAGACACTTCTATATTATTCTATAGAGTCTAATAATTTATATTCATCAAGCATATAATGCATGTTTACATAACAAACATATAATGCATGTCTATAAAATAAGCCTATGATACATGTTTACCATATATATATTTGCACATTTTTAGTTTATTTGTAGGGTCTTCTATTGTTTTGGTTTTTTTTTTGTGTTTTCATTGTTTGTTTATCTTTTCTTAAGACTTTTGGTATCAAATTGTTCTTTAATAATATTTTTGCATATCTAAAAAATGTTTTTATCTACATACAAATATAAAATTTACTTAACATTTTATTAAATGCATATTTTTTGTTCATATATTTCAATAAAAATTAATAATACAAAACGTTAAATTAAATTTTTTATTTATGAAAATTAATATTAATAAATTAAGTTTCTTTACCATAATTGATATTTATTTAGTATAAGTAATTAAGCTAATTTTATGATTTATTGTTAGTTATTTTTATTTAATATTTTAATTATTATCAAAAACTATTAATTTAACAAATATAAAACATTAACCTTTCAAGTTGCTATCTTATTTCTTTGACTAAAAAAAATTAGAAGAGTTAAACTTCAACCTCTTAAGTTATTCTTTTATTTAATTGTATTTAATATTTTAAAATCAATATCATTTAATTAAAAAAGTTGTTATATTAATATGAGTTCGCGCAATGCGCATGCCATATCATATATAACATATTTTGTGCACCGCACGGGTATAATACTAATTCATTTAAATTTTCCTATGTAACTAAAAAAAATCATTTGATTCATTTCATGTGCATCACACAAAACAAACTTAGCCTAAAAAGTCTACTCCAAGTGAGCACTTAATTATTTTCAAAAACTTATTTACATATCTTTATCTTTATATTATCACAGAAAACAAACTTAATCTAAATAATTAACTTATCTAAAAATAGTATTATCTGAATTCACACAAGGCACTTTGTTTAAAGATTGAATTTACAATATAATAGCTAGTAAGCAGAGGAAATTGTTAGAATAAGAGTAGGGAGTAAATGAAGGAGGGTTGGTTAGGGTGGGGAGAGAATTTGTGAATGCTTCTCCCGCCCTCACAATTGAATTTGCGAGAAAAACGTGAAACAGAAAATCCGTTAATTTCATACTGCAAAAAACAAGAGAAACAGAAAATCTCTTAGTTAGTTTATAACGGTGAATACACAATTATATCCATTTTAGAATTTAATTTAAAGCAGATAATAATTCTAATTTAATCTAAAAAACTCATATTTTTTTATTTTTTTAATCTTCTAACTTTAAATTTTATTTTATCAGGTACACGACAATTCACAATAGACAATAGCACATATGTCTTTGCACCAAAAATAAAAATAGCACATATGTCTCTGAGGAACTTTCATGGCCTATGGGCCTCATTATTGTGAGCTATCTCACTCACGTACAAACTTAGAAGCTTCTCCTACTTCCCCATCCTCTAAGCCTATGTTCCAAAAAAGGAAAAACATCATAGTTCATTTGACACAATACAACGCTATCTAATTGGGTAAATGGTTATTGATAAAAAATAATTAATAAATGGTGTTCCAAATCAACCTTATTATAATATCTAGTGAACTGCGTTATGTTCTGGTAATCCAGATTCTATGGCCTGGAAAATTCTCCTGTCTGAATCTTAGTTCAATATTTTAATTGTTGATTATATAATCCAAAATGACCTTGTGTCACACAATATTATTCACTATCGATCACACGCATATAAAGTAGTAGAATAGAAACTACCATGTTAAGTTCTAACTATTCCATTTGTCGAAATAATGAATGAATGTATAGAGTGCCAGCCATATGGCACGTGACTGACATTTCATGTTACTCAAATAGTAGAAATTATGATTATGAATGTAGGGTAGGAAGGAGATCGTAAAGAGTTATCATTCATATACATCTATTAGGGGTAGACATTTGGAGAGAAAGAGAAAGAAGAGAGAAGTAATGAATGTGATAAGAAGTGAGAGTTAAAGAGAAAAGTAAGGTTGTGTTTGTGAGGGTTTATACCGTTTATGTTTCTATATATATATTATATCGTAAAAGAAACCTGCAAGTTGCAAAAAAAACACCAAAGACAGCTAGCCAAGACCCTCCACATTTTCACCATATCATTTCACTGGGTTTTTCTTTCTTAATGGTGTGAGATGAATCACGTGACCTGACACATCACTTTAATGACAACACAAATGCTTGCTTAGGGACCACTAAGGGAACGGGTCCTCCTTATAAACTTGGAATTGAATGGAAGTAGAAGAAAGATCAAATACTCCTTGCATGAAGTGGAGGGTTTTAATTTCCAACCCCTACCTCGATCGAATAAATGTGGGTTTTATCATGATCAGTTGATCATGTTCACATGATAAGCTGTACCATTGTTAAATAGTTGGAGTTTTGTAGAGCATGGATTTTGAAAGTAAGTGCATATTAACGTTTATCATGGTTTTTATGATTCATTCATTCATTTAAATTTTTCTATGTAACAAAAAAAATCATTTGATTCATTTCATGTGCATCAGCTCACTCATAAATAATTTAATTTTTTTATTTAAATTAAATTTAAAATTGATTTTATGACGTGACAAATAATTATTAAATGTTGATGTAAAGAAGTTTTACATTTTTTTAGTAGATAAAGAAGTGTTACATTAACAATAAATATAGGGATGACAATATGGGTTGGCGAGGCGGGCTCGGCCCGACCCTCTGTTAGCTCATCAAAATGCGGGTTGGGTTGGGCTTACTCACTTTTAGCATTTGGGTTGAAAGTTTCAACCCAATCCATATTTTGGCAGAGTAGCTCACTTTAAGAATTTAGTGTAAAAAATTGTGCAATGAGATAAAAGCCAAAATGTACAATTAGCAACACTACCACACTAACATTGAATTAAACAAGAAGATGTGGTTGCTCCCTATTTCTTTGTTTTATGTCAGTCTTGCTATTGAGTTTTGATTCGTCCCAAAATCTCAACGGAATTCCACAATAAGAATCAATTCCACAATTACACTAAGAATAAAACCCCAAATTCATAACCAACTCACAAGTTGCAAAAAGTCACAATCATCACAACTCATAAATATCTTTTAAAACAACAAAAACACAAATCAAAGTCCACAATCTCACAATAAGATAGGCTTAGTTCAAAACTTATAAGTTCTAACGGTCTTAGTTTAAAACATTAGATACTCTCTTGGAAGAAGATGCATCATTTTCCGTTACCACTACCATCATCAACTTTGAAATATTCATCACTATTAGGGGCGAGAATATGGGTTGGCCGGCAGGACGGGTCAACCCGCCATTGACCTGTCAAAAGGTGAGTTAGGTTGGGCTGATCTACTTTTAATATTTGGATTGAAAGTTTCAACCCAACTCACAAAAAAAGCTGACCAAACGGGCTGACCCAGCGAACCAAGTCTATTTTAACTATATAAATATGAATGTTCTTGAATAAACTTTTTAGCAAATAATTACTAGTGTAATGTTTCAAATGTATTTAAAGAAGTATGTTGCTAGTGCCTCACGCGCCCAATGGCCATTTAATCCTTAATAATTGAATAATGTAGGTATTGACCAATTAGTTAGAAAATATATTTTATTGAATTGAATAATAATAAATTTATAGCCATTAATATATATTTAATTTGTTTTAATGTGAATAGAATTGACTTGAATACTAAAGTTGACAGATGGGATAAACTGAATTAAAAGTATGAGTTGACTTAATATTTTTTCATGAAAATGAGTTGACTTTATATGATTAAAAAATAAAGACCAAATTGGAAAGTGTAAAGTTTTTTCAATGATATTCAATCCCTTAAAGTTAAAAAATGAAATAATCATCATTTAATTTAATTCAATGCAGCTAAAACTGTCACGCAATAATTGGAAATTGGCGTTTTTATATATCACACAAAACGAACTTAGCCTAAAAAGTATACTCCAAGTGAGCACTTAATTATTTTAAACTTATTTACATATCTTTATTTTTATATTATCACAGAAAACAAACTTAATCTAAATAAATAACTTATCTCAAAATAGTATTATCTGAGTTCACACAAGGCCCTTAGTTTAAAGATTAAAAATTAAAGATAATTTTATAATATAGAATAAGAGTAGGGAGTAAGTGAAGCAGGGTTGGTTAGGGTGGGAGATAATTTGTAAAGGCTTCTCCCGCCCTCACAATTGAATTTGCGAGAAAAACGTGTAACAGAAAATCCGTTAATTTCATTCTGATAGTGATAGTGATAGTGATAGTGATAGAGATATATATACAAGTAACAACTTTAAATGTTCATATCAACAACGATTTCCCTCTCTCTCAGGAAAATGGAAAACACTCAGAGCACTCCAGAGAGGAACAACAATCCTCTTTCCAATGAGGTTTCTCTTTTTAGCCGCCATACCTTTACATCACTCTACGTTTGTTGTTTTCTTTTCTTTGCAATCAAATTGGGAATTTTCTGACTTTCTTCGAATTCTTGGAAGAATCATCAAGTTTAATCATGTTTTCATGCTTGGCTATATGCAGGGTTCACCTGTTTACAACTTCATCAAGACTCTATCTCCTCTAAAGCCAGTAAAGCCTGTTCATGTTACGCCCACATTCAACTCGCTTAGCTTTTCGTCCCCTCCATCTGTTTTCACATCCCCCCATATCAACTCTCACAAGAATTCTTCCAGATTACTCAGGAGGTACTAGTAAAATCTTGTTTTCTTGATAATAATTGTGAATTACATTTGTCTATATAGAATTTCAGATTTATCCCTCTACTGTTTGTTGCTAGGCATAACCTTATGGACACATCAGAACCAGTAAATAGAATATATTCATGTGAAGAGGCTCCTACAACAGATTCTAGTCATGCATTTCATGACTCAAATGAGCAACAGCAAAATACTGATCAAAGAATTAGTGAATACACAAGGTTCTTATTCAAGCTTCCCGAAGCCTTACAACATATTCCTGGTAGCCATGGATATGGTCCTCTACTCTACGGTGACGCTGCTAACCCTTTTTTTCAATTGCCTTTGCCTGCTGGTGTTCAGGAAGGCCCTAAAAAAGATTCAGTTGAGGGTGACATGCATCATATCGAAGAGAGGGGTAATTTAGTTACTGATGATTCTGATCAGTTACATTTTAGCTCTCCGAATGTGACAATGAGTAAATATATGGGTCCTTCTCTTTTGCCACAACCTAGCACTAATAATGGTGGTAGAATGCAAACTGTTAATCTAGCTGCTTCTGGTTCAGAATATGACATTGAATATCATCCTACTGGACCAATAACCTGTCAGACACAGAACAATCTTGCCAATGTTGCTGTGATGACTAGCAATCCAAGTGAGCAAATGTATGATGAGGTAGGAAAATGAAATCTGTTTGAGTTGCGCTTAATTAAAATATTGGATCAATTTTTCATGTATGTAGTTCAATGGTTTCATCAGTTTACTATCTAATGCCTAATTGTGTTTTTATCTTCTTTCCCGATTGTTCATGTCCAGTAGGATTGTGTAATTCATTCACTAGTCTCCTTCACATGTCCACCATTTTTAATTTTTTTTTTCTTTCTACATTTGTTGGTGTTTGAATTAATAATCAATGTAAAAGTGTTTTTTCCTTTGTATTTAGCTTATTTATGCGACACACCCTGGGATGAGGCGTTGTCTAGACTATGGGATGGCCAGTGTGCAATGGAAGAACTCTGGTGGCAATTCAAACATTAGGTGTGTTATGCCGGGAATTGGTGTGCACTTGAATGAACTTGCAACCTTAGAAGACTACAAAAGCTTAACAAGTGGTATGATGCCTTCTCAAATGCAACCTAATTTGCCCAGCTCCATTTATTCCATGCTTATCTCTTCAAGACAAGAACGTCATCTATCGCTGGTACCTACATCAATGGAAAAGGATTTGGAGCCATCTGAGAATGAAGTTCAGCCTGCTAAAGACTGTACTGAGTCACCAGTTTGCACGGCTGATGAAGATTTCCATCAGAATATCCCCAAAAAGAAAAGGAAAGTGCAGTAGTTAATTATCGATTATTCTTCTTCATAATCTTTGTTCCGTGATATTTTATTTTTCTTCTTCAGCCTGACACCGAAGTTGGATTTGCAGGCGCAAGTTCGAACCTGGTAGTGAAGGGGAGTCATGCAAGCGGTGTCATTGTAAGAAATCAAAGTGTTTGAAGCTGTAGGTTCAAAGATATACTCCTTTGTTTTTTGAGCACTTTTATTTACTACTATCATATGTTGTGATGACCTTTATTTATTTTGTTTTTTATTAAACTGTTTGTTCTGTCTTCTGGAATTATCTTAGAAAACAACTAGTTTACTTTAATGTGTCGATTGCATTGGAAAATTAAATGATTTATTGTCATTCTGGTTATTGAAAATGTATACGTAGATTTTCTTTGGAGCCCTTTTTCTGAACCAATTAAGTCAGCTAGATACAGAATAGTTGTATAGCATTGCTACACCACAATCCACACAAGGCATTTTACTTAATGCTGTCACTCCTTTTTTTACCTTTTAAAATCTTATATGAAATCACTCATCTAACTTATTAGGAAGCATTGACTGCTAAATTATGGAGGGATCGTAATTCATTAAAAGGATCAGTTGATGTGCATGCATACAATGATTTTTCTGGTGGTGCTAACTGCTATATAATGGTGTTATGATCCTGATCAACGAGACCATTTATTGAGAAAAAAAATATTGATCTGGTTTGGCAATTTCTTGCTTGTGAATATTAACTGCTAGCTAGTAGTAAACTTGAGAACTTTGGTTATGAAAAGCTTTCCCCTATTAGCCATGTTCTATATAGGGTTAGCGAGACTGTTTTGGTGACCAGAATGAGAGAAGGATAAATAAGAGAGTTGAGTAAGAGTACTATAAGATATGAGCATGATAAACTCTAATCCTAGGCAATGTGGTATGTTTAAATTGTATATCTATTTTATTCTCATGATATTATTACATAATGTTATTTGGAAACATCCTTCAATCAGTCTCTTTGACTAAAACATTAAAAGCCACACCTCAGCTAGTTTTGTGTTCTCTTGCAGTTACAATTTTTTGTGACATGAAGCTTGTGATTTGAGATGAATTGGGGCTTAATATGGCTTTCAGATTATCTTTCTTTTTTTGCTTTGCCCTCTTTTTAACTTTTTATTATATTTTTCAGTTATTGTGAGTGCTTTGCTGCTGGAGTCTACTGCACAGAACCTTGCACGTGTCAGAACTGCTTCAACAAACATATTCATGAAGATATTGTTACTCGAGCTCGCAAGCAGATACAGTCTCGCAATCCACTTGCGTTTGCTCCTAAAGTCATTAGAAGTTCTGATTCCACACCTGAAATCGGGGTTGGAATAAGTTAACTTTATTTTATAACTTCTGAAACCACATTTTATTGTATATTAATTATTTTCTTCTTGCAGGATGATCCTAACAAAACTCCAGCTTCAGCACGCCACAAAAGAGGATGTAATTGCAAGAAATCAAGCTGCCTAAAGAAATACTGTGAATGTTATCAGGTTTTCTTCTTTCTTATATCATGTATGTCCTCAATTTCAGTCATGAGATTCACATGAGTGATGTTCTTTTGAAGGGGGGTGTTGGTTGCTCCATAAGCTGTAGATGTGAAGGGTGCAAGAATTCATATGGTAGAAAAGATGGTAAGAAGACATTGTCAATCATGGCTATCAACTTTGCTTTTTAAATTCTTGCCTCTTTAGTTATCACATGTCAATTTCTTCCTTTAAAATGTTCAGGTTCTGCTCCTACTGAAATAGAAGCTGAGCCTGAAGAAGAAACAAAAGCACATGGAAAGAGTGTGGTAGGAGAAGCCCCCAAAACCAGAATTCAGAATGAAGACCAGTCAGATTGTGCTCTTCCCACAACACCATTACGGCTATCCAGGTTTGATATGCTGACTTTTTTGTCAGCTGAGATGATAAAATTGATGAACATTATTGATCTTGATTCATGATTCATTTTATGTAACAGGCGGTTACTTCCTTTACCCTTTTCATCTAAGGAAAATCCATCAGGATCTTTTATTGGTACGATCTCGGCTTCTGGATTGATTGCCAGCCAGGAACTTGGGAAATCAAATGCTGTGCAGTCTCAAGCTAAGTCTGAAGAGCCTTTTCAAACTGTTCCAGATGATAATGACTCTTCAAACACTTGCATCAAAACTTCTTCTCCCAATGGCAAGAGGATCTCCTCTCCTAACACTCGCAGTGGTAGCAGCAGGAAGTTGATATTACAATCCATCCCTTCATTTCCTTCTCTCGCCCCTCCTCAGTAGAATGAAGAACTTTATCAGTAGAATGAAGACCTTCTTTTTTGTTGGATTGGATGTAAATGTGATTTTTCCCAATCTAATAACTACTTTGCTCAATTAGAAAACTGTCTTGGAAAGTAAAATATGTTAGTTGAATGTGATTTCAACTTACATATTTTCATTAATTGCAATAAGAGTTATGCTTAGTAGGTGCATGTAAAGGATTGATGAGTTTTGTTTACATTCTGGATAATGTGTTGGATTGATTCCTTAAGGCACAACTTCAGTCCTTTTTATTCTTCTGTTAATTACTTGGAGAGTAATTGATGATCAAGTTCCTGTTGGCCATGTTGGAGTCCACCTTTTTGACTCTGTTTGATTTGTGTCTCCTGAAGTGAATGTGGCTGGTGTTCTGGAGTTGAATGATGCTCTATGAGAATGCCTGTGGAATAGAATTAAGCTAATTTTTGCGATTACAGTTTCTTCAATTTGGTAATCCTATCTTATTCATAACAGTCACTCCATTATGGAAATAAAACCTATTGCTTATTATAGATCCAAAATTTGTAAAATATTATTATTGAGGAAAAAAGAGAAAAACAGTATGAAAATGAAAGGTTGCATGTTTCTGCGTGGTGATGACAAGAAATGGAAATATTTGAGTGCCTTTTTGTTGTTTATTTATTCCGCCTTTTACATTTTATACTTGTTTATAATACATGGTCGAAAATGTTAGCATCATTCTCCCCACAATCTCCCTTCACTTTTAGCACGATACCCTGTAGATGAAATAGAATAGATTTATCATAATGGCAACTTTTCAGAATCTTTGAGGAAAAGATGTAGGTGCCACTGACCTTGCATAGCTACACTAAGAAACGAAAAAACAATATGATTCATTACTTTGATGAAATGACAATGGGACCCTATCCTATAATGACTTTTCATTAAGGCCTTTATGTGTTTCAAAGACAATTTGTACACCTTGGTTGGTGAGGGTTGTGCTTGCAACACAGTTAGTGTGAATCAATAGAGGTAGATGAAGTTTTCCACTAGAGAATCAATGTATTATAAGTGTGTGTACGAATATATGTATATACATGTCTCATTCATCCTTTTCACAAACCAATAATGTTAGAGAGAGGGGGTGGCAGAGAGTGGAGGAAGATCACATCATGTGGGGATATGCTATAGCTGTTTTAAAAAAATGGTAGCTTTGTTTGGGAGCAACATCAAATGTAAGTAGGGAGATTACAATGTCGGGATCAAATTAGTCTACTATCAAGTGTGAACTTTGAGGCCTGATTTTAAGACTTGGGGACTAACATATATTTCCTATATTTACATTCTCATATAAAAACATTTTTTTTATATAATATATCATATGTTTAGATATGAATTTGTTCAAGTTTATTGAAGCTTAGAAGATAAGCTCGATGAATACCATTTTGATTTGCATTTTATAGTCATATACAATTTTAGGCTATAGCAATAAAAATATAATATACTAATGTTTAAAATATGAATACATGTCATAATTGTTTTCATAATCAACCTCAAGACATTGGTCAAGTGGAGCATTCGTATTTCACAGGTTACATATTGGAGTTATCACTTATCCTTTTAGGATGAAGTAAATGTAAGTGTATTGTAAATGTTTTATGAGTCCAGCAATTATCTTGAACCGGCGCATTATCCCCTCATCTTAAATTTCTATTTACCAAATAAAATAATTGTTTCATAATTATGTTTAATATTACGTTAATCTCTAGTGTCCCGATGCAGAAAAAAATATATCATAATCTCTATCACTCTTGCTTAATATAGACTACACATAATTGAATTTTTTTGTCCTGCATATTCGACATATGCATAATTGGAAGCCTGATAGGCACCGGGATGGTGGCTATCAAGAACAAGTTAGGAAATTAGAGAGAGTTAAAGAGAATAGTCAATTTATGAGCAAGCTCAATTTTCTCATGTTTTATTCAATGAAAGGAAAGTACAATTTATAGAAATATGAAAGCAACAACTAGTCTTAGAAGATAAAGATAACGGAAAGCAACAAACTAGTAACAACCCTAGGAGATAGCAAACAGAAAGAAACAGAAATTCAAAATGCTGAAACTGAATCTAGAAAACAACTGAATCTAGCAACAAACTAAATTAATAAACCAAAATAACCAAAAGTATTATATCATAATTAATTATATATAATCTTTCAAATATTTGGGTTTATTAGTACTTCTTTTGGGCCTACCAAAATCACATTGGACCCCTGAGTAATTTAAATTGAGCTTAAATCTCTCCCAATAAATATTTTTCATACGTAAATGTAAACCTGAAATGTTAATTAAGAAATATCAATCAAGCTCTCATCACTTTATTCAACGTATGTCATACTTGAAATTGATATGAATTGAAATATATGTATCATACATAAAACACTATTAGGAAATTATGATATGCACATGCTGATATCTTATTTATGGTTGGGGGAGGATAGATGCATCTTTCTAATTTTATTTTATTTATGACGTTTTCCAATGTCAATTGTAATTGACGGCAAGGTTGGCATCACCCTTAGTGACACACCACCAGAAGTTGGCTTCAAGACACACTTTTATACTTTTCTAAGCAAAACACATTGCCTATCATCTTGCGTCATTATGTTTCAGATTACTAATTAAGGGAAGAATCTAATCGTCATCCACAAATATAATTCATGACATAAACTAAAGTACTATATAAACCTTGAAAATTATGTGCAATGTGTATTCAGCATGTATTAAAATTGTACTATTCTTCGTATTATATCTTCATCATTCTCAATATGAAAGGGACGTTGCCTTTGGATGATGAAAGGAACGGATATATATATATATAAAACAAGACAACTTTTTAATCAAATAACAAAAATGATATTTGATTTGATATGCTATCCTTTTCTCTTAGGTAAAAAGTATATGTGATAAAGGAAAATAGAACACAGATTAATTTTGATGCACTAATGGTCTTTGTAAAGAGTTTTATATATGTGTCCAATCATGAATTTTTATTATCCATTTAAAATAATTTTAAATTTACCATGACAAATTAATAAATTCTGATTAAATATATGTGTAAAACTTCTTTATCAAAATTAAACTCAAATTAGCTTAAACAAAATCAAGATTTATTTTCTAGATTCAACACATGTGGAAAAAAAAAACTAAATTTATTAGGGGGTTGGGTTTGGGACCATCCCCATTAGACCCTGCACCATCCCTTTATTTTGTTATTTCCAGTTATATCCCTAGTTCAAAAAAAAAAACATCACCAGAACAACACCATCCTCAGCCTGAGCTTCACCTCCTTCATCCTTCGTCCTTCTTCTCCGGCACTCCTCGGCCTCGTGTGGCCTTCTTCTTTGATCTTCCATCCTTCTTCATGAGGTAACCTTACATTCTTCTTCTCCCCCTTATTTTTTTCGAAATTGCTTTACGAATTCTTGGTCTTCTTCCGTTTTATGCTTTTTGTATGATTGTGTGGATGATATTGGTTGTTGTTGTTCCTATTTGGTGGTTATTCTTCCCATCTGCTTTGTATGTCAATTTTTGGAGTGTTTTCGTGTCCTGGTTAAAAATTGCACTTATAAGTGCGACTTGCCTTTATGGTTGTACTTACTAGTGCGGCTCCTTCATTTTTTTATAACTAAAATGTGTTCGTCGCACCTTAAGGTGCGACCACCACAATATACTTGCACCTTAAAGTGCGAACTCATTAAACATATTGATTATTTTAATTTTAATTTTTATTATTGTGGTCGCACTTTAAAGTGCAGCTAGACCCATTTAGTCGCACTTTAAGGTGCGAACTTATTGAACATATTGATTATTTTAACTTTTATTATTTTGGTCGCACTTTAAGGTGCGGTTAGGACCATTTAGTCACACTTTGAGGTGCAAATTTTGACCAAACGAGGATTCACCATATAGAGATATACAATAAAAGCAACGAACCTTGCTACGGTGTGCGAATATACGAAGAAAACACTCCAATGATGATGGGTAAGATGGAAATGGTGGTGGGTTTGACGGAAATGGTGGTGGGTGTGAGGAGAAGATGATGAGTGGGTTTGGATGAGTGAAGGAAGGGGATGGGGATGGGGATGGTGGATGGGGGAAAGGGTGAAGGAAGGGGATGGGGATATAAAGGGAAGGTTATTGTTTCTTAGGGCAAATTGGTAAATTGGTATGTTTAGGGATGGTGTTGAGTCCAATGGGGTGGCCCCAACCCCCAATTTATTACGAAAATTATTTGAGTCACAAATAAAATAATCTTTTGCTAATTAAATTAATTATTACGAGGATGGATTTAATTTTCTTTTTCTAAAATATCTCACACTCGACAATTATAATCATAAGACTAATTTCCCGATATTTAAGATCACGTTAAGTGGGTAGATATCTCCTAACAAATATTTATTCATACACATCATTCATGGATCGAGCCTTAAATTAAATATTTAAAGAGTTTAATTATCTATTGGGTGTGACACGTGTACATGCATTTAATAAGATTGATATAAAGTCAAAAAAAAAGACCATGAATAAGGCAATCGAGTAAAACCAGTCGGTGGAGTGGAAGGACGAAAATAAAATGGTCAAGATTCGAGAAACACGAGTTGAATAAGCAATACAAGGGTAGATTAGTCATTTCCATTACCTATATTGCACTCAAATTTCGTAAATAACGATGAAGACAGCGAAAAACCTGAAGAAAGCGTTTTTGGTCCTTAAATTAATGAAAATCAATTTGTTTAATTGAGACATAAACACACCAATTAAGTGCATCATTACCGTTGTTGGGGGATTAAGATTTCATTCAACACACGCACCAGCATTTCCTCACTCTACTATACTATAATAATAATAATGCGATAATAATCTTCCCCAAAACAAAAGAAAGAAATTATCAAAAGCACAAAACCGAGTACTTGTTTTTCGCTTCTCACTGTGAAAGTTGACGAGTCATTGTGTTGTGTCAGAAACAGCATGCCCTGAAAATAATGCCAAGAAGAACCCACTTCTTAGAGAGAGAGAAAATGGGGTAAGGTGTTTTGTACTACCAGAGCAGCTTCTGAGGTTCCCATTGCCAGATTCCATGTTTTAGGGGATGTGGCTCATCCAAAACGGATTCAAGTTCAGTGCTTTTTGTGCTTTTCTTCATGCCCATTTGCTTAGTTTGGTGATTTCGGATCTCCTTTGAACTTTGTTTCACTTGGTAAGTTCTCGATCTCGTGGGTCTCACAAAGTTTCAGTTTTTGCGGAGGTTAACCATGGTTTTTGCTCATGACTCATGAACAATGTATCTTCCTCCTTTTGACGTCACTGTTTATTGCTTTTTCCGTGCCTGTAGCCTTTTTCACACTTCTCTCTTCTTTGCTCCTTCACGCTCTGGAAGTCATTGTTTACCTTTACTGGAAATAAATGGATCAGTAACTATTGTGCATTTGATTCTGCCAATGCTAGTGCTAAATTTCCTCTGCCGATAAAGTTTTCTATTTTATGGTGCGGGTGATTTTTGCTGTTCACTTCAGGATCTCTTGGTTTCTGCTAATTCTGACCAAAAAAAATCTAGAAGAAATGATAATTTTTTAATCTATGTTTCCTTATGTTCTTGGATTTTGGAAAACCTGTTTTGCATTTTTTTTGGGGGTTGGGTTATATCTGATTTCGCCCTTCACCTTTTTTAATTCTATTTTTTTTTTTACAGTTGCCCTGATTTTGGATTGTTGGAGCTCCTGGAACAAGAAGTTCTATATAAAAAAGAAGATACTGGAGCTGTAGGAATCCAATTGAGCAGGTAACACAGCATCCAATTGTGTTGTGTCTTCTTGTAGATTAAACCATTGGAGTAAAATAGGAGAACAACCAATTGTGTTGTGTTTTGTTGTCTATTCTTATTAATTACCCTAATGCACTCATTTATTTGATGTTAGGTATAAGAGGAGATACTGACCTAAAGAGTCTCGACTTAGATCAACATTGGTGGTGGGGGTGTGTATAAAGGAATAGCCTGGCCTGGATCGTGTCTCAGCATATTGCAGTTTTGCAAAATCAAAACCGGCTGTGCTGTTGTTCTTAGCTGGAGCCATGACATCCTTGCTACATTCTGAGTCCAGGCGCTTATATTCTTGGTGGTGGGATAGCCACATTAGCCCAAAGAATTCAAAATGGCTTCAGGAAAACCTTACAGGTTTGGCTTTTTCCTTCATATCGTGAATGTCTACCAACTTTTTTAGAAGAATCTGAATATTTTAATTGGTTAGGAAGCATCTTCTGGAATTGAGAATTTTGTGATCCCAATGTTTGTTCGCACATTTCATTTTGTGATATGCTAACTTAAAGCTCATATTTATGACCCAAAGTTCATCAAAATACAGTCATACAGTCACAAAATTCACAAAAGTCCATGGTCCAGTAACCTTCAATGATTTTATTAAGTGTTTGTACTTTATACAGACATGGATGCCAAAGTCAAAGCAATGATCAAGCTTATTGAAGAGGATGCAGACTCGTTTGCAAGGAGGGCAGAGATGTACTATAAGAAGCGGCCAGAACTCATGAAATTAGTTGAGGAGTTCTACCGAGCATATCGTGCATTGGCAGAGAGGTATGATCATGCGACGGGGGAGCTACGCCAGGCCCATAAAACCATGGCAGAAGCATTTCCCAACCAAGCACATTATTTGGAAGCTGATGATTCATCATGTGGTTCTTCAGGTGCCGAGGCCGAGCCACATACTCCAGAAATGCCAAATTCAATTCGTGCATTCTTGGAATCAGTTGACCTGCAGAAAGATGCATTTGGGTTTTCTTCAATCCTAAATGCTTCAAAAAAGAATGGAGGGGGTTTAGGAGAATCTGATGATGGTCTGAGCAGAAAGGGTCTAAAGCAGCTGAATGAGATTTTCGGGCTATCGGCGGAAAAACATATTGTGAATTGTCAGTCTGAGCATGCCGGGAGAGCAGAAAGAGAGGTTGAAACCTTAAGGAAAACACTGGCAGATTTACAGTCTGATAAGGACTCTATCTTTCTTCAGCATCAGAAGAGTTTGGAGAAGTTATCTGAGATGGATAGAGAGCTTAATAAGGCTAAAAATGATGCTGAAGGCCTTGATGAGCGAGCAAGCAAAGCTGAAATTGAAATCAAAATATTGAAGGAAGCCCTAGCAGAGATAAAATTTGACAAGGATGCTGGTCTAGTTCAATACAACCAGTGTCTGGGAAGGATAGCTAGCCTGGAGACTATGTTATCTTCGGCCCAGATGGATGCAAAGGGACATGATGAAAGGGCTGCTAAAGCAGAAACCGAAGCTAAAAATCTCAAGCAAGAACTTGCTAAACTGGAGGCCGAGAAGGATGCCGGTTTTCTTCAATATAAAAGATCTCTTGAGAAGATATCTGTTTTGGAGGTTAAGATTACCCTTGCTGAGGAGAATTCCAGGATGCTAGATGAGCAAATTGAAAGAGCAGAGCTAGAAATTAAAGCACTGAGGCAAAGTCTTGCTGAAATGAATGAAGAGAAAGAAGCTGTAGCTGTCAAGTACAAGCAATGCTTGGAGAAAATATCTACAATGGAGACTGAGATTTTGCAAGCCCAAGAAACTTGTGAACGACTAAATAGGGAAATTGAGATAGGCTCTGAAAAACTAAACGCTGCTGAAACACATTGTGATATGTTGGAGAAATCAAATCAATCTCTCCAGCAAGAGGCTGAAAATTTAGTGCACCAGATTTCTATGAAAGATCAAAAGCTTTTAGAGAAGCATGCGGAGTTAGAGAGGCTGCAGACTCTGATGCATGAAGAGCATTCTCATTTTGTTGAAATTGAATCTACTCTGAATACTCTGCAGAAGTTGTATTCTCAATCACAAGAGGAGCAACGATCCCTTGCTTTGGAGCTTAAACATGGCTTTCAGCTATTGGAGGACTTAGAGCTATCCAAACAAGGTTTTAAAGAAGAAATGCAACATGTTGTGGAGGAAAGCAGGGCTTTGCATGAACTTAACTACTCTTCCACTAGTATGTTAAAAAATCAGCAGACAGAAATTTCCAAGTTGAAGGAGATCAAAGAGAAACTTGAGCGGGAGTTTGCCTTAAAAGTTGAAGAAAGTGATTCCCTGCAGCAGGAATCTCATCAAATAAAGGATGAAATCCACGGCTTGAATAGTAGATATCAGTCTATACTGGAAGAACTGTGGTCTGTAGGTCTGAATCCTAAGTGTTTTTCTGCATCTGTCAAGGATTTACAGAATGAGAACTCAAAGCTAAAGGAGGTATGCAAAATGGAACGGGATGAGAAAGAAGCCCTTCGTGAAAAGTCAAAGGACATGGATAATCTTTTGGGTGAAAATGCCTTTATGCAATGTTCGCTGTCAAGTTTGAATGATGAGCTAGATGGATTAAGAGATACAGTGAAGAAATTTCAAGAGTCCTGTCATGTTCTGAAGGAAGAAAAATCCATTCTTGTTGCTGAGAAATCATCCTTGCTTTCACAGTTACAAATTATCACTGAAAGTATGCAGAAGCTATTCGAGAAGAATACCTCGCTGGAGCAGGCCCTCACTGATGCAAAGATTGAGTTTGAAGGTTTAAGGGCTAAGTCAAGTAGCTTGGAAGAATTCTGCAATTTGTTGAATAATGAGAAGTGTAGTCTTTTAAATGAAAAAAGCATCCTGGTATCTCAATTGGAGAGTGTTGAAGCAAAACTAAGTAACCTGGATAAAAAGTTTACAAAACTAGAAGAAAAATGTTCTGATATGGAGAAAGACAAAGAAAGCAGAGTCAATCAAGTAGAGAAACTTCATGATTTGCTTTTGGCACAAAAAGAAAAGCACGCTCATCATAAACATTCTAGTGAAGCCCGATTGGCAAATTTGGAGAATCTTGTTCTTCGGCTTCAAGAAGATCACCGATTGGGGAAGACAGAATTTGAAGAAGAAGTTGATAAAGCTGTAAATGCTCATGTTGAGATGTTTATTTTGCAAAAATGTATGGAAGACTTAGAGAAGAAGAACACGGGCTTATTGTTTGAATGCCAGAAGCACATTGAAGCATCAAAATTTTCTGATAAGCTTATTTCTGAGTTGGAGAGCGAAAATCTTATGCAACAGATGGAGCTAGAGTTCTTGGTAGATGAAATTACAAAGTTCAAAATGGGGATTCATCAAGTGTTTGGAGCTCTTCAGTTTGATTCAGATAAGATGCATGACAAGAGGAACAGGCAAGAGGAAATTCCTATATCACATATTTTGAATAATATTGAAGGCTTGAAAGGTTCACTTGTGGAAACCCAAGAGGAGAAGCAGCAGCTACTTATAGAGAATTCAGTCCTCCTGACTGTTCTTTCGCAACAAGAATCAGACGGAGAAGAACTGGAGTCCAAGAAAAGGATCCTAGAGCAAGAGCTTGAAAGCACAAGAGAGCAGCATGCAATGGTGCAGAAAGTCAAGCTTGAACTTGTGGAGATGAACAAGAAACTGAGCTCTGAAGTGATAAAGGGAGAAGAAAGGGAGAATATATTGAAGTCCAAATTGGACGCTCTTCATATGGAATTGGTAGATTTGCAAAGAACTAATATAGTGTTTCAGGAAGAAAATTGTAAGGCACTTGAAGAGAAGAAATCACTACTTAAGAGTGTTTTCGACCTCAAAGATGCAAAGTCTGCTGTTGAAGATGAGAACAGAGAGATCTTCCATGAGGCACTGACTCTAAAAAACCTTAGTTTGGTTTATGAAAGCTTTTTCACTGAGAAGGTATTGGAACAAAAAGCACTTGCTGAACATCTAAGCGATCTTTGCTGTATGAACAATGACCTCAAACAGGAGCTTGGTCTGTTAAGGAAAAAGTTTGAGGTGGAAGAATCAGAGAATGTTTATCTGAAAGAGTCAATTGAGAGGATGGACAAGCATCTTCAGGAAGTCAAAAATGCAAATGACCATTTAAGTTGTCAAATTGAAGGTTCAGAGAATCTTCTTCAAAAGAAAGAAATGGAACTCTCAGAAATGGAGGAAAGGCTAAAGGCTGCGGAAATGTTGAATGCAGAGTTTTGCAGAAATGTGGACAAATTGAAAATGGAACAACAAGATTCAAGACTGATCAATGAAAACCTTGAGAAGCAGATTCTCGAACTATCAGAAGGTTGCATGAATCACAAAAAAGAAATTGAACTCCTTAAGGAAGCAAATACAAGTTTCCTGTCAAAGATGAGATTATTAAACCAGGAAGTTGAACAACAGAAGGCTAGAGGAGAAACATTGAGTTCAGAGCTGCTGGATAAAACAAATGAATTTCAACTTTGGGAGGCTGAGGCTGCTACGTTTTATTTTGATCTTCAGACTTCATCTATCAGTGAAGCACTGTTGGAAAATAAGGTCAATGAGCTTACTGGAGTTTGCCTGAAACTTGAAGATGAAAGTGCTGCAAAAAGCTTGGAGATTGAGCAAATGGCAGAAAGAGTCAGTCTACTGGAAAATGAAATTGGAGGACTGAAGGGACAGTTATCTGCATATGTTCCAGTCATTAGTTCATTAAAAGAGGATTTTGCTTCTTTAGAGCACACTTTTCTTCTTCGAACAAAGAAAATGACTGCTGTATGTGGTTGGGAACAAAAGGTAGTATTCTGTTTTAACTTGTTACTTTGTACTCCTATTTTTTCTCTGCATCTGTTTTTCTCTTGTGAAATGAGCATATGCAGGATATTTGTATTCCTAATCCTTTTTTTCATGAATATTTGTCCAGGAGTCAGTAATTGCATCTTGTTTCCAAGGAAATAGCTATCAAAATCGAACTGAAAGTAAAAGTACTTTGATACCAGATGGCGTTTCAGATTTGCTGACCATGAAGGCGAGGATTAGAGAAGTTGAAAAGTACATGGTGGAGGAAATTGAAAGACAAGTCAAGGAAGAATGTCAAACCACTAAAGCTAATCAAGGAGCTCTGACAAAAGTGCCTGAAGATTTAAGCATTGAAGTTTGGTCAAATATGGAAAATGACAAGAGGAAAGTCGAGAAGCGACTGAAGGATGATCACTACATGTGGAGAGCTAAATCTGAAAATGGTTCAATGATGAAAGATATTCCTCTTGATCACATCTCAGACAATCCAGCCTCTAAGAATCGAAGGAGAGATAATAGCGGGACTGATGATCAGATGCTTGAATTATGGGAAACTGCTGAGCAAGACTGCCCTGATGGTTCAATGGATATTGAAGCAATGAGAAAGAGTTCTGTTCCAACAGAGGATGTTATTATGGACCAACAGTCTGATAATTCAGGTAAAATCCTAAATACTTCTTCAGAATTGGATGCAGAAAAGGAATTGGGTGTTGACAAGCTTCAGTTGTCAAGAAGTATAAAAGACAGAACTCAAGATGGCAGCAAGAGGAGAAAGATATTGGAAAGGCTTGCCTCGGATTCGCAGAAACTGACCACTCTTAAGATGACTGTGCAAGATTTGAAAAATAAAATGGAGACAAAGAAGCGAGGCAAGAAGGGGGATGAAGCTGAATATGAAACAGTTAAAAGACGAATTGAAGAAGTAGAGGGAGCTCTTGTGAAATTAGTTGATACTAATGATCAACTGACAAAGGATATCAACGATAGCGCCCCGGGTTTGAGCAGGCAGACTTCAGCTGAGATGGAAAAGAGCAGACACATCCAAAGAAAAAGAGTGACAGAGCAGGCGCGAAAAGGTTCCGAACATATAGGAAGGTTGCAGTTTGAAGTGCAGAACATCCAATATGTTCTGCTGAAGTTGGCTGATGAAAAGAAGAGTAAGGGAAAAAGCAGATTCTCTGGAAAAACAGTGGTGTTGCTGAGGGACTTCATTCACCATGGCAGGAGAAGTAGCAAAAAGCACAGTAAAGGGTGTTTTTGTGGATGCTCAAGGCCTACAACTAATGAGGAATAAGAAAATCTAGAGTCAGTTTGGTGTAAGTACTTCCTTGGGAGGTTAGGCTTCCTTGGTGTAAGTACTTCCTTGGTGTAAGTACTTCCTTGTGGATGTTCTTAATCTAGCATATCAATTCTTAATTTTAGCTGGTAAAAATGGGAGGTTAGGCTTTATGAGGTCATAGTATTTTATTTCAGATCTATATGTATTAGCTTTTTCAAAAGAGTTTGTACTGAGTATCATTTTAGCTAAGGAGTTGTGCTGTCATGTTTTTGACGCTGGTTAAACTATGAAAGCATGGACCATATTATCAAGTTTATCACTTTTTCAACATTTAATGTCTCATGAGATGGAAACTTGTCTCACTTAAGGCCATTCAAATTCAAGCTTTGTTGGCAATCATGTTTGTAAACTGTCTTGTACTGGCTTTTGAAAGTATGTTACACGTGGTGTTCCTATCATCATTCATGAGAAGAAATATGAGTGTTTGTAAACTGTCTTGTACTGGCTTTTGAAAGTATGTTACACGTGGTGTTCCTATGATTCATGAGTTAGATAATGACATTAATAATATGGTCGTTGCAATATGACCATTGTAATATGATAGTTAGAATATGACTGTTTACGACTGTTACGTTATAGCCATTCCACTATAAATTCATGTGTTAGACTATTTGGAAACATAAGCAATTAACCATATGCACGAGTTAGACTAGAGGTGGCAAAATGGGTTTGGCCCGCTGAGTTAATCTATTTGGTCCGCCTTTTTTGGCGGGTTGGGTTGAGACTTTCAACCCAAATATTAAAAGTGGGTCAGCCCAACCCAACCCGCATTTTGACGGGTTAATAGCGGGTTGGCCCGTCCCGCCCCGCCAACCCATATTCCCGCCCATAATGGTGATGAAGATTTCAAAGTTGATGATGGTAGTGGTAATGGAAAAAAGGATGCATCTTCTTCCAGGTGAGTATCTAATGTTTCGAACTAACTAAGACTATGTTATTGTGAGATTGTTGGACTTTGATTTGTGTTTTTGTTGTTTTAAAAGACATTTATGAGTTGTGATGATTGTGAATTTTTGCAACTTGTGAGTTGGTTATGAATTTCTGGTTTTTATTTTTAGTGTAATTGTGGAATTGATTCTTAGTGTGGAATTACGTTGAGTTTTTTATTGTTTATTATTATCTAGTTGAGATGAAACAAAACTCAATGACAAGACCGACATAAAATAAAGAAATAGGGAGCAACCACATCTTCTTGTTTAATTCAATGTTAGTGTGGTAGTGTTGCTAATTGTACATTTTTACTTTTTTTCTCATTGCACAAAGAAATGAGAGCAACATTTTTAGCTTTTTCCTCATTGCATAACCTTTTTTTTCCCACTAAATTCTTAAAGTGGGCTAGCCCGCCAAAATATGGGTTGGGTTGAGACTTTCAACCCAAACGCTAAAAGTGGGTGAGCCCAACCCAACCCGTATTTTGGCGGGCCAATGGCGGGTCGGGCCGAGCCCGCCCCGCCAACCCATATTGCCACCCCTAAGTTAGACCATTGGCTGTGTAAACCTCTGGAGGTAAAATCTGCTTTTAAGATTTGCACCGGAGTCGGTCTGCAAAAACCAGGTGAGCAATTCTTGCCGCGGCACGGCTCCACATTTCTTCTCTTTCTAACAATCTATTTTAAGAATAACTAAAATAAGGGTGCCTTGAACCAAATCTCTCTTCGACCCATGGATCTTTCTTATCTTGATGATTTCATTGTGGACCTGTGATGAAGAAGTGACCAGGTATAGTGGTTGGGAACCTTATACCAGCAAAGAGGATAGCATTAACCTCAGCCATATCATGACAAGTAAGGCTCTATGGTTCAGAGCAATCTGCCTCAGTGATCGCGCTATTGGGTGTATTCATTTGTCTTCATGCTCGGGACAGGGTAAGGTAAGGGACAAAGCTGCTACTAGTCTTGGCTTTGCTCTGAGCTCCAACTACTGGGGTAAAGGGATTGCCACACAGGTAGTGAAACAAGTCGTTGAAGGTGCATTCAGTGAGTTTGCACACTTGGAGAGGCTTGAAGCTCTAGTTGATGTGGAAAATGGGGCTTCACAGAGGGTGTTGGAGAAAGCTGGTTTTCAAAGGGAGGGAGTTCTGAGAAAATATGTTCAGTAAAGGAAAAAGTAGAGATATGGTCATGTTCAGTATTCTTTAAACTGATCCTCGAATTTGATTTGTTTGTTATCAACTACCATATGGAATGGAATGTGTGTAAAACCGAGTATCCTCAACCTTATTTTTGCCATTTACGGTCGTGTTTACCACCTCCACCTCAACTACAAGTTCATTTTTAATATGCAACATTCTTTTTTATATTATCCCAACTCACTCTCACACCGCCTCATTATTATATACCTATTTTATGAAATTTAATGCACACTTCAATCTAATAAAAAACATAACACTTGTAGCTAAAATTGTTTTTAAAAAAATAGCTACATTTCACTGATTTAAGAATATTTCTTTATTTAATTCTTATTATACATTACAATTTTTTTGGATTTTGATTCGTTACATACTCATTACATAATACATATCAGTTTTAATTACATAATTAAATGTCAAACACGGAACATTTCACTTTATAAGGTAACAAATGGAAGTTCGGATATTTTGCGAACCTTGTAGCTAATCTTAATATAATAGTTACATAAACCCTATCACTTTAAGAGTCAAATAGCTTGAAATTTGCCTTGCCAAAGCATATGAAATTGTCGGTAAAGTAATAAAATAATAATATTAATAGTTATAATGAGAAGAAAAAAAGTCTCCCTCTTCATTATAATAAACCGTTGTAAAAATAAAACTTAATTTTGAAATAGATATAAAATATATTAAATTTCTTGAATATTTCATCTATTAGTAAAAAGTGTAGGTATATATTTTATATAAAGAATATAGGTAATTAGAAATAAACAAAATAAAAATCAAGAATTAAACACCCAAATTTCAGTTCCAACTAGATCAGGACTAATCTCCCATACTGATATAAGCAAATAATAAAGATCCAGATATGTATTGCTCGCCGAAAAAAGGTTCTGAATGTCAAAATATTGAACTGAAGTTCAATCTTAATTCTCAGTAAAAAAGCAAAGTAACAGCAGACCTAAAGCATAACTAAAACAGCATAGCCACAAATCAAGCTCCAACAACTTCAGTGGGTTCCTCGGCCACTGTCTCATCAGCAGGCCTGTCTACCTTCGTGCCAACGTCTTCTGAGTAATCCCCGTGAACCTTCAAGAGACAAAATAGCAAAGGAATCAAATCAATCCACTGATCTCATCAGAAACACTTATATATGGAATTGGTTATCTTAAACAGATTCAACCATCAAGTGCAGATGAAAACATTCAAAAAAACATCAGCTAATATTATCTTTCAGTGGATCCATCTAGTCAAGCAAAAACTATTAAAATTCAGTATCAGTGACCAAACACCTACTATTATTCCGCTGATGAAAATTATAAAATATATTTCATGAGGGGGGAAATTGAAAGAACTATTCTATCTCAAAATGTACCTCCATCAATTTCCCAAGATCGAACTTAGGAGCTTTAAGGATCTTGACTTTACGAACAAACACATTCTGCAGAGGGTAAATACTAGATGTTGCCTTCTCAACCTCTTTCCCAATCACCTCAGGAATGAACTTGCGGACCAACTCCTTCAAATCACAGGATGTTGCCTGGTTGGTCATGATTTCCCTCATCTTCCTACGGATCTGAAAAGATACAGGTATACTTCAATAACTACTATCCAATATCACAGAAGCAATGCAGCATAACACTTAGTTCAAACCCATTTATTTCTTCTTAAAATATAAGAGTGCTTCCTAAAAGTCTAATAAGGAACCTGAGCTACATAATATATTACTTGACCATATGCTTCTATAATAAAATTAAATAGAACAATAGCACAAACCAATGTATGCATCTAACCAACATTATGTATATTTACCTGTCTAATCTGGCTGGATTGTGCATAACAGGTTCTCTTCACCTGGTTAGTTCTCCTCTTGGTAAATCCAATGCAGAACATCCTCAATGTGTAGTTATCTGTTGTCTTCACATCCACATGGGCTTCAATCAGAGTTTGCCATTTTCGCACCAGTGACCTCAGCTTGTCAGTTGTGAAGTTCATTCCCTGAAGAAAAAAATCCAAATTTGATAAGAACAATGCAAGACAAATACAATGATCAAAAGAAGCCATAGCAGCCAATCATACCCAGAAATTGGTCAGAACATTCTTCCCTTGAACATCTTCAGCTCTCAATCTGATCTTCCTGAATGCTTGTTCCTCATCACCCTGAAGATCAGCCAATGAGACCTCAAACACCCTATGTTTGAGTCCTTCAGAAGCTATCTGTTATTCAAAACCAGAATCCATGTAAGCATGCAAAAGGCTACATAAACCAATCACACCATAATAAGCATGAAACACATCAACTAGCAGCAATTCTAGGAAAATCAGAAATCCTTATTTATCAGTAGAACCAAAATGCAATTAATAAGCTATGGACCAACATATATGTTTCTCGTATCCTACCGAGATCTAAGGTGAAAAAATGAGGGAACTACTATTTTGTTCAACTTCTCGCAGTAAACACCAGGTCAGGAAATTAAAATTTTCAACCATATGATGAGATGTATCAAAGCAAGAAAAAGTGTACAATGAGGCAGACCGGCTTATTAGAGCTAATTGGAGCTTATCTGCTAGAAAGTGCATTGCTCGGATATGAGCTTATTAGAGCTTATCTACTAGCAAATAAACATTTAATAACCTCCAGTAATTGCATTTGGGTTTGCACCCAATCGGATGCCAAATAAGCTGCTCTTTGATTTGCATCCAAACAAGTACAATGTCCACAAGCAAAATAGAAACATAAATTTGCAATACCTAACCGCATACAAATCAAACAAAATTCTTAGTTTGAAGAACCTTACGAGTGACCCACAAAGTAAATCCAACAAATTATAATAAAAAATGCAAATCCCAGTTCTCCATTCTATATTCTAGAAAGTATGGCATGGATGAGAGCAATACCTTGGTACCCTGAGTACGAGTGACGAGAGTTTTGCCAACATTTTTGACCTGGAACACTGAAGGAGCCTTGATATCATACCAGTCCTTCTTGGAAAAGGGATCAGCTCTGCAAATTCAAAGACACGAAACAGAACCCAGATTTGAATATGAGAAAATGAAAAAAGTGAAACTTGGAAAAAGAAAATGGTATACTAACGCTTTCTTCTTGCTTCCCTTCTTCCCCTTGGAGATACGCTTGTTCTTCCCGACGGCCATGGCTCAGTCACTGCCTGCAAATAGCACCGGATGCAGAAAACGGCTGAGAGAAACAGCAGCAGCTACAATGGCACCCAAAACCCTAACGATGATAAGCTCTTATATACTCCTCGCTTTCTTCAACTCTGTTTGTGTGGTTTTTGGGTTTCCGGAATGGGGTTTTTCTGGGACCAATTTTAAATGGGCTTGGGCCTGTAAACCTGTGAAAAATCTCCCTTCACCATCCAAATTCTAAATTCTTTTACTTAAGTGCCAACAAAAAAAAGTGGTCATGTGATTATGAAACAATTTTTAATCCCAACCATTTGAGAGTCGTTTATTTCAACTTATTTTGAGAAAAAAACTATCTTTTTAATTAAAATATTATTTTTTAAATTTTAAGATGTTTGTTTCATCTTTTAAAAAATCATTATTTTAAAAAAAGTTGGAAACATATTATTTGAAAAAGCTACTTTGATTGATTAGCTTATCAAAAAAATCTATTAGTATAAATGAGAGAGATGTTAAAAAAGTGATTTTCGTTAGTGTAAGCAAACGCAAACTAGCTTTAGCTTTTCTTAAAATCTCTAAAAATTAATCTATTTTTTAGACAGCTAAAATTCATTTTGTTAATATGAAACAAACGCACTCAATTACACGAGATGAAAATGATTTATTTTTCTCATTCTCACATCAAAATCCAATTTTCGTATGTGCATCATATATATTTTTATATAATAATAATTAAATTAATTAAAATTTAAAATATATATTAAATATTTATATAATAGATATATTTATAAAATAAATTAATATATTTTTATAAAATGTATTTAAATCTATTTTCAATATTTATATATATTTAAACTAAAAATGACATTTTATCATCTCTTCTTGTGTTGCTCATGCTCTTTTCTTTCTTCTTTATAAAACTAACAAATACTAAAGACTAAGCAAGAGATAATAAATCACTCATCTAGAAAGTCTGTAACTCGATGAGAGATTCACCTTTTTCATATTAATTTTATACGCAGAGGTTTACTTCAAAAAAATTAAACTAGATAATTGAGTATCCACCACTTTCTCTCTCTTTTATTTTCTTTAATACCAAACAACTTAATTTATAGTGTTTGTTTCCTCACAACTTTATTTCTTTCATTTTATTTTTCTTCTTTATATTGTACTCTAAACCAAACACACCATTAGCCAAAATGACATTATAGACTTGTCTTCATAAAAATACTAGTCTATCCAAATTTAACATCATCACATGCTTAACCACTCATCTCACCGTGATCACTCCCTCATGATCATGCAGGAATATCGTGAGTAAGTATATGAGAAGGACATTGGAATCACAAAAATGTGTTGGACCCGAATTTAATGTAAAGTAAAAAAAGTACTTAATCAATTAAAATTATTGCACTTGAATTAGTATACATGAATATATTTTGTCGAGTTTATAGAGATAAGGACTTCACATAATAAATAAAGAATCATTGTCATTGACTGGGCAAATATCGAGTTTTTTATGTGGCAAATAATGGTGCTAGTAATTTCAACTCTAAGTTTATGGTTCTGAACTTTGGAGTATTTGGACAGTCTTGAATGTCTGATACTTCATCGTTTTCTCTAATTTACACAATGATTTATATAGTAGATAGAGGATTAATTTGACAGGAATTTTATTTTTTAAATTCCATTTCCTGTATTCTGTAGCTCACTAATAGAGGTGTATTCGTGACATGATTCTCAGCATTTAGTAGATGCAAATTTCCAATGTTAGCATAACCGAACCGTTCATTGAACCGGTCAAAATACTGGTTTAATGATTTAATGGTTTGACCGTGGTTGAACCACGGCTCAACCGATATTAATTAAATAATACTTTTTATTATATAAATACATATATATATATAATTATATACATAATGAAAAATACGCACATATAGATTTTCAACCATCATATATATATATATATATATACATACTTTTCAAATAGTAATATTTATATTAAAATTAAAAAACTAACAAAATTAAAAAGGATGTATTATACTATTATAAGTAATTGTACAAATATAATAATGTATTATCACCAGTTAGTATTAGGTACTCCTTTTTGACTTTTCAATATTCAAAAAAGCACTCTTGAAAGGTGAAACGTTAGCTTCACACAATCACGTGCTAGTTAATGTCAGTGCAGAAGTTTATAATTTCCAAGAAAAATCTCACTTAACGTTACATTTCCAAATAAAAGAGACACAGGTCACAGGGTAGAGAAAAACAAAAGCCAAACCCATTCTTTTTTAGAGTCTTAGATTTCAATGGCAACAATATGGCCCATATCGACATAGTGGATGATGGTCTTCACGCATGCAGAGGCTGAGCGAGTAACTGGAGGCACGGCGAGGACCCTCAAGGCGACAAACTCGGCGAAGTTGGTCGGCGGTCGCAACGGCAACAGTTTCGCATGGCGAGGTTTCGCGTTCGCACTTCCACTACAACGACAACACCAACCATGGCGAGGATGCACTGTAGGTAGAAAGGTCCAGCAACAGTGAATCTTGTCCAAAACAAATGAAACGAAGTCGTTTGTTCCTAAACCGTGAACCACCGGTTTTGACCGGTTTTGTCGGTTTTTGACCGGTTTCACCGGTTTTTGACCGGTTTTTGCAGCCCCGGTTATAAGCATAAACCGAACCACCCAGAGCAACGGTTCCCGATTAATCCGGTTCGACCGGCCGGTCCGGTCCGGTTCTGCTATCACTGCAAATTTCTCAAAACAAGGCTCCTTAGACCTCAATTTTCTTTGAGAAAAAAAAACAGTAATGCTATATAAGTTAGTACAAAATTATAAAAACAACAACAAAAGTATTATCTCATTAAGTGTGGTCGGCTATATGGATCGCACTATGTTATTAAGCTCAATTAAAAATTAAATTATGAGGAATATTATTGATAATGAGTTATTTCTAATAATATTTACCCATGTTTTTTTTATCTTCCTCTTTCTCTATTTGCAGAAGTAAAAACCATGTTTTCAACATGTCTCAGTCTTCTTTGCACATGTCCACCCCCTTAATCGATTTTTCATCAACTTCTCCACGATAAGCGTCACTCCAATATCTTCTTGAGTCTGATCATTGCGTATCTTATCCTTCCTAGCGTGTCAACTCATCCATCTTAACATTCTTATTTCTGCAACTCCAATTTTTTCTCGTGTTGTCCCATTAAAGCTCAACATCCGCTACCATGGAATGTATCAGGTTTTATAGCGATTGATTCAGTAAAACTTTTCTTTAAACTTTATAAGTACTTTACGATCACAAATAACACTTGATATTTTCCTCCACTTTAATCACATAGCTTATTTGTCAAATAAGCTAGGAGTTGTGATATGTTCACACTCTTCTTTATCCTATAATTTATTTTCACAATTTTTTCTTTTTCTTTATGTCTCTTTCTACCATTTATATAACATCACAATTTAAATTAATAATTCTCTCTTTTTTTCTCCATCTTGGAGTGCTAAGGATTGTTAATCAACACTTATTGATAAGGAAGTACAAAAGTAATCTTGAAATATTTCTTATGTGAACAAGCATTAATCTTCAATTCAATTGAACTAATCTGCAATCCAAAATACCAAATGTTTTTTTTTACCAGATAATGACTAAATAGTAAATGCCAACTCTAAGTATATTCACTGAGCCTGAGGCGATCCTCATATGAATCATACCTCCAAAAAAAATTAAATTATAAAATATCACAAGCTCTTATTTTCTGTCAATAGTGATATTGGCCGTAGTAAGATGGGGGAGGAGGAGGCGGGTGTGGTGGTGGAGGTGGTGGCGGCGGCGGTGGTGGTGGAGGAGGTGGCGGTGGAGGTGGTGGTGGAGGAGGTGGCGGTGGAGGTGGTGGTGGTGGTGGTGGTGGAGGAGGCGGTGGGGGAGGAGGTGGCGGTGGAGGAGGAGGAGGTGGTGGTGGAGGTGGGGGAGGAGGTGGTGGTGGTGGTGCAGTTGTAAAGGAGCAACCAAAGGCGTTACAATGAACAGGGTGTGCATAAAAAGCTTTACACTCCTTCTCCGACCGTTGCAACGGCCTATAAGGAATACAATTCTTTTTATCATCCTTCTCACCCAACTTGAGACACGCTTCTGATTCACCATCACCGCAGAAGTAGTTATACGAATACGTGAAATTCTCTAACCGCGGCAACCTGCATATACTCTCTGGAATTTCACCAGAAAATTTGTTATGCGCCACATTCAACTGCTCCAAACCCTTCATCCCTCCAATGCTCTCAGGCAATTCCCCAACCAGCTTATTGAAACTCACATCGAACACCGTCACATTCTCCAAATCCCCGATTTCCTCCGGCAAACAACCGGTTAAACCGCCGTTCGTGATGATAATCTCGTAAAGCGTATCCTTCATCTTCCCCAAATTTGACGGAAGACAGCCCTTGATGTCATTGTTCGCGAACACGAGCACGGAAGCAGGTATGTTCGCGAAATTCTCCGGTAACGAGAATTGGAAATTGTTGTTGTTGATGAACAAAGCATCGAGTTTGAGGTTAAAAAGTCGCGAAGGAATGTTTCCTTGGAAAGAATTGAATCTGATGTCCAGGAATTTCAGTGAGGGGAGGCAGAGGACAACTTCTGGAAAATTTCCTGAGAATTTGTTGTTGCTGATGTCGAGTTCGAAGAGGAGGTGGAGGTTGGAGAAGGTGTGAGGGAGGGAGCCACAGAAGGTGTTTGAGTTTATGTGGAAGAGAGCTAAGTCAGTTAAGAGGCCAAGTTCTTCTGGCAATGAACCGGTGATTCCGGCATGGTTGAGGTCTATTCCTGCAACTGTGAAGATGTGAGGGTCATCTGGTGCTGGTGCACAGAAGATTCCAGTGTAGTTGCAGACATAGGGGCCATACCAGTTGGAGGTGAAGTTTTTTGGGTCAGAGATGATTGAGTGTTTCCATGCTTGGAGAGCGATGTAAGCTTTATAGAGCCTTGGGTTTTGTTGGGTGACAAGGGAAGGGTGGTGTTTTGTTTGGTGTGAGGGATTGATGGAGAGAAGAAGGACAATGAGGATGATAAAGAATGGTGCAAGATCTGTTTTTGTGGAACCAGATGCCATTAGAGGCTGAGTTTGATTTTATGTCATCTGCGAACTTTGATTTATATAAAAGGTGCATGCTTTGGACAAGTTTTTGAAGTTTGGTGGATTGCAAGTTGACATTTTTTTCTGAGTAATTGTTTTGGTTAGACATTTTAATTGGATTCTTTTAACATAAGACTTTATCTTTATTTGTAAAGCAACATATTCCTCAATTAATTAATTGATAGTTGTGAGACTAATTCATCACCTCAATATTAACACATTAAGTATTAGAGAGCTGACTAACGAATTAAAAATGAAATTACCAACCACTTATATTTAAGGAACAAAACGTTAAATCATTATATCAACTCACTTGATTAACAACGATAACGCGTGACAACTTAGAAATGTATTGCATGTTGGTCCCTGTTTCTTCATTTATACTTAGAAATGTATTGCATGTTGAATGCTAGCTAGTGCTACAAGCCAAAATGGAATAAAAAGAATTATTTGTTTCTTTATTATTCTGAATACACTTATTTATTGTGTCCATGGCAACGAACTGGCCTGGCATGCATTAAACACTAAACAATAACAATATGGTGATGTTTTGTTAATTACTTGTAGATGGCCGGAAGAAAATTGGTGCCTGATCTCACCCAAAACACGGTTTTACCATATTTTGGTTATTTATATGTGCAAATGTGCTTGTTCCTTTTGACTATAATAAGCTGTTGGCAAATTAATTGACTTTCATTTATATTCCTTAATTTGCATTATTGACCTAGCAAATTAATGGATCTAATTTTACGTCATAATCCTAATCCATATGTCCCTTTTGGTCAAGTAGCTTTCAGCCTTTTCATTTTCAGAGTAGCACTTACTGCATTTGTTGCCTAGAGGTGTCGTTAACTAAAATTAATTAATTTTGTATAATTAAGCTTCTTTCAAAATCACTGCTAAGGAAAGGCCAAGTCTACATAATAATCAGTTACACTAAAGACGGTGTGGAGTTGGTAATAAAATTCTAGGAGAAGAAAAGCTTAGCCACTTGCATGGTCTATTCAAGCATGCTTGAAATTAAAGAAAAAAACATTCTTTAAAGAAAATCATTTTCTTGTAACATGAAACCTGATTAATTTTATCCCACTTGTAATAAGAAACTTATTTGTATAAAGGATAGAGTGCTGATCATCAAAGTCAAACCAACACGAGATAGACAAGGAAGATTTCATTTTCTTCATCCTCTTATTTTATTTATTAAGAAAAAGGGGAATATATTTTGTGTTTAAATCTTAGAAGAAAAAGATAAACACTAATCAGCCAATTATATAACAAATGCTGTTTTTCATATAAAACATTGCATCATTGGATTGCAGTGCTATCATCATATTAAAATGTGGTAATTAATATATTTTGAAATGTATGAGAACAAAAGGACAATGTATCGTTTTGCACAATAGAAGGGCGTCTAGAATGTCGCTTCCCTGAAGTCAATGTACCATAACCAAATGACTTGACTCAGTCAAACACAAACTAGCACCATGTCATTCATTTTATTTTTTAAGAATTTAATTAGTATACACAGTTTGTTAATATATTTGTTTGGTAAACTTTGTTGTTGTCGTCTGAGTAGGTGAAAATTGAAGAGAAAAATGGAAACTAAGATAGGAAGTGAATAAAGCATATGGATGTGAAAAGTTTTTTATTTTCACACATTATCAGTTTTTCTCCTTTAACCTGTATTTTACACATTGGTAGATATAAGCTCTGTTTGTATTCTATTATTATTATTATTATTATTATTATTATTGTCCTCTATTAGTTTTCGTGTTTTAGAAACATTGAATGATTTTTTTTTTTCTAGAAGGACCAAATAGCCACATAACTCATATCATCTCGAACGGCTCGAATATTTTACAACTGAGCGAATACTATGTTGGCCAGTCGAGATTACTACAGTGAGACTTCCAACAGTTAGTTGAGCAGAACAAAATCAACACACTTATTAAACAATTGCAAGTTTACTCAATTGGGGTCATCATCTTAAAAGTCTTCAATAAAGGTTTCATTAAGGATCATCACCTCAATTATAGGTCTTACCAAGCATATAAATTCAAGTTTAATTATTTTTTTACACAAACATTATTCATTTTATGTACTTCTAAGACTTTGAGATCATATCTCTAATCTAGAAGTTAACTTGAGCATGAAAATGTCTTTTGAAGGTACAACCCTGCCGTACTCCGCCAAGCTCCGTTTGTGAATATTGCCATCGCCACCAAAGCTTTCAGCTTACATACATCCAATGTACAAAGATCAAAGGTGGTTGTAGTTTTATTTCTAGAAGAACGTCTTTGTTTTTCTTATTGTTTATATTATCCCTTGTAATGTGGGGCTTGATTCGAGGACTATTCATTGTGAATGTGGAGGAATAACGCGTGCATGGAAAGGATAGGTACGACATTAGAAGACTTGTTGAAATCGTTGTTCAGAACATAATTTAAACAAAAATTGTATTGTAAGTATTGTATAATGACCTAAGTAGGATTTAGGATTGGGCCTTGTTGATATTTGTAGGACTAGTATTTTCGGCCTATATATAGGTTATGTTATTAGGCTTATGCTTTAAACCTTATTAGGTTTGTAGTTACATTAGTAGTCATGCAATTTTAGTGGGCCAAGTGTGTGTTCAATCCCATGATGAGTCTAAGGTGCCACTCTCACTATATAAGGGTTTGTCACGTCAGCATTTCTTGTACTTTTCCTTCGTAACATATAACATTTGCCGGAATATCTTTGATAAGTATGTGAAGCATACATAACATTTCTTACTAATGTTAACAGAAATCTAGATCAAATACAAAAGTTTATTTAATTGGTTTTCGGTTAATGCCAGTGAATCGAATCACTTAACAAAGGACCTACGTTGAAAAAGGAAAGCTGCAAATCTTAACATGTTTTTTTAAGTCATTTTATTAGTTATTTTAATAATCGTAGCCCATATAATTTGGCCAACTCTAATAGAGGAATAACACGTTTTTCATTACTAGTATGTTTTCTTAAAAATAACCCATTTATCTTCTTGAACAAAAGAAGATATGCAACAAGAGATCTGCAGTAATTAGTGTTTGTGAGCACTGTACTTGTAGAGCCACACTCACTGTCTTGGAGAGAAACTGCAGATCTGTCAAGCTTGATTGACCATGGATATTGGTAGTTCTGAGCAGTGGCACCCACATGTGAAGATGACCTCTTCATCATCCTAACTGGCCTTGGGACATTCCTTCCTTCAATTGAAGGTCTTCGCCGGCTCGGTTGCCTCTCGAATGAATCCGGTCTTTGTTTCGGCGCGCTGTGTGATCTGACTTTGGCCCTTGATGATTCTGTGTTAGCCATGTAATTTGGGAACAAAGGGTAGTCATAGGACATGATGGATTCTGCATAAGGTGGCTTAGGAAATGCAAAAGGATGCTTTGAATCATCAACTTTGGAGATAGCAGAGTAGTACTGGGGGCTGCTCTGTGCTGTGCTGAAGCAATCCTCAAAATGGCCACTGCAGGCTTTTGGACTCAACTCTGTCAAAGTTGATGGAGCTGGTGATACCTTGTTTCTTCTTTTGAGCACAAACCATCTGTTGTGTAATGAGTGGAAAATCTATGGTCAGAATGTTCTTGATGTCCATGATCATGATGATATATACTGTTTCTGCTCCTAGAGTTGTATTTTGATTCACAAACATCCATCTCCACAATCTTGATGTTATCTTCATAGTTTTCTATCCATTTCCTATATGCACAAAACATTTCATATCATCACAAGAGAACATCATTTTTCCCTCAATTTTCACCTTATAATTCTTTGGCTTTAGACAGAAATTCACCCAAAAGAAAATGTTTTTTTGGCATGATATGTATGCAGTACAAGTTAATACTTTTTTTTCCTATAAAATTTCTTTGTCAGACAGAAAAAATAAAAAACAATGCAAATAAACAATTCTTTTCATTCATCATATAATTCCCAATCAAGTATATGGCATCAATGCTGAAAATTTCAAACATCAAATTACTATTAAAAGATAATTGGAAGAAGTCATGTAACTGACATTGTATATATGCCTGAATAAATCATTCACTGCAGTAGTCCTATGATTTGAGTGGTTTTGATTAGGCTTTCCTTCTGACACCATTCGGATCCTCTGAGCACGAGCTCTGGCTTGTGCTGTCAACAAAGCCTGCATGCATCTCAGTGTTTCCTTGGCTTGTTTCCTCACCAGATGACCCCTTACTAGTGCCTGCAACTTCACTAGTCCTCTCAGAGCACACAATGCTTTTCTAGCCTGTCACAAAAAAAAATATATTGATATGCATAACATACATACATACCGTTCATTTTAAGATAAAAGAGAAAACTAGTGTATGTTTGGTTCAGAATCAATTCTGTTGGAGTAAAATCGATTTTGGATGATAATAAAGACTTTTGAGAGTCATTTTGGACAATAGATTTGAGTTCCACCTGGGTCTCCCTGGTCCATATAAAGGGTCAATCATAAAAGCCACTGGAAAGTACTCAACACCATTTCTAATGAACAAGCCAAATATCGTAAAATGTATCATAATTCATAAGTTAATACCAAAAGGAGCATGAACATGAACAAGAAAAGATAAGAGGTGGAAAAGCAAATACGATCCGAAAACAGTTTAGATGCAGAGCTCGAGTTCTGGGATCCTATCATCATTCATTATTTTACAATAAATAACTGACAAAAGAAAGCGAAATGAAATTGAAATTGAAATGCCCGATCAGCCATGGGTGTTGAAAGCTTCCCACAACAAATTGTGCGAAGAAGGATCAGTGAGGTTCCTGGCCTGCAGGGCAGCAGTCCTGAGTGTCTTAAGAGTCCAAAGATTGGCCTCCACAAATGACAAACTCCTGTAGGGCAGATTGTGCTTCTTGCAAAGGTCAATGACCAATGGAGATATCTTCCTCAATTGAGCCCTTGGAAGCCTTGGGAACAAATGGTGCTCAAGCTGGAACTGCAAACCACCGAAGAACCAATCCATCCAAGATGAGCAAGAGATGTCCAATGTCCCACTTGTCTGCTTCTCAAACCAGTCATTCCCCTTTGGTGGCCCCACATAGACATTTGCAGCAAAATGATTCAAACAGAATTGAAGATGCTGAACAGAACAAACAACAAAGGAAGCTAGCACAAACATAACCCTTTCTGACCAATTTGGCAGACACAACAAAAGAAGAGGGAACCAAGTCCAAAACACAAGGATCCCCAATATGTTTAGAGCTCTATCTGGGACTTTCCGCCCTGAAAACAAGAGCAAAATCGTCTGAAGGTACAAGTTGACCCTTGCAAAGCACAGGACCGGGTAAAATGTCCAGTGCTGGTAACTGATGAGAAACCTAGACAAAGCATCAAATTTAAGCTCCCTCCCATAGAAACAAGATCTGATGGAAGTGAAGAAACGAGAAGACACAGCAAAAACAGGTATATGCTGCAGATCAGGATCATAGTCAAGACTGTTGCAGGCAATGTGATGAGCATTGTGTGTCCATTTCCACCAGGCAATGCTTATCCCAGTCATGCAATTCCCACACAGAACTTGTGCTAATTTGTTGTAACCGCGACTGGACATAACCTCATAGTGACCAGAATCATGACCCACATAAGTGCTCTGCATCCAAAGCAAACCCAGCAACATGGCAGAAGCCAAATGAGCCCAGACGGAGGTGCATCTGAGGACGCCATAAACAACAATGGAAAACATGAGAGCAACAGAGGTGAGGGTGTATAAGGTGACATGCTCTTTCTTCTCAAAAAGACCTAATTTGACAAACTCGGTAACAAGTTTCCTGTAATCCCTGGAGACCTCAGAGACGTTGAAATCGTTGAGGTAATAACCGGTGAAGAATTTGTCAAGATATTGCCACGCTGAGCCAGGATGGTATGCAATGAATGCATCAGTGACATCCTGGCCAGCAAGGTTCAAAAGGGGAACCTCTCCGCCAGGGTGATCCTTCCCCCAATCAGACACATTGTAAACCTTACCCTGAATTGATATCCACAGATCTCCTTGCTTGTTGTGCTCCTTCAACTCCTCACAGCTCATGTACTTCTTCTTCTCCATCATCTCACCCTTCATAACAAACAAACTATATATCTGATGATCCTGATCCTGCAACTGCAACTCCAAGGAATCTCCTTTAGGGTTTGAAGGGTTGTTCACAAAGAAAACCCCCAAATTATGCTTCAATCTCTATGCCGTGTTTGTTTGATTGGTATTCTAGTAGAGTTTATGTTTATGTGAATGTCCAAGGGAAAGGAATATTTAAATGCACGTTAACGGTCACCACACAAACAAAGCCAAGCTGTCTAAAAGAGAAGCGCGTATATTGTTGTTGGATTCCTAGAATGCCGCTTCCCTCAAGTCAAATGACTTGACTCAGTCAAACACAAACTCGCACCATGTCATTCATTTTATTTTTTTAAATAAAATATAAATTTAGGTTGATAAATATCTTGGCTTCCCTATGAGGAGTGGTAGAGCGTCTCTGTGCAAATTCAATTACTCAATTTGTTCCTACATATATATCACTATTTTAATTTTGTTTTTGTTTTTAATTATTTGTCACTTTTACAATTTTAAGAGAGTATTAATTATGTTTTATCAATTCTACCTTTAATTTAATGGTGATAGGAAATTAAAAAGTCAAAATTAAGAAGAGAGATAAAGGGTTTGTTAGGAAGTTAGGAAGTAACTTTGATAGGAAACAATAGCATTAATACAATACTTTAATATATGTGCAGAACCTTAAAGTGAAAGTTATTAAGGAACATATAGACACATTTATTAAACAATTGCAAGGTTACTCAAGTGTAGACATCATATCAAAAGTCTTCAATAAAGGTTTCATTGAGACTCATAACCTCAATTACAGGTCTTACCATGCCTATAAATACATATTTCATTGTTCCTAACATAAACATTACTCATTTTGCTATATGAACTTCTATGACTTTGAGATTCTCTCTTTGATATAGAAATTAATTTGAGCGTAAGAGTGTCCTTTGCAGATACACCCTTCGTCGTACTCTGCGAAACTCTATTGTGGATATTGCTATTGCCACAAGAGCTTTCATCTTACAACAACTGTACAAAGATTAGAGGTGCTTGAAGTTGTATTTATGGAAGAACATTTTTGTTTTTCTTATTGCTTATATTCCCCCTTGTAATGTAGGGCTTGAATTGAGGATGTTTCATCATGAATATGGCGGAATGACATGTGGATGAAAATGATAGGCACAACATTAGAAGACTTATTGAAATTATTGTTAAGACATGATTTCAATATAAGAAGTATTGCTAGAATCCTAGTATTGTATTTTCTTAGTATTGTACTTTTTTCGGCTTGTATAATGACCTAATTAAGTGGGGCCTTGTTGGTATTTGTAAGGCTTGTATTTCTAGCCTATATAGATTATGTTATTGGGCTTATGCTTTGGGCCTAATTAGGTTTGTAGTTAAATTAGTAGTCATGCAGTTTTAGTAGGCCTAGTGTGTGTTTAGGCCCATGATGAGTCTTAAGTGCCACCCTCACTATATAAAGGTTGATCTCTTTGTATTTCAAAACTTCGAATTCATTTATAAGATTTTGAGATTTGTTTTTTTTAGAGTTTTCTCTCTTAAAACCTAAGATAGAATTATCAGGCATTACACATTTGTAGCTTTTCAATCTTGAGAATTATCAAGAAATCTTTCTTTTGTATCTTCTCTTCCTCCTAGGCTTATCATTATCTTAGAATGCGGCGCCACCTTCACATGTATTTTTCAATATTTCGATTTTTCTTCCTTTAGTCGCACGATTTCATGGAAATCTTGTTTCCTTAAGCTTAAGCAAGCTAGATTAGTCAAATATGAAGCCAGATCCTCATTAAATAAGTTATAATAATTTTATTGAAAATTATTGAAAAAACTATTTAAATTTTACATAATATTTAAGAAGTGATATTATTTGCATAACGTATATAAAAAAGATGAAAATCATATATCTTAAAATAATCATATATTACACTCATTTTTATCACTCACACTTTGTTTTTTCATTCTCTCTTCTTTTTCTCTTCATCCAAATATCTTAAAAATCACCTCATTTTCTCTTTATTTTCTTTTACTTTTATACTTTTTTCTCTTATATTCTCTCCTCTCACTTTTGGCTCTACATCCAAACAAAACATTTATGGCTTATAAAATTATCAAATTACATGCTCATTTCTTTGGTAGACCATGTAAGTTTCGGAAAATACTTAAAGTTACGATAAGAAACGCGATAAGCGATAGTTATTACTCATCACTCATTACTTCCATAATTTATGTCAAACAACATAGTTAGTTTTATCACATTAGCATTTTTTGTAACTTTCCTTCGTAACATATAACATTTCCTAGAGTATCTTAATTATGAGAAGCATAAGTCATTTTTCCCTAGCGGTAGGGTGGGTAAACTGCAAGTCGCATAGGTCTTGAAAATTGACTAAGAATCGACATGCTCATGGTAGAGGTTGATTTTATAGGGGTGGTGCACGTGTTCAGGGAACCCTTTCTTTAAGAAAATTCCATTTATCTTCTTGAACAAAAGAAGAACACATTTGTCTTTATCATTTTTTAAAAAGATGTAGAGCCATTCACCACTAAAATTAAAATGGATTCATATACTAGCCTTAAAGAAAACAAAGTCATATTTTTTTTTTCTATTCCCTGCCCTTTTCTTTTTATAAGTGATGGTTAATTCAGCATAAAAATTATCCAAAAAACACTAATATCATTGTTTACCATCAAAGAAGCTTAACAGATGTCACAAAAAAAAGCATATCAGAGTCAAAAGGGAAAAAAGCATATCAAAGGGAAAAAAGCATCAAAAGATTCAATCTACTTTGATTTTCGCTTAAGGAACTTATAAAGATTTATCTATGTGAGTCTCTATTCCAATTTTGTCATCACAGATACATGAAAGAGTCATAAACTCTAATATAGTAATATCCTTTATGGTCTAGTAGTTTTCTGTATTATGACCCTAAGAAATGGGAAAACTACAACTTATCTTAATTTTCAGCATATCCTATCATGATTCATGAGTCAGGTAGGAATCATATGCTTATATTCCAAATTCAAACTAGTATGCCATCTCTAATATAGTAACATCATTTTTTTTTGTCTCTACTCTATTTTCTGCACAAAAATGAATGTATGAAGAGAGAAGCCAAGTAAAAGAAAATTCTCCTTAGTAAAGCAGTGCTGTTAGGACAGATTTCATTTAGTAAAATTTATACAGCTATTAATCTTGCAATGTCTTCTCACAAAGTAATCCACAAACATGGCAGGCACTAAATAGAAGAAAAAACTCTACAAAAGTTGGACTTAAATCCCTTGCAACAACTTTATGTTGTAAATGCAGAGTTTATTACTTTGCTTTGAAGTCTAGAAGTAGAAGAAAAAAAACTGAGCAGCCTCAAACCCTCAACTCCAGATTTTTGGTGTTCCTGCAAAGTTGCACACTCAGTACCTATCTCCATCTGGCTGCAGTCAAAGCAAAAAATGATGAAACATGGTCAGAGCTAATAATGTTACGAACCAACCTATCCTGTATATATTTTTATTCTTAAACTTGATTTCTCTTAATCATTTTTCTTAAACTTGAGGCGAGTCTCGGCGTGTCGGTAACGTTGCTGCTATGTGATTTTGCGGTGACATGTGCGAGACGTGGAATCAGCCTCTTGTAAAAATGCAAGGTTAAACTGCCTACATTAGATCACAAAGTGTGTCCGGCCTCTCCCTAGACCTCGCGCAAAACGGAAGCTTTATGGCACCCGTTTTGGTCTTTTATTGTTCTTGTTTATGATAAAAACATGTGGTAAGAGAATGGTAAGTAAGAACTTACATCATATGCAACAAGAGATCTGCAGTAATTAGTGTTTGTGAGCACTGTACTTGTAGAGCCACACTCACTGTCTTGGAGTGAAACTGCAGATCTATCAAGCTTGATTGACCATGGATATTGGTAGTTCTGAGCAGTAGAACCCACATGTGAAGATGACCTTTGCATCATCCTAACTGGCCTTGGGACATTCCTTCCTTCAATGGAAGGTCTTCGCCGGCTCGGTTGCCTCTCAAATGAATCCGGTCTTTGTTTCGGCGCGCTTTGTGATCTGACTTTGGCCCTTGATGATTCTGTGTTAGCCATGTAATTTGGGAACAAAGGGTAGTCATAGGACATGATGGATTCTGCATAAGGTGGCTTAGGAAATGCAAAAGGATGCTTTGAATCATCAACTTTGGAGATAGCAGAGTAGTACTGGGGGCTGCTCTGTGCTGTGCTGAAGCAATCCTCAAAATGGCCACTGCAGGCTTTTGGACTCAACTCTGTCAAAGTTGATGGAGCTGGTGATACCTTGTTGTTGTTTTCTTCCTTTGAGCACAAACCATTTGTTGTATAATGAGTGGAAAATCTATGGTCAGTATGTTCTTGATGTCCATGATCATGATGATATATACTGTTTCTGCTCCTAGAGTTGTATTTTGATTCACAAACATCCATCTCCACAATCTTGATATTATCTTCATAGTTTCTATCTATTTCCTATATGCACAAAAAACATTTCATATCATCACAAGAGAATATCATTTTTCCCTCAATTTCACCTTCTAATTCTTTTGCTTTTGAAAGAAATTCAAACAAAAGAAAAAGTTTTCTTGGCATGAATTGTATTCAGTAAAAGTTAATACTTTCTTTTCCTATAAAATTTCTTTGTTAGACTGAAAAGATAAAAAACGATGCAAATAAACAATTCTTTTCATTCATCATATAATTCCCAATCAAGTATATGGCATCAATGCTGAGAATTTCAAGCATCAAATTACTATTAAAAGATAATTGGAAGAAGTCATGTAACTGACATTGTATATATGCCTGAATAAATCATTCTCTGCAGTAGTCCTATGATTTGAGTGGTTTTGATTAGGCTTTCCTTCTGACACCATTCGGATCCTCTGAGCACGAGCTCTGGCTTGTGCTGTCAACAAAGCCTGCATGCATCTCAGTGTTTCCTTGGCTTGTTTCCTCACCAGATGACCCCTTACTAGTGCCTGCAACTTCACTAGTCCTCTCAGAGCACACAATGCTTTTCTAGCCTGTCACAAAAAAAAAATATTGATATGCATAACATACTCATTTACCAATACCATTCATTTGAAGATAAAAGAGAAAACTAATGTTTGGTTCAGAATCAATGGAGTAAAATCGGTTTTGGATGATAATAAAGACTTTTGAGAGTCATTCTAGACAATTGATTTGAGTTCCAAAGTCTATTTTACTAGAAGCTAGAAAGAGCACCTTTTGCATTGAATGTAATGAATTGTGAGATTTTACGATTGAATTTCACAACATTACCTTAAAAAATCACTTTTGTTTGCAAATGTATTAAAACATAAATCACTTCAGAGTATTGATCCAAACATGCACTTAGCTTCCGCGAAGTAACATACCAGGTGAGACCGAAAGACAGATTGGATTTTGATGGCTGCAGCCTCTTCATCACTTCTAGATGCTCCATTGGAGCCAGAAGCCAAGCGGATCACGGCAGCTGCAGCCTGTGCAGCTGCCACGGCGGCATCAGCTGCGGCTGCTGTGGCAGCAGCCACAGCCACTGCATGCTTTCTCTGCTCATTCTGAACATCCATAGCAGTTTGCAGTGTCTGTGAAGCAGTGACATTTGATTCCACAAAATTCAATTCCTTAGAAGCAGTTGGTGTGGCTGTGGCTGTGGCTGTGGTTGTTGCTGTTGCTGATGATCTTCTAAAGCTCCATCTCTTCTTCTCCTTCGGGGTTGTCGAAATCGGAGTAGTTGGATTTTCTGTTCCATTGGAAAAATTCAGGTTGTTAAGAGGTTTCTCCTTCTCCTTCTCTTTCTCCTTATCTTTCTTCCCTGATAAGAAGCTTCTAAGCCATTTGCCTGTCTTCCCCATCCTTGTTAAAAGAGCTTGTAATCTAACATGGACAGTTGCAACAACTTAGAAGAAAGTAACCAAGTGATTTGTAGATCTCTTCATGACTATATTTGATAAGTTGCACACAGTACTAGTATATATGGTCCCATTATTATAAATAGATAACGCTATTTGACAGCCTAAGCTCACTGTCCCATCACATCTTTCCTGTACTAAATACTAACTACCATTTTCAGAGTATCTCTGGATTTCTCATGTATTAAAAGAAGCATAGAGGAAGCTCACCATGTAATTCAATTGCCCGAGTGTGTTCCATCAGCGTTGTCAAGTTGATTAGGGTAAAAGAGACTCAAAAGTGAAGTAGTATATTTTGGACTAGTGATTTCTATAGGTTGAAGTTATGGAATTTAATTATAAAATCTACAGCTGATTATGTTTATATCTGTCGCAGAGGCAATTCTCAATAGCTTCTCGTAAAATAGATTTTAGGACTAAAATCAATTCTCTAAAGCCGATTGTCAAACATTTATATAACCAACTAAAAGTGATTCTGGCCAATGAGAATTGATTCTAAGACTCCCAAATGTGAACTGAATACATACTCAATGTGGTGCACTATTGTTTTGGATTCCTTACCTTCTAAAGTGAAAAAGAATTTTCAGTTCCCATGCTGTCCCCAAAGGAAAGTATAGGACCTTGGTGGTTGTTGAGGTGTTTTGGTGATTTCAGCTATCAGTTCAGTTAATAAGGGATGGGGTAGATCAGAAACCATGTGGCAATAGGTGATGAACATGCAGCATCCTTGTAAAATACTCCTATTTGTGAAGAAGAGCTGTCCAATTGAGATGAGGGTCCATTGTATTGTGGGGGCATGAATTATAGAAAAATATAAGACTTTGTGGGATCCATTATTAAGTGATATTGAGTAGGGGTCCTGAGGATGTGCACGTGCCTATCTTATCGGTGTAGTTAACACTTTTAAGAGTAAGTTTTCAAGTGTTTAATGTTAAGTGTTTTTTTCCCCCTACTCACTAGCAGCTTTCTTCCATTTGACCCTACCCATGTTTTTGTCCTGATACCAAGACCTTGAGAGAAGTCATCTTACCTTTACATTTCCTATAACCAAAGGATACATGTGTTCAATTCAAGAGCAGAATGTGCTAGCAGTTCCCTCAAAGATTGCTCAGTAAAGTGATTCTTGCTTGTGCATAGTGTTAATAGGCATAACCAATCAAAAGTTTCATATGACATTAAAGTAATTCCAACACACGTTTTGATAGTTTTTATTATTTTAATACATAATGAATTTCTGATTGGTATTGGCTCCCAATTATCCACAAGCAATGCAGGAGATTTTGAGTAGTTCAATTGAACGGTGTTATAATTTCAGACCATGATGCCCAACACTCATGAATGAGAGGGCCACCGACACCATGTTAATTAAGTAGCTAGCAAGATTGGTTTGCTTGTGTGGTGATTGAATGTAGTAATCCTAGAAGTAATTGATCCATGTATAAATTTTTTCTAAAAAGAAAAAAAAAATTAGGGAGGGGAATGGGGCAGGGCATGGTGGCCGGTTCAAAGCAAGGAAAGCCGTCAGATTTAAAGAACATTTACATTAAACTTATATTTACCTCACTCTAAAGAAATGAGTGGGGGTTTGAAACTGCAACCTAACAGATATGAGACTCTGTTATACTTCACTCAACCGACCCTTATTGTTTATATATGAAAACTTTGAGAAATATAAATGTCCCCTTTATATTTGCCATTATGCCATAGTTATTAAGGGCAATAACTCATTAACTAAAAAAAGGTTAGGTGATGACATATGTGCAGTAAATTGATAAATTCAATTATAATCAATGCACAATAAATTGCAAGGAAAAAATGTACTCCAAAAGAGGCAAACAACAAAATGGACCAAATCTGATAAAACCAGTGGTTGCTTACATATATGCATGAATCTCAAATTAATTGGGCCAGGCCCCATCTTACTCATGATAGACTAGTGATTTGTATTATTTTGAAGGATATCTTTTAATAAACAAATAACTAGTTGGCAGTCACATGGCATGTTTACATGCTCCCTTACTTGAATAGTTGTTCTGTTGGGGGAAACACCACCTTGGGATTTGCCTTATTTCCTTCTCTAATTCTCTGCATGATTCCTTAATAAGTTTTAGTTGAAATTATCACCAAACAAATTAGCTTATGGCCTTAAAAACAATCAAAAGCTATAAATGAAATCATAAAAGTGGATTTCCAATCCAAACTCATCCCTAACAGATATAGCTGGGTAGGTTGTCTTAACAGAGTAAGTATTTGTAATTTATAAAGTACTGTAGTTGAAACAAGGTAATATTATTGTATAGCATAATAACAATCGACAAACGCATTAATCAACTAACACAAAGTTGTTCGGATTTTCAGTCTGTATAAATGCAGCTACGTTAAATACTTTATTGGGAAAGCTTTACTGTATAAAGTGGTCCTACCTGATTTAAACATGATTGTCTCAATTAAAAATAAATGTGGTTTAAAACAAATAAAAAAAGTATAGCACAATAGTAATCGGAATCAATTACCATATGAACAAATTATAAGAAGATGGAGGAGACAAAAACAAAAGTAATTATGTGAAAACTGTCCTCTTATAGTTAAAACACTAATCAATAATGACTCAATGAATCCAGCACAAAATCATGAAGTGAGGTAGTGATCATAGTATATAGCAGCGATGTACCTTCTTAGAAAGTTAATAATTAGACATAAATCATGTAAAGACATGTTTAGAGCATAATATCCAGAAACTTAATTAATTAATATGATGTTGAAGATCCTCTAGGTGGGGCTGAGTTTTGTTCTCCTTTGACTGTTTCAGTTTCACATGTGCAACACAGTCCACATCCCTTCAAAGACATTCTGTTATTCATCACTTAATACACTTGATTTAAAACAAAATGGATGAAAACACAAATTAAACACTTGTTTATTATACAACTTAGAATAGAGAAAACAAGGGACAATGCAAACAAACGTTGAAGCAACAACATTAGAGAATCTCTTGACAGTTCTAGACTTGTAGTGCTATTCACATGGGCTTCAAAGGATTCTATATATGAAGGCATGTGAGAAGTTGGTTTTACTGGAGAAAGATCCTTTGATACCAATCAACCTCTGTTTATATTTATGTCCCATTGTACTAGCGCCGGTTGCCAGCACATGATTGTTATCATCATATTGCTTTCCCCATGTGAAACTTATACTAGGCAATGTGCTTCATTGAGAAACTGGTTGTCCAAAAGGGGAGAAGGATAAAGAAGAAGAAAATGATAATAGAAAATGTGTTTGTGCAATCCAAGTGTGTATGTGCTCAGTATATGTTCAGGTCAAGGACTTTGTAATTCACATGACAGTGGTCCAATTAAGTCTTCAAAAATTGAATAATATGATGATAATAATGTGGAAGTTTTATATGATTTTCTACGGAGACGTATTTATTTTAGAATTCGAAGCGTATGGAAGTAAATTTATTAGGAGAGATTTTCTCACTTAATGTGATCTCTAAATCTCAAAAGAATTAGTCTTAGTCGCCCTGTATGATACATTGTTGGAAAAATGCTTTACACTTTTGGGCCACCAATGTTGTGAGGCAATTACATATAATAAGTTAAGGTTGCTAAATGTGTTATGTGCATGGTTAACTATTTGGGAGGTTAGTCACACTAATGTAAGTAAGTCTCACTCCTGTAAGTGTTGCTGGGCATACTTGAATATCATTCCAAGATCCTTTGATAAAAAAAAAGTTAAGCTTACAAGGGTTGTCTGTCTTCATTTTTGCTTTTTTGTCAATATGGTTAGAAATAAAATCATTCATGTAGCGTCTACCTAACAACCTAACAACTTAAGTTTTTTGAATAATTAGTCCATTGACATGGTATCAAAATATTTATGATCAAGTGGTTCAGAGTTCGATCTTCGCCGCCCTCAAATCTCTTTTACGTGAGGTAACGTGTTAGAAATAAAACTATTCGTGCGATGTTTATCTGGGACAATTGGTTTCTTGATAAACAAAAGGGGTGTTTTGTGCGTTAGTAAACAAACTGTGATCCATTTTTGTTTGTAAAAAAACTAGTTGATAGATTAATGGTGCATAGATTAAAAGGCCGAAAGTGGCTAAGCCCAACGCATAAAACCTCTATCTATCTATATCAAGTTATCAACCCTCTTGACAAAAAAATTAAATCAAATCCTAGCTGTTTGTTCTCACTTCTCACCCTTGATGGATTGGACTAGTTTCCTAGAAAAGCCTCAAGCACCCCCATACTTTGCTATTCTCACCTCTTCTCTTCGGGGTGCATATTCATTGACTAGATTAAGGTGTGCTGTCTTATGCACCGTTTTTTGCTCGTCATGTCCCACAACACAAAGGACTAAAATTAAACCAAGCCCATTTTACAAGGATTAAATACCCATGTTTTTTAGGCTTTATACTCCATAACTCCACCGATGCCACTTTACCTAAGATTCCATCATAACTGTTCAAGTAAAAATATGAAGACATGTCACATTATAATTATATACTCCATCACTCTCCCAAAGAGTGAAAGAATAGTTATCATGCAAATCTCGTTCACACAACACTGCTTGTCCGTTTTCGTCGACCCTTTCGAGGACCACGCGTTACTTCAATGGACACGAAAAAATCCAACCACCCAATGAAATGTACCTAAACCAGTAAAATTCTCGAGCCCATTTAGATTTGAATTCACATTGAATTCAATGTAACTCTATATTAAAGTTAATGCGTTAAAATCTTCCTTTTCCGATCATTTTGATTTTTAAGACAAGTAAAATTAAATTCAACGAAAATTCAAACTCACACAAAATCTCCATGTCTAAGAAACAGGACACAATTTCCATCCCCACCAAAAGGCAACATTCATTATTCAAGGTACATAGGTGTCACATGCACATGAAGATCACATAAGGGTAATCATTAGGAACCGCTACACCATGAGAAATGCCCCTTTTGAAATTTACCAAGAGGTAAAGAACACCCAACTCATCATCATTTGGTGGGTCTCAGATGATATAGAGCAGATTAAAATGATGATGATGATGAGAATAATAATTGTAGTACTACAACAGCCAACAGGTGGTGAAGGTGAAGCTAGAGTTATAATTAATGGCTGGTAGACTCCCTGGTGTTGGTGTTCTACCAAGGAGGAGATCATCAGAGCATCATCACCAACAACACCACCGTAACTCCAGTAATTACCTCACCGATTCATTGGAGATTTCAGACACCACTGCTAATTTGGATGAAACTGCTATCAAGGCCAGGCAACGCCTCCACAACAAGCTTCGACACTTCTTTTCCTCTTTCAGGTCTTTATATATATTTTCCCACTTCCATTCAAATTAAACTATATATAATGGATTTATACACCCAAACAACCTTAATTGAAGAATTGTTCAAGGTTTTAATTTGTTTCATTTTCCACTAGTATTTTCTTATATATGCAAAAACAAGCTCATGCCTAATTAATTAAGAAATTTAATTAGTTTCCTTTTCCCCTTCTCCATGGTGAAGTATCATGGCAGATTGCATTTTTTTATCAGTTAAATTTCATTCAATAATTGAATCTGAGACATTTTCCACCCCACCCATATCCTGCAGAATGATTACATGAATTTACTAGTTAGATTCAGTATGGTTCCTCTGCACCTCTTATTATATGGGTTATTATATGGGTTATGAGGTCATTCTGCATACTTCACCAATGTTGCCGACAAGAATCTTACCACTAAAGCTGGCTAGTTATAATGAGTACACCGGTCTTCATCGATATTACTATAGGGCCGGACATTTAAAAAGGAATCAGTTCAGATCCCTGAAAAATTAATTTATTAAATTGGGTCTCTGACATATGTTTTTTAATCAAATTAAAGACAAATCTCAATTTAAGCTGATTAATGATTCTAATTATCCCAGTTAGCAGTCTCAGTCACAATTTTTTAATATTAAGCCAGTTTTTTAATTCCACATCAGCATTTCTGAATAATATTAAAAACTAAAAAATAAAAACTCAATTGTTCAGAAAATCCTCTTCCTCTTCGTTTTCCACTGACCTCCCTCCCTCCCTCTGCGACTCTATTGCCGCCGCCGTCCAATCCTTCCAGAGCCTTCCAAAACCTCTTCAATAGAACCTAGAAACCCCAAAGAGAACATCTTCATCATCAAAACCTAGATAAATACAAAATCAAAGACCAGAAATCCCTATTTCTCTCTATCTTCATCTTCAACCTTAATCACCACCACAACCCATCAGATCTAAAAGAAGAGTAAGATATTCAGAGACAACAACTGAGGCTTGGGGGTGTTGAATTCGCAACAGATCTGGAAGAAGAGAGACTGCGAAAGGGAAGGAGGGAAGAAGAAGACGATGGCGGAGGGAGAAAGAGGGACAACAACTCGTCAAACCCATATTGAAGCGGCGGCGGCGGCCGATCGTCGAATTACTTTAGGGGTTTTGTTGCAGACGATGAGAGGATTTTGGTGGTGGTGGCGGTTTCTCCATTGGAGGTGCGGCGTCGCCGGAAAACAGGAGAGAAGGTGGCGGCGGCGACGGTTCCAGAACTTGAAGAAGAAGGCCGCGGCGGCGGCGATGGTGGCCACAAGGAGGAATAGTGGTGGAGCGGCTTGGTGGCGAGGGTGGTTCGTGGTGGTGGTGGCCAATCAGTTGCCATGGAAGGAAGGAAAAGGAAGCACCGCGAGTGAGGAGGAGGAGGAAGAGGAGGAGGACGAGGAGAAATTATACACTCATACAAATATTACATGTGTCCACTATGTATATAAACTATACGCTTGATTTAAGTGGTACATATTTGATTTTCCTTAATCAAAATATTATATTTGAGTTTATGAATGAAAAAATTTGCTAACAAAACTAACTCCACTTCTCAGCTCAAATAGAATGTTCTCACAAGGATATTGGTCTTTCACAATAAAAAGACTAACAATTATAGGCTATCCCCATGCTATCCCTCACCAACAGAGGAGCAGTGCTATGGTGCTATTAATTAATGCTTGTTTGAGTATTGATTAGCTAATTAACGAATAACTAATTGTGTGAATTTGTTATTAATTACAGGTCAAGTGATAATCCTCCTAAAAAAGAAGCTAGTTTAGCGAAGAAGGATGCAGGGCTAGGTCGGAAGTTATTAGAAAGTTCATGGTTGTTGCGTAGTACCAAGTTTAAGAAAGAGAGAAAAGTTTGTGCTGTTTGCTTAGAAGATTTCCAGCAAAAGCAGCAGGTTATGAACCTTTCTTGTTCCCATAAGTACCATTCAGCATGTCTTCTCCCCTGGCTTGCAGCACATCCCCATTGTCCCTGTTGTAGAACCTCAGTAAAGCCCAAGCCCTGATATATTATATATATAGTCTTGTCAAAGCAACTCTCTCTTGTGCTTCAATGCATGTTCTGTTTGCAAATTCACTTCTTGTTGAGAATAGAGGTCTCAGAGGTTACTTTTTTCTTCTTCTAATGTTTAATTAGCACATTGGTATAATATTCTATAATCACAAGTGCCAGAAAGATATTCTATATTCCTTTACTTTATACAAGTGATTTTAATTAATTGACATATATTATGTTAAAACTAGGGGTAAAACTAGGGGATAGTTTGAAATTTAAAAAAGAATGTCTCAACTTTATAACATTACACTTATTTGAAAATATATTAATTTCTCTTTTATTTTAATTATTTCTTTCAATCCCTTCTAAAAGTATGTTAAGAAGTCTCACGTTTACTAGATATATTATCTTAATTTAAGGTGCAACAATTCTCCCTCCTAAATATGACAAAATCGTATGATTTTTTTACAATTTTGATATTGTCTTAATAGTCGTAGAGGTTACAAGTAGTTAATTAAGGCGGTACTTAATTAAGTGTCCTTGAAGTCCACTTGTTATGTTGCTCTCTAGGCTGAGCTTCCCCATTGTGTCCCGATTTGAGCTTCCAAACTCGAGAGGTACAAATCCTTCCAAGTTCTAAATGTTTAGCTAGTTTGATGGACTTGAAGTGAAGCCCTTCATTCAGTTAAGGTTTTGAGCTTCCAAATTTAGGAGGTACAAATTGTTTTTCAAAATAGTAAAACGATATCTTTCCATAGTTTGGTTTGATGATTCAGAGGGAAGGAAAGCAAAAATCCTGTGGGCCTACATGTCAAAACTTTCCTTGCTGAACCGAGCGGAAAGCAGAGGGACGCTACCATTTTAGCCACAAAGACCATAATACCCATCATCTTATTCACATTCATTGTATTTTAAAACAAGTTCCCATTCATTTTAACAAATCAAAACCATCCTGGCTTTATGAAAAAGAAAAACATTACTCAACCATCTTCTCTGAATTGTTCAAGTGGCCATAATTTTATTTCACATACTTTTAAATTGATTTCAGGTGAACTAATAATAATAATAATAATAATAATAATAATAATAATAATAACAATAGTAATAGTTTCAAAAAAAAAAACAATAGTAATAATAATATTTCTTTATATTACCTATTTATTTTGATTTTGTATTAAAAGAGAAAATATAAACAAGTTACTTTATGCAAATGATTTATAAAAAAAATTATATACAAGGGTAAAACAGTAATTATATATCATACTCCATTTCTTTTCTCTCACTTTTCCTTCCTTTTCTTTTCCTTTCTTTCTTCTCACTTTTCTCTCCAAACCAAACAAAGCCATAATTCATTTTATAACTATCATTTATTAATGATTCTTAAATTTTGTTTTCTTATAAATGTAAATTTTCTCAAAAAGATTTTTTTCCACTTATCATATTCTATCTACTAATATTTTTTCTTCTCTTTTTTTCTTCTAAACTAAACATATTGGAAATTAAATAAACTTGTGTCAACCATTTTTCTAGGGTGTTCAATTTGGCAATCGAAATCCCAAAATACAGTTAAAATCATGCTTTGCTACTATATTTGAATTTGATGCTGGAAAAGGATAATACAATCACCATAATCATCAAATGGTAGTAATTGGATGAAGATTGGACTATTCGAATTTAATTCCAATTTCTTGCAAGTAAATTTAGATTATTCAATCTTCATTTAATAGTTCTTATTTGTTGACTGCAATGACTGCACTCTATTTTAAGTGTAAGAAATCAAGGTACTTTGAAAGTGCTTCAAATATCAAGTCAAATCAAATATCAATAAGCTCTAGCACAACTAATAGATAGTGAGCTCCTTAAGCACCTCGTCCATGGTTCAATTATTGGCCGATGTATATGAAAAATGATTTGTTGGGAGATTTCACCAACTTAACATGATCTCAGATCCCTCGGAGAAATTAATCCCATAACTGACGGCGGTAGGATTACTAGGGAAAAATATATCAAATCAAATATATACTCACTCTTATTTTTTAAGGGAATTTATGCTTTACCCTAGATAATTTTTCAAGGTCAACGACAATTCATATTTCTTGTGAACTAGATGGACAAACCCTTTAAATTCATAGGGCCTTCTGAAAGGCCCACCTACCTTTAATGAGTGTAATACGTCTGAACTAACCCTACTAACTCACCCCTACACTGGGTTTAACAGGGCCCATAGCATGATATTGGGCCATTCAGTAGAAGAATACAAAACAATTATGGAGTAGATAAGTAACATCCAAAAGATGTCCCATCTCCATTGGAAATAGGTCGTGGCAGCCTGAGCCTGGTGGGTTGAAAATAATTATTAGAGATATTAATTAATTAATTAATGTGTGTGGTGGCCTATTGTATTGTATTGTATTGGGAAATTGAATCCTGACCTCCAAACAAACGCAAATTACCTGCTGTCAATGTCCCATCTCCGCCCCCTTCTGCGGCTGTAAACTTCTTCCACCATCCTTTTCATCTTCTTTCAGTCTTTTCTTACTTTCTGTCTCAGTAATACTATCTCACTATCTAATTTTGTATTGTTGTATATTATGTAATTAAGCAGTGCCAGTCAAATCAAGGTGATTTTATTTTGATTTTTCCTGCTTTAAACCGAAGTACTAAATGTTTCGTAGATATTATTTAGGTGTAAACGTTTAGAGAAAAAAAAAAGGAAAAAAAGATAAATAACGGATATAATATATGATATGATATAATAAGAAAAAAGAGATAGAGAAAAAAATTAAATTTTTTATAAATATCAACGCTCTTTATATATATAAATTATTTTATAAAACTATTCTAATTAACACATCTTTACACATGTTTTTGCAACAACATGTGTATTTTATTGATATATTCTTGTCATATTTTCTCTTATCTACATTTTTTTAATATCACATCACATATTTTATTTTTAATTTACAACTATTCTATCTCACTCATTGGGTGTGGGGTAAAAGAACTTGGGTGAATTATTATTATAAATCTTCATTCACACATTTCCACCTTTATCTAAAGAGATAAAAGAAATTAGAAATATATTAAGTGATTTGTTAAGAAATAAAGTGAGAAATAAAAAGTGAAAATTTGTATGAATGAAATCGTAATACAGCTTTTTTTTCATATATAAGAAAGAAAAAAAATATAGTTAAAAAGAAAAGTTGCTCTAAATACAAACACATGGAGGCGAACTCCGGTGAGACGAGTTCGTATGTGTTAAAAAAATGTAAAACAAATTGTGTCAAATGATAAGGGCTTATAATATAAAAGTTAATTTATAAGCTTATTGTAGTGAGTTCAAAATCGTGTTATAAATGTTCATTTACAAGTTAATTCGACAAATATGTTGAAGTTGGTTAAAAATAACTTATAAACATGTATTTGAGCGATGAAGATAAGTTATTTTCATAGATCAATACAAACACTTTTATATTTATAATGTAAGATTAACTTGAATGAATTTGGCCCTAATTTAACAAAACCCTACTCAAAATTGTCTCTCAACAAAAGAATGAAACAATGATGTTATGAAAATGAATTGCTGTAAATGACATCTGTCTATCCAGTGGTTCGAAATTCCAATCCCCATAACTCTGTTTAATTTTCTTCCAAGTACCAGTCACTCTCTGGGAAGTGTGAAAAATGAATTAGTGTCCTTTTCCAACACACTGATTTCAGTCATTCAGTCTCCCAATCAATCCATCAAGAAACTGGTAGAAAAGTTTCTCAGAAAAAAAACTTTCCATCACCATGTATATATAGCTACTAAAGCTACTGTGGAAATTGACCCCAAAAAAAAGGTGCTAAAGCTAACCTAAGCTATAGCATTAAGTACTATCAAAGCTCATTCTGTACAATCCAATCCCATAAATGAAGAAAATAAAAATGATCTTTGTAAGCTAAAGTGTCACTGTCAACGCCATCCACCGCCAACAACCAGTGTACGGCGCTTCCCCTTCCGGCGGCAAATACGTCCCAACATTAATGTATGCACACAACAACATTCCGTTTTAGTATTTCTTTTTTCTTTTTCATCTCTCTGAGAAAAAAAAATTCTTGCATTTTAGTCCTTAAAAAATTACTTATTTTTAGTTTTTGTTAGTTGTTTTCCATCTAATTCAGAACCGGAAACACTCTCACACACGCTTAGATGTGCTTTACAAATGGTGAAATCGGATTTACTTATCTTAGATTTTTCTCAAATTCTAAAAACTCATATTTAAATGCTTGAAAAAGCAACTAGCAGAAACTAAAAACAACACATGTAATTTTCAAAGGATTAAAAATAAGAAATGATTTTTCTAGGAATGAAAAACAAAAATAACATATTTTACTAAAACTAAAAATGTGTTTAAGCTTATTTTTTTTCTAAGATATTTCAAATAAAATTAATTGTCTCAGTACTCAAAGATAGCATTAAATTAATAAATTTATTTCAACAAATCTTTCTAAATATTGGATATTAAACCCTTAATTAAATATTTAAAAAGTTCAACTATAAGTTATAGTGTTATCTTGTTGGTATATACTCATGAATATTGAAATGAGAAGAGACCGACACAAACGGATATTTGAGTTGGATAAAACGATAAACCAAACATGCGTTAATAAATGAGAAGAAAAATACATACACGTGTAGTAGAGGCCCACCGCCATTATAGATGAAAGAATGAATTCATTACTCATTAGATAAGTTATTGAAGACTAATCCTAGGTTAGCTTAATTCGTACGTGCCTCAATTATTATACTCCTACATCACCTAAAATTAATGACTTTAGTAGTGCTTCTATCCGATCATTTGTTATCCACTATTCACCGTTCGTTTTTATAAGAGTTAAACTAAATTTGCATACCATTTAAGAAAGTTAGGTATTATAGTTTTTTATATTAAATTTATTCTTGAATGTCGTTGAATTTTCAAAATTGTCCTTAACATATTGTTTTTTAATATATTTCTATCAATGCAATTTCATATTTTCAGAACTGAATAGGGTAAAAATGTGAAAAAATAATTAATATGGCACAAAATCTTATGTGGTTCTTATAAAAAAGAACCGTCAACACCATTTATTTAACTCTTATAAAAAGGAATGGATGGAGTAGTTCGTGTAGCACTAAACAATAAAAACATCAATGTACATTAAAAATATTGCTATCTTTTCATATACATTATATCACATTTATAATTTTTCTCTTTTCTCTTTACATATACACGAAGAAATGTGGTACACAAATCTTAATTGTTTATCATCAATTGATTGCACACGTGGATCCCCTACTCATCAACTAATTCGGCCACATTAATTTATATTTATAAACAGAATCATATCTAAAAGGTTTGCTTCATATCTAACTAGTTTTGGTAAAGAAAATTCGCTTTATAAGAATTAATCACTTGAATTTGAATGCTTTCACGTGAAATTTTTCTTAATTTTTCTTATGTTGGAATTTTTGTGTTTATTTGTCTCTATTAACATAATTTCATCTATTTAACACCCATTTAATAGATAGGAAAAGGATGTAGACACAAACTATAACATGAGAAACTATGAAGTTAAAAAAAATTATATACGAGGATTCAAATCCATTGATAACTATATGTGATTTATCTTTTTTTTAAAGACTATGTGATTTATCACTTATGCACCACAATAAATATGAGCATAGCAACTAAGGTACAAAATGCATTATTATCCTATCTAAAACAGGGATCTCTTCCTTAAATAGGTTATAGGGCTGACAGTACTTCTACTTGTTACTACCTAATGCTCAAACACAATACAAAAATTTAATACTCACCATCTTAGATCTGATTATACTACTTAACATTTGTTGCTTCTATTAATTTTTTACTTCCAGATGAGTATTGAAATCCGGTTGCACCCCATCTTAACGGATATCTAAAAATAATCTAAAATATCAACATTCCTAATTAATTTGGAATATATGTGTATTAGGGATCTCAATAATATTTTAGGTGCATCAATGATATTGTTTGTTCAAATTAAGAAAAAATGGTGTATTTTATAATCCACTTATTTTTAAAACTAACTATCCACTAAGATGATATTAAATAAACTACGAGAATAAGGAGATATTAACATATAAGAAATAGGTACTTTTGGTCTTTATTATAGCTTAAGTGTGATTTTGATTCCTTATAATCTTTTTAGCAGATTTTTTTATGCAATTGCATGTATAAATATTGCAGGAGTCAGGAACCGCTGCGATAGGGATGAAAAATCATGTCCCGACGGTTCAAACAAACGCATAAAAGAGACGAAATGAAAATACAAACTGCGGCGGTTAAAAACAATCGCTATATATCGATTTTGCTTGGTGGGCCGGGAATGCCCGACTTATCAATTTATCTGGTAAACTTTTGGGGGCCCATATAGCCCATGCTGGATTAATAGTATTCTGGGCCGGAGCAATGAACCTATTTGAGCAGCAACTCCAACACATAGAACCGCCGCAAAATTCTCCCAAAAACCGCATAATAAACTGAATTTCTTGTAGTGAAATGAGGTTTTTCCAAAGAGTTAAAATGAAAAACATATCTTTCTGTTGCAAAACATATGCATAACTAGCCATTTAAGGTTATGCACAAGAATGAAGAAATTATCATTTGATAAATATTTTGCCAATAAATGAGAGTTGTAACAATTTAAAGTTGAGTTATATTTAAAAGAGAAAGATAATTATTGGTTGAGAAAATAGTGAGAGTTGTAACAATTTAAAATTAAAGGTATAAGTGAGATATAATATTAAATAATGGTATAAAATGATAAAAGTGAGAAAAAATATTTTAAATTTGTAAAATAATATATATTTTGAAATATAGTATATATATAAAAGCTAAAACAAAGTATATTTTAAAATTGAGGGAGTAGGGTAATATCTCATTATTGATAATAATTGTTGGAGGGCAATCCATCTACTGTATCTCTCGCTTTGTCATTAGATGCAGCCTTGTCTCATCTCATTATGGCCCCTATTCAGCTCTTGTCCTTCATCTTTCGCATAATCAAAGAGAAGAATCTGGTATGATGAGTTGTGATGAAGGAGATACACTAATGAAGGTTATCTGCTACGGTTTTGACTTATGAGCAGAGAGCATTAACTGATTGAACAAATAATAACTTGAGGGCTCAAAAACAGAATTTTGAAATTTGGAAGGGCTGTGATGTGGAATTGTCAAAAAGATACACTATACATTACGAGTGCATTCACCATTAAGGGAAGAAAACGAGGTCCTTGTCTCATGGGACCAACCTAGCCAGCACCCACCATTCAATGAGTTTCATCTCATCGCTAGCTATGATGAAGCTCCTCTGACTCAGTTACTGCTGTGTGTAACTGCTTGTAGTAGCTGTTTATAATTTACTAGCACTGCACATTTTGGTGCAAATTTTTGGTTTGTATTTATTCCTATTCTGTTTGGTCCTGGACTCAATCATGGTACTTTTGTGCTGATATATGTTCAAAGAATAGCAAAAGGACCTTTTTCTTTGTGTGTCAGTCCGTGTATGCATGCAAAATTCCTGCGTCGAAGCCAAACTGAACAACATAGCATCCCCTAATTAATTACTTACAGTGTGTTTAGATTTACGTTTAGAGATGTTAAATATGAATTTAGCAATCCAAAAATAATTATTTCTTCTGCAAATGTGAATCCAGCCCCTATTTTTCAAATATGTCTTCTTCTTCTCATTAGTTGTAAAAACCAAATCTTACTCAGGCTGTAACTCTAGTTCATTTTAGAATTGATGAGAACTATAGTGATGTAGGATTGAACCTAAGTAATTTTGATACATGTGCTGTAACTCTCTCCTATTGAATTGTCTATCTCGTACACAATTCAGAACACTTAAAATCTACATCATTTTTTGATACCAAACACCTCGGGCCATTGTCACTACATTTATAGAAACAAATCTATAATTTTTGGAAACCAAACATCCTGGACCATTATCACTACATTTACACAAACTCAACCTCCGATTACTGCAAGTCCTCTACATTTTTCGAATCCTAACATTATGGTCTATTGCTCATTCTTGTACATGTTTACCTGTGAAAATAACACATGTGTATAAATCTATACAAAGAGAAATATAAGACTTGGATAAAACTATATTTTAGGTTATTTAAATCTAGTGGCTTAAGCAATGAAACTATGCGTTAATTTATAGTGATTTTGAAAAAGGGTTGTAGCGGTAAATTTGAAAGGAAAACTAAATTATCTAGTGATAAACTAGGGTATCTATGTTTCCATGAGCAAATATTAGAGCGTAAGAGTTGAAAATTCAAATACTTTGAGGAGGTTGAAGTTGAAGTTGAATAAAACTTCAAATAAACACAACTAAGAGAAGAACTTGATTAAGCAATAGAAGATATCTTGTTTACATGAACAAGTTGTATGTCGAACGTAAATGGTACACGTAGCGCTTACGATTTTAGAGTGTTTAGTATAAAAAATATTCAATCATTTTCTAGAGTTGCGTACTCTTATTTAAAACGTCATTAATTGGTAATCATATGAATAAAAATAAAACGCTTAATTTAAGCCACGCAGTTGCCTTAATTCTGAAACTCCAAACTAAACATAAAGCTTTGAACTTGTCACTATCATCTCGATTTGACACAACATGATTCAACCTTTGTAACTGCTATAAATGCATACTTATAGTCTTCATTATGTGTAACCGCTTCAAAATCGTGAGAAAGTGTCTCTGAACCGTAAGAATGTGTCCTTGCCCCTGACTTCTTCTAACTAAACATGTCTCCAACACAGTGCACATTCAAAGGGGCTCCCAATCAAAAGTTCTTTTTTAATTAGTTTCATCCTCTCTGCCTCTATAATTATACTATAGGAATTTTCATTAAGGCAGAGTGAGATTATGAGAAAGTGATCTAGAGTATATGTTAGTGATCTAATCATGAGATTCAACGTGAATTACAACATGTTGCCATAGAAAAAGTGGATTTATTAGAGCTGGCACATTTATGTATGTGGTGGTGTAAGTCCCAAAAATGTTGGTACTAAAAGGTACATAGTACAGTGCAAACATTCTCGAGTTATTTCACCATTAGACTAACAGAAGGTGCAAATTAGCAAGGGTAACATTGGAAGTTCATAAATTTTCAATACAAAGAAAAAAGGTGATTGCAGCAGAGTGTGCAGTGCTAGCTGCTGCGATTGAAAACTTTATGATGTGTAATGTAAGGAAAAGAAGATGAAGATGAAGATGATGACGTAGCTAGGCACGCCACCACGCGCAGTCACCCCTCCCTATAAGCTAACTTAACTGAAAATTTGTGATTTTGATTACAACGAAGATCTCAAATCTGGAGGAAGACACATTCAGACACAAAACTAACACCGTCACTGCCGCAAAATTTAATTTTATTATGTTATTTAATAACTATCACTTTAAGATTTAAGATTTTGCATATATATTAAGGAATTGTGTTAATGTTTTTATTTCTATCAAAATTACTACCCAACTTTCTAACATACTTTTTATATTTTTTTGTTAATTTTGACTCTTTAATTTTCTATCACTATTTATTTAATGATAGAATTGGTAAAATATAATTAATGTTCTATTGAACTTTGTAAAGTGACAGATAATTAGGAAAAAAATGATAAAAAAGTGTCAGTTATATAGGAATGGAGAGAGTAATTCGTAGGCTAGGCATGTTCACCAATTAATACTCCCTCAATTCCTTTTTATAAGAACTAAATGAGGGGTGTTGGTCGTTTCTTTTATAAGAACCGCATAAGGTTTTGTGTCATATTAATTATTTTTTCACATTTTTACCCCTATTCAATTCTGGAAATATAGAATTGCATTAATGATGAAAAGAGATTAAAAAGATATATGTTAAGGATAATTTTGGAAATTCAACAACATTTGAGAACAAACTTAATGCTAAAAACTATACTGCTAACTTTCTTAAGGAGTGTGTAGAGTTGGTTTAACTCTTATAAAAAAAATAAAAAACTATAATTCAAATAAAAAATTAAAATTTGATTCTGATAATGAAGAACTAGGGAACCAAGCCTGTAGATCAGCTAACTCAGAGCTACGGTTAACTTAAGTAAATGTCTTTTGATGTAAATGGCTTTTAAATAACATAACGGTGAAATAACCAATGTTTATAAAACTAAACTTGTAAAGGCACCCAAAGATTTAAAGATTCATCCGGGAAGGTGGTTGAATTAGTAGTAATTATTTTTTAAAATATGTACAATATTAAGAAATTTAACTAATTAAATTACAAATTATTATAGACTGCTCAGCTTATATAAATTACATGATAAAAATAAATAATAAATGATTAAAAATGTTTTTTGGGATTAAAAAATGAAAAAACAAGAGACAAATAACTACGGGTCGGTCCAATCCGATTTTTAGCACTGGTTTTTACAGGTTTTAGGTCGGTTCAATCCGATTCTAAAATTTTATCAATAATTATTCAATCAAAATTCATTATTTAACTAGATTATAAATAAATTCAAATAAGAAAATATCAAAAAGGATTTGGCCGCATATACCAAAATAAAATTTAAATTTCTTATAACATCTCTTCATGGAGGTGACGCCTATACACCTTATAATTCCTTCCGTTTTGTGATTTCCTCCTTTTGTTTTTACTTAAACGAGAAATGAGGGCAAATAATAAAAGAAAAAATTCATATAAATATAATGATACAAAACATACTTTAGTTTTTTTTTTTTTTGTTGTACCGAGAGTGACCATTCTACAAGTATTGTTTTTACACGTAAGCTTGGTTGTTGTTCAGCTCTACATGCGGAACTTTGAGGCATTCAAACGGGGCTTCAGATTTTAAAGCAACGAGGATACTGGAAAGTAGGGGTGTTCATAACCGATCCAAACCAATCAAAACCGAAAAACCGATCTAAAAAAACCGAAATCCAATTAAACCGAAAACCGAATGGATCCAAAATCGAGAAAACCGAATATTTTTGTCGGATTGGATCGGATTTCGGATTTGTTTTTCAAAACCGAACCAATCCAATCCAAACCGAATGTTTACAAATATATATAATTTTATTTGTAAATTTATCATGTAATTCATACTTACATTTTTCCGTCCTTCTAAATTTATATAATTATTATATGACACGTAATTATTTATGAAGATATATTTGGGTAAATAGAGTTTCAAGTAATAATTTGAAAAATATGCATCAAAGTAAACATATATTTAAAAAAATGTCATCTAGGCAGGATTAACTCTTCTTCTTCTTCTTCTTCTTATTTTAGAGGTACTGAGCCAAGAATGACGAATGTGAAAATTTGATTGAGACTTTTGGTTCGTCTTTATTTTTTATTTCAAACTCTCATCGTTTAGGCTTGTAATGTGACGTTATATGATTCAAATTAATTTTTATTTCTTCATTGATTTTGATATTTACAATGTCTTTAAAAAACCGAAATCCAATCCAATCCAAACCGATAAAAATTGGATCGGATTGGTTCGGATCTAAAAAAAGAAAAAAACCGATTGGATGATGAAGTGACAAAACCGAAGTGATTGGATCGGATGACTTTTCCCCTCAAAACCGAACCAATCCAGACCGCGAACACCCCTACTGGAAAGTGATTGTTGATTCCAACTCTACTTGTAGTATACAGTTTTTTGCTTATGGAGCCCCACGAATTGGTTATTCCTGAACGAGTTATGAAGGGTATAACGCACATACCCTATCTCCACATTGGGTTAAGAACGGGATTAAAATGATCAAAAACTACTAATTCATATAGGGCCATTGAACCAGCCAGAGATGTATGCATTATATGAACAACAAGCAAACGATCAAGATTATTTAAATATTTAATCCAGCCGTATGAACACGATACCAACACAAACCCATGAGAATTCCTCTTCTATCAACAAAAAAACAGACACTAAGGGACTTTATTGCACAGAAAAAAACTATACTATGGACCTTCACCTTTCATTAGATTTTCTCAGATTAATTATTAATTAATTAAATTCTAAAAATAAATATTATAATAACTATAATTTTATAAATTAAGCTAATAACTTTATTAAATATATTTTAGATTAAACTTTAATTCTTTTATATTAAGGGTAAAAATATATTTCATATACAGTAATAATCTTCCCTCTTTCTATTTTCTACAATCAAACCAGATTAGAAAGTATCCACGTCATTATTTATCTTGTTTCTCTCTTTTCTTTATATCATAACAAACAAGTAAATGTTTTAAAAACGTATCACATAAAAAGTGATTTAAAATATGTGCTTTAAAATATATTTTCTGACGTAGTATCTCTACTCATCTTCTCTCTTTCTTTCTTCTAAACCAAACAATCCATTAATATTTTCAAGAGGCGATATTGCAAGAATTCATTTCAACTTTATTATATTCTAGGACGAATTCCCTTCTCAATTTTTGTGTGGCAAATCAATCTAGAGAAATTTGATGGACGGTGGTTCCGTGACCATATATATGTTTGTCCCAATCATTGATTTTCAATTTCTTTCTCTTTAGGAATGTTTACTCACAAAACTTTCATGGTCCCATTTCATTAAATTCTCCTGATGGATACAGATCACTCACCACTCCAAGTTTCAACTATGCACTGGGTCCAGCAGTTAACATTATTATTTATCTCGGATTATTTTGAATCCACATTTTATTATTATTATTATTATGCAGCATGTGTGTGTGTGTATGTGACTTGTATATATCTACACTTGTACAGCATATGAGCTCAACCTCAAATAGCTTGCAGAAATGAATATCAAGCAGTCACATTGCATTCTTTCCAGCAACCTTGATAGTAACAAATCCTTTGTAAGTTTGATCATCATTATCAATATTTTGCTAATAAATTTTATTGGTTTTGTCATGATCGGATTGAGAGCTTAGCTTCATGGAGTAGTCTCGTGCTTAATTATTGAAAGGTTATCCTTGACAAGACATATGTATATGAAGACTTTAAACAAAATATACGCGATCCAATAATAAGTCCCATGGTTATTTATTTGCCTATATCGTGATAATTTAAGTTATGTACATTTATGAAGTTTTTAAAAATGATACTCCCTCCGTTCCTTTTTGTAAGAGATAAACTAACTTTGCGCACCCATTAAGAAAGTTAGGTAGTATAGTTTTTTGTATTAAATTTGTTCTCAAATGTTGTTGAATTTCCAAAATTGTCCTTAACATATTTCTTTTTAATCTCTTTCCATCATTAATGCAATTTTATATTTCCAGTTGAATAGGGGTAAAATATGAAAAAATAATTAATGTGACACAAAGTGTTATGTGGTTCTTATAAAAATGAACAACTAACCTCCCTCATCTAACTCTTATAAAAAGGAACGGAGGGAGTATCACTTTTTATATGTCTTGACCTACTTTTATAATCTAACCGAACATAGTCATTAGTCAGATAAGTTAATTGATATTTCTAGGGAATTAAATTTGGTAATTTAAATACTTGTGGTGGTTTGAACAATAATTTGGCCCGTATTTAGTAGGCACCTATCATACATGATTACGATTTTTGTCCACTAAATAAGTGTAGGTCTTGCTTAGAGCATCTCCAACACGAATTATTAATTAGTTCTTGCACCTAAAGACAATTGCTTATCTTAAAATGTCCATTGGAGGAAAATTAAACGACGTGACTTTGTTTAACAACGTTGCTTGTGTTGCTAACTTAGGTTTGTTTTTTTTCTTATTTTCTTTTTCATTCATCAATTAGTTGGAAATAAAAATATAAATATGGAGTATATGGTAAAACTCAACCAAAAATTAAATAAGATAAAGCGATATCTACATCAACGACTTATATCATAATATCACATTTTGAGCCTGTTGAAATAGTTTTAAGCTAGCATCCAAACATAGCCTTAACTTATTCCGTTTGTACTGTGAACAAGAGCCATCCATGTATCTATCACCATCCGTCTGCTCCCTCCCTAATAGCCATACCGCAATTCACAATAGGAATTTCTTCTCATTTTTTTCCAGATGATGGAGGTGCAAAGTTTCAATAAAACCGTGGTGAAATGAAACTCTTCCTTTTTAGAGATTTTATCATTGCACATTAACTTAGATTAAATATGTCATTAATTCATGTTCAACACACTAGCTCCATCGCCCATCATTCAATACAACTTTCCAAGAAAAATCTAAGTTAATTAGCAGTCACCGCCTTTTTTTATATAATTTAAATTATTAAAGTTCATTACAACCAACGTAACACCACTGATAGATAACTGAGTTCTTTTAACATCTAGTTAAAGTTTAAATTTTTGGCGGTGCGTATAAAAAAATATTTGTTTAGATATATATGTCTGCCTACTTAACGTGATCTCAGAGCTTTGAATAATTAGTCCCATAGTTGTCGGTTGTAAGGTTCTTTCAAAAACTGAAAAAGTTATTTACTCTATGTAGTTCGTTCATTAATATTATTATAATAAACCAACTAGTTCATACTCCTTAAAAAAGTTAATGAATATAGCTAATTACATCAAATTTATTCGTAAATAAAGTTAAATTTTCAAGATTGTCCTTAACCACATAAAAAGACAGTATTGAAAAGTGGAAAGAATAACCATTATCATGTTACACATTTCCATATTTAGAATTAAATAAGGGTAAAATTGTAAAAAAATTATTAATATAGTTTTTATAAAAAGTACAGAGTGCACCCATCATTTAATTTTTAATTTTTATATTAAGAAACACAAAAATATCACATAATGACAATATCTCAACTCTATTTTTAATTTAAGAAACAAATTTGGCTTAGTCACATTATTCTTCCCGAATAATCCTATTTATTACTCCTCAATCCTATAAGTCACTTTTACCTAATATATTAGAATTAAAAAATTATTTATTAGCAATAAAATTGAAAAATATTTTATTAATTTTTTTAGATTACCTATGAATTTATCTTTCAAAGTTAAAAACTTTTCAAATCACATTTCTATTAAATATGAGGGTATTTTTTTTAAAAAAATTAAATGTTTCATTAATATTATAACATATTTAAAAGGAAAAAACTTATAAAATTTAACTTGTAAATAGAAGCGCAGGGAATAGTAAATATTTTTCACGGAATGCAAGAATAGTTACAAAACTTGTATTGCTCTCTCAATCCTATTTAATTATTATAGGAATCTTATTGGACCATTTCAATTTTTGTAAAACTTTTTACTTGATGATGTCTTACTTGATAACATTATATTTCAAACTTTCAGTGGTGTTGGAAATGTTGATTTTTCAGTTGGCTTCTCAGCTCGATTAGTTTATGTGTCGCTGTAACAAAAAATTTAGTAGTATGGACATATTGTGCCACCCAAGGTTTCTACTTTTGCTTTTCATGTTTATTTTTAGAAGTGGTATACAAGGAATAATTTGAGTGGTTATCTTAAAACCTAATGTAATTTTTTTTAAGGTGAACCAATGTTATTTTTCGCCCAATCTGTAATGGTGGTCGTGAAACCTGGTCTCATTTGGTTTTCACTTGTCCAACTTCTCACTATGTTTGACATCATTTCCTTAGTTGGCTCAGTGTCTTTACAACACTCCATGGGGATTGTTGGACTTGTTTTTCACAATTTATATGGCTCTTTTCTGACAAGTTATCCACAAAGGTTCTTATAACTATTTAGTTCACGTTTTTTTGAGTATTTGTTGGGTGCATAATTTCATTATTTTTAGAAATAGTAATTTGAGAGAGTGAATGTCGTAGCTTGATACTGACTTATGTGCAGATTTAGTGGTTTATATTTCCTGTTGTCGGTCGATCTAAACATCTTGTTTTTCATGTAGCAAGTAACGTGTTAGTCTTATATATGAATTATGGTAAGGAACCTTTATTACCTTTTTTTATTGTAATTTTTTAGCTTGTAAATAAGATAAACATAAAGTCAAAAAATGAGTAATTTTATAAAATAACATTCAACATACATTCATTTAATAATGAAAAAAAGATCTATTTTCATATTTTTGTAAACATACTTTTTAAAGTTTGAAAACACACAATTAATTAATAGAAAAGTATACAACTAGAATAACTCAAGATAGCACACTTGTTTTTAATTGAAAGAGGAAAAAAGTCCCAGCTTGGAATAATTAAGATGACTATGACTATTAGAGAATTATTGAGTAGCAGGGTTTAAGTTGATTGTCATTACTATGATGATTAGTTTACCATCAAATCATCTCATTCTAAATTCTGATCCATTTTGTTTTTGTGGTTGGTTTCATCACATTTTGTTGGTTTCTCTGTTTATGCAAAAAAATTGACCTTTTTTCAAGACTGAGACTGACACACACTACGAATACGATCAACTGCTTTGTCTCTCTCGTATTCATTCTCGCCTCTGCTTTTCCTCTCTCTGTCTCTCTATAAAGCGCGAACCGCACACTTTCACTGCTCCCCATTTCTCACTCTTTCAACTCTTCACCTTTCTCTGCCTCTCCCTCTCTCTCTCAAACCGCAATGGACAAGGCCCAAACTGAACCATGGCGACCCGACCCGCTTCACATGTTCCGGCCACCGGAGACGCCGCGCGAGCCCATGGAGTTCCTCTCTCGTTCCTGGAGCGTCTCTGCCATGGAGGTCTCCAAGGCTCTGTCTCCAGCTCCTTCCAAAGCAACCCCCAATGCCGGCGGCGTTTCGATTCAGGAGGATGTAGCCGGTGAAGCGGAAGAAGCCGCCACCGTTTCCGGGAACCCTTTTTCTTTCGCTTCCTCAGAAACCTCTCAGATGGTCATGGAACGCATCCTGTCACAATCTGTAAGTACATCCACAACAGAGCATGCCCAGAAAAAAAAAGAACTCACTTTTGTTGCTTTCCGTCTCAGATTGAATCGAGTTTCTGCAAATAGAAACACCTGAAATGGACTCTATGTTGTGTATTTTTTTTTTCTCATATGGTTCTCAGCTTCCTTTGTCTTTTTCTGTTTGTCACCGTGCTTTTTCTGTTAGCCGCTTACTCTGTTTTACAAAAAACAGAGGATTTCACTGCTTTTGCAAAAATGGTTTCTTTCTTGTGTTGCAATTCTTCATCACCTTCATTTCATCGTTTGTTTTTGCTTGCTCAGCAGGAGATATCTCCAAGAACCTCAGGGAGGCTCTCTCACAGTAGTGGTCCTCTCAATGGAACTCAGAGTTGTGGCTCCTTAACCGATAGTCCCCCTGTTTCACCCTCTGAAATCGACGATGTCAAGGTATGTTATCATTCATGTCTTTCCTTTTTCAACTTTTCAGCTCCAAAGCACAATGACTGCGTACATAAAACCAAGCGTTTCCATGTTCTTCTTCTTCTTCACCTTTCTCAATAACCAAACCCCCTTTTAATTTTACCACAGCCACACACAATAATAATAACAATACCCTGTTTCTCTCTGCAGTTTGATGCTTTCTATGCAAACTATATTTCATAAACAATCAATATTATTCCTAATAATCAACTCCATAAACTAAATCTTAACTTTAAACCTTTGATGTGATGATTAAGATTAACAGAAAGCGTGTGAACTTAAGCCTGTAAATATATTTTGATATTGGATTTAGACCCTCTATTTCTAGACCCTCGTGGTTTGTTTTGTTTCCATATGTTACGTGGTCCCTTCACCCTCGTCAAATTGATTAGAGTACCCGCGTACCTAAAATATGTCCTTGCAAAAGGTCCCAATTTAGCAGGGCACAACAACAAAATTCAGCCTTTTCATCCATGGCTGAATGAAATGCCCATGGTGGGCTTAGCCTAGGTGTGGCAATGCCGTGTTGTTCTGGTTGTTATCGAAGTAGTTGCATCGTACAACAAAAGTTAAAACAATTTTTCTGGCACAAAAGGAAATAAGGTGGAAGAATCACATAACAAACAAAAATTGCACACGGTTTAACGTGATTCTTTGTCCTGTGATGTTTGTTTTTTAAACCCAATATGCTTCCTGTGCAATCCCCTCTGCAGTTTTGCCGTGTCAACAACAGCAGCAGCGGTAATTTCAGGGCTGCCGCTACTGCCGTGGCGGTGCCTGGCGGTAGCAAGACGGTAGGGAGGTGGCTCAAGGATCGGAAGGAGAAGAAGAAAGAGGAGACCAGGGCCCACAATGCTCAGCTCCATGCGGCTGTGTCGGTTGCTGGCCTTGCCGCCGCAGTTGCGGCCATTGCCGCCGCTACGGCCGCCTCATCAGCGTCTACCAAGGACGAGCAGATGGCGAAGACCGACATGGCGGTGGCATCTGCGGCGACCCTTGTGGCGGCGCAGTGCGTGGAGGCAGCGGAGGCCATGGGGGCAGAGCGTGAACACCTTGCCTCTGTGGTTAGCTCCGCCGTTAATGTTAGATCGGCAGGTGATATCATGACTCTAACCGCAGCAGCAGCGACAGGTACATGTGATATTCATGCATTTGAGCAATTTTAAGGAACATTCTAATTGTTTGTGGAAAACTTTGTATCTTGACGTATTGGCCTTGTATGGGTGTTTTTTGTGGTGTGAAATTGAATTGCAGCTTTGCGTGGGGCTGCAACATTGAAAGCGAGGACCTTGAAAGAAGTTTGGAATATCGCAGCTGTTATTCCTGTGGAGAAGAATTTAGGTGGTGTTGGTGGGAATAGTGGTAGCACTGGAAGTTCTAATAGTAGTTTCAGTGGTGAGCTTGCCCCAGAGGACAATTTCTTGGGTATTTGTAGTAGAGAATTGTTAGCCAGAGGTGGTGAGCTTCTCAAGCGCACACGCAAAGGTATAGTTTCTGCAATTTACCTTTCCATATGTCCTAATACCTTTGTGACTTTGAGTTTAGGAATTTTCTACAATTGAATTGCTAGAAATGATTTTGGGGAGAAAGTTATGCGAGTAGCTTCTGAATTTTGTAATAATTGTGAGGAAAGAGAAGCCGATTCAATCATGCTATGGATGTGTTTCTGTGGAGGAAAAGGAATTTCTATCTTTTCCCTAGTCCTCTATTGTTAAGGGGTGTGGTTATTTGAATGTGAGTTAATCTGAGAATTTTGTGCAGGTGATCTTCATTGGAAAGTTGTATCTGTGTATATAAACAGCATGAATCAGGTGTGTTGTCTCTTTCCCCCTCTATTCCAATATGTTGTACTTTTGATAGTAGAAGATAATCAGTCACTTAATTATTTGGGCATCAATTAGAGGATAATGACGGGTTTAAATCTTATAATTAAAAGGTTATGAGGTGGGGCTTTTAGTATGATGAAGTGAAGGTATCAACTTACTTTAGTATCTTAGAAAACTGCAATCTTTACCCTTTGGAAGTTCTTTTTGTGAAGGTTACTGTGAAAATGAAGAGCAAGCACGTTGCTGGGACCATCACCAAAAAGAAAAAGAGTGAGTTTTTATAACTTTTGTCTTGCTCTTAACTAATTATTTGACAACAGATTTGGAGGTGGGTCTTGTTTCATTTAGGGATTTGTGAAAGTCACAGGCACTAAAGCTAGACAAAAAAGAAATCAAAAGGGTTGTTCTCCTTTAATCCCATACTTTCTTTTTGAATTTACAGATGTGGTGCTTGAAGTGATCAAAGACATGCCTTCCTGGTCCGGCCGCCACTTGCTGGAAGGCGGTGAGAATCGCCGCTACTTTGGGTTGAAAACACTGATGCGTGGTGTTATTGAGTTCGAGTGCATAAATCAGAGGGAGTATGATGTTTGGACTCAGGGTGTGTCTCGGCTTCTTTCCATTGCTGCAGAGAAGAACAGCAGAAACAGAATATGAGCATCTGTTTGATTATGAATCAGAAAGAAATTTTAGCAATTGGGTAGGATCAATGGGTGCTCTCTGCACTGTGCATCATTTTGATAGATGGTGGGGTTTTGGTCATTGTAAAAAGTGTAACACTAAAGGCAAAGTTATGTCAGATGGAGTAACTTTAATCTTGGGGAAAAATGTATATGGGAATTTGAATGATGTAATTTTTTGAATTGAACCAAAGTGAGGCCAATTTGAAGCATGGTCCTTTTGTTCTTTTCACTGTTCTGGAAAGGAAATGAGTATCTAGGACTTGGGGGGCCAGTCAAAAAAGAATTGGAAAGAATCATGTTGGAGGGAATGTACAACGTTGAAGACAAACAAAAACACACCCTCTTATAATTCTAGTTGCACTGTGTGTACATTTGGGTTTGGAGCTTGTAAAAGTGGTCAAAAGTGTAGATTTTCATGTGATTATTAGAATAAATAATTAGGAGGTTAGGCGCTCGGATTGGATCTCTAGAATGCATATCGAGAGTCATCATTGTCCTGCACATCCACTTTGTGTTCTTTATCTTTAAATAAGTGCATCACAGAATGATTTAGAAGTTTTCAACAGCAGCAGTGAGAAAATGGGACTAATGAAATAAACTTCTGAGTATATTATACTATGCTAGAGTGCACAAATCAGAAAGTAGCCGCTCCCATCTCAAAGCCCTCGCAGAGAGGGGCAGCTACCACAACCTCATTGGATGTTTTATCTGAGGGTTCTCCCTCCTTCAAGGAGATTTTTCTTCTCCATAGAAGGCGTTTTCTCGCCTTGCAATAAATGGATTGGACTTTGTAGCACAGCAAGTGGTTTTGCTATCTAAATAAGTTTTTTTTTCTCCATTTAGTATGGGTTTTCTTTCTTCTTCCTTCCTCCACCGTCGATGTGGCCACCGTCTGATTCCTTTCATGCTATTGTTGCCTCCACCTCTGTCGCCGCGGTCTTAGTCTCTACCATCTCTGTTGTTGCTGCCACCTCCCTCTCTGTCTCAGCCGCTATCACCTTTGCCATCGCCGCCACCATCTTCCTCTCCCTTGTCTGATTAATTTCGCCTCCCTCTCAGTCATCTTGCAGAATCGGATGAGTTGTAAAAGTTAGAGCGCTGATTAATATGAAAAAAAAAATCTTCCTAAAAATTATGAGAAATAACAGTAAAAAGATATATAAAAAAAGTCAACACCCTTATGAAAGAATATTCTTTAGATTGTTCACAAAGATGTATTTGTCCATTGCAAGCAGCACTGAGAGTTAGTCGTAGTGGCAATGGATGAATATTTCATTGATTTGTCACACATACATTCATGTCTTCGATCCATTCCACCACAAATATTAGAATAATAATTCCTTCTAAACCTCTATACCACTCATTAAGTTCCTGTTTGTACAATTCAACATCAATTGTTGTCTATAAGTATATTGCAGTTGATACAGAATTTGGATTGTCACTTTCTTTGATGACTTATGGTCCTACCACTCGTGTATTAAAAGTGACTTGCAATAGATGACTAATATAATGCAGAGTATATAAAATTTAACATGTCCATATGTATATTGGGACCCTGCTCATGATACCCTTTTTTTGAATGCTTTGTTTGGCAAAATGTTCGATAAAATCATTTCAAAGATTACATGATGATGAGAGAGGATAGGATGGGTTTATCTTGTGAGAGAACAACAAATTAATCCATGTGAACTCAGTTGCGTTACATATTTGATGTGGAGAATTTTGTCGCCCATAGTAATTTGACCTGACTCAGATATGATTGAATCAGTGGAGGAGGAGGAGGAAGAGTTTTGTCACTCATAGTTGTTATATCTGACTCGAACTTGATTGTCTCAACGAATTATACAGGGGAACAAAATGGAGCGTTTTAAAAGACTTTTTTCTGGTCAACATTTAGAGGATTGAATTGATAAAAGAATAATAGATACTTATGTTTATGACAAAAATTGGTTTTTACTTTTTTTTTTGGGCAAAGATATCATGCAAGCCTCGCCTTAGGCCCTTGTGCGACATGTTTGAATGAGTGATACTCAACAGAAAAGCCCATATTTGCATAAAATATAAATAACAAAACAAGTTGACAAATAAAAGGTCCAACAAAACAAAAATCTAATACGCAAGTTTTTTGTTTGGACAAAACCAACTATGCAATGGAGAGGGATATTTACATTCCACTTGGGTCACAGGTTGAAGTTCTACTTCTGAGGCCTGGACAAGAGAGAGTCACTAAAGTTTTTTTTTTTTTTTCTTTTTCAAATGAGTCTCTGAACCCTTACAACACAAATTCGTACCCCCCATTTTTCCAACAGCAAACTTTTGCTTCCGAGATTTTAAATACTAGAAAATTTTGCTTTTAGGACTTAAATCCTGAAATATTAAAAGAGTATCAAAATTTATTGTTAGAATGAAAAATTTAACACCTAACACCTGTGTCTTAAAGTTTGGAAGCATTGGTTGAGGTTGTTTGTATTTTTTTGTCAATGCTATGGCCTGGACCTCTGTGAGCCACAGTCAGCATTTGTGGGTAAAGAAATCTTGATATGATTAAAAAACCGAAGCCCATTTCTATCCCACAGGTAGGTGTAATGTGTTGTTTAAAATAGTTACTAAATCTATATATCAAACAGGCTCAAGAATCGATTTGGATCCTCTCATGTGAAATTTTTCTCATGTACTGCTGAGAGTTTTGTGTCTATCTCTCTTCACATATATGTATTAAATAGATATAGTGAGACCCTTTAAATGAATGGATAGCTCTATTTTGATTTTTCTCCACATAGGAGACTTCGATAGATGATCTTCTTTCTCCATATTTACTTATCTTCTGTGCTGATAGATGGATTCCTACAATAACAGGTTTCAAGTTTGGTCCAATTTCAATTGAGTCTGATATAAATTCTAAGATTTCTGGCTTTATATCATTCAAGATACTAGATGCTGGATCAGTCAAAAAATTCTGCAAAGTTTCTTCCCCATCAGATGCGATGCATATTAGAAGTAAATGAATTAGTATTGTATGATTCAACAGATGGAGCATATTTAGAAAAATCTGGGCAAAAGCTGATTCATGCGCTAGCTCCTTAATTAGGAAGGTGATTTATTTTGATTGGAGTTAATAGAGAATGAAGGGGAGCTTTCATGTAACAATAAAGTTGTTGTTATGTGAATGAGAAGTTTTGAGTTCAAATCCTGAAAACAACCTTTTATATAAAAACACTCGTCAGTCACCTCTTCTCGAACACTATGTATGTGGGAGCTTTGTGCACAAGAGAGTTAATAGACAATCAAAGTTTTCCTTTGAGCTATTAACTGATCACACATAGTGACAACTAACAAGTGTTACTAGAAAAAATATTAGAGTGAGTGCAATGTGAAGTTTCAGTTTGTGTCAGAGAAGCCCCTGTGTATCCTATGTATACAGTTGATTTGAAAAGGCAAGAAAAACTTGTAATTCTCTCCTCTCCCTACTGCTACTACCAGATTGAGTTGCATTCAGCATGAATCAAGATCTTGCCATCATTGTTTGAATTGAACAATATATAATACATGTATGTTTTGTATAATTGGTCTTTTTGAAAGCACAAACATATCTTAAAATTGTCAAGAAAACTTATCAATAGATTCTTAAACTCAATTTTTAACTTCTCCCATATAAACTAAGGTATTAACTTGTTAAAAATATAATATATAATATAAAACTATTAGTATGTTTACACTCAACATGAATATATATCCCAAAAGTTTATCTGACAGGTAGCTGAGCTGAGGAAACTGATACTTCCACACGTTTGAGTCCAAGTACTGGAAAAGAACAATTTTAGGGGTGAATTATACTTGTTTTTTTTCATTCAATAAATTAAAGCATGAATAGTATATTGAGTACATGGAATTGAATTTGATGCAGTTATGTAAAGTCACTTCAATCAATACTCAATGATGTTAGGTGATTGGTCAATTACATTCTTCAATTGGTCAACTATGTCTAGAATCAATCTCATTTTTAAATACATTGAATATAATAGATTGACCAATCAATCAACAGTTTGTTTGAAAAATATCACATCATGTAAAGAATCGCGTATTCTGTATTGTGATAGTTTATGAATTTTCCCAAAATAAATTATAAAACTTATCTTTAACAATTTTATTTGGTGTCCAATGCATTACATTATGGCTCATAATTTCTGCCTTTGGTGTTTGTCTAAGCAATTTTAAGGACCCATGATTCTTTTGTAAGAGGTAGGGAAATGATTCTATTATGTCCTGTAACATCTCTGTAATTTCCAGCACTGCCTCAATTAAAGGATAAAAAAGCATGAAAAAAGAGACATTGGCTCTCCCTCTTTTAAACCAAATATAGTGCATTGGCATTGAAATTCCAAGAAAGAACAAGAGGTAGCTGATGATATTTCAAATACGTGCTTATAATATATGTATCGGCTCGCAAGAGGGATAAATAGCAAATTATAAATGGATTGAACATCACCTTAAGGCACTTGGTGCAGGAGTTTTCTCATTTATAAACTGCTTAACACTTCTACTTTTTTTTAATGTGACACTTATTCGCAGTTGATATCACAATAATCTTCCTCAAGTGCGAGTCTATCTCAAATAGAAACCTTTATCAGGAACACTTTCGACACAAAAAATTGGTCAATAAGATGCTTAAAGTTTTGAAAAATGCAATACTTATAAGCTCCTGGACACTCTCAATTTCTTACATGCAGATTCACACTTGATATTTGAACAATATGCTCAATGTCTCATACGTCTCTCATAGAAAAAACTCTCATAAGCTAATGAATGATTATAATGGAATAAGAGAAAGCTCTGAAGTGAAGTTTTTGATGAATGAAGAGCTCTTAACTGGCAAACTCAACAACACTGTCAAATCAGACATCACTTCTTACATAGCATTATTATTATCTCTTCCTCTCTCCCTCCTTTTCACAAACCAAACCAAACTTTGTTGAATCTGTCATGCGTGGTGTAATAATGGACACCATGACTATTTGGATTTTGATTTTGAATGTCATCTTGGAGCCACCGTTTCAAACCATTCCCCATCACGTTGTCAATCTGTCTTGTCAATCCCTGAAAAATACGCTACTATATACGTGTTTTTCTGTGGGACTGTGACATATTGTAAGTGCAATTCAAGAAAAAAACAAATATAAAACAACAACTCTGCCAGGCCTCGTGAAAAAGCACAGTTCTTGTGCTGTACGTTGTGTGTCTCTGTGCCACATTATTTTTTTAAACAAAATGGTACATATATATACATTAGAGATGGAGATAATTAAACAACAAAATTGTGAAATGTCATTGGACTAGCGATAGATAAAAAGATCACCCGCATATTTTTAATCCTTCAAACTTAGCGTTTCACATGTCTAGCCATAATGTCTTATTCAGTGTATCTCAACCCCAAAAATTCATATGTAGGATAAAACAATCTTCACCCTAAACTCTAAACTAGCTAGCTATTGTGATATGATTATGTCTAACAAGAATTTTAACTGTACCCGTGTACTTGTGAGTTGAGAGTATAATTATACCTCAAGCACCTTACTGTTTTGGGAGGAACTACTGAAAAGGCATTTTAAAGAAATAACTTTGTAGGTAGGGGGGACCTGTTAGTGGTGACTTGTTGCAGATGTTTGTGAATGGGGGCTTTCCATGCCCAGTTTTTACTTTTACCCCATTTGATACAAACAACACTGACAACAGTGGTTGCTACCCAAAGCAACTCTATAGTATCTCTGTTCAACCACAGAAAAGAGCTTTCACCCCCTCGTGTGTGCACTGCAAATTTGGAATTGGAGCACATCACTATTCACTACTTAGTGATAGCACTCGTCACTCACATGTCATCCACATCAATCATACTATTTTGTTCTTCCTCTTCTTCTTCTTCACGAAAATGAAAACCATACATACACATCTTAATCAAGGCTTTAATTAGTTTCATTAAATTAAATAGAGACATGAACTTTAATGAGCTCTGAAGAAGGAAAGGAACGAGAGAAGAGTGATTAAACGATTTGAGTGCATGACGTTTTCATATACACGCACTCTTGAATCATGGGGCCATGGTTCACTATCTGGGGTTACTACTTTCTGCTTCTATGAGGTCATGTATATGGACCCTGAATTGAAAACGATTGCAGGCTATTAAAAGTAACAGTTCAATTGACAAAATTAAGTGCATGCATGTGTTGAAAAATCACGATTAAGCTAAAATAACCGTAATTAAGAGAAGTTAAAAGTTATTTCTGTTATCATGTATTCAAACATGCAAATTTTCTTACTAGCTATAATTGAAAATCTTTTAAACATTCATTCAAGCTAGATGCAAAGTTATATATTAAATTTGACTTATGCATGAAAGTAGAGAAAATGGGACACTTGTGCACATTAAATCTTAAGTCACCTGAATACCTGATGTAAACAAATGCCCTATCTGTGTTTATTACTGCATAATGCACTCTGAACTGTGTCAAACTTTGCATTCTGCTGTGGATGAAAATTGGCAAGTGCACATTTAATGAAAAATAAAAGGGGGTTGAGGATTGGTATCATATCATATAAATATAAATTAATACTACAAAGAAAACAAGTAAATACCACATAGAAGAAACAGGGAAAGTGATGACACAGATCAAGTGAGCGTGTAACAATAAATCCCCAACAGTACAAAAGAACCAAACAAAGAAAAATTAAGAATACCACTCAGACACCTAAATGGTGTGAAACAGTGAGATAGAATAACCTCAATCTGTAAAAGTACAAGGAACCAGATCAATAAGTTAAACCAGACCCAAAAGTTTCTTCACCATACATTCAAAGATGCCCCTTCCTTATAACCCTTCATGTGAGAGACATCTAATAAAGTTTTCAACTTTACAATTGAAAAGATATATAGAACAACAAGTAGAAGATGATGATAATTTTCTATTGTTCTGAAGAGAAGCTAATCATAATTACAACTTTCATAGATATATTTCCATAGTCTTATAAAAGAGGGGTACAATCAAAAACCAAAAAATACAAAAAGAAAAGGGAAATTATAATGATTTGCCATGGAGAAGGGTGTTGTTAAAAGAAGTGTTTAAGATATATAGATAGATGTTCCCTCTCGATAATCACACCTAAATATCTTACATTCCCAAAGTCCCTTTCATGTCCCTCCTTCTTCAAAAGGTTAACCCAAAAATCAATATTATAAACGTAGCAGTACTCAATAATCAATGCATGCTAGGCACTAACACTGAAAAAAAACCCAAAAGGGGAAAATCTTAAGATAGTAGCACCCTGCAACCGTTTTCCCTGTTCGGTTCTGGCAACGTTTGTGTTCTTTTTCTTCTTCTTTTCTTCAGTACTAGGATTATATCATCATCATTATTACTGTTTAAGGCATAAAAAGCTTGTTCCCACACTTGCAACGCCACGCTTCTGGGTAGTACTCAAGGCGTATGATCAAACCGGGCTGAACCGGAACATGAACCGGTTGGCAGGGGTTGCACCAGCCGCACTTGGATCTGCACGACGGCGGCGACGACCCTGGTCCGCTGAGCCTCTTCTGTTCCGCCACCGCAGCAAACGGCGACCCATTTTCCTGCTCATCCCTTAAAGGGTGCTTCACTGCTCTGCTACCTGAAAAAGAAGGAAAAACACCATGAAAGCTCTGTTCTTGGGATTAAAAAACTTATCTTTTTTGTTTTGTACTTACTGGGTTGAGGTGAAAGAGAGGCTATTGCTGAAGCAGAGGAGAACAAGAGGAATGTGAAGGTGGTGAAGGTTTGTAACCAGTGATGGTGATGGTGTTTGCGGCGGCGGAGGTGGCGTGTTACGCCCATCGCCGAGATGGGAATGCGCACGTTAACAGGGGACAGTGCAGGACGAACACAGCGAGAGTGAGAGGGGGAGGGTGTTGAAGAAGGAGAGGGGGGGGGGGGTATGGTATTATTGTTGCAGAGGTGGGTGCAGTTGTTGTTGTTGTTGTTGCGTGTGTTGGTGAGTGAGAGTGAGAGAGAAAGTCCAAGTCAAAAAGAGAAGGGAATAAGGAACCCAAAAGAGGAGAGGGAGAGAGAGAGATTTTGTTTGAGTATTAGGAAAAAGGCCCAAAGGGTGGGGGGGCATGGGACCCTACAAGAACAAGGGTTCAGAATGATTGTGATAGGGGTGGGGTTATTGCAACTTGGTTGAGTGAGTGAATAATCAGTGTGATGGAGTTGTACTCGCTATAGCTAGCTCTGATTTGTCAAATGTTTGTGTTACATATCTCACATGTATGGGGGTGCTGTCATCTATTATATGCTGCCTTTTTTCTTTCTCAAAAATTATTCATTGTGTGGATATCATGTTGAAGCTAGCAAGGGTCCATGTTTTCATTTCAATTTGGGACCCAAGAATAAAAGATTCAAATAATTGCATCCAATGTTATGGCCTTCCTCATTTTGAGTTAGACTTAGGACAATTTGAAATATCACGCATTCACGTATTTAAGAGATTTAATCTCTTTGATTAAGACGGTTGACTCATATATTTTATTATGATCGGACACATTTACAATTTGGGCTAACGATTTTAAACAAACAATTCAAATTGCATGGTGCGAAAATTCATGAAATATTTTACGATGGTGAATCCAAATTTGAGTATTTAACACATGGTAGAGTTTTTATTTAGAAAAACGTGTAGAGTATCAGTGGGATCTTAAAATAAGATCTGAATTTTATAAAATCTTATTCATCGGAAAGGGGTGACATGGTTTGAGATTTTATTTTAGTGTCTTGATTGGTTCCTCTTTTAAAGTGGGATTTAAGTAAAATAATATTGTTTCTCTCTCATACAAACAACAATCAACCAACAGAAACCAACTTCAAGCAGACTTAGTTGAGCATATTTGGGAGTGTTTTAGGAATGAGAATGATGAAAGAATGATAAAAATTAATTATTATGAAATATTATGTATTTTATTTAAAATGTATAATCATTTATTTTTCAATAATATGTATTTCCTTTAATTTTAAATTAAATAATATCATGTTGACTTTAATTATGTATTTCCTATCTAATTGATATTTAATTATATTATGTCTTTTTAATTATTAATTATGTTTGTATAGAATTATTACTTCAATTTAATTTAATATTAGGTGAAAATAAATAATATAAATATATTGGTGTATTATGGGTCCAACTAAAGGTAAAATAAAATCTCAACCACGGTAGCGAAATGTGCAGTAAGATCTTATGGGTGTCTTAAATACTATGTGGCAATATGGACCCACTAAAAGTGTTTAAGACACCAAAATATGATCTCACCACGTTATTAGGATTGTTTGTTTCCTAGTATTTGTTACCTTAACTTTAATCTATCTTATCATAACTACTTTGTGTGTCTTGCCTTTTGTTTGGTAAAATTAGAAATAGTTTTAATGATAAAAGAGAGAGAAACTGCATTATTATTTTTTGTTACATAACGAAAGAAGAAACTGCATTATTTAAAAAGTGCAAGAAGAGAGAAAGATGACACTATAAGAGGGTAGAAGAGTACCTTGAGATAGAAAAAGTTATTAAATAATATTCCCAAACTGCAAAGATGGAGTAAATACTTTTAAATGTAATCCACTATACCAATAAGTTCTAACACAATTGGTAGATAGTTAAACTTCTTAAGCATCTAGTTCAATGTTTGATCCCTAAACGTTGCGTATGAATAATGATTTATATAAAGACCTACTCACTTAATGTAATATTAGAACTTTACTTCACTATAGCAATTTGATACTTTATTGAAAATCATGTATATAGTTCAATGTTAAAACATTTAAACTCATTTCAAAACCACAAAACATAAATAAGTTTCTTTAGAGTTTAATTTTGATTTATTGTTAATATGACACTATTTTGACTAGCGTAAATGGTTATAAAGTTTAATATTATCTTGATCCACGTAGAGATTTCACGGCCGAATAAGCGTTGTGTTGGTCCGCTGGAATGACTAAAGTGAAAGATTAATGATCCAAAAGTTGCCCAAGTGTGGTCAACATCTCGAAAGCTATTACAATAGCCTAAGTGTCTCCATTATTCATGCCAAACTTTATAAATACATATTTGATAGTTTAAATCTATAAGTATAATTTATTTGTTCATTAGTGTTTTTCTTAAGCTTTGAGATTCTCTTTCTAATCTTAAACTTACTTGAGTGTGGAGTGTATAACTCTCGTGCTCCTCTATAGATGTTCATCACACCACCATGATATCTGCCTAGCACCACAACACCTGGATTATAGGTATCTTCTCCTCACTTTTGGGAAGAACACTTGATGTTATTTGTGGAAAATTCTGAAATTAATTTTCATTGCTATGGTAAAATCACACCATGAGCGGTTCGCATTTGGAAATCCTACTTCAAGAACATGCGACAATCTCAATCCAACACGGATTTCTTCTCTGCTATTCGAGGAAGTCAACATTCATGCTCCTTTCTCAGAGGATATTTGTTCTTTGGATCTCTCACAAGGTTTGTTGAAGTTGATCAATGTACAATCGTTTTCTAAAAAAACTGATCCTATGGAATAAATAGATAATTTCGTGGCATATATGGTTTTTGTAGGAGCTTCTGACATCAAATTTTGAAGGTGAAATTCTGCTTTGATTCAAATCTCGTCCTCTTCACTCAGTTAAGAATTGGAATGATCTTTCTTTTCAGTTCATTCAAGGGGGAGAGAATTGGGGTGCATATGGTGGAAATATCATTACTGTGTTACATTTGGGCCAAACTCATTCATCAATATTGTAATTGTTATTGGGCTATCCCCACCAGACATTGACATGAATAAGAATAACTGTTTGGTTCGCAATTTAAACAGACCAGGATGATAATTTTCTTTTCAATTTGTAAACTGCTATGGTTTGGGTTGGGTAAATGACCCAATGATTAATTGGGGTCATTCAAACTCATGTCCACATGGACTAATAAGATTGTGTCATTTATTTTATTTATTTCCACATTATTTTTTAATTTTAATTATGGGACAATCTTATTGGTCCATATGAACATGGGGTTAAATGATTCCAATTAATCATGGGGTCATTTAGACAACCCTTATAGTTTGCATGATCTTATCTATCAAATCAAATTAAAGAGCAAATACCGCTCAAGAGAAATTAAAGCCTCATAAAAATAATTTATTTAAGTAATTATTAATTGAGCATAAAGATCCAAAACGTAAAATAAATGAGGGTGTTGAGGTCGACGGCAACATCACCCGTGTGAAAATGTACGTATGAGAGAGGGTAGACAGGATGCTGTCTCGTACGGGTCCAACATCTCAATCCTTTTAGCTCAATGCACTCAAAGCCAAGCCAAAGCCATGATGCATTCTCATGTGAAATTTTTATTATCCGTTATCCTTTGAGAGTTTTTTATTTATTTTTCTTTTCTTAAACATTTAAAGGGTCTCACTATATTTATTTAATGCATATATATAAAGAGAGATAGACACAAAACTCTCATATTATAACACATGAAAAAAAATTCACATTAGAGGATCCAAATTTCAATTAATATATTTCAATATACATCAAAATTGTCATAATCACTTTATAAAATATACTAATTTTTAGAGCATTGGTGCATTTAAACTTACTTAAAGTTAATTCTCACTTTAAAATCAATTTTAGAATGATTTTGAAACTTGCACCAAATACATTGGGTAACTAGCTAGACAATATGACAAACCATCTATACAGTAAATAACATGGATGAATTATATGTAGTGTTCAGAAGTCTAACATTGATTAAAGATATAGTCAAATAAATCTTTATTTATACTTCATCCGTTCCTTAATAACTGTCATTTTAAATTTTTGCATATATATTAAGGAATTGTATTAATATTCTTGTTTCTATCAAAATTACTATCTAACTCCCTAACCTATCTTTTATCTTTCTTCTTAATTTTGACTCTTTAATTTTCTATCACTATTTATTTAAAGGTAGAATTGATAAAATATAATTAATACTCTCTTGAACTTTGTAAAGTGACAGATACTTAGGAAAAAAAAGATAAAAATAGTGATAGTTATATAAGAACAGAGAGAGTATATGGTAGTCTTCACGTGTAAACTAGTTTTTGTAGTAAAGTTAGACATGACTCAAATTCTAACCTAAATTTTATAATAAAGTTAAGCCTAACCTATATTGTGTGCAAACACAAACACAGTCATAAATTGAATGGGGTAGCCACCCAATCATTAATGAGAGTATTAAATGGTCTCGATGAAAATGATACATAAAATGTAGTGAGATGAAATGAATAGGAAAAGAGGAAAGAGGACACAAGTTGTATTTAGAGTCGTGATACGTTCACATTCTACACTGTTTTATAATTTATTTTCACATTTTTTTTTCTTTTTACAATTTCTATCACAGTACTTATCAAATCCCTTGTTCTCTTTTTTTTTTTTTCTCTTTTCTCTCTTAAGGTGGAGGAGCGTCATAATTCATCATTTTCTTTCTATGAATACTTAATAGAGTGAATAAGGCATATGATATCTTTGTGTAGTACGTAGGGGTAGCAGCATGCCTATGATCCTAAACCTACCAGTCATATATGACCAAGTCACCCTGTCTGTCATTGTTTGTGTGATAGTGATGATTCAGGATAGCAATGGTTGCCTTGCCTCATCTTCTGGATTTTGCTTCGCTTGTACAGAACAAACCAACGTCCTAGCCTTTGTAGGTTCTGGAGTTTCAAAATTCATTGCTCGTCTCATCTGTTTGATCACTCAGAAAAAGTGTAAGAAAATTTCAGTTTTGTGGGGTTCTGGCTCCAGCGAAAAGTCAGAAAATTTCCATGTACCTTTAATTAATTAGATGAAATGCATAGGGTGAGGGTAGCTAATTAATTAATCTTACCCCACTCAAAGATGGGTAAGAATTACACTTAGCATAATTTCCAGGAATATGTTTTTAGCCTATGGAAATATAACAATTGTTAACTTTAGAATTTCAGTCCTTTGAAAAATATTTCATAGAAATATAGATCGTTATTTTTTTTCCTCTACCATTAGGCGGATTATAAAATGCTGACTCACTCATCCAACTTGAAATATATTATCTGATTTGATATTGTGAGACTCATCCATTAACACAATTTAGTGTTATGTAGGCTCTGCACATCAGAAGCACATAATCTTGATGGAAGTTAAAATTAGATTGTGTGACACGTAATTGACTTTAAATCAGATTGTGCAACATGTAAGTGCCAAATAAAATTTAAAAACTCATATAAGATGAGTGAATCTCCATTTTGTGTGTCATTTAAGCAAAAGGATTATCAATAAAATGGTCCCTGTGTTTGGGTCGCTATCTGAGGTAGGTCCATCCTCGAAAAAATCTTAGAAGATGGTCCCTCTATTTGCAAACTGTCTGAAATAGGTCCTCACCGGAGCCCGAAGCTCCGACCAATGCTTATGTGGCATGCTGACTACTTAAATGAAATCCACATGGAATTATTTAAATAAAAAACTTAATTACAAGTCAGAAAATAAAACTAATTAAACCCCTCAATTTTTATGTAATCACAAATACACCCAAAAATTCATAAATCATTGTTCTTCATCCTCCTCCTTCATCTTCACCTGCTCCTTCATCTTTATCATTGTTCATCTTCTTCGTGGCTAAGAGGATAAGGGATATAGCCAACAGGACTCTTGCAAGCAGTATTTTCCACATTCAAAACTTAATTTAACTCCTTACGTTGATCTGACCATAAGTGTTAAATATTTCTTCGATATAAACTCACCGGGTTATAATTCATAAACCACTAGCAGACACTTTAAAACACCTCTTTTTTCTTTCTATCTCTCTTCTGCACATATCACATCATATATCATATCTGTCACTTATCTCTCTCTAGCGGTCTACACCTAAAGGGTGTACACCAATCTTTATCCTAAACTCACATGATCTTAGTAGCGCGGCTGTTATGGAAGCAAATAAATGGTTGCTGGAAAAGAAGTCAGGATTAGATTCAAACTTAGATTTAGGTTATGGAAGTCGTAGTTTGAATTTGGTCTCATCACCACAAGTTAGTCGCTATTTCTTTCTCTCTGAGTTTTTGGAGAAACATATCATGATATTTTTTTATGCTATCTCCTTCCTCATTTTCTCCTTCTTCATATGACATATATCCTGGTAATGTGATTTCATATTCATTGTGTGTTGTTGTGACAGAACCCAGAACAAGAACGAAAAGAAGAACAAGAAGAAGAAGAAGGTGTTGATTTAGATGTGAGCGCACAAGGGCAAGGACAAGTGATGGAGGAACAGAGCCCACAAGCAAGTAGAAAAAGAGACGAAGGAGAGAAACACCACGCCGCCGCCGATCTCTCGCCCTGGATAAAGTTTCTTCCTTTCCCCTCTCCTATGCTCCCGCGTTCAACTTCCTCTCTTCTTTTTCCTTCTTTCTTTTTTCCTGTTTTAGTTCTCTCTTTTTTCTTTCTTCTTCTTCTCCTCCTCCTTCCTTAAGTGTGCAGAACATGAAGAGGAAGAGGCTGGGTTTGATTTGTGCCTTGCTTCTTGATTTTTGAAGTGGAAGAATTTGAGATTGGAAGATAGAAAGGATGTTGAGAGCATGGGAAAAGAAGAAGATGAACAATGGTGAAGATGAAGGAGGAGGATGAAAATGATTTAGGGATTTTGGAGTGTATTTGTGATTACATAAAAATTGGGGGTTTAATTAGTTTTATTTTCTGACTTGTAATTAAGTTTTTTATTTAAATAATTCCACGTAGATTTCATTTAAGTAGTCAGCGTGCCACATAAGCATTGGCCGGAGCTCCGGGCTCCAATGAGGGCCTATTCCAGACAGTTTGCAAACAGAGGGACCATCTCTTAAGATTTTCCGGGGAAGAACCTACCTCAAACAGTGACTCAAACACAGAGACCATTTTATTGATAATCCCTGAAGTAAAAGGACTAAAAAAATATAACAGTACATATTTTTAGGTATTAAAAACTTAGAAAAAAATTTGCAGGACTAGAAATAATATTTGCTATATATCTAGAAATTCAAAAAGCCTAATTTGTATATATATAATGCTCCCCTAATGTTAAATATACTAACGAAATATTATATTTAATTTAACATTAATAATCTAAATATAAAATAAAATAATAAAATCATTTTTAATAAGAGAAGTTTAAAATAATTTAAATAATATTTGTACAATGCTTTTTTGAACTACTTTTCTTTAGCGACAATGTGTTGGTATGTTTAATCCCCTAGAAAGTATTTATTGGAAGAGACAGTGAATAGGAGCACCAAACAAAGACAAAAAAACTACTTTTCTTTATATATGTTATTTGGAAAGTTTTAGGCACAGCCTCTAAACACAGAAGGACTTTCAGTTACAGCTTGCCTAGACGCTGATGTTAATTTTGCCTCTTTAGCGCTGGCTCCAACAACGCAAAACGCAAAAAAATAAACTCACTTAATTTAGTGTCATCGTGACCGGTGCCAATTAGTGGCGGCTTGCTGACAATTAGCGCCGGTTCAGACAAATGCTAAAACATTCATCGGTCAACTTAGCGTCCGGATGGACCGACACTGATGTCAATTGGGTCCGACTCATTTCACAGTCCTGAAGGTTAGCGTCGGTCTAGCTAACATTAACTTTCATAAATTAGTTATTTTTTATTTATCACCGGATACCATGCCCCGTTGTTGAAGTTTTGAATTCGGTCACGTGGCTTCGACACTTAATGACAATAATTTCTCTATTCTCGGTCTCCATTTTCCTGTCCGTTACATGCGAAATTAGGGTAGATAAAAGTAACATCACGAATTGAGATGATTGTGCAATTTTGAATTGATGTCAAGTCATGTTTAACTTTGTAAAATTATTTTGCATCATTCGATAATAAGTTAATATTCAAACAAATTAAAACCATAAAAAAGTTTATTTTAAATTTAAAATAAGACTAGAATAGACAAAATAGCATAAACTTTTGACTTTGAGTTGCGAAAATAAGAATTTAAATTTTAAAATTAAAAATATTTGAATTTAGTTAATACTTATTTAATTAACTTTTTGTTGGTAAAGACTAACAATGGACAATGGTACTGATGCCTGAGTAGAATAACCCAAAACAAATTTTAAAGAGCTTGCAGAAGAAAAATGATTGGATTCCAGGTCATATAAACTTAGGCCCTGTATTGGTCCTAATGGCCCTTGGAGCATTTGGGCTCGGTGATGTACACTACCAAGAAATGAATCATGCCATTTCTACATAAGACCAATCAAGTTGATGCACTTGCGTGCTATTGAGAATATTATTTCTGGGTAAATTTTATACATATGTTTGATAAAATTTTAGTATTAAAATAGGAATGTGTTTAAATTTTATTCAGTTTACAAAATTAAAAATATAAAAGTTTGAAGTTATATTCAAATGACTAATTTTCCACAACACTTGACCTAGAAGGGGATTGGCCGGGACGAGGGCTCGGGCACTCGATAATCCTCGAACCAGCACGGGTGTAAAATTCTCAACCTATTTGATGTGAATGAAATAAATGTTAGCCGTGATTTCATTATGTTTCCATGTCGTCTAACAAACGCCGATTATGTTTACCATATTATTTCCAGAGTGTTTAGTCCTGACCCCAAAAAGTAAATAAATAATTGAAACCCTATTACAACTAGATCAAGATCTTCGTATGTGCAAACTTCACATGATAATATTATCTTAAAATATTGTGTCTATCTTTTTTCATTTACTTATTAAATATAAGTAAAAGCTTATGAATATTTTTTAAAAGAGAAATAGAGAAAAAATTTCATAATTGAAACGACAATGTCGTGTGATACGAGAGAATTATAATCTATTACATACACACTATGCAAAACTAAACTACAAAGAATATGTAATCTAGGGACCACAAAGCATGGAAAATTATGATTGTCGATAACACTAACAGTACAACACTTTCCATATCATGAGAAGTAATGCAGTTTGAGCCCAAAAATAGAAGAATCTCCCTTGTGGAGTGAGACATGGAGTCATTTGATGGATGAAGCTATCTAGCTTTGTACCCAAACCAGAAGGTACGCAAGCCCACATACACCAGGTGACAGTTCACACAGGTAACATTATTCATGGATCCATTGGAAAAGTTTGGTTAGATTAATTGATAAGAAATAAAAGTTTTTGACTTGTTTGGCCTTGATCCAGATACTATATAGTTATTGGTAATTCAAACCTTCACTTTCAGAAATTTATTGCAGGCATTACTCTTACACGGGAGAATCTACAGAAATTTGTTTTGTTTGACCCGAAGAATAAAGTCTCATCATAAAGGTTAGGAAGGAAGATTAGGACATGACATTGGACACAATGTTCCAGTCTCACTGAAAACATTTCTTTCCCTTCCCCCCCGAGGATATCAATTAAAAAAAATAAACGCTCAGGATGTGTTTGATTTTACGTTTGGAGAAGATAAATGTGGATCCAACAATATAAAATAACTATTTTTTTGCTTCTATAAACGTGAATCTGACCCAAACGTGAATACAAGCATAATTTTCCAAACATGCACTTATAAATTCGTTGTTGAACGACAGGTGTTGAAATGCTGGTGAAAAAAACGAACAAGAAGGCTGCGCAAATGGATGCTATGTATGATTTTATGGATCAGTTAAAACAACAAATTTTGATTAATTCATACGGGTACAAGGACATGAGAATCAAACAGAGACCCATCTGAATGAAATATTACACTCAGGGGAAGTTGATTTTGGCACCCCCAAGTTTATATCATTCAAAAGCAATAAAGTTTACATTAGTACAAAGGATATGTTACAATCCTTTCTTGTACTTTTGGTCCCCAAATTTTATTATAGGTGATTTTAGTCCTCTAATAATTTTTAGCAGATTTAGTCCTTTAACTTTTAAATTATTACAAATCAAGTCCTCCTATAATTATTATTTTTTTCGAAAGAAGAAGGATATATTCATAAAAGCTTTACACCCACCAAAAAGGCCACCACCAAAAAAAGAGGGGGAGCTGCCCGTCCGTCTAAAAAACAGGCTTCCAGAAACTGAAGAAGGACAGCAACACCGCCTCATGCCTATAAAGAAAAAGCAAAAAAGCCAGCCCTAAATTCTATATTATTCTATAATTATATATTATCCTATAATTATATATTATTCTACTTAAAACTCACAAATTCTTATTTTTTAAGAAAAATCTTCACAAATTAAACCAACTTAATCATTATATATGTTGTTTTCATCAAAACTTACCTATCATAATATTAAATTTTAATAAAAAAACACTCAATTCCCCACTCATTTCACCTTAATCTCATTTATTTTGAAATACTTCAAAAACAAATTTTCACCAATTATTTTTATTTTCTAACTATTAAAATTGTATCATATATCAAATTCATCCTAAACTCTAAAATATTTAAAAATAGAAGGAAGATTTAATGTTTTTATACATATGAGAATCCTGATGGAGATCAAATTTGCTTCATTTTAAAAGTAGATGACTTGATTAGCTCGAAGAAAATTAGAGGGACCAAACCATACATAACCTAAACTAAGGGGACCAAAAATGCAATTATGGCTAATATCTAAAAATACGATAATTACCAAGGGTGTGTTTGTATAATTTCTCTCTCCTCATTTAGAATAATTAATTAAAAGAAGTAAGGTTCGAGCTCTTTCTCATTCTTGCCACATGATATCACATTTCCCGGTTTTTTAAAATCAAACAAGCTCTACTTAGACCCTGAAAATTATAATTACATTAACGAATTTATTCTGTTGACATTTCTACTATAATTGTGAAGGGAGGCAAAATAGTAATTTCGACACACAGTACTTTTATTAAATTTATGAGTACAAGTTAATTAAATGAATTAATTACCAATTTTAAATACCAGCACAAGAAGTTCAGGTGCATCTGGCAGGGAAGAAGCACAGGTGGACAAAGTGTGAGGGATATAGGATCATCTCATTCAGTTCTACCCCCTACACACACAAATAATTACAAACATATGCTAACTCCCATGTAATAACAATAACAATAATAATAAAAATATAAAAAGAAGAAGTTGAAACAGAAGGGGATGAAGGAGTTCGAACTTTGAACAATGTGTATAAAAAATGATTTGTCGAGAGAATACTACTCATTTGATATGATTTTTGAGTATCGAATAGATTACTCTCATGACTACCTGTAGGAGAAAAAGTCCGAGACATGAGACAATAATAAAAAAGAGAATGAGATAATTAATCCTAATAATTAAGAGAGAAACATACGTACGTGGCAGCTTAGGGTTCATCCCAAGTCCTAAAAAAGCCCCCCCTCCTACCCTTTCCCATTGCATTTCCCCCCCAAAGACGCTGCCAACAGTAAGTAACTTAGTACACTCTCACTCACTCTCCCACCCACACGCACCCAAACACACTCACTCCTTCTTCCTTCACACTTCTTCTCTCTCTCTCTCTAGAATTCGAAGAAGAAGCAAAGAAATAAAAAAGGTATACTAGTACATGGTCCCACCTAGCCGGTGGTGGGGGAATCGGAGGCGATGAACGGCGGCACCACCGCCACCTTCCGATCCATCCTCGACAAACCCCTCAAACACCTCACCGAGGATGACATTTCACAGCTCACCCGCGAAGACTGTCGCAGATTCCTCAAAGAAAAAGGTCTTTCTTCTTCTTCTTCTTTCTTTTTTCGTCAACACAAATATAAATAAAAATTATAAAATTCAGTAGAAGAATATTTTTCGGGGTTTTGTCCTCCATGATTTCCGGTACCTGAAAACCTCCATTGTTGTAGCTTACTATTTTATTATTAGTGTAATCGGGATGCGGATTATTTTAATTATTTGAATAATGATTGTAATAATAATTAATTAATTAAGAAAAAAGTGAATGGTGAAGACACGTGTTCGTACAGGGATGCGCAGGCCTTCCTGGAACAAATCGCAAGCGATCCAGCAGGTCATTTCACTCAAAGCACTTCTCGAACCCACCGACGATGATTCCCCCGCCGCCGCGCACCACCACCACCACCAACAACAACAACCACCTCATGTTTCTCAAGTCAGCCACTCTCTCCTTCAAACTTTTTGTTTGTTTTTTGATTGGTTGATGAGAAAACGTGAGAAAAATGCCATGGTTGGATTCTATTGTAGGGGAGGAATCTGAATGAAGCTCCGGCGAAGGGCCCGGCTGCAGAGGAGGCAAGTTTTCATGCTGCCGAGGAGATTCGGAAATCTCCGCCCCCTGCGGAAAAACTTACGGAAACAAATGACGCCAACGGTGTTAGCCCCAGGTCTGTTCTCCTTTTTTGTCTTCTTTTTTCCTTCATGCTTTTCAATGCCTTTTGTGTGTGATGGGCACCTTGCTTCCTCCGTGATACTTGGGTCTTTGATGTCTCCTTTTTTGATACTTTGTGGGAAATAGTTCCAGCTATGTTTGGATTGATGGGAGGACGGGAATGGGATGGAATAGAAGGGGTGTGTGATTATGCTCCATTGTTTGGGTTTGTTAAGCGAGGATGAATGAAGTGGAAGGTGATGGATTCAACACATTCCATTAATTATCATCAATTTGCATTCCCCCAAATTGGATGGAATGGAAACACTATAACTACTAAAACTATAAAAATAAAATCTACCCTTACCTTTATCATAGATTCAATATTATATTTTTTTAAGTAAAAGTAATGTAGGAATAAAAAAGTTATTACCCATACCATTCAGTCCATTATCCAAACAACGGAGTGGTTAATTAGTTTTGCTCCTTGATAAAATATCCAAACAATGAAAACAGATTTCTATTCTGTTTCGTTCCATTATATTCCATTCTGTTCCATTCCATTATGTTCCATCAATCCAAACATATAGAGTAAAGTATGCGTTCAAGTTCAGTGAGAACGAAGGGTGCAGACTCGAGGGACTAATATATAATTTGGATGGTTCAAACTATATAGTTTACATTTTTACTACATTTTCTTTGGGCATTAGCAAATAAAATTGTCCCGTTGTTTTATCACACTACTCGAGTGAGGTGGAAGATGAAACAGATGATAGGCTTTTAATATCGGATGAATATGTGTGGGGAAAGTGCAGGGAAAGCTGTTGGTGAAGTTGTGTGAAAGTGAGTGTTTTTCGGTTTTGAATCACAGTCAAATCTCGCAGAATCATTTTCCCCCTCAAAAGCTACTCCTAGAACCTTCTCTCAGAATCACTGCACCCCAACATGGCAACCTACTAGTTTAGGTTTCGAAACACACTTATACCAACAAATTGAATATGCATGCAGTTTATGCCATTTAGGCATTTGATGTAAGATACATTTGTGAACTATATTCTTTGGATGGGAGGATGCATCTTGTTTGCTGTCAGCAAGGTCAGAAAAGGTGTATGTGGGTTCCTTCTTTCAGCACGGTTAGAAGAGGGATAAATGATTGGAGAGTGCTACCTTCCAAAAGTAAAATCCATTTCCATCCAACCAACCAATTGATGTTTAGGAAGTGGATATTTGCTATTGCCAAATCTAGATATCCCAATGACGACAACCGAACCTTTTTCGACTGGTTGGATCGACTATCTGGACCAATCAACACCATAACCGTAATACCCTGTTATGTATGAGTCAGATCTAGATATCCCTGTAAGTTTAATGTTAATGTTATTCTATATTTGTTGTGTTGAATTTGCATTTTTCATTTACTATCTTATACATAGTTGTCATGTCATTTTCTGTTTTCTTTTCACGGCTGAACTTATACAATGTCAAGACTAGATTTAAGTGTCATTAAACCTAGCGAAAATCTCATGCTGCTTTTGTTTAAATTTTCTACCTAGATATCATGATTTAGGTGGAGGCAAGATTCATGGAGATAAAATATATGGCAAATATCAAATTAAACTAGGAAATCTTTTTAAGTATGGAAATGATTCTTTTATGTTAAACATCTCTAGTTTCTAGATTCAAGGGGCAAGAACAAATGATTTTGTGTTTTTCTCCATTTCAAGACTTGTTTCCTCATTCCTAGCATCTAAAATACCGAGCCCCTTTATTTTGAGGGTAGGTAAGCTTCAACCATCGTTGTGGTAGGAAATCAAATGTTTTGTTGGTGTTGAATGTCTTGGATTTCTTTTAGTTGCAATATGGATTGATTATGTCTAGCTGAAAAGGAAGCTGCATGAGTGCTGTATTTAGGTTTTCTGTTTACTAAAGCATCTTGATTTATTAAATTAACAACTGCACTTATGCTATTCTTTATAAATAAGAGTACGGCATATTTGTAAAGTGTGCACAAGTTTCACTATATAGCTACTTTTCACATTAAGAGAAAGATTCTGTAACTTACGATATTAAATAATTTAGATTCAATAAATTTTGCATTAAATATACATAATAGAAGGCAAGCCAATGTTCCTTTTATGTATTGTCCATCTAAGATTGCTTATGAATGTGATGTGGTTACAGAGGCTGTGCAACTAGTGGATCATTTGGGCAAATGACAATTTTCTACTGTGGTAAGGTGAATGTTTACGATGGAGTCTCACCTGATAAGGTAGGTAATGATCCTTGCATAAATAACTGTTGATACATCCAATAAAATTTCACCTTCTGATGCAGCAATATTTGGATCTGCAGGCACAATTGATCATGCAGCTTGCAGCAAGTCCAGTCCAATTTCCTCAGGATGATCCTTTAAATAAAAATGCAGCAGTTTGGGCTTCTACTTGCCCCTTAGTGATGGATAAGGATGCGCTCTTCCCCGTTGATACAACAACCCTTCAGGTTGCTCAAACAGGTAGCACTTGGGTAGAAAGATTGCTTAATTTTGCATTGAAGCATTAGTGCTCTAATGTGCAAAGGAATCACTTCTTTCAATGTCTATTATATGATTTCTGTAATTTCTTCAAGGAATGCATCATTTCATCTGATATGTATGTGCAGAAAATCGTTATAGCATTTTTTTGGCTTACGTACCATATTTAATTAATTACTTGGCGCAGAATATGACACCAAGTTACCTTGCTTTGTATTAATGGGGGGAAAATCACAAAAATGAGTTCAAGCTAATAGTTGTTTTTTATTGTTCTATTTTGTATGCCACGTTCTATGGGCTTTTCATGCCATCATTTGTTCATTTTCTGTGCAAGTGCAAAAATCATTGGATATGCAGACAAGGTTATGATCAAATTCTGTCTTAATAACAATTTATGATATAAAGCTACCAAGTCCTTGTCTCCAGAAAATCGATAAAACTCAACATCTTTGACTTGTTCAAGATCATGATAACTTTCTCTAGCCTGGAACTAAAGATGTTAAGATCCCAATACCTTTTGAAGTATTGGCAACTTCATAATTGGGGTTCCAAATTTGATATTACAGATAAGATGGTGGATTATCCTCTGCAATACAGGGAGAAAGTGAGCATACCTCGCGATACTGGTAAGGATAATTTAGTGTGGGATTTTCGCAGTCTGCTAGAGCTTTCAACGTTATCTATTTTTGTCAGATTCATGGATAATTTCAAGTAGAAAATTACAGCTGTTGATAGACGTATGCTGAATTTGGACCCTTGCTGCTTCTGTTTTTTAAATTATTCTGATATGCCCTCTCAATTTCCTTTCTTTTGATTTGGCAAGTTGTTGGAGGTCCATTTTGCTTTTTCATTGGCATCCTAAGTCTTGCTATGGTGATTTTAAGAATTAAGAAAGCAAAGTTCGCCTACCTGATTTAATATTTTTTATTGGTAGAACATATGGCTTCATTTGATCCATTCAGCCCACCCTATCTAGTAGACAAAAGCTTTTATTGTTATTATTACTATTGTCCAAGATTTATAAGGTTACTGCTATTTTTGTATCTTAATTTTCGATGCTAGCTCCACTTTGGGATAAGAGCCTCTTGCATCTTTAACCCGTGTCTGTTGGTAGAATTGCTACTTTTTAGTTGTAGACAATAAAAAACTAACTACTATTAGAATAGGTATCTTTCTAGATTGTCAACTTGTGATATTTTTACTTCTAATTCTAAATTAATCATGTATACCATTTGTTCCGAAGTGCCACCCTGGACAACCGGCTCCTAACCATTCTTGTCCAAGATATGTCTGGATACTGGTACTCATAACCATGTCAGTTCATGAGAGATTGCCAGCCATTTAATTATTCAGACAAAATGAATACTGATTCCGTTTAATACCCTGCTAGAAAAACTTGTTCTTTGTAATCCTTAAAGCAATGAAATAATACAGAATCTTGCTGGTTGGATGTACTGTAGTGTTAGGATACTGGTATTTTATTAGAAAGAACAGCTAAAATCTCCCCTGATTATAACACTGAGATCTTTGAAGGCTGCTCACTTCCTTTCCCCAAGGCTTTGTTTGCAAGTTAGATTTTGGAGAGGAGGTATGGGAGATGGGAGGCTCATGAGAAGCCCTCCCCTTGTTTGGGAGCTTTTTAAGAAGGGGGAAAGGCTTTGGAGAATTTTTTATCACCCTCCAAAACCCCTCCAAGACTTTCTTTTAGTTATTTTGTGGAGTTCCCCCAAATTGGAGGTTTTTGAGGAATTTTGAACTTCCAAACAAGGACCAGCTTTTTGTGACTCTGGTCTCAACCGAACTGCCTACTAATGCACTGCACCTCTACCTCGGAGTTGCTGAACGCCCACCTTCGTCACCCCTTCTCTGTCACTGGCGTAGCTTCTGCCACCATACATGCATTCCAGTCATGCAGTTCTAGTGGGGATCTCCTGGCCTGATTGCTTGGTGTTCCTCCTCTGTGTAGCAGTTTTGGCGGTGGGGGTGGGTTTTGGCTTGTACGAGAACCACCAATCCAAGGTCGATGGTAGTTCATTCCTCCTTTCTTCCATTTTAAGTGCTGTCCTCTACAGACGCAGCGCCCAGTTCTTGCTTTTCAAAGCTTCATATTCTCCAATTTTGTTATTCCAGGACTTCAGTCCCCTTTGTTGGATCAAAATCTGTAAATTTTGGATCATACTTGGACTGAAATTGCTTGAGCACTGCCCTATGAAAATCTGCCCATGTGGCCTTAGAATTATGGCTCTCCCACTTTTGATACCAATGGTGAGCCTGTCCCTCCAATGCTTCCACTTCCAATCTGTGAGGTGCTGCTTGAGGTGAACCAGCCATCCCTACGCAGCCTCTCCTTCAGAGACCGGAAGTCCTTGGTGTTCCTCATGGATTTCCTTCATTTTTGCTGTGAACAGCTCCTGGCTCCTTCCATATTCAATGGCCTCAACTCCAAGATGGAAGCTCAGATACCAGTCGTTAGGAACTTAGTATTTTATTAGAAAGAATAAATATTCCCTGATTAAAAAAACTCAGCACCTCCATGCCCTAAGGCTCCAATTCTCTCACAAATACTTTACTTTTACTCTCTTATCTTTTATATTTATAACATACTAACTTTTCCTAATGCCCTATTCCTAATAATCCTAACTTCATTATAGAATGATTATTTTCTGACTACTAAGTAATATCTACTTCTAATACTAAAATGATTCTATTTTTGACAACTCTATTCCAAAATTATTCTATCTAATTGCTGTATATAACATTATTTTAACTATTGAATCATTGGTCTTTCTCCCTTTATATACTTTCCTAATAAGGATCTAACTGGCAAAAAGCTGACATATAGTTGTAACTTGTACTTGTACGTGTGAAAGAGGAAGATTTTTCCTATATTAAATTAGTGAAATATTAAATAAGTGCGTACTACTTTAATGACACATGCTGATGTACCCACATGGTAGCATAATACTCAACTTAGATTGCAAGCATCTCTAAGAGCTAGGAAGAATAAATGATGTTTAAACATAATACATTGTAACAAACTTCCATACATCAAATTCTAAGATCCTTGGTAATATTTGTTTGTTTCATAAAAGATGTAGAGGGTCAGGCAAGCAGAAAAGTATCATTGCAGCGGTATCTTGAAAAGCGAAAAGACAGGTATCTGCAGTACCAAACTGTCATTTGTTTATTGACATCAATTCCATCCCTTGCGATACTAGTTTGTAGTTTTAGTGAGAACCCGTGAGCTATTCTCTTATGTTGCCTTTTGTGTTAGGGGAAGATTGAAGGGCAAGAAATTGACCAGCATAACTTCATCTAACTTCGACATGTATTTGAACCTTCCAGTGAAGGTCCATGCCTCAAATGGAAATTCAAGCCGTAGTAGCACTAGCTCTCCGCCACAGCCTAGACTACCTGTAGTTTCCAGTGGATCAGCTGACGACCATCTAAAAGTTGCCCTTCCCATTGATCTCAATGACAAAGGTCGGTCACAAACTCACAATCTTTTCTTCAACTGTTGTATGACAACATAACTTTTATATTTTCCTAACAAGAATGTGGCAATAAATCTTTCAAGTATATCAACAAGAGAATTGTGATAGATGCGTAGTCCTGCCTATATTAAAATTGTAAAACATCTCTGAAGCAGGAAGCGGATCCAATCATTGGCTTTTGGGGGGCAATACCCCCACAAGAATGTTTCTCTTTATTGTATGTATCATGTGTATTAATTGCCTCAGAAATTTGTTATATATGTCTGTATAATATCTGTCATATATATGTGTATAAAAGTACCTGTACTTGAGTTTTTTTGAAAATCTTGTAGCCGGTACCGCATCTGTATCAGTACTAATTATTAACCAAGATTTGATGAACTATCACTTTCTCTGTCGTTAATTTGTGTTATCTGAGTGCCTTTGCAGATGTTCAAGGATGCTAAAACTCAAGACCAGATGGATTATGCAGAGTTTGAACTTATAGATGGTTGAAGGGAGAGATGATTACTGTATAACTGAAGAGAAGAGACAAGAGCCTCTAGGAGCCTATTGCAGGAATTGGGCTGCTCGTTAATTTTAGTAGCTTTAACAGCTTGATAAATTTATTTTGTTTAGGACAGTCGAGTGTCCAGCTTACCTGATCAATTTTGTAATTCAGCCATCTAATTTTCATTCTTCGGAAATTTCTTGTTTCTGTAGTTTAAGGTATTTGAGTTAAAATGTAGAGCCAGGAGCAGCTATTTTCCCAGTAATTTATGGATAATTAGATATGTAAATTTGTTGTGCTGCCTCTTGTGAAATGTTAATAGCTTTTCTGCAAGCCAATGCTATTTCTGCTCTTACTTCTGTTTCAGTGTTTGGCAGCGTTGTTGGTTAGAAGTTATTTTCAAGTTAAAGCTGCTCAAACACATTTTTAAAAGAAGTTTTTTTTTTATAAAAAATAAGCCTCTTATGTTTTATAAAAAACAGTTCACCAGGTAGTTCTTAAAAGAAAAAAAATGCAGCTTTCTGGTTTGCTTTTACCATAAACAGTTCACTAGTAAAAGCTATCAAAAGAAGTTTTTAAAAGAAAAGTTTCTAGTTTGTTTTTACCATGAACATAATGTAACATGTGTATATTGCTTTTAATTGATTTAAATAAACAATTAACTATTAATATTTTGTGCACATATTGCAAATTATAAAATTATTATTACTCTAGAACTTTTCGTTCATAATTAATTTTTTATTTTGATTATGTGAATTTTTTTACACATTAATAATTTAACATGTTGATAATTTAAGAAGTTACTTAATAAAAAAGGTATTCTTACTCAATAGTTTTCTTAATACACCTGTAAATATTTATTATTTAAAAGTATATGCAAATATAAACACAACAACATTTAAACTTAATTATGACACTATAAGATTGTGAATCCAAATTGGAAGTTCATGTAAAACTTGTTTACATGATTAATGTATAATTATTAAACTGTGTATGACAAGAAAAAATATTACTTAAATTAGGTCTTAAGTCTTAATTGCAAATCGTTTTCTATGTTTATCAATTGTTTTTGAAAGAGATGTTTATCAAATTTTTTTTGAGGTTATTATGTTATTGTCAAATATATATTTTGTCATATATGATATGAAAAGAGATATTGTGGCATTTTAAACTTCTCTCTGCCACAAAATTAAACAAGCGACTCAAGTAATTTCTGGAAGCACGCAAAAAGAAACAAAATGATAAAACGACCCAAAAAGAAACAAAATGTAATAACAAACGACAAAGATGATAATTTTCATGGCAGAAAACACCCTCCACAATAATATTATTTAGTTTCTTAATTAGTTATAAATATACTTTTGTCTCGTAACAAATATATAAATAAATAAATTCTCACCAGTTTCGCATATAGAATAAGCAACAAGGGTGGTTGAAACTTGAAGTTGGTCACTCATGGCGATTGAGGTGAGTTCTTCTTCTTCTCTATGTACCAACAAATTAATCTCAATCTTAGGCTTTATTATTATTGATGAAAAATGGTAACAGGCATGGTTCATGGACGATAGCAGTGAAGATCCAAGGCTTCCACACCATTGCAAACCCAAGCAATTTGTTTCTTTGGAACAATTATCAGGTCATCTCTCTCTCTCTCTAATAGTGTGTTTAGTTCTACTGTTAAGAATCTCATAATCACTTTTATGTAGAAGTTCCAATCCAAACTTGTTATTATATTGTAAATTTGCAGTAAAATTGTAAGTTTTGCAGAATTGGGGGTCTTATACTGGAAGCTGAATCCAAATAACTATGAGAAGGATGAAGAGTTGAGCAAGATTAGACAAGACAGAGGATACAATTACATGGTAGGTAATCTTGTATTTAATTTTTATTATTTTCATTTACATGGGGATTTTATTATATTCAACTAATTATTTAATCTTTTTTTTTTGGTTACATAAGGAAATAAATTATTTAATCTTTTAATTAGTGTATGAGTATTTTCAATTTTTTAAAAATAATTACTTGTATCTCATTAGTCATGCCTGCATCCATACCAGGGAGTCATGTACTAGTACTGTGCCCATATCAGTAAACATAAATTTTGTGTTAAGATTTAAGCTAAAGAACTATGCTTGTGCTCTAAATTATTTATAGATAGCCTTCAAAGTTTTATTGTTTCATTTTATCATAAAATTTGGATGGAATAACTCATTAGACTTGATTTCATAGAGGAGCTTGATATGCAATTTTGTATGAACAGTGTCTGATTCCTGGGGTAAGCTTCACAGAACTAAGCAGCTACACTACATTACTCTGAGGCTGACACCATTTCTCAGTAGTCAGCATGTTTGGTTTTCTAATAGTCCAAAACATGGTTTGGCCAAAAGTTGGTCTTAGCTTTTATCCAAATCATAGTTTTGAAATTTCAGATTGGATTGGATTCCAAACACATCTTAGTAGCATAGTTGTTAGACCAAAATAGTCCTTGCCTGTTTAGAGATTTAACAATTTTGAGGTTAATTTATGTGCTTGCCTTTTTCTTATTTGATTTTTCTCTTTTAGATTTTTTTATCTGGTGAAGAAGAGCGTGGCCATCTATCAAATTTGCTATTGTGGGGCTGACCATTTGTTTTGAATGTTCTGATTGTTGATAGTATTGAATTGCAATTTTCAATATTTCTCTGTTTATTTGAATATATGTGGTAGGATCTGCTTGATTTATGCCCAGAAAAAGTGGAAAATTATGAAGAGAAGTTGAAGAACTTCTACACTGAGCACATCCATCAGGATGAAGAGATTCGTTATTGTCTGGAAGGAAGTGGCTACTTTGATGTGCGAGACAAACGTGATCGATGGATTCGCATTTGGATCAAGGCCGGTGATCTCATCATTTTACCTGCCGGAATCTACCATCGATTCACTCTTGACACAAGTAACTATGTGAAGGTTTGAAAGTTTCTTATTGCTAACCACAGCCATTAATTCTCTAGATTAAGGTTCCATTCTTAGGATGTGAAGGAAGTTTTAAGTGCGTTTAAATAGATCTAGATTCCTGGCTTTTATGGTTTTATTAATCATTGGTTGTTTTGTTTCTGAGCTCATCTGTGTGCTTGTATGCAGTTGATGCGGTTGTTTATCGGCGAGCCTGTATGGACAGCATATAATCGACCACAGGAAGATAACCCTGCTAGAAAGCAATACATTAAGGGCTTGGTTGAGAAAAATAGAGTTCCTCTTGCAGCTCATTAGGGTCCTTAATTATACAAGTATATCTTGTTTTAGATATTACAAGTTAAGTTTTGAGATGGTTGGTGTATTGTTGTATAGTCTGCATATGAACCTATAAAATACCAAGCCTGAGATGAGACTATCTTAAATAAGTTTAAGAGCACTTAGTACAAGATTTTGTCTTTGTGAAGCTGCTGTTATGTTCTGTGTAATCACTTGATTAAATCAAGTTTGTCCGTTCAGTAGATAATGGCATATATTCACGTAAGCGCGCGATTTGGAAATGGAATGGGTTGAGAAGAATTATTGCTTTCTTTGGATAAGAGGTATAAAGGCAAATTTGTTTCATAGAAGTCCCTTTACATGTTTAGAGCTTTCCTTTGTGTAAACGGCAAAGGTAGTTTGGGTAATGTTTGTTTTTTAATTTTATGTTTTGAAATCAAGTTTGGGTAATGCTAGTTCTCAAGAGTTTTAAACACATATTCAGATCTTGGATGAATGAATTCCTTGGGACTTTGTATTTGGGTTGCAATAAGGGCCTTTTGTAATGAAAGAAATCAGTGTGTGTTGATAAGCCAATTACACCTGCAGTTAGGAGTGAAATAAGAAGCATAACAACTCATAAAACAACATCTCTATATCCTATGGGGGACATGAAAGCATAACGGAACATCATGAGACTTGCAAGCAAGTCAATCTGCCACTTGATAAGTCCAAACATTGAAGCAAGTGGGTGATGACCTTTGCACCCCTCATTCATGGACATTATTTTATTTCTAGTATATTTATCTGTACGTTGCACCGAGGATTTTGTCTTGTATTTGAGACATGTGTCAATACTTTACTTTAGCAATATTTTCAAATACTAAACTCACTATTTGTTGTAATGTTTGGTTAAAAAGTATAAACATTACTAAAAGTAAGTTGAAGAATAGATATGTCTTCTAGGAAAAGCATATAGTCTCAAATTATAATTTCCAATAAAAAACTTAATGGCTAATAGTTTAAATGTTTATATTTTTTCTAAAAGAATGATTAAAAAAAAGGAACGAAGAAGTGACAATTTTATAATTTATAAATTTACATGTATTTTATCATAATTAATAATTATAAATACAATAAAAGCTTAATAATACATTAATACTGTAAATAAGCTTTACATAAACATCAAATTAACCTGCTTACCACATTATAATTAAATTAAAATATAAAATAAAAATAAGATTGAAGGACATGAATTAATATTTGTGTAAAATTACTTATAATAGAGTGTATAATAGCTGGGTTATTATTTTCTTTTAAAAATGGATTAATATCATAATTATAAAATATTCATAAGTTTACTCTTAATATGTAATATTATGTATCATTTATGAATAGAGAACAAATTAAAGCTAAACCTCGATGACAAACGTGTAAAGTGAGAAGCAAACAAAGAAAATTACAACCTATATACATAATAAAATCCACTTACACACTCACAACACATGTAGACTACTAATATATTTGAATGCCAACGGCCAAGTATGATGTATGGTGATTGACTTTTAGCTTTTCAATTCACTATTTGTGTATTATTTTATTGCTCAACCACACTAAAGATATTTTGTGACAAATTTTAATCTCCAAGAAAAAATAATCAATGTCCTCCTTGTTAGCCCCTTTAAGTGTCCACCCTATTCTCTAAGCGAATTATGTCAAACGGTACCTCAAGTCCTTTGTGAAAACCATTCTCTTCCTCTTCAGCGGCTCCAACATCATTTCCTTCTTAGAGTTATTTTCGCCATTCACCCTAAATTTCACATGAGACTCGGATGGGCTTACATGTGAACTTATTTTAATTGTCTTTGTCTCACTTTGGGCTTTGGGGGTGTCACTAGTATATTGGATATGAAAGTTCCAGTGACACTCGCAAATAGAACATAACATAGCAACATAGCATCTTCAGGGTAGTTCTTAACACTTGTTTTAAGAAACTCTTACACGTATCGTAGGAAACTCGATTTAGTGATGTCGCATGGTTGCGTTTGCACTGCAAGTACACCATGTCTTATTCGAAACCTGGTAGAGAAAAATTGATCTTAGTGTCAGGCATGGTTTTCTGTGACAATAAGATAATGGTTATGAAAGGTAAAAATTGTGGCTGGAGGAATGCGTATCAGCAATGAGCGAGAAAGTTTTAAATAGAACAAAAAAGCTAGATAAATGTGTCCACTTGAAGAGCTTGCGTACAGGTTATTACCCGCCTCCATTGAAGATTTTAGTGCAAAAGTCAAGCAATCAGTCTTTTTTTTTCCAATTTTCTAGTAGATGGTAATTTAAAAAAAAAAAACGAAATTAGTTTTGATTCAAATAACCAATAAAAAAATACTGTTAGAAATTAATTAAAAATAGCCTATAAATTATCCAGAGTCACATACATTATACATATAAATATCTCGTTGAATGGTCGTAGTAGGCTGAGCCCCGGTCCTCCTCCTCCATCCACCCACTTCACTTCCGGTAATGGCCGTCATCTCCTCCACTTCACCTTCTCCATGCCTTCTCCAGCGACGTCGTTTCTCCACCATCTCATCTTCACTGCTGCATTATGGGAATTTCAGGATGCAGGGTTTCAGACAACCCTCTTCTTTCAATTGGAGAAGGAGGTAATATTCCAGGATTTCCTCACAGTAAGTGCCCATTTTTCTGAAGCTTTCAATTGTAATTATTGGGTGGCGTGTTTGAATCTAAAAACAGGAACTTGTGCACTCAATCAAGAGTCCAAGGAAGCACTGAAGTCAAAGATACTGCTGCAACTGATAGCCTGATAGGTGTGCTGGGAGAAGCAGAGCCTCACCAAGTAAGAACAGTGACAATTTGTTTCAAACCTTTCCATTTCATTTTGGGTGTGTTTGAGTTAATTAAACATAGCTTACTCCGCTGATGGCAATAAACACTGAACGGAACAAGTCGTGCAATCACCCGGGATAGGTATTTGTTGAAGAGGGTACGGTGCTTCTGGTGGCCGTGATGCGAATGGTTTCTGCTCTTCTTCCAGGTGGTCGTCCGGGAGGGATCCCTGCGAAGATACTCCGATGCTAAAGTCGGTGACTATGCGAAGTGGAGAGTATGAGGGTTAGAATGTGTGTACCTTTGTGGAGTGATGGAATTGGGCTTTTAAAGGGAGCACTTGTCGCCATCAGGCCCACTGACCTAGAAAGGTGTCAGTCTAGATGGTACGGTAGGTGACAGGGCTAGGGATAGCGTCAGTCTGCACAACTGTCCCGCACTGGGGCTCATTCTGGTATTAGGGTACTAGCCGGCTCCTGTCGGATGCCTTGACCGGCTGCCCAGTCTCCTGGTCGGCCGTGGTGGTCTGATCGGCAGAGCTAAGTGTCCAGATTCTGGTATTAGGGTACTGGCCGGCTCCCGTCGCATGCCTTGACCGGAAGCCCATCCTCCTGATCGGCCGTGGTGGTCCGATCGGCAGAGCTAAGTGCCCATGATGGCACTTAGGAACAAACACTTATCATATAAGCACTTGTTCATAAGCTAATTTGAGAAAATTATTGAAATAAGTTGAAAATAGGTTATAATTAAGCATAGACTCTTATTCATAAGTTAATCTAAGCAACTGATGAAAATAAGCTCAAAACAATTTATGAAAATAAGTTTAAAACAGCTTGTAGCTAGGCCACAGGTTATTTATGTAAGTTCTCTCAAACACTTGTATTAGCACTTATGCTAAAAGATAAGCTTGAATAAGCTCTTCCAAATGGGGCCTTTGAGTAATTTGTTTTTGAGAAAGTGAACATTTTAGTATTTTATATGTACACTTGACATTACAAGATACATGTCCTTTAATGTCACATTTTTGCCGAATTTGGTCCTTCAAGGATGAATGTCTGATGGGTATAAAATCTTTGATTTAAAAGTGCCAAATTTGATATAAGTAGATGGCTAATGGGATGTAGCCCTTATCTTTGAAGGACCAAATGGGTGTTTACACTTTTTTTTTATCAAATCCATTTTTAGTTTTGTGATGCTGTAACTTGTTGGTGCTGTTGCTTTTTTCAGCCCTGTAAAATGGATATAATCCATGCATGATTACACAAATTTGTGCTTTTTTTTGTCTTGTTTAGGATTTAAACAATACTAGTTAGTTTGGATACCGATTTGGCTATTCCATAAATGATGGATGTAGAATTTTTCTCAAGGTACATGACAAAAGTATTGAAGCATGGCCACAATTTGCCAGTAGAGTCTCTGGTGAATGGGATGGTTATGGAGCAGACTTCAGTAATCAAGGGAAGACCATTGAACTGCCAGAGTCAGTGGTGCCTGAAGCATACCGAGAGTGGGAGGTTAAAGTGTATGATTGGCAGACTCAGTGCCCCACTCTTGCCAAACCAGAGGATCGTGTTGTTGAGTACAAGTCCGTTCAGTTACTTCCCACTGTTGGATGCGAGGCTGATGCTGCTACAATACACAGTGTGGATGAGAGGAAAGTGGGAGGGGAAAACAATGGAGTTACTGCCTTTGCATACCAATCCAGTGGTTCTTACATTGCTGTCTGGCAAAAGAAGGATAACTCCATAGAGTTGGAGTACTGCTTGATCAATCCTGAAGAGTTTGAATCTCGTGTTAGGATCATCCAGCATATCCATATATTAGATAATACAAAGATGGTGCTAAATAGAATTAGAGTATTTCGTGAACAGTGGTATGGACCATTCAGAAATGGCGATCAACTTGGAGGTTGTGCTATCCGTGACTCTGCCTTTGCTTCTACTGCACCCATAGCTGCTTCAGAAGTTACTGGTATCTGGCAGGGAACGAAAGCTGTCGCCACTTTTGGCACTAGAAACACTGTGAGTTTGCAAGGATCTACAATACCCTTCTGTTTGTCATGTTTGCATTTTTTTGCCTTGTTTTATTAACTTCATTTACATGTCCTTTCCATTCAACTCCAGGAGATATTTCGAGAGCTTGTAGGTGACAATGTTCAAAACTCTGTCAGAGATGGAGACAATGACATATTACTTCCTAAGCAACTCTGGTGTTCACTCAAACAAAACGCGGATGGTGAAACGCTAAGTGAAGTGGGATGGCTTTTGGATCATGGGAAGGCAATCACAGCAAGCTGTCTATTCTCGAGCCCTGCAAAATTGAAGGCAAGATACAAATTATAATTTATATACATTTTTACTAATATTACACACAGGTCGAAATCATCATTTCATTAGAAATGATGATTCAAATCAGTTTACTTGGGATTCTTCCAGATTTGAGTTTAGAAGCAGCAAGATTAATCCAATAATACATGGTGTCATGTCCTGCTTAGACGAATCTATGCAGTAAGGAAAAAAGAATGAAGAAAAGAAGTTGCATAGATAATGGTGAATTGATGTTAGATTATGATGACTCTTTCTCATCTCTGGTTTTATATCTTATATTTAAACCTGGCTTCTTATGATATTTGCTGGGTCTCCATACTTAAGAACAGAACTTAGCATTGTATGAAACCGAAAAACAAAATGGAATATCCGATGTACCAAAAAAGCAGAAGGTATCCGTAGACAGTATTGGCTCAGATGTTTAGTTTTTGAGATGGTTGAAACTTGAAATGTATGTTTTTAGTGTTTGTTTGATGTGTGGTTTCAAACTTTTTTTTGTTGATCATATAAATTATAAACTGCTTGTGTTTCTTCTAACATAACCATGTTCTTCATCTTTGGCAGGAAACGTCAATAGCATTAGAAACTAGAGCCCTGGAATATGTATAGCTTATAGCCACAGTGACAATCCGTTCTGATCCAAATTTCTTCATCATTCCAATAAGGCACTTCTGTCCGAGGTGAAATTCGTGTATAAGTATGATAACTCTTCTTTTAGAGCTAAACACTCTTTTATTGCGTCACTGTAAATAGTATATGATGAAAAGTGTACTAGCAAATGTTTGGTTTACGAAATGAATGAAATGCATGTCTATATATTTTTTGTGTGTTGCCTGGTTTCAACTTACCATTTAAACTCCCTGTTTTTTCTAACATAACCATGCTCTTCATCTTTGTCAAGAAATATCAATAGCAAGAGCACTGAAATATGTATAAACCATATTGGCAAAGTCTCCTAGAACACACAGTCTTAGATTTGTGGACATTAATCTTCAAGCCTAAAGCCAAGCAAAATTGCTTGAGAGCACTAGAAGTTGAACTTGCGAATATTGAGCTTTACAAAGCAGCAGAATATCATTAGGAAAAAAACAATTGAGATATAGCAGGACCATTAATGAAGACAAACATCTTTTCCATACACAAGGACAAGCAAATAAAGGGACATTGGATTACCTTACCTAAGACCTCGAGAGGGCTTAGACGAAGGCAAACAAGCCCTATTCCACAAGATGGAAAGTCAAGTTGAAGAAACACAATTCGTAATGAGCTTAATTATAATGTCTGGAAAATCTAGTTCATTCAGATTATCCTCCAAAAATCTTCAAGAGACATTATTATAGGCATTTTGCAAATCATTCTTGAAGCTAAAGAACCTTGTCTAGATCTCGTGCAATGCATATGATGAACAACTTCATGTGCCAAAATAGCATTGTGTTCTTCTTTCCAAAATGAAACTATTTTGTAACGGTCTTACAAGATCATTAAGGAAGGGTCTTTAATTAGTTGACAAAGACTTTAGGTAAGAGGTAATCAACTTTTTAAAAAAATTTCCTTCTCCACACCACATAGGTGGGAGTTGAACACACTAACATCATAAGATTATTAGTCTCAATTTTATCAAAAAATTATGTTAATTTTCAAAATTACTCACTAGTTTTTACTGTGATTTATTTAATAATTTCCATATTTTCAAGATTTATGAAAAATAATCTAATTTCAAGGAAGGATATAATCTTTTTCTTAAAAAACATTAAAAATATGTTATTTTTTGTTACATAAGGAAATAAAGCAAACAACAAAAGAAACGAACTAAGCTACCGCATCTTTGCACAAGAGCGGAATCACAGAGGAAGGGGGTCCTTCCAAATACGCATCGGACACCCTGATTGAGAAGCTTGTCTCGCCAACGCATCCGCCACAACGTTTCTATCTCGTATAAAATATGAGAATTGAACCTTCCAATCCTCAGCCAACATTGTCCGAATAGAAGCAATAATGTCTCGTTGCCAATAAGTTCAGGTGTCCATGTTCTGGCTCAGAATCTCCACAATATCCTTACAATCCATATAGCAGACAATTTCTCGAAAACCCAAATCCCAGACAAACTTCAAACCAGTTCGAAGCGTCAGAAGCTCCGCATGAAAAGCACAACCAGCCTCATAAGAACAAGCAAACCCCGAAAGCCACAATGGACGGAGGGAAGCCAAAATCATAAAGGGTTGCTCGTAGGAAGTCTCAACTCACCATGTCATAAGTTTTTTCCAAATCAATCTTCAAGACAACTAACCCACCTTTCTTCTTATGTGTGTGAATCGTGTGCATCACCTCTTGAGCTAGAATGATGTTGTCTTCATTACTAATTTGTAAAATATTTTTAGTTTTAAAAATAGAAAAAAAAGTCTCTGAAAACTGTTATAATTTCAACTATTAAAATTAAAATTTTTAGTTTTCAAGTTACTACCTCTCTGAAAAATATCACATGTAAACACATTTTTAATCTTTGACAAAACACAAATTTATCTTAAAAAACAGATTTTAAAAATTAATTTTAAATTAAAAAAAGTGATAGGGGAATGAAAGGTCCAAGGAATATTGTTGACTTTTTGTGGTGAATGACTGAAAGGCGATGTGAGGTTTATATAAATCGCGTGGGCAATAAGCACAAAGTCACAGAAATCCGATTCAGAGAACCTCGCTCCAACTGCACCTCCGAACATGGTTTCCTCCGACAAGGTATTCCTCCCTCCAACTTACTTTCTCAATTCTTTTCAACCTATAAGCTCTGTTTCCCTGTGTCTTCAATTTTTTTTTCAGATAATTGCATATACTTCGTTATGAATAACCATTTGAATGATCGTAGCCTAAACTATTTGAATCCAACTGCGACCATTTCTGTGCATATCGATGTTTATGAGAAATTATAGATCTTTTCATGATTTGTTTCCAATAAATTTGACTTGAGGACCTAATTGAGCAAAGCAGGGTTTTTTAAATTGATGCGGCCGCATCAACCTGTATGCAATTGCGGCCACACCAACCTATCAACCTGTAGATAATTAGTTGCAAGAACTGGATGCTTACTGTCATTGTTTCTACTCGTAGATAACTTTTTTCTTTTTACTAAATTTCCTATTGAAGGTGGGTCTAAATTCAATGCTCCTTATATGTCATTTTTCACAGGATCCCCGAGAGGAAGTCATTCAAGCCTGGTACATGGATGATAGTCATGAAGATCAAAGACTTCCCCATCACAAAGAACCAAAGGAGTTTGTCTCATTGGCTAAACTTGATGGTAATTTTCTCTGTGCATGTCAGTTATGTTTATGATATGTACAAATTGTGGCATTTATACTTGGGCTTATCTTCACATTGCAGAACTTGGTGTCCTTAGTTGGAAATTAGATGCTGATAACCATGAAACAGATCCAGAGCTGAAAAAGATTTGTGAAGAACGTGGTTACACCTACAAGGTATGTTACACTAATATTTCATTATTATCATTTATAGTTATCTTTCCTCTACTCAAAATAAATAAATATATGTACAAAAGTAATCAACAATATGCAAAAGTATGACTGTGCTTAATTATGTGTAACATTACGGGAAGGTTAACACTTTTCTTAGTTTTTGAAGTTAGTGTCATGTATCCACATCTTGTCATTCTGGCTACATTTATGCTTGTTTAGCATTTTGACCTGAGACTCACTTTCTGCAGGATGTTTGTGAGATCTGCCCAGAAAAGATGCCAAATTATGAAGAGAAGATCAAAAGCTTCTTTGAAGAGCATCTTCACATTGATGAGGAGATCCGCTATACTGTTGCTGGAAGTGGTATGAGCCATTTTTTTCCTTTACTTTTATTTTCTTGCTGTCTTGCCTAAGTTGCTTATAGCGTGTTGTTTTGACGTTTATAACGCATTTTTCCAATGCAATAACACCAAAGCAACTATGAGGACTGATTCAGATAAACTTATGTTTATGTTGCGGCCAGCCCCAAATCAAACTCATGCAAAACATTTCCTGTTCTTCTTTAGGTTATTTTGATGTCAGGGATCGCAATGAGGCATGGATACGCGTATGGGTGAAGAAAGGAGGAATGATCATTTTACCTGCTGGAATGTATCATCGCTTTACACTAGATGAGACCAATTATATTAAGGTATTGATGCTATGTTCACAAAAGCATTATATCAATGAACTTCTCCTTTTCCTCTGTCGGTTTGTCCCATTTTTGGGGAATTTTAACTCTTTAAGCCTTGAACTTAGTCATACTGTACTCATTGCCCTGTGCCCCTTTTGAAAATCTTTCTTGTGAGTCTGATTTTTGTATTTTTTTGAGTGACAGAAGCATCTGATTGCAAAAAATTTGATTAGTTGTGTTCTTGTAGATATGTTATGATGAAGGTGTATCTTGAGATGTGAATCTTTTATGCTTATTTTTGTTATCTTTTAGCATTTGGTCTGCATTTTCAATGTTTCTTTTAATCTTAACTTCTGTAGAAGATTAGTCTAACTCGAAGTGTCGGCTTACACGATTATAAATATGCAGGCTTTGCGTTTCTTTGTCGGTGAACCAGTTTGGACTCCATACAACCGTCCACATGATCATCTCCCTGCAAGGTATGGTTTAATTAGTTTTGTACCCTATGGGATAATCAGAGGCTTTTTATTTTGGTCAAGCCTCATATTATGATTTCAATGCGCAGAGAGCAATATGTCAAGACTTTTCTGGAAAAGGATGTTGCCAACCATGCTGTTGATGCTACTGCGTGAGATCTGGTTCTGCCTGATTGATCTTAGTATGGGATGAAAAGTACTATGTCTTTGTTTCTGCTAAAATAAGGTTTGAAAATATATAATGGTCTCTTCGAATAAAAGGCCCGGCTTTGTATGTTATGGTTTGCGTGTTCGTGCTAGTTTTCCGTTGTCCTGTGCTGTATAAAGATCTGATTTACAGATATCGTTATTAGAAATGACAAATAGTACCTTGATGAATTACCGTGTGCTTCTTTAGCTGCATTCAAAATTACAAGATAAAATAGTTTAAGTTGTTGCACCTAAATTATGGATGACCTCATATCTGTGTTGTGAGTTTTGACTATTAGAGCGTCGTATTTGAATTTAGAGGGCATAGTAAGTACCAAAACATGTTTTTGGTAAGGATGGACCACTTCCCCTTAAAGGTTGTGTGTTTGAACAACAATCTGTAAGTACCTCTGTATGCGATCAAACCTCTCGAAGGCCTGCCCTGACCCATGGTGGTGATCAGAGCTGAACCCACTCAACTTTTTGTAACCAAAAAATGAGGGCAGAGCAAGTTATGACAACCATTGATTGAGAAATCAATGCTAAGGTTGTGATAATATACTTGCACATGTAATAATAAACTATGATATTCTTTAAATTTTAACAAGTTTTCCATGGATAGCTTAGTTTATAGTCTAAAGTTACTTCCTTACACATTAGATGATCTAAATGCTATGATGTCTACAGAGACATACTTCATTTATAGTATCTATTGCACCTTTAAAATTTTTGCCGCTCATACTAATTTTATTGGGTTTATTCTTGTGACATTATAATACACTAATATTAATGTAACTTCAAACCTCCTATGAGTTACACGAACTCTATTAGAAACCGCGTGTTTCTCTTTAGATACATGTTAACACCAGTGTAAACATATCTAATCAAATTGTAAGATAGTATTTGTTAAATAAACATAGTGAGAGTTTTGAATTAAATAATAAAATATCATGCCTCTCTTGTCTTTTTCGTGCATCCCAGTTAAGATGCTTGATGGCACAAAATTACCACCCAGGAATTGCTACAAGTTACTCACCAAAACGCTTTTTTATATATCTCTTTTTTATTACCACCAGATAAGATGCTCATTGTTTATTTAAGGCCTCCGTTACATTGTTCTAATTGTAGCGATGAGGGTTAGTAACACTCTTTTTTAATATTTTTTAACACTTTTTTATTAATTAATTGAAATTATAAGTCTTATATTTTAGTGGGTGAAGAAGTATTGCAGAGAGTGTTGGAAAGAAGTTATTAGTAGCATTTTTCTTGTAGCCAAAATTTAATTCTAGCAAAAGTCTGAAACTGACAAACCAAATTAAGTGGTTAAAAGAAAAGGCAAGATTGGGACCCCTGTAATCAAGCTTTAGATTTTCCTTGCTGTGCTGTGATCACTTTATGGTGTCGGGTACATTCGATTCGGTTCTACACCAAACACTTCACTATTTTGGTTTTATATAATAATAATTGCCTGTGATATACATGTGTCTGTTTCTCGTGGTGTTAAAAAGTTGGGCTAGGTGTCCTTCGCCCAACCTTAACTCCTGGATGTTAGGTTCACATTTCTTTTTTTTTTCTTTTTTTTTTACTTACTTTTTTTCTTATCTCACTTTTTTTTCTCTATTATATCATCTATCATTCTATGTCTTCTTTGCCGTTCTTTATATCAAATGTACGTGGAAGGGTGTGAAGAAAATATAATTTTGCTAAATTTCGTATTTGTCAAATATTTCAATTATTGATTTGATTATTTACTATAGAATATTATAATAAGGACTTGATACGATACTTAAAAAATAATTTTATTAATAAAATAATATTAACAAAAATCAACTCAACTTTTTAGTTAACACAGGTTATCTTGTCAGTTAAACTAATTATTAAATTATATGAAATTCTCTCATATTTTCTCTTGTTTAAACTTTGTATTTATTTCTATTCATAAATATTTAAAGAGTACCAACAAGGTGTAACATAACTGATAGATAGTTGAGCTCCTTAAGCATCTAGTCCACAATTTGATTCTTGAGCAGTCGTATGGAGAAGCATTTATTGGGAGAAGCTTACCCACTTAGTATGATCTCATAGTTTCGAGAGATTAGTCTCACAGCTGTCGGCTATGGAGATACTTTAGGAAAAAAATATTTAAAGGGTTTTACATGTACTTATTTAATGCATTATGCATACATGTGAAGAAAAAGATAAACACAAAATTTCATCATGATGGAACATGGAATCGCCACCTCCTACCGCCACCACCATCATTGTCGTCACTATCTCAACCACCACATACCTGATAATACCAGAATTATGCAGATGAAAGAATCACCAAGAAAGCTAAGATTATACTGAATTGCGAAATTTACTTGATAAAATGTAGATGAAATTCAAATGTTACAGAATAGATTTTTAGGAAGAGAACCTCAGGTTACCAAAAAACTTGATATGATCACCCAATAGATCAACCCCAATTCTTACTTCCCAAAAACTGACTTCCAACTCAAAGATACAAATATTTCTAGTAACTGACTCTAACAAAATGGTACAACTAATGCCAGCTAATTAAAACTGACTATGACTAGGCTTAACTAACTAAACATAATTAGTTAAGCCTCTATTACAATCAAATGTTGACTCTATCAGTACCCTTCACTGCCACCAGCACCACCGCTACAACCACCTCCATCGCCACCACCTACCGCCACCACCACCATTGTCGCCACCACCACTGCCACCTTACCACCACCACAATCACCACCTTCTACCACTGCTACTACTGTCACCACCACCCTTCAACAATGCTACTACTACCATTACCACATCATCCATCATCACCACCACCACTCTACCGCCTCCATCACCATTGTTGCCACCACCACCCTCCAACACTGCTACCACCACCGCAACTTCCACCGCCACCGCCACCGCCACCGCCACAACCATTACCATACCCTCCACTAGCATCACCACCACCGCCCTCCACCACTAATACCACTATCGCTCAACCACAACTGCCACTGCCACCTCCTCCACCACTGCCACTTCCCCACAACCACTGTCATCGCCACCACCACTACAATCACCTCCATATTTAATTTTTATACAATCTATCATTATTTTATAATTCACCAAACATAGAATTGTATTAATTTAAACGACATGAGAGTTATATAACGTATGAACGAACGTTTGATAGTATAAAAAATTTACCGGACCTTATTCTATTAGGCTTTATATTGTACACAATATACCAAATGAGCCCTTGGTATATAATTATCTCAAGTCTTTTTTTTTTTAGCTCAATTGCAATATAGGTCGGAATGATTTTAGCCCCCTAATTTTTTCGCTTAATTCAAATCCATTTAGTTTTTTAATCAAGCAAATATGGTCCTACCTTTAAATTTCCATCCAACAATTAGTGATAGTATTACTGGTGTAGTAAAAAATATAGAAAAAAATGAGAAAAAAATAATAAAAATGAAATTGATTAAAAAAATGGAATGCACTCCATCTAAGATGCAACGGCTTTCCCAAAAGAGAAATAACATGCGGAGAGAGAAAAATATCTAGTTGACATGTTGGATTTCTATTGCACTTTACCCCTGCCCCCACACCCATAAGTCATATCATATCTTCTTTTGACATTAAAAAAAATTGTATAAATGATGATAGATAAAATTTAAGTTAAATTACTATAATTTTATGTAGATCAATAATACTTAATATAAGTGAATTATAATAATTTAATTTAAATTTTATCTAGGACCACTAAGACAAAAGAGCAAGGGCATATTAATCATATAAATATATTAATATTAAATTGAAACAAAGCTCATGCTCCACCTGCTTGTGCTTCCTCCATATCCCCTATTCCTAACCCTCCCTCCTCTCCATCATAATAATAACAATCACAATCCTCTAAACTCACTCTCTCCCCCCTCTCTGTAATGACTTTCTGTCTGTGTACGCTTGTCCCCCTCCCTCCTAGTTCTTGTCCATGAGCTATATAGCCTGCATCTCATCATCCTTCTAACCCATCAATCTCTTCAGTTTCACCTTTCCTTATTCAAATCTCATCTGCCAAAACAGTTCCTTCCATGAATGATTGAAGTTCTTTAGAGCGTCAAGTTTGGAGGACCGTGCAGGTGACCTAATAAACGGATCTAAGATAAACTCTCATGACATCTTAGAATTCAGGCTAGCTAGGTCTGACTTTACATTAAAAGTTAGCTCTGATATAAAGGTTGCATGTTTTTATTTAACCATACTTCTAATAAATGTGGAATTTCTCAAGAGAGAGCATCACAGGCTCAAAGTCAAAGGCACCACAACCCAGATCAAAGCTCCATATGAATCCTGAGGGTCGAGTGAAGGAGGAGTTTCTAGGAGAAAGTTCTTCTTCCTATTCTGGCGGTGTTCCTCCCCAACCAGTGGAGGGGCTTCAAGAAACTGGTCCTCCACCTTTCCTCACAAAAACATACGACATAGTTGATGACCCTTCCACAAATCACATAGTTTCATGGAGCACAGGGAATAACAGCTTCGTTGTGTGGAACCCACAAGCCTTTTCCATAAGCCTTCTCCCAAGATTCTTCAAGCACAACAACTTCTCCAGTTTTGTCAGGCAACTCAACACCTATGTATGTCAGTAACTTCTGATCTTCCTGTCACCAATCATCAACACATGACACACACACACATGTGTTTTATTCTCCATGTTTTACTTTGTGTTGTGGGAAAGGAACAACCTTCTCAAAAAGGGACAATAACATGAGATCGGTTTTGTTTTCAATCTGTGATGTTTTCTTTATGGCTTGCATCTTGATGCTGTGATGAGTAATGTTAACCTTATCATTGAAGTTCATGAAGCTGCTGGAGTGTGTTATAGTATTCTTTTTTCTTCATTTATTATAGTTGGTATTACTGTTTGGTTTGATTGATCCCATTTTATCCTATTTATTTATTGGGTTTCCCTATTGAAATTTTGTTAATCTGATGTCTTGAAAAGGAAACAGTTGGAAAAATTAGGATATAAATTGATATACAAGGTTAAGTGTTGAGTGAATGTGTATTGGAAATCATGATATTGATTTACGACATACCAAATATTGTTTTGATCTGAATATCAAACATGAACATATTTTCGGTGATGCTATATCTTTATGTATGTAATAGTATGTTTAGATCAGTTTCACTTTATCTGAAGCTACTTAAGGTCAGGAACTTCTTCTCATAATTGATTTTGATTTTAGAATCAATTGCAGAAGAATTTTCAAACTTGTAAAACTTGTATGTATATATACACACAGATGTGTGTATCCTTTATCCTGATTAACTCTTATTGATTGTAAGAGTTTATCATATGCCTTTCTCAAAGCGGGATTTTATGGACTTGAAAATGAAGGAGGAATTTGATATTGTAGGGGTTTAAGAAGGTTGATCCAGATAGGTGGGAGTTTGCTAATGAAATGTTTCTTAGAGGACAAAAAATTCTTCTGAAGAACATCAGAAGGAGGAAGGCCAATCAATATCAGGCAATGCAGAAAGGTCTAGACCCTTGTGTTGAGGTGGGGCGGTTCGGATTAGACGGAGAAGTTGATCGGTTGAGGCGTGACAGGCAAGTTCTCATGGTGGAGTTGGTGAAACTCAGGCAACAGCAGCAGAGTACTAGAGCTCACATTCAAGCAATGGAAGGAAGGATTAAAAGGACAGAGCAGAAACAGCAACAGATGATGAATTTCTTGGCAAGAGCAATGCAAAATCCCAATTTCTTGCAGCAATTAGTTCAGCAAAAGGAATGGAGAAAGGAATTGGAGGAAGCATTTTCGAAGAAGAGAAGGAGAACTATTGATCAAGGACCATGTGATGTTGAAGTAGGTGAATTAGAATATGCTGATGATGAAGATAGCTCAGAGTTTGTTGAACTTAAACCATTATCACATGAATACAGTGACAAATTAGTAGAGTTTGAGGTGTCAGAATTGGACCATGATTTGCTTAATATTGAGGGACAATGTGGAAGCCAAAACAATGTGGAGCAAGATCATGTTCATGTTGGAAGTAGAGATAAAAACATTGATGAAATGTTTTGGCAAGATTTGCTTGATGAGGGTATTGATGATCATGATGTGCTACATGTTGAAGATGTGGATGTATTGGCTGAGCAACTTGGTTATTTGGCTTCTAGTTCTAAATAGGAGGCTGTCAAAGGCTGCATTTTATTATAGTGTTCTTCATTAGATGGGTGGTTTTATCTCTTTCCTTCTTCAAAATTTTCTGATGACCAGTTTCATGTGTTGATACTTGATTCTCTAGATGCTAAACTCCAACTCTTGTTGTGACAGTGTCATGTCCCATTTTTAAAGCATGAATAGAAAGTACATTGTATTTGCTACCAAGCAATGAAGGAAACCTTTTTCAAATGCACCCCGTGCGAGGGACACATCGGAACTCATGCCAGCATATCACACTTTTTGTTCTCAAAATATTTATGGTAATTAATAGTAACACGACACATATTTGCATTTTATATTCTTGAGTTAATTTCTTGCTTTTTAATCTTTTTTTAAAATAGTGGTGTTCTGTACCCGAAAAACACCTCAAGTGGTAAGAGTTTAACACATATAGGTTGAGGATGGGAGATTCAGGAATCAAGATGAAAAAATTGAATATTTTCCAATGTAAAAAAAAATTAAAATTAGTGGTGCTCTCATTTGTATTTTGTCTTAATTCCGGTATGATTTCAAAGGATTTGGATCCTCTCATGTGTTAATCTCACATAACTATGTCATGTGAAGGATCTGAGTCCTTAATTACTTTTTTAATGAAATCCGATGGTCAATATTATTTTTTTGCATAATTTTAATATTCTCTCTCTACATATCCATTAAGGGTCCAGATTTAATTAAAAAAAATTAAAGATTTAGATCTTCACATGACATAATCATGTGACATTAACACATGAAAGGATCCAAATCCGATTTCAAAGCTAATCTAATTTATACTTTACATTCCAAACGGATCTAACAAGTGGCTAGATGATTAATGAATGGCTTTTTCGAGTTTTACAAGAATATAAAACAATTGATCCCGTAATTTGTGCTAGTCGATGTTTTTTATACACAAAATTTGTCATTTTGTAGTCTTTGCTCTAACACTCCCTATTCCTCTTTCTCTGGTTAATCTTGGGGTACCCATAGAAATTAACTGGGAAAAAAGAACACATTCTAGTGGGATTTAGGGGATATCGTGTTCTGATTCGACACTTCATCAATTTAATAAGTGGTTGGGGGTTTGAGTCTCAATTCTTACGAATGAAAAAAATTCCTAAGCCAGCCCCGTTTAATGCCTTGACGGTAGAAGGATGGATTAGACCTATGAAAAAAAATTATCTCCTATTAAAATTTACATGATATTATTAAGGCTTTCTCTATTCTGAATCAAAGACAAATTTTGGTTTAGAAGTTAAAATAGTATTATACTTGTCCATATATTTATTACTTTTTCAATTATTAATTTTATTTAGAGTCAATAATTTTATATTTTATTCTACAAAATAAAGTGAACCTTTTTATAAATTAAAAAAAAAAAAACCAGCATGGAGCGTAACGGAATGGACATCGTAATGCATGCATGTGATTTTTTTTTTGAAGGAGTTGATGCTTTATTTCCATTAATGGAAAAAGGCAGAGGAGTTGCAGAAGTTTTGATGATGGTGTCACAAAATTAAATTGAGTTGGGTCACACAGGTGCCTGACTGCCTGTGGCTCCAATTGTCTGCTTAAGCGATAAGATTGCACATGCTGTATATGCATAAGCACTCACCGGTATTCTGTATTTGAAGTGGACAGAATATTAATAAGATATAATACTAATAATAAAAAATATGCCAAAATTTACTTTCAAATTAAAAGTACATAATATTTTTTAAATTTAATTTACTAACTAGTTTTTTATTAAAAGTGATTATTTTATTAAATTTAATTTTTTTATATTTTTATAAATAAACATATGTTTTAATATTAATTAAAATTAAATTGATTTTAATAAATTTGACTATTTTAATACCTAATTAATTAAATTATTATATTTGTAACTAATGAGTTTTAACTTAGTAGGAGTAAGTGATTAACAGTAAAAATTAATTAATTTTTTTAAAAAATATTCAAATATATTATTCTTTCAAAATTAATTTATATTTAAATTATTAATTATAGTTATATAAGTAGAGAAATAATTTTAAATAATAGCATATGATATAAAAAATTAGTCTATATTTACTATTAAAAATTTAATATTTATATGTGAGTAGCCTATTTTATTGTTAGTAAATAATTATTTTGTGTACTTTTATTATAATATAAATAATAAAAAATAAAGTTAACTAAGTAGTAGCTAGTTATAATGAAAATTTTATTATTTTATATGAGTAAATTCAATATTTTCACTATTTATAAATCAGTTTATTTTTTAATTAAATTTATAAGTAACTAAATAATTTTAACTTAACAATAACAAGTTAACAACTAATAATTGATAAATAATAAAATTAATATATTATTATAATCAAAAAATTATATTTATTAATTAATATTATTATAAATTATATAAAATATAAATATTGAAATTAATTTCGAGTTATGGTAATAAAAAAACAAAAAACTGATATCATATCCTGTCATGATCATTTCTATCTCAGCTCCTCCCTCGGGATAACTTTTACACGTGATGGACATGATACGATAAGAGACATGATAATGTTATTCTACCATGCTGCCACAACAAACAACAGATTATAACAGGATATGATTACTATTATTCTATCATGTCTGCTTATCCTGTCAACTAAACAGCCCCAAATTTAAATAAAATTTTATATAATTCTTATAATTTAATATGAGTTATTAATTATTCTACTTTACTTTGGTTCTTGTCAAGGTTTTTCCCATTATTTTGGTCTCTTTTCTGGTAGGCTTAGACGACCAAGTTTAACATGACCATCAAGTCACGAATCATAATAATAAAGCAAGACTCTCATCTTTCTAACTAAGTGACTAGTTTTAGAATATGGAAGTTTCCTCCTTCCAACTTGACCTCCTTTTGTGTTAGTTTTCTTTTTCCAACTCCAACTGTAACAAAAAAATGTAAATTTCCAATAATATTTTTTGAAATGTATATTTAAATTATTTTATTATATAATTTAAGTAATTTATAATCAATTTTTTTAACAAATTTCATCAAAAATAAGTAAATGAAACCTAAACATGTAGATTCTTATTTAAGGACGAAAATGTAGATTCTTATTTTATGATGACCCTAATTATGTGAACCCGAGCTATTTATAATTTTAAAATATTTCATTGTTTAGGGGTTTGCATAAATGACCCACAATATTTTATCCCGACTTATATGTTTAGATAGTAGTGTAAAAAACTTGTAATAATTCTAATTACATATAATATATATTAATATGAGACTATCATCAAATTTTGATTATTACTATTTAGGCGGCAGATAATGCAAAATAAAAAATCAAAGGATATTTTTATCAATTCTACGTGGCCAATTGTTATGAAGAGTAGAATAATCAGCTAATGGAAACAAGCCTTACAACCATGAATGGACCCAACTACTTGTCACACTTTCAATTTTATTTTTTATAGAAGTCACTCTTTGACAACTTTACGTTATGTGCTATAATAGATAGTAATTTATTTTTTTTGAAAAAAGTCCACTTTTTACAAACTATATTTCTTAAGGTTAATGGTTTACTACGTCTTTATAGTTGCACTAAAATTTGTCTTTGGTCCTTTGCCGGAAAAAAGTTTGCAACAGGTTTCTGTAGTTGCACCAAGTTTGCTATAGGTCCATGCCGGAGACTAGATCTCCGGTGAGTGCATATGTGGCAGGGTGACTGTGTAAATGAAGATGATGTGGAATATATGTTTTTAATGGGAAAACAGGTCAGAAAATTAGAAAACCCTACATTAACACTCCATTAATCCCAAATCCCTAAATTAACGTACAAATGAGAAAGTAAAACTAATTAAACCCCCCAATTTTCGTGTAAACACAAATTACACCCCAAAATCCCAAAATCATTGTTCTTCATCATCCTCTTTTCATCTTCACCCGCTCCTTCACCTTCTTCGTTTCTCAACAATATTGCAACCTCTTAGATGTTAACCCTAATGGTTTTCTTCCAAACAAATCCCCCTCTGCAATTGAGAAAAAACAAAGGCGTTGAAACGTTCAAAGTTCAAAGCTTTGAAGTCAAAATTTTGTGGGATCTCTCTACCGCTAAGTTTGAGAAGGGCCAGAGCCGAAGGATGAGTTTTACGTTGTCATTTTGGTGGATTCTGAACTGGGTCTTCGCCTCGATGATAAGGATGATGAAATTGAAGAATCACAGGACCTCAGCGTGAAGGGGAATTTTTCAATGGTTTCTAGGAGTGAACGATTCTCTAACACTGCGGTTTATGCAACGATGGCAAGATTTTATGAGACGGGGAATTTTCACGACATATTGATAAGGTGTGATGCAGAGGAAGAACGCTAGAGGAATCAAACAATTTTTGTTGATGGTTTGATTGTCGATATGATGTGGGATGTTCATGATTGGCTTTTCAATCCAAATTCTGCTTCTGCGGTGTTCTTGTTCAGGACGAGGAGTGGATTGGATAGTAGGCTTTGGTTGGAGGAGAAGAATTTGCAGACATGCAAGGAGGGTGAGAGAATTGGGTTCTCTTCGTGAAATTGCTTCTTTCCAACCCAGGAGCTCTTTGTGAAATTTGCAGACATGCAAGGATGATGAAGAACAATGATTTAGGGATTTAGGAATTTTGAGGTGTAATATGTGATTACATGAAAATTGGGGGGTTTAATTAGTTTTATTTTCTGATTTGTATGTTAATTTAGTGGTTTGGGGTTAATGGAGTGTTAATTTAGGGATTTGGGATTGATGAAGTGTTAATTTAGGATTTTCTGATTTTCTGACCTGTTTCCCCATTAAAAACATAAATTCCACATCATCTACATTTACACAGTCACCCTGCCACATATGCACTCACCAGAGCTCCGATCTCCGGCAGAGACTTATAGCAAACTTGATGCAACTACAGGGACCTATTGCAAACTTTTTTCCGGCGAGGGACCAAAGATAAATTTTGGTACAACTACAAGGACCAAGTAAACCATTAACGCTTTTTCTTATAACAAATTAAAATTGAATAATTTTCCCTACCAACTATTGGCATGGTAGAAATTCATTATTTTCAGAACAACTTTAGATTTTCAGTTAAAGGCTCTTAATAAGAAATTGGCTCACTTGTAAAATTAAAAGAGGAGTGCTTAGATAGTCATTTCCGAGGGTCGCATTTTGAACACATATATACCTCTTGGCATGCAGTTCACTGCACGCTAGAGCTAGATGATTACTGTTCCAATTGTCATCTCTGAGAGTCACCATCCCAAACATTTCGGACCTATGAACTCTAGGAACCTCCCGTACTCTCGTTCGCAACCAAGTTCTGGTTTAGAACCGATGACATTTAAGTATTTTTCGCTAGAGGTCTCGAACAGTACGTGCTAGCTGGCCCTAGCCGCCTAGGCTAAACGATCGCCAAGAGATCTAACGGCTAGAGAGCAACGTCATACCATGCTCTCATTACATCCTCGAGACCAGAAAAATCCACCTTCATATAAAAGGCAAGCCCTGAGATATCAAAAGTGCACTCATCTTTATTCTTCTCTCCATAATCCCTCTTGCTCACCCTGCTTCTAATTTAGACATCAGAATGTCTTTGCAAGGACTCTTTTAGGGCAAACAAGATGACAAAAAAACTTCTTCCTCGACCCTTCACCACTAGGAATACAGAGTTCCTCTTCAACCCATGTTCTTCGTCCAATCTAGGAGTGCTAGCAACACTCACTTAAACACTTTCTTTCCAACACTCTTTTATTGATTGATTGAAATCAATGAGGGTCTCACTAAATTGAAAGTGTGCCCATAAATTTAGTGGATCCCACATGATTTTCAACCAATTAATGAGAGATTATTAAAAAGAGAGTGTTAGAGTGAATGTTGTTAAGAGTTTTCAAATTAAAATACTGTTAACAATGTACGGGAATTGCTATTATTTTTTTAAAAATGTTTTATATTATTCACCACAACAGGAAAAAAAAATAACTATGCATGTTTGGCACACTAACACTATTAGGTTAGGTTGAGAATTATGGTGGGTGAGTCAAAGCTCTAGAGCTTTGAATTGATGCTTGATTTTCAAGTAACTACTTTCATTATTTGTTTATTTTATCTTCTAGAGTTTAGTTAATTGTGCATTTGCGAGGTGATAGATCTCTCACATTTTCACATCAAACATAATTCTGAAATGCCAAACTAATTATTTGCAACAAAACGAAAAATATAAATGAAAACGAGTTGTTTTCACGTCAAAAAAAGAAAAACGAGTTGTTTCGTTTTTCCAATTGCTATTTTTTATTAGAGATATTTACACAAATATTTAAAAAAAGCGTTTTAGGTCATTGAAATGGTAAGAGGAATCAAAATAGGTCCCTGAAATTTTTTTCTTTGAAATGTTATCCCTGGCAAATGTTTTTTAATTAAATTAAGTAATTTTGATCAATAGTTCAGTAGCACAAATTTGACTTAATCATCACTTCCACATCATCTCATTTATCCTACATGAAATTTTTATTTTATTTTTTTAGCTACATCTTCCTCTTCCTCTTCATCCTCAAACCCTGATTCATGAAGTTCCTTCATCCTCAAACCCGGAAATATGAAGAATGACAAAATCCAGAATTAGAGACCTAGCTGCCAACCTTCTTCTTTCTCCTTTCACACGAAACCTAGTTGTCAACCTTCTTCTTCCTCTTCCCCTCAACTTAACACCATGTTGCACACCCATAGAGGAAAGGAGAGCCGCCGCACTTGAGAGAGAGAAAGAGGAGGAGATAGAGACAGTGGGGGGAGAGCGAGATTGAGGGGAAACGACGATGTGGAGAGCGAAATTTGGGGAACCCATCCCGAATTGAGTCGGATCCACACGCGGTGAGTTCGAAGGAAAGCCCTCTTGAGGTCTGGGTTTCGGCGAGCTCTGGTTTTTTTTGGCGATATGTGATCTTGGCTGAAGATGAGGTTTTGACTTTGCTGTTCAATTACTGGGTTATGGGTTGGATTTTTGGGGGTTGGAAAAGGTAGAAAAAGGCTACGATTTGGGAAGATAAGATGAACTAGTGATTGTTTGGCGAAAAGTATCAACTGCCTGCAACTCTTGTGCATCGACTCATCTGCAATTGAAACATACATGACCTGTTGTGCCTCCTCCCTTTCTTGGTAAAGGAATGCCTGAACTTAGATGAGTCACTAATTGCCACCTTCTTTAGCAATCCAAGCCTTGTCTTCTTTTCATCCTCAGAATATTCAATTTCATGACCAGTGTTTGCAAGAACGAGAAAATTTACTCAAAAGTTTAAAATATGGGTTGATAAGATTAAGCAGTGATGGATTTTAAAATCTGGGTTGATTTTTATTTTTTCTTTTGAATTCGGGAGATGAAAAAGAAACTTGTGTTGAGTTTGAGTCTCTTTCACTTGTGTCTTGAGTCTCCCTGGTTCTTCTCCTGTTGAGGGAGAAGATGGTGGTGGTGGGTAGGGGTGGAAGGAGGAACACGGCAGATTTTTGGATTTTTTATTTTCTAGAAGTGCCTTGATGAATTTATGGGTTAGGTTTAAGATATGGAGGATGAGGATGAGGATGAGGATGAGGATGAGAAAGAGGAAGAGGGAGAAGGGAGAAGAGGTGAGTGAAAAAATAAAATAAAAATTTCATGTAGGATAAATGAGATAATGTGGATGTGATGATTATATCAAATTTGCGCTACTGGACTATTAACAATTCAAAATGACTTAATTTGATCAAAAAATATTATTCAGAGATAACATTTCAAAGAAAAAAATTTTAGGAACCTAATTTGATTCATCTTACGATTTCAACAATATCAAACATATTTAAGCCTTTAAAAAAATAGAAATGTTTAATTTTAATGATTCGGATTGCGTCTTGTTTGGTTTCGAGTACTTTCTGAAGGTCAATTCCGAGAGATAAAGAAAGTAAGACGCTACATCATCCAAACAAGTCTTAACTCATTTCTTTGCAAAAACCTTCGTTTCGAAGCTGCTTCTCTTCTTCTTCTTCTTCGTCTTCTCTTCCTTCACACTCTCTGTGTTCCCTTTTTGCGCTTCACAATATCGCGTGATATTCAAACCCATCTCCATTTTCGTGTTCGGATCAAACCCTTTTGATCTCTCCGCGAGTCTTCGCACAATGTCGTTGCTCTGAAGAAAACCGTGTTCGGATCAGACCCAACACGATTTGACGAGTATCGACGACCCCAACACACCGCATCGCTCCAAAAAAACCGTCTTTCTCCGAATGGGGTCGGTCCCGTCAACGCCGCGAAAGCGTGGCGCGTTCTCGCCGGAGACGGCAGAGTATCTTATCGGGACTTTCGTCGGTGACGAGTCCTTCCCGCTTACGTCGGAGTTTTGGCAGAAATTGCTGGAGCTTCCTCTCAATGTTCAATGGCCCACTGACCGTGTTCAACAAGCTTGCGAGCTATTGGGTTAGTCTTGTTCTGATTACTTTCCCTGATCACCATTTTTGTAAGGCTTAGAATGATAATGGCATCAAGGGAGGCTTCATTTGCTCAATTTGTGGGGAATAGCAATGTTTAAGAGCTTAGCTTCTCATAATTCTTGGGCTAGAGTGTTGGAGTGTGAATTTCCTTTCTGGAACTGATGATATTGTCAAGGAGTTAGAATGCTATGTGTGTTCTCTCGAAAAATTGGGTTTCTAAAAGGTCTAATTTAATTGTGAGGTAGAATGTTGGAGTGTGATTTACCTTTCCATGAGTTCAGTATGCTATTTAAGCTCTCTCAGAAAAATTGGTTTTTAGAAGAACTAAGTCTACATGGTTTTTTTTTTTCAGTTTTACTCTCTTTGAATGCGTAAGTGTTAGGTTATAATATGGTGATTCTGCTATTAGGGAAAGTAAAATTATTTCTAATATGTGAATTTTATGTTTTCTCCTTGGGAATTCCCCCCCAATTGTCTTACAGCCAAAAACAATTGTCACACCAAGCATCTTGCAAAGATTTTGTTCCATCTAGCATGCTCCTTGCAAGAGTCCATGTCTACTTCTGGTGTGCTACCCTTGGTCTATGAAAAGGCTGCTAATGCAGTTTACATCAGTTCAGTATTTTTAAAGCACTTGATTGAAAATGATGTCCAGTTATGCCTGTCTCTCGATCTCAATGAGGCTTTACAGAAGGATGTTTTGGGAGGTACGTATAAGTTATAACTGTGATTGTTTCAGATTCTGCAAACATACAGACATGTAAATTTCATTGCACTTTGTTGCATATATTATTTTTGGTGGTGTATTAATATGAGATTCATGTAAAGGCTTTTAAGCCTTAAGCTGAAGTCTGGCACCTACTTGGGTGCCGTCCGGTTGTTCAGTTGCCAACTTATTTCGTTTGATCAGATATATACATGATTTTTTTACTTTTATTTGAATTGGAACTTCCTTACATTTCTTGGGTTTCTCATAAGTTTACTCATTTTCCTCTTTCCAGTCTTTTTTGAATTTATGTTGTATTTTCAGTGTCTTTCAGATCTCTTAATTTTATTTTATTTTAATTTTTATACAGATCAAACTATTGAAAATCTCGTTATGCAGAATGTGCTGAACTTTATAGCATCAGTAGAAGTGAGGTATATTATGAATGATGAGTAACTTGACGTGCTAATTCTTGTTGAGCTTTTGTGAGAATTTTCTGGCCTGACTTTTTTTTAACACTATCATAGTTCCCACACATTTCTCCTACATTTAGAGCTGCTTAATTTCATGATTATTGCAATGTCAACTCAACTTCTCTGTGGGCCATCTCCTGGAACAAATGACGTGAACCCATTTCTTGATGCAGCAATGGCTCAGGTTAGAAATTGAGATTTTAACATCTAGCCTTGGTTGTTGAGTTATTCTGTATTTGCAGATAGTAAATATCAGGTTAGTGTATTGTTATTTTTGCAGGACAGCTCTCTGGTTAATTCAGTTGTTCGGAAGTTATTTCTAAATTTTATTGCCCGTCCTAGCGTTTCATTCAATAGGGCAACTTATTCCGTCTTTTATGATGGAAGTCAGAGTAGTGTGCTTCAGAGAGTTGGTTCTGCAGCTGGTATGGTGACTTGATATCCTCCTATGAATTCTTTGAAGTCAAATTTACCTTTTTCACAATTTTGTTATAATTGTCTAATTGCTGCAAGATTATTGTGGCTGGGAACTTACTGGTAGGAACTTTTTTTTTTTTTTTCTTGCAGCAAATATTGTTTTATTGCCATTCAGTTATTTGGTCAGTTCAAGTGGTGAAGGGTCAAGAAGTGCTATAGCGGAGAGCAGTCTTTACGTGCTTCTTGTTTTGATTCATTATCATAAATGTGCTATTAGTGAGGATTACTCTGCCATTGAGAATAATAAGTCTTCCACTTCAGATTCTTTACTCAAAGAAAATCTTTATTTTACTGACAACCCCTACTGCAAGGCCTTGGAGCATGCAATTGATTGTGAATGTAATATATTTTTCATATCCATTTATATTTATTTTAATTGATTGAGAAGCCCAACAAACTTTTATCGCCCCTTTACATGCAGTGGATAGGGTAGATGTTGAGGGCAATGCACACAGTGGTCGAAACATAAAGTTGCCTTTTGCTTCCTTGTTTGATACACTTGGCAGGTGAGCATCTGTCTACCTGTATGCATGTTTGACTATTAACATATACATCCATATTATGCTTACCATGATCAGAAGATATACCAAATATGAGATGATCAGAATATGTTTAAGTTATAGTTCAGTCTTATTATGACATTTAGAAAACTTGTTTCTTTTACTTTTCTGTCCTCCAATTGATATTGACATCAATGATAGGGAGGGAGAAGGTAAAGGAGTAAGAAAGCATGATTTCTTCCATTTTGTTGCCCCTTTCATGTTTAATCTTCAGTCAGGCAGTACAAGTTTCCTCTTGTATGTGGCTCATGTGTAGAATTAAGTTTCCTTCATTTTTCTTGCTTATAGATACAGCAAGAGTTATTGGATTTCCTGCCACTCGGGCATTTTTTTATGTGTACAAAATTATATATATGCATCTTTTGTGATTACTGTCATACATTCAATACTTGTTCCGATTCATTGTTTTGGATTTTGCACATTTTTTAGTTTTTAAACATGGTAGCTTATGTTCCCCTGCAGATGCTTACCTGATGAGGCAGCTGTCCTGCTGCTTTACTCATTGTTACAAGGAAATTCTGCCTTTCTAGAGTATGTCTTGGTGCGGACTGATGTAGATACATTGGTATGAGGCAGAAAACTTAAGTTTCTCTTATGAAAGAAAGTGGGAATGAATTGATTTATTCACTTGTTGATATATGTAAGAGTCAAAAGAAGAATTTTCAGATGAAGTTCTGTTGAGGCCTATTACTTTGTGAAAAATTTATTCACTTGCTTATCATGTGATACTTATAATAACTTGTTTTTAAGTCATTCTAAAGCATACGGGCCCTAGTGATACGTCTAGAAAAAACTGAAGACTGAGTCTTATTCCAATCCCTGGTTGACATTAACAGTTAATGCCGATTTTGGAAGCTCTATACAATGCTCAAAGGAGAACCGCTAATCAAATTTACATGTTGCTGATTATACTTCTTATACTCAGTCAAGATTCTTCTTTCAATGCCAGCACTCATAAGCTGGTAAGAGTTGTATTTTGTCAATAGGCTTTGTCCTGAAACTGCAAAGATTTTGCTCAATGCTAATGTGGTATATATATATATATATATGGGCAGATATTGACTGGTGTTCCATGGTACAAAGAACGTCTTCTCCATCAGACTTCTCTTGGTTCCCTCATGGTCATAATTCTTATCAGAACCGTGCAGTATAATTTGTCTAAACTACGGGTACGAATTTTAAACTGATTTGCACTATTGATTAATTGCATGTATATTAATTCTGAATTGACTTTTTCTGCTGACTGATTATGTAATTAAGATGCTACTTATATTTTACAAAAAATCTAATATATTAGCCAATAGTTATGGTCATTACCAACAAATCTGCTACTGTTATCGGTTCTTATGAGTTAAGTGTATGACTTTATTAGTGGCATTCATAAACTGATTGATACTATTCACTGTGATGTTTCTCTTTCACAAGACGTTCTTTGTCTTGTTCTATTCGGTTGAAGGTACTGTACCTCAATAGCTCAATATTGAATTTGCTTCTGAATTGTGAAGATAAACGGCACCTTACATGGTTTACTTTTAGAACTTAGTCCCCATGAGTACATAATCCTGGCGTGAAATTCTAATGTAAATTTCAAGTGTATGCATTTATGTTTCTCTTACGCACTCATTTTCAATTCAACTAATCTTAAATTTCAAGTGTATGCATTTATTATCTTGATAATGTAATTTTCAGTCAGTTATGTGAGCTTTAAGTTTGCATTAGTTTACCTACTTGGTCTAATGCTATCATTAGTCGGTATGATAAAATAGGATATTAGAATATTGTTTTAGAAGTGATATACATATAAAAAGTGGTGTGTTTTTAAGGACAGACAAAAAGTTTACACTTGGACAAGTCTGGGAATAAGATCTAAGAAGCCATTGAGACCTCTTATAATATGTATACTGAAATCAACAATAACATGTATAATATTGCCTATGGATACGAGTAGAGTAGACATATTCCAATCCTTGAAATGTTTCTTATCCTTGTTTACAATTGTAGTTTATGTGCATTTATTAAAACTGCTTGTATTTTATTATATATATATATATATATATATATATATATATATATATATATATGTATGTATATTTTCATCTGATCATTTATGTATCGAATAATGATAGGATGTCTATCTCCACACAACATGTCTGGCAACTTTGGCTAACATGGCACCTCATGCCCATCGTTTGAGTGCATATGCATCTCAGAGACTAGTCAGCCTTTTTGATATGCTTTCACGCAAGTATGTTGCTATTCTTTATCTTCATAATGTACTATTTCCATTTCAAAATCATCTCTTTTAGAGCTGATTGTAATCTCTGGTGCAAAAACTTGACGATATCTTTGCTTCTCTTTAGGTATAGCAAATTAGCAGATCGCAGAGATAATAAGCTCCATAGTGCAAAAGGCAACTCAATTGATGGAAACAACCTCGTAGATGATGTGGTATATACCATCTTGGTGCTTTAGTGTTTATATTGAATACAAACTTTAAACCAGTCATTTTTCTAAATTATGTATTCTTTTGATGCAGTCAACTGAGTTACACATTTATACTGACTTCTTAAGGCTTGTACTGGAAATAATAAATGCAATCCTAACTTATGCGCTGCCTCGGAATCCGGAGGTATGATCTGATTTTCTACTTGATTGATTAAAGATTTATCACATCTATTTTTATCTAGTTCACAATAGTCAAAGTTTTCATGATGACCATTGGCATCTACTATATCGCTTTCTTATGTGGCTGGCGCAGGTAGTATATGCTGTAATGCACAGGCAGGAAGTCTTTCAGCCATACAAGAATCATCCACGCTTCAATGAACTGCTTGAAAACATTTATACTGTATGTTTAATATGTTATATTTCAGTTAACGTTATGACACATGCTTACCCTTTGAAATCTTGCAACTGTTAGAGGAGCAAGTTTTGAGCTGTTTTCAGTAAATCACTATACCTTGCCTTTGTATAATATATCATGTTTCTCTGAGTGTTTGAAAAATGTGTTTATTTAATATTTGCAGGTGTTAGACTTTTTCAACAGTCGTATGGATGCCCATAGAATGGATGGTGACTGGTCAGTTAATGAAGTGCTCCAAGTGATAATTGTCAATTGTCGTTCTTGGAGGGGTGATGGAATGAAGGTAAGATGAAATAGATTTCGATATTTGTGGTTTGCTTCCATTGGGGAAGTGGAGAATATCATTAGGAGCAGTACTTGTCTTGTTTGTTTCTATGAGGCTGTATCTTGTTTTTCAGATGTTCACTCAACTGCGCTTCACATATGAACAAGAGAGTCATCCAGAGGAGTTTTTCATCCCATATGTCTGGCAACTAGTATTATCTCGTTGGTATGGTTCCTGGATCTTCTTATTCACGTAGTCTTTAGGCTGTTAAAAGTTAGTTTACTCTTGAAGTTTGTTGATCTTATTCCATTTCAGTCTGCTAATAAACTGCATGTGCTTGCTTATCATTCTCTTAAACATATGGTTTCTTTCATTCTGTGCATGTCACTAATGCAAAAATTGTGTCACCTTCAGTGGATTCACATTCAACCCAGGAGCCATAAACTTGTTTCCAGTTGATCTACATCCAGATGTATGTCTCTGAATCTTTTATTTTCTGTTTGTGTAAATGTGTATACACATGCAACATCTAATTAAATAGTATAGCTGCATTTGCTATTTCTTGGGTGAAAGTAACATTCATATTTTTTTTCCTTTATTACATTATCGTTTTTTGTGATGGAGAAATGCCCACCATGGCCCTCATTATCATGTCACATCCCATTTGCATAATGCATAATGGAGACACCCCATTACCTTGAAGTCTTGTCTGCTTGACAAAATTGAACCACCCCATTACATTTGAAGTTCAAAACAATTAAAGGGCAACTTGGAGCCTTGTAGTGTTAGGTCAAGACCAACTTAATGCATCGCATGTTATGATTACTTTATGATGTACTGATTTCTTCTCTTGTTTTGGTCATTGATGTTGCAGAGACTTGAAAATGGGGTGGTGGGAAGCACACTTGAAAATGGTGATTTTGACAGGCCTGAGTACCAGCTTGATCCATAGCTGAGGGTGCTACAGCCGTGGCTGCTGAAGATAATACTAGTTATGTTGGTGAATATTTGTACATATGAATTAGTTGACACTGGAAAAAAGAAAAAGTGTTGTGTATTGTTCTCATTCTTTCTGTTCATATATTTTGAGTGTAGAGATCCATTCTCCTATATGAAAATGAGATATCCATGTAATGAATAAGCTGTCACGCTAGTATTATTATCCATGCAATATCACGGCTTCTGTTTTTGTACTCATTAAAGGCTGTTCCTATAAGAAGTTCTAATTGTTCCCAGCTCTTTTATGTCAGCACCATGTTAAAATTCGTGCACTATTTTAAGTCAATATTTGTATTATTAAAAGAAAGCAGAATATTGGAGATAATTATCGCTTTATAATTTTGCAATTGTCGGCTGTAGTTAATTTATGGACAGCCACTTCCAGCTTCACAAGTTCATAGCTGGAGTATTCTCAAGTGCTTCACAACCAAGGAAAAAAGTATAGAATGAGTCTTCTCTCTCATTCAGGGTGAAAGTTCTCTTCAGTTTCTGAAATGTAATTTAAACATCTGCTACTGCAATTGTCATCAACTTCACCAACATGAACTAGATTCATCTGACATTCCACTGTTAATATGGTGTTTTTCTTATCCTGAGGTGCTTTTATAGATACCACAGTCAAAGGTTTACTGTGGGGTACCTCGCACAGTCATTCTACAAGCTTCTACTACCACAAATTTTGTTTGCCGTAAAGATATGCAGGTTTTCTGTTTTGTTATCATCACTAATAAATACCTTGTAACATTATAATGTGTTATCGCCATGTTTGCACAATCATTGCTTGATTTCGATGATTTTTGCCCTTAGTCTCGAAGTAGATAACAAGACATTAGCTTATGAAAAATGTATGATACTTCATTAATTCTATATGTGCATTCAAAATACACAGTAAGTTTCACACATTGGCTTCTAAAAAATAATACTTAAGAGGCTTATGCATACGCCTTTCAACTCTTTTACCATTTACACCAGGGTCCCTCCCTTAACATACTCTGTAAAAGCCAAGGCAATCAAACCCAACATAGCCAATCTCCCATTCCACAACTCTGCATCAGAGGACATGAGCCCTTTGGACCTTGACTCCACACTAACCCCTTGAAACAGTGGAACCAAAGAAGCAAGTGTCAGCACCACACTTGTCCCCAAGAACCATGGAACCCCACCATCAGAGATTTGTTCAAACACACCCTGCCCTCTTGCAATCTCCACTGCTATTGCTGCTACAAACCCAATCATGGCCAACCTTCCATTGATCCTCTCAGGTGCAGGCCCACCAAATGCCATCACATCAGAAAACTTAGTACTCACCTGCAATTTTAGTATCAAACCGTCACTCATGTCAGTAAATGTCTCATTCTTTAGATCAAATTTAACATTAGTATATCTAATCTCTAACAAAATAATAAATTAATTGCTATATAATGGCTACAATCAACACAAGAATGAGTTCTTCAAACACTTGGCTCCCTCACCTTAGGTGCACGAGGTTTTGGTGGTGGAGTAACTGGGGTAGTAGTACTACCAACCGGGGTAGTAGTACTAGCAGGTTCAATAGGTTTCTTGTTTTGCTCTCCCTGCATTAACCAACAATTCAGTAGGTTACACACAAGATCCAAACATGATATAAAAAGAAAATTGATTTTGAGTGCACATCTAAAAATTCTTTATAACTTCTCTTAGTAACTTTTATATATAAAATTGATTTCGAGTAAAGAAAAGCTGATACAAACATATTGCAACATGATACAACTACTATATGATCTGAAACTTATTTTAAGCACCCTTACCTCAGCCATGGATCGAACCCTCAGGCTAGCACCCCTTCTCAAGCTAGGCATGTACACAGAAGGAATGGTGAACTGGGTCACCCTTGACCTGCTGGTCAAGCGGATCATAGGGTTAGCCAGAATAGATTGCATGGCAGAAGTTGTGGAAGCCATTGGAGAATTGGAAATTTTGGTGGAGTTATCACAAAAACTTGGTATAATAGATTTCTAGGATAAACCTTGGAAAGTTTTCTAACAAAGTTTATACTGCTACACCTCCTATGTTAGGTGATGCAATGAATGAGGTAGTTTATATAGAATTAAAGGGAAGCATTGTGGTGGACATTTAGGTTCCACGTCAAGTGTGTAGAGGCCCAAAAGGCAATTGGTTCACGTGGGTTCTCTTGTCCACACATGGTTAAAGTACGAGACGTGGTTCCATTGAGGACCATAAGGGTGAATCAAGGGTTAAAATGGTTCCAGTTCGACGTGGAAGCTTTAGGACTTCAATTACTTGTTACTACTTTCTACTTGAGTAAGTGCTAGAACCTTCTTTTGGTTTCTAGAATATTCACCAGCATGTCAAAATACATATGAATCGGTAATTGTAGTTTAATGAGGATGGATAATTTATACTAATTTTTTAACAACTAATACCTGCTGATTAAAAAAAAAAAACAGCATCTCAAAATGAAAGGTAAACCAAGCTCTTTGTTTAAATTAACAAGGCTTAAATATATATTTTTTCCTGTAAAATATTTTGATTTTATTTTTCGTCCTTATGCAAAAATTATTTTTAATTTTTTGAAAATTATATGTGTTAGTTTTTAGTCACTGCTAGTTGTTTTTTCGTCCATTTAAATCTGAGTTTTTACAATTGAGAAAAATCTGAGATGATCGAGTAAATTTAAGGTACGTGTAAGAGTATTTTTAGATTTAGATTGGATGAAAAAACAATTAATAGAAATTAAAAATAAAGCAAATAAGAAAAAAAATCTAGGGACGGCTTATTTCGGAGAGTGTAAAAATGCATTTAAGCCCATCAACAATAATAATGATTATTGAAACCCAGCGATGTCCGATATTATGAAAAACGAGTTTACACATCGTGTTTAGGAAGGATAAATTTGATATTGTCATAATTAAATCAAGAATGTTGGAGATAAATTTGGTGGAGGTACCGCACCGTTTTTAACTAAACCATGTGTAGCCTAATGCTTCCACTCATATACACGTTGCACAATTTAAAGAGTGCATCATCATAAGTTTTATTATTTTATTATTACTTAGTATCTATATAAAGGAGCGAAGATGGATATGAGATTGGTTTAAATGATACATGAAAGTGAAATAGGTTAAGTTATATTAAATTTTAATTAAATAAAGTTGGTTTCTTAAAATATTAAAGGCTTGAGCCTTACTTTTAGCTATTATATACTTTTTTTTAACATATTTAAAAGTTTATTTTATGAATAGAAAATCAAATAAATTGAAAAATCTATATCAACAAACTTATAAATTAATCATCTAAAATACAAAGTTAAAATAATAATTTTTTTAAAAGAAATTTGTATGGTAAAATCATTATTCACTATGAAAAGATAAAAAAATAAAAAAATCAATCAACATATATTTTTAAGATATTATAATAAAAATATAAAGAAAGTATAAAGGGTTGAACATGTACATTGTAAGGTACTATCAATCAGTAGTCTCATTCCAAAAAGTTGAAGTCGAAGAAATTCTATCTTCCTCTCTTCCGTGAATTTAGTTGTTGTGCGTGTGTTTTTACTTTTGTGATTCCCACTGAAATCATCCTTAGACCTTAGTTAAACTCTCTCTTTAATATCAATTTATTTGCTCTAATAAAATGCTTTCTGTCCAAATCACATTTGCTGGAAAAAGCAATGCGTGTTACACTGAACTTTGCTTGCAGTTAAGATCACATGCTTTACTTCTAACAATTTTTCCTTTTTTCTGGTAAACTCTTTCTTCTAAGAATGGATCAGACCTGATATATACTTCTAATTGCAGATAGAGAATAAGATAACTTTCTCTACATTTTATTCTGTATCATTAATTATGAAACACTAATTTCTTATATATAATTATGAATCAATAATATATTTTTATTAGCATGTTTAGTTTGGCAATTTATAGAAAATTCAAAATATATACTTAGGTCCCTTCAGGGTGGTTTTTCCTTCTATGTTTCAAAAATTTTATAAGCTCAAACTAGTTTTTAATTTTCTAAAACCAGTTTTACTTTTTCTTTATTTTCACTTTTAAAAAGTCATCTATTTTGTAAACATAATAGTCATCACCGCTCTCAGATATCTTTTATCAACATATGTGGTTGTGTTGGGATGTTACCCGTGACAATGGTAATGGTGGTGGAGGAGGTAAATGTTATATGGTGACAGTAGCGATGATGGGAAGGAAATACATATACAAACTCAAAAGTAACTCATTACACGCTTGCACTGATCTTCTCTATGCATTTACTTTGGTGGTGTAGTAGCAAACTTCCAAGTATATTTTGATAAACTGTCAAATTCTCGTTTCCCAGCAATTTCATTAACAGGAACTGCTTCAGAAATTTCCTTCAAATCTTCATCTGTAAGCTTCACAATCAGAGATCCAATGTTGTTTTCAAAGTTCCTCAGTTTAGTAGTGCCTGTGTTATCAAGGAAATATATGATAAAGCACATGGTCATTAGTTAGAATTTAGAATCAATCTATCACATGCTTATAGACTATAGTAGTAACATAATTTATGGACACGACTTTAGGTACAGTCGATCAACAAATGCACATTCTGTTAGAAAGAGACAGAAAATCGATTTATTAAAGAAGTTATATAGAAAAGGGTTGTAGTGCATGCTTGGAAATCCTTCTACAATTAATTCTAAAGTCAAAATCACTTATAGGGAGAAGCTTCTGACAGTAGTGTTTGGGTGTCGGAATTGATTCTAACGAAAGAGACAATGATCCAAACACGCTATTAATATCATGCTTTTTCCTTCTTCATCCAGTAGTGGTTTTTAAGAGAATTAAGTAAAATTCAGAAAGCAAATTGGCAGAATATGTTAAGCAATGGATAAAAAAATAACCATAGAATCAAATAGTAAGCAACTCATCACTTATGTTCAGCACATAAGTCTTCCTAAATATAGTCAAGACTCTACCAGGGATAGGGATTATGTCATTTCCCTGATGGAGAAGCCATGCTAAGGCTAATTGAGAAGGAGTACATGCATGCTTAGAAGCCATGTCATCAAGCCGTTTATAGAAAAGCTTGTTCTTTTCCAAATTTTCTCCAGTGAACCTGGGATGCATAGCCTGTTACAGAAATAAGAAGAAACTTCACTAGATAATCAGTGCATGAATAGATTCTAAAATTGACACAATCGGTGCATGTTTCGAATCTTTCAACAGCTGATTCTTAAGCCAAAATCACTGACAGTAGCTTCTGACATTCAGAATTGATTTTGAAAAAAAAGAAATTGATCTAAAAATGCTAGAATTGTGTTTTCCCTCAGCAGAGATGTGATCCAACAAATAGGTCAAACCTGTCCTTATCAATGTTATTTTGACCATCAAACAAGCTAGGAAAAAAGCTAAAAAGTCATGTAAACTTAAAACTGTATCACTTGTCACTAGCTGCATACCAGCATGCTTTGGCTAGGCAAACTCTCTACCACCGCCTTTCCTGCAAAAAAACCACGACCAAGAGGGCTATACGCCACTACTCCAATCCCAAGCTCTCTGTAAGCATAAAATGTTTATCAGTTACATAAAAGCAATTTCTTTCAGATAATTTAGAGATAATCCAAGCTTAAAGCATGTATAAAAGAGTTAGAAAACTTCTCAACTGAAAAACTATACTTGTGATTAGTGATGATATGAACAGCAGAGTTAATATTTCTACTTAGATACCTGCAGAGTGGAACTATTTCTTCTTCAATGTCACGAGACCATAAGGAATACTCCATTTGCAAAGCAGTAATAGGATGAACCGCGTGCGCTCTCTTTATAGTGTCAGCATTAGCCTCCGACAACCCAATATACTTTATCTTTCCTTCATTTACCAGTTGTTTGAGCTCCTCCATCTTCCATATATAAAAAGGTCAATCAATGTTAAAGAACTAAATCATCTAGATTGAAAAACTAAGAGGAGAGGGAAATTAAACCAGCCAAAGCTTACAGTGTCTTCAATTGGCACTGAAGTGTCAACTCGGTGCTGATAGTATAAATCAATATACTTGACATCAAGGCGCTTAAGACTCGCTTCACAGCACTCACGCACATACTCAGGAGTACCTTTTACCCCCAATTGCAAAACCACCCCTTTAGATCTCGTAACACCAAATTTTGTAGCCAACTGAAATTTTTCTCTTGGAAGTTCTTTTAAAGCCTGATGACAGAAGAAAATGCATCTTTTAAATCTTCCACAAATCTGTCTTTCCCAGCCAGATGATTGTGAACACAAAATTATATTTATGCCATGTTATAATGAGATTGGTGAGACTTAAATACATGCCACTTGCTACATCTAAAGTGTAATTTATTTCTGTATCAATTGTTAACACATGATTAATCAAATTATCACAATTTGCAACTCATACAGATTGAGATAAGTATGTTTTTTACCACTTAATGAATTAGTTGGATAATATGTGACCTTACCTTACCAACCATGATTTCATTGTCATGATTATCTCCATAAAGATCCGATGTATCAAAGAAGGTAACCCCCTTATTGAACACTTCCTTAATGATTGAACATCCTTCTTCATGTGAGAGGGGAGCATTATAAATTCCAGATAATCCTCCACATCCAAAGCCCAACCTAGAAACCTGCATTCCACAAATGAAAATACACATCTTATCACAAATACTAAATCAAAGACTAGGTCACCTAAAAGGGAGAAATGAAGAGAGGCAGGGGTATAGAGAAAGATGTAGAATGTGAAAGGAGTTGCTCAAATGTTAATTATGTCAACATTTTGTGCAAAATAGTTCCCTGAGTTGGTGATCATGAAAACATAGATCCTTCCTTCAACTACAGGAATTGACAATAACAGGCATTTGATGACAGTTGAAGGTACTAAAAATGGACAAATGGTGTAATGTCTTTCCTCTTAATGCTGAATTAATTAATAATCTGTCCATTGTAAACAACAAATTTGGATATGAACAAAATAGTTAATGAGGAGAATGAAAAATATCCATCTAGACAAAGCTAGTATTGGGGATCATTTGGGTTGATGGAAAAACCAGAAAGTTTACCTCCAAGCCTTGGCTACCCAGTTTGACTCTTGGGACTTGTATCTGGGTCTTCTCCATTTTCAAACGCTGTTGAGCTTTGATGTTGCTTAGGATCCAAAGTTGGTGAAGAAAACTTGAAAGAGAAAGGTGCCTACTATTATAATAATAATAATAAAATTAATTAAGAACTAAACCGAAGGGTTGAAATTTAACATCACTTGTTAAAGTGTCCACTTTGTATACTGACACCATTTCTTTAAAAAAAATACAGATGAATAAATAGTTAAAGTGAAATTGTCTTCAAATAAATAAAATGTATATACCCACTTCTAATTTTAGATTTTAATATTTTAATGTCATGACTCATGATACACTTTATCCTGAATCAAGTTTTCATTAATGAAAACCAACCAATAATTCATGACACTTGCAACACTCACGTTTGTAGCGGTTTTAAAATGTCATAAAATATACTTTTATACTAGCTTTTTATTTTGTTAAACGTTTTATTTTATACGATCCAAAACTGCCTCATTAATGGATATTGTAACACCTTAAGTTTTGTTTTCTTTTTTGCAAAATTAAGTATTTTTTTGAACGGTACAAAATTAAGTTAAAACAAAGTAAATAACAAAGACAATTTCAGAGTTTCAAAAAAAAAAAAAAACAAAGACAATTTCAGGAAACAAAATAAGAATAGCAGCATTAAGACAAATACTGTAGCAATTAACTTTACAATTCTAAATGTCACTATTTTTTTATTAAAAAATTTATCAAATTAAATTAAAACATTTTATATTCTCAATCTATCATAAAACTTAAAATATTTAAATGCACCCCAAAGATTTAAAAAATTTAAATATAAGTAAATTAAAAACATATCAAGCTTAGAATTAGGGTTTTCACACACATCGGTCTAGCGCTGCCCATAGATTTCTCATTAACCCAACATGAAATTTTAGGTAATTGGATTTTTTAAGCATATGATCTAGAGTTCGATCTCTAGATAGTGCGTAATGCATATGACAAATGATTTATTAAGAAAGACTTACACACTTAATAATATAATCTTAAAGGCTCAAGGCAGTTGACGGTTAGATAGCTTGGAAAAAAACACAAAACCCTCATTTCTCACTATGCGAAAAAGAATGAAATTTATTTAATTTTAAAAATAAAAAGGAATTAGCTAAAAAAATCTAGAAAGCATAATAAAATCAACGGCGTAAACTCCTAGTCCTACGTCAAAATTATTCCATATTTGTCACCTATCCCGTTCTCTGATTGGCTGGTGCACGTTGATTTTACACGTCATAAGCTCTACTTAAAACGACGCCTCCATCATATTCATCTCAAGTCGACGACGACTCCAGTGTTGCCGTTTTGTAGCGTCGCGGCTCCTGCAGTGTAGAGACGAGAAAACGGCGAAAGAGAGGATCCGAATTTCTCAAAGTTGCAGTCTTTCGAGATCTGGGAAGCTCTTTCTCACTTGCCCACAACCACAATTTTGATAAATGATGGAGGAAAACAGAAGCGCGAAGAAGATGTGGATGGTTTTGATGTGTATGATGTTGAGCTTCGTTGCTCGCGTTGAATCGCTTTCTGTGACTGTGCAAGAGGTTGAGTGCATCTACGAGTACGTGCTCTACGAGGGTGACACCGTTTCCGGGAACTTCGTTGTCGTTGATCATGACATTTTCTGGGGCTCCGATCACCCTGGCATTGATTTCACGGTGAGTGCAACCCCAATTCCATGTGATTCAGTTTGGATTTTTTTTATTGGGTTGTTTTATGAACCAATAATTGGATTTACCCACCTGATGATTTGTTGTAGTACCAATTTTTTTGGGGTTTGTGTTTTATTTGGTGTTTGGCATCTATTGGATTTCTTAGGATTTTTTTTAAGGTGTTAAATTTTGTATTTTTAGTTAGAATAGGTTATATTAGGGTTTTTGAGGAGGATTCGTCAACTAAGGTCGAATGTGATCTATGTATCATAGTATGTGCAGAATTTAATTGAAGATCAGGAACACAGGGAAGTTCTTTTATGGCTATATCTATAATCAAACATGAAAACTGTTCATTTAACAAAAAAAGGAATGGACTTGGTTAAGCTGTAGTGTTGAAGTGAGTGATTGATGTCTCTCTTACATGTCTTGGTTGCATCTTCCTTAAGCTGCATTATGGATGGAGACTACCAAAATGTCTTGGAAGCCTCAATGTGATGAATGATCATTGGTGACTCCTGGATTGTTCCTCCTGCTATCTCATGTGGTGCTTGAGACCCCAAGCAAGATGGATGATTCTCTCTTGTTTTGCATGGATATTAAATGATGCTTGGTGATGCATTTTATTTTAGGATTGATGAATCCATGTTGGATCAGCACGTTTGCAAAATATAAATCAGAATTTGGAAATCATTCTTCATTCCCCTTCAAAAGTATTAAGCTTGTAGAATTTGTAGCAAAGTCAGATTGCAAATTGAATGGTGGGAAGTGGTGACTGGTGTAAGTTGAAGGAAGGAATAGGGAGAAAAAAAAACTTAAAAAGCATATAACGTACTTTTAGTCCTTTATGTTTACTTGGTTGGTGGTGCTGCTATTCAAATGGATGGCTTTTATTGCCTGCGCCTAATTAGATTTATTCTCCAGTGTTTTATGCTTTTAGTTACTGTGCAGTGCAGCTTGACTTAAGGCCTTGAGACTTGCTTATAACGTTATAACCTGTGGGAGCTTGGTAACCTCTGCATAAAAGAAGGGGGTGGGGGGGTTGTGTAAAAAATGTTATGTGCTAACTATTATCATAGGAAGTACATTGGGAGCCATCTTTGATCACTGTTTGTATGAATCCATAGTGGTTGTGTCAAAAAAGCCCTGTGTGCTAATTAGTATATTTGGAAGTACATTAGAAGCCATCGTATGCATATTGTTTTCTGTCTTTAGCTTTTCAGGTATCCTAACTTTTAGGTTATATGCAGGTGACATCTCCTGCAGGTAATACTGTCCACGACATCAAGGGAACCTCCGGCGACAAGTTTCTATTTAAAGCCCCAACCAATGGGATGTACAAATTTTGCTTTCATAACCCATACTCGACACCTGAGACTGTTTCCTTCTACATCCATGTTGGTCATATTCCCTCTGAGCATGACCTTGCCAAAGATGGTATGTCTCTCGGAAAGCATCCTTAGTAAAATTTACAATTAACATACTTGTATTAAATAGTATAGTCATTTAACATTTACCTGAGGTATTCATGACATTTGTGAAGAGCAATCCAAGTGTTTTTTTTTTGTTTTACTGTTTGGTTTTGGGAGTTTCCCTAATTTTGATGGTTTGCACTTGCAGAGCATCTGGACCCAATTAATGTTAAAATTGCTGAGCTTAGAGAGGCACTAGAGTCTGTTACAGCTGAACAAAAGTACTTGAGAGCACGTGATTCTAGGCATCGCCACAGTAAGCAGTTTCCTTTTCCATGAACTGCCACTGTTCTACTTTGGCAAATTTGATTGTGGTAGTTATTATTTTATTCTTTAAATCATATATGCATTTATATAACTTATGGTAATTTGTTTTTTATCCCTTTGTCTTAATAGGTAAGTTTCCCAGACACATTAGGGCCCTTAACTTTTATTGATTTTGTGAGTTGTGGCGAATAAAAGAAAAAACTGAGTTTATATATCTAACAATTTTAAATTCTATAATGATAGAGATGAAGTCTGACCTACATGGACTTCCAGATTCTATTAGATGTGTTTTGGGTGTCCTTGAGGTTTTTTGGCTGTTAAACAGTTTCAAATGTGTTTTCATATGCTGAAAAGTATTACAAAACTTATATAATGTAGTAACACGCTGCATATAAGAGGCTTCTACCAGTAAGAGGTATGCTTACACATTGCTGCTCTTATAATAAAATAGGCAGCAAACTTTATATTTTTAACATCTAGTTTAATATTTCAGAAATAATCTGAACATTTTGTGTAAACACAACCTGTCAAACTGTAGATGACAAATTCATCTAGTATGGCCGAGCTATACAAATTCATTAAGCAAATATACTTGCGATTTAGAGGGCTGTGTATATGAGAAACACATTTAACAGGTTTGTCCGAGCTATATAAGTCCATTAGGCAAATATGCTTAGGATTTGGAGGGTTGTCTATTTGACAAGCATGTTTAACTGGTTTGGCCGAGCTATACAAGTCCATTAAGCAAATATTTTAGGACTTGGAGGGATGTATATATGCCAAGTAGGTAAAGGATTAGACTTTGCTTAATAAGGTTGGCTTAGAGTTGTCGTTAGTTACTAGGTCAGGAACTGAGGTTAGCATGAAAAAGTGCAATGAGTCACACGATTTTAGGGTTTATGATCAACTTCCAAGACGCGTCACTCCTCCACTGTTATTGGATGGATCTCTGCTGCACTAGGCCTGGGAGTGGAATTTTTTTGGGTGAGATCACGATCACATTATAAACTGTCCCTGTTTCACTAGTTTCTCTTGAAATCCTAGTCCTTAGAAGAATTGGTGTTGGGTGAGTAATTCTGTTATCAAATTTTCTTCTTTTGTTTGCATTCCCCACCTGATGTCCATGGCCCTCTCCGGCATTGTGTTAAGATGCTCACAAGAAGGGGTTAATTTTAGTCTCTCGATTCTTAAAAAGTTTGTGACGATAAATTGCACTTGGTCTTCTGCGGCACATTCACAGTGCCTCTAGTGGAAAGCATTTCAGATTCGGTAATGTGTTGTACTAGTTTCCATGTCTCATTGATTAAGTTTTGCATTTCAGCATGACTTTGGAGAATTCAGTTTTTCTTGTGATATATTTCAAGAGACCTTTGTTTTAGATCCCTTTTACTCATGTTGCTGATGCTAATATCACTATATACCCATTTCTCTGGGCTCGAGAGATTGCTAGAAAAAGGACTTCGCTCTTGTATGCTTCTCAAACAATTCAACCAAGTCAGATATCTCAAATTTGATGATAGAGAGGTATGGGAGATGTTCTTTTGTTTTGTTGGATATGCCGTTCACTTGTAATTCAATTGCCGTCTTTTTCTGTGAGATCTTATTGTGCACTCGCTACAATTAAGCAAATTATCCTTCTAATGATTTAATAATGATAATCAAATTTATTATTGCCATGAAAGTGTCAATGTCATATAGAAGGAAAATTTGCTGATTTGTAGCGAATGCACGATAAGATATGACAAAAAGAAAGGAAATTGAACTAAAAGGGAAAGACATTTGAAAGTTATTATCCAACAAAACAAAAGAACACCACGCATACCTCTCTGGCATCCAATTTGAGATATTCAACTTGGTTGAGGTGTTTGATAAGTGTACAACAGCAATGTCATTTTTCATTCCTTCTTTCATTATCCACCTTGTATTGTACTGACTCAAACTCGGTATTTTATTTGTAGCTAACGAGAGCACACGCACGCGTGTCATATTCTACACTGTTGGAGAGTACCTTCTGTTGGCTGCTGCTAGCACACTGCAAGTCATATACATCAGGCGCCTCTTCAGCAAGTCAGTGGCCTACAACCGTGTTTGAGACTGAGTCTCCTGATTAACGTTATGCTTTCTTTCTTTAGCAACAGATGTGCAACAATATATTCCTTTTCTTTTCATTACTTGTATTTTTATACCCAACAAGAAGATTTTTAAGTTCCTTAGTCTCAACTTCAGTATATTTTGACAGAAATTAAATTAGACCATGTCGCAGCAACACTATTATTAGTGTCTTCTGTTCTGATCAGCTCTTTTCCTGAGAATCCCTAAAAGCTACTCATAAGAACTTTTAAAAACTGAAAAAAAATTAAAAATTTATTTGTCACAACCTGCTTTCAAAATAATGTATTAGTTTTATTAGTTAGGAATGAATGTCTTCATTCAATTTTAAAGTTCATTTAAACTTTTTTCATCCAACTTGGCGTATAAAAATTGATAATAAGTAATGGAAGTAGATAAACCTCCATTTCATTTTTTGTCGTTTAGCAAAATTTAAATTCATTTCATCATATCCCATGTCACCTGGTTTCATCAATTCAAGCACACTCGAAGAGAGAGTTTGACACACAATCTCATTATAATTAAGAAAAAAGAGTTTTCACATGAGATACAAGTATCTTGATCTTGGACTTGTGAATCATTCTCAGGAGCACTTACACATTGTTTCGTAAAGATGACTTTAGAATGAGAGAGTTAGAGAAGAGAGAGTACGCGAGGAGAGATCAGATAGGAATATGTGGGTCATCATACCTTTTTGTGGTTTTTTCAATTTGGAGAGAAGGGGAGGAGAATGTATAATTTTCATCCATTTTCTCATTTTATCTATCTATTTATCACTATCCTATTTATATATTTAGGGCATTAGTTTTAATGTCATCCCCTGTTGGTTCTCATGTTACCCCGTTTTATAGTATTTTATCTAAATACTCTTAAAAATTAATTTGATTCCTTACCTATCATCTTCTCTTACCTATCTTCTTATCATTCAACCACCTCACCACCATCCTCTTCCCATCCTTCACCATCCCTTGATATGTTCACACATAATAAGTGCGTTTTACATTCGTACTTAATAAGTGCATGTAATTTTTGCACTTATTATGTGCGAATTTACCTATCTTTTGAATTTCATGCAGAAAGTAGTAATTTCCGCATGTAAATGTGCGAATTTAACACATGCTAGTTCTTCCGTAGCTTCAGGTTGTTGTGACTGTGCACTCCAATGAGTCCTTGTCATTTCTGTTAAAAAACCAAACATAACTATATTAGAAATTGGGTATAAGAATTTTAGAAATTGGGAAAATTACACTCAGAAGTGCGAACGGATGCAGGCAGGAAAATGAAGAAATCGCACTCATGAGTGCGAAACAAAAAGAAATTACACAAATCGCACTCATGAGTGCATCCAACCCATCTTCACCATTTTTCCAGAATTCGCACTTAATAGTGCGAAGAAAAAGGATTCTTGTTTTCGTTGTATGAATGGATCGCGTGTCCAATACAGTGCATGTCAACCTTGTAGCTAACTAATTGCAATTATGTGGGAACACGAGGGGAGGGTTGTTGATAAAGAAGAGCAAGGATATTGTTGATTGAGCGGATACTGCTATACTGCTATTAATTTGAATATCATTAACTTCTAGCATTTCTTGTTAGTTTGGTAGTTAGATAGCTTGGGCCTTCATGTATTTCAAAATTGGAGGTTGAAGGTGAGGAATGGATGGTAGGGGACAGGGAAAATATTTATTTTTGTTTTTTAAAATCAAGGGTATTTTGGGGTTTTTAAAATTAAGGGATGATAAGGGAATATATGGGGATGTCACTAAAACTAATGCTCATATATTTAAGGTAAAAATATCATTTCATACAAAAGTAATATTCTCTTTTTTATTCTCTACCCAACTAAATAAAAAGAGACAAAAGGCACATTCATTCATTCCCTTTTTATGCTAAACAATGGGTCCCCTTAATATGAACAAGTTTTCTCTTGTGCAGCTTTACACAAACTCATTTTGACCGCCTATCACAGGTTGCCTTCAAGTAAAAAGTTTTTTTATTTATTTATTCTATTTAATTTGGCTAAATATGGTGTTAATTAGTATACTAGAATTCCAAAAATTTACTATCCACCCAAATCTAGATCCATATCCGCCGACCCTCCGCCACTTTGGCCTCCTCCGAAGCCATTCCACGACCCTCTGCATCTCCACCGGCGCCGGCTACCAGGTCGTCGGCCTCTCCCCCCTCAAACTTGTCTTCCTCCTCTTCGTGTTACAGGAACACTAATGGAGGCGTAGGAGGAGGAGGAGGGGCTAGGGAATCGATTCATCAGTCTGCTAGGGGCTGGGGTTTCAGATCTACATTACTCTCAGGGTTGTAAGGTTTCTTTGAGGCTTGATGGGATTATGGGGTTTCAGATCCGTAGAACCCTAATTTTTATTTTTGTGCAAGAACCCAGAACAGGAGCAACAGTAGTTGCAAAATCTCATCGCTACAATGAGCGTCGACAACAGTGGAATCCCAATCACCGCAGAGAACAACACTTTATTGAAGGTTGCTAACGTCCCGTCGATTCATACTGGCCCATCCTTTTCGCCAAGCTTGACTAGAGCAAGAACGTCGACAACCTCGTTTTGAACGCTGGAACCGCTGGCGGTGCCACCGTTGCCTTTCCGCTCCTGGTGCCGCCTCTACCGTAAAACCTACCAAAGAGGAGAAGAAGGAAAAGGAAGAAAATGATGAAGACATGGGATTCAGCTTGTTCAATTAGGCTTTCCAAATGGTGATATGCGTTCTGTTGGATTTGTTAAATGAATAAGTTGAGTTGGTGTAAGGTGCAGAGGTGGTGCGGTGGGACTTGTATTAAGATGGTTGAGTTTAGCTACACATTTGGGGAGGAAGATGGTTGTGTGGTGGCTGGAAATTTCAGGTGAAGGTTGAGTGGTGATGGTTCATGGTGGTCGAAGGGGAGGTTGGGGAAGGAACAATGGTAGTGGTGGCTGCTGGATTTTCTTTCAAATTAAAAGTAGTTAATTTTATTAATCTAAAATTTCAAATTAAAAATAGTTAATTTTATTAATTGGAAAAAAAACCGCTACACCTATGATAGACGGTCAGAAAACTTGTGCATACTAAGGAGCCCCTAAACAATGTACTCATCTTCTATCGGTTCTTTTTCTCTCTTCTAACTTGTCTTTTTCATTCCTCAACCAAACAAAGAATAGCAGCACCTACCGGCCTTTGGGAAATGGGTAAGTAGCTTAGCTTTCCGTTAGATCCATCCATGATTAAAATTAATTAATTATACTCTTTCTTAATCTCAAATTCAATCAACAGTTTCAACGATTAAGTAACTGTTGTAATTGAAAACTACGCAATTACCATTTACATTTATCTATCTATGGAGAACTCAAGAGTGATGGAGGTGCACCGTGGTGGTTTGGAGAAGAAGAGTCGTTGAGTTGAGCGACCGATTCGATGGAGGAAGAGACTCAGTGCTTCGAGTGCCTCCAACGTCGAATCAACTCGGATTTCTCTGACCAACTCGTCTTCAACTATGCCATCTCCACTTCTGCTTTTCCTTTCGGATCCTCAGCAATCGTTCATGTCCCTCTCTCTCTATTTCTCTCTTTGATCATTTTTTTTAATCTTAATCTATTTTTAACTTGCTCTTTGTTTTTTCAAAAATAGATTTCTGGTGGTGAAGCATCGGGTTGTCAATTTATATTGCAGTACATGCCTGGTCACAAGAAGAATTGTTTTGTAAATTATGTGTAAGAATCAAGTTCTTCATTTTCTTCTAATTATTATTGGTTTGAGAATTTTTAATTTTAAGGATAGTTTTCTGAAGAATTGCTATCTGAAATGGTTTGATGCGGTCTGTTTGTGCTTTTATGCATTCTTGTAATAATAGCAGTAAGTGCAAAATATTGATATTTTAGTATTGGTGGGTTTGCAGAAATGAATATATTTTGGATAGTAGTGAAAGCACTAGGAGTAATGATCCTGATATTGGAGGCAATCAATGTAATGATGTGGTTAATGGTGGAATCACTCTTTCTGATGCTTCTGAAACTGGAAATGCTTCTTCTGGGAACGCAATGTGTAATCATTCTGGAAGGTTTTCTTGCTCCAGGACAATCACCTCACTTGCCCCTATTGCTCGGGTCGGAAGGTCTTCGTATTCTACATTTCAAGAGGTTGCTGCTGACTTCTTGTCTGGGTTGACCGAAGATCATGTGTTAGAGTCACTTGATCTCTTCATTGCAGGGAAAGCGTCTGGATGGGACTGTATAAATTTTCTTACTTTACTTGGGCTGCCGTCATTTGAGGAAGATACTTTTCCAGGCGCTTTGAGGCATCCAAACATAGCCCCTGTTCTTGCAATATTAAAAACATCTGATCACATTAACACAGTGCTTCCAAAGACTCCATACGACTTGGAAAGCATTCTTCATTTTAACCCCAGTGCCTTAAAATCTGATTGGAATAGAAGATTTCTTATATATCAGTTACTCTCTGCCTTATTGTACTTGCATGGTCTAGGGGTTTCCCATGGTAATATATGCCCATCCAATATCATGTTGACTGACTCGTTATGGTCTTGGCTGAGATTGTGGGATGAACCTGTATTGGAATCTAGTTTAACTTCGCAGAAGAGTGAAAGGGTTAATTCTAAACCTGCAAAAACCGGTTGCTGTAGTGGTGGCTGTCATTCTGATGATCTTTATGCTGATCTGAAGCTTTCTCCATCAATAGATTGGCATTATAGCTTTCATCAGTGGTGGAGAGGAGAACTAAGTAATTTCGAGTATTTACTTATCTTAAACAGACTAGCAGGAAGAAGGTGGGGTGACCATACATTTCATCCTGTAATGCCTTGGGTAATTGATTTTAGCGCCAAGCCTGATGATAATTGTGATGCAGGATGGCGGGACTTACGCAAGAGCAAATGGCGCCTGGCAAAAGGTGATGAACAGTTGGATTTCACCTATTCATCATCTGAAATCCCTCATCATGTATCAGATGAATGTCTGTCTGAATTGGCTGTCTGCAGTTATAAAGCAAGAAGGTTGCCTTTGAGTGTTCTCCGAATGGCTGTTCGTTCAGTGTATGAACCTAATGAATATCCTTCCACAATGCAAAGGCTTTATCAATGGACCCCTGATGAATGCATTCCGGAGTTTTACTGTGATCCCCTAATTTTTAGGTCAATACATGATGGTATGGCTGATTTGGCTGTACCTTCTTGGGCAGAGAGTCCCGAGGATTTCATTAAATTGCACCGTGACGCATTAGAAAGTGATAGGGTGTCATTTCAACTCCACCATTGGATAGATATAATCTTTGGGTACAAAATGTCTGGCCACGCAGCAGTTATTGCTAAGAATGTTATGCTTCCTTTATCAGAACCCACAATGCCAAGATCAACTGGACGTCGTCAGCTCTTTACACGACCGCACCCCGTTCGTCACGCTACTTCTAGAATAACACGTCATGGTTCCAATAAATATGCCAAAGTTTGGAGTGAAGCATATGAAATGCAGCGAGAGACATCTCTTCTATCTGAAACTGCTTATCTACAAGAACTAGAACAAGCATCTGCATTTTCGGAACATGCTAGGCATTTGAATGCTTGTTACCATTATCCATTAAATCATATTAAAGGGAAGAACATCTCATCTTTGGGAGATCCAGCATCAGAGACATTTAGTAAAAACATAAGTGAAGTATCTTTGGTAGACAGAAATTACTGGGTGAAATATAAAATGAATCTGATCTCCTTTCTTCAACATATGAAAGAGGAAGATGAAGGCTCCTCAGGATACCCAGACTTTCTGCTTTGGAGGCAGAAATTATCTTCTTCAAGACTTGCCTCTGAAGATGTTTCTAGGGACATATTTTCTGTTGGTTGTCTCTTAGCAGAACTTCATCTTCACAGGCCCCTTTTCGACTCAATTTCGTTGGAAATGTACTTGCAGAATGGAGCCTTACCAGGTTTTCTGCAGGAACTACCTCCTCATGTTAGATTACTAGTTGAAGCATGCATCCAAAAGGATTGGACGAGGTATCAGTGTGTGCGTGCACATGTGCAACTGAATGCATGTGTCTGTCGTCCTTGTTAGTTATGATTTGTGGGTTGTTTCTTCTATCATATTGTTGAAGTATTAATTTTTGCTATATAGGAGGCCATCAGCCAAAATTCTTCTTGAATCGCCTTATTTTCCAAAGACAGTCAAGTCCTCCTACTTGTTTCTTGCCCCACTTCAGCTTGTATCTAAAGATGAAACTCGGCTTCGTTATGCTGCAAATCTTGCAAAGCAGGGAGCTCTCAGCGAAATGGGTGCATTTGCAACTGAAATGTGTGCTACTTATTGCTTACCACTTATAGTGAACGCTGTTAATGATACTGAAGCTGAATGGGCATATGTACTACTGGAGGAACTAATGAAATGCTTAACAGCACAAGCAGTGAAAACATTAATATTGCCAACCATACAGAAAATTTTACAGGCTAGTTGTGAACTTCATAGTGTCAATGTATTTAGTTTGTAGAGATCTTTTCTTTCTTTTTCATATATTTTTTTAATTCTTTTGACATCTTACTGAAACATCTTTTTGCAGACAGCAGGTTGTTTACATTTAAAGGTTTCCCTTTTACAAGATTCATTTGTACGTGAAATATGGAATCGAGTTGGTAAACAGGCATACCTGGCAACTGTTCACCCATTGGTCTTGTCAAACTTGTATATAACTCCAGATAAAAGTTCAGCTGCCTCTGCTTCAGTGCTTCTAATCGGTTCTAGTGAAGAGATTGGTGTACCGATTACCATTCATCAGGTTTTTTAGTTTTACAACAACCTCAATACTATGTTTTCCTTTTTCCACATACACTCACCCACTTAGGTGCAACCATTATTTTTTTACTGACCTTTTAATTCTTGAATCAGACCATCTTGCCCCTTGTTCACTGCTTTGGGAAAGGACTGTGTGCAGATGGCATTGATGTGCTGGTCAGAATTGGTATTCTTGTTTTATTGACTTTCGTATTTTTCAATGTTTCATTTTTTAGGCCTTCAGTTTTGATTCCCCTTCCTCTTTTGACTTTTCAGGTGGTATATTTGGGGAATCCTTCATTGTTAAACAGATGCTTCCATTACTGAAAAATGTAGTTCGTTCCTTCAGTGATGTGTCATGCATGAATAAGCCTGATCCTGTCCAGAGTTGGAGTGCTTTAGCACTTATTGATTGTATGATCACTTTGGATGGCCTTGTAGCTTTCCTGACAGAAGAGGTCGTTGTAAAAGAGCTGCTTGCAGTATGTTCTTATTCTTGTTTGGCTTCAAAATGCTTTAACTGCCAGTAAACATTGTATTACAGTTAATTATTTAATGTGTTGTAAATATACAGGACCTAAGTTCCATACATATTGGGATTCTTATGCAGAAACATATGGAAATTGCAGTGCTTCAGGTTCTTCAAATTATTCATTGGTTTGTTTTGGATCCGTCGTCCATTCCTTAGTTTCATTGGCTCTCTAATTGGCATCTCAGCTTTACTCTTTACGGAGGACTTTTAATTTTTAATCATAAGTCACAAAGGAATATACAGTTTTACATGAATATTTTATGCCTTCTTTTTTAATTAGAATGTCAAATGAAGAGTGATGGTGAGATGAAGATTAAGGTCTGTGCCATGACTCGTGGGTTTTTGAAACCAAGCATTGTACCTAAAACAGATTGACACACTCTGGACTTCTTCCAAATTGTTTATATGCAATCCTTCAAAGTTATATTTCAAACTTTTTAGATCAAAATTTCCTTTTGGCTAGTATCCTGATACTCTTGAGTCTGGAGATGTCTGATCCATTTCTTTGCCATAGTCACTTTAATTGTTAAATAATGGTAGTTGCCTTCTGTTCAGGTAGCTGCTACTACTCTCTTTGGAATTTGTCAGCGGATTGGGGCAGATTTGACAGCATTGCATATTCTTCCAAAGCTTAAAGAACTATTCGATGAACTTGCTTTCTCCCAGGAAATTTCTAAAGGTTCGACTACTGTTGGCAGAAACCTGAAGGTTACCAAATTAAAAATTGGAGGGGACTTGCAAATTGAAAGTCGTATGGACCTAGTGTGAGTGACAAATCTGCTTTCTAGACTAGGTTTGTGCAGGGAGAAACTGCTCTCCAGGGTATTTAGTGCAAGACTAAAAGAACTCTAGGTAAAGAAGAGTAGAGAGTGTTATGTAAGAGAAGTAAAAATGAAATCATTCAAGGATAAGCGGAAATGAATTTCTTTTTATTCTTAGGAGTGGTTGATGTTAAATCTAAAAATAGTTGTACTACACCTTTTTTATAGTGATAGGCATATAATCACACATATGATATGTAGATATCCCCCACAAAAAAATGCTAGATCAAAAAGACAGACAATATTTGTAGTTAGGCACTTCTAATTGTTAGACATATATGGATTTAGGAATGTCTTTGTTACTATTATTATTTCGGTTATGTATCTTACCTTCATGCGTTATTATCTTAAATTATTTTGAACAGCTGTAAAAGTTTGTAAAACATGCTCTCTTTACTAAATAAAACTCAGAGCTTGGTGTCTAATGAGACACAAACTCCATTCTTCGCTTTTGTCTTTATCTCTTTCTGTTAATGCAAATGACAAACAAATTTCATATTCATAATACCAAATAAAAATAAAATGCACTGTTTCGCATGGTTAACTAAATGAAATAGATAATAACAGATTGCCTGAGCTTGTTCGTAAAATATCCTTCTGCATATATACACTCACTAAAAGCATAACTTAACTATGCTTCCCTGGTTTTTCAACCTAATTTTAGTTTCCATCTGGATTTACGAAAGTTATGCACATTTCTACCCGATATTACATTTTCGACCCAGTATGCGTAACTTTCATAATTTGAGAAGCATATTTGAAACACTTGATGTATCGATAGAAAAATAACTTGAAAGATCAATGATCTCCTTCAACCATGATTTGAGCTCAGAATAGGAGACCCAAACACATGACATTGCATGTAGTCAGGTCTTCTTTTAACCCAAAAAGTCTGCACATTTACCTGAAACCGTGAGAGTTAATTTTCTTGATACATTATGTTGGGTGCTGCAAAAAGTCATTAAGTAAGGTGGATTTATACTTAACTTCTTAAAATCAGGGTAAAATGCAATTGGACCAATAAGTCAAGGGGCCATCAAAGTGCAATTGATTCCCCATTATAACTGGTTGTGACTCACTTTCAAGTTTGTTGTATATTATATTGTGTCTGCTTTATTGCCTTACTTTGTTCCTTTATTTTCACAGTACAAATAAAATTTTCTGGGTCATATGCAGGTTGCTTCTCTATCCTTCCTTTGCATCTCTTCTTGGGATAGAGAAACTTCGTCAATGTTGTACTACATGGTTGCTTCTTGAACAATTTCTTCTACGCCATCATAATTGGAAGGTATGCTACGTTTACCTTTGTCCCCCCCCCCCCATGTAAGTGGAAAATTGTGTTTTTGTTGGTGCGATAACTTCTGTCGCATAGCCTTGTTTGCTCATTTTGAAGCCCATTGTGGTTCAGTGGGAATATGCAGGAGAATCATCAAAAAATGGCTCAGAAAATATTATTGGCAGAAGACATGCGATTGGCCAAGGTTTCATATCTGAATACAATCCAGCAAAGCTGTTGCTTAATGGTGTAGGATGGTCAATTCCACAATCCCAAGGTAGTAAAAATGCCAAAAATTTGAATCCTCAGAGAAGATCGTTTAAAGTTCAGCAGAGCCCAGTAGTAATGCATGAAGGAATGTCATACCAAATGAACCATGAACCCTGGTTTTGGTTCCCTAGTCCAGCCACCATCTGGGATGGGCCTGAATTTCTTGGGCGGGTTGGGGTTCAGAAAGATGACCTTCCATGGAAGATTAGAGCATCTGAAATCCACTCTATACGTGCACATCATGGAGCAGTGAGGTCTCTAGCTGTTGATCAGGATGAATGTATAGTTTTTACTGCAGGAATTGGCCAAGGATATAAAGGAACTGTTCAGAAGTGGGAATTAAGCCGAACCAACTGTCTGTCAGGCTATTATGGCCATGAGGAGGTTTGCTTTTACATTCAGTGAAAATGACACTCTTAGACCATTCTTTGCTTGATGTAAATCCCTGTAGTATTTATATATTCCCATAGTAAAGAACTACTAAGTACTATCGAGTTTCAACTATGGATGATGCATAATGGATGATGATTTAAAATAAAAAGGGATGTGATGTGAGTGGATGTTAGTGCAACAACATGCAATTTTAGTATAGAAAATTGTAACAGTTACTATTTGAGCTGTGTTTGAATTTTTTTTAGCTTCTAGTGGCTTTTAGATATTAATTTTCTACTGCAACAGCATTTGCTATGAATATGTCACTCATTACTTATCTCAACTTTTAGGTGGTAAACGATATTTGCATATTATCATCTAGTGGAAGAGTGGCATCTTGTGATGGAACAATTCATATTTGGAATAGTCAAACAGGGAAGCAAATATCAGTTTTTGCCGAGTCCCAAACAGAATCCGGCCATCCTACAAACCATCAACCCTCTGTGTCAAAAATTAACAGTGACCAGGCAAATGTCCTTAATTTGAATACACTATCAAGTGGAATGTTGTCTAGTGCTTTTGACTCAAGCCTTTATACTTGTATGCATCTATTAGACTCTGCTGAAACTCTCGTAGTTGGCACTGGAAATGGTTCTCTCAGGTGAAATTGATTCTCTGTTTCAACTACGATTTCAATTCGATACACATTAGGAAATATGTCACGCCCTGCTACTCATGACTTTTTTCTGTACTGTACAGGTTTATTGATGTTGCTCGAGGTCAAAAGCTTCATATTTGGAGGGGGGAGTCTAATGATTCTAGTTTTCCCTCACTTATTTCTGCCATTTGTTCCTCTGGTTCTAACAAGATGCAAGCAGGTGGTATTCCCACTTTGCCATCTTTGATTGCAACTGGTCTAAGTTCCGGTCACTGTAAATTATTTGATGCGAAGAGTGGAAATGTCATTGCCTCTTGGCGAGCTCATGATGGATATGTAACAAAGGTATGTGAGTTATATTCAAAATATTTTGGACTACCCAATTTGATTTTACACACAGCTTCAACAATGTCTTTGTTTACAGTTGGCAGCACATGACGAGCATCTGCTCATTTCCAGCTCTCTGGACAGAACTTTAAGAGTATGGGACTTAAGAATGTAAGAGCTATGACCCCTTGAATCTTAAATTCGTTAGCAGTTTTAGACCATTTAAAGCTGACTCTCTTAAGCTTCTTCTATTAGAGATCGAAGTTTTGTATCTTTTTAGTTTTGACACATGAAGTTGTTAGAAGGTAAAGCAAATGGTCAATTGAATTTTGAAGAATGACACCCTTTATGGCATATGCACCTACTGGCTACTGGTAGTTTTCAAACTCCATTATACAATTGATTTTACAAGATGTAGGTGCATATAATTTCACTCCAGGAAATTAAGAATTTTCTAATGGTACAAAATGGGCAAAAGACCTTATTTGACCAACACTCTTATATGTTTCTTTATTCATTCGCATGTCAGTGTTGGACTTTCCTTGCCTTGTTTCTGTTTTACGTTTCATACAGTCTGCTTGGCGTAATGCATTTGTTATTTGAAAATATGTTCCTCAAAGTACCTAATGAAAGTGATAAGCTTTGTCTAACAACATTCTCTTTATTACCCTTGCAGGAATTTGCCATCGCAGCCCATTATTTTCAGGGGTCATTCTGATGGCATATCCAGTTTCTGCATTTGGGGCCAAGATGTTATATCAATTTCTCGAAATAGGATTGGGCTTCTTTCCTTGTCTAAATGTGCCAATGAAATAGTATGCTTCTCTTTCTCTAAGGCTCATATTTGCATGAGGAGGATAGGAATTCGGAAGGGTCTATTGATTTAGCTTGTCTAGCACCTAAGTTAGCTGTCAAAATAACTCTAATCATTCTTGCTTTAGTTATATCGTTGTTGCTTGATGTGATTTTTCCCCTTTGTTCATGTAGTTTCTGGTCTCCAGTTATATATGATGAGTGTAATGAAAACTTCTACTTAAAACCCACGTTCTGCCAATTACCTCTTCAATCTTCATAGATTCAAGGGAGTGCAATTCATACGCTTTGATATTACTCGTCTTCTTTTAAAATCTTTAGTGGAAGGTATCTGTCAACTTAAAAGCAATTGTTTTGTGAGGGGTGTTTAAGTTAGGGGAGTATTGAAATGCTTAATAATATTTGCCTCAACCCTCAATTCTTTTATGCTTGATGTCATTGTTTAATAATATCGATTTGTGCTGAGTTTTTCAAAATTTTCTTAAATGATTATGTGGTTCCATGACACAGGATGGCCAGCATCACATTATCCCCCAGAAACTCTACGCTTCTGATAATGGAATGAGAAGCTTGTCAGCATTATCAAGTATTAGTATACTACCATTCTCTCGATTGTTTCTGGTTGGAACAGAAGATGGTTATTTGAGAATTTGTTGTTAAACGTGCTTCGTTGTTTCCATTATCTTGGCATCTGCAGTGGGAAATTCATTTGTAAATCATGATAACTTACGAAATCATCCATGACATACTAGTCCCTATTGTGAGATTCGCCTTGGAGTGTAAAGTAAGGAATAATAGTCATTTGATTGAAAATTAGTGGTTCATATTTAAGCAACTCCATGATTTGTTGTACATAAGCATTTATATAATCACAATATTAACCTTTGATAAAGTCACAGAAGTTAAATCAAAGATGTTAACATGTAGGAGGCTAAAATAACAAACCTACATATTACTCTCCGTTTTATTTTGCTTGTCATTTAAGGTCGTGACGTAAGATTTTTTTTTTTTTAAGGAATGACATAAGAATTAATAAATACAATTAATCATTAATGTGTTAATTTTATGAAAGTTATTATACTGATTAGAAATTAGATATTACTATTTAATTATTATTTTAATTTCTCAATGTATCATCACAGCCACAAATGCTCCATACGCACTGGCCAACGATCTTTATATCTAATTTCTAATTATACCTCTTGTATAATATTTAATTTTTCTGGTGCACTTATTGTTATCTTTTTAATTGGGAAATAATATTAATTTTTTTGATACATCGTAAAACATTTTAAATTCATTTTTCAGGAATTGATTCATAAACCTTTCTCTTCCCAATTTATATGTCACAACTTTTACCGCTTAAGCTATTTTTGAGGATGAAATTATGTTAACTTGCCCATTGGTATTGAAAATAACAAGTAAAATGCGGAAAATTAATGATGGCTAGTTTTGTAATTAATGTTTTTTGTCATTGAGGAGTGGCCCTTTGTTGTCATTATAATTTTAAATTTTTTAATTCGTATTTTATTCTCTTTGATATTTTTTTTACTTTTTTCCGACATCTATGATAATATTATATTTTTAAATGCTAAATTAACTGATAACAATGAATAATTTTTTCGTTGTGGATGCTCATAAGTATCAAATCCCAACGTTATGGTTAAAAGACGAAGTGGGCTAACCATTACATGTTAATATTTGAATGATTTATATATATATATATATATATATATATATATATATATGTTAATATTTGAATGATTTATATATACATATATATATATATATATATTAATATTTAAATTCAAATGTCCAGTAATAATAACACGATTCAAGTGAAGTTAATTATTATCTTTTGTAAGGTTGTTCATATCATACATATGAATGTTTACCTATGAGTAATTATTTTAAGTGGTGCGTCCCTAATAATTGCTCTCTCATTTCTCCCTCGAGAAAAAACACTATAGCAGTGCTCTGGTCGAAAAAATCTATAGTACTACTGTAGTATGTACTCCATTCACTCACATATTAACACATGTCTCATGAATGGTTAGTTTTTCCTTTTTTAAATTTTTTAAAAATTTAAAATAGAAGAATTTTGAATATTTGTGAAGTAGATATACTGAGTGTATTGAGTACAGGAGTATTAAGATTTTGCTCACCCCGATCAACCTCCTTTGAGAGCTCTCTCATTCTAATAAGGATGTTTCAGACTCACGTCGGGTGGGTTCTTTTTAAGGGTGGAAAACAGAGGGCCAGCCCTCCTAACTCGCCATTTTTTGTTGTTGGGTTGGGCGTAGTCAGGCCACCAGCCTACCTAATTTTGAGTGACAAATGATTGGGTGATGCAGGTTGACCCAATCAGACCAAACACGCTTTTTATTTTATTAAAAAAGTAAATAATATGAAAGATTTAGTAATTTTTTATTTATTTTTTCAAATTAGTATGTGAATTGTTCTATACTTAAATTTATTACTGTTACTTTGATTTTTTTTCAAATGTTTTTATTTTTCTACATTTATTCCATAATATTTTATTGCATGGCGGGGCAGTCTACCAACCCGTCCACCACTCATAAACGAGGTGGACTAGATTTTTGAACTCACCCTAAATATGGGCCAACCCTCCCCATCTTATTTTTTGGCGGGTTGAGAGCATGACGGCATGACTCTTTTTGCCACCCCTAGGTGGGTGGGTGAAGGTTGGAAGTGTGGAGTTATAAGGGATGGTGGATGATTTCTGTCTAAGTGGGTGTTTGGGACGATTTGTGGTACATGTATGGGCAACAAATATGATGTTGTTGTACTTCACAACTAAGCCAATATAGCAAAAATTTAAATTTCATGCTCTCAATTTGTAAAATTAAATGAAAATAAAGTTATTTATAACTTGTCTCGAACATTAGTGGTGCATTGGTGAACCACTCATACTGTAGTTTACCTTAGAAGTCATCTTAATTTAATAAGAGCTACACATAATTGTAAAAGTTGCATAATAATAAGAGGACCAAGTTGTGATTGTGAATATCCTCCAAAAATATTAAGACTTTTGATTTTGAATATCATGTTTCCAATGAATAATTAAATACCATCATGAATATTACTTAAATTCTGGTCTATATGATGCAAGTTTGCTACAGATTTATGTGTGCATATAATATAATCCTAAGCGTATACTTGACATGTTGCAAGTTTGAACATCCGCGTGTTTTTTTAGGGTGCCTAAAAATTTATTTAAAAAAAAAAGATTTATGTGTTTGCATATTATTAATTAAGATTTAGCTTTGTCCAAATAAAGAAAAATTGCTCAACCACTAGCAGTGGCTGCAGCTTCTCAGTTCGCATCGCAGGTGCTCTCGCCCCTCCGCCGCGACCACCGCGACCCCGCCGTCATACAGGTGCGTTTCCCTTCTGTGTTTCGCTTGTGCCGTCACAACGCACCGTTCTCTACTTAATTTTTGTATCATACGGAATTTATTAAAAACCCCATGCGTCGTCCTCTTCCTCCTCTGCAGACTGCAGTTACTAGTCTGTGACGGAACAGAAGGCGAAAATCAAATTCAGTGGTCAGTCAGAGTAGGATTGCTTTTGATTGTTGAGGACGATAGCAGTTAATAATTGTGAGTGCTTGGTGTAACCAACAACACTACTCAAATGGGGGCGCCAAAGAGAAGCTCCGGTAGGGTTTCAGAGGACCCTGACGAATTGGTTAGGGTTCCGTTGCAGGCCATCCTCTTGGCTGATAGCTTCACCACCAAGTTCAGACCTATCACGCTCGAACGCCCCAAAGTACTTTCTCTCCCTCCCTCTTTTCGACTCAATGCACTTACTTGCTGTTAAATCCTGGGTTTTAAATTGCGGACATATGCGAGGACTCCAAAACACTTTACTGCTATTGCGGTTGCGGACCATAATTTGAAACCCTGATATTTTATCTCGCAACATAACACGTTTTGTTTTTTCTGTTATTTTAGGTGCTATTGCCACTCGTGAATGTCCCCATGATAAATTACACCTTGACCTGGCTCGAATCTGCTGGTGTCGAAGAGGTTTTCGTTTTCTGCTGTGCTCATGCCAAGCAAGTGATTCACTATTTGGACAAATCCGAGTGGTTGTCGCAACCAAATTTCACCGTGACCACTATTGAGTCGCAGAATTCTGTGAGCGCTGGAGATGCGCTGCGTGTCATATATGAGCGCAATGTGGTTGGTCTTCTTCCTCATCCTCTTTAACATGGCTCTATCTAGGATGATAATTTCTGCATGCTCTGTTTTTATAGCTCCTTTTTAAGAATTGCCACTGCCAGTCATTTGTAATTGTGTTTAAGGATTTGTTGGACAGATATCTGGCAACACACTTTTGAACACCTCTCTATGATTTGTCTATTTTTTATAATGTAACACAACTTGTTTTAGTGGATTACTAAAAAATGTTTAGTACTTGAGACTTAATGCTCCTGTTATCACTGTCTGAGTGGTGGTTTTGTTAACATAGTCTTCTTTCACGTTTTGAGTAATCCATTGGGACCAGGTTTTGTTTGTGTAGTAACACTTTATCATAATTTGTTATTTTAAAGATACAAGGAGACTTTGTCCTGGTCAGTGGAGATACTGTAAGCAACATGTCACTTACACAGGCACTTCTAGAACATAAAGAAAGGAGGAAGAAAGATAGTAACGCTGTAATGACCATGGTCATCAAACGGTCAAAACCTAATCCTGCTATCCATCAGTCCCGACTTGGTACTGATGAAATTTTTATGGCCATTGATCCTGATACCAACCAAATTTTGTATTATGAGGATAAAGCAGACTATTCAAAAAGTACTCTACATCTTGAGAAGTCATTGCTTGTCGATAATCCTTCCCTCTCTCTGCACCATGACAAGCAGGTAGAATCCTTATCTTCAAATATTTCTGCTTTTCCTAGTCAGTGATGGTTGCCTCATGATTGGGTTGTGTGCCAAGAAATGCCCAATCATTGATGTGTTACCAATCTAATTTATCATTTGTTATTTTGTCAACTATTTATTGTTCATATTATTGCTTTGTTATTTATTACTACTTTGTTAGGTCATATCTCTGTGGCCTGATGCAACCTTATTAAATTTTTGGAGGTCATTAGGTCAATAATTTCTTTTCTGCAGGATTGTTACATTGACATCTGCTCGCCGGAAGTTCTTAGCCTATTTACGGACAATTTTGACTACCAACATCTACGGCGTCATTTTGTCAAGGGATTGCTTGTTGATGATGTAATTTCTCTTCCCCATGCAAATTGACATACATTATTGTTTCAGTACTCTGGTTCATGCTATTCTTTTGTAATTCTTCGTCTGTAATGGAAGGAAAAAGCTTTAATCTCATACAGACCTTCAACATTCCTTCAGTAGTACCTTATTTGATGAACACATTACACATATAACAATGGGTGCTTTTTTGTATTGATCACATCACATGTTTGCATGTGTTGAAACTAGGTTAGTAAAACTACTTCAGTACTGTGTCACTTTTCCAAAAGTTTATTGTTATGATACATTAGAACTATGAGCGAGTATTGTGCATTTCGTGCATGAGTCTTCAAGTTTTTTTTTGTATACTATCTCATCATATGGGTTGCCAATAGATTCTTCTAAGGGTCATATTCTCTTGATTTTAGCATTCTGTATACAACTCTTCAACATTACCATATATTTCTTTCAGCTAATGGGGTACAAAATCTTTGTTCATGAAATCCACTCAAATTATGCTGCAAGGATTGATAATTTCCGAAGTTATGACACTGTCAGCAAGGATATAATTCATAGATGGACATATCCATTGGTACCAGATGTTATGAATTTTGGCAAGACAGCTACTAAACTTGAACGGCAAGGAATGTATCGTGCTTCAGGTATGGTCATATGGATATAAATTTTAGTATTGAATGGTGTGCTGGTGATGAGTTTTTAACCTTGAATGATAATATGGTGTACTCATATATTGGTTTTAGTTTCAATCAATGACTACGTTTGTTTCTTTGTGTAATATACTTTGTTATTCATCTCCTGTTAAATTAAACTTTTTGAATAAGTAATTATCGTATTATGGCCCTTGCTTTTAGATTCTTGAGTTCAAAGTCCAAACTATTTTTTACTTATTTTCTTTATTTTCATTTAATAATATATTCTGTTTTGATAAATTCTTCTGTTCTTTCAGAAATATCTCAGTCACAGTCTGCTGTTATTGGACCGTTCACAGCTATAGGATCTGGCACCAAAATTGGGTATAACACTAAAATTTCAAATTCTGTTATTGGAGAAGGATGTAAAATTGGGTCAGATGTACTCATAGAGGGATGCTATATATGGGATAACATCACCATAGAAGATGGCTGCAAACTTAGGCATGCAATTGTATGTGATGGAGTGACGGTGAAGTCGGGAGCTGTTCTGGAACCTGGTGTTGTTTTGTCTTTCAAGGTTCGTGTCCTTATATCATACCATTTCAGGAGCCATACTTTCATTCTTAATGTTTCTCATATGTTTGGACTTCTTTAAGTGTCAAGATCTTTTAAACTAAAGGCTTTAGTTTATACTCAAGAATAATTAAAGCTGTTAATTTTTTGGTTTTCTATTATAGTATTATAATAGTAACTATTATTTGCTATAATATTTTTTCTTATGCTGTTTCTTTATTTACACTCTTCTATGACCATACGTGAATCTAAGGAAAAAACTGGGTTAAGTTCGCTTGGCTTCCTGTTTATTTCAGTTACTCTTTTCATTGCAAAGATTGGAATATAGACTTTTTTTAGATATTCATTGCTAGGGACCTTGTCCTTTTGCCCATTATTTATTATGCATACAGCTTTTGATGCAATCATAATTTTTATGCTTCCAGGTTGTAGTTGGGCAGGGGTTTGTTGTTCCTCCTTATTCAAAAGTATCTCTATTGCAGCAGCCAATTGAGGAAGATAGTGATGAGGAGCTCGAATATGCTGATAGTGCTAGTGGTATTGCTGAAGTTTCATTTTACTTTCAATTGTGCCCTGGAATACATATCCTCATCTTTTATTCTCCTATTATTTAATTAAATAGTGCTAGATAAAATATTTCCCATTACTAACAAAACCAGTGAGACAATTGTTTCGATCTCAAAAGCAACACTGACACCACAGATGCTTTATTTCCATAGAATTCAATTTTCTTGTGTGAGTCAGTGAGTGTGTCTAATTCTTAAAATGAGTATTTTGAGCTTGATAGCTGTTTTCATTAGAAATGACTTGATTTATGTAATTCCAATCATCTTGAAAAGAAAATACTTCTGCAATTGACTGGTTCTTTTATATAAATTACTTTTTGGCTTGGAATGTATTTCTATGATGTCTGCCTAAAAATTTCTCTCTTCTATAGAATTGAGTCATTGCATTTGCAAGAGTTCTGAAAACAATTTGTTTGCCTTAGTGTTATCTTAGTGTTTTGATGGACTATTGTTGATTGAGAGGTAAGTATGTGTTGTTTCACTTGGGTCTATATCACTAAAATTAAAAAAACCACAACAATGACTACCAAAACCTATTTTTACCAGGGTGGACCAACTACATGGACCTATCAATGTTTTTATGGTTTATCAAAATCCCGTTCTTTGAGGGATTGTAAAGATTTAAATCATTTTGAGTGGTTTAACTAAGTTTTTCTTGGTCTTCCTATTCTTCTAGTTATTGGGCAAAAATTTGTTGTGGAATGACCTAATCTTTTTGAATAAGTATTTATTTATGAATTAAAAAATTTGAAAGACTCAATGCATATGCCATGTATTTTGTCCATATTATAAATTATTTTTTGTTTGTAATGTTGGATATTTTTATCTTTCATTGTATCAATAAAATATGTTTTAGTAATCTTGTAGCCGTTAGTTGGTAACAATAAAAGTTTGTTTCTGTAATTGGTTTATAATACAAATTTTAGGTCCTTAAACTTAAAGAGTACTTCACTCAATTAGTGGGCTATTCTCCATTTGGTCAATTATTCTAACTGGAATACTTCACTCAATTAGTGGGTTATTCTCCATTTGGTCAATTATTCTAACTGGAGCTTCTACAGTTGATTAAGTTATACAGAAATTTCTCTTGCTTCATGCTATGTATTGATAGGTCAAATGCATATATTATACCTTTCAATTACCATTTTCATGTTTGCAGCTATCACCAGCACTGTAGATAAGTCAGATGTAGTGATTGCTTCCCGGGAATTGGAGACACATTTTAGCCCTGCTTCAGAGGTTTGTTTTTGAAAACTTTTCACTTTATTATTTTCACCATTGTGTTGAGTATGTCTCAACTTATTCGTGGGTAGTTCATGAAGATTAAGCTTAGATGCAAATGATTTTTTATGAAACTATGTTAGAAACCTGGAAAAGAAATGTCAATTAGGTCTGTTACTGCAGGGAGGTTGGGCGCTGGGGTAAGTCATGGTACCTGTTACAAAAATGTGTGCGAAAAAGTGCACGGAAGTGATACAAGGTCTGGGAAAGTTAATAGGAAAATATCTGAGAATAGCTATCTGTGCATTCTTAACTCAGAAAATTACAATGATTACATGTGTGAGAGTGTATATAGTGGAAAGTTACAGAACTGCTGTGTGGTTGGGTGTTCACTTTTCAGTGAGCCCGATGGGCTCATTTTTGTTATTGAGCTAGTTTATGTTAGTTGAGGGAGTTCTAGGGATTGTTTGTAATTTAGTTGGTTATGGTTCAGATATTAGGGGGAAAATGAAAGAAAAGATAGAATTTGTTTGATGAAACCTTCCCTAGCCCTTGAACATAAGGAAGGGTGAATAGAAGCTATCCAAATTTGGTTATGGTTCATCTTAGGATTTCAAGAGCGTGAGATCTTTCCCACCCAAAACAAATCTCCAAGTATCCAGAATGAGGCCTAATCTTCTTTCTTTTCTATTGCCTATCCTCCCGTTTAGTTAGAGATTTAATTACTTACAATCCCTAAGACTTCCTCAACTAACCGAAACCAGCCCAATAATATAAATTAGCCCATTAGTCTAATGTAACAATGGGCTTGTCAGATTATTTTACAACAGAATTGGTTTCAGGCTTACAGCTAGAATAGAATGGATACATGTGAATATGTGATAGTTTTAACACATGTCCAAACTCCATACACCACAAACTAGCACAAACTTCTATAAGCTTGTACATGCTACACGACTAGTACAGCAAGTCAGATAACACCAACACTAATGGTCTAGCTTTCTTTTTTGACTCCAATCTCGTTTTGTACCAAAATAATTATTTACATTTAACCTAATTAATTCACATTCTGTTTATGAAAGAAATCACTTAAGAAAATGGATAATCTTGTGCGACAGAAAATGTTCAAACCCAATGTTGGTCTATCATACACAGGCTTTACATTTGCATGAGATCGTGACTTGAAACTCTAACCTCCTAGTCACACGGCGACTCCTCTAGCTATTGGCTTTCAGCCCCCCCCCCCCGCCGTCTCATGTAAAAGAAGTTACTTCTAACTTAAGGCTTGTTTTCCTGCTTGGCAAATTCGAATAACTAGTTAGTTGGCTGCAAGCCAGGAGGATAATAAGTTCAAATGTTCAATACATGATTTATTCTTCACATAAATTAGTATTTGAGTGGCTGGCCTTTAGGCTTTACAGCTTTTGCTGGGTATGGGTGTAGGAATAAAATATTTTAGTTTTATATGGGTCTGCCATTGTACATAATAAATGTTCGTATATAAGTATGTAGGTTTTTTTTTTTAAGCATGGTTCTGCCTTCGTTGCCTCCTGTATCACCAATTAAGAAGCATGGACAGGGGTCATGAACACGGTGACACTTGAGTTGTTCATCAGAAATTTTAGTGTCTCTGACATAGTTGGAACTTAGAACTAATATCCTTTTTCTACGTGTATGTCGTTACTCACCAACCAGGATCAGCCACTATTTTCTTGTTGTCATAATGTTTCTGTAACTCGGTATTTGATCTAACAATGTTGGGTTCGGATATTTCCAGACCTCTAATGATGTGTGGGAGTGTGGGAAAGAGAGGGATATAAATATAAGGGTAATGGAAGAGAGGTAGTGAAAGATGTGATAGGAAAAAAAGAGTGATATATAAAGAGAGATAGGTTGTAAAAGTGATGAAAGAGAAAATAAGGGTGTAAAAACTGATATTGAATTATTATTGCTAAGTAATATTTTAGAGATTAAAGTTCCATGCTGTAGCCACAACTGAATTAAATAAGTTCGGATGGGTGTTGTGATTTGTTCAGATGCACATAATTTTTGTTATCTTGTGTACTAAGGCTAAATTGGATGGGTTGTGTAATATTAATTAAGATAATCAGTAACTGCTTTTTTAAAACTGCGTTCTCTGTTTGGTTATTTGTATCTTCACTGTTGTGAGAGGGAGGCTGACTAATTAATGACTGTTGCAAGTTGCACCTAAACTAACAGGTCTACATTAGGAGTACCTCTTGCTACCATTTCACTGGGTGCTTAGTGTTATAATTCAGCACTTTGTGGATTTTGTTATGTGATCTCTGCCTCTTCCTTTCATGATGAGTGCATATTTTGTAGTTGATATATGAGAAATGTGTTCCTACTGAACATTGATTATTTTTTGCAATATATTATATTATCTGATGTTTCATGTTTTGGTTGTAAAGTGTCAGAGCATTATATCTGTATGCTGATGCTCCATGTCCCTTAGGAACACTTTAGTTGGACCATGCAGATAGTTGCAGTGGATACATCCTGTGATAGAGATTCTTATTTTGTGAGCTAAGATTTGGTTGATACAAATTTCATTTTATTAGGAATTTAATATTTCTCATTTGAATTTCTTTTATTGATCAGCTAGGTATGGGTGGCGTTGGTTATGTTTGGCCAAAATGTGAAGGAGGCCATGAAGAAGAGTGGAGGCATTCAGTAGCGCCTATTACTGCTGATAAAATTTTAGAGGCGATTAAAGCTATCGAAGATGATTTGGAGTTAGCACATGATGACAGCATTCTCCCACCTTCTGGGGAGCTGAAACCTGATTCTAATGATTCGGATGATGATGATGATGATTCTAGAGATGACTTTGATAAAGAGGTGGGGATTTTAATCTGTAAACTTATATCAGTTATAGTTATGGGATTCAGATTTTTAAGTATCCCATCATTTGCAGGTTGAAGCAACTTTTCTCAGGGCGGTGGATGAGAACATACAAGATAACCATTTGATCTTAGAAGTGAACTCCTTGAAGTATGTAATATATTTATGTGGATTGTTTGAAGTTGTATGTAGACTGTAGGAGGCCTATTCCATTTCTTGTGATTTCATGCATCAAATCAAACACACACACAGATCTGGTCTCTCATATTCAAGCATTCATTCAGTTGTTTTGATGCGGCTGTTTATTAGCAAGTTGAAAATGATGGAGGCAGACAGTGATTGGTGTAACAGAGAGTCTTGAGTTATGGGTAAAAAGCTGAGGGGAGAATCAGATTATAGGACTAATTGTTGTACATTATCCTTGAAAAGAGATCGGGAATTGTGCTTTTTCTATCCAACTTCCAACTGCTCTTATAGTCTTAAATAAAAATGTTAAAGAATCAGCATTCCATTTTGTCTAGAAGCTGTGGTATCTTCATAGGATGTGTATAGAAGTATTCTTTCTGCAATTTTTCTACACGGGTGTTCTCCACATATGTTTTGATTATTTTTATATGATGACACTTTTCAATGTGTGTTTACTGGGCATTAATTGATACAAACATTGCCTTTATTTATGTGTTAGGTTGTCGTACAATAAGCTCACAGCTGACTGTGCTGGAGCTGTATTTTATGCAATGATGAAATATGCTTTAGACATGCCCCATAGTTCAGCTGGTAAGCTGTGTTCCTTCTCTCTATTGCTACCTGATCTTATTATTGTTTTCCCCTTTTTTTATAAGGCATTCCTTTCTTATTTTTTAGATCAAAATGACTTCCATAACTTAAGCTATTTGGATAACTTGGTGTCTTGGAAAACTTGTCAGTGATACCAAATAACTCAAAGTGCAGATTGCAGAATGAGATAAATGAATCAATTGGAGGCTCTAGTAGTGATGAGTGATGACTGATGAGTCAAATGGAAGATAGTGCAATTAAAAGGGGGTAGAGGAAGACTGAACAAAACATTAAAAGAAATACTCCATATGTTCCTAATTATAAGACCCTCTAAAGACACACTTGGTGTCCCTTTATATAAGATCCCCTACTAAATTTTAGAAAACTTTGTTTCTCTTTTCCAATAAGACCCTCTAAAGACACACTTGGTGTCCCTTTATATAAGACCCCCTTGCATTTATTAAATTTTCTAATTCCAAAATTTTGATTGCCACTTGTAATTAATTCTCTTCAACGCTACCCAATACATTAGTTAAGGGTAAAAATGTGGAAGACTTATAAACTATTTCAAAACCAATACATTAATTAACCTCATTTCATGTTTTCTTAATAAGCGTAATTGTCAGGAAGAGGGTCTTATAATTAGGAATGGAGGGAGTTATTGAAAAGAATCTGCTCTATATGGTTTTACTGAAAATTTGGTTTTTGCTTCGTTGGTTGTCCCACGTGTTTGACTCCTTGTGTGGTAATGCTAATTGCTGGTAGTTCTGGCTCATCTGATTTTACTTTTTATCAGTTTGTAGATATGTTATTCTTCTTTTTTTGTGTATTTTTTTTATGCTTAAATGATTTTTATTATCGTCGGGGATGATATTTTCAGATAGCTTGATGAAGAATGTTCAGGATGTACTTAAACGATGGAAAAAGGTTCTTACATCCTATCTGAGTGATGTAGATGAGCAGGTGCGTCTGTCAATTCTTTCCTCTCATTTGTGTAGTTTTTTTTATTAGAAGATTTATGGATTTTTCTTTTATCTCTAGTTTTTTGAAAAAATTATCGTACATTTTTTTGTTGTGATTTAATTATCATCAAATGTCCATTTTTAAGGTTTAATGAAAAAATTATCTTTCAAAAAATAAAATATGCCGTGCTGTGTTTTTGTTGCATAAAAAGAACTTTAGATTCTATGCTGAGCATTCTTTGAACTTGGTCAATGTTTGATCTGATTGTGACATTTTGCGGTGGTCTCACGTATCAGGGAAAGAAAAAGAAAAGCAAAAAGATCTTTGATTGTATGAAACGTGATGGCACTTTTTTAGTTTAATAAACTCTTGAGTTGTTACATAACAATAGTATGGTATTTTTTTAATTGTCAAATGTTGTCAGTAATGCTAATTGTTCAAATATAGTGCTTGAAGCCCCTATTTGATTCCAATTACTTAATCGTCTGACCTCATTGGTTTAAATTTTTTCACTCCAGATGGAAGTAATACTAAAACTTGAAGAAATGTGTTTGGAATCTGCTAAGGAGTTTGCTGTATTGTTCACAAGGGTACGCTTATTTTTAACAAGTTAGGCTTGTTGATTTGTCTTCATTCTGTTAGGATGTATGTCAGAAAGATGCATTGAACTATAAACTTAACTGTCTATATCTTTCATTATTTATTGAAGGTATTTTTATATCTGTCCTAAATTAGGTTTGTTAGTATGTGATGTTTTTTATGAACATTAGATTGGAAAACTATAACATGGTCTCACCTTAAAATTGTGTTTTATCCTTTGCACTGCCATCCTGCTAAAGCTGGTGCATTTTATGAAATGGATTTTAACACAATAAAAGTTCCTTCCTGTTCACATACTTTCATTCTTCTGTATCTAACTTTGTTGCCACTTGACAGCGACACTTTTGTGATATTGAGATTGGACAAATTTTAACCGTCTCCTTTTCCTGCTTTGCTATACAATAGTTCACATTCTAACACTAACTTTAATTTCCTTTTCCCCCTCATAACTTCTTAATTGCTTTCAGATATTGCACTGCATGTATGATGAAGATATTGTAGAAGAAGATGCTATTTTGAGTTGGGAAGATGAGAAGAAAGATGCAGACGAATCTGATAAAGTTTTTGTCAAGCAGGCCCAAAAATTAATTCAAGTAAGTATCGTTATCTATTTTTATACCCTTGTAAAATTAGGTTCTACTCGTATTTTTCCAACTATCCTATGAGATGTATTACTTTCTTATATAAGCCATTTATTGATTCTTGTTTGTAGTGGCTAAAAGAGGCGCCTGAAGAAGACGACGATGACCAGGAAGAGTAGGAAGGATTTTGTGAGGCTTCATACTCTTACACAAGAGATTTTTGTTAATTTGTCTTCCCTGAAATTCAAATGTGCAGTTATTTTGACATAGTTCATTGGAAGGCTTCATAGGAACTTGGACCATTAACTCTCATGTTTGTTGTGTTGTGTGATCAATTACCTGTTAATTTGATCCACCCAGCAGGTGAAGTGGTGTGGTATTTTTAAATAAGCACTTTGATGGTGGATTCTGGTCGCAGGCGCCTGACTGGTAAAATACTTAAGGTGAACTATAGTAGTTATATATTGTTAGGGTTAAATGTAGAGGAACTCCTCTAATTTTGGGTCATGTATGAATTTAATAATGCGTATTATATTGCCTTAAAAGAAAAGTAGAAAACTAAAGCTCATACAACTAAATATAAAAGTTCGAGATATTATTATCCTATCTCTCTAGAAAATGGACTCTTTATTTTCAACGTTTAATGAATAGTTTTCTGGTTATTACAAGTCCTACTTGTAGCATTATTTGATGTTCGTTTAATTGAAGTCTCTACTTTCTACACCCAGTTCATTTGTACATCATGATGGCTTATGAAATCATCCATGCATACCAGTCCCCATATTAAGATGTTAGGATTTAGCTGAGATTTACTTTAGATGATCAAGTAAGGAGTAACAGTCATTTAACTGAAATTAATAGTTGAGATTTAGGCAACATTATGAGATTTAGGCAACATTTATATAATTACAATATTAACAGTTCATCTTTTATCAATTACTATTGCCTCTTCTTTACCCTTTAAAGTGAATCTAATATGTTCAATAGGAGACCAAAATCACAATAATTTGATGCTTCATCACTTACATATCTACTCCATTTGTCTTAATAAATATAATTAATGTTCTAGATTTCTTGAGAAATACTATCTGACTGCATGCGCCGTGTCTCAAAGAATTATCTTAAAATCATACCATACTATGGTAGGAAGAATGTACTTACTTCCAAGGTAAATCCTAAACAGAGAATTTTCTGTGTATTTTCCTTCAACAAAATAGTGCAATTTATGGCTGCAAATATCTCCCCAGAGCTAAGGGATACCTAACAAGTAACAAGTGACATGATCCTAGACCCAAGAGTATTCCAGAAGAAGTAGAAAAATGTAAATAACAATAACAATGTTAAACTTCATTCAGATAAAATCCTTCAACCATTTGGGCCTAAGTCTGAGGGAATTGGCCCAATTGATCGACTATCAATACCTTCCTCTCTGGAAAGAGGCTTGTCCTCAAGACTCATATGCGTAAATACATTCACGTTATTTTCCAATCAAGTGTTGTAGTTTAATTATTTATTTTCGTCTCACATAGCTACAGAAAACGGAAACATTCACGTTAGTTTGTGATAACTGTATAGACAGGATGAGTGATAACTGAATAAACAGGATGCGTTTAGATTCAATCACATACTTTCTTTTTCATCCATTTTTTCTTCTTATTTCTCAATGCATTCACTATGTCACTTATTATATATTTTGTTTATCTTTTTTCTTTTTCTATCTTTCTCTATGTGTATGTGTAGATGTGATTTAGGTGTGTACAAAGTATTATTGAAAGTTGAAACAGGATATATGCAATTGGACCACGAATTGATTTCTAATTCTACGTTCTGAATTTTCTGAGTTCCGTCTTTTTCATGGATCAAAAGAAATCCTTTTTTTATTTTTCAAAAAATTGGTCGGTTGATAACTTGATATAATTAAATCTTTAAATTTTAGTCTTGAGAAGTGGGAACCGTCACTCCAAAGAAAATAATATATTTTATTGGGGAAAACATCAAAACTGTAAACTTCACAAATGCCTCAAATCTCTAGTCAAATATATGACTTTGCATTTGGATTATTAGTTAATGTCGTGCGGTGTCTCCTGCTTTCTCTTACAAGCGTTGAAAAATCAATTTTAATATATTTATACTAGTGCGGTTTCTCTTCCATCTCACTTCAACTTATTTTTATTTTTATTTCTCACTTCTTTTACTATTATATCATACGTCACTTTTTTCTTTTCTCTCTTCTCTTCCTACTTTCATTAGATAAAGTGAATATGAATTCCAAACATAAAAATTTCCTTGAAAAATGGCCATGATGGAATTCTGTTATATGTTCTAACATTGCCATAACAAAGTCACATTTGGAAGAATATTTTAACTCAATTAAAGAAACACACACTATCCACTCAAATGGGAAAAGAGAGATATGAAGAGGAAAAAAATAAGTGATAAATGTAATACATGATATGAAGACAAATAGAAAAAAAAGATGTTACGGATTGTTACTATTAGGCTGTGTACACGCATAATTGGTTGGGTGTCTTAGAGCTTAAAAACACTCATGCAAAATAGTTTATAACTCACATATAAATTATTTTGAGTTACTTTTATAAGTTGATGAAATTAACTTATAAATAAATTTTTACACATACTAATAATTCATTTTAAGCTTATTTTAAACTAGCTTATGAATAAACATTCATATCACAATCGTTTATTATTATAAACAATATTGTCGCGAATGTGACTCATATAGTGGGATTACATGATCACGTGATCCTCTCGGTGCTTTGCGATCTTGATCGCATGGGGGATCACATGGTTAGTAGGATCATATGATCGTGTTCTCTTCAGGCAAGATAGTAGGTAATAGAATTTGGGAGACCTAACTCAACTCAAAAAATAGTTCAATAGGTCATATATTTAGTCAATGTGAGACTCTTCAATACACCCCCCCGCACCCATGTTGAACATCTGGAACGTGAAATATGCAGGAATGAACATTTGCGATGCCTCATAGATGGGTGAATTTCGCTTAAACAGATCTAAGATAGATTCTAATACTATATTAGAATTTGAGATATCTAACTCAATCCAAAAGTTACCTCAATATAAGGACTATCTTGATCATATTTATAGTTAAAGTAAAACTTTGAACCCCATTTGATGCTAGGAAACTTTCACACGCAAACTATATCATATTGTCAACTTACCTCCGCCCTTGACAATTGTGCACGACTTTAGTCATTGACCATTGTGCCCGATTATTTGAGCCCTATTCCTATGTTGCATGCATTCTCCTTCATCTCTAAGGATCTCGATTTTCGTTCCCTGGCTTTTTTCATCTCTGTAGCGCAGGTTTTGTGTTCTCTTCTCTCCTATGCGTTATGTTTGGTTTGGAGTGACAATGGCATCGAGTAGTGGTAGTTCAAACATTAGTGGCTAATGGGAGTGGTAGTTCTCACGTCTAGTATAGTTAGTTTTTTGGATGTATTTTGTATTGGTAATGTTATCAACTTAGTTTCTTATGACTTACATTATGACTTGTGCGATTTTAATATGGGTATGAACTTTTATTTAAGTTTAATGATGTACATCATAAGTCATTTTTCTTTTTTATGTGGTTTTCTATGTATATATATTTTGTTGAGTGTAGTATACTTTTGCATTTCTAGTTAGATTTTATGATCTTATAATATTCACACCGTGAACCATAAGTGACCGAGATAATATCGAACCGAAATAATTCACATTCAACCCTAGAATATAAAAGTGATTATGGTTTATTCTGCTACCGTAAATCTTTCTTATACTACTAAGCTTTAATTTCATCAATAAAAGAGCATGAATCATTCCCTCCTGATCCTGTTGTCCTCAATTACTGCCCAAATCTTGCCGCATTCCTATTGTGGATTTCATTTCATTGAGACTTAACAACGTGCCTTGAAATCTCCTATGACTCGGTTACTTTTATGTAAAAAATTAATATATGTATATTAATCATAATGATAATATATATATATATTAAATCATTTAATTTCATGTATAGAAACTCATGATAAAATACATGATTTTCTTGTAAAAGGTATGACCTAATATGAAAAATTAACGACTTCATAAAATTGAAGAATAAAAATTTAAATATATTATACAATATTAATTTTTTTACATTTAAAAAAAAAATCGAATTATGTGCCCGAAAAGGAGGAAAAAAGACCTAGGAGACAAGAAAAATGGTCATTAGTAAAACATGGAAGTTAGAGCGGCATCTGGCCATAGAAAATAAAAAACTGCAGGCAATTCCTGAAAATTATCCCAACAAATCAGGGGCATGATGGGCAATTGAGATTCCATTTCACGCAGGTTTTATAATCACCTCAAATATATATCTCTCTCTACACACCATAATAATCTTCAGCATCTTCTTTCTTCCACTGTGAAACTATCCCATTTCAACGATCCACGAAAAATGCTGGCGGTTTTCGACAAATCCGTGGCAAAGAGCCCGGAGGCTCTGCAGAGCCCTCAGTCAAACTCCGTGTCAGCCCTGAAAGATGGGTTTCTGGCGCAGCACTTCTCCTCTGCTTACCCTGGTTCCGTCATCGTCAACCTTGGCACTTCTGGTACCTTGGCTTATTCTCTTCACAAACAGAACCCTCTCCTTCCAAGGTGCACCACTACCCCCTTTTTCCTTTTCTTCAATATTTTCCGTCATTTTGGATTGAATGAGAAAGAACATGACAATCAATTGTTCTGTGTTTCTTAATGTTATACTCAATGTCAACTTTGATTTTCTTGATCTGGGTTCTTTGTTTTTTTCCCCTCAGGTATGATCTTCTTATACATTTTGAGTGGGAGAGACAGATTGAATTGAAAAGATAGAAACTTGTTTGATAAAACCTCTTTGATTTTCTTGATCATCTCATCACTTTTTATTGCTGTGCTGATGAATTTAACATGTACATATAAGTTTGTGTTTACCAACTTAAACCCTATACAACCCCATACTTGTAATGCAAGATCTTATGGGTTTATTGTGATTTTTAAAGTTATTCTTGTTTGTTATCATGAACTTATTATTTACCATTATCATTATCCTCACTTCAATGTCATTCTTAATCTTATTACAGCAGAGCTTAATTTGGCCAAACTAGGAATGGTCCAATTTCATGATGAGAGTTGATTTTATCTTCTTACTTTATTAGCATTCATGTGATTCCTTATATGATTCTCCCCTGTTCTTACCTTCCTAGGCTGTTTGCGGTTGTGGATGACATCTTCTGCTTGTTTCAAGGCCACATTCAGAATCTTGCTCATCTTAAGCAACAGTATGGATTGAATAAAACAGCAAATGAAGTGATCATTGTGATCGAGGCATACAGGACTCTAAGAGATCGCGGTCCCTATCCAGCTGCTCAGGTTGTGAGAGATTTCCAAGGCAAATTTACATTTGTTCTGTTTGACAGCAGTTCTAAAACCACATTCATTTCTGCGGTGAGTTATACTTGCTCAGTCCTTTTTGTGTCACATTTGCCACCCATTTGCTTCTCTAACCTGGCATGAGTATTGTGGTCCTCTGTAGGATGCTGATGGGAGTGTTCCCTTCTTCTGGGGAACTGATGGGGATGGAAATCTTGTTTTTTCAGATGAGTTAGAGACTGTAACTAAGAGCTGTGGGAAATCCTCTGCACCATTCCCTAAAGGTAATAATGCTATGATTTGGTGTGGAAAAGGTAGTTCAACAATATAAATTTCCTGTGTTGAACATTTCCTGTGAGACCTCACTTTTAAAGATATATTAAGAGTGAATTGAGAGGAAGAAAGGAATGAGGAGTTCAATGACTTGTAAACGGGAAATGTAGACATTGACATTATTTGGCTTTAAGATGATTTTCTTTTGTTTCATAACCACCTTTTATATTATTGTTTACTTTGCAATTCATCAATTTTATTCCACTGTCTATCTTTCTTTCATTTGGTACATGCAATGGTTTCCTGCAAGAGGTAACATATCTTATCACATTATTTCAGGATGTTTCTTTTCAACATCTGGAGGTTTGAGCAGTTTTGAGCATCCACTAAATGAGTTGAAGGCTGTACCTAGGGTTGATAGTTCTGGAGAGATGTGTGGTGCCACTTTCAAGGTGGATGCTGAGGCTAAGAAGGAAACAACTGGCATGCCAAGGGTTGGGAGTGCTGCTAACTGGTCTAATAATATCTAATAGCAACTCTATTTGAACTTCGGCTTTTATTATGTATTTGCAAGTTCTCTAGCGAGGCATAGTTTATCATATTAGTTTTCTTGCTGAACCGAGATATGATTTCATGAAGCTATTGACAAAGTTGCTTGCAAGCAAATAGGGAGGCTCATACTCTCTTGGCACCTATCATGTAATAATATTGACTTGCGCTTTGATTCATCCTAAAAATAAAGATTATTTACTGCCTTAGTTTGATCTTATTTTATTTAGGCTTTTTTTTGTGCCCTGCTTTAACTGTTATTCAAAGTGGGCTCTCCCCAGAAAGTCAGTGACAACAAAGATTCTTAAATGTTTAGCTACATTGTATGTGCAAAGTATGCACTTCTAAAAACGAAGGAAATGTATATAATAACTAAAGGTTATTCAGGTGATAACCCGGGAATGTAGTAATTCTTCAAGCAACAGCACTCTTAATACTAATTATAAGCAAATATAAGGAAGATTAAAGTTACTAAGAATATTCAGTCTCCATAGTGGAATGGCCTCAGAAGTTGGAAGCAACGACCTTTCAATCCTTCGCATCTGCAATGCCTCCTGCTGTTATCTGGAACACGTAACTCTTGTCAAGAAAAAAAAATGCGGATATTAGAGATAATGGTTTCCTCATTTTCAAAGGCACTGTAATCGGTTTCAATGGCCTTCGTGGTAATTTAGCAATAAAAAAGGCACTTGTGCTGGTTATTTAGAGTCATGAGAAAGTTAATTTCAAGTTGTTTTAACATCCATAATTTCGAAAGTACTGGTCTGAGGCAGGTTAAAAACCAGACTTTTAGTTAACTAGAGTCTTTTTTTTTTTCAACTAGCAGATTATTTTAAAGGGGTAAAGTCTGAAAAAGGATATTGCTTCAGCCTCTGGCAGATTTGGGGCATCAAACACTTTGCAAATGCGCTGATCCCCTTTCCCTTTCCTAAAACTCAACCTTATTGTGGCCGCATGAGCTAGCACATGCCCTCCTGCTGGTTTCTTTGGATCAGTTACAAACACTCCACCTCCTGGATCAGATATGACTGCAAACAGAACAATTTTTTGTAGATAAGCTATATGTCTCTGGTCTTATAAAAGCCACAACTATAAATCAAATACTAATGCTTATTGTTCTAAACAAAACCATTAAGTTAATCAGTGGCGTCTTGAGAGGGAAGCATTAACAGGGGGAAAAAAATTCATGCACCAGTGCAGAATTTACCTTGATTTGTCATGTAAACTGCAACATTGAATTCCTCAGCTATCTTAATCAATCGAGAAAGCATTTGTGCCAGTTTTTGCTGCAAATGGTTGTTGTTCATATCAGCACAAATTGACATAGAGAAGAAAAAAAAGTTGTTACGTAGTGCATTTAAATGGAATATTCAGACCTGGCGCTCAGCAAGCTCTCCTCTTCCAGAAAAGTCCACCCGAAACAAAGCAATCACCGAATCTACAATCTGCCAAAAATCAATTATGTTAACTTTTCATATCCCATAATATTGCAATTGAAGATAACTCAGTTCTCAGTCAGTAAAATCGCACCAGAAGTCTGAATGGTTCTTCAGACATCTTAGCAGCCAAACCAAGAAGGAGGTTGTGCTGATGCTCATAAGTGTAGGCACGAGCATAGATAATCTTGCACAGTCACAAATAGGTTATGGTAAGCAGTCATCACAGCACTAAAATATTTCCCTTCAGAACCCAATTAAATGAACCAGGAAATAGAGGGTACTTACATTGTCCAATACAGCCCCAGGATCCATGCCGAATCTCTCAGCTATGGGGACAATTCTGTCAGGTCGGCTACAGTTATTTGCAGATGAAGACAAAACATTGGTAAGTGAAAGCCCAATCACAATCAAAAGTTCTTAGAAGTTATGTAATGCAAAGAGAAAAAAAAGCATACAAAGTTCCTTCTGTGTCAATGTAAGCAACTTTTCCATGGCCTCCCTTCATACTAGTTGGCAGCTGGAGGGGTCAGCAAGTGTCAGTAGTATATACCAAGATATCAATTTGCAGGGCATAAAAAAATGAATGCATACAATACAAGAGAAGCTATGAATGCATACAATACAAGAGATACATTGCGCTTTACAAAAACACTCGCATTTCAAGTTTTCAACCAAATTCAACATTCTGTTCACCCACTCTGATGCCATATGCAGCAGATAGCTTAAGAGGATAGGTTATAGCAACTAACAGAACACCTAATATGCCATAAGCCCCAGATCAAGGATAGAAGTTTTAGAAGTAAACCTGAGTGGAAACACAGAGAGTATGAGCAAGTTGAGTTTTCCCAGACCTGCAAAATAAAATCATATCGTTAGGATGAACTTTTTCAGAAACTAAGTATGAATTGAATACATCAGAAACCAGATATGTGTGCTATGTTCTCACCGGAATTCTCCAAATGCTTCTGTAATTGAAGTTGTCTCGATTCCACCTATTTCAAACGTCAGAAAGAACAATTCAGAGAGAAAAAGTTACAAACACAACAGAGTCAAAATTAACCTCATATGTATTTAGTAAAGCAAATTATACATAAGAAATAAATTCTTAGTGTAAATCTACCTCCTAGCAATTCATCTAGGGCTTGGCTTCCAGTTGTAATTCGAATCACAGATTTTCTCTGCAGCAACAGAGAACAATTAAATGCTAAATCCAATTCGAAATACAAGTAATTAAAATGTCCTTAAGCTTAAGAAACACCACCGCAATTTTCAAAACGTTAAAGGTATACAGATCTAAATCGATCCACAATTCAAAAAATTCCAGAAAGTAATTAGATAACTAAACAGCGTACTTTGAGCAACGCATCACTTCCAGTAATATATCCAAAACTCTGCATCGGAAAAGGAGAAATTAAAAAACGAAGATCGAATTATAAACAAAGAACTGAAATAGTATTCTGAAGTAACTCAGAATTCAGATATTACTATCACTAACCACAATCTTCTCAGCAGCTTCACATATCTTATCAACCTTGGCCTCGGATAAACCTTTAATTCCCGTCAAATTCTACGAATATAAAGCAAAATTAAGTTAGCGATAGAACTGCTGAGTAATTCTAAATCCCTTGATATTCGGAGAGAACTCTGTTTAAAACTAAACCTTCTTTGTATGCATCATCAAGCCATTGCAGGTAAAGATCCCTGCATCCTGAAGCTTCTTCACATCTCCGGCATTGATGCCTTGAGAAATCACTGTGAAGGTACAAATTCTCGTGAATCAACGACAAAACATCTTCCGTTTTCCAATAATTGAACGATTACATAATTGTGCTTTTCAAACAGAGTCGTTGTTCGGTGAAACAGTGTCTAGTCAAGATTTTAACGAAAACCAGAGAGAATGAAAACAAGTACAGTTGAGGACGAAGATTTTATGATTGCAAGTGATATTTTCAGAGAAAAAGTTCATCTGAGGAAATTTCGCAGCGAATAGCACAGAAATACAGAGATCGGAAAGTTTACGATCAGATTACAGATATCGGTTTCTGGTGAAAAGACCTAGAAAAACAACAGAAGAAAACAGAGTTGAGAGAAGGTTACGCTTGTCGATGGCTTCAAAGAGGTCATCGTCGTCCTCGATGTCTTCTCGTTCGACGAGCTGCAACTGGCCGCTGGACTCTTCGGATCTGAAAAAAGAGAGCACATGTTACAGAAATTCATCACTCATCGCCGATCAAACTGTGAAGTAGAATGAAACTACGTGACGGAGAAGAAAATGGAGCAAGAAGAAGCTATGGCTTACTTCAGCGTTGCAAGCATTTTGGCTATGGAGGGAAATTTCTAACGCGGCTGAAGAAAGAGCAGAGAGAGAGAGTGACAGATTTGAATTTGAATTGTGAATGAGAGTTGAAGAAGCGAAGGGATCAAATTTATATAGGGCGGGAAATGCGAGTGAGAAGAGTTCGTTATAGCGTTTCTAGTTCCCTCGTTTTTCAGTTTTCACTCGCAATCTCGCATCAACCATTATGACGTGACCATGAGTAACTTACTTTTTCATCATTCAGATTAGAACTTCACTATTTATTGTAAGAAAAAAAAACCATAGCAGAGAAAAAAAAAATTAAATAAAGAGAATGTTTTAGAAGAAAGAAAGATAAAAAAAATATAAAAGTGAAAAAGTTTTTAATTAAAATAAAAATAATTCCCAAAAGGTCTTGTTTCTATCATATGAGTTGCTATTTAAAATTATACTTAAAATCTCTGAACCTGTGCTTTGTAAGTCAAACTAGTTCTTAAATATGGTTAAATTTGTCCTCTCAAGTCATTAGCCAAGTATCAACTATCGCTTAATTTTCACTTTAAAAAATGCAAATGATGGGCATGTCCACTATAATATAAGACAAATTAATATTTGCATTCCTTTACACCATTTTTTGTTTCCCTATATTGTTATGGTGACTTTGCAACTCAATAGTAGTAACTTATAAAATGTTAGAAACGAACTAGCGATAGTGATAAAAAAAAAGCTATCAACACAACAAAAAGTTGTGAGAAACAACTAACAGAGTTTCTACTGTTAAAAGTTTTAATTGTAGAAAAGACTAGCTTAGCAACAAAACTTCTAGAAGATTTAAATGACCACATTTTAAATCCCTGAATCAAAATGGTGAGTAAAACTTCTGAATGAGTGGTGTTGTTCATATGTAACAGTAACTTTTAGCACCAACAAGAAAAGATGTAACTGCAATTTTACAGGGCAACGTGATTGATGTAAATGTGATGGTTGCATTTTCAATCACCCCCATTTTTACCCTTGCAGCACTGGCAAACTATTTCACACATTGTCACATTCCTTTGACTCATAAATACATAATTTTGAAGCAATGATGAATAATCAATCTGCACAGACAATTGAAGTATGATATATATCACACAAAAGATACATGGATGTTGGATAACTATCCAACACTCTTTTTAAACCAGAGTGAGACAAAGAAGAGATCGTTCGGGTTTGTACAATTATTCCGATGGAGGTAAAGTAAGACAGTCAGAAACTCCTGGAAGTCTTTGGGAAGGATCTCTGGCTGGTGTCCTAGGCACAGGGGAATCAAAATGGCCCACTCTTAGTTTTTGAAGTGTTGCAAATGACTCTCTTGTGGCAGACATGGCTTCAAAGAACCGAGTGCAAGATGCCAAAGCTACAGGAATGGGTCGAAGCATTTCCTGGAAGAGAAAAAAAGGAATTTCATTTAAATAGCAAGCACAAAAGTTATGAACACTATTCTACAGTACACAGGACTGTCCTCAAAGTAGTGCCTGTATATGCACTTTGTTGCCTTTGAAAACACTTACTGAAGTGTGTTCAAAAGCATAACCTTCAGAATATGCAACCGACACCATGATTAGTTTCTTATACTCATGTTAAGAATTAAAAACTTCACAGGATACTCTTTCAGATGCCAAAGCTTCCATCGTGACTATTTTAAAAAATCATTTAATATAGTATATGCAGCTCAACTGATCAGACTGGGAGCAATTTTAATGTGTCAGAGTGAAAACAATAACGATTAAAAACTAAATCCTCTATCACTGAGTCATCTTCTTCATGCTTCCAAGCAACTGAAACAACATTAGAACGTAATGCAAGATAGTAGGTGAAAACTAGAGTTCAGGGATGCAAATTGGTTTAATAGTCATAACATAGTCGAAACAGAAAGTCCTAATACCAATATCATTATATCAAGACCATCTTAAAATAATAAAATTAATGTAGAAGCATACCCCCCAAACTGAAGGAGGTTCCTTAAAATTCTGACTCCACTGAAAATCTGCCACTGATGCTGTCAAGGCACCATAATCACTAGCTGCCTTCATCAGTAGTTCAGAGAATTGTTTCTGCATGAATTAGAAAAAAAATATGACTCAAGCATTACAATGTCAGTCTTACATTGATTGAAAAATTACCCTTAATAATAGTTCAACAATTACATCAACTTTCAACTAAAGTTGGGTGTGAGAATATGTGGTTCTGTACTTGTGTTACCCCAAGTTTAAAATTTGTGTTTACAATTGGATAACTAGGTAAAGTATAAGGGCAATAAGTGCTGTAACGGATCCAATTTACTACAGTCCATATATAAATTTAAATGTAATACTCATATTTAATGTTTAGTTATACAAAACATTTTACACAAGTAAACTTTGGTCTAGCAGCTAAAGCTTGGAGAATAATTGAATGAACTCATGTAGCTGATACAGCATAGTGCATAAAAATATTTTAGCCTGTTTACAGACTACATGGATATCACAGATGTCAAATAACACTCGGTTAACCTAGAAATTGGTTAACTATAATTTCCAAAGTATAACGGATGGTTGGTGAAGCAATAGGTCAAGTCCCTCTGTATAATTTTTACTGCTTACCAGAATCCTTTATCTTATTCCTAACAGCTTCAATTGTAGTCACTATACTGAGTTTTCTCTGTAATGTTGCATTTATAGATTATTCAACCATACTAATAAATTATCACACATAGACTACACCTACCAAAATCAGGAACAAAATATAATATGTGAAGATGTATACGAATGAGTAATAACGCCACTAACACTACACCAAAAATACACAGATAGCCAACTGTTTATCAAATGAACAACTTCATATGGATTTCTTAGTGCAAGTAGCTTAATTCAACAATCCTTTACTTCACCAACCTGATACTCTGCTTCAACAGGAATACAATCTAGGGAATATGGCTGCTGCAGGCGAGCTATTATGCGGTCCTGCCAAATTTTAGCAATAAAATGATGATGTTTGAAAGTAAATAAGAAGTTGTCAAGTTATATCTGAATCACTTGAGCCCCAGCACAAGAATAGGCATTACTAAATAGGAAAAGCAAACAAATAAGAGAAGAAGTAAACAAAAAATTGGAGTTATAGAAGAAATTCTCTTGTTATTGTCTAAGTATTCCCCAAATGAAGCGTTTTAGGAATTAAGACACTGATTATTCCCTTCAAATAAGTTAAGCTGATCTGCTGATGAAAAGATTAACAATAATGAAGAGATGAGGTCAGTTACCTTATTCTGAATAACATCTTTGAGGATAGTAGTAATCCTTTCCAATGTCTCAATCTTCTTTTCCATTTCACTGACATGCGTCAAATGTGCTACATTTTTATCATCCTAAAAGTTTTACAAGTCTCAAAATGAGTGGAAAATGAAGACACAGCATAGCACAGGTTATTTAAATTTTTAATTATTTAGAGTTGAAAAAAAATCAAATAGAGCAGATCCAGATTTATAAAACTGGAATGGTAATTAAGGCTGGCTAACCTTTCGACCTTGAAGTTCGACTTGCAAATCTGCAATTTTTTTTTGGACGGTAGTAAGTTCTCTTAAAACCCTGATCAAGTCCTCACCCTTCTCACCAGTAGCGGGTGAGGGATTCCGAAGTGCCTCCTAGAAAGAGAGAGAGAATGTTAACAAATCGCAAATTGCAGGATAATTGATGCGAGTTGGATGATAGAAGAGAGAATGATTGATACCTGATGGGATGGGAGAGGGGACACGGAGAAACCAAGATCTGAAGCAATCGACAGAGCATCTGACATTCCCCCAATGCGTTTCACAGGTTTCCTCCCAACCCAACTAGACTCACTTCCCATCGACATTTTCAAATTCCAAACACCACCTTTTTTTTGCAACTCAAAACTTACTTTTGTAGATCAACAAAAAATAAATAAATAAATAAGTGTGTATAACTATAAACTCTAATGTGTGATATTAAACTCATTGGTTCTTCTTAAAAAAAAGACAAAATTTGTTTGCCCGTTTTAATTTTTTTTTTTAGCTTAAAAGTTACTTTAAAATTAAAAGCTGTTTGGTAAAATATTTTTTCAAGTTGTTTTCTTTTTTAGAAACAAAAATTTTCTATGACATTGTAATGATTGTGAAAATGAAGTAAAAGACTAAAAGTAATCCATCTCTATAAACACAAGTTTTTATTCAGAAACTTCCAAATTCACACAAAACATGTCTAAAGATGCCACCCAAAAGCTCAGCCTCAAGCCACAGATGTGATGTGGACAATCAAAACTCAAGATAACATAACTTAAGTTAAATAAAAACTCAAATACAACCACATCAAGATAACATATTTTGCAAAAATCCGGGTCCTATTTGAAATTATAAGTCACAAATGCATAAAAAATTCATGTTAACGGCTTCTATTTTCTACCCGTCCACGTGCTATCTGGTTTTGAACTCTATCCATAACATCATCTAACACTCTTCTAGGATTACTTGTACTCATATTTTCATTGTTATTCCTTTCTTCTTCAAACTCAGCCATATATCCTAGAACATTATCACATCTATTAAATTCTTCATCTTCAACACCACATATTCTAATGAAGTTATGGAGAGCCATTGTTGCGACTATGATCTTTTGTTGTTTGACCGAATGGTTATGGTCTCATGTCACATAAGATATGCCACCTTTTCTTCCATACCCCAATTGTTCTTTCAATGACATTTCTTACGGTCTATCCTGACTTTCCAAATTTATTTTGTACATTCCTATTTGTCTCACTATGTGCACAACTCTAAAGAAACATAGCAAGTGCCTCCAAGGATGTCATTTCCTTAGATGGATGTAACCAACTCTTACTCACCAATAACTTTTCAAGTTTCAATATAGCATGAGACTCCATCCTAAACAAATTGTAACTTTCCCCTGGAGTGCTTAGAGTATACCATGTACTTTGCATTCTCCTGCATAACCATAAGATTTAAATTAACCAAATTATACCATGTACATTTCAACTGACAAATGAAAAGGATATTCACAATACTGACTCTTATCTTAGCATCCCACCACGCAGCATCAGCGTCAATAGTTCCTCAAAAAATCCATCATATTCTTAGTTGCTTTTGGGCATAGCTAAGAGTAGTACGTTTTTCTAATTCATCACGTATTTCTTCCCATTTCTTACTTTTAAAAGCTATTCTCGGTTTCGCACTCTTACGAATCTCATCCATACAAAGGTCAAGTAAAACTTTGGTAGTGTTTGGTACCCACTTTGCATTTTTCCGACTAGATTCAAAATTACTCACACCTTCTTTGGGATCCATAGGCTGCAATGTATTAGAAATCACTAGTCATCTAGTTTTCAAATTAAGCAACTAACCATGATAGTCCTGAATAGCAACCATAGGATTAACAGTATCAAGCACCTCCTGTGAGTTTTATTAAGAATTTAACAGTATATACATGAACACACATAAATTAACTATATATTCTATAAATTAACTTTTCAAAATTTCACACTAATGAAAAACTATCTATTGTACTTCAATGCATAATATGATGTTTAGAAAATACAAGTAATCATCTAGCGGTGGTTGAGGACACGAGAATGAGGAGGCATCGATGCGATGATGCGAGAGAGAAAGAGAAAATAGATCTAACGCGAGAGTGAAGAAGAAGAATGAAACGTTCGTGAAACAAAATGGAATGAAACACAAAAAACAAATGCTTAAAATTCATCACATGAAGACGAAGAAAATGAGCAGAACAGGGCACACATAAATTCATAAGGGGGAAGAAAATAGCAGATCGAAAGGGAATGAAAAGGGAAAGCTATGTATATAAAATGTTTTCTTCAAATTAGGTAATGAAAAGGGAAAGCGAAGTTGCGCAGCCGTGCAGGGGAGAAAAAGAACAGTCCAAGCATGCCATGGGGAAGAATGAAGAAAGAGAGAAAAAGATCACAAACATACCTGCAGATAGAAGAGTGCAGCTGTAGGCCTGTAGCAGAGCTCGATGAGGGAGAGGGAACGGAAAGAGAAGAGCTAGAGCACCCAAATAAGTAACGTTGAATCAATTAATTTTTTACTTAAAACTTACTTAGTAACTTAATAATAATAATAAAAAATTGGGTCAAACACTATAAAAAAATTTGTAAAAAATTCACTATACAAGTTAACGTTACTTAGAAAAAGTTCATAACATGTTTTTTTTTTTAACTGAAAAGTTCATAACATGTTGATCACCATAATTCATTGCCCAAATTATGTAAAATAAATATATTAACTATTAAAAAGGCGTTAATCACCTATTCAAAAAAAAAGCGTCAATCACTACTAGATTGAACTTTTTTTTTTGATTGAACTTTTTTTTGAACTACAGATTGAACTTAATTGTTCCAAAATGAGGGTTTTCCTTTTCCCATCAAACTCTCTTCTATAGATCTTTATGCGTTCCGGTAATAATTTGATTAAAACAAAACTAGAAAATGTATGTTTATTCAATTTGGTCAGTTACGAACATGTTTATAGATAAATGAGATTCTTACAAAGGTTGATTGCTCTGAGAACGATGACAATTTTACGGTCCCAGAATCATGACCTTGAATATTTGATGAGAGTGGCCATACCCTTGGTTGCGATTTGGCTGAGAGAATGGGGTTCGAGTAATACGAATCCGAAAAAGACTAAAGAGATGTAAATGGATTGAATTGACTCAGCAAAGGGGCTCACTGTCACGAAGCGCAAATCCTCGTACGACGGCGAGTGGCGGCGGATGTGGTCTGACGATGTTGGAAAACGCTGGAGATTTTGGGGAGCAGTAGCTTGAAAGAGATATAGTTTTGAACAAGATCGTATCGTCTAGGCTTGAACGAGATACAAGTAAAAACATAGGGTCATTTTGTTTTACACTTTAATAAAATAAAGTTTGGAATATCGGGTCGATTAGGAATTCTTTATTTCGTGATATAATCATTTATGTATTTTTTAAATTGTTTGATAAAACGGCAGAATTTAAATAACAACTAAAATCTAATTATTTATTTAAGCTAATTTTAATAGCTTTTGAAATAGTCAATTTACATATTTGTACACAAACATTTTTTAAAAAATCATTTAAAATAAATTTATTTTTTGTTAACATTTTAAATTATTTATATTTTAAGCAGATACAAATTGTCCTAAGAAGATAGATTAAACACGGAGAAAATGAATTTGTGTTTGTGAATGACGTGTAAAAATATGTTTAAGTAAAAGAAAGCTATTTGGATAGAGTAAATTCAAATAACTTTTAAACACGAAGAAGATGAATGTTGTCGCGACTACGTCTCTTTGGCTCCTTGTTGTGGAGCGTTTGGAGAATGAGGAATGTGATTATACTCCAGCACGCCAGTTGGGACAAGACTTAGTGATATCATATGTGAAATTCATTGTCTTTGATGACACAGTGGCTAACATGGAAGACACTGGAGTTATGCGTGTTTTTTAGAGTTAATTAATTTTTTTTAATGGAATAGAGTTAATTAATTGCTTTAGGGTTATCTATTATTTTGTCAAAATCTTAGGGTTTTTTTTGGGCTGATCCCAGTCTCTTGTAACAATATGTTCAGTGCTTTAGAAGGGATCAAACCATTTGTTTTTTCAACGCACTATGAGAATTGAGGAAGCTGAACCAACTTAATATTTTTCCTTTTTAGTCGACTCATCACCATCACAGACACAACATCACTCACCACTGCCTACTCAAACACAACATTATTAACCTATGCAGTGTGCTTTTGGTACATGAGCATGTAGGAGTTTGAGCCTCAATACTCTTTGCAGTATATTCCATCAAACTCTTTTATTTCTTAGCCAAGTTTCTCAATATTTGCCACCACTTTCTCCACACTGTCACTTGCATACTCACCACAACCATATTAATGTTATCATCCTACCATTCTGTATAAAACTGAAGTTCATTTTTATGGAGGAGAAATGGAAGTGGTGGAGGGTCTTCTCCATCTCCTTAAATCTAATACCAAAATGATCCATTATTTTATATCCATACATTTAGTTTGAGATATTTTTTGTCACTATGTGTCTGTTTGAGGTTACGAGCGCTCATTAATCAAACTAAAATGTGTCATGGAAGCTTTGTTTACCAAAATTTTATTCGGTCCTCGCTGAGGTTGTATTCATTGGTGTGCAACTCTAGGCTGGCACACCATGCTCAATGATACGTAAAACAAAGACATAGTGACTATGCCATCGAGCACCCAAACAACCATATCATTAAGGCATATGTAAGCCAACACAAGCTAACAATTACGTCACGACTTTTGTGTAAATGGAGAGATGTATGAATATTATTCATAAGTATGATAGAATTGGAGTGTCGAGGTTGTAGTTAACATGTTCAATGATATGTTGAGCCGCATGCCACAAATTTTTCCATAAATCCTAACTATATGGCTCGTCTGAGTGCTAAGTGCGTGGTCATTGCACCTTTTGACTTGCATGCCATTGAGCATAATGTGCAAATTTGGAGTATCACGCCAATGACCTGCTAAGGTAAATGTAATCAAGTGGTTTTTGTCACCACTTAATAGGAAAACTCACAACATGGACTGCAATTGGTGATTTGAATTTTAAAGGGATTAAAAACGATTGAAATTTTATATAAGGATTAAAAGCAACAAGCTATATATTAAAAGGAATACAATTTTTTTATTGAAAATCTAGGTCAGCATCCACATCATCATTCATGTGATATGATGCCAACGTGGAATTGTTAATTGAGATTAAAATCAGCCACGTAAATATCTAACCGTCTTCTAACTCACGATGAGTACTATGACCAAAAGTTAAAATTCTAGAGAATAAAAAAACGAGATATTTTACCAAGAGGTTGGAAGAAACTTATTAAGCTTGAATTTTTCACCAATTTGCTTATTTTACAGCTATATATTACACTAGATTAGATCAATCTATTTTTTGTTTTCCGATATAAAAAAAAAATCAGATATACAAGTGTTTTAAAAATTGGACTGGACCGGCCGGTTCGACTGAAACCGGTGCCTTGACCGGTCTGGGTCGCTTATCGGATCGGTTCTGCAAACGAACTAGATTAAACTAGTACAATCCGGTCGGTTCAAGGGTCAAACCGGTGACTCGGCCGATTTTTGGTTGAACCGGCGAGTCACCTTTTTTTTTAAACTGTTTTTTTTAATCTATTTTCTTTAAGTATGTTGATAATAGATCATGTAAGCCCAATTTGACAAGCTAAGCAATTATTTAATATATTGAGCCTATAGGTTTGAGACAATTTGACATAGGACCTAGAAGTGGAAGAGCAACACTATTACAACTGCACTACAACGTTATTAGTGATTAACTATTCTTTTATTATTTATATTTCTAAACTGATTAGAAAATTAAAAAATAAATAATATTATTTTTAGTATGAATTTAAAAATATTAATATTATTTATATTACGAAACATGGATGAAATATTTAATACTTTAAATTTTTATTGATTACAAATTTAAATATTTAATCAATACATATTTAAGAAATGACTAAAATAAAAACCAAACTACCGATTCAATTTAAAATATCTATATTCAAAGTTTTGAAAATTCTTCATTACTCAATATCCAGCTAGTGTGAAGGTAATATTTGTTTGGATTTTTTTTAGTATATATATATAATCCATTCAGTATTAGATTTTTTTTATATTTTTTAATATATATCGAGTCAACCGATCCGACTAGTGACACATCGGTCCAACGAGTGAATTATTAACCCAGTATCTCGACCAAGGCGATCACCGGGCCGAATTTTAAAACACTCACATGTATATTTTAAAAAGACCAAGAATGCGAGTGATGCAAAACATGCCCTAACCTTCATGTACGTGCACACATTACACGCAAGTTTCGGTTTATCCATTGGGCCGTTGCACTCCAAATCGCTCTTTCTGATATAAACCCTGCAGCCTCCTTTGACGGTGACCACCAAAACCTAGTAATTAATGGCCAAAGTGAGGGCTATTCTCGTCTTTCCGGAGGCGTTTGGCAACCAACGTCTCGATTTGCGACTAGTGCATAGGTTTCCAAATATTCAATTTCACTGCAACTGTGCTACCTCTAGATTTTAGGGTTTCTTTTCCCCTTTTCTCCGTTCTCCCCTTTCTTCCTCCTCAATTTTCTTGCTCCTCCCTCAACATTCTTCACTACCTCATCTCCCTCGACCCCACCGTTCCGCTAATCGGAGCCAATGCAGATTCTTTACTCCGATGAAGCGGCGACAGGCGGCGGCGACTTTCCCGAGAATCCCGAAGAGAAGAAGACCACCGGCGATTCTTCAGACTCCGGAACCGATGAAGGCGTGGCTCTCGACGTGTCGGGGAGGAGCTTGGAGTTTCCGGTGCCGGAGAATGCCAAAGAAGACGACTCCGTGGAGAGCCTATACATGTACAGGAACGTTTACAGCTTGATTCCCAAGTCGGTGGGTGCTCTTGTCCGTTTGAGGACGCTGAAGTTCTTCGGGAACGAGATTAACTTGTTCGCCCCCGAGTTTGGGAACATGACGGCGTTGGAGCGCTTGCAGATGAAGATATCTTCGCCCGGGATTGGTGGGTTGCCCTTGCACAAGCTCAAGGGTTTGAAGGAGCTTGAGCTTTCCAAAGGGCCTCCAAGACCTTCTGCTTTCCCCATTTTGACTGAGATTGCTGCTCTCAAGTGCTTGACCAAGCTTTCCATTTGCCACTTCTCCATAAGGTTAGTCCTCCTGCTATGCTATCGTTATTATTTGGCTTGTTCAACTGTATTGATTTCTGAAAGCTTGTTATAAAGGATGTGTTTTATGTGAAGCATTAGCCTCAGTTTTGATCGAGTTACAAGCTTACAATTCATTTTTTGATAACTTTGTTACTCTAGGTACCTTCCTCCGGAAATTGGATGCTTAAAGAGTCTGGAGTATCTTGATCTTTCATTCAATAAAATGAAGACATTGCCCTTGGAGATTACTTATTTGATTGGCTTGATATCCTTGAAAGTTGCAAACAATAAGTTGGTGGAGCTACCGTCAGCTATGACCTCTCTGTCAAGGTTGGAGAGTTTGGACCTGTCAAACAATAGATTGACTTCATTAGGATCCCTTGAACTTGCCTCGATGCATAGGCTTCAGAACTTAAATCTTCAGGTACCTAGCTATGATTTGTTAAATCTGGGCAGGTCTTCAATACTGTTATTATTTTCAGCATGTACTTTCTTCTCGGGTGGTGCTTTTTACTTCGGTTAGTTCTTTAATATGCTGAGTCTATTTTCTTTACCCTTTTTTTATTATGTACTTAACTATAACCTCATATTTTTGTATGTTGATTGTATGTTGTTCTGCATCCCATGATGGAAAAAAAAATATTTTTGCTCTTGTTATGTACTGCATGAAAATTTTCAATGCCTACGATAGCTGTCTTGTTATAAATCATTTTGAAGGTCCCTAAGTATAAACTTGTCTTGATTTGTTAGAACAGCCTTTTGGTCTAAAAATTGGCCTATCTGTACTTAGAATACACCCTCAATATGGCAGATTGTGTGTTCTAGTGTCTGATATGCAAGCCATGTCCTGTTTCCTTTGCCTGAATTTATGTTTAATATGCATTTAATTTGGTGGCATCTGACAGTGTTTGACATGGAGGGACCGCATTGAAGGTGCCTCTGTGCATCCAAGGTATTGATTTAGTAGCTGTAGCTTGCTTGTAAATAAATTAGACCATCATGCTGGCTGCATTCAGTCGTGCACATACATCTATGTTTAACATTACTTCTGTGTGTTAATTGAGCTCTAAGTCTCTAACTTTGTAATTTATTGAGTTGGATTTTTAAAAAAAAATTCTTTGATTTTCATATGACTAAATAGCTTTTAACATATTTTTTGTGTTGAACTGAACAAGTGCAACAAGCTGCCCAGCATTTTTCACACTCCTTCATGGATATGCTGTAATACGGAAGGAAATGATGGAGGTAGATGCAAAGATGATTGCAGCAGTTTTTCTGTTGAAATGGATGTCTATGAAAGTGGTGTACTGGAAAATAATGAAACTCTTTCTCATGGTGAGGCTTGTAATGATATTCAATCTTTGATTTCCCCCTCTCTTGTTTGTGTGTTGTCTTCCCTTTTGAATTGTGAATGATTAAGTTCATATGTTCAGAACGAAACTTACCCTTTTCTATGAATTCTTTTGCAGGTCCTCATAACACCTCATCAAGTGTATTAACAAGCCCCTCATCTAGCAGTAGATGTTTTGCAACCCGGAAGTCAGGTAAACGGTGGAAGCGGCGGCACTATTTACAGCAGAAAGCTCGCCAAGAACGCTTAAATAACAGCAGGAAGTGGAAAGGTGTTGACCATGGACAGTTGCTGAGCAAGAAGATTCACAAAATTTCTGAACCAGGAAATGTGAATAGTCTAGCTTCTGAAAACTGCACAGAAACTGTATCAGACAATGGGAGCTTGGATGGCAGTAATAGACGATCATTTTCTGAAAAAGAATTAAATGACAATTTGATTGATAATGTCAACAATGATGAAGTAATTACTGAAAAGCAGTTTTCTCAAGATGATTGCTGCTCTTCTGAAACCCGAGATGAAAAAGATGCATCCTTATGCTCCTTAGAGAATGTGCAAAGTGAACAGGATGAAGCATTGTGTTCGGACTCTTTGAAGTGTATTTATAAATCAAAGAGGCATTCGGTTCAGGATATTGATAACCCTAAACCATGCAAGTCTAGAAAACCAATTGGCGATAGCTCATTACTGTCTTGCAAGTACAGTAAGATCTCTTTTTGTGGCATTGAAGATCATCTATCAGATGGCTTTTATGATGCAGGACGTGATCGGCCATTTATGCCTCTTGAGAGTTATGAGCAAAATCAGTGTCTTGCATATCGTGAAGTCATACTGTTAGACAGGTTTATTGTTACTACTAGTGTATTTTAATAATTTTTTGGGAGAGTATATGAGTATTATTATATGTCAGATTGTCATATGGGTGGTGGGTAGGTACACTTTTCTATAAAATATGATTGGATTGTTCTTTGTCTTTCAGAAGAAGGGATGAAGAGTTGGATTCTGTTATGCTCTCTGCTCGGGCTTTGGTCTACAATTTGAAGCAGTTAAGTAGTTTAAACTTTCCTGATAGCCTGGCTGTGGTTGATAACTTGCAAACGGCATCACTGCTCGCCCTCTTTGTGTCTGATCATTTTGGTGGAAGTGATAGATGTGCTATTGTAGAAAGGACGCGGAAATCTGTGTCCGGTTCAAATTATAATAAGCCTTTTGTCTGTACGTGCTCAACTGGAAGTAGCACCAGTATAAGTGCTTCCCCAGAACCAGGTGTAAACGCCATGGAAGATACTAATCTTTCCAAGATCTCTGAAAAATCTATTGATTTTTTAAAAAAAAGGCGAAATTCAATCATAGTTCCAATTGGCTCTGTGCAATATGGTGTATGTCGACATAGAGCTCTGCTTTTTAAGGTAATAATTATTGCTATATATTCATACTATAAGGTTGTACCTTATGTTGTGATGATCTAATGTGATTTATTTGTTTATAGTATTTATGTGATCACATGGAGCCACCTGTACCGTGTGAGCTTATCCGGGGTTACCTAGACTTCTCACCACATGCTTGGAATATCATTCTGATAAAGAGGGGTGCTAAATGGGTTCGAATGCTTGTTGATGCGTGCCGACCTCATGATATAAGAGAAGAGAATGATCCTGAGTACTTTTGTAGGTATGTACTGCCTCTAAGTTCAGAGATAGATGTGCACTCTTTTTCTTCTTTAAAAAGCAGTGTCGCTTGGTGTATTATCTAATATGCTGTCATGACTCATGTGTACATTGCTTTCACTTGATTTGGTTATATTTGATATGAATTTTATATGCTGTTGAAATTTAGTTTTTCGTTATTTCTGCTTGAAATATTGCCTTTGGTTTTACTCTTTTAGTCCATTTCCTGTTATAAATTTAGCATATTTTAAATAGTGAACAATCATTTGACACTTTAGAACTTGCTTCGTTTTTCAATACTGGGTCTCATACTCTCATCATTTTGTAGAAAGAATCTCACTTATGCTAAATTAAACCTGCTTAATTTTTAGTCCAAATGTTTTGTAATTATCTTTATGAAACCTAAACTTGTATGAAGTTAAACTAATATTAGTGACTTTGGACATCATATTGTTTTCTCCCAACTTTCAGTGTATATTTGAGTAAGGTGCTTCACACATAATTTTTAGTATTAAATGAAAATTCATAATTAAGGCTAATGCTTTGTTTGAATATGGAGATTGAATGGGATGACAGAAATGTGGATAGAAAGAAAATAAAGGGAAGAGAAGAGAAGAGGGATGGATTTATGTTGTTTGGATGAAGGTAAACAGAAATGAAGTGTGAAATTTTTCCTTTTGCTTGGTTGGATGAGTAGTGAGAAGAAAGAATATGTATTTATACCATGAATTGAGTGGGATAGATTTGTCGTATCATAAAAAATTCTCAATTTTTTTCCTGCAGTGGAGAGAATTTTTATGTGGGTGTCACCACGCTTTACCCCTCTATTTTCTCTGCACAAAACTAGGGAAAATAATATTTTCCTTTCACTTTTCTCGTATTCATTTTCTTTGTTTTCTTCTGAAACTTTTGTGGAATTAAAAGGGGTTACTCAAGGTCTTATTGACTTGACATTCCAGGTATATACCTCTTAGTCGAACCAAAATCCCTCTCTCATCTGGTGGTCGTCTTCCTGTTCCTGATCATTCCTTTCCATCTCTCTCTACTTGTAATGAACTTGAGAATAAAACTTTGACTACTTTAGTTCGGTGCAAATTTGGATCAGTTGAGGCGGCAGCAAAGGTATTTTAATTATCCATTAATGTTTATAAGAGGTTCCACTTCCCTTAATATTTAATTTGTTGTTCTGAAGATATCATAATTGGATGAATTTTCTACTGTGGTGTTGTAGGTGCGTACTTTGGAAGTGCAGGAGAGTTCTGCAGACAAAGTTAAAAAATTTGAAGATAATTTTTTGGGAGAAATTAGAATTCTTGGTGCTTTAAAACACCCCTGCATAGTGGAAATGTATGGACACCAAATAACATGTAAATGGACTATCCCAGCGGATGGTAATTCAGAGCATCGTGTGTTAAGATCTACAATTTTTATGGAGTATGTGGAAGGAGGCTCCTTAAAAGTAAGATTGTTTTATCTCATTTTTATTGTTAACATTCTTGTTGTTTTATTAAATTCACATTTTTCATTTTCTCACAGAACTATCTAGAGAAGCTGTCAAAAGCTGGTGAAAAACATGTTCCTGTGGAGTTGGCTTTATATATTGCCAAAGATGTCTCATGTGCTTTGTCAGAGCTGCACTCGAAGCACATAATTCATCGTGACGTAAAAAGTGAAAACATTCTGTTTGATATTGATAGGAAGAGAGATGATGGAACTCCCACTGTGAAGCTTTGTGATTTTGATTGTGCAGTGCCACTAAGATCACCTTTACATGCATGCTGTATTGCTCATGTGGGAACACCTCCTCCTTCTGTGTGTGTTGGAACTCCTCGGTGGATGGCTCCAGAGGTTATGCGGACTATGTATAAGAAAAGCACTTATGGATTGGTAAGGTCCCCCAACTGATTAACCATATTCTTGTTAATTTTGATTTTTGGGTTTGGGATATGAATAGTATCAGGAATTTTAACCCACTCTGATGTAATAATTAATAAAAATTATAATAGTAGTTAAAAATAGAGTTAAACTCATATTTTGCTTAAAAAAGGATTTAATTCGTAAGTTTCTTATATATTTGAGATTCTTGATGTCTACTTTTATTGATTACCTGAATTAAAATCTGTTTGTGACATTGTTTATTTAAAAAAATATATGTATGCAAATAAGATGATGGAAAAAGATTAAAAAATACGGTAGACCTGAGTTTATATCCGTTGCTTTTTTTGCATTGAATTTCGAATATCATGTCTAAAAAAAGAAGTAACTTGGTCAACTTTCTCTTGTTTTTAATTAAGAACAAGTTTAGCTAAAATAATTTAGCTTACTCTTCACAAGTTCTTGGGTTGTAACTTGTAAGTTTTCCTTATTTTGTGACAGGAAGCCGATATTTGGTCATTTGGATGTTTACTTCTGGAGATGCTGACCCTGCAAATTCCATACTATGGAGTACGTGATTCACACATCCATGATAGTTTGCAGGTAAGGTTACTGTCTTTTGTTCGACTACACTTTTGGTACCCCTTAGGTATATGGTAGTTCATGAGAAATTGATAACACTTAATTTTGATTAATTTTCTTACATGATCAATTCAGATGGGTAAACGACCTCAATTAACTGATGAGCTGGAGGCTTTGAGTTCAATGAATGAGCCCACAATGATTCAATCTGGAGAAGAGCTGGAAAAATCAGACGCTGGGATTGGCACGTTGAAGTTCCTTGTTGACTTGTTTCATAGTTGTGTGCAAGAAAACCCTAATGAGCGACCTACAGCTGAAGAAATCCATGAAATGCTGGTTGGACACACTAGCTGCCTTGGGAAGATTTAGGCAGGTTAGGGAGGTGATCATGTCCTGGTGAAATGTATTACCAGAATAAAATATATTCATTCTTTTTCTTCCAAAACCGCTGGACTTGAGGTATTTATTTATACGTGTCTCTTATAAAAAAATGTATTATCAAGATTTTTTTACTAGGTTAGATCCATGCGGCTCTAATATAATCTGATTGAGGTATTTATTCGTACATGTCTCTTTTAGGGTTGAAACGTTGAGGCTTTCATGTAATTCAAACATTCTGTAAGTCGGACTGATTAATTTATCGATGCTTTGTGCTGTATGTTGCATAGAAACATATCATCTTTATTCATTTTCCGAGTACCAAGCAAGATGTGTAGATTTCTTGGCGATGGTGGAATTTTTTATTGAAATTATATGCATATAATTTTTGCTCAAATTTATTACTACCGAGACGGGCGGTAGGGGTGAACAAAACCCGGACCGGCCCGATTACCCGTCCCTACCTGATCATATCAGGTTCGGGCCTGACCCGGCCCAAAACTGAAAAAGGACGAAAGGAGGAAGTCCCATAACAAACTCGGTACCTGGTTGGGACGGGTTCAGGTTGATGTGCTCGGGTCACCTTGCCCGTCCCAACTATCAAACCTATGATACTATTATTATTACATTGTCAGTTGTCACTGATACTCGACTGCAAGCTCAAGGTTGCAGCTTCACCGTGACAACATAAATACAATAATTGTTGCTAGCCTGGGCTGATTTGTTGCCATAGTAGTTGGATTTTTGTCTTGCTAAAATGGTAAAGTTTGTACATTGATGTGGTAAATATGCTTTTTTTGAGGCGTAGCATTTGCTGTGCAGTTGGGATTTCTTCTCTACTTGTGAAGTGTCAGGAAAAAATGTAAATGTTTCACATATTTTTTCATAAACATAAGGTGAACGAGAATATGAGATTGAATCACTATACTGTCAACTTTCAATTTATTACAAGTGTAGCCTTTTGAGTTTCTTGTAGCATGCATTCTATCTTTCTGAGATCAAAAGAATACTGACCTGAGACCCGATTGTAATTTGTAGTTCTTCAATATTTTTGGATAAAAGTTATTGATGTGAAATTATTTCTTTGAGCTTCTTGTTGTCGTTCGGGCTAATCCAGTCCTTTCCTACATTAACCCGGTACTAGTTGGACCTGAATATTGTCAGATAGTTTCAGGTTGGTGGACGAATTAGGGTCTATTAAATGGCCCGCACATATTTAGGGTCGGGCGGGGGTTAAGTAAATATCATCCTAACCCGTCCTGCGTACACCCATAACGGCTGGTATCTTGAAATTTTTTTTTTTAAGGAGAAATAATTTTCATTAATTGGAGACATCTGGTTGCTTTTGTCATGAATTTGTTTTTCAAAAGAATCAGTTGTGATTCATAATTTTTCATATTCTTCTAAATGACTGAGTGTTTAGTAGATATGTTAGAATATGTGCAAGTTTTATTTGTTGTTTGGACTTCATTAAAGATAGAATATGACTAGAGACTAGAGAGTAACAGAAAGTTGCATATTTTGATTTTATCATATAAATTGTGAAATAAAAACTGTACTACAGTTTCGGCTATGTTTATCCTGAATTAAATTGGAATTTTAACACATCATGTTTTGTTTTTATGAATATATTGAAAGCCATCTAGACTAGTGAAGATGTTTTATGATGTATTTTGGGTTCTTGAATTTGGTCAAAGATATTGAGATGGGTTGGGAAGTAGAAACGATATCAGTCCTGGTTTTGCTGAGCAACAATTTGCACGCCTGCACATAGGAGTACTTGAAATTTGGTATTTTTAATTTTAGAGTGATATAATATGCTAATTCTAATCTTGTAAATATAATAAAAACCTATTGATAAAATGGCGAATTTTAAAGAAAGTTTTTGATATTTAGGAATACTTGTGACATATGAAGCTAAGGTAAGACACTTATTAAAGTTACGATTGGATAGTTGGAGGATCATAGAATTGAATGGAAGACTATACCATGTAATAAGTAGGGATGGCAACGGGTAGGGTCGGGTGCGGGTTTAACCATACCCGAACCCGAACCCGAAATCATATACCCGAACCCGAACCCAAACCCGAACCCTGTTCGGGTAGAAAAACATACCCGAACCCGAACCCGTCGGGTTTCGGGTTCCCCATACCCGAAATCATACCCGCGGTAAACAAAGGGAAACCATAAAAAACCCGAAAACCCGACCCATACCCGAACCCGATTACTAATGCAATAACAGCAACATCTTCATAATGATTTAAAAAATGACTCTAGAAGCCAATTCAAAATTCCATATTCAAGATCATGAATATATATATAAATATATATATTCAGAAACTTGAAAGTTGAAACAATTAAATCCTAGTAATCACTACTAAAGTACTAATATATATACATATATATATATATAAAGATATTTTAGTGATTTAATATATAGAGATCGGGTTTCGGGTAGGGTTCGGGTAGGGTTTCACCATACCCAAACCCGAACCCGAATAGTACTTTCAGAATCGGGTAAAACCCGAACCCGAACCTGAACCCAAATAGAACGGGTTTTACCCGTAAATTCGGGTCGGGTAGGGTCGGGTACCCATGGGTATGGGTTTTTTTGCCATCCCTAGTAATAAGTGTAATGGAATAGGAATCACATTCTATTATTTAGATAGTGTTAAACTAAAACCTTTCCATTTGGAGTTTTTTTATGGTGGAACTAAAGTTACCATTTCATTTATTTGGATAGGCTAGAGAATGCACATGAAATACAAGCACCTATTGCACAGGTTGTACTATTATAACTCATAACAAATTAACAACCGTCAACAATATTTTTTCTTTTTGATAAGATTCAACAATCAACCAGTCTCAAAGGGTCTATTTCCTTATGTAACTAAAAAAAAAAGTCTCAAAGGGTCTATCTGCTGTCACTTTTTATAGGTCTTCATGCAAAGAAGGGCACCTATAGTCGGAGATGTATTATAGAATAAAAAGTCACAATTAGTACAATTGACATATCTGTTCTAATCCAACTAGTCGTTATTAAGTCACGGTAACCGATAATTATTACCTCTTCAAGCTCTGTTTTCCAACCTGTCTTGTTCTTTTGACTGGTTTCACATGCAGCATTTGGCCCCATAATAAGGCTTATTTACTTCAATCCTTTACCAAAAGAAAAAGTCCTCGTCCTTTTCATCAAACCATTAACAATTAATTAGAGAGACTAGACACTGACCTCTAGGACACCATTGCAGAATTACACCAACCTTTCGACAACTTGTATTCTAATTAGCTAAGTTTGTTTAATATGTGGTTGGATCAGTATAAGCGTTAGTGTAAGCGTTAGCAAAATTAATTTTAAATATAATTGACTTTACTAAAATTGTGTACGGTAAACATGAGTGACAATGATGTGATTGATGTTTGGAAAACAAAGTAAGTTTAGTAGGTAAAAATTGTAAAATCTCATTTAATGCAAAAACAACTATTTCTTATGTCAATTGAAATTGATTCTATTTTAGTAGTAAACTCAAACATTATTTTAACCGGTTATAATTCATTTTAGCCGAGTAAAATTGGTTCTACATAATTGATTATGCTTTCCAAAATGCTCTTAATGAGGTTTCAGGGCAGATGCTTCTTCCCCCAGCTTCTCTTCTTTGTGAGCACCTAAAAGCTGATACTGGGACAAAGAAATTGAGTGGGTGGTCTTATGCATCCTTACACAAGAGTGCATGCAGAGGGCAAAAACAACAACTTTGGACCACTCTACTCACAAGACACTCCTACTTATCTATCTCTTTCCAATATCTGCCATATCCTTAATAAGGAACATAATCACTGCTGCTCATTAAAGGAATCACGTACCTATATGTATGTAGGGTTCTTAGGGAACGCAATCCCAAAACCTATTTTTTCTTTTGCCTCTGGACTGTGCAAAAACACTAGCGGAAGTGCTTTCTAGGAAGGTCCTTAACATGCAGCAATGAGCACCCAACCCCATTTGAAATCTGCCTGTGACACTAGTTTACAATAAAGAAATTAAGAAGCTGATATTTGGAGATTTAGTCAACAAGCATTGGTGTTTTTCATGTAAGAACCGCAAATGATGAAATTATGAAATAAGATTATTGGATCAACTTAACTTCTCCCTTATTAGACTCAACTATGAAATTTAAAAGCTATACTTAATATGTTTTTGGATCATTGTTGTCAAAATTACTTATAATAAAAATGAATTAAAGTGAGTTGAAAGTAAAATTCTTTATGTTGTTTTTATAAGTTCATTCACCAGAAAAATGGTTTCTATAACGTAATTATGTAAAATTTAGTTATCAAATCACGTAGTCGAGTATGTCCACCACACAAGTTTTTATCTCTAGCTTCTCGCAGAATTGATTTCGAGACTAAAATCAATTCTCTAAGACGATTGTCAAATATCTACGTGCAAGTTTGGAAACTCGTTGAAAATCATGACGAAAAACCAAAATTATGATAGACGAAAGTAGAAACTAAAGGGAGTAGTCATGCACTATTTGATCGCCTAAAAGTGATTCTGCTAAATAAGTATTGGTTCTAAAGCTCCCAACAGAACCACCAGACACACACGCATAGAAACTTTTCATCAAAAGTAATTTTGACTTGGAAATCAATTTTAAAAGAGTTTTCAAATATGCAATTTTGTGGTAAATTTTGGAACATGAGGCTTAAGAGAATCTCCAATGGTGAGATCTTATTTTGGTGTCTTAAAGATTTTTGCTGGGTTTATACTGCCACATAGGATTTAAGACACTTATAAAATCTCATTGCACATTTCGCTGCAGTGGTTGGGAACTTGGGATCTTATTTTATTTTTAATTGGACTCACAATACACAATATATTTATATTATTTATTTCCATCTAATATTAAATTAAATTAAACTAATAATTTTGTAATTTTTTTATATGTATTTTTTATTATATTTTTCATCTCCTATAATTTTTTAAATTTTCGTTCCAAATATATCTCTTGATTTTACTCTTCTGTTGTATTTCATCTCATTTTATAGTTCTTTTCATTGTTCTGGTTGATTTCCCTCTGTTTTCTGTTGGTTGAATGAGAAAGAAACAATATTATTTAATTTAAGAATCTCACTTTGAAAGAGGAATCAACCAAGACACATATCTTAGCGAAAGCTAAGATCTCATGCAATCTCAACATTTTTCAATGGTAAAATTTTATAAAATATAAATCTTATTTTAAAATCTCAGTTTAAGATATCTATTAGAAATAAGATATCTATTAGAAAGGCCAGACACATGTGACAGAAAATCCTGAAAGAGAAGAATGGAAATATCTTTTTGGCTTTAGATGGTGCAATGCTTGCTTTACATGGGGTGGTGATGGTGCTATTCCTTTTCCTTCACTTGTCTCTATTTTTCCACCTTCTGACTTGCTTGGCAGTTTTTGCTACAACGGTATAACTAGAGATTGAGACCCCAATAATAAACAAACCAAGCATGCTCTCTTCAAAAGTCTGAGCCAGCCTGTTTTGTTGCAAGTGTGGGACATTTATACATGCATGAGCATGACGGACCCTGATGTTGAGTGCTAACCGTAATTTTTCTATTATGGGCAACAATCACAATTTTCGCACAAAAATCTAATATGTACCTTCATACTTTACTTGGAGAAATAGATGGTCCTATTTTTTTTACAACCAAATAAAAATCATATATCACTTTCACATGTTTTGTAGTTGTATATTGTCTTAATTGTATTTTTCATCCGGAATTTATCGTGATTATGCAATTTAGATCCTCATTTTTAAAATAAATGATTGAGTCACAAATTTTAGTGATGTGAGTAATTTGTATTCTTCCGTTGGAGTTTCGTTCAATGGCTATCGGTAGTGGTTGATGTGGCTCTCATTTAATAATCTGATACTCCAACATAACCTCCACATAAATGCAATGTAAATAATTATTTATGGTTAATAATATACTGGGTCTTTGTGTTTGTAGTGAAGTTGGCGATGAGTTTTTCCCTGGAAAAATATTTTGTATTTGTCCCTACGATTGACAGACGTTTTTGTTTAGACCCTGCTGGAGCCCGGAGCTCCGGTGAGCGCTGACGTAGCACTCTGACTTGTTTAATGAGTCGTCTAATTTTTATTAATTTTTAAAGCTGGACACATCATAAAATAAATAAATAAATAATTTTCTCCAATTTTAACCTAATTACTAATTAACCTTAATAAACATATTTAACACACGCTAAATCTCTAAATCAAATTTTCCTTCTTCTCTTCTTCGTTCTTTCTTCTTTCTTCTGTTCCTTCTTCTTTCTTCATTCATTCTTTCTTCTTCTTCTTCCTCTTCCTCTTCCTCTTCCGCCCTCCCCTCGTAGTAAGGATGAAGCATGGGAAATTGGCAAACACAACGGACAATAAAGCATCACTGATCAGAGAAGGAAGACAACAACCTCACAACATCAAACAGTTCACTTTTTAATCAGTTACAAATTTAAGATATTAGCAACAATACGAATCAAGTAATCACCTAGGCACAAACAGGGAATAACATGATGAGTAAGGTAAAATTATCAACACACATCTTTAAACAAACCACAGAAATCAAGGATAGGGACTGAGTCCACTTCCGATAAATGGAAATACTTTTTTATCCATCTATGACAATGCTATTTTGATGTTTGGTCTCAATCGTTCTTTCGCTCCGTCCCTGCAGGGGCAGAGAACCCATCGCTATCTCGGCTGTGCTACCGGAGGCTCTGGGGAAGTCGGAATAGGAGAGCACTCATCTTGGGATGGGCTTACTACTTAGATGCTTTCAGCAGTTATCCGCTCCGCACTTGGCGTTGAGTGGAACCAAGGTTCCTGGCCGATTTTAATAATAAATAGATATGACCTATAAGATAAGCTGAGACCTCATGCTTGTAGCTTCTCTTCTTGCTACTCGCTACTAATATAATAGGATGGAGACGAGTCTCAACAAGCAGGGCATGAGAGATTACCTGCTCCGATAACAACTGAAACTCTTCCTATTCGTGTAGTCAGGAGGAATGCAAAGATTCCCCATTCAATAGCAATCGAAATAAAAATGTAGAAGAAGAAACCATCTCACTATCGCAGCAGACACAAACACAAACACTCAATCCTATCCTTGAACCATTGACAACAATAAAAGGGGAAAGATGGATTCGAAACCAACCTGAGTTCAACAGAGGAAAGTAGCAGCAAATCAAGAAAGAAATAAACATGCTCACTATGCTAAAACATAAACAGAGACTAGAAATCTGCACAGGGGAAAACCGACAGAGAGGATAAATGATGGTGAACCAAAATTTGCGAGGAGGGGGTGCCTCGAGCCTCCTTCTAGGCGTCGGAGTTGGTGGCGGTGAGGAGAAGCTTTGGAACAGAGTGACGGCGGTGAGGTGGTGGCGAAGCGGACGGACGTTGGCGGAGTGCCTTAAGCCAGACTCTGGAACGGAGGAAGAGGATGCGCGCTGGTGGGGCGATGTGGGTGCGAACAGAACGGTGTGGCGGAGCGGGCGATGGCTTTAACGAGACGAACGATGGCGGAAGACAAGGAGCTTCGATGGCGGTGAATGAGCGAGAGAGAGCGGCGGCTTAGCGTCTGTGTCGCAGGGCTGAGTGAGATGGCAAAAGGTTTCCTGGTGGTGGGTTTCGAAGAGGTTCAGGGGCTTCTGGTGGTGGGTTTCGAAACCAATTCTAACCTAATGGTTCCCTAAATCAAATATGCTTATTAAGGTTAATTAGTAATTAGGTTAAAGTTGGGGAAAATGATTTTTTTATTCATTTTCTGACGTGTCCAGCTTTAAAAATTAATAAAAATAACACGTATTACACATTAAACAGTCAGCATGCCACATCAGCGCTCACCGAAGCTCTGGGCTCCGGCAAGGACTAAACACAAACATCTACCAATCGTAGGGACGAATGCAAAATATTTTTCCGAGGAAGGACTCATCGTCAACTTCACTACAAACACAGGGGCTCAATATATTATTAACCCAATTATTTAACAAAACATAATTTGTGAATTATTAGTGAAAGTGTTTAATATGTGTTCACGTGAGAAGCACGTGATTGTAACTAGAATAGAATTTGAAATTGAAAATTCGATTTCCCCATATGAAGAACCCTAAATCGCGAAGCAGAGAAGTAAATAGAGACGTTGAAGGGGAGGGACACTGAAGGTTTTGAAGGTTGTTCCACGGAAGGAGAAAGTCAAATTTCATATGTGAGCACCATGAGTGATGACACTATGCGAAGAAGGTTTTGTTATTGTGGTGTTGAAGCCCTGATTATGATCTTGTAACAACTATTCCTGCATTTAAAGGAAGGAATCATATCCAAATTTCACGCGTTTAAAACCTAGATTCCGATGCAAATATCCTCGCTCTCATATTAAGCCTTCCGTATTTGTTCACTGATCTCGTTTGGTAAATGACTAGCTATATTCAAATCGGCTAAAGTGTCTCTTCGGTTTATGTATATAGCCGTTATGGAATAATCGGTTTTTTAACGTGCCAACACTTGTTTCTATTTTTTTAAAATGCTGAAGGAAGAATTGTCGCGCTGAAAATTTTACAAAAAGGTAATAAGTATAAATAAATCATTTATAAATATTCTCTAGTGAACACTTTGCTTCTCACTTTAGTCCACATTTTTTTGAAACTCACTTTAGTCCACATTGCACACACTGATTTCACAAAATTATAGCCGCCACCCCCACAATTTAAAGCGCCCATATAAAATACCTATCCAAATAAAATACAGGACACCTTTTTTAGACGCCAATGGAATTTTGATTAAAGATAAATAAAGAACACTTATTCGGTATATAACAAGGAATCAAGCAATCCTTTATATTCTCGCCACATTAGTTCCACGTGCTGTCTGTTCCTTCACCGAAAGCAATCAAGCAATCCTTTAGAAAGATCTAATACAAGATTACATTTAATAAAACAGGAATGTTATAAGTTTTAAGTTTATACGATGGTTTTTGAGTATTTCAAAACTTACTGATCGAAACTAGCCGATCAATCACCCGGGGAGGGTGTTCATTGTAGAGGGAGACAGCATGCTTCTGGCGAGAGGCGGCGGATGGATGGTGGTCGTCATGGTGTTCGGTAGTCCATCTTCTCAGCGCTCCGCCGTTTGTCGAGCCCGGGAGGGGTCCCTGCGAGAACACTCCGACGCTCAAGTTATAGACGTGGGGTTATAGGGAGAAAGTATATGGAGGGGCGTGTGTACCTTGTGAGGTGAGGGGTTGGTCCCCTCTTATAGAAGTGAAAGCCCTTTGGTGATCTCGAGGCATGATTAAGACCCTTGACTCGTTCCCTGTCGTTGGATCTCCCCGGTAAGGATTCCATCTTCACGGTTTAACCCTTGCCAAGTACTCTAACCGTGTCAGGACATCGTAGGCCGTCCTTATATCCGTGCATTGGCCGGGCTCTCGTCGCGCAGTGCGGTCGTCCCTATAGGTCCATGACCGGTGGAGGACTTCCAATCAACGGCCCCGAATATGTAGAATAGCTCTTAGGAACACTTACTTATATTACATTAAAAATACCTTAGATATATTAATAAACTTTAGATATATAATTTATATTGTTTAACTTCCTTTAGTTGATATGTCATAATAACTTACTTATTGTTAATTTTATTTTGTTCTAGAAAATTAAATTATAGTGCAAAGGAATAATACGCCGGTTCAAAGCAAGTTTAACCTTCGGTTTTCGACAATAACATATGACTTTATGTACCATGATAAAAAATAACATGGTTCACAAATTAAAATAATTTAATTACAAATTGATTTTAATACATAACAAACATATTAGAAATAATATATATTAAATTATAATAAGTAAGAAAATTGTTCATTAATAGATTATGGTCCATCATAGAATTGTTCGATAACTTAATCTTATTGTTCATTAGAGAAGAGTGTGGTTTGAGATGTGCTATTTATGAAGAACCCTATTTTTCCCTGAGATTTTGATACAATTTTTTCTCATTTTCATATATATTCTCTTCTTATCTCCCGATTTCTTTTGACTAGTCATGCCACTCATTTCTATTTCTTCCCGTGTACCCTCTTTAATTGCATCTTTCTTGGCTTATCAATAAAACTCATTTCTAATCTAAATCTTTTTGGGTGTAAGTGCATTAATTAGATGTATCAACCTAATTTTTCCCCCTTTTATCGCCTAACCTACCTATTCACATGTTAGATTTTTTGGTATAAATCATATGGTATTCGTGCCGAGTATTTTAGATTCGTGATTTAGACACAATTAAAACTCTTAATCTTTTCTCTGGGAATTATTATGCAAAGATCGAATCTGAAAATGCTTCCCACACACTATCTCTGCATTGTCAACTGAGCTACCTCTCTTGTGGGTAAAAAAGATGTAAACAACCTTATGCAAGTGTTAGACAATCTTGTATTTTAATTTTTTTATTAATAAAATTTAGCACATAATATTACTTAGTATTTTTTATTAATAAATTGGAATTCAAGTAAATTTTTTAACAAGGACAAAGACTACACAACTTAACCCTGACAGAGAAGACAAATAACACCAAAATGAGGAAACTTTCAAACTCACTGAGGAATACTCTCCTGAAAAGCTTGCATGAGCCAAAGCATCTACCACCAAATTATGCTCCCTAGCTAGGAACGTGAGAGAAAGACATAGACCAAACCCAACTCATCACATCCATAACCTAAAGAATCAGATCATCCCGCAACCAATATGTAGGAACATCCCTATTATGCATAAAGATCTCCACAACCTCAAAACAACCAGAGTAACAAGCAACATCTCAATACCTCAAATCCCAAACAAGGTAAAGACCTGTAAAAAAATGCAATAAGCTCTATGTGAAAAAATCCCCCTTACCTCAAATCCCATCATGGTCGCGAAGCACACTGCCGTCGCCCATCTTGTTCAAACAAGAAACTCAACTGCCATCGGTGCAAAGGGTCACCCTCCTCCTCTCTGCGTTGCTACCTGTCATGCATGCCCACTGTGAAAGAGCTTCTCCTCCGATGACGGAAAGCAATTTAGAAAGAAAAAAACCTATTAATTTTAGTTTTTTCCGTTTACAAAAAATGCAAAAGTTACATTTGCATCTATAGATATGTATACTTACATAATTTAATATTAGTATAATTTTGATGTACCGTAAAATGACAACCACTCGTTATTTGCCACATAGGACTACATTCTAAAAATAGGTATATATATATTTTTTAACTAAAATAACGTTTTATTTTCTGATGTGGCAGAACGCAAAATACACTTGAATGTCTGTGTAAACAAATACTACATTGATAATGCATCTAAATTAAATCTATATATTAGATATATGTTGACATTTTATGTGGTTTTTGATTTGATGTCGTGAAAGCCAAATGTCTCCTTAAGAATGCGGACTCCTTAAGATCAAACTTCGACCCAGGAGTTCAAACAATCGACCTATAGATGTAAACACTGCTACCAATTTGTTCGAATTAGCTATGAGAGTAGCAAATTCGTAGCTATTTAGTAGCTAATTTTCGAATACCTACTTTGCGACTATTTTTCAAGTTACAAATTAATCTTATTTTACATGGATACAAATTTTATGTTTACAAGTTACAAGCATTGCACCGATACACCACCCGAACATGTGATAGACACTAGACAAAGTGATTGATAATCAAACTTATTAAATCAGATATTTGTATAATATCAATAATCAATAATAATACAACAATTTGTTATATTAAGAGAGTATCAAAGTTAAACTTGAAAAGACTGCAGGCGATAGAGATAACTGTTTTGATCATGGCCCACTCTATTTATTTCACAAATTTGTGAGCATCAAAGTTGTATCTCTTACAATGCACTTAATCCATACATAACAAAAGGAAAATGACTCAAGTACGGAGTGCAATAACATCATCTTCCTTCCTTCTCCGACCCTTACCCACTAAAACATTTAAAACTCATAAGCCATAAAACAGATAATGACATATATACTTTAGATCTATCATGTCACTAGCTCTAGCTATAACAAGGAAAATGGGTTCCAGATAGCATTAAAATTTTCTAACTACTGAGTCATTTTCCTAATCACCAGAATCAAATTTTTCCGGTATGTGGTATATGTGCAGCTGGCACCTACCAGATACACCAGAAGCAGGTATTCAACAAATGGCAAATTTGCAAAAAAAGAATGAAAGATACTCTTCATTTATTGTTGGTGTGAGATGCTTTTGCTTCTTCCTGATGCATGATGTGTGAAGTATTGTAATGCAATATAATGTGCCTATGTAGCCATGCAAATGGTCCCCTCACACACACACACACCCTTTTCTTCCTTTGGCTTATGTTCACCGCTTTCCCTCTCATAGTCACCCACACACATGCACAGGTACACATCACAACACATCAAGATATACGATGAAAAATCACAATGAAATTAAAATTATAGTAGACAATAAGGAAAGCTAAGGAAAATTATTTCTGTCTATAATAATTTTTATTCACTAATTTTTCACGGTATATCCAAATATACACAAAGAGAGCAATGAGGATTTTAAACTTTAAACTGAGATCTTAAAATAAGATCTGGATCTTATAAAATCCCACCATCAGAGAGAGGTGACATGACTTGAGATCTTATTTTGGTGTCGGCTTCTCTTTCAAATTGGGATTTAAATAAAATAATATTGTTTCTCTCTCGTTCAACCAACATTCACCTTATGAAAATTATGTATTTTATTTAAAATGTATTGTGATTTATTTTTCAATAGTATGTATTTCCTTTTATTTTCAATTAAATAATATCATGTTGAACTTTAAATAAAATATTTTTAATTATTAATTATGTTTGTATAGAATTATTAGTTTAATTTAATTTAACATTAGGTGAAAATAAATAATATAAATATATTATGTATTGTGTGTCCAAATAAAAGTAAAATAAGATCTCAACCATTGGAGCGAAATGTGCAATAAAATCTTATGGGTGTTTTGAATCTTATGTAGTAGTATGAACCCACCAAAAATCTTTAATACACTGAAATAAAGTTTCACTATTAGAGATGCTTTTAGAACCAAGCCCAAAAGTTATTAATGCTCTTGTAATATATATAGAAAACACTCGCTATCCTGTCAGCTAAAACTGCATGGTGGTAGTGCTGGCGTGACAATATTCAATTTGCATCATTAGGGACCACTTTTTACCTCTTTTAATTTTGTTTTCATTTTTAATAATATTTCCAATGGCTTTACCGTTTACTAATATTCTAACCAAATGGAGAATTAGTTTAATTAGTACATGCTTAATTCTCGTTAAATAAAATATCAATAGAACTAGTCATATTATAATGTGGATGTTCCTGACTTGAATAGTGTTACCTATTGTAAATATGTATTTTATTGGATACAAATAAAAATATAATAATATTTCGTTTAATATATATACAAATAATAAGTAATTGATTTAAATGATATATGTTTAATTTTTTCTTCAATAAAATTTCATGTCAAAAAAAATTCTCCTACAAAAGCTCACAAAAATGTGGATTTTCCGATTCATAGTCTCTCACGGAGAATATATGTGTCAGATAGAAAAGTGTACCTACTAATTAATATTCCATTAGATATAGATAACAAATATTAAAAGTTACAACAAAGGGAGGAAAAATGAACCTCCGAATTTCACAGAGAGGATTAGTTCTTTCTTTCCCTTGAGCCCTGCTCTATATATAATAGTGTCTCTTCCCACTCTCTTCCTCATCCAAACCCTAGCTAGCAAAACCAAGCATCACTCATGGCAGTTAAAACCTCCTTTCAATTCCCAATCTCATCACCACCAAGCACTTGTTCTTGTTCTTCTTCAATTCCCTTCACTCTTCATCTATCATGCACCACTACCAGTTGAAGCTGCCAGCATGATCTTAACTTCCCTCCTTGGTGGGGAAAGATCAGATCATGTGGCAGTTTCACCTTGTTGTTGGTCGTGTGAACCCTACTTTTAATTTCTTCTCTATTTTCTGCCTAATTGAATTCTAATTTCTTTGCCTGTTTGATTTGTAAAATACCAGAAGAAAGTCATGGATTCTTATATTTCATCCTTGCAGGTTTCTCATTGTTTTTTCTTTCTTTTCCCTATGTTCTTTCGTGTTCTTGGGAGAAACAAAGATATAAGAAGATATTCATGGTTGCTTTTTTAATTATGCTATAATATAGTGCATGAAATTGGATAAGATTTAGGTGTGAAATCCTAATTGTATGGTTGTTAGGGTTTTGGAAGACAGGAATTATTTTGTGAGGCTCGGTGCAACATGCGTTCGTGATTTCTAGATCCGATTTCTTGCTTCGGTGACTGAGCCCCCATGGCATTGGAATTGTCACGTACGGTTCTTTTGTCTCAAGTTTTTTCAACATAGCCTTTTTCTTTTCTTGGTGGTGATGATGGTTGTCAAATTAAGTATTTAGGGTTTCATGATGATGCTAGTGTTTTCTTGATTTTCTAAGATACTCTTAACCCTTTTAACCAGCTAGGTCTTCTTTTTATCCTCTTATTTATTCATTTATTTCTTTTTCTTTTTTGAAGATAGTTGTTCAGAGAGAGAACATGACATTTTGGGATTTTGAAGTTAGCTAGTCATATCTTGAAATTCTGTGAGTTTTCCCCATGACAATTTGGGATTGAGATAGTCAAAATTTTCATTGTTTGTTGTGTTAATATTTGCGTCTCTCGTAATTCATATTTTCGATTTTCAATGCTCAGGGTATTCTTTTATTGAGTAAACCAACTTTCACATTCAGAAACCACACTATTTTAGTAGCTTAATTTTGTTTTCTATTTTGTCAATGTGGACTTCTGCAATTAAATTCATAATTAATATATGGCTCACACACATTACAAGTAAACCAATATTGCTTGATCTGAGGAAGATGGTAGCTCAAATGGGACAAAATAACTATTCCATTATATTGCTGAAGTCATGGTAGATTCTCAATATCTCAATGTACTTTCCTCATCTTATACTAGGATCTGAACACTACAGCCTTTTTGGCTTGGGTTTTTGAATTTGGATCATTCCTAAATGATGAGACAATCATGTGCCTTGAACCTTGAAAAAAAACATAAAGAAGATTTCCTCCAAATGACTACATCAAGAAGAAAACAAGTAGTATCAGGCTTAAGTATTTTCCTTGTACTGTTTTTAATCTGTTGCATTGAAATTGATCTAATTCCTCGGAAGAATCTCACATGAATAATCAATTGATGTCATCAATATCCCTATAATCTGCAGGTTTCTGACAACAAATACTAACACATGAACCACCATATCTCTAGAAGATCATAATTTGTGATCTGGTTGTTGTAGTTGTAAATGTTTGCATGTATGTATCTGTTTCTTTCCCTATCTTCTTTATTCATTTGGGTAAGATTCCACATAGCTTTCAGTCTGCTATGAGTACCTAAAAGATATATATTGGTCAGTTTGTTTTGATTCTCCCAATATAATAAATCAGATCCAATAACTGTTGCTAGCTAGAAGTCATATCATGATGCAATACTGTTAGGCAAGCATATTCTGTGTGACATCACAAATGAAAACCTATCCTGAACATCAAACATTCAGTTTTCTGGCTACTTTGGTTTTGAGAGAAGAAACTTTCCTCGCACATGAGTGTTTGGTTTCACGATTTGCAGAGACTCGTTCACTTAAAAGCTAAGACATGCGAATTCAAATCAATCAAGAGTGATTTTTTAGAGTATTTCACTGAAAACCCAAATATGCTAATAACTTACCACACAGAAGGAGATTGGATTATGTATGAAAATCACAACTTTCTAATTCAACAAAATATATATGTAGCTCATACTTCATACCTTAATGTTGAATATATACATGCATATATTTTAGTTGTAAACAAACTCTCAGCTGGTAATTTCTAAATAGCTATTATGTCAAGTTGGACATAAATCATGATCATGTGACCCCTAAAGTGCTTGACATATATGACTAATCTTATAGGTTTTATACAAAAACATTTCCTTTCTCAAAGACATCCATAAATGTTTGCAGGTATATGAGGAAGGTTCGGTGAGATGTCACAGATCCCCAACATACATGCTGGTCACTTCAGAGCTTTTCTTGATCATAAAAAAGCTCTGATTGGCATAGCTAGACATTTATTTGGAACTCCTGAGCTAGAACTGCTATCCTACCACATCATGATTTAACTAATGTGATTCTTTCTCTCATTATTGCCAGTCATATGTAGAATGCGCCTTATAATACCAGAGAAAATAGGTAAAGGAAAAAACAAAGTAACAAAATAAAAAAGTTTCCGAATTGAATGATGGATCACTTACCACATTGATTTGAATTTACAATAATGTTCTAGGATGGATGTCTACGTGCATATTTGCAAATCATTTTACATTTAATTCTGAGGAAATTGAAATTCATGCAAATATACTATAGATTATTTTTTGTTTAAATATAAACTGAAGTACCGTATGAAATCTACACCCTATTATGAAAACCTACATACAAACAAAAGCTTTTGTGTGTGTATGTACATACCCCTTTACTTAAGAGTGCATATGTATGGGACTTTCCTATTATACATTTATTTTGACTCTAAAATGCTTGATATATATGACTAATCACATATATGCACTATTTATAGGTTTTATACAAAAACATTTCCTTGTAGTGGTGCATAAATGTTTATTTGAGATATGGAATAATTTAAAACTTTAAGGGAAATTTGGTGAAAATTGATAAATTTTGAAGGATTGTGAGTGGTATGTGATAGGATTTAATGAGGCAAAATATTTAGGATCCTTTAATTTATGAAATTTGATATTTTGCTCAGTAAGCTTTGATGGCAAAGAGTTCTGTACCATGATTAAATTGATTCTATTTGTAAAATAATTGCTTTGAAAAAAAAGAATTTGAAAAATTTAAATAGAATAAAAGTGGTGGAAGGACTTAATTGTAACAATTTAAAAAATTGAAGGAATAAATTTACTCGAAAAATTATTGGAGAAAAACCACACATCAACCACATTTGAGGGACCAAAAAGCAATTATGAGTTTGAGAATCACCTTGCAATCTTGTATAATATTTATTTAATCTTCCTTTTAAAAAAAAAATTGGGTTCGAGCTCAATTGATAAGTGTATTAAATCATGTTACATGGTTGAAAAACCTAGCCACCTAGAGTTCAAGTTGGGTGGAACTAACTAGGATTATTGTTGTTACATATATGGCTAAAATTTCTTCTCCACTCTTGAACTTTGTGTCATCAAGAGCAAAGTTATAGAGGGAGAAGGAGAGGAAAATCATGATGTTGGATTGCATGTATGTGTGTGGTATCTCATTATATACATAGGCCCCGTTTGGAAGAGTTTATATGAGCTTAATTTATAGTATAAGTGCTTATGCAAGCGTTTGAGAGAGCTTATGTAAATAGCTTATGACCTACCTATAAGCTGTTTTGAGCTTATTTTCATAAGCTATTCAGAGTAGCTTATGAAAAAGAGCTTATGCTTATATATAGCTTAATTTTAATTCATTATAATAAATATCTTAAAAAAGCTTATTAATAAGCGCTTATGTCATAAGCGCTTATGGTCATAAGCGCTTAATTAAGCTGTTTTCCCAAACGGGGTCATATTCTTGAAGATGCAATTGTTATTATGTACACAATTCATATTAGACATAAATACATTTTTAGTTCCTTACTTTTACTTTTGACTTATTTTAGTGCCTTTACTTTCAATTACTCTATTTTAATCCCCATATTTTTTAGAGTTGTAATCAAATCCCTCCATGAAAACGTCATCCAATTTTAAGCCAATATTGATTATATCATCAAGGTCAATCCACATCACACCTTATGCATTAAGTGATTGAAAATAATATAAAACACACTATTTTGTAAGCATTATTAGTAAAGATTTTTTTGTTCTTGTAGTATTCGTAGAGCTTACCCCTCAACTTCAAATTGGGCTGAACACCTTGTTTCTTCAATACAACACCGGGAAAACCCACAGTACCAATAATATGAACATAAAGGCTCCCTTTTTGGAAGAGAGGAAACGTGAGAGAATAATTTAATAATGATAATTCAAAATCTAATGAGCTATCAAAGCTTAGAATAATGAAAAACGAATCAAGGTAGTTAAAAAAACTCAAGACATGTAAGAGTGTGTTTGTGAGTTTTAAGGGGAGAGAAGGAGAAGAATGATTTTGTCAATATAATATGGAAGCCGTTGAGTTTGTTTCTTGGTGTTCCCAAACTAGTTCCCAAACTATTTTTCCCAAACTTGACGTATCTTCTCCTTCAAGTTTCAAATTCTCAATTCGAGGGAACTCCACAAAACAATTAAAAAAGAGTCTTAGACGAGTTTTGGAGGGTTTTTAAAAATCTCCCAAACAAAGCAGGTGGGCTTCTTATAAGCCTCCCCTTCCATTCTCTCCCCTCCAAAACTCAACACACAAACATGCCCTAGGAGACTTTAATGTGTAATGAAAGGGGGAAAACAAACCTAAAAAAGTCATGACACAGCGACTATCTGCAGAGCAAGTGCGAGATTGGAGCTAAAGCTGCAGAATATTTTAAAAATAATGTGTTTCAAATTATTTCAAATCATTTTAACTCATCGATTGCCACTTGGATTAACTTTGATGATATCGTTAAATTTGACTTAAAATTGGATGAAATTTTTAATGGAAGACTTTGATTGTAACATCAGAATAAGTAAAGGGATTAAATTGAGCTATTGAAAGTAAGAGGACTAAAATCATCCAAAGTAAAAAGTAAGGGGACTAAAAATGTATTTAAATCTTCATATTAATTATATTGGTATTGTAACTCCTATTATAGATCAGATTGAAATTATTTTCTATATTCATCATATTATTACAAGTATTTTGAGTTATTATAATAAATCAAATAAAAAAATGTTAATTTTATTTTTCTCAATTACTTATTAAATTAGAGAAAATTTACTTTATTTCTTTGCCTGAAACTTAATTGTCTTTTTTAAAAATATAAACATATACAGTATTTATAAATCATGATTGAGATACTTTCTTGAAATTAGATCATTTTTAAGATTACAAAAAAATTAATTTTTTTATATTTTAATATTTTTATCTCTAAATAATTTTTTATTAATTATTTTTATCTCCTTGAATATTTTTTTTTCTTACATTTTACAAAAGTAACCATGCAATGCATGACATGCAAGTGTTAGGTAGTGATATGAAGAATATTGAGTTTCTAAGAGGCCCTAAAATCAGAAGTTTTATTGATTGTCATGGTTATTAAAAACATACGCAAATGATCATGCAAATCGAATATGTGTAGTGCGGCGTTGATATTAAAAAGTTGTTAGGTAACATGCCACCATACTTGTATGCAATGGATCATGGGAATACATGTGTGAGTGTGTGTGTTACAAACTTACAATTAACAAATATACGAAATTTAATATAAATAGTTATGTAAGGAGGAAAGTTAAAGTGATTTTCTTTGATGAAATTATGAGATAATTTATTACTCTATGAATACTTATGATATTAAATGTAGTATATGAAGGCCGATTCATAAAAAAGGTGCCCTGCTTTTTGAACTTTTGTTTATATTAAACTTCCATTATTGCGAACCAAACTTTGATTTGTTTATCTTTCTTTACATATGTACCAACCATCAAGAACCAGGAGTTACAAAGCAATAGGAAGTCAGAATTGCAGTTTTGTTAAGATGCATGGTTTATTAATTATTACAATATAAAGAAGGGATAGTGCAAGGTAAATCAGTTTTGTTGGTCCTACCATGATTAAATTGGATTCTGCCAATCATTCAATTTAGAAGTCTCAAATGGAATGGAAGACCTGTTATATTACACACAGAGTTGTATGATCCTATCTAAAGATGAATCGAAGAAAATGAATAGAAAATTTGTTTGTGTAATTAGGAAATAGTCAAATTGATAGACTGGAGCCTTTATATTCTCATGTCAAGTGAAACTAATGCCCACAAGAAATCGGAATACATGTTTAAATCATAAAGCGCATAGAAAAAGACATTCTTGATCTCAAAACTTGTAAATTTTAGAAACTTGGTGGCTGAATGCATGAGTAGCTTCCAGTTCCAGGATGTTGTAAATTAGCTGAATATTATTAGAGTTACATTAGATAATGAGATGGTTTCATGTCACGTTAAGCAACTTTGATTCTAATTGATCATGAAGTAGTCATTATTTATAATGATGACTGTTAGTCTCACATGCCAATATGCCATTGTTGAACATTTTGATTTTGATGTTTCTTTTCATGTTGTACCTCACTCTGAGTATTTTATATCTTGCAATGTGGGCAATTTTGGAAAAAGTGAAGAAGCATTATTACTCGCATTCGATATGAAAGGATAAATCTAGTACTATAAAACTCCTACTATGTGTAAAGTTCAACAAGGGTCCCAGTGCACAAAGTCCACTTTATAGACCTAATGTATGCCTGCATTTTTGCAAAGTCACATGACACTTACCTTACCGTTGCCGTGAGACCTGTTGGACTTCAATATATTTGACTAGCGCAAACCTTCACCTGAAGAATGTGAGTCAACCCAACTCAACTTACTTTTTCTTTAAACCCTAAAGCAAAGTAAACCATGTAATGGTTTCCTAATTAATTTGTGCATAAAGCCCTATTGGCAAAACAAATAAAAACATGTATTTCTTCTAGTAATATTTTTGGTCGTTATGAACATGGTTGAGTGACTCACTTTGCTTCAGCTATGGTTCAGAGTAAACGTGAATGTTGGCTTAATTGATTGCAAAACTAATCTGAAAATTTTCCCCTCATTGTAAAATGAAGTGGGAAATTACTATGTTAGAATGATCTTCAGGCAAAATTTTCTACAATGAAGATTGATAGAACATTCTTTACAATGCCAACTTTGACAACATCTATAAAACCTAATACTTCTAGGAATTCTAAACTAAGTGGGTGTTTGGTTTTACAATTGGCGCAAAATCCAAGGTGCGCGCTTCATGAACTAAGCCTTGTAATTTGTAATTGATTTCAGCATTTCACCATGAAACCAAACATACCTGAATCTATCTATCACAGGATACCTTACCACATGAATTGCGACTAATGTACATGCTAATATGAAGTGAACAATGCATTCAGTGATTGTTCCAATCCTCTACCATCTATCAGTGCCAAGCCTTTATGCTATGCAATCTAACAGTAAAACATAACCCTCTTCACATTTTCTTTCAAGGCTGGCAATGGCTTGACACCACACTCTCCAGCTACTCGTGTTCCCTTGGAACTATTACTAGCATTACCATCACCTGTAGAGCCATTCTCTTGCATATCTGGTTCCATATAGAAACGGGCTCGAAAAGCTGCTAAATGTGCATAATAAGCTGGAGGAACTGCACAAAAAGATTTCCAGCCAATTGAGTTTTGAATTGTCCAAAACAAGTTGAAACTACAACTAGAAACAACATAGCTTCTTGGACAAGTCATAAAGGGTAAGGATAATGCTTCAAGATTCATAACTAATTGAGAAATAGGCTGCTTACCAACCGACACGGAGCGTGTACACCTGGCATATGTATAACAAAGATTGTTAGTCAAAGACTGAATTCCATCTGCTGTGAAGTTGTTTTCATCCCATAGAACATGGTAATGAGCTGGCCGACTAGTACCCTGCATGATAATGGAAACACAGTATCCACGGTTAACGGAAATCCATGTTAAAATCAAATAGGCTTAGTTGCACTTTTGGTCCCCGGATCAGAACCATGCTAAAAACTATTTTCTACCTGGATGCCAGCATGACTGCAGAGATAAAAATCAAATTCTGTTGGATGGCAGATTTTAGTATCAACAACAGTCCCTGAAAGATAATTCATAATAAGACTTCAATCTTATATGATAATTATAATTAAGAATGAAGAATGATTCAAAACCCAATTGTGTACACAAGCATTAAGGAATGTTCAACATACCGGGCATTATATTCCCACTCTTATCTGTGCTGCTCCTGTCCTTGTGGTTGTTTGGGAATAACCGAGTATGATGTCTTTTTTGTACAACTATGAAAGTTACCGGAGGCTGATAGTTTGGTTCTAAGGACGCGCATGCCTGCATATAGATATTGCTGATCAGAAAATGTAATGAAGAACATTGTTACTTGATAAGAGAAAGCAAATGACTCTGACCTTCCGGATTGCATCCAACTCATAAAGTAAAACTTGGTAAAATTGTCCCTCGCTTACACCATCCCTGTTCAAAATCTTATTGTTAACACACTTGTGACTTCAGCTTTTACATGCACTCATGATCTTGCATCATAAATTAAACGTAAGGACCTGTAAAATATAATTCGTAGTGGCTTTTGTCCCGTCGCCTTTCTAAAGGAAACCAGTAAGTCTCTGCACAAAAAGAACAAGTGGAAATGAAGACCAACTGCAAATGAATCCCATCATACAACCAAGAACTACATTCAGAATTAGAAAATTAAAGTACATAGTATTATTACCTTATCATGCCACCACTAACCGTGCCACGAACAGGGTCTTGCCAAGTTTTGTACAAATCTTGTATAAGTTCTTGTCTATGAGCTTGAGCGCACACTAAACCGGCATACTTTGTCACTTCAGGCCAGTCCTGGGATGCTACTACCTATAAATTGGAAAACACATATTACTTGCAAAAACTCTCATTAACTAACGCGATGCTATTAAAAGAATAATGATAATAAGATACATACAGCTGCAATTGAGGGGCTAGAGTCTTCTCCATTTTCAGGGTGGGTAACATCTGCTCCAAAAATTATGGTTGGTATGTCACTAACCAATGGTATCCTGCAGCTCACAGCATCAAGAAGAACAGTGTTTCTACCTCCCATCTGCAACAAATAGAGGGATAATGACCACAGTTTAGTTTTTGGAAGCATTTATGAGAAGTGACAGAAATTCATAGTAAACTTCAAACTGAATATACAATTTCCTGTGATTGCAAGCAAACAAACCTTAACATTGATCTTCAGAGACACATTAGCCAAGTACTGTTTAGTGATTTTAAAGACATGCTTTGTCAGACAGCATTGTGTCATTAAACCCAGGTCAGTTTCGCATATACGCTTGAGGTCACCTGAAAACAAAAAGCGTCTAAATGAAAATTCTGCACTTTAAGCCGGAAAATATCTTTTTTCATTCTGTCAACTCAGCAAATAGCAACCAATGATTAATAACAAAGCACAATCTAACAAACTTGATCATCAACCTATGTTGCTTACCATAGAGAGAACCATTATTGTCTGGCAATATTGCTAACAACAGCTCCAATTCCTTTCCTTTAGTTTTGTTTGAGGACACATGGTAAACATGCTTCAAAGCTTTCTCCACCTGCTCAGGCTTGGCATTATAGATAGGAATAACAGGCTCTGGGTTAAATTCCTACAAGAAAAACGTCATGTTATTGAATATCTGTAATTTCTTTCTGCTCTTCAACCACACAAAAATATATAATAAAATAGGAAACTACCATGCCAGATACTTGACACATTTGAGCAAGCTCATTACAGAAAGTGCGAGCAACACTATCTTGCACGCTCCGTGAAAAGTTTATGCATGCCCACCGGTTAACAGTCATCCCATTAATCATTTTCTGTGTCATTCAAGAAATAGGAGACAAAGATATCAGTAATACAAGCTATCACAGAAAATAACAAGGCCAAACAGGAATAGCAGAAACCTTAAAGTTTTCATAATTTCAATCAAATTGGACAAAAGCCTTCGGTGAAAAAGTCATATTTATAAAGGGATTTTTTTATTTATTATAAAACACCATTTCCTTTATTTTCGTGCGTTGTTTAGAATATGACCAGTAACTACTAACTAAAGAAGAGATAATATGTGAGAAAATTTCACAAACAAAATTATATTAAACTGGAAAATTGGGCACCAAACCATTACTGGAGAACTCATAAATGGAATGCCAACACACGATACCTTGTTCATCATATTCCACTGACCAACTTGGGGTAGACAGTTCTTCTCCTTTCCACTTTCATGATATTTAAGCTGCAGTTTGAAGTGCCTCTTAAATCAGTGAACAGTTGGAAAAAGATAATCTTTTCAGTATATGACAAACCAGATCTTAATAAGAAGAAGCACAATACCCAAGGGGCAGGAAGAATTCTTGCTTCAACAGAAGCTAGCTTTTCACTGATTTTCATTCCAAATTCCTTTGCATAAGGATCTTGGTCGTAAGCATTATGTTGAACGGTCTGCTTGCATAAAGTAATGATTAATATCACAAATATTATGAAGGCACAACATTAGCATGTAGCTAACATAATAACCCCTCCCCCACACAACCAAATATCACAAAACATCATAGTAGTGTAATTCAAGATTACATTAGCCCCACAAGATCTTCACAAGTTTTGAACCATTATATAAACATTCCAATTACTACACTGTTATACACGTCATAGACGATAAATTTGTTAACTACTTTTAGGATGAATCCTGGAAAAAAATGCTTGCTTAATGACCCCTCATTTCCTAATTGTTCAGCTATTAGATATCAGTATAATGTGGGAAGTTGCCAATTCTTTTTATAGTGAAGGTTCGAAATTGAATACCCGTAAAATGTCATTTTCCCGATCACGAGGTCTCTGGCAAGTAACTTTCAAAAGCGAAGTAATTTGCTTCTCATTCAATCTTTTTGTATAACGTTGCCCCTCAACAATTTTGCAGGCCTGGGAACCAAAAGTACATGAGAATAAAAACAAAAACATTATGACATTGAATGGTTCTTCAACTACCAGGAACTTTCCCTACCTCCATAGGTAAATAGTTAGCCTTCTTTTGGTTTCCTACTTGAAGGCAAGGAAGGTGAGTATGTTTAATAGTGAAACCATACATCTCTTGGAAGTATTCAACAACTGACTTCATAGTTGAGTTCTCATCAACAGGAAACCTAAAGAAAATTATCTTCATTATTAAGTGATTTAATGGAAAATCATTATACTGTTTTGATCTTTAGTGGGAAGAGACCAGAAAGAAAAAATAACTTACACAAGTTCTCTTGTTGGTTGAGAAGTCAACCCAGAAACACGATATTTTCTTCTTACACTTCCTCTGTGTGTTACTTCAACTTTAATTCCTCTAAGGGCTTTCTTAATCTGTTAGATACAAAAAGAAGTAGCTTTGTAAATTGACCAATATTGAGAAGACAACATAAAAGAAGAAATTAGCAACCTATGTCCATATTACTAAGTACCTTAATGCGATCAGCATCTGACACTGGCCTTGATAGCACATCTTTTGCTAGTAGTTGGCCAACAAACTCTATTACTGGAAGAGGTTCAATGAATGCAGCAGATGCCATATCTGCAAAATGCAAGAACAAATTGAAGCGAAATGAAAAAGTAAAATTGTAATTTGATTAGACTATTTATATGATATAATTAATGTTATCAATATACCAATATTGAGGGAAAGACCCATTTGAGTAGGCCTAATGCTCTGGTAAAATCCACACCATGATTCCAATCCCTCTCCAAGCCGTTGTGGTGTTCTAATATCCGGTGAAAAAAAGGACCTCCCAATGGGACAATACCTTTAGAAAATGCAGCTTTTGTAAGATAAACAAGAACTTAAATTTTCATTCAACTTACCATTTGTTGTTAATTTTAGAATTTCAATGACTCATCACTAACACTACCTCTTATTTGATAGCTCTCTCAGAACAATGTCAAGAATTTGAAGTGCCTCCTGCGGTGCATCAGCGCGTTTACCAGCTAGAAACTGACCCAAGTGATGCAAGTTTGCCCGAGCAACAAACTTTATCACCACTATGTACTCTCTTTCCCTTCTGAAAGATGGCCAAAGTGTCAATTGAAATTGAACTTATTCAAACACATCAAAACTATTATGATTTTATCTTCTGTTATTTACTTCTTCATGCGTCCATTTTGAGACCCAGAAGCTACTCACAGTCTCTCCAAAATTGATTTTGGCTTTAGAATCAATTATAGAAGGTTTTCCAAACATGTGAGAAGAAAAAGGAAACTTTGAAGTGATTATGAGCAATAAATTCTTACTTGGGGCCATTAACTCTATCCTCTTCATCTACAAGCTTAATCTTAAACTCTCTCCAAGTAAATGGAAGCTGCCCTGCAGTGTAAAGACTTTTCCTGCCATCATATGCAGGAAGTCTCATCCCCAAGTCAGACTCTTTATACAGCCTCACAAGTTCTGCTATAATGGACCTATTTACTGCTTTGGAAGACACTTCCGGTGTAATAGTAACCTTCACAATAAACCAACACATGATGGCATTAAATTAAAGCAAAAGCAACAATAGGAACAAAAGCCTAATGCCAAATTTAAATGCCATAATAAATGACACTACAAGAAAAGGACTGCAAAAGCAGAACCCCTATAAGAGGAAAAATCACAGGAAGAAACTTAAATGCGTGCTGCCAAAGAGGGCCCAATCGTTATGCCACTTCGAAAAAATCTAATTTAATTGCTCTTTTCAGTAGAGTGGTAAATACTAAATACCAAGGGGAAAAGGATCTTACATCATATTGGTTCAAGTCCTTGTCTGGTAACTCTGCAAAGAAATGGTTAGCCTTCACAATGCATTTTGTCCCAACTTGTCCAAAACCAGGTCTACGAGCAAAGCTCAAGGACTTGTTTGAAGTAGGAAAACCCATATCTATATTCCCAGAGCTATAGCCATTCTGAACATTTCCATTTGCAGAAGAACTTGTAGCAGTGCAAGGCCTGCAACTAGGCCTCATCAAAACCTCACCTTGATCACATTTTCTTCCACCTCTTCCCCTTCTCCTTCCCTTGTTCCTTGGGTGAGGTGAAGTTTGGCTATGGTTTTCTTGGGATGGTGGTGGACTTTTCCCATTTTGGTTAGTAGCTTTGGGAGCTTTCTTAGTTGGAGGACACATGGGGTTCTGGTTCTGGTTCTGCAAATGGGGTTTGATCACAAGGTGTTGCTCTGAGCCTTCTTTCATCTGCCTCAGTGGCATGTTGTTAGCTTTTATAGATGAGTACTTAAACAGGAATCAATGTATGCAGACAAGCACCAATTTCTCTTTTAGCTTTTGCTTCAAACACCTTCCAAACAGTACCAATTGCTTCAGCTACAAAATACAGAAAGAAAGGTAGAAAACTTAATTAAGATAGTAACTACTGTACATTGATGAGAAGTGAGAACACACAATGATTTGATGTATCAAGTTTGGGGGGAAAATAGCATGGATGAAACTGAAAAATGAAAACTTGCAATTGTCTAACAATACAAGCATTACCATTCTGGTGCAAAAACTGAAAATCCAGACTTTTCACCCTTGCTTCAGAATGCAAACAAATTCAAAAATGGTAATGGAAGTAAAAAAGTATAGAAATGAGAAATCCATATAGGGAAATAAGGGAAGAAACAGTGAATTTGTACAACAACATTGCTTTGGTTAAATTTCAAAAGGGCCACAAGACAAGGAAATCTCAGTGCAAGAGACAAAAAGCAAAAAGAAAAAGAAAATTGAAATGTGATGAGAGTTGTGGAAACCCAGAAAATGGAAATACCCAGAAGACAAGACCAGTTTTTTGTAGGCTTGTCCCCTACCAAAAACTGAAAGTTACAAAGACGACGAGCAGAAACCGCCACATGAGAGAACACTTGGGAAAAACAATAGAAGAACAATGTAATGGATTGTGAAGACAAATTTGAAGGCTGCATTATACAGAACAACCATGAAATCGAGGGAAAAAACAAGCAGAAGAAAACAAAAACCAGGAACAAACATTAGCAAAATCACCATGGGAAGAATACTAACACTGTAGAGCAAAATTTTGTATACTAAATTAAATGTCTTCAAGTTAAAGAAAAGCCAAAACTGAAAAACTCACCAAGCAATGATCATGAAAATGAAAAACAGAAGTTGAACTCACCCTCTTTCAGTTGAGGAAGGTTATGGCAAGGAGTGGGGGATAGAAATAGTAGAAGGGTGGTGGTGGAAAAGATTCAGAATTTGAAGGAAGGAAGGAAGAAGAAAGGAAAGTGATGATGATGATCTTACACAACACAACATAACACACGCATGCAAAGCACTTTTGGTGGTTTCTTTCTTTATCACTCACGTGTAAAAGGCTTTCCCTGCCTCTTTGCTTTTAAAGTTGCCTCCTCTCTTTCTCCTTTCTCTTTCTCTGCTTTGCGCAGCCTCGGGGATGTACCATCCATGCTCATAAATAAATTGAAAAGCAAAAAAGTAACAAAATTGATTTGAATATTATATGACACACAACACAACAACACACAAAGAGAGAGAAGGGCATGGTGAATGGTGATGGTGGTGAGCAGCAATGAGTCCAAAAGAGTTACTGAGGATTATATAAATGCAATCATATAAGGAACAAGAATAATTTCAACTTGCAGTGCTTTTTCTTCTCTTGCAGGCTGGCTTTGGCTTAGGATTCTTATTATTATATTATTATCATTCTACATTTCTATGTCATTTCTTTTATGAAAATGATAATTGAATCCCGAATAGTTCCAACATACTTGTTTGTGGTGGTGTTTAACATATGGGTTTGTAACCGTTTTATCATAAACTGAGAAGCAAAATGAATGGCTTATGGTTTTTCTGACTAATTTTATTGTGACATTTTATCTGCTTCCCATGTAGTTGTCCCAACTCACCCCAATCAAGCTAGCCACTAACTCATTGATCACTGCTTGGTGCTTTGGTAAGCTTTGAAACGGTCCCATTCAATGGCTTGCTTTGGGCATATATGGGCCCACTTTAATTTCTTTCTGTTACATATTTTGTATCTGATTCACTGCATGCTACTCCACCACAATTTTTTGTGGACTAGGGGCCCAAGGGATCTACAGTGTTCACTTGATGGCTTTCAAATCATGAGATTCAAGACCAGAGGGTGGGTGGGAGTGGGAATGGGATAGTACTTGCCTTTGTTAGGTGGGGTTGTACTCTGTACTAATGATTGGATTATGGAAGGGATTCTATGCTGCGTGTCAACATCATAGAAATAAATGAGTATGTCTCTTCTAATAAATTTTTCTCCATACATATTATTCTGAAATTAAACTCTAGAATTAAATGTTTAAATAACTCAAACTTATCGACTTTGTTGGTATTTGTATAATGATATTGATGATGTTTGGGAGTTGGAGCTGGAGGGACTTATAATAACTTGGAAGGCTTCATCATGTCTTTCTTTTATTGTCATAATTTCATCATATCTCTTTTTAAAATTTTCAGTCAAGAATTTCATCATATCTCCAAATCATCATATCTCTCATGACAATTAAATAGGTTCATCCATACCCACTCGATTGTAATTTGGAGGGTTGCCGGTTGCCCATTGGAAAATTGGTCTATCTATCATTACCTTTTGACCCCAATATCCCAAAGAGATACTTTAATAAGCAAACTAGGAAATATAATAAATATTTCCAAAAGAGGAAAGTTTATAAACAATTGAATTATCTTATTTTGTATTTTAAATGACTTAGAATTAGTTTTTAAAGGAGTTTTTTCAAGCAAATTAAAATAAGGACGATCTAAATCGGCCCAAGTAAATATGACATAAAATCATCATTAGTCTTAAGTGATTCAATAATATAACTAGTGTGTCTGAGGCAAGGTGCGACAAAGGCACAAGCGAGACGGAGGCTGAGTTCATGACGAGAAGTAGCGCAACAACTTCAACAGGAGGGGATGACGATGCTCTTGGCAGATGACCACAAAGAAGGGGTTGGGACGACGCTCTCAACGACAGGGAGCGCATGGCGAAGCGATGGTGCTCCAATGATGGTGGAGTCCCGAGGGGTTGCGACGATTCAAGGAGGTGTGGTGGCGGCCACCTGAGTGGTCAAAGGAGGCGTGGTTGGGGTTGGAGCGACTGATGTAGGAGAATGTTGGTTTTTTAGGCTAAGAGATAAAGTGTGGTCGTGAGGCTATAGACGAGCGCTTTCATTCAACATTAGCGTCGAACTAACTGACATTGACCACTGAACCATTAGATCCGGACTTAATGTCAGTTGAGCTGACGTAAATTCACTAAGGACGTAGAGCCGGTTTTTGGGCTGTAAAGTGGACCTACCCAACGCAACTTTTTTAGTAGCAAAATCTTAATTTTAATGTTTGGCGTCAACTTAGCCAATGCTAACAATCAAATATTAGTGTTGGTCCCGACGCTAAATCTTTAGACTAAAACAACCCTTTCTTATAGTGTACGTGTTTAAGAATCAGGACAATTCTTGTCTTTTGTCTCGTAAGAATCAGGACTTTTCATTGTTAAATATCATAAAAGAAGGGATAAAAATAAAAGGAAGTAAAACTTTTATATATTTACACTGCTTCTCTTTCATCCCTTTTTCCACAAATTATGTTTTATCTTTATCTTCTCTTATTTTCTTATCATATCAATGAACATGAGCTATTTAAATACTATTTTGTAAAACATATTTCAATTTTTATAAAAAAAGAACAAGAAAAAAATTGTTCCCTATACTAGTTTTCAAACACTGCTATTGAAAACAATTTTTATTTTTCAGTTTATAAAATCAAAATCTCAAAAAATATCAGAGACGTTTTGTATTTTTATTTTTAGCTTTCAAGTTATATGTCTCATTAATTTACTTTTTTTCCTGAAAAGTGGATTTCAAAATATGTTACTGAAAAGTAATTTTTAAATTGAGAAATATGAGAATAGAATCAAACAATGTGATTTCTCTGTATACCAAAAAAAGAGAAAGAAACAAGGTTGTAATTTTCACTTGTAGATTTATTTATCTGATTGGGGCGTGGATATGATGAGTGTGACAGTCTAAACACAAAAGTGCGGGACCACTCACTACGTACAAGGAAGGATGATTTATTGGAGCAAACAGAGTTTAACTGCGAGTATTTGATCAGAATATAGTTGTAGTTTGTGAGGACCATATACATAATTAATGGTGATCGATATATATATTTTTAGATGGTTTTGGTTTTGGTTTTGTTGCATGCTCACAAGGATCCATGACACATTGAATGCACTAAATCATTAAGAAAGAAAGAGATTAAGCCACTCAGATTTGTTTTTGTTAGGAGGCATGGGCTTGTTTTGTTCGGGCACGTAGACATTTTGTAATGCAATTCAATTACCTGATTTCTTCACATAAAAGGTGTAGTGGATTAAGGACAAATATATCATGGGCAAGACTAGTTTCTTTTTTCGGGCTTTGGGATTTGTTTCTGTCACTATGGACTAAAATAACATGGGGGATGCTACCATATAAAAAGTAACTATGAATCCAATTATGGTTAAATTAATTTTACTAGCACAATGAAATACCATTTCAAGTGGTTAGAATTGGCTTTCACCAAGTAAAATTCATTGAACTTTTCCAACACACTCGTAGTGTATTGAGTACACCACTTAAACTTTAGTGTAGGTACGTGTAAAAAAATAGAAACTTATTACAAAGTTTGTAATCCTTACATATTTTGTTACAAACTTTAGTATAAGTTTTAAAACTTATTGTCCCTCTCAAATTATCACCTTCGTAATAATTCAGTCAAGAAGAAGAGTTTATCTTAAAACTTATCAAAGATATATGGTTAATGATTTGGAAGGTGTGTCCCTCCCAAATTACCATCTAGTGATAACTCAGCTGAGAAGGAGGGTCAAGCTTCTAGCGTCTCCTAAGACCATTTTTAAGATACCTCGACTTTAGAAGTGACTAGATAACTGATGAGAACCCAACAAGGATACTAGGTAATAACTCTCAATGATAAATAGCCCCTTGTAACACTAATAAAATGTTGATCTAGGAGTAAGCAAGCGTTGAATTTGCTTTATTAATAGAATCGCGAGTTGATTTTGATTGTTATGGATTGGTACCACGATCTATCCCCAGGCAAGCATACCTAATTTGAACAGCGGGCACGGTAAGCCCCATAAGGGTGAAATCACAAGTTCGGTCCCTAAAGAAGACATTTGTTGGGAGAAACAATTATAGTGTCTCAAGAAAAAAAAATAGTTAAGACAACTACTATCACATTTAATATGTAATAAAACACTTAATGTCAGCAAAACCTTAGCAACTCAAGAGATAAGAAATGGACCTATAAGAAAACACGTAGAACAGAGAAAGACATCTTCAGTCAAATGCTAGTACTGGACTTAAGCTTTGGTAATTTAGCCACTAATCTTTGTTACGGAGAAAACTTATTATACAAGTATATGATTGCAAATCAAACTCTGTAAAATAACAAGCAATGTAGTGGCACATTAATTATTTTAATGATATAGATTAGACAAAGCCTAATATAACATGGGATGTGGTGGTGGTTGTGGACAAGGAAGAGGCATGTTTGAGATTGATGATACTTGGTAGTGGTGGGGTGGGAGTTCCCAAGAAGGGGAAGTGCGTGTGGTGGGTCCTATCATCCAAAGACATAACACATCCCAATATCGCACATTTTGCACTGCTACATTGCAGCCTATGCCACTCATTTCAATGTTGCCTGTTGGGTTCTTTTCTTTTGCATTCTTCTAAATGGTGTACAAAAGGCCATTGTGCTGTGTGCAGTGCTGAGTAGTAACGATGTTTATGGGTTGATAAAGTTTATCTTGATTTTTATCTTGCTCTAAATAGTATTGATAGAGTCAGTTTATAAATCTGAACCCGTTCTAGGTTTGGAGAAATCTGATGATGTGCGGATTTACCACATACCTGATCGCAAAAGGACGGGTCCAAGTTGGCCCGAAAGACAAATTGAATATTAATTTCAAATTTCACCAAAAAATTATAAATAAATATCATTCTCTAAAAAAACTAATTTTTATTTCATCGATCAATGAATTATGAAAGAAATTATATAGAAGTTAAGTTTTTCAAAAAATATACTTAATTAGAGAAAAAAATATAAATTATATTCACTTGAAACAAATATATAAAACCATATTTTGAAATTAGTGTGTAAATAATGTTTGTGGAACGAGTTGAACTTAACTTTCACCCGGTCCTAAAATTTGACCGGCTCAATTTTTAAATCTGAACTCATCCTTAACTCCGAAGAAACCCGAAAAGATGCGAGTTTAAGGAACATGAACCAGGACGAATTAAGGAACAAGGTCGGGTCTTATACACCGCTACTGACTACACTATATAGATGATTCGAGAAAGCTCTATGAACTTTCATTTAAACAATGGACCTAAATAATCTATCAACTTTTAACCATTTTTGCCATCATGTGTAAGGCACTTGAAGTTATAATGAACACATTACTCGTCCCAGCAAAGCACTTCAACAGCTACTCATTTACTCCTCAAAGAGTGACAAGTGACTGAGAAATGTTGTATGCTAAAAGGTGACTTATCAAGTTAAAAGCATCATTTAGTTGGACAACTTTATTCAATAAAGCAATTAAATGATTTATGGCCCAAAGTTAAAAGCATAAATGAGTCCCACTTCTTTAAGTACCAAATGATAGAAAGTAAAAGAGAAACACAACATGACAAATAGGATGTTTGATTTAATGATTTATACATAATTCAATCACATTTACTCATAATTTTATACTTGTAGCTTGATCTAACCATAATTAACTCCATAGCATTTCACCATAAAATTAAAGATTTAAAAGTAGAATTGCCATCAAATGTGGAGAAAGAAAATAAAAATGCTTCACTAAATCTCTAAACACTCCGGTCATTTCCCTCTCCTTTTTGTTAAAGAGGAGTTTAGAAGTTGAAAATGAGGATTTTTTTTTTCCAGCATTATAGAGTGAAATTTTTTCCTATTACAAATTTAAACCCAGCAATGGCAAGGTGGGTCAACCTGCCCAATCCACCTTCAACTTGTTTTAAGCGTGACGAGGTAGGTTGACCCACCAACAAGAGTGAGTTGTGATACTCAAGCTGCCTTATTTAAGAGAGAATTGACGGTTATCCCAACATATATAGAATTAAAAAAATGAATAATATGGCATAAAAATATTTTAAATCATTTTTTGTCATGTTGGTGATTGCCCACCAAACCAGTACGTCTAAAAAGTTAAAAATTATTAAAAATAATTTTTTAAAAATAAAAAAGAGACGGTTTGGTGGGTTAGCCCGCCAGCTAAGTTAGCGGTGGAGTGTAACGGGTTGGTAAATGAAATCCAATCCAATCTGCCTGACAAGATTAAGTGGGTTGATCCAACCGATTGAACCCACTTTACTATTCCTACATGCATGTAAATTGAGTATCACTAGCTTTATTATTGAATCTCTCTTGGTATGGTATTACTTACATTCATAACTTCTTTGGAAGTTTTTAGTTACAAATTCATCACTTCTTTTATTTTTTCACATAAGCTAGGATAATTTGACTTAAGATAAATCTTGAAGATAATTTAAACAATTCCTTGATAAAATATATTCATGTGTAAATATTGCTATAAGGGCCTGATGGGAATATTGATGTGGAGTTCCTACTTTACTAGTACTCCATAGGCATTATTGGTCTATTGTCTTGTTGGGACAGATGCGACAAAAACTATCCTGGTTGTTTGAATGGAAGTAGTCTCCTTTTGACATTAAGTATTATTATCCACATAATATGTATGGTGTTGGTTGTAAAAGGTTGAAAATCTATAAAAAAGAATATAGGTTGCACAAGTGAATGAAAGAGATGGAATAGAACAGAGACAAGTGTGAAGGTGGGAAGTGATATACATGTGAGGGAGGGTGGGAAGGATTATGGTCAATATACTAAAACATTGCCTATGAAATGAAATCCTCTCCATATGATATGATGAAGCAAGGTTGCCTTCAATATTATACTCATTTCAACCGCATGTGCGCAGTATTCATGTCCTTCTGTCCCTGTTAAAGATTTTTTTTCATCTGACTTTGTGTATAAAAATGGTCTCTAATTTAATTGCATTGGGCGTGTGTTTGTCAATGCACGCCTGTAATTCCATTCATGATTCATCATGTGTGTGGTTTGTTGTTTCTACTTCTCACCTTTCCACCTGCACCTCTAGTTGGGATAATAATTGCAACACTCTTGTGGCCTTTAATATATTTAAACTAGGTACTGCCTTTGCCAAACAAATAACTATCTCATGCTGCTTAAAAAATATACTTAATTGCGTTAAAATTGTTATCAAATTTTATCGACTTTTCAAAATTATTCACAAGCAACTTTCTTAAATTTTATGTGTTATTAATGTTTGTATAAGGGGAAAGAACGAGAAAGTTCAATTAAATAAAAATATTTATATCAAAAAATAATTAATGTACCATAAATTTTAAGTTAGTTCTTATAAAAGTGACAAAGTTATATCTCAAGTTTGGTTCTGATATTAAGAAACGGAGGGAGTATAATTCCTGAGGATGTGTTAGTGTTTTGATTTGGAGCTCTTTACATCACTTATGTCTCTAACTTTACCCAAATTTAGAAGTAAGGACATATGCAATTGTGGTTATTTATTTAAATTACTTAACAATGTTTAATTAAGTATTTAAGTATTTATAACATTTCAAAAAGCCAATAATACTTGAGCAATTTATAAGTAACTTGTGCATATTTTTAGTCTAATGGCTGGTGATTATTATTTTTCATAAGCAACTTATATATATAGTTTTTATTTCACTTAATGTACGGAAGAGAATGAATTATTAATATAAGAGAGAGAAATAATATTATTTTAATTATAAGGTATGGTTGCTTGTAAAAGCACTAAATCTTATTTTTATTTTTAAGTTATTTGGAGTGTCACCTAACCTTACTCCAATGGTAAAAGAAACAACAATAATATGTTCACATTCCAATTTCTTTACCATTTTATTTTCACTTCTTTTCTTATCACGTCACGCATCATTTCATTCTCCTCTCTTCTCTTCCTATCTCTCTCTAAGAGGTGGAGGTGTAGGTGCGAAGAGTTCATTTTCTAAAAAAAAATAAAGTCCGGTTGTTTAGTGATAAGAAATTCCTGAAGTACTACCGTTAAAGATGATATAAAGGAACCAATAAATTAAAATAATTTATAAATAATAAATGATTCTTGATTGATTTATAGTAGACAACCTCATATAAAAATTGTAATATATGTTTAAAAAAAAGGTTAAATAAGTTTTTGTCCATGTATATCATAGGAGTTTTAATTTTCAACCCTAATAGGAGTAAAATTGTAAAAACACATATGTATTGAAGAAATATCTCACTTTTAATTCTTACATGCTCTAATAATTTCGACATGTGTCCAACTAAATTAACGTGGCATGCCACGCCACGTATTTAACGAGGGGCCAATATATTTTTATTTTAACACACCATCATTTTCTCCCTCTTTCATAATCATCCACCTCATCATCTTCTCCTCCTCATACCCTCCATAGTCACCACCTTGATCATCTTCTCCTCCCTGGAAACCCGAGAAATATAAACCCAGGTCCAGCACCAGTTTAGTTTTCATAGTCACAATCAACGACCATATAATCGTTCATATTATGATCTCAATTTTAACAAAGTAATGATAACATGTACTTTAATTTTTGATCTCCACACAAAATGCATTTCATATGATGTTTTTAGAGTCTTTTTAGTTTATTTTCTTTTCTTTTTATTGAGTTTCATATAGATTTTTGTACATTTTATTAAGATTTTTTATTTATTTTTACATTTGCATGTAGATTAGCTTTTATTTGTTTTTTAAACTTTATTTATATATTTTTAGGTATTTTTATTAGTTTTTAGTCTTTTTAGAAAACTGGTTGAATTAAGCATATTTGTGCGGACCAAGGTGAAAATTGCAAGAATTGGAGGACTGAAAATGAAGGCAGAAGATGAAGCACCATTGCTTCACCTTGATTAAAACATGTGCTAAATAAAGAATTGATGAGGAATTAATCACAAAGGTGAAGGGTTACAAAGTTAATGGAGAAATAAAGCACCAGTGACTTGTTTACCATGTACTAAATATAAAGAATTCAAGTGTTGCAGCAGTTTTGGAATAGGGAATAAGCCACATCAATGCCATCAAATCCATACCATCAAAGAGCCAAGAAGAGAAGAAGAATATGAAGCAACAGCGAGGCCAACGCTTAAGCGTTGGGACGTGGCAAAATTTGTTATAAATAGGGCCTTTCCTTTCCTTTGTAATTACACCTTCACTTCAAAATATAACAAGTATTCTTCTTTCTCTCTTAAGAGCATTGTTCCTGAGAATTGTGGGAAGCGATACTTGAGCTCCTAGTCCAGGGTAATTCAATGTTTCTATTAGCCATGCTTGGCTAATTTCTTTTTAAGTTCTTGGGTTGTTTTAGCTTATATTTTATGCTTTAGTTTTCTTCTTTTGTGTTTCTGAATAAAATTGCTAGTTCATGTTTTATTTCATTGTTCTTATTTTCATCTTGATGTACACAAGTGTTTATGCTTACTTCTTATAACAATGGAAATTGGTAATTAGTAAGGGAAGTATGACTTAAAAGAGGTAATATGACATATCACTAAGGAATTATGATAGACTTTGCTTTATGTTGGCCTGAACTTCATTTTCATCTTCTTATTTAATTAACTAAATTGCAAGGAATTGAGTTTAGTAATTAGGAAGAAAGTTCTACAATGTGTAATGAATTAACTTGTAGAAACCATAGGCGCATCATGAATTCTTGTTTTAAAATTCAGAAATAAAGTAGAAGGTTTCTAGCATGTTTTATAAGTTATGTAATTCAACCCAAGTACTTAATTTCCATCATCTTTATCTTTTCTTTATATTTTCATGCTTTTTCTAGTCTTTGCTCTAAAACAAACCAACATAAAAAACCAAGTTTATATTTCTACACAAGTTCTAAATAAATTAATAATTGGACACTTATTCCTTGGGTTCGATATCTTTTATATTACTTCGATAATTAACCATACACTTGCGGATTTGGCTATCAACTATCAGTGATAAAAATAGTTGTGAATATAATATCTTCCTCTTTAGTTAATTGTATATCTACCACTAAAGTGTTGGTCTAGTAATGGGTAAATTAAATTTTATAAGGGTGAGATCACACGATCAAACCCCGAAAAAATAATTTGTCAAGAAGGATGATACCTTATCCGTCCAGCTTAGCATTTGTAAACAAAAAAAAAAGAAGAGAAAAGTCATTTGTTTTTTCTGTCCACACCAAAAAAAGGTCAATTGTTTTATGTGAATTTATGTTGTGCACGCACTAGAATGACCAGAACCTCTCTTCGATCTCTGACCGTCCATCACAAAAGTCAAAACCCATTGTTCCACAATTTACACTGTATCCGCGACACATACAAGCACTTCCCAAATCACTCTGAACGATTTCCCTTCTCTTCAACAAGACGAACACACTCACTCTCCCCCTTTCACTGCATTTCTTTCACTGGATTCGCAAACCCATTATTCTCTTCTTCAATTTCCACCACTTCTTCAGCTTCAGGTAACTACTCTCTTTCTTCCTTTCATCTCAATTTGAACCCGATCATTTTCTTCAATACCTATGATTTTATTTATTTTAATTTTTTCTTCGTATTTTAGCTTTCGCAGCTTCATCAATGGAGCCAGCAGTAAATGTATCACCACCTAAACGCCCCGCTCCAAGCGGTATTCTTCATCCCCTTCTCACAAGTTTTATCCTTTTTTTTTTCTTTTTTTGCTTGATTATTTTTGTTATTGCTGATAATCAGGTACATGCATGTGTATTTTGAGTTTTGTTTTCAGCTGCGTTTTCTGTGAATTTATGTTGTGCACACACATTGTTAAAGTTGTGGCCTTTTGACTTATTTAATTCGTACATATCAATCTGTTTACTAAAAAATTATTTTGGGTTGAAGTTGAATTGTATGTTTTTACAGATCGAGATTTTTTTATGCGGCTTTATATGTAGCTTATATCACAAGGTTCTGTGTTCTGGTCAAACATTGCTTTGATGATATAATAATCTAACTTTGCGGCATTTTTATATGTAATTTGTTTGTTACTGCGTGTGCTTGAAAGGTGGACTGAGAGTGCCTTGTGATACCCGAGTGCCCGTATTGCTCAACCATGGTTGTTTACTGATTGGGGGTGATGGTGGGGTGCCTGCAGAGACAATCTGATTCAGATCAGTCGTATAGTGAAATTGGGGGTGGGGGTGTGGACTAAGAAGTGATCATACTCGGAGTAATGCCCTTAGAGTGCTTGAATTAGAGACGGTATAGAATGATGTGTTGGGTGTATATCATTAGCTTTAGTCTTTATGGGGACCTTTTCCACATATCATTCGTAGTAAAGAAAAAAATTGAATGGTGATTCCAAACATTTTATTTTTTTATGTTTATTTTGTTTGGTGAGCTGCTGAATGAATTTGAAACTGGATTAGTCTATGTAGGATCACATTTAAGTCCAACTGAATTATAGAAGTCTTGAGAATATTTGCTTTTTCTGGTCTACTTGTTTTTCGTTTCCTCAGGATGCATGCATTTAGTGGGTCATGTCGAATTGCTCAATATTCAGTATAGAACACTTGCAAGGGATATCTGTAGTTTTTGTGTTGCGTATAGTTTCTGTCATCTCTCCCATTAATAGGTTTATTTATTTATTCATGTCTTTCAATTTGTTTAGTTTGAAGTTTATTTGCAGCAAAAAATACATTTATGGATGTTAGTATCGTATAGATGTTGACAAACTTCATTTTCTGAAACCAGGAATTTCTCCTCAGGGACATAAAAGACTGAAATTATCTAGTGATAGCCTGCCATACTCAGCACATGATAAAGCTGTACCAGAGGCACCTACAAATGTTGAAGAATACAGCAATCCGTTTACAATCTCTGATGTTCTAAATCGTTTGGAAAGTGGAAAGTTTGGAAGTGTCACAAAGGACATAGAGGCCCTTATAACCAGAAAAATGCAAGTACTGGGCCCTCTCTTTGCAAAATTTCCGAAACTTGTTACTCAATCATTCAAAGTGGTAGTGAACCAAGTTGAAGAAAGTAATAAGTTCGAAAATAAAAAAGGCACCATTATGTCACATGAAAAGGTAATAGATTTGGAAGAGGAGCGCATTAAAAAGGATGCTTCTGCAGCACAGCCTGTTGTGATTATTGATTCGGATGAGGAAGATGATAGAGATAAAAATTCTTCTCTTCCATTCAATGAAGTAATGTTGCCGAAATCATTCCATTCTCCTGCATTGAAGATGATGGTAAGTTCCCCTGATTTTTGTGATTCTTTAAATATGTGAGCTCTATGAGCTTTTATTTGGATTAGTGGCATGTTTGCTCCTAGGATGATTTGAAGGAACTCTAGTATTTCATTTCAACATATGTGGCAGAAGATTTTTGTAAATGCATCATTGACTCTTTCTTGTGTTATTATTTGTTCCTTAATTGTTCTTTTAAAAATATATTGCCATTTTATTCTATTAAGTATAAAGCAGAACCTTCTGGAGATGAAAAGTCTTAAGGTATAACTTAGTCTGATATATATCTGGGAGATGTGGTTTATAGGGTTAATTATGTAATTTATATATCCATCATCCATATATGACTCATTCTATCTGTTTTACTCTTTGAATTATTATGGGTGTGCCATAATATATAGCTTATCAACATACATCTTTGGCTTTATTCTGTAAAAATAGTGATATTATTGTCGGGCCTAGATGTTGCATTTCTCTTTAGCTGTTGCAAAAGTTTTATCCATTGAACCATGTACATGCTTTAAGCTCTTTACCCAACGTTTTTAATAATTACAGAGATCTGATCCCCACTCTACTGAATTCTGTAAGTTATCTGATTTTCGTTAAGCATACAAGAGTTTCTTCTTTGTGCAAAAGGCTCATATGAATGAAATGCAGCGTTATAAAAAATGAGCGTGTTGAAGACTCAAGTGAAATTTTGGAGCATACTAAATCCCTTGCTTTCTCAACACTGCATATTTCTCTTAAAAATAAGTGCTTAGTTTCTAGTACCATGGCATAATTCCATGTTAGATCTTTGTAAGTTTCACCGAACTCTGACATTTTGCCTCAAGTGTCCCAATTTTGTAATTGTTGGCTGTCTTGATAAAAATGAATGTTCCTATACCATATAAAATTAAAACAAAAAATAATGATAGGTTTTAAACAAAAAATAAAAATCATGGATGTATTTGTATTTATATTTTTCTAAATGGTTTGCTATTTCTGCCTTCCTTTTTTTTTTCTTTAATCACACTATGCACGCCCTTAATGTTGAAACTTGATACATGAATAGTGTATTAGTTTATATGGACTTTTCAATTTTTTTGTGGCAGAACGTATTGTGTTAATATTCTTCATATGGATTATTAGATGCGTGTTTTGGTAGATTCCTTTGTAACATTCTGTGTATTTGGATTGAAATCTGTTGCTAAATTTCATGAGAAGATGCTGCTACGTCTTTCATGTTTCCTTTTTTTTCAATGTAAGTTGTTTTCACTGACATGCTTTATTATTCTCTGTGCAACGATTCTTTATAGGGGTATCGTGGTCCCATTCCTATTGTTTACCATGGAGAAAGTGAAGATCGAAAGTTTGAGCCAACTCTGGCTGCTAAAGATAACACTCGGAGAGATAAAGGTGTTTATGTTGGTGTTCAGGAAGAAGAAGATCATGAGGTTGATACTGAAGGTGATGGGCTTGATGATATTTGGAGGGAAATGTCAATGGCCGTAGAATGTTCGAAGGTATGTTAACTTTAACTTGTTTTCACATTTTAGTAAGAACAACTGTCTTTGTCAATTCGTTATATCTTCTACTCATTGGTTCCTTCTTTCATGTCATTTCATTGGTACTTGTACTAGGATGCTTCTGTGAATCCTCCGCCTGAAGAAGAAGTTGAAAAAGATGGCGACTGTGATCATTCTTTTGTTTTAAAAGATGATCTTGGTTATGTTTGTCGCGTTTGTGGGGTCATTGACCGAGGAATTGAAACCATATTTGAGTTCCAGTACAAGGTTAGACTCTTGTCTCAATGTTAATGATTTTTTTGTTATAAAACTTGGTCATAAAATAGTGAGTGTGTGAAATTGAATAAGTATGGGGCTTGAAATTAGATGTGTAGATTGAATGTTTGACTCAGGACATAACAATGCTTAAATTAAACAGTTAGAATTGGGTTACAAAAACTCTCGAGATAGTTTATGGTTTCCTCTACCTCTTCTTTTGTGGGAAAAATAGGTGATTTGTTTGATTCAATTTCATAGAGCACTCAAGAACCTATTTAATAAACCATAATAATATAATATCAGGCAGGACATTTTTTTTAGTTGGGCTCATTTTCTTTTTAAAACATTGCCTAGTTCATAGTTCTGTATATTCTGGACTAAGACATGAGATTACTTATAGCTGGGGACAGCAAGTGATCAAAAATGATTTTTTATTCTTATTTTCTTATTGAAGGTTAAAAGGAGCACAAGAACTTACATGGCTGATTCATGGAATTCCAAAGCAAAAGCTGATGTATATGGAATTAAGATTGCTGAAGATGACTTCATGTTAACTGAGATCTCAGCACATCCTAGGCATATGAAACAAATGAAGTCTCATCAAATTGAAGGATTCAATTTTCTTGTTAGTAACCTTGTAGGTGACAATCCTGGGGGCTGTATCTTGGCCCATGCTCCAGGATCTGGGAAGACATTCATGATAATCAGTTTCATGCAAAGTTTTCTAGGCAAGTACCCAAATGCTAGACCTCTGGTGGTGCTTCCCAAGGGAATACTATCTACTTGGAAAAAGGAGTTTCAGACATGGCAAGTGGAGGACATACCACTTTATGATTTTTACACTGTGAAGGCAGACAGTAGATCACAGCAATTGGAAGTTTTGAAAAGATGGGTGGAATGCAAGAGCATCCTATTCTTGGGGTACAAGCAGTTCTCTTCAATTGTATGTGATGATAGCACCAACAGCATGTCAATATCTTGCCAAGATTTATTGCTGAAGGTACCTTCAATTCTCATATTAGATGAAGGACATAATCCACGGAATGAAAATACCAATATGGTGCAGTCCCTTGCAAAGGTAAAAACACCTAGAAAAGTTGTACTGTCAGGTACCTTGTATCAAAACCATGTGAAGGAGGTGTTTAATATCTTAAATCTGGTACGGCCTAAGTTTTTAAAGATGGAAACATCTAAGCCTATTGCCAAGCGCATTCAAAGTAGAGTACATATATCGGGCAAGAAAGGTTTCTATGATTTGGTGGAGGACACTTTGCAGAAGGACCCTGATTTTAAAAGGAAAATAGCTGTTATCCAAGATTTGCGTGAAATGACGAGCAAGGTACTTCACTACTATAAAGGAGATTTTCTTGATGAGCTTCCTGGTCTGGTTGATTTTACTGTGCTACTTAAACTCACCCCAAGACAGAAGCATGAAACTGAGAAATTAAAGAAGATATCTAGAAAGTTCAAGGTATCTTCTATGGGCAGTGCGCTTTATCTTCACCCTAGATTGACACCTGTAGCAGAAAAATGTGGTGAAAATTCTGTATCTGAAAAGGTGGTGGATGATTTAATAGAGAAGTTGGATGTGAAAGATGGGGTGAAGTCAAAATTCTTTATGAACATTCTAAACTTGTGTGAATCATCCAAGGAGAAGCTTCTGGTGTTCAGCCAATATCTCTTACCTATGAAATATTTAGAGAGGTTAGTTATGAAATGGAAATGTTGGAGTGTTGGGAAAGAAATCTTTGGAATCACAGGGGAATCTAGCTCTGAGCAAAGGGAGTGGTCCATGAACCAATTCAACAATTCACCAGATGCCAAAATCTTCTTTGGCTCAATCAAGGCTTGTGGAGAGGGCATATCCTTGGTTGGGGCATCCCGAGTACTTATTTTGGATGTTCATCTGAACCCATCAGTTACTCGTCAAGCTATTGGTCGTGCATTCCGACCAGGGCAGACAAAGAAGGTCTTTGTGTATCGTTTGATAGCTGCTGATTCTCCAGAAGAGGACGATCACATTACTTGTTTCAAGAAGGAATTGATTTCAAAGATGTGGTTTGAATGGAATGAGTACTGTGGTGATAGAGCCTTCCAAGTTGAGACCGTTAGTGTCAAAGAATGTGGTGATCTGTTCCTTGAGAGTCCAATGTTAGGAGAAGACGTAAAAGCTCTGTATAAAAGGTTCGAGACCACTCTTCCTACCTTTTTGCACATCTTATAAATAATCATGCCGTTTTTCTTTACTAATACTTGTTTTATTTGTATGTCAGGTAGACTGTTGGCATTCAGATTCAGTGGACATAGGGAGCAAGCTTTCAATTTTGTTAAGAAAATGGATTATGAGCCTAGTTAGTTTATGTGGTTAAACTTGATGGCTGGTTGTAGAAGCCATGGGAATCTGGAACTGGGGTATTACTCATGTGAAGGGTAATGGGATAGTGGTTTTGCTTTGAGAATTGGGACTGGGAATATGAATGATGAAAAAATTACACTGATGTACTCATTACTAATACACTGACATAGTGTTAGATTCTCTGCAGAGTTGTTATATTTAGTGCTTTAGTGTGCTCATTGTGTGATTGTTGCAATATCTATTGCTTTTTTACCAAGATGTAAACAATAGATGCATATATTTCCCAATGGTAATTTTGTATTTAATCAACGCAATTGTATTTTGTTATTTTTTTTTTTTTTAAACTGTGCTGTTATTACTCTTTTAAGAATAAAAATTAGCCATTCACCAGTATGAAATTAGCCAATTGGGCACAATCACATGGCTGCTGAAATTCAAGGTTCATGTTATTGACAGCTAAATGTTTCTTCCTGAGCTAGTTAACGAAGGTGACAAATTTTGATGAAATTGTGCATCCCTGCCTGTGCAATACTCCAACATGCCATGCTCTTATATTGAATTGAAGTTCTTAACAAACAAGTATTCTGACTAAGTTGTATGATATTTTATCTCTGATTGGATATAATGAATTGATGTCTTATTGACTCACATAGTTACTGCTTGTAGAAAAATACATATTTGAAGGGTTTAGTCATAGATTTCTCCTCTCTTACATGCTAATTGCTAATCATTAAGGCTGTTCCTATCAGTAGAAAGCGGATGTCAGACTCCATCATGCTCAACAATGACAGCATGATCAGAGCTAACATTGTAGTTTTTGCTGTTATTGCATACTTAGTTGATCCTAAATTTATCTTCACAGGTTTAGTCAATAGTGCATCGGTATACTAGATAACATATATATAAAACCACCACTGGAATATATGGTATGAGTAGCTTTCAATTTGTCCGTTAAGACTTCATGAACTGTAAAGAAAGTTTTAGATGGTTTTCCTATGAGTTTAAAATGACTATAATAAACCAGTTCTGCAGAGTAAAAATAAATTCCTTTATTTTAGTTGAAAACAGAATATACATGTTCAGCACTGATTTCTCTTCAAATATAGTAAGGAAAAGGGTGGTCACAGAACCATAAAGGAGTAAGTGTAAATTTTCTATCCTCTTGTGCCAATGGTAACCATTTAATAGTGGCTACTCATTTGAACATCAATTTGAATGCTACATGTTTCTTACTACTATACTGTGATGTGAATTTACACTACCCATTTATTCAAAACTCTCTTGCTGCTCATGCTGTCTTATTTTCTTGAATTGCAGCCTTAAGATGGCTAGAGAGTGAAACCAATGTAACAATCAGGCATAAGGATTGTTTCGATGGACATGTCGGCTCAGCAGAAGAAGATGGTTCAAGCAGAATAACATCAGAACTGTGAGTATTATTCCAATTTAAGTATTGTTTTAATCATTACTGTTCCTTTTGCATAGTATCTGAGCTTTTTATCTCATTTTATCAAAACCATTAACTTAATTGTTACTTTCCTTGGTGAAGCTTCTGTTGTAGGTGTGTATGCACAGTTATCTGTGTTCTGGACTATGTATGCTCCACAATGTCAGGTAAAAGTCGTTAAGGAGTAAAAAGTACAAGGTTCTTATAAAAATATAATATTTAGCATTATCAATATTAAAATGTATTTTGAATTGAAATTTAGTTTCTTAACTCTTTAACCTTGTTAGCAATAGTATGTAGAGTGCTGATACTGATGCCAATAAATATGTTTCTTTTTCTGCTTTCACTGTAGAAGCAGATGCCATGCATGCTTTTCAGCTTTGAGCCCAACACAGTTTATGTCGGTATCAGAAGGCAACAAAAACTTCATCATTCATTCAAAAAACAGAATGGTCAGAAATTGAAAACTCCCAAAACAAAGCCATGTACTTTTGCTTTAACTTCCTTTTCATCCTCCTGTCGCTTTTATTCATGATATATTAAGTAGTTATTCATCTGATTATTATTATCCACAACCACAACTAGCCCACAAAGGCAAATTAAACCACCTCACTAACTTCTTTTTATTGTAAAACAAAAGGCCAAGGGAAAACATCAGGATGAAAAATGGCTGAAAAACAAACTGCTAATGTTTTTGGCATGCACATGAAAGGGAAATGACAAGAAATCCCTACACTAATGATAGCTTCTCAGTTTTCTTCACAAACCTTAGCATGAAAATTAGGTTGAGGTTGAGGTTTGTGTTTGTGTTTGTATTGTTGTTGGGGCTGAACGTCAACGTGCGTTGGCTCAATCCAACAACATAGCTCCGTCCATTTTCATTTCTTGAAATCCGAGATACCGACATGGATCAACCTTCCAATCAAAGGGAACGCGCTTAAACAAACACAACCTAAAATAAAAAGAAACCATGCCACTAATTTTTTACATTGAAATGAAAATATGTTTTTACCATCCTATATTTTTGTACGTTATTTATAATTGTCTTAAAGTTAAAAAATAAATTACTTGTTAATAATATAATAATAATGATAACTTTTATAATTAATACTTTTTAAAAACTTAAAATATATATTATATTAATAATTCTTGAATGTTATAATAATATTTTATTTATAACCAAAAAATACATTACAATAATTTTATTAAAATTAAAATTAATATTTCTTTCAAACATAAAATATTTAAATAGTTTTGATAGGGTAAATTAAATAGTAATATTTAATCTCTCTTATTTTCTTATCACTTTACATAAACTTTTCATTATTTTTCTCTTAATTCAAACAATTTAAAAATTAATCCATCTTTTTTTCTCACATATTTTTTTCTTATTTTCCTGTAATCTTTGTCACACCTAAGTTTTCTATGATCTATCCAAACATTAACTTATTTAGATCCCATGACAGCTAATGAATCTCTTGTGTGGGGCCATGGAATCCACGTTCCGTACAGTAGCAAATAGTAATATGGGTTAGCAGTACCACAAGTGGTTATTGGTTGCTAAACTGTGTATAAAAATGATAATTAAGTAAACACTCATTTGAGACATTCAAAATTAGTAGAGTAGAAAGTAATCAAATACTAAATAAACCAGGACAGTGCAGTGTTAAACGATAGATGTAAATTTTCCCATGATACCTGAAAAAATTTACTTTGAATATTTGGCATTTTGGTTTTGAAACAAATCATAAAGAGATGTATGTTCACTACAAGTAAAGGTTAAAAGAAAAAGCGTTTTCCTCTCAGAAAAGTTTTCCTTTCATTAAAAGTGCACGAAACTTTTTGTTTTTCCGATTTTAGTGTCCTCCACTTTATACTTTTATTGGAGATAACAAAAGGTTGTAGGTTGTGATGGGACCAATGATGATAAATACTAATACTAGTGGTTAAATTAGGATTAAAAGAGATAATTAGTAGCAATAAATTTGAAGGATTTTTTTACTAATTTTTCTAAGTTGCTCTCATTTAAAAAAAAATACTATCTCAATAGGGTAAACATAAAAAAAATCACAAAATGCCTAAAGTGACTTAAAAAAATTTAAAAACAATAATTTACGATAAAGGACTAAGGGAATATGATTCTTTCGAAAAGAAAAAACAAAACAAGATGTTTCTTTTTGCTTTACTTTGACTGCAACTGTGCATTGCATGTATAATAATATAATGCATATCCAATCCAAACATTATCCGTTGAATGAAGAGTTTTTTTTTGCATATTCTGCTAGAGTTACAAAGATCAAATCAAAATAGTTTTGCTCTAAAGGGAAAACTTTACCACTCAAAATAGTTCTACGTGCATGATCTCTTCGAGCCTCGAGCCTCTAAGATTATATTAAGTTGATAGTTTTTTTCAATAATTTTTTTTTCCATACACACTGTTCAGAGTTTGGGCTCTAAACTAAATGCTTGAGCTCAATTATTTATGAAGTGTGCTACCTTGTTGGTGTATTTTGAATGGAAGGACGAGCTTGGTTTCTTTGAAGAATAAAATAATATTGAAAATTGTGATTTTTTCCATTTTTGCTAGAGTTAAACTTAAACCAAACATATTAAAGCTGTTACAGAATTGATGTGGCAATCATAGAGTTTAGTGTTGTCGAATAATTGTTGGTGGACCATATTGGTGTGATTCCAATCTTTGTTGGGACTCTATTAGGCTACGCTCAACTAAATAAAAACAAAAACGGCCCATGTTTAGTGTTGGGTTATCTAACCCAAGTGAATTCGGGCTTAGACGTGAGCTAGAATACGAAATGTATGTACATCCAACCCATGTTTAGTGTTGGCATTCAGATTCAGTGAACTTGGCTAGTAAATGTTTACTGCATTTGTGGTGCACATTTTTAAATACAGAACAATGTAGACACTGGCCTAATTCACTTAGTTGTCTTTGCATTTGTTCACTTAACACGTGGAGGCGCGGCAATGACACTTTGACAAGTTTGCCAGAACCATGACTTAAATATGAGTATTTCACTAATTGGAGGGACGACTTTGCAACTTTACTTCGATAAGAGATCATATTCAAAAATCGCATATTTTAATCTTATAGATGTTTTTCTATTTTATATTTGGGCTTCAACATAAGTTTTAACTCATAGCTAGTAAATGCGGGACAAATAAGAACATAGAGAATTGCAATTTGAGTATAGATTTGAAAATTGGATCAGATCGGCCGGTTGTGATTACTCAATTTGAAGATAAAATTGGTAGATCTCAAAAATGATATAAATTAGTCGAACTGAGTCAAAACCGGTGCTATTGAACCGGTCAATTTGTTTCAAGAATTTTTATTTTTTTTGCTTCACGTTGGAATTAACACTTGAATCATGCTGTTGAGTGTTGACCAAGAAAAACTAAACACTTGAAGCATGTTATAGCTTATGCATGAACCATCATTCCCAAACGCACCCTTAGGGGCTTCATTAACCATTCTTTATCCCAAATTTCTTTCCTAAATGTTATTTATCCCATAATCAATAAAGGAAATATACTAAAACAATACATTACTCAAAGGTCACCTGAGATGCATCATGCAAGGAAAGATCAGACTTAGAGAGATGTGCAATTTGCTTTGTTGACCTAACTGATACATGAACCAACCTTATGATCTTTGATATAAGACTCTGAAAAAAAAAACTTATAGACAGACACCATGAAAGACATCTTTTTTAAAAATTTAAACCCAGATGAGACTGAATACTACTACTGTTGATCTTGTATCTTCCTTAGACTCTTGTGCTGCTGACCCTGAAATCTCTGCTTTGAGAGAGTTCCACAATCTTCATATGCCTGGTGCAAACCAGGTTCAGATTTGGTAGAGTGTTCTGAAGGTGAGTCCACTGGCCTATCCTATCCACTCCATCTGTTCATATTGTTGGCAGAGATCCAAATATAATGCAGATAATTTCTGTCAATCCATTCCTTCCTAGCTAGCTGATAAAAATCTTCAGTGAAATGCACAAATATGCTTTTCAATTTGTTTGACTTCTAATACACACTCACAATTCATCCAACTATGAATTGTTACCAATAACATCTAAAGGCATTATATCAAGCCTATTGTATCTCTAAATAATATAATCAGTAGCAATGTGTGATGGGTTGAAATTCCTCACTTTTGGGATTAAGTTGAGGGTTGAAATTGAGAATGAGTGGTCTATGTTTTTTGCAATAGCTTACTACTTCACTAATCACTAGCATGCAGAACAAAATTGATGGATTTGTCCTTTCAGCCTCACACATGAAACAATGTTTGAGGTTATGGTCATGATATAAGATATAATTAGCCACTTTGCCTCTACTTGCTATGCTGCATAAAATATGTACCTAGTTGTTGAATTGATCAAATATAATTTGATTAGCCAATTTGATTATACGTGAAGAAGGTGGTGGTTGCCTTGCCTCATATTGATGGTTTTGAGCATCCGTTTAGATTGATGGTTGGCTTATATAGACGGCAAACCCTCAACTCTAAGTACAATGTATTCATTCAATTCTGTTAACAAATGCTCCAGCTGCATGCTTATTGCTTATTGCTTAATGCATATCCAATCCAAACATTATCCGTTCAATGAAGAGTTTATTGCATAAAATTTTGCAAGAGTTACAAACATGAAATCAATATATCCTTGTAACTATTGGTGAATTTCAAAATTGTTCGATACAGTGTTATAAAAGAAAATTGTTCGAAACAGTAGTTGGCTTCAATGGATTTGACACACAAAATTCAATCGATTTGAGGTGTATGATGTGATAACAAAGTTCTGTTTAAATTGTTCTAGCTCAGAAGTCACACAAAATTGTTTTATCACTCATAATAGTTTTATGCGACTCAAAAATAATCCCCTTGAATCCTGAGGCCACATTAAATTAATAGTTTTCTCAACAATTTTTTTTTATATACATTATCCTATAGATTGAATCATCGACTAAATATTTTAGGAGACCAACTATTTAGTCCAGGCTAATAGACATGTTTGAAATCCACCAAAACCATCTATTTGTATTTCTCGACTTTAGTTGAACTCATTCACAGTATGTGTTAAGAGAGAATATTGAAGATTTTGCAGGTTTGAATTCGTGGCTCTTAATGGCATCTATCACCTATAACCCATTTGTATATATTTTGTTAGGAAAATATGTTTGAAATAAATAAGTTCAAATTTGAATTATTGTAAAGTTTTTTTAATTTTTTTAATAAATTCAAACTATATCAATTAATAACCTTAGTTGGGACTAAAATTGGGGAGGTATATTATTTAATTTGGAGGAAAAATGTGTGGCGGGAAGTGTGCTATATAAAATATGGTAGGTGGAATTAATTAAGACATGATAAATAGAGTAGATCTTATATATATAGTAAATTAACCTTCTTTTCTCTATATCTTATAAGCGTCCTTTACAAATTCTGTTATCTTTTCTTATATTCGCTATTTTTTATATTCCTTTTACAAATATAGGTTATAAGCGTCCTTTGAAAACATGAGATATTCGTTTGGTATATTTTTTTTTAAGGGCGCAATTTGTATATAAAATACGTTTGAATTAACTATGTTCAAATTTGAAATATTTTATTTTTTAATACAAACTTATCAATTAATAGCTTAGTTAGTTGTGACAAAAACCGGAGAGGGGGATATTTTTGTTTTAGAGGGAAAATGTGGTGGTTTCTACGGTGCACTTGCACCTAAGTGGTGCATCGTGCACCATTCTAATTGACCTTCTACAATAAGTTTTTTTTACTTAATTTTTAAAAAATTGAAAATAATAATAGTTAGTCAATACCATTTTTACCCCTTCTTTCACTAAAAAAAATTGTCCGAGAAAGGAGGAGAAAAACATTAAAAAAGACTTTATGGTAATAATAAATTATAAAAATAAATAACTTGTAGAACCGGTTTCCAGTTTCTGACCTGAACACTTGGCGCGATTTCATTGGCTAGGAGATGACAGTGCATGATGCACTACTTAAATGTTAGTTCACTCTAAACAACACCGAAAAATGTGTTGCTCAGATTGCCCACGTAAGATAGAGTAGGATGAAATTAATTAAGGCATAGTAAAATGTAGAGGGGTAGTAATTTTTTTTTTTTTACTGATATCGTTTGGTAAATAGTAGGATGATCGCACCGTTTGATAAATAAGTAGGACAAGATAACGTATCAGGAAGTGGATTAGTTAGTAGTCATTTTAAGGGAATATATATCCATGGTACTTCATAAACAAAGAAAAATCAATTGATTTGAACTGGTCAATTTGGAACACTTGAAGTATGATGTTGACCAAGGAAACAAAACACTTGAAGCATGTTGTAAGTTATGCATGAACGAGGACGTGAGAGAGGGAGGGTTCAGTTTAAGCCTTTCGGGTGAGCAAAGGGATGAGATCACTTTTTCTTCGCATGCATGTGTAGTCCTGGTCAGACATTCATTTCTGAATCTTTAATTTCAAATCATCAGGAAGATCCCATGAAACTGCTCGACACAAAATGCATTTCTTGCCAACAACGTGTCACCCCCAACTAATTCTCATTCAAGCTATTTTCACAACTTACATTCATGTATTAATCTCTCGAGATTCATAAATCACGTTAAGTGAAATATTGTTTCAACAAGTATTTATTCATACGTAACTATTTAAGAATCGAGCCCTGAATTAAATGTTTAAGAAATCTAATTATTTACCCGTTCTCTCTCTCTGATTGAGAATACATGTGGTGGAAGAAAAACAAACATTTTTCTCTGTTTATTTTTATCATTTGGATATTGGGTGCTTTTCATATAATTAAGAACTGAGGTATAGCATGGGCGTACGCTTTTTGAATTTATATAATTGAAGATTCCTTGATTGTGGATTCAAAAAAATGTCAACAGCTTATTAAATTTTAGTGGGTTGAATGTTGATTGAGCGACTATGGAAAAAGGAATATTGTTGTGTTGCATAATGATTGGTGTATTGTATAGAGAAATACATTGTTACATTGCAATATGCATTATTGAGTTTTTTCAAAATTGATGTACGATGAATAACAAAGCCCACCACACTTATTACTAATTTTTTTAAGTATTTAGTTTAGGGTTCAATTTATGTTGGTGCGTATGAAAAATGACTTATTGGGAAAGACATATTTACTTAATGTAATCTTACAATATTGAATGATTAGTCTCATAACTGCTAAATGTGATAATAGTTTGAGAAAAAATTAATGTCTGATGGGATGGTCAAGCTAACTAGCTTGGATGTTCAGTTGAAATTGTAAATTCAAAAAGTGATGGTTGGTTAAGGTATAGGGAGGGAAGATGCCAGGCGCAAGGATTAAAACTTAAAAGTACGATTAAAAGTAATAAGGAAATGTATTCTAGTGATGGTTGGTTAGGGTCCACCTAATATGGATCTCTAAAAAAGGGGTTCAAATTTGTAACCCTTAGTTTGACCTGTTATAGCAGGTCATATATTTTTTTTAATGTATTACAATTTTAATACAAAACCAACATATTTTTAAAGAAAAGAAAAACAGAATTGGGTTGCAGGGTAAGAGGAAACCGTCGGAGTAGATGGATGTCACAGTGGCGGAGCTCGCCGGAGGAAGTATGTTCGGTGGGGTTTGAAGAGCACATGATGAGGGTCACGATGAAGGTGGTCTCGCACCATCAAACAGACGGAGATGGTTGGAAATAGGACTTGTAGTGTCGGAGGTGGCCGGAAAACTCAAAGGCATGGTTGTTTCTTCTTCTTCTTCCTTGATTTTGGTTTCTCTCAAACTTCATCCATGGCTCTCATCATCTTTGTTTTCTTATGTTTCTCTCAAACCTCCACCATCTCTAATTCTTCTCACAAAAGCAATCAAAGCATCAACCCCTTTCCTCAGCCATTAACAATCCTAGATTGAATCAGAACTCAACTTTCCATTCACCAGAAACCCTCAAATCCCAGGAAGAACCACCACCATTTCCACCCTCAAACCAATACAAAACCCAAATTGCCCAAACTACAATTAAAGAGAGAGAAGATACCCAAATTGCCCAAACTACAATTAAAGAGAGAGAAGATACCCAAATTGCCCAAACTACAATTAAAGAGAGAGAAGATGGAAGGAAGCCTAGTGACCCCAACCAATCAAAACCCCAATGTTCCAATGACTTCCAAGACCACCCCCACCATTCGAGGGATCAAACTCAACATAACACAAACTCAACTAACGGACCTCAACCATCATCATCAAACCACGACCACGACCCCTTCACCATCACAGGATAATCGTAGACGATGGCGACCGTCGTAGGCTCTGCTCGTGCCGTTCTAATCAAAGCCCGAGCCACAACGTGCCACCACCGAGCCTTCATCTAATGACTTCACCGTGATCTTACTCCCCAAAGTTGCGCCACTCTGGATCGATTAACCTTTCTCTCTGTTGCGCTGTCATCGCACCACTGCTAGCACCAAGATCCCTCGTCCTTATCATTGTCGATCTTTCCCTATCTTATTTCTCGCCTTTGATTCTTTCTCTCAGCTGTCTCGCTCTTTTTCCTATGTCAGCTTTCTTACCTTAAAACATATATGAGCTTTTTGTTGAAGTCTTCAGGTGAGAAAGAAGGAGATAGTCATTGGTGGTGGGAGAATGAGAATCGGTGGAGAGGAGGAGATTGTAGAGTGTTAATTTTTTTATTTGTTTTATTGTGAGTGCAACCAGTAGTAGCAGGTAAGAAATGGGAGTGCAAATTTAGACATTTTTCTTAGAGATCCATATTAGGTGGACCCTATTTACCAAATCTGCCAATAGTGAACCAAGTGTGGATTTTTGGTTGCCACTCCAGGGAAATCCAATTAGAATAGACAAGATTAAATAATTAAATAATAGACAAGATTTAGGTAAAGTTCTATATATGCAGTTTTTATTGTTATCCAATTAGAATATTAGAATGGTCAGATGCTTCCCAAATCTAAGGTTTGCTCGAGAAGCAAACGAACTACAAAATCCTCCTTCGAAACACAAGAAATCTCGAGAGGGGTTACACAAACTCTTGGAATGAACTATCTTGAGACAAAGGACTTTTGAGCGATTTATCCAAGATTATTGGATATGTCTTCACATCTTAAGGCAACTCTTTCTCCAATATGGCGAGATATCCTCTTACTTTGAGAATAACTCACCTTATATACTCTCGCTTTGAGAATGACCCGCTAATGTATAGGGTCCACTGATACACATGATTCGTCAATGTGTAACTTATAGTGTGTAAGGACTCTTGGGTATTTATGTAAGGCTCAAGAGTCCGATTAGAAATTAGGTTTAGAGTTTACATTCTTCCTACAATAAAATGAAAAGGTTCACCTTGGAATCAAGTATGTTGACTTAACCTAATACAAACCGGCAATTAGGTCTTAAGAAATCTAACTTTCTATAGGGTTTTGACTTAGTCTCCGTCATCATTTACTCAATGTGAACAAATATGACACGCCAATGAAAGATGGTAGTTCAAGAATATTAAAATATTAAGTTAGTGCCTAATTAGGGTTTTTCATTAGTCAGCAACATAGACAACACCTAAAAAATAGTACCTAAGTTTTATCCTTTTGTGTTGGGCTTGTTTATCACACATTTCTCTCTACGCATCTTCTATCTTCTCTCCTATACCAAACATATCCTAAGACCTCATTTGGTGATTAGGATAAAATAGAGATAAAATAGAGAGTTAGATAAAAATAAGATAAAAATAAAAGAATAAAAGACTCTTAATTCAATTGGTTCAAGGTTTACACGGGTTACACGTCAATTTTACGGTTCATAAATTCTAAGGAAATCTCTTATTTCGGTTGGTTTGAATGTACCTCCAAATAGATCCCAACTTGAAACAAAACACAATCATAAAACGAGATTCTCTATAGATTCTCTATAGTCCCCTCTTATCTTTAACGAGACGGCAAATCATGTCTTTGTGGGACAGAACGGCTTATGTATACCATCACTAATCCAATGCCTCAAAAGGAACCTTCATGGATAGTGGCTGCATCACAATAACATGTTTTTCTTCATATGTAGACACATAATAAAATTTCAATTCAAAAAAGAAAAAAGCAATAAACCTGATTCAGTAAGGATAAGTAGTCAAGGTAATTGTTATATCAAAATTAACACTTTTGAAAAATGAGACGTAAATCGATCAAAAGTAAGACTAAATTGTAAATTTGAAATAATCGGCATTTAAAGGTGATCGAATATCAGATGGGTTATACCAAGAAAAATTAAAAAAAGAAATTGAAATAGTGGAAACATGAGATATTTAGGTAATAAAAAACTGAGCAAAAAGAAAAAGGTAATCAAACAAGTGGCAATTGAATACTAATACTACTATTTTTTTAATAAGCAAAAGGGAGCAACATTAGTGATTAATTGAATAAATTAGAGTTAATGACTGCTACACAAGCAATACAAAACAAAAGTGGCAACGAATGAGGTATAAAAAACAGTCCAGGTTCATGCTCCTAACCTGTCTGAGTCAAATTGTTACCCCCCTATATAAAAACTGAAGCACATCTCTTTCTGAACAACCCAGGTTGTCTTTTAGGATCAGCACCAGACCCAGTTTCAATGCAAGTTCACTTTTTTTTGTGCATTGGAATGACCCTTTTGTCCCTGCTCCTCCACTAGCTTTTTCCCCTTTTGGTTTTTATAAAGCGCATTATTATTTCCAATTCCCAAACCCACCAAAGCACCATTGCCAAAGCCTTCAATGGCGTCCATGGCAGCAACCCTTTTCGTGAAAACACCTTTCCCCTCTCATTCTCTGTCCAAAACGTTCGACACCCATTTTGCACCTTCGGTCAAAGTCAACGTCTTTGTCGGTTCCAAGGCGAGGAGGACCCGGATTTCATCTGGGTTGATCGAACCCGACGGTGGGAAGCTGGTGGAGCTTCTGGTGGCGGATTCGGAGAGGGATTTGAAGAAGGGCGAGGCTTTGTCTTTGCCAAGGATCAAGCTCTCTCGGATTGATGTGGAGTGGGTTCACGTTCTGAGTGAAGGATGGGCCACGCCACTTCAAGGATTCATGAGAGAATCCGAGTTCCTCCAAACGCTTCATTTCAACTCACTCCGCCTCGATGACGGGACGGTAGTCAACATGTCTGTGCCGATCGTGCTTGCCATCGATGATGCGCAGAAGCACCGGATCGGTGATTCTAAAAAGGTCGCGCTTTTTGATTCCCTGGGCAACCCTGTCGCCATTCTTAAGGAGTAAGAATCTTCCCTCTATGTTTCCTCTGTTTATGTTTCAACCCCATGTTGTTCAATCAGCATGCTTTTTTCCCCTGTACGTTATGATTTTCTTATGGGGTTGGAGAGATTCTTCTATTACTTTTTTTTTTTTTGGCTTTTGTTCTTACTCTTTTCATATATGCAGGTTTAATTGGTTTCTTCAGTTATTTACTTATTTATGAAGTTTTGATTGTCAATATATATGTTTTATTTTCTTTTGTGTAATTAAGTTTTATACTGGAATATGCTGGGAAATGGGAATTATGTCATTTTCCACACTGTTTTCTATCCTCTTTGAATTATTCGTTCATTCTTTTTGAAATACTGTGTTTGGTTGGATAGTCAACTTGCCATCAATATCGTGCCGTAATAGAATTTGAGATAGCTTCCACTTCTGTTGTTGTTTACCCTTATTATTCATTTTTTTAGTTTTCATATTAATTAAATTTTATTAGGCATAATACTATGTTCTGTTTACCACTCCGGCTATTTTGACTGGTTAGGAACTCTGTATATCTTAAAGAAAGACCTCATCTAGTCATGTTCTAGTCTTGTGAGTTAGAAATCAGGACTCTTTTGCCCTTGGCCTGTGGATATCTAGGATTTTTGTTTTCACCTGATTTGACTTGAGAAGTTAAAGATAAGATTAAGAAGAAAAGTATTTACTAAACACTAAGCCATACAACATGTTCAATGGATACAGTGTTTGTTTGGACATATGTTTATCAGTATATGGATTTGTAGACTTTATTTCCCTTCTTTGATCCTAGAATACATGAAAACAGATTGTATATTGAAATTCTTGTTTTAAATATATCACTGGATTAACAAATTTTATCACGATTCTTAAGCAAAAGGCATGCTGATATGGGAAATTGGAAAATGAAGTTTCCATATTCATATTGACCTGTGTAATGACACTCATAATGGAACTTGGTCTTAATTCAGATAATGTAAACATTGATGCGAAACATTGACCGTAGCCCAAAGGTATTATAATATGGTTTGACGAAGATCTAGACCTTTGTTTTATAGTTTAGTACGAGACTTCCACGTAGGATAATGAGTCAATAGCATAATCGTTCCCTTAGTTATTGTATTTGGTCTGCTACTGCAGTTTTTAGTTGGTTTTGTTGAATACCTTTGTACATGTGTATTATATGTGTTCTTATTTATTTAATACCTTTATATGTGCATATCCTTTATGTGATACGATGGATTTCTGATTCCTGATTTATATTACAGTCGCTCTTTTTTAATTTGTTTTCTTTCCTTTTTTCCTTGTGGCTTAAATTTTTCTTTTGGTTATTTTAGCATTGAAATTTATAAGCACCCTAAAGAAGAAAGGATTGCCCGAACTTGGGGAACCACTGCTCCCGGCCTGCCATATGTTGAAGAGACTATAACTAATGCTGGGAATTGGCTGATTGGGGGTGACCTAGAGGTTATAGAACCCATCAAGTACCATGACGGGCTTGATCATTTCCGGCTGTCTCCTGCAGGACTCCGTGAGGAGTTCACGAGGCGCAATGCGGATGCTGTGTTTGCCTTCCAGCTCCGGAATCCTGTCCACAATGGTCATGCTTTGCTAATGACTGATACCCGTAGGCGGCTTCTTGACATGGGTTATAAGAATCCTGTCCTCTTGCTTCATCCACTGGGAGGCTATACCAAGGCTGATGATGTCCCACTTGACTGGCGAATGAAACAACATGAGAAGGTATGTCTACTAGGTTGAAGATCTTTTTATGTTTTGATTGGACCGAAATCCTCTGGCCCCATATGATGTCCCTTTCTCTGTCTCACCAATAAAATTGTGCCATGTCATTTTCTTAAGGTACTTGAGGATGGTGTTCTTGATCCAGAGACAACTGTGGTATCCATATTCCCTTCTCCCATGCACTATGCCGGACCAACTGAGGTGCAGTGGCATGCAAAGGCTAGGATTAATGCAGGGGCCAACTTTTACATAGTTGGTCGTGATCCCGCAGGCATGAGCCATCCTATTGAGAAAAGAGATCTGTACGACGCTGACCATGGGAAGAAAGTGTTGAGCATGGCACCTGGACTAGAGCGTCTAAACATTCTTCCTTTCAAGGTAATTGGAGAATTTTTCTCCTCACTACCACAATGAGGTTCGCTTTGGCCACTTTGATATAGATGGTGATTATCTCCATTCATTTGCAGGTTGCCGCGTATGACAAGACTCAGGGTAAAATGGCATTCTTTGATCCTTCAAGGCCTCAGGACTTTGTCTTCATATCTGGCACAAAGGTATGTTCGTTACGTTAATACACGGAATCTAAGGTTTTGTTCTTTAGGAATATGAATCCTCTTTGCTGGTGTAAGAAAATGTTGTTCATTGTGTTCTTGCATAAATGTAGCATCTTAACAAATGTTAATTGCGTGTACAGATGCGCACACTTGCTAGGAACAAAGAAAATCCTCCAAATGGATTCATGTGCCCTGGTGGTTGGAAGGTGCTCGTTGATTACTATGATAGCGTAGCTGTCTCAAGCAATGGCAAAGTTCCGCAAGCTGTTCCAGCTTAATGTTGTAACTTAATGTATATCTGATTGGGAGAAACCTTAAGTTTTATATTCTCCTGTTAAGACAAAGATTTCACAAAGATTCTCTGGCCAAATCCCCCTAATAAAGTGAAAACTGTAGAGCGGCACTGGCGCAGAAACATGTTGCCCCTCTCTGTAAGTATGGCATTTAGTTCCTCTTGCATTTATAGTGCAATTGTGCCTGCCAGCTCTTTGTAATATATTGTGGTTGTGCCAAGGATTTGGATTGAGTGTTTACATTGACATTCACTGCAGTTTATACTGTTATTGTGCAGTGCAATATATTGTGGTTTGCCAAGGATTTGGTTTGAATGTTTACTTTCACATTCAGTGCTGTTATTGTGCAATATATTGTGGTTTTAGAAGGATTTGGTATGAGTGTTTACATTACAATCACTGCAATTTATAGTGTTATTGTGCATGTTTGGTTGCACGTCTCAACCCCGCTCCTCGATCCTAAAATCATGTTTGTTCATAAGAGCGCCAGTGTCTAGCTTCTTGCCGCTCCTCGATCCTAAAATCATGTTTGTTCATAAGAGCGCCAGTGTCTAGCTTCTTGCTAACGCTTGTGTCCGACACAAGTCCAAACACACACTAATTGTTTTCAGCGGTAATCAATTCAATCTAGAACTACATCACTAAGGATTCGTACATGGTATAATTTATAGCTGACTTTCTTTTTGGATTAATTAATTAATTAATAGTAATGTGCATAAAATTGGAAAGGCAATGGTAATGTGCATATGACTGGAATTTAATGGGCATCTTATACACTTTCTGATAAAATCTCACACAGTTAATTAAGAACAAAAGGTGTAGAAGCAGGTTGTTTTTATGGTACCCCTTACACTGTGTGTACCAATAGTTTTGGCCATCTTTGGTTTGGTAGAAAGGAATGTGATGATTGAAATAAATCATAATGGGGTGGAAGGAACAAGGTGAAATACAAATACAAATAGCACTTCATTGTTTGGTTGTTTTTGGATAAAATGGAGTCAAGATACTTCATTGTTTGAAATTCGGATAGTGGATAAAGCATAAAGGACCAAGATTCTCTATGTTCTCTCCTATTATTAAATTATTAAATAGGTAGAGTCCAATAATGTAATAAAGGCACCTCATTAGCACTAATATGTAATGGGCAGGGCGACTAACAGTAAAAATATATTCATCCAAAAGCTACGGCTTTTTGCAAAAAATAATTACCTCTCAAATCAATTATGAGTGGCTATTTGGTAATATGATATTCAATTTTGGTTGAGAGACAACATTCAACCATTAGCCTCTGAGACGAGTGGCATCTATTTATTTATATAATAATATAAACTAAAATATTGACATTTCAACATCTTACTCCATATGATCTTGCTTTACACATCATATTTTGGTTCACTCACAATCTATCACTTTCTCTTCATAAAGACCAACTATCCATTATACTCATTTTTAATTTTTTTGTCTGTTGTATAATTGCAAGTTTGTTTTTTATTTTTAAATGTACATTTTATAATAAGAAATGCTCAAATAAAATGAAGCTACTTTCCGATGTAACCAAAAAAAAAAGAAGCTAAAATAATTTTTAACTCAAATTTAAAAAGGTTTGAACTCTATTTTCAAAACTAAAAACACGATGTGGTTATAGTTTTAATCTTTTTTTAGTCACAGCTTTAAGTTTAAAAAACGTATCACAACTCTATTCCCAACGTCTTTGTATATTTTTCTGTTCACATCGATCACCTTCACCGAATAATGTGACCCAAAGCTTCTATCAGTTTTGTACTATCATTGTCTCTACCGTTATTTGAGACTTTAAACTCCGAACGAAAGCAATTTTAGGCACATAAATAATTTTGCCAACTGTATAATCATTTTACAAATATTTCTACAAACATAACGAGATTTAATTAAGTGCGCATGAATCCCCAATTAGAATTGTTAGCCCAATTGAAAATTAATTATAATAACAACAATGGAAATAATGTTATATCATTATCACCACTTCAATCTCCCAACTGAGAAGGATGAAATAGACTGATTACCTGATCCAACCACATTGTATCGTTTTTATAATCAGTATACATATCCAAACATTCACTTTCTCCTCCTTCTATCAACTGTAGGATTCCTCATGTCATTTTTTGCAAGACCAGAGCCAGGAGGTATACCATATGGCATGGGAGAAGGAGCTTGAGCAGATGATGCTGTCACGGCAACATTGGTAGCAGGTGCAGGTGGCAGTGCAGGCACAGGTGGCGGCTGTGCTGGAGTTGAAGCAGGAGCAGGAAGTGCAGGAGTTGCACTAGGTTCAGGAAGTGATCTTGGTAAAATGTGTTTTAGCCGATTGTTCCTATAGTTCTTCCAGAAATAAAATTGCTGTCTATGTGCCAGCTCCTAAAGTACAGAGACAATTAGTGTTTAAACAATCCATGAAACAGAAATAGGCAAAATAATTATTCACAGCTATTTATTTCAAGGAAATGCAAAGCCACCCAGCATGATTCATAAAACGTTCATAATCAACCACCTTGACCGATAATCTATTAGTGAAATAAGATAGATATAGTGGGGGGAGAATCAAACCTATCCTTTATCAATACCTATCACCTCACGATTTCACAAATACAAAAAAAGAATGTAGGTTTCCCTCGGTCAAGGATATTGTGTTCGAGGCAGTGTTGTTGAATTGCAGCCATGGTGAGGCTATGGTGGAATGGCATGGACAATTTTGAACAGACCACCATACAAACACCATGGCATGGCAGGCTTTCAATGGCGGACTATGGCGGCCGCAAATCTAGACGTGGCCGTGTCGGTTATAGCTCCAATGGCAGAACTTTGGAAGCAAAAGCAACAAAAAAAAGGGTCCCAGCCGACCTGACCCATTTTGAGGATTTTAAACCCTTCTGAAACTCTAAATACAATATTTTCTCATCGCTACCCCTCTCTTGGTCAACTCTCTCTGCTCTCTTTATTCCTCGATGGTGCGACCCCCCACATCTGGCAACTTTTTCTGACAACCACCCACCTCCGGTGAATTTTTCCCCTTCCTTTTTTCAGCCCCCTTTGTTCTCTGTTTCTCCCCCTCCTCTATGATTATTCCCCCTTTCCTTTTGTGTTATTCAACTTCTCTCTTTTATTTTATTTTTTGGAACATTCCACTTTCCACTATGCCAGTGATCTGCTTTGTTCTCAATTTCCCCAAGTCATTCAATGCCCATCGGCTGTTTTTTCCTCTTTTACTCATTCATTTCTGTTCATACTTTTTTTTATTAGTTCTTTAACTTATCCACATCTGTTTTTATTTTCATACAAATCTCTATTCAATTCTTCACCAACTAATGTTATTCTTTCACCCTTGCTGCCATAGCTTCCGCCATAATCCACAACATGATCCGCCATAGTTCTGTAGCAGCTAATATTTGACTTTCCAACATCCACCATTGACAACCATGGTTCAAGGTAAGTAAAAGGGAAACACAAGCAAAAATTTCTACCAAAGGGAATCCATTCAAAAAGGAACAGCAAATGGTGTAACCATTAACATGAAATCCAAGAGAAAGCATGATTTATACCTGACCAGGCTAAAAAGATACTGCTATTTACCTTATTATTAGGATGAGCCATTGCATTGCGAAAATTTGCATTCTGAAGAAGCTCAAGAAAATAGAGGCAATGAGGATACCTAGCATTCGTAAAAAAGGAGCAACTAAGTCAGGAAGAAATCCAACTATTGTTAGAGAAAACATTCACTTAAAGAAGGGGGTAGGGGGAAAAATGAAAATATGCCAGAATCAGTTCCAATTCTTCATCACATTAGTTGCTGATTTTCATGTGTCCCCAGCCAAAAACATTTAGTCCTTTTTCCTTAACTGTGTTTTTGGATTAGCTGTTCAAAGGGAGGAATATAGTTCAGAGGTATTTAAAATACTTTCAATAAAAATTGCCTTCGTTTGGATATTTAGTTACAATTTCAGAGTATCTTTTCCGGGTATTTTAATGGATATTTTAGAATGAAGCTACATGGGAGGAATTTGTAAATTCCCCTATAGAGTAAGAGATGGAACGATGGCCTTTTACATGAAATGCCTAACCTTAATAATTCTCTCAAACATGATTTTAAAGATTATCCAAACTAGATATTTTTCAAATGTTGGATATAGAATTGCTGCATTTCAACACCACTGTATTTTAAAGTCTTTGAAATTATAAATACCTTATCCAAACAAAGATAACTCAGTGTCCTTTAGTAGATTAGTATTACATAATCTCTCCTCACCGTTTCTTTGGGACAATTTGAAGATAATGCTTACATAATAAATTTGATATACTCAGGGCGTTGCCAGTATTGAAGATACTTTAAGTATCCAATGAATGCTTCATCCTCAAAATATCGGTTCTGAGCCAAGTCTGATCAAAAGAGTTAACAAAAATGAGAATCTGATTAAAAATTCAAAATTGTTAAGTAACTGATCCACCATACAAATGACATCGCAGACAGATTTTTATATAGAAAAGGTAATTTTATTAAGATAAGAAGAGAAGAAATTGAAAGCAAAAAAAGAGGAGGATAAAAAATCCTCCTCAAACAGAATCGGGACAGAAAACAAAAGAAAAGAAGAAACAATATGGAGCAAAGTGTGGGATCCCTAACAGTATCTCTTAGAAAACTCCCTTGTTCTTTAAGCTAAATAGAAGCCAAATGCCTAATCTTGTCCTAAATAAGCTATATGCTGCTATAGTATCAAAGAATATCAATTACTAACAACATCCCTTTTTCACTATTCATTTCTAGTTTTCAACTAAACAAAATTGTCAAACCTTCAAATAGATAATCCAACAGTCAAAGTTGCAGCTATAGCTCAATGAAACTGAAACTCTCAAAGCACACAGGGTAAAGTGAAAATCATACAGTGGATATAGGTAGGATTAGCAAGGCATTGAACAAATTCCAATTCAAGCAAAAACCGTTGCCGCCCATCATCTGGATCTTTGTATATATTCTTTGGCCTAAAAAATGACAGCCATTAGCCATTAAACATGACAGAGTTGAAGTATACAAAAAGCCCTTAAAGAAGGACCTTATCTTTTCTACAATATATAAAATTTCTTCCACCATTGAATGGTACTCCCTTTTCTTTTTATACCATGAATAACATATGCGCTTAATACACACACACACACACACGAGGCTGTGATAATATGATGCGAACAAGGCAAAGAGCTTAAAAAAATAGAGATATTTGCTTACGATGATGGAGTGGTATCAATTGAATTCTCGCCTTCGGTTTTGGAGGCCATAGAATTGGAAACCCTGAACTGCAAGAACAACAAGAACAGCACACATAGTATCAAATATTTGGTGGGGTTATGGCACAAAATCTAAGAATTATATGAGATGTATGAATGTTGGTGAAATAAATTGTTGATTTATTCATAATAAGGGTTGGACAAATGCCCAATTCGAAGGCTACAAACATAACAATTCCTTTTGGGGAGTGATGGGTTATTTAAAAACTAAAAAAGTAACACACCCTTTTGTACACCCTAAACCATTCTTTTTTTTAATACCCTCTCATTTTCTTCACTCTTTCAGGCGATCTTAGTGCTATCTCCACCATAGGTAAGTGTTTCTATTATATACATTACTTTGATTTTTAGGAAATGGAGGCCTGTACATGAGTTCTTATACACAAATCGGCACAAGTACGTTTTGATACGCCAGTAGCCTTTGTTCAAATGTATGGTTGCTGCACACAAATTCTTCTTTTTGTGATCCTTATAGACGAGGATTGCATGGCTGACATCTCAGATGATAGTTCAGGTCTTGTTTTATGGTCATATTACCCTCTATTTGGACCTTTTTATCGCCACAAAGATATGCCCCCTCCCCCCCCCCCCCCTCTCTTAAATGTTGAAACAATAATATCGGAATTTATTGAAGTAAAACCAAACAGAGTATAATCCACACTGGAGTATCACAATCACAATTAAAAGGACAAGAGGAAATGAAAAGGAATTCGGAGGATGGGGTATCAAAACTCAAGGATTGAGAATGAAGCCATTTAGATTGAGAATGAGGTAATTAAAGTTAGAGCTGTCAATTTGGCCCCAAGCCCCAGGGCCAGAAGCCCCACACAAAAAAAGCCCACGGGGCCAAAAGCCTTGTGGGCTAGGGCCAGCCCATGGCCCTTATAATTTTGTAAAAAAAATCTAATAGTTCAAGGTGAAGTTGTAAATGGCTTCTTGTTTAAAAAAGCTCAAAATAAGGAAAAAGGAACCAGAATGAGCATATGCAATTAGACCAAATGTAAGAATGAAATAATTTGCAGGGAAGGGATACACAGCTCGTGAGGAAAGGCTTGCCAAAGGCTGTACTAGAATTACCAACCAGTACCCATGACCATGACTGTCAGACTCGCGAGTCAACTCGTTGACTCATACGAGTCACAGAGTCTACATACCAAAAACGTGTCGACTCGCTGAGTGACTCGTTTTTGGAGTAGACTCGGTCAGACTCGGTTGACTCGCGAGTCCGAGTCAGCGAGTCATGGTTTTTTTTCCCCCTTTCTTCACAATTCGCTGCACCGCGCCCTCTTCCCTCTTCGCGCAACCTCTGCCTTCTTCTCTAAGCCGCGCCGCCGCCTCATTCTGACGCCTAGAACTGTCGCGTCACAGCTGCAGTCCATCGCGTCGCGTCGCGAGGGGCATAGCGGCACCGATGGTCGTCGCGATGGCCGCACGAGAAAGAGGCTAGAATCGCAGCCATGGCAGCGCAATTTCACAGCAGCACAGGGATAAGGGATTAGGGTTGGAACAATAGGGACGAAGGGTCCAAAAAGTCCAAATAACTCTCAGAATTAGTGGGGGTTATTTTTGTTTTTCAGATCTATTAGTGGGGGTTACTTTGGTTTTTCAGATCTATTAGTGATAGTGGGGGCATTTATGATTTTCCAAATCTATTAGTGGGGGTATTTATGGTTTTTTGGGTTCTTATAACCCTAAAGAGACACTAATACTTGATTAAGATTTGTGTTGCCTCCCTCGGGCCGCTGAGAGAGCTCTACCAGCCACCGATGAGCCTCCCCCGCCGCCACCAAGCCTCCGGCATTCTACCTCCTTCCTCCTCCTCCTCCTTCCTCATTTTTTCTCCTACTTCCTCCTTCCTCCTCCTTCCTCATTTTTTCTCCTTCCCCCTCCTTCATCATTTTTTCTCCTTCCTCCTCCTTCCTCTCCTTTTTCATTTTTGGTAGACTCTTACGAGTCTACGAGTCAACTCAACGAGTCGAGTCTACCTACCCAAAACGAGTCTATGTAGACTCACGAGTCTGACAACCTTGCCCATGACATATGGCATAATGAATCATTCTCCAAATTTGAAAGAGCGAAATAATTAAGTTCACAAGAAAGCAACAAAATAGAGATTGAATAAAAATGATAGGCATCAGATACAAAAAATCCACTGTGAATAATCTTAATGTATTTCATCATCTAAAAGACTAGTTTAAAACTGCCTTTATGAAAAGCCTTCATGGTTTCCATAAGAATCTGTGTGTAATCAATTGAAACTTGTTCAAACTGATCATACCTAATGGGATGCTGTGTGTAATCAATTGAAACTTGGGGAGTGATTAGTTCCTCAACTGCTGCTGCAGTGCTATATCTGTAAACATTTCTCCATCCTCCAGATTTTCTTCCTGGGGGAGACAAAACATCAATGAATGACAAATGCATTAAGAAAGAGCATTTACAGAATACACAGAGACAGAGAGAGAAAGATCAGATATCTATATTCAATCAATAAGTAGCATATCTGTGTCAACGATAGAATAAGGTTGCAGTCTAGTTCATCTAGCAGAATCAACCGAACCTTAAAGAAAGAAAACAAGCAAAATTTTGAATTTCCAATCAAACACGCTGCTTGTAAAGAGCAACAACATCCAATATAGCATGACAACTATCAATATTACTAAAGGATTGCTATGGTTAGAATTCATTATAAACAAAAACTAAACCATTCAAGAAAACCAACAAGAGTATAGGGACAAAATGCATCCTAAGATATAAACAAAAACTAAACCATTCCAGATTCGGGGAAGGGAAAAACATAACTTAATGAAAAAATAGTATCTGCTAATAAAAATCAAAAGAATAGATTGTGAGTTCATTCCCCTTAATGCGTACTCAGTGTTATGTAATTGTGTGCAAAACTTGCATTGCCTCTACACATTGAGAATTGAGATCCCCACACATGATGTTCAAATTTAAGTTTAATTTTTCTACCAGACCAGGAGCATGAAAATACAAAAACGATACCAACATAGAAAAGAATGAAAATTTCAACAAAAAGCCCAAGTAGGGTGTTCATGAAACAAACGGAAGAAGGTTAGAAATCGGAAACTTACAATGTCTTTGAAGAGAAGATAAGCGATGAAGAAGAAAAGAAAGAAGAGGATCTCAAACTCTGCCAGTCTCACAAAGGCGAAGACCGAGTCAATCCCAATCATTCTGAGTCTCGACTCGCCTGATTTCGGTTGATTTTCTCGGGAAAATGGCTCAATTTTCTGGGGAAACGGAGAAAATGTGTATCTCTTGAAGGATCTTGCAAGAATTAGGTCTCAGGAAAATGGCTCAATTTTCTATTGACGGATTGTAGTTTAGTTTTCTTAATCTGAATTGAATTTTTTGGGCCAAGTTGACAGCTCTACTACCAGTAAACCATTTACTCAGACCAACAAAACATTGGTTATGCATAAGGAATATGAGAAACTTCAGAGGAATCATAAAGCAGATACTTCAACAATCAACAATCAACATAACTTGTTCTTTAAATTTAAATAATGTTGTGCATTAGGACCTCACTCACTGATTTCCAAAAATACACACAATCAAACACATGTCCATGTTTAGCAAAACAAATAGCATAAAAAGAAAAACCCTACTTGGTTCAGCAAAACAGAGAACTGCAACTCTGGTCGAAAGGATGGCTCCTGTTGAAGAGAGACGATGATGGAAGAGTCACGTCGGTTTTTTGAATCATAAAAAGGCTATTTGTTTGGGCTTGGATTTAAGGAGGACAAATTTAATAATGGATATTGCATTTTTATATATAGATGAGTCACGAATTTTATAAAAAAAAAAATATTGTTGGACCAGTATGATAGATGTTTGAGATCGGCTCCCCCAGAAGGTCGGTCAGCCAATGTATAAATTGATTCACATGATGAAAGTTTAAAGACATGCTTCACCTTTTCAAGGCTTCGGTTTTTTTGGGTTTGGTCCACCTATATGGCTTATGTCCGAGATTAATACTTTCAGAAGGTCGGACAACTTTACTTTATCGTTCGGGACATACTAGAAAAAAAAACGTGTTGGAAGACGTTTGTGATGTAATAAGTCATCCTATCTAACGACAGAAAAATGTTAAATAGAAGGTTGATGTCCTTTCACAAGTCGGGCCAATCGTTGTCATGACAGAGACGTTCACATTAGACAGCTGAGTTGAATTAAGAGGCTAACTTTCCGCCATAAATTTGGCTGGGCGTAATGATTACCAGTGACATTATAGCTGACTGGTTTAAGACCAAGGCAACGTCGTCAACATTGCCAATATTGCGCAGGGAATTACCAAAAGATTAAGAAGAACGCTTTATAGTCAGGAAGCATTTGTTTGAAACAAACAATATTTTGAAGAAAGAAAATAAAAGGTGAGAAATCTCGGTAGCGTAACTTTTCTCTGGAAACCTTACCCGAACTGCTCGTTTTTTATCAGAAGCTTGTGATTTAGTTTTTGATGCAGCAAGCAGGGGAAAACGATTCTTAATTGTTGGTACAAAAAAAAAAGCAGCCGATTTAGTAGCACGGGCTGCAATAAGAGCCCGATGTCATTATGTTAATAAAAAATGGCTCGGAGGTATGTTAACGAATTGGTATACTACAGAAACGAGACTTCGTAAGTTCAGGGAATTGAGAATGGAACAAAAGACGGGGAAACTAAACTGTCTTCCAAAAAGAGATACCGCTATGTTGAAGAGACAATTATCGCACTTGGAAACATATCTGGGCGGCATTAAATATATGACAAGGTTACCTGATATTGTAATAATTGTTGATCAACAAGAAGAATATACGGCTCTTCGCGAATGTATTACTTTAGGAATTCCAACGATTTGTTTAATCGAGAATTTGGTGACTTCAACTCCATTAACAACCACTTATGAATCTTTTTTTGGCTTACATCCATTATCTCAAGTTTTGGATCGAACCAATCCATTGACCCAAATAGTTCATGGGAGAAAATTGAGTTATTTGGGTCCTGGAGGATTAACGGGGCGAACTGCTAGTTTTCGAATACGAGATATCCATTCTAGTCACTATGGACGCATTTGTCCAATTGACACCTCTGAGGGAATCAATGTTGGACTTATTGGATCCCTCGCAATTCATGCGAGGATTGGTCGTTGGGGGTCCATAGAAAGTCCATTTTATGAAATCTCTGAGAGATCAAAAAGAATACACATGCTTTATTTATCACCCAGTAGAGATGAATACTATATGATAGCGACAGGAAATTTTTTGGCATTGAATCAGGGCAATCAGGAGGAACAGATTGTTCCAACTCGATATCGTCAAGAATTTCTGACTATTGCATGGGAACAGGTTCATCTTCGAAGTATTTTCTCCTTCCAATATTTTTCTATTGGTGCCTCCCTTATTCCTTTTATTGAGCATAATGATGCGAATCAAGCTTTAATGAGTTCAAACATGCAACGTCAAGCAGTTCCACTTTCTCAGTCTGAAAAGTGCATTGTTGGAACTGGATTGGAACGCCAAGTAGCCTTAGATTCGGGAACTCTCGCTATAGCCGAACACGAGGGAAAGATCATTTATAAAGATACTAACAAGATTGTTTTATTTGGAAGTGGAGAGACTCTAAGCGTTCCATTAGTTATATATCGACGTTCCAACAAAAATACTTGCATGCATCAAAAATCCCTGGTTCAGGGAGGTAAATGCATTAAAAGGGGACAAATTTTAGCAGATGGTGCTGCTACAGTTGGCGGTGAACTCTCTCTCGGAAAAAACGTATTAGTAGCTTATATGCCATGGGAAGGGTACAATTCTGAGGATGCCGTACTCATTAGTGATCGTCTGGTATATGAAGATATTTATACTTCGTTTCATATACGGAAATATGAAATTCAGACTCATGTGACAAGCAATGGTCCTGAATTGAAAGCTTTTCTATTTCGATTCTATTAATCTAAAACTTAGAAAAGAAAATGGAAATTCAAATAGACTAAGAATTAAGACTAATCCGGTATATTTTCTGCATTCATAAGAGAGAAAACTAAGAAAGAGAGAAATAAATTGTGCAAGCCCCACGAGATATCTTTTCTTAACCCAACTGGGCATAAAACAAGAATGAGACATTTTTATTAATTTACTTAGCAACCTTTTATTTTATATATTATTTTATTTTTACTTATGGATATTTATGTCACTTTATAAATATACATTTTTCTTTTCTTTCATCTTTCTTTTCACATTCTCTTTAACCAAACAACCTAAAAATAATTTCATTTTCCACTCTCATTCTTTTCTTTTTCTTTCTTTTTATTTTCTCTCACTTTTCTTTTACCCACTAAACACGCCCTAAATGTAAAGGAGACAAATTAGGGATGATTGAATAGTCATTTATGGTAGTACGTGTATAAGAGGAAAGGAAAATGTTCAAAGAAATTATGGTTTTTTTTTAATATTTTGCTCTAGTTTGGCCTCTTAGGGTTCACTGTGTGAACATATGTGCTCTATAGTATGTATTTTTATAAATAAAATTATACATGAATTGTACAATCAAAATAAAAAATCTTACTATTTCACTAATTTTAAAAATATATGACTTTTAAAATGTCATGTGGACATCAGGACAAATTATGTAAATAAACGAACTATTTACTTATATGCAAACCTAACCAGATTAAGTTAAGACTTTGAGTAGCGTCATTAACTTAGTGGAATCTTAACACATATAAATAAAATCTATGAAATTCTTTTGCCATGAGAGTATAAGAACTAAGAAGGGTCTCATATTTCTATGAACTCCACGTAGTAAGAAACTTGTAGACAAAGTGGGGATGGAGGGCAGGTATGCCTAATCTCTAGGATAACAAAATGGTACAGTTAACACTTAACAAGAGTTGGTACTCAACCACTCCTAAATCCTAATTACATTGACAACTATTATAAGATAGGACTAGTGCAAACTCACCAAAGCAAAGCAATGCAAAATGGATATAACAGTGAGAAAGAAACATGTTAGAGAACCACCTTCAGTTCCTTTCTTATGGGAATTAAAGCCAGGCATTCCCAAGAAAGATTGGAAACCACCAGAGGCATCTAATTCAGTTTGCAACCACCACTTGCCTCAAATTCCACTCAAACTAATTGCCTCAGTTCCCTTTGTTTGGGAAGAAAAACCTGGAATACCCCTTCCTAACTTCTCTCATGTTTCAGTGGATTATGTTCCTCCAAAACCAAACACAATACTTTTTCATATAGCATCATCTTCAGGATATTCTGTTGCCTCCAACTATGATTATGATTACAAAAACAAACAAAGCATCAGTGACAGTGAAAGTATAACTAGCTTGGACCTTGAAGCATTTAGCTTTGATACAGATGAGTCATGTAGCTCAGTTCCCTCTTTGCTTGCAAATTGTCTTGTATCATCAGCAAAAATTTCCACTGCTATTCCACTGCATGAAAACTCATTTTCTGAACAAGAGCGTGACCAGCTTGAATTTCCATCCTCACCAGCTTCTTCAGACAGTGACTCGAGTAGCTATGCAACAGTTAGGTCAAGCCCAACTGGTTCTGCTATCCTGGAGTGCCTCTTTCCTTTGCATCCACCTGCCAAGTCTAGCTTCCTTGAAAGGGATGGGAACTCAACAATGGTGGTATCTTCAAGTGCATTAGAGCAAAAAGCCAGAGATTTTGGCAATGGAGATTGTAGCTGTGACATGATAAAGAGGCCACCAACACTTGGAGAGCTTATTATGATGAGCAGAAGAAGAAGCTATGTAAGGAAAGCAACTCAAATTGGAATATGGGATCCACCAAAGGTAATATAGTACTACTACCCACTACACAACTTTTGTTCTCTTTTTTTTTTATGTTTAAGTTTCAATACAATATTTCTATTCTTTCCACTACTACCCAAAAATGCTAGGCTATAAGATTTTAGAACTTTTCCTTTAAAATTTGAAGCCTCGTATGTGTTTGGAAAACTTTCTTTAATTGATTCTAAATTTTAAATTAATTCTTAAAAGAATCTTGTGATGGTAATTTCTGAGTATTATAATCTATTATGAGAATAGAAAATATGATTCAAACACGTTATTTTTCAAATACATCATTGGCATATGGTGATTGGTGATGCGCTAGCACAAAGTATTTTATTGGAACCAATATTTGCTTTTTTGTCTATCAACGAATCATGCAGAAAATCAGAAGAAAGCAAGGTTTTGGATGCTTCTCCATGGTAACCAGCAGCAATATGGTTGAGGGACTGCTGAAGAAAAAGTACCCAAAACTAAAACTGATCTAGGCAAGAAGGAAAGACCAAGAAGCACCAAGACTTACCTTGATCAGCCTCTGTTTATTTATTCTGTTAGAATGTCTTTTAATGGGGTTTCTTTATGGAAAATGGACTGTGGGTTGTAAAAAATGAAACATGAGAAAAGTAATGGCTCAAATAACGTATTGATGCTCTATCATTTATATATTTTGATCAGCTTCTCTTTCTCTTAGAACTAATTCCTGTTCAAGAATCAATTGTGATAGGATTTTCAAACATGCACTTTAATCATTTAGCAACTGTTTACATAATTATTTATGACTCAATTCAACAGACTCCCATCCTTGAAATGTGGATAACCCTGGTCATTTCAAACTGTTTCAAAACTAAACACGTAAGTTAAAATATTAACAGACTATTAACTATTTCAAAAGTCAAACAGAAAGTGCTATATATAATAACCTCATACCGACAATCCATATATCATCAATTACAAAATCAGTGTCTGAACACAAAGTAAAATGAGCAATATTTATCCTCAAACCATTAGAGATTCTAATACCTAGCAACAAGTGCTTGTACCATATACAACAAAAGTATCTTTCAAGCTATTTTGCTATAAAGCCGTATAGACATCCATATAGCCCCCTTACCCTATTTGCTCAAAGAGTGCTCTTAGATATAACATCCCCGAAGCGAACAAACCATTGAGCATTCAACGTATTTTGATCTTGCCTAGGTTGTTGTAGTCCTTCCATTTTTCGTTGCTGACCCTTCTCGATCACAAAATGAGCATAGTCGAACGACATTGCAGGCGCGGCAAGGACTTTACTAGGAGGTGAAGGAAGCAGTGATACCAGCACCCTGGCGACTTCATGCATGCTAGGCCTCTCAGTAGGGTTCGCTTTCGTGCAAAGCAGAGCAAGCTGGAAAGTCTTCTTAACATTAGCTAGATCAATGCAGGTAATGGAGACCTCTGGATCCACAGCTTCCATTACAGTGTTGTTATCTGCCTTGGACAATATCTGAAAATTCGCGATAAACAGCATCCAAAAATGAGCTAAACACAATCAAACCACAAATATTTAACACTAGAAAGGTTGTGCATATGATTGAAGCAAGAACAGATTGACGCATATAATGCACATACCCAATGATGCAAATTAGAATCATTGTCCACTGCTTTCTTCCCAGTAAGTAGCTCTAGCAGAACAATGCCAAAGCTATATACATCTGATTTTTCATTCAGCCTAGATGTCCTGGCATACTCAGGGTCGATGTAGCCTATAGTTCCGAGAACATATGTTGATGCATGAGTTCTTGTGGTTGGGATGCATTTTGCAGTGCCGAAATCAGAGAGGTGAGCCTCAAAGTTCTCATCCAGCAAAATATTTGAAGACTTTATGTCCCTGTGGACAATTCGCGGGTTGCAGTCGTGGTGGAGGTAAGCTAGCCCTTCAGCAGCTCCTACAGCAATTCTCAGCCGTGTTTCCCAATCAAGTTTTACCTTAAGGGGACCTGACAACCAAGAAAGTTTAGGCACAAAAACTGAAACTTAATCTTGACTCTCGACAGTGTAAATAAATAAACAGACATGCATCTTATACTTGTGGAGATAATTAAAATGTCAAAAGCATCACATTTAAATATTTAGTCCCAATTACTAAAGAAACACAGTTTTCAGCAGAATTACCATGTAGAAGATCCCAAAGAGAGCCATTGGCCATATAATCATAGAAAAGAAGATTCCCGTTGGGAGTAAGGGCATAGCCATGCAAGGTGACAAGGTTCCTATGCCTAATGCTGCCAATTGTTTCAAGTTCGGTTTCAAATTCCCTTAAACTGTGTGGATGCTGCTGGTTGTACAACAATCGCTTGATCGCAATAGGTCGGGAATTTTTCAAAGCACACTTGTATACAGTGCTAGTGGCACCATACCCAATGATATATTTCTCACTGAGATTCTCAGTGCTCCTCATTATATCATCCAAGGTGTGGATAGCCAAATCCATATGAAGAACTACGAGTTTGGGGGGCCCTGAAGAGAAGCAATCACAAAATAACAAATAACTGTAAGTTAGAATTTAGTGTAAATTAAACTAGGTGTTACATAAGCAGTTCTAGAGTTCAACATGCCTTGCCCAGTTCTGCGAGTTCCTTTGGTCAACTGCTTTGATCGACTCGATCTATAGATAGCAACAACTACCATCACCAATAACAGTAATACACCAAGTGTGAGACATACAACTGCGGCTCTGCAAAAAATCTCTGAAAAAATACACAATATGGTTTATTTATATATTGAAATAAACAAGTCAGAGGCATTAAAAAGCATTTCAAATAGGTGTCAGTGTCACACCTCTTGTTTTTCGTGTATAAGGATGACATATTGATCCGACCCAATCTCCACATAGTAAAGGATTTCCAATGAAGCTGCAATAACACGTTACAAGTCAAGGGTACATAAAAGTTAAAAACCATGAAATTACAAGGTAGTACACGCTGCACTACCTGTCAGCTGAAAACCGTGAGAAGTTCTTCATAGAAGGAATAACTCCAGACAAGTTATTATAAGAGAAGTTTCTAAAACATGAAAGAAATGGCATGAGACGTAATTCACAAACAACTTGAGAAAAATAAAAGATGGAAAGCAGCTGGATGACTATACTCACAGAGAGGAAAGACTAAAACAATTAGTCAGCTGATCAGGAATCTTCCCTTGCAGATCATTGTGGCTCAATATCCTGTAAGAAAATTCGAAAATAAGACAAAGCAATGAACAAGTAATCCAGCAATTGTTCATGCAAATAAGGAAGCGGGGAAAAGTTCAGAATTGAACATACAGAGACACGAGGTTTTGCAGCTGGCCAAATTCCGGAGGAATGCCACCCGAGATGTTGTTGAAGGATGTGTCACTAGAGGAAGAACATATCATTATACACCAATAAAAGTACTACAATAAACAACTTAAAAGGATGCTGACACTTAAACCTTCATGAAAGGCCTACAATAAGACTTACATAATCTGAATGCTTCTGAGATTTCCTAATTCAGCAGGCAAAGAACCATCAAGACTGTTACGACTCAAGTTCCTGCACATTCTTAGAATGTAAATATTTATCAAATGCCAAGGAAAACAAGTTCAAATGGTTTATCAAAAAGTTTCATCTCACAGGGTCAAAAGATGCTCTAGAAAACCAACAGATGCTGGCACATGCCCAGAAAAATTATTGCTAGATAGATCCCTGAAAGATAATAAAAATAATAAGTTAATACTCTGAATATAATGTAATTCAGAGCAGATACAAGTTATCATCTAACTTACAGTGTGTCAAGATTAATGATATGGCCCAACTCAACTGGTATATTCCCTTTGAAGTTGTTCGCAGAGAGATTTCTGGATACCAAACCAGTTGTCAGTTATATTATTAAAAAAGAAGAGATCTACATCAAAATACAATGAAATAAGTTTAGCATTGCGTACAAGTAAGTCAAACTTTCAAGGTGGCGAAAGCTCAACGGAATAGAACCGCTTAACTGATTTCCATGTACATTGCTGCAAAATATAACCATTAAAATGAAATATAGTATATGTTGATGTTGAGGTATTAGAAACCACACTATGACACATAACAGCTGATTAGTGCTTGACTTCTTACAACTGATTTAAGGCAGTGCAGGAGCTGACATTATGCGGGATAGTTCCATCAAGACGATTATTGGCCAGATTCCTGTACAATAATATAAGAAGCACCTTAACAATACAGGTACCATCAACTGGTAACTACTATTGAATCACATAAAGAAAATGTTTTATACTCACAATTCAAACAGATGTTCAAGCTTCCCAATTTCATTAGGAATATTTCCCACAAGTTGATTGTCATTCAATTGCCTGTAAAATTTAAAACTTAGTGAATACATGAAGAAAAAACTTAAGATGATGATGACACAAATATTAGAGATCATCTTACAGGTAGCTCAATTTAGACATATTGCCAAGCTCCGGAGGTATTGGACCAGTAAGCATGTTTCCATGGAGGTACCTAGATATTTAAGGAGCTCAGCCAAGAAGCAATAACTAAAAGGAGTTTTGATCATTGTGATGTTTCACTCACAGTTTTCCAGTAAAGGACAGATTGCCAAATATCGGAGGAATTGGTCCCACTAACAAATTCTCACTCAAATCCCTACAACAATGCCAAGATATAACATTACACAATTCAGAAGTTAACCATAAAGATGATAATGAATAGCACTCTCAAGCAAAAATGTCACTAGTATCTTTACACTGATTGAGTGAACAGCACACTTACAAAATTGCAAGGGCTTGCATTAAACCAATCACTTCTGGAATCTTCCCAGTTAGTCTATTTCCTTGAAGTGACCTACACAAGAAACACAATGATAATTGAACATCACTTCTCCAACCACTATAAGAGGACTCTACCATTTACCAAGAGAATAAACTTCTATCAACATGAGTTTGAGGATACAAGGCAATTGATCCACAGTTACATTAAAATTAGAATAATAACAACTAGAGTCAAATTACTCACAGAGTAGCAACTTGCAGAAAGCCAATGTTATATGGAATCTCCCCACTAATCTGATTATATGATATGTCCCTGAAACACAATGAAGAGATAAAGTTACAACAAGGACAAGAATATTTGAAACCAGATGTGGATCAAACAAGATACTGAACATACAAGATTTCAAAACTTGTACAGTTTCCAATGCTTTCAGGTATAGTTCCCGTCAAATTGTTGCCCCTCACATCACTGTGAATTCATGTAAAAAACAGAACCAAATAATAAAGGTCAAAAAGAGAAGTAAGATATCAAGAAAGAACAGGAGCAACCTCACTTATGCTGAGTTGGGCTACTCACAAATACCACAAACCAGTTAGTTGGCAGATATCAGGGGATAAAGTTCCAGACAACATGTTCCCTCGCAACCCTCTGCATAAATACAGAATCATAATGAAATCTTCTAAGAAACATCAAGGCATAAATGAAAATCATACAAAGAATATATTTAAACCCACAGGTACTGCAAGACTTCATTCCAATACAGCAGTCTTGGAATCTCCCCAGTGAGCTTGTTGCGAGCAAGATCGCTGTACACATGATAGCAAAGTCATTAGAACTAATCATTCAGCAACCCATGTGATGGAGTATGAAAGCCCTAAAATAACTGAAATAACTGCCATTTCCATCACATTTGGACGAGTTTAACCTAGAAAACTAGAAGGTCAATGATATTCAAATAATAACAACAGTGGAACTTACAGAGTCTTCAGGTTAGGAATTTGGGTTAGAGTTGATGGGATAGGACCAGTCAACTGATTACTCTTTAAATTCCTGCATTTACCAATTCAACTTAGGACTCATAACCAAGGAAAACAACAAGTCAATCAGAACATATTTCGGTTTCAAACTTACAAAAACTCAAGTTGCTTTAACTTGGATATGGAGAAAGGAACATCACCATATAGCTGGTTATCAGACAAATCCCTTGAATTGCATGTGAAAGATGATAAGCATTTTGTCATAGGGAAAAATTAATACAAAATACAAATAATAATTAATAATGACAAAATCAAGGTTATTGGATTCCTACAGATGAATGAGCTCAGCACAGTTTCCAATTTCATCTGGGATTTGACCGGTTAGTTTGTTCCCTTGCAAGTCTCTGTCACATAAAAATCAAAGTTTAAAGTTTAAACATAAAAATGTGCATTTGAGATGAGAATGTAATAGCAGAAGGTCTAACCACATCAACCCAAACAAAAATACATACATGGATTGCAAGTTTACTAAATCCCCAATGGCTGGTGAAATCTCCCCACCAAGGTTCAAGCTTGAAAGATTCCTTCATAAACATCACAAAGCATTAGATCTTAATTAACAGTTATCACAACCAGTTAATACAAGAATGAAGATGATTAGTGAGATTTAAAACAAGTAAATAGTGGCAGGGATAGCAGATATACAGAGATTGCACAGTTAGGCTGACATTATCACAGAAGACTCCACGCCAAGAACAGAAATCGTCATTGTGAACGTCATCCCAATCAAGGAGTACGTCTGCTATGTTGCTCAAGGAAGCCTTGATCGCCATTAATGCTTGTCCTATATGCATTCAAGTATTTCAAAGTCAAGCACTTCAAAACCTCAATGACGTATGAATCCTTCTAAAGCCTATGAAGTTCTTTCATCAATGCCAGTATTTCAGATATGCACCCAACACTAAAATGAAACAAACAAACTTCGAAAGGTTTCAACAAAATGAGAAGAGAAAAGTTCGGTTTTGAAGTAAAAATGCACAAAATTCCGACTTTAGTTATTATACTTGATAAAACTATCTGTTTGAGAGATAAAGTCAAAGAAACCAGTTAAGAAAAATTATAACATATTAGAATAATAAAATACAAAAAAAGGATTACTGCAAACAAAATTAGCAAATTAGAACAACAGTCAAATCAGGAAACACAAATCGATATACACTGTTTACGTTTACATACACTACACTATTGCTTGAGTCATGCCATCACCTACAAATTTATTACCTAAAATCTCTAAAAATCCATATCCCATAATTTTTCGGAGTTGCATTACTATTGCAACACTGTTCAAAACATGGGCCTTTTTTACTACATAGCTCCGACGAGAAGAAAGGTGAAACGGGCATTGCCAAATTTCGGTTTACACGATTCATCTTCGTCACATAACAGTTTCAATGATTGTAAAGATACAAAAGTACATGAATTCTTTCAACGAACGGGGAAAGCACTCATAACAGCAGAACAAGGGGAAAATGGCAGAAATGTTCCATCAAACCCAACAACAAATTATCAACTCAGCCGCCGACAGAACCACAACGGGGTCGAAAGTTAAAGAGGAAACTACATTAAGCTTTCTGAAAAGCTAAAAAATAAGATGAAAGACAACATTTCTGTAATGCGCTTGAATGCATACAAAGAGTGACACCGTGAACAAAGTTGTTACATTTTGAGTACTTTTAGTTTTTACACAGCAGAACCAAGAGCGACACCATGAAGAAGAGAGAAAGCTACTGAAGAGGACCCAGATAACAAAACAAATGCAAGAACAAATTTTGATGGGTGGAGTGAACTAAGAAAAACACAAAAATAAAAAGGGTAGTTCCAAAAGACGAAACACGCACAGAGACACAAACCTTCTTCACTGAGCGGCGAAGCACATTGAGAGAAAAGTAACAGCATGAGCAGCGCCATTGCTACAGGAGAGAGCAGAAACCTCATTTTCCGGTGGCCACCATAAAACAGTAGGACCAACCCTACATCTTCTTCCATTGTAGTTGTTGTTACAAGCAAGACAAAATAAAAAACGAACAAGAAGAGCAAGTAAGAGAAAATGTGGTTATTATGACAGAGGTTGTTGTTGTTGCTGTGGTGGGAAGAGAGAGAGAGAGGGTGCAGGCGTTTGGCGTGAACTGTAAGGTAAACAATGAAGGGAGGGTGTTATGAAGAGAGAGAAAGAGAATGTGGGGAAGGAAGGAAACGGCGGTGAAGCGACGTTAAGGTGTGACTGACACTGTATGAAATGGGAGGTAGCCGCCGTCATTCGTACTCGCCGTTTCCCAGTGTTTATAGCTTCTCCTATCTATTTGACAGCTATAGCTTTAGCTACTATTCTCACGCGACCTTCATCGCGTGTTCTCAAGCCTCTTTATTTATTTTGCTTCTTAATCAAGTAGTCGTTCCGTCGATATCCACGAGACTAATATTTTAGTTCACAGTCATTACAAAAAAGTAGAAGCTCGCCAAAGAGTTTTTTCAAACATGTGAGCACTTGCTTATATAGAGATGAAATGTTACACCGCTACATCAACACACTTTATTAAATCTCTTAATATATACACGAGTTTGTTTGCTTCTAGATTCTTGACTATTAAAATTTATAACATGTTTTGGATGGAATATTTTTCTAATAAGTGTTGATTCTCGAAAGCAATTGATAGTGCGTGTTTGAACAAAAGGTGAAAAATTATGCTCGAGTTCAAAATCATGGTATACAATTATAAAAGTTAAAAAAAAAATGTGTTTTTATGGCCGTAATTTTAGCTTCTTCACATAGAAGGTTTTTCACATAATTAATTTTGATTTTTGTTCTGACTTGAATTGAGCCAAAGTCTTCTGGCTAATCTAAGTCCATTTCTAATAACCTTACGCAACCTCGACATGAAAGGCTGAGATTGCTGACTCGAATGACTTGAAACATGGGTCTTGCTTGTGTAATGGATGTGTCAATAGAATATGCTAGAATCAAAGCACGCTACTAGGTTGATTAGGAAACTTGAAAGTTGGATCACTTTCACCGTCTAATAAGGCCAAATGAGAAACAACTTATTACGATCTAATGATGGACCGCACTCGATGCTGCACACGCCTATGTGGTGATAACAACACTCAAATGTGACTAATAACAGAGATAACATGAAAAAGTGCAAATAACATCATCCGTCAAGTACACACTTCTTATCCTAATGTCGCTCTGCTAAAATATCTTATAACTTTGGTGACAGTCTCTTTTGCAAATACCCCTACGTGCCACCAACTCGATGATAAGGCAAGTGGGAGTAGGCTTCTAATTCTATGATGAAGCATGAAGAACTACAATCAACTTTGATGGGGTGAAGCAAAAACAACGACTATCTCATTGTAAAAACACATATTTTGTTGGATTTTGGTCTCATCAATTTTAAAATTAATAGGAGAATAATTTCTAAACATATTATGTTTTGTTATATTTAATTTTTTTAATATTAAAAAATGATATCAACATATTTTTGCACTCCATGTGATTGTCACACTTTTTCAAAAACGAAACATGTTAAGTTTTTTAACAAATTGACCAATCATATAAATTGTATTAGTTTTAAAATAGTGCTGTTCAAAATAGGGTGTTAACTCCTCTTCAAATATAATCTTCCATACGTAACAAAAAAAAAATCCTTTTCAAATATTAGGATGTTTTTTCTCACAGTTGATTTAGCTTAAAAATTAGTAAAGTTACAAATCTTAACTTTTTCAATTAACATCGTTCACAATATTATCGTCAAAAATCATTATTCTTATAAATGCATGAAAACATAAAAATTAGATTACTTTCAGTTAAATTTTACTAAATTTATTTTATCTACAAATAATTCTAATAACTTTCATCCAAATATTTGTCATTTTAGACACAAATTAAGTGAAATGTGTATAAATTTAACTCTTATGGCCCGTTTTGTAGTTAAGATAGGATAAAAGCAGAATATGATAAAAGGTTAGATAGGGGTAGAATATGATAAGAGCAGGATATACTCTTATCCTATCCTGCGCTTAAGATAGGCAGTATATTGATAAGATTTAATATAAACAATGAAAAATGTATCAAATTTGCATTTGAAATAAAAAATACTATGTATTTTTTAAAATTTAATTTTCTAAATAGCTTTATTTAAAGTGATTATTCTATTAAATTTATTTATTTTTACGTTTTTATAAATGAGTCTATGTTTTAATAATATTAACTAAAATTAAATTAATTTTTATTAATTCAGCTATTTAAATCTTTTGAAGGGAGCCTAAAAATTAATTTACATTTAATTTATTATTTATAATTATCTAAGTAGAGAAATAATTTTAAATAATATCATATGATAATAGAAAATCAATCTATATTTACTATTTAAAAATTAATATTTACATGTGAGTGACCTATCTTATTGTTAGTGAATAATTATTTTATGTATTTTTATTATAATATAAATAACAAAAAATAAAGTTAACTAAGTAGTAGTAAATGTTAATGAAAATTTTATTATTTTATGAGTAGATCCAATATTTTCTCGATTTATGGATCAATTTGTTTTTAATCAAATTTTTAAATAACTAAATAATTTTAACTTAACAATAATAACTAGTAATTGATAAATAATAAAATCAATATATTTTTAAAATAAAAATATATATACTCATTAATTAATATTATTGTAAACTATATAAAATATAAATATTGAAATTAATTTAGTGTTATGAATAAAAAACTGATATTTTATCATGTCGACTCAGGATAACTTTTACACATGATAGATGAGATATGATAAGCGACAATATAGTGTTATCTTATCTTGCTGGTGTAATAAAAACAGATAAAGCAGCATGTGATTACTATTATCTTACCATATTTACTTATTATGTTTACCAAACGAGTCGTTAATCATTAAGAACTACTCATTTACCTAGTAGGATATAAGTTTATATAAATTTTTCTAAATATTTTCATGAGCATTTATAACATTTTATAATTTCTAATAAGCTATTCCAAACGAGCTTAAATATTAAACCAAACATGGTCAATGACCAACGGATATGATCCATTATAAAATATGGATGTTTCAGTACGCGCTCCAAGGGTGATGTGGGGACCTACTGTCGTACAATCGCGGAGCATGGCGCGCGTGAACGTGGCTCATGAAAGGAAAGCCAGAACGAGTGGAAGCAAGAAGTAAGAACCATAAAGATTGAAGAACGGACAAAAAAATATGACTAAAGTACTAAATCTAATAAAAAACTTTTAATAATTTTACCCAAAGTGGTAAATAAAAACAAAGGTTTACAATATATGGGATCCAGACTTTTTTGGTTAAATTCATTTCAGTAATAAATATTTGCAAAATATAAATTTAATTATTGAATAATTTAACTCTTTTACTATGGCTTGCGTTTGACATGGAGTCACTTTCGTAGCTTGCTGCCAACCCCTCCTGGGATGGACTCCTTCCAGGATTGGTTTCGTTACCACCTGCAGGGACCGCATCAGGCGTTTGTGATTGCCATCCTCTATTGTATCTGGCGTTAGTGCAATAACGTGGTCTTTGATCCTCAACCGTGGACTATTCAAGTGGTTTGGTGGCAGATCTTGATAACGGTGAATGAGTTTGTGAGTTGGGGGAAGATGATACCAAACCCTCGAGAATCCATGTTTGTGAAGGGTACTGATTTAGTTCATCTTCATATGGATGACAACTGGGTTGCTGGGTCAAACCAGATGGGTGGTGGCGGTGTAGTTAGGGACTCCACCGGGCGATGGCTGTCGGGCTTTGCTTGTTCTTATGAGACGAGTTGTGCTTTCCTAGCGGAGCTTCTAGCACTTCAATCCAGTTTGAAGCTAGTATGAGGCTTGGGATTCCGTGCAGTAGTATGCTACATGGACGGTAAGGATATTGTGGAGATTTCGAGCCAGAATAGGGACACCCGGACCTTTTGGCAACGGGATGTGATTGCTTCTGTTCGAGCTATATGGTTGGGATCGGAAGATCCAATTTCCTTATGTTTCGCAAGATAGAAATGCGGTGGCGGATGCGTTGCGAGACAAACTTCTTACTCAGGGTACCCGTTGCGTGTTTGAAAGGAATCTCTATCATTTATAATTCCGCTCTTGTGGAAAGATGCGGTAGCTTTATTATTTTCTTTGTGTTTGTTTCATTCCGTATGTAGTAAAAAAAAAAAAAACTAGGTGAGTAGTTTTCTAACCGGCCACTAGTACTTGACTACTTCCTGACCGGTTATTACAAATTTTAACTCATTTATTAATACTTGTGATACGTGACATCACGATTTGTGTTTAATTAAACATTCACTTTGTGGGGGAATGGTGAAGGAGGGTGAACTCTATCTCTCTAGCTAATTAGGTGGATTATGAACATGCATGCATCTTTTCGCAGTTGAGCAGCGCAATAAAACAAAACAAACAGGTTTGCATTTTGCTTGCAATGTATAAAGCTGACCATGCATGCTGCGTCCTTTTCCTCTTAAATTATTAGGAATGTATTCTCTTCTCTTCATTTGGCAATCTATCCGTTTACATATTTAACATTTTTGTTTCTAATTAATTCAATAATTTTGTTAACTTTATTAATATGGTATAAATTAAAAAAGAAAAAAGCTGCTATATTTAATGCTTCACAAAGCGGAACCTATGCCAAAGCTGCTTTCGTTTTGGTTCGCTTTCCATTTCTATTAAAAGAAAAAGCATCAACTTCCCCCCCCAAATCTTCAAGCAAATTATTAGGGTGTACTTGGATAATGGTTTAAACATTTTGCTGCAAAACTATAAATTATTGCTCCTTTTTATTATTTCTCATTATGGATTTTAAATCGCAACTGTTACCTAAGTGATGTGAGTTCTGACCATCTTAGAAATGATAAAGAATTAAAGCTCCATTTAATTTGAGCACAACTCATAACCATTTTTTTTGCAAATAAATGAGAAACATATTTAAGTTATGAGTGTATTTATGAAAAAAGTATTAATCTAAAATTGTTACTAATAGAAAATTATTATTCTTGATATTAACCAGCAGGTACACGTGGCAAAATCATAATAGGAGTGGGTCAGGTCTAGTACTATTAATTAATATTAATATAGCATGAGAGCATGCAGTAGAGTAGAGTCAGTGTTTAGCACAAGGCAGCAGTGTTTCAGAAAGGGGATTCTGCCGGCGCCATATCCGCCGGTACTCCGCCGTCAGCTGCGTACGGTCGGCCGGCGTGACTCCGTGATGTGGGTCCCACTGACACTCATCACGTAAAAGTGTTTTTTACATTTCATGATCGATCTCTCTCTACAGTAGTGTAGTTAATGATTCAGTTCAGTCATCAGTGAGATTTATTCGATCTTCAACCTTTTTCCAACATGTTGCTACTGCGATGCGACAAACTTTTACAAGGGTACAACTTCCTATATACAACTTCGTTGGCCCACGCAAACACCAAAAATCGGAATAATGGAAATTTATAGTTTTAATACTCGTAGTAATTAAATTTAGCCACTCCAACTATTTGTTCATAGCTAATTAAACCTGTTTTTTTTTTCTTTCTAAACTGCTACTAATTAAATTTAACATTAGATACTTATATTGAGGTTGTCTAAAGTCACACCAAGTAAATATGGGGTAAAGTTAAACGATTTAAGTGATTGAGTAATATTTTAACTGCTAAACCACCTAAAATTAAGATGGTTTTACCTATATTTAGTTGATGTGATTTAAAAAACCTCAATTCTAAAAATATAATTAGCAATGACCTTTTACACTCCATTGATAGCCTTTGTGTTGAAAACAAATTTATCATTTTGAGGCAAGTTATCATATATAACTTTGTCTTGTGTATTGTTTTCTTAACTAATGAGAGAACGCTATGAGAAGACATGACAATTTAACCCGAATCTGACCAGAGTTAACGAGAAAGCTATTTTGGCTGAGTTTGAGTTTGGGTCAAGTTTAACTCAATTTTCAACTAGGATTGAGTTCGGATCAATATTGGTGATACGTACTCACGCTTGAATCCATGCTCGAGCCCGCATAGTATACATAAATATGCAAAACTACTTTTATATATCTGTAAAGCTTAAAATATTTGAAATTATGACTTTCACAAAATTTGTCATTTTAAATCTAAGGGTACTGAATTTTTTGTGTAACTCATTCTTTTTTTACTCTCACAAATTTCAAATTTAATAAAATCCTTAAAATTATGCAGAATGACAGGAAACATAATTGTTTTTCAAAAGAGAAATGACTTAAGTGTGTGTTTGGATCAATGTTGGCAGAATTGGATCCGGTCAGAATTGAGTTTGGCCAGAATTGAGTCTGGCAAACGTGATTTAGGTGACGTGATTTATGTTTGGATACACTTACCAGATTATTTTGAATAAAATTATTTTTGGGTGTATAATGACCAAAATAGGTATGAGTGTTATAATTCATATGCATCATTTTCTTAACTTTATTTTAAAATGAATTAATTTATTAATGATATTTCATTAAATTAATTATAATATATTAATGATATTTAAATTAATTTATACCATGCTTGACATGGGTGCATGCTAGTTATGGTTATCTTGACATTGTGCTTAATTAGCTGTATGTGACACCAATGAAGTTTCTTTTTCATAGTCATTAGCATGTACAATAAATGCATATGTGGTCTGCATATGTTGGATCAATATATATATACCCCATTTCTTTTTTGCATGGGTGCATCTGAGAGAAGAAAAAAAATGCAGCAACAGCTAGCATGTATATTCATCATCAGGGCATCCTGGGAGAAGAAAAACACTAAAAGTTCGCATGCTACATTGAAGGGTATACTGGACCTATTCCATATGTTGGATGAGAATCGAGTCTCATGAAAGGAGAAGCAACACAATGTTGCTTTAGCTCAAACGCAGTTTTCAAGTTCAAACTCAATTATACATGCTAAAGCCAAACATCAATTTCACATGATGAATCAAGTTTTGGGACTCAAACGTGGTTCTACACAATACAAACACCCAACCAAACACACTCTAAGTGTTGGTTAGGTTAGAACGGGTGGGGCGGGGCCTGGGGCTGAAGCAGGTTCGAGTTTAGGATGGAAAACCCCGAAACTCGACAGACCTGGGGACGAGGTTTGTTTTTTCAACTTCGTTGAGTTTGGGCATGATTGTTCGGATTCGAGTATGGGGAAAGTAAAACTCGTCCGTGATTCACCCCATTACCATCCCTAGTTATGAATTATGAATATCATACAAATGGGCTCTTATTCTTTGTTTGGATGATGAGAGAAAGAGATAAAAAGAAAATAGTGGATGTACGGTGACAGTTAAATCCTCTTTATAAGTCACTTTATAAATAAAAGAACCATTAATTTTTTTTTCAAAATCACCCACGTATTTAATATGAAAAGGATAATCAGGTTTTAAAATAGGAAAAAATGAAGATAAAAACTCTTAGAAAAATTAAACATACTTGAAGTAGAGAGAGAAATTAATTGTATTTGCAAGTTTTTAAACAAGGGTAATATAGGAAAGTTAATAAAATATTTTTACAAATTTATTGCTAGTAACTACATTTCATAATTTTGGAGAATCAGGTGAATGTAATTTATAAATAAAAATATAGGAAGTATTTACATATAAATATTTGTATATTTAAAGTAAAAGTGTCATTTTCTACAAGAACAATTATTTCTTTTTCTATGCTATACCCAACTAAATGAGAGATGAGAGTGTCTACATCATTCTTTCAAACATCTTCCTCTTCTCTTATATATTACTTGCAAATTTTACTCTCATTCTCATATTTTTTCTTTACACTCATCTGCTCAAACATGAAAGACGTTGCATGGTGGAGGCTCGACATACAAGGTGGCTGAGTTAGGGGGTTTGGTTATGGAGGGAGGCTGGTTATGGTACTTGATGTGGGTGGATTTGGGCCATGGTTGATAATAACATCCATGGGGTGTTGTTTACTGGTGAGGGAGGTTGGCATGGATTGAATGTTCTTGATGATAGCTATGGGCAATCATGGCATTTGCTAATTTTGGTACTTAAGTGAACTTATGGAGGTACTTGAGTTATCCGACACAATTCTCATATCGGCAATTAGATAAAAAACACAACCTTCACATGCAATGATTATAATGTGATTCACTGAATTAATCGATAGGGTTTCCACATGATATTATAAGATTTATTTTATATTCATATTTTAAAGATAAAATTATAGATGAGTTTTACATTGTCATCTAATAATTGATTGGCATGTTAGAAAATAAATTTTAAATTTAATCAAAAATAGAATTTACGTAATTGTTTCTATGTAAGTGACTTGATGGACATCAAATAATTGAACGTTAGTGTAAAATTGATCGTGCATCAAAATTAAACTTTTTTTAAGAAAAATTACTTATATCTAAAAACATATTTAGGTGACTAACAACTAGCGGCGGGGTGTGGCGTAGTGGTTATTCACATTGTCTCTTAACTATGAGTTCGGATACTTGATGGCTAATCTACAAGTGTACAAATTTGCTCGCGTAATAAAAAAATTGTTTCCACGAGAATTATGATTAATTATTAACTTCGTTCTAATTCTCTAATTCATAATGTAATAAAACAGAAAATAAAAAAGATTGGGGGTTTTCAATTGTGGTAGGAGCTCCAGTAGCCTACCACAGTTGCGGTAGGACTCATCGCGGCTGCGATGGATGTCTCCTACTCAATCTTGCTCCAATCCTACCAACCTTCGCTTGTTTAAGCTGCTATTTACGATAAAACACCAAGAGAGGTCAAAATATTATTAGCACCTAACAAGACCTTAGACCCAAAAACCACTACGACTTAACTAAATTAAAATTAGCTCAAAAACCACTGAAACGACTAGAAAATAACTAAGTGCTAAAATAAGATGCGAATGCAAAAGATGCATGAAACCAAGGGTTATGACACTATGTGCGACTCAACTACTACAAAATGCAAACAAAAAGACTCTTAAAGCATCAATTAACTCTCGGGTTACCAATATCCAATACTCACCCATGGAAATGAAACCCATTTTATAAACCAACTGGGTGCTTAGCGTGGTAATAATGAGATTAGGGATTAATCTTACAGCTATTGGTTGTGGGATAACTAGTTAATAAAATATTTACGATAACACTCTTATCTAATAATAATAATAATTGTGAAAAACTAATCAAATGGCCAATTAAAAATGCAACACATAACTTAATTGAAAAATTGGAAGTAAAAACAACACTCATATAAAAGTTCGTTTTATTCCATTGAACAAATTATTTAAATACCTTTTAAATTAGAAAAAAAATATTATAAATATGAGCCATATCATAGTTGGTCGTTTAATTTGGGTCAGCTAGACAGTCAACGAAAAAGGAATTTTGAATAGACGCAGTGAACGACAAAAAGCAGCAGAGTACGTTATGGTTGGATTATTACATAAAGATGGTATCGTGGAGCTAGAAAGTTAATAGTGTTTGCAGATATAAGTTGTTTCACGATTTGATAAAAGCAATTACTGTATGAGTTCAGTTATTTCAGAGTTACGTTACAAACTAAAGCAAATAGAATTAGAATTGCAGACACCAGTTACCAAAAATGAGTTTTTTTAGCTGAATATTTGGCTTGTTTTGTTTGTGTATTTTGAGCTTACAATAATGCCCGGAGACGTGGTTGAGTCATAAAGAGGGAGTGATTGATAAATTGATTGTACCATCATAACACCCGTGAAGTCAAGACCATGCCCCTGCCCTAACCCTTGCTTGCTCATTTATAATAATAATTTAATAATAATCATCATATCATACTTTCAAATTCAATGATGCCCGCATATTAAATACTTCACCGAAACTATCACATATTAGGGGCCCATGGAGCCAAAAAGTTTTATAATTAAAATCATGTTAATTAAGGCTTGGAGTGTAGAAGAGGGTTTACTAGTCAAATTTCCTTTAGCACTACTTCCCATACCAACCGTGGACATTTTGGGTCATGTGCAACCAAACTAGTCTGCTCTACCAAAAATTTTATAATTGGTGGGAATTTTTGAAAATTATGATTAATTTTTTACAACTTCTTCAAAAAATTAATAATTTTTTTATTAAATAAAGAGTGGAAAAGTCCAGATAATATCAACTTGGTTTCTAAAAGGTTTAACTATTGAGAAGATCGGAAGAAATATAATTACTCCCTCCGTTCCTTTTTATAAGAGCTAAATGAGGGGTGTTGCCCGTTCCTTTTTATAAGAATCACATAAGACTTTGTGTCATATTAATTATTTTTTCACATTTTTACCCCTATTCAATTTTAGAAATATGGAATTGCATTAATGATGGAAAGAGATTAAAAAGAAATATGTTAAGGACAATTTTGGAAATTCAACAACATTTGAGAACAAATTTAATGCAAAAAAACTATACTACCTAACTTTCTTAAGAGGTGTGCAAAGTTAGTTTACCTCTTATAAAAAGGAACAGAGGGAGTAATATTCTAAATTTCGTCAACTGAAATGTCAGTCACTTAATTAATGTTTATATATTTAAAGATTTTTAGACATATTTTATTCTAACTTGTTGATAGTAAAATCTTTTAGGCTATATGATTAGCTTCCTTGGTTATGAATAATGTGGACCTCTCATTGTCATTGTTAGTACAATGAGTTGTTATTCATTCACACGTTTTTACATCTCAATTCTTTTCATTTTTTCTTCCTATTTCTTTTCTCACATCATATATATATCATCTATCACTTATCTCATTTCTCTCTCTGATTAAGTGCAAGTGAAGTTGATGTGAATGGATTATTATTATAGTACAATCATATACCTCAATGGATGCCGCATAAGGGTGATTAGGGCTCGGCAAATAAGAGACAATCTATTTTTTGGTGTATTTAATTATTTTCGTAATTTTGAGTCGGACATAACCACTATGAGTGACAAAGCTCTCCCTACAAAGTGTTTAACACAACTGCATTAACATGAACTCAAACCTGAGACATTTACTTAAGTTAAAACAACACCATGCCAGTTGATCTACGAGCTTGGTGGTAATTAAGAGACAATTTGAACAACAATATGGGAATCACTCAAAATTACTTTATAATTATTGTTAATTTGTACAAGTATATATAAAGAAATTCGTACTTTATTGTTTGACTTTTAAAATTACAATTAAAAATAATTTTTAAAATAACTTATTCTATTATTTATAATTAACAAAAAGGTAAAATCATAAATATATATACTTTTCAATAAAATTACAATTTAACACATAATTTTTTTGTTTTTGTATAACTATAATTTTACTCTGAACATTATTTATTCTATTTTTTCCAACATATGAAGACCATATATGTGCTCTTAATTTATTTTTTTGAGTGCAAGACAAGATATCCCCCGCTTATTAGAGTGACTAATTCCTTTGAACATGTGCTCTTAAGTATATTAGATAAAAATTACTTTATTCATTTTCTAATTAACAATTACTCAAATAAAGAATGTTTAATGGAATTGATAACTACATCCTCCATCTCTTAGAAAGAAATTCAAAAGCACATTCACTCAATTCAATAAGCGCATTCCGATAATATGCATGAAAAATCGTGATCCCAATTTATTAGTTGAGGTATTGAAGATTGTTTTCGGGTAGCTCATCTAAAGTGAATTCACTCCCATGTATAATAAACATCATAACTATTAATTAAAATATTTTATTGATTTTTTCAAAGTACATAACCGCAAACAATGGTTATAATGTTTACTTTACCCTATAAAATAAATAAACTTACTTTAGAGGAGGTAAATCCGTAGAGTGGAGGTCTGGACAAGTTGTGGGGAAACATCTAGACCTCTCACGTTATGTAGCCTGGCTTGGGGTTTAACTTTTTGGGCTTTATTGTAATGCTGTAGTTTCCATTTGGGCTTCTTAACTTGAATCTAATGATAAAAAAGGTACCGTCTTCCCTCGTCAATATCATCCAAATATTATTTTTTTACAAACCAAAGTTTTTTTCTTGGTTACATAAGGAATAAAAAACAAACAACAAAGGAAATGAACTAAGCTACCGCATCTTTGCACAAGAGCGAAATTACAAACCTTAGTTTACAATATCACTCCTAAATAAAGATTATTTAATAAAACACTTTCTTCCCAAATTAATTCTTTCTAACTTAATTCTGGCAAAAATATTCTACTCAACTTTTAAACAGACAAATCTCTAACTAGCAACAACAACAACAATATCATCAATGTAGCCAAATGCTGAGTTTTATGTCAAACAAACATTTTGTTCTGGAGAGACAAAACAATGGCATAGCATCTGTCAAGATAAAATGGACCCGAACTGGTCATGCAAAAGCAGATTGTAAAATTGAAGCAAAACATGACAGCAAATCCACATCTAATTTCACAGTAATCAATCCTCATGTAGTGGCTTCTCAAAGGGGATGTTTTGTTCTAATTAATGACACAAATACCACATTAGTCAACAGCACTTTCCATTACAATTAAGCAACAGCGACCGCAAGAAAATAACTACTCCTTTGGTATACTTCATTTGATCAAGAGTCTGGATCAGCATTATGCCATCCCTTTGTGCATGGAGGAATGCTCATAAACTCATCAAATTCTTTTACATGAATATCACAGCACTTCCACTGCAAAATATAAATAAATGTAGTTCTAAGAATCATATCAGAACTACAAGCTTAATGTTATAAAAAAAGGAAGAACCTAACAATATTCAGTGGAATATCGAATGCTGAATACTGACCCCTCTCATTCGATCATGGAAAACAGCAGGGCCAGGATGGTAGCTGCATGCAGTGTCATGATTATCTTTTTCCTTGAAAGTTTGACCGCACCCTTTATTTTTGCATATTTGGGGTTCATTTATATCAACTATCTTCTTAGGAGGTTTTGGAGCCTGAACACTTGAATTGTTTTCAGCAGAGGCATCTCCAGCAAGATTAATGGATTTGTCTCCAACAATATTCACAGGTTTGCTTTGTGAACCTAAAAAATTAGAGAGAGGGTTGGGAGAAGAAAGTTTAGGTTAGGAAGCATGATATAGGGATTAGTGCTCAAAATAACTAACAAAAGGACTTAAGATAGTGCGGAAAGCCGACACATGAATACCGTGATCCGAGCAAAAGAAACCCTGCCGACACCTAGAACAAGAGTCCTTCACTGATGCATTGGTTGAAGGAGCTGCAGTTGGAGGGGGCGCAGGGTTCTTCTTAACTGGTGCAATTACTTGCTTCTCTGTTGTATGTTTTCCTGTCTTACATCTTGATTACAAAAACAAGTAAACAGAAATAATTGATCAACAAGTAAAGGGAACATTAAAATAAAATGGAAAAAAAGTAGACAGGTATAATTAAGTTTTTTTATTCCAAGGATATTCAAGCATGCAAAATAAGCTGTTTCGCCACTAGCAACATATTTGGAAAACTTGAGTCTGCTTATACTCGTAACAGAGTACAAGACTGATACAATAAAGGTCCAGCAGAGATATTTAGACACAAGAAAAAATCAATCACAAGAGAAATTCAAGGTGTCTTGAAGACCGGCAGATAATTTCATTTGCAAATGTTAGAAGTAAACTTGTGCAAGAATTATTGCTAGCTGGACCCCTCTTCTAATTTCCATTTCACTAATCTTACATTTAGAAATGACTGAATAGTCAATTTGGTCCCTAAAAGATTTAGGGTCAGTAAGTTTAGTCCCTCAAGTTAAGAAATCAGCAAAATAGTTCCTGAAAGATGAAAAGATATTCAATTTACTCATACCTGACACTAAATTTTATCGCCTTTTCCATCCTTCAATGACTAAATTGATCGTAACTTTCATCTTTAGGGGCTAAATTGATTGCTTTTTATTTTTCAGGGACTAAGGTAACCGACCCCAATATCTTTCTAGGAGCAAAGTGACTAATCAGCATTTAGAAATCCATATCTTCCCCAGTGAGCATTTATTGCCACCAAAAGTACCTTTAAAGTATGACTTGGCAATGAAGAACAGACTCATACAAATGAAAAGTTCACAAAGGTTGTAGATTTTAAATACAGTTTAATTCATTGTTCTTGAAATAGGATAATTCAGCAAATGTTAAGAGGTAATTTTCCTGTGGAGTAGATGTAAATTTGCAGAAATCAACTTATGCAGAAGCAGTGAATGAAGTTTATGTCATTTAGTATTAAACATCCATACTCCACCATGCAAACTTTGACTACCCATTTTGACAGTCTTTTAGCTTTCTCCACAACAGAGATTTCAACTCTATGACGTATTAATACATTCTACTAATAAAAGTGAATATTTCTAAATTGACCAGTTGACCACAGACTAAATCTTCATATTCTAAAACAGGAGACAAGTGAAAAGGAATCTAGAAGATATCTCACCCAGGAATTGCCAAAAACAAGCTGAAATCATGACTTCTCTTCTTGCAACAACTCCATTCTTTCATCCCATCATGAAATAGAGGCTGGAAATTAAAGTGGAAGCTTAATCAATTGCATAAATTGACTAATCTTCATAAAAGGAACGCTTTGTGAAGAAATAGATCAATAGCCATTGACTTACTCCCTGATCATATGAAGATGCCCCAGCATTGAATCCAAGTCCCAAACATGCCAGTTGGAAAGTGAATCAGTAAGATCCCATAGGGATGCCAAGTCATAAATCAACACAATGATATACCATTAAATATAAATCTTTACTCAGTTCAGAAGTATCTATTGAAGCTTATTGACACAAACAAAATTTACACCGAAAAAGTCGTGAGATGTAGATATTGAATTTAGTATAGTATACACAACACAAAATCTGATAATTCTCCATATTCAAACAATCTGGAAAGAATCAATAGAATGTAGAATAGTCGCCACTAAACAAAATCATCAAGTTGTAAAACATTCTAGGGTAAATACCTAACAGGGATAACAATCTAAGAACTTTTAAGCAAAAATTAGAATAGCTTTTCACAAGAGCTGCTTATTTTTAAATTCATACAATACAAGCCAAATCCTTTATGCAGTAGGTGTAAATACTGTTTAGCGAAACAGATAGGGATAATTGTTTTTGAAAAGTTTCAATGAAGCATTACAGCACTAGCTACAAAAACCTGAAGACTGTAGTCAAAGACCAGAGCTAAACAACATCAATAACCTAAAAGAAAAAACTATGACTACAATAGATGTTCTTTATAAAATAAGGAAATGGAAAAATGAACAACATATATAGAAAAATAGAATCAATTTAACAAATAAATAGGGGGGGGGGATATAATCAACAGATGAAGCATTGGTTATTGACAAAAAGAAATTATCAAGTAGCTATGACAGTTTTGCTTTCTTGAGCACAGCGTCACCCAACCAAACTACGAGATCATCAAAAAATTCCTAATATTGGATTAGAGACCACAGAGCTCAAAGACCAAGAAAATCTATCATACTAGTCGTACCACGTATCCTCCCCCAAAAGTGTTAAGGAAAACTCTCATTCTAAGTTCTTGGACCTATAATGCATGTGTATGAGTACACTTTCAATCAAGACTCAAGAGAGTGAAAAGCCATTACATTTACAACATATGCTTCCATTAAGATGTGTAAAACCATGTTAGTTTTACCGTCCACATATTTTAGAGACATGCTAAAGAGAAAAACACGTTTGATGGACATAATGTGAAAAGAGCTTGATTCCTCTGTCCAGTTAAAAGTTGGTTTATGATTAAGTTTTTCAACCAACCAATTATCCCTATAGCTTAAGCTGTTTGATGGACATAATGTGAAAAGAGCTTGACTCCTCACGCAAGAGCCTGTTTGGGCTTGAAGCGTCGACAATGCACATGTCACCTACCATGTGCTGGAATTCAACTTTTTATTAGAAGAATTGGGAGCCGCAAGAGTCAAAATACAATGAAATTGATTCACAAAACCTCAAATAATATAATGGTCATCGCTAAACCAAATACACCCCCTAACACATAACAACAATGAGCAGCTCTCAATTTGTTTTATGCGTGTATTCTGGGCCAAAGTACTAGACTTAATGTAGCTGCCTGTGAGATCATTAACCATAAATGTTTGAGCTGAATTAACAAATCATTATAATAGCCTCAAAAGGACAGGCACAACTTCAAGTTCTAATAGCATAGTCGTTTAAACCTTCCGGAATCACTTCTACGCCATAAAAGCCATGAGGAGTAGCTCCACCCAGAATCACTTTTCCCTCAATGTGAAGTACATGAGGTTTCCAAACACACACCTAAACCAATATCTTTAACCTACTGGGATAACAAATTGCTACAAGAGAAAAGCTGGAAGGGCAGGTTTGAAAGCAACCCAATTTACAAATACATCAGGCATTGAAATTCAATCAAGGGCTACTGATGCAAACCCAGAAAGCTATGCAAGGGCATTAACTAGAACTACAAGATGGGCAAAGTGCAAATAAGGGTGATAAAGATGTGAACTTGGATATGTGGGTGTGTGTTTGAGAGGGAGAGAGAGCGAGTACCGAATCATGGTATTGGCAGGAACCATCGGGATTATCGTCCTCGTGGAACATAGCATCGCACCCAATCCTCTGGCATCGAACTTTAACCTTGTCCATTCTCAAAACTCAACACGATCTGACACACCGAACAGACTCAAACAGGGTGGGCTTTGAATTAATGCTGTTAAAGTAAAGACGAAGAAAAGAACAAAGATTGATTCTTCAGAGTTCACACTCTCCGTCTTCCTTCAGGTTCCAGTTTGAGTAATATCGGCGCGGCGGGGTCAAGGATCTACTGACTTAACTGTGGCTTAATTGCATTTTTATCCTTTTCTTAAGGGTGATTTTTTAATTTAGTTTCTCAGTATTCCTTATTAAAAAGTTATGATTAATTTCACTTTTAGTCCTTAATTTATTAGGATTATGCGATTTGACTCCCTGTTGGTTCAAACGAGTATTTTTAGTCCACAAACTTTTAATTTGTGTAAATTGAGTCCTTTCAAAACTCGTCAGACTTCTCTCCAAATTTTAATAAAGTTAGCTCAGGTGGTATCGATTAAATATTATGTGGTACGAGCAGTTAAAATATTGCGCCAGACAAAATGGGAGCGACGGTGTCGGGGGTGTGATGATGCCAACGATGAAGAAGTACTAGCCATGGCTGAGCTAGAGGCCGAGTTGGGGGTGATGGAGGCTGAAGGTCAAAAAGATGCTCTAACAGTGAAAGTAGATTGTTTTTTGTGAATGAAAAAGAGAGTGAAGAGTAGGAAGGTTGAGGTGAGATAAATGGAAGGGCGAGCTTTTAGGTGGAGGGTGGGGGTGGGAGAGAGGTGGCGGTTTGGGGGAGTTGTAGCGGTGGGTGGGAGGAGAGGAGGATGGCAGTGGTGAGTGCTAAGGAGGCCATGACCGTGTGGTGTGGCTTTGGATATGTAACCCCTAGGGAGGCTGAGTTCTAGTGAGTGAGAGAATGAGCTAGGATTTCAAATGAGATGGACGAAGATGAAAGTGTATGACATGATTTTCTTTTATCAAGTAATAAAAAATATATTTAAGTGATGCATACGTAATTAGATTTGAATATTTACATTAATTATTAAGAGTCACATATACACTTTTTTTTTAACAACCGGACGGTGAACTTAATTTTCACAACTTAGCAATTTTGTGACCATAATTGCTTATTTTAAATATTAGAGAGTCAGACTGCACAATCATAACAAATAAGATAAGAGACAAAGGCCCCGTTTGGGAAAACAGCTTAATTAAGCGCTTATGACCATAAGCGCTTATGGCATAAGCGCTTATTAATAAGCTCTTTTAAGATATTTATTATAATGAATTGAAAATAAGCTATATATAAGCATAAGCTCTTTTTCATAAGCTACTCTGAATAGCTTATGAAAATAAGCTCAAAACAGCTTATAGATAGGTCATAAGCTATTTACATAAACTCTACCAAACGCTTTTATAAGCACTTATACTATAAGTTAAGCTCATATAAGCTCTTCCAAACGGGGCCAAAATATGTTATGAGAAAAAAAAAAAAGAGTTGTATATCATCTGTGATCATATCAACTTGTTGCTTACCAAAAAAAAAAACCATTATATGAAGTTAGCACCAATCAAGAAGTTTGGGCCTATCAGTTCAAAAAAAAGAAGAAGTTTGGGCCTATGAATGACGTGTCTGGCGTATCGTCCTCTCTTAGTCTCGTGGGCTCCCTGAACTCTCTAGGCTCCTCACTGCCTATTGCAGGTAGGTGACCCATTTGACCAAAAAAACAAAGGGTAGTTGACCCTCAATTTCTGAACAGAATTGTTTGGAAGTTAATTTCATAAAAAAAGTGATCCTAAGAAATTGTGTTTTGTGAGGGTCTTCAATGTCCTCTTTCGTTGATTGAAAGTTGTGTATCATGTTTAAGTTCAACGTCCTTGTTCTTTGTAAAGCCATGTAAAGAGCATAACAAAGCCACCGGGATAATGTTGGGGGTGGTGATTAGGATGCAAGTGCACTCTAGGTCTTGCACGGTGCTTGACACTATTTTACATGTTATAGTAGGTTTCTGTTATCTGCATAAAAAAATAGAAAAGGAAAAAATGTTGAAATATCATTTTTGTCCCACCACCCTCTGCTGCCTCTCCTCCCTCTCTCTCTCCAACAAGAACCTCATAACCAAAGTCAATTTTGTCCCCATCCCCACCCTCTGCTGCCTCCACCGGCGACGACGTCGTCGGGTCCAAAGAACTCCGTCGTCCTTCTGCTTCCTTCAATTCCTGCGATTTTTCTTTCTTCCCCTCAAACCTTCGAGTTCTTCAGAATATTAGGGTTGAGGATAAGTAATTTGGGAGAAAAGTAATTTTGGGGTGAGGAAAGGTTAAAAAATAAATAAAGATTATTCAGAAATGCTGATGTGGAATTAAAAAACAGGCTTAATATTAAAAAATTGTGACTAGGACTGATAACTGGGCTAATTAAAATCATTAATTAGCTTAAATTAGGATTTGTCCTTAATTTGATTAAAAAACATATGTTAGGGATCCAATTTAACAAATTAATTTTTCAGGGACCAGGATTGATTCCCTTTCAAATATCAGGGACTCCAAACATATTTAAGCCGACAAATATGTACATATAAATTGATTAGTTCATAATTCAGGAAATGAATCAAACGTGACTCTCTAACTCAATGGCAAGCTAATGCCATATGAACGCAACTAGCCGTTCAATAACCCAGACAAGGGTGTTTGTCGACGGGGACACGGTGCTTCCGGGATGGCGAGACGGGTGGTCGTCGTTGAGCTCCCGGTAGTCGTCCGGGAGGGAACTCTGCGAAAACACTCTGATGCTAAAGTCAGCGGTCGTCTCGAGAGCTAATAATCTCAAGTCAGATAAAATGCGTACCTTATGAAACAGTGAGGTTGGTTTTTATAGAGGGGGCAAGTTGCCATTTGGTCTGTCACCCTAGGTTGGTGTCAGAGTAGTCTGGACGATAGGTGACAGGCTAGGTGAGGTGTCAGGCAGCCCAGTTGTCCTCCACTGGACCCCAGCTGACCTGGGAGGTGCCCGCCCATTGGTTGGTCGGCTAGGAGGGAAGTGTGTGTCCGCGGAGGCTCCGAACGAGTGGAACTGAATGTCTCGGGAGGTAAGCAATTAACTCCTTCACGGGCACCGTCGAGCGATCGGCCGCGGTGCAGGTCGGAGGTTATACGTAACACCATGGTAAGGTAAGTAATCATTTCAAATATGATAAGGGACTTTTGATTTTTTTCATAGAAAGCCAATAAAGCTGTGGAGAATTGAGGTGTTGTTGATATGAAATACAAGATGTGAAGATGATTCCATTTGTAAAAAGGAAAAACACACTAAGGAATAGTATAATTTATAAAACAGAACCGTTATTATTTCTACAAATGAATGTATTCAATTAGAGGTTTCATTCATTCACACTCTATTTTTTCTTCAGTCTTATTTTCACTTGCATTCTCTTTCTATCTTTATTATTTTCTCTATCAAATCATATTATATCTTTATTTTTCTTTATTCTCTTTGTGTAAATGAAGTGTTTTTCCATTAAATTATCACTTTTCCTCGCACTGTACAGAATTATATGTGGAACGAGCTTTACAGCGTTGCCTCAATTAACACTGCAATAATATTCCTTTCCTAATCATTTTTCCTCTTTAGTTATTCTTTTAACTCACCCATTATCAAAGAATAGCGTTGACAAGGTCAAAAGGAAAAAAGATAATAGAGTTGACCAAGAAAAGCAAGTGTTATTAACACTTTAAGATGATGATTCCTACTCAGCTTGCTAGTACTATATAGTATTAACTAATCAGTGAAAACCACCAACGAAATAATAATAACAACAATTAAAAGAAGGTGATTTCTCCCATACCACTTTAAGAATTGAGAGATTGTATACGTAATATGTCATAACTTTTAAAATAATTTTTTATAATTTACAATTTAATACTAATTATTTTAAATAATCGACGGAATGGTATCATACCATATCTTTTTATAAGAGTATCAGAACAACTGTTTTTTTAAAGGTCAAAACGCTTATAGCTAAATGAGAACTCACTAGGTAAGAAATTTTAATATATTCATACTTTCATTTCATTTCATTTTCATATTTTTTTTCCATGATCCATCATATAGCTCAATTTTCTCTTTTATTCATTTTTCTCTAGTGTTGAGTGTGAACAAATAAGTTTCCATACCTAAATAAAAATGATATCTTGCAATAGTCCAGGCATAATCATTGTTGGATTGATGCCCAAAACGACTAAAAACAGTGCCTTCATGTTAATATGGACAAGGAAGAAGAACCTGAGGGATGAAGCCAAGAATAAACCCCGTTGATGCCGCTGCACCCTTGCATTTCAAATTCAAACGCTATGAAAAGCAAATAAAGCATGTCTTGTCTGCCCTAGTTGACAATTATCAAATTTGTACCTATCTACCAAACCCAGGAAGATGGATTTGGAATTTTTTTAGTGTAGTGAAAATAACTAGCTTGAGTTTTAGATTGTTCTGGATTAGGCCCAGCCTGTAAAATAGTGTATCTTTCAATGTATCTCATATTCGGTGGTTATGAGATCAATCATCTCGACACATAAAGATTACATTAAGTGAATAATCTCTCATAACAAATTATTCTCCATAAACACCGTTTAAAAAATAAATTATATACTAAATATTTAAGGAGTCAAACCCTCTATTAATTAACATAAATCTTGTTGGTCACTGTACATTCTGAATTGAAAATAAGAGTACTATTTCACATGTTCTACAAATTTGAAGACGTTGAAAGTTAAAAGGATAAATGGTTGGATTGAGATTGAAACTTTATTTTGGCCCTTCTTTTTTTTCATTGTCTTCCGTTCAGCATAGTTGCAAATGTGCTCTCAAATCGCACTTTTGAGGGAGGATTTAACTTATTTACCATTAAACCAACACGGATGCTTTTCGCTTTTCTGTTGAATCCAATGATTTTTTAAACACATTGATAGGAAAATAATTGTGGAAATGTGTTCATCTGCAGCCATATATGTATTCTCCATCGTGCTACACTGTCTGGAATTGAACCCCACCTTGTGCCTTGTGGAGCCAACACCTGTTCCAGCATCCGTCTTCCGACCATTAATTAACATATGGTCCATTTATTTAATTATTTATCTTGTGTTGGAAAATTGGACCGAATTTCTTTATGTTAAAGAAAGAAAACATAAAATGCTGTGTTGTACTATTATGACCAATAAGCAACCACGCTCTTTCTTAGATTGCTTCACAAAATAATATTCTTGTTTACCTTTAAACACTAGATTAAACTTTCTAGAATATAACTAGTACTAGTCATCTACGGGTATCTAATTTTCAACGACGGGAAAGTTAAAACAATGTGATGCTGATTTTTTTAATTAATTAAATCTAACAGGTCATTACGAATGTTTATTAACCTTCAAATTATGGAATTATATATAGACCTGTTGGACTTTACAGATAGTAGATCTACTCATGAATTTTGTGCATAACCAGTCTAATTGTCAAGATGGCATCGGCAGTCGGCACGTGTTATTTATACATGCATCTTTTTCCTTTAATTAAATTCATTGAACATTTAAATTGATTGAAAAATGATGGAACCAACAAGGTTGTTTCTGTTGTCTCTTGGTGCATTTTTGGCGCCCCTATCACCGCTACTGCACCTGCACCTTTCAATACAGCTTGATGACCCCTGGACACAGCGCTCACAACTATTATTTATGAAACGACCTCGTTCTGAAATTGAGTACTTCAATAGTAGTTGACCACGTGGGTATCGTTATGACGGTGCACGTAAAATACCAAAAGGGCTTCATTCTATTTATTTTCATTTTCATGGTCTCGCACATGACAAAACTTTCTTAACTCGACAAATAGATGTTTTTTTAAAAACTTTTGTGTCAATAACAAATAAGAATATATAGTTTCTCACTGAAATAATTTTACTGTAAGTCATATCAATATCAATCATTACATAAATGTGTACACATGACATGCACAGATACAAAGGTTGCCGCTAGCTCCTCTAGATCTCCCGTTAACTGTTGCGTTTTGTTTGGAATGCTAACATGATCAATCACATGAATCAAACACAGATATAACCAGGGGGGGGTTTCTTTCCCACGCTAATCACAACACTGGAATTCATTTTCCCTATATTTTTAATAAAACCATAGATTTCTTAACGGTTTTGCTATTACAGTATTGGATTCTTTCTATGTAAAAAAAGGACTTCAATTATTCTGTTCATTTTAAATTTTCCCACTTTCCAATGGATAAAAAAAAAAACGAAATATTAAGCAAAAATGTAAAAGGATGATCCATGCTTTCTTCTATAAAAGGACTTCCACTTTTAGTTCATGTCTAGTCTACACAAGCACACATTAAGGATGTGTTTGCATTTCAGTGGCTTTCCAACCCCTGTTAATTTCACTTGCTAATTCTTGGAATGTCAAATTTAACTTTCTAAAACATTAAAACGCTGAATCAACGCTACGTTACCTAAAATCTTTAAAGTGTATATTATCTTTCATCATTTATTGTCGTTATATGAGCATTACATAGAAAAATACCAATTAATGCTTTCTTGGAATTTTAATTGGACAGTTATTTTGAAACAATTTTTTTTATCTATAAGTGGACACTTATTTTAAAACGGAGGAAGTAATTATTAAACTAGCTCAAAGCTAATAATCTAACGACCCATTTGTTTTGGCGTTTCCCCCCTCAACGCGCGCTGCATTCACGAAAAAGCCATTTTAGAATTTCCTATCAACATTTGGATATGCATTTGCAAAAGTGCACAAAAACTAAAAGATACCAAAACAATGTTGAAATGGAAGCGACAAATTGGAGTGTTGGAGTCGGCGTTTGACACATTATAAGTAGAGCTGGGTAAACGGGCCTAAGCCCGCGGGCCGGGCCATGGGGCCCGCAATACGTGCGGGCTGTAGCCCGGCGATTGTTGGCCCGTTTAAAAGCGGGCCTAAACGGGCTAGCCCGCTTAGTCCGCGGGCTGATCCGCGGGCTGTTTTTATTAAAAAAAAAACAGTCCAGACAATGAGACAAGGAAAGACCAAAAGAAGGAAAAAAAAAATGCCAAGCTTCACTTGCATTTCAGCCCAAAAGCAAAAAGAAAAAAGAAAAAAAATACCCACTAGAATCGAATCTGATTCTGATTCATTCACTCACTCTCACTCTCAATTTAGAAACCCTAGCATTGTCCTCTCTCTCGACCCTCTAAAGTCCAGCGCCGCCGGCACTATCGCGTGCCTCTTCGTTGAGCGTCGTCCGCCGCCGTCGCGTTTCGACCTTCCATCCTTCTCCGCCGTCGGCTGTCGCCTTTATTCGTGGATCATCATCGTTGTTTCCTTATCGCGTTGCCTGTCGCGTTTCGTCGTGGTTGTCCTCGCTGTTTCCTTGACCGCCGTCGCCGTCCTTGACCGCCGTCGCCGTTGCTTGACCGCCGTCGCCTCTCTCAACAGCAAATCATTCCTGTTTAATTTTCTTGTTTTTTCATGTTAATTTTTTTCAAATTTTCATGTCTTGCCCGCGGGCTGGCCCGCGAAACCATGTGGTGGACGCGGGCTGCTAAAATGGAGGTCCGTTTGATTGCGGGCCAACGCGGGGCGGACCAACCCGCGTACCCAGCTCTGATTATAAGTTGACCTGTGTCTTGCTATCCTTTCTGTATCTGTCATTGTTCGTTCAATGAAGAACATATAGTAGGGACGGTCTAAGAAACCTCCTCGTACTTAATTTATCGAGGTGAAAATCAATTGAAGTCAGGAGCTGGGAGATTTTAATAATATGGTAAAAATAAAAATTATTAAACTGTAACCTAAAATGTAGCATATAACAATGAGATAATTTTTATTTATCAAATAAAAAAATTTAATACTTTTTTTGATAACTAAAGAATTTAATAATTTTAAAGCTAACTAACATATTTCACCAAATATTTCTTTCAAAAATAATAAAAATCATTTCACCAAATATGCTCTAATAAATTTTAAGAAAGTTAGTGATCAGTGACACTTTCTTGGTAAAACCCAGGAGAAGAAAGAACTAACATCGAGGCATAACAGTCGTAACAGTCGCTGCCACGAGTCCCTTATGCACTGAATCCCTGTCGGTTGCCCTTCACAACCGGTAGAGCCACCGGACACGTGTCAGTTCTTATATCATCTTCATCATCCCCCGCACACCATCTCCACACAACCAAAAAACTTTAAACCCCCACACACACCACTTTCCCCTTTCCATCCACACACTCAATTCCAAATCCCACCACATTTTCCGGTAAGATTTCGCCGGAAAATCCGCCACTTCCTCTTTTCTCATGCTGTCCCAATCACTCCATCCTTCACCGGAACCCCAACATCTCAGAAGACCGAAATCGCCGGAGACACCTCTCACCGCCGTGCTTCAACCCCTTTTATCCCCTCAAAACCCTCGCTCATGGATCTTCTTCACCGTGCTCTTTATCCAGATCCTCCTACTCTGCAACCTCCGTAGCTTCCCCTCCTCAATCTCCATCACCCGCCGCCACCACCTCCCCACTCCCCTCGCCGCCATCGACGAAACAGCCCCCACCGAAAACGCCACCCTCCATGATTCTTCTTCATCTCCCGCCGCCGAGGACGACCAATGTGGCTCCGGCAGGGTCTTCGTCTACGACCTTCCCGCAACGTTCAACCAAGAAATCCTCGACAATTGCGACAACCTCAACCCGTGGAGCTCCCGCTGTGACGCCCTCGCCAACAACGGCTTCGGGCAGAGCGCCACCGCTCTCGCCGGAATCGTGCCGGCGGAGATTCTCCCGGCGTGGCACTGGACGGATCAATTCGTCTCCGAAATCATCTTCCATAACCGTTTACTCAACCACAAGTGCAGGGCCACAGAGCCAGAATCCGCTACGGCGTTCTACATCCCGTTCTACGCTGGACTCGCGGTGGGGCAGTACCTCTGGGAAAACCAAAACGAAAACCCCGCCGCAGAGGGCCGCGATCGCCACTGCGATATGATGCTCCGGTGGCTCCAGGATCAACCGCATTACAGAAGATCCAACGGCTGGGACCACTTCATCACTATGGGGCGCATCACATGGGATTTTCGCCGCTCCAAGGATAAAGATTGGGGTTCTAGCTGCATCTACAAGCCAGGGTTAAGAAACATCACGCGCCTCCTCATCGAGCGTAACCCGTGGGACTATTTCGACGTCGGTGTTCCCTACCCCACGGGATTCCACCCGCGCTCGCTCTACGACGTTGCTCGCTGGCAGAGTTTTGTCCGCGAGCGACGCCGCAGCGCGCTCTTTTGCTTCGCTGGCGCGCCTCGGCGCGCCTTCCGCAACGATTTCCGTGGGGTTCTGCTGGACCAGTGCCGTTCGAGCAACGGTTCCTGCCGCGAGGTGAACTGCTCCGGGAGCCGGTGCTCCAACGGCACGTCCGCGATCCTGGAGACGTTTCTGGACTCGGAGTTCTGCTTGCAGCCGAGAGGGGACAGCTTCACGCGGCGGTCGATTTTCGATTGCATGGTGGCAGGTTCGATCCCGGTTTTTTTCTGGCGGCGAACCGCGTACTTGCAGTATCAGTGGTTCTTGCCGGATGAACCGGGGAGTTACTCGGTTTATATAGACCGGAACGCGGTTAAAAACGGGACCTCCGTGAAAGCGGTTCTTGAACGGTTCAGCAAGGAGGAGGTGAGGAGAATGAGGGAGAAAGTGATTGAGTACATTCCGAGATTGGTTTATGCAAAAAGCAACGAAGGGTTAGAGGGTATGAAGGATGCTTTTGATGTCGCCATTGAAGGGGTGCTGAGAAGGGTTAAGGAACAAGAACAACCGGGATTTACAAAGTGGTAATAAAAAAAATGGCAGGGTAGAGGTTTTTTGTTCTACTTTTCCTTATAGGTTCTATTTGTAGATGTACCATATTGATATTGTAATTTTTTTACCACGATGGATTATACATTTATATATGGATCTTGATATTTGTTGTATAATAGTATGTTGAATTATGTTCGAGGCATCAACCAGATGAGGCTTCTGCTTTAGTAGCAAATGAATAAATAAAATGAGGAAATGGTTGTTTCTTTTTATGTGTGCTGTTATTTTAATAGTATTGGTGAGTTGGTGGTCTATTTAATTTATAGATGTATGTAGTATGTGGCATTATTTTCACTAGAAACAAAATGTGGCTTTACTGGGCAAGAAAATTTGGAGGCTTTGCAATATGCAATTATCAAATGAAGCAATCAGTCTCAACAGGATTACTACTAATAACATTTTTAACAGTTTCATAGCAATTTTGTGGCGGCCTAGTCCTGTAAATTTCTTGCCGACAAACATAAACTGTATCCACAAAATATGAATTTTAGTTTAGTAATTTTTTAGATAAATTAACAATTTAATATAAAAGGCCCCACTGGATCTATGTTGTTACTAGCTAGAGTTGCTGGCGGCCTTCCAGTTCCTGACTAATTCCTTCCAAGTACTCTGAGCAGGGATTTGATTTGATGCTTCAGTTCATGTTCAGGGTTAACTTCAACTTCAGCTTTTCTTGGGCAATCATGGGAGGGGAGAAACAGACACAGCATCACAAAGAAAAATGCATTATAAAAACTGTTATGAACTACCACTATTATTTTTGTGAAGAAAAAATAGCATAGGTGCATTTGTTAAACAAGTAATAAAATTTTGTCTACTGTCTTCAACATAGTTGCATGATTGAATCGATTTCACCAAGTAGCAAGTGAAATTAATAGTAAGAGCTTAAAGGAGACGTGTCCTGATATCAGTTGGGTGCCACTATTAGATCAAGATTGATGGCATATGGGACATCCTTCGAACGCATTGATTAGTGAGGGTTAATGTCACAGTTAAAAACCATCATTACATCATTAAATCATTAATGAATATATCTAAAGAATATCTAATATGTGTGGACAAAAATGATTTATATACATTAAAATAGTATCAGATACCATACAACAACAATTATTGCCGATTTTCTGATTGTCACAAATTGGTGGTGTATGCATGGTCACTATTTTGGTTTACATGAATTAGTGGTAACGTCTGGATTGAGCTTAAAATTATTAGTATAGTTTCCCCATCTCTGTCCACCACGTTATTGTTATAATTATCTGGTGGGATTTTGCAGAATAGATACTTACTGCAAGGTATGAACCAGAAAAGGTTAAAATATGCGGCATCAATTTGAAAGGAAAGGATTGAAAATAGGGGGCCTTTAGATGATGGGGAATATAATCACTAAGTGTAGTGGCCTTGTGGGCCTTCAATGGGTTAAAATTGAAGCATAAAGATATATGGATGGAATCTCTTGTCAATTTGTCCTTTTCCAAGCTGCTAAGGTGTGAAAACTAAGCGGCTATATTAAAAATAAATTTACATGACTCGTTTGTTTAAGACCTTTACAAATACCAAGTTCATTAGAAAAATAGGAGGAAAGGAATGTGCTTATATAACCTTTATATACTATTTCCATGGTGACCCATAGGATACGACAATGGCATCATATCATGTGAAGTAGGAACGGACAAAAGTAAAACAAGTCACGGTGACGAAAGCGACATTACTATTTGCATTAGTCTAATTCTTGCACATTCAACCTTGGCTAACGTTTCATAATGATATCAAACTTTTATTTTGTTTCAGTGGCTAATTAATTTTCACGCCCACCTAAATTAAGAAATTAATAAAAGAAATAGAAGTGAGTGAAATAGAACTACTACTATAAAATGAGAGGTGTATTATAATCAGATGTTTTTTGAACTGAATAATGTACAATGATATTTGGAAAATGTTGCAAATAAAATGAGCCAGCCTTCGATATTACTAGTTAATTTTGAAGAAATTATGTAATAATTACTACAAGTTTTGATGAAATAATAGCCAGCGTTTGATTAAATTCTTCAATTGATTTTACTCTTTTGCAATATGCTTAGACTTTTTGCGTCTTCTTATTGGGCCCCGTGTGAGTAGCCCACTAACGCAAAAAGGTGAAGTTTTAATTTTACTCATAACTCTGGTCAGGAATTTGATTGGGTGAGCACAGACTCACCTACAACATGCTCCTTTTTACTTTTTTTTTGAAATTTGGAAATTATGTTGAAAGCAATTTCCTCCAAACAAAATTTTCTAATGCATTCCTTCTCTGAATTTTTTTTTTAAATGACTAGGGATAAAACTGAGATGGGAACATAGGTGCTATGCTTCTTGTTGTGTTCCCATAAACTGCTTTGAGCAGAAACTTTTTTGCCTGATGAAGTTTATGTTAATGGTTATTCCATTGAAATAAAATGAGACAGAGTTTGATATTAGTTAGTTTTGAAGAAATATTGCAATTAGCATGAGTTGTTTTATGAATCTTTGAATTAAAGTTTAACTCAACAAGGTTTTAACAAAAGTGACTCAAATTTGTGAGTTTGATACTAACTCCCTTCGTGATCTTTGGTTGTTTTAGTTTTTTCTCAATATTGTTTTTTCTAATATTTGTGCTCTTTAAAAGATTAAAGATCATTTCTCTCATTTTTGTAATTAATAACCTCATTTAATAATTATTTGAGAATTTATGAACTAATTACTATAGTTATATTTATAACTATTGTGTTCTATTTCATATGGTGAAAATTGAATTTCCAATTTCATGATTAAAGAATAAAGTAAGTAACTATCACGTCACACCTCATATGGCTAATTGTCCTGTTCATTCATTGTTGACAATCCAATTTTTCAATTGTCAAAATGCAATGTTCCATCTAAGATGGATAACTTAATCAATAGGATTTACAAATAGAATGATGCCCCAACTAAACTTCAAGCTTAGTGCTCCCAACTCCAAACCTGTACATAAAAGCAATACAACAATGCTTTAAAATAAACCACTACAATTAATAACATGTTTATTCAGAAAATCATAAATATACAAAAACATAAATAAACAAAGAAATCAAAACGTCATCCTTAAAATATATTTGACGTCAAAGTTGAGTGTCTAGTTAATTTCCTTCATATATGAAGTTCTTCACTTTAGTGCCCTTATTTCTAAGGCCATGAGGCTCTGTTAGAATTGCCTCAAAGAAGGTCAATCAAGAGCAAGTGATGCTAAGCGGCAATCAAATCTGATTTATATAGAGATAATCAGAAGTGAATCAAAGGAAAGTGGTGAAGGAAAGAGCGGTGGGAAGATTATGGGAGGGAAAATAGGTGTTGGCCAGAGGAAGGAGAGTAGGAAATGGAAAAGTAATCTCTTAGGAATATTTTAATCACTCACATTGATTTTTTTCCTCGATGTTAACTAAGGTATCTTCACAGTTAATATACTAATCTCTTGTTCCACTATCTGTATATTAAGCGGTAGGAGACTAGTTAATGAATTTTAAATACTGAACTACTTCGCTAAACCACTTAATTTATTGATTTGGTTAACTAAAACTAGATGATTTCATATATTTCAGGAATAAAAGTAAAGAAAATTTTAATATGAATCATAACAAAAGAAAGTATTAGAAGACCTATTCAACCATTAATTTTAATACCAAGCTGACGTAGGTTGGTTCAATTGGTAAGATCAATTCATTTCCTTTTAAAAATCATGTGTTCGAATCCGGCTTCTGATGTGAGGACGATGTTATGGACAATTTGTACCTTTGTAAGACTGTAACCGGACAAAGATCCCAGAGACCTGGCTTGTGATAGTTATCGGAGCCAGACCCACTCAAACATCTTGTAAAAAAATAATAATTAATTCTAATATTGACTATTAAAAATACAAAATTCTTAATATTTTTTTATCTCTTGACTAGAGAATGTTGTATCATTAGAAAACAAAACCTCGTGAAGAGCGCTTGAAAATGGGGTTTTCCTCGTGGGAATTCAAATCACACGACCACAATCCTCAACAACACCACTTTCTGGCTGGGTCTCATTGAATTTGGTAATTCGTGCGGTAAAGTATAAAACTTTCAGAAAGAAAAGATGATCAAAGAGCTTCTTCTTCTTCTCTTGCTAGGTTCTGGATTGACACTCTCAGTGTCGGAATCGGAATCCCAATCTGCTTCTCTACTTCCTTACGCTGCTGATTCCTTCAATGTCAGCTATATCCAGGTACTGTTAACGATGCTTCTCATGAACCCAAATTAGAAACCCTTTTGTTTTTGTTTTCTCTCTCGTTTTTTAATTTCTTATTTCTACCCATATGCATAATATGAAGGTGAATACGTTTTTTGTTGTTGGTTTTTGAATTTTGAATAGCTGAAGAACGCAGGGAGTTGTTCGTACTTGGTGGTTATATCGACTAGCTGTTCGTCTCCTAGGTATACAAGGGACCTGATCAGTATTGCTTTTGGGGATGCTTATGGGAACCAGGTTTTATTTGCCTTCTTTCTACTTCATTCAATTCAATTTCTCCATTTATTTATTGCTTTTTCACAAGTGTTGTAGGATTGAAAAGTTAACTTATTTGGTTCAGGATGAAATTTTGAGTGACACTCTTTAAAATATATTGGTTGTTGAAGATTTATGAACAAACCAACATTTGAAATTGAACTCTGGAGAAGTCTGAATCATGGAAATTCAGTTTTTCATTGGTTTCATTGTTTTTGCATGCTATCTTTCTTTCTTTCATTTTGTTTGTTTTCTTTTGCTGATGGAGTTGATAGTTTTAGCATTTATGCCGATGAATCTTGAACTCCATTTCTAGATATTTTGTTTTGCCTTGTTCTACTTTGATGAGTTATTGTATATCACTTTGCCATAGGCTCTAAAGTCCACGGATTGCTACTATTTTTGTATGTCGTACGGATAACTGTCTAACATAGACTTTGACGTTGTTTGGTATAGCTTATTTGAGCTAATGTAAGTGTTTGAGAGAACTTACGTAAATAGAATAGCCTACCTATTAGCTCTTTTGAGCTTATTTTCATAAACTATTACATGAGCTCATGGATAAGAGCTTTTGATTATCTATAACCTACTTCAACAAGTTTCTTAAATTAGTTTGTGAATCAGTGCTTATGCGATAAACGCTTATTATTATCATAAGTGCTTAATTAAGCTGTTTTTCCAAACTCACCATTTGCTTTTTTGTTTTATAGATCTTAAGATATGATTATGTTGGTGTCTCTAGCTAACAAAGCTTTTTTTAGTTTCTTATAAGCATCAAAATAAGAACGCTGCTTACTTTTGGTCAAGTTGTAATGTTTATCTGCAAAGCTACTACGTATATAAGCTATCCTGGCTGAATGATGAATATGGAAAAATCACAAAACAGATTGATGGCTTTTGAATCCATGTTAATAAATTGCATAGACCAGACCAGACGGAGTAGAATCCGAGAAATAAAGTCCTCTTTTTTGTCTATTTATCTTCGCAATCAAGGAAGTTTTTCCTTAACAATTATAAATTCATTTTCCCCATTTCACATATTATCAGATATATGCTCCTAGACTGGATGATCCAGCTTCAGGTACATTTGAGAGCTGTTCTTCAGATACATTTCAGATAAATGGGCCGTGTGCATATCAGATATGTTATGTGTACTTGTATAGATCTGGATACGATGGCTGGAAGCCTGAAAGTGTGAAAATCAGTAGTTATAACGGAAGGCCTGTTTCATTCTATTATAACACCTTCATCCCCCGAGATACATGGTATGGGTTTAATTTGTGCAACGCTGCGGCTGCTTCGCACCAAGTAACTGCTCAGAAATGGCTTATATGTATGGTCCTAGGAGTTCTTCTTATCTTTTGGTTGTAAGTTTATATACTTCTGTATTTTCTTATATCTTGTCATGAAACTCCGTAGTTTGTAATTTTCATAGCAAGTAGAGCCACAAGATGCAGAAAACTCTTGGCCAAAGTTAGTTAGTTATGTGCCTTTCTTTTTTCGATTCTTGTCTGGTTTATGATCAGTTTAATGCTGAACAATTTATGATTCACCAGAATATATGATGTTATTCATTGTTACTATTCTAGTTTGATTGAACTAGTAGCAAATGTCAAACTACCATCAATTTTGTTTAGCTCCTGCATGATATTTACGTACCGATCAAGCTAACTTCTGATGTAATATAGCAATACGTATACGTTTCTGTTTCCTTCCTGTGTCATCAAGCTAACTTCTAGTTGATAGTGTTTTGTAATTTTTTATAATTCATTTCATTTTCTGTTTCATATTTTGTAATTTTTTGATTTTTTGGTTGGTTAATAACTGAATATTTGTATTTGTTGTTCTGTTTCATCTTCTTCTTGATCTGTTTCATATATTCTATTTCTATTTTATGAGAGAAAATATAATTTTAAATTGCAAGATCCCAAAAAGCAAGGGAGCTCACACAAGGGACAAAGCTTAAAAATAAGTTCCCAAGTGTGTCACGTCAATCTCCTCCAATGAAATATTTTTTAGGAAAAACAGAGGTTAGCATCTCCACATGGAACAAGCTCTTGGTGTTGGAGATGCTCTAAAGATTAATTGCAACTTATAAAAGTTAAGCTTCATTTTGTATTTTTAATTCCGATTGTCAATTGATTTGAAAATCTGGTGCAGGCCCTCTTTCTAATTTTATCCAAGGTATCTAATTTAATTATTTTTCCAAAGCTGAAGAATTTATTAATAACGTCAACATTAGAGAACAAAATTCTCAACTGGGGTACAATAAACCCAAAAACAAAAAGAAACACTTTACTCTAAAATAATAAACAGAGACACCCCAAACCAAGACACAAAGACCAAAAAGCCAAACAGCCCGTAGCAACTCAACACCAACCCACAAAATCACCCAAAATAAAAACAGTATCTATTTTCAACTGATTCTAAAGTCTAAACACCCCAACACCCAATGATTCACCAGAAATCAAGAAAGCAAAAACTTGAATTAATCTCTAGCACCAAGCAAAGATTAAGGCAAGGAACCTGGGCATTTCCTTATATATATATATATATACTATGATGGGAGGTCTTTTTTTATTAAGGATGAAATTAAAGATTATTTTTTTGGAATACAAGGAATAAATCATTCCAAATTAAGACAGAAGAACTCTCCCGCTTCTTTAATGAATCAATGGACTAATTGGTTAAAGGTTCATTATCAATATGATTTATCTCAGAGTAGATGGTCTCGATTAGTACGAAAAAACCGGAAAAATAGAATAAAAGAACACCGTGTGGATCAAAATAAAGATTTAACCAAATGTGATTCATATAAAAAAACCCAATTAATTGTTTCCAAAAACAAAAAACAACAAGTAGACTTATTATTAAAAAAAAACATTAAAAACAATCTAGATATGATCTTTTGTTATATAAATTTATTAATTATGCAGAGAAGAAAGAATCATCTATTTATATATATATATATATATATATATCCCAAAATCAGCAATTTGAAGCACTATGAGGGAAACAAAATCCACATTCTCCAATTTTATTGGCGGAACTTGAGCAAATTCTCCACAAAGAAACGTATTATAACCTTGTATTCATATTATTTGAGTACGACATAGTGGACATGAGTATGATGATTCACAAATAGTGCATTGTTCCAGCCACTGGTCAATACACAATTTATGAAAAACATGTGAGCATTTGGTAGAAAAAATTTGTGACTTTAATCCTCCATTGCTTAAATCTTCTAAACAAATTGCACATCGCTCTGAAGAATGATCATAAGTTGTGACTGGATCTAAAGAATCCGAAAGTTGCCATGAGGTAGCCTCAATCGTCACGTTTATCTCTCTTATGAGATGCCCTTCAATGTTTTGTGTCATCATATTCCTAGCGCATTCACCTATGAGAGGTAAAATCTCGTTTAGTAATTCAGGATCAATAGTAGGCATCAATGAGGAGAAGAAGCCATGGAGAGAGTTTGCGTAATCCTTATCTAAGATTGTGAGTTCAGTACATCTGCACAAGTCGTCACAGGGAACCCAGAAAAATCCATCAAGTGTGATTTCAAACTTGGTGTTGGGCAAAGTAGCATGGTTGTAACAAAAATACAGGTTGAAGTGATGTCCAACAGGATCATCTTGTGAGATCAAACGGCTTGGATCTTCAACCGGCATTACATTCAATGAAAATACGGAGTTCATTGTCAAGTGATGATCAATAATCTCTAACAGGGAATTAGGAAAAGAGAGAAAGTTTTCAATCGAGAGTTGAATTTGATAACATGAATTTATAAATTACCTATGGTTTCAAGTATTTAATGTGTGCCAAGAGAAGGAAAAAAATCTCAATCTGTTATTAATTGATAACGAAAAATATAATATATTCAGTTGAATATTTTATTTAATTTCAAAAAATATTTGATGAAGATTTGATTTTTTTTTTTTTTGCTGTCTCATTCTTGAAATTACTTAATTGATAACCGAATCAAATAATATATTCAATTAAATATGTTAATGATGTGCTTATTTTCTTGTAGATATTTAATTTTATTAAAAGTGGGAAAAGTTAAATATTTGTAATTTTCAAAATAAATTTAGACTGACCGTTTTATGATTGTAGATTTTTTATTTATTAAATGATTGTACATATTTAATTTTATTAAAAGTGATAAAAGTTAAATATTTCAAATTTTCACAATAAATTCAGAGTGACCGTTTTATAAGTATCATGTTGGAGGTGTCTTCTCGCTTTGGCAGGGATAATCAATTCCTAAACAGCTTACACGACTCTGAGATAATTTTTATATTTTTTAATTTATTGCAAACATTTTAAAAAACTGGTGGTGATAATTAATAGAATTAAAATTGTAATGTAGATAAGTCAGTTTTACATTTTCTGATTTCTGTTACGAGGATTAGTTAGAACTAACTTTTTTTCCTCTCTCTAATTCTGTATCTATATAAGAGCAGAAGCTCTTTTCTTCATTCATAATATACAATATACAAAATTTAGTTACAACTTCTTCTTCTCTTGATCCTAGAATAATATCTATATTTTTTTTAAAGAGATTATATCCAATTTTAATAACTTCTTCTTCTCTTGATCCTAGAATAATATCTATTTTTTTAAAGAGATTATATCCAATTTTAATACACCTAACTTTCTCTTAGATATATTTTGGTTTTAGTTCAATTTCTTTTAGGTACATAGGCCGTTAGTTGTCATTATCTTAACCCTTTCAAGCTGAACAAAATTATTATGGACGACGAAATTATTCCTATCAAATTTTAACAAGAGACTCAATCCTAAAAGCTTTGCTAAAATTAAAATAAATTATTTGTCAATTGATTTAGCGCTCTGCGGAAAATTGTTATCTTAATATAAAACAAACGGAGGAACATAATAATAAATATATACTCCCGCATGATTGGAAAAATTCCCCGGAACAAAGGAAGCGGTGAAACCGACAAAAAGGTCGTTATAGGCTTTCTGTTGATGAATCCAACGGTTTAGCAAGAAATTAAGAATAGAAAAATAGGTTTTGAGGATTAAAAAAATAAAAAATAAAAAAGGGGCCTGAGAAAGTTTCCACCGCCACAAACCGCGAAACCGAAAACCTCGACGGTGCTTACTCCTGCTTCTGCTTCTCGCTGCCAGCCATAACCCCTCCTTCCAAACAGGAGCAAATCTCTCTCTCTCTCTCACACACACACACATTCTCTCTCTACATTGTCTCTCTCTTCCCCTTCGCCGCCATGCCTTCTCTCACTCACTCTGATTCTGATTCTACCCCAAAACACAACAAAAAGGACAAAACTAAGAAGAAGAGCAACAACATTCAACAATCCCCAACTGAACCCGAGGGTGGTTCCATCATCATTGGCAAGAAAAGCTCTGAACTTGAACATGGGGTTTCGGGGAAGACGAAGAAGAAGACGAGTAAGAAGCGCAAGGCTTCTTCAGATTTAGAGACGATGATGACGACAACCGATGGGGACGACGAGCCTAGTTCCGAGCTGGTTGAGCCTCAGGGTTCAAGGGAGGAGAAGAAGAAGAAGGAGAAGAAGAAGAAGAAAAAGGCCAAATTGGAAGAGCCTCTATTGATGGAAGAGGTTGTGAAGAAGGAGGATCCCAATGCGGTTTCTAAATTCAGGATATCGGGGCCGTTGAGGGAAATGTTGAAGGAGAAGGGGATCGTATCGCTTTTTCCCATTCAGGCCATGACTTTCGATACCATTCTTGATGGTTCTGATTTGGTTGGTCGGGCTCGCACTGGTCAAGTGTGTCTCTTTTCTCTTCTTTTCATCATTTCTACTGGTTCTTCTGAATTGTTGTTGTTAATGTTGGGTGCAGTGTGCTCACTTGTGACCTGAGGAGTTGTAATTTAATGTGCATTATTTGTCTTTCTTGTGAGAAGATGTGATGTGATCAAGTTTTAAATTGCGATAACTGTGGCTGTCGCGGTCGTGGTCGCGGTCGCGTCACAATTGTGTTGTGATCTTTTGTATTGCGAAAAATTGTGACCAAACCGCGGATCTTGATTTAAAACGTTGGATAACTGCTACAGAAGTGAAAGTGTAAATATTCTGCTTTTGAATTGTCTGAAGGCTTTTAATTGATCTCAACCATCTGCTTTGGTGGAAATGCAGGGTAAAACTCTGGCCTTTGTGTTACCCATATTAGAATCTTTGACAAATGGCCCAACTAAGGCTTCGAGAAAGACTGGCTATGGGAGGCCTCCGAGCGTTATTGTCCTTTTACCTACCAGAGAATTGGCTTGTCAGGTATATATGATATGATATGTACAAGCTGGTTCTGGGAGTGTTTGCTTGTGTGATTATTGCATATTGTGTTTTTTCCATTGTGTGTTTGTTTTTATTAACTAGGAAGTGTTGTGCATTAGGTGCATGCTGACTTTGAAGTTTATGGTGGGGCAATGGGATTGAGTTCTTGTTGTTTATATGGTGGGGCTCCATATCAAGGTCAAGAAATTAAGCTCAAGAGAGGTGTTGATGTTGTTATTGGCACACCAGGCCGCATCAAGGTAATCACAGAAAGCTGTTTATGTGTAGCTGCTTCTCTGTTTCTTGCAAATGTGGATTAGCAGAAAGCTGAACTTTGTGTCATTGTGCATTCAAGACAGTATTATGTGATTTCCATGTTCCATGTACTGGTGCAGGATCATATAGAGAGGGGAAATATTGACCTGAGCCAACTAAAATTCCGCGTCCTTGATGAAGCAGATGAGATGTTGCGGATGGGTTTTGTTGAAGATGTTGAACTGATTCTAGGTTTGTGTTTTTAATTTTTTCCCCTCAAAGCATCCGGTGCTGCAGAGTGTTGATTTTTGCACCAATTATTGATACCATTTACCCTCTATCTTTCTTAATTATTGATCTTGTTTTAGTTAGTTCTGGTTAGAGTTGTTTGGAATGTTGTTATATTTTATGAAAATACATCTTCATGGCAGAGTTCACTTTCTCTGAATTAAAATAGAGACAATGTTCATTAATGCATCCCTAGCACATGCTCAATTTATTCATTTACCTCGTAGCTCTGACTATGCTTTCTCAATATAGCACTAACCTTCTACGTGGTAACTCACTAACTCCATTTTTCTTAAACAAATCTTCTGATCCTGATAAATAGAGCAATATTGCAACTCATTTGGAGTAAATTTCTTCAGACTCTATGAAAGTTTCAAAATGTTTCTTCACATTTCCTAGCGTATGTTGATTACCCAAGTCCGAAGGTATTGTGTTCATTCAATATGTTGGATGATGAGATTTTCTTCAGTATGACAATGGTGAATGGTCTCTTATTTGATCATTGCAGGTAAGGTAAAAAATGTTGGTGAAGTTCAGACACTTCTTTTTAGTGCTACTTTGCCAGACTGGGTTAAGCAGGTATGCTTCTATCTGATATTTTCTTCTTTATGCTGATTGGATGGTCTTATAACATTATTTGATTTGCATTATTGCCAGATTGCTGCAAGATTTTTGAAACGAGATAAGGAAACAGCTGACCTTGTTGGAAATACAAAAATGAAGGCTAGCACAAGTGTTAGACATATTGTTCTTCCTTGTACTAGTTCTGCCAGGTCCCAGCTAATCCCAGACATTATTCGCTGTTATAGCAGGTACCTTTTATTGTTCAATTTTGTGACTTATTCACATGAAATATCTTTTTGGAGTCTATTGGACTTTAATTTTCATGGTTCTGGTTCAGTGGAGGCCGGACAATTATATTTACTGAGACAAAAGAGTCCGCTTCTCAGCTTTCCCAGTTGTTGCCTGGAGCAAGAGCTCTCCATGGTGACATACAGCAGGCACAACGTGAGGTGAGATATTGATGAATGTTTTTATAATTACTGACTTGTGATCTGTCAAACTTATATATGTGTATGGACCATGCGTTTTTGTTTCCGTAATTTATTAGTAGTGTTTGCCATCTTTGTTTAACATTTTCTCTTAATTGTGTTCTGTCACTTGCAGGTTACATTGTCTGGCTTCAGGTCTGGGAAATTCATGATATTAGTTGCCACAAATGTGGCTGCTCGAGGTCTGGATATTCATGATGTTCAGTTAATTATCCAGGTACTTTTGATCCATAAACATACAATATATTGGAAAATTCTCATATTCATCACAACCTGGTAGCTGATACTTTTATTTGATTTAGTGTGAACCTCCTCGGGATGTCGAAGCCTATATCCATCGTTCGGGCCGCACAGGAAGAGCTGGTATCTATGGGATTCTGCTATTAGTTTGCAATTGGATTGTGACAATTTTTTTGTTATATAGCAGGGTTTGGTTTTTATTTTCAGGTAATACTGGAGTTGCTGTTATGCTTTATGATCCAAGAAGGTCAAGTATATCTAAAATAGAAAGAGAATTGGGTGTAAAATTTGAACATGCGTCTGCCCCTCAACCTGATGATATTGCGAAAGCTGTTGGTGGGGAAGCTGCTGAAATGATCACCCAAGTATCTGATAGGTATGCTTATTATTTTCTCTAATTATGTTCAATCCTGTCTTTTGCCGTTAACACATCATAAATGCAGTGTGATTCCTGCATTCAAGTCTGCTGCTGAGGAGCTTTTGGACAATTCTGGTTTATCAATAGTTGAACTACTTGCTAAGGCTCTTGCCAAGGCTGTTGTGAGTCAATGTTCTTCTACTACATTTTCTCCATTTGTTTTGTCCTTGCATTTTTTTTCACTGTCCACATCATATTCAATTTTTTTTCTGAGCTGCAAAATTTTGGCTTATCATGTAATGTGCAGGGTTATACAGAGATAAAGAAAAGATCACTTCTCACTTCCATGGAAAACTATGTTACATTACTTCTTGAGAATGGGAGACCTATCTTCACCCCATCGTAAGAACTTCAAAATAACCATGGTTACAAAGAATGACACTCTCTGATACACTCTTTTCATTACATTTTCTATTACGTGGGTTCACTCCTCATTTAATGAGAGACCCACACCCTAAGTAGTGGGACTGGCATGAATTTCACCTAATAATAGAAGAGCGCTATTATGTGGGTTCACTCCTCATTTAATGAGAGACCCACACCCTAAGTAGTGGGACTGGCATGAATTTCACCTAATAATAGAAGAGCATGTTACTAACGTTTATTGGCTACAAATTATGCCATTTTACATCTTGCTTTAAATCAGTATAATGTAGACGCGGACGATTTTTCATCAGTTTATAATTATGTTTGTGTTTGTGTGTGTTTGATCATGTGGTCATCCTTCAATCTTAACATGATAAACACAATGAAAGACATAGTCTGATTATCTGAGTAAATCAATTAATGTTATGCATTGATTACTCTAGTTATCGTGAAATGTGGTTGCTAACTACCTTTGAAGTATCACTTGTGTCAGCATTTTCTACTTGTTTGACTTGTTCTTTGGTTGGCTGTTGTCAGTTTTGCATACGGAATCTTGAGGAGATTCTTGCCTGAAGAGAAGGTTGAGGCTGTAAAAGGTCTTACTCTCACTGCAGATGGAAATGGTGTTGTTTTTGATGTACCAGCTGAAGATTTAGATACATATATTGATGGTAAAATTCTACTTAGCTGTTACTTGGATTTTTAAAAGAAATTTCCTTTGGAAAGTAAAAACAGAATGGAAAGAGAGAAAAAGGATTTTGAACACATTTAAAATTCTACATAAACAGTTATTTTTGGATTTTGAGCACAATTTAATCAGTATTATTCAAGCTTAAACTACCACTAGTAGAGGGTATTATCTACATTTCTACATATAGCTTTTATTTCGGTCTTATTTTTCATTCAACCATATTTGTCCTTCAGGTCAGGAAAATGCAGCGAATGTAAGTTTAGAGGTGTTAAAAGCATTGCCGAGTTTACAACAGAAAGATCAATCAAGAGGGGGCAGATTTGGTAATGGTGGTGGTGGTGGTGATAGAAGTTGGGGGAACAGGTTTTCAGGTGGAAGAGGTGGTGGCGGCGGCAGGAATGGTAGATTTTCCGATGGTGGTGGGAGAGGTCGTAGCAACTCGGGTGGAAAGAGATGGTGAAGCTGGCTGATAGTTGAGAATTCTTTTTGAGAAGGCTTTTTTTTTCCCTCCCACTTGTCTGGATGTAAGGCTATATTCTTTTTATTTATAAGAATGGCCAAGAATTTGATAGTTTTTATTAATATATCCATGATCAGCAATTTTTTTCATGTACTTGTTTTGATAGTCAGTATCCTACTATCCTTTATTTGAGTAACAGTCAAATTCCAAATAACTAAGTTCTACAACATAAGCAACCACAATTTAACACATTAAAAATGATTAAGTGTGTCTTTGTAAACTAGTTGGCTTGACGCGAAAGTACATTCATCATAATCCATAAGTTGAGTTTTGTTTATTTTTTGTCTTGAAATAAGTGCTAATGCTTGTTAACCCTAACGCGAGTATGTATCCAAATATATGCTTGAACATGTGCATTATCAGGTAAATGCAATCTGAAGATGAGTAGTACTCAATAAAATTTGGATATGCTTAAACATGTCTTTAGAACATAGATAAAGCCACCAATTGGATGGAGAATTCAAAATCATCTAAAGTAAAATTTTGTTCTTTACAACATAGAACAATATTTGAATATTCTTTATGTGACATATAGGCTACTTTTATGCAAGTTATGATCTTTTTCTCAAGTTTGGCTCTTCAGGTCACAGTAACCCTTGAGTGCCAGAAAGGATCAAAATGCAAACCAATAGAAGAAATAAGAGGCACTCCTCTTGCCTTTCTGATTCTGATCTTCACAACATGAGCATTCACATCTCCATCAAGCCTATGAAGCCTCTTGTAACCCACTGTTGTCCCTTTGATTATCAGTTTTCCATCCACATGAATTTCGTGCCGTTCGATCCTTTGACCAAGTCCAATTGCTTCTTGTATTCTAATCACATTGAATCTCAAACTCCCATCCTTGCCCCAAATTTCAATCCAATGGTCATTTTCTCCGTCTTTCTCCTCCCTTGGGGCCCAGTAGGACCACAAGTGGTCACTGTCTAGCATGTTTTCTGGCCCAAACCCTCCCTCCTTGCCCCCTCTCTGGCTACTAACTTTAACATAACAATCTTCAGCTAGATTCTCATGAAATATTGTGTTGATTGCACTTCTTAATTCTTTCAATCTATGAGCATCAGTCTCAGATATAAGACCAGTTGTATTGGGAGGTACATTGAGAAGCAACACACAATTTCTCCCAACAGAATTGTAATAAATATCAAGTAGCTCACTTAGCTTTCTTGGTGATTCTGACTTGTGCCAAAACCATCCTTTTCGGATTGAAACATCACATTCTGCTGGTAGCCAATCTGTCCCTCTTGGATCGCCAGTGCTCAGATAACTGCATTGTGATAAGCAAGATCACATGGTGGTTAGATCAACCCACCAAGTAACTCTAAGCATAAGAAAAACAATTGTAGGTAAGCTAGGTCTATCACTAATATTTCTTCATTATGAAAGTGATTGTTTGTTTGGCATTGAGTGATTGGATTCCTATTCCAACAAATGTTTTAGTGCATATTTGGATACATAGTAGAAAATCACAGTGAAGGCAAAATCACGGTGAACAGAAGTAAAAGCTAAGGAAAATTGCTTCTATACAGCATGATTCTAGCTCACCGTGATTTTCCACTGTATATCCAAACATGCACATATAGTTGTGTTTGATTAACGTTGTCAGAATTAACCGTGGGTAGAATTGATTTCTGTGAAATTTATTCTGATAAAAGTGAGAATTGATTTCCGAGATAGAATCAATTGTGAAAGTAAACATCCAAAACCTAAAAATTGATTATGACTGTGGAAATCAATTCTAACATTTGTGAAACTACTCTTTGTAGTTTGATGCACAAATGAGTGTTTTAACATTATGACACCAATGTTAGGTAACCCACATAACTCTCACTTTGGTTGTTTGAGACTTACCTAGTACCCACTACTGATTGAGACAGGAACAAGGCTCACACAAAGGAAATGCAGTTTCCTTTTTCTTTTTCTTTTTTTCCTTTTGGGTAAAAGCATGCACTTTCCTTCTAACAAAGAAATCTAGCACTCAAGCTTCTTAGTTAGTACCTTATCATTTAAGATCCCCATAGAGTTCAGTGTAAAAAGCAAAATGAAAAAGGTGGCATCTTTTATGGCGTGCCTTGCTTGAAAAAGAAACACCACTTACTCTGAAATGTTTGGGCTTCCAATTGCTAGTGAGGTTCGATTAATGGTAGACCAACACGTGTACCCTGCAGACCCTGTTTCAGCTCCCACCCACCTAACATCAGGACCAGCATCAGAGAAGATATTGATTGAAGTTTGCAACTCCTTCACCATAGAAAACCAATCTGAAAAATAATATGACACATTTGTTGCCTTGGGATCCTTTGCTCCATCAAACCAAATCTCCCTTACATTTTGATATCTGAAAAGTGTAAAACATAAGGTGAATTATCAGCATGTTTAAAAAACAAAATCAACTCTACATAATCAATTATACTTGGTTAAAATCAATTCTAATAGTTTTCATCTTCTCTTTTCTCCTTTTCTCCCATTCAATTCTGACACTTCGAAGCTACTCAAATCAAATGAGCTTTTTCTTAGAATTGATGTTTGCTTCACAATCAGAATCAATCATAGAAGTTTTCAAACATGCACTAAATCCATAAAAAAGAAATTAACAAAACAATTAGAAAACAGCAAGAGAGAAACAGAACAGAATGGGAACTCACTTCTTGAGAAGCTCTTGCAATTGAGCCAAGTAATATTCATTGTAAAGCAAATCATGTCCATATCTAGAATCATGCCTATCCCATGGTGAGAGATAAATCCCTACATCTATTCCTTGTGCAGTAGCTGCATTCACAAACTCCTCAACAACATCACCTTTACCACCTTCCCAGGGGCTGCTAATGACAGAGTGTTTGGTGTACTTAGAAGGCCAGAGGCAGAAGCCATCATGGTGTTTTGCAGTTAATATCATGAGGGAAATTCCTGCTTCTGCTGCCACATTGGCCCACTGGGCTGTGCTGAGGCCCGTTGGGTTGAAAACTGCTGGGCTTTCATGGCCTGTGCCCCATTCTCTGTCAGTGAATGTGTTGACACCAAAATGGAGGAACATGATGATCTCCCTCTGTTGCCATTTCAACTGGGAATATGTTGGGAGTGGGAGAATTGGTAATGGGGGTGCTGGTGCTGGTACTGCTTGCTCATGCCAAGAAATGCAGAAGCTGAAGAATTGGAGTAATAGTGTTGTAACTAAGAAAGAAGAGCAGCATAGGCTAGCCATGATGCTTTTGATTGTTCCTTCTTTATCTGTTAAATCAATATCAATATCAATGTGTATGTTTGTGGAAATTGAAGATAATGAATGTGTGGGGATGGAGACAAAATGGTTAATGGAGAGTAAAGATGGCATTTCTGATTTGCATTTTGGTCGGTTCCTATTTGTATTGTTATCATCATACCTTGGGTGCGTCCCAATCATTCACGGGTTAGTTTTATATTCCCAAATCCCAATTACTTCTCAACGGCTGAAAGTGCTTATGCACATGGCTTTCACTTTCGCTTTTGTTCATAAAATGTGTTCTAGGAAAGTGTTAACAAATATTTTTATTTTCATTTTTTATTTGAGTTGGTGTAGCACACTCCGTCTCTTAAGCGAGTGATTGGAGATTCAAATTTTAACTTTGTTAATCGAAAAAACTTTTGATCAGCCATTACCACTTAGTGCCCTGACCGTGAGATAACTTAGTCACTAAAAAAGAAAAATATTATGTTCTGACACTATGTAGCGTTTGGTAGACACGTGAGAAGAGAATAAAACATGATATACGGGTTTTGTCGTGTGTTTGTCATGCTTTTGATATGGAACGGAACATGACATAAGCCTCTAAGAACGAGGCACTTTGATTCCGTTGAAAAGAGTGGAACGAAAGAGAATGGAACGGAACACCCTCTTAACGCTTTTACACGGTAAAAAATGTGATTATATTTAAAATCTTTTAGGTACATAATAATAGAAGATTAATAAAATATTTATGCATATAATCACTTATGCATATTTTATGTGTTTGTCATTACTTTTGAAAAATATTATTTTTTAAAAATAAGCTAAAATCTATTATTGTATCCAAACAATTTAAAACTACTTCTTAGAGTGAAAATCACTTATTATATATGTAAGTAAATAAAATGAATTTTTGTTTTAAAAAATCACTTAAAATAAAATCAATTCTTGTTTCAAAAGTAAAATCAATTTTTTTAAGCAATGACAAACGAGCCAATTGTTTTTCACTTAAAAATATATTTGAAATAATTGATTATTTCAAAAAGCTGCTATACATAGCTTAAAGAAATAATCAGATTTATGTTTTTTTTTTTTAAAGTATACACAAATAGCTTGAAGTAGGTATGAGTATGAGAAAACCTTTGTTGGAGTATCAGAGCCAATATAAAGAAAATCAAATAAATTTTCTTAAAGAAGAGATATCTTTTAAGAACATTGAACACCAATTACAACAACCCATTGTTCAACTTATATAAAAGTGATTTTTTTGAAAATAAGTGAATATATCATGAAATAAGCAATGACAAACGGTTTAAAATCCTTTATATATAAAAAAACAATTTTATAATTTTGTATCCAAACATTTTAAATTAGTGATTATATGTAAGTGATTATATCACAAAATAAGCAATGACAAACGGTTTAAAATCATTTCTATAAAAAAACACTTTTATAGTTTTGTATCCAAACGATTTTAAATCACTTCTTAATGTGAAAAACACTTATTATATTTACTTTTCAAAAAATCACTTAAATAAAATCAATTATTTTTTCAAAAGCTACTATAAATTGCTTAGAGAAATAATCATATTTCTTTTTTTTTGAAAGCATATACAAACAGATTAAAAAATATATAAGTGATTTTTTTTTTGAAAGTAAGTGATTATATCATGAAATAAGCGGCGGACTCTATATATAATATTCAATTGAGTTCATTTTTTTTATACTGAATCAAATATTAAACATGCTAGGTTATATATGTAATTAAAATGTGTAACCAAAAAAAAAATCATTGTTCTGTTTTAATGACTTGAAGTTACCTACACAACACACAAAACATATTGCTTATATCACAAAATAAGCAATGACAAACAGTTTAAAATCGCTTATATATAAAAAACACACTATTATAGTTTTGTATCCAAACGGATAAAAATCACTTCTTAATGTGAAAACCACTTATTATATTTGTAGACAGACATAAATGAACTTTAACTTTTCAAAAAATCACTTAAATAAAATCAATTATTGTTTCAAAAGTTGCTTAAAAAATAATTGGATATCTTTTTTTTTCTTCGAGAGCATATACAAACAGATTAAAAAAAATATATAAGTAGTTTTTTTTTGAAAATAAGTGATTATATCACGAAATAAGCAATGGGCTCTATATATAATATTCAATTGAGTTCAATTTTTTTATACTCAATCAAATATAAATATTTGTAATAAAAAAAAATACTCAATCAAATATTAAACATAGTAGGATATTTATGTAATTAAAACCATCATTTTGTTTTAGAAACTTGAAGTTATCAAACACAACACAGAAAACATGTCCAGTACCATCTATTGTCTCGTTTTTTCATGTTTTGTTTTGTCACCAAACGTTATCTAGATGTCTTCTAAACTTTGTTCCATACTCATAACTAAAAACTGAAATCTTACTTAAGAAAATCATACCAGTTGAACCAACTGTTGTATATATTTTAAATATATAAAATATATAATTATTTTACTATTTCAAAAGTTATAGTCTCCGTTTGATGAAGAAAAAAAAAGGTTATAGTCTCCAACTTCTACTATTTAAACATGTGTATATTATTCTTTCCACATGTAAAAAAAACACGTGATTCTTATACAAACAATTTAAGTTAGTGTTTAATTTCTTTGAAAACAATTAGTTGTTATAATACTTTTTAAAAAGTTACATTTCCACATATGCAGTTTCGTTACCCTTTAAATGTTAGTAATATCTCTTTATTACATTTTTAAGTATAGATTTGATTGGTTACCTTTTAAACAATGAAACTGATAGTTTTCATTTTCAATGTTATTTAATTGGCTGTCTTGAAACTTTCGGAAACAATGATTATATAACAATGCCAATTGGTTTTCCTTTTTTCTTGGTTACACAATTGATTTTCCTTTACATGTATATGGTGTATACAGACAAATAAATTAATTCTTGCATTGATATTCTAGTATTATTTTCTCTATTTTTAGTTATAATATAAATATTCAGTATATTTAAAAATATTCCAAATAAAGTTAATTTTAAATTACTTAATTTATTTTAGAAATTTCAAATTAATTACTTAAAAAGGATTAATGCTTTAAATTTTTACCATTTTTATGTAATAACTAATAATTACTAAAATTAATTACAATGTATATATTAATTTTAATTATAAATTTTTAAGCTTTTTAGAATTATCAAATTTGAATTTGAATTTAAGTGTGTCTAAATTTTGAAATTTCACCATTTATTCATTCTTTGACTCATTGTCTGCTCAAGAGGTAAATTGAACCAACAATAAATATTGATTTCATTTTGTTTATGAATATGATTGATGTATTTCAATGTTTGTATCAAGAACATATTTTTCTGCCGCATTAGATGAGATTGCCTAAATCTTTCCTAAGCGCAGTTTTCTCATAATTATTGCACACCTCTCTCGACTCGATCATCATCACATGTCAAGTTTTCAAATACAAAAACAACCCAAACCCCGGCAAGCACAAGAACAATGAATCAATCAACCATGTCACCCCTTCTGAAGGACGAGGTTGACATCGTGATCCCGACGATCCGCAACCTCGATTTCTTGGAATCGTGGAGGCCGTTCTTCGAGCCCTACCATCTCATCATCGTGCAGGATGGTGATCCAACCAAGACCATCAAGGTCCCTCAGGGCTTCGACTACGATCTCTACAACCGCAACGACATCAACCGCATCCTCGGTCCCAAAGCCTCCTGCATTTCCTTCAAGGACGGTGCTTGCCGCTGCTTCGGCTTCTTACTCTCCAAAAAGAAGTACATCTTCACCATCGACGATGATTGTTATGTAAGTCAAGTCCAGATCACCTTCCTTCTCACCAATTTTCTCTGTTTTTTTCATCACTCAAACTTGCTCTCTATCACTCTATGCATGTTCAACGATATCTTTTCTGTTTTCTGAATTTTTGTTAGGTTGCAAAAGATCCATCTGGCGCAGACATTAATGCCCTGCAGCAGCACCTTAAGAACCTTGTGACCCCATCAACTCCATTTTTCTTCAACACTCTGTATGACCCTTACAGAGAAGGTACTGATTTTGTTCGCGGGTATCCATTCAGTCTGCGAGAAGGTGTCCCGACAGCTGTTTCTCATGGCCTCTGGCTCAACATTCCTGATTATGATGCCCCAACTCAGCTTGTCAAGCCTCTTGAAAGAAACACTAGGTGTGGTGTGTTGTCTATTTGCCAACAGATGTTTCTCCATATGCTTGGTTGTTTTTCTAATGTAGATTTTACTGATGATACCATGTTTCATGCCCTTTGTCAGGTATGTGGATGCAGTTATGACAATCCCAAAGGGAACTCTCTTCCCCATGTGTGCTATGAACTTGGCATTCAACCGTGAACTAATTGGTCCTGCAATGTACTTTGGACTCTTTGGTGATGGTCAACCTATTGGGCGTTATGATGATATGTGGGCTGGCTGGTGCATGAAGGTAATCCTAACTTCTACACATAACTGCATTCTTGTAAATCATTTCTACCTAGGATAATATATTTAAAGAGAAATGAGAATATTAGTGGAGCCACATTGTCCCTGATGAGTTAATTTTGAATTTCAGAATTAATTCTTAAAAAAAAGAAGTTGTGGTGTGAGACTATAACTTTTGAAATACTCATATTTTTTCAGAACTTGTATATATTAAATTTCCTGACTCACTACTCAATTCATGTTATTTGTGTGGACTCAAATAGACCCCTTTTGTTGACCATGCAGGTCATAAGTGATCATTTGGGACTTGGAGTGAAGACAGGTTTGCCTTACCTATGGCACAACAAAGCTAGCAACCCTTTTGTGAACCTTCAGAAGGAGTACAAAGGGCTTTTCTGGCAGGAAGAGCTGATCCCATTTTTCCAATCTGTTTCTCTTCCAAAGGATTGCACAACTGTGCAGGCATGCTATGTTGAACTCTCCAAGCAAGTTAAGGCAAAACTTGGTGTGATTGATGAGTATTTCATCAAGCTTGCAGATGCCATGGCCACATGGATTGAAGCTTGGGATGAACTGAACCCATCTGGGGGAAAATCCGATGCATTGCTCAAGCTCAATGGTGTGGCGAAGTAAATTCTTCACATGTGCGGCTCTAGGGATATAAATTATTGGCAAGTGCAGAGGATTTGGTTATAAACATTTTACTTTTTTTCATGGAATAAAAAAATTTGAGGGGAACTTCGATTTATATATTTTCTTCAGGTTGGAATTAACTTAATATTATTCTTTTTTTTTTAAACTAACTTAATATTATTCGACTGTGGGGGATGTTAACTTTTGAATTTCATTAGATTATTGCTTTTTTATCTGGGAATAGAACTGGATCTGCCTCGGGCTGTTAGGTTTTATTTGAGTGAATAGCTAATTTAGTCCTTAAAATATATGTAGTCAGTTAACTTAGTTATAAAAAGAAGAAAAAAAAAAAGGCTAAAAAGACCCGTCTAAATCATCTTAAATATGTCTAAATCATCTTAAATAAATATAGGGTAAAATAACTTTAATTTAGGTGGTTCAATAATATTTTTACATATATTTTAAAAATTTCCGTTTATGACACATGTTAAAATGTTATTGAATTACTTAAAATTAGAGTTTTACCCTCTCTTTTACTTTGAGCCATTTACACAACTCCATAATTAAAGAAGAAAAAGGAAGACCAATTTTAGGCCTGCAAGGAGAAATTGAAAATTTATTTCATCTTTTATAGGGACTATTTTACCAATTAGTAAGGAACGAAAGTGAGTGTCAGAGAGACTTTAGTGTTTATTCAGTCCTTTATATTTTGTTCATTTTTTGACTTTTTTTTAGGTTAATCATTATGTGAATTGAGTTTTGAAACTTAAAATAATCTTACAAACTGATGTGTACCTTGATTGTTAGGTACTTAAATCCTACACTTTGTTTATTTTGTTTATTTTTATTATTGGTTGATTTCCATCATGACCATTAATATGTATTTATTTATTTTTCACAAGATTTGAATTTGTAATCAGAAAAAAGGTTGAATGAATGACTCAGGCTTGTTACCAAGGGCGCGTTTGTTTGGGAGATTGGAAAAGCATACCCGGGAATTTTATGCCCGGGAATATAAGAATGGGAATGCTATTCCGCGGCATCTTTTAAAAATGTGTTTGGTTTGCTAATTCGATTCCTGGGAATCTTCATCCATATTCCTGGGAATATTATAACATGCGTTTGGTTAAAAATACATATTCCCGGGAATATATATTGAAGTTCTTTAAATACCCTTGTGTTATTTAGTATTTAAATATTTTTCAATGTAATTGTTAAAAGACAAGATAAAGGGATATCCTTTGATAGCCTATAAGCTTTTGTTTTGGCCAAATTCTCATGTGCAACAAAGGTACTAGAACTTCTTTTTATTTTAGTGCAAAGAATTTCTAAACTTATCTAAAAACACATACATGAAGCTTAACATATGATTTTTTTACTCCATATACTCAAACAAATCAAGTGACTAAAGCATCTTCAATCAAGCATCCCAATACAAATTGCTAAATCTAAATTTTCTTATGTTCTCCTTTTCTAAAAGGACAAAAAATCTTATTTCTATGATTTTTAAAACATATTTTTTCAACTTAAGGCTTCTTAAAATATGCAGTAACTTTTAGTCGCAGGCTGCATTACTCAATATTTATTGTGACCTTATACCTTAGCTCAACATCATCCAATCAATCAATAAGTTTGTTTTCGATGTTTGTAAAATTGCCCAAACGTGGGTAGTGGCATATATGGGATTTCACAAAAAAAATTGTCATTCCTGGTTTTCTGATTCAACTTTCCCACCCTTCTACCATGGGAATCAAAAGTGCCTATGAATGGGAATATCACTTTCCCAGGAATGAAAGATACCCAGGAATACATTTTTAAAAACTTCTATCAAACGCAGGTATTCTGGATGCCGGACCAATATTCCTGGGAATCATTTTCCAAACCCCCAAACAAACGCCCCCCAAGATTTTACGGTCAAATGAAATCAACGAAATAAAAAAGAAAGAACATGACACATTGTGCGGGTAAATATGAGTGAAATATTTTTTATAAATTCTCCTACAAATCCTCCAACTACTATATAAAGATTATAATAAGTGAAAATTTAAGTGTTTTGATATAAAAAAACAAAAAGCAATTAATAATTTTAAATTAAACATTTGATATCATAAAAAGAAAAGTTAAACCGAAGGGTCAAAATTCAATTCACAACAGAAGATGGAAGATGGAAAATGTAAGACCCGTGATATTTAAATAACTAATTTTTTTTTAAATACCTTACTTTTTGTGCTTTGAACAATGTTAGCGTATTTGTCTGTTTCTTTGAATGTTTGTCCTGATAGTATGATCAATTGACCCTCAACTTTTATTTGAGTGGGAAATTGAGTTCGTGGTTGTCCTTATGCTACGTAGTAGTTAAAATTCTCAGAATTTTGATTGTAATATTTCTAAGTTAATACTACGGTAGGATATGCTGACATGGCAAGATCTTGCGACGTGACAAGTTTTGCGAAATTCGCTTGTGTGGTAGAGTGGGGCGTGATATATAGATTCATCTAAGAAGAATATTTGTATGATTTTTATTTCAATAAATTAAAAAAATGCAACCACTTGGTTTTATATGGCTTAATTTGATTGAATATCATTGTAAAACTTCTTTATAATCTATTAATCTATTTTAACAGCTACGTTCTTCATAATTAAGTCAAATAAAATATGCTATAGTGAGCTTAGTTCAGTAAGCTTAGAATAAGTGTATCTACAGGACTTGCATGCTCAATAAAATTTATGTTTGTTTCTTTTTTATCAAACGAGAAAATTTATGTTTTTTTTTTCTAAAATTTATATTAACCAATCAATTCTGATGCAATGCCCAAGCCTGGCCCAATAGGAAAACTAATCTAAATTGTTTAACCAAATTCCCAAAGCATAAGGCCCATACACAACCTTGACCGTGAATTTGAAACACGAATGAATATCTTACCACAACAATTGTATATTTTAGACCAAAAAACTTAATTACATCAAAATATGAAGGTTGTCAAATGACACCGCAATCCACAAATAGACCACCACATAATATTGTTTTTATCCCATATTTTAAAAAAAATAAATCAGTTTAACTCTTGTTAATCTTTACTGTGACAATCAATCGGCTTTGTACATTGCTTCTTGTCAAATGTCAAGTCATCTAACAATGCCTCTTGTTGCTGGATCATTTTAGACTAAGATTTGTATCCTGTGTTACTGTAAACTTGTAAATATTTTCAGACAGAGGAAACCAAGGATGCTCATAGAAATGGACCAAAAGGAATTATGAGCTCGGTCGGAATATCTATTATTGTTGGATGGGGTTACATACTATACTAGGTATTAACTTTGCTGTTACTGACACATCCCATACCTTTTGAATGAAAATAATTAATGAAGCTGGTGGAGTTGTTGGTATTATTTGCTTGGAAATTGTTGCTGTTGCCATATTTTTCTGTGGTATGAATTCAGTTACTAGCAACTCACAGTATGCATTTTATCGCAAGATTCAAATTTCTAATAAGCTGCTAATTAAGTTTTCTCTATCATGTTTTGTGCGTTCTTTGTCAATAAATTCATTTTCAACCAATGTTAGCACTGCCCTTGTCTTATTTAGTAGGGTGACAATGATCAAATTCTTGATCACATGCCACTCCCACTTAAAGCATAGGTTATATTCGAATTCAAAGCTGCAAAAATGGATTTCTTTTAATCTGTTAACAAACTTTTCGCGTGGTAATGGATCCCACGAAAGCTGTAAATTTGGATCAGTTTCTTTTTTTCTAATTTTGAAACGAGCTACTCAGTACTCAATTAAGCCTCTCATCAGAATTCATTCCAGCTTATTTTCTGTTTTCACTTAGTTAGACTTTACATTCCCTGTTTTGTTATTTTAGTACAAGTTTACTGTTAGTTGTTAGCAGTTATACTGTTAGTAGTCAGCATGTGTTGATCACATTGTAACAAAATTAGAAAGAACAGAATCATCCACTTTGTGATTCTGATTCATTCACCATAATCTTTCTCTTATAGTTTTTCTTCATTTTTTACATCCTAAGCATTCTAATTAGCTAACACAACAGCTCATCTCATTTGGTGCCTGTGTGGCATTGATGAGTATGAGTCACCTCACCTCAGCACGATTTGGATCATACAATGTCAAATAGAACATTTTATCTATATATCTCCTTATAAATATTTAAAAGGTCGCACATATTTAATACACATGAAGAGAGATAGATATAAAACTTCATCCTAAAGAAATATGAAAAAAATCTCATATGAGAAAAGTAATTGTCTAAATAAGGGTAGGAAAATTTGGGTTAAGTTATATAGTTCTAGGTAGACCAATGATATTTAAGATATTTTACTTATTTTAAATATTATTGCTCCTCATATGACTAGGATGATTCAACGTATCTGAGCAGCTCTCCTTCTGTTATTTCTGGAATAAAAAAACAAACAAAAGGTGAGCATTAAGACTACCTTGTCATTCTCTGTCTGATTTGTATATTTTATGTAAGACCGAACCATGCTTCAGGCACAAGTTGATGATATATATAATATAATATAAGCTGCAATAACTTCAATAACCATCCAAACGTCAACAATCTGCAGTTGGAATTTGTCATCACCTGTTGCTATTATATTCTGTATAAATCTGAAGCCATGAGAAACCCAGCAAACCCACTTTGCTGTCACTTGTAAAATGTCTGCCTATTCATTAATGAATCAAGTGACACAACCACTTTGCACTCCATACTTATAACTGGACTGTGTTGTGATCTCCTCTTCCCAACCAATCACATTGATTCCATGCACTTTTTCAATGCCATGTCAAAATGTGAAAAGAAACTACAAGGCTAGAGTGGTCTTTTTAATCAGAGGGAAATTTCAATAATTGTGATTGACACCGGCAATACTATCATAGGAATTTATCAGTCTATGTTAAAATTTTGTGGAGTGTCTATGTAAAAATATGAAATTTGATCATTCTTATCTACTTAGTATTTGTAAAAGGTAAATATAGAAATTTTAAATAATAAAATTAGCAGCCCCAATAGACATGCCACCGAAATGTATGCGACAGAGCAGTTTGACCACCCCAAAGTACCGAGTAAAAAGGCTATATAGTTTGCAGCAGTAAAAAACCGGCACAAACTGCAGGTATCACCAATGTCAATTCTTCCATTGGGGACATAAAATAAATATGAAATGAAGAAACATTGGTTGTTTTTATGTAGTTAATAACTCTACTGAGAGCCTCACCAGTCACTGCAACCCCAGGAGGAACTGGAAAGACTCCCTTGTCAGAGGCTTTAATTTCTTATTTTCCTTGAAGCCATCTATTTATAGCTTTGCTTCAACCTTATAAACTCACCAGTACCACCATTGCTGCAATCATAAAAACAATTGTAGTATAATGGAAGCCACTTCCAAGCAAAACCATGACCTCCCTCCCTTCCATGCAACCACTCCTGACCAATCTACCCTCTTATTTTCAAACCATCACATTTCAAATCTCTTGGAGTTTTTATGGGCTTGTACCTTCTTACTTGTAGCATCTGCAGAAGTGTTTTTACTTCTACAAAACTGGGAACTCATGTTCCATTTTCTGCTACTATGTTTTCCCCTCGTCTGTTTCCTTGTGAAGCATTTCCTCTCAAAGCCCTCTCCCATTTACCTTGTGGATTTCTCATGTCTCAAACCACCAAGACATTGTAGGGTGCCTTTTGCTGCATTTCTTGAAAACACTTCCAAGATTGAGTCTTTTGAACCTGAAAGCTTAGCTTTCATGGCCAAAGTGCTCCATTCTTCAGGGCAGAGTGAAGAGACATGTCTCCCCCCTGCCTTACACTACATTCCTCCAAAAACCCACCAAATTGAATCCATCAAAGAGGTTCACATGGTTCTGTTTCCCATCATGGATGATCTTCTCACAAAAACCAAAACCTCACCACATGAAATTGACATTCTCATCATAAACTGCAGTGGCTTTTGCCCTTCACCTTCTCTAACCTCCATTGTCATCAACAAATATTCCATGAGAAGTGACATCAAGAGCTACAACATCTCTGGCATGGGGTGCAGTGCAAGTGCACTCTGCATTGATCTAGCACAGAATCTTCTGAGAGTTCACAAGAACTCCAATGTCATCGTTCTCAGCACAGAGATTCTGTCAACAGGTTGGTATTCAGGCAAAGAACCCTCCAAGTTACTGTTAAATTGCCTCTTCCGGATGGGAAGTGCAGCAATTCTTCTCTCAAACAAGAAACAAGCAAGAAACTCTGCAAAATACAGAGTCCTCAGAACACTGAGAACCCAGAGAGCCTTTGATGAAAAAGCCTATTTTTCTGCCATGAGGGAGGAAGATTCAGAAGGGAAACTTGGGGTCACGCTCAAGCGTGACTTGCTTCAGGTAGCTGGTGAAACTCTCCGTTCAAACATCTCCATTCTGGGTTCTGAAATCTTGCCTCTCTCAGAGAAATTCTGGTATGGAGTCTCTGTGATCAAGAAGAGGTTCATAAAGTCTGAGGGGATTTACGTGCCGAATTTCAAGACTGTGATACAGCATTTTTGCTTGCCATGTTCTGGGAGGGCGGTGATAAGAGAAGTGGGGAAAGGGTTGAAGCTTGCAGAGAGGGAGATTGAACCTGCTTTGATGACACTGCACAGGTTTGGCAACCAATCTTCATCTTCACTTTGGTATGAGCTAGCTTACTTGGAAGCCAAGGAAAGAGTGCAGAAAGGTGACAGGGTCTGGCAAATTGGAATGGGGAGTGGGCCTAAGTGTAACAGTGTGGTTCTAAAATGTGTTAGGAATCTAGTTGGTGAGTCCAAGAAGGGGCCTTGGGCTGATTCTATCCATCAATACCCAATTTTAGCTTTGGATTAAGTGTGATCTTCGTTCAGATTATTGAATTTTTCATTAGTAAACCGTCATTTTAGTCTTTTAAAGATATATGTAGTCGGTCGCTTTAGTGCATATTTAGAAACTAGATCGTAAACCACGATGAGATGAGGTCAAAATCATGGTGAGCAGAAAGAAAGGAATTTCACTTAACTTTTATTTCTGTTCACTATGATTTTGACCATGGTTTTCAAACAAATTTTCAAGATGCATATAATCTATGGTATTACTCTAAAGGTGATTAGAGATTGATGACATTTTTTAAGAGGGACTAAAGTGATGAATTCAATATCTTTGAAGTATTAAAATGATGGTTTACTAAATTTTATGTTTCTTATATATTGTATTTATATGAATTATTGAAGTATCTTAAATATTAGTATAGTTAACAGTGAAAAGATATTTCCCCTGTTTATACCTTCAATCATGCAAGTGTAAGTGTGGGACAAAGGGTATATACAGTAACAAGTTGAGAGTAAGAAAAAAGATGGTTAACTTATTGAGATTCATAACAAGTTTGGATGAAATTATTTTCATCGTAATTAATTCTGTCACTTAGAAACTACTCACTTGAGTTTTTTTTTTAATTAATATTATCATAGTTCGTTTAATGTACCGTTAAAAAGTTTAAAAACGAACAAATAACACATCTTAAGATTTTTTTTTAAGTATTGCTACTTCAATAAAAATGTCTTAAGATGTTATTTACCTATTTTAATACTTTCTAACAGTAGAGCTGAAGAACTTCTAGTTCCTGTTTATTTTTAAGTTGAATATGATGTTGTTTGATGGGTCAGAATTCTAAATTCCGAATTTCTATAGCCCCAAAGTGAAAGCAGCTCAGTTCCTCCATTAGCATCCAATTGGAGTCTATTGAAAAATATACATCCTCTTAGTTGTTTTATCTTTTATGAGACTATGACTATGATTCAAATTTTCTCATTGAAGGAGAGGCAAGTTTGTGTCAGTAAATGAATTAGTAGGGTGAACATACATTTATAATGTACATCTTTTCATAGTAAATAAACTGGTTACTAGGGGGAGCAGGTTGCTTGGTCATTAATTGTTTTTTGCAGGCTGGGATGGCTCTGAGTTGGGATTGTCTCCACTCCAGTCTCCAGGTACGCCATGCTTTGACTTTCTCACTTCTCCCACAGTCAGCTTCATGGCTACAACCAACAAAAGCTGTGTGTTTTCCACTTGCTGGGGACATGACTTTAATTGCCACTGAAAATTCTTAATTTTTCAAATAATTATTAATTTTTTTTATGTTTTAAAAATCTTTATATAATGAATGAAAATGATAGAAAGTAATTTTATTACTTCTTGTACATGAATTTAACCGTAGAAAATAAAGTGATATTTTTCTGATTGTTAAGATGAGCATGAAAGTAATTTTAAATCAAAACAGTTTTTTGTTGTTGGATTATTTGATTTTTTTGTTCTTGACTACTATGAATCTAGTAGGCTAAGCTAGCTGTGGGATTGATTAACTATAATATGAAAATAAATGCTTACTATATATTACTCACTTTGACATTCTTTTCAACACTTTCTATCTCTTTTTATCAAAGATGCTTGGACTAAAACCTAAAGGGTTGCTCAGCGGTACTTATATCATGTGAGAATAAAATTCCAGAGAGCAAAAGAGCAATACTGCAATACAAATAGATAAGTTGATTACGAATAAAATATGGTCACTCAATCTAATAATACATCCACCTGATACATGAAGCTAAAACTCTAAAAATCATACAAAAGCTCTTAAAGCATCCACAATGGTGGTTGTTTACCTTATTGCTTAGTCATAACAACGTTGTTTAATTTATTTTCTCACTGGAGAGCATGTTTACATGAAAAATTGATTGTTTGAAAATAAACAATGGTTACTTCGAGAAGCAACATTTGCTTAGAGCATTTTGTTATTAACATAAAATTCTTTCTCTCTTTTACATCAACTATCCATTCTCTTCCCTATGGAACTTTAAAAAAAACCACCATTTAAGTAAAATCCGCATAAGTTATTTATGAATTTCTTTAATCCCATGTGACATTTTACACTCATAAGAATAGTGTTAAACAACACAAATAAGAATCCACCTTATTGATGCTTTAAAATCCAATATTCAACAATGAAAACAAGTTGTATTTTTTCCTATTTTAGTCCGCGCTTCAACTTTTACAACTATCAGACTCTACAGCCGCTGCCATTCTTGCAACTTCTAGGAAGCCATATCGCGGCTTCAGCGACATCAAATGAAGTCTAGTCGACAACATAGAGAGCATAGAGATGAGGAATGACTCATTTACAAATCATACTAATAATGGAAACAAAACAATCAACAAAAAATCTCAGGAGGGAGAGGGAGCTGGTGGCGACAGAGGTAACTGTAGAAGCAAAGTAATGAGGTAGAGGCGGTAGCAGCAAGATCGCAGGTGGTAGCGACGGAGGAAAAAGCCAAAGCAGAGATGGAAGGGGCGAAAGCAGATGGTTATTGGGAGGTTGAGGGGTGGAGGGAGTGATGACTAGACGGTGGGTGAAGAAGATTGAGGAAAGGTGACAGTGAAGGGAGGAAGCAGACGAGGAAAATTGGAATAAAAATCCCACATAAGGATAGAAAAGCTGGATCTCGCAGAGGAAAGGGAAGAACCCAAAGAGTGGATAAAAAGATCTCACATATGGGATAGAAAAGCTCACATGGAGAATGGAGCCCCCATGAGGAGGGAGGAGTCCCCCTATGAAGGACCAAAGAGAGCGGCGCTAGGGTTTTCTGAGGATGGGACTCATCAATACTTTCTTTTTTATTAATACTTTCTTTTTTATTTGTTAAAATTCATTTAGGTTTCATCAAATTGGGATGAGACCCGTATAATTTAGTAAACTCTATATGATTTCAATCAGTTATAGAGAGTGTTGGTAAGAAAATGTTAAAACGGGTATTGATAACATTCATTTTATCCTATCAATTGTATGTAGTGACTAGGTAAAGGACTCTCCACTCTCAAAGTGACAATTCCAAGATTTCAATACATTGAAAGAAAAGCTGACTTAAGGTCTCAATTTACTTTTGGTGTGATCAGAAGGAGAAATTTTTGAGTCATTCACTAATACCAAACACTCTTCCCCCTTGGTCAGCATTGGTCACAATATTATAATTTTAGGTTAAATATATTTTTGGTCTTTACAATAGCAAATGTTTGGATTCCTAATTTGTTTTTGAAATATATCCTCAAATTTTGAGAATACACATGTTTGAATCTCTAAGAGAGACTAAAACCAAAATTTGGAGACTAAAAATACACTTTCAATAACTGAAAACTACTAAAGTAGTAACCCTTTAAAATAACTATTTTTTAGGTATTGATCCTTCGGAAATCATAACATGAGTATTTTCATAAATTGAGGATTAATTTCAAATAAAAACATTTAACAAGACCAAATCTAATAATTCACTCTTTATAAGGGGAAAATATATTGGCTTAATAGCACTTTTGGTCCCTCACTTATCACGATTTGACATTTTTAGTCCCTAACAAAAAAAATTAGCCTAAATAGTCCCTCACTTTGTCAAACGGCAGCAGTTTTAATCCCCCGTCACTATTCCGTTAAAAAACTAACTTTTTCTGTCAAAAATTAAAAAAAAAATGGTAACAGAAAAAATCTTTCTCCAGGAGCTCAATCTTCATCTCTTTCTCATCTTCATCTCTTTCCAAATTCAAAATTCAAACCCCAAATTTATCACCAACTCAAATCTCAAATTCAAACAATAAATTTCATGTTTGCTCAATCCAGATTTCATCACCAAAATAATTCCAATTAAAACTCTAAAAAACATTCCATATAAAACCATGAAAACAATCCCAAATTTGATATCCCTTTTGGTTATAAAACCCTAATCCTATTAGTAGCAGTTTTTCTTCCTGCTCTGCTCAGCCACCACGCTGTGGTTTGATGGAGAAACACAACTCCTTCCACTATGTTCGGCGCACCCTGCTTCTCCCTGCTCAGCTAGCATAATCGTTGTTCGTCCCTGTTGCGATTTGGCCTTCGATCATCCCTGTTCTGCTTGTGTTTGATTTTGCCTCTGTGGTGGTGTGATTTCATCTATGTTGTGTGCGATTTCAATTATCCCTTTCTTCCTCCATGGCTAGCAAGCTCCTCGGCTTTCCCTTTTTTCGTTACTTTCTCACAAACCTCTCTTTCTCTGGATGAATTTGGGGTTTTTTGGTTGGGGTTTGGTTAAGTTGCCTAATTTGTTTATGGGTGAGAGGGAGGGAGGGAGGGTTGGGGTTGTTGTTGGGTTGGGGTTGACAGCAGGAGGAGGAGGAGATGATGATGGTGGTGGGGGTGGTAGGGAGTGAAGGTGGTGAAGAGAGTGTAGTGGCGGTGCGCAAGGAGAGGAAGAGGGTTGAGGTTCTGGAGAAAGAGATGAAGATTGGGTATGTGGAGAAAGATTTTTTAATTGTTTGAATTTGAGATTTGATTTTGTGATAAATTTGGGGTTTGAATTTTGAATTTGGAAAGAGATGAAGATTGAACTTCTGGAGAAAGATTTTTTTCTGTTACCATTTTTTTTTATAGAAAAAGTTAGTTTTTTAACGGAATAGTGACGGGGGACTAAAACTGCTGCCGTTTAACAAAGTGAGGGACTATTTAGGCTAATTTTTTTTGTTAGGGACTAAAAATGTCAAATCGTGATAAGTGAGGGACCAAAAGTGCTATTAAGCCAAATATATTTAACCCTACTATTTGTATAATTTAAGTCATTTAATGGTTTTTTTCTTAATATTTTTGCGACTGTATTAAATGACCAATATAAAAGTACAAACTATTCACACACAAACGTAATTCGGTGTGCTAAAGGTGCATTTTGATAAACAACATTTTGTATGTATTTTTAGTAAACAACTTAACAATAATCGTCAATTGCATAAGTGCTTATTTATTAGTTAATTTAATAAAATTATTGAAATAAGCTGGAAATATATTATGGGTAAACACTAACTCTTTTATTCATAAGCTAATCTGATCAGCTTATGAAAATAATCTCAAAACAGCATATATGTAAGTCATATACTATTTTACATAGTTTTCAAACACTTACATAACGCTTGTACAATAAAATAAACTATAATAAAGTTTTTCAAAAAGGGCATAAGTTGGTCACATTATTATTAATTAATGAACAAGTATATCATAACTGATTAACCATTACTAGCTAGTATAATTAATAGTCTGAGCAATTGAGTGTATTCAGCATGCAGAAGTATTTCTCATTTATTTTTTGGGTCAAAAGTAGAAGCATTTCTAAAAGAATATTAATTTTAAAATTGGGTCTGTTGGTGATGGACCAGGCCTCTTGTTTATGGGCCCTGCTCCCTGTGATCGTGTTTGATATCTCCCTCCCCACATGTAGTTGGACTAGGACACACACCTTTTATCAATTCTCACTACACTTCTCTTCACTTTTCACTCAATTCCAGTCCCAGAATGTACATTTTTTTTCCAAAATAACTTCTCATCCCACAAAATTCAAACAACTTTTGTAGAATCACTTCTTCTCTAAACGTGAAAACAAATTGTGCTTTCAAACATATCCTGAAGTCATAACACGACTAAATTGATGAATACCAAATCTCTGTAAATATTTTTTGCAGCAACATTGGTATTTAAGTAAAAGGAAAACAAGCAGTTAATACATATAAATGCTATAGAAGAATCATGTTTGGGTTGGGTTTTTTTTATAAGCTAAATTGCATTAAAGTGGAGCATTAGGAGTGTCCCAACCCATAATACAAATGTAGGAGAAAAAGAGAACAGGAGGGAAATGTTTGGCTTGGTACTGTATAAAATCGTGTACATTTACATTATGAGGAGGGCTAGCAACACTCTTTTATAAATTTTAACAAATCAATAAATAAAAGAAGATTGGAAAAAGAGTATGGGTATGTTTGATTGTAGTTTTTGAAAATTGTATTTAAAAAGAGTTTTTAGAAACTGTTTTTAAAAATTGTTTTTCAAAATAAAAGTAGAAAAAAAAACTGTTGAATAAAACGTTTTCCAACATTTAAAAAATTAAAATTTGAAAACTAAAAACAGAAACTGAAAACATCTTTTAGCTGTTCTAGTATTTTAGTTTTTAAAACTGAAAACAAAAACTGTTTTCAAAAACAGGTTTTAGCAAGCAAACATCTAACACCTCTCTTGCATCATTTCATTTCTGAGCGAAGGACAATTTGTTAGGCTAGCATAACAGCAAACACTGGTAAAGTGCGCTTTGAAAAATGAGCAAGATTCGATTCGAGTAAAGTTATTAAATGCATCAACTAATTGTCCAGAAAACCCAAGTGTAACGCTTTATATATGCAAGTAAAAGTTATGGTTTTATACTTGAAAAGTTTAGGCAGGTCGGTAACTTTTAAGTTTTACGTACCTTTAGTTTAATGTTAATGTTAATAACTAAATCCATTAATCTCCACAATTACATTATTAGGGTATCTTTTGATTAAAACACCTTTGCAAGTGTAGCTTTTGAAACAGTTTTCTGTACATTTATGGCGATATACTATGCCGGCTGCAAGGGACAATTAATTACTTTAACATATATATACTTTTTGTTTATTGGTTTGTTACAATAATATATATACTTTTTGTTTATGTAAATGTGCAGATTAGTTGCTTTTTAAAGGCACTTTAAATTTCTTTTTATACAATAATGCTTTTTTAATTGGTGGTTGGTTTAAGTGGTGCATTTTTTTATTCCTCCTAAGTAAAGTCTCGTGGTGTTCGAGCATTATAAATGAAAAAAAAGATTGTCTCCCATAAAAAAAAGAGAGTTAGTTCCACCATGATATTGATATTCTTAACTCAAACAAGATTGTCTCCCATAAAAAATATATGTAAGCACAAAAAAAATAGTGTTTTTCACATGTAAAGAATCTTGTACTTAAAAACCGACTCTAAATAAGTAAGAAAGCTTGTCATCAAAGACGACATTGAATAAGCTAAAACTGACACAATGTATTGTTGTCTTATGCTAAATTTAGCATATGCATGCATGGATAACACAAATCTCTCACAAAATTAGCGTCGACCAAACTGATACTAAATACTAAGTCAACCATGAAAAATATTAAGATTTAATGTTAATTTGGCGGATACTAAGTTAGCCATAATAGCATCAGCTGGCCGACCCTATTGTACGTTGAATTTAGTACAATTAGAGTAGGTTTGGCCGAATCTAAGTTAGCCATAGTAGTGTCATTTAGTTGATACTATTGTACGTTGAATTTATCAAGTTTTGCATCAGTTTGGCTTGCCTAAATTTATTTTATTTCGTTTGGAGATGAAGTTGATCATATATAATATTAAATCATAACCATTGAAAACTAATTATAAAAAAATGATATACAATAATAATAATTCAAATTTATATTTACATAAGAACTCAAAAATAATATGCAAAACTAAATAAAAATAAGACATAAAAGTGGAGAAAAAAAACTTATAAGCAATACATCTGCAGGTTGAGAAGTCTAATATTCCTCTGATTGATCATTATGATCACCTGCATAGTCAGGATGAGGCAAATGTACTTGACTATTACTTGCGGATGAAACTCCATATCCTCGCTTAAGTTGGGCGAGACAATAAAAAACTTTGTAGTAAATGGACTTACAATGGTGACATGCTCCTTCGTCGCCTCATTCTCTAGCCTAGACCTCTTGGTCTCCTGCTGGCCACCAACCTCATGTTTGGCCGCGTGCAACCTTGATTTCAGTCACCTCAAGCTCGATTCGCCATCTCTCCTCTGCTTCAACGAGCGGGTAAAGTGAAGTTGAGGGTAGAAAGAGAAGAACACAACAACAGGGGTATGGGAGCAACGACAAGGGTGTTCTTAATAAAGAGAGAGAGAGAGAGAGAGAGGGAGAGGGAAAGAGAGAGAGAGGGGGAAAGAGAGATGTTAGGGACGACCCTTAACCCCAGTTCTTTTAAAATCAGCGTAAGTCAGATCGACGCAAATACAAATTTAATATTAGCGTTGGTCAAGCCGACACTAATCTTTGGGCATGCTAAAGGTTAATTATGTGCTACACGTTTACTGTCGGTCAAGCCGACGCAATGTTATAAATCATGTAGAAATCGGCCTACTCAGTGTCGGTCTTGCTATTTGAGCCGGTCCAAATAATACCCAAAAAAATTTAAAACCCTTTACTGGTTTAACCGTCTCCAAACCATTTAGTACAACTTACATCATACACCAAAGGAACAATTATTTGCTCAATAAAAAAATGGTAAAGCGTAATCAAAGGACATGCTTTGTTTTATAAAGTCCACTTAGAGATCACATCCCTTGTCTTTCTAAGCTAAAGATGCATTTCCCTTCTGCTTTTATCATAGTGGGGTTTCTATGCTTATTAGCACTAATTTCCATTTTGAGAGAAAGACATTCAAGATAATCAACTGAACAATTTGGCTTGTAATTTTCACTATGTTCGCTCAAATTTATTATGTGCCAACGACTTCATCTGCAAGTACCTCAATGTAATGAAGACTCCATTTATGTCCTGTAAGATTTATGGGACCAGTACTATAGCAGAATAACTTTTTTAACACAAAAGTGAAATAAGGGTTAAAATTTATCTAAAAGAATGTTGAGTCTTGATTGAGCTTACATACTCGATTCAGGACGAATAAAGTTTTTCACAATCAAATTAATCTTGATTGAGCTTATAACTCACTTTTAATCGACTAAATATACTATATATTATTCACCACATGTGAATATGCTCATTCTTCGTAGAGGACTACAACATGCATAGTAAAAAGTAAAAATAGACTAATAATTGAGTGGGTGGATGTTGAGTTTGGTTCATTATCATAAAGGAAACTCACGCATGTGCATGGCATTTCCAGCGCACATGCATGGAAATTAAGACGATCAGAGGTGTTTTAGCGGAGAGCCCATGCATGTGCATAGCATTTCCAACACACATTCGTGGAAATTAAGACGATCAGAAGTGTTTTGGCAAAGAGTTCGTGCATGTGTGTGGCATTCCCAACGCACATGCATGGCCACGCATGAGCGTGGTTTTCCCAGTGCACATGCGTGCGGAACTCCGTGAATCCTGATGTTTTAAATGTTTTTTTTGTTTTAAGTTAAAATCTCTGTGTTTTAGGATTGTTGGGGAAATTGTGATAGTATTTAATGAGTTATTATATTGTAATATTTGGATCATTAGAATCATTATATATCTTGTAACACTGTAACCCTAAAATGCTAATCTGAATGAAACAGAACTATAATTACTCTATAGCCGCAGAGGTAGACTCAATTGACCGAACTGCGTGAACAAAGTTTTATGTGTTATTATCTCAATTTCTGTAAAATTACTTTATGCAATTCAATTCAAGTAATTTTACTATAATAGCGGACGAATAATAATTGGACTATGGGCTCAGGTGTGCTCAGATGCAGTACATGCACTCTGTGAAACTTAGGACCCTCTCTTGGACTAAGTTGATCTTTGATAAGAGTCACAGTATTTGAAACCACTTTCAATTCTGTCAGAACCGCTTCTCTTTAAAGGGGCATTTAAACAAATGTTAAAGTATATTAAGTGCATTGGAAACTCTGGAGTCCTCAAAAGACCTTTTCATCATTATGTCAAATGTTTTTGTGTATGTTGTTAGCATGAACTTTTTTCTTAAATTTTACTATATACTTTAATTTTGGATCTAAGTTTTTAATCAAATTGATATACTACTAGTGGTTTGGTTTGGAAGAAAAAGGAAGCATTGAGATCCTTAAAATCACATGATGCTGCTACCTGTTGGTAAGTGTGATTGTAAGGATTGTAAAAATAACGCAACCCAATAAACACACTACTCCTAATCTCCTATGGCTAAAGAATGAGACAGCAAGCAGAAATCCCTAAGTCAGCAAGGACGGACTACTTTTTCTCAGAATGTTGTGGGTTCGACTTCCATCACTAATGTGAAAGTTACATTTATGGGCAATTTCTAAGTATTTTTATAAGCATTTTATGGTTACGTAGGTATTTTTTAACCCCACAATGGTGACCGGAGCCAAGAAAGAAAAAAAAAAAAAAAAGAGAACCATACCAACATTAACTTCAAGCACCAACTACCAGAAGCACTTTTAATTCAGCATTCAAAAAGGAATTCACGAAACAGCCGTTCTCCTTTATTACCTGCACGTTGGTGACAGAGTAAACATCACTCCTCTCTCTCTTGTCATAAATATATCAGGCATCACATTCACACAACACTACACTACACAATTCAATAAACCCCCTATTAAATTCTTTTCACCCACCTCTTCACTTTGAGAGTTCAGAACCCAATGCTTCAAAAACCTTACCTTTCTTCTTCTTCCTACCATGCAAACATGACTCTGAGTCCATTCACTCCAATGCAAAAAATGGGTTCCATTCTAGCAATTTATCTCCTCTTCTTGAGTACAATCTTATCAGCAAATGCTCAATTTCTCAAGAAGACTTACATCATTCAAATGGACAACTCAGCAATGCCAGGTACCTTCTCTTCTCACCATGAATGGTACTCATCAAAAGTGAAATCTGTGCTGTCTAAATCATTAGAATCTGAGACAACAAGCAGTGAAGAAGAAGAAGAAGAAGAGAGAATCATTTACAGTTACCACACTGCTTTCCATGGTGTGGCTGCAAAACTCACCCAAGAAGAAGCTCAGAAGCTAGAGTCACAAGAAGGTGTTGTGGCCATTTTCCCTGAGACAAAGTACCAGCTACACACAACAAGAAGCCCAACTTTCCTTGGTCTTGAACCAATGCAAAGCACTGAAATCTGGTCAGAAAAGCTAGCTAACAGTGATGTTGTGGTGGGAGTTTTAGACACTGGGATCTGGCCAGAGAGTGAGAGCTTCAATGACACAGGTTTCAAACCAGCACCTTCTCACTGGAAAGGTGCATGTGAGACAGGAAGAGGCTTCAGCAAACACCACTGCAATAACAAGATTGTAGGGGCAAGAATCTTCTACCAAGGATATGAAGCAGCATCAGGTAGAATTGATGAGAAAGCAGAATACAAATCGCCAAGGGATCAAGATGGGCATGGGACTCACACTGCAGCAACAGTTGCTGGATCCCCAGTGCATGGTGCTAATCTTCTTGGCTATGCTCATGGCACAGCAAGAGGAATGGCACCAGGGGCAAGAATTGCAGCTTACAAAGTTTGCTGGAGTGGTGGATGCTTCAGCTCAGATATTCTCTCAGCTGTGGATAGAGCAGTTTCTGATGGAGTGAATGTTCTTTCCATTTCCTTAGGTGGTGGAGTTTCATCTTATTACCATGATAGTTTATCTGTAGGAGCATTTGGAGCAATGGAGAAGGGTGTTTTTGTTTCATGCTCTGCTGGGAATGCAGGGCCAGACCCTGTTAGCCTCACAAATGTGTCACCTTGGATCACCACAGTTGGAGCCAGCACAATGGATAGAGATTTCCCTGCAGATGTTCACCTTGGAAATGGAAGAAAGATCACTGGAACCTCACTCTACAAAGGGAGAACCATGCTCTCAGTTAAGAAACAGTACCCTGTGGTTTACATGGGGAGTAACTCAAGCAGCCCTGACCCAAATTCTCTCTGCTTGGAAGGTACCCTGGACCGTCAAAAAGTTGCAGGGAAGATTGTGATTTGTGACAGAGGAATTAGCCCAAGGGTGCAGAAGGGTCAGGTGGTGAGAAATGCAGGAGGGGTTGGAATGATTCTCACAAACACTGCAGTGAATGGAGAAGAGCTTGTTGCAGATTGTCACCTCCTTCCAGCAGTTGCAATTGGAGAGAAAGAAGGTAAAGAGCTGAAAAACTATGTGTTGAGAACTAAAAAAGCCACTGCAACTTTATCTTTTCTTGACACAAGATTGGGAATTAGACCTTCACCTGTTGTAGCAGCATTTTCATCAAGAGGGCCTAATTTTCTGTCTCTTGAGATTCTCAAGCCTGATATGGTTGCTCCTGGGGTGAACATTCTTGCTGCTTGGAGTGGAGCCATAGGTCCTTCAAGTCTTCCAACTGATCATAGGAGGGTGAAGTTCAACATTCTATCAGGAACTTCAATGTCATGTCCTCATGTTAGCGGTATAGCTGCTTGGCTTAAAGCGAAGCATCCGAATTGGAGTCCTGCTGCTATAAAATCAGCATTGATGACCACAGCTTATGTTCATGACAACACCATCAACCCTCTAAGGGATGCATCTAGTCCTGAACCTTCAACTCCTTATGATCATGGTGCTGGACACATAAACCCCAAAAAAGCTCTTGACCCAGGTTTAGTCTATGATATTGCACCTCAGGAATATTTTGATTTTCTCTGCACACAGAAGCTAACTCCTCCACAGCTTGAGATTTTTGCCAAACATACAAACCGAACTTGCATGCACACTCTTGCAAGTGCAGGGGACTTGAACTACCCAGCCATATCAGTAGTGTTTCCTCAGAAAGCTTCCATTTCAGTTTTGGCAGTTCGCAGAACCGCCACCAATGTTGGACCTGCAGTTTCCAAATACCATGTTCGGGTTTCACCATTTAAAGGTGCTTCTGTGAAAGTTGAGCCAGACACATTGAACTTCACCAGAAAAAACCAGAAACTGGCTTATAAGGTTACCTTCACAGTGAAAACTCGGCAAACGGAACCTGAATTTGGAGGCCTGGTTTGGAAGGATGGTGTGCACAAAGTGAGAAGCCCCATTATAATAACTTATCTGCCACCAATGTGAGCTTCATCACTAGGACTAGTTACTAGTTCAGCAGTTTTTTTCCATTTTGTAATAAGCAAATTTTCTGTACTACGTAGTATGAAGTGATGCATTTTTATAACAGGAAATGCTTGATATTGCTTGCTTTCAATAATGTTCTTACATATTCAACTTGGAGGCTGCTTTAGAAGTTAAAATTACAAACAAAATGGATTTTAAATCTTTATTCTAAAATATAGTAGTTGCATGAGCTCGTGTTCTGTTTGATCAATGTCATCTATTACTTAGACATTCATCTTACACATTTCCTTTTGTTTAGTCATATAAAAGAATAAAAGATTGTTCGTAAAATCCACTGCAATTCTCATATAGCATAGTGGGAAGATCATATGTATGCACATCTTATATTTGTTTATGTTGAAAAAATTTATTTGCAGGTCATAGAAATTTCAAGTCTTGTTGACACTATGAAATGGGGTTTCATCTGCACATTCACTCATAAAATTGTCACAATAATTAATTTTACTGGTGGAGCAAAGCCTTCTCATTCAATTGGCATTTATGAATATTAAAAGAAGATTCTTTACAGTCCCTTCTGACTTTTTGAAACATAGTAATTGGGATGGGGCTCCAAATTGAAGTGGTTTAAATTTCACTCATAACTGTTTTTTTAACAGTGAATTCATCTCTGTTTTTAACAAGAGTGTGGTAGAAGCTTTTTTTTTTTTTTTTTACGTTAGAAGCATTTAATTAGTAAAGAGCTCCATGTTCAATTTCCAGTTTTCCCTCTATCTTGTTTTTCATAGCTTATGGTACTATGCTAGTGGATTCATTTTGAGTGACACAAGGTACTACTTGCATGTGAGAATCAACAGAATAGCTGGGTCCATAAAAAATGTGGTCTTTATGTAATTCACAGATTTTAATAGGATCTCATTTATATAATGTTTATGTGGAAAAAGAAAAGAAAATTACTAAAAAAGTTTCACATGATTTAATGCGCATCATGACTTAAACAGTTCATGCATATTAATGGTCCTATAGAACCCACTTTTTCAACCTTGTTCAGAAAATAGGGGCAAGTAGGGAGGGGCCATGTGAATGTATATGTTTTTTTAGTTCAAGACTTCAAGGTATGCTTGTCAAGGATTAGAATCTGAATTGATAATCTTAATTGTAATATTGTGTTTATCTTACTCTTCATAAATATCTTCATAAATATTTAAAGAGAGATAAACACAAAATTTCAATTTAAGAAAATTTATGAGAGTTTATAATTGATTGGGTCTTAATCCTCTTGACAATAATACATTTCTTCATATGAGGCTAATTGTTTAAATAGGTATCAAGGATACTCACCGACTCACATAATAAAGTGGGTTTGGTTGGTACCATCCTAGCTCCGCTTCATTGTAGAGTTGGTGGAGAATGCAAAAGACACTATGAAACTCAAGTTATGAATAATTTCAGCAATGAAACGTTAGGGTCAAGTCACTTTACTTGAAAAACAGTGTCACACATTATTTATAATAGTCTTGTATTGGTTCATCACTATGTGTAAACACAATATTCCTTGGTGGGCGCAGGGCGATATGCAACAAGTCATCCAATCATAGTAAGGAGCGTCTTTCTAGTTGTTATCCACTCTTTTGATATGTCTTGACTTACCTTTCACATAAATAACTAAGGAAGACTAATGTTGTTAAGTGTTGACATTAGACATTGGATTCAAAGGTAGGGTCAAGAGTGAAATCGAATCATCACCTTAGCGAGTCGGATATTGGGAGCCATGGTTGTTAGTTATAAATACCAAGTCAAATTCAAGCCAGGTTGAAGCCGGTTGAAGACTTAGCGGGTATTTGAATATGCATCTAGCACACACTCCAGCACACGTTATTTAAAAAATTACACATTATAAATTATGGTTTAAAGTGGTTTTTTTTGCTAGCCGTGATTTTTAGAAGTGCACCCAAACAACCTTTAATGAGTTAGGTGTTGGTAAGTTTGACTTTAGGTTGGTCCATGGGTGGTCCACGGCCCAAGTAGGAACAATGGCTTAAACAATGAGCATTAGTGGCCTTATAGAACCCCATTTTCAATCCTTTTCAAAAAAGTAGGGGAGTTATGTATAAACTCTATTTTTTCGGAATTATGACAATCATTTGAAATTTAAGGATGTTGGATTTGACGCTCCAATAACAATTAATTGCACCCTCACTTTTACATTCCGATATTTAAATCTTGTAAAGTTTGGCTTCCAAAATTTTAAACCCGCAAAAAAATTGACTTCCAAGTTTTAAATTCCAAAACACTACAGGAGATGTGAAATCTTATTGTTGGGGTGCCAAATCCTACACTCATCACTCAGCCCAATCCAAACCAACCCAAGTTGTTAAGAAAACCCAACCCAATTTACAATTTCATTTCAGATGGAGGAAAAACAGATATAGATTTTATTTTTGGTCGAGAACAGATAGAGATTAGAGTAAAATATTTCAGTTGCCCTATGAGATGTTGGGCCAATTCATTTGAGAAGGTTCCTGCCAATTCTCAAAGCAACCATGCTATCCAAGGCCCAAAACGTTGTAGTATGACAGTCTTAGATTCTAATGTTAATTAATATTAACCATGAAACCACTATCTTTGACCCAAAAAAAAAACCATGATCTGTCCCTTGATGATAGTTCAGTTCAGTGAGAGAGCTAGAGGATATGCATTGAAATGACCAGAGTTCCATCATGCATGCATTCCTCAAATTCAACCCCAACCACAAACAAAAAAGAGAGCATGACGTTATTCAATAAAAAAATAAAAGGATATTAATTGACTGATTGACAGAACCTTAACTTGATTAATAATAAAAATATAAAAAAGATCGTTTTCCAGAATAGCTGGATGTCTGGACTTTGAAAAGTCAGACCCTCTAATGTTGATCGCAATTATTTTATTTTGTATATATAATTATAGGACTATAAAAGAAAATTACTCAATAAAAAACCAACGTACGCAATAAATTACATTAAATGATAAACATGAATAAAGAAAAGTATTTAGCTATTCTATCATGCATTGAGTCGGCACTAGTTTAATGGTTACTTGCCGGTTTGAGTGATGGAAACTTGTACGTGTTATATATACATATTACATGTGCACCAAATCAAACGGAACAACCTATTCATAAATTTCTTGGTCCCAAGTGGATTAAATAATATTTAAGATAAATAAATAAATATAAATTTTTTTATCTACTTATTTTAAATATTATTAATATACTTAAGACATAGATTATTTAATTCAATTTTTTTTTAGATTATTTAGACGAATCCTTATTTCCTACCAAAATATAAACATTACTCAATAAAAGGAGTTGTTCAATCTGGAAGCTACACGTTTTTGAACTCGCTTTAATTAATAATAAACCAAATTTGAAGTCAAAAGTACCATTAGTGGACTGATCTAGGTCCTATCTACCACACGTGGGTCTATAATTACGACTTTAGAATATGGATATGATTGTTTAAACTTTAAAGTAAACCCGTTAATGTTTTATTTACATTAATGTTGATTCTTAATCAATACAACTTCAAAAAGGCAAGAAATTAACCTCTTTTTTTCGAGTTATTCCAACAGCCGGTCATGAGTTTAACTTGTCCAAATTCAGAGATAATATTAAGTGTATAGATATCTCTCAACAATTTTTTTTTTATATAACCGCTCATGAATCAATTTTCTTTTCAATTTACTTGATGAACTCAGAAGTTTTTTTTTTTTTTAAATGATACTATTATATGATAATTAGATTTTAATAGTTTTCATTATTATCATATTGAGATGATGTATATGCGTTATTATATCATTTCAAGAACAGAAATATGTAAGATTAATTTAATTTATTCAAATGTTGATGATGTTTGACTTTAGAGTTTTTATATAGTTTGAATAATATTGTAAGAAAGTTTGTAAACGTCAAAGTGCAAACTCTTTTCAACGTGACACAATATTTCCTCTATTTTAAAATAATTACCTATAAAAAGTAGAAATACATATGTAATTAATATTATGTAATTAATATGGTTAATTTTTTAAAATATTTTATTTGTTTTACTATTTCAATCTTTGAACTATATGTTTATCTCTCCTTAGTTATTGTTCTTATAGGGTTGTTATAGGAAAACTATCAATTAATGCTACATTGGAAGGCTAAGTGGATAGTTATTATGAAATAAATTATTTTTCATTTATTGGATAGTTATTTTAAAATAGAAACTAAAAAAAAATTAGCTTGAAAATTTTGAAGAAGGGGAAGAAGTATTTGGTTAGAAAAATGTACACCCCTTAAGAGGTAAACTAACTTTGCACACCCCTTAAGAAAGTTAGTTAATATAGTTTTTTACATTAAATTTGTTCTAAAGTGTTGTTGAGTTTCCAAAATTATCATTTAATATAGTAAATGTATTTCCTAATTATTTTTATTTATTTATTTTTGAATAACCCAACACTATTTATTGTATTGATAATTAACTTTAAAGAAGAGAGTGGAGGATCATTGAGATTTACACAAAATTTACTACCTTTTATTTAAAGAGGCAAAATACAAGTAAATATGTTAGATAATTGATTGCCTCAATAGATGAAAAGGCATAGTTCATTTTTTTTTATAAACATAGTTCATGTACCTAGTGAATGAAGAAACAAAATAAGAATTTTAATTATAATAATTAATGTGTAGTGTATTACTCCCTCCATTCCTTTTTATAAGTGCTAAATAAGAGGTGTTGGTCGTTTCTTTTTATAAGAACTAGATGAAATTTTGTGCCAAATTAATTATTTTTTCACCATTCTACCCCTATTCAAAATACAAGTAAATATGTTAGATAATTGATTGTCTCAATAGATGAAAAGGCATAGTTCAATTTTTTTTATAAACATAGTTCATGTACCTAGTGAATGAAGAAACAAAATAAGAATTTTAATTATAATAATTAATGTGTAGTGTATTACTCCCTCCATTCCTTTTTATAAGAGCTAAATAAGAGGTGTTGGTCGTTTCTTTTTATAAGAACTAGATGAAATTTTGTGCCAAATTAATTATTTTTTCACCATTCTACCCCTATTCAATTCTGGAAATATAGAATTGCATTAATGATGAAAAAAGATTAAAATGAAATATGTTAAGGATAATTTTGGAAATTCAACAACATTTGAGAATAAATTTAATGCAAAAAACTATACAACCTAACTTTCTTAAGGGGTGTGCAAAGTTGGTTTAGCTCTTATAAAAAGAAACGGAGGGGGTACAAGTTAATTACAGTTACTTAGAATAAGCACGTGTGGTAGCTATTTGACTAAAAGAAACATCCTTCTGAGATTAGAAAATTTCAGCATGTTTAGAAAACCTGATCGAATTTGGTCCCAAATATTTTTTTTCGCATTATTCAAACAAAAGCAGTATTAAAGGTATACGTATTGTTATAAGGTAGCTAGTCATAGGGAGACTAATTAAGGTTAATTACAACAGTAACTTGTTAAGAACATTATTCTACAAATTAGGAGGAACTTATTTGCATTCCAATACTGAATTGATGAGATTGTCTAAATGATATAAGAAAAAATTTGGATTATACAACCTTTATCTTAAATTGACAAATGATATTTAAGATAAATAAATAAATATGAAATTTCTGATTCACTTATCTTAAATGTCATTGGTCCACCTAGAACTTTGATTATTTAACTCAATTTTTCTATAGGTTATTTAGACGATCTCCAAATTAATATATGATATATTAAACTAGGTCAACTTTAAAGTTGACCTAAATTAAGATTGATAAATGAAAGCCAACATGCATGCCAATAGATCTCTTCATAAGACAATTGAGAACAAATCATGAAAGAAAACCAACGACCTCATGATATTAGGGACTAAAAAGCATATTTAAGAAAAAAATATAAAACGAGTAATTTTTTATTTGACACTAATTGAAAACGACTTAGAGGTTGCAATAATTAGTCATTCCCTCTGGCAATGCACCATGACAAAAGGAAAAGTGAACATAACTTTATTATTATTATTATTAAAGTGAACAAAACTTTATGAATATAAAAAGCATGTATGAAATATAGGCAATGGTTTTATTGTCATAATGTTCATACGGGAAGCATGAATAAATCATAAAAACACAAAAGGGGCCGCGTTTACAGGTGGAGAGGGAATTGAACATAACTTTATACGCGCGCGGTTGGTAAACCGATTTTTGTATTATATAGCTAGTTTAATGTTTGTTTAATTTAGGGTTACTTAAGTAATTAGGGTTATAATATAATTCAAGATGTAAGCAATTAAGATTACTTAAGATTTTAATTTTGTGATTTTACTCTTCACCATAACCTAAGTTGCTTACATGTCTGATGAAGCATGATGTACCACTCCAACATTGTTTGTGATGTTACGTGGAAGATGACTAAGAAGATGGAAGATGAGCGTGTCACTTGAGAGACAAAAATCATTTTTTTTTTTAATTTTAAAGAGACTAAAACCCTATTTAGTCTAAAAAATTATATCTTCTCCTCCACTCAAACCCTCTACCCCACTCCTAACTAGATAATAAGTAGTAAACTCATATTGGTTTTATACTAATAAGCAATAATCTCAAATTACAAAACCAACATAGAAGTTGGAGATGGAGATAGGGATAAATGAAGATAAAGAGGAATGAGAGATTAGAGATTAATGATATGACATTATGAATTGTATATAATTTTTGTTTAAATTTTAATAAATGTATTAAAGTTTAAATCCTTATTGAGTTGATTTTTTTAGGGTTTGTGATAAAAATTGAGGGTTGCCATTAGTTTAAACTTGAATCTAGTGAGCATTGTGAAAGAGAATTTGAGCGGAGGAGAAATTGTAATTTTCTAGGTTAAATAAAGTGACATGTTTAATTTTTAAGTCATCTTCCACATGACATGATATCTTATGTTGGAGTGCTACACTAAATTTCACCAAATAGATAAACAACTTAGGCTCGGATAATGACTAAATTAGAAAATTTAAAAGTTTAAAAAACCCAAATGTATTGATTTTGGCGAGAAAGTAAATTTGGCCAATAATATAATTAGGAGATTAAACGCGTATACTTAATCCAAAAAATTAAAAAAGAAGAGGAAGGAAAAAGGGGGAAAAATGCACTTTTTGGCGTGTCCAATTTCCAACCTAATAAGAGCTTTTCTCTGCTTGTCTTCACCAAATCACAACACAATAAACCATTCCTCAATATAGTAGAAGACAAGGAAACCTGTCTCTGTCTCTGGCGATGCCATCACGGCAGCTGTCCACGTCAGCACCGCCTCACAAGGCGAAGCAGCACGGTGGTTCCACCACCACCACCTGCTCGGCGTGCCCTCTCGTCCTTCTACTCCTTCTCTGCCTCCGGAAGCGGAAAAAGCGCACTACCCCCTCCTCCGACACCGACTCCAACCCTCCTCACCCCTTCCCCTACCCCCTCCTCCGCCGCGCCACCAACTCTTTCTCTACCCTCCTCGGTCACGGCGGCTTCGGCCCCGTCTTCTCCGGCTCCCTGGACGGAAAACCCGTCGCCGTCAAGCTCATGGACCCCGCCACCGCCTCCCTCCAGGGCGAGCTCCAGTTCCACAACGAGCTTTTCTTCGCCTCTACCCTCCGCTCCCACCTCCTCGTCCCCCCAATCGGCTTCTCCTCCGACCCCAAACGCGGCCGTTTCCTCCTCGTCTACGAGCTAATGCATAACGGCAACCTTCACGACGCGCTTCTCCGTCGCAAGTGCCCTGAACTCGCCTTATGGAACAAGCGCTTCTCAATTGCCGTTGACGTCGCCAAAGGGCTTCACTACCTCCACTCCCGCGACCCGCCGATTATACACGGCGACATCAAGCCCAGTAACATTCTCCTCGACCGTTCCTTCTCCGCTAAGATCGCTGATTTCGGACTCGCCCGGTTGAAATCCGAACCCCAATTGGCCGAAATTGGCAACAATAGAAGGGAAGACTTGGAGAGTGATGGTGGGTCGCTGGTTGGGGAAACTGAGAGCGTTGATGCTGGGTTGGAGGAACAATCTTTCGAGGTAGACAATGGAGGAGGTAAGGGGCTGAATCAGAATGGGAGAGTGAAGGATTATGTGATGGATTGGATTGGAAACGAGGTGAATGATGAAATACCAAAGAGGGAAGGTGTAAATGGTGGTGCTGGGTCTAGCAGTGGAAATGGAGTGGCAGAGAAGAGCAAGATCAGGGGGAAGAAATTGGAGTGGTGGGAGTCAATGGATGAGGAAAAGGGTGGTGCTTTTGGAGTTTTGAAGAAGGAGAAGAGAAGGCCCGTGAAGGAATGGTGGAAGGATGAGTATTCTGAAGAGCTCTCAAAGAAGAAAAAGAAAAAGAAGAAGAAAGGTGGGAACAGTGATGACGGTTGGTGGGAGAAAGATGATGCTTTGTATAGTGATGTAAAGAAGAGGAGTAAAAGTCGTAGTCGGAAAAGCCGTGGCAGTGTGGATTCTTGGTTCAGTGGGGAACTAAATAGAGCTAGATGGAATAGCTATGATTCTGCTGGTAGTGGAGAGATACCAAAGAGTGGTGGTATCAGCACTACTCCAAGCATGAGGGGAACACTTTTTTATGTTGCTCCTGAGTATGGCTACAATGGGAGTTTATCAGAGAAGTGTGATGTGTATAGTTTTGGGGTCTTGTTGCTTGTGACTGTTTCTGGGAGGCGGCCACTTCAGGTGGTGGCTGGTTCGCCCTTATCGGAGTTTCAGCGAGCGAATCTAGTGTCTTGGGCTCGCCATTGTGGCCGCAAAGGAAAGCTTCTTGACTTGGTTGATCAGTCTGTTCAGTCATTGGATAAAGAGCAGGCTCTTCTCTGCATCAAGGTTGCACTGCTTTGTTTGCTCAAGTCACCTGATCTTCGTCCTTCAATGAAAGAGGTTGTGGGAATGCTTTGTGGGGAGCTGGAGCTACCCCAATTGCAAGTTGAGCACTCACAATCTCACTTCCCATTCAAGTCTAGGAAATAAGGCCGGCAAATTCATGGTATCAGCTAACCATTCTTCATCGACTTTTGGAAATTCTTATACAATTGATTCTAAAGCCAAGATTAATTCTAGCGTAAAGTTTCCCGTGAGCAGCTTTTGGGTGCCCTAATTGGTTATGAGGAAAATAAGTTGATCCAATCATGTAGGTTGATAACATTTAGGAGTTAAAGCCATGTTCTTACTATTGGAGCACGCTTTGCCTCTATTATTCTTTACATCATGTTGCTTCCACACTTCAGTTTCTTTCACTTTTGGTTTGGTCTGGTTTGGTACATTGTGGCCTAACTATTGGAGATTGATTGTGTATATTGACTCTTTCACACTAACTTTTAGGCATGCCTTGAACATTATGGCCCCTGCTTTTGTGGAGGGTCATCATCTTTTGTTGTTCTCATAATTTTTGGTAATGACAAAGCGCACAGCCTTTTATTAACCGAGTCACTCTTTCGGGGTCGTCCATTACTGTTTGATGATTATGCAAATTTACTTTGACTTGGCTTTCAAGTTTGCACAGATAATTTTTTTTCTTGCCTTGTTTGATCAATCAAGTAGTTGTAGAAGATCAGTGAAAATAGGAATATTGATTTTCCATTGAAGCACAATCTGATCTGATTATGTGCTCATGAATGAGGCACGAGTGTGTATGTAAATTGTGCCACTAGTAGAAGTACTTTTCTCAATTACGAAAACTGATTTTGGCAGAATTGGAAAAGTGAAGAGCTTTGTTATGCTGTTTTGATTCCTTTTTAGCCTTGAGTTTATTGTTACTGGGTGGTCGTTAGCAGGTTGGTCTTCATTAGTTTTTCTTTCTTGTTCAGTGTGATTCTGATGTAGGTCTATTTTTTCATTTTTGGTACATTGGCTCATTCCTATTTAGTTACCATTTTATTTGTATAATAGAGTAAACTCTCTTTCAAGTTACCATATCCAATTAATAGAAAAAAAATAGACAAATAGTAGTGTGTTTTAATTCATATAATTTATTTTCATAAATTACATATAAAAAAAGTTTCAGTTTCACAATTAATTTTTTAATTTTAAAATTTTAACCCTTAAGTATTTTCAAATTAAAACTTTCTGCTTTTTTGTCAAAAGATAAAAGGGTATTAGACTTTGTTTTTGGTTCAAAGAGAGATTAGATTGAAAAACGATATTACAGTGTCGTATTTTTGTCAATTTGAGCCCATGCGGTAGCTACAAGCCTACAAGCTCTAGATGGAGATTGGTGTTCTTGAGCCTATATTTGATTCAAAACCGACGAGCCCAACTTTATTCATCGGGTAAAGCCCAAAGCCCAGTAATCTCGACACTTTCATAGAATGGAACTGGTCCCTTGAGTTGACCAATGAAAAAAAACTGGCCCTTGCCAAACAAATTTTTTTATTTTCACAATTCATACAAACCATTGAAGGAGAGATTAGTCCCACGGTTATTAATGGTGGGGATACCTTAGTTAAGAGACAACAACAAAAACTTGCTAGGATACAGTAAATTAAAATCAACTCCTAAGAGTTGGGTAACCTTGATGGGCATTCTCAATTTTTGCTATATTTTCACATATATTTTGAGTTTTTATACTGAATAGAATTTAATCAATACTATTTTAAATTAATTATCTCTTTTTAGAAAATATAAATAAATTCATGTTTGCTTCCACTTAGGGATGAAAATGACTCAATGAATAGGGTTCATGAAGGGAATTATAGTACCTATCATTATATGCACGCTTTAGAAAAGTACTCTTATCTCTTATTCATTCTTAGATTTGTGCTTGTAGCATCTTGAATGTGTATTTATATGCCTGTACTTGTGCCCACTACCGCACATTAATTATTTTTTTTTTAACGTAAACCATTGCATTTTAGTTAGTCAAAATATAACTCTTACCATTGCTTTTTTTGTGTGTGTGGATGGATATTGCATTTTTCAATAGACAACTAATAGCAAGTGCAGTGGGCCAAGCCAGTGAACCCAAATACAAGTGGAAGGCCCAAATGAAAATCCAAAAGGCCCACTTGGATGAAGAACTATATTTAATTGGACCTAGAATCAGTGAACAAAAAACAAAATTGGACCTCGATTTGAATTCGGACCTTTAATTAGCTGATGCTTTATTTGTTATTTTAGCATTGCTCTTCTACTCTTTCTCTTGTTTCTAGCTTAGGGTTTCCTCCTCTTAGCTGCTGGTTCTTGTTGGGTACCGTCCACTACCTACCAAGTACCAACAACCATATATATTGCAATCTTTCACTCACCCTAATGCAAAATGTATAGAAATTTTATCTTGTCTTAAAACAAATGAAAATATCTTTGTAAGGCAATACAATAATAAGCATTTGATAAGTATAATTTCATCTAGTTTTGCAATGAAGAATTATTTATTGCGATAGAAACTTTTATTTAACGAGTTATTCATACATGCGCACAATTAACGATGGGACAATTAAAATATCAATGCAAAGGTAAATAAATAAAATGAAAGTTTATGGAAAAATAAAAAATAGAGCCTTCTATTTTCTTATATGGATAGGAGAAGAGGGGGAGAATCTACGATGATGGGCTTGTGATGATGGCTATGTATGCAATGGTAGGATGAGACGGTAATGACTCTACAAATTATGTACACTGGTTCTAAGGTTTGAAGTCAGTGTTTTGATTTCATAAGATGCATTTTTATTTAACAACATAAATTTTTGAGATAGTTGATTAATTGTTCCAATTAACTTTTTCTTTTTACGTTTCTTATTTTTAATTAACATTGAACTTTATTCTATCAATGTGTGGTTTATGTGTTGCATGCTTGATTTTCTTCAAGTAAAGTTTCAGATTTTGAGTCATTTGTAAGAAAATAAACCCCTCTTAAGAGAGCTAGCCACCTGTGTGAGTGTTTTCTGAATTACGTATTGCTGAGAATACTTGTGTTTGAAAAAAAAAATCAAATTAACTTTTAAGTTCTTTCAAAATATTAAATTAATTTTAACATCCTATAGTTTTAATAATATAAAAACAATACAAAAAAAAAGTGGCCCATGCAGGTCTCGAACCTGCGACCTTCGCGTTATTAGCACGACGCTCTAACCAACTGAGCTAATAGGCCAATTTTCCTTTACAAATCTAATAGTCTTTAATTAAATTCAAATAATTAAAAATATTAATTAATTTTTTGGTAGATATTAAAAATATAAATTATGAAAACAGTTATTAATTATTCTAATAATATTGAATTTTCAAGGTAATAATGGGAAAAAAAAAGATGAGCTGAACTTTTTTGCTTGCACTAATGTATCCATACGAACGACAGCCAGTGTGATTGTTTTCCGGATTACCTCTCGGGAAAAATACTCGTGTTTGACAAAAAATAAATAAGTCAAATTTACTTTTGAGATTTTTCAAAATATTAAATTAATTTTTAAATCCTATATAGTTTTAATAATGTGAAAATAATTTGTTCTGATGTATAAAAAAATAATCTAAAGATATAAGGTGGCCCATGCAAGTCTTGAACCTGCGACCTTCGCGTTATTAGCACGACGCTCTAACCAGCTGAGCTAATAGGCCAATTTCCATTTACTAATCTAATAATCTTTAATTAAATTAAAATCATTAAAAAATAATCCAAAAATAAAAAGTGGCCCATGCAGGTCTCGAACCTGCGACCTTCGCGTTATTAGCACGACGCTCTAACCAGCTGAGCTAATAGGCCAATTTCCATTTGCCAATCTAAGAATATTTAATTAAATTAAAATCATTAAAAAATATTAATTATGAAAAGTTGTTTATTTTAGAACTGTTAATTATTCTAATAATATTGAACTTTCAAGGTAATAATGAAAAAAAAAGATGAACTAAACTTTTTTATTTGTATCAATAACGGCCATAAGATTAATTCTCTCAAGACTCTGAGAACACATTATGTTCGTCTGCTAATTAACAAATCATTCTCTAATCTCCATACACACTGTCGATGAATCAAACCCAAGAACTAGGAACTTGTTGTGGATGAACCGAACTTTATTCATCATGTAAAGCTCGACAAATCCAGGTCTTTGTATTTCCAGAGATAGGAACTGCCAACTACGTGTTTTTTTATAAATCCAGCAAGGAGTGAGATTGAGAGCAATTTTCCGAAAGAATCATGCAACAATTTTGTGTTTGTCTTCCAAAAACAAAAAAAAAAGAAATAAACATAAAATTTAAAATTATTATATGTCAAATTTTAACATTAGAGATCTTAATAACTTCACTAAAAAAAGTTGTAAATCAGTTTGAATTGAAGAGCTTTTGTAGCAACTATGATACTAGCATTAGCGATAAACAACGAAAATGCAAACGCAGGAAAAAATAAAAATCAAATGCTTTAATTTATTCTGTTATATATGATTAAAGCACGTAATCTGCATATTGCTGATGAGAAGTTAAATGAGCACTAGTTAACAAGACAGAAGTAACTACGTTAAACCAAAAGTTCAGATTCAAATTTAATTATAATCAACTAATTCATATTAGCATGGTCCTTCTCATAGGTGATGTTCTGGGATACTGCTTCTAACTTGAGTTTTGTTTATAATTATGTATAACAAATAGTCCGGTGTACAAAGCTCCCGCATACACAACATTTGGAAAGAAGTCCCACCATTTAGTGTCTTGTACACAGTCTTATTTATTTTTTATACATGCAAGATGTTGTTTCCCGTAATTATATATAAACTTCAATGTAAGTTACTAACCATATTAAAAATCAAACTCTATAAGTTACATGCAGTTATAGGTGGTGTATTTTAGACAAAGGCTCTAGTTAACATGAAATTGACATAATATTCTAGAACAGTATTGATTCATACATACAAGTTTAAGCATGTTTCAAGTTTCAATGAAACATTTTTTGATATATATGTCATAAAAATGAAACTAAAATTTAAGGGTTTGTAATGTTGAATTCGGAGTTATCTAACTTCATCCTATATATGTGGACTAATAGTATCATTTATAAAAATTAAGATGTAAAATCCAACTAACTTATCTTAATTAAACACTATTGATCCCCTTAGGATGAGATTAAACTACTCATGAGGAGAGTTAGGCAGTCCTTTTAGAATATATATGATTCAGCATATTTTAATCCCTAAATGCATGTTGTAAAACATGGAGTTCATCTATATAAAGAAAAAGGTTAGTGGACAGCTAGAATTCCCATGTTTAATTAGAGAAAAAATAAGGCTATTAAAACAATGACTAATAAACCATCTTGTAAATTTCAGAAAGCAAAACTATGAAGGAAATGAAAAAGAAAATATTTTCTACACAAGTTTTCCTTCTCATATTCCTGATAATTGAAGCATAAGGTTGTAAACCAAAGAGAAGTGGGAGGTGTTCCAATACATATATACAATGCAAGCAAACTCATTCTAATATATTATGTTAATTTTCTGTCAATGGGAAGAAGTGAGTCATCCTATTTCCAATTCCGCAGCAAATTGTTAATCAGGACATGCAAATGATTGAATCATATATTGGAAATTTTCCTTCTCAGCTCAGACAGATCTACACTGTCGGAATTGTTGTTAACCTGTGAGCCATGTTCAATAATTGAAGGGTAAATATAAAAATATTGGAGTAAGATTTTGAGAAATAAAAATAATAATGAGAACATTCCCTGGACTCCATACCTCACACTGCACACTTTGGAGTAATCTGCCATTGACATTGGTTGAACAGCAACTGACAACTTCAAGTCCCTCTTCTAACAAAAGTTTCAGCAATTTTGATAGTGGCAACACTTCTTCCTCTCTGAAACCACTTGTGGTTTCAATTCCCACACCTCCATCACTCTGGTGGAAAGTGAAACTAGCAGATGCATGGTCCTTATTGAGAATATTGGAGAGTTTCTTAAGTTCATCCCTCTTGTCACTGAGCTCTTTGATATTCTTCTGCAGGTGGTTTATGTAATTCACTCCCTCGTTCATCTGATCAGATAATGAACGCTTTCCCTGAAAACCCCATTAATTAGTGTAGGGCAGTTCTACAGTCAGTTCCACCAATAAACCATGTTTTTACTACTACCATGTACCAAATAGTATTGACAATATGCTTCTTATATGCTAAAGTTAATTTGCAGGAATTAAAGTCATTTTAATTTGTGAACCAGATTTTTTTTTATCATCCACCATTGTCAAAACCATTAATGTAGCCCTAAAGTTAGAAAACAACTCAGAAGACTTCAATCACAGCATCTCCAACAAATCAGAAGATAGAGAAGAAACTAGGGTTATTGTGTGAAGTGTAATTCATCACATAGAGAGACCTCCCCATATGAGTTATTATTTAAGTTGATTTCAAAAGGGTTTGTCAATCTAATCAACAGAGATCGAGCTCTGAATGATAGCTCTACCAGAATCAATCATGTTCGAGTTAGTAGCATCTATGTCAAGATGAGTGCTTGGTTTATTTTTTCCTTACACAATTGTAAGTGCTTGTGTATTTATTGAAAAAACTGAACTGCTTCAAATTAAAAGGAGGGAAAAAAGAAAGAGCATGGAGAAAATAGACATTAATTTCACCTTGATGAAGTGAAGAGGGAGGAGAGATCTAAGAGAAGCATGAAGGGTAGCCATTTGTTGCCTCCTTTGTTTCTCAATCTCTCTATGAACCATCTTCTTGTTAAATTCTTGAGAACTATGACCATGATGACTCGTACCTACTACAGCAGCTTGATAAAATAGTTTGTTTGAGCAGCGGCTACTATCAAGTTTTTTATTATCAGAAAAATCAATAACCAGGGAATCAGAATCATCGAGGATCAGATCTTCGGAGATTTTGTGTTGCTGGTGGCGGACACTATTAGAAAACGGGATCGCCAGCTGATTGCTTCGTTGTAAAGGAAACATGATTGGTCACCTTCAACGATTAATTCTTCAGATCAATGTGGATCGGAGGAGGCTAAGGAAGTAGAAGGGAGTGGGGGGACCTTGCACACCAAATAAAATAAAATATTCCCCACGACACAGGGAAAGTGATAGTATTATTAGTGGTTTTGTCAGTTCACAAAGTTAAAAAAGAGTTACTTTTAATTTCTTTTACCACATAATAATAATGGATGATTTATGTACATTATTAGTATTAGTATTCATGAGATCTCCTCATTATTGGTAGTGTATAAGAAAATAGAATGATACAACCTAAATATCACTCACTGTAACTAGTGAAAGATAGAAATAAAAGATACAAAAATTGTGATATGATTAAATAAGAAAAAAAAGCTGGATGAAAATAGAATGAAAGGGAAGGTAGGCTTTGAATCATGTTAACCGCTTTATATATCGTCGTTGTACCACTTCTTGCACGATTGAGTATAACCCTCAATAATTTTCGTCTTCACATGGCTTAGGAGGGCGACGAAGCCTCCTCCAAGGTTAGAAACGTTGAAGATAAAAAAGAAAAGTAATTTAGGAATTGAGACAAAGAGATAGTCGAACAAAATCTCATAAGCTTTGACAAGCTCTCCCATGCGTTTGGATGAAGTTGGGAAGGAAATGTATATAAATAATCTAGGACATAAGATTCAAATAAGGTGAAGGGGATCCTTCCTAAGTCTAGGTTCAGAAAAATGTAAAGTATACATAAAGACTCCTTCACTGCACTTAGAGCGGGCTCAGGCGCCTAACTCTGAAACCGAGAGGGAGTACTTTTCACATGATTCTCCCTTAAATATTTCACCTATATCCTTCTTCAACAATCTTTGATTTTGCCTAAAAGTGTTTGTCATCAGCTTGAGAGCATGCATGGGACTTTTGTTTGGGGAGGTCATGGTAATAACAGAAGGTTTTGTCCGATTGCTTGGAGTTCTCTATGTTCTTCCAAGGATGAAGGAGGCCTCAGTATGAAACACATGCATGAGTTTAATCAGGCCCTTTTAATGAAGTTGGGTTGGGGCTTGATCCATAACCCAGAGGCTTTGTGGGTTAGAGTCCTTAGAGGGAAATATGCGTGTGGGAGCTCCAGGGTTCCTACTGTCCAGAAAAGAAGCTTGGAGTCTAATGTTTAGAGGGGTTTGAGAGGAAATTGGAAGGCGTTCATGAAAGGTGTGAAATGGAATTTGGGGAATGGTAAGTCTGTTAAACTATGGAAGGATTGTTGGCTAAACTCGGGTTTGGTTCTGAAGCATGTTGTGTTTCATACTCCTCCCGCCAACGTCTTGGAGCTTCCCGTTTATGAGTTTTGTACTGGGGTTGGAGGATGGAACATGCAGTTGTTTGGTTGTTTGGTTCCCGAGGATGTGTGTCAAGAGATTTTGAGCATGCCAGTCCCTAGTGAGCATGGCGACGAGGACCACGCTGTTTGGACTTTGACAAGTGATGGCGAGTACTGTACAAAGTCTTCTTCTGGTTTGTTTCTTGGTAATGGGTTGCACGCCCATGATCCTGTTTGGAAAGCTGTGTGGAAGTGTAAGGTGACTCAGAGGGTGACGGGTTTCTGTTGGAAAATGCTTAGGAATGGTTTGCTTACTAATGGTAAGAGGTGGGCTTGTCATATGGTGGTTTCGGATTTGTGTCCTTTGTGCCAAGCCCATTTAGAAACTGTCTTGCATGTTTTGAGGGATTGCCTCTCTGTGGCTCGGGTTTGGCACTCTGCTCTTAGCCCGAGCTTGAGATCCTCTTTTTTCTCCCTCAACATGAGAGATTGGGTCTGGGAAATCTGCTGGGTGTGTTCAAGCGTAGGTCCAATTGGGACAAGGTCTTTGCTTATACTGTATGGGGCTTATGGAAGATGAGGAATGATTTTGTTTTCCAGAATGTTGAACCCAATGTTGGGAAAGTTTTATTCTAGGCTAATCAGATGGCCTCTTTTGAAGCTAGAGATATCGAGGAGCAGAGACTGGGTTCTCAGCAGTCTCCCCATCAGTCTTAGGATTTTAACTGGGTTTGTCCTGCTTTGGGTTGGTTTAAATTCAATGTGGATGGGTCTGTTCTTGCGGATCATAGGGCTGGTTGCGGTGGTGTGCTGAGGGACCATTCGGGGTGCTGGATTCTTGGGTTCTGTCGCCGGTTGGGTACCTCTAGTGTTCTCACGACTAAGCTTCAAGTTGTTCAAACTGCTGTCATGGTTAGTAGGAACCTTGGGTATGTAAAGATGATTATTGAGAGTGATTCTCTCTCCGCAGTTCAGCTGCTTGCTGCGGACCATAAGGGTCCTAATCCCTTCCCGGATGTTCTCAACAGCATTAGAGCTGCTTTTCCCTCTGGTATGACTATTCAGTACCAGTTTTCCCCTGTTCTGCCAATGCGGTGGCTGACTTTTTGGCTCGTCTCTCCCACGAGTTTCTGTTCGGGATCCACCTCTTGGAGCATCCCACTTTAGAGTGCTATGGTTTGTTGGCCCATGATGTCTCAGGGGAGGTTCTCCCTAGTAGTTTAGGTTCTGGTTCATAGTTGGGGTATCCCCCCTTTTTAACCAAAAAAAAAATGTATCCTCTGATCCGAGAAAAAAAAGCATATTTGCTTCTTCAAGCTTCCTGATCAAGTCATACTTCTTCCTTCATTGAAAAAGGGTTTACGAGTACCTATTCACCCTGTCTAGTGTCTACGACCCATAAGACGGAAATATGCAAGAATAAGGTTAGAATTGAGACGAGGAAAGTCTTTAGGGGATCCGACACTCAAATAGCTACACCAATCTTCTTCTTAGTAATCCCTAATTACTTCAAGTGACACATCATCTAAGTAAAGAGAAGGTCTCATATATTGTAAAAAGGTTGGAGCGGTGACGATTGAGCGCTCCAAGTTTGGATTTTCATCACTATTCTCCTCACTCCCCCCTTCCCTCAATAAGAGAATTATAGCCATTTAAAAAGATGTAAGAGAGTAGAAGGGGGAAAAGTGTATATGAGGGAGATGGTCAAGGTCTGGATCACCAACAGACGGACACTAATTCTCGAAACAAAGGTGAAGAATAAGAACTTGCAAACGTTTGTGTGAGGAAATGATGTTTTCAGTCTCAACATTTATAACTAGTGGAAAGTCTTCTGGAATTCTCTTTCCCCTCCCAATTTGGAAATTCGAAAATAAAATTAAAAGAGGATGCGAACAGTTGTAAAACCTAGAATAAAGCACAAAATTAGGAAAATTAACTGCTTTGGGGTCCCAACTTTATTACACACACTCATATAATTGCTAGAGCATGGGTATTCATTAATCATAGAGTGTCAAAATGAGATTGGCTAAGCGAAATTAGAAGAACCTGGGAGGTTTAATTCGACCAGAAGACTAGTTGACCGCGTTTGACTAAAAAGGAATAATCGCCATCTAAAACACACCTTGGATCGCTTGTATCATTTCTAGACAATTGCACTTTCTTTTGATTGTTGCATTTACGATTAAGATTTGATTGTGTTATAACTTGACATTGTATTGCATTACATATCAAACTAGAGGCTCTTGTTTTAGCTGACCTAAGTTGTCACAAGACCCAATAGCATCTTAACTGACCTAAAGATCTCACAAGCAAGTGAGCACCATTATAGTTGACTAAGATGAGTGAGATAAGAAACATCCCATTCAAAAGGTTAACTGAACGTCCAGAACCGACTCAATAAATAAAACATTATAATTAAGATTATTCAAAGATAACCACAATCTCACAAGTTATACTTCCAATTCAATTCCCTTCACTTTGAAGAAAGTTGAGAGTTGTACTCAGAAACTCAATTCACTTTGAAGCTGCCACGCCATTCAATGTGTAGTAATAATATATAATAATACTGCTTCGGAAAACAACAAATTAAGATGCTTTTTATGATCATTTCCCTTCCTTAATTTGCGACCAAGTAGGGAAGGATTGCACTATTAGACATTAGAATAGTAATAATTACGAGTGGTTATAACAGTGTTTACGACACGAGAACATAGCCTTGATCACTTATTTAGGTCAAAAGTTGTGGCCTCCAGATTAAAATATATTAAAGATATCACCACTTTAATTTACTTTTTTTCTTCCATCTGCAACTCACCCTACCTTCATTTTAAAGAACTGATTGTTGTGAATTTGAAATGAGCGAATAATGATAAAAAAATAGAATTAGGTGGCTTGAGGTCACGTGATGTGTTTCAGCAAGATCATAATTCTTTTATACTACACCTACACCTTGTTGTCTATAATTGACGCATTAATCCACAAATTGTGTAATAATTTGACCAGCAGATTAAATAGTGGGCCCGGGATTGGAAAGTTGCTGCAGATTAAGAAACCAAACGAGTGACAAATAACCGTCACTTTTTGACATTATAAAATTTAAGAGGCCATTAATTATGTTTTACCAATTTTACCCTTAAATAAATAGTAATAAGAAATTAAAAAGAAAAATAAAGGGTATGGTAGGAAGTTGTGTAGTAATTTTGGTAGAAACAAAAACATTAATACAATTCCTTAATATATATGCAAAACCTTAAAATGACAGTTATTAAGGAACGGAGGAGTAATAACTATAACTTAATGATTCAATATTTTATCAAGTGTAGTTAGTTTTTTTTTAATTGTTTTCGCAATTATCGAATTTGTTTTCATTTTTATTTTTATCATTTTAGTAATTTTTTTAACTAAAATTAAATTTTATATAATGAGAATTCTAAGAAATTCTCTGAGAATAATAATTATTTAAAATTTCATACAATGATTTTAAAAATATATATATATATATATATTAATTTTATAAAAACATACCTCCATTTAATTACAATAAATTTAAATTATCACTTTAATTTTTGAAAAGACAAAAAAATTAATTTATATAAATTTTGAAGATAAGAAATAATTTGCAGAAAATTAAATTATTAAAACAACTTCTCTCATCATTTTAATAAAATTATTTAAGTAACGTTTTATATTCTGTGAATTCTATGATATTGTCTTGAAATAATTATCATTTAAATTTCATATAAAAATGTTAAAAAAGGAATATTCATTAATTTTATAAACAAATAAGTTTATTTAACTTAATTTAATTCATATTATCTTATTTACTTTTTAAAAAATTAATATATATTTTTAAGACGATAAATAATTTGAAATAAATTAATATATTAAAATAACTTCTGTGGACATCATTTGATAATATCCTTTTGTGTATAGACATCGTCCAATGTCAAGACATCGTCTAGTGTCCAGACATCACCGGTGTCCAGACAATTGAACTTTGCATCGTTTCTAGAGTCTATGCAATGCTATACTAGTCCAAAATTGTCTTATCATGTATGGTTATAAAGCTAAGAAATAGAGCTACTATTATCGTGTTCAAATCGAGACTTGTTTCAACCTCCAAATTGTCCAAAAGTTTAGTGGAAGTTCCTGACATTGTTGTCTGATTACATCGTTTGGTCCTAAGTAGCCAAGAAAGCCACTTGACATCCGGACATGCCCCTCTTCAGGAGTTCCAATTGCATGATTAAGCCGAGCACATGCTCGAGGATATTGGATGGGAGTGAATTGTAGCTATAGTTGAGCCAACCTACTGACGACCTATAGTAGAATTCATTTCCATATGCAAGGAATGAGAAGAAGTGGTAGAGGGCCGCTCAGGGAAAGAGCACATAGTATCCTCCTACGTGCTGAGAAAGAAGAGGATGGCATTGACAGAATTTAATGTTCTAATTGGTTTTGAAGTTGAGGACTCTATGAAGACGAAGGAGTACAAGACATCATTTATATATCCACCAGACACATTTGATGACAACTCATTTCGGACCACACTCACATGGTGGCACTAATTATGTTCTAAGGATGCCAAAGCTAGTAGGATCAGAAACCCAGTCCGCTCCATTTGTGAAAGAGATTTCTCCTCTACTAACTACTTTTAAATCATTTGAAGACTCAATTGTAGTATAGCATAGGGCTTTGTCGTATCCGCAGGGAATTGCTCACACAAGTGTCGTTCTCTAGTTAAATTTACTTAAGCAATGAGGGTTTACAAATGATGGATGATATTTTAGTAACCAAAAACACATGAAAATTAAACAAAGCGATATAAAATCGATTGGAAATCAAGAAGAGAAAACTGTTGGAATTGGAGTTCACCGTTTAACTACTTAGCATCCCATGATTCTATATGAAAATTCATTCCTATCCATGATTCACCTCCACCATTTCTACCCTACTTCATTGATTCCTCACATGAGTGGATATCTATAACTCACTTTCCTAAACATTGATTCCTCACATGCATAGCAAAGCTAAGTTATCTTTAATATTAGGTGTTTAAGTGACTAACAAAGCCTAATTTCATTCCTAGACATTAAGTTTATTAAATAATTAACTCTATGTTGGACTCTAGACGCCGTAGCTCCCGCCCATATGCCGAGTCAAGCGATATGTTCTAAGTGCGCAGACTAAAACGTAGCATTAAGAACAAGAGAAAACCATTGGATCACATGATAGAAACAATATTTGCATATAGAAATCAACAAAGATACATCATAGTTAAAGGCTACATCCAATTCCAACAAGAGAAACTTAGCAACCCATAGCCATGGATTGCTTACAAAGCTTACAAGAGAAAACTAAGATGAAATCGGCGATCCGATCCGTGACGTCCTAGAACCGTTCCCAGCTCGTTGGATGGTCAAGAATCCTTGTTCTCAAGTTTCCTCTTCATTATGGTCGTGTTTCTCTTTCTTAAGATCCCAGAAGTTGCAAAAAAAAAACCTTATTTCTCTGTTGAGTTTGACCCTTTAATGAAACAGATCAGCAAGTTGGCGCTAAGCGCCACAATCTAGAGCTAAGCACCCTTGAAAATTTACCTGAACCGCCTTAAATGGCGCTAAGCGCCAAGTTTCCTTCATTAGTGAGTTTTCTTCATGATAAATGGAGCTAAGCTCCATAAAATGGGGCTCAGCGCCAACCTCTTTCCAAAACTCCAATTTCTACTCCAAAGCTTGGAACTTCACCAATTAGTTTTCTATAAAGAAAGGACAAAATTTAACTATGATTCCAACTATATTTAAGATAAAATACTACTACACTTACATGATTATAAAGTTCATCAATTGAGGGATAATTAGACGAATAAATCACACTTTTAGAACAAATAAGTGCCAATTTTAGTATAGGAATTTAGGTAAATTTAGTACTTATCATCCCTTCATGGAAGGTGGATGAGTGATGACATAGTCTCACCCAGAGACATTTTGTTCTCATGTGTATGCATCATGGGCGACATGTCATTTCTTTCGACTTTCATTGATTTAGGAAAAAGAATGTCTAAGGCACAAACTGAACATATCACTCTGAGATCCTTTATCTTCAAATTGGCTAGACATTATGGATATCAGCCTACAGTTGACAAGAATCGTATTTCCATGAAGCCAATGGGGGAGGAAGGCGTTGTTGAAAGTCAGACTCCTCTAATGTGATGATAAAGGGAATGTCATACTTAATGAGGAGGAGCCACTGCAGTAGAACAATCCTATACAACCTAATAGAGAACAATAGGCATTGCCCGTTCACCAGACGAGTGTGTAACATGTTTCACGCCCGAGGGGAGACAAGCTACTCTTATAAGCGGGAGGTTCAGGTTGACCTCACTGCATTACAGGAGTATTTGTTGGAGCAGTCCACTCAGTCTGCAGCAGAGAGGAGTGCTTGGAGTGGAAATGCAACGCCATCTTGGCAATTTAACAGGAGCCGTAGGCGTGGACTGGCTAGGCATCACCACGACTATTTTATTGAAGTTTTAATTTTCCTTTTCCTTTTCATTTTTATTTTATTTTTAATTTGATTGTATTTTTGTTTTGTTTTATTTTCATCTTTATTTGTATTTTTTATTTTTGTTTGTATTTTGTGCAATGAAGACCATACACGACGCTAAGTGTGGGAGAGATATATTGTATTGACTTGATTTTTATCACTATCACTTATGCATTTTTATTACATCAGCAGCCTTACCTTAGAGCTTTGAATTTCATACTTGATTTTATGGATCTTGATGACCGAGTCTCATTGTTTGGAGTTGGGTTTAAAAAGTCTTAAAAAGGGAATGAAAATAATTTATTTAAAAAAAAAAACAGGCAGTTGGTTCTATGTCTCCCTTTATTAAAGAGTTGAACACTTTTCAAAAACTTTTTGATAAATTTTACATTTAGCCATAACCACATAAATATGAGAATTTGAGCCATATTTATATTACACTATACACCCTTATTTCTGCGATAAGTGATAACTATTTTTCAATTTTTTTTATAAGCCAAAGAATTTATTAAACAGAATATAAGGGGTGTTTCAATCCTTATACAAAGATAAAAAGAAAATAAACAAAAATCTAAGTTGTTGAGGACTAATTTTATATAAGCATAGTTTAAGAAGGAAGAGGGCTACAGCATAGAAAGTTGATGATATGGCAGTGACATAGCCAAGAAACAGGATAAAATGATTACTACCCGAACACTTGTCTATGGCCCCACTCGATTCAAAAGTCCATTGGCAATGTAGCTGCTTCAGCTCCTAATTCAATCAGCACCCAAGCTAATCCCTGCCTGTAACATCTTCTTTACACCCAACATAACAGATTCAACGGAGAGCGCTTTTACGCCTAAGCTTCTGTGTCTTGTCGAGATACACAGTTCCTCATTCCAACTGTTCCATCACAAATCGTTTTGACTACCTGGCTAGCCGTTACGAATTGGTATTGTTATTATTGATTTATATATGTAATTTGGACTAACTTGGACACTGTTGCAAAAAGAACACCACTGTTGCAAAAAGAACACATGAAACCTTGTCCTAGAAATCGCTGATATAAAAGTTATTTATCCAAAGCCCTCCAACAACTGAGCATTAACATATCTATATCTTATTTACTTGTTTTATGTATTGTTAGACCCCCTCCCGAAAAAATGAAAAAAAGACAAAAAAAAATATAATTGGCTCATAAAAAAATTTATTGTTAGAATATTTGTGATAATTGATTTTTTTTATATGCATGATAATTGGTTTTTGATAGAGTATTATATCCTCAATAATTAAATAGTCTAAAGTTCGATGTTACCTCCCTCAATTCCTTTAATAAAATAGTTGAATTTCGACACAATATAAGTGGATTTGTGCACTGTCCACGATTCAAGCTCAAATAACCTCTTATACGAAAGAGCATATTAAAATATAATATAAAACGATTCATGTTTACTTAACAATTAAAACTTTTAACGTAATTTGTTATTTGATGTGTTTAACTCAAAACGCCTTTTTCAAAGAGATATTAAAGGCACCGGAAGCCTTAGAGACCAAAAAAACATATAGTATTTGATTAAATATAAAAGGACATATTAAAGGATTATACTGTACATGCGTACCTTCTACTAAGGCTATATGATTTTTTTTTCCGCAAGTGTTACCTTGTTTGAGATACGGTGGCTTGCGATCTCTTTAATAAATTACTTTCCTAATATTCGATCTTATCACTTCACCCTGATGGGAATCTAATTTGTAATAACAGCTTATTAGTACTATATGATTTGGTTAGTATGCAATTAACATGCGCATAAAATCACAAATAAATAAGGAAAAAGAAAGTACCATTAAATATTACATTGAAAAATAAAGGACATGAGGAACTTTAAGATTGAGTTTCAAAACCGGAGTCATGGTTCAATGTATTCCCTTTCCAGCTACACAAGGGTAAGCATTCCCCCTCTTTCAAAGATCCAATACCAGAGCAAGAGAATCTATTATTTAAATATATATGTAGATTGAACAAGATCAGATTTTGGGCCAGGAATCACTTGATCGCAATCCTCCCAGAAAATCCATGGCCGAACAGATTCAGTGTACACAATCTGCTACTTTGGACAACGATGAAAAGAAAATCATTCGTAGGGAAGTTGAAAGACAAAGGAGGACCCAAATGTCGGTTCTATGTGCAACTCTCCGCTCTTCACTCCCTCTTGAGCTCATCAAGGTCTTAATTGATCACTTCTATATATATCATCATGCATGTTATTTTTATCCCAAAAACTTCTATAAGTAGCTTCTGAGAGAAGAGAAACTGATCCAAACATGTCCTTCAAGTTCTCTCCCTCACACCTTATACTAAAGGGAAGTGTCATTAATTTAACCAAATTGCGAATTTGTTTAATAAAAAATGGGTTTAATTTGGTTTTAAGAGTTTTGATCTTCATGTGGGGTAATTACAGGGAAAGCGTTCGGTATCAGATCTCATAGGGGAGGCTGCAAATTATGTCCAATTTCTGAAGCAAAAGATTAACACACTCCAAATCAAGAGAGAAAAGCTCAAAGAGATGGTGGTGAATTCAAGTTTAGTTAAAATTACTGGAACTGTTGAAGCAGATCATCATTCAAGTGCACTAGGGAAGCGTGTCAACATCAATCTCATTCCAGGTGGTGTGGAAATTGCAATATGTAGTGGTTTTGAGGAGAGTAGCACACGTTTATCAGATTTAATGGAAATATTGCTTCAAGAAGGATGTGATGTTGTTAGCTGTGTTTCTTCCTTAGTAAATCGGAGGGTATTTCATACTATCAAGTCTGAGGTACCTAGCTAGCTTATTATGATGTTATAAACTCTTGTGTATGCTAGTACAGTAGTACTAGATCTAGGGTTTATATATGAGTTTGGATATTTAATTTGCAGTTTTATGAGTATATGAAAATATTGTTGAATAGGTGGAGGACCTGACACGCTTTGATCTTGCTAGGCTGCAACACAAACTGCATCATGCACTCTTCTCAAGGTAACTATACCAGCCAGTTGAGAGGACCTTGTAGAAATTGTGATCAGCACAATGATTGATTAGTAATTCACTTTAATACATTCACACTCATTTTTTATTTTATCTTAGTTTTGCCATATTTTTTTTCTTTTTGTATTAAATTATTCTCATCAAATATATCTATCATTTCAGACTTAACTTTACTATTCCCAGCTCAATCTTAAAAAGTGTGGATGAAATTGATGTGTGTACAGATAATTTTCCTCAATATCCTCAACTTTTCTTTGTTAATTTAGATGTACTTATGAGAATGTTAATTTTTAACTTATGACAAGGATTCTCAATTTGCCTTTATTAATTTAGACATATACATGTATAAAATTTCCGGAGCTTGATGTTTTAAATATTTTTTACATTGAATTTTAGCCAGTTTAATAGTATATTCAACTTTCTTTACATCATATTTTTCTCCATCTCTCATTTTCTATCAAATCCACTACATCTTTCATATTTTTCACTTGTATCTTTTCTCTTTTCTATATATCTTCTCAATATAGAAAAAATGTACAGCTTTGGTAATTTAGCTCGCCTATAATAATATAAAAAATTGAAATGGTCATAAAGGTTTTGAACAACTATTTTACTCTCAGTTTTTAAAATTATAAATCTTATTTTACATAATTATAAAATTTATGTTTACAAATTACAGGCGTGTACGAATACATCACCTAAACACGTGGTGGGCACCAACAAAGGCCGTTTGGATACTAGTTTGTTAGCGTTATAAAAATGGAGAAATACAATCTAATCTCGGTTGATCATTATTCAAGAACTTTTAGTTTGTTAGTTTGGAGATTTTTTAGAAGGTTGTTTATGAATGGAATCAATTTTGGAGATTTGGAGTTCATCATGGAATCATTCAGAATTTTATTGGAATTCAGTGTTGGTAAGGAATTTGGTTTTTAGGTCTATTCTATGTGAGTTTGGATGAGATAGGAGTTTCCCCTTTTGGGGTTAAATCAGTTATCTCTCATTATAGAAAGGTAATTTGTAATTATAATTGATAAGGACATGCACATGAACACATTTCCCCTCGGTATCATTCGTCAACATGTGGGAAAGTATTTGGTGTACGCCATGAACCACTGATTGAGGATAATTCCTAAAAGTAGTGGTTGAAACTTGAAACAAGGCTCAAGTTCTTGAAATAGTGACAGCAGAAGTAAGGTGCATTACAGCATCTCTATCGCTGGGTTCTTAAACCAGCTGGAGCTTTCAAACTCCGTTTTTTATTTCTTTTGGGCGTTGGAGAAAAATGACGTGGAAAGCAGGGAGCTTAAAATTAAAGCAGAGTTCCTTGTGCAAGGAACTCTGCTTTATGAGTTCTTAACTTAAAAAATTGTTCTTTCTCTCTCATTTATCAACCAGAATTCTGTTAAAATTAGAGGGAAGAGAAGAAGGAAAAGAACAGAACAACAGGAGGAAGGAGAAGAACAAATTGCAGAACTACAATGAAAAATTTATTAAACAAAAAAACACAAAAATTACAGAACACAACAGAACTAAAAATTAAAAAAAAAATTAGTACAGAACCAAAAAATTGCAAAACAGAAATAGACCCCAAAAGTTGGTTGCATGTTGGCTTGGAACCTCCGATCCGGTGGTGGGGAGCTCCGCTCCGGTGGCTGGAGCTCCGATCCGAGTGGTGGCTGCGACGACTAGGGGGTGAGGGTGCGGCTATGGTGGATCGCATGGCGGACGACTGAGGCGGTGAAGTGGTGGGGTGGTGGTGCTGCGATGGTGTTTGGAAAAGGAGAAGAGAGATTGTGTGAATGGCGGCGGACGGAGGCGGTGAGGTGGTGGGGTGGTGGTGCTGCGTTAGGGTTTGGCAAAGGAGAAGAGAGGAAGAAGAGAGGTGGCGGCGGGAGGAAGAAGAAAGGTGGCGGCGGCTGAGAGGGGAAGCTAGGGTTTCAAGAAAAGAGAAAAGAGAGAATGAAGAAGAAGAGAAGAGGCAAAAATGAAAAAAAAAAGAATAGCAATGAATTTATATAGGGTGACCGGCTCGGCCGGTTTCTTTGGAGGCTTGATCAAGCCCCTTGGACCGGCTGGAGCCGGTTTGTGGCCGTTGGGCCTGATTTGACCGGCATAGCAGGTCATTTTTTGAATTTTTTTTCTGACAGGCCAACGGTTGGATTGGGTTTTTATTATTATTTTTAAACAGAAATAAAGCTATATGGACGTTGGGGAGTCCATTTTGAATGATTTTTACACTATAAATAGTGTATGAAATCATTTTTTACCTTCACAATTCTCTTCTTCTCATATATTTAACCTAGTTATCTTGTGTTATTTTGATTTTCACACCATATTATTATCAAAACCAACCACCTCATATTGGTGGGAGTTCTTCAAATACCCAATATCCGATGCACCACCACCATTCTATTTTCAAAACCAACCACCCCGCACCGGTGAAAGTTTCCCAAATCCACAATATCCGATGAACCCACCACCATTCTATTTTCAAAACCAACCACCCCGCACCGATGAAAGTTCTCAAAGTCCCCAACAACCGTGGTATCCATCACCACACCATCTTCAAAGTCAACCGCCTTATGTCGTTGGAAGCAGTGAAAGAATACCTGAAACACAATTTGATGAAGCTATTGATGGGCTAGAAGAAATTACGCTTGAGGAAGAAGAGAGTCCGTCCAATAAGAAGAATCAAATCACATGGACTGCTAAAGACGATGTACTTCTTCTTTAGTCTTAGCTCAATGTTTCGAAGGATCCGATTGTGGGAACTGACCAAAAGTCAAAACATTTTTGGAAGAATATCGCAGCCCAATATGAAGAGTTTCGCACCATTGATCAACGTCCGAGGATGGCAGGTACGATTAAATCTCATTTTCATAAATTGAATGGTACAATTCAAGTATTTGTGGGTTGTTACAACAAAGCAACCAATCGTAAAAAAAAGCGAACAATCTGAGAAGGATATTTTGGCTGAGGCACGTGCCTTGTTTCGGGTAGAAAAGGACACCGATTTCAGATTTGAGCATGCATGGCGGGTAGTGAAAGATGAACCAAAGTGGTGTGGACAAGCCATCTCGAGCTCTTCGAAGTGACAAAAGAATTCTTGTGATGGATCGGATTCATCATCGTCCAACGCTAGTACGCCGATTGATTGTGCTGAAATTCAACCACTACAATCGGTTAGCCGCCCTCTCGGCCAAAAGGCTTCCAAGAGAAAGGCTAGATTAAAAGAGGGTAATGTGTCTTCTGACAACTCCAACTTGGCATCCGCGGAAGCACTTGTGAAGGAAAAAAATGATTTGATGGCACAATTTAAGGAACTCAAGCGTCAAGAATTGATGGCAAAATTACATGATTACCTTTGTCGGGACACCTCTCACATGGATGAAGAACAGTTAGCGGATTATAAGGCCATATGCCCACAAGTAAGGGAGGAATTAAGAAAGTTGTAATTCTAGATTATGTACTAGCTAATGTTGTAATTCTAATTTCAAATTATGTAGTAGCTAATGTTGTAATTCTAATTTCAAATTATGTACTAGATTATTATTTGCTAGTTACCGTTGGAAAAATAGTCGTTGGAAAAGTAGCCGTTGGCTAGTTAATATTTAAATTAGAATGTTGAATTAATATTTAAATTTAAATCAAAAGTAGGTGGAAATAAAAATTATTAATTAATGTGGTACTGTGGGACCCAACAAAAAGTAAAATAAGGAACTGTGGTTGGAGCAAAATCTGCTTGAGTTCCTTAAAAAAGAGCTTAATCCTACGTGGCACCTCGGGAACACCAAAAAGGTGTTTAAGCTCCCTTTATAGGGGAGCAGGATGAAGATGCTCTTATGTTCCTTCCACTCTGGCCTTATTGTGCATTGCCTGTTTGTGTCGCATATCATCTTATACATAATAAGTAAGATAAGACACAATGCACAAAACTTGGTGGAAAGCTTAACAAAAAATAAATAATAAACTACTTGTCTTTCAAACCGGTACATCCACCAATATTGAACCAGACCACTAAATCTTGTTTCCACTTGGTGGAAATATTCTTTGCAGCTTGCACGAGAAAATCGATTGTTCTCCACAAAACCGTTTTTTTTTGAAAGGTTGTTCTCCTCAAACCTATTCAAGAACCTGTGTACATAACCTAGGTTATAGCCTCCTAGTTCCTAAAAAATATATTTCATGTTATTAATTGGGCAAATGTCCCCAAACAATGAAGTATGAATTAAGTGTAATTTTAACCTTATGCGTTCAGTTAAAAAAAAAAAAAAACCTTATGCGTTGGCATATCATTAGCTAGCTGACGTTAACCGTCAAATATTAAGTAACACTCTAAATTAGGTCTTTATTGTAGCGATTCCTTGTAAAAAAATATTCATTTTTAATCCCTAAAAATACAAAATTCATGTGATTATAGTCTCTTCCTCAAGAAAGACTAAAACCACATGACTTTTGTGTTTCCTAAGAGTTAAAAGTGAAATATTTTTCCAAGACCTAAAACCAAAAACAACAACAACAACAACAAAAGTATTATCTCACTAAGTGAGGTTAGCTATATGGATCATATTCTACCATTGAACTCGATAAAAAACTAGATTATGAGGGATTTATCAATATTGATATCATTTTTAACAATATCTCCCTATGTTCTTTTTGGCCTCCATCTACCTCTCTTCACAAAACTAAATACCATGTTATCAACTCTTCTCGTTGTTGCATCTATGAGTCTTCTTTGTTTTCATACCACCTTAACCAATTTTCTGTTAGTTTCTCTATGATAGACGCCACTCCAATATATTCTATAATCCGCTCGTTGCGTATCTTATCTTTTCTTGCTAGCGTATCCACCCATCCATCTTAACATTCTTATTTCTGCTACTACAACTTTTCTCTTATGTTGTTCTATTAAAGCCGAACATTCGCTACCATAGAGTACCACAAGTCTTATAGCGGTTCAATAAAACCTTCCCTTGAGCTTGATAGACATTTTGCCGCCATAGATAACCTCTAATGCTTTTATTCACTTTAACCACCCAGCTTAAATTTTGTGTGTAACATATTTGTCAATTTCACTATTATCTTGTATAATCTATCCAAGGGTACCAAAACTGTGAAACTTGTGATATGATGATGTTTCCAAGTTTTAATTTCTCTAACAGAGGATTTTACTAAAATTACAATACGTATGCTCTGGTTTACTTATGCTTAACCTAAAATCCTTAGATTTCAAAGTCCTCCTCCAAATCTCAAATTAACTGTTTCCCTTATTTCTTCAATTAAAACTATATCATCCACAAACAACATGTATTTTAGCCTCTGAATAGCTTATGAAAATAAGCTCAAAACAACTTATAGATAGGTTATAAACTATTTATATAAGCTCTCCCAAACACTTGCTTAATCGCTTATGCTATAATATAAACTCAAATAAGTTCTTCCAAACGGGGCCTTTGTATTGTGAAACTTGTGATATGATGATGTTTCCAAGTTTTAATTCCATATAACTTCCAACATCAGTCTTACTAAAATTACAATGCGTATACTCTGGTTTACTTATGCTTAACCTAAAATCCTCAGATTTCAAAGTCCTCCTCCAAATCTCAAATTTCAAATTAACTATTTCCCTTATTTCTTCAATTAAAACTATATTATCCACAAACAAAACTACAAACACATTTAAAACTTTAATTAAGTAAAAAAATACTCAAACCAGTACAGGATGTTGAGTATGTGGACATACTCACCCTCATATGAGCATTTTATCAACAATAAATATTTGCTCATACTCTATCCACACTTACCGTAAGATAGAAAAAGAAAGAAATGTGAAATATAATAGATACTAATATGAGGAAGAAATAAGGAAATGATATAAAAAGAAAGTTGATAAAAATAAGATGAAAGAGAAAGATGTGTGAATAGAGTTTGAATAAAGAAAACATTACAACGAATGGACCCACCATAACATCAAAACTATAGTTGAAAATAGAAGTATATTTATTATCACTCGTCATAGTAATTATATTGTTGTATCAAATAGAAAAAAGAATAATATAAATTACTCACATTAGCTTTCATCCAATCTCCTAGATTTAAGTTTGATTAGCTTGATAATACTAAATTATTTAATTGAATAATTCAAATCTGTCCATTCAAATATTTATTTTAAAATAAAATTTGAGTAAAAAAATCAGTCTTAAAACAAGAATGACATTGATATAAAAAAAATGCTAGAGAACAACTCCATCAAGTGACCAATACATGAGTCTAGCATAGAGACCATAAATCAAACTTTCTAGTTTCTATTACAACATGGTTTTGCCAACATATCAGCACATTGATTTTGTTCCCTGAACACATAGACAACAGAAACGAAGTTGACTACCGACTTTGAGGCATCAATTTTAATAAGAATAAAGGAAAAGGAAGACTTCGAAGACCCGTTGGACCACTATTCACCCAACCCACAACAAAATTAAGAGCATATAATATACCTTGCACCTCAGCTTCAAAAGCACATACCAATATGGTTTCATGTGCATTTCTAACCATATATACCTCCAATACCGCTAAGCTCAATCCTTTGACTCATACACCATGCCACTTTTGGCGACAACAAATTCAATCCCACCCCCTCACTTCTTGCACATGCCACTGCCTCCTACTTCTCTTCATCTCTCTCATTGTCTTTGTCTCTCTTATTTCCACTCCATCCATCACCTACACTAACATGTAGGTGTAAAACATGATTTCACAAAACAGAACCCTCTATTTTCCTCTGTCATTCGACTGCGGCAGCCTCATAATTTAGCACTCATGATTTAAACACAACACTCGGTTTTTCTGTCATTCCCCACCACAGGGCTGCAATTGTGTTCAACGGGTTTCACACATGCATCGAGTCCCAGCTTGCTGAGTCAAGAATATGCAAGCTTACTCATTTGCCTTCACCAAAACCAGTCACCCCTCAACCCATTGATTTGCCTTTCAAATCATGTTTCAGGGAGTCAAACTCAAATACAGAAGAGAACAGACTCAAAACTGAAACTTTCCACCATAACACCATACTCCAACTCGAACAATAACCAGGCTGGTTGGAGCTCCATGTAAGCTCTTTCCCGTCTAACAAGGTCCTAAAGAACCGACCCATGCCATAGGTATCAGAAGAGATGGAGGAACAGAAAAAGAAAGTAGAACTTGATTATGAACAAGAACAGAACTGTACAAGTACAAACTGGTTTTCGAGAGGCTAGGTCTCTCCTTTACAACTGAATGATTCTAACAGAATGACTCTAACTGACCCTCAACCCCTACCTCGTAGGGAAGACAGTTACAAACTTCTAATAGACAATAACAACTAACTATTATGTACACATGTGCACATTTCATAATTAGCCTTATTCCTTCTCTGTTATACCTTCTTAACTAGTGGCTTAAAACTAGTTCTATCACTATGTCCACCCTCAGGTGAAGCTGCCATCATTGCGACTTAGCCCCAAGAGTTTGGAGCTGTGCACTGAGAATTTAGGAAATGAGACCGGCTCGGATGAGGTCATAGAGATTGGCATTGAGATGCTATCTTCATCACAAAGTGGAACAAAGGGAGCAGAGTAAACCAAGTCAAGTTTTGGAAACAAATAAAGCTAAGCCCCAGAATTTATGGATTGCTATCTCAAATGTAAAAGTTGGGTCAAACACCTAAACAAATCCTTACTCTCAATTGTAGCAATCCAAACAGACCAAAGAATGACATAAGCGACACACTTCCAAATTAGAGAACCACATGAATTATGAAAATGATTCCATTCATAAAAAAGGGAGGCATAATCCTATCAATTCAGGCATTCTCAACTACCAACACCACAGGCACCAATTTTTTTTTTCTGGAAACAGAAGAATGTCTATCATATAATCTATCAGAGATAAATACATAGTCTGAGTCAAATACAAGAAGCTGCACAACATACACACACACAGAAAATACCATGACCATAGACCAGTTGGATTTGGCATTTGTAAATTCCGCATTATGTTCATCTCTTCCGCCGCTTAGGCTCCGCCTTTCTTCAACCAACATTCAGAACACATAAAATGGTTCAATTCCTTTGCTTCTTCGACAGTCATGCCCAAACAATCAGGATGGTACCAATCCTTGCACCCTTCACATTGCACCATGAGATGATCAGGGTTATACGGCATCTCACATTTGCAATACACAACAACACGATCAGGAGTGAAAGCCCCAGTAGCAGCCTTGTAATCAAATCTACAATAGTAATCCTCAGCACCCACATTGTCAAGCTTCGTGTAGTTTTTCAAAGAGTGCACGACGCATTTCCCTTCAATGGCGTGAGCGCACTGAACATCGAATTGGTCAGAGAGGAAGAGTTCTTTGACGCCATGGAACTGCCTGCGACCCCCGATGGAGTCTTCCGGTCTGTAATACCGCCTCACGCGGACCCTGACGTTGTTCCGGTTGTCGTGCTCGATCTTCTCGACGCGCACGACGGAGTGAAGCCTCGACGACGTCGTGCCGGAGGGGCGGCGTATGAGAACACAGTCTCCGGCTCTGACGAGCTTGTTGGTCCCTCTGATGGTGTAAGAGTCCAAGTCGTTTTTGCCTTTCGCCATGTGGAACAGAGAACCGGTGCTTCTGACAATGTGAAATTTTCGAACAGAGAAACCCTAAGCCTCTGATTGAGGAAATGGGCCTGCTCAACCCACCAGAACAAAACAAAGGCCCTATTGGATGAATGACTTTAAAAAAAAAATCAATTTTTTAAAACTTTATTCAAAAACCATTAGTTTAGAAAAACTGAAATCAATGAAAAATTATTATTTTGAAAATGTAGTTTGATTAGTTTATAAAAAAAGTTGTTGTGGTAATGAGAGAGAAAATGAAAATTGAAAATGATGAGGATTTATAGAACAAAAATATCCTAGAAAATCATAATATGTCAATCATTATCTAAATCATTTTATAAACAAAGGCCTATATGTTAATGCTTTATATAAGAATCAGTAAAAACAAAATCATTTTTTTTGACAGTTAAAAATTATGTTTATTTAATCTTAATCAAACGCACTCTTATAATTGTCAACATCTTAGCACTAGAAAGATTCTAAATAACAAGGTTGAATAACAAACTAGTAATTTAAAATAAGTGGGAAGAACATTAGCTAATCATCCTCTAATTCTAAGATTTATAAACAATAAGATGTAGAATCACTTATGAATGAAAATTATCAGATAACTTAGCTTCGCTCCTCATTTCTTTGTGTTTTCTTTATTTCATGTTAGATATTAGTTGGGTCTCTTTGATAGGGTAATCTCATCCTATCATTTTATACTTTAATCTTGCATTCATGCCTCTCAAACTAGATTTGTTTTATCTCGATGCTCTCTTGGTTGTCAATTTGTCATTGATGACCGCTTGTCATCCCTTACTCAGTGCCAAAATGCGAATTCATGACCTTTGTTCTATTGAGCTAATGGATAACGTGAATCTCATTTCCCTTCAGCGACCATCCACTCCCCCAACCCCTATCCATGTATGTTTTTGCCTACCTATTCCTCCCTGCATCGCCCTCCTCTTGGCTTCACAAACCCTTAAACCACTCATTCCCAAACCTCCATTCAATGGCATTGATCCCTTAGTCTAGATCTTTCAAGCTTGCTAGTTCTTTCGGTTCTATTAGACATCATTATCACATCATCTTGAGTTTACTTCTTTTTTCATGAAGGTTGAGGCCCTCAATTGGTTTAAGTGGATGTTTTTGAATAACCAGCTTTGTATATCAAAGGAGTTTACACGGGCTCTTACTATACGTTTTGGTTCTTCTTCCTATGAAAACCATCAATAGAAGTTGTTTAAGTTAAGGAAAACCTCTACTGTGGCTGAGTAGTATCAGTCCCGTTTTGAACACATTTCTAATCAAGTGGTTGAGTTGGAACGAGAAGTCATGCTGAATTGTTTCCTCTCAGGGTTGTCACTTGAGATTAATAGGCAAATTTCGATCCTCGACCATATTAATTTTCTCATTCCATTGGGTTAATCCTCGACCCAATTTTGCTTTTATGCCCGTCAAACGCCTCACTTCAGCCTGGGTCAAGAACAACGAGCTTTAGGGTTGTGCTATAATTTGATGAAAAGTGCCCATCCTCTTTTTTCTAGGCCGTGCTCCACTGCGTAAAATGAAGAGCATCACCTAACTCAAGTGTTAAAGGAATAACTTTCCTATACAAAAGTCCTATTTCCAAATTCACTTGCTTTCTCAATCATTACTTTGATATCAGATCTCATGATCTCATTTCTCTTCCTATTATTTTTCATTACATTATTCATAATTTTTTAAAAAAAAACAAAAGATTATTCAAAATCTGAAATCCATTACATTATTCATCGTATCCTTTCCATTCTTTCACTTCCTTTTCTATTTTCTTTCTTTTCTTTCTTTATTGATCTCAAATCACCACACCCACTTTCCAGTTTCCACCCTCAATCAAAACGTGGAATTTTTTTGCTTAGGCTTTACAGTATTGATGTTTGACCAAACAACTAAGTAGATATATTTATAACGCCGATAAGGGAACAGTAGAAAAGCACGTTTTGCATAACGTACAAACCAAAACAAAAATAGTATATATCCTCATATAATTATAAAATATATCAAGTATTCTTCGAAATATTTATCTGAATCTTTTCAGGATTTCAAATATAAAAAATAAATAAAGATGTGATCAGCAAACATAACATTCTTGCACCAAATAAGAAATAAAAAAACTAAAGCAAACACCATGTATGTCCCATGAGAACATTAATTTATGGACATAAAAACAAAAGCACAAGAGCAATGATATGGCGGCAGGTGTGATTGATTCTTAGCTTATACAAAAGATATCTGAAGATCCTATATTATATCAGTGGAAGTCTGAAACCCTAATACCCAAATAAACTTCGATTTTGCTTGTCCTAAGTATCTTTGTGAGCCCAAATTAAAGCAAAGATACAATGAACCCTTTCCACTCAATTGATGATGAATTGTATTTTCAGATTTCATCTTCTAGTTATTCCCTACCAATCCAAACAACCACACCAGATCAGATCTTGCATGATCCTGTGATGGATGGCAGTGGTCTTCCTGGCACAAAAGATCACAAGAGTTCCATTGATGAAATCAAGAAGTGGATGCATAGAGAGACAGAAAAACAAAGAAGGCAAGAAATATCAAAGCTTTTGGCCACCTTTAGATCTCTTCTGCCCTTAGCATATATTAAGGTAAACACCATACATAGACACGCTAGTATTATCATTTTACCTTTAGATTTTCAGCTGTCTAGACTCGAGTAATTGAAATTTGAAACTCATTATCTCTTTAAAAGAGATTATTTGAGTTTATCTTATAGTATAAGCAATCATAACTTATAAGTTGTCATGAGTGTATTTTCGTAAACTTCTCAAATTAGCTTATGAATAAACACTTAGTGAATGTTTGAAAGAACTTATGTAAATAGCTTATATAAGTTGTTTGAATTTATTTTCATAAGCGGCTCATATTAGCTAGCTCATGAATAAGCGTTGATGTAAGCATTTGAGAGGACTTAATAACGTAAATAACTTATGATTTACCTAGTTATAAGCTATTTGAGTTTATTTTTATAAGCTAGTCAGATTAGCTCATAATAAGTGTTTATTTTTGAAACTCGAAACTCAGTGTCTCGTTTAGGAGAGCTTATTTGAGTTTATGTAATAGCATAAACGCTTATGCAAATGTTTCAGAGAACTTATGTTAATGACTTATGACTTACCTATAAGCTGTTTGAGCTTAGTTTCATAAGCTGCTAGCTTATATATGAATAAACATTTATGCAAATGTTTGAGAGAACTTATATAAATAGCTTATGACTAACATATAAGCTGTTTGAGCTTATTTTCCTAAGCCGCTCTAATTAACTTATGAATAAGCGTTTATGCAAGTGTTTGTGAGAGGTTATATAAATAAGTTATAACTTACCTATAAGTTGATTGAACTTGTTTTCATAATTAAGTTGCTTAGATTAGCTCATGAATAATTGCTTATGCAAGTGTTAATTTGTAGTATATAAAGTTTATGACTTACTTATAAGCTGTTTGAGCTTATTTTCGTAAGCTCCTCAAACTAGTTTACGAGTAAGCGTAAATACTTAAGTACCTTACCGATCTTATTTCAATAACCTCATCAAATTAGCTTATATATAAACATGGGATAAGAACTTATTGTTGTAATCATTTAATGAAGTTGTTTACAAAAGGAACGCTTAATTAGAAGGATATAGTTATTGCATTTCAATGATGAGTATATACATATATATGTTCATTACTATCATCAGGGAAAGCGCTCATCTTGTGATCACATACATGAGGGTACGAATTACATCAAGCACCTTCAGAATAATGTGAAAAAGTTGCAAGACAAGAGGGATGAGTTAATGAAGTTGTCTATTTTTACTCATGCTGGGCCTGAGAGTGAAAGCTTTGGCACCTATGTCATTGTTCATCCTTGTTTGGGAGGCGTTCAGATTAAGTGTAGTTATAGCTTCAAGAAGCATGCGTTTCCTTTGTCAAGAGTGCTGTATATTGTGCATAAAGAAGGGCTTAATGTGATCAATTGTGTTTCCACCAAAAAAGATGACAGGTTCATTCACACTATCCGATCAGAGGTATAATTACCATATATCAAATTAATTGTCTGTAATCATCGTTATGGTTCTGATTTCTTTTTATAATCTGCCTTGAAGGATCCACATTTGATGAATGAGACTAACTACATTGAACTGCAAAGAAAGCTAATCGCTGCCATATCATCTTCAAGTAATAATTATAGAATGTTTTGTGCTGAGCAATACTTTCATATATTTTTATTCTTCAATTCTGTGTGAAGATTCATATTATAGGATTTCTTTTAACAACTTAACTATTTGTAGGTCAAGAGGTGGTTGATTTATTGGAAAAGAAGTATCCTGCGCACTGGATGGTGAAGACAAGATATAACCCCATATAGTTGCATTAGCCCAAATTAATGTTTTGGATTAGGTGGTACCCTTCAACTAGCTACTTAAAAACACATTCCATTTCCATCAACTATGTAGATCAGGCCAGATTACAAAACTTATTTTATCATAACCATGTATTCTTAGTTTTGGGTAGGTGGGTAATATCACTGTTTAGGCTTGGTTTCTCTGCCTAATTTACATCTCAAATCTGTTTCTGGAGTCCTAACTGATGTATTCTGAAGGCTGGACATTTGTTTTTTTTTTTAAAGCCAAATGGAGATTTTATTGAATTGGAATAAAACAATGTATACGTAATCGGTATAGACAGTTGCAAAGGACGAAGGTATGGACACCCCTTATGCTCCCATTAATTCTTTTTACTTATAAAAAAATATAAGACTAGTATCTTAAGAAAGAATTATGTTGTGGTAAAATGCCTATCTCAAATACTATTAACTTTTTGTGGTTTGTACCATTATTAGTTGGATAATTTTAAAGTGGACCATTTTAGTAATTATTTCATATGTGAACTTTATTTTTACTATGTTTTTAAGGCATGTTATTTACTATATAATTTTTTCATGTATTAAATTTTTTTTTTAGAAAGATGAAATATATTGATATAGAAAAGCTTGAGAACAGACTCTCTCAAGTAAGTAAGGAGTATCCAATACAATTATCACAATTTTCATATATGGGGAGAAAACAATTTAACTCGTGAATCAGGTTTTTTTTTATCACAATATACAAAACCTTATTTGTTATATCTACCTTAAACCATTACATCGGTGTATCTTAGGTGAAGCTAGTAAAAAGAGAAGAAAAGGTCTCAATAGGTCAGAAAGAGTTCCATATAAAGCTCAATATGAAGTTCATAGTTTAATGTTTTGCAATTGATGAGTTCATTGATATGGGGATTAATTTAGAGTATACCGGTTGCCCCAATCGTGTTACGGCGGGACGGCGAAAAAGTTCAAAAAACTAAATAATGAATAAATAATATATGGATAAATAGTATAGTATGCATCAATTTATTTTAGAAATACTTATGCGTAAAGAAAGTGTCGGCACCTACAAATTCCGTAAAAATGATTATCACTTGTTAATTGTTTAAAATTTAATAACTTTAAAAATATTCATTTAATCACCCCAAAAGAAATAGATTTTATTTTTGATATTTTTTATTTAAGCATTATATTTACAAAATTAATTTGAGATAATGTTAAATAAAATTTTATTTTGGGGTGTTTCGTCAGAATAAATTCTTGGCCTATGTATCCTATGTAAAGAGACATTAAAGCTACGTAGTTTTAACTTTGGATTGATTTTTTGATGACTTTAAAATGTATTTTTTGTTGACTTTTAAGGTTATTTTTGCATGTTTTTGGGATTTTTATTAAAAGAAAACTATTTTACAACATAAACAATGATAATAAAAAAAACAAATAACATGAAAAGAAAAACTATCAAACTATTTTTTTTATCAATATCAAACAAATATTTCAAAGAGACATCCGAAAACTAAAAAATAAAGGGCCGAAGAGTTCACATATGCAGACTTGCTAAAAAAAAAGGACTACCTTTAAACAATGTTACCCCTTGGGCTGGATCCAGAGACTCCCACAATAAAAGCAATTGGGCTTCCTTCATTAACTACACTAGAAACTTTGCCCTAACTATTTTCTTTTTTTTTAAGTGCTAGCAACCCACCCTTTTAATGATGTGTGCAACTCTATTAATTGAGTTGTTTTTATTAACTTTTTAAATTAGGTAATCACTATTAATATCATTTAAAATGACTTCACTTGCTTTAGAGGAACCAAATATTTTAATAACACACTTCTACACATTTATTTATGTTTTGAAAAATAAACTCTTTTCTTAAAAGTGAGAAATATGTTGATTTTTCAAAAAATTAATCCCTCACAATATATGTGTTGGAGTGTGTCATTAAAAAACTATTATTATTTTAAAAAATTATTAGTTAAGTAAAATCGATTGAAATCCTTCATTGGACCCCTATTTTGATAGAACTTGTCACAAAAGCATCTTATGGTGAATGCATTTTTAATTCCATATATAAACATATGAGCAAGCTAGAGGGAACCGTCTTTGATTAAGATCTTTGGGAAACTATTTGCAGCAAAACGTTTGAAAGGCTTCATTAGTCATCTGACTTTAGCTTTGCATATCTCCATGGCCAATTTTAAACTGTCTAATCAGGAAAAAGGGAGAAGAATTGGCAATTATTGTGTCACTATCCATTGATTAAATTGTTAAAAATTAAAGACAAAATTTGTCTATTAAATTAACATAAAGTACTTGAATAAATTGCTAACAATTGTTTATTTATTCCAACAGGAATATATATTTAAAGGTGTGACATTTCCAATGGTAGATGTTGCTTGACAAAAGCTTGCAAACACTAGCATATAACCATATTTTAAGAATAATATAATACTCCTTGCGTTTCCAACATTAACCTTCAGAGTCCTTGACTTCCAAGGCAGCCGTTTGTCCTCATCATAAGGCATTTTCTTAGTTCTTCTTGTTTCTTTGCATTTGCCGAATTATTTTTGCATCTTTCTTCTTCTTCTTCCAACTTCTACAATCCCCTTGAAAACTTCTTACTACCACCAGTTCTTCCAAACTAAGAAATGCAATTGAAATGTTTCTGTTGTTTTGAGGGTAAAGAAGAGCAAGGGCCACAAAGAAAGTATGTTCACATCAAACTAATGCATTTCGTGTCCACAAATTTGTGGTTATACTTGTTATATATCAATCTTATACACCTATTGATTTTCGTTATATATTGTTGCTTTTTTGTTTTGTTTGTAGTAATGTCCACAACAAGGTAAATAGGGACTATCCATGGGAAATCTACACCTTGAAGGAGTTGCTTCGAGCAACAAACAACTTTCATCAAGATAACAAGATTGGAGAAGGTGGATTTGGAAGTGTTTATTGGGGTCGAACAAGTAAAGGCGTCGAGGCAATTATATAATTCACATATATATTTTTCTTTCCTTTTTTTTTTGTCTTTTGTTTATGATCATGAAATTAAATAAAGTTGCATATATATGGAACTTGCTGCAGATTGCTGTGAAGCGTTTGAAGACTATGACTCCAAAGGCAGAGATGGAGTTTGCAGTTGAGGTGGAAGTGCTTGGAAGGGTGAGGCATAAGAATTTGTTAGGGTTGAGGGGATTCTATGCAGGAGGAGAAGAAAGGTTGATTGTGTATGATTACATGCCTAATCACAGTTTGCTCACCCACTTGCATGGTCAACTTGCTTCTGATTGTCTTCTAGATTGGCCTAAAAGAATGAACATAGCAATTGGATCAGCTGAAGGTTTAGCGTAAGTGCACCTCTCATTCCCTCTCAATGCTCATGGTTAAAAATTCCTTGTAACAACTTTGCACAACAAATCAAATTAATGTTTAGGTTTTGTTTACGGTGCAAAGAGAAAAATTTAGTTCAAAAAGTTATTAAAAGAGTTCCTCTTACGACTTAATTTTAACAGATAGTGAACATATTGTAAATAAAATATACTAAACATTAGTAGCAAAACTATGTTCATGAGTGGATCAGTTTTCAATATAAACTTAAATTTTCTGGCCAACAAATATTTAAGCTGGGATGAAACTAAATTGCTCATCTTTAATATATCTCCAAATTATATGTTTTTCGGTTAGAAAATTAACTTCAACCTAAGTTGTGGATCTATAATTCAAATTCTTCTCTTTGAAACATTCCATTCTTACACATCATTTAATATTAGCACAAGTTGTTCAACTAGTTGAACTTTGGTATCCATGATGTGTATTCTGTTGTTTTTTTAAGGTACTTACACCATGAGGCAAATCCTCACATCATTCACAGAGACATAAAAGCAAGCAACGTTCTTTTAGACAATGAATTTCAAGCTAAGGTTGCTGATTTTGGTTTTGCGAAGCTAATACCAGAAGGTGTTAGCCATCTCACCACAAGGGTTAAAGGCACTCTCGGATACTTAGCCCCAGAATATGCGATGTGGGGCAAAGTTTCTGAGAGTTGTGATGTTTTCAGCTTTGGGATTCTACTTCTGGAGATTGTCAGTGCCAAGAAACCAATTGAGAAACTCCCTGGAGGAATCAAAAGAGACATTGTTCAATGGGTCACGCCTTATTTCCAAAAGGGTGTGTTCAAACACATTGCGGATCCGAAGTTGAAGGGGAATTTCGATTTGGAGCAGCTGATATGCGTGATTGACATAGCTATGAGGTGCACAGATGGTAGCCCTGATAAGAGGCCTAGTATGGCAGAGGTGGTGGAGTGGCTTAAAGGTTGTGGTGGTGGTGGTGGGAAGAGGAAAAAAGAGATTCTGAATTTGAGCAATTACAAGAATGGTGACCAAGAAAATGAGGGAGAACATGGTGAGATTGAAACAATGCAGTCCAAGTTGAAAATAGTAGGTGATAATGACAGGGTTAGAATAAGATAATTTTTAAGTGTGTGCGTCAGATTTTTAATGCATCTTCCTGTTTATGAAAATAAGATGAAATTTTATTATATTTGTGAAGTTGGTAGGTATCTATCTATCCCTTTGGCCTTGATCATCATCTTTAGTACTATATTTAATTTGTAGCTGGCTTTAAGGCCACATGTATGTGACTCATTCCTAAATGAGATGTATATATGTATGCCAAATGTCAAGGTTACAAACTTACAATTCATTTTTTAAAAAAATGTATATTTAACAGGAAAAGAAAAAGTCTTTTTTGTTTCTACTTTCTTGTAGAGAGTGTGAGTTTTCTTTTTTTCTTTATATTAATGTAACTCTACGTACAATATTCGTACAATTAAGCAATAACAAAATGCTATGTGTTTTTTAGTCAAAAACACAATGCTACATAAATATTATAAAACAAGAGTTTAATTTTGATATGTAAAGAAATTTTACACATGCATCTAATCAAAATCCATCAATTTGTCCTGTCATAATTAAAATTGAATTTAAAATTATTTTAAATGAATAATAAAAAGACGTGATTAAATACATGCGTAAAACTCTTTACCCTATTACTACAATTAAACTAAAAAAAACAAAGCATCTTTATTTACAAGTTCACAATCCAACAAACGCACTTATAGAATAAAAACTTGAGGCATACATATTTGACCCATTCTATTCTCTCACTAGGCCCGGAGCAAATCATGGGCTAATTGCAATATTGCATCTAATGAGCAACGTTGCCCGTGATGTTGCTTTAATTCCACTAAACACTATGGTAAAAAAGATCTAATAAACTACCTCAAAAAAAAAAACTATTGAACATCATATGGAAGAAAAACCAAGCTTGTAGTTTCATGAAAATTTCATTTCAGTTTTTCAGTTAACCAAGGTTGATGAGTAGATGAAACTGTTTTGGGGCAGAATCAAGCAATACTAGCACCATACACATATGTCCCAACATTACTTAGTTCCGCAGATAACAAAAGAGAAGTCCTTGGGGGATCTTCTTCTAGCCAGAATGTAATTTCTGCAGGTCTACCTGCTTGTTAAGTGGAAACATAAACTAAACTTTCAAAAAAAAAACATTACTTAGGTCCACCCGATAAAATTATTTGTCCTTAAATATTATCTTATTTTCGGTGTCAACTAATAAAATTATAACATATTAATTACAAATTTATATGGACACCTCAAATTTATAACTTTAGGTAGGTGGTGGTTTTCAATGACCCAAATGACTACGTTCCACCTTATATTGACAAGCAAACACCCCTCAGAATTCACATTTAATGAGAGAAAAGAAGAAAACCAAAGAAAATTGAATGAGAAAAAATAAGAAAAAGATATGAAGATAACAATATTTTCCCATTAAAAAAAAAGTGCTCCATAAATTAATGTGTGTGTTGAAAAGAGGAATACCGAGAAAGGTTTCAGTCATTGTTTATTGTTCAACAGATCGATCTTCTTCTCTACTAGCTAGTAGCTATGTGGCCACACTCACACATAACTGCTGTCACTGCATTTTCCTTATACCTCCTTCTCTTACCTGTGAACTCCTCCATGGATCCCTACAAAGCACTCAACCTCATCCTCAACCCGAACGGAACCCTCACGCGCTTACACCCACCCCCAGAATCCCCTCCCTCACCGGATCCCACTCTCCCCACACCCGTTCTCTCCAAAGACCTCACCATCAACCAATCCAACCACACCTGGGCTCGGATCTACATCCCTCACAAAGCACCACTCGATAAGCGCCTCCCCCTCATCGTGTTCTACCACGGCGGCGGATTCATCCTCTACAGCGCCGCCTCCACTTACTTCCACGATTTCTGCAACCGCATGGCGGATGACACCCAATCCGTCGTCGTTTCCGTCAACTACCGCCTCGCACCAGAGCACCGTCTCCCTGCGGCGTATGAAGACTCCGTGGAGGCACTGCACTGGATTAAAACTTCCAACGACCCGTGGTTGACGCGTCACGCTGATTTCTCACGCTGTTATCTCATGGGAGAGAGTGCCGGGGGTAATATAGCGTACTTCGCAGGTCTGCGTGCAGCCGCAGAGGTTGATCTGATCAAACCTTTTAACATTAAAGGGTTGGTGTTGATTCAGCCGTTTTTTGGTGGGACCAAGAGGACTCGTTCAGAGCTGAGGCTCGCAGAGGATGGGACTATACCTCTGCCTATTACTGATCTCATGTGGAACCTGTCATTGCCGGTGGGAGTTGACCGTGATTTCGAGTATTCTAATCCGACGGTTAACGGTGGGGATAAGGTTCTGGATAGGATCAAGTCGCTTGGATGGAGGGTTGAAGTGTTTGGGTGTGAAGGGGACCCACTGGTTGACCGGGGGAGGGGGTTAGTGCAACTGCTGAAGGGTAAAGGTGTCCGTGTGATGGGGCACTTTTTTGATGGAGGTCTACATGGGATTTTCGTTGGTGACCCTTCCATGTCTACTAAGGTATTCGATGTGGTTAGAACTTTTCATTGATGTGTTAATTTATTTGTAAGCAATAAGTTAAGGGGTTGGTTAAATGTGAAATAATTTCATCTTAGATAGATGGACTAGTGTAATAAAGACAAGAGTGGCTAGAATTAATTTCCACTCTTTTAAGCTCCACCTAGCTTAAATGTTGTAACACTTGCAGAAAGTTGCACGGTATCATTTATTAATGCTATTTTTTCACTTTTCACAAGTTCTACAGGAAGCCTAGTTATTTTCTTCATGTGTTCAGTGATATCACATGAAATTTTGAGACATTGATTCGTAAGTGGTTTCATATATCAAGCTCCACTTTTCACTGCTATAAAATGCAATACTAAACTTCACACGTTTATCCTTTTTGGGCGTGTGGACGCAAGCTATTTAGTTGTTGGTTAATTAATTTTCTTTTCAATGAAACTTAGCTGTCAAATAACACTTATCAAGTAGATAGTATAAAAGAGCAATACCACAATGCTCAAAATATAAAACAATATTGTGTGTTTGATTCGCTACCTCTATGTAAGAGAAGCATGTCCTAACTAGTGATGGATGTATAGAATCGAATCCACCCAAACAATTCAAAAATAAATCCAGCGGCTCAGCCGAACCTAATCAAAGTTTTAGAAAGGTTGACTGAGGTCTAAGTTTGGTTGAGAGGTTAAAGGGAAGAGGGTGGGAAAAGAGGTGATAAAAACAGAAAGAAGGAATGGAAATGGGAAAACAGGGGAATATTTTCAAAGAAATGGTGGAGAGTAGGGTAGAAGTTGGGGCCAGAGAATAAAAAAACAAAAAAACATGACGATAGCTCTTTGTTGAAGTCATAAGTCACAACAAAAAAGTCCTGAGATTAACAACCATCTTTCACGTTCTTCCTACACTTTTTGACATTGATCAATTTGTCGAGCAGAGATGGGTCATCAAGTCTATTTGAAGACTATATATATGCTCCTGTGTTTTCTTCAAAGTTGCCTTTTCTTGTCAAAGCACCACTAGTTTAATCTTTATTTCTCCTTTTATAAGTTAATTGATTAGATTAGATTACCTTATTTGCATGAACCATTAATTATTTCTAATATTTCATTGGACATTTTTGTCTAATACTAATATGTACAGTAGTCCATTTTTCTTTCCTTTATACTTTTTGGTCATATGGACTTCAGTTAATTGGTTCTAATTAGTTAAGGATAAACTAATTGAAAATTTAAACAAGTTGTACAGCGATATTTCATCTCTTAAGTTAATGGTTCGGCGTTTAATTCAAACTCTTATAAATGTAAAAAACTCATTAAACAGTAGGATAACAGATTAATCTCACGTTTTCCACTAGTGGATATACCTCACTGAAGTCAAACTAAACTAATTCCAAGCTCCATATTTTTTTGTTATATATTTGTCTTTGAAATCAAGGAATGGGTCGCATTAAGCACTCATATAATTGATCAATTGATCAATGATCAGTATGAAAGAAACTTGAGCAAGTTCTAGCATCTCAAATTATTTGAGTGTTACCATATTTTGAGCACTAGTGTTACCATGTCAGGTCAACCCTTTGACGCCGTTGATCCCTTCCACCATCTCAAAATCTCGCTCAACTCCGACGGCACCATCACTCGCCTGCGTGGAGACCCACACGCCACACCCTCACCCGATCCCAACCTCCCCATCCCTGTTCTCACCAAAGACGTTCCCATCAACCAATCAAACAACACCTCCGCTCGCATATTCCTACCCCGCAAAGCACTCGATCATCACTCCAAACTCCCTCTCATCGTTTACTTCCACGGCGGAGGCTTCATACTCTTCAGCGCAGCCTCAGATTTCATGCACGATCTCTGCGTCTACCTCGCAAACGACACCGAATCAGTCGTCGTTTCCGTGGATTACCGTCTCGCCCCGGAGCACCGGTTGCCGGCGGCGTACGACGATGCCATGGAAGCGCTGCACTGGATCAAAACCCGCGAAGATGATTGGTTGAGAAACCACGCAGATTATACAAATTGTTACCTCATGGGAGGAAGTGCCGGAGCGAATATCGCGTATCACGCGGGTCTACGTGCGGCTGCGGAAGTTGATCACGATCATGATTATCTGGGGCCCATTAAGATCAGAGGCCTGATACTGTCTCAACCGTTTTTCGGTGGGACCGAGAGGGTCCCATCGGAGATGAGGCTGGGGAACGATCCGGTGTTGCCGCCGCAGGTGAGTGATTTGATGTGGGAGCTGGCGTTGCCCGTTGGGGCTGACCGTGATCATGAGTACTGCAATCCAACGGCTGGCGATGGCCCTGGGGTTTTGGAGAGGGTGAGGCAGCTTGGGTGGCGGGTGCTGGTGACAGGTTGCGAGGGGGACCCACTGGTGGACCATCAGGTGGGGCTGGCGAGATTGATGGCGGAGAAGGGTGTGGGAGTGGTGAGGCGTTTTGGTGGAGGGGGGTGTCATGGGGTTGAGGTTCGTGATCGCATCAAGCAAAAGGAGTTGCATGACCTTGTAAAAGATTTCATTGCTACCTCTTCCTCCTTAGTGCTAACATGATTTGTGTCATGAATATCATACTAAAATTTAGGAGAAATGTTTAGTGAATTTAGTGTGAGATTGATGTGACATGTTAAGATATAAATGGAGAGTAATAAAAATATGCATGGAGGTATTATTTGAAGTGTATACCGTGAACACATAATTTTGTCTTAATTTATCTCTATTTTATTTTAAATAATAATAATGATAATATCCAGCAAGATCCGGAAGATAAATCTTATCAGGTTTAACCTTAAAATTCAAAAATAAATCGAAATCTTTTCAATAAATCAAAAGGTTCAAAAATAAATCAAAATTTTATCAAAATCTGAGAACAATTAACCCTAAAAGAATGTTACAATGAGTATAAGTAGAAGAGAGTTGGTGGTGGAAAAGGTTAAGAGAAAGCAAATTGAGTGATCTCTTGTGAGAGTTGGAGTTCCATCTTTGAGCCTAAGTTATAAGAGTAAGGTATACACTATAAGAGTGAATGTTTCATTATTGTTGAATAGAAACCAACGCTTTAAGGATTATAGAAGTAAAGAATTGGGATTTCAAAATTATAAACAAGTTATTATACTGTTTCTTTCAGAATTATTGCTTTTGTTATTTTGCCATACTAATAACAATGTAGTTTATTCTTTATAATATGTTTATGAATTACAATTTATCTCAACATCCAAATATTTATTTTCTTCTCTCTTATTTTGTAATTTTGATACAAATAACAAACACGATAATGCTTGGATGGAATTATGATGCAATTTCCTAGTTACTTATGCTTATCATATCAAGATAAAATTGTGTTTTTCAATGACAACATGTATAGCATCCACTTAAAACATATGAATAAAAGGGAAGAAAATAAATACTTGGATGTTGAGATAAACTTGTAATTCATAAACATATTATAAAAAATAAACTACATCATTATTAAGATGGCAAAATAACAGAAACAATCATTCCAGAAGAAATAGTATAAAGAGGGAAAAAAATACTTGTTTATATTTTTGAAATCCTAATTCTTTACTCATATAATCCACAAAGCGTTGTTCCTCCTTGGCATTATGATCTTCCTCTTTTTCTATCTTTTGCTCTCCACACAACGGGGATGGTGATTCAAATATGGAATATTCACTCATACAATGCATATCCCTACTCTTAGAATTGAGTCTCAAAGATGGAACACCAACTCTCTCACAAGTGACTACTCCATCTGCCCTCTTTGAACCTTTTCCATTACCAGCCCTCCTCTATTTATAATTATTCTCTTAGGGTTGATTGTTCTCTGATTTTGATTTATTTTGTTTTTCTGATTTATTGATATAAGATTTGATTTATTTTTGAATTTTATGGTTAAACAAAATAAGATTTATCTTTTGGATCTTTCTGGATTTTGTTAATTTTCAGATTTCAAACTGATTATTATTTTCTAGAATCTTATAATTTTCATTATTTTTAGAATCTTCTAATTTTTATTATTTTGTAGAATCTTTCAATTATTTTCTAGAATCATCTTCTCATTATTTTCTTTAACCTTCTAGTTTTATTTTATTTTTTACATTTTGGCTTAAATGCACTTTTGATCCCTAGTTTACACTTTGGGAAATTTTAGTCTCTTACTTTCAACTACATGATTTTAGTCTCTCTATATTTTAAAATGTTCCGATCAAATTCCTTTATTAAAATACCACTTAATTTCCATTGAAATTTGCTTACATGGTAGATGATGTGTCTTTGTGCATCATCTAAAATGACACCTTAGCATCGTCTTCACCACAGTCACGGTTCTTGGCAAAAGAAAACACTTGAGACTTATTTTTTTCCAATAATGGTAGGGAGCTCAAGATATTTATCAAAACTCTAAGTAGCCTTTACATCCAACAGCTGCACAAGCTCATTAACTTTGAGACTAGGTACATTTCGGCTAAGAAGGAGTTGAGATTCGTCAAAGTTTACCTTTTTTTTTTATGCCCGCTCGTAGGTTTTTAGAATGCTAGCATTTTGGTGAGCCTCCTGAGAAGTACCTCTAGCAAAAGTGATACTATCATCAGCAAAAAAAAAAAAAAAAAATAGACGGAGCCCTAAGAGCACGTGAAGGTCGTGCAAGGAAGGTTTTGCCACCACATCCAAAATCATAGAGGATAAAACCTTCCCACACAAGATGCAAAGGTAAGGTGAGATGGGTCCCTTTTTCTAAGCCCCTGTTGAAGAGAAAAGTCATGGTAGGGCTGCCCATCCACCATAATCGAGAAACGTATCGTAGAGACACACCTAATAAAACAAGTCCAAGAATTAGGAAACCTCATCTGACAGAGCATACCCTAAAAAAAAAGGTCACTCCACCTTATCACATGCCTTGACCATATCAAACTTTAGTGGCATCACCTCTTTGTGGTCACTCTTCTTCTTCTTCTTCATATGATGGAAGCTCTCAATAGCCATGAGAGTATTATCTCGTTTATAATTTTAATATTAGGCCACATTTACTCTTTTTTATTTATGCTACAGTTTGTCTTGTTCTTTTTTATGATGTTGGCATTTATAGGTATGATATTGGGCTTTGCTGTCTTCGAGCCCAGCTTGCTTGGATCGTCTATGTCCTGAAGCTTTACATTTGTATGGATCATTCGACCAAAAAAATATAATCATTGGTATGACCAGACCAATGGTAGGTCCAATATTAAAGCACGGTCATGAACAAATCAAAGTTTTCTTTGGAGATTTGCTGTTTTTTAATTTTTTATTGACTTGTAAATGTGTGAATAAACATGTTAATTATCTAGTGTTTTATTCTGTAGCATTGTTGTATTGCTTTCTTGCATGATGTCTGCCTTCTATTTGATTGTGTCATAGTACCGGCTTTACTCTATGCATCAAACAAAGTATTTTAAATTGATTAATTTAAAATCCTCTTTAAAATTACTTTACCTCCTAAAATTACTCTATCCAAACACAATTAGAGTAAGTAGTATCGGAAGTTTGAATTGAAAAATTTAAAATCCTTTAGATGGAATGAATACACACAAGTTAAAATATTCTTTCTTAAAACACAGTTGAATTAAAGTAATAATGAATATCAACAACTGCGACCCAAATTATCCACATGAATTCCATCATTTAAGTAGCTTCTTTACCAGCTCTAAAGTTAAGTTTAGCATATAAACTCTTGGCTCTTAAGTTCAGCAAAATGAGAGGTCTAAGTTTTTGAAATACAGCTAATAGCTAGTATGTTTGGTTTAATATTTGAAAACTAATTTTGGTTTCAATATCAATTCTAAAAAGAAAGCATTTATAATTTCATGATTTACACATAATTCAAGACATGTCTACTTAAAAGCTCCTAATTTCTAACTAAAAGTAAATTTATAACATTTCTCAATAAAACCAAACATGAAGAGTGCTATCAAAATTCATTTAATAACACCTTTTTCAATACTCTTTTTAATATTATATTAGTTAAAACCTATTTGAGTACCAATAAATTGAAAGTAAAAACCACATAGTTTAGTAGATTCTAACTAATAAAAATGAAAGTTAAAAAAAAGTGTTAAAATGAATATAGATAATATTTTTCAACCAAACGTACTACAAGTGTAAATTTAAATAGTAGCACATTGGTTTTTATACCCACCACTCAACCAAACAAACACTAAATCTCTATATATGTGCACATGTATATATCGATGAAACTATGAATTTCCATTTTTCTAAGCAGACCAAAACAACATATGAAACAAAACTAGCGAGTGGATACTCTTGCAAGCTCACCTAATTAATGTCTACCGTTTGAATCACATTTTTATAATGTATTGAGTTACGTGGAACACTTTAAATCGTAACTCATGTTTGATTGAATAAAAGTCCTATCAAACAACATATTCACAACATTTTTTCTTTTCTCAATAAGGACTCTAAAAAAAGGCCATGAGTCATGACGTGTATATGAACATGTCTGAAAGCTTTGTGATTTACAAACGACTAATTAATTTAAATAACGCATGTTTGATTCTCCTTAAACTAAATTTTAAATTTAAATTTTGTACATGATAAAATTTTGCTAGAAGAACTAGTAATCTCTTAAGAATGTGAATTTTCATAAATCAAATAAAATTGCTTTGTGTGAAAGATATTCATATTAAATAAAAAATAAGTTTGTCGTTTCTTTCATCAACTCACAATTTAAAAATGAAAGAACTAGAAGAAATAAGATTTCATGCGTTTGGTTTAACCGTTATGCATGTTGGACATGCTGACACGTAATTGTGCAATGAGATTTGAAGTGAAAATAGAATAAGATTTTAAGATGCAAACAAATATAGTTTAGTGAGGAAAAAAACGAGTTATCACCGTTTACCAACTCGATCTGATCAAGCTTTTTTTGTCGTTTCATGGTCCTAGTGGTTCTAAAATGGCCAATTCAGTCACAGCAAGAGTGAGCTCACTTTGTAAGTATTCATGCCTTATTTAAGTATAATTATCACCAAATATTATACTTAATTATCTGCTGTTTTTGTCTTATTAACAAAATTATCGGATCACAATAATCAAGATCGAAGGGGAAGAGGTTGAGAAATGGCACAGCACCATTTAATTTCTATACTCATTCCCGACACACATGAATGATTTAAATGATACATGCTTAATTGAATTTTTTAAAATAAAGTTTGGGGTTCGAGTTTTTTGTTATGCGGATGAAAATATTTCTAATGGGAAGAGTTAGCTCATTAGAATGTATACATTTCTAACTTGAACAAGATTGTTTTATGTGGTACTCCCTCCATTCCTATTTAAGTGTCACTATTTTCATCCCTTTTTCGTTTCTAATTATCTGTCATTTTACAAAGTTCAAGAGAGTATTAATTATGTTTTACCAATTGTACCCTTCAATTAATGGTGATAGGAAATTAAAGAGTCTAAATTAAGAAGAAAGATAAAGGGTATGTTAGGAAGTTAGGTAGGAGTAGTAATTTTGATAGAAACAAGAACATTAATACAATTCCTTAATATATGTGTAAAACCTTAAAGTGACAGTTATTAAGGAACGAATAGAGTAGAAGATAAAAAAAATTCTACACTCATTAATTAGTAATGTATTATATGCTAACTGCAATGGAAAATTATTGAGCTTTTGTCCTTATTGTAATGAAGATTATCTGATAAAGACAAAAACACATATTTCACTGAACAGCTGGAGCTACAAGAGTGGTAGCACTAGAGTTATAGCTAGCAGATAGACTTTATTAACATAATTTTTATGAGATTCAACAAGATTGGTGTCATTATTATTGTGCAGTGTTAGAATAGGATGACATAGTTTAAGTTGTGTAGTCTATTACAGCAGTTGATCTTTTTAGTTTTTTGTTTAATTTGTTTTTTTATCACTCACAAGATCACCTTCTTTCAATAAAGTGTTCAATCTCATCTTCTCTTAAACACAATTACCAATGAGAAACAACAGAAGTTTGTCCTCTTTCGGGAAAGGAAGAAATTGAAGATACTCAGTGCGGCGGTTTTCAATAGCTACCAGAAAGATTTACTCTCCCTCCTTGCGTGTTTAATTATATGCTAACATTATAAAATTCATGCTTATTAAGAAAATAAATCATAATGGTAGTTGATGTATTGGTTTTTAAAAAAATGGTACAATTTTCCTATTTACCCCTATTTAAGATCAAACTTTTCATTCATTATAGTATTGAAAAACCAATAAATGCAAGGACAAAAGTCGGTTAGGGTTACGAATAAAGAATCATTATGATTAAGATATTAAACCAAAAAAAGTATTGTTGTGGGGAAACAAATTAAAATGAGGCTAAGTCACAAGCAAGGTAGAGATGCGTTGCCATTTATGTGCCACTTTCTGTGCATCGTTACCAAGTACCAATTTTATTCATATTGGATGCATCATATACGTACCTTACCCCACCCTTTTAATTTGCCAAACAAAATTTGGAATAATTAGGGTTACTCTCTGCTTCTTTAATTTGTTGTATATATTTTTCCCTCAGTTTTGGAACAACCTCATAAAAGGTCAAAGAGAAAGAGATCGAAGCAGAGTATATCACCAATGGAAACTCATAATTAGTTTCTCCTTTTATATGGCATGAGACATGCTTATATTATAGCTAGCTATACTAAGTCCGCTTGTTTCTAATTGAAAAATAACTGATTTCAAAGTTGAATGAGAAATAAATTTTAGTTTAAGTGATTTTTGAAAAACATAAATTAAGGGCCTATTTGATTTTTTTTTAATTCTATTTTGTAAAATTAAAAAAAAAACTAAAAAACTTGTTTTAGTTAGTTTTTAAAATTGTTTCCTATTTTCTGTTTTTAGAAAAACACTGGAACAATTAAAAGTTATTTTTGTTCTCTACTTTATATTTTTAACATGTTATTTGATTTTCTAATTAATGACACAATCGTAATATTACAAAAAAAATATTTTCCAAATCGGAACAAATCAATTTTTTTTGCTTTTTGATTTCTATATTAATATTATCAAACAGATTTTTACAACTTTGTTTTGAAAAACTGTTTTCAAAATTATTTTACATAAAGTTTTCTAAAAAAAAAGAACATAATCAAACAGAATTATTTACAAATTTAAAAAATATTTTTCACTTAAAAAACTGCTAGAATTAGCTTAATAAAATAATCAGATTTTTGTTTTTTTTTTCTTATGAATTCTACTTTTTATTTTCTACCAGAAAAGAATTCTACTTTTTATCTAAGGCATATAGAAACAGTTCAAAAAATATATAATCGATTTTTTATTTATTTAAAATAAGTTATTATTTCACAAAATAAATAAAGACAAACAGTCTCATAATATGTACTCAAGTACAGCACTAGTAAACAGATACATGGGATATGAATAAGATATTTAAAAATCATAATTTATTTCTCCTTTTATATACTTACATAATTAAATTATATAAAAAGATTAGAAAAACACAAATCAGAACAATATATACAACATAAAATAAATTACATTTTCAAACATATCGACAAAACATCTCCTAAAAAAATTAAAATATACACTATTAGAACCCGTCGTCACAGTAATTATTATTATTATTATTATAATATACATACGAACAATGCAGACATATATGACTGCAAAAATAGCATATCCATACCTTAGAGAAAGCTATAAGTGGTCCCTTTTTTGTTTAGATTGGTGAAAGGAAAATAATTGTTGGACACCTCATTTTAAATTTAATGTTGAGGGATTTAAAAATTTAAATTGTAAAGAAAGAAATGAATTGGGATAAAGGACATGAGAAGTGCCACTCTTTGCGGTTGGTCCATTTTGTAAAAAGAAAATCAAAGTTATGATGAGAAAGTACATATTTCTATAAAAAACAGAATTATTGGTTAGAAAACTACAGAAATTCTAAGAAACGTCGTTTACCAGCAGAGAGCGTATTGTAGTCGTTTTGCACATGTATTTTTTCTTTCAATAGTTTTATTATTATATCATGATAAGTGACTCATCTCATAACATTAGGCCTTGTCTAAACTACTCACATCAAAATTTAGGTTACACAACCCTTGTCCTAGGTGGACCAATGATATTTAAGATAAATAAATAAATATGAAATTTCTAGTCCACTTATCTTAAATGTAATTTGATCCATGTAAGACTTGAGTTGTTTAACCCAAGTTTTTTCTTGAATCATTTAGATAATCGCCATAACTATATATATAGAGTCGAACTCAAAGTAGTAAGTATGCCAGAACGAACAACAGTTTCCACGTAATGGGATTCTCGTTGTCTTTACTTGTGAAAATAAGAGTTTTCGCGGATTTTATGAAGGGATCACGTCGTAAACCCGATAACAGAGTTGTAATCAACACAATTCATACTCTGCCTCTAGAATACAATTGAGTATATTGTCTATGTTCGTCTTCACTTTCTCTTATACTAATCAACACTTAATTACATCATAATGGTGTTTTAATCCCTTAACCTTTTGTTACCCTAGATTACGACGTCTATCTCAATCTCCATCTCGTCCTTTCTTATTGCGATGTACTCATAATTCATAAGAGGAGACATGATCCCCTCAATCACGGGCAGACATACATCACAAGGTTTTGGTTGGCTTCCATAAAGGGAAAAACAATGACTTGACCTGCACAAGTGTACGAGCCAACTTGCTAGTTGGGCCGAGTCGGTCTACCAGCCCTCAAGACACCAATGTCTATAGACCAAGGCGTGTCTTGAAGGTTCTTTGCCACAATTTAGTTCATTTTCTATCTGATGTGACCTCACCTTTATTCCATTCTTGTATTTTGATATTTGCTATGAACTAATTACGTTTCATATCTTTGAAGCATCGCATGCATTTCACGTGTTCCTGTGCCTATCTTTTTAAAAAAATTGCAAAACATTAATACTTTTAAAAGAAATAATGTTTTATGAAGAAGTGTCCCGAGGCTAAGTTTTGACAACCTTACATGTCTCAGTCACCATTGACATTTTAACTGTGTTACTTTTTATTTTACCATACAACTTTTGGCTCATCACCGGTCGCTAAGACACCAATGACAATAGGCCACTATGTGGCTTTTGTAGTGGATGTTGTCTCAGCGCCGAGGAACTTGTACTATGGTGTATGTGCGAATTCAGTGTTTTTTAATATTTGTTTAGTTATATATTGTATTTATAACCAATATTATTTTTTATTAATTTTTTACTGCTAAGGTTAATATTATAATAATTTTTATATTTTTACTAGCTTTATCAAGTAAACACATTTGAAGAGAATTAAAAATTGAACAACGGGTCTGAGTATAAAAATATAGATAACTCACGTATAAAAAAACTTATGTTTAAATTGATAACCAAATTGGTACGGTCCAATTATAGGGTTTTATCTTTGGAAAAAGAATATAGATATGGAGACAAAGTATTTTAATACCTTATCAAGATCCTATCAGTTGTGATTGCTCCCTCATGACTCATTGTCATCGTTTCTCTTGGAGTGGGATTTGACCTGTTGGAGACCGCTAAGAGTTTTATTACCGTTGAGTGTTGATCACAAGTTATGGTAAATTTGCAAATTCAACTAAAATTTATACGCGGTTTCTATTGCCGACAACAATAATTTATGCACTTATATAGAGTGTTCGCACTAAGCGATCACAAAATGTGCTTAATTCTTGTGGATAAAGATCAAACTCAAACCTCATGTAAGGAATGGGGTGAACAATTATTATGCCACACCTTATAGTCAATCAACCAGATTGAACCTCGAGTTTTATTAGGAAAAACATTAGGAAAATAAATATATTAGGAACATAAATATATTTATTTTCCTAATAGGTTTGTAGTGTGATCAATTTTAATTTTAATTTTCTCCCGGTGTAATCTGATCATTGTGCTGTTAGCCTAGCAGGTCATTCACCTTTCAAAGATTAAATTTCAGTGAAGAATGTTGCTTCAATTTCCATAAATCACATATGCACATTACATGCACTCACTCATGAAGAAACCTTGAATATCATGAACTGAAAATTACAGAATCACCTGACCAATTTTGCTTATTCATTCCTTTGAACTATTTTTTTTTTAACTTCCCTGCTTTGTTCACCATTCAATTACAGAGTGTACCACACTCAAAAACATGAAGAAACTCTTATTCTGTGTCTCCTCTTCAATTTTTCCTTTCCTCAACATGAGTGTTGATTTTCTTCTGAGGTGATCAAAGACTAACATTTCATGCCCTCCATGTGCTTGTTGAAATGAAATTTTAGTTCCTTTTACGTTGAAGCCAGTTGGCAAATGCCTCAAGGGTTTTGGTGTCAGCTCTGTAGTGCTTCTGAGTGAACTCAAGCAGCATAGGCCATGTGAAATCTGGGTAGATCCTTGGGTTGGAATTGTCCACTAACTCACATGGTGGAGTTACCACCTTATCATTTCTGGGACACAAAAAGAAAGCAAGAGATTTTCTTGTCTTCTGGCTGTTCACCACTGCCCTATGCAAGCAGCTCTTGTATCTCCCATTTGAAAGAGCCTATTCAATAGAAAACAAAACAAATCAGGTTTAAGATCAGACATGAGAATGAGGGACTCAAATCATCTGTCCCAATTTGGCATTTTCTTCCGGGTCTCACCGATCAAATTCTGGCATATGGTTGATTTTTAATAACATAACACAATTTGATTGGTGGAAAGAGAAGAAGATACTAAATGAGATAAAAGATCTTTGTCCGAGAATGAGATCACCAATCAAAATTTAAGCTCCTTGTTTGGTTTGGCAAGATAAGTATACATTGACTAAAGATGTGTAGCTAAACAATTTCTTATAAATGATAAGTTAAAGCAAATTTTAGGAATAGAATTAGAACTATCACGAATTCTAATAATAAGTACCATAAAAGACAAGAGCAACAAACATACCATGAAGGTGTCACCAATATTGACAACAAAAGCATTCAAATCTGGGCTAATGGAATGCCACTCATTGTCCACAAAAACTTGCAAGCCTCCCACTTGGTCCTGGTGAAGAATAGTTAATGATGTTGGATCACAATGAGGTCCTGTGCCTAAAGTAAGGTCTGGCTTTTGACAAGGAGGGTAGTAATTGAGCCTCATTATGGAACTGTTCTCTTCAAAGAACTCCTTAAAATATCCTTTACCAACTCCGATGCTCATCCCTAGAAGTTCCATTATCCCTAAAGAAAGATTGCTCATAGCTTCACAGTAGTCCTGGTAAACCTTCCTGCATAAATTTGCAAAAGCATGGTTTAGTAAAAAAATTTAAAAGAAAATGAGACATGTGTTTTAGTTAGAGCCGGTTTGGATACAGACCAAAGAACATTATGCTCCAATAAATGCTCTTTAGTCTGTGTATCTGAACGGACTCTTACTTATCAACAAAGATGGGAAAAGGTGGCATATTTTTGTTACCCAAATTGCTCAAACTCTTTGCCCATTGTGTTGCATAAGTAGTCTTTGACAAGATTTGATGAGCTTTTTTCATCTGAGAATTGAAAGGAAAGTGTCTCTTTCCAAGGAAGCTTGGATGAGAATCTCCCAGTGAAGCTGCTGGCATAACCACAGTGCTCCCCTGTTTTCCTCTGAGCTCTCTGTTTCTGAGACAGGGGAAGCTCAAAGAAGTCATCCATGTAAAGGTGAGCATCAGAGATCAACTTTTTCTCAATCCCATGATTGACAACAAGAAAGAAACCATGCTTTTGGCATGCTTCACCAACAAGCCTTGATGCTTCCGTTGCTGCAGCTGGGTCACCTGAGAGGAACCCTCCCAAGTCAATGAATGGGACTGCTAGCTCAGGTACATCATAACATGCTTTCTCTTCATCAGGCCAGATGAACTGTGTTGGGAGATGAAGCTGGTGCCTGAGAACTGAGGCATCAAAAACCAATGGTGGTTCTTCATCTTTGGTTTCTTGGTTTAGTGGTGGTTGAGGCACCATGGAGTGTATGCTTGTTATGCAGTCTATTGCCATTGCATTAATTAAGGATGATGATACAAGGTTGTTGTTACTTTGTTTAGTTTAGTATATGTAGCTAATAAGCTATGGTTGGGACAAAGAGAGAAGAAGCTGAAGCAGTGAGTAGTTGTTGTCACGAGAGGAGAGGGAGTGAAATAAGTTCATAGAAGAGATGAAAGAAAAGCCAAGGCCGTTTGTTGGGGAAATCGTGAAACAAATATTGGAATCTTATATAAGCACAGAGACACACATACACACACGCGCACACTCTCTATTGCAAAATACTAGTTTGATCACAAGAACAAAAATCATTACTCATTTCTCACATTCTCACACCCATTTTTCTTTTTATATTTCACTTTTTATTTCATCACATTATATATTGTATTTATATTTTTCTCTATTTTTTTTTTTTACTTTGGATGTCTACCTACCGAACACTGTCATAGGTGGAAATGGTGAGTCTTAGTTTGGTTGCTTTTTATCATGAACCTATTTTGATCCAAAGTTATTTCCATTCAATTTGTCTTTACTTATGTCATGAGATTTTAGTATTTTTACTTAATTTAATTTAAATCTTTTTCTTCTTCCGAAAATTACATTTGGATTGAATATTCGCAACTAAGAGTTTTATAATCTCAAAGTACATGTTTGGAAATTCGTGAAAACAACGATGAAGTCAAAATTCTAGTAAATAAAAGTCGGACGGAACAAAGAAAAATGGGTAAGGGGGCAAAAGATTAACATATTGAGGAAAATTAAGAGTCACTAGTTGGAAAAGGTGTATATATTATTTTGAAGGGGCGAAAACAACTTTTAAATATTATTTTATTAAGGAAAGTTTTCTCTTAGATGAGGACTTCCCATTTTAAGTTATTTGGGTTGCCATTGGATAGGAATAACTTCTTTTAACTTTTGCTTCTATCTACCATAATTTTGGCTTTACTTTTGTTTTGAAATGAGTTTTCAATGATGCACAAAATAATGTTTATAAAACAATTATTGTAAAATATAGATTGTTAAAAGACAAATATACAAATAAGCACTAATTTTGCATAAAGGAATCCGAGATGAGATATTTGCCGAGTGGCAGTTCTGCAACAGGAAATATATATATAGATGATGTATTTAGTGAGAAAGCTCTTCTTATATGAGAATGGTGAGAATAAATCGTGGCCGTTAGATCTAATAATGAGTGATCATGATTAAAAGAAATAAGTCACGTGACTTGTTTAAAAAGTCACATGACATTTTTAAGCGGTCATGTGACCACTTATTTCTTTTAATCATGACCACTCATTGTTAGATCTAATGACCACGATTTATTCTCACCATAAGAAGAACTTTCTCACTAGATACATCTCCTATATATCCTATATATATGTGTGTGTTAAATTATAAAAATAAGGAATTTAAATTATAAGTACCACAACAACAAAATTATTCACAATACAATCATATTTTCACACATTATTAATCATTCTTAGTTATTCATATTCTTGCTTTGGAAATCAGATCTCAATCATTTCAAATGACATTTCTCTTCCATATTGTTTGTGGAAATGTATGGAAGTTTGTCCTTTCTTTCTTGCAGGGCCGTGTAGGTAGGCAATTGCCTTACACTCTCGGAAAAAATTTAGTATTTATATAGTATGAATTACAAGAGTTGAGAGATATAATGAAATAATGAAATCAGAGGTTATATTGATTACAATGTTGTGAATTGAAAAATGCAATTATGATAATTATTAGCAGTAGAATTTTGTATTAGCAATTTACATTTTCTAAAATACTAATAAATAAAATATATGTTATTTTTACATTCCTAAAATTAAAAAATTAATTTATATTTACTCGACTTATATATCTTTAGTATTGTACAAGTTTACTCTTAAGTCATTGTTATTTTTTTTAAGAAATTTTTTCATTGTTTCTTCTTTAAAGTGAATAATCAAAGGAGATTCTTGATACCAAAATGTTGCAAAATATCTCCTTATTTCATTCCTTTCATTTGAAGTTCTATTGTTCATATTTTTTTATTTATTTAACAGTATTATTTTATTTATATTTCTTTATTATTTTATTTATATTTTCTTATTCTTATTCTTATTTTTTTAAGAAAAAATGTCAAATAGAAATCATGAATTCGGTTTTAAAAAATTAAAGAAAAAAAGAAAAGTTGAAATACTAATTAAATCTCAATGTGGTGCTCTTGATAAATTTGTTATTATTCACATATATGATGTAGAAGCAAGTTTAATATCTAAAAATGTGATAGAACAACAACATAGATAATACCGCAGCACAAATAGTTAAGGTATCAAAATGACCCTGCTTTTTTGATAAGATCAAGCTCATGCTACTCTCCTCAGTCGAGAAAGGATGAGTAAGAAAATGTTGAAGGTGAGTACAGATTACAGAGTAAGAAAATGTTCCCCTATATTACTTGTAATTTCTATCCAAGTGTTCAAATGATGTTACACACTTGAATTGATCTTATAGAATAAGAATAAGAAAACTCATTCTCATATGACATCTAAAAATTGTTAGTGCTCATTGCCACTTTCAGATCCTCAACTTAATGTAGGCATTAGAAGGCCCTGGAACCTTTTAAGGGGAAACAATTGGGTAGGAACAAGATGCAAATTGTGAAAGGCAAAAGCGCAAGTACACTACAAGTGATTAACCCACTATGGTATGTCTTCAACAGAATATTTTGGAAATTGAATGAACAAAATATCTTGGAAACTGAATGAATTAGGTTCATCCAATCATCCAAGTGATGCATGAAAACGAGGAAAAAGTTAAAAAGAATAAAGAAAAACAGAGGAGAACGAACATAGAAGTATATGATTGATAGAGTGACAAGTTCTATCAAAGAGCACCTTTTTGTGGAAGCGATTAATGCTAACTAGTAACTAAATTATCTAAAGAATAAAGAAAATGAAAGGAGAACAAACATAGAAGTACATGCATTGATAGATTGGTTTACCAACTAGAGTGCCAAGTCCTATCAAAGAGCACCTAGTTGTGGAAGAAAGCTAACTAGAAACTAAATGATGCAAAGAGTATCCGATAATAATACAAGTTTTCTATTGATATCATCTGGACACTACAGAGTACACAAGAACAATTAAAATGGCAGCTGGGATATATTGAGGTTTTCATGTCATGAAAGCACCATACTTAATATCTTTTCATCATAATTAAGTATATGATATGTTCTTATGTTATCTTCCTCAAGCTGATCACTAGCTAATGAGAGATTTCAAACTAATATTTGAATTCTCAACAATTTCTCATAAGTGCGAGTGAGTATCACATTACTATATATGTTCTCTCGGATCAACCGCCTTTGAGTATAAACGAAATAACGAGGTTATCTAAAAAAAAGGAAAAGTGTGCTCTAAACATAGTTCCGCAAATATTCAAACACTTCAAAATAAAGGCTCCATTGACATGGAAATCCACGGTTGAGATGAATCTCTGTTTTACAGGTGTCGTGTGGTTTGATAAGATCTTGTCGGTCGGGTTAAACTTGTCGTTGCTTTTGATTTCAAATGGGGACCTCTTCTAGTGGGGTAGACCTAAAGGGTTCTTGAATGGGTGTTAAAGCATGCTTGTTTGCTTGTGGGTTTTAAGAGTTTTTTTAGGATTTTTGTTGTAATGGCTGAGTTTTTGTCTAACTTTTTGTTAGCTAGGTTATTATACCCATATTGATTGAAGTTGTTTTTCAACTTTACCTATATTTATATATATATATATATATATATATATATATATATATATCATTTAAAAAAAAAAAACCAAACCCATAAACTAACCATCGTCTTCAAATACTCAAGAAAGAACTGAAGTATTAGTTTTGATATCATTCATTGGGAGAAACAATAAGAGTAAAAAAAATAAGAAATTGCACCGATGGGCCTTAAATTTTTATGGAGGAGAGAGGAAGAATTTGATGGGAGGGGAAGAAGGGGGAAGTCCTCCCCTTTTCGGTAGTTCAACATCCCACAAAAAGCGCTAATTAAGTGGAACTCAAAAAATAATGGAGTGCGAGGTAAGTTTTAGAGGGTTTTCATAAATACCATAAATTCAATTAACTTTTTTGGGATCAAGGTGACTTACGGTTCACAACATCGTGGGTTATGAGAGGTATTTTTTAAGTTTAGAAACTAACTTAATCGGTATTCACATTTTAAGAAGCCAATTTGATTATTTACTTTAATCATACTAGTTGAAGGTGAGTTTGAAGTACATCACAGCATTGGTCTGCACAGTAAGGGCAGTTGGCGCGCCTTTATAGTTTGGCTAACATGCATAAACAACAAACATAAAACTATATACATCATTGCAGTTCGTGTGGCAAAGAAGATAAAGATATTGTGAGATCAGACAGACACTTTCCTACGCAATTATAGAGGACAGAAGTTTCAGAAGCTCTCTCCATGACAAGCAAGTTGCCCACCAAGCAAAACAGATTAGGTTGGGCCTTACTATTACAACTAGCTAAAAGTGGGTTCCATTTAATTTGTAGGCAATAGGGTTTATGTTTCTTTCCTTGTCCACTAAAAGATGGTTTCCCTTTTCTCCTTCACATGAACCATCATATGATGGTAGGCCATATGGGTTTTGGATTTTTGCATGAGAAAAGAATTGGAAATTCTATCATCTATATGCATAAACTAAGTTTGTCTAAGTAATTTTGGCTAGTTTAAAGCCAATTTAGCTAGCCCATAAGTTTATTTAAAGTAGAGATGTTTGATAGACAAACTCATGTCGTTAGCTTGTACCATTTCTTAAATGTTGCTTTAAGTAATATTAAACTTATTTATTACTTTGTCTACTATTGATTAAGAAAAATCTGATTCGAAGTTAAAATGACTTATTTATAAACTAATTTTAGCACATAATGAGTATATTGTAAATAACATGCATTAAATGTTTAGAAATAAGAACATGGTTTATGTATGAACTAGTTTTTAATATCTAGTTTTTAATGTATGCTTACAAGAACATGCATTTGTTAACATCCAAACTGTTAAGAAAAATAATGCTGAATTTTTCGGTAGTGTCATATTTTTGAGAAATAAATATGGAATAGTTGTACGTACCAAATTAACAACGGAATTCTGTTGATAATGCCTACATCTCTGGGTTACAACATATATAATATTGAATTAGAAAATACAAAAAAGTGTTTATAAAATACACAAACCCATTCACAACTCACAATTCAATTACCCCCAGAAGATAAATTATTTTCTCTCTAAGTTTTCTTTTTGCTGGCTTTGGAATTGTGTTGTTATGTTTCTTTTCTCTTGCGTCATTTTATAAGAGAGCACATTTTCTCAAATACATGCATTATGCTTCCTAAAACCTAGAAGCTCCTTCAATAACTGATACGTGTTTCAAATACAAGAAAAGTGGTCGACCACTTCACTTCTTGACGTTTTCAACAATCTCCCACCTGAATACTGATTTTAATTTGTCTTCACATCTCGACCAATGCAATAGTCTTCTCTGGTCTATTAATCTAGCAGGCCAATTGAAGTTGAATACAACTTTAGTTTGTCAATGGTCACCACCTCTATTAGCATGTCTTTTGGGTTCTTTCTTCCTACAATCTTCTTTAATGTTAGCACCCCATCTTCAAACAATGATTTGATGAAGTAGTAACATATGTCAATGTATCTTGTCCTTGATTGAAATGTTGAATTCTTTGCCAATATATGTATTTCACACTGACTATCACTATGCAAAACACTCATCTACTAGATGAATCTCAACGCTGTTAACAATCCTTGAAGTCATATCAACTATTTACTGGCTTCTATTACTGCTACATAGTACATACTCATCCTATGTAATGGATGAAGTAAAAATCTTCTGTATCCATGAAATCCAACTAATGGATGTAGTACCAACAATGAAAATGTAACCGGTGATGCTTCTTCGGCGATTGAAGTCACCTCTGAAGCCTTCATCTATGTAGCCTTGTACTTCTAATTCTCCCTTTCGAAAGTACACACACTTCTTTGTGGTGCCTCGTAGATACCTCAAAATCCACTTTACTACTTCTCAATGAGGTTTTCCGAGACTTGCCATAATAAAGAATCTTAGCCATGGAGTCTCTTTCTTCCTCCTTCTAAGGGGACTGGTCCTTGGATATGTTTTTTTTTTTTATAAGCTAAATTTGCATTAAAATGGAGTACTAGGGGTACTCCAACCCATACTACATAGTATAAAAGAGAGAAGAAAGGAAACAGAAAGCAGTACATATAAAAGCATTGCAATATGCCTAACTAGAAATGATCTAGACTAAAAACCACCGCCATCCCAACAGTGCCAAAACAACAATGCCAGAGAAAATAGCGTGGGATTATTAGCCCCTCCATCCAATAATGCTAATCTAACAATGGCAGAACAAGAAATCATGTACATTCAGCCATAATTCCAATACAAGACCCTCTCCCTGTTTCTAAATTATCCCACGTTCGAAGCTTACCCCAGCTCCCCACACTCATTCAGACCTGCTTATTAATTTTAATCCATCAAATAGTGCCCAAACAGTATGTTGGATTGACTGACCACTCATACACCCTGCATTTAAATGACTTCATTTTGGCTGAGATCCACTTCCAAGCTCTAACCTGTGCCAATTCCAATACAATGTTCGCATCGGCCTGCGCTTGGCGGAAAACAATTGCATTTCTGTGAAGCCAAATAGACCATGTCACCGCCAACCATATTGCACCCAATCCTTGCCTCTGCTTCTTGTTCCAGACCCCAAACTCATGTTGTGAAAAATGCATCCAACATGAATTGGGTAGGACCGTCACTATTCCCAGCCACCTGTAACAACCCTTCCATATTCTAGATGAGAACGGGCATACCAGTAGGAGATGATCTGCAGATTCTGCTTCCGAAGAGCACAAAGGGCACATCAATCCCGGTCCTTCCGATATGATCCGTCGCTTATGTAGATTAGCTCTTGTTTGGATCCTGTCCCTTAGGACTCTCCAACCGAAGGCAACAACAACATTGGATGGCGCCGTGGACCTCCACAACCTTCTAAATACATCAATTGGTTCAGCGTTAATTGTTCCTGTCAAAAACTGATACGCTGACTTCACTGTGTATTCACCTTCAGGATTGCACCTCCATGTCCACTCATCTGCTACTCCTTTCCTTAGTGTGGTTGAATTTAGCGCATCTTTGAGTTCCTCCACCCTTTGCATTTCTCTGTCCAGCAACTGTCTTCGCCAAGAGAGCGTCCACTTCCAAGTCTCATTATCCCACATTCCCATCTCTACCACCCGACATTGAGTGTGTGTGGCTAAGTTAAACAGCCTAGGATATTTGACTGCAAGGGACCTCTGACTTATCCAAGGTTCCTTCCAGAATAAGACATCCTTACCTTCACCCATCGTCCTATGGGTACATAGATCAAACCAGCACACATTTGGATCCAGGAAACAAGTATTTAAGATATCTTTCCACCACTGTGACATGCGGGTAGTTATAACCGGCATTTCGGCCGCTCTTGGGATTGCATACTTCGATCGCAGTACTCTGCACCACAGACTCTCGGGCTCATGGAGCAGCCGCCATCTCCATTTCCCTAACAGCGCCTTATTGAACAGTCTCCAATCCTTTAGGCCCAACCCGCCCAACTCCTTTGGTTTGCACACATCCTCCCATTTTACCCAGGCTACTGTATTTCGATCCTCTATCCCTCCCCAAAGGAAATTCCGCATTATCCTTCTGCATACCTTATATACCCCTGGTCCTTGGATATGTGAAAATGACTGACCAGAGGTGTGTTAACCAGTTTGGCCTTGCATATGGTGAATTTTGCAATACACGGTCAATGTACCCTGCCTGAGATAACTGTAAAATTCCTTTATGCTTATTTCTCATGATGTTCATATCAAGAATCTTCTTCGCTTGACCTAAGTCCTTCATGTCAAATTCTTATGACATTTGCATCTTAAACATATCGTTTAGTAGACTTATATCTCTTGAAGAAAAAAATTGGTCGGCATTGCACTTCTAGAAACCTTCCTTGTGCATGAAGCTTTCAAAATTCATATACCGCGGTCTTGGAGCTTGTTTCAGGCCATACAAGTTCTTCTTTAATGTGCACACCATATTCTCTTTCCCTTCTTCTGAGAAACCTTTAGGTTAGTGCATGTAGATGCCCTCATATAAATTTCACGTCCAATAGCTCAAGGTATGTCTCTTTGGTGGCCACAATACTTAAAACATACCTGATAGTATTTAGCTTCACAACTGGAGCAAAGATTTAAGTGTAGTCAATTCTCTTTTTTTTGTTGCTAAAATCCTTTGATAACCAGTCAGGCCTTGAATCTCTTGGAGCCATCATGATCCTCTTTCACGTGATACACTTATTTGTTGTGAAGTGCCTTCTTTCCAATAGGTAACTTAGCTAGTTCCCATTTCTGGTTTGGGATTAAAGACTAAATATCGTCTTTATAGCAAGCTCCCACTTGCTGGCATTTTTGGTCTGGCATTTTTAGTCCATGTATCTACTATTAGGCCCCTGAGGTTGAGCTTCTCAATACAAGAGTTAGAGTATGAGGCTTTGATGTGTCTAACTGCTAGTCACAACCTTATTCAAGCGATTCCTTTGACTGAGGATTCCGAACTATAGGACTTTATGGGACATCGCCCACCTCTGCATTCGCTGGCTCAACATGTTCTGAATTGTTAACACATGTGATATGCATGTCCTTGTACATCACTCTTTTATTGAAGATTACACCTCTACTACAGATCATCTTTTCATTTTCATCATCCCATGGACAGTAACCAAACTCATCCTCACCATAATCGATGAAAACGCACTTCTTTAATGTGAGATTAAGCTTATTCCTGCCTTGATCACTAATGCGTACACAACCAAAATTTCTAAGATACGAGAGTTTTACCTTTTTTCCACTTCATACTTCTTCTAGTATTTTGTGATCCAATGGTATTGATGGACTTTAATTGATCAAGTATGTTGTTGTGCTAACTGCCTCTGCCCAGAACTGCTTTGGTAAGTCAAACTGCACATGCAAGCTTCTGCCACTTTCAATCAATGTTTGATTCATATATTCAACTACACCATTGAGTTGAAGCGTACCTAGCACAGTCCTCTCCATTTTGATTATGTGCTCATAGCATAACTTTCTTAAATTTGGAGTCTTCATATTCACCACTCTTGTTAATTCTTAGCTTTTTAATCTTCAAACCTGTCTCATTTACTACCATGACTTTCCAAGCCTCAAATACTCCACCTTTGCTTGAGCTCAATTGACTTTGGTCCAAGGCTTTCTTAAATTTCTCTCCTCCTGCTTTTCTTTCACAATCAAACATAAAACTCACACAGAAATTGTTCCCTGATTGGACAGGTGGACAGCTTAAATGAAGATAGAAGAAATAGACAAAGAGAGAAAACATCATCTTCGTGAAATGACCATGAGACTGAAGATAACCACATAAGTAAATCGCCACAGTAGTAAAAGACCACTCTCACAAAAGAAAATAGTTCAATCGTTAAGCATAGTTTGTGGCAAAGAATATGCATTATTAGTGTGTAATCTATCTTAAGCATCATTTCCATACCCAATATAAGAAAGTGCTAGCGTTGATTCTATTTCTTTCTCCATTCATGTCTATACACATTGCCGACAAGATCTCATGGAAGAAGATATTCACTGTTTAGACGTACTAGCTAGTGTTGAATTATGGCATGTAATGAAATTCCAATTAAACGCAAACTGTGATACAAAAATGTTGTAGCTAATTAACTAGCTCATGTTCTGTATCACTTTAAATTTCAGCCTAGTGTTGCTAGTTCTGCTTTTCAACTAATAACTTTATAATTTTAAATAAAATTTGGAGAATAAAAAAACGTGGTTCAAAGTGATCAGGTCAATGCTATCACTACCTCAGCAAAAGTCGCGGTTGGAAAAAAAAAACGCTCTAATTATGAAGCATTAAGCAAACTTGTAGGAGTAATCACCAATTGAAATAGACAGTACAAAAAATTTTAAGGGGAGAAAATAACATTTAAATTTGAATACTATTTTATTACAACAACTTTTCTCTTAGAGGCTACCACCCCTTTTAACCTACAACTAGGTTCGTCCCAGATGGTGGCTCTTGGGATCAGACTTTGAGATTTGTTGATCTTTAGGTCTTTTCATGTTCTAAGGTTTTATTTTAGTTTAAACCACATTTTTTTTAAAACAAAAATTGTATTCAAAGTTAAGAGAATTTGAGAAACAGTTTTTTCAATAGATATACACCCATAAATTAAGAAGATCACCCCAAAAATAATATAATAGCAATGGACTTTTTTTTAAAGAACCAACATCTGTCTTGTTGAACTCAACCCCTAAAGAATAAGCTTCTAAGCTCCACCCAGTCTTGTTGAACTTAGACCACATATATCACATACTAAGATAATTTTCATTGAGATTTTTCAGGAAAGGACCTTCGACCGATCACCCCATCCCAACTAGCTCTTCGTACAGACACGATTGAGGAAGTCTGGAGAGTGGGTTGACTCCCGATTTGAGACTACCTATATAAGTATTGATGCGTCATTTATTTTTCTTTGTCATTATGCATCATTTATTTGAGGCTACCAACTAGAGTGTTGAGTTTCTTCAACCAACTAGAGTGTTGCAATTACAACGACTGATGTTGTAGCAGCACGTGTTGCTGCTGCAACAAACCAGAGGGCTCAGGCTGAAGTGGCTAGAGCCGAAGTAGCTATGGAAATGGTTCAAAGCTTAATGTCGGGTTAGGGAGGGGATAATCATGACTTGTATTTTATTCTTGTTGGATATACATAATTTTATGTTAACATTATTGTTGAATATTGATCTTTGTTAATACATGAGATACTTGCAAAAGAATAAGATTGTCTCTAATTTTGTAAGTTTCCTCTTGCGTAATTCTCTAAAATATGAACCGGAAGAGATTTAGGTCATCAAAAGGATCTCAAAAACCCACCAAAATTGAGATCTTTCAGAAAATGGTTTCTTGTTTGAAGAATCATAGATATGACATAGAAATGCACACTCTTCAATACTCTTCAATACGAATTATCAAATTTTCATAAGGTCTCAACTATTATATCATGCAAAGTAATACAAAATAATCAATATCCATAATTTAAAGACAACTATTTTTTTTTGAAAAAATATTAAAGTTGTAACATGCTTCAATTCCCCACTCTTGTCGTACCCTCTTTCCATGTGGATACGCCACTCATGTCCTTAACTTTTTGAATACAAACTCAATTGTGGTTCTTTATGAGCAAAATTACTCAAACAATGCCATCAGTGCTATCTGAATCAATATTCAGTTTCAGCAGTAGTAAGTAGTAACAATGTTCCTTAGTTTGATGCTTACAACTATAAAATCTTCAACAATCTGTTAGTCACCTCAACCTCATCTTTAATTCTTTATCATGCTTCCACTAGCACATGTTCAGCACATTTGGCATCTCAAACTTGTGACAACCAATGAAAATAGACAATAAGATATTTATCTGAAAAATATATGATATGATTATTAAGATTCTCAATCTCATCGTGTCCAAACAAGCCTCTCTATACCAAATGCCAACATTTGTCCCCTAAATTATGAAATTTCATAAATTTCAAACTTCATGAAATCCCACATTGCTACACATGACAACGGATATTAGGTGGAGAGGAGGGACAGAGGGAAATGTGATGGTCACATTGTTATTGAGATAGAGTTAAGGCTAATGAGAAAGTCCCATCAATTTTTGACATATCCAACAAGGTTGGACCTTAGCAGCAACAACTATAGTTCCTACTTTCTAGACAAGGAGGGTAGTGTTACAATTAGGACAAACACAGTTCCATCCTTTTATTAACTCCATTATAAGATTGATCTTTCATGTCTGTATCATTATTTGTTGGTGGGTCTAGTGGGACATTAATAGCCATCAGGAATTGGGGGGCAGAGACAATCCCATTTTGATTTTGGTTTTGGAGTTTTGAAGAAAAAGGCTTGATTGATAGTCATGGTGCCTAAAGCATGTTAACTTATCCTGGGAAATGTGATCATGACCCTCACTTGCTTTTCAACTAGGACAATGTTCATCGGTCTCTATGAACAAAGGAAAATCTTTCTGAAATTTTGGGAACTTAGACCTTGAGTACTCATCTAGCATGATACTCTTACCATCTATTATTGCAAAAATTTCACTTGAAGGGAAATAGGTGGCTACAACTTTTTTGGGTAACAAATGAAATAACCGATGACGTATCTAAAAACACATATTTTAGTGTATTTATCTTAACACAAAGAGTTTCATTCATCTTTTATTTTAAAGTGCATGCTAATGTCTGTTTTCAATAATGTAAAGTGATATAAGTGCGGTTGAGTTACTTACCAGCCCGCCTGTCATTCCTGAATTCACTCAGTAGGCTCTCTTATGTTTACTTTATATTGCATGTTTAGTTAGACACATGTGGAAAAACACGTTAAAATTAAATTCACAATAGACAATTATTAAAATTATACACACCGTGTATAATTTTTAGAATGCTAAGGTGCTGACATAGGCTACAGTCTACACTGAGTTCCACGTAAGCGGGTCCGAAAGCATTGATTGTCTCAAAGGCTATAATTTTATATTATCTTGGGAAGCTGACCAGATCATCAGATCAAGGAAGACCAATAGGATTGCTAGTTTCAACTGAAGTACCTCTTCTATCTCCATTCACACACATTGCCACCATCTCATGTCTCTCAAAAAGTCAAAAGGAAAACCAATAGGACTTGATTGATTGATTTTTTTTTAGAAGGAGTCAAATGTGATCAATTTAGGAAGTAAAAACATTTAAAAAGTAGACCAATCCTATAATATGTTAAAAAGAGTGTGTTGTTCGTATCATTTTTCTCATTTTTCATAAAAGAAAATAAAATAAAAACTAAAAATTATTAAAATTAAGAACTGCGTAAGCCTTGATCTTCCATTTAAAGGAAGTACGTATGACTAAGTTTACACCTATCAGCCTTGTTCTTCCCTCTTTTAGGAATAATTAGGAATTAAACAATAAAAATAAAAGAGCAAAATACAGAATGTCCAGTATTTCTGATTCTATAGTCTTACTCAAAGTTAATATGGTTCGTCATGGCTAACACTAAAGGCACATATTCATAGACATCCTTAATGGACATTGTGTCTGCCTTCGTGTGATATCTTAGTGTTGAAAGATAGATTGTTGACAACACAAAGAATCACATCTTCTCAATTGTGTATATAGGTCAACTTTTAGCTTAACAAAAATGGAAGAAGAGAAGAGGTTGATCCACTATATTAGATGAGTTTAGACTTTAGAACATGTGCCAAATTGTTATTCTTGTTGAGATCAGCTGCTTTTACAGAGAAAAAAACTACTTTTATTCTTATTTATTACACATCGATTCTCAATTTTTTGCACATAAATCTAAATTATTATATTTTACAGAGGGAACATATTGCTCCAAAATGCATGAATAACCAAAAATGAAATTGATAAATCGAACTCGAGCTCTGTGCACTCAACAGTGTATGTTTGGATACATGGTAGATTTTCACCTTTGAAGGAGAATTAATTTTGGATAAGCTACTCATAGCAGCATTTTGTGGTAGCAAAATTGATTATGGAAGATCTGAACGCTAATCCAAACATCTATTAGAGTGCATCTTGATACATGACAACTTGATAGCTGATTATGGAAAGTGGATTTGTACATTATGTGATGACTGTAGGCTTCTCCCTCCCTGTGAAATCTTTGAGCTTTGACACTGATAGTGCTAAATCTGCAGAATAATAAGAGCAATCAATCACAAAGAACATTAGCAAGTTAAGTTTACATTATTTTAATTTTTCTTGGTTTTTGAAAACAACCTATTAAAGGTTTTAAGGCAATTTGAGCATCAAGATCATGCTTAGAGACATCTGGTTCAAACTGTTCAATGTACACTCTAATAGTTGCACCAGCAGAACCTGTTCCCTGTAAAACAAAACACAGCAATCACTCCATCTATTTAATTTTACATAAATTTCCCAGACGGAATCATCTTTTTCTAGAGAAGTGGAGAAACAACAGATGCCACATACTGATAAACGATATATAATCCTCGAGCCATCTGTGAAAACAAACCGAACACCTTGTTTCGATACCACACTTCCATCTACCTGCATATTTAATTAGATCACAACTTGAGCTATGTTTGCTTGACCTTGAATTAAAAGAAAATAAATTAACACAGTAAAAATGATCAGTGCACAATGTAAGAACTTACAGGATCAGTGTATGTATAATCATCTGCAAACTGGAGGACATAATTTCCTGTGGAAGAAATACTTTCAACACTTTGAGAACACTCAGAAGAGGATCATCGAGATTGAAAGAAAATGCTAGCAGACACTTACCATACTTATCACCAGGCTTGCTCTTAGACAGAATTTCTCGTAAGTATGCTATCATTTTATTGGCGGCTTCAGATTCACATTCCTATATAAGGACTTAGATTTGTCAAATTAATAAATAAATAAAAACCTCACACTTGACTTATAATTTCAAGGTATTAAGAAATTCCAAACTAAAGCTGATCTAGTGAGATGTCAAGTATGCGTTACAAACAAAACATCAATTGTAGCGCAGAAACCAACCTCGTAGTCATATCTAGAAAAGAAATTTCTGCCATAAATTGCCCAGTACTCCTTCATGACATCAGATACAGAGATCAATTTCTCCCCTGGTTTCTTGTCTTTGTTGTGGTGTGCAATAATAGAAAGCCAAGCTAATACAGCCCTGCAATTGGAAATCATTTACATAAGATAGATAATTAAAATCCCTTACATAAGTCAGATAATTCAAAACAGGACAAAACTTGGATAAAGTTCCTAAATGCTTGTGGTGCTGTATCTCAACAAAAGCATTAACCTATTATTTTTTGTCCACCTAATCTTTCTTTTCAATGCTGTCTCAGTAGTGGCATCTAAGGAATTTTATTTAAGTTTATTCCCCACAAATAATATGAGCATACAAAGATGTTGTTCTCAAGTTTGAGCAATGCCATTGGGAGTTCTAATACTGTCAAGATTCATCAAAGTACCGAGTATGCAAAAAATTGAATAATCTATGTCAAATTTAGAAAACATGTGGGACACTTACCAGATGCCGTCTTTCTCACGAATGTGGTCAGAACCGGTTCCAAAACTCTCTTCCCCGCAAATTGACAATTTCCCAGCATCCATAAGATTACCAAAAAATTTCCACCCAGTAGGGACCTGAATCAAAGGTTCTGTTTTAACTATGTCTACAATTGTAAGAAGCCTACTTCATCTAGAAGAATTTAAGCAGAAAGAAAAAAGAAGAAGAAAAACAAACACATGCCTCAAAGAAGGGGAGGTTCAATTTTTCAGCAACACGATCCAGAGCACCACTTGTGGGCATTGATCGAGCAAGACCCTGAAATAAAAATATAGAAAAGTGGCATTTCTGTTTTACAATGATAAATACTAAATAACATGTGCATAGAATTTCTACATTAACACCGTTCTTGAAGTACGGAATAGCTTCTTTTGCGTTGGCTGCAATAACTGCTACGGAGTCTGAAGGAGTTACAAAGAAGCTTCTTCCTAAAATCATATTTCTGTCACCATCACCTGAACAAGATTGAAATACATAAATATCATCAAATAAACACAAAAAGGCAGACAAAACATTTTTGCACCAACGTATATCAACATGTACAATATCATAATGGTGGTGTAATCATATTAAACGGATGCAGAGTTTCAACATTACGGGATAGAATCCCTTGTCTCCATATCGTACCATATCAACACTACAAATATAAATAAAATGTAAAACTTCAATTTTTGGGTTGGGAAAGAAAACTTGGACAGAAAGAAAATAGAGCACTCCTTTGGTCATATATACACCAAATTATAAGACCTAGCTGACCTAGAGAGAATATCTGTGAAAAGAGAAAAAAATAATAATGGAAGAGGCGAAAAAAACAGAAGATTTCTTCACATCACACCTTAGCATTGACTTCCGTACCATTTAGCATTTTCCGATCTAATATCCCCAAATTGATTTAGCACAATTATTGCAAATGCTTTTGTTCAATCATTTGACAGTCCAATTCATATAAGGGAAAAAAAGTTTTGACTTCTAAAATAACCTAAAAATAACTTGTCCAAGAGAGGACCAAACTTATCAAGGTGGACCATGTTATCTGAGAAAAGATCCTCTCCTGAAGAATTGTTACTAGTTTTAGATGAATTATGCAGCATATTCCAATCAAACTCTTGGTGGTGATGCAAGGAGCCATAGATGTGTGGCCTATGTTAACTTTTCGTTTCTTCTTCTGAATCTCTAGTCTGCTTTATTTGGTTTTCAACCCTTACCATATTTGATTTCTTTGGGAGACAGAATAAGCATAAATTTTCTCAAAAGCCTCACTGCCTATCACGAGTTTCCCTGAAAAGCCATCAAACCTAAATTACAAATTTGCAGGTACCATTTACAACCCCCAATCAGACAACCAATGTGATCCTTAAAATCCATTGAAAGAAAGAGAAAACCATCAAACCTAATATGGACATGAACCAAAGAAAGAGTAAAGATGCACAGCAAACGAGGCACCTTAATACAGAGAAAAGCTGGGCACAGAATGAAATAACCGAACTAGTTTAGAAAAGGGTAGAGGGATGAAAAAAAATTCATTTTCTAGCATAACAAGGCACAGTAGAAAATGCCAACATGAATTGGTGCAACTAAAGCAACATCTGCAAGCAGTGGCTATCAATAAACCAGCACACAACAGGCAAGAAGTATCAGACTGGAATATCTCGAGCAATTTAAATTTAAAATTAAAGTATTTTTCTGACATTAAGAGATCAAATTATTTTCTCTGTGGTGTTAATAAACAATCATTCTTATTAATTCAATGCAACTACTGAGAATTCAGTTGCACGTGAAACTGTGACAGTAAACTACGAATCAGCTCAGGGGCAATAATAATATAGAAAACCATGTAACTAAAATCTTAAACCAAAGAGCTGGCTGGTGCTTTGAGCTCACATACCATCACTGGCAGCTCCAAAATCAGGTCCATTTTCAGCATACAGAATGTTGACAAGATCCTTCGCATATCTGCTCAATAAGCACTGCCATCAAAAACAATTTTCTTATGGATATAAACAAAATATAACAAATATAAACCACTGAACTCACGTTAGATTAGGATCAGGATGACCATGTCCAAAATCCTCCAAAGGGATTCCATTTAAAATCGAATCCTACATTGCATATTTAACATCCAGTATCAACATAATATAAATTTGTACCCACTTCTTTAAAGATTTAAAGGAGAAGCCATACCGGACTAGCACCCAGTTTATCAACAAAGATGGGTTTTGCATAAGCACCAGTAACTGCATGCATGGCATCAAATACAAACCTAAAAAAACAAATTGAAAAGAAAGAAAAAAAACACAATAAATATCAATACTGTGGGATATAAATAGATCCTAAACATAATAACCAGCCATGCCCTCCAATCGACACAGTTCCACTCTGTTTAGAAAAATAACAATATATGTGCGTAATTTAGATAACTACCGAGAACCAGTAAAATCTTAGAGGACCATAAAAGGATATACAGTAGGTTCAAGCCATATGCACTGTGAGTAAGGACAGAAAAGTCAACCTCATGTTATTACAAATTAGGTTGATTAAAAAAAAGGAATATGAACTATATAGCTAGGGGAAAAGCATTAGATTCTTATAACACGTTAAAATTTAGAGACAAATGAATCAAGATTTTTTAGTTTTCAAGCTGGCCACTCAAGCATTCTTTTAGGAGTGATGTTGGATTAGCATATAAAATTAATTTTTTTTTTCAAATGGGGGATCTTTGGAGGGGAAAATCGGTTAAGGTGGTATGAACATGTACAAAGACCTTTGGAGGCACCGTGAAAAGGAATAAGATCCAAAGCAACATGAAAGCCCATAAAGTTAACATTTGCAATATTCAGAGAACAAGAAGAATGTACCTAAAATCTGGTCGTGAAAGAAGACCTTTGATTAGCTGAAAATCAAATACTGTCTGCACAAAGAATCCTAATCAATAACATAAAAAATCACAACACTGAAATCCAGCTCACTTGAATTATTCTATTAGATTATAAATGATGCAAACAAATTATGTTCACCTCCAATAGCTCCAGATAATCAGAAACAGGGTCTATTACTTCCACACTAAAGTTTCCAAACTTGGTGACCCCAACATTTGATAAGTCAACATCAGGAATGTCAGCAATCTTTATCTCAGATATCTGTGTCAACGCAAAAATTTAACCACTATCTTAAATGAACTTTATCAATGATAAGGAAAGACTAGGTTATATTCCTTTCGAAGATAGTATCCCTAATAATGTCAACTTAATCACCTAGTTTAAGTGTTATTTTCATACTCATTTTCCATGTCCCTGGGTCCATCTGTGGTGAGGAAGACCCTCTTCCGTCTTTATTACAAAAAGTACCTGTTAGCATAGTCTTATTGCAAAACGTACATGTTGCCGTAAAGGCTTTATTTGGCTTTATGTTAATTTAATGGTGCAAAGATAAGGTGTAAGATTTTAGATACAAAATTAGCATTAATCATTTAGCAATGTTTTAAGAATATAGGAAAAAATCAACTAAGAAATTAATTCTACAATAAGGTAAAGATTATATGAGAAGAAAGTTAGTAATGCTACTATATGGTAAGGTCGAGATCAAATGAAGTATTGAAATGTTAAGATATACTTGGATAATGGGAAACTTACAGATAAGGTATTTCCATAAATCTTGTCAGTGATGGATTCTGGTGCAGGTTGTCCACTACTGTAATTAAACTGGGTTCAAAAGCAAAGACCTTTATCAGAAGAACCGACTGACATATTGACACATAATATAAAATCTTAGACATTGCAACATATACAGAAAAAACTTCATTTTAACTATGTTAAGGTCTCACATTGACTAGACATATGTTTAATATAGTCCTTATAAAGGATAGAGAACAATCTTCACCCCTAAACTAGCTTTTGGGGTACAGTTAGGCTTAACCTGGACTTTAAGATGCAATCAGAGCCAATCATAGATCGTTTATTGAGCCACGCACAAAAGTCTAGTCCTGCAAACTTCACGCTCCAAATGTCCAACCATGGGTGTGAGGGGTGTGTGCTAAGGTTTCAAATTGACTAGAGATATGTCTAATACAGTCCTTATAAAGGATAGGGGAATCCTCACCCCAAAGCAAGCTTTTGGGGTAGAGTTAGGCCAATTTTAAAAAACTAACTTGTATTTATTAAGTGACTGGAATACAACATAACCAAATCCAATCCCCAAGGGAAATATTGACAAAAAATACAGTAACCTCTGAATCAAAGGCTTTTCAAGGTATCAACCAGTGTCCTCACCAGAGTTAAAAAAATAGCAGTTACTTCAGGAGCACCACCTATCAGCACTAGTCAATGCACAATTGATCATAACAATTAAGTGTGTGTTTGTTCCAAAGTTTAAAAAAGTAAATGCATATTCCCTCAATACATCCCTTTGGTTCCATTAGCTTTTTTGCATTGGAAAGAGGCATAAATGGATGAGCATTAGAAAACTTTACCTTAATACCCCAATCATATTCAGGCCCACCAGGATTATGGCTTGCACTCATAATAAATCCACCATTTGCCTATTAAAGTATAAGGAAATGATCAGAAAAGAGCAAGTGAGCTGAAAAAGTTGTGTTAACCATATATGCCAAAAAGGATCGTCTAGCTTGCCTTCCTCTTCCTTATCACAGCAGAGACGGCTGGTGTTGACAATACACCTTCCCTGCATTAGAAATAAAAAAGTATACTCAATTGCTATCTAGAAGAATGTAATGATAATACCACACCAGAAGTGATTTTGCATTAAGCCATAGTTCAAGCACTAGTACCACAAGATTGTCTTAGTCAATTGACGTCCTTTACTAGCAGCTCCTGATTTACATTATTCCTCTAGTTTGTTACAGCAAAAGTTAATAGGAAAAATCAACTGATTAAGATACTTACTTTCCAACTAGAATTTTTCCAACACCATTTCCAGCAGCAATTTTGATTATTATCTGCAATACAGAACAAATCAGAATCAGAGTATTTTCTTAGTAGAAGATTTAAATCTGATTGCCATAGTAATATATTAAAAATAGGCGACCTGCGCAGCTTCCTTATTAAAGTATCGACCATCACCTCCCAACACCAACACACCATTCTTGTAATCCTCTGGAGGCAACGAATTAAACAATGCCTGCAGATGCACAGAATATCCACTGATACGCAAAGAAAAATCCATAAATCATGTAATCATCTATTGCAAGGAATTCTACAAACCTGGATCCAATTTGCAAGGTAATTTTCTTGCATAAACACTTTCACCTACAAAAAAATAATACATATAATTATAAGGAAAAATACTACTTTCACACTGACAATTCTTCATCAATACTTGCTTATAACGGTTTTCTTACGTTGATAACTTTTTAGTGTGTTAGTAATTAACTTTTATACAATGATGAAAAGAAAAAGTTATCAACACATAAAAAGCTATCAAAACAGTAGTCCAAGATAGCAACTAGCTAAGATGACTTGCAAATTACCATATGCCCCCGAATGCCAGCCAGTGGCCCAAGGCAGTGGTTAAGACTTCAGAAATAGTAAGCACTAAGAAAGTAGTGATTCTTCAACAACGGATTCATTGAATACAATACTTTTGAAAGAAATCATTTCTATTTCTTGAGTTCTTAATTAATTCCCATAACCAGCCAAAAAGAAAATGACATACACCCAGCATTACAATTTTATTCTATTTTATTCTGAAGTGTATCATCAATCATAATTTCCGTTCTCTCCTCATCAATGATCACTGAACAAAATCCATATTTTGTGAGCATTTTGATCAAGCATCATTTGAGGGATGAAGAGACAAACTGGGCTTCACAGAAGGGGTTCAAAATGAGCCACCAGGCATAAAATTCAGTGTTTTTCATAGGTCTCATGTAGTTAGAAAAACAACAGAGCAATAGAAACCGCACATATCAACTAGGTACCTTCTTACGTAGCCCACTGGTACCAGTCTTCTGTCCTTCGATGGGTTTTGTCGGAATCGAATTAATCTTCACCAACAAAAGAAAATGGGAAAGAGGGTCAGAACAAAAGAAGAAAGCATTAAAAAAAACACCACAAAGTGAAGAGATTGGTGAAGAATCTAACCTTAATGCCATCTGGTTGGGCAATGGTGGTGGGAGGAGAAGAGGGTGATGATGAAGAAGCGGCTCTGATGGTCGGGGCGTAGCGGATTCTGAATGGGAGGTTTCGAAGTTTGAAGGAAGAAGGAGATGGGAGGTAGGAGGAAGATTTGATTGATGATGAAGGGAGAATGGAATTGTGATGTTTGAATGCAGAGATGTTGAATTGGTCAAGCCTAGAGGAGGAGAAAGCCATTGATGATGATGAAGAAGAAGATGAGAAATCCTCTCTCTCTCTCTCTCTCGATGGGTATGAGGGAGAGAATAGAAGAAGAAGACACTGTCACTGTGAGCAAGAGTGTGTGTGTGTCTCTGTGAATGATGAGTCACAGAAGAGAAGAGAAGAAGCTGTGGTGGAAAGGAAACACAGGTGCCACATGTGTAAAGTGGGGACACTTATCTTGAGATTCACGTGATTAATGTCAAGTCTTCTTTTTTTTCTTTCTTGCATGATTTCATTGATTTGTTCGTAGGTTTGCAAAAGGAACGGTTCAGAATTTAGATCCCTTCTTGTTTCTCGCGATGCGGAAACAAAAACAGAGCTTGCTTCTGTTTCTATTTTCTAAGATTGATTTTCTTATTTTTATTTGGCCTTTTTAATTTTGAAAGGGTTACCTATAGATTATTTTTATTTTAACAAACAATTCCACCATTACTTTTTACATTTCTTTCACCATCAAATGTATATATCACATCTTATTTGGAGATATTAATCATATACAGCAGTCTCATTTCATAAATTATGAAGACTAATTGAAGTTTATCTCTTAATTACATCACATTCCTTTTAAATAGAGTTCGTAAAACATTTTCTCTTCAACACATTTTCATTATTAGGTGAAATTTATATAAATCTCACTAAATCAAGTGGGTCAAATTTCCTATTTGGTGAGATCCATATTTTGAGCGGTGGAGCTCATAAAACGTAACTCTAACCTTAGCTCAAAATTTGTCTTTAACATGTGTAGGATGGAACAGAGCACAACTCATTGAAGGGACACACATCAAAATAAGTAGTTTTATATTTGTCACATATGACTCGTCGAATAAAGTAAGAGGATTTTAAAAAACTACTTCCAAAAAAAGTTTTCATATCCAAAAAAACTGAATCAAACAAGCCACATATTTCTTGTTATCTTTCCATCAAGTTCTCCAATTAAACAATAACAGATAAATATACTTTTCTAACATTAAATGGTATCAATCTATTGTTGAAATCTAAAATTATCCACCATTACAATATTTGAATATGAACTTGATGACATGGATATAAAAGAACTTGTGGAAACACTTGAACATTGCCTTTCTTAATTCTTACCCCCGCCCCAAAAAAAAGGTTAATAAATCAAACAAAACATAAATTTAACACACCTGTTACATTTCATTTTCAGTACTCTAAATATCTAACATAAATCTGCCAGTTTTCAACTTTCCTTGGGTAACTAGAAGTGCCTTTCTCACGCCAGTCTATAGTGAAAGGACTAGTTAGCTTTTCCCCTAAACAATATAACTCCAGTCACATTGCCGGCTTTCCATTCAATCTGTGTGATCTTCCTTCTATTGTATACACGAAACTAAAGAATTGCAAGCATTCCCTGAGCAGGCAAAAATTTGAGACAGAAATATCACCTGAATATCTGGATCCGGCAATTGGACCTCATCCCTTTTCAATTTGGCCCACAGCAGTTCATCACTGCGGAATGAAAGAACCATAAGCCGAAAGCCATGAGTAACTTATATTTCTGCTCAAGATATTGTAGAATTTGTATCTGTTGCAGCCTTCTCCAATTCGCTGTCCAGGGTATTTAAAATATCATTTGGTGGACATTTGTCTGCAGGGTTCTCAGCAGATGTTTTGCAGAAGCATTCCGGCCAAGAATTAGTATAGAAAGACTCTGGATTAACACGCTTATGAGGTTCACCAAAGTTTGTTGTCAGCATGACTTTCCTAACAGCTTCTTCAAAACCAGCCTCAAAACCAGCCGTCCGTCCCTTCTCCCTATCAATGAAGATGGGAGCAAGAGCTTTTCTATCAGGTCTGATTGTAGTCCGGAAGCCATAATAAAGGCGATGCCCGAGGAGGTTGTTTGCAAAGTTGCTTGGGCCATCATATGTTGGCATGAAAATGTCAGAAAGAAGGCAAACCATGTAATCCACAGCAGAACCTGCCAATCCCCTAGTGTTCTCAGCAAGCTCTTCAGAGTGTTCTACAGAAGAATGGTTCTCAAGTCGAGGGAACAAACTCCGAAACGGCTTCATAAATCGATCCCCACCAAACAAATCACCAGCTGCTAGATATATCCTGGTAGAGTTGTCAAAACCCAATGCGCGCAAAATAAGACCAACCTACAATGAGAAACACATCATAATTTTCATTTTCAACAAATTTGAAATAGTGATCACCAGCCTGCAGGTAAAGGTTAGGCCCGATGCCAAACATTGAGAAACAAATAAAAACGGCCTGGGAGAAACTATCCTTTACCTCCTCAGGTGTCAATGGGCACTTTCCAATGGCCCTTCTTTCATTATAGACAAGTGATTTGGGTGCAAAATTTTCTTTTCGATACTTCTTCAGAATCTTTTGCTCCTCAGGTGTAAATATATCAAAGCATCTGCAGCCATATTCATATTCAACATGTAAAATTTAGAAAAGAAGCATACCGTTATGTTTTGATTAAAAGACTGAGTTTATTCCACCAATAAAACAGGTTCTACTCTAGGATCAGCACTTGTAGTACATGCAAATACAGAAACTCTACACTCAAGATTCAACAGGAATGCACCCCTTAAGAATTTAATGAACTAGTAAAAGCTATTAAATATGCAATACAGTAAAAAGGATCACTGGAAGGGCAATCAGTTTCTTGCACAGATAAATGCACCAAACCTTGCTTTGAAACACTAGTTAACCTATTGATCAGGTGTATGGCAAAACCAAGAAAATGATCCAATCAGAGCAGTCTTTTATATGCTGGCCTGTGTGTTAGTTGCAACGGGGTGATGGGCATCATATTAGGATGACAAATCAGGCCAACCCTTTCAGAAAGCTCGAACTAGGTTCTTTTATGCATTTTTTCCCTTCTTTCTCTCGATTCTACCCTTTCTTCAAGGTTTGCTCCCTAATCTTTAGTCTCTCGCCATTGAAGCATGCAAACTTCTGACCAACCTTTGCCCTATGTTAAGACAACTTAAGCACTTGTTTCTAGCTCCTGCTATTTATGTTTGTCCTCCAATTGTATTATTTGATATTGAAAGTAGTGGATCTATGGATATGTCAAGAAAAAATGCAGGTGGAAATACGAGTGATGGGAGATGATAGCATCGAAGTTATAGAAACCCTAGAAAAGTAGAGTGCACACTCCAGATATTGTCAGAAAGTACTCAGCAGGGATGCTTATCATTTAAAACATAACTTAGCTTGTACTAGAAAAGATGCTGACCCCTGTTTAAATGTGCCAAACGAGGTTAAGAAGAAAATATCAGATATTGTTTTTTAAAAAGAATACTCCGTACTGGTGATCGTGCAGAGAACCAAAGATACAAGAAAACACCAAAATGCAAAAGGTGTCCCTTCAATCTATGATTCATAATGAAGGAAAAAAATGGTGATTAAAGAATTGTCAGCACTCAGCTCGTATCCACCATTAATCAGAAGTCCAAGAGCAGTTTTAAGGGAGGAAGCATGCTAAGAAAATTTCTTCACTAGTGCTCCATTTCCAGCATGTTTGGAACCACATCATGATGGTATGTAAGATACCGTTCATAGCTTATGGTGAATCATGCCTTGGAGTCCGTAGTAACCTATTTCCGACACCCTTCAATTGTGTAAACTGTAAATTTGTATACACTTAATCTGCTTAATAAGAACATTTAATTCATGATTGGATTTGTTGAATTCATATTCTATAGAATGTTATTTAATTGGGTAACTTTGGCAAAAGTAACTATTGGAGTAAGTGGCCACTAATGGACTAGTGAATAAGCCATTTCCAACCAGGATCCGACAATAATGGAAATAGATAGAAAACTCTTGGAGTAGCTATTAGAGACATTTAGCAACAACAAAAGGAAATCAAAACAGGTCCCCAAAAAAGCCTATAGTTTTTATCCATGATTTCTGACGAAATTTGGCATAAAATCCATCATTTTAACTCAAATGAAAAACATGCATTTAACTCTTCATAGTGTATGACATAAAATACCGGCTACACAATGTCTATATCACAATTTATGTGGACACACATGCAAACCAGATAACTTACCCAGCAAATGCCAACATATCCATCTCAAATCGAAGATGTATGGACATGAAGGGCCCTTGTGCACGTAGCTTATCAACTATTGATTGACTTAACTTCATAATATGTGGCTTGAATCTCAAGGCATGATAATTAACTCTACACCTCAACCTTTGGTACTCAGGAATGTCAATTTCTTCAGCTAAGCGATGCGAAAAGGGAGTCAGATAGATGGCACCATGTTCCTTCATTTTCTTTAGAGCTTCAGTAGTATACCAACTAATAGGAGCATCTCTAGGGGGCCGAAGCTGTGTCAAAATAACATTTGAACATATTATCCAGGAAATTGAAGAAATTTCAAACTACTCATCATTTTCCGAATTCTTATAGTATACCTGAAATGCCTTTATTTTCTTCTTTTTGCCATTTTTCTCACTTTCAGGAATGTTTTCAACAATCTTTACGTCATACCTCAGTGTCCTGATGAAGTGTTCAACATCATAGATACCATGGAAACCACTGCATAAAAAAAAAACGATTTACCGTAGTATCCAAATTAAACCAGAATCGGTACAATCATACAAGGGCAATTCTTCATTTGTTCCTTTTATACTTTTCAACAAACTGCACAGTTTTGTTTTAACTGATGATAGTAGACCAAATGAGGTTACTCTAATAATTACAAGGAGAGGGAGATTAAGGAAAATTATAGGTCAAACTATTGAGAAAGTTTTGAATTTAAATGGTCTGTCAATATATATGATTTATATAGGACATTATGGTGTTGTTTGATACATGCAGCAACCCCACCTAGTCTGAAAAGGCTTTGTTTGTTGTTATCGTCACAAAAAAGAAGCGGCAAAAATTGATCATGCAAATTGACCACAACTGCACCACTTACAAATACTACTAGTTTCAAGGAAATTTTGAAAAACAACAAATATATAAGACAGTTCATAGCTAGTATTTAGGTTTAAAAAGAGAAAAGTCTCATACAAAAAAAAAATCTTTAAACATGCATCACAGGCGCCTCTTCTTTAAAATCAGAATAAGTTTCTAAGTTCTAACTATCAATAGGTATAAAACACATACAATTAAATTGTAGAAACTTGGTCTCAAATTTATGTCAAATATGCTGTAAGTGGATTTTGGTTGCTAAAACTAGACCCAACTCATTTATGTGCTTTTTCTACCAGAGAAGTTTAAAGAAAATTAATGAACATCCAACTCTACATCTGATAAATAAGCAAGCATCCAATACTGGTTTTAAGAAAAATATATGATTTTGATACTCTGCTAAGGGGATGAAAAGGTAGAAAACCTAAGGTAACCATATCAATTTGTTTCTAAGAAAAATGCACTCAGTCTGTTCTTAACTTCTAAAGAGACGATATCCTCACATAGTTTTGAAAGAAGGCAGTCCAACAATTACTTGCTATCAGATATATTAGAACTTAACCAGAAACTATCATTCAAATTTACATGGGAAAATCAATATACTACCCATTCTCCGTCTCCCAAAAAAATAAAAACAAATATACCAATAAGGATCTTGTTAATAGATGCCCTACCAATACAGGACAGAATTAAATACCTCTATTCTTTGTAAAACTTTTTTTTCAGCAAATTAAACACAAATTTAAAAACACAATAAACAAAAAAATCAAGTTTCGATAATATTATATTTAAATATATATAAAAGCATTTTTAATTTATAAAATCAATAGAAAAGTCAACACATTCATTACACAGAGAGTAATCTTTTTTCTAAATATGTTCATGGATGCCTAATAAAATAGTAATACAATTTTCCCAAGTATGTCATTGACTCATATTCACATTCAAATCGAACAATCAACATATGTGTTAAAGAAATTAGAAATAGCTTCTTTATCTTTTTCCCAATTTTTTTTATAAATCCGAATCCAGAATTTGATGAATGGACTCTGCAGTTCACAAATCAGTTCAGAATTAAAATCCCAGAAAGTTTACCTGTCATCATGCCAAAAGGAGTTTGCATCCAACTCAGGCAATACTAGTGTAGCATTCATGATTCGTGCAGCAAGAACAGCATTAGAGATCTACAGCATTGAAATACAGATGTATCAATACACACAGAGTAGCAACACACCACCATACATATAGGAAGTCCCATCCTAACAACAGCACTAGATTCACCCAGCCTCATAAAAACACATAAAGCAAATATTTTGCAGTTTGAATGAATGCACTAAAAACCCCTCTACTCTTAAAAGTCCACCACAGTTTAAAGCGAGAGGGAAAAGGTACAAACTGCAGTGCGCTGCTGATTTAGGCCACCGTTACATCGAACACGCAAATAGCCATTGCTCTTGCTCGGAGGAGCTGAGAATAAACACACCAAAGAAAAACAAATGATCAGAAAGTTGTACAACCGAACATATACACTGAAATGAAAACTCTTGCATCAGAAACAGTCTGTAACTACAACTCTACAAGAAGAGATAGATACGGTGCCAATGAGTCCTCGGGGCCGATGACGGTCGCCAACCACCGGAATCAGCATTGCTCCAAAGCTCTTCCAAACGGATCTGTTTAACCAGAAATGAAAATTTAACAAACAAACGCTGAATTGCTTGCAGATTTCAAATCACAAAAAAAATGAGAAAAGATTTTGATGAAGAATTTTGAACGAACCTCGGTGCGATAGTTGGATTGAACGTTTGCGGTTCCTGTTGACGAGAAGAAAAATGAGAGGGTGCAGATCAAGAGAACGAGAGCAGCAATTGACAGCTTCACGATCATCCCCTTGAAACCGCCGTGCTGCCTGCGAAGCCCAGGTCTACATTGCGACCGAAAACATTGTCAGTATTTGGAAATCGAGATCAAGATGTTATCTACACTCTAACTACCTCCTCATGGTGAAGATGATTCGATAGTTCTAGAGATTCTTCTTCTACGGATCAGGCACTTCAAGTTTATACTTAATTATGTATGGAGTAGGAAGCCGTGGTTGCGGTGACGGAGATCTGCGAAGTGGCGGTGAAGGGCCGTGGGAGTAAGAAGATGGAGCCAAGTCACTGACCAACCGGTAAGGAAATAAAATGACTTCTTACCGGGTTTGGAGAACGGGCTTTGGAGTTTTTTTTTTTCTAATAAAATGGGCTTCGGAGATATATCACTAGAATAGGCCCGATGTTATCCATCCGGGCCGGGCCGGGCCTGTTTGTTTCAACTGCCCATTTTCCATCCGTGTCTGGCCCTTGCCAGAATTTGATTTGGGACATCAAAATCAATACGTTTGGATAGGGGTGGAATGTGGGTTGGCCTGGCGGGGGCGGGCTCGGCCCGACCTGCCATTGACTCGTCAAAATGCGGTTGGGTTGGGCTGACCCACTTTTAGCATTTGGGTTGAAAGTCTCAACTCAATCCATATTTTGGCGGACTAGCGGGTTGACAGGCTAGCCCACTTTAAGAATTTAATGTAAAGAAAGAGGTTGTGTAATGAGAAAGAGGTTGTGTAATGAGAAAAAAGTCAAAAATGTTGCTCCAATTTCTTTGTGCAATGAGAAAAAAGCTAAAATGTACAATTAGCAACACTACCACACTAATATTGAATTAAACAAGAAGATGTGGTTGGTCCCTATATATTTGTTTTAAGTCAGCCTTGCCATTGAGTTTTGATTCGTCTCAAAATCTCAACGGAATTCCACACTGAGAATCAATTCCACAATTACACTAAGAATAAAACCACAAATTCATAATCAACTCACAAGTTGCAAAAATTCACAATCATCACAACTCATAAACACATTTTAAAACAACAAAAACACAAATAAAAGTCCAACAATCTCACAATAAGATAGTCTTAGTTCAAAACTTTTAAGTTCTAACGGTTTTAGTTCGAAACATTAGATAATCTTTTGGAAGAAGATGCATCCGTTTTTTCATTACCACTACCATTATCAACTTTGAAATATTCATCACCATTAGGGCCGGGAATATGGGTTGGCGGGGCAGGACGGGCCAACCCGTCTTTGACCCGTCAAAATGTGAGTTGAGTTCGGCCGACCCACTTTTAATATTTGGGTTGAAAGTCTCAACACAACCCGCCAAAAAAGACGGGCCAAACGGGCTGACCCAACGGGCCAAATCCATTTTGCCACCCCTACGCTTGGAGACTCTATTTGAGAATCGATTTCAACACCTAAAATCAGATCGGCTGAAGCAGCTCTAGGTAGCTTCTCTATTAGAGAGAATCGTTTCTCTCAGCACAATGTTTGACATTTCCATTTTCACCCCTTTCCCTTCATCTTCAGATGCCGGTCTGTGACCATCACACCGTGAAGCTGTCGCCGTGCACAAGGGCTTAGTTTCCTCCTCTGTTCTGCGCTTCTCTTCTACTGTGTCACGCCTCTCTCTTCCTTTCTCTCTCGCTATCTCAACTTTTTTTCTTCTCTATCTTTCCTCTTCTCCTGTGTGAATGTATTCCTCCAAAACGTTGTTCTTTTCTTTTCATCTTGGGGTTTTTCTTTTTGTGTCAAAGTTGATTTGAATGAAATAAAAGAAACCATTAGAATAGGTTTTTGGGCTAGACAGAAACTTTGAGGATTTTTTCTAAGTGTTGTTACTTTAGTTTATTTCTACCAAACTCAATTATGACCAGACTCAATTCTAGTCAAATCTAATTCTGCTAACGCTCATCCAAACACACACTAATGAAAATTAAAATGACTAACAAACACATGAAGCAGTTTGATAGTTAACTCTTTTTTTTTATATACAGAAAATTTAGGATGAGAAGATAGTGTCACAGTCTAAAACAAAGAAAGTTAAAACATACGTTTACCTCACATAAAAAAACTAAAGTGGCGATTTAACTCTGCAACTTGTCAAGTACATCACCCTATGGTGCGCATGCGCGAAAGATCCACTTTGGTGTTATAATAGTTAACCCTTTTAATTCTACTACAGTTTACTACTCCCTCCGTTCCTTTTTATAAGAGTTAGATGAGAGGGGTTGGCCGTTATTTTTTATAAGAATCACATAAGACTTTGTGCCATATTAATTATTTTTTTACATTTTTACCCCTATTCAATTCTGGAAATATGAAATTGCATTAATGATGAAAAGAGATTAAAAAGAAATATGTTAAGTACAATTTTTAAAATTCAATAACATTTGAGAACAAATTTAATGTAAAAAACTATACTACCTAACTTTCTTAAGGGGTGTGCAAAGTTGATTTAATTTTTATAAAAAAGAAGAGAGAGAGTATAATAAGAATAAATAATTAACTTTTGCATGGGCCATGTCAAAAACATCATTGACAAATGAAAACAGTTTGACCACAGAGCGTGTCGGCACCCCATTGGATCCATGTCTTGTTTCATGCGACACAACGAAGGGCTAAGCTGAAATAGCCAATAGTTTTGTGAAACGTGGCAAGATAACTGAGAGTGGACCTAGTATTGTAGTATACTAATAACCTTCCAGTTCCAAGATATAGGATAAAATCATAAGAATGGCATAAAGTGGAAAATGTGAGTTAAAGTTGAGTTGATTGAGCAGACTCAGTGTCTGAGAAATGGGATCCACAGCAACGAACGTGGAGAAATGGGATCCACAGGTAACTTGTTAATGGGAGACATATCCTCAACATTTCAAATTTCAATGACTGAAAACTGAGGTTAAATCTTCACAAATTCTGTCAACACTGCTCGACACGTGTTATGAGGGTCATCTCGTCATAAATTATCTTCACAGGGATCATGAATCATGATTATTACAACTTGTCAATTTCACATTGCCTTCACAACCACCACCATGTCAAATTTGAACAAAACAAATTTCTTTGAATAAGTATATGTTCAAAATTATCCTCACAGGGATCATTATTACTACTTGACATTGCCTTCGCAACCACCACCTCCTCTCCTCTCTCTCTCTCTCTCTCTCTCTGTTAATAATATTATTGAACCCATTTTTACTTGCATTATATTCTCTCATCATCACATCATTAATCATATTTCTCACATAGTCACATTTCTATCTTCTACATATATACCATTATATCCCTTACATTTCTATCTTCTATCCCATTATATCTCTCACAATTTTCTATCTTATATCCATACCTGTCTCAACAGATACTTATTATTATCATGAAAAATAAAAGATAAAGTCTGATTTTATCATGTTGTGAATTGATACCTAGAAAAACATATCTTGAGGAATATAATCCAACATAAAAGTTTATTTATACTGACAACCCCACTGTTGCAAGCACATAGACTTTTCACACACTATTTAAAGTAAAAATTGAACTACATTTTACATCACATTAAAACAATAGTGTAATAGAAATAACGTCTTCGTAAACAAGTTTAAAGTATTTTCATCTGGTGCTACATCTATGCACACAATTACTCTGCACGCGTTTTGCCAACATACCATTTTCTCATGTGCATATCAGCTACACTTTTCAAATAGGAATAGATGAGGGAGAAATAAAAGATTTGATAAGAGTAGGGATTGGAAAAGGTGAGAGAGATAAGAAGAAAAATAAGTAAAAATGAGATGGAAGAGAATGTGGAATGTGAATGAATAACCCTTTTTTCACCTCTATTTTCCTTTGCTCTAGCATATATTTTTGGTATATAAAAATTAAGGACTACAAGGAATATTTGCTTGAGACTAGGTTTTGTATCGTTTCAAAATCGGTGAGTTATACTTATAAACAAATCATCAATTAATTACCTTATTAAAACATAACTCATGCATTTCTCATGCAGATTTGGAATCCTGACACTATCATATTATATATGCTGATGTATGCCTCTTAGCCTTAGGCTATATGTATATGTATATGCAAATGCATGTGTCATTCTTAACTTTTTTTACCCTTCATTTTTAGCTGAAGCTAGAGAGGGAGAGAGAGAGAGAAGAAAAAGAAGAAGCATGGGAAGAGGGAAGGTGGTTCTGGAGAGAATACAGAACAAGATAAACCGGCAAGTAACGTTCTCAAAGAGAAGGAGTGGTTTGCTGAAGAAAGCGTTCGAGCTGTCTTTGCTATGCGATGCTGAAATCGCTCTCATCATCTTCTCTAGCCGTGGCAAGCTTTTCCAGTACAGTAGCACTGAGTCAGTATTCATTTTTCTATCTCTTACTTCACTCATGCATCCTCTTCATATATAATCTTTCTTTTCTTGTTTTCTTGTATATAATAAGCATGGTTCTAGTACTTGTAACCCTATATGATTACAGAAAAGATCATGTCCTCTAACCTTAATCTTCCTTCAGAAAAAGAAAGTGTTGTGTTAGATCCCATTAAAACTTGTTCCTTTTTTCAACCTTATTTAGAAACATCTATAGCTAGTCTAAGGTTTTTTCTTTTATATTTAAATATTTCATTCATAGCTAATGATATATTGAAGTACCCTTCTACTTCTATCTAATAATATTTTGGTTTCTTTAAAAAAAAATGCCAATTTGATATTAAGCTAATTTGTTCATTAGCATTTACTAAACTGATCATTGGTTTAAGTGGTATATATATGATTCTTTTTAAGCAAAGTCTCGGGTCATTTAATAACCTCAATGTGTGAGTGTGTGATTATGAATCAAACCAAATTAAATAACCAACAATGATATATACTTGTTCATTTAATCTGGAATCAGCATGTGTAGACTCATTGAGAAGTATCGTCAATCTTGCTTCAACAACATGTCTCAGAATGGCGACTTGTCTGAACATCAATCACAGGTTTGTTTGCAGATGCTCTTAATTTCACTCAAATAGCAATAATCTCTAGTCTTTTACTAACATTAATTCTGGTGCAATTAATTAATGCAGAGGTTGTACCAGGAGCTTTTGGTATTAAGAGTCAAGCACGAATCTCTAGAGCGGACACAAAGGTATATATAGATTAATCTGAAAATTAAGCTCATACAGAAAATTAGAAATTCTAATTAAGTTCTTAGAATGTTTTGTGTGTGTGTGTGTGTTTGAAGGAATTTTCTGGGAGAAGAACTAGAGCCACTTAGCATGAAAGAATTGCAGAGCCTAGAGAAACAACTTGACAGAACGCTTTCACAAGCTCGAAAGCACCAGGTATATATGGATCAAGTTCATCATCATGTGTCCCCAAAGGATGTCTCATTTTTCATTGATTCAGGCAGGAAATGAGACATCAGCTAGGAGCAGATGATCTCTCAAGCAGTGTTTTTTCATTAATTGAGATAGGAAATGAAACATCAGATACGTAATAGCTATTTTATCGTGCCTTTTAATTAATTGCAGACTCAAAAGCTAACTGCCCGAGTTGATGAATTACGCGAAGAGGTGCATAACCTCGAGGAGGCTAACAAACAATTGAAATCCAAGGTTTAATTTCCTTTAAATAATCATGTCAATATAGTTGAGGGAATGCTATATGTGAAATTTGAATAACTTATATGGTATACATGACCTTTTTATTTGTATGCATTTTCAAACTTTTGTTCCAGGAAAGAGATATATGCTGCAAGACTTGTGAAGGCTCTACAAATTCTACCTCATTCGTCTACAACAACAACCGTGTTTTGCATGATGCACAACATAATCAATTTGAGTCTGGGACAACAAGGTGTGTGCTACTTTCTTTTTCTTTTGTCGTCCTTTACTAATAATAGAATAGAAGTTGCAATTAGCTATTCTATTTTACTGTTAATAGTTGCAGTTAGTTCTGGTTGGCTCTGATTGTCAGCTATGGTTGGTTCTGAAAGTTCAGTTGAGTCTTAGCTACATTGTTCTAGACTTGGTTTGATAACTTTATCATGATGTGTGAACTCAAGATCTGAGATAAGAAAAAAATGATATGTAGACATCCGCATAATACAAACATCCAAAAGACATACGAAGTGAGAAAAAAAAAACAAGAGAGATAAGTAATTGATACGATATATGTAAGAAGAGGGAGATAAATAAAAAAAATAAGGTATCCATCTGTTGGGTGTGTGTTCAAATATAATTACTGTTTCAGATAATGCAACCCAACTCTTCATTTGTTCAACACTCAACTACCCTCTCTCTGATTACTGCATTGCATGCATCTCCCTATGCATCCTAAGTCATAACCTTAACCTTCTACATAAATTCCCTTCAAAAAATTTCGAACCCTGTACTGTTAAGCTCGATGAAGGAAACTACTATACCACTACTACAACCATGTACTATACAGTTGAATTTTCTCCCTTTTCTGTAACTTATTCGTACAATTTTGAGATGATGTAATAGAATAGTAGTTGGAGTTAGTTACTCTACTATTGGTATTTGCAATTAGTGATGCTGGCTCATTACTAGTCATGGTTAGTGACTTAGTTCTCTTCATTTGCATATTTTGTAGACTTGGTTTGGTTCTATATAAACGGGTACATGATATCAGACAATATGTTATTAATTATTGAAGAGAATATACATAATTCTTTTTCTTGAAAATTAGTAACTGATAACACCTACAGCTACATGTGTGACATTTTTGTTGCAGCCGGTTGCGGCAGCAGCAAGGAGCTTCCAAAGGAAAAGCAATTGATACAAGTTAAGGAATGAGCAAGGCACAACAAGAACACTCAATTGCTGCTTTAGATTGAATGTTCAATTATTGCTCATGATGATGATGATGATGTTGTGTGTATCGGTCAAATTAATATATGTCTCAAAAACTTATTAAGTGCCCATTAGATGACACTTAGAATGTCATTCGATTTTATAATATAGGGAAGTGTTTTTTGTCAGTATACAGGTCAATTAGTGTGGCTTCAGCATTGTAGCAATGTGGTAGTGGATGGTACATATAATTAAACTCTCTTTCTATTGAGAAAACAACAACTGTTTAGATCGATGGAACTATTCTATTCATGATTTTTAAGGTATTTTCTGTCCATGTGATTGGGAGTTTGCTATGCAAAGTTTAAATGGAACTATAAAGACAGAGAGGAACGGTCCAAAGTTTATTTATTTTTGTGGCCTATGATTTGCAGAAACCATTAATAAACTCCAAAAAAGTACAAAACGATATCCTCATGGCAATTTAGTTTTGTCGACTCCTTCTTCTATTATAGCTTTAGATGGATTATGTGTGTGCTGGTGGTTTCTTGTGTGTTTTATACTGATGATTCTTAGACACATGAATAATGTCAAACACCAAACACCTCTTATTTGTTACGGTTAAAAATTGTCACAAAATTACATATTTATAATTTTGTGACGCTTTTTTGTAATTTTATGACGATTTTTTACTGTCACAAAAAATGGTGTTCTGTACTTACCACTAGGGCTGTCCGTCGGACGGTTACGGACGGTTTCGGGTGAAAAATCCTCAAACCGCCGCAAACCGACATCTACAACATACAAGCCGATCCCGTCCGTTTCAATGTTCGGCTTCTTTGGGTAGCGGTTTGATCGGTTCGACGGTTGCTCGGGTGGGTTGATCCGGATTGTATCAATGTTGTGTTGGATGAATATTTCCTGGTCCAAAACATCTTGGGAAACTTCATTGAAGGAGAAAGAAAAAAAATGGCAAGAAGATAAAGAACAAGCTCAATCATCTCGATAATTTTTCGCCACCACCACCATTATATGGTCTTCGTTTGTCGCCACCGCTTTCCACAACCTTGACAACGACAAGAGAAGGTTATGCTCGCAGCTCGTTCTAGTTCTGCCGGTGTCGTTTTGCTACTCAAATATCGCGGCACCCTATCTCTCTTCCATTGCATTTCTCCGGCCACCAAGATTCGTCGCTCATCGCTGGAAGCCCTTGGTTGGGGTGGACAATCAAAAAGCTAGAGCACCATTCTCTTTGTTCCTTTTGAGGCCTGAAGATGAAAAAATTCTAGTGTGAGAGAGAGGGGTGCTGAGACGTTGAGATAAGAATGATTACAATATTGCATAGTCATTATGGGGTGTAGTGTTTTTTCAAAAGTCTAGGTCCTAGGGTGCAGTCTGTATAATCTATAAATGCAGACTATAATGCTTAGGTGTGTAGTGTCCAGTCTTTTCAATTTCTTTCTGTCATTCACTTTCTCAAACACGCTGCAACTTCTATGTTTTTCAAATAATAGACCCAAGCGGTCGGGTTCGGGCACCGATGGGAAAAAAATCTAAGCCCGAGCCCGCTCGATTTTAACCGTTGCAAACCAATCATTTCCACCCGTTGACCCGAGATCCGCACCAGTCCGTCCGTTTCTTGAAATTTGTGGTCGGATTTACCGGGTTGTGGTCGGATGATGATTTGTTGGACACCCCTACTTACCACTATTTATATTCCTACCAAATCTTTTTTCTTTTTTCTCAAAAATTGGGGTGTCTTTGAATTGTTCTTGAGGTGGTTGGTGTATGTTGTGTTGTGTTGGATAGGATCTTCCGATCTTGGATTTATCCTAATTCTCATAGGAGAGAAATATTCTCATAAATTATTTATTTAATAATTTGAATTTCTGTTTTTCAAAAAAAAAAACTTAAATTGTTATTACACATCTATGTTGTGTGTGACTGAAAGTTTACCAACTGTATAGTTAGGTACATTGGTTTTAAAGGTCATATGTATAATCGATTCTTATACAAAATATGATTCGCACCCTTTTGAGTAGTTTAACCTTTGAGTTCAGCAGCTTGTGGTGGTGTCTACCAGGAATCAGGGAGGGTGTTCGGTTTCAGCTGGATTTTAGGCTTCTCCAATGTTTTTTGGGCTGAGCTATGGGCAATTCTCACTGCATTGTCTCTTGCTTGTATCGGGAGGATACCTAAGATTGTGGTGGAAAGTGATTCTCTAGTTGCATGACGGGTGTATTAGCCTCCACCCTTATGCTTCCATTGTGAATCAGATTAGAGCTTGTATGAGTGGGAGAGTCGTTGCGTCCATATTAGGCGTGAGACAAATCAAGTGGCAGACTACTTGGCTAACATAGGCCATGATCTGAACGTAGGCATTCATGTGTACGAGGCTACTCACCCTGGTGTTAAAGTTAAACCTATTGACACAACTGGTGCTGGTGATGCATTTGTTAGTGGGATTATCAACAGCATAGCTTCTGACCCAAGTCTTTTCCAGGTGCTTCAGAATTTTACACATTCTGGTTGTTGACTAAATTTTCCTCGCTCTATATGCATCTTATTAAACAAAATTTCATGAGCCCTCTTATGGCTTAGCTTGTTTTCTGCTGTTGCTGCACCTAGACTTAGTATAATTAATTAAGCATGCCGTCGAGACTCGAGTTGTTCATTCATGTTCTAGTGAGTTTTTGGTTCAGAGGAAATTTTGAAGGTTCAATAATGTACCTAGTCTTCGCTGTTCCTGCAACATTCATATTATGGAAGATACCAATATATCCAGTGGCATATTGCATAGGTGCTCAGTCCAGGATAGAAGTTTTAGACCAAATATCTGTTAGCAATTATAAAAATGGTTCACTAATGTTCTAGAAGTGTGAATTTATAATTTCATATTTGTAAGCCAATAGAAAAAATCTGGACTTTATGGTCATTTAAGGAGACAGTACATGAAGATAAAGTGCTTAGCAATAGATTTGTAATTTTCCTTAGCTTATAGGATCTGCTATGTTCTCTTCTTAACATGATGTGCTGTCTTCAACTCTTCATCACTTTCCTTTAGGTGTTTATACATTTATTTTCTGTGGCAGGATGAGAAGCGTCTCCGAGAAGCTCTATATTTTGCCAATGTATGTGGTGCCATCACTATAACAGAGAGAGGGGCAATTCCTGCACTTCCTACAAAAGAAGCTGTCCTGCAATTTGCTGCAGTATAGCAGCACTGACAGTTCTTTTGTCATAAAATGTAGTGTTGGTTTTTAAGCTATGGCTAGGGTCAGCTGAGCGTCTTATATCCCCTTGTCTTTGGGGCTGTATTTTTCTATGTTAAATAAATTCAATTTTCCTTGCTCTCCCAAGCTATGGCTTATAGCAGGCGAGCACACAGATTAAAATTCAGGTTAAAGTGTTGTAGATTTAAGATCTGTAATAAATGGAAGTTATAGAGAAGAAACAAGGGCAAACTTTTTTAAAAGCCTGTTTAACTAGAAGCCCAGGTTTCATGTTAATTAAAAAGCATTTTAGGCCTACCATGTTGGCATATTTGGGAAAATAAAAATAATAAGATTATACTTTATCATTATTATATATTTGTACCAAAAAAAGTTATTGTTATATACTTTTATTATAATATCTTACAATCTTAATTTATCGACTTATTTGGAAATTTGAACATGTTAACTTGAATAAAAAGTTGGTGACATTGATTGGTGATAATACAGTATGGTGATGATGATCACCAGTGGTCCTTACAGGAACAAGTACCATTTTCAAAATGGTGGAACCTGTTTGTATCTCTTAATACAATTAGTCTCCTTGTAACTCTTGAAACAGCCTTCATCCAAGAGTGACAATCAACACAAACCCGGAGATTCTTAGTGATCCTAATTGGCATTCCCGCAGAAGTGCGAATGAGTGCAAAGACAGCTGCAAGTCGTTCACTGTGCCCACAAACCCACATTGCCTTCATCTCCTCATTTATATCATGAAGAACAACATCAGTGTTAGGGATATAACCAGAGTTCTTAATGGCATTTGACAACTCGTTCCATATTGTCAAATACTCAGCAGAACTACGAAATTCAGAGCTCCCTCCAGCAACAAATGTATGAATTCTTTGCTTTATTTGTATCCAACTACATCCAGCATCTTTCTTAATTCCCCTCATAGCCATCATTTCCCTAACTCTCTTCACACCTTCCCACATTCCTGCATCTGCATATATGTTTGAAAGCATCACATAATTTCCTGCATTGTGAGGTTCAATCTCAAACAACCGCTCTGCAGCTGTTTCTGCTAGAGAAACATTACCATAAATCCGGCACGAGTTAAGCAATGATCCCCAAATGCTGCCACTAGGTTTCATTGGAATGCTTTTTGCCACAGTGAATGCCTCATCAAGTCTCCCTGATCTGCCCAATATGTCTACCAAACAAGAATAATGCTCTAAAGATGGTTGCACCCCATAATCCTGCATCAAATTAAATAATTTTTGCCCCTCACTAGTAAGTCCTGAATGGCTACAACCTGACAGCAAGGCAATGAAGGTAATACCATCTGGTCTAATGTTAGACCTTATCATTTCATCAAACAAAGCTATAGCTTCTCCTATTTGCCCATTGATTGAAAATCCAGCCAATATTGTATTCCATGATGTTAAATCCTTGCTGTCCATTCTATCAAACACTTTTTTACAATAACCAATTGATCCACATTTGGCATACATGTCCATCAGTGCATTAAGTAATGGCCTATCAGCTTTCTTCCAGGACTTCACAATCTGCCCATGAATCTCCTTGCCACTATGAAATGCGGTAAGTTGAGCACATATTGGCAACACTGTTGTAAGGGTAATCCAACTGAACCCCATTCCCTCTCCCTGCTGCATAGCTCTAAAAGCATCAAGTGTCTCAAACACTTTACCTTGACCAGCAAAGCCCGAGATTAAAGTGTTCCAAGACACCACATTTCGTTGAGGCATTACCTCAAACACCCTCAGGACATCATCAAAGCAACCACATTCCACATAGAACCTCAAAAGCGCATTGTTCACCACTTGATCAGCCTCTTCATCACGCTTCACGATTTGGGCATGGATTGCTCTCCCGACCAGCGAATCGCCCAAATCGGTACAGGCCTTGAGGGCCACGGAAAACGCGAAATTCCCAGGTTCCACGGACAACAACATGTCACGGTAAAGAAGCAATGCTTCCTTGGATAACCTGTTTCTCGAGTACCCAATAGCCATAGCTACCCACACGGGTTCCGGAGGGTTCTCCTCGTCTTCGAAAACACGGTGAGCCTCATCGACTCTGCCGCAAACAGAGTAGAGCGTGATGAGCTTGCTTTTCAACGTGGGGTTCTCCAAGACTCTGCCTTTAGAGCGAAGAAGGTGCAGGTGGAGCTTTTGGCCATGTTCCAAGGACCTTCTGGAGATGCAGGTGTGGAGGAGGAGGGAGATATCTTCATCTTGGTCGGGTGCGGTCTTGGTTGATTCGATCAAGCGAAGCGCTTCGTCCAATTTGCCAGATTTGCAGAGAGATTTCAGGGTTGGGTTGGAAGGTGCAGGTGGTGTTTTGTGTCTGTGGTGACTGTTTGTGGCGGTGACAGTTATGGTGGTTTTGACGGTTATGTTGGTTGAAAGAGAAATGGCGGGGAACATGACGGAGGAAATGAAAGTTTTCGTTGTGGGTTTTCTTAAATTAAGTAGTGACCCATTTGTGAAGTTTGATTTTTGGCTGAGGTAGAGAGAGCTTGCAAGAGAAGATGCTATGTTAACTCATCCATTTTGGATGTCATGTTCATGTTAATTTTGAAATACAACGCCAACAATAAAAGTCTTATCTCACTCAATGATGTCGGCTATATGAATCATAATATGTCATTGAGCTCGATAAAAAATAAATTATGAGAGATATTAATGACAATGAGATGTACAAATCATATCATATAGGTATTCCACATACAAATGTATAAATGTACTTTTTTTTTTATCAGGTGAAAATCCCTAGCAATCTTATATGAAAATTATGATTTTTATAAATAGGAACAACACCTTACATACTTCGGACATACGCATTTATGAAGTCAGATGGTTGAAAATGCGTTTTTACTTTTATTAAGAACTTCGTGAGTTGTAGCGGTTTCAAACTCATATATCGAGTGTATGTCATATACTAGATGTATTTACGAATTTCAGAATTATCTAATGAAACATCAATTTTCTTTTCAAAGTTGAATTTGATTGTGTGTGTTTTTTTTAAAGTAACTTATGGTAAAGAAGGAAGAATATAATTTTAGGGAAAATAACTAAGGGCAGAAGCCCAAAGAAGGAGGAATATAATTCAAGGTTAATTGGATTGCTTGTGTGTATTCTGAAATAATTAAGGAGAAATATAATTCAAGAGAAAGTAACTAAGGGCAGAAGCCTAAAGAAGGAAAAATATAATTCTAAAGAGAAAGTAACTAAGGGTAGAAGCCTAAAGAAGGGGCAATATAATTCTATGTGAATTGGGTTGTCTTGTTTGTGTTCTGAAAGTTACCAAAGGCAGAAACCCAAAAAATAGGAATATAGGTCTCGTTTGGAACAGTTTATCTTATAGCATAAGCGTTTTATGTAAGTGTTTGAAAGGGCTTATATAAATAGCTTATGACTTACCTATAAGCTGTTTTGAGCTTATTTTCATAAGTTATTCAGAGTGGTTTATAAAAAAAGATCTTATGCTTATATATAGTTTATTTTCAATTTATTTCAATAAGTTTCTTAAAATAGCTTATTAATAAGCGTTTAACTAAGCTATTTTCCTAAACGTGGCCAAATTCAATGGAAAGAAACTAAGGGCAGAAGTCCAAAGAATGAGAAATATAGTTCAAGTGAATTGAATTGTCCTATTAATTAGTGGTTAATCTAAAGTCCTATTAAACTAATTGATGGAAGATAGTAGATTAGAGTTTTGAAACATTCACATTTTACTTTCTATTTCCTTTTTTTCACTATTTTTTTTTTCTATCATATTCTGCATTTCTTATCACATAACTTATTATATGACTCATTTATCTCTATTTTCTTCGTATTTCATATAAGTGTAAGTGTCATTGAATTGTGAGGATAACTTTCACCAATAGATTAAGGTATCGTTGCCTTTGTAATCCTTAATTTCCTAAACTGCCCTAGTACTATCACGATTATTCAATAAATTGAGTAAAGGGTGGTCAGTGCTTTGCATAAGGTTAAGAGCAACACAACACTTTCATTGAACAAGAAAGGAAATAACAATAATCTTCAACTAGAAATTCATGTTCAGGAATCGTTTACACAAATGGAATGTGTTAGCATCATATGAATTCTGTTTAATGTTGTGAATTATATGACAATATTTTTAAAATTTGAAGGGAGAAAATATATTTTAAAAGCCAAAATATTTTGTTGTTGCTGTTGTCGTGATTTGTTAAATTGCTAGTAGGTATCAACAAGGTTTAAATAGTTAAATTTTTTAAGCATTTAGCCTGTGATTCAATAAATAACGTACGTACCTAAACAGATTATTCTCTATGTGTGAGATATATTAGAAAAAAAATTGCGAGTTAAGCAGATTCCATAACTAGAGTCTAGAGCCCCATCGTCGCACACACAGGTCATTTTCGCTTTGGGTTCAAATCTTCCAACCGCGTTTTTCTGAACCGGACGTCGGTGAAGACGGTCGAACCGGGCTCGTTTGAAAGCCGCTGCTCGGCGACGGCGCTTGCGGTGGCAGACAGCGGAGTGTTCTGATGCAACTGATCGAATTCTGAAATGGCTTCGAACCCCTCCCTTCTCCCTGAGATCGGACCCGATGGTCTCCCTAGAGAGGCTTCCGTCATCAGCAACACCGAGAAGGTTCCTCTCTCTCTATTCATCTTCTTCTTCTTCTTCTTCGCTCTCGAATCTTCGTTTCATTGTTTTTCTTCTTCTCGTTGCAGTTCATCCAGGAAGAGCAGCTTCAATTACGGAAGTAACTTCTCTGTCCATTTCGGATCTACCAATGAGTTTGTGTTCCATTTTGAACTATTTATGCGGTTGCACTTAGGACATTGTTTGAATTTAGGTCATTTTATTACAATGTTGAAATCATATGGTTGTGAATTTTGAGAGATTCAATTGAGTTGATGAAGGAATCAAACCATATAATTTTTCGTTGGTTCTTTCATCTGCCTTAAATAGGAATAGTTAAGGTGAATGGGATTAAATGCATTGTTTCTGGTGTGGTGACACTAGTAATCCACATTTACGATGTACTAGAAGGTTGGAGCTGATGGGAAGTATGCCTTAAAATTTGGAGATATGTTTGTCTGGTCGTACCATGATTTCACACTTCTGAACTTGCACTTTAGTATAAAAAAATATGTAGATAACGAAGTAATAACTGTGATTTGTGTTTAAATCCAATCAATTGATTGAAGCTGAGGTATAAAACTTATGTTTGGTTTGGACACAATTTTGGGATCTGAGCAATCAATCTTATGAATGACAGGAACCAGTAAATAGATGCTGTATTGTAGCAATGTTAAAATCGCGATCCTGCATATTTTTTAATATCCCTTGATCCCTAGTCTCTACCATTTCATTAAGTGACCACTGGGTAACATTTAAGATTGTAGAAACACGACATGCATCTGATTGCATTCAATATAGAACGAGTCTTCTTTTGCCATCGAATACTTTTGTAGACAATCCAGCCGCTGGACTCAATAACCTTAATCTCTAATTATTATTATTGTTATTATTCTTTTCAGATACATTCAAGAAAACTATTCCAAAATTCGTGATGTGGAGCGTGAGCTTGCAAATCTTTCACTGGAAATGAAACTTACAGCTGGCCCAAAAAAAGCAGGTATGTATGTATTATTGTTGCTCCTTATGGCATAAATTTCTAAAGGCTATTCTTTCCTGGTTGTTATAGAGAGATGACTTTGCTTTTCTTTTATACATGGTGCATACTTGAAGCACTTGAACATTTGAGAAAGAAAATAGAGGCATCAACTGAGAAAATCCGTCTGGCCAAGCTAAATGAAGAACAGGCTAAAAAGGTATGTTACTTTAATGCTATCCATTTTTCTCCTCCTATTTTGCATAATATCAATATTTTAGTATCTTTTTGCTATGTACTGCATTATGCCATTGAACTATCTGATAAGTCTGTGACTTCAGATGATGGGTTCATTATCAGCTCAACAAAGTTGCTGGAATAAGATCTTCTGATAAACAGCTTGAATTAATTGTTCAAAGTGTTGATTTAGTTCTTGATACTTTGTCCCCAGTAAAGGTGTATTTAGGAGAAATAAAGGTGCAATAGGGCAACATAGCCCCTGAATGGTGTAACTGACTAGTTTGTTATGATAGTAACATTTAGTTTAGTACTAACTATAAGAGGTTATTGTTATCAATGGTTAGTTTGTTAATAAATAGGAGAGGTTAGATAGAAGAAGGTATCTCAGTTGTTAAGTTAAGTGGTTTGGGAGAGGTGCTGGACTTCTCGAACTATTCAGCTATTCATTGTGTATTGAGGTTCCTTCCCTAATTCAAGGCTGTGACCATATTGGTGCAAGGCTTGATCTAGGTTTCTTAATAAAGCTCATTCTTTTCTGGTTCCAGTATATCAGTTTTATGATGATATGGATAGAGAAATTTTGACTGGCTGGTGTCATTTCATCATTCATAATCCTATGTACTCAATAGGGTGTTGCGGACCCAATTTCTAGTGATAGGCCCAATATGACTAGAGTCCATTAAAGCAGGAAGAAGAGATGCGATGCACCTGATAAAAGCTAATAGGAGTGGCACTGCCTTGCTGACGTGGCAGGGAGTGTGTAGTGTGTGGGACAATCAGGTGAGTGGAAAAGAGTGAGGGAATCAGGGGGTATAACCGTGTATGGTGAGAGTGGAGAAGGGGGGAAATTTGGGATAGGGTTTTGGGAGAGTTAGGGGCACTCTCGAATTGCCTCTGTTATCTTTTCTTTTCAGTTTTCTTCTACCTTCTTTGTATTTTCCCTCAATCTGGATCTGGGTTCATCTCAGTATTCCAGAATCAATTAATACAAAAGCTTTTCTATTCTATTTCCTTCCCTGAAATGTCTGGTACCTATCATAGGGTTATATGGTTAAAGGTTAAACAGTTCATCGAGAATGTTCTTACATAGCAATGGTCAAATCACTTGGAGATAACCTTTTTTTAATGACATTAACCAGCAAGCACATGTATATTTGTAATCAAAATCTCATTTAATCTTAATAAATAGAAGAAAGTCTTACATATATTTATGTAAATAGTTTGTGCTCTTTATATTTTTTGTGTACCTTCAAAGATTATGACTTTTATTTGTTGAAGATCTGAAACATTATTATTGTGAACTAACAAATAAACTGATTGGTTGTTCTTATGCTTCTTTCTGCTCTTCTCCTTATGTTCACATTATGAAGTTGAACAGACTAAATCACCGTGGATGAAATATAAATAACAACTATCCAGAATTTATTTATATGGATGAGCGTGGGAGATTGGAGTTACTAAAATATCAATGAATATCACTTAGTACCTATTCAAATATAATCTATATCTTGAATGTTTGTTCTGCAGGCATGGGAATCAGCAGCAAAAGTGGTGATGGATGAGGAAGCTATAAAGCAGAAACTATGTGAAGACTTGAGCAATTTGGTAAATAGATTGTTAAATGAAGATATGGTATACATCTGTCAAGCTGGTTGTTTGATACTAATATTCTTATATAGGTTCAAGAGAGCAGTACCTCTCAATTTTCTCGGCTGGAGGAATTAAAAAGACGATTGGAAGCTATGAATCCAAGTCGTGCATCAACTAATATTTCTCATGTATGTTTTTCTCACTGTATTAACAAATATTATATCTATGTAGTTAATGGTGACTTTGATGCCGCACCCCTTGCTGGCATTGGGCACATCCTGTAGCCTTTGCCTTAATGACTCAAATGCTGTTTTAACTTCCAAGTCCTGAGCTTCATCTTTAAGGCTTCATGCTAGGAACCTAATAATATTCCTCTTAAGTAATTGGAGTCTCAAATTAAACTTTTTTGGGGTAGTGGATATATGTTTGGAGAAATACAATCACATGTATGATTTGTTTGAGTCCATCAGATATATGGCGCTTGTCCCATTATACATGCTCTTGCATATGCTTATTCATATTAAACCATGTGGTTGAATTATTATAGGATGGGAGATCAGGAACTTCTTCTCAGGATAGTACAACCGGAAACGGTTCCTCCATTCCCAAGGCAAGGGAATCAAGTGGATCAGCCGAGAGTCCCAACCAAAGTAATGATCAGAAAGTTGCAGTGACAGATAGACCTAATGAAGGTGGTGATGGAAGAAGTAAAAAGAAAGTCAACATCCAGTCAAAAGGAAAAGGAATTGGTGCTGTTCCCAAGGGTAGATCTAATACTGGTTGGACTGGTTCTGGTTTTGATGTAGATGGGAGAAACTAAGAATGCTGATATAAGATGTTACCATACTCAATGCATTACGGTTGCGGAGTCCATAGTTTTTGTACTAGGTATAAGTATAACCTTCGAGTCTCCATGTTTTTTACTCATTTAGTTGGAAAGTGCTGTCTTCCCTCAATCACATTGTTTTCGTGACAGTTGGTTGACATAGATGACTAACGATCTGACTTTTGTTTGATAGCACGAATTTGTTAAATCCTCTACTATTTTCAGGTAACGAATAAAGAGAACTACTATTGGTAATGGAGGTTATTTTCTTGCTTCTGTGACCACCATTATCATCTTTTTTTATCTGAAATTGCATTTTCATTCTCGATCATCTTTCTTCTATCGAGGATATTTCAAACCCATTCTTTCCTCATACTAGGATAAGGGTCCTTGTCCTGTTTTGCTGACTCAATTGCTAATTTGAGAAGACTATAATTCCCAAAATCGAGCTATGACCATGACCATTGCTCTGAATCAAAAACAAGCACGGCTAATAGTGTGTTTGGATGTGCATCTAGCGTACACTCCAAAGAACATTAATTCAAAAGCTACACATTGTGGCTTGACGTAGTTTTCATAAGTGATACTAAACACTCACTAAATAGATTAGTAAGAATCACATGGTGATGTCGTGGATCTTGAATACTTTGTTCAAAGAAATTGTCTAGCTCTAGTAACATCTATAATCAAACTGCTAGGACTTGTATGACAAATTTTATGAACCTAATGGCCCCAGAATTCCCAATTGAAGGAGCTGATGTCACTAAAACAAGATAATCTTTTTTTTGACTCATGAAAGTGAAATCTATCAAGGATGACCTGCAAAATTATATCCCTCATCATTTTCTAACCGAAATACTTATGCAGTTTTTTATGGGTCATAATGACTCCTTTACTTTATTCCTCCACCAACCAGGGGTTTTTCCCTTATTCTTCAAGAAGCAGAGTAGAGGAAAATTACTATTGTTCCTTCTTCATCCTGTGATTCACAGTTGTCCTTTTTAATTGTTGATTGATGCTTCAATATTCATGGTTACCCAACAGGTTAATTAGAAGCCTTGTAAGGGCATATAACAAAAAAAATTGAAATGCTGGATCATGCCATTTATCCTATAAGAGGCTTAGTATGATCAAACAAAAACTCAATTGTTAGGTGTCTAAACTTTTTTTGTCTACTCCTTGTAATGTTTGCCCTTTAGCTTAACAAAGAAGACTATCTTTTTATCCTCTTTGGTTTAGTGCATTGTGATATTTGGGGACCATATCATGTCCCCACATACTCTAGAGTTTGGACATAGCTACTTCCTCACACTAATTGATGAGAACTCAAGGTTCACCTGGACCTACTTATTGAAATCTAAAGAAGAGCCTTCTGCTTCAGCAGCAAAAAAATTCCCCACGATTCAAACACAACTTTGGCACCATAATCAAGTGCACCCGGTCAGACAATGGAGGACTATTCGTTTTTCACTGAATGAAATGACAATTCTTTTGTTCCCCTCATATGTTGATGGTATAATCACCCCAGTTTCTGATTTAGCCACGATTAATTCTATAAAATCATTTTTGAAATCTGTTTTCAAGTTGAACTGTTGAAGGACTTGGTGAAATTAAAATACTTTCTGATTGTGATTGATTGGTATTACAATAGTTAGAGATAGAGCAAGTCAAATAACAATTAGTTAGTTAGTTAGTTAGTTGAGCTTCACATTGGTCACCTCTCATATATATCTCCAATTCAGTGAACCCTTTTGGTTGTTCTGCATTTTTAGTAAAAGATAAGAGGAACCAGCACTTTATTAGTTTGCAAGCTACACTTATCTTTTCTTTCTGTTGAGTCCTGAAGGAAACATGGATGAAAAAGGTAAATGTATTACTCTCAGATATATGCCATATGCATAAATGGAAAATAATGGTTATTCTAGCACAGTAAATATAAGTTATTGAAACCAAGAACAATGGCTTTAGAAGAATTTGTCATGAAGCTGAAATTGTAGGTAACTTTTCATGGTTAGCATCTAAAGCATAAATTGGAATTCTGCAACTCTGCCAAGTGGTGGGTCAAGCCTTTTGTATCATAAAATTTTCCACAGCATTTGGTTCTCAGAATTATTAACTCCTTCCTTCTACTCTGTTTCTTGCAATTATGTCTAGCAGCAAGTACTGTAGTAATTGAATCTAAGTGACAGTGACACAGTCTCAGGCTGCACCAGCAATCATGATACCACTACTTGTAAAAATAGCAGTCCCTGTTCAGAAAGAGTTACTTGGTAGTATCTGTATCTCTACTTGTAGGAGTCACTGGTTAGAAATTAGGAGAAGTGGTTTGATTTAGTACCTTATTTGGTATTAGCTCAGTCACTCCTTGAGAATTGTTTGGTAGTGCAAAACTTTATCAACTCATACTGCATTTATGAGATACTTCTCTCATTCGTTGTAGTGTGTATGTACTATACCCACATGTTTATAAAATATGAAAAAACTGAAGTAAAAATATTTGGAAATATTAGTTTTATTAATGTGAAAAGCATTTCAACACAACAACAATGAATTTTTTTTTCCCACTATGTGGGGTTAGCTAGGTAATCATATGGCATCATTGAGCTTAGATTTTCGGTCTCTATTTATCTAGCCAACACATATTATATTGATTTTGCTTTGTGTGTTCTATTAATATGAGGGTTGTATTGATGAACTACCGATAATCAATCTATAATTTTAGAGGCATATCCTCATCTGTGTGGTGAACAGAGTCGAACTAACTCAAACTTTTTAACATAATTATTTTTTAACTATAACTATTAAATGTGTGGTTAATTACCCGTTGAGTTAACGTGAAAGAGTTTAATCTTTACACAAGAGTTTCACAATCTACTGTAGATTGCCTTTGCCCTTAACATAAAGATTGCACTTTCTTTTCTTTGCTCATGTTAAATGGTGGTGAGTCAGGTTTCCCTATGTGAGCCTTTTCTCTAAATCAATGACTCAACGTTATTGAATGCACACAATCATCATCTCAGCAAAGTCCAGTTCATGATGTTTTGAAAATAATTGATTCATGTACATTGCAGTACCAAACAATCACCAACACATGAACGACACTTACAAACAAACAGATCTATAAGCGAACCATGTGTTACTCTAAACAGCTAAACATTAAATTGAATATCTCCAGTCTCAATCTCTTTACCTGCATCTTCCATTTATGATCAGACATAGTTAAACCCACATGTCACCTATTAATTTACTATTTATTGTGTTGCTGTTTGAATTTCCCGCTAATTTTGTTAGTGCCATAGTAACACTTTAGGTCTTATTTTTTTTTTAAATTATCTCACGGTCGGCAGTCATAATACTAATCCACTTGGGCTCTGAGATCACAATAAGTTGGTAAACCTCTTCCAATAAATCATTCTTTATGTGCACCGCCTAAAAATTAAATCTGAATTAAATGTTTGAGGAGTCCAGCTACTACCAGTTATGCTAAACTTTATTGGTATGCGAAACAGTAAACAATGATATTATTAGAAATATTATATAAATTGAAAAAACTAATATTCTCATTCATTTTCCTTTCTTTTCTGGATTATAGCGCTATCTAGTTAGAGAAGTGATTCTGGACGATTTTAAATTGAAATCAAACATGGTAGACAAATGTTGAAATCTTTGCTTACGTAATTCTAGCTATTGGAGGTAAGTACTTTAACGTTTGAAACTTGGAAGTGAAGGCTCATGGTGCTTCTTTTGTTTTGATAATTGAGTTTCACAAACCAAAAAGAAAAGAAAAGAAAAAGTGAGAAAGATAGGAGAATTCTACGAGAAGAAAAGGGTAAAAGGCTTGCATTGAAGTTCGCGTTTTCATGCAAAATCCAAATCTACTATAGTTACAGAAAACTAATTGTAATCTTGTGCTAGATCTCAAACTTCCATGAAGTATGAGCCAAATGGAATATGATTCTCTGAGCATATCACACTTTTTTATACCACCCCCTTGATGTCACTCATTCTTTGCATTTTTCCCAAAAATATTTCTCTCATACTTTAACCATCTTTTCCTTCCTTCTACTCCCTCCTTCCCAAATTATAAGACTCTTTAGAGACAAACTCGGTGTCCCAAATTATAAGACTCCTTCTAGATTTCAGGAAAAAAAAATTAGCTTTTCCTTTTTTACCCCTTGCATTCATTATATTTTAAATTCCAAAACTTTAATTATCACCTCTACTAATTACTTCTTTTATATTTCCAACCAACTTTTGGTATATCCAATAGTTACATTAACCATTTTCAGATTTTTTTAAATAGGGGCATATTTGAAAGATTTGTATAAAAAGTAACAAAACCAACATATTAATTAGCTTATTACATGTTTTCTTAATAGGCGTGATTGTCTGAAAAAGACCCTGTAATTTGGGACGGAGGGAGTATAAATATGATGCTTTCAATATGAATATTAAAAATGCTATATCAAATAAAGATAAAACTGTAGATGCTAGGAAAAATAATATATTAATTTGTTTTTGTAGGCACCCAATGTAACTGTCTAAATTTAGTTTATATTGAACTTTTCAATAATAAACAAAAAAAAACGGAATCATTCGATTGAATATTTCAAAATTATTTTGTTTAAAATTAGGTTAAATAAATTAGGTTAGATTGCATTTTTAATCCTTTATTATTGTGATTGTACGAAGTGACTCCCCGTGTTTTTAACATTATACTTTTAATCCTTCCGTCACTTTTACGTCCAAATTTTATAAGTTTTGTTTGTAGCACGTTTAAAAAATGAAGTTTTGTGAGAAGGGATGCCCCAACCCATAAGTTGCAAAAAAAAATGTTATTTGCCTAGTGAATATATAATAACTTGTATCAATGCAGTACAACTCAAAAACTAGAAATCGAATTTCATTAACTTTGTTAAATTTCCTGAAGCTGTAAACTTAATATATAAACAACAAAAAGAGATTTTACAAAAAGGATACACAGAAAAGAGAAAGAGGAAGATGTAAGGGTGATGCATGGATTCCTCTGCAAAGTAGACACGTGTGACCCTTCATGAGGGACCCACCACACACCACAGCCTCCATGGAAGAAGGAAGCATCCATGGCATCTCATCACGTGAACCTTTCTCCCATGTGACACCCTCTGCTTCATGTCTCCCCGCTCCCACCACCACCACCACCACCACCAACCATGACGGTTAACGTTTCATGCACCAACATCTCCAATATCTTCCCTTCAATCTCCTTCACCAACCCTTCTTCTCCTTCTTCCTTCATCTTCCCCTGCACATCCTCCAACTCTATCAACCCATCAATGTCCTCCAGAACCTCGCATTTCGCACGCGGAAAACTCCTCACCCTCTCCCACACCGTCTCCAACAACAACAACCCACGATGACCCTTTCCCTTTCCCTTTGGCCTCACCAGAATCTCCGAAAGCAATTCATCCACCAAATCAAACAGTAACCTCCTGTTGCAACGTGGACCCAGATGGTTTTTCTGCCTAAAGTTGCTACCTTTATAGCTTTCAGGTGAAGAATCGAAGGGATTGGATAATGGGTAGAGCTCAAGACGGTGAAAAAGTAAAGGGTCTAATGGATGTGTAGAAGAGAACCACTGAAAATGGAGGTGGGGCAGTGACGTGGCTTTGTGTACCCCTGTACGGCTTAGAAGGGTTGAGATGTACTGATATTCTGGTCCTTCATCGCCTTCTCCGGTTGCCGTGAACACACAGTTAGATTTGTCTTCATCGTTGGTTCTTCTGGTGCAGAGTGTACGCATCGATTCTTGTGATTTGTACGTCTGGCGCGAAGAACTAAATAACTGTGTGCTGCTATTCGCTTCTTGGGTGTCATCAGATGCTTGTGGCTGAGTTTTTACCTTAATACACACGCAATTCACAATTAATCCAAAAAAATGTCAAAAACAGAATAATTGTAGTGTTTTTAATCAAAGATTAATTAATGGGGTACCTGTTTTTGAGGAATTTTGGTTGCTAGAGGAGAAGGATTTGTCTTGACAGTGAGAATTTGATTTGGGACAGAGTTGAGGTTATTGAGAAGATTGGTTGAAAGTGGATGAGTTCTCTTGCTTTTGGTTTTGATGTCATTGGCTCTGGTGTTTGGTGGAGGTCGAATAATGAAAGACTCATCTTGCTTGTTTCTGATTGATGTCTGTGGAGGCTTGTTTCTGATTTGGGTGGTTTTTTTGTGCTTTTGGACTGATTTTGGGTTATGCAACTCCTTCTCAGGCAATACTTGAGGCTTTGGCTTTGTTGAAACTCTTGAAAGCTCTGCTTCAATGTTGACCACAGGTGGAGGTGATGGTAATGGTTTTGTGTTTTGGTCTTTTGGAGCAATTGGTGATGTTTTTGTGTTTGGTTTGTGCTTGGTGTCCATGAATCTGCTTGGTCTTGGGGAGTAAGATTGGTTTGCATCTAGTGATTTCACTGATGTGTTGGAAAGTTTCTTGAGTTTGCATTGCTTAACAAACTCTTCTCTTCCTTGCTCTCTGTTTTTGACAGTGTTGGTGATGTCAAGCCCAACTTTCCTGCTTACACTTTCCTTAACCTGCTTCACAATTTGCCTGGCATAGTGGCTTGGACTTCTACTACTGTTCTCATCATGTTTCCTTTTTGAAAATGAAAATCTAGGACCTTCTAAATCCTCATTGAGTCCCATGTTCTCCTTGTTGATTTGGAGAGATAGTCTATGCTCAACATCTGATCTTCTTGCAGAGGACATTCTAGGAGTCTCAGGCAAGGAGCGAGTGGCTACATTGTCTGTGCTGTTTCTGTGTTTCATTATTTGGATGTGTTGGCGTGGTTTTTTGTGGTGGTGATGGGGGTTTGGAGTGGAGAGACATGAAGAAGAAGAGGAAGATGAGGAATGTGAATCAGGAAGAAGATCAAGTCCCATTAATCTTGCAACCAAAGTTGGTGTCTTTGTCCCTGGGGAGGAGATGCCGATTTCTGAGGAGAAATCACTAAAACTTCCTCTGGTGCTGCTTCCACTTGTTCTGATTTTCTGGAATTTTCAAAAATCAACAAACTAGTTAAGTTATCAGAATCATCATTATTACAATCATTACTCACTTTGCACAATAAACAAGTGGGTGAAAATCATAAAAGTTGGTGAAAAGTTGGAGGTACTGTGATTAATAAACTTACTGGGATTTTTAAATTTTCTTCTTTTGAGATAGATGACACTGTACCATCTTCTGATTCCAAGCTATTCCTAGGTGCTTCAGCTCCTAAATTATGCAAAACAATAAACCAAAGTTGTGAGAAAAAATAGAGAAGGAATATAGTTACAGACTATATAGTGTAGATTATAGAGAGAATGCTACCTTTTGGGACAGTGTTGTGGTGACTTGGGATCCCAGAGGCAGAGTTGAAAGAGGGTTGTTGTTGTTGTTGGTGGTTTATAGGAAAGTGGAAGGGATGAAAATCAAAGGCCTGAAAGAGTGCACACATGCAACCAGAAGGGATTTGTGTTTGAGTTGCTCCTCCACCTCCACTTCCACCTCTCTTGGAGGAGGACCTTCCACTTCCACCCCAGTACCAGAAGTCCTTACCCATAATTGGTAAACCTGTGGCTTTACTCAACTTTCAAAACAAGGAAAATGATCTGGAAAGGGCCTTTGTCAAAGTGATGAAATCAGAATGAAAATGACATATTAATAATGAGAGAGAGAGGGTGGTGTTTTTGTTTGTGGAGTGCTTGAGGCTAGGAAATCTTAAGAAGATTGTTGATAAGCTTAAGCAGGTGAAGAGAAGCGAGAAAAGCGGATCCTTGAAACATAAAACGGTCACATTTGATGTAAGGAATTAAAGTACACTTGAATTTTTTATGATGATGATGTAATGCTGCTCCAACTTCTTTTATATTGCCCCCTTTCTACCTTATACTTTTTTTAAATTTTGTAACCTTTTCAAAAGGGAACTGTGACTCTCTCTTTCTCTCTCTTATAAGATTATCTTTAACGCACTCACTCCCAAGCCTGGTGGGGGGAGAACCAAAACCAGAGAAAACCAACGACCCTGCTCTGATTATTGGGAACTGAGATGGGTAAAGGAATTAACAAATGACAAATGCACATCTCTTTCTGGTTCCCCCCTCTCTCTCACTGTGATTCTCATAGTTGATTGCATGTTTGGATATTAGTGGAATATAATGTGTATGTTTGGAAATTCTAAAGTAAGAATTAATTTTATGAAGAAATAATTTTAAGTTGCTTCTTTATTTAAGAGCTAATTTTGGGAAAAGAAAAACTGAACCTGAATAGACTTTTATCTTAAAATGTATTTGCATCTTGGGATATCAAGTGCAATGCTATTTGACTTTCATCTCAAACAATCAGGAGAGATATGTTTATTTTTTATCTTAAAGTATATGTTAATATACATCAACAAGTATCCAAACATAACATCGACCTATTCGGTTCCCTTTCTATCTTGAAAGGGGTGATAAAGTACATTTATCGTGCTAACCAACGAATATGCCAAGATACCTTAAGTTGTTTGATATATGGATTTCCTTATCCTAGTTATGGTCCTTCCGTTCCTATTTAATGGTTCACTTTTAGAAAATTTTCTTGTTTCTATTTAACTATCAACTTACAATTTTAAGACAACATTAAATATACTTTTCCGATGAGAGAAGATAATGATAAGAGAAATAATAAATAAAGTTAAAAGGGTAAAATAGTAAAACACATCTTTTAATTATGAAATTCAACAAAATTAATTATTCTCCTTAATCTCTGTGTTTCTTCTCTCTTCAAACAGATAAATAGCAACAGGAAGTAATTAATAAGCTACGGTCCCTCTCATATGAGAGCTCGTAATACAATGAAGAGGTGATTCTTAAAATGTGTTGCATGTTAAAGTAATTAGTCCAAGGTAATGTGTTGGGGATCAGCGATATTAATAACAACCACAACACTATCCCAGCTATAGCTTTAAGATTTATTCATTATTATCTGGGAATTAATGGTAGAAATTTAAATAGAATAGAAACATATACTTTATTGTACTTAAGACTTAGAGATCCACTCAGATCCTATATTGACTAGTTTATATCCTCATCAAGTATCAATCCTGAATATTTATTGACTCTCAGATCTGTTTGTATTGAATTTTGGATAACCTTCGAATTCAATTGGAAGGAAACTTGTTCCAATGGTGCGAAAGGGACCTTCTACCAATGAATTGTATTATTGTGCTTTAATTTTCCATTCTCTCTTTTTTTAGCCAAATGATGGAAATCCATCCCCTTATATATAAAGTCTAAATTTTGATTTGAAAGTAAAGCTGCTCTCATTATTAATTAGCATGAGTAATGTGCTGACAGAGATTGCTATTAATTACAGTATGTTTTTCTACATACTATTAGTATAGCTAATGTCACTAACTCACTATATCACATGCACAGAGACTTTTTGTGGCTTACTATAACGACAATTAGTAGCCTTTGTAGCATTGAAGATAGATATTCCATTTCTTAAAAAATAAAAGGATGAGATGACATATTATATGGATTTGAAATATTTGATGTGTTCAAAGCAAAGATTTATTATTTTTAATGCTTTTTGAAGCCATATAATTTTTCTATCAGGGTGGAATCTTGTCACTGAAATTTTGTCTTTCCCTTTATCACAAATAAAATAACTTCCACTCAAATTGTAGATGAGGTAAGGGTAAGCTCTGTGCTGCTGGAATTACAAAGTAAAGAGCTTGGAAGGCTAAGAAACTAGCTACTCAAGTAAAGGGGACGCTAGTAGGCATTGTAGATTGTTGTGAGGTTTGCTGCCTCCTCCCTCATCCTTTGCCATCCTCACCCTTCCCCCGGCCACCAGATCCACCTCACTCCACCTCTGCTATCCCATCTCACTGTTGCATTGTCGCTCGCTGGGAGACATCCCCCATCCTCGCTCTACCGCAAGTCGTCGCCCTAATGTCTTTCCTGCGAGTCGCTCCGTCGCTTCGCTAGAGCCTCACCCCCTCCCCCTTCTTGCTCGACCGCGAGTCACCACCACACTATTTCTTCAAGAGCCGTTCTCCCCATTCCCTCTCTGTCGCAAGTCGTCGCCTCACTGCCGCTTGTTGTCATTGCTTCTATCGTGCTGTGCTTCACCTCCATTGCTTTTGTCGTGCTCTGCCTAGAGCTTCCAACAACCGAAAATTTTGAAACATGTTTAACTTGTGGGTCTCAGATGTTTCTGCTCTACTTATGATATTCAAACTCGTATAACCAGGTAACAACTTAACTTTATGTGTCGTTGATAAGTGTCAAATATGCATATAATTGACACTTATCTTGATCGTTTAATGAATATTCTATGTTAAACTGCTCTAATTTTGTATATATTTGGAATTCTGCTAAGAATGGGTCTGTATTGGATTTTATTATGTTTTATGCCCATTTTTTATGTAGGAATGAAGTTTTGGATGGATTTTCCATAAAGGCAGAAAGAACTGGGCAAAGAATACAAGCTTCTGGTCACTCAGCGACCCAGGATAGCCGCTCAACGACCAGAGAACCCTCTCTGGCCGCTTAGCGCCTCAAGCCATCCGCTCAGCGACCAGAGAACCCTCTCTGAACGCTCAGCGCCCAGAGAACCCTCTTTGGCCGCTTAGCGCCTCACATGGACCGCTCAGCGAGTAAGTTGGCTAAGGAAACCCAAGAGTGAAGAAACAGCTCGCTCAGCGACCTGTTTAAGTCGCTCAGCGACCTGTGCAGAATTGAATGCCTATAAAAGCACGAGCGTCCAGAACAGAGGAGATAAGTTTTTAGAGTTGGATTTTGGATTCTAAAGCAAGAATTTCGAGTTCGAGAGCTAGAGAGAGATTCCAAGAGTGAGGAAGTGAGCTAGGAGTGAGAGAAGAAGGCTTCTGAAGTACGGTTCTACACCGCCGAGGTGGACACACAACGCGGACGTCGCCAAGCTTCCGGTTTCCCTTTTCCCTTCTTGTAAGCTTATGGCATCTATGAATATGGACTGCTAAACCTCTCTTGTTGGTATTTAATGTAATATTGCAACTCAAATGTATCCATGTTAGCTTATTGTATATGAATCAATGTTATATCCTAATTTGATATTCATGATATGAGTTTAAGTCTAGTGCTTGTTCTGATTTGGCCGTTTCGAACATGATCTTAGGTTCTTTGTGTGAGTGACAACTACATAATTGAATCTAAACTAATTACATCATTTAATAATACTGATTGCTAGACATAGAGTTGGTATTGTTAGTCCTGTTAACACCTTAGTCTAATGTTGTTGCTCTATTAAATATGCGAGATATCGATAGTTAGTAAAGTAACTGATAATCTTCTCATGCTAGACATAAATGAGTTAGATAAGAACCAGTGAGGAGTAATCAATGATATAATGGATTTTGTGCATGAAAGTAATGATACATATAAGTTGTGATATGAACTAAATCCCAACAGTTTCTCAATCTGCTTGAAAACTCATTTATTATTTTGTTTTATATTCATATGTAAAAAAAAACCTTTAAACAACCTTATTCTATCCATTGTTTGATTAGTTTCGCTAAAGAACGGTTTTTGTCCGCAATTCTCTGTGGTTCGATAATACCCGTTGCTATATTACATTCGGATCTTGAAAGGAATTTTAATAGTAGTTAAGTGACAATTTATAAATTCTTTTGGTGAACGGTTTTGAAAAGTAAAAACGTAAAAAATCCTTTCAACAGTCGTATATCATTTATATTAATTTGGTTATATTTGAAAGTGTTGAAATTATGTATAAATGGAAATAATTGTTTGTCTTGGATATGATAACGAGTGTATCTATTGAAAAAAATTTATGAAGTGACATGATGTTTGAAGTTTTTGTACGTAGTTGTCTTGTGTTTTGATCTATTGAGTTAACTGAGCAAGCCAATGACAGTGTTCGAATACATTGTTTGTTCAAATCAGCAATGACAATTGTCTTTTCCGTGCTGAAAGGGCATCAACAACTAATTCATTAGTGAGACATTAGGTTGTTGATAACCGAGTTGAACTAGGAGTTCCGAACATTCAAGTTATTTTTGTGAATGCAACTAAAAAAGTTGTTATTTGAATTATTTCTTCATGGTACGCCTAACGAGAGTACAAATGAGTTGACATGAGAAATAGTAAGACAATTAACAATTGTCATTGTGTTATTATTTTTCTTATGTCAAGTTATAATTATTTGTGATGTATTTTGAACTTGTGATTAAATTAATTAAGACTGAGATCTTATGTTATCTCATTAACTATATTAATATGATGTTTTATTACGATTGGTGCATTTTATTCTGATACATTAATTACCTTTAACTTTTTGATTGTGATTGTCAATGAAAACTTGATTATGACAAAATGATGCAACTGGAGGAGATTAATGAAACTGCTTATGAATGGTTAATTGTTGATCCCCAAGACGTGGTGCAAGCATGTATTCAACTACTATCTCAGGTGTGATGTTTTGATGAACAACTTGTGAGTGCTATTATATTGTTAGCTAGACACAAACCAATTTTGACATGCTTCACTGGATCCCAACATATTAATGGGAAGGTTTGGAGTGTTTGAGAGAGAAAGTACTAGAGAAGTACATGTGGGATGTAATGCCTACACCTTTGAAAATGTTAGTTAGAGAGATTGAAAAGGTGGTGATTGAGTACCCAAATGAGCTGGGGAAGATAGGTTTGAAGTGTCTCGCACAATGATGCCGGATAGGGTTCATTGTGTCATTTAAAGACCACTCTTGCACATAAATTTTTTGGGAGTAAGTCGAGATCTCTTGTAGCCATGTTATGGCTGCCATTTCCTACAAGGGTGAGGATCCACATACTTTTGTGCATTCATATTGCACCGATTGGGAATACTAATTAAGAAGTGAATGATGGAACACCTAATCAACAGAAAAGCCATTATATTTGCTGCACTAACATCAGAGCTAAGGATTTTGACTAGTCTTTTAATTTGTGGTAGGGCATTGATGTCAGAAATGGCCTCCTTATTCACTCACCCACTGATTTTAAGCTTCTTCTCCAATCTATGTACCATTCATCTCTTACAATATTACCTAACAAAATACAATGCCATTCAATGACTTTCAACTGTTACATGAATCACCTCACCCCAGTTCCTTTCACTCTGCCCCAATCCAATTGAGTTGCCTACATAATTGATATCTGCATTAACACATGTGTTGAGCTTAAAATGAGCCATGAATCTCAGACACAAAAATGAACATGGACCCCTTGAGTCCCTTAACTTTGTTACTCCACGTGTTTGCAGATTTGCCCACAGGGGAAGCTGCTGAGAAAATTACCCACTCATTGTAAGGCCCTGTAACTGTTAAGTAAAATTACATCACTTAGATTTATTATAACCTTAGCACTGTTTATAATGATGTAAAAGGGACCAGAAAGCCTTTGCTTTCAAATGTTTCTATTACCTATATAGATTCTAAAGTAGTTTTCTCATCATAATTCTCTCATAGCTGGGGTAGTCCTTTTCGAACCTGACAGGTACTACAGTGGTCCCAAATACCACTGGCCTCAAAATTAATTAGCTGCAAATTTAGAAGCTCAGTGCTCAACTTCTTCTTCTGAACTCCAAATTGAATATAGCATGGGTCTGTATTCAACTTTTAAAGAAAAATATGGTGAGATATCATCAACCCATCACTTATTTAAAATTCATGCAATTAACTTTTGTATAAATATTTTCACTAATAACAATTAAACTATTTTCAATTATCTCAACAATAACAAATAATGCTATCTTTCCATATTCATTGAAGCCGGAGTAAATTGATGTTAACACGCAATGAGGTAAAAAGTGAGTGGAATTTTTCTTATTGATTGAAATAAATGTTTGTTCACGTCACACTCAATTAGTATATTAACACACATTAAAGCTTTAATCACTAGCGAAAGCTTAAGCTTTGTCTAGTGATATATATATATATATATATATATATATATATATATATATATATATATATATATATATATATATATATATCGCACTTGTAATTTATACATGTTTTGTAACTACGTGAAATAAGGTTTTTAACTCAAAAAACATAGCTAACAAATAGTTGCCCAAAAGTTAGCTACCACATAGCAGCGAATTTGCTATTATCGCAACTAATTCAGGGCAATTTAATAGTTGTGTTTACATCCACAGTCTGAACACATGGTGGAAGCTAGACAACCCGGCCCCTAGTATCTAATCTTAATTCAAGTTCAATGATAAATCATTTAATTTTAAATCCATTGATTGTTTAACCTAGGTTCCAGATTGTGCCTATAAGAACCAATCTAGATAGCCCCTTTTGTCAACCCAAGGGAGAAAAATTTTAGTCTTCTCATGGACTTCCCCTTTGTAAACCAGGATAAAAATGGTAGTGTTTATAATCTAAACATAAAATTTAAATAGTATGAATAACTAACAATACATGAGATACGTATCATGACATCTAGCGGATCAGAAAAATTATTGGACTTCAAACATACTTACACTGGCAATTGAATACCGGATCCTAAAAAGTTCAATCTCTACCTTTTGCTAACTAACAATATGTTTGTTTTAGGAGATAAATGAGGGAGGAAATGAATAGAGAGAAAGTGATGGAAAAAATATTAGATTATTAAAGTTGTTTAGTGTTTGAGAAAGAGAATAAAAAATGAGTCTAATTGAATAGAAAACAAAAAGAATAATTATTTTTATAACAAAACCATTTTCCCCCAAATACATAATATTCATATGGTTGTTGGACTCTATGATTCATCCATCATCATAAACCAAATTTATGGTTGAGATTGCCCTCAACTAGTAGATATGTTCACCTCACTTATCGTGATTGACTCTTTTATTCACTCCCACAATAAAATAAGCGCGTGATTTGTGGATGAGCAGTAAATAACACTTAAATGCTAGTGGATTCTTCTCCCCAACATTATTGTAATGAAAGAGGCTTTAGTATATAAGGAGAACCCACACACTCACACTGTATTAAGGATTTTAATATGGCGGTTCAGGAACCGCGCTTATTTTATATATCATACGACGGTTTTTAAACTGTAATAATGCATTAAATAATTGTAAAATGTAAAACTGACTTCAATATTATGGCAAATAAAGCAGTCATTTTTTGCATCAAACAACACATTTTTTGCGATCACTTATAAAAAAAAACATTTTTGGCGATCAGAAACACTCAGAATTACCAAATGTAAAATGACTTTGAAATTGTGGTGATTCAAACCACTATTATTTGAACAACCAAACCACCGCTTTATGCCTGGTAGTTGTAATGGTGGTTTGATACAAACTGCCATTTTATACTAATGGCATCAAACTGCCACTAAAGTAAAATATGGCGGTTGAACCGCTGTAATTTACAGAAAAGAAGACACTATTGAATTTTTTATTTTTTTTTCTGTAGTGTGTTGTTTCTTCCTTTGGAAATTATTTGCATTTAATTGGTATAGTGAGCATATCTGAAGTGGGGCCAATTTATTGATAGAAGATGCCCAGTACTATTCATCTTCCCCTATGGTAACTTACCAACCTTAATTTCCACAATTTCAAATAATCGATGTGGCAAGGTGACTGCCACTAGAACACGATCATGCATTAAATTTATTTCAAAAAATAAAGTATGTTTATATTTTGAAAATGAACATGTTATCCGTTATATGATCAGTGCTGCTGTGCATTATGAAACATAAACACTGAATTGAATAGTATTTATAATAAATACTACTAGTATTTTTAATTGAACACATGAGGTCAGCTCCATAGCTAGATTCCATTTCTGCGCAAAACAAGGAAGATTCCCCCATTACATCATTCCTGACCCTCTTACTCTCACCTCCAAATTCTATATTATTATTATTATTATTATTATTATTATTATTATTATTATTATTATTATTATTGTATCACTCTGGCTTCAAATTTTGAAGTGGTCCTGCTTCGCGGGGGATTTGAAAAACTACTTCTATATACGTGTTCTGGAAAAAATAAGAACAAAGCCAGACAACAATTGTAAGAATTCTCCAATCAACATACTGATACCAGATATGAGGGCTCTTTTATACATTGGAGTCTACAGGAGAGAAAAATGGGGAAACCTATTAATGAGGCAGAAGGGGGATGAATCTGGACTCATTCGCACGTGTGGCCGACTCAAGTCAGCATGTCTCTTCTATCCTAGATTGGGTTGGACTTTTACGTCATCCTCGTGCGATCCCTAATCGTCTCGCGGATCGAGTAATCCCTTACGGTCCAACATGGAATCAATATTTGTTAGCGTCTACTGCTTTAGGTGTGTTCATAACCGATGCAATCCAATAAAAACTTATTTAAAAGAACTGAAAAACAAATGAACGGAAAACTAACACAACTGAAATGTTTTATTGGACCGGATGAGATTTTAGATTTGATTTCCAAACCCGAACTAATCCAAACCGAACATTTAGAAATTAATATAACATTTTTATACATATATCATATCATATCATTTATACTTATATATTTATATCATTGTATGTGTATATATTTATTATTTGACACGTACTTATATATTTGAATAAATAAATTTTTCAATAATTATTTGAATAAATATGCATTAAAGTGAACAAATAAAATCATAATTTTTACAAGCTATTGTCTAAATGACCTTAGGAAAAGTTTGGGTTAAATCACCCTAGTTTTAGGTGGACCAATGACATTTAAGATAAGTGGACTAGGAATATCATATTTATTTATTTATCTTAAATATCATTGGTTCACCTAGGACTATGGTGATTTAACTTAAACTTTTCCTATGATCATTTAGGAAACTCTTTAAAATATTGGTTGTGTTATAATTTATGAATGTTATATTATATACTTTATATTCTTAAGATTTATATACTACAATCTCACAGGAACAATAAAGTTAAACTAAAACAGAAAAATCCAATCTAAACTGCTATAGATTGGATCGGTTCGAATTTGAATTTAGAGATAAATCTATTAGATAACAAAATCACAAAACTGTTGGGATTAGATCAAATGATTTTCCCTTTTAACACCGAAACAATCCAATCTGTGAATACCCCTACACAACTTAATCCCTTTAAGTAAGGTTTTGAGACCAAGCAAAGAGCTAGACTCATAAAAATGTTAATGTCAGAAGAGCTAGACTCATAAAAATGTTAATGTCGGAAGAGCTTGACTCATAAAAATGTTAATGTTTAGAGCTTGAACCAGATTGATTCCCATTTACTTGTATTTTGTTTTATTTTTTCTATGAAGCTTTTGCGATTTGGATTTTGAAAGTGTAGACGAGTTAGGCCAAACAGACAAAGGGTATCTAGATATGATGAGGAAAATTGGCACTTAGTAGGTTTGAATGTGACAAGGCAGGGAAAGAAAGATATAATATCGGAAAAGGAGCGTCTGTTGTGGCGGGGCTATAACAATTGGGGTCGTCATGGGGTAAACCATTCTCCTCCTCCTATATAGATATCATAATAGGACATGTATGTATTGTTCACCCACATTTACATTTACATTGCTCTAAGATTCTCATATAGATAATACAGAATATATAGTACTGTCATGAAATAATGAAAGAGGCCCCATTTCCTGTTCATGCAAATTATCCAACAAATTGTAGGAGACATAGGAATGGACTCACTAATTTACTCTTTACCTTGTAGGCCTAGTAGGGATAACCTTTGTAGTCTGTTTCGTGGTGATGTCAATGACAATCAGAGTCCAAATTTGAAAATGATGGGGGATCGAGTTTCACTTTAATTAATATTCAAGTAAATTTAGTGACAAGAAAGATTTTATCGCGTGTGCGTTAGTCCCTAGAAGTACGAAATACGTTCGAAAGTCTTTGAATGTGTAAATTGTAGTTAAGTTAGTTTGTGACTGACATCTTAGTTGTGCAAATTAAATCTGACTATAGGGACTAATTGACCGATAATTTACACATTTCGCGACTTTTAAATGTATTTTCTTCTTTCGAAAACTAATTTATTAACAACAAAATCTTTTAAGGACAAAATTGACCATTCACTCTCAAGAGTGGATTAACTTATGACATATCTTTGGTTTTGGAGTGAAATTTCTCATAATCACTTATGTGAAGAAGCTATAAAGTGCAGGTTGTGTGTCACCACCACCCCATGTTATTACTTCTTTACAAACCTACTTTGTTTAATTTTTTGATTATTTTTTAACAAGTCATTATTTAGGAAATCAAATTATAACTAGGGGCAATTGTTTGCAAATGATATCAGGTTTGTATTTATCTGAATTCAAGTCATCTATTATACTGTGGAAGATGTTGTAGCCTTGTTCATGGAAAGGCACATCTATATATATATGCCTCATCAGTCACATTCCTACTACATGGGCTTTTGATGATTTTGTTTGTTCTCTGGGAAAATGATAAAAAAGACAAAAAGGTAGCGTCACGAATGTGAAGTTTCATGAGGAAATTCTCCTAGAATTCGGAAATAGGAAAAGCTGGTTTATTTTATAACAAAAATAGATATATAGGTATATACTTTGCAAGAAACAACTCATGTTGCATGCTGTGTCATTTTCTCTACCCCAAAGTTTGGAAGATGAAGATTTTTCCTTTTGGACCAGAAAACCAAAAAGCTATGCAACTCATCTAAAGCCATTTTCAATCACAGGATTCTGATCAATGCTGGTAGTTAACAAATATAGTTAACTAAACTATAGCTTCAACTTTTCAGTTTTCAAGCCATAAACACCCAAATCCAGAGAAAGGGGAGAGAGAGAGAGGGGAATGGAGAAAGAAACATATGATAATGTAAAAGAACAATATAAACAAATTTGGATCCAATTTAAAATATATCTCATACTCTCTCCGTCCCAAATTATAGGGTCCTTTTCAGACAATCACGCCTATTAAGAAAATATGTAATAAGCTAATTAATATGTTGGTTTTGTTACTTTTTATACAAATCTTCCAAATATGCCCCTATTTAAAAAAAAGTATTAAATATACCAAAAGTTGGTTGAGAATATGAAAGAAGTAATTAGTAGAAGTGGTAATTAAAGTTTTGGAATTTAAAATATAATTAATGCAAGGGGTAAAAAAGGAAAAACTTATTTTTTTTTTCCTGAAATCTAGAAGGGGTCTTATAATTTGAGACACCGAGTTTGTCTTTAAAGGGTCTTATAATTTGGGACGGAGGGAGTGTTGATATATTACTATACATGCACATGCCCCTTTTCTCTTTTTCATTTGTCCTTATTTATTTCGATTTCAAATGAATAGTTATAAATGAAAAATTATATGAATGAATTTTGATATGAGCTTAAGGAGAATGGAGATTTATCACGTTATACATTAAGAGAGGAAAGCACATTTTGTGAGACAAAAGTTGAAATTGGTGTTCTTGCAAAGCTATTAGTAGTGATACACACACATGTTAGACTACTTTCTCTCTCTTTTCTTCCTATAATTTTGGGCCGATTACATGTTGACAAAAAAACACTTGGGCCAAGTTCTTAAACATTAACAGAAAAGTATAGTTGGACCCAAAAAGAGTATAGGTGATGAAGAAAAACAAAAAACAGAAATTGCAATGACAGAGAGGCCAACGGGAACGAAGAAGAGAAAAATGGGAGACAGAAAGGAGAAACCTGCGTCAAAATGGCCTCCAATCAAACCCAAGAACAATCTTCAGATTAACCGATTACGAGATTTCGATCTCTTCACGGTAAAAATCCCATCCTTCTCATTCTGCTTACAACTTCTTTTTGTTTTTGATAATGGGATCATCAGTTGATTAGATTTTGATGAAACAATGGTGGGATTTGAACTCTGGTTCATCAAATTCAGTTTTGAGAAGATGCCCACTTTCTCTTTTCATCCAAAATTGAAACTTTTGGATTTAATGCACGCTTTCCATTAAGCTTACCTCATAGTTGTGTGATTATAAGAGTAAACAAACCCTCTTGCAACTTCCTTTGTTGTTCTAGCTTAATACCGTAGAAAAAGCTTAAGACCGTAGAAATTGAACTAGCCCAATTTATTTACTGTGTTTTTTTTCTGCTGCCTTCAAATGAAAAGTTCCCATAAGCTAGAAAGTAATCCAAACTGGACCACAGTAGTTATAACATTACTGCAAACATAGTTACAAACCCATGCTATATATTAAAAAGAAAAACTTTACTAGCATGAACCTGGGTAATGATTCCTCCTTCTTTGTTCTCTTGGTGAATCTATAATGTTCTTGCACTTGAAGTTTTTAATAAGGCTAGGCAGTTGTTTTTGTTGTTCATATATAAATTAAAGAGTATCACAATAGGCATTGTATGTTTCTTTTTGAATTGTATGCATGTGCTTTATGTTCTCCCAATGATTTCTTGTTTTAATGTTATTTTTGTTTAAGAATTCAGGTCCCGAATTTTTTATCCTCCGCTGAATCGAAGGCGTTTATTAAAATTGCTGAGGCAATTGGTTTTGCTCATCAAGGGAGTCTGGGTCCAGCTAAAGGTGAAGCTTACAGAGATAATGATAGAATCTCAGTGAATGATCCTGTCCTTGCAGATACAATTTGGGAGTCTGGACTTAGCAAACTATTTTCTGATATCAGAATTCGAGGGAAGGCTGCTGTAGGTCTGAATCCAAATATTAGATTATACAGGTTGGTCTGTTTTTCTCCTGCAAGTTTTTTGCCAAGTAGTTTAAGTTTTCAGTTTGCTAAAGGTTTTCTCAGGACATTGCCTTTTCATTTATGCTGTCTTCATGAAAGGAAAACGCATCTGATCTCTTTAAAATTTGAAAATTGTGGATACTTTAAAATTTAAATGAATTACCTTACTAATGACCATGAACTTCTGCATTTCAGATACCAGGTTGGTCAACGCTTTGGACGACATATTGATGAAAGTGTTAATCTTGGAGATGGAAAACGCACTCATTATACTTTGCTAGTGTATTTAAGTGGTGGGCCTGGTGAACTTAAAACAAAGTCCAAAAGTGGTTCCAGCAACCCCACAGATTCATCTTCTGATCCTTTAGTTGGAGGAGAAACAGTCTTCTATGGTCCAAGAAATAGCACTGTGGCTGAGGTAGATTTTTTATGTTATTAAGCAAAATATAAGTTGATAAATTTCCTTTTAACTTAAAATAAGTTTGAATGTTTGCTTGATGAAAATTTGGGAATATGACTATTTGCTTTGGGTGTTGATACAATATCAATTTCACAGGTGGCTCCTACCGAAGGGATGGCACTCCTGCACATTCATGGAGATAAATGTTTGTTGCATGAAGCCAGAAATGTCACTAAGGGTGTCAAATACGTGTTTCGTTCAGATGTAGTATTTGCTTGAAGTTCATTACTTGTACCGAATCATCTGGTATATTCTTCTCTCGAGGGCTTTCTATTTGATAGCTTATGACTTGAAAAATCTTTGTATCATCTTGATTTTCAATGTTTGTAATGTGTTCTGCATGCAACTTTATGCCATAGATAATTTGCTGTTATATGTTAACAAGATAGGGAAGTCATTTTGAAAATCTAATATAGTTGGAAAATTCTGGTTAAGTATACCAGCTACCTACTCGGAACATTATAAAGAAAGGGTACAGCTTGGTACTATAATACAAAGCTCCTGTTGCTTTCTGAGTATTCATATTTTCTTCCAGAATTTAGAGTATGTGTGTTTTTTAGATTTTTGAAATTGAATATCATGGGAAAGTATGGGTGTTTTCCCCCTGTTTGTGTTGATGTTTTTGGATTCTGTTGATCCATCCAATCAGCGATATTTCTTAGTCTTGAATGAGATTGCTCAGTTACAATATTAAGATCCTTATTGAGCATGATCAAATTGCACATACAAAAAAGAAAAAACATTGAGCATAAAAAGAATTAAGTATTATAAATTCCATGTAATTATCAAAGTACAATATTAGACAACCTCGTGCTTGTGTGCTCAAACATACAAATTTCTTTTGTCCTTTTGTCATTCACTTAATGAGGTACACAAGCATAATCACATTTATTTCAACATAAGTAGTAACAAGATCTTTTTGTAACGAAATTGGTGGCAACGAAGAGAAGACTCAGGCTAAATTAGCCGCTAATATTTGTGTCTCCAATTTGGAATCCTGCAATTAACTCTCACCTCTCCATTTTCTGAGCCTCTTACATTTCCAAGTTTCAACATTGAAGCTGCAAACTCTTTGAAGAACAAACTCTGGTCTCTCGCAAAAGCCTCAACAATCCATCTAGTTCTGTAATCATCAACAAGTGATTGGTCTGAAGAGAACACCCCTTTTCCAGCCAAAAGTTGTTTGTAGTAGTCATTATCAAACACTGATGCCGTAGAGTCAAGGAACTGTCCTGCATCACCATTGTTGAATGGTTTTGGACATTTCTTTCTTAGGCCTAGTGCAAACTCGGTGTTCAATTTCGGATCTATGTCGTGCAATAAGCTAAAGTTATGAACACGAGCCACAAAGGAAGAACAATGTGAAAAGCCTAGAGTGTGGCCTCCTGATAGAGTTACCAAATCTTTAACTCCCAACCCTCTCTTAGCAAAGCTCTGAATGAGTTGGCTCACATTCAAGGTTGGAGCTGGTAAGTTGATGGTATCAGATGCCTTAGACACTAGTCCATCTTTCCTTCCTTTCAGTAGACTCCAATATGGACCTCCAGACTGTCAAACCAAATAAGAAATATTGACTTCATAATTAATAACTTACCTCAAGATATGCTAATGTTCCATGGAGGGATCATTATGCAAATATAGAGATCAATACGTTCGGTTCAATACCAATATTTTGGATAAAAGTTTATATGCAAGTGAAAAATTCTGAGCTATAAGTGATCATAGTGCATTAAATTTTTTTGGATGTTTCATGTAGAATTCCTTTGAGCATTGTTGGTGAAAATTGTTTCAAGTAACCTTGACTCTTTTAAGAGTTTAATAACTATACTGACAATGTAATTTTACACAGACATTCAATTAGATTTTACCAGTTTGTCAAAAGGAAAGACAATATGCAAATATGTGATTGAACATCTGTGTAAGACTGCTTATCTTGTGGGTGTGCACTAATTAAGTTATTCTTTTAGTGAGTATTTTATGAGACCATCAAATGTCTACTGTGCACAGGCAACTAGTATAAGTTCTTGGATAAAATGGCACCTTAGAAGGACCAAGACTTAAGCAGGTATAAACTAGCTTTGAGAGTAAGGTATTAATTACCATGGCTACCACATCTCTTGCTGCAATAGCAATTATATCAGCACAAGAAACAGTGTGTGGACAAGCCGTCTCAAGCTTTGCTTTAGCATCATCAATCACGTAGAAGGATCGAACTGAGATATTGGGAGGGCCATCTTTCTCTGCTTGGTTAGTGGCAGTTGAGTCCAGCAATATTGATGCATCACACCCCTATCATTGAACATTAGTCAGTACATCTAAAGTACTTCACCAGCAGTAACCTTGTCTCTATGTGTGTGTGTGTGTGTTTTTAATGAGAGAACATACCCTTATGAAACAGTCATGGAAAAACATCCTCAAGATACGAGCTGGGACTTTTGGGTCATGATTAGAAGCCTTGAGAACTGTATCTGAAACAATCTTTTCCACCTGTGGACATGTTTGGTCATAGTAATGAGCATGAAGTTCAGCTTTGGATAGAGAAATTATTGTGAAGAGGAGGAAAATGATTTGAATGATATTTTTTGCAAGCAGAGGAGCCATTTGGTGAGTCAAATTAGAAGCAGAGAACAGGAAAATGATGATTGGATGAGAACTTCATGGAAAGATGTATGGTATTTATGGACTAGAAGTGAACGATTTTAGCTTACAAATACGTAGCTTAACTCTGAATTATTGTTCTTTGAAGCAACTCAAAGTTGGAATGTTAGCCTAGAAGTACAGAATTTCGACTTTCTATTTTGTTCTGCTTTAAGACCGCTACTATATTAATCTTCCTAGACACAGTTTAACTAATCAATAAAAGTACAAAACAATTTTATAGCTACAATATCAACTGATAGATTCATGATGGGGTATATTTCATCGTATTGATTATTGGTCATTGATTACGAGGATGTTAAGATTTTATTTTTCCTAATAAAAATGTGTGTTTCCTCATTCAGGTGTACCGCACTAAAGTACACTGCTGTTATAATGTTAGGTAACATATTGCTTCCAGGATTGTTCTGTTGGTGCATAGCTTTCAGGATAGTCAAATTGTACGGTTGAAGAATGGATTACAATATTTTGGAGGGACAATGTTATCTAAAGCTGTGTTGGTTGGGAAAGTAAATTAAAACTAATCGAAACATTTTTTTTTAGAAAGTAACATTGTTTTTCTTACATTAGTCATTGAAGATATCTAGACAATTCTAAGCTAAAATGATATCCTAAACATAGGAATTAATTGAAAAAATTCTTTACATCAACAATAATAGTCTTATCCTACTAAATGAGCTCGGCTATATGAGCTCGGCTATATGAATTACACTATGACATTAAGCTCGATAAAAAACTAAATTATAAGGGATATTATTGATAATGAGGTTATGTTTAACAATATATTTCCAAGTTATTTTTAGCCTCCCTCCGTCTCTCTTCATAGGACATAATATCATGTTATCAACCTTTTTCCTTAGTGTCTCCAAGGGTCTTCTTTGTAAATGATCATATCCCCTTAACCGATTTTCTGTCAGTTTCTCCACGATAGGAGCCACCTCAATATCTTCTCTTATCTGCTCATTACGTATCTTATTATTTCTAGTGTGGTCATTCATCCATCTTAACACTCATTTCTAGCTGCAGCTCTAATTTTTTTCTCATATTGTGTCCCGTTAAAACCCAACATTCGCTGCCATTAAGTATAATTAGTCTTATAGTAGTTCCGTACAACTTTCCTTTGAGCTTGATAGGTACTTTGTGGTCACGGATAATGCTATGCGTCTTTCTCCATTTTAACCACCTAACTTAAATTATGTGTGTAGTACCACGAATTTTGTGCCTTCTGCAAATCAACTCTTTGAACTTTCGTCTGAGTCCAGCTAATCCTCAAAATCTTACTATTATTAAAAGAGACCCTTGTTAAGTTACTTTGTTTTTAACATCTTGATTTTCAATTTTTGTAATATGTTCTGCATGCAAATTTAAGCCAAAGATAATCTGTTGTTATATGTAAACTAATAGGGAAGCCATTTTGAAAACCTCACATAGTTGGAAAAATCTACTCACAACTATAGTACAAAGTTCCAGATATCGAGTTGATCTCGATGAAACATTTAGCTGATGTTTCTAATAATGGTGACTCTTGTGTTCTGGTTGGTTAAAAGTCCATAGCACATTATTTGGTTGTTACCCTATCCTGAATAGTATACTACAAGACATTTTTCAACCCGGAATACATTCAAACTTTGTAACCATTGCAATCTTTTTTCATTACTAGTACTTTTCATTAAACTGAGTCTTAACTTGTGCCTTCCATAATCTTGCTTGCTGTTTGAAATTCACATTGTATGATTATGATAGCTGCATATTCTGCTAGCTTTGGGGGCTAAAATGGTCTCTACATTGTAGCCCCCCACCCCCTTTTCTGTCTACAATTTTAATTTTCTTTTGTGGCCCTTTAGCATTCATAGAATGAAAAAAAGCTTGGGCCTTGGGGTTCGTCAACATGGAACAGAAGGCTCAGTTACAACATTACTGTCCTTATCGAGCATGGAGAAATAGCAACAAAAAAAGGTTGAGCATGAAAAACTAGTATTATAACTTTCTATTTGATGATCAAAATAAAATAATAGACAACCTCATGCTGGTGTGCTCAAACATACAATTTTCTTCTGTCCTTTTGACATTCATTTAATGAGGTATACAAGCATAATCACATTTATTTCAACATAAGAAGTTGCAAGATATTTATGGTGATGTAAATAATGAAATTGGTGGCAACGAAGAGAAGACTCAGGCCAAATCAGCCTCTAATATTTGTGTCTCCAATTTGGAATCCTGCAATTAACTCTCACCTCTCCATTTTCTGAGCCTCTTACATTTCCAAGTTTCAGCATTGAAGCTGCAAACTCTTTGAAGAACAAGCTCTGGTCTCTCGCAAAAGCCTCAACAATCCATCTAGTTCTGTAATCATCAACAAGTGATTGATCTGAAGAGAACACCCCTTTTCCAGCCAAAAGTTGTTTGTAGTAGTCATTATCAAACACTGATGCCGTAGAGTCAAGGAACTGTCCTGCATCACCATTGTTGAATGGTTTTGGACATTTCTTTCTTAGGCCTAGTGCAAACTCGGTGTTCAATCTCGGATCTATGTCGTGCAATAAGCTAAAGTTATGAACACGAGCCACAAAGGAAGAACAATGTGAAAAGCCTAGAGTGTGGCCTCCTGATAGAGTTACCAAATCTTTAACTCCCAACCCTCTCTTAGCAAAGCTCTGAATGAGTTGGCTCACATTCAAGGTTGGAGCTGGTAAGTTGATGGTATCAGATGCCTTAGACACTAGTCCATCTTTCCTTCCTTTCAGTACACTCCAATATGGACCTCCAGACTGTCAAACCAAATAAGAAATATTGATTTCATCATTAATAACTTACCTCAAGATATGCTAATGTTCCATGGAGGGATCATTATGCAAATATAGAGATCAATACTTTCAATACCAATATTTTGGATAAAAGTTTATATGCAAGTGAAAAATTCTGAGTTATAAGTGATCATAGTGCATTAAGAAATTTTGGATGTTTCATGTAGAATTCCTTTGAGCATTGTTGATGAAAATTGTTTCAAGTAACCTTGACTCTTTTAAGAGTTTAATAACTATACTGACAATGTAATTTTACAAAGACATTCACTTAGATTTTACCAGTTTGTCAAAAGGAAAGACAATATGCAAATATGTGATGGAACATCTGTGTGTAAGACTGTTTATCTAGTGGGTGCGCACTAACTAAATTATTCTTTTAGTGAGCATTTTATTATGAGGTCATCAAATATCTTTTGTGCACAGGCAACTAGTATAAGTTCTTGCATAAAATGGCACCTTAGAAGGACCAAGACTTTAGCTGGTATAAACAAACTAGTTTTGAGAGTTAGGTACTAATTACCATGGCTACCACATCTCTTGCTGCAATAGCAATTATATCAGCACAAGAAACAGTGTGAGGACAAGCCGTCTCAAGCTTTGCTTTAGCATCATCAATCACGTAGAAGGATCGAACTGAGATGTTGGGAGGTCCATCTTTCTCTGCTTGGTTAGTGGCACTTGAGTCCAGCAATATTGATGCATCACATCCCTATCATTGAACATTAATCAGCACAAAATGACAAACCCATTGGTCATTTTAAGTACTTCACCAGCATGAACCTTGTCTTTATGTGTGTGTGTGTGTTTTGAATGAGAGGTTGAGACTTGAGAAAACATACCCTTATGAAACAATCATGGAAGAACATCCTCAAGATACGAGCCGGGACTTTCGGGTCATGATTAGAAGCTTTGAGAATCGTCTCTGAAACTATTTTTTCCACCTGTGGACATGTTTGGTCATAGTAATGAGCATGAAGTTCAGCTTTGGATAGTGAAAATATTGTGAAGAGGAGGAAAATGATTTGAATGATGTTTTTTGCTGGCAGAGGAGCCATTTGGTAAGTCAAATTAGAAGCAGAGAACTGGAAAATGATGATTGGATGAGAACTTCATGGAAAGATGTATGGTATATATAGACTAGAAGTGAACGATTTTAGCTTACACTTGCTTAGCTTAACTCTGAATTATTGTACTTTGAAGCAACTCAAAGTTGGAATGTTAGCCTACAAGTACAGAATTTGGACTTTCATTTTTGTTCTGCTTTAAGACGAGGTAGCTACTATATTAATCTACCTAGACACGTTTTCCCTAATCAACAAAAGTACAAAAAGATTTGATAGCTATTATTATACCAACTGATAGATTCATGATTGTATTTTGCATCGTATTGTTGATTATTGGTCATTGATTAAGGGGATGTTAAGGTTTTGTTTTTTCTTACAAAATATGTTTTTCCTCATTCACGTGTACTTTGCAAAAGTTCATTGCTGTTATAATGTTAGGTAACATATTACTTCCTGGATTGTTCTGTTGGTGCATAGCTTTCAGGAATATGAAGTTGTACAGTTGAAGAATGGATTATGTTGACAAAAAAAAAAAAGAATGGATTATAAAACTTTGCAGGGACAGATTGTCCTCTAAAGCTGTGTTGATTAGGAAAAGAAATCAAAACTAATTGAAACATCCTTTTTTTTTTTAAAAAGTAACATTCTTTTTCTTGCATGAGCCATTGAAGATATCGAGACAATTCTAAGCTAATAAAAATAGGAATTAATTGGAAGATTTCTATACAAATATAGGAATAAAACTATATAAGTATATAACTACCATGAATTTTGCGCCTTATGCAAAAAAATACATTGAACTTTCATTTTAGTATAGTTAATCCTTAATATCTTCATATTTATCATAATGGACCCTTGTTAAGCTACCAATGGTAAACAAATCTTGACTTCTTATTTTTTTAATAAGGAAAAGAGCACAAACTTTTGTACTTTATTACCTATAGATATCTTGAATTCGCACTTCACCATGATTAATTCTTAAGGTCTTACTAATTATGTAAAGAAGAATCTATGGGAAGAATAGTTGGAGTTTAAAGATTAATTGAGACAAAATGAAAATTCATAGTTTATTTGACACAAAATTTACAGTTGTTGTATGTTTTTTCTTGCAAATATATTATTGGCTAAACACCTTAAACTTTAATTTATTTTAATATATGAATAAAGCCGGTTAAATGCAATTTCTCAGAGGTTTAAACTTTGTTTCTTAAGCAGGTGGTTAGGGGTTCAAATCCCAACTCTTATAAATGAAAAAATTTATTAATCAACTCTCTTCCACTTAGTGCGCTGATCATGGGGTGGAAGATGAGTCTCACAGTTACTGGCCGTGGGAATACTTTGTAAAGAAAAAGAATGCAATTTCTCTAAATATATGATTATATGAACGGTTAGTTTTGAATGCTCCGGTCTTTAATTCAGACTTTAGTTTAGATGATGTACCCTTTGATGAGAATAATATGGTATGGTAGGTGTACTTAAATTTTCTTCTGCTTGTAGAAAGGAAAAAAAATGGTCGTAGAAAACATGCTCATTAAATAAGGGGCCAGAGGCCCAAAGATTAGGCCGAAGCCCTTACATCCTCTCAACAAGGCTGCCAAATATTCAAAAAGCCCTAGCATGTAAGATGTAACTAAAGAAATTTTGTTGTAGTACCTAAATCATAACTCAAATGGTGAGAGCTAAGGAACATGTAAGCCCAACTCGACCGCTGCTGAGGATAAAAAAAATATCCTCAAAATTGGCCAATATAAAAAATACATCTTGTATGCTGCTTCTGTGTTGCATGATGGTTTCCTCCACCCTTTGAACTCACTTCTCCTTGGACCTTGGGCTTCACATGTGGTCTGAGCAAAAACAATTTCCCTAAATTCCATCTCCTTGAGCCTCTCCACTAATAGTGTGATACAAAGGAAAAGAGTAATTATGAGACATGTGAAATGAATTTGGAATAAGTATTTTTCCCTGCAGAATTTTTAAGTTATAATAGTTAAAAATTAATATTAATATCATATAGGTATGGATGTAAAGATAAAGACATGGTAAATATAAAAAAAATTATAAAAGTATGTTCTTTGATGTTATTTTACCGTTTCTGTTTGTTCAACAACTAATTTTACTAAACGCCTTCTCAATCAGGTAGTTTTTCAACTTTTAGCTAGTTTATAATTTTAGTTAGCTTTTCAACTTTATAGCTTAAGCCCCAATTACTTTTCTCAAATAGAACCTAGTTGAATTCATTTTCATATTATTTCACATATTTTTATCAAGTTAAGTTGAAATACAAATACAAACTTATATTTTTATTAAAAGATAAGAAGTAATTAAAATATGAAATCAAAACTTATTTAAATATATTATTATAAAATATTTTTTCAGATACTGGATTTTCCCTTTCCTTAAAGCCATTGAAACTAATAAAAATATCCATTATTTAAGAAAGATATTGAAATAACTACCCTAATATCGATTTTTGGGTACATACTATACTACCCCTATTATCTAGCAACAACATTTGTGGAAAATATAATTTTTATATGGAAAATGATTAAAAGTCAGTTGACCAAAAAAAAAGAACACAGTAATGGCAGTATAACCAAGAAGTGACTGAGTGGCATCATCCTAGTGGCCCATTTAATGTGAAGAGTGCATCCAGCCGTTGATTCTATTTCACTGTGCAAATAAATACAGAGTCTGAGGGACCCTCTCTTCCTCTTCCATTCGGATAAGTGGCCCCTCTTCCATTGCTAGGGTTTGTTTCTCTCTGTCTGTGTTTTTCTTTGCTGTGTCCAAATTTTATTCGTTTATTTCTTTTTTATATAATTTTTTAATTGCAAAACCTCTCTTCCAATCCTCAATTAGTCTCTCTAATCCTTCGCAGTGCCAGAAAGCTTCAAACAACAGTCAACACATCAAAACTCTGCTGTTCCCGGTTTCTACCCACACAGTAAGTAAGATTCCCGAATAAAAATAAATCAATTTCACTGCTCCTGAATTTCACAAATTTGAAAACTTTTTCGTGTTTTTCGTCTAGGTTTTGATCATATCTTTCTGGGTATCTTTAAAAAAAATTATTTTTTTCTCTCGCTGTTTTCGTTTCAGGATGGAAATGAATCCGAATCCTACCCGCGACGGTGGTTTCAGCGAAGAAGAAAACGGCACCAACAGTGCCGATATCTCTCCTTCGGAAACGACGGTGTCAATGGTGGACCCACCGGAGCAGCCGCCGCAACTGAAAGAAGAAGAGCTCACGGAGACAGAGCATAGCCTGGGCGATTCTTTCCCGACGGGCGTTATCACGGTGCCGACCCCGGCGAAGAAACCGTCGAAGGACCGTCACACGAAGGTGGAGGGTCGTGGGCGGAGAATCCGAATGCCGGCGACGTGCGCCGCCAGAATCTTCCAGCTGACCCGGGAGCTAGGTCACAAGTCCGACGGAGAAACAATCCGGTGGCTGCTGGAGCAGGCGGAACCTTCGATCATAGAAGCCACCGGAACGGGGACAGTCCCGGCCATCGCGGTAACCGTCGGCGGAACCCTAAAGATTCCAACCTCATCGGCGGCGAGGCCGGAAGGAGAAGAAGACACGCCGAGGAAGCGAAGGAGGAGACCATCCAACAGCGAGTTCATCGACGTGAAGGATACAGTTTCAGTGTGTTCAGGGCTTGCACCGATTGCGCAAACCGCATATAGCGGTAGCGGTGGCGGTGTTGGCGGCGGTTTAGTCCCTATATGGCCCGTGGGTAATGGTGTTGGCGGCGCGGGTAATGCTAGCGGGCCTTTCTTCATGTTCCCAAACACTGTACCTCAGCCTCAGTATTGGGCCATACCCGCTACTGCGGGCCCGTTTTTGAATATGCAAGCCAGACCCATTTCGGGGTTTGTTTCTGCTATGCATCACATGCAAGTGCAACAGCAAAATGGTCCTGAAAATTCCTCTTCTACTTTCGCTCCTGCTTTGAGCTCAGCTGCAACTGCTACTACTAGCTCTGCTGTTACCACCTCTTCTTCTTCCACCCAGATGCTCAGGGATTTCTCTCTGGAAATTTATGACAAGAGAGAGTTGCAATTTTTGGGTGGCTCTTGTGCTAATTCAGAATCACCTCCTCCAACTTCAAAGCCTTCAAATTAGCATTGAAATGTCTTAGACTTTTGACATTTTTTGTTAAATTTGGGAACAGAATAATATAGCTAGTTTTTTGCTATCTTGGTATCTGTCTCTTTTTGGCTAATGTTATGTTAGGAAAACTTTTTAATTTTACTTTCTTTTTATTTATTTATTTATGATATTGGGAACTGGGAAGGTAGCACTAGCTTTGAAAGAAGCTTTAAGAAGTGGGGCCCACGAGGTTGCACGTGCGAGTGGGGGTTATCGATAGCGGTGGCGTGGGGTGGGGAAAGTGAGGTGGTCCGTGGAGCTTGGTCAGTGGTTCAAGTTGGGCCACGAGATTTGCTCTTTGTGAATTGTGATTGCTACGTGTCCCTAGATTTTGTGGGTCCCTTCCCTTTTCTGCGTGGGGACCACTCTACACGTGTCGACCGTGTGAGCACGTCCGTGACGGGTCCACACGTAGACCCACGCCTTTTTTTAATGCGTTTTCTCAATGTGCCTCACCTTCACTACATTGAATAATGATAAAAACGATCATGAATTATGCTATTTACACTGCATAATCAAAATATGCTGCAGTCTGGAGAGATTTTTTCGTGATGTTGTACGATTATGGGCATGTTTGTTTGTGAATAAAAATGGAGAATTTCTCTCTTGTGGAAAGTTTCATCAAAACAAATGGAAAGTTTCATCAAAACAAATACTCCCGCCATCCTAAAATATATGATCCTCCATCCTAAAATATATGATCATGTTCAGATAATCACGTTTATTAAAAAAACATGTAATAAGCTAATTAATAAGTTGATTTTATTAATTTTTTATATAAATATTTCAAATATATCCCTAAAATTGTTTGAAAATATGAAAGAAGTAATTAGTAGAGGTAGTAATTAATTAAAGTTTTGGAATTTAAAATATAATGAACGCAAGGGGTAAAAAAGCAAAAGTTTGTTCTTTTCTCTTGAAATCTAGAGAGGGTCTTATAATTTGAGACACTAAGTTTGTTTTTAAAGAGTTTTACGATTGGGACGGAGAGAGTATTTAATTTCAATTTTTATATATTTAAGTGTGAAAGAAATGAGCTCTAAATTAATATCTGATGTAATTGTTTTGGCTGAAAGATTCAGATTGACTCCGGGTTGCTACGCCGAACCAAGTTCAGAGCTTCAATGGATGGAATTGTGTACTTGGAATGTATTGAGTTGAGTGAACTCTTATTTACAACTCCACAACCACAATGATAATCCCGCTTTATCTCATCTCATTTTCACATATTTTTTCTTTTTATCTCTCACTTATTTTCATATCATATTATAAATTTTATCTCTCAATTCTCTCGTTTTTTTTCCTTTCTCTGTTATAAAGTGGAGGTGTAGATTACCTTGCAGTTGTTACCTGTTACTTCCTTATTGGAGATATATATGAGACATTTTGGTAGTATTTAGGATATACCTAACTCATGATAAGGCTTGTTGGGCCGGATAGATCTCGACCCACATGTAAAGCCTTGATGGGTCGAGTAATATAGGCCCAGTGGATTCGGGTCTGAAATAGTTTCTGGGTTTTGTTCTTGCATTCAGTAAAATATTATTTTTCTAGGTGAGTAATGCACTATTTTTTATCTGACATTTTTAGTCTAAAATCGTATAAAATCACTAAAAATATTTTTTGATGCCTTCTCTTTTCCAATAGTTATAGAATTTATATTCTATATATTACAACGGGCCTGGTAAATTTTATGTCCGTTTAAATATGTATTTAATCCTTGTAAAATAAACATAAATTTAATATAGTCTCTCTAAAATCTCCAATATTTGTGAAAAAGTCTTGTCGTCCAGTTCCAACTCAATTTTCAGTTTTGCTCTACAATGATTATGATTAATGCCACGCTTATTTTCATGACTCATAGTATGTTATTGCTTGTTACACGGCAATGGATTTTTGAGTATTTGGTACTGGCATGAATAAGGCTAGCCATTCTCTGAAATGGGTGTTGTTGGATTTCATTCACTGGTGCAATGATTTGAGATCCTTCAAGCAAATCCATGCACATCTATTGACTTCTGCCCTCGTTGCCAATGACTTGGTTATCACCAAAGCTGCAAACTTTTTTGGGAAACATGTCCCTGATATCCACCCTTGCTATTTCTTGAAGCAGTTTGATTGGAGCTTGAGCACTTTCCCTTGCAATTTGCTTATTTTTGGCTATGCTGCTGGCCAGCTACCTTGGTCTGCAATCCTTGTTTATAGATGGGTTGTCAGGAATGGGTTTGTGCCTGATGTGTACACTTTCCCAGCTGTTTTGAAATCATGTGCTAAGTTCTCTGGGATTGCAAAAGTTAGACAGTTACATTCAGTAGCTGTTAAAACTGGCTTGTGGTGTGACATTTCTGTGCAAAACAGTATTGTCCATGTTTATAGCATTTGTGGGGACAATGTTGGTGCTCGCAAGGTGTTTGATGAGATGCTTGTGAGTGAAGTGGTCTCTTGGACCGGTTTGATATCTGGGTAGTGAAGGTAGGGTTGTTTAACGATGCCATTGAAATGTTTTTGAGGATGGATGTGGAGCCTAATGAGGCAACTTTTGTTAGCATTCTCCGGACCTGTGGGAAATTGGGTTATTTGAATCTGGGGAAGGGGGTTCATGGGTTGGTTGAATCTGATACAAGGCCTAATGAGGTGACATTCCTAGCTGTTTTTACAGCTTGGTGTCATTCTGGCTTGGTTGACGAAGGTCGGAAGTATTTCAATCAAATGACAAGTCTGCGCTACAATCTTTCTCCGTGGTTAGAACACTATGGATGTGTAGTTGATCTGCTCTGCAGGGCTGGATTGGTAGGGGAAGCAATGGAGTTGATAAAGACAATGCCTATGCCACCTGATGTGCAGATCCTGGGAGCTCTTTTGAGCGGCTGCAACACATATGGAAATGGGTTGTCCCAAGAAATGTTAAATTCACTTCAGAATTTAGAATGCAAAGACAGTGGCATTTATGTGCTTCTATCTAACCTGTATGCAACCAATAAGAAATGGGCTGAAGTTAAAAGCGTTAGGAGACTAATGAAGGAGAAAGGAATAAGCAAATCTCCAGGTTCTAGCTTAATAAGGGTGGATGGTAAGAATCATGAATTTTTAGTGCGAGATGATAACCATCCTCAACGTGAGGATATTCACGTACTATTAAACACCCTTGCCAACCAAATCCACCTTGAAGGGCATATTGATATTATTTCTTGATCAAACAACCTTGTCCCTAAGGTAATTTGCCTATGGTAATCTGAACTTTGATGAGAGTAGTTACTGCTCCTCAAGCTCAGGTATTGTGAGCATAACAAAATTTATAGAAGACACTTGGTTTAAGTTCAGATATAGAATTCCTCAACTCTTCTATAATGCATGTGGTCATTGCAGCAAAGATTCACACTGCTTCATGTAATGCAATAATGTTCGTAATCCTAGTGTACAAATATGAGGAGCAATTTTTGTACAGAGCCAAATCTCCCAGAAGATCTCCACCATTCGTTTGAGAATATTTTACCGGAGGTGAGCCAGCTAAATTTTTTCCGACAGCTTATTCAAATCGGGGTTGGTTAAATGACCCCATGATTAATTGGGTTATTTAACGCCATGTCCACATGAATCGGTAAGATTGTGTCAAAATCAAAATTAAAAAATTTTAAAAATAAATAAAATAAATGACACAATCTTATTGGTCCATGTGGTCATGAGGTTAAATAACCCCAATTAATCGTGCGGTCATTCATAAAGATTAGAAGCTTTTGTATGAATTTAGTCTTCTTATGTTATGGTAAGCTAAATCAATTGCACATTGTCACATCATTATTTAGAAGTAGAGTAGATGTAGTTATTTGACTATAGAAAAAGAACAATAGTTTGTTCACATATTAATTTCACCTACACTTAGTAAAATATGAAATGAAGAGAGGTAAATGAGTGAATTGATAGGAAATACAGAAAGAAATAGGAAGAAAAATGAGTGAAAATGATATGTAAGAGAAAGTGAGTGTTGATGAATCATTACTCTTGACTATAATATTCATACAGTTATTTAAGAGGAGTTTCAGAAGGGGTGCCATTTCCTATAAGTCTTGTTTTTGTTGAATAACTGATAAAAAATTACACAGTTGCGTGTATTAATTGATTTATGAATTTATGACTATGACTCATTGAAATCAATCAAGGACAAAAAGTCTCTTCATATGGGAACTTCTTAGTTCTTAGTGTTTGAACTTCAGATGGAGAAGTAGGACTTGTTTTAATAATCTTCTTAGTCTCCTTCATTGCATACTTAGGAGGCGTTTGAATAATGATTATGTTAATGTAAGGCTTGAAAGTTGAAACAATGTTAAGATATTCTCAGTCAAAAGAAGAAAGAAGAAGGAAGAGTTAGCATATCGAAGTCAATAATCCCTTATTTGGCCTTGTCTGATGACTGGTTAGAATTTTGTTCTGATTTTCTAATGACAACACAATTTATGCTTAATTTTTTTATATTTACTTCTCGTTTATTCTAGTAATATTCCTGAACAGTAGATTAATATGTCAAGGAACGGTATCCTCATGTTTGAATTCCTAACGCTTGAAATGTGTCCAAGCCAAAAAGGGTAAGACATTATTTTACATATATCTCAGTAGGCTCAAAGTTCCAATGTTTGCAATAAAAAAATCAATTTTCACTTCAAACTCAGTCTCGTGTATTGCATTTATACAACATAGGAAGACATTAACTTGTTTCTTACACGGTCCATTCAAAGTTTCAAACCTCCTTGTGGCTTGACCAAAAAAAAAGACTTTGAGTGAACACATATGTCTTTTGCTGAAGATTTCAAAGTGCTGGAACTTACACTTCAAAGAGTAATTAGAAGGGATGCTGATTTATTTCTCCTTGAATTATATTTTAGACTCGCTTTTCTAGCTGAATTTCTTTCAATGCCCAGTGTAGAGTTCTGGAGCTGCCTGAATGTGCATGCAAGGATAAAATACAGGAAACAAGTAAAAGGAAATATATTTGACTGATGAATTGTCTATATAGTTTGTGAACTCACCAGATAAATGAAGTGAAAAGTTTAACTATTTTTCCTTGAAGAACCAACATAAAATCTACATCCAAATTCACAATCTTGAGTCTTCTATGATCCACAATCCAGAAGAATAAATTAAATTTATGGAACTAAACTTCAATTCTTTTCTGATTTAGAGCTGTGTATCTCCATCTCTCCTTCTCCACAAAATCTGCATCAAGGAACCGAGCAACAAAAGCCCAGAGTTTATACACATCTTCAAAATTAGCCAGGAAACTTAATGCAGCAGTAACCACTGTTACTCCCAGGTTATCTCTATCTTTCTTCTTGTTGCTAGTTACTCCCTGGCCTCTTCCCTCTTTGGTCTGCAATACTCTTCCCTTCTCTTCTGCATACTTATCTGCAAACCAGATATGATGTAGGAATCCATAGCTCAGAGATATATTGCTTCTATCAGCAAGTTTCTGTACAAGGACAGGCTCAACCTTTTCACCTTTCCAATCAAACACATTGAATGACAAAGCAGGACCCCTATCAAATCTTATCTTTGGGCCATAAATCTTGACCAGGGGAACCCCTTCTGCATTAGGATGCTTTAGCTTCAGCATTGAGTTCACCAGCCAATTTATCAGGTATCTTGTTCTGTTGGTGATCATTGTCAGTCCTAAAGAATCCACTTGATCCAAACACCTGCATTCAATAGAAAAGCTCCCGTTTTCACGATCCTTCACATTCTTATTTTGTTGTGCTTCCACAGTTCCAGAACTTTCAGGAGCTTTTGGTTCTTCAGGCACCACTGTCATCTGAAGCTCAGATAGTTGTCCTTCAACTTTCACAGACTGGGGGATTTGTATCCTACCAGAGAAAGAACTCAAAGAAGATAACTCTTGTTCTTGCAAACTAGATGATGAGTACTTTTGGTCAATTTTTACATCAGTATAACCAGAAGAATCCTCTGATAGCTGTAGTAGCTGCCTTTCTGGAACAAGGTTGACAATTCCTGCACAAGAAGAGCATTCCAGAATGGAAATAGCAGTTTTCTTGACAAAAAGGCATCCAAACCCAGATGGATTTTCTCCAAAAACCTTGTAGAAAGAACAAATGAGAAAATCAGGGCGAAAGAGAGAGAGGCCAAAACTGTCCATGTCTTTTGGTCCCAATGCACAAGCATCAATCAACACATGCCAACCATTCTCCTGTGCTGTGCTCATCCACAGATAGGGATATCTGGCTCCTGTTACCCTGGAATGAAGTGGGAACACAAAAAGACCCCTCTTTTTCTTCTTCTTCCTCTTACTAACAATCATCTTCCTCAACTTTGTTGACTGCAGCCTGAGCCTTGGCCATGAAAACTCTGCTGACATAGCTTTCGCTCCTCTCTTCTCTGAGCAACTGGTCATTGCTTCCACTGCCTCACTCTCATAGTCATACACTGTCAGAAGCTTCTTACAAGATTGAAAAGGATATGAATCTGCAATAAGTTTGAAAGCTGATGTTCTGTTTGCTGTAAAAACCATGAAGTAATCACTTTCAGAAATGTTAAGGAACTTCATTATTCTCCTCCTCATTGCAGACTCAAACTCTGACTCCTGCCCACCATGAAGCAAAAGAGTCTTCAGATTCCCAGTCTTGTAAGATATGCTAAAGAAGGGAATATCTGAAAAATTTGGAGATTGAGGTGTTTGAGTTTGAGGTTGAGGAGTTGAAGAAGAAGCAAGTTGGGTTCTTGAAGCACTATGGTGTTGGTGACGTTGATAGTAGGAAAAAAGGCCAATACCAATATAATCAAGGCAAGACTGGTTAGAGAAAGAGAGGTGGTAATACTCTTTGGCTCTCAAACGGTCCACTTTCTCAGTCTCAGAGTATTGAGGGAACACTTTGCTGAATTCACTGAATGATTCATGCAGAGATGGAAGAGACTCATGGTTGGTGAATTTGGTGTTTGGGAAGATAGAGGATACTGTTGTTGCCGCGAAGCTGTGGCGGCACTCGGAAGAACTGTTTCTGGGTTTGGTTGTTGCTGTGATATGAGAGAGTGGTGATGAGTTGAACAATGAGGTAGGACAGCATCCTTGAGGGCATGTTTGGAACTCCTCATTTTGAACAAGTGAATGCATGTTTCTTTTTTTGTTATTTGCACTCTCAGCCATAGAGAATTCTGCTTTATATATACATGTTTGATGATCCTCCTGCTATTGGATTTTATTGATGCTTTCCCTGTCTGTAAGAAACACACATACATGAAACTACAAACATATCTCTATTGGTTTATTTATAATTGTGTTCTGGTATGGACACATTGACAAGGTCATGAAACACAATTTGGACTGTGTCTTTCTTATAGTTATTTAATTTGGACGGTATCCCATAAGTCAATCCAACTAGGCATGATTGTGATGATTTCCTTACACATTACAAAAAGAAAAAGGAAAAGCATTTATTGTTGCAACTAATTACATCTTTTTCCCTAACTTGTAGTGGCTCCTCCTCCATTCCCGATTCTTACGGTTGTGTTTAGATTTCCGTTGAACTCAACGTGGTAAAATCTTAATCCTCTGATTTACGTTGAGTTTAACGTGATAAATTTTAGTTTCTCCGTTAAACGGTAAAATATGTGAAATTACGGATTTCTATTCTCTCATGTGAAATTTCTCTCATGTGTCATAATGTAAAGATGATTCACAATTACATTAAAGATGAATTTTACGAATTTACATTCCCCCTGAAGTTTGGGCAAATCCTAAATTCAAATAGTCAAGAAGTCTGAGTCATTCACCTTAGATCAAGATGTGGAGTCATATTTCTTAACTGCATAAAATTCAAATTCAAATTTTGCATAAAAAACTATTCAGCTACTAAGTTTGGTCTACTACTCTAATGGCAAGATCTAGTACTAAAAACCTTTTGGTACAAGGTGAAGAATGAGAAGTGAAGATAAACACATTTGTGTGTGTAAAATCAATAATCATACCTTTAAAAAGGTGTAGCCAGTACTTGAATTGAAAGCAATAGGTGGAGGACAGAATGGTCGCTATTAAAGCCGGCATTACCGATGAGGTCCAAAAGAAAAGCCTCTTTAGAATTCTTCTAGTATGTACTTGCAGACAATGCTTGCTTAAGGCTTAAGTGTCACAAATATCAAATCCAAAATAGAAAAAGGTTTCATGATTATGGCTAGCTCCTCCACCATTGCTTAAATTCATGCTCCTTTATGTAAAAAATAACATATATGGAGTGAACTCACAAGCCCATTATGATTAAATTTTCTAATAATGTATCAAAGTTTGCATTATGGTTGATGCTTGAGTAGTTGAGTGCTTAGTATTTGGTATTGTGTGTGGAGGGATGCAATTGCTTTAATAATGTTTGTTTCAGTTTGAGGAGTGAGGACAATAGGCTCAGCAACCAATATAAATGTGAGGCATGCTTATGATGAGGAAAGCACCTTGTTCAAAAAAGAACAAAGTGGATTTGACTATCATTAAAGTGACTGCAATTAATCAAAAAGAAAAAGCAAAGCTGCTAGCTTCAGCACAAAGAAAAAATTGAGATGTTTTATGGGGAAGAGTTAAAAGAGCATGCAAAATTAGTTGCGTAATCTGGGGTTGCCTTCTAGGGTATAATAATAAATTTTATGCACAATTAGATTAACAACTTGGTACCAGAAAACAAAAACTTTGTTTTCATTTAATGAATTTATAATAAAAAGTATACCACTAATACCAGGAATGAAACTATATAATGATTTATTTGTCAATATTTTTTAATGTGTCAAAGAATTGATTTAACCACTATAAAGTCCATTCACTTAGATAACCCTTTTTATATTACAATTGAAAAGGTTTCATTTACCGAAAATTAAGGATTAAATTATTTCACCAATAGAGAATAGTAAAACTAATGCACTGAACGGTGGACGGACAGCCTGCATGTGCACTTTTGAGAATTATTTTCATTCCATTTTGTTTTTTTTTTTTTGGTCCAATCATTTTCATTTCCATGTATATCTTGTGAAAACGATGACCCACTCAATTTATTTTAAAAAGATACACCTACAACCACAAGATGGTGTGGTGATTAGCTCACATCTTTTCTTAACTATAAAATTGAGGTTTCGATCTTCGCTCATAGAAATAAAGCGCATTTTGTGATTAACTGTTTACTGTTTAGTACAAAAACGCGCAGTTAGGGAATTAGTCAATGGTGTCGGCTGTGATACTTTGGACAAAAAAAAGATACAGCTCTAGTTTGCTTCTGTCTTGATATGGCAGTTAAGAGTTATGGTCATTGTCACCTGTAAATGAATCACGTTTCTTTCATTCTTTCCTTTATTTTCTTTTCTCTTTCCCCTAAGGCCTAATCTGAGTAGCAGCAGAGTTGAGTTGATTAAAAAATTTAAACTCACAAAGAAACCCATTAGGTGCCGGTTAAGTATGTAAATACTTCTTGATCATCAAAGGTCAAGTCAAAGGTTTTAGTTTTAAAGCAGAAATCCAAGTTAGGTGTAATAAACAGAGTGGTAAGTGTATAACCTATAGTACTATTTCTCCTTTTATTTAAAATACTTGACAACTTAGGAGTGCAGGCTTCCCTGAGTTTCTCCTTTTCATTCATATATTCTAAATTTCCTCACTTAATAGGCTTCTCCATATGTGTGGCTTCATCACTTTGATTTGGCTTCTCATTTTCAAGAAAAACAAAAACAAAAACCCTTCTTTATCTTTATGCATTCATTCTCCACTTTTTCTTTAGCTCATCAACTTTCCATATAGGGATTGTTCATTGACATTTGATATTTCTACAAGTGGCAGCTCTGAGTTGTTTGATAATTACTTTATATTTGCAGAATACAGATCAATTTAATCTATTTTGACAAAATATGCTGAACACTTTTCTAATCAAAATGTAACAAATGGTAATATTTCAGCCATTTCTCTATCAGAATCAGAATCAGAATAATGTACAAATATGAACTATACTGCAACCTGCTCTTACACAAGACTAGAAAGGTAGCTAGTTGACTTGGGGCACTACTATGTATCCTTTTGCTATTTTAAAGAACAGTTAACTAATCTTATTTTGAAAAGAAAAATTAACTAGCTATTCTTTTAAGTCTCCTTTGTGCTAATAGTTTTTGTAAATAATAATTACTCACCCTAAGGTGAAGATCGAGGAATATACTAAAATGTATCATTTGAGCATGGCGCAGTACTTTCCATCTTTGAACAATATGAGCTGAAAGCAAAAAAATCCAAGTCATGGTTAAGCTTATGTTGACATTTGGGATCACTGAAGTACTGAAACTTTTTTAAAGATCATTTGCTAGATTAAATTTGAAGAGATGAAATTTATACTTGTGTTTTCAGCTCATCTAACATTTTAGCTTTCAAAAATCTTGTTCAACTTGTCATCAATGTCAACCTACTTTGCAAGGATCAATGCCTCCACCTACACCTACATGTCTCTCAGTTCTTACAACCGAGCTATCTTTCAGGCACACCTACTTTGATAACTTCAAAATTTATTCTTTTCTTTTCTGAATTACATTAAGACTCACATCCATTAACATTAACAACATCATAAGAAAGCTTATAATATAAAATTGTACATTGGTACCTGCTAAATGCTAACTACTATGGGGTAAGTGCACATACCTGTTGATACCACATTCACAATGTCTTGAAGATTAAACAATATAAGCTAAAGCAGCCACAGGGCAACTCTCCTTTGGCAAGTCAATACTGTGAAAGTTAAGAGGCAGATTTCACCATTTTCCTGCCAATAGAGAAATGCCCTATGACTGATTTGCTTATTGAACTTACTCTCCATGAATTCATGTTCATCCAATAGCATGCCTTAATTTGCAATAGAACTTAGCAAAGCTTTATATATATGTATATATATAGGCATCTCAGGCTGTAGAAATGGGATAAACCAGAGGAGCTACAACATATGCTTGAGAATTATGCTATGCTATGGATACCATTGAAATATGCTTGCAGCAATTGATTAAAGGTGTCTCACTCTTGTGAAATAGTTAAGGAATTTTTCATTGGACAGTAAATTGTTACACACCATGTAATTAAACACTGCAAAGTTTTCATATGGTCTAAGTTCTAGGTTGCATAGCCAAATTATTAGCTGCTACTTATAGCGGTTAACTAATGAGTGAAGTATGGTGAAAAATATTTTCTAGTTATAGGATGCCTACAAATTAGTCTCAATCATATTGAGTAGAAATTAAGCTCTCATCTTATATCATTTCACCAGATAATGATTACTGACATAAATTTTGTTATAGCTGTAAAACAACAACCATCATTTCTTGCCTAAAATGTGTTTTGTTTTTAAGGTGCATATATACCCCAAAAAATTTATAGGCACTATTCTACTATTCTAAGGCTAGAGATAGAAAGAAAATAAAAAGGCATCAACTAGAGGGTTATGCTTTGGATATACTTCTGTTATCTAACAGCCGCAATATGTTTTGTTAAAGGGTAAAACCTCTGCAAGACCAAAATTGGGCTCATAACATAATGGTTTCATTCACCCCGTTCAGGTTTTGATTCTTGAAGGTCCTCATAACAGATCACAATCTTGAAAGGATTTTACACTCACTTCAGATTCTTTCTTGATTTAAAGGTCAACTTTAGAAGGAGGAAATTGGAAAGGAACCCATAGATATGCTCCGTTACATGAAGAAGATGTTGAGTGACCACACTCCTTTGTCCAAAGCATGTCCTCATGTCATGTCACATTATTTCCTTGTCCATTTTATTAAATTTGCCAATACTACATAGGGACCGAGTGTTAATTTATGGAACTCAGAGATAATCGGACATTAGGAGAGCCACTATTAACATACTCTTGGTTGGGGTGTTAGGATTAGTTTTTCTTTCTTTCCAGTAAGTTTAGTAAACTCTGAAACATTAAGTACTATCCTATTCCTTGAAACTCCATGCTTATTCAACTCTAACACGTCTATAAATGTTAACTTGATAGTGGACTTCCGGTAGGATTGTCAACTGGATAAATGTCTTACCTTAATTTAGCAACTTGAGAAGTAGAATTGGCAGCCATAGGAATCACTAACTAAAATATAAACGGGGGATCTGTATCAATTATCATCATAACCTTGATGCCTCAAATCTCTGGTATTTCCTTCTTTTATTCTTTGCTTGCTCTATATTCTTGCCTGTTCACAACCAACCAACCAATTACTGATTTGCTTAAACAATGAAATCTAACCAACCAGTATTTCTCTGGTGGATGTTATGATTCCTACTATATTAAGCCTTAGATTATGTTGCTCTTAGTTTCTTATTTGTCTGTTTCTTAGTTTGTTTATTATCTGTAATGGACTTAATATAAATAATGGAATCATCCCACATATGATTGTGTGATGAGATTTATCAATCTTTACATAAACATTGACAAGCTATATCCTAGAACTTTAGTTTTTCAATTTTGAAGCATTTGTCATCCCCTCAATTTCAATAAACACGTTTTTCATTGTAAACATATTGAACATCCTACATTTTAAACATTGTCAAAATATGCATATTTTTCAGCATGCAGAGCAAAATAATTGAATAAAATAAAATGAAGTTTTGACATTATCACGAGTACTGTTATAGGCTATCATGTTGTTGAAAATTTTACACATGCTATTTACTTCTCTATACAGTCTTCTAAAACAATTCACATATATTAAATGAATCTTCAACAGTGTTAATCTGGAGCCAGTCCCATTCTTGTTCTCAATTCTCAAAGCTCATTCAGCCTCAATCTTTGGGTTCTCCAATGTGTGCGTGGAGAATGATAATGGCTTTTTTTTACTTCTCATTTCTCAGCCTGCTTAAGCTGAAAACAAAAAGAGAAACAAATTGTGAGTTTCTAGACTATACTTAAACAGTTTCAGTACTTACAGTGACAGCTTTGACATCATGAATTAGATAAGTGTCATAAACATTGCATTACTTAAGTTAATACTTACTTGAGTTATAGCATGTTTGGATCCACTTCTCTTTCAATTAGAATTAATTCTGAAACCCAGAAGTTATTCATAGAAACTTCTCATAATTTATTATGACTTCAGAATCAATTGTAGAAGGATTTCCAAACATGCAGTTGTGTCTGACAAAATGTGTGAAACACAAACAAAAAAATGCTTCTCTTTAATGGACCTGGCATGGAATAGCATAGAAGATTACATATTAAGCTAAAGCAGCAGCAGGGCAACTCTCCTTTGGCAAGACACAATCACCATGGTCATGATAATTTCCTGCCAATAAAGAGAAGCCCTATAGCTGATTTGCTTATTGGGAGCTCCTAAGCTCTTGCACACAATATGTTCCAGGAGCCTTTATGATTTATAAGCACTTCAATTTAAGCACAGGACATGGAATAAACCAATAATCAAAAGCATATGCTTGAGGTTTATGCTATGAATATTACTCAAGGATTTTGAGGGTCACTTCATGACTGAAAGAGCATGCTCTTTTCTCAGCAATTGATTCTTTCTCTTTCTCTAACTTCACTTGCTTTGGAGAGAAATGGGGAAAAGTTGGTGAAAGTTAGATGCCTGGGGCTGGGGTACCAGATGTACCAGAGCATATGCTAGTTATGTCTTATTCTGTTACTTTACCAATGCTTTTCATTGTTTGTTACTTGTTAGTTCAACAAGCATTTTATAATCTTTAGTTTGTCAAGTTTGAAATGTAAAAACTATACAATGCATATCTTTATTTGAATCATAAATTGTGTTCGCTAGGGTTTTTTAGTTCTTGAAATCTTGTTATTGAAGTTGTTTCTGAATTAACCCCCCTTGATCTGCAAGCCAAGTTGGCATGGATTGTTTACAAGGATCCAATAGGTTTTAGATGTATAACCCACTGCCCAGAAGATTATATTCTAAGAGTATAATGAATAGCTTTTTGACCTACCTATGAGCTATTTTGAGTTTATTTCATAAGTTGTTCAAATTAGTTTATGAATATACACCTATATCAAATTGAAATTAAAGTGGAAATTATAGAATCATCATACAAAAGAAAACCATGAGTTAATTACTATAATCAGACAGCATTCTGGAGAAAATGTTTAGTAACCACTCAGCTTTTACACATATCAAAAGGATGGAACGTGTAAAAATGTAAAGTCTCAGTTGATCACTTCACTTCCTCCCATGGTGGAATCTTTTCTGTATAATCTTTTCTCCCATGTACCTGTATCAAATTAAAGGTAGAGTAAGACAAGACTAGCATATCATAAATCACAATGAGCCCGTTTGGATACAAGCTTATTGGAGCTTATTTGCCAGAAAATGCATTAAATAAGCTCCAATGTTAGCGCTCTTTGGTTTGCATCTAAAGGGATAGAATGTCTATATTGATAAATGTCAATGCTTACCTTCCAAGCATCATAACAGTAGCTTGAGGATTAGTCCCAGGTGAGCGATAAAAAGTGGATCCATCAATCACTCTGAGAGCTTCTACACCAATAACCTTATAATTATGATCAACAACTTTACCAGATTGGCACCCTCCATGGTAATGCCAAATTGTGAGGACAGTGTCTATGCAATATTGTTCCAAAGAAAATGCAGCACTAGGATGTTTTGGCCTCAAGTTCACATGCAATTGCAACATCAAGTCTATTAGAGCTTGGATTGGCATGTTGTGATAGCGGAACCTTGAAAATGCCTTTGAGTTTATCACATCTATGATGGTTTTCATGCCTTCCACACACATTTTCAAGTCTTCAGGGTCCTTGAAATAGTTGAAGGTAACTGATGGGTTATCATTGGGATCAGTTGTTAGAAGCTCCAAGTGACCAGTGGATCTTGGTCCCATAATCTTTTCAAGGATGACTCCTCCTTTGAGGGTTGGATCGGCTAAAGATCTAATGGCGTCAGCAACACTGTAATTGGTTTCTGGAGGAGACATGGAGTGTTCACCACTCTTCATATGAGAACAAAATTTTAGAGTACTTTTTGTGAGAAAAGCTTCTAACTAAATATGTTACAACTGTTGGAGGTGACTAGGCTATTGGGAAATATTTCTACAATTGATTGCGTATTTGGATCAACAATTCAACATTATTACAATTGATTATGGATAAATTTGATTTGAGTAAAATTTAGTTGAAATGAGTTGAAAGTGAAGTGACTCCCAATTGACTATATTCAACGCAGAAGCTACTCACTCTGGTTTCTAGTATAATTGATTTTGAGACTAAAATCAATTCTCCAAAATAACTCTCAGACATCTATATTATCATCCAAAATTACTTTTACTCTATCAAACTTGATTCTGAAGTTTTCCGACACACTCTAAATTTAGAATTAATTCTTGATAAAAACTTTATTGAGTAGCTTTTAATGTCAAAACTCAGAATTGATTCTGAGTCAAACATGCTAGTATGGTCCGACTTTGTCATTTAGTGTAGCCAGAGGAAAAGAAAGTAAAAGTGATTCTCATAGCAGCAGCGAGCGAAATGGGAGCAGCCTAAACTGTGAAAACAGGGTTGTAGGAGAGTTATACAATCGTCGTGCTACTAGACGAAGCGGTGGAGCGCCGCAACTAAATATAAAAGGATCACCTAAAGTATGTCTATTTGATACTTACTAAAAATTAATATAAACTGGCTACAAATGTTTTGTATGGCAATGCTCTGACTTGATGAGCAACATGTTTGTTACTTATTTGTTTCATCATTACCCTAATGTGTTTCATTAAACAGTGAATTCAAATTGGGCCAGGTTTATCAAAGTATAATAAAACCAATAGTTATTTGAGGCTGCTAGGAACTGACCTGGTTTGCCACAAAGTCAAAGATTCCTTGAAGCCTTTCAGGCCAAGAATGGCCCATGCTCAATGCACTGGCTGTTTCAATGAAGCTACCAGACTTGGTAATGCCCACTGTTTGGATGAGAGAGACCTCAACAGGTTCAGGGGAAGGAACAATAAGAACATTCATTGGGTTATCTGCCATCCCTTGACCCACCAAAGGCTGATTCAAAACCACTTTGATTCCATGGGCCTGAAGATGGCTAGCAGGCCCAATGCCACTCAGCATCAGCAGTTGTGGGCTCCCAATTGCACCAGCTGACAAGATTATCTCATTCTTGGAATTCATTCTTAGAAATGCTTTGTGTGTGATTCCAAATGCATCTTTGAAAATCACTCCATATGCTTGTGGCATCTTTTTTTCTGCAAATTAAATTCACTAACACATGATCAAGTTGATAAATGAAGCAAATGTGGTAGGTGTCTATTTTCGTGGATAGTGAACACCCGCACAATGCAGACATTTAGCATTCCAAAGTTTACATTCTTGAAATTCCAGTAACTAATTTTTGGAATGTAAATAAAATATTTTGAAAATTAAATTAGTTTTCATAACATTTAAAATTACACTCCAAAATTTGTGAAACCTCATAGAACTTACGCATAAAATTTTGCATTCCACGAACTAGTTTTTGGATTCTAGGAATGTAAATTTTTTAGATGTCTATTTGGTATCTGCATTGTGTGGGTGTCCTCGAATCATTATTGATATCCTTAAGCAGTGGCCCTACACAGATGGACATATGATCAACATATGATTCTACGCCGGTTTTGGACCGCCACAACTCGCGAAGTAATAAAAATGTGAGAACACATTTCTAGCGATCATTTTGGCAGTCTCATACTGCTAGAAATGCAGAGTATACCCGCACTATTCTAGATCCAACAATCACTTTTCATTCTTAAATCCTTACCTTTATTAAACCTAAATAGAATCTTATGCACTGTGGCATGCAGATAAACAGAAATCCTCCTTGGATCAGCATACTTTAACAAATCAGCTGCAATGTGTCTGTGACCCTCCTTATCAAAAATTGACCCTCCAACCTTAGTCCCATACAAGTGATCAAAAGTAAAACCATTGTAAGGCAACACCCCTACTTCAAGCAACCCATCCCTCACTGCTGATTGCCATTGCAGCATTGGAGGCTCAAAAACCACTTTCTCTTCCACCCATTCATATGATTTCTTAGCCAAACTTTCATTCCAACCAGCATCCCTTATGTACCTGGAGCTAGCCCTTGAGTAGAACCCCGCATTCAAGACAGAGCCACCACCCAAAACTCTAGCCCTGGCATTGAGGACCCCGTCACTGGATATGAATTGCTGGGAAAATGATGAAGGACTCATATCAGAGAGCGAATGAACATAGTTCTTCATGTCAATTTTCTCTGGGTTTGTATAAGGAGAGCCTCCTCTTTCAAGGAGTAAAACTCTTGCACCTTGTGAGAGTGTTGCTGCTAGTGGACACCCACATGATCCTCCACCAATGACTATATAGTCATAAGATAAGATTGGTGGAGCAGATGTTGCATCTTTCACAAATGAGTACTTTGGAGCTGCATAGACACATGGAGAGCAAATTATCAAGGAATATGACAGCAAATATGACAGAGTTTCAAAGAGACACTAATTACAAACTATCAATCAACTGAACAAAAGAAACTACTCAATTCTTTGACAGAGTTTCAAAGAGACACTAATGACAAGTGTTTAAATTTTTTGACCAATTCAACTTTTTACTAATCAATTTGAACCACATATAATGTAAGAATCAATGGTTAAGAATTTGCAGAAATGAGCTGCAGAGGATCCATGTTGAAAAAAACTGAAGAAAACGATTAGAACTAATGATAGAATCAACTCGTAAGAACAAAGGAAGTTTTTACAACTTTTTCGAAATGAAAATTAGTACTTCACAGTTCACAAAAAGCATTACCTTTTCCAGATTTAGATAAGGCATTAAGGAGCATGGTTCCAGCAAGAAATGCACATATAAATTGCACTTGTAACCAACTCATGGATGTATATATGTTTTGAGTCTTAAGAAGCTAGAACAATTTGCAGGGTCTCCTCCTCAAAGAATCAAAGCTCAAATGGTGCCCTTTTATATAATATATAATATTATAACTAAAAAATTGAAGTTGCTAATTTATGCATGCATCACCCTCTGCTCTTGCACATACAAAGACTCAGTGTTCTTGAACTTGTTGAAACGCTTGACGTGTGACGACAGTGAATCAAATGAACTAAAAATGGATTTATTTATATAAACTCTCAACTCTCGACGTTAAGTAATTCAAGTCATAATGATGAGTTATGGGATTAAGAAATCACATGGAGTTAAAAATGTAGCCGAAGGACATTTCACAATTACGGAAACACTTTTCAAATTCTTGTCTCGCTTTTGGGCTTAAGTTACCAATGACTTAACCATTTTGCATTTCACCTTTTCTTTTTAATTGAATTTTTTAAGTACCACAAAATTTAAAATGTTTTACTTGTAATAAATCTATCTATCTGTTATAATATATAATTTCTGAATGGAGTTTCTATTACGCCAATACTTCCATCATTCCACTTAATATATTTTTGGCACATCAGCTTTTTTAAGTGAGGCGTCAATTTAAACATTGTCATCATCCTTCAAATACATTTGATATTCCTATAACTCATTATAATTACAACTCAATATCATAATAATAAAAAAATTAGTATCATTAAGATATACATTTTAATATATATGAAAATAACAACTATTTAATTATAAACTTATATCATTTTAAATTTATAAGTCATCAGTTGAACGCGGGACTTATTGATATTTGAGAATTCTCCATACTCAACAAGCCACCCAGGAACCAACAATGTTATCGTTGATGCAATATAAGTAACATATAAAATAAAATAACAATTAAAAATAAGGATACACATAATTTTTTTGAAAGTATATTAATATATTTTTGAAATCATTGAATTGTTATAGTTATATGATATATTTTAAGTTTAGCTAATTTTATGTGTACAACAATTAGAGATGCAAAAATTACTCATGCTGGATATTCACGGATAAAAACCCGTGTGTCTAAAATTATTCGAACCCATAGATATTCATAAATTTATCTAATGGATATTTTCATGCACATGGATACTCAATATATAATATGCCCCTAAATATATATAATAAATTTTTTTAATTTCACTCTTATATATATGGGGGTCATATGAGAAAGATGTTTTTATACAAGAAAATGAGAATAAATCACGATCGTTGGATCTAATCATGAATGGTCAAGATTAAAACAATTTAGTAGTCACATGACTACTTAAAAGTTCATGTGACTTTTTAAAAAATCACATGACTTCATCTTTTAATCTTGATCATTCATGATTAGATCTAACGGTCATGATTTATTCTTACTTTTTCATATAAAAACATCTTTCTCATATGATACATCCTCTATATATATATATATATATATATATATATATATATATATATATATATATATATATATATATAATTGTTGTTTAAATAAATGTGTATATAAGTTAAATAATGAGATATTTCAACATGTTTATATTTAAACTTAATATTATAGCATAGAATATTATAGCATAGACCTTATCGGCCGCGCCCTAGGAGGTCCTGTCTTCACCGCCGTCCCCAGAGGCCCTGCCTTCTTCGGCGCACACGTGACGTGTGTATTCTAGTTTAAGTCGAGGCTCGAGTTTGAATTCATCTCAATAAAGCTCTACAAAGACAACCAGTTTTAGGGGAAAACTTCTATAAATAGTTTTTGAATTTCATGATTAATTTTAAAAAATTAGACGTCGATCCAAACATTTTATAATAAATTTGTGAAAGGAAGAGAAATGATCTAACTAAGGTGACCTGAACAATGACCATCCAATAAATGAAAAAATAGGAGTGTGTGATGTGAAATTGTACAGAAGAAAAGCAATTGAACCGCAGCTATATATACCACGAGTGAACTCTGAACACAGAATCCTCTTTGAACTTCATGCCGACAGCTGATCTATTTTTCTTCCTTTTATAATGTGTATGTTACAACAAAAATTCCAGTGGAAGTGGTAACTATAAAGTGAAAAAAAAAAAGAAAAAAAGAATTATGTTCCCTTTGTCCATGGAAAAATAACCTAAAATTAATGAAAGAATAGATTTGAACACCCATATACCCAGCAAAGATAGCATTGAGACATGTATGTCGCCAGAGCATGTTATCACCTATACCTCTCAAATTACGGAAAAATTGGATGTTGTATAAACTATGGTTATATGATATGCACATCCGCCATTAGTCATTTGGATCCATTTCCTCATCTTGATCCCAAAGTGAAGCCTGATTGGTTTTGCCACCATTTTTGTCATCCTCAGATTCATCAACAAAATCATTGCTTTCATAATCTGGCAGCCCATCGTCTTCGGATTTGGCACTATCTTTACCCAATGAACCTGCCTCATTAGCATGCTGCATCCACTTGGGGCATAAGTCTTCACCTCCATATAGAAATTGGCCATCCTCGCCTTTGACACGTTCAGCAGCCTTGGCAGAAGACATTCTACAAGAGCATTCTGGAAGTGGATGTGAAAGGAACATTGCTGGTTTGGACAAGAGAGACTGCCTAATGAGGCCTTCTTCAGTCGTACTCTTGTTAAGATGTTCCTGAACTAAAATAGTCCAATTACGTTTAGGATGGTACAAATTCTCGCGGGTCATGTTGAAAAGCTCCGCGACAACTTTCCTGTGAAAGACCAGATAAAGTAGTGTCACGATAAAATATACAATTTAGAGGATAACATGGACACACAAATTTCAACTCGTTAAAAACACCAGTGACCAATTCCGATGTGTAAGGATGTCTGAAACAGTACTAAGAAAGTTTTAAGTGTTTGTCAAATAATTACTCAACATGATATGTGCAATCTCTCTTGGAAATAGTGGCTAGTTGTTTGAGTGGAGTAAAAGGTATAAATGTGGCTTGTCTTCCCTGCATATTTACCCTGTCCCCCACCTGGCTGCAACCCAAAAGGCAAAAGGTCCTGAAACTAAGCCATCTTTTACAGCTTTTCAAACTAGGTAACCCAGACAAATTTGATTCCCTAATAAAATAAGGGACTTTAATACTTTTAATCTAGATAAATCATACTTCCTTTAAGAACATTTATAAACTAATTCAAACTCCCAAGAATATTTTACCTGTCCGGTCGATATGTTCTAGAAGAAGCAGTTTCGTACAGTCGATGTCCCATGACAAGGCTTGAAAAATCTGGCCATCCACTACCATCATTGTTAAATCCAGGAAAGAAGGCATCTGCTTCCAAAGAAACAATGTAATCAAGCGCATCCCAAAGTAACCTGTGTGCTCTCATCCTCATATCCATAGGTGAAGGATCAGGTTCTGTAGGGGTCTCAGTGATCCAACCATACCAGCCTTCTTTTTCATGCTGGTAGATTGGTCTATCTGGAGGTGGAGGAAGAGGCCTAGGCCGAGGACCAGCTCTCTTCCATTCTTCTTTAAGTTCTTTGTCACTTCTTGCAGGAGGTGGCCAAAAACTATTTTGGGGAAGAGGTCTTTCAGGTCCAAACAAGTCAGACAACTCTTTCTCGCTGCACAAGGAAGTGCGATCCACAGTATTGGTAAACATGGACCGCAAAGGAATTAAAACACGTTGACCTCCAAAGATTTCAGAGCCAGCCAGGTAGATGATTGTTTTGGAAGGATAACCCATTACTCGAAGGAGAATGCCAACCTGCAAAGTTGGAACAACAAAAAACCAACATATAACCTCTGTATAGTAAAATTTTGAAATTCCAAAAGAAAATCAGTATTTATTCATAAAGATAGACAAAGTGTTCCCAAAAGCCAAATTATATTTTTATTTTAAAATTGGTTGCCCTCAGCAGAGGCTGAGATCCCACATACACTTCTGGGAGCCATTAGCATCTTAAGAAACCTTTGAAGTTCTTGATTGAAATAACTCTAATCCCAATTTTACGACAATGTAATTTAGTGTTAAACTCTTTTTTCTCTCTCCACAGTGCTACTTCAACTTGACCAATATCATTCATGAATTTATTACTTAAATCTATCATATTATATTATTTTTAGCCTTGCAACAAATACCACACATAAGGATAACACACTTGTTCTCATATATCTCTACACAATTCATAAAATTGAAAACCAGCCAAGAAAATGCTATAATAGTTTTAACAGTTCTTCAATGACTCCAAAGTAAATCAATTCATTTTTATAGATAGATCCACAACTTACTCTTTGAGTAAGTAAATCATAAAACCAAGAGCATAACTCTGCGTTTCAGAGTACATATACTTGATTGAATTACTTGCAAAATTCTAGACGTGTTCAGCAGGAATTTTATCAGTTTACTTCAAAGAAAGTTATGTGATAATCATAATGAAATGGACTCCCCTCTCCCGTGACTTCCAGCATGGCAGCATCTTCTACCAACAAATTGAATATTCTGTTTTTTGGAAATGCCTCAATGGCATTAACATTTTACAATTATTGCAAATATTAAGAAATTATACCCAAACCAACAGTTTCTGTGAAAAAAAATAATCATATATGCATGCTAAGACTTAGCATACAAGCAGGGTATCCATCCAGGATACTGTAAAATAGAATCAGGATTGTTTAGGTAATGGTCTTCAAATACAATAGGCTATTTTTGAAAAAACCTTTAGAAGTGACAGCAATTTTAACTGAAATAGGACAAGAACCATATCATCACAACCAGGAAACCCTATTGGAAAATTTAGCATACCTCTTCAGGCATGATGGGACATAGACCTTTATCTCTTTGCAAGTGTGAATTCACATTCAATTCCTCCTTAAGAATTCCTTCCTTTATCATTTGAGCCCTTCGATGTTGGATGAGTTCAGTGTGTACATCCTAACAAAACAAAACCTTAAGAAAATAACCGAACAAAAAAAAGAGGAAAGGGGGGTGTGGGAAAGGATAAACATGGTTGGACTAACTCAAATATTACCAATTTCTAATGTAACCAATACTGCTTAAAATATATTATAGGTGGTGAACCCTAAAACACATGCACCGTAGAACTAGAATAACAGACCCATTAAGCCATTAAAAATAGGCAATGATGATACAAAAGAGAAAACCAGTGCAAACCTGAAAAAGTTCTCCACAACCATTGTATGCCAACGCTTCTCTCAGTAAGCCAGGATGGTATGCTAAGAACGGTTGCTCCAACCCTCTTAACCTTAAAATACACAGCAGAAATCTCTTACACGTCAACTCCAAGAAACGTTAGGGTCTGGTGGGCATAGCATGATGACCATCAGAAAGAAAATCAATATACACTCAAGGAAAACCCTCGATGAAAATAGAGAGAAGAAAGGATTGATTTTATTGCTTGACTGAAAATGAATAGAACAAGGAGAAAGATCTCTCCTCCAAAGGTTTCTCCTTACAGCAGAGCCATGGGGCTCTGTTTCCTCAATACTAATAAATCTGAATGATTGATAGAAATAGATATTAGGCCAACCCATGGGCCGATTAATGAGCCTAGGTCTGGGCTTAACAGTTGGACCTAACATGGGAGGGAGGACCTTAACAGATCATTATATTTGTCAGCTTGTTAGAAAATGAGTTGAATCAGTTAGAAGGTTTTTGTCAGTTAGTGGGTTAGTGTGCCAGCTGTCAATTAGTTAGGGGAAGTTATGACAATTGGACAGTTACCTTTCTCATAAAGGGAAAGGATAGTTAGAAGAGGGATTCATTCTGGAAACTGGGATCAGTTTACGGAGAGAGTTGAGCCTCTTGAAAGTCTCAACAACCATGTGTCTCTTAGCTCTATTTTCCTAAGTCCTGGCTACAATGGACAGGTTAGGGAATTAGGGTTCTACATCAATAATGCATTCAGTTTTCTTGTTGTTAATTGCTGGTACCTATCAATGATCCCCTTATTCCCTCTACCCTTGCAATCTCCTAATTTATTAAATAAATAACTAATTCCCTCTATCTATTTAGCTAACTGCTCTGAGTATCACTTACTAATTTTCGCTCCTCTAAATCATCATCTAAGCCTTTTCCCACTAAGTGGGGTCAGCTACATAAAGCAACTGACCCTTCTCTACTCCACAATTTTCCCTTCTTTTCTGTCTTAATATAAACCACATTCTCGTTTTCTTATATTGGATAACAGAAGCATACAAAATTATGCATTTTAAAGACGTGGGAAAAAGAGCCAGAGCAAAAAAAACAAGGAAGTAATCTATGAGATAATGAAGCAAATGCAGTTCATACTTGTGAATCATTCGATGGCCAAGCATTTGAATTTCTGGACGAAATTGAAGGGCATGGAATGCAACCCTGCATCTTAGCCTCTGAATCTCCGCCATGGTAGGTGGGAGTGCTGACTGCAAAAATGTATATTATTCTCAAGTTAACTCTAGCAAGTTGGTCAGAAATACATATTCACAAACAAAAATTGTAAGAACAGAAATTCTAGTATCTGAGAAGTTTAAAGCACAGAAAAGAAGCATTTCCCTTGAAAAAGCGAACTCATAACATAAGGAAGTATTTAAACAGAGGAAAGAGACATGAGAAGGTTAAGTTGATGGCAAGATGTTGAAGGAGTTACAACTCTAAGTTGGTCAGAAATAAATATTCAAAAATAAAAATTGTAAGAATAGAAGTTCTAGTATCTAAGAAGTTTAAAGCACAGAAAAGAAGCAATTCCCTTGAAAAAGCAAACTCATAACATAAGGAAGTATTTAAACAGAGGGAAAAGGCATGAGAAGGTTAAGTTGATGACAAGATGTTGAAGGAGTTACAACCCTTGTGTAATATTTAGAATGATCAAAATGTAGGAAACTAAAAGATAATTGACTAACAATCAAGGTTTGCAAAGTAAAAAACATAAGATGAATTATAGGAAATTGAATAAATTAAATATTAAGGATGAAGTGATTGATTGAGAGATGAAGTCCTCCATTTCTTATGTGCATTTATTAACTTCTCAGACTTTCCTGGTTTGCATAAGAATGAAGCTAAGCTGATAAAGTATATCCATGGAAGTCTGAATTTCACAACATTAAGAAGTCAGCAATAAGCACCCCAAAAAGAGGACAAGCCACAATAAGGACTTCTGCATAGGTTATGATATGTGTTTGTTAGCATTCTGGTAGTCCTAAGTGAAAATCGTGGAGATCATGTGCATTTGCACCTCGATTCTGAAATATTTCAAAAACCCAAATATGCCCTTAAAAGTTTAAACTTATAGACGAAACTTTGAGGTGTTTTAAAGTTTTAGGGAATCAAAAAGGAAGGGTTTCGGAAAGGGTTCTCAGCATACCACTCGTCCCTCTCATCTCAGCCTCATATTTGCCTCCTCTGCGACAATCCATTGCTCTCCGGCAACTTCCCTGCCACAATGTGATGTTTTCCAACCAGCCTATACAGTCACCAGACCTGAATTATCCGGCCTAATACTACACAACCTATTTCTCTTTGGTGACTTTTTCGGCCATGACCATGTGTTTTCCCTTTTATCTCACTTTCCTCACATGTTTATCTTGTTCTCTCTGTCCTCTTCTTTTTTTTTTTCGTTATTTTATGTGATGAGATTTTTTAAAAGAGAAATTGAGCATTTATATTTACATTGTATGAATTATCTAATCTTTATAAAAAATTCAGAATAGTAGCCAACCCAGTTATCTGTTATCCTGCTGTTGTCTATCCCGGATTAATAACCCAGCTAGAGTTAAATACTTTCAGTAACATCTAAAGATGAACTATTTTATAAACTTTCTTCAATATGGATAGTATTTGCTATACACGAATAATAGAAGTAAGACGCTTACTGGAGTAGACAACAGCATCTAACAGATTGCAATTTGAAAATTAATAAACTTTAATTGACAATTTAATACCTGCAGAGCTCCACCACTGGCAATAATTATTCCAACAACCTTCGATTTCTTTAACTTTGGTAAAACTTCTTTGACATAGAAGTTTGGAGAAGCTGAACTTGTGGGCTTAAATGTAGGAACCTCATTTCTTCTTCTCCTTTCCATCAAACTTTCAGGCAGGGTCTTTGTAATAATTAGATCATTTTTTAGATATGCTATGAACTGCTCCTCATTATAAAGATAGGAAAAGCTCTTGAACTTTGAGCTGAATAACATTTTACAAACATGTTAATCGCAGCAAGAAAATATTAATAGCATAAAGCACACTGGTTGCAGCACATACCTAATTCCTTTTGAGTGAGTACTTTCTTGAATTTCTGGAATGACAAGAGTAGCATTCAAAAGCCTAGATATGGCAACAAGATCACAGATCTATAAAATCAAGAACACTACTGTTAAATTACAAACAATAACAATAATTGATTTTTCAACAACAACAAAAAAGACTTCGATACATTTGATGGATATTACCGATGATCTTATCTTTGCAAACCCACCATAAACTTTTGCATAGATGAAACCGTTACTCTGTTCTTTTGGAACTGTCAAGAAAAGAAGCACAAAACTTGAAGTGGAGAAGATAAAAATGACACATGTATGACAACTGAAGAATATATACAGTCGTTACAGTAGTGAGTATAGCAGCTCTCTGTTAAAATTTGTCAAAGATCAAAATCACAAATATAGTAGCTCAATTACTTACATTCTTAGACAAACTATAACTGTGATAGTATTAGTGAACTCAAAGCGATGCCACAAATCATTACTCTGCTACTAAAGTTGCACTATAAATGAAGAATGCTTCAAAATAGGTCATAATCGAAATCTTATTTTAAAGGTCTCTTAAAATATGAAGCAAGTTTTATTTAAAAAATTAACGATCTCCAAGATAACATGGAGCACAGATTTCCATAATCTAGAACCTGGTTTATTGATGATTCCTTGTAATGGTAAATGGGCATATGCTTTATTAAATGATTTACTCATATGTAAGTAAAAACAAAAGCACATGATAAGATGCAAATTATTTACACTGCAATAGTGTTTAATGTCATACCCACTTAATTACAAGCCTAAAGTGCACATTTACACTTCTCCCGTGTCCCCCTAATGGAGAGGTAAAAAATTTGAGTCATATTATTACCAGAATAATTGCTTCTTGCATTGGCGTTAGGCTGCAATGCTTCCAAAGACTTTATGGAATCCCACAGCTTTTTATTTCTTACACCCTGCAGCATGTCAAGCGAACACAGTCAAAACAACTTAAGTGAAACACAAAACACTTGGCCATGCACATGCAGCAGATACATGTATAAACAAATTTAATAAAAACCAACCTGTCTTCCCAACATGGAAGCAAAATCTTCATGAAGAATAGGCATTGCATTATACTGCACTATGTTAACAGACCACAGCTTTGCCAAAGACAGATGAATGATGATAGAAGCCACCGATAAAGTGACCACGGAAAGAACAACCCATTTAATCTTAGTTACAAATGCCATCTCGGCTCAGCGACTCTACATCACCAATCCCGCATCGGCTAGCTTCAAACTTAGCTGCAACATCTACAAGAAAATGCACATACAAATTTTGTCCATGAAAGAAGTGCACAGTCACAGTACTAAACAATGTTTCAAATCTATGTAGTGTGCAACTCAACCCCAGTACTAATTTCCTCACAGGCTTTGAAATGAAAGCTCATAAATAGCAATCCTAATCAAACTTCCATCAGGTCCAATACATTTTAAGTGCATGCAGCAAATGATAGCAATAAGGTGGCTGATAACAAAAGTAAACCAAAATTTTAGAAGTCACTGGAAAGAGAAATTGCTCAATTAGTCAGATCATGAGAAATGTGCAACATTCAAAGAGAGCGGTCATTGAAAGTAGAAACTGACAGAATCAAACATGCAAACACAGTAAATGGTGGAAAATGATGATAATAACATAATTTTCGAGGTTAGAATTAGGCGTAATCGGTGTTCGATGTTTCATCAGTGCAGTGCAAAACACAATCAGCTGCATGCATTGAGGCCAGTAAGATTGAGTAACTAGGGATTTGGTGTGGCAAAAGCAATACCTGCAAGCAATTCCTTCCTGTGGAAGGAAGGGTGCAGCAGTGGAGAAGCAGCCAGCAGCCAGCAGCAGCAGCAGGAAGTAGCTGGATTGTGAATGAAATCGATTCGATTCAATTCGAGCGATTTGGATTGGATTGGATTGGATCTCTGGGTGGTGTGAATGCGCGGCGGGTTCTTGGATCGAAGATCTTCACGTTCACGATCACGAGCCCCTCCACTTCACAACAACCACATGGATCTTTCTTCAACTATACTCTTTCTTCTTCTCTTCCCTCATTTTTTTTAATTTTTATTTTTTGAGTATTGAGTAGGAAGTTCAACATTCGCGTGGTTCTGCAATGTCAATGGATGGATGAAGTGTGTCTAATGGCCAAAAAAATATAAAAAATAAAAATGGAAGACACGATAACAGTGAACCCGTTTGGAATCCGGATCCTCTGCGATTACTCTGCAGCGGCCCTTCTGGACGTTGGATGAATCCAACGGTTCTGATATTTCAAAGCGTTAAAAAATTATTTTGATCAAATTGAAACACTCACGTTTAAGAAGAAAAAAAAAAGTAATCAACAAGGTGTTTGTCTACTCGCAGTTAAGTTAAATCCCCGTAAGGATGAAGTCACAAAATTAAATATCGAGAAAGTCATTTGTCTCTGGCAAATAACCAACTGCAGAGACTCTATGATTATCGGTATCAGCCAAATGTTGGAGCAAATCAAATTAAGATGGGAAAAAGGGGTAGACTCGGCTCCAAGGGAGAAAGTGAAACCTGTCGAGGAAGAGGCAGAGAGAGTCTTTGCGGCGGAGAAAGATGTAACAGTAAAGGATGATGATGGTGAGTGAAAATTTCAACATAATTTAGGTTAAATTTCCATATAAGGGGAATTGACAACATATTTTGAGAAACCTTAAGAACACAGTAGCAAATTAGGAAGATAAAGAACATTCAAGGGAGTGTTAGAACAGTTTTACCAACGTGGGTAATGGGTAGAAACGAGCCATCTCCAACAATTAACTTATTAATGTCATGATAGGTTTGCTGAGATGTAGATGGTTAATGTGATTTGTGATATGATGTGTGGTGCTAAAGTCCAATATCGAATTGGATGCATTAACTGAGTGTGTGACATGTCCACGATGAGCAAATGGTGCAATATTGTGTTTGGTGGGATAGTCATGCATTTTGTAATAAACCTTAACACTATGCATTGATCACCAATTTAGAGGGACCAAGGGAAGAGGGGCGGCCCGTGGAGAAATCCTGGCTTTTTGTAAAATTGTGTGTCATGCTGGGGACATCACGTTGCAGATAATTCTCAAATCAGCCAAGAGATCATGAAGCTCCTCAAAACTGATTAGGTTTTCACGAGTTTGAAGGACTGTAGAGACCTCTTTGTATTAAGAACCAATTTCAAGGTGTGAATAATCAAATCAACATCATCTAGTGAGGTAGTCATGATGGCGAGTTCATATGATAAAGGTTTAATACCATAAAGGTATTCAGTCATGGACTTGGGTTCTTTGACGAAGCGAGAAGGACGTTCCTTGAGATACGTGACGCGAGATTGAGTCTTGCTACCAAACATTTTGTTCATGACGTGCCAAGCTTGCTTGGACATTTTGTCATTGCCCAACATGATGATAACACTAGCATTAACCAAAGAGATGGCAACATGAAGGATCAATCAATCCCGTCATTTCCAGTAACTGAAATCACGATGATTAACATCAACGCACATAGTTATGTCGTCGATGAAACTAATGAGTTTGTGGCTGACAAGAAGGGCATTAAACTGGACTCGCCATGCAGAAAAATTGATGGGAGTCAGCTTGGTGGATACGTGATTGTTCAAGATAACCACATTTTTGCGTTGTTAGTTGTTCACTGAATATAGTCAATTACATATATAAATCAATAACTCATGCATCTGGATAAATCATCTCCTAAATGTATATGGATAGATCAACTCCAAAGCTGGCGGAACTTGGTATACAACTGAACAATTCAAATTAAAAGCTAATCTAAGGGTAGTTGCGGTTCGACAAATTTCCCCAAAGTGAAAGAGAGAAAATAATTTGTTTGTTAAACATAGATTATACCCTTGTCCCTAGATATAATAAGCATTACATATAGGGTATTTTTTCATGAAATTCACGTTAAGTAAATAATTACTTAGTGCATTCTTTTTTTTTTTTTTTTAGAAAAGAGAGATTAATGCAAAACATGTTATGTACTACTGTTTTGATATTTTTTCTCAATTTATTTATAACTTTTACAATTTCAAAAGATTATTGATTAGATGGGGAGGGGCAGCACACTTGGTCATCCAAGGGAGTTAAGCATATTGAGGGTGAATGAGTCAGAGTTCAAATCTTGAGAAGAGACATTTGTAATTTACTAACAACTAACCACTAACATGTGCGAAAATAAACTTTGGGAGACAGTCCAATTGTGATAAAGATTACTCAAAAGTTGCACCATGAATAACCCTATTCATGATTTAATCAATGACCCATATATAATCTACACATGCACTAATTGATTAAACATAGAATATGATAGAAGTTTACAAGTCTGGTACATATGCTGGAAGTGGTAAAAGGGATAGTACGTAGTGGGTATCCTCCACGTACACCACTATGTTCTTGTGAGAAAACAGAATACGGCAACAACAAGAAGAAGACGCACGATCGAAAAGATAAGCACAAAAGATCGAGGAGATGAGGGCAGTATTTTCTCCTCTGTTTTCTTCACTTATAGGTGTGTCACTTTTCCGTCTTCCTATTTTCTATTATTTACCAAACAAGGGAATTTCTAATTTATCCTCCCAGTTTCACTCTGCAAATTATTTTCCCTTAGTATTACTTAAAAGAAAACTGCTATTTTCAGAGATGAGATCACCTTTTAAGCTCAACTAGTTGATCCTCAAAAGATGATAGGAACGTTTTAATTTCTCTATAAAAAATTAATATAACATGATCACAATTAACTTACAACAATAATCAAACATAAATAAACCTTTACAATCGCAACTAGATGATGTCACTAACTCTAAGTAGTTGAGAACGAAGACGAAGAAACTGCATCGCTGCAACCATTTTTGGTTTTCCTTCTATATCTCTCTTTCATGAAAATTTCCTCGTATTGGGCATGGGCGTGATCTTGATGACAAGGCCAGGGAAGACATCATCCGGGTCATGGATATGCGGGTTCCGCTCGACGATAAACGGGTCGCCGCACTTGTCACTGATGGTGTGCAGGGTCTCTCCTTCTCCCACCACGTATATTTCATCACACGCCCTTTCACGGAGGTTGTTCCCTCTCACTTCACCATCAGCACCAGAACCAGAAGTGCTCTCCTTTATGGAACCCAATAGTATCATACCCAACAACACCAAGGCACAGTACCATGATGCTGCTGAATCTGTTCTAGTACTCTTTCTTGCACCCATGTTAATTATGTTTATATGGATCAGAGGAAATAACACCTTCACTATATATATAACTTTACATTGGTTAGGATGGAGTACTATGTGTCAATAGTATGTATCTGCCGTTGGCGTGCGGGGAGGGGGGAAGTTGTATTCAACGACATCACTTTTTGGCGTTTAGCGTTTCATTCAAGCTCTCTTATTATTATTATTATATATGTTAAATATGGTTTTTTTCCTTTAAAAATAACAAATTATTGGTTTTGATGTCTCAAATTTTTTTATTGTAATTTATCCATAATTTTTAAAAATGCATGTGTTTCAGTCCTGAGGGACTCAAACCAAACTTCAACTAGTATATATATAATTTCGATGACTAAAAATTACTTAAAAACTTCAACCGGTATTAATCATTTCATATACTCAGTATTTTCAAAAGTTGGAGATATATTTCAAGGTTTTTAGAGACTAAAACCAATAATTTAATATTTTTTAAGGATCAAAACATATTTAATTAAATTTTTAATGAATTAAAGTTTCGATCGATTCAGCTTCAGTTATAGCAGCCACGAGTGATGACATTCCCCTATTGGCAAAACATAAAACACACCACCTACCAACAAAATCCTCGTATTAGCAATGAGAATAAAACATAAACCCTTGATAGGAGAAATTATCTCTCTTTAACAACTAAGTAAACATTTGCTGACCTTATTATATGTTAATTATGACTCAAAATGGGTATGATATTTTCTTAATACGCAATGAGTTTGGTTTTGATTGGGGGTTTAGTTGATTATTGTGGAGTGGATGCAAGTGGCTAGAATTAATTATGGGTTGTGTGAAGAAATAGGATGCTGAGGGTTAACAATCGTGTGCACTAAGCGGATAGATGTTTTACACGTGGAGTCTTCTATTGGTTCCACCTGACAGAACACGTTAATCCAACCGCCCCATGATTTTCTGGTGGCTGCTAAAGTGGTTCAACGTGAGCATGATGATAATATTACATTAATTAGGGTCTAGTTAATTACTAATAATTAGTATGAATCATCTAATTTCATGATAATTGCGCGCGAGATGAATCATGAATGTGTTATCAATATTGGTGTCTGATTGTTTTCGAGAGGGATTAAATAAAGAATAACATAACAATAATAATTCGAGAAACATCGTTGGTCAACAAAGGTGTCCATTCATGGTTCTATATGAAAGCATTGTTGATCTGTCCTTTTAATACTGTTGGTTAAGATAACTAGTATTGACGTAAAAAAAGAGACAAATATTGTAAGACCCTTTGAATGGGTCATAGGGAATATGTTATATAGTATAGTATCCATTCAAATGCTTGATCCTCAATCCTATCCCATATATATTAGCATAAAGAGATAAGAGGACAAGGTAGATATTAGTTATTAGATAAACAAACCAACCCCAAAACTGGGGTGAGACTGAAGGGATACATGAGAAACACAGTGACCAAAATTAGTGGAGAGGACTTGGACTTGTGCTAGGCGTGTGGGGCAATTTGACCAATTCATTCATATGAAAAAGAAATTAAAGCAGTAGGTATTTGGCACCGAATTTAATTTTAAGTGCAAACTGTATATGTAGACCGTGGTGCGTGTGGCAGAAAGAATGTAGGTGTATACTCACGTTTAATAAAAGGCAAAAGAAAAGACTGATTCTTCCTTGTTTGGGATTTATGGGCATCTATCTATCTTCAACTTCAGCAGCAAGTGTTATGTTGATTCATCGGATTGGATCAATGAAAAGCTACATATAGCAGAAAGTTGTGTAAAAAGCAAGTATGTTGTTAGCCGTGGCGGAAGATAGTAAAGACTAGGGAGGCCATGGCCATCCCCAAAAATTATTAAAAAATCACTTATATATGTATACTATTTATATATAAAATATAATATAATAAATCAGTAATATATTACTCAACGAATGCCGGTCACAGTGGTAAAAAGTAATTAATTGTACCTATAGGTTGAGGGTTCGATTTCTAAGAGCTGTACTCTTAATAAAAATTTTAAAAAAATAATAATATATTTTATTCTTCAATCTTCACTAATCTAGTATTTTCCGCCGCCACTGCTACCCTACCTTATTTCACACAGAGTAACTGGCGGATACATTGCATACGGGATACATCCACCATCTTTGCAATTGCTTCAATTATTTATAACTTAGATTTTCGACACTACATACGGCCATAGCGTTTTGCTTTCTTTGTGAATGGTAAGTTGTTTAATTTAGCCCCATTATGATTTTGAGAGAGTAGATAGCGTATATGGAAATTATGTAAACGGCTAACCCTATTTGTTTTGGCTAGGAAAGGTAGATTTGATTTGTAAAGGACAAAGGCCTGCTTCTATCGAGTTGTAGCGTCGCTTGCAAAGGTAAATTGGCTTACAAGTTTGCTATAAGAGAAGAGAAGATTAACTTGAGATTTCAACTTCAACATTTCATCATTGGTGCTTGTCAAGAATCAAATTTGAAGAATTTGTCAACTATTCAAGAATTGTGTTCATGTTTGGCGGCAACGAAAAAATTAGAAGTTTATTACTTGGTTGATAGATTGCTTCGTCTTATCATGACTCTTCCGGTTTCTACTGCTACAATTGAAAGATCTTTTTTGGCAATGAAAATAATCAAGACTAGGTTGAGAAACAAGATGGAAGCTGATTTTCTAGCTGACTGCATGATAATTCACATTGAAAGGGAGATTGCAACAAGTTTTAGTTCTGATTTACTTATTAATGATTTCAAGTCACTGAAAGAGCGTAGAGCGTCACTTTAATTGATTGAAGGTAACTTTCAATATTTACTTTGATATTATAGTCAATTGTACATTAACATTGCACTTAAATTTTAAGTCTTTCTCTCAAATGATTGCCAACAATTTGTGTATGATTTATAGGAATCAGCCAAGTTTCCATCTCTGCAGATTATTCTAGATGATTGTTTAATGCTAGTGTTGGACTTTTCTTTCTTTTCTCTGCTGTAGAAGCTTAAATATTGTTGCTCGTACTTTGGTAGCAGAGAGTTCTATGTATCAAACATGTTCATGGTGGGGAGAACCCCCGACGGTATTCTTCTTCACTTAGTAGCTGAGATTTGGACTTAATAAATTGATTTGATTGTGTTTTCAAAAACAATTATGCATCAAATTTAACTTTTGGCCCTTCCAAATATTATTTTCTGATTCCGCCACTGGTTGTTAGGTTGGACGTGACTCAGGGACGTCAGATGGCCACGAAGGCAATAAGTTAGAAAAATTGTATTTGGGTTATAGTTTTGTTACATTACTTACTAAGTATTCGGTGCAATGTATAATATTTTAATTTTTAAAATATAAACTAAATTAAAACATATATACATAAAATAATTTTACTGATAGGGGTTTAATTAAATAATCATTTTTTGAATATCTAAATTTTTAATTGATAGAAGCATGACTTTCACGTAATTTGGCTAGTAAAGCATATTGAAGGGTAATGTTTAAGTACTACACATCAAATATAAAGCATGACTTTCACGTAATTTGGTTAGTAAATAAAAAATAAAGTTGTTAATATTATTAATTTTGAATTTTACTCACCTTTATTATAGTTGATCATGGTAATCGTGCATCAATAATGTCGTGTGAAATAACATTAATACTAATAATTTGGATTGGTGGAATAAATTTAATTGTTGATTAAAAAATTTACAATAAATTAATATTTTGAAAACTAATTAGTAAAATTTAATGTTTCTATTTATATTACTATTTCTATATGTAATTAATCTGAAAGTCTATGGCATGTAGCTTCATAACAAAACAATTGGTGATGTGGTTTCATGAAATTCAAAATTGACTGCTCAAATTTAATATGTTTAAATATGTTTTTAATTATTGACTTTTAAAAATGAATCAAATTAAATACTTGTAAAAAAATACTTTGCAACAGATTCCTAATTTTTTTTTAAACAAATTAGGTCTAAAAAACTATTTAAGTACCAATGTGTCATCAATTTCATCTTGGTGAATAACCACGTGCCATTTCATTTATCTAGTCATAATAATTTTAATCTTACATCTCATTTGCTTTATTTGTCACTATCTTCTTTCCCCTCCATCAACTTCCTCTTCTAAGGTTAGTCCTTCCTTAAAACCCTAATACCCCAAATTCCACTTCTTCTCCTTTCGAGCACCCTCTTCTTCCTTGCATCAATCTCAAACTCATTTCCTCCCATTCTATTGATTTATTTCTCCTTTGCTCCCCGATGCATCTAACCCCCAATCCCCTCTAGCGACTTTAATAAATTAGGTTTGGGAAGCATCTATCCCTCATTTCCTTTACTTCCTTCCCGCGATATTGTTCAACACTTTAAAGGGGGAGATAACAAGCCACAAACCCTTGAGAAAAATACCCAAAGAGACACTCCACCACTCGACCAACAACAAGGTTGGAACCGAAGAAGGTGAAGTTTTCACCTCCAAAACAGTGCCTAAAACCATAATGGAGCACACAAGAGAAGATGAAAATGTTGTTTTAGGACCTACAAAACCCACTACGCAAGCAACAAGGAGGAAGCTTTCAGACCATCACAGTTTCCAAACTTCGATCGAGGTGGTGGGTTTTGTTGAGGTGCGGGTTCTGGATCTAGAATGAGTAATGGTTTGACTTCTGAGTGGGTGGTGTTGTAGGTTATGGAGTCGAATAAAAAAACCTTAGATTTTTCTTCTTCCTCTTTGTTGGGTTTGGTGTGCGCAAGCCCAAGAGAAAGCTGGTGGACTAAGGAGAGTGGCTTGATGTAGCTAGAGGAGAAGCTTAGCTTCTCCAACTTATAAACCATTGATCTTGTCTCCAACTGAGGTAAGGATGTTGATGGTCTAAGGAGAGTTGCTTGATGTAGCTGGATGAGAAGCCTAGCTAACAAAGCCTTAATGCAACAAGAGATGCTACTCTCCAACTTACAAACCATTGATTTTGTTTCTAACCGAGCAATGTGGGACTTGTCTCCTACTATTTCATCACTATTCTTCTTATTCCTTACCCGTATCTTCTACTTGAACAAAATAAAATAAAAATAGAGATGCTGTCATAATTTATGGCGCTGGCTTCACGGCTCAGACGCGGCGCGACAAATGGCATATCCTATAATCTCTAACCCAAGTTATCTAAGAAATCAAGAAAATATGAACAGATTTCACCACAATTCCCCTGTTCTGCTTCATTGCTGATAATTACTAAATTATTAATTTTCATATTTTAACATGTTGGAAGCCCCATTATAAGAACAGTCATTTGCTATGCATTGAACATGCTGTAAACCATAGAAGAATCCTACGCTACAACATCAACTTGTCAAAATTCACAAAGATGCAACATGAATGTTAATGATTTGAATCATGCATGTGAATGATTTAGTTTGGGGACTTTAATATGACAAATAATCAAGTCCAATGTGGCTTCACGATGAAAAACATGATTCAATCCATTTTTAGTTGGGGGACTCTTGAGACATTTGGGCCTGCGTTTACAAGCTTTGGGCCTCTAGATGCGTGTTTTTACCGAATGCGCCCTACCCTAGGAATCTTTCTCAGCCACTCAATTTTGATTTTTGACAATTGAATATTTGACCAAAAAAGAAAAAAAGTTGACAATTGTATATAGCAGCATCCAGTTGTGTTTGAACCTGTACCTCTAACTTTCCACAAATGGAAAGTGCTTTGGATTCCTATCCACCAAAAACAATGCAAGCTCATTGTCATTTGTGAACCAACTTAATTGGCTTCTTTCATAAACCTAACACGCTCCAACTTTAGGAGTTAAATTGCTCTTGCAATAATAATTCAGGTTCAAGTGTGATTAAAACCAAATGTGCAATTTATAGGAATTGAATTTTCGACGACGAAAGGATTCAAACGGTAATTTTTTACCACCATAGGGTACTTGACTAATTGAATTACCGGAGATGCATGTTGTCCATGAATAAATTAATAAATTATTCAAGTGGCTTAAAAAAAAGGAAATTATGATAATGTTTTTACTTAAAAATTAAGTTCCAAAAATGAATGCATTATTCTTGACAGGCTTTCATTCTTCTTTGATTTTGAAAAGACAGAACACAACACAACACAACCAGACAAACTAAGCAACATTTGGGGTCTACGGGAGCTGAGGGACTACTCCTGGCTCCAACGGTCTCCCTGTCTCGTCTTCTTTGTTCTTCCTCTCCCCAGGTACCTCTATCACCCCATATTTTCAGATTAACTCTGTTTTTTTTCAATTTCAAGTTCCAATTTTTTCGCCCCTGGTGAGATTTTTGGGTTGTTATGGGATCTGGGTTGTTTAGTTTCGGCTGAATTTTGATGGGTTTCTGCTGTTTTTAGTTGTTTTCTTCGATTTATAGCTTCTAAATTATTTTTTCTGCTGGTCGCTTTCGAGTTTATGAAGGATCGTCCATGTCCCTACCAACAATTCTGGTCGGAAATTTTGGTTAGGTTTCTAAAAAAAGTTATTTTTGAAGTTTTTGTATGATTTCTCATAGGGATATGCTACAATCAGTTTTCAGTCCTTTTTGTGAAATTTGAAGTTGGGGAAGCTCAAATCTCTTATGATTAACTTTTGATCTGACTCAGAAGTTACCACTCGGGGTTTTTATTTGCTGCATATTTTTGAAGTTTACCTGAATCAGCTATTATGCAGTGAATAAAATGAATTTCCTTGTCATTGTTTTGCAGATCAGCTGATTTTGAAGGGGAGGGGGAGTGTTCCAAGGGCAAAACTTTAGTTTTCTATACCCTGTGCTGACTCCTTCTCTCATATACTTCATATTCATAGCATTCTGGTCAATCTGCATCAAGCAAGTTGAGCTTCTTCAAAGTGGGGCTTTTGGTGGATGACTGATTAAACTAGAAGATCAAGTTTCACACTCTAGTAGTCTAATTGTGTCAAAGTGGTAGTCCCTAATTCCCTATCTCCCTAACCAGATCTTTTAGCAAGAGAGTTCTCAGGGTAGTTTGCCTGTAATTGATATTTCTGGGTTTGTTGAGGGATAAGAAAATTCTTATGGCTGTTGACAAGAGCAACAGCAGCAATGAACCTTCAACTTCATACAATTGTTACAAAGTAGCAAGCTTGACTGAAACCATATTAGACGCGAAACAAACTTCTAATTTGAAAGATCGGTACATTCTTGGGGAGCAGCTGGGTTGGGGGCAGTTTGGTGTCATTAGAGCATGCTCTGACAAACTGACCGGAGAGGTTTTGGCGTGCAAATCAATTGCTAAAGACAGGTTGGTTACGTCAGATGATACGCAGAGTGTTAAACTTGAGATTGAGATAATGGCCATGTTATCTGGGCACCCAAATGTTGTAGATCTCAAGGCTGTTTATGAAGAGGAAGATTATGTTCATTTGTTGATGGAACTTTGTGCTGGAGGAGAGCTGTTCCACCTGTTAGAGAAGCAAGGAAGGTTTTCTGAGTATGAAGGCAGGATTCTCTTTAGGCATCTCATGCAGATGGTTTCGTATTGTCATGAAAATGGGGTTGTTCATAGAGATTTGAAGCCTGAGAACATTCTCTTAGTAACTAGATCCTCCTCATCCCCAATTAAACTGGCAGACTTTGGGCTTGCGACCTACATCAAACCTGGTACTTGCTTTCTTTGATACCTTTAATCTTTTTTGCAATTTCCATTGCTCCACTGAAAAATGCTCGGTTTTCATCTTCAAATATTGGGGTTTGTTTAAGCAGGACAGAGTTTGCATGGGTTAGTTGGGAGTCCATTTTATATAGCTCCAGAGGTACTGAGAGGTGCATATAATCAGGCTGCTGATATTTGGAGTGCAGGGATTATTCTTTACATTCTATTGAGTGGGATGCCTCCATTTTGGGGAAAGACAAAATCACGAATATTTGAAGCCGTCAAGGCTGCTGATTTGAGGTTCCCATCTGAACCTTGGGATCACATTACTGAACCTGCTAAGGATTTGATTAGGGGAATGCTCAACATAGAACCTTCTGAAAGGCTCACTGCTCAGGAGGTCTTGGGTAAGTTCACTGTTTTTTTTTTCTTCTGTTAATGCATATCTACTGAAGTCTGAAGCCTTTTGATTCATATTTACAACTGTGAGTGTTCATGGAAAAAAAGGAGTTGTTGAGACACTATAATGACAGATCATTTGAGTTGAGATACAGATTGTTACTTAATCACTGAACATAAAAAAAGAATATTACTACACCATTGGATTCAAATAATTAATTTAAAGCAACAATATTTATAGAGGACTCGTACCAACACACTCTTTAAAGACACTGCAACACACTTCTTGTTATTTGTTTTTTTTTTTTTGAAAAGTCTACTCAATTTTTAAGCAGTGAGAGGAATGTTTTGACATTTTTAAAAAATAAACCAATCACAGTGAGTGTGTTGCTAGCATTTATCATATTTATATTCAGCTTAGCTAATCTGTGGGTTCACCAATACATTAATGCCAGGACACTTCTACTAAAACGAAAAGGGGATGTCTTTAGGTATGGAATTCATCCTATTTAGTCATTCTTGCCATGGTATGCAAGTTCAAATTTGTTGTAGAAGATATATATTATGCATCGCTTTGTTTCTTGGTATCACCAAAAAGAACAAGGTTTTTTATATTATCTTGTTTCGCTTCACTCTAATCTCCCCCCCCCCCCCAATGAAAACCTTCGATCCTAATATACGAGTAACAAAAATACCACCTGGTGGATTTGCTAACTTAGAACATTTCTCAGATATACACTGATTTTTCTTTTGTCACATTTCCTTGTTATACAGCCCTTTCACACTCTACAACCTAATATTTGAGTGGTATAAAATTAGAAATAATAAATATTATCACATGTTGAATTTGCTATAGCCCAACATACTTTTTAGGCACTCACCCATGTTTCTCTTTCACCATGTTTTATTATTTTACATTTTTACTGCTGTGAAGAGAAAGAATTGTCAGTTTGCAAACTTGTCTACCATACATGGAGAGAAGTTTGTTATGAACCAAATATCCTAAAAGTTTAAGCTGATGGATGAAGAGTGAAGACACATGAAGGGTTGTGGGCAATGCACATAATCACCTACTTTGTGCTGAAATTCAATTTTGTATAAGAATAATGGGGTAACAAGGATTGAAATCCAAACGACTTGGTCATAGAGATTCTGATACCATGTCATAAACTAACTATCCCGAAGTTTAAGTTGTTGGATGAAGAAATGTCAATGGTTTTATATTATATTTCTATTGAAGTTTATGTCATATGTTTTAGCTAAATTTGGTGGCTTAATTGTTCTTGTTTTTGAGCTCGTTCTAAGATGATCTTCAAAGCTAACATTTATGTTGGTTTAGTTGTTGCTGTAGCAATTGCTTAGATTAATCAGATGGATAGTCCTAATTGAATTACCTGTTAACCCCTAAGCATAACGAAGCACTGAAAAGAAAGAAAGAAATGAGGACCAGAGTTCTATTGTCTAATCTTTATTTGAACTTTCCCTTTGTAGACCATTGCTGGATGGAAAGCAATCAAACAAATACTGAACAACTAAGTGACTATAAAATTGAAAGTTGTGAAGAGTGGGATGTTGGTGGAAACTCATCCTATGCCTCGTTCATGTCCAGGAATCAGGACATCAGCTTTGGTGCTAGCTCACCTATGTGTGATGCCCAATCACCTACATTCACATGCAAATCATCATTTTCTTCCATTTTCGTGGAACCAGTGACACCTTTTTCTGTTTCTGGTGGGTTTTCATTTCTGAGCTCAGGGGGTTCCACTGATTTGGAATTTTCTTCTCCTATACCCTCAATGCCTAGCTTTGCATTTCTCAGCCCCAGGTCTGTTGTTGAGCAAGAGAATTGTATATTAGATGGCTCAACTAACACGTCTGAAGTAAATAAAATTGCTGGAGGTTTGTATAGAATTTTTCATGCAAACTGATATTTAGTATTAGTATTTTTGTTTAGCTCTTTAATGTGATATATGTTATTGCTGCTACTACCAGATTCTCGCCTTTGCTTTGTACACAACGTCAAAGATATGGGACTTCAGCCTGTAGAGGCTAAAAGGGCATGTGGAGCAAATGGTAACAGAGCATTGGGATTCCACAGCAAGAGAAACCGGACTATTGGACTTGGTGAGAGTGGGCAACTTGATCTTGTGGTGACTGAATCAGTTATTCGTTGGTTATCATGCACACAACTTCCTACATCACCAAGATCATCTCTTGTCTTTTGAAAATAGATCCCGGGACAGATGAACTGAATAGCTTGATATGGTGTCTGAATTTGACGTACTGGTGAAAATTTTGCCTGCCTAACTCATTGTACATATTTCCTGAATTTTCAATCTGGCTGGTGTGAGTGATGTGTTTTAGATTTTGTGGCAGTTTGACGATGGTGTGTATTGCTCACTATTGTTGTGTTTCTTTCATCTTCATTTGCCTTCTCATGTTAGTTGTATCTTAATAGTACTCCAGTTATCTTGATGTAATTGAAATGCTTGGAAATGAATTGTAAATCAATTGTGAGGACTCGAAGGATGTTTTGTAAATGTACCAGAATTGACGTGACTATTTTATGCAGTAAATATCACCATGCACAGGGGACAGACATGTTGAACCATTCTCAAAGATTGTGCATGTTCATGCCACCTTGAATGATGTAATGATGTGTTTAGTTTAGCTTTTGCAAATTAGGACACACAAAAACAAAAAAATGCTTGCAGCCTGACTTGGACTTGCTGCGAATGCCGCAAGCATTGCAGTGTTTTGGCCGCATTGGCCCTGCCCTCCACTGAGGAGTCTTGGTTATCTCACAAATTCATGCATTTCCTAACCGGTTGTGAACCATTCTGATTGTTGCCACCAGATGGACCAAGTGGAAGTAGAACTTTGATCTTCTTTTTCTTCTTAGGCTCCCCAGAAGCCTGCTTTGGCATCATCATCTATGTCACAGGTTGAGACTCAGCAAAATTCTCAGAATCTGAAGAGGCCTTGATATGGTGATGCATCATGTTGATCTCCCCAACAAAAGAGGAAACAGGGGAGATGAGCTGCATGGCAGAGCGACGGTTGAAGGTGGCAGCGTGTGGACACTTGCTGCATGCTCATGATGGAGAAATTGATTGAGGGGGAATGTATTGTTAGTGAGTATTTAAAATGATTGACAGTAAAATATCTTGTCTGGGTAGTAAGTATACTAAATATACATAATTTTGAAAATACATGGATTTTAATAGGGAATTCTAAATATACTGGATGGGGGAATTTAAGTACCACCTCAACATAAAGAAACTGAAAATCCTTTCTGAGTTAAAACACATGTTTTGATTAATTCTACTTGGCATTTTTATTTATTAGAGACATGGTCCTTAGACAATGCCCATTGGTTCTGGTCTTTTTCATTGCTCCATTTTGCTAGATAAAAGTTACGGTCCTTAGACCTTTCTGCTTCTTATACCATGTTTATTAAATTTCTGATGTGTTTTTGTAGTGTGCCAAGCACATAACAATTGCAGGCTTGTAGATCCTATGAAGCCATTTATCCTTTTTGGTGCCTTGATGGCTTCTAATATGGCTTGTAAAATTGAACTAATTAGGTGCTATTATTATTAGAACAAAACTTTCCTTATATCAACTCTATAAAGTTATTCAATCATGTAGTGACATGCGTCTAATTTTTAAAAATTTAACAATTAAATCTTAATAAATGTCATATTTTTAGAAATAAATTCCACTTGTCATTGTTTGAACGGTGAACATGACAAAAATAACATAAAGAACTTGATATAAGTTTTATCGTTACTATTATCTGCCAAAATTGAATGAGGGGATATAGTAATGTGTCACGCTTGTGTCATGTTACTATGGAAGAGACTTTATTTTGTCGCCGCCAAGATGTGACTTTCATCCATGAAAACACAAAAATATTTACTCTACAAAAGAAGAATAAACAATGGGGTGGGTGAAACTATTGTGGATTATGTCATAAACTATATTTTTACCATTAACATTAAGTATGTGCTCTTATTAATATATGTTCTTTGTTACTCTCTTGCTATCACTTTGCATGTATTAAAACTAATTTGCAAATAATTTCTTTTAACTTCTGAACCATACTATATTCTTACTGACAAATTGCACACTAAAAAGACGCTGATATCCTCGGTCTTATATTTACCGAAATCAAAAACACAATTAATTCTGACGTAAAAAACAAACATACACTTAATTAGCTAAATAAATTACATGAACCAGACCTTTAAATTTTTTTTACATGAACCAGAAGTTAATAAGGTTTTTTTACTAATTACAACAAGTTAGGAAAAAACAGAAAATAGGAAACATTTTTTCGTTTGTGTACTAAATTACTCTCACAAATTAAAACTAATTAATGTAAAAAAACTTAATCAAATAAGTTTTCCATTTTTTAATTTTACAAAATAGAAAACTGTTTTAAAAAATAGTCATCAAACACGATCTTAGAATCTTTTCTTTAACTAGTTTATATGGGATTCTAATTTTTCTATTTTTTTATGTCAACCTTTATAAAAAAAATTACAATTGAATAAAATCAATCAAGAAGTGAGTGTGCAATTAGAAAGAGAGTATTTTTCACTATTAACCGGTATTTTGCAGTAATAGTTGTGAGACTAATCTCATCCCTCATCTCTCTTACCAGAATGACTCTTAATAGAATAAATTGCTTCCAAACGTGTGACTACATCCTCCGGTAACAAGGTCTCAAGGCCCGTTCTCGATATGAAATTAGGTCTTTTGGACAAGACTTTTTGTCTCGCAGCATCTCTCTACTAAAGTTAATATCCATGAACTTCATATAATTTTCTTTTACCATCTTTTTTACACTCTCTCTTACATGAGACTAATCATTTGGAAGCTCATAGATAGATTGCATTAAGTTAGTACGTCTCTCTTAACACGGTATCTTCCCTTTTAACTACGGAGTGAAATATGCAAGATTTTATTTTTGGCTTACATACATTTTAGTCCCTGTAAAATACGTTGTTTTTGTTTTTCATCCCTGATAATTTTTTTTCTTGTTTTTAGTCCTATGAAAATTACATGTTTTGTTTTTAGTCATTGCTAATTGTTTTTCCATCTAATCGAGATCTAAAAACACTCTCACACGCGCTAAGATTTGCTCTACAAGCGGTGAAATCGAGTTCATCTATCTCAGATTTTTTCCAAATCGAACTTATATTTGAATAGATGGAAAAACAACTAGCAGGGACTAAAAACAACACATGCAATTTTCGGAGTACGGAAAACAAGAATTTTTTTTTCAAAAAATGAAAAATAAAAATAAAAAATTTTGCAGGGATTAAAAATGTATTTATTTTTTTAATAAATAGTATTGGCGAACTGTTTATTAATGAGAACGAGCCTCCGTATGCGTCTTCAACTGCGCCTCTCAGGCTCTCAGCTCCGCCGTATCATCGCATCATCGTCGATCTTCACACCTCTCGGCCGTCCCATCGCAACTGCAAGCTCTACAGCGAGTGTATACTTCTCTGCACAACAAATTCTAGATTTTTTTCTTTTTCGCCCATTTTTTAACGCATAGAACCACCGACCCGACCCAAATCGATCATATTCAGTTCGGGTCAAACCGACCCAACTCAAATTGGTTCGGATTCTAGTTTTCACCTGAACACTACACAAACCTAGAAATAACGTAGTAATTTTGTTACTTTACCTGTGATAACTAGGTTTTTTGTTGTGGTTTCTGACTCTGAATCCTTCTTCATTCTGCTAGAGCCGATACTGGCTTTGCCTTCTGCGCAGACTCCACCATACCCAGAACAATCTTCACTGTTCACCAATGGAGTCCACTGACAACAAGAAAGAGCAAGTGCCACCCACAATAGAAGACCCAGAGAAGAAAAAGAAAAAGGAAGAAAAGGTTTTTCCTCTACACTGCTTGTTATCAGTTTTGTTAAGTTTTTATCCCGATTGTTGTAAAAATTTGAGATTTGCTTTAATGGGTTTCAGAAAAGTTATGCTTTTTTAATCCCCAACTTAATTTCATTTTTAAGCCATTTTGGGTGAAATGATAATATGAAAAGGTTGCTAATTTTTTTTCCCCCTCATGTGGCAATTCTATGGCTTTGTGTCAGGCTAGAGAGAAGGAATTGAAGAAACAGAAGTTTCTTCAAAAGCAAGCTCAGGTGACTAGTGTTATTGACTTTATCAATTGGACCTTGTGAGTGGTTTTGGAATCTCCTCTTCTCATTTTCTTCCTTTTGGTGTTAGCAGCAACAAGTGCAACAACCATCCAATGCCTCTAAAAAGAGTGAAAAGAAAACTGTGAAGCGTGGTGCACAGGATGATAATCCTGAAGATTACATTGATCCTGAGACGCCTGCGGGCGAAAAGAAACGTATGTCTCGGCAGCTGGCCAAACAGTATAATCCAGCTGCAGTGGAGAAATGGTGAGTGTTAATTCCATTTTTTTTGCTTGTTACACTTTAATTATGTGAAATGCTTACCTTTTATGTTTGCCACAATTTAGGTGGTATGAGTGGTGGGAGAAATCAGAGTTTTTTGTGGCAGATGCTAGCAGCTCCAAACCACCTTTTGTTATTGTGAGTGTCTTTTTGAACTTATATATGTTTTCTAATGCCATATGAAATTGACGTTGCTTCAATTTTTCTTTGAGAGTAAAAAACAATTGTGTATACTCTTTATTGGAATTTTACTTGTGCGAACAAATTCACATGTGGTTTATAGACTGTGAACCTTTTGCTGTATAGGAAGTGATTCTTATCAATATTTTAGATCGTTCAACTAAAAAATGAAAATCTGATGCTCCATTTTTAATGTTATTTATCTTGTAGTTTGATAAGTTTCTCAGAATTCAATTGTATTACATTTGTTTTTTTATTGCACTGGATGACATTCCAGAAATAGATTCTCAAATTTTGTGCTATTAATCAATAGCAGTCGTATTTGGATTTGAAATGAAAGTGTTTTGCTCTTGCTTTAATTTTGAAAAGGTATAGATTTTTCCCCACTACTTCTGGCGCATGTGCAGGGGCTGCATAAATTCAAACCATACATGAAAGTTGCGTTTTTTATTCTGTTTTTTATTTTTATGGTTTGAGAATCCGATTGTGCTGTATATTAGGTTTTGCCTCCACCGAATGTGACTGGTGCTCTCCATATAGGCCATGCCCTAACAGCTGCAATAGAGGTATCTGATATAAACCATTTTCACTATTTAGTTTTGGTGTTCAAAATGGTAAATCTGAATGTAATTTATTGCTTGCAGGACATGATGATTCGGTGGCGAAGAATGTCTGGATACAATGCTTTGTGGGTGCCTGGTATGGATCATGCTGGGATTGCCACACAGGTTCTATTTTCGAATTGAGAAGATTTCATGTGGTTCTTAGCTTTCTTGTAATTTATCATTTTTTATGGATGTTATTGTGTATTGGAAGAATTGCTACTTATGTGGCTAAAGCTTGCATATTGGACTCATTTGGATAAACATCACTCTATGATTTTTTTAAGAATTATTTTTCATTTATAAAATGTTTTAAGAACTACTTATTCTAGAAACAACTTGTTTACTTGCCTATGCACATTGAGCTTGTTTGATTCCCTTCTCATTTTTTGTTGAATCTAAAAAGTATTTTCAGAAACAATTTTTAAAACCTCTTGTTTAAGAGAAGAAAAGGAAAAAATGTTGGAACGAGATGTTTTACAAAGTTGAGACTTGTGACTTGAAAACTAAAAACAAAACCAAAAACAAAAAATATCTGTGAAATGTTTTGAAATTTTAGTTTTAAAAACTAAAAAGAAGAACTGTTTTTATGAACTAGTTTTCAAAACAGATCATATCAAACATGTTTTTTACGTCTTAAGTTTTTAAAAACTAAAAACTGTTCTGCAAAACAGTAATCGAGTATGCCCTTAATTTAATATTGTCATTTTATGATCTTTAAGTAGTTTTTGCTTACTATTGACAGGTTCTCATAAAATGATAGCTTCTAGGACACAATTACATTTTCACTCTTCCATTTTGTCATATATCTTTATATCCAAAATTTATTGCTAGAAACAATTTGGATAGTTCTTTTGCCTCATAGTTAAGGGCAGCAACAACAGACTTTGGATAAAGGTTTTTTCTAGGTATCAATTTTCGTTATGTTGCACATGTACTAGGTGTTACTCTTCAATGGAATTTATCTTAAGTTTCTGTTATGTGGAGTTGATGTTAAGATAGTAATTGTGATTGTTATGCCACAGGTGGTTGTGGAGAAAAAGATAATGCGTGAAAGACAATTAACCAGGCATGATCTGGGCCGTGAGAAATTTATCTCTGAGGTATGATTTGGAAATGATCTTCTAAGTCAAAGTTCTTAATAATTTGATGACTTCTATTTGTCTGTTCTAACCTATTTGGCGAATATTGGCAAAAATAGGTTTGGGAATGGAAAAACAAATATGGGGGCACAATATTACAACAGCTACGCAGATTAGGAGCCTCTCTGGATTGGTCTCGTGAGGTAAATATCTAACCTAACCAGGCTAACCTGTTTAGCGTTATGACCTGCGTTAGATATCTCTATTATTTATTTTATTTAATTATCTATTTAGACCAGGGCGAGGGTAAGGGAAATCTGGTAAGAAAAATTAAGCTTAAAAAAACCACTGTTCTGTTGCATGTCCCACCTAGAAACCCTTTATAAAACATGAGCAGAACTCCCAACTAAGCTTAAGAAAGCAAAAACAAAGCCTGTCCAATTGGAGTTAGATAGTTTTTTCTTGTGCCATTTTACTGTATTGTGTAATAAATGGCTTTGATACTTGTATGTGCCTCACATTCTCTTTCCAGTGCTTCACTATGGATGAAAAAAGATCTAAGGCTGTGACAGAGGCTTTTGTGAGGCTTTACAAGCAAGGCCTTATCTACAGGTATGGTGAACATTGGCAATATGTATTGCCTTAATGTTATTCTTTTATTTATAATTTCTGAATTATATGTTCTTTATTGATGCAATGAAGCTGATTCCGTTTTTTTTAATTTGTACTCAAAACAATATAGGATACTTGAAAAGTATTAACTATAGGTGATACCAGGCTTGTCAATCCTGGATAGCGGAGTGTAGCGGCTGACCTGAAAACACTATAGTGGTATAGCGCATAGCGCGGTGGCCGCTACACTGAAGAAGCAGGAGGAAGAAGGAGATGGAAGAAGGAGGAGGGAGAAGAAAGGAGGAGGAGGAAGGAGGCTGGAGGACGCCGGGGAAGTCACCAGAAGACGCCAGAAGGTGGTCTAAGTGGCGGAGGTGCAGGAGTAAGGGTCTAAGAGGGAAGAAAGGTAGAAGGCGGCAGTGCAAAGCATGATTTCAGGGGACTCTTTAGGTTAAACGAATCAAAACACAAAAATTACCCCCAACTAAAAGAACCAAAAACCAAAATTAACTCCAACTAATAGAACCGCAAAACCAAAAACACCCTCAACTAATAGCCCCAACGTTCTAATTCTGAGGGCATTTTTGACTTTCTTGACTCTTCTCTTTCGAAGAACCCTAATCCTTGTAGCAGCGAAATAGCGCCGCCATGGCTGCGATTTTGGCCGCTAAAGCGGCTGTGATGGCTGCAATCCCGTAAAACACCACTTCAGGCGCCACCGTTGCGGGTGACCTCTGCTTCGCCCCGCACCACTGCTATTGCGCGCTATTAACATCCCTGGGTGATACTATTTACATACAGCAAATTTAACTATATGTCTTAGACCTAGTTACTGTTTGATGTTGCTCAATCACACAAACACGCAAGTTAAAGGCTATAGTCTATAGGTGTGATTCTTTTAGATAAACTTCGGGTCACATGTGTGGATCTAAAGCCAAAACAAGAGTCACATGGACTAAGGCCTATATTTTGGAAATATGGGATTGAGTTCCCTGAATCTTAAGTGCTGAATCATAAATTTAACTATGATATTGCGCTCTTTGGTAAAAATGTGTTGTACTTTTATCACTTGATGAATTCTTGGAATCTGAATATTAACGTAAATTTATGTGAAAAATGCTAGATGGTACATCATATCATCTAAATTTATGTGGGCTAAAATTAAAAGAATGTCATGCTGACCTGATTCTGTTTACGGTTACTCTGAGTGCTCTCCCAACTTCTCAACTTCTTAGATAATGATATATGCTTATTGTTTTGCCCATTATGTCTTTTAAGTGACTATTTTGCAGAGATGATACTCTCTTTTGTCATCATTGCAGGGACCTCCGTTTAGTGAATTGGGATTGTGTGTTACGAACCGCAATATCTGATATTGAGGTACGCAATGAATCTTCTTTGCTGTTTCTTGTGATGTATTGTATTGCATATGTAATTAATTGCTTGCTACATGCAGGTGGATTATATTGATATAAAAGAAAGGACCCTACTAAAGGTTCCAGGATATGACAAACCGGTAGAATTTGGAGTTTTAACAAAATTTGCTTACCCATTGGATGATAACCTAGGTGAAATTGTTGTTGCCACAACTAGAATAGAAACTATGCTTGGTGACACTGCAATTGCCGTACATCCTGATGATGACAGATACAGCCGATTTCATGGAAAGTATGCGGTTCATCCATTTAACGGCAGAAAAATTCCTATAATTTGTGATGCTATTCTTGTTGATAAAACATTTGGTACGGGTGCTGTTAAGGTATTGTCTATATTTATGGCTGAAAGTTCTGTTGAAGTTATTTTCAAGTGAGATATTGTACATGTTATGTTACTTTCTTATTCCTTGCAGATTACACCCGCCCATGATCCAAATGATTTTGAGGTGGGAAAACGTCACAAGCTTGAATTCATTAATGTTTTCACTGATGATGGCAAGATAAATTCTAATGGAGGCTCTGAATTTATGGGCATGCCACGTTTTAAAGTTCGAGAAGCAGTAAAAGAAGCATTAGAGAAGAAGGTATTGTTGTAGAATTCTGTGTTCTGAAATCTTTGGTGCGTAGGCAACAAATATGTTGTTATGTGATACCTTTTTTTTTCAAAAGTACACATGCATCTGTGTGGAATCTGCTGGACATATAATATATTAATTATCTCTCTTTCCAATTAGCTTAGTTCATTGTATAGCTAAATACATTAGGAAAAGGTGTTTGCCTAATTTCTTCTCTTGTAAATTGTATCAGTTGTGTGCGTGTGTATTTCATTCAGCTGAGTGTGGATTAAGCACTCAAGTATACTCAGTAAATCAATCTTGCATCCTTAGAATATATCTCAAGCTGGTAGTCTTGCTTATTCTAGATCCAATGTTGGGCCACTCACCGCCGTCCAAAAATGAACATGGCCTTGCTAATTTTCAGTAAATAAAAAAATAAGTCCAAATGTCCAATCTTGGGTGTGAGAGGGGGGGGGTGTCTTGAGATCCCACATAGACTAGAGATATAGCTAAAGTATAGCTTATAGGAATAATTTTCATCTCATGAGCTATCTTTTATGATAGAGTTAACTCTAACAAAAACCTAATTGATGATTAGCATGTGAAGTCTGTTGGCACTTGGCACCTTATTTATCTATTATTTTTTACCTTGTGTGATTAATTATTATGCTAGGAGTTGTAGCCATGATACTAGTATTTTTCTCAATCTTAAGTGAGAATTTGTCTGTGGGTAATGGAACACTCAATTTCAGGTATTTCCTGTTTCTTTTGTTTTCTTCTTTCATATAGGGGCTTTATAGAGGTTCTGAAAACAATGAGATGCGCCTTGGTGTCTGTTCAAGAAGCAATGATGTTATTGAGCCCATGATAAAGCCACAGTGGTATGTCAATTGCAATGATATGGCCAAACAAGCTCTTGAAGCTGCTGTGAATGAAGAAAATAAAAAGCTAGAGATTATTCCAAAACAATATTTAGCTGATTGGAAGAGGTGCGTATGTATTCTTTGTTTTCCTTTAGCAATATCTTAGAATAAACAATTTCGAAACTTATTTTCCAGAGCACTCCTCGGAAAAGTGGCCTACCATTTAAATCAAAATTCTTGAGTTCCAGTAAATAGTATCCTTATGTTCGTAATTGTCAGTGAGTTTTGAGATTGACTTCGGCTATGCTTGGTAGAGCTTAAGAGTTAAGACTTCAGACTGAAACCGAGGGCGATGAAACATTGAGAAATATTATCAATTCAATTATTTCTCACTGCATACCTATGCCAGAATATATAAAAGATGTCTCATAATGTCATTATCATACCATAAAATATTTTCAAGTATCTTAGATATCTTATGAGAGGTTTCCATGTTTAATTATACTTCATATTTGTTTCCTTATGCCGTTAGTATTTGGAGTCTATTATTAGTATAAATAAGGGCTAGTGTATTGTTTTTTATAACATATCAATATCATTTCATTTTATTGTTCAAAGTTTGCTCTCTCTCTCTTTCCTTCTTTACCTAAATCTCATAATTTCAGTACTTACACTCAACTGAGTTTTGGGCAAACTTAGAGGGCAGCTTGCTGAAGGGTGCTGTTAGTTTAAATGGACTCGGAGTGGGATTAATTTTATGTTAAATTAAACACAAAGTTGTTGTTGGCAAATTGGCGTGCTCTTTATCTAATTTTCTTCGATGTGCCTTCCTTGCTTTTATAATTATATAATATAAGTTATAAACATGTCTTAATTAAGGGGTAACGTTTTGCAGATGGCTAGAAAATATACGTGATTGGTGCATTTCACGTCAGCTATGGTGGGGTCACCAAATACCTGCATGGTATGTCACTTTAGAGGAGGACAAACTGCAAGAATTTGGTGCTTACATCGATCATTGGGTAGTGGCAAGAAACGAAGAGGAGGCCCAAAAGGAGGCTAGCCAAAAGTATAATGGAAAGAAGTTTCATATAAGCCAGGACCCTGACGTTCTCGATACATGGTTTTCTTCTGGTTTGTTTCCGTTATCTGTGCTGGGATGGCCTGATGACACAGAAGACCTGAAGGCATTCTATCCAACATCTGTTTTGGAAACTGGCCATGATATCCTTTTTTTCTGGGTTGCTCGAATGGTGATGTTAGGAATGAAGTTGGGTGGTGATTTTCCTTTTAGAAAGGTGAGATTACTATATTGTGCTGATCATTTGGGGAGAGCTTTATACTTGTACATGCATAATGATTTTTTGTGTGATACTCAGAATTGTTCTCAACTTCTCACATAGTAAATATGAACTGAGTTTTGCTCATGCTTGCCTTAGATTTTTTCGTTTTCTTTAGTATAACATGAACTTCATTAAGATAGGGATTAGGAAGAAGACTGACTATGAAGAGATGATGATTAGAGATCCTCTCTAAAACTTCATCTACAGAACAAAGAAAGCATCAATGAAATCTTGTGTGATCAGTCTGCCATGCATGCTTAAGACATTTTGATCAATGGGCTTCTCACAGATGTACTTACAATCTTATGCAGATTTATTTGCACCCCATGATTCGCGATGCACATGGGCGCAAGATGTCCAAGTCCTTGGGCAATGTTATTGATCCCATTGAAGTGATAAATGGGATATCACTGGAAGGTCTACACAAGAGGTTAGAAGATGGTAATCTTGACCCCAGAGAACTAGCTATTGCCATAGAGGGTCAGAAGAAGGACTTTCCAACTGGTATTGAGCAATGTGGTGCTGATGCTCTCCGTTTTGCACTAGTCTCATATACAGCTCAGGTGTCAATCTCATACCAAATGTTTATACGACTTTCTTTAACTCACCAATTTAGTTTAACTTTTCTGATGTTTTCATTCATTTCAGTCCGACAAAATTAACCTAGATATTCAAAGGGTGGTTGGGTATCGCCAATGGTGTAATAAACTGTGGAATGCTGTTCGATTTGCTATGAGCAAGCTTGGAGATGATTATATCCCTCCTGCAAATTTGAGTCCAGATACTCTCCCATTCAGCTGCCAGTGGATACTCTCTGTGTTAAATAAAACCATATCCAAAACAGTGAATTCTCTAGAATCATCTGAGTTCTCACAAGCTACCACTGCTGTATATTCATGGTGGCAGTATCAATTGTGTGATGTATTTATTGAAGCTATCAAGCCTTACTTTGCTGGTGGTAATGATCTCAAGTTTGCTTCTGAAAGACGCTTTGCACAAGATACTTTGTGGTTTTGTCTGGACAACGGGCTGCGGTTGCTTCATCCCTTTATGCCTTTTGTCACGGAAGAATTGTGGCAGCGCCTTCCTTCGTCCAAGGAATGTAAGAGAGCAGAATCTATCATGATATGTGACTATCCATCAACTGTAGAGGTTAGTTTAGGATTTTGCTCTTCAGAATAAAAAGTACTTCTGTCTATTTTGCCCCCCCCCCCCCCTCCCTGAAGCAGCTCCTCTAAACTTTGGTAAAGTTCTAAAGTAAGGGTATATCCACCTTGGACTTCAGTGTTATGATTATCAAGTACTTTAAATAAATCAGTGGACATACAGCCTTACTTTCTCACTTTAATAACATTCACTTTAAAGGAGCAAATCCAGATGATTTGTTATGTTAAACATGCTTCGATTATCATGGAATGTAACTTTTTTTTCGTCTGGTTTGTATTCTTAGTTTACTTATTTTATTTATCTCAGAGTTGGAATAATGAAAAGGTGGAAAATGAGATGGACCTTGTTGAGTCTACTGTTAAGTCTCTCAGGTCACTGGCAAAAGAAAGACGTGACAGGTAAGCAACATTTGCTTTTCCACTACCATCGAGTTTCTTCTCTGTTTTGTTTTTATTTTTGGGTTTGGGGGAGGGGGGATGAGGAGTTCTAGTAGTTAAAAAAAGAGATTTGTATAAATGAGGATAAGAATGTTCTATGATACCCAAACAAGACCAATGAAACAGAACTTTAAACATTTGGGAACCTGTAACCCCTGTAGAACTTTTTTATTTTTTTATGACAAATGTGATTTTCTCTGCTAATTAGATTGCTATCTTATGTAATAATGCTTCACTGATTCCAAAAATGACGCTTGCTAGGCGGCCGGCTTTTGTTCTCTGTCGAACACCGGTGGTTGCAGAGATTATGAACAGCCATCAACTGGAGATTGTAACACTAGCTAATCTATCCTCTTTGAACGTAAGTTGAAGAAATTGCTGTTTGTGTTCTCATCTCATGCATTTATGTAGTTTGTTTGGCAATTTTGTCATTAATCATGCATCTCATGTACACTTCACTTGATTGTACTGTTGATATGATTCGCAGGTCATCACCGAAAATGAAGCTGTTCCATCTGGATATGTTGATGCTGTTGTGAATGAAAGCCTTTCTGTTTATCTAGAGCTTCAAGGAACTAGTTCTGTAGAAGCAGAGCAAGGAAAGATGAAGAAGATAGAGGAGCTGACGAAGTATGTTTATCTCATCTTGTTTTTTAGAGTACATTTTAACATAGCTAGTAGTAAAGAATGTTAAAGCTGCAAATAACATATCATTTCCATTTTGACTTATATCAACTTAAAATTGTTAATTGTGATTATATGGTAGGATTTTATTGGATCTTCTTATTGGCTGCTGCAAAATATTTGAATGCAAGCATATAACCTTTTACTCCCCTTGAATTGATTTAAGACTGGTGTTTATATTATGCAGGCAAAAAGAAAGATTAGAGAAGATCATGAATGCTCCAGGTTATGTAGAGAAGGTTTCGCCAGAGATTCGAGCCAAAAACCAGGAGAAGCTGGATTCCCTAAAAGAGCGCTTGTTGCTTGAGGAAGCGGCTGGACTCACTCTAACTTCAAAGTAATGTAACTTGATTTTGATAATTTTTTTTCTCATGCTTATATGAAGCAAGCAAGCAAAAAGGTCCATCAGCACTCAGGAGTTGAAGCTCTGCTTTCAGTTCGCACTGAGTATTTTTATTGGCTGTGGTACACTTTATCTTCTAGTAAGTTAATGGAAATTTTGGTATTCTTTGTGCAATTGTTTGTTCAGCCATAGTCCTGACTGTGTAAACTTTTTCGTTATTGGTGGTTGGCAATGCACTCCAACCGACGTATTACCGGTCAAGAAACTTGTTGCAATTTTGAAATTGGTTTTAGTTAAAAGAGAAGTTACAGGGTAGAACTATGATAAACTTCTTGCAGCATGATTGTTGAGTTAAGAATGGGCTTGTTTGAAATGAATTTGCATAGTTATGAATGACTTGGGATAATACTTATGATGAGACTAAAAAGGGGGAATTGCAACTCCCCTAAAGTTTAACAATACGACCCTTGTTCTAATAAATAGATCATTATAGTATTATACAATGTACGCTTTCAGTGTAACAGTCGTTAATGGAACCTGATGGTTCTGATTATGTTATAACAAGTGAAATGACATCATGGGTGTGTAGTCAAACGGTGTTTTTAATGACAATCAAGTGTTTTTTACTATCTATAACGAATTAGATAGCATATTGAGTTATGAAATACACTAATTCATTTGATTATTTTCTACCATCATTTGGTGAGGCAAGATTATATATCCTTTGATTACTAGTGAAGAAGTAAATCAGTTCAATACGATTGATGCTTTGTCAGATATAATCAAATTATCAATTGATGCTAAATATAAAATGAATAATGGGGTCCAAGGGTACCTTGGGAATGTGGGCTTTCAAGTAGTGTTGGAAATAGATTGAGTTAGGCTCAATTTTGTATAGATAAGTCGGTCGGACCTGTTAAGAAAATCTAATGTCAATTGTCTTAGGTTTTTTTAAGGTATGGTCTAACCTATTTGAAAGTTTGATGATAATCTATTTAAAAGTTTGTTTCATTATAAGATGTTTGAGTAAACCAACAAGTATATGTGTAAATAAATTAATAAGGTAATAGTCTAATGAACTAAAATAAATCTATATAAAAATAGGCCAGCAAGATTATAGAATCTAAACATCTTAAAGTTTATTTAAAATTTTAAAGGTATTTAAATATGTAATAAGTTCATTTCTAAATATAGTTATTATTATTTAGACCAACATGTTTAAATCTATAAATAAGTTATATAACTTAACGGTTATATGCTAAAAAGACTTTTTATATTAATTGTATGTATTTTAATAGGTTGATCGATTGAGCTTAAAAGACTTTTTAAAAAGTCCGAGCCTAATTTCTTTAACTAATAAGACTTTTGAAAAAACATTAGTCTTATTTATTAATTTGGTCTGACATGTCCTGAACTAGATGTACGTTATGCCAAAGGCCACTACGAGATGTCTCACCTATTTTTATTCCTACTTGCAAGCTAGTTGGGTGGTCTTAACACATGGGTGATAACCTAAGAGTAATGGTTCAATACCTCACCACTGGGCAAGTGGTTGGAGGTTCAATACCTAACTCTTGTAAATAGAAAAAGCTCTTTGGTCGGCCCTTATTGCTTGATACTTGGTTGTAGAACAATAGATTAGTCTTATAGTTATGAACTGATAAAAACCTTCGTTAAGACTAAAAAACATAGGGGTGACAATATTGGTCCAATCCTCTAGGCCATTTTTTTAAGGCGGGTTGGACTGTGATATGTAATACATGAACTTAGGGCTGTGCAAAAAAACCGACCCGGCTCGAACCCGAAGAAAATCGGACTTTCATAAGTTGCCGGGTCGGACCGGGTCGGTTTAGCGGGTTTTTCGGGCTGAATAAATGGGCTGAAGCGGTTTGACGCGGTCGGGTTCGGGTCCAGAGTTCAGGATCCGTCGGAGCCCCGTCCAACCCGAATGATCACCTTTTTTTTTTTGGTAAGGCCAGTTCATGTGTTGTGTGTTATTGTTGAGGCCTTGAGGCCCATGGACACAAACCAAACCCTAATCAATCAGCTCCCTCATCTTCGTCATCGATCCAGTCGTCTTCAACTCTTCATCGTCGCCGTCATCGTCCAACCGCCCACAGATCTTCTTGTTTCTCCTTTCTCTGCAGTCTGCATGTGATAATAGAATTAGATCTTCTTGTTTCTCCTTTCTCTGCAGTCTTCTTGTTTCTCCTTCATCATTCAACCGCTCCAACCCACCCACCCGCCCGCTTCTCATTTGCTTAGAAAGACACAGAAACCCTAAAAAGCAAAGGGGGAAGCACCACACGATTCAGCCATTCAGCTGCACTTTCAACGGAATAACCTCGCCGGTAAGCTCTCTCTTCCGTTCTCTCATTTTCGCACGTTCTGCTGCACTCTTTTGCGTGTAAATGGTCTACCTTGTTACTTGCTGAATTCGTTTTCTTTAGAATTGGTATTGAAACAAGAGATTGCTTACTGTTTCTGAAACTATAGGTGTTCAACTTAATATGCATTTTATTTTCCTTTTGGCATATATGGAGCTGCAAATTGAATGATTCATTGATCACGTTGTTATTTAAGTTATGAGCACATGCATGGTAGATAGTTCTGTGAAGCAGGGAAGATGATGAATGATTCATCTCCCCTAATTTTCCTGCTACATTGAAAGGGAAGATGATGAATGATTCATTGAATCATCTCTTGATATTCTAATAATAATGCTCTCTCAATTCGAGAACACTCTCCTACCCTCCCATTCGCGGCGTGGGACATGTTATCTGGACTCGCGTGCCAGCCCCCCTATTACCACCCCTATCTTAACAGTCACAAAAAGTGTTCTATAAATAAATATCCAAAACAAACAACTATAATCTCACAAAAGGCTCCCATCTTCCATGAAGTTGAGTGACTAGGCATGAAAGTTGTAAACTTTCAAAACAAACAACTGTATTCCTAAAGTATTCTTGTTGGATTGGAAATTTCAATATGTATTTTGATGAGTGACTTAGCTGCTTATGATTATTTAGCCTTGAATCTCCATAATTTGAATAAGCCATTTCTTGACTTAAAATTCCATGTACCTAATTCACCTTGTTAGTGACGTACACAATAAAGAAAGGTCAATTACCATTGTCTTTTAATGAATATAAAGAAGAAAATTAAATTACCAGTTACTTTCTTCTAAAACTAGTATTTGCAACATAATTATGGTATCTGTCTTACCTTATTTATGTGAAAATAAGAAACACATCAACATTCATATAAAGAAAAATTGATAATTAATTTCAATTCTATCCATACCTGTTTTCTACTTTTATGTCAGAGATATCCCAAAATATTGTGTGTGAATTCCTTACAAGTTACATACTTAACTGTTCTTGATCTTTTTGCATCATAGGAAAACAAGGTGAACCTTCAGTCACGCAACTCTATATGTTTCTCAATCACCACTAACCCTACCCTCGCTTTCGCTTTTCAGCCTCCCGAAGCTGCACATTCTCTTTCCCCCAGAGAGCCCAATCCTGGCCTAGAATCATTTCAATCTCCAATACTCTCCCTTATCCCTCCATCATCAAAGATGGTCGAAGCTGTGGAATGTGAAGAAATACCTAAATACAGAGATATTAGACGTTATTTCTGCGAATACTGTGGCATCTGCAGGTCAAAAAAAACCCTCATTACCGCTCACATCAATTCACACCACAAGGTACCTTTTTTATTTCTTATTTTACTCTTTTAAGATGCAAAAGTATTATTTTTCAAGCAAGGTTATCTAGTTTAATGAGAATTCATTTTTTCTGTTCTTTTTGTTGAAATTGAATTTATGTGCCACAGTTCAAACCAATGGGTGTTTTAATTTTTTATTTAGAATAGAACCTTTTACAAGCATTACTATCGTTTCCTAGTATTATTGGAATTGCTATATCATATATTAACCTGAATATCGTATACTGGGGCACTGGGTCTTTTTACCGTCTTGAGTTTTTTTTATAAGTTAAGATCACCTTAAATTTCGAATAGGTATGCTTTTCCTGGTTTTATTTAGTATTTTTTTCTTGTACACCAATCTAACATGTATAAACTATATGTGACTTAGTTGTTTACTTTTGATGTAATTTAGGAGGAGGTCGAAAAAAGAGTTGAAAGAGACTCTGCAACAGAGGCTTTAAAACCCAAAACTTGTGAGGAATGTGGTGCTAGTTTCAAAAAACATGCCTACTTGTTGCAGCACATGCAAAGTCATTCGGTTGAGGTAATTGCTTAATGTTCTATTCGGAATATGGAGTGTGTGGGGCTAAATATTTGGAAATCATCTGCATGTCTTTTATATTTGAACTTTGATCAAATTTCCCATTGCTTGAAAGATAGCAGCTTGCTAGAAGAAATAGCTATTTGTTTACACTCGACCCTATTATTGGTTGCATCAACTGAAGATACATATTTTTGCAGGAAAGTGATTTATAAGACAGTAAATCATCTAAAAATTATGGATGTTATAGTGTGAAGCATTGGATCCCAGAGAAAGAACTCCAAAATGCGTGAGGCAACATATTTTCACTTGATGGATCAGTATCAGGTAGGGAGACCTCCTGTGAAGCTCCATCAAGGATGCCTCAGTCACACCGTTCAGAATGAGGTTGGCAGTTTGTTCACCTGTGTCTTGTTCTTGTCCATGCTCATAATACTTGTTAGTTGTTTTTTTTCTTCTGTTTCTAGCTTTAACACTTTCTGTGATGGTTCCAGAGACCATATTTGTGTACTGTTGAAAATTGCCGGGCAAGTTACAGAAGAAAGGACCACTTGACTCGCCACCTTTCACAGCATCAAGGGAAAACTTTCAAGTGTCCTATTGAGAATTGCAACCGTGACTTCTCTTTACAAAGCAATTTGAAAAGACATATTGATGAGCTTCATGATAACAATTCTACCTCTACTAGTGTTGAAAGTCAGAAGCAGTACGTGTGTCCAGAAGTCGGCTGTGGAAAGGTTTTCAGATACGCATCAAAGCTGCGAACGCATGAAGATTCTCATGGCAAGTTCCCTTTGTTTCAATTTCTGTATGAATTGGGAAATTTTTCATTGAATGTTGTAGACTGGTTCTTTATTTAAAATTTCTGAAAGATGGTGTCACAGTTTTGAAGAAAGCCTTTGTTTTGCAGTTAAGCTGGAGTCAGTAGATGTAGTGTGCTTAGAGCCTGGTTGCATGAAACATTTCACTAATGCCCAGTGTCTTAGAAACCATGTGAAGTCCTGCCATCAGTATGTGACTTGTGATACTTGTGGGATTAAGCAACTTAAGAAGAATATTAAGAGGCACCTCCGCGCACATGAAGCCAACAGTTCACCGGAGGAGTTTCGATGTGAATTTAAGGGTTGTGACTGCACATTCTCATCAGTAAGACTCCGTAGTCTTCAAATTGCTTAGCATACATTCTAATTGAACCCCCAAGCTTGTTATAGTTTGAACCTTCTAATTTTCTATTGCTTTGTGATTATCCATCAACAGAAACCCAATCTTCACACGCATGAGAAGGCTGTGCACTTTAAAGAAAAACCATTTGTGTGCGGGTTTCCTGATTGTGGCATGAGATTTGCTTACAAACACGTGAGAGATAATCATGAACAAACCGGCAAACATGTTTTCACCCTTGTAAGTTCTTTTTCCTTGCTATAGTCAGTGTAAAACATTTCCTAGCAAGTGATAGCTTGTTGTTTGCATTGATATACTCATTTATATTTCCTTCATACAGGGGGATTTTGAAGAAGCTGACGAACAATTCAGGTCAAGGTCCAGGGGAGGTAGAAAGAGAGTATGTCCTACTGTTGAAATGCTAGTTAGGAAGAGAGTTACCCCACCTAGTCAATTAGAAAACTGGTTACATATGCAGGATAGTGAATAAGATACCTTGTGCTTTTCTGTGCTCTTTACCGTCCCAAATTATATGATGTAATTGTATCAGGTTCAATAATAGCCAATCTACAAGAGTAATAAATGTATCAGGTTCAATAATTAACAAATTTTGTATAAAGTTAACGAACATATTATCGGAATTGAGGAGCGAAATACATCTCATTCTTATAATAAAATAGGTAAAATGCAACTAATAAAATATTTAGCTGAAAGTTACTCATTCGAAAAGAAAGTGCACTTAAAGGAGCCAAAGGCCTACATTAAGTGGTAAAGTAGAAGTAACGGTGGTTTTGGACACTTTCACATAATTTTTACGCTCCATTCTAAAGACTTACGTGAAGCAAATTTTAGACAACTAATTAACTTTCCCGACAAAAAGAATGAAATAAGAATAAGGGAGTGTGTAAAAAGACTCAAAGGGTTAGGGAAGTTAGGGAAGTGTGTATGACTTTTCTTAAAAAAAAAATATTATGTCAGTGATATTTTTTTTTACATAAATAAAAAATAGTTGCTTTTAGACACATTTGGCTTCTTTAAACGTGAATCCAAACACATTATAACATCACATTAAACCCTAGATGTATAATTATATCCGAAATTATTACAGATTGAAAATAGACAAAGGCCCCGTTTGGGAAAACAGCTTAATTAAGCGCTTATGACCATAAGCGCTTATGGCATAAGCGCTTATTAATAAGCTCTTTTAAGATATTTATTATAATGAATTGAAAATAAGCTATATATAAGCATAAGCTCTTTTTCATAAGCTACTCTAAATAACTTATGAAAATAAGCTCAAAACAGCTTATAGGTAGGTCATAAGCTATTTACATAAGCTCTCCCAAACGCTTGCATAAGCACTTATACTATAAGTTAAGCTCATATAAGCTCTTCCAAACGGGACCAAAATCATAAACAAAAGAATATCTCTTCAAGTATCTTTTTTACATAAATAAGAAATAGTTGATTTTAAATTTATGGATTCACGTTTGGCCTCTTCAAACCCCAAACACATTATAACATCACATTAAACCCCAGATGAATAATTACATCCGAAATTATTATAGATTGAAAATACACAAAATCATAAACAAAAGAATATCTCTTTAAGTATTTTTCTAAAATCCACCCTAATCAGTATCCGTACTATTTAAAAAACACACAAGTACGGACGCTGCTCCCTATTCCTTAATAATCAACCTCATTATTCCTCAAATAATCAAGAAAAAAAGTTAAACTGATAAACTAATTTTTTGGTACAACTAACTAATGAACTAAATTGAAAAACTCCACAATGAAACTTCAGCATCGAGAAATTCCACGTCAGCAGGATCATACTCACTCTCCCAGTAATGTGTCGGTGACATCAGCGCCATGTTTCTCAGAAACTCCGGCACCGCCTCTTCCAGCTCTTCTTCCTCTTCGTCCTGTTTCACCGTCACCGCCGCCGCCGTCTCCTTCGCCTCATCACCCTTCCTCCCCTCACCTTCCACCGACTCCGTCACCGGCCGAAAAGCCTCCGCCGCCTCCGCCGCGGCCTTCCGAATGCCCCTGGCATCCGCCGTGGCAGGCACCGGCAGCCTCCACGCAGAGTCCGCAAAGTTAAGGCAGGCGCTCCTCCCCCTGAGCGCAATCGCCGCCACGTCGTGCGCACGCGCCGCCATCTCCGGTGTCGGAAACGTCCCGAGCCAAATCCTGGTCTTCTTGTTAGGCTCCCTGACCTCACACACCCACTTGCCGGAGTCTCTCCACCTGACGCCCCGGTACACCGGGTGGCGCGTCTCCCTGAACTTCTTCCTCCCCGCACGCTTCTTCGGGTGGCTCGCTGCCAAAAACACCTCAGAGTTATCCGGGTCGGAAAATTGATTAAGGGAAAACATGTCAATGGAGGAAAGTTTCGTTCTTTGAAGCTCTTTCACTGAATGGAATCGTGTACGCAAAAGGGTCAGTTAGTAGTTAGTTACTAACTGTTTTTGTTTTGAGTTTGGTTTGTGCTGTGTTGTAGTTATTTGAGAGGGAAAGTTGGAATTGAAAGATTGGATATTTAAAGGTTTAACTTTAAAGGGAGAGGGAGCATGTGTGTTCAAGGAAAGTGGTGTCAATGAAGAGAGGCCAGCTAAGTTTGGGGTTAGCCACGGTATGGACGATGGTTAAGGAATTGAAAGTGGGGCATGGGGCTAGTAATACCAACTTGTTGTACTTGTCAGGATCTGTATGTATAACACGTGTATGTTTTTGTTTCCCAAGATGTTTATTTCTGGATTTTGAAATTGGATAAGGGAAGGTTTGACTGAAAATGATAGGGGAAGGTGAACAGAAGAAGAGGGAGTGTGTGTCATTGCGTGGCGGAGAGAGAAAGAAAAGTTGTGATTTGTGAAGTGAATCTGTGTTTGTCATGGTCAAAGGGATTTTGCATTTGATTATTAGGTGTTTCCTTTTGGTATCACATTTTTCTATTCTCTTACCTCCTAAATTTACCTCACTTTTATCTTGGTTTTCTTCAGGTGACGTAAGGAGATTACAACTTGCCCCTATTTACCGTTTCGATTAAGATTACTTTAGTGCGTCATGTTGTGTTGTGTTCATCATAAGCTGGATTTGCGCGTGGAGATGATATTTTAGATGATAGAAGACAACTCATGCTTAGTGTTGAAATTTTGTAAGCACATGTTCGAAGAGTACAAGTACGTTTTCCTTATTGGTATTCGAGTAGTCCATGCATGCATATTACTCATGAGTGAGTTTTTTTTTCTTGCGTTTGGTCAGTGTGGTTACTAGTACAATTTTTAATTCTTGCTGAAATAGAATCGGTTCACAAGTTTTTCTATGGCCAACTTACAAGCCTTAAGAAGTTTGAGAATGGAGTGATGAGCATGATTTATGGGTGTGATTGGTGCAGCCATGCATGTGAGCCAAACTTGAAAGAATGAGGTATGACTAGGTTCTGACAGAGGCTTGACTTAACTTGGAAATAACACTGATTCAAGCTTTAAGTTTGGTGAAATGTGATGATAGAATGGAGGGAAATGGAATGAAATCATATTATGTTTTGTTGTTTTGATTTACTAAAAAATAATGGAATAGAATGGAACATTGTGGAATTTGTCCATCACATTCCATTGGAATAACGTTTTGCTAATATTCGTTTAACACCTACACATTGAGAAGAAAAATAAGAGATATAAATGATATCATATGTAATGTGACAAAAAATAAAAAGAAAAAAATGGTGAAAATAAGATAAAAGAGAAAGAAGGGTGTGAGTATATCATTATTGCATTCCATTGTCTTCCTAATTTTTATTCCCCACAAATTTGGACGATGGAATTGAAAGTAAGTATATTTGTCCTCCTTATTTTTTGTGGTTCATGTTTGGTTTTGGATTGGCCCAAAATTTGAGCCCAAAGAAAAAAAGGAAGCTTCATAGGTTCGGGCCCAGGCTTTTGGCAGTATGTGGTTGGGGGTATAACTAGTAACAGGGTGGTGGCAGTTGAGTGAGGTGAGGTAGTTCCTTTGACTTCCCAACCGAACACACCTTTTCTGGAACACATTTCCCACCAAAACACGGTTGACAGTTAATAACCGTCCTTTTCTTTTTCTTTTTCTTTTAAGATATTAGTTATTTATCCAATGAATCAACTATAGTATTCTCTTCATTTGGATATTTTGTGCGGAAACGCGTAGAATACGTGTATTTGTTTTTCCTTTCCCAAGATTCAACTATATCACCTGATGGGCCCACCTCTAACAATTTATTAAATCCATTTCTAATTACTATTTCAATGAGTTTGGGTCCATGCATCGCAGCTTGTGGTTGTGTTGTGTCTCTTTCAATCCCATGCCACATTTCAATTTGACCTGCAAAGGTTGAAGATATTCAGATATTCTTTTCCATATACACCATCGATTTAAAAATTCACAAATCTTAAAACATATAAGTAGAGTAAGAAACAAATTTATACATCATTATCAAAATTATTTAAAAATCAATTTGAAATTGGACAAAATCCCCTTATTCATCAGTTCAGTGTGTATGAGCTTAAATAAAAGTTGATAGATACCTGAGTGGCGGTATGTATGAGAAACATTTGATAAGAGAGGGTTACAATTAATGTGATCTTCACGTGTCGAGAATTAGTTTCTTTGGAAAAAAGAAATTGATAGAAATAAACAGCAACACATGCGCACGCTGATTTTGCGGGCAAACAAACAAGTAACTGGCGGTTGCAGAAAGAGGAAAGAATGCAGAAATGAGAAATAGGGCCCAAAAGTCCGTTAATTGCTTTATTCAGATAAGATTTTAAGAATTTTGGGGCTGGCTATGACCAAATCACACGAAAGTCCAAACCAAATCAAAGACCATGACCAAGACCAAGAAAAAAAAAACAGGCATCAGGTGGGCCTTGAAGCCGCAAATTTTCCGGAAAAGCACAGCTGCACTGCAACTTCTGTCTCAGGGTGCTGCTATTGCTTTATTCACACACTCCTCTAATTTTCTTGTGTACTTGAAAGGGACTTAACAATTTTTTAGGGTTAAATATGTTTTTGGTTCTTAACTATGAGAGAGATTTGATTTTCATTCATTATTGGTGTAAAAGTGGGCTTTAGTCTCCAGACTATGAGAAATTGTTGGTTTTAGAATCTGCCGCCGGCGTGGTCAACACTGGAGTGTTTATGTGTGCCGATTTGCCTATTTGGCACTGCCACGTTAATCAATGAAGCCTAGTTGAATTATTTTTATTTTTCATTTAAATTGAAAGTTCTCCTAATCTTCATAATTAATATTTACATTACTTAATATGTTGAAACATAATTTAAAAAATTAATTAACATATAATCTGCTTATCATCTTCAACATCATCAACCCCAACCCATCAACCAAACTCCAGAACCTAAAACCATGAACTCCAAAAACCCCACCCACCCCAACCTCCTCCAGCCATGGACGAAACTCTCTTCCTCCTTTCTCTCTTTCGCTCTCTTCCTTATTTCCCTCTCTCGGAAATCAAAACTCTTCAACCCGAAATTCCACATCCCACAAAGTCTACAAAAGACAAAAGATAGAGAACAAAGACAGTGCGCTGGTGGTTCTGATGACGGCAACAGAGCTATAGGCGGTTGTAGAGACGTCTTCTTGTTTTGGGCTATAGATCTAGATCTGAAACCATGGGTTTTCTGTTCTAGATCTCAAAATCAATTCATCAAATAACATAAAGCTCCTTGGTGATTTTGTTGTCCATGTTGAGGTCAACAAGGATCTGTCGAGCTCTGGTCTGGTCCTCCCAACTCGCATGGAGATCGCAGGTTCGGAGGTGGAGGTTGGGGTGTTTGGGGGTAGAGGTTTGGTGGTGGGGGTTACGGGTTTTAGGGTGGAGGTTCGGGGGTTGTGGCTATGTTAGAGGTTCGAGATTAGGGTCCCTTTCCTTCTTCCCTTTTTTGGTTGAGGTTCTAGGTTGGAGTGAAGGAAATGGAAAGGGAAAAGTGGTGAAAAAAGTTGTGCTTGGTTGGCAATGGATAAATGATTTGGGTTAATGGCTATGGTGCTTTTTTTTCTAGCGAAGGTGGAAAGGGAAGTAGCTTGATGTTGGTGGCTGTATGAAGATTTTGGTCCCTGTTGAGTTGCTCTGTTTTTGTTTATGAGGTGGAAGGGAAAATCAGAGGAGGAGATGTAGGGATGGAAACAGGTAGGGTCGGGTGCGGGTTTAACCATACCCGAACCCGAAATCACATACCCGAACCCAAACCCAAACCTTATTCGGGTAGAAAAACCATACCCGAACACGAACCCGTTGGGTTTCGGGTTCCCCATACCCGAAATCATACCCGCGGTAAACAAAGGGAAACCATAAAAAACCCGAAAACCCGACCCATACCCGAACCTGATTACTAATGCAGTAGCAGCAACATCTTCATAATGATTTAAAAAATGACTCTAGAAGCCAATTCAAAATTCCATATTCAAGATCATGAATATATATATAAAGATATATATTCAGAAACTTAAAAGTTGAAACAATAAAATCCTAGTAATTACTACTAAAGTACTAATATATATATATAACGATATTTTAGTAATTTAATATATATAGAGATCGGGTTTCGGGTAGGGTTTCACCATACCAAACCCGAACCTGAATAGTACTTTCAGAATCGGGTAAAACCCGAATCCGAACCCGAACCCAAACAGAACGGGTTTTATCCGTAAATTTGGGTCGGGTCGGGTACCCACGTGTATGATTTTTTTGCCATCCCTAAGGAGATGGAGGATAGATGGGGGTGAAGATGAATATAATGATATGGGTTTTTTAAGAAAAAGGTGAAGATAATGATGAAGAAGAAGATATGAGTTTTTGTTGAAAATTTAATAGTTAGGTTAGTGTTAAGTTAGATCAATTTGGGGCTAAATTATTATTGGTAAATAATAATTATGATTTGGAATTATTTTAATTTAAATAAAAAATAAAAAATTCCAACTAGGCTTCATTAATTGTTGTGGCAGTGCCACGTAGGCAAATCGCCACACATAAGCACTCCGACGTTGATCACGCCTGCAGCAGGGACTAAAACCAACAATTTCTCATAGTATGGGACTAAAGTTCACCTTTACACCAGCGAGGGACGAAAATCAAATCTCGCTCATAGTTTAGGGACCAAAAACATATTTAACTCGTCTTTTTAAAAATCCTTGTAATATGCACTAGTTAAAAAGTGATTCAACTTTGCACCACTATCTCTTTACCTACTACAACAAGTCATCTAATTTTAATGAAGTAGTTTAGTTAAAGTTAATTAAGCTTAAGTTAATTAAAATTATCCTCTAATTAATTCATGTATAGTCCTTTCTCTTAGCCCCTCGCTTTTCTCTCTCCTCCGTTACCCTCTCGTCGTTGCCGTCCACACTGCCACCATCTCCACCGTCCACACGCTCCATCACCGAATCCACTCATCTCAGCCCCTTTGTCCTAGCCCCACCTCTGAACCTTCTACATCTCTCAATTATCATTCTCTATTTTTAATATAACTCAACATTAAAGTGTTTCAATCAAATTATTATATCAATTAATAAACTCTTAAACTGTCTGTATAAACTTTAATAATAACTATTTTAAAATAGATGGAGCATGTCTTTAATAATTTTATCCAAAGTTTTTCCCATGTCTTTTCCTGGACAGTCAATCCTAAAAATCTCTTCTGGATCGACTTTGTCTTGAAACAACCAACTAACTCATGATCGATAATTTTAGTATTGACTGTGCTAGCTTTTCCAAAATCAACTAAGACTAAGTAAGTCGCATTAGGAACAGTAGCTAGTCTTAGTTGATAGTTGATACAGACAAAGAGGGAGGGAATCCCTTTTGGAGGTATATAGCCGCATTAGGAACAGTAGTATTCAAATGTCGCTCCTTCTCTTCTGTCTGTTAATTATTAAGTCGTTGGATCTTTCTCTTGCACCCAACCCAACAAAATCTATACATGAGCATGGCCGTGCCCTTATCAATATCTTTTCTTATTATGTGTGTCTAGTCGGCCAACCCTTTGATCCTATCATATCAATTTGAAATCAATATAAGCTAACATCAGGGGGTAAAAGGAAATTTAAATTCGAATAAATGTTCAAATGACAACAATAATTAAAAAATAATGATTAAACAAACCACATCCTTTAGGAACAACTTATATAGCCTAATTGAATCAATTGATGCGCCCCTTTAATAAAAGAAAAATGATTCGTAAACACATACATATAGCGTAGACGTCCAACTGACATTGAAAGTGAAAAAGAAAGAAAAGTAATGAATGTAATAGACATTGAAAATGAGAAATGAAGAAAAAAAAAGAGAAGTAATGAATGCGATATAAAATAGAAAAAGAGATGAAAAAAAAATTTGAGTATTCATTGAGATTTCCCTCTTAAATACAAAATTTCTGTTATTCAACCTCGCACAACCCCTTTTTACCTCCTGCAACAGGTTTTTCAGTCTTATGATTAACTTTGTTTTTAGTTTTGTTAGGAAATTATACCCCACACTATCCCATCCTACCACCTCTCTCTTCCTCCACCACAGCCCCTCCGGTCAACCTCCATTCCACTCCACCGTCAAACACCAGTTAGTATTGACATGCTCCCTTCTCGCAATCTGTGCATCGGAGTCATTGTAGACTCATGAATGCAGCACAACATTGATCATTTTAATAGAACTTCCCAACCTGCATCAGATGAATTATCAGATTTTTGGATCTCACCATAATCGAACACGGATCTTATGCAAGATATTATCATAAGTGGTCTACTCTTCTTGTCCATTTTTGTTTCAAAATTCTACCCAACTCATCGAGTCTTATAATGTACAACTTATTAAATATTTATAAAAATCATATCATAAGCATATAAAATTTATTTGGTAGAATAAATGCAGTAATAAAATATCAATATAAAAAGAATAAAGAAATATATATATGTATAAATTTAGGGGTAATTTTATCTTTTAAAACAAAAATCAATTTCTTGTATTATTCTACTTTTCTATCCAACCAAATAAATAGAGGGATAATATTATACTTATTCCTATTCATTTTCTCATCATATCATATTCTCCATACAGAATACAACCAATATGCACTCATTTTCTCCAATTTTTTTTTTTTTGGTTACTTCTCCAATTCACCGAATGAAGGATTATAAAATAATAATAATAAAAAACGAATTCATTCTATTCCTACTTCAATTTTCTATGATTATTTCAAAGTTCATTTTTTTTTTCTATCTCACCCAGATTTGGATTTTCTCATGTGATATTGACAATGTTAAGTGAAATATTGTGTCTACATTTCTTATCATAAATATTCAAATAATTCTACATTTTTAATACATATGAAGAGAGATAGACACAACTTCAATATGAGCAAACATGAGAGTTTCTAGTTCACATGAGAGGATATATTGATCCATCTCACCACACATTTCTCTTTGTCGTTCCTTTCTCTTATGGATAAAACCTCTGGAGCAAACAACATGAGTGGATTAGACATTACATACATTTTTCACTCAATCTTAGTGTATTGGGTGTATGGATCCTCTTACTTATAAATTGTTCAACACTTTTTTCTTCTAATGTGAGACTTCTAACTCACTTGGATTCTGAAATCTATTCCTCAAGTGTGAGTTCATCTCAAGTGGAAGTCTAACCAGACCACCACATTGCCAGGAAGGCTTTTGATACAAGAGTCATTGAGCTAAGAGCAAACATCACAAGTGGATTGCATACCACGTCTTTCACAAAAAATCTCAAGGTATTGAGCGCATGAATCCTCTTATGCACTTATAAATTGCCTAACACGTTCTTTTTCTTTCAATACAAGACTTCTTACTAACACTTGAATTCCAAATACATACATATGTGTGTAGAAAAGCGAAAATAGTACATTCCACCAAAATTTCACCTTATACCTAGAGTGAGATAAAAATAGAAGTGAATGAAGTGAGAGATATGGTGTGTGAAATGATAGGAAAATGATAGATAAATAGAAAGAAAAAGTGGGTAAAATGAGATGGAAGAAAAAATTGATGTGAATATATTAAAATGGTAGAAAAGTGAGTAGAAAAAATGTAGAATATAATTTCTCCATAGAAAAATGAGTGATGGGGGGAACAATACATCATGATTTTACAGTCCAACTTTTCCATTTAACTAGCTTTAGAAAAGTTCAAATAGGGTTTGAATTTCTACACATTATAAATTCAAATGGTTAAGCTGATAATAGATCTTCCTATATAGCTACATTTGTCAAATATCTCACATTTGGATATGGTTTAGGGTTGATGTAGTACATGTTTGAAAAATGCTCATAATTTTATGTTTAACCGGAATTAATTTTAACAAAGGTGGATACATATATACTAAGTGCATGTTTGACAAATCTTCTTTAATAGATTATAAAGCTAAAAGCATTTACAAGGAAAAACTTTTATAAATAACTTCGTAGTATCAGAATGAAGAAAAAAAAATGATCTAAACATCCAAACATGGGACAACTTTTCTTTTAAAGAATATTTAATAGAAAGGGGAGGTAGGGGACCATTGGCATTTTCTGCAAGCTGATATACATATGAATTAGAAATATTCATCAATCTCAAGTTTATGTTTGTATTAGCTTCTACAAATTTTAAAAAACACATTTTAAACTTTTCTTTCTTTTATGTTTCCTTTTCAAGTGTTGCATATTTCAAAGTAACCTAGCAATTAACATTCAAATTAAATTTTAACACCAAGACTTCTTCCATTTGAAATTAGATAAAACTAGTGTCAGGTATGGTGAAACTTGAGTCTCTTATGATCACATGGTCAAGCACTCAAGCTATAAGAATGGCGACTTAATTATCATTTCATGTGCACGTTTCAATTCTTAGAACATTAAAATATTGATTCTATATCCTATAATTCTTAGAACATATGCTTCTCTTGAAATTCGTGCTTTTTAATTGAAGTGTTTCATAAGGTGAGTTAACTGCATATCAAACCCACACTTAATTGGTCATTAAATCATCGGTAATGATACTAAAATATATAAACATTGCATACACGCAATAGAGACTACATTTTTTTTCTCCATTTCTTATGACATTTATCATATATTACACGATAATTTCAAAAAAAAATTCTCACTCTGGATAATGTTGGATGTCAAATATTCACTAATCATCATTTCCCTTAAATCATTTACTGTTATTGCCTTATCTCCAATAGTTTGATCATCAACAAATTACATCAATCTCCCATGAATTGTACCGTACCATATCATAAGGGGGCATTTTCATCTCTCACACTCACACAAACAATCAAACAGATATGTATAAATTTGGTCAATTGTCCTAGAAACTACTCAGACATGGCCATGCATTAATTAATAAATGAGAGTTATGTTATCTGCAACGGAAAAGCAGTTATCACTGGTCAAATAGAGGCTCCTTGGTAAGATTGACAATCAACAACATTCTGCCATAACCGTCGGCACTAACTTTGCATCATGTCGGCAAATATTGACAATACAATGGAATCCTTCCAAAAGCTAAATGTAGAATAATTTACTATCATAGACCAAAGTGCTATATATATATCTTGATTCCATTATTCGATTTCTACATTCAGGTAAAATCTGGGTATGCAGCATTCTCCAGAAAAGTCTTGGCACTCATGCCATTTGGTAAGGGGAAAAACCAAAAGCAGTGGAGTAACTCTCATCTGTATTGATTTGTCAAAGATCTTATTATAATAACTGTCTGGTCAATCTTGGTCAAGTTTTTTTAAGCACTCTATTCTATTTATGGATAGAATGCTACTTATTAATTTAATTATAAGAAGCAGAAACCAGCTGCTACATTGTAATCGTGTACTATATATTAAATGTATCGGACAACCTCCATATGTATAAAATGTGATGGATATCTAAGCTCAGAAATGTTCTTGTTTCCACCAACACAGGCCCGAAAGAGCCTCCAGAATTCAGGATTCATTTATAGCCAATGACACTTGTGAATGAAAAGGAGGATGTACTATCATAAATTCTTCTGATCAAATAATAGAGAAGCATTCAAAGAGGTGTGAGTTGGTTTGAAATTAACCATTTCCTAACTTTTTACATGCTGATGCTTTGATGAACCTCAAATCATATAAAATGATGGAGATAGTTATCACTTATCATAAGCACAAACATCGTGTAAGCTTTAATTTTTAGCTCAAGAGAGAAGAAGCTGCACTTATATATGGCAATTCTTGTAACATATGAAATATCTTGAAACTTCTACTGGTCATATATACTTTTGTGGTGGAAAAAAAAACATATATATTAAAGAGGCTCTATTGATCAGATCATCATATAGAAACATATTCAAACTTGTAGAACTTCCACCCTAATATTTCCAGTAAACGGCTAATTGAACACAGAAATCAGCCGCAAAATACAAGAAAAGTAAAGGGCAAAACAAAACCCATACATACAGAATCATATATAGATCAAAAGTAGAAGAAAGGTTCTAGGTAGGTGCCCCAAACTGATAGATCGATCGTACGGAACTACTGATAGATCGATCGTGCGGAACTACAGATCTAACACAAACGAAACTGGTCATTCCCTAAAATGAGTCATCACCAACATGATAATGAACTTGAATTAATGGTCCTATACACAACCCAAACCTTCATTGAAAGACACAGCAGTAGTAGTAGTACCTAGTTAAAACAAAACCCGTACAAACACACACACACACACACACTGAGAAAATCAACATATTGATACAACAAATTTCTCAAAAAGTATAACTCCAGAGGTTATCTCCGTGATCAGAATCGTGTGGCGAATCATCAGAAGAAAAGGAACTCATCCTGGGTGGACTAACCTGCATTCCACGCGCCATCTCATCCAGCAAATTCGGCATGTTCAGAAGCTCATCCTCATCAATATACTGCTGCTGCTGCTGAAACCCTTGTTGTCCAGTACCGCTCGAAGAAGAACCCTCAACTACAGGATCATTTGAACAAGGGTTTTGTTGTTGTAACTGTACTCGACTACTCTCGGTGGTGGTTCGGTTCACGAGCCTGGCGTGTGCGGCGGCTTCCGCCGCGGCGCGGATATCGGTTCCGGATAGGGAAGCGGGAATGGGGTAGGAGAGGATGGAATTGGGGAAGTTGAGAGGCGTGTCCGGTCCTTTTAAGGCAAGGGCAGCCACATCGTAGGCAGCGGCTGCCATTTCAGGCGTAGGGTATGTTCCCAGCCAAATACGCTTCGCCTTACGTGGCTCCCGTATCTCCGACACCCACTTGCCGCTCCGGGAGCGGGTTCCTCGATAGCGGAAGGCGCCCGGAGACGGGGAGGAGGGTGTGGTTGGTGCTGAGGTGGACGAGGAGGAGGAAAGAGTGTTTTGAGAGGGGAGTTGTATAGGAGGCACGTTTGCAGAGGGAGAGGGAGAGGGAGGGTTTCCATCCATGTAGGTGTTGCAGGCACATAGAATAGAATGAATGAAGCTACAGACAGAGAGTGAAAGAGAAAGAGAGAAAAAGAAAGAGTGTTTAGTGTGTGTGTGTGTGAGTGTGATCGAGATTAGTGGGAGGCCTCAAAGGTTGGATTGGATGAGTGGGGTATATAAAAGGGATAGAAATCCCCTGTTACCATTTCATATCTTATTTTATTTTAGGTTCCACTATCTACATAATCTAAAATTACTCATGTAAATAAATAAAAGACGTTTATTCAGTGTCGTTGAATTTCAGATAATATCGAAAAAAGTTTGGATAGTTGCGACTCCGGTCACCACTATTACACTAAGAATCGAACGCACGACATTTTAAGGGGAAGTAGCTCATTCTAATCGTATAAGCCAACATAGTCATTTTAAATTTTTTTATTCTAATGTTTATTATTTATTTCTTTTACCGTTTTTAATTTTTTATTACTTTTAGAGATGACATGAAAAAATCTCATTTATAAAAACCATGTTATTAGTTATTTTTTCGATTTATTGGTACGATAAAAAATGTGACACTAAACGGATACAAAATATGTTAATCAATATAAAAGGTTGTGAGAGTGAAGCAATGGGGATGGAGCGTGGAGAACGCGCGGACAGGAGGACTTTTTAGTTTTTATAGTGTGTTGTGTTGTGTAATTAACCAATTGGGTTGGCTAAATAACCCATGATTAACCTTATATACTAATAAAATTGTATTATTTATTGTATTTATTTTTAAATTATTTTTTAATTTTAGTACAATCTTATTGATCCATATAAATATGAGGTTAAATAACTTTAATTAATCATGAGATTATCTAACCTACCTTTAATTAATTGATGAATTAATAATAAATGGGCTTTGGTTTAAGACAGTTGTAGGTCAAAATGAAAATGAGGCCACACAATGTACACGTATCAGGAACACGAATTTTATTATATCGAAGGAGGAGGAAGATCGTCTTCAAATTCACTCCATTTATGGGTCTGTTCTGGAACGAGGAACAAACAATGACACCACTGATAACGACTTCTCTTCACGTACTACTTCTTTTCTTTATTCTAATTATATAAATCTTCTTCTGCCTTTTTTTAATAATTAATCTTTATAAAGTTTCCATACCATTCATATAAGCTTTTTTAAATTTTACTTTATTATTTACATTTTTGTACAAAATTCTTTTAAAAACTTTTTTTAATTGTGGAGGGACACACCAATATCTATAAAGTATATTTGTTGCTGGAATTAATTACTAATGAAATTTATAAAATTTTAAATTTATGTAATATAGAAAAGAAAATGAATTTCTTTATAAATATCACATCAACATATTAAAGTCGCGCATTAATTAGAAATATGGATAAATAAGTCTCTATATATGGTAGAACAATTTCATATTTAAACTCGCTTTAAGAGCATAGTAAAATTAACTAGAATTGTAGAAGAATATATATTTTATTTATGTATATTAATTAAAAATAACTTATAATTTATTTTGATAAGTCAAATATATTGAATAAAAGTACAAGAGTTACTTCAAACTCAAAGAAAATTAAAATTTAGTACATATGATAAGAAAAGATAACAGGAGTGATGGGAATCCCTACCGACTAATCAACAGACAGAACAACAACTTGTGACCCATTATTTATGGAATCAATTTACAAAGGCACTTATCAATCACATCAACACCACGCGGTTTAAGGTTTGTTCAAACTAGGAGAATTCCCATCACAGCTCGACCCTCGCCGTACAACATCCTTGTAACGGGGGTAGAGCTGAAGAATGCCAAAGAACCTTCCTGGACATCGCAGGCAAAGCCTAAGATTGAGAAGTCGAGGTAGCAGCTCCAATTCATAATGTTATGACGAATGAAGGCATATCCAACTTTCGAAAATTATGAGCCATCAATAGAAGATCAGAAAAATTCATCTTCTTGATGCTGAAGCGGAAGGAGAATTTGCAAAATTATCTAAAATATTCCAACACAAAATCTCTATTCCACTCCGCAAACGAAGGATTCAATTCATCAAACCAGCCACATGTTTTATTCGCAAATCAACAACAAGCTCTTTGCGATAAATTAAATGAGTCCTCCCGAGAGTCACTTATCATCCAAAGTGTATTGAATATAAAATAAACGAACTTTAATCTAAGAAGTGGGTGCTACACCCATTTAGACTTTTACACAACGAGAATCATTCTTTTTGCATGACTTTGTAGTTTAATAAAGCTTGCCTTGCTTAATATGGTAACTATACGACCCACTGGCCACTTCCCATTTTTAAGTCTTCAACTGTTAGTAAAACATAATTATGAAAATCTTAATTATTCAGCTTTTGTTTAATAATTGTAACTTTATATTTTATATTTTAAAGTGCAACTCTATTTTAGGAAAAAAGTTATATCTGTCGTTTTCGTGCCTGTATACTCGCGAAAGCAAAAACTTTTGGACAAATATCGCATTAGGTTGGGTAAAAGTAAAACATATACAATTTATTTAATAATCATGTATTGATAATATAAATAATTTTGCTATAATAATTAATTATATTCCATCATATTACTTTTTGAATTTTAAATTTAATTATGAGAAAAATATCTATTTGTCAATATCACAATTTAATTATAATGTGATAAGATAATAAATATAATTATGCAAAAATTATTTTATTTCCATACCATTCATATAAGCTTTTTTTAAAAAATGTTTTAAATTTTACTTTATTATTTGATTATTTACATTTTTGTACAAAATTCTTTTAAAAACTTTTTTTAATAGTGGAGGGACACACCAATATCTATAAAGTATTTTTCTTTATAAATATGACATGAACATGTTAAAGTCACACATTAGTTAAAAATATGGATAAATAAGTCTCTATATACAATTTTTATCCCTAAACTCGCTTTAAGAGCATAGTAAAATTTAACCAGAATTGCATAAGAATAATTTTTTATTTATGTATATTAATTAAAATTAACTTGTAATTTGTTTTAATAAGCCAAATATATATTAAATAAAAATACAATGAGTACTCCTAACCCAGAGAAAATTCAAATTTAGTACATATGATAAGAAAAGATAACAGGGGGAATGGAAACCATTACCGACTAATCATCGGACAAAACAACAACTTGTGACCCATTATTTCTGTAACCAATTTATAGAGGCACTTATCAATCACATCAACACCACGTGATTTAAGGTTTGTCCGAACCAGGAGAATCCCCATCACAGCTCAACCCTCGCCAAACAACATCCTTGCAACGGGGGCAGAGCTGAAGAATGCCAAAGAACCTTCGTGGACATCGCATGCAAAGCTTGAGATTGAGAAGTCAAGGTAGCACCTCCAATTCATAATGTTATGACGGATGAAGGAATATCCAACTTTCGTAAATTATGAGTCATCAATAGAAGGCCAGGAAAATTCATCTTCTTGATGCTGAATCGGAGGGGGATTTGCAAAATTGTCTTGGAGTAGGACGCCAAAATAATTCCAACACAAAATCTCTATTCCACCCTACAAACGAAGGATTCAATTCATCAAATCAGCCACATATTTTATTCTCAAATCAACAATAAGCTCTTTGCGATAAATTAAAGGAGTAGTCCCATGAGTCACTTATCATCCCAAGTGTGTTTAATACTGATTGAATGTAAAATAAACAAACTTTAATCCAAGAGTTTTGTTCTTTTTATATATTGAAATGAGTGCTACACCCATTTAGACTTTTACACAAGGAGAATCCAAAAACATAATTATGAATTGGAGCTGACTTTGTAGTTTAATAAAACTTGCCTTGCTTAATATGGTAACTATACGACCCACTTCTCATTTTTAAGTCTTCAACTGTTAGTAAAATATAATTATGAAAATCTTAATTATTCAGCTTTAGTTTAATAATTGTAACTTTTTATTTTATATTTTAAAGTGCAACTCTATTTTAGGAAAAAAGTTGAGTATATCTGTCGTTTTCGTGCCTGTACTCGCGAAAGCAAAAACTTTTGAACATTTTATCGCATTAGGTTAGGTAAAAGTAAAACATATATAATTTATTTAATAATCATGTGTTGATAATATAAATAAATTTGCCATAATAATTAATTAAATTTCATCATATTACTTTTTGAATTTTAAATTTAATTATGAGGAAAATATCTATTTGTCAATATCACAATTTAATTATAATGTGTTAAGATAATAAATATAATTATGCAAAAATTATTTTAGTTGTAAGGTATTTAAATAGTTAAAAAGACTCCACTACATTTTTTGCGGTTAGTCTAAGCTTCTATAATTGGTTAGTGACCCCAGGGCCACTTTATGCTCGTACAAAGTCCAACTCTCATTTGAAATATTCCTCGTCAACTGTCGCTAACAATTCACCCTCCATTTGTATTACATTATGAGTTTATGACTATGAGATAGTGTCTGTTTATCTTTGCTTATTTTCATAAAAGGTTACTTATTTTGTTTTATTTCTAAAATGAGATTGCTCGGATTATTTTACCTTCCCCGGTGGTGCTAGACTTTTGGTTAGGGTGGCAATATGGGCTAGACCCGCCATTTTTGGCGAGTTGGGTTGGAATTTTCAGCCTAAATACCCACTTGTAACCCACTTTAAAAATCCATTTTTATGGCGGGCTTTGGCGGGTTGGGGCGGGTTGGCCCGCCGGGCCACTTATATTTTTTTTGCTTTTTTTTTTTATTTAACTAAAGAGAAAAAAATCAGTACACTACTATAGACTTCAGTGTGAGGGACGAGGGTTTCCAAAGTGAGGGTTTGAGTTTCTACAGACTTCGGTTCGCCACTTCGCGCTCTCCTCTCTCCTGCACCGACCACCACGCTCTCCTCTCCTCCACCGCGGCACTCTCTTATCCTCCGCGGTGCTCTCGTCTCCTCATCACTTTGTTGGTTCGTCATTTGTGCTTGCTTTTGTTGCGTTAAAAGACAATTATGAGTTGTGGCTTGTGACTTGCGTTATTTGTGTATTTTTGCAACTTGTGAGAATGTAGAATTTTGTTGGTTTGTGCTTTCTTCTCATAATTACTTTTTTTTCTCACTACATTAAATTTTGGCAGGCTAGCCCGCCAACCCGCCAGCCCGCCAAAATGTGGGTTGGGTTGAGACTTTCAACCCATATACAAAATGTAGGCCAACCCAACCCGCCCCGCATTTTGGTGGGCTTTTGGCGGGTCGGGCCTGACCCGCCCCGCCAGCCCATATTGCCACCCCTACTTTTGGTGGCTTTGTTGCACGACAGACCTACATTGACATAACAAAGTGTGCTTGCAGAAGACACATTGACGTTCAAGTCAGTAAGAGAATAAATAAATGTCTACACTTGTATTTATAGGCTATATGTCCTTCATAAGTGGCTCTGCGGGTATTTAGGAAGCCTTATAGAGGTCTTCCGAGGTCGCGGTTGCCCTTGGGCAGCCTTATATTATTGCTAATAAATGAATCGCTGTGTGCGGCCGATCAGCCTTAGTTGAGACATGATGTTCCTCTACGATGCTCGCTTTGTTGCAAGACACTTGAATCAAATGAGATGCTATTGGATCTTTTGACCTCTCGGGACGATCGGACAAAAAGTCTCCTAGCTTGGCATGTAGAATGTGATATGTCAAGCTTCATGAATATCGTCGAGCAACATCCGTTTGGAACTTCTCTTTATTGAGATGGTTTCTTATTGTTTTTCTGATCATCAAAAGATCACTTAGGCTTTTTGTTCGAACTTCTAGCTTTCAAAGTCTTTTGAATACACTCGGCGTGTCTGAACTCGAGGATGAAAAACAAAAGATAGTTTTAGAGATTGAAGAACTTCATTCTGAGATCACCCTTCTCAAATCTCCAATGGGGAAACTTAAAACAAAGTTTAAAAGATATAAATATAAAAACTAATATGAAAAATAAATAATCAAAGTTAGTGCGGGTTCTTTATTTCAATCATCTCGGCCAATCATCATTATACTCACTTGTTTGTGAGAATTTAAGATGATTCATATGCTATTAGATATTGTGACTATTTGAGCTGGGCTAAAAAACTCCATAAAAACTATGATTCTTGTTAATCTATCTCTCGTTCCATTGTCCAAACCAATAATGGGGACATGTCAATTTGGAGCATCTTGATTCAAATATCTCTACTTATTCATTTAAGGTTCAAGTTACTAACTTTTCCCCAATAATTTAAAAGCTTTATGGTACAATAATTTTTTTTTTTTTACGATAATGGTTCAAGTTTATAATTGAGAGTTTGAGAATTATAAATTATTGAAGATAAAATTAAAGGTTGGAATCTAAAAATGATGAGAGATTGAAAGAAATTCGAATGGATAGAAAGCAAATGCAGGGTTTCATGCATTTGTATCACAATTAGACAGGCCCACCTGAAAACTGTGTAAAAAGGAGCAAAAAGACAAACAATGGCTGGGTCGAGCAAAATCTAGCGACCTGCGACCCCCACACACAGATCTTAAAAAGCAAGGAATCATATCTACGACGCGAGAGTCCTACCTTAAAAAGCTGTGTGTGCCAAATTTTGTAGTGGGGAGAATATTTAACGCATTTGCATTTATATATGAGTTTAAACTTTAGACATGTGTTTAAATATTCTATTCGTTTATATTTAAGTGTTACTATTTTTTTTTTATTTCTAATTATCTGTTACTTTACAAAGTTCAAGAGATTTTTAATTATATTTTACCAATTCTACCATTCAATTAATGGTGATAGGAAATTAAAGAGTCTAAATTAAGAAGAAAGATAAAGGGTATGTAGTAACTTTGATAGAAACAAAAACATTAATACAATTCCTTAATATATGTAAAAAATCTTAAAGTGACAGTTATTAAGGAACGGAAGCAAGCAGTAACAATTTCATGTTAGCTAATCTACATGTTTGGTGGTCGTGTGTGTCAATTTGTGATTGAATACCTGATAACAAAAAATATTCTATTATATATATTTACTTATTTTAATTAAATTATTTTATAAATTTAATAATGTTGTCAATTTTTTTCCAAATATAATTTATTTATACGAGCACAGATACGTTATTCTTAAAAAAAAAACAATTTTTTTTTTTACAAAAAGTTCTATCTTTAAAGCATATATATATATGAAGAACATAAAGCCAAATTGGCATTATTGCTATCCAACTAATCAACACTGATGTTGTTTTTGTCTTTATGCGAGTGCAAAAAAATCTCCATCAAGTGGCCGTTTGGCCGTTTGTTTATTTTTGTCCGGTTCTATGTTTTATTTGCACCATGTAAAATAAAATAATAGTCATAAGATTTGGAGCAGAGTAAGTAGATCTAGTTTATGTGGAGAATCGATCCAAGCATTTCTCTTCTCTTCTCACTATAGTGCGTCACAGTGGCACTGATTTACTGAACCAGCTCCATGATATGTATTTGCCTTAATTTGCATGTATTATTAATTGAGGTTCAATAATATTTACTCTTTACTTAATTTTATAGGTTTATATTCCTTTCCATTTCCAATAAATGAGTATTTGTACAAAAGCATAATTTTTTTTTAGCCGAGCTATTTAGGACGAAGGAAATCACAAACGAATTGGAAGAATAGACTTTTAGAGTATCACGGAACCAAAAGATAATTGGTTACTCTAAAATCTACAATAAAAGAAGTATAATATTGGTCATTTACGGTTAGTTTAGCGGAAAAAAACTCAGAAGAGAGAAAATGAAATTAGAAAAGGTGTGTAGAGAGTAATTACAACGAGTAGAAAATAAAGAAATAATGAAGTAAATATTAACCTTAGTTGAGTTGAATAGAAAAAAAGAATATTATTTTTGTGCAAAATAATATTTTAACTCTAAATCTAAAAATATTGGAATTATTAAATTTTTTATTTCACCGTTTAATTTTAATATTATTAAACTTTATAATATAAATTGTGTTAGTGTATGTAATAAACATGGAAAATAAAGTGCAAGTTGTTCCTGCTAGAAAATTCTAACATGAAATTAAAATAAAATTAATAAGCATACTTTGGCCTGTTGGGCCTGTCCGAAATAGTTTAGAACCTGAATATCATGACATTGCAATTATCTCCATTCGCATACGTTCTTTTTTATTTATTGTCGAAGGGGCTAAAAGCCCAAAAACCAAGAAACTTACTCCTTATATATAAAGTAGTACATGAATTGTACTTGAAGATAATTAAATTAAAAGAGGGAAGGGTGTTAATATATAGATTATCATACGCACGAGTAGCGATCTTGACCTGCGGTAATAACTGGAGTTAAACCAAAAAATAAAATTAGTAGGGATCCCTTCATATATGTAGTTACATATGAAGAATACCTTCAATGTGATGACATAATCGATAATTCCACTATTTATCCCCACTGCTAGAAGTCAAGCCATAATTACCAACCTTTGTAAACGCCAACATGCATGGCCACTCTTATGAGTCTAATGTTGGAAGCACGTATCATAATTTCCTCTCTAACCCCACATAATACATGGTCATCAAAATTACATTATACAACAAAAGACAATATATATTCTTATTTGAATATATTATATGATATTGTCTCTTTTTCTTACCCATCAATATTTTCCACCCATAAAATCATATATTTTATTCTTTTTCTTAAACTAATCATATACTCATATCTATATTAATATTGCATTTGGAATAACTTATTTAAACTAAGCTCATTATATAAGTGTTTGTTTAAATTTTCGACAGATAGCTCAAGTACTTAGAATTAAGAGACATGTAGGTACAGGTGCATGTTTCGATCGATCCCTGCAAAATGATAAAACCCTCTAAAAAAATAGAAAAAAAAGTAAATAAAATATTGGTCAATAAATAAAATAAAGAATAAATGTTTGTCCAAATGTTTAAGTTATCTTACGAAAAATAGCATATAATCCATCGGAGGTGGCCAAGGATGCCATGCGCCCCTAACACTTTTTTTTTTGAAAGGAACACACCTCTTATTCCATAGTCATTTTGATTTCTTTATAAAAACAAATTCTTTGATGTTATTTAGGGTCTTATAGTATAGATTTCATTCTTTTAAAATGTGATGATAGAAATTATGAATTTTTTTCATTAGCTATAGCTGTAAGACTAATCTCTAACCTTATTGTAAGCGGTAAGAGACTGACCAATGAGTTTTTTTCCATTCGTAAAAGTTGGGAGTTGAACCCCAACCACTTACTTAAGGGAGAAAGTGCTCAACTTTGTGCATTGAGGTTTTATTATGATATTGTAAAAATCATTTGATCGGTTAAATCCAAATGTGATGATGTATTCCTATTTTTCTCACATAAAAGTAGCATTAACCTAAAATACATCTTTTATGTTCAGTTTGAAAAAACTTATTTGAACTTGTTTCATGACATAAACGTTTATGCAAGTGTTTGAAAAAGTTTATGTAAATAGTTTATAATCTACCTATAAGTTGTTTTAAGTTTATTTACATAAATTGTTTAGAATAAAATATGAAAATCAACTTATTTTAATAAATTTTTTAAAATAATAAATAAATAAACACTTATGCGACAAGTGATGATTATTATCTAAGGGGTTAAATATGTAACATGAATTCAATAAATTATAATATTTTAATTGAGTTACAATGGTTTAAAAAAAGAAAGAAAGATCGACAAGCCTCAGCACACACTTAATAGTGTGTGGCCTAAAAGACGTTGTATATTGCTTCCTCACCCTTCACTCCAATGCTCTGTTATCATCATCATCATCTTTAACTCGCTCATCTTCCATAGTTCCATGGATTCCATCATCAAACCACCCTTCCCAATTTTCACGACCAACCCACTTCCCCCCTCTGCAAGACCTCTCAGCAGACCCTTCAAGGTTTCCATCAAACCCCCACCTCCAGGTTTCGATTACAGGGTAGAGATCTTCGAGGAGTCCAGAGCCGCCATAGCTGAATCTCACCCTGAGTTGCTCGACTTGGCTGACAATGGGAGCTTGGTTTTGGTCCAGAAGAAGAGGTTCGGCCCTGTCCCTTCTTGGAGAACTGAATTTGTCGAACCTGAATCAATATGGTTGGTGGGAACTACCCATGTTTCCAAAGAGTCTGCTTTCGAGGTAGAGCGCGTTGTGAGGGCTGTTAGGCCTGATAATGTGGTCGTAGAGCTCTGTAGAAGCAGGTAAGCACTCATATTTCCTTTAAGACAATGAAAAATTACATTTTGTTTTGTAGAATTTAATTAATGTGTATTGTTTCATTTATACAATTCAAAACCATTTTAAAAGAAGGTTTTGATGTATGTGATGATTCAGTTATTGATGTTAATGTTGTGATAACCATGGCTTCTATATATCTCAACAATTTTACGTGCCTAATATTGGGGAATTGTAATTACTAATTAGCTCTCTCCCTATAGAACTCTAGCTTAAGTTATCATAGAAGCTGTTAAATACAGTTGGTAGTTATAGCTCACAAAGTTAGTTATAACTGTACAAAAGTTAGTTTCAGTTTTTCTGTTAAGTTTCCTTCTATTAGCTTCGTTCTTTACTAGATGTATATAAGCTTGTATTCAGAATTGATTGAATGAGAGATTTCATTTTCTCTTCCATTTACATTGTGTAAACCTCAATACCTAACGTTTGTTCAACAACAACAACAAAAGCCCTATCCCACTAAGTGAGGTTGGCTACATATTGAAGATATCAACGAGTTTTGCGATGGCTGCTGAGGCCTATCACAACCCTCCTCATTTACCTGGGTTTGGGACCAGACATGCAAGCATAGGCGGAGTTTGTTTAGAGTAAGAAATTTATTTCATTATTTTGCAAAATGAGCAACAATGTTATATTAAGGAGGGGTGTTGGACATGAAAGCAATGTAGGGAAGTTATTGTGGTTTATTGGTGACTCCAGTTAGATCCTAGTGACAACCTTGTACTTTTTTGTGTGATTAATATGAATGTATTGTACAAATTTCATAGAAGACAGCTCAAATTACAACTCATATTGTCTGTGGCTTTTAATTTTATTTTCCATCTGAAATCATAAGAAGTTCTGTAAATGTCAAAATTGTTTATTGTCAATCCACATCTGAACTTCAATTGCTGCAGATTTCATTTCCAGAGCTGGGATCATGTATGCTGCTGCCGATGATGAGCTTGGCAAACAGTTACGGTCTAATATGTTTTCTTTGAGTGGGACTGGGTTTTTTGGAGCTGTTGGTCGTAGCATAAACCTGGGTAAGCTCAAATTTGTTTGACATGTTTACCTGATACCTATAAAAGAATGTTATTTATTGTTTATCTAAATGTCAGGTGGTCAAACTGCTTTAGCATTGCGATTACTTCTGGCTGCTTTTTCATCAAAGATCTCTTCAGATATTAACCGCCCTTTTGGTGATGAGGTAGTTTCTAAGCATTCTATCTTTGTGGCACTTGGAGGTAGATCTCCTTTTGACAAAGGCAATGTCTGTGATGCAGTTTCGTGCTGCTCGAAAAGCTTCTGAGGAAGTTGGGGCGCAGATAGTTTTGGGAGATCGGCCAATTGAGATAACAGTATGTACAGTTGTACATGTTACATCATGAAACACAGGCCAAAGTAGTTCTTTAAAGGAAATAAATTAGCTCAATTTTTTGTGTGATTTTTATATGTTGAATTTGAACCATGCCAAACAACTGAAAAATTCTGTATGATATGGGATGTTGGAGTTTGTGGTTATATTTAATGTGGTGGATTGCTGACGTCGTTGTTTTCTTGTCTATATAATCTGTCTTGCAGCTTCAGAGAGCATGGAAGGCTTTGAAATTGACTGAGAAACTGAGTTTAGTGAAATCAGTTATTGGTGCGATAGCTTCTTCATCTAAGATTTCTACAAATAAGTTTGAGGTTGCTTCCTAGCCATGACATCGCAATTTTTAATTTATACTATTTTTTCCTTGTTAAGTGTCATGCTTTTATATGCTCAATCGGTTGCTCCTTGGTTATTAAGGAATGGAAAAATGAGGAACTTTGAACTGTCAATTCAAGATAATTAACTTACCTTTTAAAATAATACTAATTTTATACTATGATTGATATAACTACGGTACTCTAAGAAAAGTTTATATGATCTACATTTGTAATCTATATTTCTTCTGTTGAATGTAAGCTGCGCCACCGTTAAACTCAGTTTTATTGGAAAGCTAGCTATGATGGTATTTTGTACAGGACACTTCCATGCCGTGGGGTGTACATGGATACATTCACAGCATTTTTTCAAGCCTGTGTATGCCTGTGCTCTGTAACAAGGGTTTACAGTTGGTGATCTCGGTAAAGGAACCATGTAATGTGAGGGGATGCAGGGTCTCAACATTCTTTATGCTGCCATATTAAAATTTGTTGTCATCCAATGATAAAAAAGAGGAAGTGACAGGAAGTCGGGAAGAGGGAGACACATAGATTAATAATTAACCATGATGCTTGCATAATATATGATATGCCAAAGTTTGTCGTGGTAGAAATTTTAAAAAACTAATTTGTTTTGACCAACTGTTAGTTGCAGGAAGCAAGTTCAGATGGTGGTAGATTTCAGCTGTATGAGCAACTGAGTTTTTCATATCCATCACTATTGCCGCCTCTTATACACGAAAGAGACATTGTAAGTTTTACCTTTCATATCTTGCTTGCTTGCTTTCTTTGGTTCCTTCAGAAATGGGAAACATAATTGGCTTTCAATCACAATTTCAAATTACACATTTCCCTTTTATTCATTTCTAAAGAAGTTTTGGTAATCAAATTGAAAACTTACAGAGAAAAAACAGATTGAACAAGCAAGAACTTCTTGCATAAACATATATATCTTCAATTCAAATTGATATGAAGTCAACTTGCATGCATGATGACTGCCCCTCACTTGTGTTTATAGCAATTTGCATGTGATCAGTCCTACAAGTGAACAATGGTGGTTTTTGCAGTATATTGCATGGTCTCTGAAGCGGAGCAAAGCTGTGAATAACTGTAAAAGGGTGGTTGGTGTCATTGGAAAAGGCCACATGAACGGTGTCGTATATGCACTGCTATCTGATACGGGGAACTTGAGGTTTCGAGACCTTACAGGGAAAAATTCAGATGATGGGGGTTCCGGTAGCTGGATTGATGGCCTAGTCAAGAGTTTAGTGAGGGACACAATCATCGGCATCATCTTATGGGCCTTATTTGAATTCATAAATGGAAGAACATGAACCAAACCCATTTATATTTATTCAGCTTTGGTCAGAACTCTCAATCTTCAAGAGCAAAAGATTAAACTAAGAGATGTTATGTTAGTTGTACATCATAATTTACACAAAACAGGTACAACATTGCTTTATTATGAAGAAAAAGAGACATAAGAGGGAAGAAAGGAAGTGTTAGTTTGATACTTTGCTAGTTTTGTGAAGGGAATATCGTTTGCAAGTAATATTTCCCATTGCACTTAACATACAGATATGAAAATTGTAACTATTTGTACCACAATGGCACTGGCTAGAGAAACAGAATCAGGTACCTTCTTACAGAATTTGGTCAATTTTCATCAGCCACCGTGCTTCAACTGTTAGAATGGAAGCTAAAAGTGGCATCTGGTTAAGGATTTCTTTTCCTCATATTTACACCAAATATGTTCTTGTGATCAAATCATGTTCTTATATCTTACAATGTTTACATGATGTTTCTATATTGGTTATTCATTTATATATTGGTTATTCAATAGCCGAACCAAAAGAACATTTGTCCTTATTATAATCCTAAAATGATCCATCGAAAAAAATTATATAATCCTAAAAAGAAATGGTTTTAACACAACAATTCACATAGAGAAAATATTTCAAGACTTCAAACCTCACAAATAAGAAGCAACTAGCAAAGATGCTATTAAGATGACCAAGCTCATCAATTGATAGGGTCTCAGGTACTTACAAAATAGCAAACATGTTCAGTAATCAGTACTGTCAATATGTCAGCTCCTCACCAACAAGTGGTAGCATAATTGATAGGCTGATGAGTTTCTTAAGCTTCTGCTTGGAATTTGATCTTAGAGCAGCGTATATGGAGAAATGTTTGTTGCGAGAGACCTACCTATAATATGTAATCTCCGAGCCTTTGGGGAAAAATAAAAATAAAATAAATGTGTCAGCTGCTCTGATAAATAATTAGAAAATTTTCAAGTCATAACATTCAAAGTAAGATTATTTTATTCTTTTTTATTTTTATGCATAATAATTACAACTGTTAAAGGAGCACACGAAAAGGATGCACCCGGTGGATCTAAGGTAATATATACCCCTACAAATCATGCAATCCAATGTTTTTTTCTATTCATTGATTTTCTCTGAATACATGGACATAGATGAATAAAGCACTATCAAAACACTGAAATTATTGACTTTTGGAAAAGCTTTGACATGTTTCTATGTCTTAAATGGAAAAAAACCAAGATTAGTGCCAATCTCTGAAAATCTTTCCTTATGTAGTAGCAATTTGAATACACTAGCCGTTGGAAATCCTCATGGCATCTGAATACAAATACTTCAATTCATGAAAAATCTTTGCAGGATTTCTCTTCTTAATCAAAAGCAAAAGGATTGAGGAAAAGAAAATCTTTTGGGGTGCAGAATATTCATTTGTTGGATCTGTTTTGATATTTTGAGGATTAGTTTTGTATACCATGATATCAGGTCGTTGTGCAGCTTGCAAGAATCAGAGAAGGAAGTGCCCTTCAGATTGCATTTTCTCTCCTTACTTCCCTCCCAATGATCCTCAAAGATATCTCACTGTTCACAGAATCTATGGTGGCAGTAACGTTGGAAAAATGCTTCAGGTAATCATCAATTAATAAAATACAATATATATATATATATATATATATATATATATATATATATATACACACACATACATATACATGCAAATCCTAATTAATAGCATGTTTGTATTAGTTTTTGTTTTTTTTTTAATAATCACTTTTGAAATTCAATAGTTACTCACAAAAGCTTCTTTTTTCAGCAAATTCCGCCGTATGTTCGAGCACGCGCCGCAGATTGTTTATGTTATGAAGCGCGGTGTCGTATTGAAGATCCTGTTTATGGTTGTTTTGGAATTATCACTCAGCTTGTTCAACAGATTCACAATACTCAAAGCGAGTTAACCAAAACCCAAGCTCAGATTTACATTCTCAAGCTCCAAACCCCACAAGTTGAAAAGAGCAGCAGCATAGAGCAGTTTCAAGCTTCATGGTTCGAATGAATTTACTTGTTTTGAAATTATGGTCTAGATGCAATGTTATATCTGGATTTTTCTGCTTCTTAGAATTCATGTGTATTCTTTATACTACGATTAATAATAACAATAATGAGAAAACTCAACTACCTTGAAGTTTTTTCTTTCCTTGTTGCTACAATCTAATTGATAATCTAGCGGTGTTTTTTGATATATATATGTAATTGAAAGTTGAAACTTAAAAAGTCAAGCAGCGCTAGCGGTGTTTTTTGATTTTCTCCATATAGATTATAGTATGTTTGAAAAAAAATTCAGACAGCACATTCTACAATGTCGTTAGATATAGAGAATGTAGAATCAAAATGATTTGCAATTTTCGACCATTTTTTCAATTTATGACCATTATTACTCGAGTAACAAAAAGAACAAAAATGTCCAAAAAAAGCTAATTTTAGCGTGTTCTAAAAATAATAAAGAACATTATAAAAGTTCTATAAGAAATGCAAAATTGTTTTAGTTTAACATAAACATGTACAGGTCCAAAACAAAAAGGCCAGCATGAGTTGGTCAAAGAATTGACATTTCTAATTGGAAGGATTTGGAGGGGGAGGAGGATATTCTCACTAACATAATTTTATTGCTTGAAATTTATATAAGTTTCAGAAAATGAAGAATGAGAGATTCAAATTAGGAGTCATTCCATGAATTTTATGTATAAATGAATGCACACGTTTGAAATATACCATTGCGATCATTGAAGAACGCAAGTTTTCCTTGAAATGTTACCTTTTCATTTGCGTTGGGAATTGACCATAAAAATTATCATAGACGGTGCATAAACGTTCTTTTAAAATCTGAGTTACAGGATGCTCTTGATCTTTTTAATGTGATGCACAGTCTTGAAGGATCTTCTAACACAATGGTGTGGCGTGACACGACGGGGGGAGACACTTGTAAATGCATTTCGACACTCAAGTTAGTATGAGAGTATTGAGAGAGAAGTTGAAAGACATAGAAGTACAATGAGATAGCAAAATGAGTAATGCTATGTAAATGAATGATCAAACCTGTATTTATAGGCGTGGTAAGGGTCGTATCCGAGACGTTGAGCCTTGATGAAGTCTTTATGTAATTGTAACCTTTGAGATAATGGTTGCCTGTGAGCAACCTTGCAATGGTACCATGAACATGTCGGCTTAGGTTCCGCTCGACTATAAGATGGAAGAAATGAAACTTGCTTTTGGTTGTTTAGGGTTCTCGGCTGGCCAATATAGAGTCCACTTAACTATGGATCCTTTAGGATGCCTCACACGATATCGGGTCTGCTAGCCTTTTAGGTTGCCGGAACAATTTTAAAATTTTAAATGCCAGAATAAAGTTTTAAATATTTATTTTTTCAGTTTTAAGCTTGGATTTAAAATTATATATTAATAATAATGATAATGATATGGAAAGAAGTTTATATTAAAATGGACTAACTCTTTGGCCAGCCCCTTACCGTTTAGTGCGCTGACCATGGGGTGAATGATTAGTCTCACGGCGGTCGACTGTGGGATACCTTGGTCAAAACAAAAAAAATATTACAATGGACTCTAAAATATAATATATAGTTATTTTTTAGAGAGAAAAATGTAGGTTTTGAAATTAGAAGGGAGTAAATCCTCTGAATGATGGTGGTGAGAGCTTAAGCTGCAGGTGGAGGCCTCCCCATAAAGACCATGTTAAACTTAATGTGGATGAGAGCTATCGTGATAATATTACTGGTTGCATGAGTTTTGGGTGTCTGTTGCGTGATGAAGCTAGCACTTTGATGTTTGGTCTGGTTGGCCATGAGTTAGGGGGGCACCTTTTCATTGTTGAGACTCTAGCACTATTCCATGGACTTTCCATGGCGTGGAACCGTGGTCGCATAAAAGTAGTGTGTGAAACAGATTGTAGAGATCTGGTCAAGGTTTTGGAGGAGGTGAATTCCGTGCGATTCATATCTATCATGAGAAACATCAAGCTCCTCCTAAGGCATAATTCGTCGGTCTCCATTCAGTGGATCCCGAGAGAGTGCAATAAAGTTGCTGACTCCTTGGCTAAAGCAGGTGTTAGCTTCACTAATTCTTGCATCTTGGAAGTTGTTATTCCGGACCCTGAGCTAGAAACTCTCCTTTACGAGATTATGTGTTTGCTCCTTAATTTCGTTCTAGCTTGTATCTTTTTCCGATGAATAAAAAAGAAGGGAGTGGAGTATAATTCAATCATCTTTCAAGGAAGAAGAAAACAATTAACTCAAATTTAAAACGTTTAATTTTATTATATTATTTTATGAAATAATAATATTTCAGTTCTTAATATTAACAAAATGGTATACCAAACTAGGGGTGAGCAACGGGACCAACCCGATCCAAACCCGTGATACCCGACAAAAAAAACTAAAGCACGGGCCGGTCGGACCGGGTTAATGGGTTACGCGGGTGACAAAACCGGTCTAACTCGATTTGGCTCGGTCGGGCTTGGGTGGACCAGTAATTTTCGCATGAACCCGGCCCAACCCGAGGTAGACCATATAAAAGAAATTTTTTCATCTCTCTCACTCAGAACCCTAATTGCGCCGCTCCCCCTCTCTCACTCGAACCCTAGCAGAGCTGCGCCGCTCCGCTCCTTCTCCTCTTTGATTCTCTCACTCAAACACTCTCCAACCCTAGCAGACTGCAAAGCCTCCTCTTTCTCCGCTGCCGCCTCCGATAAGTTTCGCGGCCCCTTTTGGCTTCTGGAACCTCCTAGCTCCTACGCCCCGCCGCTGCTTCGCCTTGCCACTACTTCGTGACGCCCCGCCGCTGCTTCGCCGCCGCTGCTTCATGAAGATCGAAGCCCGGCATCGAGAGAACACGAAGTTCCATTTTCCAGCATGCATGGCCGCTGCTTTAGTCTGAGTTCACTCTCCCTCGCCTCTGTTTCGTGGTTGTGTTCTGTTTGTTTCTTCTTCTTCACCCTGTTCAAAAATCTCCACATCTCCCCTCTATTTTTTCTTTCTTTTCTTCACATTAACCCGCCCCAATCCGCCAACCCGGCACACCCGAAATCAACCTCGGTCGGGATCGGTCATGTATATTCATGTTTCAAACCCAACCAAACCTGACACTGTTCACCCGAACCCGCCCGTTGCTCACCCCTATACCAAACCATATAAAAAATATAAACACTAGACAACACTGTGGTAAAATTTAATTATTTTAGAAGATAATAATTGCAGCAAAGTATTTTAAATATCCTCAACTCAAATCAAATAACAATGTAATTTGTATTTTCTGTCGGGGTGATTGGAGCCAAACCAACTCAAACTTAATTTGTAAAAAAAAAATTAAATTGCGTTTAGGATATTTGCGTAAACTGGAAAATATAATATGGAAAGGACAAAAGAAGAAAGAAAGAAGGGACCAGCTTACAAAATTGTAAAGGTAGAGGGGGCATCTGGCAAAAAGGATTATATCTATCCATCACGGTGTATTTAAGCTGATGATTTTTGTGTGTGTACTAGTCAAAACCCGAGAGAAAATATCTCTCTCTGAAATACTCACACACACTCTCTCTCTCTCTCTCTATATCTGTGTATCTCTCTCTGTGCTGCTTAGGGTTTCATCAGGTAACACCATCTCTTTCTCGTTCGCATGCAAGGTCGTGATTCATCATCCATCAACTACCCGATTCATTCAATTCCCATCCCACGCATCTCACTTTTCATTCTAAACCGTTTCTTTTGCCTCGTTTCATTTTGCAGGAAAAACAATCAGATCTGAGATCTGGAACCCTTCATTTCTAGATCTGACAACTCTCTCCATTCTTCTATTCTGCGAGGTAAGATTCTTTCGAGCTCAAGCATTTTTGCAATCGGTTAATTATGTTCAAACCCCCTTTTTATTCGATCGTTGATGTGTTTTGGATTTAAGAATTGCTTTTGCTTCAATTTGCGATAAGCCAGTTTGCATGTGCTAGGTGATATGGAACCACCGGAAGGAGGAGTAGTGCTCTATTTTGTTTTGGGTGAAGTTTGTTAATGCTAACTATTTTTTGCCTCATTGAAAATGGAATGCATGATTTCAGAAACGATATGTTATAGCATTATTAGTTTATTTTTCTCCTTCAGAGATAGGTTTGTGATGAGAATTGGCGATTATTTTGGCATGTAAGAAACAAGATGATAAATGTTTGTTATTATCAACATCATGCCACTCTGTTAATTCAAAAAATCAAAATTTTACCCTCCCTCCCTTCCCTCTAAAGCCCTCAATCCGAAACATACACATCGTTGATAAAACGGGCTGATGTTTCATGGGGTTTGTGTATTCTTGAGTTGAGATACAAATTTCATTTCTTAGTGTGAAAATTATGCTGCTATGGTTATCAATGGTTGCACAGTGAAGATTTAAGTCCAATGTTTCTCAATTTCTGTTCAGGGAAAATGAGGTCTATTTTCTGTGGAAATTTTGAATATGATGCTCGGCAGTCAGAGCTGGAGCGGCTTTTTAGACGATATGGGAAGGTTGATAGGGTGGATATGAAGTCTGGTGAGTTTACCCTTTCATTGTCTTTTGTATATTTTAAGATGGATGCCTAAATAGTCTTCCAATCTCTCCTGGTTTATTTTTTCCGGGTAAAATATCATGTACCAGATTATTAAGGCTGAACCTGAGCTTTAAGGGATTTTTCTACGCACAAAGGGTTTACCAGTTGAACATCAAGCTAATAAGAAGTTGAATTTTGAAAACTTAAATCTGTTATCCTTAATTTATGCAGTTTATATCATTTTTTAACAGAAAAGTGTATTGGATGTATAATCGTTATTTTATACAATAGTTTTAGACTGTTGCTTCGTTTGGTTCTATCCAATTTGTAAAGGAACACCAAACTTATTGTTATTTGGTAACTATGGACTTAATTAGTGTCAATATCACTTAATTCAGTGATCAAATAGAAAGTATACGTTACATATGTGCTTCTGGGGAGTTCAGGACAAGTTCTATTGGAATAGTGTCTCAGTGGAGAACTGTCCTGGTACAAAGTTGTGGACCTTGTGGTTGTTTAAAAGAATAAATTGGCTGATTTATAATTTAAGCGTTTCAACTTAAGAACTGGCTACACTAGACAATATATGGACCATCATCCAAAACACGGAGTTCTAGATTGAATTACAAAATAAACATTGCGTACGTGGCACATTTGCAATTAGACCTTGAAGATATCCAGCGGCAGTGGAGCAAAATCAGAGACTCTGGCCATATATGACATCAGAACATGTGATTCAGCAGCTACATAGTATCTTCCAAGATCACTGATTCAGTTTCAAGAGTTAGACCAGTGTTGGGCACCTTGTTGAGCATTTGTCGGGGGTTCAAGATATCTTTAAGTAGAAAATCATGTTTTTTGAAGCATCAACCCCCATACTCAACATTTTCTTTGACGCAGGACTATCTTGGCATATCCATTTTCCCCCAAGCTAATGGATGGGCTTTTCAGAAATCCGTTTCCTGCCTGTGATGCACATCTTCTTTTAAAGAAGAATCGTTCAATTTGATCTGCAATGGCACAACTGTTCCACGTATTCCTCTGTCACACTTGCCTTTCAATTTTCATGCTTTTTGCCCAGCCTTCACTTTCGGACATGTTGAGGTTGAAATATAGCCAACCTCACAGCGGAGGCAGCAGAATACATGGAGAGCACACTCACTTTCCATTGACCCACCATGAGACATACACTTTTGGATTCTTGTTGTTGACACCACTTTGTTTATTACTCAAGGTCTGTTACTAATTCTACTGGTCAAATTAGTTTTTAGAAATTAAGGAGGTTATCAGAATTTTTATTTCCATGCAGTAAGTATTGGGATTGTTTGTGCGCAGCTGAATGGTCAGATTTCACATCTGCAGTGTTCATTGAGTGGACTAATTCACTAAATTGTCTGCAGTTTTATTATAATTCTAATTTGAGAAAACTTTGCATGGTGTTCAGGATTTGCTTTTATCTACATGGAAGACGAGAGAGATGCTGACGCTGCTATTCGTGCTCTTGATCGGGCAGAATTTGGTCGGAAGGGGCGGAGACTTCGTGTGGAATGGACAAAGGTAACACATCATTAGTCATCTATGACAATTTTTTTGTTTAATCACAATGTTTTCATAAGCATTGAACATACTGTTTACAGCATGAACGTGGTATCAGAAAGCCTGCTGCCCCAAGAAGATCATCAGCTACTGGGAGGCCATCAAAGACTTTATTCGTGATTAATTTTGATACATTCAATACCAGAACAAGGGACTTGGAGAGACACTTTGAACCGTATGGCAAGATAGCCAGTGTGAGGATCAGAAGGAATTTTGCTTTTGTTCAGTATGAATCAGAGGATGATGCTTGCAGAGCACTGGAAGCCACAAATAATAGGTAATTCAGTGTTTTTAAATCTGTTTCAGATAGGAAATTCCAAGCATCTTTATCATCATCGAGATTTACTTTCTTCTTTTAATTGCTTTATTGTCCTCTAGTCATACTTTACTATTGTTGGAATTCTGGTTTATGACTTGGTATGTCTGTCTATCTTGTGTCCTTTGGTCAGTTTTTATGGCCAAGTATTGTGATATCATGATAGGGGTGCTTGATTTTAGGTTCTAGTGAGTTTTAGGTTTGTAGTATGTTTTTTAAATTGGCTTACAACTGGAGTTATAACATGAGTTTGTTTCTAATGCTGATGTGCAGCAAGTTATTGGACCGGGTTATTTCAGTTGAATTTGCTGCTAAAGATGATGATGATAGGCGAAATGGATATAGCCCAGAAAGAGGCCATGATCATCGTCGTGATAGAAGCCGTGATGGAAGGCGATCCCCTAGTCCTTATCGCAGAGAAAGGGGTAGTCCTGATTATGGCCGTGGGGCCAGTCCTTATAAGAGGGAGAGGAGCAGCCCTGATTATGGCCATGGCCGCAGCCGTAGCAGAAGCCCCCACCGCAGAGCGCGAGCTAGCCCTGCTCAGGTGCGTAGAAGCCCTAGTCCATATAGAAGAGAGAGGGATGGCTCTGACCTTGTTCGTGACTCCAGCCGCAGTCCTTATCACAAAGAGCGAGGGAGAATTGATCGGTCTTCCTCCCATAGTCCCAAAAGAAGAGAGAGGACAAGCCCTGAAAATGGTGGTGATTCTAGCCGTAGTCCTTATGTGAAGGCTAGCCCTGAAAATGGACATGGCGCCAAAGATAGTCCTGATGCAACAGGGAACCCCAGCAATTACAATGGATATGGAGGGAGCCCAGATAATATTCCTGAGCCTCAGCCTGAGCCCGAGCACGAGGCTGAGCCCGAGCCCAGGGACAGTCCCAACTATGGTGGTCCTGAAAGCCCCATGCATGAACGATACCGCAGGTTTGTAAACATTTATTATTATAGGGTATTTTTTTGTTTTAATTTAACTTTTCAGCCATCTTCACACCCATTTGATATGTTAGTTGTTTTAATTGTGTATATTTCTGATTATGCAGCCAGTCACCCCCTGCAGAAGAATGATTCCAGTCCTTGATGGGAAAAAGCCAGAAGGGCTTGACTGATTGTAATAGTTTTTCATGAAAGGACTAGGTTTAATTTCAGCAAATTACTATAGTATAGTGGTGATGAAGTTTCCAAACTTGGTATTGTGAAAACTTCAGTCATTTATCATTTAGACAGTTTCATGCTTCCGTGCTTGGTTGACAGCTTAAGGATGTAGAGTCTTTGTTTACAAGTCAAATGGTAGAACTATATCTGATGGATTTTTAGTCAACTTGGTCTTATAAAGGTTTTGCATGTCTCTAAACCTGTGTGTGCCTTTGAAGAATTTGGCGTAATTGACTGCATATGACGATGTATGATTGTTGTTAGTGGATAAGTGGTTGTTAGAGGATAAAAACACATTATCTGTGATGCTTATTCGGTGACCACGTACGGGGAAATTAATCTGATAACTACTACATCAACAACTGGCTTGGCTTGGCTTGTATGAACTTAAATTTTACACGTAGCTATAAAGTTCCTTTTATTTTCCGCTCAACTCTAAAACAAAGTAGATTTGAATCTAAATCTAAAGCCAGACACGTTACATGTGAATTCCGTCCAGAAACAATGAGAGTGGAGAATTCCGTCAAGCTAGCTATAGGAAATTAGGAATAATAAGAAACTGTTCATGAATATTTAAAATCAGGGATCAAACCAGAAAAAATGTTAGGGAGACAAATTTAATGCATCAAGTAAATTACTATTGACAAAAAAAAAATGTAAAACAACAAACGAAAGTCTTATTCAAGTAAGGTTAGTTATATGGATTATACTACACTATTGAACTCGAATAAATTATACGAATGTGTGGAGGAGGAGCAAGAAAAGTAGAAGGAGGAGTTCTACATACGTGTATTTTTAAAAAAATTGAAATAACTATAATTCACGGTCAAGTCACTAACAACATATTTTAAAAAAAAGTTAAAATTACTTATAGTTTTGGCTGTCCGTAATCTATGACAAATTTTTTATTAGTTGCTAAGTCGGTAAGTAATTTCAAAAATTGAAATTATCGACAATAGTTTTGACTGTCGGTAACTATAAATTTTTTTTAAGATCACCAAGTTAACGACAATCTATGCCATCGGTAATTAGGCGTTCATTTTAGAATAACCTCATCCTTGACCGTCAGTAAATTGCTGGTAGTTAATCCTACAAAAAAGACCAGTCGCCGCGAAAATTAGAGGAAAAACACATGTTTACTATCGGTAAAATTGAGGTTTTGCGATGGCTTTTAGTGTATCGGTAATTACATATTTTCTAGTAGTGAATCGGAAATTACATATTTTTAGTGGTGAAGTCAAGAGACTCCAGCTTTCTAAAAATACTAACAACCAGAAGGGAACTATTCCCACCAGAAAAAAAAAAACAGAGCATAAAATCATTTTTTCTTGTATTCAACTACCACCAAGATCTTTAACTTATCTGATAAAAAACACCGGAAGCACAAACCCGAACTTAATTGGTGACCAAATTGTTCCTTGCAATCCAAAGAGACCACACTATTGCATGTAAATTCTTGTTGAGCATGGGAATGTAATGCTCTCGATCTCAACAGTGCAACTCTGTGTAGATGCAACTCGTTGCAAAATATAATCACATATCTTAGCCACCACTGAGCACTCAAAAAATTAATCAAACGAATTTTCCACATGTTGACCACAAGCTGCACAAATAGAAGACAAGTATTTGCAAAATTGCTCTTTTCAAAAGATTTTGCACAATTGAAAGTCCGTTAAGAATTAATCTAATAGAAAGATCACTCGCCTTAGAAGGTATCAATTTATGCCAAAAGCTTTTATAGAATTACAAGTATGCAAGAGAGTGGACTAAAAAAGATGTATACAATTTTCACTATATAAGCTCATGAACTATATTGCTAACCAACACCATGAATCTTGAAAATACAACCCATTGGAAAAGAAAAAAAAAACCAAGCGAATCTAGTGTTATATTTTTATCCAAAATCATAAGAGACTAAGTATGAGTCATATATCTTACCAAGTCTTCATCTCATTTATTCTTAATTATTGTGGAACTCCAACTCACACTTGAATTTTTAACATTCTTTCACCAAATTAAGGTGAAGAATATTGAAAATTCAAGTGTGAGTTTAGAACCCACATTAGTTAAGAATGAATGAGATGAAAACTTTATAAAAATCATAACTCATTAAAATTTTGAGGAAAAATGTGACATTAAATTCTCTTAGTTGTTTTCTTTGTCATGACCTTCATTTGTCTTAAATAACATACCAAACCTTGTGCACATAAGTTCACCCCCAATCTAATACTAGGACAATTATTGCTTTGTGAAGATATTGTTAGTGTACTCTTTCACAAAATATGAAAATTTCATTCGTTGTTTAGAGAATGCTACTGGATGTGGACCTTAGTTGTTAGAATAATTTGGACTCCCTTTTCCCTCCAATGGCAAAGTCGACGTGCTGAACTTGAAGTCACAAAGATATTGTTTTAGGATACTTAGTCACATTCAATTAGTATAATCAACACGGACCTAATTGACTTGGTTAGGACGCATAAATTTGGACTACACTTTTAGTTAAAAATGAGACTGAACCACTGACAATGAAACACATACCATTTTTGTTATATATCTTGTGGAGACACGATACAAGAAGATACAAAGAAGAGTGTTCTAGACAAAGACACAAGGAGGGTTTGGCTCGGTGATTCATCTCACGTGTGCTCAAGTACAAAAGAGAAAAATACATTGGTAGGTGTATCTGGATTTCTTGGTTGCAACAGCACGAATCTCACAACTGACAGTTATGAGACTAATCATTTTGAGACTCTGAGATCATATTAAGTGAATAAGCCGCTTCTAATAAATTTTATTTGATTACTATGCATACCAGTTATAGATCGAATATTAAGGAATTCAACTATCTACCAAATGTATATGTATGTGTTTTTAGATGCCGCAGATACTACTAACAAACCGTGGCCTTGTCCCAAGCTAGGTCCCATGTATGAAGCAGACAAATTTGAGTTGTCATATATTTGATACTGTGATACAGAACTACTTATATATCAAGGATAACACATTGATGAACTCTAATGGACTTTTGGCTTTTGGTTTACTTACAAAAACCGATCCAGGGAGATCTTTGTCTGTGAGTGATTCTGGCCCTTAGTGCTGCAGAAACTGTGCCTCTTATCCGCATTATCACTTTTGGGGATCAAAATATTTCCCCCTAAATAGTATCTCAATTTACTTGTGATCAAACCTACACTAATATACCAGATTTCACTAAAACTATGTGGATCGCTATATCAGTATATGTTTGAGGGTGAAATTAGCCACTTGCAAATATTCAAGATAAGATTACCTAAATTAAATCTACAAAGTGTCTGACTCCTTTTGTAGAACTTGCGCGTAGTACTCCATCATGTTTGCCACTCTTTAAGTGAGTGAGTAACAAACTTAATTAAAATTTTTAATTAACATATTAAAATTTTAAAATTTTATTGATGGAACAGTTTACAAGATTTTAATCCCACTTTTGGATCATGTTCTTCTCTCAAAGTCTTTTAGCATGTGCAAGTTAAAGCTTGGAAGAACCATATCTGTTTTACTTTGATTGGACTTGATTTTGAACATAAAGACCAAAAAACTAACAAATTACCAACCTCAAATTCTTACTCCTACATAGTGGATATATATGGCCCCTCCTCACAAAATTATTCTGTTCTTGTCATTTCAATTAAAAAAAGAACACTTTAGTAAGAGATATTATTAATTGAAAGAGAAACAAAATCAAAGATGCATCATATTTTAATTAAAATTTAGAAAAAGAATAAACAATGAATGAAGACATGTGATTTTATAAATTTTCGGCCGGTTGATTCTGAAGCTTTTAGCCCCTTCAAAAGGGTGCCTTCACCCTTCACACAAATACTGATTCAAAGCCTATAAAACCCACCACACAACCATTTTTAATCCCCCTACCCTTCTCAATCCTCAAATCTCTCTCTCTCTCTCTCTCTCTCTCTCTCTTTTCAACTTTCAACTCTTCCATACACTCTGTTTTATTGATACAGAACCGAAACAGAGCAACTATGTGTTTGATAAATTCTCAATTCCCCTGCAAATGCAACTCAAATCCCGGGTTGACCAATCCATTGATCCAAAAATCCACATGCATAGCATCCAAGCAAGAAGATGATGATCCAAACATGCTTAAGGGTGCTTTTAGAGAAGCCATTTCCATAGCCAAAATCGCTTTCCCCATGATCCTCACAGGCCTCTTGCTCTATTGCCGTTCAATGATTTCCATGCTTTTCCTCGGCCACCTCGGCGAGCTCGCCTTAGCCGGCGGTTCGCTCGCCATCGGTTTCGCCAACATTACTGGCCACTCAATCCTCTCCGGCCTCGCCGCCGGAATGGAACCCATTTGTGGGCAAGCCTTTGGTGCCAGAAAATTCACTCTGCTCGGACTCTGTTTACAGAGAACCATTCTGTTACTCCTCTTCACCTCTGTTCCCATTTCTCTGCTCTGGCTTTACATCAAGCAAATCCTTCTCCTCTGTGGCCAGGATGAAGCCATAGCAACACAAGCCCAATCATATCTTCTCTATTCCATTCCTGATCTCTTAGCACAATCGCTTCTGCACCCTCTACGAATTTACCTTCGAACTCAATCCATTACTCTGCCTCTCACCCTCTGTGCCACTCTGGCTATTTTTCTCCACATACCCATCAATTATTTTCTTGTTTCCCACCTCAATCTTGGAATCAAAGGGGTAGCTCTTGGTTCTGTGTGGACCAATTTCAACCTTGTAGCTTCTTTGATTCTCTACATAGTCTTCTCTGGCACACACAAGAAAACATGGGGAGGTTTCTCTGCTGAGTGTTTCACAAAGTGGAAATCACTTCTCAATTTGGCCATTCCAAGCTGCATTTCTGTGTGCCTTGAATGGTGGTGGTATGAGATCATGATTTTGCTATGTGGGTTGCTCTTGAATCCAAGAGCAACCGTGGCTTCCATGGGGATTTTGATCCAAACCACTTCTCTGCTCTACATTTTCCCATCATCAATATGCTTCAGTGTCTCCACCAGAGTAGGCAACAAACTAGGTGCTCAAAATCCAAAAAAAGCCAAACTTTCTGCCATAGTGGGCCTCTCTTGCAGCTTCGTGCTGGGTTTCTCAGCTTTGGCTTTTTCTGTAATGGTTAGAAACATCTGGGCCCGCATGTTCACACAGGACAAAGAGATCATAACCCTTACATCAATGGTGCTACCATTAATAGGTCTATGTGAGCTTGGAAATTGTCCTCAAACAACAGGGTGTGGAGTGCTAAGAGGAACAGCAAGGCCTAAAATTGGAGCAAACATAAACTTGGGTTGTTTCTACCTTGTGGGAATGCCTGTGGCAATTTGGCTAGCTTTCTTTGCTGGGTTTGATTTTCAAGGTTTGTGGCTTGGGTTATTGGCTGCTCAGGGTTCTTGTGCAGTGACCATGTTGGTGGTTCTGAGTCACATGGATTGGGATGGTGAGGCTGAGAGAGCAAAGGTGCTAACCGGAACAGGGGAAGCAAGTGCTGTTATTGTTGATGACAGCAAACAAGTTGATGTAGAGAAGGCACCCAAAGCTGAAATCAAGGAAGATTATTTATCATTAGCTGGTTCAAACCAAGATAAGCAATCATGGGTTTAACTTTAATTAATCTTTTTCTTTTTTCCTTTTTACCAAAAGAAAACAAAAACAGGGAGAGAGGAATTTGTCTCTAGTCATGTTGTACAGGTTTAAGGTAGTAGAAGCTAGAGACCCAGATTTTAAATTAGTGTAGCGATCTTGATTAGATCATGATTGATATTGTGTAAAGCTATGAACAAATGCTGTTAATATAATCACATCTGTGATTGTCATGTTCCCAACTCCAACCAAGTTGATTGCCTTTCATAAATGAAAATTGAAAATGTTACATGTACGTACGCTTGTCAGCGACAACATATACATTAACAGTACTAAATTTTGTGACATTTAAAAATCTTAGTTATGTGTGTCATGAATACATATAAAAACTCATCATAAAACATAAATATGGTTAGAAAAAAATATTACAATTATGATACAATTACATAAACCTCAAAAGCCATGATACCACGGTTTTACTCACATTTGTAGATCATCACCTTAGATAAAGGCTTAATTGTAATTTTGGTTTTCCTCTTACACACTTTCCACAATTTTGATCCCCAATAAAAAAACTATAATTTTGGTCCCTCACGAATGCTTTATTAGCAACTTTGGTCTTTCGTTCAGATTTCGTCGAAAATCTAATGGTTTCTGGGTTTTCTAGAAAGATTCTTCATTTCAAATCCAAGATTCAACACCCTCCCAAATTAAAATTACAGATCCGAAGATTCCATCAAGGATGCCCATGAATCTAACACCCTCTCACACCCCATCAACAATTAAAATGTTCAGTCACTTCTCTCTCAACAAAACCGTCTTCTCCAATCCTAACACCGACCTTCTTTCTCTCTCCACCTCCCACAACCAGAACCCATCACTCACAACCATACCCACATGCACATCAGAGCAGATCTGAGCAGATCAGAAGAGGAGATTGAGGAAAAGATTGAATCTTTGCTGTCATTAGAGAAAATCTGAAGGAGATTCAGGCTTGTTGAGATTGACCTGCTCTACAGCTGCGCCGCCGTTCTAACCTAGACGAGACCTGCCATGAGGCACCTTCGCCACCACAACCTTCACCGCGTTGAGACTCCATGGCCGCTGTCGAGACTGGGGTTCTAATCCATGGGGTTTGATTTCCTTCCCTCGGTCTCACCTTCCCTTTCTCAATTCGTGGTTTGAATCAGTTCTGGCTTCCTCTCTCTCGGTCTCTTGTTTGGGGTTTCTGGCTTCTAGGTTAGGGTTTTTGGATTTGTGGTTTCTTGGTTGAGGAGTGGCAGTCCCTCCAGATCCGGGTTCAGTGTGTTTTGTTGTCGCATCTTTGTTCTTTCTTCTATTCGAGCAAGGGGGCTCGCTGGAAGACTGTGGGTTTCATTGTAGATTGGATCTAGAACTTGGTGGCCTGTGTTGTGTTAGTATTGGTGCAAACTCATGACGGAGCGAGGTCATAGTTTTGAAGAGAGGCACGTCGGCGCTACAGGTCAGGGGAGACAAGCGTGGCAGCTGTGACTCAGCGACGGTGGTTCGAGAACAGTGGTGGCAGCGATTCGGCGTCGGAGAGTGAAGCAGAGTGAGGGCGGCATAGATCGAGGGAGGGTGGCAAGGAAGAGGGTTTAGGGTGCTGTTTTGGAGAAGGAGGTGAATAGGATGATGGTGGGTTGAGGAAGAAGGAAGGTTGGTTGTGGGCGGCGATTATGGATTTGGGTTTTAATTTATGCCTTTGTGTTTTTCTGGATTCTAATTGATGGATGGGAGAATGGAGAGGAAGAGGAACATGTTTTATGGGTTTGTTTCTAGGTATTTTAGGAAAGATTAAGAAGATGACGATGAAGGTTATTTGAAGATGATGAACACTCATGATTTTCTGGGATTTTAATTTCTTTTGCAGAAACCATTAGATTTTGGGCAGAATCTAGACAGGAGACCAAAATTGCTAACAGAAGCATTCGTGAAGGATCAAAATCATGATTTTTTTATTGGAGACCAAAATCGACAGTGTATAAGTGGGGGACCAAAGTTGCAATTAAGCCTTAGAAAAAATCACTTTTATTAAATATAAACCATTTTACTTTTAACACACTTTTATCTCAACTAACTATAACGAAATCGATTATGTTAATAATCAATTACAATAATGTCGATCCAAGCACATACTAGCTTTTCTCCAAAATACACGATCATCACCCACTTAAATACATTGGGCTGTTTACTCTTACTCAGTTCTTTACAAGTTGCTCCCCTGGTCCTTTCCCTTATTCCTATATGTTCTTTGCAGTAATGGTCATGCATGGTATTTTATTGCTTTACTTAGGATAATATAAGAAGGGAGGGTAGTGAGTCTCATATTCATTGTGCATCCATAAAAAATACTCATCGTAATAGTATGATAAAAACTCATTAAATTGGTATGAGCTTTCGAATAGGCAAATTAATACCAACAAATTTTGTGAACATGAAGTGAGTTAGGTACTATAAAATTAAAATTCAAAAGATCACCAAGCCATATCGATTTTGTGTAACTTTTAATTTTTAAAGCAACATATACCAAAATTAAAACAAAATTGGTAAAATTACTAATTTAAATAGAAGTAGTGAAATCAAAATGGTAACTTCCGTTAAGAAAAATTACGCTGAACTTTTATGTAATGTCATATTTGTGTTGGTGAAAAATAAATGCGGAATAATTGACACACTAATTGATAACAGAGTTCGGCCAATAATGCCTACGTCTCCAGACTGCTGCAAATATTTTATAGGAAGAGAAAATATACATTGTTTACAACACACTCAAGACACTCACAACTCACAACCCAAATGTCCAAAAGCTAAAGAAATTTTCTCTCGTTTTTCTTTACTTCTTGTTGGCTTTTGTTGTGATGCTATTGTTTTTGGTTTTTGTCTTAATTTATAGGAAGCATGGGAGGTTAGGCTCCGTTGCTTTCCATTCCTATAATTATGTTTTTCCCTCTATGAATCTGTGGTATTTCAAAAATTAAAAAAGCTGACCATTCATTGCTTATAGACTTTTTCAACAACTTCGAACCCTAGAACTGGCTCACATAAATTACACTATCATTACCATTTCAGGCTATCATGTCGTAAGTTTATCATCCCAGACTGCCCCTCTTCTCTGATCCATGAAAGTAAAGATTTATATTTTTAATCTCTTCCGTTATCTTTAATTTTTATTTTTTAACTCTTGCATTCACAATCTAATTTTCTTTGGGTCATGTATGTACCAACACGTTAAATAAAATTTTGTATCCCAAAGGAAGATGCTAAGGATGGCCAAAATGAGGTTCTATCTCACCCAACAACTAGGTTAGCAAAGGTAATGTTAGCAAGGTTAATGATCGAAAGACTGCCCAAATGTATTCAGTATAACTTCACTAAGGCTAAGTACTTCCATCACAGTTTATACCAAACTCTATAAATACATGTTTGATCATTAAATTATATAAACATGACTTATTTGCTTACTACTGCTCTTCTTAGACTTTAAGTGTCGCTCTCTCTCTCTAATTTAAAATTGATTTGAACGTTAAAATGTCTTATCCAAATACCGCCCCCTTCGTGCTCTATCGTGACGGTTCAACACACCACTAAGCTCTTTACCTAACACCATCATACCTTGATCAAAGTCCTCTACTCTACTAATTTTCTGGAAGAACAGTACCTTAGTGAGAAGTGAGAACTACCCATTTTCATCCCTAAATATGTAAGTTTGTTATATACTGTATTTAACTTCAAAGGGTAGACTTTTCGAATCATAGCACTCTTAAATGTCAAATATCACAGGCTGGGCTTCGAGTTGTTTATGTCAAAGAGACACCCCTTGGGATGATTAAGAACACATTGACATTATTTATATAGTGGTTTTCTTTTTCGGTGCTAAGTTAGCAAGTTAATTTTTTTATGCACAAAATACAAGTCAACCTAAACTAATCATATACGACAAAGAGAAATGATCAATTGACTTTCAGATTATTTGTTTATAGTAATTAATACACAATTACACATCATTTGGCATGCTTGAATTGGAGATTGAAATAGCTTTCCAATTAAAATTAGTAACGCTGCGCTGTTCCATGAACAACGCATTTTAATGAACGAACTTCATGCATGCTACCAATTAAAGCAAAGGAATAATTAAAAGTGAAGACGAAATAGGATTATGTAAAAAATGCTTATTTATAACAAGTTAAGAAATAATTTATAAATTAAAACTTAAATATAAACCACTTGATTTCAACTACACCGTGGTGCAGTTTAATTTGAACTTTAGATTTTTGAAGGCCCTAATGCGTCAAAATGCCATTCAGGTGTTTTATGATTAGACTGCACATGAACTAACTGTGTACTTAATTTAATTAACATGGGATTAAGAGGAAAAGAGGAGTTTAGCAACGAACTGTGATGCATTTAAAAATGTTCCAGGTTTTGACATTGACTTTAAGATAATTATTGTTTTATCTTTTGTGAAACGTAGCAATTTTGATTTTCGTTTTTTTTTATAAAATTAATTGAAGTCAAACCCAAGATTAGCATAGACAATAATCATAGATAACGATTGATAATCATATCTGCAAATTTAATTAAATCAATACAAAGTTATGTATTAAGATGCATTGTGATAAATAATTACTTGGAGGCTGCGTTTCTTGTAAATGATAGATAGCATTGACAGATATGCAATAACAGTAAACACAAAATTGTCAAATATTATTCTCCCAACTCATATATGCATTGCTCATATATACACCATTAATTAGCATTGCTCTCATTGAAATTCAACTAAAATAATGAAGCATCTTTAATTAGGTGCATTTGCTGTTCCTGATAAATCTTGCATCTGTTCAAAGTTAATTAACCAGCTAGCAACTGATGGGGGATTTGAACTGAAAAAATTAGGAACTAGAGTTTAGATTGGTTTGGCTCATAAGAAACTATTGAAAGCTTTTTGCACAGAAAAGCATCATTTTAAACAAACAGTTTTTTAGGTCAACTTGCATACTCATGCAGAAATTCATGGATGGATAAAATTGTTGTGATATCAAGTGTGAGTAAGTTTCATATTAGAAAAAAAAAAAGTGTTGAGCAGTGAGAGGATCCATACACCAAATGTTCTAAGGTTTTGGGTAAAATAAATGGTTCAATCCATTTTTTTTTATAAGCAAAGATTTATTAAGAAAGCATAAAGCGGTGTACAAACCCGTAAAGAAAGCTAAAATTACTGAGACAAAGTGACTTATAGAAGAAAAGATAAAGAAACAGGGATCACTGGTTCAATCCACTTGTTGTAGTATTTTGGATCAAATTTCAGTCTTGTACTTTTTTTTGAAATGCTTCAGTTTTTCACTTATATGTGCTAAAATATAAAAAGATGTCTTATAAATCAGAAGCAAAAGGCTTCTCCTACTTTAATATGAGTGACGAGTGGTCTAAAGAACCTGTGAAATGTCTATTACTAGTGTAATTTCAAATTGATGTATTTGGCTTGAGGTACCGCATGTAACTCTATTAATATATTTGTTTCCTGATAAAAAAAAGTGGTCAAGATATCTAATGTGATTTTCCTATTATCATCCCTTACTGAGATACATAATTAATATATCAGAATGATTAAGGGCTTAAGCTACAAAACTAAATTCAAAGCTCATGAGGACAACGTCTAGTATTCATTGACGTACATAATATATCTTCAATGATTAAAATTATTCAGCTCTATCTACCACTGAAAAATAAAGAAGAGTTGAAATTGAATACCACATTCGTCCTTAATTATAAGAAACTTTTCAAAAAATCATGCTTATTAAGAAAATAAATGATCAGACCAATTGATGATTTAGTTTTATAAAAAAATTACACTCTTTCATATTTACCCCTAGTAAATATTAATAAAAACTTTGGAATTGAAAAAGTAATAAATACAAAGAAAAATATCGAAAAAGATACTTTTAGTTTCTTATATTAAGTGACATCAAATAAGTCTCAAAGATTTCTTACAATTAAGGACAAAGAGGGAGTAATTAACAATCCAAACATAAATTTGACACTACTGCAATGTAAATAATTCTGAAATATATAAAACAATTATATTACATGAAATCATAATCATAAGCGAAAACTAACAGCAATAAGAATAATATTATTATATTTATTAATTATATATTTTATTAAAATTATTACTTTGGTCATTACATGATTCAATAATTTCATCTTTAGTTGCAACTCTAACTTTTTTTTAAGTCTATGGATATTTTTTCAAGCTTCAAAATTCGTTTTTTAAGAGTAGAGTGAGTTTCTTTTGCTTGTCTCCCAAGATCCTTGCCAGCTACGGTTTCTGCCTCAACAATATTTTCTCGAGTTCCTCTATTAGAGATTTTCCATTAATTTGGAATAATCTAATACTCTAACTCAATATCGTTTAAAGATGTCTAAAATACTACTAATAAATAAATTCATTTCACATATAATTCATCTAACACAAAAAAATGGCATAAATAAAATTATTAAGGCGGTTGTGGGCAGCAGAGGAATGAGGTGGCAACGACAGAACGCGAGTCAGATCCAGAAGCACCGCCTAATGAATGTGGAAGAGATTGAGAGAGAGGGTGAAAGGGATGAGACGGTGCCGAAGTAAGAGGTGGGAGGGACCGACGGAGAAGAAGAGGATAACGGAGGAGGAGGAGGAGAGAGGGGCCGAAGGAGAAGAAGATGGTGACTGTGGCAGAGGAGAAGGAGAAAGAAAGAGTCGACGGTGAGGGTAATAGAGGAGAAGGGAGGGGCGGATCAAGGAGAAGGGACAGGTGGTCGATGAGTGATAGGAGGAGAAGGGAGGGGCGGAGGAGACAAACAAGAGTTAGGGTTTAGAGAGTAAAGGATAGAGATATTTACATTAAAGGTACGACAGAGTAACCAATGTTGCATAATGTTGGTCTGACCGATGCTAAATTTCAGGTCCTGTGAAATGACCCGCACTCTAACAACTTAAATTCGGTTGCAAGTTGCAACTGACGCTAGGATGCCACTAGTGGTGACACCTATCAACACCCACTTTTGTGGTCGACGTGCCTCTCACTATTTAGGGGTTCTAATACCTAAGTTGTTATTTAAACTCACCATCAACATAAATATTGTTTTAAGCCTTCACGGGATTCAATCGCCTTTCATCTTTTCTCTGAAAATATTTGAGTAATTAATGCTTAGTTTGGATTGATTTGCTTTTTAAATATACTAAACATGCATCCACTACCATTACTAGATATTTAGTTATATCTAGAGATGTCTTTGGAAGTGATTTCATACCTACTTGCTACAGTATAACGATCAAATGTCATTTTCATTTTCGATCCCCCAATATTCAATCGATAAAGCTACGTGATTTCATCATATCATATAAATTACACAAAAGAAATCCCATGTTTCATATTTTTCTGCGTTGAATTGACAGTAACAGGGGCACTCGTTACCAACTAATTAAATAACCAATCATTTCTAATCAAAATCCTATATCTCTGTGTAATCCTTTGACAAGGACAAAAATGTAGAACCGCACACAAAAAAAGAAATGTCATGGCTCGTGTCTCTAAAAGGATCACACAATCATAGTTAAGTTAATCAATTAACTAAAGAATGTTTTATTGCCTGCCTCGACCAGATTAATTGTTTTTTTTTTTTAACTTCTACCAGTTTTTTTTTTTTTTGAAACTACAGATTAATTTTGTTAAACGTATGGTAGAGTAGAATCACTAAAGAATGTTTCAAAGTAATTTTCATTTTATTTTAAATGATTTATTGTTTAAAAACTTAAGGGTCATTTATGCTAATTATTTTTTACATTTATCTCTTGGTATCTCTATAAAATAAAATGAAATAGAATAAAAATTAAATATTGTAATCAAATACTTGGTAGGAAGAGTATTGCTGTCATAATGGTCCTGCCCGGCTCGAAGTTACGAAAATTACTATATACACACACAAAAATACTATTAATTAATTTTAAAATTTTTAAAAATTTAATGACTTTCTTAATTACGATACAAATTTTTAAAATAATTATTTCCAAATGAAGAGAGAATATATGATAAAGCCATCACTGCTTGACAAGCATCAATTTTTTCTTTATCTACATGGCAAAATACGGAATAATAGGAGTACGTAGTTATATCCATGTATAATTAATTAAGCTAGCTCTAGCTGATAATGAAATAAAATAAAATATATTGACAAATGTTATAAATTTAATTGTGCTAATACATATGTTGGTCAAATGTCTAGGTATCATGTCAGAAAAGCTATACTAATGATTATAAATTTAATATGCATAGTTATTGGGATAATTAGATTCTAATCATACAAGCCTAGCACATGACATTTGGCAAATGCACAACGAATAATAACTGCTTGGTTGGACTCCTCCACCGTGCATATTTATATAACCAGCAAACAATGTTCATAATATTTTCTTTTGGCAACTTCTCCGGGAGTGGAAAATTTAATATGCATATTTACACCTATTAATATTCTTTTTCTTTTAGTAATTAAGATTGTAAATTTATTGCAATTCTAAATCATGCCTAAAAAATTATTAATACTTTCGTTTTAGTCCTCTTGAGAGGGGAAAAACTAGATAAAGGGGAAATTTTCACAGCAGTGAACAATGATGAGATGCACTTAGTGGCTTTCCAGAAAGATAAGTTCTCTTCTCCGTGAGTCACCGAGCTCGCCGCCAGAACTCCGTTGTGCCCTTGTGTGGTGGCCATGTTGTGCTTTCGGAGGGATGAAAATCACAAAAAAGAAAAATATATATGTAAAGATGACTTTAACTTTTGTTTATTTGGATGAAGAACTTAATGATAAGGACAAAAACCAAAATCAAAATTTTAAAGATACTGAAAATGTAAAAACAACAAGAACTAAATTCGGATATAAGATATATTACAGGGACTAAAAATTTATTTAAGCCTTAAGTTAATGTTACGAAAGTATATGGACGAATGTCAGTCCGGGTACATGTATTTTCTTTTCTTAAATAAAATTATGTATCTAAAGCATGTTACCTATTTTTCAAGTGTAAGAAAAAAAAGGCATGGACAAAACTAATTCGTCAGTCTCTACTGCTTAGTCGCTGATATTGAGATGAAAGATTAGTGTCACGATTATCAGTAATGGAAATGCCTAGTTCACACAAGGAAAAAATTATGTTTCCTGCTATTGGGGAATTTGAAAAGCCGCAATTGAGTTGTCAACTTGGACCTCTATGTGGTGATGAAAAGGCAGAATGTGTGTATCTAGACATTCTTTTGATCTCTTTGATAGAGGTATATAAATATATAGAATCTGTTATTTATAAGCATAAAAGATTTCCAAGACTGATCTATGGCATTCCCTACTATGCAAGCAAATCATCACAACGGTCAGCGTATATCGATTATAGGATCTTCCAAAGATAAAAGATGCGCAGCTATAAGGAAAAAAACAAGTATTGAACAATTCATTAAGACAATCATAATGTGTTAGCAAAATCACATGATAATTAGAGAGAAATAAGGTAGAATAAGTTTATTTACGCAGTTCGGACAATTTACGTAGATCTTTAATTTTATTCACGTAGTTCGGCCAATTGAGTCTATCTCTGCGGCTGGTACCCAGTACTAGCCATAATAAGTTAAAGTGTTTACCTATTTATAAGGATTCTAATGATCCAGATATTACAAGATAATATCTCATTAATCCTATCACAATCCCAACAAATTAGATTCTAATAAAAAACAGATATTAACTAATAACAAGATACTAGCTAATAATAAATAGATTTTGATGAGCCAATTCCTAAAATAATGTTTATTAATCAAACAAAGCTTCATGATGAGATACGCTTCACTGGTTCTTCACTGGTCTTAAGCTTGATTGTGTAAGGCAAATGGATCTCATTGATAGCATTTTGACTTGCAAAATTCCCCCTCTATACATTTATCCTCAGCTCATTAGCGAGTAGCAATTTCACTCGTGAATCTATTTATTGGATTGCATGTGAATGTAAGTCTTTGTGTTATTAATCTAAAATGTTATTAATCAACGGGTGGTTGGTTTAAGTAGTATATGCTCGAGCCTTGTGAATGCAAATGTACATGCTGGGAGAGTTAGACAAAAAAAAAAAAAACAAAAACAAGAATAAAAATGTTATTACCCAATAAGTGTCGGTCGCAGTAGTTAAAAATGTTCATTTGAACCCTGTGTCGAAAGTATGATACTTATGAGCCACAATCTTGGAATAAATTTGATCTTCATCGTCGAGCTATGTCAGTGGGGAACTTGCAAAAACACTCTGACGCCTAAGTCAGAATGTGAGTGAGAAGAGGGATTTTGAAGATGAAGATGTGTGTCCTTACGATATGCGAAGCCCACCTTTTATAGGGTTGGATTTTGGAGGTTCCAGGGTTGGGAAGTTCGAGGTTGGGTGTCATGATGTGTACGACGTACATCAATGATGGTTGGCCATACGATCTCTTAACACGCCATTTAATTGGATGGGTACGGATGAGCTTGCAGTCTGTTGCAAATAGGGATGGCAACCGCATGGGGCGGGGGCGGGGAGTGCCTTCCCGCTCCCTGTCCCCGCATTTCTCCTTTGTCCCCTCCACCATCCACATTCCTATGGTGGGGTGAATTCCCCGTCTCCCCAGGGGTCCCACAAGGATCCCAAACATGTCATTACAAATTTAAATTAAATATATACAATACATAATTTTATATAAATAATTTCAAAAATCACAAGTGATAATGCAACTACATCAAATTCGATACAAATATATCATAAATTTTGAATAACGTTACACAATATTTTTTTATTAGCCAATAATATTCAACTGGTACAAGGGGTATACCAACCCAAGGATAATTACAAAGAGTCAATACAGCTAAAAGGATTCAAGATCCATTCAGACATAGAAAATTTAAATTGATAAAACTTGGAACTACAACAAAGCCAAGTTTTATACTGGATAACATCAGTAGCTCTTTCAACATCAATAGTCCCTCCCTTGAAAATAGCCTTATTTCTCAAGTTCCAAATGAAACCTACTGTTGCAACCAAATTAAACGAAGCACGTTATCAGACTTCCAAATCCCTACAGACAATATATGAAGTCTACAAAATAAGCAATTTGAAATGTAAAGTACAATGATCAACTCATCCAAAATGCAAGCTCTAACACAAAAAACATTCCATCAAGCATTCAATTCATCCAAAAGGTGCAGTCTTTATTATAAGTAATTCAATATATTATAAGGTATTATTGTATTTTACTTATATATACGAGGGGAGTACCCCGCAGGGCAGGGGGACTAATTCTCATTCCCATCCCCAAATTTTTATCGGGGGGATTTTCATCCCCGTCCCCATCCCCACGGGGAAAATTCTCCAAGATCGGGGCCCGAATAAGGCAATTCCCGCGGGAATTCCCATTTTTAGGTGGAAATCGTCATCCCTAGTTGCAAAACCTTCTAGCATCGTGCCTATTCCTGGAGCTGAGAGTCGTTGACTTCAAATGGGACGAGATAGATCAACGCATGCCGAGTTATTCTCTCAATGTGGATGAGTAACCAGACTTGAAGGTGAAACCGATCGTGGGGCCATAATTGGTGGGGATGACGCGCGTGGCCATGTAAGGGTTTTGATTGCCATGATCTTGGGATATTCAGATTTTGGAAATTCTTCCAATTCTTTAGGGGATATGAAATTGAGCGAAAGATGATCGTCAAGCATTAACCGTGTTATGAGGCTCGATGGTTACTTGGACTATTTGTCGCTAGACTATCCTGTTCTGGTCATGCCTCTCGACATATGGCGAACAACAAACCCCTCTAAATTTCATTGGTGTGGTTGTGACTTGTTGGTGGTCAAGTCTAGGACTCGTTAATGATTGAGGTTGATCCTGAGGTGGTTTGGACATTTGATGATAATTGGTAACCGGTGAAAGTTTCTCATTGTCAAGTGGGCTATGTCTTCCAATTACTGGGTACTATTGAAAGAGTAGTCCCCTAACTTTGGATTCAGAAAACGGATGCTGAGAAGTATACGATTTTAATAATTGTCGGGGTGATGTCTCCCGAGTATTATCCGAGAACCGAGGTATTTTACCGGCTACCGTAATAAAGTTGTTTGTTCAATTCTCAGAAAGAAAAATAAAGCCAAAAGTGATACCTAAACTTTCACTTAGTTAAAACTATCAAGTAGATGATCATCATCTTGTTTTTGTGAATCACAAGGTGGCAAAACGAGCATTATTGTAGCATAAGTGGTAACAACATAGATAGTGGCTCCCTCTCATACAGACAAAGATTGCCACCTAAATGAAGTCAGGCTCAGGAACCGAAGGTAGGTATACTTACATGGTCTACTATGAATGGTGCTTGCCTCAAAGATAAGGGAAAGGTAGATATCGATCTCCTCTAGATGTGAAAATAAAGTGTTGCCTTTTTAGGGTTTTCCATGGTAGCCCACGAATTCCGTGTCAACTTTGGTATGTTACCGGTGAAAGTGACGCACATAAAGAAAGAAAGAAAGAAAACCACAAATGCATGCTTTTTCTCTTTATGGCATTGTTCTTGGTTGGCTGGCCTTTAAATTTGCATTTTCAAGTGCCACCACCTTTATGCAATTAGTGCATTGCGCTTTCCATAATGTACGCATAGCTAACTCTTTCAAGTTAATTTCAACACAGCTCATCACACGGTTCTGTACTTTCTCTACCAAGTTATAATTATCTCATCTCATCCAAAAATAAATAAAAAGAATTCTTAAACGAACAAGTGTTTGCTTGAGTTTATTATATGATCAATAAAGTAATTTTAAGAAAATATTAAAATAATATAATCACAAACTTTAATAATTTTCATTTTTAATTTTGATTTTTTTAAAAATAGTTTTCATTTTCACATTTTTAAAAGGCTTAAATATGTTTGGGGTCTCTGACATTTGAAAGGGAATCATTCTAGGTCCCTGAAAAATTAATTTGTAAAATTGGGTCCCTAACAAATATTTTTTAATCAAATTAAGTCCTTTTGACCAATTTTGACTAGTCAACATGAAATTTTAATTAGTCAGCACCTCCACGTCATTTTTTTAATCCTACATGGAATTATTTATTTATTTTTTTTAGCCACATCAGCTTCTCTCTCACCCAGAACCCTAATCCTCTTCCATCCAGCCGCCACCATCCACTTTCCCTTCTCCCTCACTTCATCTTCTTCCTCTCTATTTCTGCAACTGAGCCACCTTCATCTCAAACAGCCACCGCTACTGTCGAAGGGAAGGAGAGGAGGCAGAGAGCCGGCGGCGAAGAAGCAGAGCAGAACCTGTAAAGCTCTTCGAAGCTGAGACCACTAGCGTTGTGGTTGTATATCTCATGAATCGCATGTTCCAGAGTGCTCAAGGTCTTGTCGACGTATCTCGGATCCATGACGACCCGATGCTTGAAAGCCTCAATCTGAAAATTCCTCTTCCTCTGGTTATTCATCTTCTCCTTCTAGCAAAACACTCAAATACCCACAAGCCAAGAACACAACTTTCTTGAAACCCAGGTTCCAAAAACCCGTCAAATTGAAGAAAAATGCAAGATCGATGGTGTTGCAGCAAAGTTTAACATTAATAGGTTTTTCTCCCTTTTTAATTAAAAATTGTTTTACAAAAAAAGTTTAGCGAGGTAAATCAGCGGAGGGTATTGAAGTGATTTGAGTAAACAAGGAAGCTTCAGAAAAATTGGTTGGGATTGGTTACGAGAAGTCTCTGCCTCCTCTCCTTCCCTTCGACAGCAGCGGTGGCTGTTTGAGATGAAGGTGGCTCAGTTGCAAAAATAGAGAGGAAGAAGATGAAGTGAGGGAGAAGGGAAAGTGGATGGTGGCGGCTGGATGGAAGAGGATTAGGGTTTTGGGTGAGAGAGAAGCTGATGTGGCTAAAATAAATAAATAAAAATTCCATGTAGGATTAAAAAGATGACATGGAGGTGCTGACTTATTAAAATTTCATGTTGACTAGTCAAAATTGCTCAAAAGGACTTAATTTGATTAATTTTTTTTGTTAGGGACCCAATTTTACAAATTAATTTCTCAGGGACCTAGAATGATTCCCTTTCAAATGTCAGGGACCCCAAACATATTTAAGCCTTTTTAAAATTTAAAAAACATGTTTGTGTTTACTTTCTGTTTTCATTTTCATCGCCGCCACGATCAGCACCACCGTCACAGCCACCACCTTTGCCATCGTCGCCGCCACCGCTGCCAACATCACAAACCTCCACTACCACTGCTATCACTACTGACGCTGCCACCTTGACTGTCGTTCCCACCGTCGTCCTCGCCAGGCCACCACCAACCTCCACCATCACTACTTTCAATCATTTCCATTTTCACTGAAGATGCATGAAAACGTTATTTTTTTAATTTTAATTTTGATCATATTCTACAAAAAGAACATGCATTATACCGAGAGGTAAACATACATTATTTTATATCCATTAGATTTATATTTTGTAGCAGTTTTCAATCCGATAATATTTTATAGTCGTTAAAATCCCCCACAAGTTACACGTCTTAAGATGCATAGAAAGCGAATGTCTCGTTATTGATATAACAATAAAACAGGAATTACCCTCCCCAGGTTGTGTGTCGTTTGCAAATGTAAAAGATTTAACTGGATGATTCCCTCGCTTTCTCCACTGAAACCCAATTTCTCAATTCTAACTCTTCTCCACTGGCTGCATGTGATAGATTGCATTTTCTGTGACTATCGGGTTTGTGACCTTTCCTGATCATTGCATACTCGTGCAACTCAATAGTTTGTTCAAGCATGCATAGACACTCAGCTCTTCTCGATCAGGATCTCTATTTTTTAATAAAAATATTATTTTGCTTAGAAAAAGAATATTCAAATCACAAAGATTGTGAAGAATATATCACCAGAATGCTGAGTGTTCCGCACATTCAAATCACTAACGTAATCACTTTTCTGTCGGCTGGACACAATCCATGCATCACTTTGCCCTTTACAAGTGGCTAAATTTCAAAATTCTCCTCCCACATGCTCAATGTTCTCTTCTTCTATATCCATCCACAGCACTAATATGTGTACACTCTTGCTATGTGCTATTTTTTACCGCTACAAATTACAAAGGCAAAATTCTCTGCAGTTTGCAGCGATTCATAAATTGCAGATGTTGTTGGTGTCGCTAAACTTTTGGTGTACATGAATCTTTTTCCATCCATCCATATTATCTGTTCATTGATTATAACATATAAAAAAACAGAGCATGCAACCAAAAAGACTACAAAATAATTAAATAAGTTTCATAAACTGAAGTTGTGTTCTATTTCTTAACAACCCTGCAGTTCTTTATATTCTTAAGCTTTTTAAATGTGTTAATTTTTAAACTATTTTTCAAACTTAATTACAGTCAAATGAATCTGACATATATGCCAATTAATTAGATTAGATCTATTTATTTGATTCTTATCTACGTGATTTAGGATGAGAATCTTGAGTATCTTTTGATCCTTAGAAGGATTTAAAGCGATGCTGACTGGTGAATGTAACTATGTAATTATCGATAAGTATATGAAGACTTTGAAGCATACAAGAGTTATCCACTCAAATAATAAACATCTATTCTATATGTCCGAACACCAGAGGCAAAAGGCACATATGCTAAAGTGGGAAAGAAAGAGACGTAACGGTAATCAAATTAGCACACAGCAACTGTTATACAAACACAACATGGTTTTAACTACCTGATGCGCGTAGTGGTAGACAGTGACGACGGATCTAGAAATTTTAACTCGTGGGGCAGTATATACAAATAAATTTATAATATTAAAAATATAATATATTGTTTTTAAAAAAAATTATTTATATTATTATTATTTTCTATGAGTATTCATATTTTAAAAATATTATACAATTTTTTTATTTTTAATACTATTAAGAAGTTGGGTAAGGTTATTTGAACTTTGAACTCTTAAGAGAAGAAGAAAGGGAATGAAACACAGAGTTATGAACCTAAAATATTGTCATTTTACATATAAAAAAGTTAAAATGGTAGATCACAGTAATATAAAGTTTGAACTTGTCAGTAACAAAATATAACAACTTCACATTATTTATCATATTTCTTACTTATGTTTTATCTACTCTCATCTCTTTTATGTGAATATGAGTGAAATGAATGTGAACTAATCTTTTTTCCTGGACACCTATTATTTTGTGGGGGCGATTATTTACTGAATATTCTAAAAATGTAATGTATATGTAGTATATTTTCTTGAAAAATAAAAAAACTTGTGTGGGGGCACTTGCCCCTCTCACCTCCTATGTGAATCTGTCACCGGTGGTAAGCTTGCTCCATTCCTTAAATATGAGTTCGGGGCGTTGTTCATGTGAACGATGTGTATTTGGTGGCCAGATATTTACTACTTAGTACGAGTATTTGTGACAAAAAGATTAATTATTATTGTCGTTGATAGATACTCTAGACTTAAAAAAAACAATATGCGGTTTTCTAGTTTTCAAACAAAAGATTAAAGGAGCGATCCTTCAAATCTGCACCGAACGTTGCTGTATATACATCATCACACGAAGGATTGGATTGAGACACCAGTATGAAAAGTACTTTACCCAAAATAAAGATGGATTAGACAACCCCTTTTTGAAAAATAGAATGTTTCAAGTTAGTCATTTGTCATAATTCATGCGATAAAGATGGATTTTGGTTAGCTACAGGTTAGATTCTCGATAGTAGTTCTGCATTATTATTTAGCACTTTTCTGGAATATTGATTTTGTTTTTTTTTATATTAGCATATGGCAGACCGCATTAACTGGTTTTTGGGCTACGTTAACACGATTGCTTTATGGGGATTAAGTTCTGGTTCTTCTCTCACAAGGGCAACACAAATAAGCTTTTACATCACATTGGGCTCAAGGAAAATACTTTCATAAGTTTTGATTGAAAGGTGTCGAACTCAGTCAAAGAGCAAGTGAAATCAGAAAAAATAAGGAGAAAATGTTTGAGCTGAGGTTTAGTTATTGTTATTGAGTTGTGATATGTTCACACTCACTATTTCTTACAATTCATTTTCATCTAGTTTTTCATCTTGTTTCTCATTACAGTTTATATTACACCATTTATCATATTACTCATTTTTTTTCTTTATGTTATTAATCTCTTTAGAGTTATTGAGTGGAAAAGTGTGAATATAACTTAATTCATTGTTATTAGTGAAGATGTCAAAATGAGCTAGGCTTACGGGTGGGAATAGGTCAGGCTGTTTGTAGGAGCCTATGACTTAACTTACATCAGGCTCAGGTCAGGCCAAATTAAGTGAGTAAATAGACAAGGTCTAGGCTGTTTTAAAAGTCTATTTAGTTAAAAAGACTAGACTTATGCCAATCAAAAAGTCTTTTAAGCCTAACAAACTAGTATATTTAAATAAATGTTATTGATATAAATATATTTTATCACTGATATGATATTGCCGTTACATTAGAAACTTATAATAATATTTTGATATTATATACGTATTTACATTCTTATATAAATGATTCAAAAGTATAAGTCAATTTACAAATAGATTTATGACCTATTTAATTACTTTGATATAAAATATGATTTTGTTAAGTAGGCTCTCAAACCCTAAAAACCAAACACAACCTAACTTACTTTCATTTTACCTAGTAACTTATAATATTATTAGTCCGCTTATAGAAAGATTTTTTATTGTTAATTTAACTCATTAGATTATTAGTTTGATAGTCTCTTCCGATATAAGTTTGTTAGCAAAGGAATAAATCTTAATATGAAACAGGCCTTTAAATAGGCAATCAGGCCAAACGAAGCTTTCAGAAAGGTCAGGCTAGGCCTGGAAAAAAGCCAATGACAAGTAACAAGCGAGGCTTAGCCCTAACATTTTAAAATAAGCTAGGCCTATTTACACTATTTACACAAAATTTATCAAAGTCTAACATATTCCCACCCCTAGCTAGGCTCCACATGCGGACTCAAATAGCCTAACCAAAGTGTGGATTTGGCTATTAAAACTCTAGTCCAAATGAAATTTGAGTCAATTCAGTTAGGCATGCCCGAGGTTTTATTTTTTTCCCAAACATATTTAAATTTTTATTAAATATAAACTTGTGAAAATAGACAATAAAATAAATAAATAAGAGTAATAATAAAAGTTTGTTCAAGTTATTTTTTAAAAAAGCAACTGCCCATGGGCCAACTCGATGGACCCGAAGCTCATTTTGAGTCAATCCAACTCGGTCTGAAAGCATATTGGCTCGCAGTGGCCCAACCTGAATTAACACCTCTACTCTAATTGTAGTATGCAAACCTTGCCAGGAATCCTTTATCCTTATTGAGGAGAGTAATTATTACATATACACCTACCATAAACCAACAATAAGCCCAAAAAATATAATATACATCATTATTCTCGAACACCATAATCAGTCAAATAATTATATGAGCTTTATTTTTATGAAATCAAAGTCTATCGATCAATCAAAGGTCAAACCCAAAAAATTCTAACAAATGAGTGTAAATTTATATATTCTCACATTAACTAGAAATATATAATAAGAAATTTTAATAATAAATTAAGCTAATTCTTAACACCAAGTTAATTAAAGCAGAATTAGATAAGAAAGAGTTGGAAGGAAAAAAAGGGTGATCACTCTTGTTTGATAGAGTAGAGAGATAAGAGGTGGGTACTGCCGCTTTTTGTAGTCTCTTAAAAAGGAAGAGGAAGATGAAAGAGTCGTGATTTTTAAGATTTTTCTAGGTAGTGAAATCGAGTTGAAACATACTTGAACTCGTTTTCTAGTGTACTCGGGTGAACTTGGTCAAACTCACGAGTTCTCGTCAAGAACACCAAGTCCAATTTTTTGTGATTGGGCTCTGTTTTAAGTGAAACGATGTAGTTTTGGGGAATGGACATTAAGGGTTTAATTGAAACTTTTCCATGGTGAAGTAGAATCGAGTGGGTGAGAAGAGAGAACAGATTCGTCCCCTTTCTTGTCCCGCTACAACAACCAACCCTCTCCTTGCTTGCGCCACCCCACCGTCATCTCTGACGAGCTGCGTCTCCGACGTCCTTCGTTTCGTTAGCTCGTTCTTCCTTGGATGGTTCTCTTTCTCCAACAACCTGGTTCAGCATCAATTTCTTCTTCCTCCATCCTCCTTGAACGATTCCTTTCTACAGCGAACACTCCCCATCGCCGACAACCTTTTCTCTTCTGTTACATACATGTAAACATAGCCCCTTTGCACAACACTGCAACAGAGTCGAATTTGTTTTATTCTTGCTATCTGATATCATTTTCTGATTTATTAGTTACTACATGTCTAGGTCTACTGTTGTTGTTGCCTGCTGGTCTAGTACTAGTAGTGCTCAATAAAATTACAAAATTTTAACTTATATGTATGATAACATGCAGAATTATCAAGAGCAGCATAAAACTCTAAATTTTTATTTGTGAGTTTATATCATTATTATGGTGTTTTTAGTATATATTTTTACCTGAGATAAACTCTTCCAATGTTACGAGGCAAGTTTACCCCCTTCACAAGTTAATGTAAACTCTCGAGTTTGACTACCTTGCTTATATATTTTTTTTTATAAAGTTCTCAATTGCAAACCATGACAATTGGAATTTATTTCTAAAAATAAATTGCGTTTATTAAGAATTTCTTGTTGAAATTTAAAAAATTATACCTAGATATTATATGACTAGAAAACTTGATGAAATAGATATAAATATCTTGATATAAGCTTTAAAGGTAGAGCTAAGCATAACTTTCAGTTTTATCGAGAACTAAATCTAATTCAAATTCATAATTGAGTCGAAGTATATCCTATACCCCTTATGTTATTGGGCCACCCAAGATGGCCATTGCAATTTTTATTTTTTTCAAAAGCTGAGGAATTTTTATTAATTGGAAAATAAATTTTAGAGAATAAAATTTCAAGTGGCGTACATTAAACCTACAACAATAAAAACATAGCAAATTCTCGGAGAGAGAAAATTTCTATCCCCTTTGGGGATTCTCCCTCCTCTAGGGGGATGATTCACCTTCCTCATGCTAGGTTTTTCTCCTCACAATGAGTGTTTTCTCATCACAATAGGTGATTTTTCCACTTAAATAAGTAGGTTTTTTTTTTCTTATAGTGTGAGTTTTTCTCTCTTTTCCTATCTTCCACCAGAATCCTCCACCCCCTGATTTTTGGACTAAAATCCAACTATTTATTAGTTGTATTATACATTTTGGTTCAAAATATGTTTGTGTAAAAGAACGAGGCATCCTTCAAACGAATCCAACATCTCCTCGGTCCTAATTTAATTATGGTTTAAGAAAAGTTAAGAAATCACACATTCCCTAGAGATATGACTGTGATAGTCTTTATATATAAGAAGACAATCATCACCTCTTGAGTTATCCTAGATTCATTTAGTAGAGACAACTCGCATTTAGGCCACCAGCAAATGTTCATTCATGCACATCTCACGCACCAGAAGGTCAGTATTGAGCGTGAAATGATGTGTTGGGAGGTCTCACATTAACCAATATAGTTTTTATTTATGGGAAGGCAATATAATTTCTTAAACTAACTTTTATATTGAATTAGATCTCCTAAATTCTAATACGTAAAATGCAGGTATGTATAACTGATTTCCCCAACCCTCTTTATAAGCTGCCGCCCTCTGAATTGATAAAAATTGAATTATATAAAGTGTATACGTCCTTATCTTTTTCTTGTTTTTATGTTTATCCATTGATTTTGGTTTTTGTTGGATAGCAGGGATCATTATGATTGAGTGATCACTGTCGCCTTAATTTCGACTTGGAACCTTATGAGTTATGGCACTTTAAAAGCTTGGCCTCACAAGTAAAATAATCCTTGGATAATCAAATAATTCCAAATTGATGTGCTTGCATTTCCAAATCCAGTTGTCTACATAGGGCTATAGGTATAGCCTATACAATTATTAGCAAAATCAACAAAGAGTTTGGTCTGTGTAATCAGCACCACTATTCACGATTCATGCTTCATTCTGCCATGTCCCATATGTTGAGTACCGCATGAAACATAACTAAGTAGTTGCCAGCGTGCAATGTTCATAAAAATCAATACATACGCACCATATAATTATGGAGTGTGTAGAATAGGAATTGCCAACATATACTTTTCAAGTGCAGGAAATGCTTGTCGTTCAAGAGGGTCTAAGTTCTGCTATTTTGTCTGAACTCTCAAATGTAATGGAACAGTTGTAGCAAAACGAATCATTCCCATCTTTTCACTTTTCAATTGGGTGCTTGTGTTCCTTCAACCTGAATGGTAAGCCACGTTGATTATCTCTAGAAGGTTATGAGGGTATGTTATGAAGCTGTTGTACTTTGTTACCACTTTAATCATATATTTATTTTGTGCAAATTATGGCATTCTTCACGGAGTATTGCTTTTTTCCGCTTCTATTCATTATGATCAGTTTCTAGAAACAAGTTGATTTCGTAGGATACCTGAGACATTTAATTTCATTATCTGCTTCATCATTACGGGCATTATTATAACGCGGTTCCATCAAAGAGTTTCATTCTTACTAGCACAAGGTAATATAGCCTCAAAGCCTTCACATGAAGCCCCAATTTTATTTATTTTCCAAATTTCTTATGGAAATAGTAATAATTACAGTAATTAGTAATTACCAAACCTACTAGCTCATGATTAGTTAAAACTAATCCACGATTATTAATTCATCTACTTTTCAAACTTGTCTTCTTATCATTGGACAGATTCGTTGCTTTATTGACTACTAGTACTAGTGTATATATTACTCGTGTCTAGTGAATGTGTACTTAGATACGCAATTAAAAATTACAGTAAAGTTGAAATTATCATGGTCAGAAGCTAAAGTTAATTTTAGCTCATTTGATTTTCTAATGTATAAAATATAATTAGTCCTAATTAATCCTTTTTATCAATTTTTTTCGTACTTGTAATCTAATTTTAAGACGAGCATATTTAATAAGCAAAAGGTTTGATCTTACTAGTAGGAAATAAAACACTTTAATAGGTACCATTCTTTTTGTCAGTTTGTAGCCCCCACATGAAGCAAGGTACCAAAAATAATAATGTTTCATCAAACCACTGCTACTGCAACTAGAATTAGAAGAAGTTGAAGAAATGATTGCCCTGCTTTCACCATTATGGACGCAGATCGATGAGAACGAGCTAAAGCAATTATTAAAATTGGAATTCTGAATCCCCAAAGCACCTACCTCAAGTGAAACTATATACATATATGTGGTAAATGAATTTTGATATATATATATATATATGTATAATATTAAGACCATAAAATTGGTAAATGAATTTGGTGGACACCAATTTGTTTATGAAAAAAGGGGAACTATTTTATGATGATCACTATCATAGCAACCCCTTTTATTCCTGGTGAAGTAAATGACAGAGTAAAGGGGTTGCTAAACAAATCTAAATACAGAAAAGAATGTATAACATGATATGATATGATATAATAACACTCCAAGTGGAAAATAAAACAAATCATCACATCCACACAATTAGGAACACGTGGTATGCTATTTAGTCGAAGAATTCCCAGTTGAATTTGGGATGAACTGAATTATTGGCCACTGAGCTGGATGTGGATGATGAAGAAGTGGAAGTTACCGGAATCAATGGTGGGAGAGAATCAAATGTCTCCCATTTTGTTGTAACTACAACTTCTGAGGTAGAATTCCCGTTTGAGTTCCTTTGTTGTTGCTCCACATTTTGTGCTAATCTATGATGATTCCCATTTGACTGAGTTTGTGGTTGTTCTTCAATTGTTGCTAGTCTTTTCCCATTTGAATGCTTTTGTTGAGGTTTCATTGGGGCATGACCTCCATTAGTTTTAGCCATAGAATTCTTGATTTTCAAGATATCAAGCGTTTCAACATACTTTTGAACTCTTTTTACCTTCAAAATGATTAACTACCATCAGAACCTAGAATGTATAACGAATTAAGTGGGAAAAAAAAATGACGGTGATAAAACCATGATAAACAGTCACAAAAACTAAGGGAAATTGGTTCTCGGTGAATACAAGCAACTTCCCTCAATTTTTAAGTTGTATACCTTGATTTTGACTACACTGTGTATGGTTTTCCACGGTGTAACAAAACATGCAATAAATGAATTTGAAAGTGACACAAGAGCAAGTGTTTAGAACTTGTACCTGCATTTTCCTTTGCAATTTAACATCTCCATCAGCCATTATACCATCCAGTTTAAGCAGTTGATTCATCAATAGCTCAATCAAACTAAGCACATCTGTCTCCACCACTTTCCCACCCTTACTAATTATTGATTCAAGGGCAGACACCTAAGCAATTCCAATCACTCATCACTATCAGCATCCAACTACTCAAGCATTTAATACAATTATCCCACCTTATGCAAAATCAAATATGCTGAATTAAATAGGAAAATTAAAAAGAAAAAGGTACCTTCCCTGCAAGCCTATCTACTTCCAAGCTGATTTGAGATATAGATTTTGCATCTTTCTCCATCTTTGCGTTTTTCCTCATTTCCAAGTACCTCTTCTCTTGACTAATTGGGTCTTCAATCAGCACCAACTTGGATTTGTCTTTGACTCCTACCATGTCAAGGAACGCCTTTGAATCCCTTTCCTTGTCTTTGAAAAATAGCTTTTGGTCTTGGTGGTGCAACCCAGTTGGTCCAGACAGCATTTTCTTCAATTCCCCTACAAGAACAAACCATGAATCACGGGAATGATATATCAAAAAATAACAAACAGAAAAACAAAGAGTGAATACTCAATTTTCTCAAAAGTGTAAGCGCCGAAGAAGTTAATCCTAGAAGAAAAAAATAATACCCGTCGTAGAGTCACTAATCGTGTCAAATGTCGGTCGGTCAGGGGTAAGGACTAACCCGACCGACATTTGACACAATGAAGCACTCATGGAAGATATTTCCTTCTTCTTCTAATACTAATTTGCAACGAGAAATTGAGCATTCACTCCGTGATGAAAAATAACTATGAAAGTGAAAAACAAAGGATTTTTTGTTGTTGTTACCAAATGTAGCTTGTGAACTAATGTTGACTTCATGGTAGGTTGAGCCATATTTAACCCGAACTCGAATTGTCGGTGGTGGCGGCACCGAGTTCCGATCCGAGTCATCGGTTCTGCGCTGGACCAACATTCCTCCTGGTCTCATCTCCCATTCCATGGCTCTCACCTCAGTTCCAGAACCACCGGAGCTTCTTCCACTATTCATGGTGGAAACCCCGTTTGCCATGTTCCTCATCTTCATCATCTTCTTCTTCTTCTTCTAACTCTTTCTCTTTCACAAACTCTGCAACAAAAAGCTGTCTTTGCGTGAATCCAAAACAGAGCCTTAGATCTCAGATTCTGTCACAGAAATCTCAGCCACCCAGAAAGCCCTCTTATACAAACCTCTGACCCAGACATTCCAATAGCCAAATCCCCAAAGCCACGCGTAGGAAAGAGACACAAATACGGAAAAAACCAAAACACAAACAAAAAAAGTGAACCTTTAAGTTTCACACAAAGAGAGAGAGAAACAGAGAAGCTTCAACTCTTTTTCTTTTTTTCCCCTTTCGTAGAAGAATCAGTGGCGTTTGGCTGAAGAAAAACCCTCCAAAATCCAAATCTTAGTCTTCACGGCAAAAACAACAAAAAGATCGCCGGCCGGTGACCGGAGATGGAAAAGCTTTCACTTTTGCGCAACCCTCTTCTGAAAGAAGCAACAAAATAAGGGGGAAACTGATAAAAAAACAAAAAATGAACCTGCAAAAGCTGAAAGCACTGATCTTTGCAGCAAAATGTGGATGAGAATTTTTGTGGCGCAAACAGAGACAGAGAACAAAGGGGGAAAAAATCTGAGGGCGTGAAGGGTAAGAATGAAAGTGAAGTAAAAATCCAGAGAGAAAAACAACTCCAATAATGAGTGAGGAATTGGTTTTTCTCTCTGCCTCTTGCAGTTTCTGGAGGAATCGGTGAAGAAGAAGAAGAAAGAGAAAGTGTTGGAAAGAAAATCAAAACGAAAATGTATATAAAATTGAGTGGCCAGCTAACTATGGTGGCAGCCTGTGACCTTGATTTTGATATATACTAGTACTATACTCCTGTTTATTATCACTACTGTAAATTATTATTTTTATATAATTATTCTCGTAATTTCAAGTTTAAATGCGAAATGCAAGAATAAACATGTGCCAGTTAATCTACGCACTTGTTAATATTTTAATTATTATCATGAATCAATTAAAAATTAGCCATTCCTAATGATTGTCCATAAAAAAATAGCATTCTTTAATTAAATGTGATTTGACTTATATTATTCTTTTTTTTGTTTTTTTCCTTCCAAAAAGAAAAAGAAAAGAAAGGTAAGAAAGGGAAGGGGGAGGGAACAACGAAAGCCGCCAAAGGCGAAGAAGCATTCTTTTCCGAAAGGGTTAAAAAACTTGAAGTGGAAATCTGGTTTTGTCTGCAAATAGGTTTTGTTTTGGTGCGTTGTGTTGTAGGTTAAAGATGCTGAGTCTGGGGTTCACTGGAGGACACGTGTCCGTATCTGGGTAGTGTCGAAATTTGCGCTATAGGATAAAGATACCTAATCATAAGGTGTAGTTAAGTAAGTGAGTTAATGGCAGTTATCTCTTACGAATGTTGAAGTTTCATCCCGCCACGCTTCTATTGAGTTCACCATGTTGTTGCTCATTCAGTCAAACCACGTGTGCTTAATTTTTCTTTTTTACCTATTTTCACTATAACTCTTATTTTTTAATTTCCCAATTATATATATACCTTGATTTGATATGTCCTAAGTTCTAACCTAGGCTACAATAAGATCAATCTAGCTACTAATTACATGTTTCTAAGTTTTCTTTACATAAATAGCTTATAATAACACTTGATCACTCGTTAAGAAGAGAATCGCTCTCAATATATCCTTGTCTTTATAACTTTTTAATAATTAATTTTTTGTTTGATATTTTAGATGCTTGTTCGACAAATTAAGTGTTTACGTCACCTTAGTCTCTTAAACCCAATACGCCTTTAAAAAGTTAAATCAGTCCATTAAACTCAACTGACTCAAATTTAAAACACATGCCTCCAAATCACCATCTTGAATATATAGGTGATATGTGAGTGTTCTCTTCACATTATCCTCTTCGCGAACCCATTACAAGTTAAGTGAAAGAGATTGGTTGATAAAAAAAATAATTTGTTTAAAAATTAAGAAAGTATATTTAAAGAAATATGTAATTTAATTATTATACATAGAAATATATCTTAATATAATCCCAAATAGTTAGGATTAGTATGTGAGAGCTTCAAAGAGCTTTATTCGCCAATTATTATTTTGGCTATCAATAGTTGGCATGTGAGCAAGATAATTGGAATAGTCATGATGATATCTTTAGATTATATAGTTACGTGTATTCAGACAATTGGACTCAGACAGTATAATCGAACAATAATGGTCCAAGGATTTTGAGTTTAAATTTAACCATGGTCATTCACAGATAAATTATCGGTACACATTAATAAGTTCTTACATATATAATGTGGTTGGCATGTACTCACCATAAAAATGCTACATCATATCACATCTTTTTAGTAAGGATGACAATTAAACTTATACTACCCATTCGAATCTAATTTTTTTTAATTGATAAATCCTGTTTTTAACTAAGTTCGGGTGCAGATTTGGTATTAGTGATACTTGCACCCGAACTCAACCGGTAAACTTAAAACTATAAAGTTAGAGTCATATATATTGTCTTAGATTCATTATTTATACATAAAAGATTTTTTTTTAATAAGTAACATGTCAAGCTTAGGTCTTAAAATTCTTATGTAGGTCAGACTTATTTATGCAAAGCCTACGTCGGTCTATTCTATTCCCAACCTAAGTGCCACCCAAACTTAAACTATAAAAAAATGAACATCTTTCAAATTTTTAAAAATCTAAATTATAAAACAACTTTTTTTTATTAGCGATGAAGTTAATTCAAAATATAGTTGTATATGCCTGGAATTCAAACTTGTATTCTCATCTTTACGAGATCTAACTTACTTATTAAATTACCAACACTGTGTTGATAATTATAAAAGAGTTTGCAACCAAATAAATGTCACTGTAATTTTTATTTTTATTTAGAAACTAGTTAATTATATACACTGATAGAAAAGTAAATAAAAAAAATTAGTACATTTAATTGCTATCGTAATTCTGACTCAGGTGGCGAAGGCCAAAAATCTCCCCATGAGTGCGATTCCTACGGTTCGAACACTCGACCTAGAGATACTTAGTACGTGTTTGAAAAACTTATTCAGGATCCACGTTTGGGCCAGATCCACGTTTCCAGGAGCAAGAAATAGTTGCTTTTGAATTCATGGATCCACGTTTGGCCCCTTCAGACATGAAACCAAACACGCCCTAAATAACTGGTTTTAAAGGAGGTCAAACATGAAACCAAACACACGCCCTAAATAACTGGTTTAAAAGAAAGACCACATACTTAATGGGACAGGTCTCCAACTCTCCATCACTTCAGGTAAAATTTCATTTTGATATTACTTGTTAATAGTTCCATTAAATGCAAGTATTTTCGTACCAGGCAACTAATATGGCTATCATTTTTTCCTTTTACTTCTTTAAGACTTCTGTTGTATCTAAACTGCTATTTGGAAGTCTTTTTTCGCCTCTTTAACTTCTGTTTATGATATATGGATCTTTGGACAAGGTTGTCGTCATGTCCAATACTTAAGCCTCATAAATGGTTTAGGCCATTGAAAGCATGGAAAAATTGGCTTTAGAATCAGATAGGGAAACTAGAAAGTGACTTCTTGGTGTATGACCACAAGAAATTATGGACAAGAAAGACTACCCTTTTCTCAGAAAATGAGAGACTCCAGACTCCCGGCAAGTATTATGTTAGTGTCATGAATTGTTGGTTTCAAACACCCCCCCCCCCCCCCCCCCCAAATCTTTCATTCCCTTTCTTTTTTTCTTCCTTTCTCTCACTTGTGTAAATGTGAGTGGAAATATGAATAAAAACTTTTCTTTTTTTGTGAGGGCTTTTTAAGTAGGATTTCTTCTTTTATTATTTCACCTTTTTCTTCCTTCTCCACAAACCACCTTTCACCCTCATTAATCTCTTGCCATTACTTCTCAATTTCTTTATCATCTTCATTCTTTTTTTTCCTTTTCACTCTCATTTAGTTTTCCACCACATCTTCTTTTTGTCCATTTTCACTTGAATTTAGTTTTAGCCACCTCTTAAATTTTGTGCTGTTGAGTCTCGTCCGTTGCCATTGTTTTCCCTCGCAGAAGATCTGGCAGAGCCTGCTAATCCCTAAAAATATGAGATTGAAAAAAAAAAAGTGAAGAAATGAAATTTGAAAATATAGCTAGAGCCTCACAGGTTTAGCCTTGAGATCAAATTGATGGGAGGTTCCTTTTCATTTTTTTTTTTGTTACAATGAAGGACAATGCCCTGGAAAACATGCTACAAGGGATCTGAACCAGAAAAGGAAGACAAGGCCACATAACAAGCAAGAGAGATCAACCTATGACATTTTCGAAAGGAGAACCTAACCAATGAATTTCAAAAGAAAAATCCAATCCAGCATGAACCAAATAATTTGCAAGAGTAGTTGTCTCCCTGTAAGTGTGCTGAAAAAACAAATTCTCATGAGCTGCCTTCAACCGAAGAACATCCTAGGCTAGCTCCCCATAAGGGTGAGAGCGAACATTGGATGAATGAAGGAGTTGAATCACCTCAAGCGAGTCACTCTCAATGACAACTTGAGGAAAATCTAAACTCATAACAAGCTACACCACCGTAGATACCGCGATTAACTCTTGCTGCAAGGAAGACATTTGCATATGCAAGAATACCCAGATTTTTACAAAATCCCTTAATCCACTGCCTATTAGGGTCCTTAATAACGCCTCTGCAGGTGTGCAGTTGTGATTTAGTGAGCAAGCATGTTTTGGGTCGTAATATTTAATTATGTAACATTGTGATGTTGCTCATTCGTATCTCTCATACGAAGTTTGTCTAATTTATGTAAGTGTCGTTTGTTTCTCCTAGTGACATTAATCTAAGTATCATCAACAACAAAAACTTATTATCTTATAACATGATATTTATGCAAATGTTTGAGAAAACTTATGTAAATAACTTATGTGTCATACCCATAATATGTTGAGTTTATTTCATAAGTTGCTCATGGTGAAAAAAAATGTCTCAACTAGTTATAAGCTATTGGTGCGCGTCTCTTTATAAAGTGATACATTCACTAATAGGTGGTTGATTTTGTCGGTGTATTGATATATGATTTTCATCTAAATTTTTTTATTATTTTCCTATCACACGGTTCATTGTATCTCTTAGTTCTTTCTTATATTTTTAACTCTCTTTAAGGAGAGAATAATGTACTTGCATATGACTAGTTAACTCTTGTATGAGCATGTTTTTTTTTTTTTTGAAAAAACTCTTGTATGATCATGATTCCTATACATAAATTTATTCTAATAAATTATTTGTCCAAGTAACATATTTAACATAAAAAATTAATTTCAAATATTTGAAAATATTTAATTAATAATTATCATTTAAATTTTTAAAAAATAACTTAAATATAAAAATATGTGCATTACAAATATTTGTATCTAGTGTTGTAATATTAAATAGCTCCACCCACTCACTCAGCTCACGACCTCCATATATATTTGAAGGCTATGAGTGTATACATAATAATTATTTAAATTAAACTTAAATATGTGAATTACAGAAATGGATCATAAGAAATAACACGTGGCGTGCATCGAATACATGAAGTAAGGTACTAAAATCTAAGCAAAATGCACAGAGAACCTTTTCTTCCGTTTTCCTCTGTTCAAAGTCTGATTCTCCACCGACACTTCGAGTTTCCCTGCACGTGACACTCTTGTGTCGTCCCACGTGAGAAACAGTGTTTTCAGGAATAGGATCCAGTGCTAACGTATACGATGGAGGTGGTGCAACTGCAACCCTACTATGGTTTTGGTTTTCGAATGGTCATCAACATGCGAGTCATTTTAAGCATCCAAATATAAAATAATTTTGACTTAATTACATTATCGATCCTCTTAGCCATTCTCTAACTTTTAAACTGAATTAAATTTAATTCTTCATATGTACAAAATGATTAAATTTTAATTTTCTTTTCACGTATTTTAGAATTTATGATGGGTTTGATATGTATGATAGAATCTTAAAAGTTGAAAAAAAAATAGGCTGGCTCAATTGTTAATGACGAATCACTTTTTTTTAGAAGATTGTATGTTCGAATTTCACTACCAATGTGAGGATTGTGTTGGTAGGTGATCTATAAGTACTTTTATAAGCGACTAAATGTCTTGAAAACATGTCCAAAACTGTGGTATATGGTGACCGGAGCCGAAAACACTTGAACTTTTTATAACCAAAATAAAAAAGAAAGGATTTTTTTTTGACAGATATAATATTAGGGTTCAAAGAGGTAGGAAGCTGAGATTTTTTAGTTTTTATTAAAATTTAATATTTTGGTGAAAATAACGTCCACGGTAATTCAAAGTGACTCAATTTGTAAATAGAGGACTAAAATGACCCATAGTTAATGTAATCAATGATTGTTTTTTATAGCACGAAGACTTTATTATGGAATGATTTTTTTGTTGGTTTTGATCAAGGTATCCCCACAACTGATTGCCGTGAGACTAATCCTTCGTCCCACGGTCAGCGCACGAAGCGGTAGGGGGCTAGCCAATGAGTTTTTTCCATTCACAAGAGTTGGGATTCGAACCCCCAACCACTTGCTTAAGAGACGAAGTGCTGAACCACAAGAGTTTATTATTGAATGATTTAAATATTAATGGTTCTTTTTATATATATATTTTGCAATTGATAAATATGAATTTTATTCCTAATGAATTTAAACTTGTTTAGAGGAACTCAACGAGTGTTGATCATAGTAGTAAAAATAGTTTTTTTAACTCCTAAGTCAAGTGTTAGAACCTCAGGAGCCGCAGAGATATTTAACGTTTACTACACTCGAATCAAAATTGCGAGATCAATTTAATTAAAAGAAAACTTGTACGGAGGGGAAGATTTTTATTTTTTTTTGAAAGGGGGGAAGAAGGTTAGAGGAATGATAGTTTTTATTTAAACTAAAAGAATTTTATAATATTCATGGTAATTAATAAATAAAATATTGAACTAATCTACTATTTATATTTTCATGCCAACAAATTAAAAGTATATATGCTTTTATACATGTTAACTTCATAAATATTTCTTTCAGTTCAGATTTAATTTTTTATTCATTCTCAGTCTTATAAAAATATAATTTACTAAAAAAAAGGTCAGTAATTCTTTTGACCTTAGTTGGGACTAACTTAGAATTTACTAAAACATAATATTTAATCCTTCTAAAAGTAAAATTAGAAAATATTTATTTGCGAACTTTCTTTCCCCTCCTTGCGATCTTAATTTCCAATTGCAGTGGTTTTTTGTTAATATATTCGGGCTACGGTCATCGTCCCTTCCAAGAAATGACTTTTCTAGAGTTTGATCTTATGACTTCACCCTTATAAGGGTCTACCTTGTCTACCAGGGTCTAAACCAACACCTTATTGGTTTGTTTTAATTCTTTTTATATGATATATTTGAATAATTGTAATAATTTTTTGTATAAGCAAGAATAGTTGTAATAAACAAAACGAAGTTTCCACTATTTGGAATTTGTAATTAACTATGTTTTTTATTTTCTATTTATTAAGTATTACATGTTGTCATGATTTTATTGTATTTACTTTCACTAAACAGGCATATATGAACTAATATAAAATTCTTGAAAGCATAACTTTTTATCCTTGAAAGTCAATAAGATGAATGAGAAAAAGTAGCATCAAAGAATCAAAACTCTTAATTAAAATATTTTTAAGGATGAGGCATATTTTATTTTTGAAACTAAGGATGATCGAGGCATATATTTTATTTTGAAACTAATTAAGGATGAGGCATATTACAGACAAAGTACCGACTACCGACCAAATGGAATTTTACTTTAAACAATACTTGATCTATTTGTCCACTTAACTTTTTGTTAAGATAGTCAAATACTCCATCTTTTCTTCTTATTTTTTTATCACATGATAATGATATTAGCGTTGGTTAGCTTTTTGTTTCATATGGTTCCCATTGAACCTTGGGTGGGAGATCATATAGGATGGGGTGTTCATCATTTCCAATTTTCCAGATTAAGCTGATGATCTAAACTAAACTAATGTGATTGATTCAAATTTATGTGATTAATTAGCTCACTTCATTATCAACTCAAAGTAAACTAATTGCAATTGGTTCAATTTTCATATTTATTTTTTCAACCCAAACTAAACTGATCACCTGGATTTTATTTCATATTTAATCTTTATATTTATATCTTCTAAACTTTATTATTTATTACTATTTGCTATTTTTATCTTTTAAATCATTTTAATTTTATCATTTTGATTATCGAAGGGTCTAATTAGTATTTGATCAGCTTGTGAGTCCTAGTCAAAATCACAACAATTCAAACCTAGTCTTTATAATACAAAAGTGAGCATACATTATTAGACGTACAACCTCCTTATACACACGGTCACCCAATTTATGAGCATAATACTCCTTGTTAGCTTAGCAATCGCTGGAAAAGATTGGTCTGACCTCAAGTGCCCAAATTCAGCCAACCTTATATGGAAATGCTGATGTGGTCCTCAATGAGCGAATTTGAACTTGGATGACTTAGTGAGTAAATGGTGACTTGGTATCAAATGTGCAAATATAGATGACCTCGTGAGGAATGGTGAGGAAATGCCGACTTGACACCAATTGTGGGAACATGGATGACCTAATGAGAAAATGTTATGGTGACAAAAAAGTTGCATCATGTAGAAAATTAAGGATTTGACTCATTTAAAGTGATAAAAATACACTTTATAAGATAAAGTGAGTCATCATAACAGTTGAAAAAGAAATTAATGATTGTTATATACTTACACATGTATAACACATTATAGTGCATTTTAAATTTCAACCATTAATTTCTCAATCAACGGTTATGATAGTTTACATTATACTCTAAAGTAAACTTCCTCACTTTAGATAAACCAAACTCAAAAATTAATATTGATTTAGAATTAATTTTAGGATTGTATAAAACTAGTAAAGAAAAAAATAACTATTTTTACTCGCAGTAGCATAAAATCAAAAGTTCATAAAAAAATATAATAAAAGAGGATAATATTTTAAAAACAATGATTTTTGTATATACAAACTCAATTACCGAACCAAAACAACTCAATTTCAATCAAATCGGTTTAGTTCAAATTTGCTAAAAAATCCTTAAATCACATCAGCAAACCAAACCAATTAAATTCTATCGTTTTGTATTATATTTTACCTCAATTCCGAATGTGTATATCCCTCATATATGACATAGTACAGATTAGATAAATGGATATTTACATTTTCAAATTACAACAATTTATAAATGTTAAACTAATTAAATTTATGGAGAAAATATAGATCAAATTATTAATTCAATATAAAACTAGTATAAGTAATATAACTTACAATATTATATTATTTGACTTTCACCCATCACCCATGAAATGAAGATTTCTCATTATATCTAATCTAGTATCTAATAAATATTCCTCACTGGTTAATTACTCATTTGGTCATATATGAGCCACTTGGCATCTGCTTCAGAGCAAGACTGCCAAACACCTTATCTATCAAAATATTTGCTAATAGTCAGTCATATGGGCACAAGATATATAGGCTTATCTGATCTTTTGGGCAGAGACTTGAGCAGCTATGGCAGCCTTAAGCTGCCAATTTCATTCCATCAACTACTTGAATTCTCAGAATGTAAAAAGCAGAAGCAAGCATTTCATTTCTTGCTCAGCGCAACCTATGCAAAGCAATATAAAGGTACCAAGTTGAATTGGACTTTTCAAAGCTTAATTCTTTGATTCAGTGTATAGTGCTTTCAAACCCCTTTGTGGAACAGGTTGTGATAAATGGAGCAGCCAAAGAGATAGGAAGAGCAGCAGTTGAAGCTGTGACTAAGGCCAGAGGAATGGAAGTAGCTGGAGCAGTGGATACTTATCATGTTGGGGAAGATATTGGAAAGGTTTTTGCTTTAACTTGGTGTCATTTTAAAGCCAAGCCAGCTTCTTCATTCTGTATTTAATGATTAATCTTTCAGATTATTTTCTTTTAGGTCTGTGGTATGGAAGAGCCACTTGAAATACCCATATTAAATGACCTTACTATGGTTTTGGGTTCTATATCTCAGGTAATGTGATGCAATCACAAACTTGGTGTTATTCAATTAGTACCTCTTCAGTCTTTTATGTCTTGAATAATGTTTTGAATAGCAATTTGCAGTCCAAGGAAACTACAGTTGTGGTTGATTTCACTGACCCTTCTTCAGTATATGACAATGTCAAACAGGTTTGGCTTCTAGTCAGCAATTTAATTAGTTTAGAGAAATAATTAAAGAAATGCTATTTACAGGAACTTTTTCAGCTCAATTTGCTAGAAAGATAAGTTTAGGTGGGATTCTTAAATAGGCCTAGCATTACTATGATGTAGTTACATCTGCATTTATGAATGATTTTGATTTGTATTGAGATAAATGTGTATCTTCTGTCTCTTAGTTAGTAATAGATTAGTATTTTGAAAAGGGATGTTTCGTGACAAAAGAGAAAAACTTCAATTGCTAGGACAATAGGTCAAGATTGAATATCTGAGAAACTAAGAAATTATAGCTGTAACATACTAACATTAGAATTTATATCTTGATACTAGGACCACTTTTGTGTGCTGTTAATTATATACATGGGTTCTTTTTCACTAGGCAACAGCATTTGGCATGAAAAGTGTGGTTTACGTGCCGCGAATCAAATTAGATACGGTTGCTGCATTATCTGCATTCTGCGAGAAGGCCAGCACGGTGAGCATAGGGTGAGCCATAAAAGTAACAAGATAGTCTGCTTGAACTTATTTCTGTTCTCTTTTCTATTTCACTCTCCATGGTCCTGGTCCATATATTTGAACATAGCAAAGGTTGCAGTTTCAGACTAAACCTGGTACTGAACAATTTGTTCTTTCAATGCCAGGGTGTGTTGGTTGCACCAACCCTTTCCATAGGATCAATATTATTGCAACAAGCTGCGATCTCAGCTTCTTTCCATTACAGCAACGTCGAAATCGTGGAATCCAAGGCTAATGCAAGTGTAAGAATTTTATTTTACTGATAACATGGTGAAATCAAGATATTTCTAGTTAACAGGGAAAGACATAAGATAACATGGTGAAATCTTCATCCACTTTTAAGCATAAATGAATTATTTCATGTAAAAGTCCTACAGTTCATCCATGAATGGATGTGAAATCAATGTACTGAATTGGCCTTTCTGAACAGGATCTTCCATCAGCAGATGCAAACACAATTGCCAAAAATCTCTCTGATCTGGGTCAAATCTATAACAGACAAGATCATTCAACAGATGTCTTGGTAAGCATAAAAAGTGAAAACACCTCCATAGTTTATACCTACAATACTAAGTTGGATTCTCTATAACCAGGGGATTGCTACATTCACGCAGTCAAAAAATCTGATTTGTTCGATCTTTACCGTTGATAAAATATATGAGCTGACCGATCTTAATCCAACAGCTCAGCTTGATTGACTGCGTGAATGTAAGATTGCCCTGACTGCAGGGAGCTCAAATCCTAGAAATACACACCAAAGGTACAAATTAATATGTTTAGTCTTTATGCCTAGTGAGATATCTAACTTGTTACATTTATTTTTGACACAAGGCAAGGGGTCAAGTCCTTGGAGATGGAATTCGTGTGCATAGCTTGGTCCTTCCAGGGCTTCCTTCCAGCACAACAGTTCATTTTTCTGGTCCAGGAGAGGTATGTTCTGTGTGAACAAATTTTGAGTCTTTCTTTGATGGGAATTGTGTCTTCTCATCATGAGGTCAATTATATTGTTGCTGCAGATCTACTCCATAAAACATGATATCACAGATGTGAAGTGTCTCATGCCAGGCTTGCTGTTAGCCATTAGAAAAGTAGTGCGTCTCAAGGTAGCTAACAAAACTTTATGAAGTCTATAGTTTCTTTCTTTGTACCATTCTACTTAGTCTGATTCAATCTTTTCATTGCCCCTTTATGATCTTTGAAGAATTTAGTATATGGCTTGGAGAAGTTTTTGTGAACAAGCTCTGCCTCTTCAATCTCAATGGCAAAAACATTACCTTGGTTAAACTCAAGGGATTGGTCACACAATAGAGAAGGTCTGAAAAGAAGTGAAACAGAACCTACCAAATTACTTTCTAGAGGCTCCAATTATTCATTGATACCATTTAACATTTGTACTATGATTGGATGTTTTTTCTAAAGATTGTTTTGTATATCCAATTAGAATGCAGACCTCATGATTCATGAAGGCCTTTTTGTTTAAATACTGTGACAAAAATAAAGAGGGAAAAAGGGGGAGAGAGTGTGGAATAGAAAGAGTACTACTTAAGGCAAAAAAGGACTAAGAATACTGAATTCTTTTAAAACCAAAAAAAAAGAACGCTAAAATTGAAACCAGTGGTTTTCAGAAGGAAACCTCGATGGACCCAATCCCATATCGGGCCTGATCATTCACTACCCATAATCCATCATGAAGCAAATAATGCTTCACGTAGCCCACATGTTAAGTGCCTTTGAGTTGAGTTTGGCAAGGTTGAATCTATTTTTCTTTTTTAGGTTATTAACTTTTTGTTTGTTTTAATTATTTTCCATTTTTTACTTTTACATTTTATAATTATTTTTATTTTTAATTTAGTTGAGTTAACTCATCATTCTCTGAGATATAGGTAGGTTAGATTACTTTTTTACCATCTCATGGTAGCTCAACTCAGATGAGTCACTATAATAATGTTCTTAAAGCCATATCTTGTAATTTGGGATATGTCTTTTCTGAAATGAGATTGCTTGGATCACATTTGTTCCAATGGTGGTGCACGACCTTTATTGGCTTTGCTTAGTGTAAGACCATGAATTAATCCAGTAATTAAATAATTATTTAATTATTCCATATACATATACTGTTTGAATCTGCTCCCGAGCGTCAACGAGTGATATCGTCCGCCGAATCATTGATGAAATGTTCTTTACGACACTTCGTGGTAGAATGAATCTTTACCTGATTTTGAGTTCGGATAAGAATAAGACATTTTCACTGTCTTCATGACGTTCAATGAAGAAATTCGAGAAGAACGGTTGTAATATTGATATGGTTTCCTACTGGAGCCTGGAAAAGGAAATTCTCGCTAGCGAGACTTTCAGACAAAAATCCAGCAAGCGAAACGGACGACTTCAGGACCCCGGATTGAAAACCTAGAAATCACCAAACAACTCTGTTTGTCGTAATGGGTCTAGATATGCGATAAAAAAATTTGTGAATAGTGTTTCTTTAACAGTGTCTCATGAATAATGTTTTCGGGCTGGAATCGACACGAATTTCGATAGAAACGATCCGAGGCTCGAGTTGTACGAGCACCAGGTCTGATAAAGGTTTTCCCCTGGTTTGTACTACTTTGGAACGAAACCCTTAAAATTCAATCGTAGTAAGCAGATACGGGTTTTGTCGTCCTCTAAGAGATGTAATACTTATGCCTTTCAATATTTAACAAACTCAAATGATGATTAACAAAGAGATTGGTTTTTGTTTGTTTAAGAACATAAAATTAAATATGAAAGCGAGTAAAATAACGGAGAAACAACAAGTATGAGAATTTGCTGGGATTATAATTTTGTTATCTGGCCTCTATGTATTCTATTGATTCACATACAAATATAGTTCTATGAAATTGATTCCTCCCACCATTTCTTATCTTACTACCCAGTCCCCCAGCGTAGAAGATTATCAACTCAACTATTTAACCCTCAATCCTTTGATCGAATAACAATAATGAGTAGCATTAAGTATGGATGTTTGAATAAACTAGTGATCTAACTCTATCCCTAGACCTTAGAATCATTAGATGATGTTAGCTAGTTCAGATTTAAATAGCCGGTTCTCACCACCCTATCAAACATAAACTCATGTTCTATGTGATCAATCCAAAACAAACATTAAGCACAAGGTAAAATCATTGAATCATGGCAAAGAAACATATGATTAACTCTAGTTCGGACTCAAGAACATGTGAGTTCCCTACACAAGTTCGAATCAATCAAAATACCCTAGGGGATCAACCTAAAATATAACATGAAGCATAAGAGAAAACCATTGACTCTTTATCATAGAAACATGAGTTTTTTTTATTAAAGGAAATCAAATAGATTACATGAGTATCAAAACAACTAATTTCGATCCCAGCAAAAGAGATATTAGCTATCCATTTCCATGGATAGATTAACAATCATCAAAGATAAGAAGAACTATGAAAAAACGAATCTACGACGGTTCCCTGACGATGAATCGAACTTCCAAGCCTCCTCTCTAGCCTCGTAAGCCTCTCTTGATGTTCTCCTTCGTGTTCTCTCTGTTTGGGTGAGTTTCCAAGTGATGGGTTCCGTTCTGAGTTGAAAAACACGACTTTTATACTATTTTTAAAGTATTCGGCGCTCAGCGCCCTTAGACGGCCGCTCAACGGCCTGCTTTCCCTCACAAAAGGGTTTTCTTTTCCGCCTTGGCCGCTGAGCGCCCTTTGAGTCCTGCTGAGCGGCCTGCACACACTTAAACCTTCATTTTCTCACCAAAACAAGCACTGATTTACGATCCAATCGTTCAAATTAAAGTTCCATGAGTTAGGAACCACATACTCAAATTTTAGCTTAATCCGATTGTTAACAAATGCGATATTGCAATTTTTCTCAGGCAGCTTTAAAATTTTTGCATCAAAAAGTTGAGATTAGAATTGATATTTTCATAAAGCCTAACCTAAAACTAAATAATTAATAAACTAATCCACTGGATGTTAAATGATATAAATCAAAGCACACAAGTCAAATAAGTGCCTAAAATCATATTCAAATATACGTAAAAATGACACTTATCAAGGTCCAAAACAAATGAGAGTCGGTGTTAGTCACTCTCAGTGACTTTGGGAAACGTACCGACGACCGAGTTCGGATAGCGATGAGAATTATGACGCCACTGGCGTATTGACGCCATCATGACGACGCATCAGTAGATTAGACATTTAATATTAAACTAATCCTAGATATTTTTTTAAACTTTAGAGTTTAGTCCCTAAATTTTGAAACTTTATGGTGTAGTTTCCAAATAGTGAAAAAATATTTTTACCTAGACTTTTAACCTTTCAACTTTGGTCCCTAGGGTTATGAATAAAAATCCTCCCCCGTGGCCATTGAACCCGCGGCGAACATCATTAAAATGGGGTAACATGAGTTTTTTTTTTTTTTTTTTTACGTAAGGCATCATTAAGTGAAATTTAGAAAGAAAATGAGAGAGAGAGAGAGTGAAGCTTAGAAGACTATTCATAATCTTCAACCTTGGGAAGCTTTGGCTGAATTTTTCCTCTTCCTCTTCCAACCTCTTCCACTCATTTTCTCAACTTGGTTGTCTGAGGTAAGTTGATCACCTCCCCCAGCCCTACATTCCTATGATTTTAGAATTCAAAGATGTTGAATTTTGGGTTATTGATAATTGATATAATTATAAACCCACTTCATAAATGTTGTTCCCATGACCTTGATCTTCAATTTGAACCGATTAGAATTTCAATATGTTAAGTTTTGGTCCCTAGAGAATTTTGATGTTGAGATTTTGCTAGGGTTGCCTTTAGGAATGTTATTCCCATGAAATTGATCTATTGACATCTCTAATTAGTTTTCTTGGAAGTTAAGTTTTTGAAAAGTGATTATTTGACATAAGTGATTTTCAAACTTTGGGAATGATTTTCACCATAGATTTCTTGATACCTTTAATATGTACAAGTTAGTTTCGAAAGAAAAATTCATCTTAATAATTTAATTGATATGACCGAATGTGAGACTGTTTCAGGGGCAAGGAGAATTGATTTTCCAACTATCCTTTAGAGTGTTTAAAGCTTGTATGTGAACTTGGTTGTAAGAGAAATATTTTGCCCTAATTAGTGTAAGAGGGCTGAGAGTAATTTGATTGTTTAAGACTTCGGAAAATTGATTTCTACATGATTTGGAGAACTTGTGATTGGAAGGACTAAAATTAAGCTCTTGGGTAAATTGGATTTTGGAACTTATAGCTTGACCAAGGTTTTGCTAAATTAAGTAATTTAGAATTGAAAAGTTGACAAGTTGAATGGAAATTTTGTGCTTTTATCACTTAAGAATTTCTTGAGTTCAATTGAAAATTATTTTAGAAACTTGTAAGAGAAGTTAAGTTTTGGGTTGTGAAGTTGTTTTGTGTGACTTAGTGAATTGCTTGGTGAAAATGTGAAGTTTTTAGGGTTTTGGTGATTTTGGACAGAATTGAAGATTTGTGGTTTTGTGTGTGTTTTTGCATTCAAGAACTTGTTTAAGGCTCTCAAATTAATAAGTAAACATCTAGCCTAATTGCTCTTTAAAGGGTTTGAAGTTTTGGAAATATTTGGAAATTGTAACTTAGAGTTTTCAAAGGTTTTTAAAGGTTGCCAAAGTGCTAAGATGTGGATTGCCTTCCTATATATTATGACTATCTTTGCCTTATCTTTAGTCAATTTGAGACTTCTCAACAATAACTGTGTGAATTTCCATGCAAATTTGGTGTGAGCCAAGCTCGAGACTTTAGTATCCTTCAAGACCCTCTAACGAAGTTAGTGGCTATGCTTGAAGTTGATACTATAGGAACTAATTTTGTCTAAACCTAGAGTCCGGGTTTGTTTTTTCGTCTCTTATTATTTTTTGGGACTTGCCCCTCTCTTGCACAATTTGTTTATTAGTGATGAAATATTTTTCCGTTCTTAAATTATATCTCTAAAATAATGTAGAGTGTAGATTTTGGATAAATATGAAGTGATGTGTCATTCAATCACACCTTGAAGAATGAGTATATCTTATCCTAAGTTTTTTCTTGCATTAGCATGTTAAACTTGATTATGCATGGGATGAAAGTCCTTCTCTAATTAGTTTTAAGGTTTTAGTCCGGCTCAAAATACTTTAATAGCTTTAGACAATATAATACACAATGATATACTATTTTTTACTCTTGCCACTTGAACCAATCGGTGTAAGAATTGCTTTCTGACCATCCTCATCAGTGAGCAGATTCAAATGTTTTTGAGCCTGTTTGATTGTAGTTTTTGAAAACTATATTTAAAAAGAGTTTTTAGAAACTGTTTTTCAAAATAAAAGCAGAAAAAAAAAACAGTTGAATAAGATGTTTTCCAACATTTAAAAAACTAAAATTTGAAAACAAAAAACAGAAACTGAAAACACGTTTTAGTTGTTCTGTTTGATTACAGTTTTTTAAAACTGTTTTCTATTTTTATATTTATACAATAATAAAATATGGCAAGACCTATACCAAAGATTGGTTCACGTAAAAATGCCCGTAGTGGTTCTCGTAAGCATCTTCGTAAAATACCAAAGGGGATTATTCATGTCCAAGCAAGTTTTAACAATACCATTGTAACCGTTGCACAACCTGTTTTTGAAAACTATTTTTGAAAATAGTTTTTATTTTCAGATTTAAATACTAGAACAACTAAAATATGTTTTCAGTTTCTGTTTTTAGTTTTTAAATTTCATTTTTTTAAATGTTGGCAAACATCTCATTCAACGGTTTTTTTCTGCTTTTCTTTTGAAAAACAGTTTTTAAAAACAGGTTTTGCCAAATAAATTTGTCAATTTTTACAAATAAAAAACAGTTTTTAAAAACTGTAATTAAACATGCCATTTATCATCCTTATTTCACACAAATCAATCTAAAATTCTTGTTTTCTCCTCAAACCATCCCTTTCCAGCAGCACACTCAAAATATAATAATGGCTTAATGCATGAGAAATTAAAATAACAATATTTTTTGTTACAAAGAGGGAAAAAACAATTAAAATAACAGTGTAACAATTCATGATCCTTTCAAAAAAAAGAAGAACCCTAATTATCTAATTCCCACTGGCACACGAGGCTTTGTTTCTATTGTTCGTGTTAGTCACACGTGGTAACCTGACTCTCTGTCTATCCTTTTTAACCTCTTCGGGTTAAAAAACCCCAACACTAAACCACACCCATCCCCACAATAAAACAAATGCACCCTTTTCATCTCACCAATCAGATCGCACACGTGTCCATCACACTTGTACGGTACGCCCCAAACACAATCAAAATACCAGATTTACCCTCATAAAGACCTAATGCGACACCAACACAACACATGTTGAATCACGTTTTAAGGACGAACCACTTCTCCTTAAAAAATTGTGTGTTTGAATCCTGCTATTGATATAAGAAATGTGTTAATGAGCGATCTCTAAGTACCTTTGTAAGCAGTCAAATGTCCTCGAGGCATGCCCTTACATGTGGTGACGACCGAAGCTCAACCTACCCGAACATAAAAAAAAAACCTATCGCGACTGTACCGGATAAATTACACATGGACATCACCCAGGTAACGCTCCAAATCGAACACAGGCACCTGCTAAGGGACCCAATGAAACACCGCCACGTCAGCAGTAATCGCGCACCGACCCAGCTCTTCCATCACGTTCGAACACGTGTCCTAACCCTTACCGGTAAGATCCGGTAGTATATAGGTGAAGACTGGCACAGCCGGTCACTCCTACAGTGCCATTCCCGCGAGGTATAAAGCACTCGTCTCTCTTGCACAGTTTTTCTCTCTCTAGCGCAAGCACAAAATTTTTCTCTCTCTTGGTTCTCTGATTTTCCCATTTCGTAATTGAGCCTAGAAAAGCTACGTTTCGCTTTTTCCAGCTTTGCCGTTTCGATTGTGAGTACCTTCCCTCTGCTTATCGTCATTTTTTGGACTTCAATTTTGATTTGCTGGTCATCGATCTCTGAAGCTTTGAAGTTTTCTTACTTTTCAAGTTTTTTTTTCAATTTTTTTTTGGGATTTTTAGTGCTTGTTGCTAGTTGCTACTGATCTTCTCATTTTACTAGTCTAGCTGCGTTGAATTTGTCTTTGTCTTCATTTTTACTATCTGCTTTGAACTGAAATTTGGAGTTTAGACGGTGTTTCGTTCGAGTTTGTTTCTGATTTTTGCCATTTCGGGTTGTGGCCTCTGAATTTGTGTGCTGAGAATTGGGGCTTTTTCTGTTTTTTAGTTCGTTTTCTTGATGTTTCACTTTTGCGATTAGATTCGGGTATTGGGCGCTTCAGAAATGAGTGAAAGCTCGTTTTTTTTCAAGATAGGGGCGCCAGTGTGTGAGGGGATGTGCTTTTAACATGAAAAGAATTAGGTATTTTCTGGGTGTAACTGATGGCTTAAGATTGCGCTGCCTTGAAAAGTGTATTTTGGTTGGTTCAATTTGTGGAGGCTGTTTCGATAGTATTTGTAACCTGATCAGTTTTTTTATTTTTATTTTTTGGGTGTAACTGGTGGATTAGTTCTTTTTTTTATGCTAATGTGTTCCCTTTTTAGTTTGTTCATCGCAGATCCATGTCAGAAATTGTCCAGATTTTAGAAGAACACAGTGACAGTGGGCACCTTTGATTGCAAAAGAGTTTGTAGATTTGTCATAAAAAAATCGATTATAGAGTGAATTTGGGAGTTTAAGAAGCAAAAGAAGTGAAATCAGAGGAACATTATACCCAAACAAATACCTTGCCAATGTTTCAAGTGCATTTTGTATTGTTTCATGTGTGTAGATTAGAGTTTTGACATACGAGTTAGGCTGGCTCGGGAGAGCTACTTAGACTCCAGTCACCAAGCGGGGGTGTACCCCATGACATCATCTCGCGTGGCTGGAGGCTTAACCCAGTCATCATCAAGTTCTGGAATATTCTTTCAGGGAGATGGGCATTCACAAAATGGAGTTAGTTCTCACTTGAGCTCGTCTTTTGGTAACTCATCTAACTCAATTCCTGGAACTGGGCGTTCAAATCTGGGTCCGGTTTCTGGGGACATGAGTAATGCTGTTTTGAACAGTGTGACAAACTCAGCACCAAGTGTTGGAGCCAGTTCTCTAGTCACAGATGCTAATTCTGCGCTTTCTGGAGGCCCCCATTTGCAGAGAAGTGCAAGCTTTAACACTGATTCATACTTACGTTTACCTGCCTCACCGATGTCGTTTTCATCAAATAATATTAGTATTTCGGGGTCATCAGTTATGGATGGTTCTGTAGTGCAACAGAGCTCTCATCCAGACCAGAATGTTCAACAACTGCAGCATAATCAGCAGCAGCCACAAAGTGCTTCAAGTGCTACATCTTTGCTTCCATCTCAAACTGGCCAAGCTCCACTTCCCATGGGTGCACGAGTACCGGGATCTTTTGTTCAAGATCCAAATAATTTATCCCAGCTGCAGAAGAAACCTCGTCTGGATATCAAGCAGGAAGATATGCAGCAGCAAGTAATACAGCAGCTTCTTCAGAGACAAGATTCCATGCAGTTTCAGGGTCGTAATCCACAAATACAGGCTTTGCTTCAGCAGCAGCAGAGACTTAGACAGCAGCAAATCTTTCAATCGATGCCACAGTTACAGCGAGCCCACTTGCAGCAGCAGCAACAACAACAACAACAGCAGCAGCAGCAACAGCAAATGCAATTGAGGCAGCAGTTACAGCAACAAGTAATGCAGCCATTGTCTGGAGCCAAACGCCCATATGACAGTGGTGTTTGTGCCCGTCGATTGATGCAGTACCTTTATCATCAAAGGCAACGGCCAAATGTGAGTTTTTTTCATCATAGGATCGTTTCTGCATGTGATTTATTTGTGTAAAATGTGCTTAGGATTTTACTATATTCATCTGTTTCTATTTTTCTGTTCTTCCAAGTATCTGTCTTGGGTCCTTTCGTACTATCAATCAGTTTATTTATATGAACATTTGTTTGGTGTGTTAGGTACTTTAAAAGTTCTACATCAGTTTTAACTATAATTTATTTCTTATGTGTCCCAGGATAATAGTATAGCCTATTGGAGAAAATTTGTGGCTGAGTATTACTCTCCTCGTGCAAAGAAAAGGTGGTGCTTGTCACTATATGATCATGTTGGTCATCATGCACTTGGTGTTTTCCCTCAAGCAGCTATGGTAAGTTTTTGCACCGTTATTTAACCTTCTATCAGTAAACACTCATTTTTGTCCCTAACATTGGCACGGTTTTTCATATTGATCCCTACACTACCGACACACAAGCAGAAGTACCAGAAGTGTGTGACCTATTCTTTCAGTCATACTAGTCCCTACTGGATGATTAACCTGGCCGTTTAAACCATAGATCGAGGAATAATATGAGTAATAGAACCATAGTTGAGGACCCTTTTACATGTCTTTTAGTATAGAGGACGATTATGAAAAATCTTGCCCAGATTGAAGATAAAAATGGGGGTTTACTCCTTCCATTATTGTATCATAATAGGTTGAGCCTTAATATATGCTGATGACCAGACCTGTATTTGAAATATTATTAGGTTGCATTTGCTTATCATTTATTCATCTTATTAGTGGCAACTGGCAAACCATGATAATTTTTCTTTATGCAACTGATTTATGTCTCAAATAATTGCAATTGCTTAGAGAGCTTTTTTGTCTACACGCTACTGTGCCCTGTTTAACCTGACAGATATTTGTTCATTCAGGATGCGTGGCATTGTGACATATGTGGTTCTAAATCTGGAAAGGGATTTGGTAAGACAAGAAGAATATTATATTTTATCCTATTATACTAGAAATTCCAGCACAAAAGATATTTCTGTAGATTCTGATCGGGATTGTGTAGAGTTAATTCTCTAAGATTTTTTTTTTTAAATTTTCATTATGAACTACTGAAAAGATTTAAAGAAGCACGACACAAGAAATTACTGTTAGAACTTTATGCTGGTATCTTTTTTCCGCATAAAGGAGTTTAGGAAATATTTTTCAAACATAGCACGAGACAAGGGTTGTTGATGAGGAATGTGGGACTGTGATTTTAAAATTTTCCAATGCCAAAATCTACCTGAGTAAAGATGTGGAAGTGTATCAAGAAAGGTGTATGAAATATGTTCTTTTGACCTAATGGCCTAATGGATAATGAGTTGAGGTTAATGGGTTATATGAAATATGTTCTTATGGCCTAATGGATAATGTGCATGGCTCAATTTTTTAACCTATGACTTATCAAGTTAAGGTGTGCTTATAGAAGTCTCAGGCATTGGTTTGCATCCTGTTTATACTTTATATCAGTATATATCTTTTAATTGAGGGCACAGATAATTGCTAAAATTTCTCTTCTTGATTGGCATTACATGTTATACTTCAAATTTTAGACTTATGGTAAATAGTTTTTTTTTTCCTCACCTATTGTTTGTTTTCTTATTTACATTGCTTGACAATTGTTCCCTTTGAGAAAATGCTGCATTTGCTACTAAAATAGAACATCTTGTATCCAAGTTTGGCCTATAAGTGAAATAGTTCATAAAAGTGTAAGGTGATGATTGAAAGAAAAGAAGGACCTCATTGCACACAAATTGACTGGTTTTTCTTCATCTGATTTTAGATGCTCATATCATATGTAATGCCTAAGTATTGCATATTGTAAAAGATAATCTTCAGTAATCAGTATAAAGCCAGAGAATACTAGGTTAACTAAATGCCAGCAAACATATACAAGTGTATTAGCTGTGAAAGATCAGAAGTGGACGATGATGGAAAAGAAGCTTTTATAGACACCCAACGTGCTCTATTAATGTGTCATAAGCTAGACTCTCAGCATGCTGTCTTTTTGAAATATTTTGTTATGACATCCTAATATCAACACCCTGAATTTTCTCAACAGAGGCAACATATGAAGTTCTCCCTAGACTTGATGAAATCAAATTTGGAAGTGGTGTGATCGATGAACTTCTGTTTTTGGACTTGCCGCGTGAATATAGATTTCCTTCTGGTGTATTGATGATAGAATATGCTAAAGCAGTTCAAGAGAGTGTATATGAGCAACTTCGTGTTGTTCGTGAGGGCCAACTTCGTATCGTATTCACACAAGATCTGAAGGTAAAAAACATTGTTATCATAGTTAATTTTATTTTATTTGAATATGTTGTGTATAAGAGCCTTCTGTAAAATTTCGTTAATATGCACAGATATTATCATGGGAGTTTTGTGCGAGGCGCCATGAAGAACTTCTTCCTCGCAGGTTGGTTGCACCACAGGTATGACCCTTTGTGCTTTGTAAGTTTTTGTGACATCTTGGCAGCTACTAATTATTTATGAGGGAGGACATCATTATAGGTTAGCAGAGTATTTTTGCAAAGTACACCACCTATTACTTTGTTAGTTAATGGTAGGGAATGATCTAATTTGCATGTTAATGATATTTCTTGAAGAAATTCAGCAAAATGATTGTAATTTATTTTGTATTTTTTCTTCTAGTAAATATTTTATATCCCATTGTATCCTAGCATGTTTGATGCTGTTGACATAATTTGTATGGAGATCAATAAGTGTTATTGTGGAACCTAATTCTTATAATTCATACCTTTGTAGGTAAACCAGTTGGTTCAAGTAGCACAAAAGTGCCAAAGTACAATTGCTGAGAGTGGATCTGATGGGATTTCTCAGCAGGATTTGCAAACAAACAGTAATATGTGAGTTTGTGCATGCTATGCCTCATTGATTGGCTTATTTGGTAAATTAGATATTATGTTTATCCATTTGATTCATGCTTCGTGTGATGAGGGTGTGGTCTAGAATGACACTGGTCTTACTTGGGCTAGATAGTTGGAGTACTTGGACTAGATAGTTGGAGAAACTGGAGCACTGGGAACGATAAAAGAAAGCACACTATACTGTTTCTTCAGGCTATAGTTTAGGAATGCTGCTGCCTTTTTTCAGCTATATATTTGGAGAAAGGGAACAATGTGTCAAAAGAAAGCAAACATTATTGTAAATAACTAACCATGAAAGGATAAAAATGACCTAATATGAACATAAGAGGTTTCTGTATTGAACTCGTTTCTCTGACTGGTTCTTTTGTAAGGTAAAGTTTGTGTCATTTACAGTGATGCCACATGGTCAAATAGTGAATCTGTTGACAAGTGAAGGATATGTTCAAGATTTTAGAGTATCTAACAGCATTGTGGCTTTGATTTCGTTGATCTTTCTATTATTCTTTTAGTCTTTACTGAATGTTTTTTTTTTGTTGGGCACTTTTTAAGCTGCATTTAGTTAACAATTAAAAAGCATATGAATGAACACCGTACCATATGTTGCAGCTGCTAGTTAAATTCATTCAAATAATGCATTTGTAGATTATGCTGGTTATTCTTACGTTATTTTTAGATTATTTGGAGGGAATTGGGCAAGTTAACAGAACCAAAATGTAACTACACCAAGGGTTGAATATAATGTCCTTTTTGTATCAGGGTATTGACTGCTGGACGTCATCTTGCAAAGAGTTTAGAGTTGCAGTCGTTAAATGACTTGGGTTTCTCCAAAAGATATGTGAGATGCTTACAGGTATACTGTTAAGATCTTGATTCATAGTGTCCTGTTAAGTAACAGGCACAAAATTCTTAAATTTCAATTTCAATTTCGTTACTTTATTTTTATATTTATTTATGCCTTCTTATCATGCCCTGTCGCAATGGTTGACAGATAGCTGAGGTTGTCAACAGCATGAAAGATCTGATAGATTTTAGCCGTGAGCACAAAATTGGCGCCATTGGTAATTCCTTGGCTTTATTTCATTTTATTACAAAGTATTGGGCTCTGATAGTATATCTTTGTCATGTTAAAACATAGGATATGTGACTGTCTAAAATTGTTTTTATATTTTGCATGTCTCATTGTCTGTGACCGCTACTGGTATTAAAACATAGGCCTTTGCTAGCGGGGATGAGTTTTGTTAACTTCAGGACTCAAGGATGCTATACCAAATACCTGTGATGTTTTTAGCTCTAGCCTCTAGTATAATGTGAGATGTGAAGCAAAATCAATCTATATTGACATTGGACTTATTCCCTGTGCTCTTTAATCTTTTGCACCCTTGAATTTGGGATACGTTTCACTTGGAATTTTAAAAATGAACAGGGGGCGAAAGGTTGGGAAAAGTTCATTTACTGGCATATTTCCATTATATGTAACGTGATCAAGTATCACTCATCTTTGTCATAATATCTCTAGAAATGAATGGTTCACAGCTTACACATAAATCTTATGTGCTCAAGAGAAAAATTGGAGAAAGAGAGCTTACAATTTACAGATTTAGTTTCTTATATTGTAGAATTTTGATGCACATCCAATAGATGTGCTTTTCTTGTAGGTTGTGGACTCCTTATTTTTATTTGTGCCAAGCTTGTTTCAATATCTGTAAATTGTCAGCTGTCTTTCTTGCACTGGTTACTGATCCTTTGCATATCTGCAGAAAGCTTGAAAACCTATCCTCGACATGCAACTGCAGCCAAGCTTCAGATGCAAAAGATGCAGGAGATGGAACAACTAGCAAATGTTCAAGGTCTGCCTACTGATCGAAATACACTGAATAAGCTAATGGCCATGCATTCAGGCTTGAACAACAAAATCAACAATAATCCTAATATGGGTAATCGAGGTGCTTTAACTGGGTCGGCTCAAGCTGCTTTGGCACTGTCCAACTACCAGAATATTCTCATGAGGCAAAACTCGATGAATTCTTCTGGTTCTGTTCAGCGAGAAGGATCATCTTTCAATAATTCTGTTCCGAGTCCATCTTCAACCTTGCAAGGAGCTGCTGGAGCTTCTGCTTTAATTTCAGGTTCAATGCAGAGTATGCCTTCTAGTGGTTTCTCCAGTCCCCATCTGCAGCAGCAGCAACAGCAACTACAACAACTTCAACAGCGCTCTGTAAGTGCAAACAGCTTACTGCAGCAAAGTCATTCACAGGGCTCCCAAGTAAATCCGGCTCTGCATCAGCAGATGATCCAACAGCTGCTGCAGGAGATGTCTAATAACAATGGGGGGATGCAACCTCAATCCCATGGTGGATCCAATGGTCATGGTAAGAATGGGATGGGCTTTGGTGGCCAGACTCCACCCGTAACTGGAGGAGGTACTTCTAATGTTTCTGGAAGTAATGGACCTGTACCTAGCCGGAGCAACAGCTTCAAAGCCGCTTCAAACAGTGATTCTTCTGCAGCTGGTGGCAACAATGGATTTAACCAGAGAACATCTGACATGCCACAAAATCTCCATTTGCCAGAAGATGTGGTTCAGGATATTGGCAATGATTTCATGGATAGTAGTTTTTTCAACAGTGATCTAGATGATAACATGGGCTATGGCTGGAAGGCTTGACTAACACAAACACAACTTTGTCCAATAATTGGCTTTATCTTGGCTTTTTAAGTGGTGAGCATATTATCTCTGTACAGGATATTTGGAATATCTGATGCTTATTTTCTTTGTTTTGACTGCTCATTTTCTTGATCGAATTTGTGGTGACATCATGACCCATGTGCACTTGATTAGTTTTCTAGGTATCTTATTTGAGGGTTTTGTCTCACGACGGCAAGTGTAATCTATTGGACAATTTAAACAACAGCTGCAAACTTCCTATTAATATTTCACTTAAAATGCTGTCACCTTGTTTCTGGCTAGCAAAACATTCTTTCAATTCAACGGTCTATTTTTTTTCCATCTTAATCAATGTATTTACTAAGCCGATAGCCATGAGATGAATCAAGTCTCCAACTCCTTCCTTATATGATGAAATGTTGAATTTTTATGCGGACCTAATTGGTTCAACATGTCTATTTAAATTGGTTTGCTTTTTAAATTCTATCTTTTAAAAAGTAAGTAAATGTGTTTGATTTTTTGTTTTGACAAATTTTATCCTATGGCATACAATTTTAGTGAAGAATAGTAGCTTTCATCATAAAACAAACTGTAATTGCAAGTTACAAAGAACACTCAAACCCGACTAAAACAAGGGCTACATAGTACTTTACACTAAAACCAACATATTTTGGGGAAAAAATATCTTGTCCTTTATCTATTACTGCATATTTACACTTTCTATAGTATCAACTTTTGCCACCATCCATTTCTTTCACGACACTATCCTTAATTTTGGATGGGGCATGGAGAAAAACGGATGGCGGAAAAAGTCATGCCCAACAAGTTAAAACTGTTTGAGTGTTTCTCTAAACTCAATTGGGCAGATGATGGCACCATCTATGCAGAGACCACCTTTGGTGTGAGTGCAATCAATTTGGGCCAAAGAAAATTTGACTTTTATGGGCTCGTTGGGCTTTTCAACTACAAAATCTCCGACGTGGTAGAAAGCCCACTCTCCAGGCCTGCTCAAGTAACATTCTGAGAGTGAACGCTGGCCGTCAGATGTGGAGAGTTGGAATCGGACGGGCTTAATGTCCCAGCCATGCACTTGATCCATGTTGCAAACGCGTCGGCCCAATCTTTTAGAGGCTTTGCCCAATTGGAGTCTGAAAATTATGCTCCAACTCCCCACAGGGAATAAAAACTCTAGCTCCCCTACCACTTCAACCCACCACATTTGTTGAAGATAAGCAACATTCTTAAACCTGCACGTGCAAATAAATAATCATTATGTTTAGTAAAAAATGTGATATTAGTTTGCTACTTTTTGTCTCTTGTCTAAACGCTCATTTCCCTATATTATATTAGACATCTTTCAATGTTTATTTTGTTGGGCGGTAAGAGACATAAAATTATAAGGATCTCCACATTTAACTAAAGAACAGACCACAAGTGAATTGGACATTAAATCTTTCACTCAAAAGTATTAAGTGTATAGGTTCTTCCACTTATAAATCGCTCATCAATCCCTACTTCATCTCAGCAAAAAAATATTTTTTTTTCATGTAATGTGAGATTTCTTACTTACACTTAATATCAAAAAAAAACTTTGATTTATGAAAGCCACTTAAGGAGTAGGAATCCTTACAAAATTGGTGTTAGATTGAGAATCTTTTTTAATGCTTTTTGAATAGGTCACAAGCTAAGCAAATAAAATGAAGATCTTTTAACCCCGGAAAGTTGTACCTTTCGATAAACGAATGGAATAGATTCCAATAATAATAGGAATAACCATGTTAAGAATCGTTTAACATATAATTGAAGGTTCTTATGCCGAGTAAAGTGCGCATAACGTTAAAAGCATGCATAATTTTCTTGTTTATTATAGTTGATTTATGGCGAAAGGCACTTGAGGTAATAAAGAAATGGCCAAAGAAGCTTTTGATTCAAGCAATAGACAAAATACGTAGTGCAACTAAGCATACCCCTCGAATAGAATATGACTTTGCTTCTTCTATTCTTTATACATGATAATGATAGATATTTGTTTTCCTTAAACAGAAGTCTTTTTCATTTTGTTTGGATAACATATTCTAAGTGCGGATTGCTTGCACTCTTCTTTCTTTTCTCTAATTACAATTAAGATGTTAACGGTTGACCACGAAAGCATTAGTTGCAAGAATATAGCAAAGCCAATGGTCTTAGCAATCTAGCTATATATAGGGTTTTTAATTCAATGCCAACTAGTTAAGAAACTTTTGTCTTAAACATCAGGTGAAAGCTAGCTTGCATCGTAATTTCAGGAAAATATCATGTTCTACAACAAATAATCGAAACTTAGCGTTCAAAGTTTTTGGATTTGAACTTCGTGAAATATGTATCTCAAATTATTCCCTTAACTTTTTGTGAATTTTACATAAAGTAAGAAACCACCAAGATAATTCAGTCGTCAATATAGTTTAAGTGTGCGGGAAAAACTTACAAATTTAATTCTTGCAAAATACCTTGAGTGCGAGTTGAAAAATGTAACCTAACTGAATCATGAATTTAGAATTGTCAACATTAAAAAACAATAGGTGATTGTTTTAAAAAATAAAAATAAATTATAGGAAGTAAAAACTTTCCCCGGGGAACTATTTAAAACTAGTTTGAAGTTGTGAGTATACAGCTTTCACTTCTCAAACAAACCTTCTACAATTTAATTTAAAATTAACAATAATTTTGATGAGCGATGATTTATGAGAAAATGGAATTTGCTCTACCAAATAACTTGTTTCTAACACTTATTCCTAATCTCTGACTCTGTTCGTGATAATCTCCTCCCCGGGGCCTATCAATTGGTGCTTTCATTGTGTTCTCACCCGCCTCTCCAAACGCCGCACTAATTTTTCATGCCTCTACACTAACCCCACCATGTATTCACCATATTTATCTGTTCTCCACGCACCACATCACTACCCATACAATTATCCTTCACCCTATCCATATTCATCTCCTCTATATTACCCACACCATAACCCACCAACTTCATCCGTTCAACCGCTCCAGATCGACGATACCTTGGAACTTCCCTTCTTCTTCCCTCTATATTATGAATCTTCATAAGTTTTGTTTAATATTTTTTAATGTACGCGTGGTGCGTGCATCACTCTTTCTATATTCTATTGGCATTATATCCCAATATTTTCAAATTTCTTTTATTTATTTTTTTATATCGGAAAGTATTTAAATTCCTCTTTTAGGGATTGATCCGTGGACTTTCTCTTCTCCAATTCATATGTGCATAGCTCTTATTCTTTGAACTATCATTCCAAAAAGCTATATCAAAAAATACATTTATTATTAAAAATATTTGAATTAGGAAATTTTCATAAAGTAAATATACTCTTCCACGGTATGTCCTTTCCGGTTGTTTTCTTTCCACTGTACCAAAAAGTACCCTACCATAACATATGGGGTTTTTTTATTTGTTCAAATATGACTTGTAATAATTCTTATTAAAGTGAGTTCTTTTCCTCTCATTTATGAAATATAATATTTAAGTAGGCCGTAACTTGTTAAAGAAGAAAGACTACATTTTAATCAAATTTATACACAAAACAGGGGAAACTTAAAAACTACTACTTTTCAACAAGCTAGTAATTCTCCAAGTCAATGAAAAAGTCAGACAATGGAAATGGTTTTAGAGTGAGGACATGTTACACACGATTTCATAAAAAACTTTGCAAAACCTTACCCTTCAATCCAGGCAAACAAATCAACATAAAAACAAGAAGGAACAGAGGAGATAAATAAAATAAAATAAAAACTCCAAAATTATATGTTGGAGAAATATTAGAAAATCTATACATCTCTCACCTGGATTCCTCTGTTGGAATATAGTTCCAGTATCTTCTATCATCTATCCCTGTTATCTTCAAGGACTTTGATGACATGAACAAACAAACTTTTCCACTGCATTTATCCAACCAAACTTCCTATCAAAATCACAAATAAAAACCAAAATTTGTTAATAATCAAATGAAAAAAAAAAGAGAGAAAAACTCAATAATTGAAATGGCATGGCTAGTTAGTGATGCTAAGGAATAATCAATCCACCTCAAAATATGAAGATTTAATATAGAGTAAGTGCACGTTTGGAAATTCTTCTATAATTGATGGATAGTCGGTGTAACTTACTTTGGTATCACCATCTAAGCGATTGGGCTGACACAATTTTGTGTAGATCTCTTTCTTAGTCATGGAAGCAAGATTTTCTTGACCAAGAACTTTATTGGCAAGAAACTTGTAGCTTGGTGGCAACTTTGATTCCCAAACAAAGTCAGATGATGAAGCTCTGTGAAAAGCTCTGTTCACTCTGGCCAATTTGCAAATATCTGGTGGATCAAGATTCATGAACAGTGAGGAGATGCAGCTCTCTGGGATATCACCAAGACCAGGCCTTGATGATGATGAAGAAACAGACCCTTCATCATTTTTTTCTGCTGCAGTTGAAGAAATAGCAGCCCCCATAGAAGAATTAATTGAAAAGAATGTGTTAATTTGTTGAAGAAATGGAATCTGCAGAGAGTTTTGGTTTAAAGGTAGAGAAGGAGGAGATAAAGTAGGTGAGAGATTGGAGGAAAATTAACAGAAGATGAAGAAGGTGCTTCCATTCTCTATTGGTGTTGGTGTGGAATCTGGAGAAGGTAGTGGCCATTTGGTTTTGGTTTTGGCTTTTAAAAGTAGATGTGGAAGCTGGGAAAAGGGTATAAAGTGAAATTCAATCATCTTAATTAAATTAAATTAAATTAATTAATGTTCAAAGTTCCGAATAAGAAAAGCATTTCTTGTTTAAGGGGACGTGTATACAAGTGTGCATGGAATTTGGTGGAGATGGCTTCATGCTATCATAGCTTGGGTTGGTTCAGATTTCAAACTTAATTGATTTGATTTGATTCTGTTTGGTTAATTTTGATGTCGATTTTATTTAATATTCATTTTATAATTATAACATTGTTCAACTCATTAGTCTTTTTATCTCAAACTTATTAACTTAATTACACAATAAATATAACATAAAACACTTGATAACTAAGTTGAGAAAATCAAAATAATTTTAAACAGATAAAAATATAAGAGTTATAGAAAGTAAGAGAATAATATTTATGCATTAGCAGTCAAGATAATTTTTTTAACAAAAAAAGTGTAAATTTTTTTATACTATCAACCAATCAGATATTAAGAATGTGTCACACAAATAAATTAAAATAAACAAAAATTTCTTTTCACATATATTTAAAATCTAATTAGTTGGTTTTCCTCTTGTAACAAAAAAAAATCTAATTAATTGATAGTTTAAAGTTTTTGGCTAAAACTCAATACGTAAAAAAACCCCAATATCACATGATTTAATTTGGCATAAAGTTTTATTCACACTTCTTAAAAGTAAATATAGAGCGGAGAAGAGATAAGGAAGAAGAAAGAGATGTGATAAATAGTATGATTAAATAGGAAAGAGAGATAAATAGAAATTTGAAGTGAAAAATAAAATATGCTTAAAAAAACCATAGCTCTTTAATTTGTGGATGAGCATTATACTATGAACGCTTTTGCATGATGGTGAAACTTTTGTTGCATCTATTTGTTGGTGCACACTGACTGGCCAAACCATCTTATATCTTTCAATTTTTTTTTATTTTTTTGCTATTATATGTACTAACAAACGACAAATGTAAATAGAAATTTTACACAAGTAGATTGAGTAAATTAATATAAGGAAACATGGCTAACACTTCCACTTTTTTTTCTCATCATTACACGTTTTTGCTCAATTGTTTTTCTTTTTCTTATCATATTACTATAAATCTTTCAATATCATTATGATTTTTTTCTTAATTTCTCTTTCTATCTTATCTCTCTTCCCATTCCACTTCACTCACATCACACGATAAATGTGAGAAAATAATAATTCAATACATAATTATCATTTAAACAATAAATATAATTTTCTTTAACAATATATATATATATATTTATTTATTAAATTAGAGAACTAGATAAACATTGATTTAATAATATTAAATACAAACTAACTTTCTCTTATCATTTGCTATTACTTACTTCAGACAGTTTCTCTACTTATATACCTTTTTATAATTGAAATATGGATCATTTAAAAAAAATTAAATTTAATTAATTTTATTATTTTTCACTTGCTATTATTAAGTCAAAATCAATTGATGACCTACATAATTTAACTTTAAATAAACTAATTAATAAAATATAATTTAATTTTAGTTAATTTTAAAAACATAAAATCATATATAAAAATGGAAAAAATAAATTTAATAGATTAATTAAGTTCTTAAAAAATTTAAATTTAGAAATTAAATTTAAATTTTTTCCATTGAAAATTTCATTAATTTCTCATTCTTTATATCATATTCTATCATTGTCAAGTCTACCCAATAACATGATATGATAATAGTATATCATGTTTTTATCTTATCTTGTTCTTATCTAACTCTCTATCATATTTTGCTCTTATCATATTCTGAGCATAAAACAGACCCTGAGAACAAGGGCCCGGAATAGTCCTGCGACTTAGCTAATAAATAAATCAGCCGGGGCATTACAATATCTGGGAGTCAAGGCTAATACAATTATATTTTTGTTAAATTAGAAGACTAAATATAAAAAATATTATTTTTTAAATACACACGAAACATGTGAAGATGTATTTTTGAGTCGTTTCCCTTGCAGTGACTATGAGACAAATTGACACCAAAGAAAGCACATTAGGTAAAGTAGCATTGATATATTCAACTATATTTTTTGAAGACTTTAGGGCCCGAATATAACTAAACAAGATTTAATTAGCTGTTTAATTTGGCATTTGTAATATTTTATTAATCAATATTGATACAGACAATTACTTTTAGGTCACACTTCACGCTACACTTGTAAGCAAGGCACATGGCTATCAGCCTATGATCACAAATTCTTTTTAATCACCACGTGTTTTTTATTTCCATGTTTGCCACTTAATCACTAATTTGTCACCTACTTTGTGGTCGGTCTGGTCTTAAGTCAGTTATTAATGCTTTAATTAAAGAAAACAGTAAAGTTACTTAGCCCAAAGAAATCTAGCACAAAATTGAACAATTAATATGTTCCTACATGGAGACTAACCTAGATAATTGTGGATTGTGAATGCGAACAATTGAGTTGTCGTGATTTGCATATCCTATGAATTAGGGGACGTGCTAGCTCATTCATTAAGACCGGCCGACCAACTCACAGGTTAAAGGTTAATCACAGAAGACGTAATTATGATGATTGTTCCATCATAGAGATTGACCTATGTCAACACAAAGATAGAAGGCCGACCATATCCGTGAGATTTTGGTACGGAATCGAGACATTGAGAAATGTTGTCACTGCTCAATCCTACCTTACTGGAACAGTACTCGACGCCATAGGCGTAATGTTTATGTTTATATGTATATAAGGTAGTTTTTTTTTTTTTTAAGTTTATACTGTAGCTTTCTACTTTATCATATAGCGCATTAATTTATTGTTTGCACTTACATGCGAAATTACATAATTAGTTATTCAGATCCTAAGAGATACGAAGTGATTGCCCCCTTAATTGTCCTTGGGCGAGGTCTTTAATTCTTACTCGCTCGATATATGTTGCTTGACTCAGCTAAACTATATTTAAGCCACAAATTTAAATATTATATTATTATTATCAAAATAGTAGTTTAGGTGTACTACATAAAATTCAAGATGGTTTTTTTAAAGTGGGGTTTATATCCACTAATTCACATGATTCCATGCTTTCTGCAAAAAATGTGGAAGACTTATACACATCACATTTAATCAGCTTAAGTGCTGAGTTGGCATCTGATTAGATGGGACCATATACACTAGAGTTTAGCATTTTTTGTCACTTTCATTTATCTAAATTAAATAATTGAATTACACTATTAAATAATTACTAATTTATTATCACAAATTAATCTTCTACAAGTCTAATTAAAAGATACGACAATTATAACAAGTGATGGTTGGTTGATGCGGTTTAAGTCTCATTCCCTTTAGACAAAGTTTTAAATTTACATCTTAAGATTGTAAAAATATCTCGCTAAAAAAACAAATCCACCATGATTTAAATATTTTTAACTCTTTACATTTCTATATAATATATGAGATAGTTGTGCGGCAAAAAGAAAAATCACAGTTACACATAAAATGTGAATTCAGTTACTTAAGAAGTTATTTTTCATGCATATATTGGATATTTTTGTGATTTTTTTAAGATTGTAGTTATTTTCTATTGGAGGTCATCATGTTCAAGGAGATCAAAATTACTATAGTGGTAATATAAAAATTTCTAGTTATACTCAATCAAAAATATATTTAAACTTAACTAATTCCATACATTTTGGGTTAAATGGTGTTCTGGCCGGCCTAAATGGCCACCAGGCCCAAAATTATCCTAGACGAACTAAATTACTCCAAACTAAATGAATTTCAGGTTGTTGGCAGGATGACTAAAACAAAATTTATTTCATCTACACATAAACAAGCAAAGTGAAGTCGACACAAACATGAAATAACTAAAGGTTACCCTAGTAACTGACCTAAAGATCTTTCACAAATACTTCGTTAAAGTCCAATTCCTTGACTACAAATCGCATTAAGCGCTATGAATACATGTTTGATCATTTAATTTTACAAGTATTACTCATTTGATATTTCATTATTCTTCTTATTCTTCTTGAGCTTTTCTCTCTTTATTATACTTGAGCGTGGCATTGAAATGAACCATTAAAAATAATAATATTGCCCCTCAAGTCAAAAAAGTCTGTTTTTGTGCTTTGGTGTCATCATCAAGAGAGGAAGAAAAGGAAACAATGGGAATCTGTAAATTCAACAGTTTCTCAATGTGGAAGAGTTGTCCAAGAAACAATGTTTTCTAAAAACGTGGATGCAATTTTGTCTTGTCAAATGTTTCAATCTACTTAATGAAGTGTGGACCTGTAGACCACTACGGATTGGCACAAACTCAACTAGTGCTTTAAACTTGTGACAGTGCCTGAGAACTACACACTTACCTACTCACATTAATATCCTTAACCAACCAGTAACCTTCCCGTTGGACAGAGTTTCAAAGTTCGATGGATTTCAACAACTACTATTACTAACCAGTGGGTATTTTGTAGAACAATTACCATAATGCTTGCTTTTCTGAAAATATTCAAAGTTTTGACATTGTTTCCTGAAAGTATTGCTGCAATGCAAATCACAAACAGAAAAAGATTTAACATAGTGAACCACTAATTAAACACCATGGGATGTAAAATTTTTGCAATATTTCCTAAATGAATGGTTATGATTGAATGAGAGATAAAAAAGTATTTTTGTAAATACACCTTCCCTCACCCACCCCAACCATCTCACCCCAAACTCCTTTGTGACTCCACCCACAACCACCCCTATTGTTGTTGGAACCTCAATCCCAGACTTTCTAGTCCCCAAGTTCGAGCCTTTGGACGAGTTCTTCACCGGACAGACCCACCAAAGCCTCATAGTCAAGCAGAGGACGACGAGCCCGATGTATACACTAAGTTCTACCGGCTCTCCTAACTCTTCCATGCCGCCATCAAACAAACCCTACCCTAGTTTGGAGCCGAGAACACACACACACGAACCTTATTTCGCACTTTAGGAATCCCAATGTTCCTGACGTGGACCTAGTTTCACGCTTTGGAAGCGCCCATGTCTTGGATCCTGACCTTATTGTGGGAGATCAAAATTTGCAGTCCGAGGACGATATTACTACTATTTTTTACCATAATTCGCAGGCGATTGTTCCAATTCTAGAGAGCCCGTCGTTGTCGCCTTCAGCGTGTGTTCGTGAGCGAAAGAATAGTAGCCGGGTGAAGGAGTCGGTGAGGGCAACAAATATCGGCGGGAAGGACTAGATGAAGTTCCGCCAGGAGGTGAGGCGGGAGAGGATGACCTATGATTCCTTGCGTGTGTTGGGGGTTGTGGGGCAGAAGAAGAGGGCAACTAAGGAGATGAGAGTGATTGTCTCATCGTCAACACCTATGAGTGTTGTACAAAGGTCGACAAAGAGAGAGATGGGTTAGTGCGGGAGGGGCTGAGTAGGAGGAAGGAATGGGAGAGTAGGAGCTAGAAAAAAGAAGATTATTTTAGTCTACAATGCCCTTGGTGCACCGGTGCGATAAAAAAAAATCCACCATAAAACGACCCATAACACATGTCAATGTAAAATTTATTTATACTGATATCTATGAGTTTCATTAAACTAAAAAAATATATATAACCACTTCATAACCTTTAATCTTACGTTGCATAAAAAGATTGAATATCATTGTTTCAGGATTAAACTCTTTAAAGCAAGATGCAGTTCTCTTGTTTTCCTAAAATTAAATGTATATTTGTCTCAAATGAATGTAACAAAAGAAGACACCTTTCAAGTGATTAAGAAAAATCAGACTGTGGTAATATATGTTGTTTTCAACAATAACTGCTTTAGGAGGTAGCGCTTATACCGATCTGGTTTTGATGAACTTGTTCACTAAAAATCTTTCCATAAAGGGCCATGGTTTATTGATTTGGAAGATACTCATTGTTTCAAGAAATCAAACACGAGCTACAAAACACTTTCAGCATAAGCCAAAATATAACAGCACTATCAAGTACTGTTCACATACACTTCAGTTTTTGTCTTGCATAATAATTTCAAACTAATTAAAGACTGTCATCTTCGCTTAACATAACACACGGAATAATCTAAATACAGTAACATAATTAATGCATACTTCGAATCTTCATTCATTTTCCTCAGGTTAATTGTCTACTTCACTAATAATAAATAAAAACGTTGATGGTTTGGTAGTACTAGAAATATGAATATTTCAAAATTGAAGAGCATTGTTTCACATAAAATTGAGTCTTGCATCTACCAACAAGTCCCAGTATAGCTAGAAGATAGTTGAACCTCTTGAGACTTTTGTCGATAATTCAATTTTTAAGTCGGGTGTACGGAGAATAATTTGTTTTAAAAGACATACCAACTTAATTTAATCTCAGTATAGTACAAGACCCTCATCCCAACCCATTTCCCTTAAAGGTGATTGAGAACTAGCCCAGGTGTCCCTCATGAAATCTTATATAGAAATCACTTATATTTCATAACTTTGCTTTGTGTACTGATAACACTGCAAATTAATGAAATTATTTAACAATAATTGATTGAGAGTTGCGTTTGCCGTTTTCAAATTGCGCCATACGCCTCCCCCTATTTTCAAAAATACCAAAATTACCTCTGATTAGAAAAAAGAAGTTGTACAAAAAAAAAAACTCCAAAAATGGTTTTTTTTTCAAAACCTCACCTCCACTCCCTTCAACTCATCACCCTCACCATTTCTCTCCCCCCATACCTTTCCGTTCTACCCGAATAATGAAATGAACGTAAGGGACAAGCCATAACCTAAAGTGGGTTAACATAAGTGAAAGAAAAAATGGATTTCGAAGTTTTCGACGCGTCCTGGTTATTATTCGCACTTGTAAGTGCAAAATATTCTTCAAAATCGCACTTTATTTGGTCGCACCTTTACGTGCAATTTTGAGACAATTTTCGCACCTTGAAGTGCGATTTCATATTAATAAACATCTAAAAAAATTCAAAAAATGGCCAAATGATTTTTAAAAATTATGGGACCACCACAGATAGTCTAGTTAAGATATTTAGAAATTTATGGTGAAATATTTTTTTCAAAAATTAAAAAAAAATAGCAAACGATGGAATTTGGGCTCGGGACATCGACCTTATGGCAAAGCGATAAGCGTCCAGTTACTTTTTTTTTTCTCTTCAACTTTGTAGTTCAGCCCCTCGCCATCCGAGACTGTTAGAAATTCCTTTTTCAGGGCCAGGAATATTACAAAAAATAATTTAAAATACTATTTCGCACATATAAGTGCGATTTGGAGGCAAATTCTGCAGTTGTAGATGCCATACACTTTGAAAAAAAATACTATTTCGCACCTATAAGTGCGATTTGGAGACAAATTTCGCACTTGTAAGTGCGAACAGAATTTGAAACACAAACCGCACTTATAAGTGCGATTTATTCTGACAAAAAGGTAGAAGAAAGGGACATCTCGAGAATCAAAAAAGATTTTAAGGACATTTTCGTAAATGACCATATTTAGGGGGCGTAAGGCGCAAAATTGAGTTTTATGATTAAATTACTTTTTAATACTTATTATGTTTGGTTCATAGGAGGGGAGGGGAGGGAAAATAACTCTTTTTTTGTTTGGTTCACAAGGGGAGGGGAGGGGTTTTATGATTAAATTACTTTTGTACCCTTTATAAATTTACTTGTATTTTAAACATGTTTGCATTTAATATTTTTCTATTATTGAATAGGGTTATTTTTGTCCAACAAAATGTTTCCCCTCCTATTCCCCCCACTTTTGGAGGGGACACAAAATTGAGTTATGAGGGATTTTGGTCCCCTTCATTCCCCTCCCCTCCCCTCCTAAAAATTGAACCAAACAAGTAAAGTTTAAAAAAATCCCTCCCCTCCCCTTCCCTCCCTTCCCCTCCAACCAAACAATACCTAATTGATTAGCCTAATGAATTGCTGATTGCAAATGATACATATAATTTTATTTAGTTTCTACAATTATTATTTTGTATTTTACTTTTTCCTTTTTTTGGTAAAATTTTACATTTTTCTAAACTATCTTTTTTTGTCGAAATAAAATTAAACAAGCTTATAAAATATTGGGCCTCATATCCTTGGCCGAAATACCCATTATCAGGTGATTGAAGATGTATTAGCTTTGGGCCTTAGGCCCAACTCATTTTCATTCAATGAATGAGAATTCTGTTGTCCAAAAATATGTATCTAACTTTTGAACAAAAAACAAAGTATAAAACTTGTACCCGGTGAATCCCTTGCCATTAGTCGGGCTGGGAGCTGTTTACCGAAGACAAAAAACGATGTACGAATCTTTTTTTTATTGACCAATAAAAACATTTTTTTGACAAAAACACAATTTTTCCTTTGAAGAAAGAACTCTTTTTTATTGGCAAACCTATCCTCACAATCCCCTCTTTTAAAAAAAAAGATAGAATTACCCTCAACTCTTCAACATCTCTTCCATTCTCTTCATCACCCCCTCTTCCTCTCCATCTTCATCTTCTTCATCCCCTCATTACAGCTAAGGAAGTCTATTGCAAAGCTTCATTTACTTTAGGCAAGCTCCCTTTCCCCTTCGTCTTCCCAGTGTTTGTTATTTTTTTTCTTTTTTTTCACATTTATCTGCCATCGATGAAACTTTTAAAATGGCGAAGTATTAATACCTACCAAATTCTAACTTTCAGTGAGTATGCTTAAGTAATGGAAAGTAGAGCTGAGGAACATGCGAGTGTATGTGCAGGGCTCGATCTATGCGGAGGGCTAAAAACTACACTCTCCGTAAAAAATAGAAAAAAGACAAAAAAATATCGGTCGATAAGAAAATGTAATGGAAAGTAGAATTTGGTAATTTAGTGTCACTAGGTTAAATTAACCTACCATTCTGATATTTAATTATATAATCTGAAAACTGTAATCCGCTAGTGTAACTAAGTTAAATTATCCTAAGCTGCAAATGGGTATTTCGCATCAAGCACAGACCAATTAGTGTTATTAAAAAGTATAAAGCTCACTTGGTTGCGAAGGGTTCTACCAACACTCGTGTGTGGATCATATAGAGACTTTATGTCTGGTTTCTAAGCCGGCAACCATACGCTCTCATGCACAACTAGTCAATCATGAAACGCGAAGTGAGTAACACTTTTCTTCATAGCTCGCTCTCTGAAGTTTTCTTAATGAAGCAACCACCTGGTTGTGTTGATGTTGCACGCCCCTCTCATGTATGTTGTCTCCGAAAATCTCTCTGTGGCCTGAAGCAAGCGCCCAGAGCGTGGCACCATGTACTAAGCTGTGCGCTTATGGATCTTGGATTTGTGCTGTTGGAAATATGAAAAGAAAGTCCCACATTGCTAAGTTGGAGACAAAATCAATAGTATATAAGCTGGAGAGTTGCTATCCCAAATGCCTTAAGGTTTTTGGGTAAAAGCTTCTACTCTAGCATCTCAAGTCCACTCTCCTTGATCCAGTCCATCCATATGGGCCCACTCGCCCAACGGCTCCAAACAAGTTTGGGTAAAAGCTTCTACTCTAGCATCTCAAGTCCACTCTCCTTGATCCAGTCCATCCATATGGGCCTCGCGCTTCCATATCCAAGATGGACAAATCTTTTTTCCATTACCATCGTGGTAATATGCATTAATATTTTATGTTTTGCGTCGATGATATTGTGTTCACAAGTAATGATAGTTCGTTGATCTCCACGCTCATCAAGCAACTTAGCGAGACTTTTGCACTAAAGAACCTGGGTAATCTTTCATACTTTCTTGGCATTAAGGTAGTCTCATGCAAAGAAGGACTACTACTCTCTCAATACAAGTACTTCTCGAACATCCTTCATTGCCTTAAAGTGGACGAGGCTAAGTTGTTGACCACGCCAATGGCGCAATATTCCTTGCATACTGCATCGCCATCCTTATGATGTGCAACTTACCGCCAAGCCACAAGTGAACAAATATATCGCATTGAGTAAGCATGGCATTTCTTTTGCAATGAACCGCCTTGCTTAATCTGTGTCTGCGCTAACTAAAGAGCATTGGAGTGCAGTCCAGCGCGTCTTGAGGTACCTCATAGGGACTCTCATGCATGGTTTATTGCTATGACGCCTCTTGTCTACTGCTCTTGGAGCATGCTCTGATGCAAATTGGGCCAGGAATCCCACTGATTGCACGTCTAAATCGACGTTTCTCATCATCTTATGTGATAATTCTATTTCTTTATGCAGTTGTTGTGTCCTATAAGGAGGCCGAATATCGCTCCATTACATTTGTCACTTGAGAAGTTTGACAGATTCAAATTTTGTTTCATGAGTTAAGACTTCCGTTTTACTCTCCTCCGATTACTTACTATGACATATAGGAGACACACTCCTATCTCTCCATCCTATATATCATGCATTCTCCTATGAAACACATCTCCCTTGACATCCACTTTGTTCGGGGAATACTTGCCAAGGGTCTTATCACAGTGAGACAATCTCATACAACTTGTTATGTACACAAAGGCATTACATCAAACACGTTTTTAGGCTTTACGGTCCAAAATTGTTATTGCCAACAAGACCTCACTTTTGAGGGAGTGTATAATGATGAAAGGATTTTAGCACACTTATTTCTCTCGTCTTAGTTCACCAAAAGAATTTATAAGTTGTCACTTTTCTACTATTAGATCTCTTTCAAAACTCAATTGTAGTATAACAACGGGTGTTATCGTATCCACATGGAATTGCGGTCAAATGCCGTTCTTTAGTATAACTTCTTAAACAATAGGAAAAATAGTTGTAAGAAGTATATTTTGGTAACAAAGCTTTAAAGAAGTAACAGACAATGATACAAGATATTAGAATTTAAGATGAGAAAATTGTTGGATTTGGATTTCACCGTTTAACTACTTAGTATCCTATGATTCCGTATGTAAATTCATTCTTATCCATGATTCATCAACACCAATTTTTCCCTACTCATTGATTCCTCAATTAAGTAAAGATTTATAACTTATGTTCCTAAACATTGATTCCTCAAATGCATAGCAAACTAAGTTATGTTTTATGCTTAGGTGTTTAATTGACTAACAATGCTTAATTTTATTCCTAGATATTAAGTTTATTGGATGGTTAGCTTTAGATCCATCATAGCTCCCGCTCTTATGTCAAATCAAACAAATATGTTCTAGGTGCGCGACTAAAACATAACTTTAAGAACAAAAGATAACCATTGAATCTTGAAACATAATTGGTAGTTTTATATAGAAATCAAAAGATATTTACATAGTCAAAAGTTACATCCCAAACCCAACAACAAAGATTTAGCTATCCATTTCCATAGATGCTATGAACTTACAAATAGAAGAACCGTGAAGAAGATGACAACCCGTGGCGACGGTGTCGCCGGCGTGTTCCTAGCTCGACGGAGTATCACCCAGTTCCAAGTTAATTCTGCTTTGTTTTTTGTGTTCTTGTCTCTGTTTTCTATTCTCTATTTTCAACTTCTTAATAATCGATCTCCACTCCCTCAGACAAAACTCTGTATTTATAGGCGAATGAGCAAGCAGAGCAAGCTGCTTTCGTGGCGGAAATCTTCTTTAGTAAGTTTTCCTCAACCGCCTTTGACGAATTAGTTTTAAAACTTCTTCAATGGGCTTCCTTCACCGCCTTTGTCAACTTGCTTGAACAGTAGCTGCTTAGTGAGCAGCTTCGTCTGAGGAGTTTCTAAACCGCATTTGTTGGAAGTTCCTGTCTTCTGAGTTCTTCTATGAGACCATACAATCTTCACGTCTGAGTTCTTCATGAGACTAGACGATCTTCACGTCTTAGCTCTCCATGAGGCCAAACGATTCACAACTCAGATGAGGGTATGTTTTTCACCTAAAGCTTGGAAACTTCGTGAATTTCTTCTCTGTATTAAAAATCCAAGTTTAATACATAGAAAAACTACTATTTACACTATCTATAGGCTGAAATTAAGCTTTTGCTAAATTAACTACTTTGAGTGATTAAATGATCAATATTTCAAGCAAGTAAGCCAAATAAGTGTCTAAAATGATATCTAAATATACGTAAATTTGACACTTATCATATAATAAAAAGTTGTCTTCATAATTTGAGGATATTTGACTGCATCAAATCACCCCTCAGAATCATATCATTTAATTATCTTCTCAATATGAGGAGATTTGATTGCATCAAATCCTCATTTAGAATCATCTCATTTATTTTGTAATTAATTAGTCATTGATTATATTATTTAATTGTTATTTCTTACCTAGAATAGTACAAGGAAAAGATTCTTTAATCCTAATATAAATGTATATTTTCTGTTAATATGTTAATAAAATGTATTAATTTCACAATTCAAACTCTATTTAGTTAAATTAAATATTAGAATATGAAAAATATAAGTATTCTAAAGAGATTTTTTTAATGAATATCAATCTCTAATTTTATAAGATTTTTTTTTGTCTTGGCCAAGGTATCCCCACAGCCGGTTGCCGTGAGACTAATCCTTCGCCCCACGGTCAGCGCACGAAGCGGTAGGGGGCTGACCAATGAGTTTTTTCCACTCACAAGAGTTGGGATTCGAACCCCCAACCACTTGCTTAAGGGACGAAGTGCTGAACCACTACGCCAACCCAGTTGGTTTAATTTTATAAGATTTAACAATTAAGTTTCAATAAACGTCATTTATTTTTAAATATAAAGTTCAATGGTTATTGTTTGAATGCAAAATTTAGCAAAATAAACGTAAAGAACTTGACAAAAGTTTTTTTTGCTAAGATTGACTTGTCATTGTCTGAATGAAAAATTTGATAAAATAAACCTAAGGAAAAGTTTTTCCCTAAGATTGACTCATTTTGATATAAATGAGTAGAAGGATAAAAATTGAGTATTTTAAAATTAATGTATCTAATTAATAAATTTGACTTTTTAAAAAATAAATTAATGAAAATGCAGATTTGAGTGTAGAGGAATTTAATAAAACAATGAAATCCTTACTCAATAAAATAATGAGGTAAAAAACTAACAATAAAACAATGAATATGCATTGGTGAGTGGTGTTACAAAAATGGATATGAAACGCGTTTCCCATCCAATTCAATCCAAAACAAAAAGAATCGAATCGCTGAATGAGTGTCAATTTACACAAATCCACACACTTAAATGCATCCATTCCAAATTCTCAAATCATAAACTCCAAGAACCACAAACGAACAAAGAAACCAAAACAGAGCAAAACAGAGTGATCGATCATGAATTCTTCAACTCCTCCTCCTCCTTCCCGCCACCACCACAACCGCCACCAACCTATCAGAAAAACCACCTTCTACTTCCTCACCGCCCTCCTCTGCACCGCCTCCTACCTCCTCGGCGTTTACCAACAGCGCTCCCGCTTCCCCACATCACCGCCGCAACCACCCTGCACCCCAAACCAAAACCCCCTCACCACCGCCAACACTCTCGATTTCCAGCCCCACCACCATGTCCCCGACATCGCAACCGTTTCAAGAACGTTCTCCTTCCCTCGCTGCAGCGCCAATTACAGCGAGTACACTCCTTGCGAGGACCCGCAGAGGTCGCTGAGGTACAAGCGGAGCAGGATGATATACAGGGAGAGGCACTGCCCTGCGAGCGACGAGGCGCTCACGTGCCGCGTTCCGCCGCCGCACGGCTACCGGAACCCGTTCCCGTGGCCGGCGAGCAGGGACGTGGCGTGGTTCGCAAACGTGCCACACCGCGAGCTCACGGTGGAGAAGGCCGTGCAGAATTGGATCCGTTACGACGGTGACCGTTTCTTTTTTCCCGGCGGCGGAACCATGTTCCCTAACGGCGCCGATGCCTACATTGATGATATCGGGATGTTGATCAATCTCAAAGACGGGTCTATTAGGACTGCTCTTGACACTGGCTGTGGGGTACTCTCTTCTTCATCCTCATTGGTCGAATTTTCATTTTAATTCCATTAAATAAGAAATAATTACAATGATTTTCTTTTTAATTTTGGATTCAGATTTCTTAATTTTCGGATGTCTTTTTTAGTTTTTACCGGAGTCTTTATCTTTCTCCCACATCTGGTTGAAAAGAAAATAACTTTTCTTGTTTTGTAGTTCATGAAATATGTTTTATCACTATTTTCTTGTGAAGCCAAAGCCTTGTTTTCATATCAATGTGCTGTACATAGTTGTAAATTTCTCTTTGCCTAGTGGTAACATTTTCCCAAATAGTTGAGCAGGCTAAATTACTTTTACCAGCAATTGATTTTGAAGTCAAAATTAATTACATAGGGAAGCTTTTGATTTCGAAAATAAATTATGATAAATTAGAAGCGGATTCAAGTAACCAAGTTCAACAAACGTGTTTAGAATTGATAGTTGGAATTGGATATGGCGTTTGTTTTAATCTGGGGTAGGCTTAGTTTGAATTAGTGGTGTTTGAGGTGTTGTTCATTGGAGTTGTGTTGTATAATTGTATTACTTCTTTTCAAAAAAAAGTCAAAATAAGCTAAGTGGTCCTTCCTCTTCACTCTATCCAATATTCCCACATTAATTTTCCGTATTAAATATTGATTTTCTAGTTCAATTCTTCCCCGGAGGAAATTGAAGATTTGCTTCTTATTCTAAAAAAAGGAAATTTTGATATGATTCAAATCCGTGTCATATTAATTGTATTACTTGGTTAAATCACCTCTGTTATTAGTTAAATACTTGTATATAACATTTTTTTAATTTGTTGTTGTTGAAGTGCTTCCGGATGAGTGGAACCCACTCTATCCATTTGTCTCCGGTACACACTACAGATTTTGCCAGTTAACATGTCAACATAACACAAACAATTTTATCTAAGAATCTTCCATAAACAATATTTATCAGAAGGAATCTCATTTACTAATACATTTTTTTGTGGTTGTACTCACTATGAACATAGGAATTTCAAGACTAATGAAATCCAGTTTCAGACATGAACCGATTTTAAAATTTCTTGAACTTTTGGTGATGCAGGTTGCTAGTTGGGGAGCTTATCTTCTATCTCGTGACATCATAACATTATCAATTGCACCAAGGGACACTCACGAAGCACAAGTTCAATTTGCTTTGGAGAGAGGAGTCCCTGCATTGATTGGAGTCCTAGCCTCCAAGAGGCTTCCTTTTCCTTCCAGAGCTTTTGACATGTCTCACTGCTCTCGCTGCCTCATCCCTTGGGCTGACTATGGTACATATACATGTTCTCCGTCAATTTTGTTCGAGTCAGATAGGACCACATAGGACGATTAACTTGTATTGATTTGTTTCACTTGTTGGATTAGATGGGATTTTTCTAAACGAAATCGATCGAGTTCTACGCCCTGGCGGGTACTGGATTCTATCCGGGCCACCAATCAATTGGAAGAAACACTGGAAAGGGTGGCAGAGAACAAAGGAGGATTTGAACCAAGAGCAGAACAAGATTGAGAAGGTAGCCAGAAGCCTCTGCTGGAACAAGTTAGTAGAGAAGGATGACATTGCTATTTGGCAGAAACCAAGAAACCACATGGATTGCAAAACCAATCATAAGCAGCACAGGCCTTTCTGCAATGCACAGAGCAATCCTGACAAAGCCTGGTACATTGTTCTTCAACATTTCTCCATTCTAATTGTATTTTTTGTACTTGTTTTTAATTTTGTGTAGGTCACTTTTCAGGTATACAGATATGCAAACATGTTTGAGTCCTGTGCCTGAAGTTTCCAACAAAGAAGAAACCGCTGGTGGGATATTGGACCGTTGGCCACAGAGACTAAAATCCACCCCACCAAGGATTTATAAGCGTACCATTGAAGGTGTTACTCCTGAAGCTTATGCAAAAGATTATGAGCTGTGGAAGAAAAGGGTATCATATTACAAGAAAGTGAACAATCAACTTGGAAAAGTTGGGAGATACCGCAACATTCTGGATATGAATGCCTACTTGGGTGGATTTGCTGCTGCGATGATTGAGGATCCTGTTTGGGTGATGAATGTGGTTCCTGTCCAGGCTAAGGCTAGCACACTGGGAGCAATATATGAACGGGGATTGATTGGAACATATCATGACTGGTTAGTTAGCACTATAATATAATTTGATTAAGTTTTATCTCTCTTTCTGAGTGTGTGTTTTCTCAAATGCTTGAAGGAATTGTTTAATTGTTTTGCAGGTGCGAAGCAATGTCTACTTATCCCAGAACTTATGATCTAATTCATGCTGATTCACTGTTCAGCCTTTACAGTGACAGGTAATATATTGGTATACTTTACAGGTTTGATTTCACAGGACTAATGCTTAAGTAATTTTATATTTCACTTCAATATGTAAAATTCTCTAGCTTGTTATTATGCAGTTCACATATTTGAAACATAGGTCATATAGCTTTAACAGATTCAAACTATGTGAAAACTTATTAGCAACTTGCTTGCTATGTTGTAGATGTAAATTGGAAGACATTCTGCTAGAAATGGATAGGATTCTAAGACCTGAAGGAGCAGTCATTCTCAGAGATGATGTAGATATTTTGGAAAAAGTGAAGAGCATCTCCAATGGATTGGAATGGGATTGTGTAATTGTGGATCATGAAGATGGACCTCTCCAAAGGGAGAAGCTTCTATTTGCTGTGAAGAAGTATTGGACAGCCCCTACAACTTCCGGGAAGACTAATTAGAAACTTGTATATAGAACCATCAATTTTTGGTTTTTGATTTTCTCATTTGGCTTTATGCTTTTTTCTTCCTACTAATTTTTTCAGTATATTCTTTTGAGAGGGGGTACATGCAAATGCAAATGCAAGCATTATTTTTACGGAATACAAATTGAATTGACACACGAACTTAATGGCACCTTATTAGTATGGTTATATTTCGTTTGAGAATACTAACTACTACAATTGCACTTGGCTTCAATTGAACTTGAACACACCAAAGTTGTGAGGTGAGATACCTTTAGGTAGGTCAGTCATGAAAGAAAACAATCCCTCAACTCCAAACTTCACTATAAATAGGGACTTATGTTATAATATTGTACCAAATTAAAGCAAGTAAACAAATAAGTACTAGTGAGAAAATTTGAAAGCCATGGCAGGAGTGAAATCATCAGTTGCAGTGGTGCTCCTATTGGTTGTGGTACTAGGGACCAAAACTGAGATGGGTGAGGCACAGAGTAGCTGCTCCAACCAGCTGAGCAACCTCAATGTTTGTGCACCCTTTGTGGTTCCTGGTGCACCCAACACCAAACCAAGCGCTGATTGCTGTGGTGCTCTTCAAGCTGTTAATCATGACTGCCTCTGCAGCACTCTCAGGATCTCTTCTCAGCTTCCTTCTCAGTGCCAGCTCCCACCTCTTGCTTGCGGTAATAATGTGTTACTCACTTCTAATTTGTACTAATTTCTTTATGGCATATCGTTCACTCAATTTACTTTATGCTTAATTTGCAGGCGCAAATAATTAGAGCATGATGGAGCAAGATATATAGAGTTTGATGTATGGCGAATAAAATGTACTGTCTGCATTTGAGTTGAGATACTTGCTGTGTATCACAAGTAGTGCTATATATGAAATAAACATCGGATATTGTGCATTCTCCCTCTCTTCTTCTTCTACCACCACCACCATTATATATATTTTTTTTGAATAAATTGCGACTGTATAACCGCATCTAAGTAGGATAATTATAATCAAACTAAATAAAAAAAGGTGACATAGTTTAAGAAGATAGTATTAGTAACAAGATGAAATAGAATAGAATATTATCTTCGTTTAAACATTGCTCATGCCAATGGCTCTCCATCAAGTACTGCATTAAATGCGATGAATAAAAAGTTAGTTGCCCGTGAATCTCTTTCTGTGAATTATGACAATTACCTTCGTTCTGAAAGGGAAAGAGATATCATATGAGTGAAGGAGAAGCAGGGCGAATGCTGAATCCAACAATATGGTGGTAGATTATGACCACTTTGGTGATGTTATTTGTCTGGATACATCTTGCACAACAAACACCAATCTTTAGGCGTTAATCCTTTTGTTTCTAGAGTTGAATTATTGTGATTGTTAAAGATGTTCTTGCCTCATGAATTTCTTCAGACAAGTTTCTAATTTGCATACCTTTGTTTTTGAGAAAAATGTGATTCACTGTACTTCGATTAAATATTAGTCTGACCCGATGCTGGAAATTTTAGTTGCGCTATAACATTGTTAGTTTGACAAGGAAAGGAAAAATCAATATCAAAAGAAGAAAAAATATATTTAACTAAAACATAAATAATAATTTTAATTCATTTATATGTATAAGTGTAAGAGCGCGTGTATTATCTAAGGTTGATCAGGATTGTTTTTTTACCAAGAACCGAGCTACCCGAGATAAAAAAAATAGACAATCAGACATGTGGTATTGGGTTGTCGTCTGAAGTTATATATAGCCATAGTCAAACCTCAAACGTATTATCCTTGATTTAAAGTTCGGGGTATAAACAAAATTCTTCTAAAAATATGCTACCAAGCATGCATAAAAATTTAGCACTCTTTTATTTAGGTAGAAAGAAATTTAGCACTCTACATAAGCTCTGTTTAATATTATTCATCACCGTGCAGAAAAACAACTATATTCATTATTATCCCCTTTTTTTTAAAAGAAAAATGAATTTTGTATATTTACTAATATCTTTTCTTTCATTCATTTTTTATCAACTTTTTTATCTTGATTTCTCTTCATTTCTTATGTATGATTTGTCATATGTATCAATTATCTATTTTCTATTTCTACATTTCTTTTGGGCAGAGATGTAAATTCACAAATTGAGTGTGAATTTTTTGTTAGGAATTCTAAAAAAATGATTAAAATGTGGGAAAATGTTTGCTAGACTACCAAGTACCAAGTGATATAAACACTTAGAAAAGAATATTATTTTCAAAGTGTCAAAAAAAGACATTCATTATTAAATAGAAAAATGATAAACATGATATATAATGATGTAAAACAAATTAAGAAAAATAAGGTGTTAAAGTGTCGGAAACAAATAGAATGGCGCGGTACTTCTAACACTCACAAGGCTCCTAGCATTTGTATTTTGTAGATAGACAGTGACAGTGGGGTCGGTTGTACATACCTGGTTAACAAGGAAAATAAAAATACAAACATGTGTAACTGTAAAAATCTAGAAGGTTGGGAGTACTACTTTATAAAGGCGCGTGATGCTGAACCAGTAACCAAGTTCCATGTCCGACACTCACACTCTCAAGTGTCAACTACAAAATCCAAGTGTTCCCACTCTACTTCTTCTCTCACCTCTTCACCAATGACTTGACACAACACATGGGCTTTCTCCGGCGACTCTTCGGTGCCAAAAAATCCGCTACTCCCTCCGACGGCTCAGCTTCCAAATCCACCAAGAAAAGATGGAGCTTCATCAAACACACCACCAAGTCACTCCCACCGCCACCGACCCACCGCACGCACCTTGACTCTTCCTTCGACGCCAACAAACATGCCATCGCCGTCGCCGCCGCTACTGCCGCCGTCGCCGAGGCCGCCCTGGTCGCTGCCAACGCCGCCGCAGAGGTAGTCAGGCTGACAAACACCGGTGGTAGCACGAGAAGCAGACCCACCGATGCAGCGGCGCGTGCTGACCGGACCCGGTTGCTGGTTGTGACCGCCGCTGTTAAGATACAATCGGCGTTCCGTGGTTACTTGGTAAGTCAAAAAATTATACTATATTTTCTGTTTGTATTTTACAATGATGTCATCATGTCCCTGAAAATTGAAATCATGCTCACACTTACTTGATTTAGTTTTTCCTTAAAAAAAAATTATGGTCAAATTTGTTGACTCTCTCAATTTTTTTCTGTCTCTCGTTGAAATGGTTTTATTTACCTATTGATTTTCTCTGGAAACAAACACTAGTGGCCCAGTGAAAGCAACCTGTTTCCGTGGACATTGGTGGCGATCCCCTTCCACCACTGCATCACACCACATCTTGCTTCATTCCAAAATATGTAAATTAATTTGAAAAATAATTAATTAAAGAAGATTTTTTTATTTCCCTGGAGCTGGTACTGCTCTGCTCCAAGTGCTGACAATTTGCCATATTTATCTGAACTTGAGATGAGTTTTTCGATAAAGAAGTTCTTATTGTTTAGAATTATTCTTACTTTTCTTATCACGTGCTACATTTTTTTTTTTAATTTATTGCTTAAAGTCTTTTCTGATATTTTCCCTCTATCTCATTGCACATGGATGAATTTTCAGTCAGAATGTATTGCACGCTAACAAGAGTTTACTATAGTTTAGGCCCTTTAGGGAGAGTGTCTCTTGTCACTCTGATCCAATTTAATTTCTGTGTGCTTGGAATAGAATTAGTGTGTGGTTTGTTAAGGTTGGTTCAAGTGTTAGGTCTCAAGTTCGAGTTGTGATGGAAAAACCCCCACTGAGAGTGTTAGTCTCACCATGATGTGGATGTTCCCGATTCCTGGAAGCACACAGAAAAATAGGTTAATTAGTCGTTTATGTTAATGAGTGCTTGAGTGTGAGGGAATTGAAGAGTAGAGAGAGAGCCCCACATATTTGATGAGTTATGGTAGTTACCTTTACAGCAGGGAAACCAGAATGAGAAAGGTATATATGCACCCAAACCAAAACAAGATGAAAAGATAAGTGGCCCTGTGCCAACTCATGAACTCATGGATGGATGGTCCTGAGCTGTAGCACTGGTTGGTAGGGTTGCTATATATTACTGAATGACAATGTAATTATACTGATAGGAAGGAGAGTGATGAGCAAGTTGGTAACCACTACTTTCGTTTTTGGCTGCTTATGGTCATGGTCGTTTTCTTAGCTTTGACAAATCAATAGGAAAGAAAAACCACTCCTTTGTAGAAAAAGGGGCTTTTCACCTTACTTCAATATAAATAGATTCACCTTCCTTCAATATAAATAGATATTCTAACTTTCACGTGATAGAATAAGTAACTCTGGTTAAGGAGGCTTTTCTGATTGTGAAGATTACTTTACTGATATATAATATATTCATTTGTTTGTGAAGATTACTTATTTCTTCTTTCTTATTCCTTTGTGGAAAAAGAGACTTTTCTGATTCACGTGAAAGAAGTAACTTTGGTTAAGGACTTAAAAGGTTTCTTATTTCTTCTTTCTTTCGGCATTTAGCAGATGCCACATGGTATTTGTTCTCTCCTTAAGAAATTGATTGGGTCAATTCTATTGTTATTGGATACTACCATTACAATATGATAAGAAATACTTGTGAATAACATATTTCGATGAATTCCAAAGGCAAGGAGGGCATTGAGAGCACTTAAATCACTGGTGAAGTTGCAAGCATTGGTTAGGGGCCACATTGTGAGAAAAAAGACTGCAGATATGCTGAGGCGCATGCAAACTTTGGTGCGATTGCAGGCCCAGGCACGTGCAACTCGTGCCCACTCTTCAGATAATACTCGTTCGTTCAAGCCTTCCCTTTCTCATTATCCTGTAAGCAAACATAACATCTATTTGTTATTTGATTATTGTTAGCCTTGAAATGTGATTACGTGAATTATCAGGTTCAAAAGATTGGTGATTATTATTACTAAGCAAAGAATGAGTGATGACCATTAACCTGCCTGATTTTTTTGTTTCATTACTTTGATTACAGGCTCCTGAAGAATATGAGCACCCACTTCGAGCCTACGGTACAAAATTGGATCAATCTTCTATCCTCAAGGTACCTGATTCTTCTTTATACTGACGAATTCGTGAATTTGTGAGACGAACAGATGATTTAAAGGAAATGCCTGTGCTTAAAATTAGTGTCAGAGTAATAATGGGATTTTCAAGTAACATGGTTTTTTCTGAATCATTTGAAGTGTTGATAATACCCTGAGTAAAAGCTGAGTAATACTTGAATGTGGTTGCAACCATGGAACATAATCACTTGGTTCTGCAGTTAATAGTTCCATAATCACTTCTAGGCAGAAGCTACGCGTTGTAGCTTCTAGGGTTACCGCGCTTTAGATTGTGTGCCCTCTGACAATCCAAACACGCTAACATTTTTTTCCTTTTCTGCTTATTTCCGAATCTTGTGGATGGTGAACCTCTCTTAATTCTGCCTGCTTCAATTGCATTTTTCTTCATTGAACTTGCAGAGATGTAGCTCCAATGCAAATTTTAGGAACATTAACTCAGACAGAACACAGTTTGGTTCCAATTGGTTAGACCACTGGATGGAAGATAACACGCGTGGCCAAACCGGAGATGCATCATCGAAAAATGGACACCCTGATGATGAGCAAAGTGACAAGATTCTCGAAGTAGATACTTGGAAGCCACACTTCAACTCCCACCACAGTAGCAGCTGCAGCTCCTTTCAGACAGCACACTATTACTTGAGTTCTGATCATAACAATGACAACTTCATGGCGTATGAGTCTCCATCAAAACGTTCAACAAAAGCTCCAAATCAAACCCCATTACCACCATTGAGCTCTTTGAAGTTCCAGAAAGGAAAAGAAGAAGCAGCTTCACGAACTGCTGATAATAGTCCACAGTTAGCATTTTCTGCATCTTCTAGAAGTGGTGTGAGGAGAGGAGGTCCCTTTACGCCGACGAGGAGCGAGTGTTCATGGGGTTTCTTCAGTGGCTACTCGGGTCACCCCAATTACATGGCAGACACTGAATCTTACCGAGCTAAGATTAGATCACAGAGTGCACCAAGACAAAGGGTGGAGTTTGATAGATACAGTTCCACTACTAGGAGGCCTGTTCCTGAGGGTCTTTTTGATGTGGGGCCTAATTCAGACTGGGATTCTGATTCTAGGAGCAGGGTCTTTCCTGTCTCTAGCCGTTTGAACAGAATTTAGAGTACCAATTTAAGGTGACATTGCTTGCCTCTGCCTCATATAAGAAGAAGACAATTCTCACTTTTTCCACTTGCTTGGTTTTTTTCTTTTTATTGTGTGGTAGGAGTTTAGAATGTAATTGTTTTTACCTGTACTTGCATTAGTCTGTTGTCCATACATGATCAAAATTCACATTGTTTACAGTTGTTAAGTGTGTTGATTTGTAAATCATGACTTGGTTTGACTGTATTGCTTAGTGGAATGAGCTTGATTGAATAACTTTCAAGGAGTTAGTCCCTTTATACGAATACATTAATGATGATAAATCAAATCAATCAATATCGGGGACCATCCATGTTGCTGCACTATCGAATTTTTTTATCTAGTTCACATTATGGTTTATTCACTGTGAATTCACGGAAACTAGATAAAAGCTTTCTTTACTAGTTTAGCCTTTCGGTGGTCCAGTTTAACAGAAGTGGACATGAAACAATGGACAAATAATTCACATAAGTGTGACATATGACAGCATTAGTCACCCCCTTCCCTTGGGTTGATCTTTTCAAGTTTTTGTTTTTGTTTTTTTTGAGATTACGTAGGGTGGGTGGGAGAATTATGGCCTTAGATGCTTATAGCAGGATGTGTGTTTGGATTTTCGTTGAACTCAATGTGGATCCACGTTAAACTTTGACGTAACAAAATTCTGCTTCTATAATTCATGTTGAATTCAATATGATAAGTTCTAGCTTCTTCGTGATAGGTGAAATCACATTTGCGTTTGCAGCAACGCCAAACTGAATTTATAGATAGTGGAAAATCAAGTGTTTATATGAAGCTAGTTGTGAGGCAGTTCCTCTCATCTGCCTCTCTGTCATCAAGTTTTGGCCCACAACAACCCCACTGAGCCAGCCCCACTTCTGTTTTTGTATACTCTTGCTTAAAATGGCCACTTAGAATGCACTTCTTTTATTAACTTTTATCAACCATATGAAAATGTCAAAAGTAATTTATTTGAATCACATGAATTCAACCGTTGCATTAATAGGTCAACAGCCAAAAAGAGTGTAAGGATATTGATTTCCTATTAATTCTCCTGAATTAAAATAAAGACAAACACAATAATTTGTGTTATATCTGACATAGTTGAATTACTTTCATATAGTACTCCATGAGAAAGGGCAGTACCAAAGCACAGGACAGATGGTGAATCATAAAAGTAGCACTATATTTTTCAATGTGTGACATATCCATGGTAGTGGGGTCCATTCTTTGAAAGCTTCATCAATTTAATTAATTAACCAGCCACAATAGAGCATTTGAGGAAGGAGAGACCTCAGTTGACAGATCCAACAACCACCAACACACATTAATATAACACTGTAATTTACTGTGAGTCATAGCAGTGCCTGAGAATTAATAGGTGAAACTTAAATTAAAATACTTAGGATTATTTCCATGACTGAAACATAAAATAACTATCATAACTCCAGACATTCTATCTTATTTCACATCTTGTAAATTCTTCAACAGTTGTTTCTATCTGATCCTGAAAAAACACAAAAGTGACAACCAAATAGATTATGACAATATAACTAGACTGGTCTATTGGCATAAAGACATTGAGGGGCAGAGGGACTTACAAATTAAAATCTACAATCTGTATTGGGATCAACTGTGAAGCCCAAATAGACACCACATAAACCTGGCAAGGTACCTATAGCTGTGGCATTTGGGCTCTGAGTTTCAATCAGGCCCATTAAGCATCTACAAACAGATTGCATATTGTCATCAGAGTTAGCTATGATATTCAAGCTAGAAATGGCATCACAACAAGGGGACCCTGGAACGGGGTCTGGGGAGCCATAGGTGATGAAATAGGAGCATGCAGAAAAAAGATGAGTAACTGTGGAGCATTCTGTCAATGCATATCCAGATTGAGTAGCCAATGACAGTAACATCAGCACTCCAATTATTCTCCATGCCTTGTAGCTTCCCATTCCACAAAATTCCAGAAGATTTGTCTTTAATTTGTCTCCCCTTAAAAATGATTTTTAATTATTTGAGTGGATTCTCATTCTGTACATAATAAAGTTGAATGATGATATTATAAGAAGAAAACTCCGGGTTGGTGTGCAACGTGGAGCTTGTGGCTTTACATGAACTTTTAATGAACTTTGAGGTATGTGTGATGCAACTATAACAGAAGATAGACTACCAAATGGAAACTATGTTTCTTGTCAATGTGGCACAAAGGTTTCGTGGTGTAGTTGGTTATCACGTCAGTCTAACACACTGAAGGTCTCCGGTTCGAGCCTGGGCGAAGCCATGTAACTTTTTCAGATAACTTTTTCAATTTCTTTTTGCTCAATGGATGTTATTTTTATAATGTGGATGCAAAAACATACACTTAACTTAAATAATGAGCAATTGTTTGGCAGACACCATATAGAAACTACTTCATTCAATCCAAATGGGTTAGCCCAAGTTTCCAGCTTAAGAAATGAATCTGGTGAACACAAAAAATGTACAGCTTAAGGAATGAGAAGTGATAGTGACCAAAAAAAGGAATGAGAAGTGATTCTGGTGGATTCGTCCAACCTACATATCCTATATCCAAATCCAATGGCTTTGCTACCTAATTTTGTTCTCCTTATACATTATCATCTATTGGATAATTCAGGCCTAACTTAACTGATAAACTTTCCTACATATCGTTTCTTAAAATATAAGACATTGATTTTTGGCCATGTTTTTTCAATTCAATATATGCTTGTAGTACCAATATTAAATAATCAGATTGGAATGCATTGAGACTTCCCTTCCAAAATGAATAAGCTAGAGTTCAATCTTGGGATCATTCAACCAGATTACATGGCTGATCACTACCTTGATTACTTGAAAATCTTGAATATAAATTTGAAGACCATGATGACTTGGATGGATATAGCTGGGAAACAAATTCATATACAGATGAATTTCTTTATATATATACTATGTGTATTTTATAAAGAAGTTAATATAGATCCACAAAGACAAACCAGTTATTATTATTTAAAAGAAAACAATCGAAATAGACAAAACACCCCAGTTTCTAAGAGCTATGGCTATACATATAAGAAAAGAAAATCCTAATAATGCCCTCGCTTTTAAGTGTCACTGCATTCCCATTTAGAAGTTGGAACACATGTTATGTAGCGACACCAATGGCAGTGATCATATCCATTCTCACCCCGGAACAGCATCACCAATGCAACCGTTAGCCTGCATTAAACAAATGAATTTCAGTGCTTAGCATCAACTTTTTTTATCAAACAAGACAAGTGCATTGAGTTCATAAAATTTCATTGATGAATAATCATAATATCAAATTAACATAGTTTATCAATGTTACATCCTCTAGCAAAATTTTGTCAAAATTACAACATTAACTAAGCTGATTTAAGAAAGGATCTTACCCAGCAACCAAGAGAATTAGAGAGACGATCAATAGGACATATTGGTAAGCCTTGTATTTTGACTTCAGGCGAACACCGGCGGGAAGACGCCGCTGCTCTAACCACCCAAACTGAGGGCGGGGCAGCAAAATGAAGCCGAGGAGAAGTCCCACCAGAAATCCCCCAATATGAGCAAAATTATCGACGTGTGGCAAAATGCCAATGGCAAGGTTGATAACAATCACAACTAGAAGAGTGAGCAAAGCCATTGCCTGCAAAAGGTTTTAAGGAGAGTTAAGAACTCAAATAGAAAGAAGTACTAATCTAAATTTAAAGGTATGAAACTAATTAATAGCAAACCTTTGAAGCTTTGATGTGTACCGCAAATTAAAGAAGAATTACTAAGCATGCAGAAAGCCAATAATTAGACATGGGGAACCAATTAACTAGCAATACTCACTTTATTGGAATATATAGTCCAGTTTGTGATGAGTTCTGATAGCATTGCTCCAAGAAGTCCAAAAAGAGCACCAGAAGCACCAACAGAAATGTGGTTTCCAATAAAAAGACATGATAATACACTCCCACCAAATCCAGATAACAGGTATATGATTCCTATCCTCACTGCCACAAGTATCGACAAATAAAAAAGCCATTAATAACTTAAAGAGCAGAACAACTAAATTAAATTTCCAGCAAAGTGTCATTAGATCGGGTATACTGCACATCATAAACTAATATCATGTTTGGATAAGCTCAACTTTTCTCACAATCAATTCTAGCACGCAGAAGCTAGTCACATAAACTTCTCCCTAGAATTGGTTTTGGTTTCCGAATCAATTGTAGAAGAATTTTCAAACATATACTAAGAAGTCTAACTTTGTTTTTCCACATTTTGTATGACATTCACTAATGACCAGAGAACAAGTCTGGAGGGAAAAAGAAAACATACGAAACCCAAATTGCTGTTCAAGGCGAATGCCAATGAAGACCAGGCTCAACATGTTTGCTAGCAAATGAATGATTCCAGCATGGAGCCAGATGCACGCGACGAGCCTCCATCCCTGGTGCTGGTTCACAACATTATCCCACTTGAGGGCTCCCATCTTGGTTAATCTGTAAAAATCAATAAAACATTTCAAATCAATAACTGCGCTTTTATATCACAATACTCAATATGCTACAAGTTAAACTGCTTTGCAGGCAAAGAACTGCAATTGTGAGAGAAAAATCAGTACCAAAACCTTATTATAGTACAATTATGAAGTTGCAATTTAAAGAATATCATTCCAGAATGTCCTTCGTTCTGGCCAATCTTTAAAAACCCAATAAATGCCATAGTCCCCACCATATCAGATGTACCTAAAAGTAAACTAAATGCTCGTATCTGAAAAGAAATGATAAATCAGCAAATAGTATAATAATTAATAATATTTTGTTAACCATCACCAACCCTTCGATCATAATGTGATGTCAACAAGTTCACCCAATATTTTACCAAAAGGAGATAATTGAAACAGCCTAAGGAATTCATCTCGTTTGAAAGGGTAAACAAAACCCATGTATCAGAAATTCATGGTTTTGCATGCACACCAGATCATAGAGAAACCAAATTCACTAAATTTAATTAAGCAAGTTTCCATGCCAAAAGTCAAGAACACCAGGAGAGGGGGAAAAACACTAAATTGGAGGCAGTTTTGTGGGAAGTGTGGAAGTTAGAAGTTAGAACCAAAGTGAGATAATCAATAAAAGCAACATCAAAAAGAAAAAGAATAACAGCTAACAAAAGCACAAAGAAAACCAAAAAGTGGCCAAAATTGAAACATGGGTATTGAAGAAAAAGCAGTAATTGAGCTCTTACGTTGAAGAAGAAGGGCCAAGTAATGGATTCTCCTGCAGAGGCTGAAACGAGAACCTGCCAAGGAACTCAGCAACACAGTCACCTTGGAATCCAAGATTGTTCTTGCGACAATTGTTGATGTACATGGCCACAACAAAAACAGCAATATTAGCAACCACGAACACAGGCACAAGCCATGATGTCCAATGGGTTTCAGGGTTATAAACATAGGCAGGAGGAGCAGAGTAGCTGTTGTTGTTGTCGTCTGCTCTGTTCTTGGTTCCCCTAACACCACTCTCAACATCTCTCCTCTCCATAATTGAATAATTTCTCCCTCCCGATATCAAATTACCCAGCAACAAAGTTTCAAACTTTATGCGAAAACGGTGCGAAGGAAGAGGTGGAGTTGGTGAATGAGTTTAAATTGGAGAAAGAAAGAGAAGAAGGTAGAAGTAGTGGGGTGGGGCGAGGAACCATTTCACTGTATCATGTTGTTAACTGACGCGGTAAATTTTCTTTGCCTCAATGTATTCATTCTACCGCTGACAGCCCTAAAACTAATTTTAAAGTGGTATAAGAAGTTTAATTATCTATATCGAAGTGGTAAGATGAAACACCAACAAGCCAAACAAACTCGGAAACTCATAAGACCCACGATGACGGCTGAATCTCACGTGACAGAACGAGTTTGACTTGTCTGATGATGTGGCGGATTTTGATTGGGTTGTGTGGTTTGGGTGGTGCGGTTGTGACAGCAGTGGATTGGGCCGGGGCACGCGGTGTTTCGCTTTCGTGGATGAACTTAACTCAACTCAACTCATTCAATACTTTAATGTTTAATAATTTAATGGTATTTAGCTACTATGTTCTCAAGTGAAAAAAATGAGAAACTTATGAGAAGATGATAAGGGTGTGTTTGTTTTACTCATTTCCTAAAACGGGAAAGAGTGTGAACCAAGGGAGGAATGGTGGTTCCTCCTCACGTTATTGTATTTTGAGTATGATATATATTTAATTGTTGAGAAATCTGCTTGAATGATACTCCTACTAAATATCAAATGTGTTACCACATTAAGGACTTTGACAGTTTCAGTTAGAACTCTATTTTAATCGATAAAGTAACTAAGGATTAAATTGGAGTATGATAATATTGGAGTTTCAGAAAAAGAAAAAAAAAATCTTGAAAGTTGATAAATAAATGGTTAATAGCTAGCTAGGTGGTGATTACGCGTTTTGTAAGTTATGAAAATATGAGGGAGCGTTTGGTAGACGGTATGAAAAAATATACCCAGGAATCTTATTCCCGGGAATATTAAGATGGGAATGTTATTCCCGGGTATCTTTAAAAAATGTGTTTGGTTAACAAATTTGATTCCTAGGAATCTTTTTCAACATTACTGGGAACAATTATAACATGCGTTTGGTAGTGAATGCATATTCCCAGGAATAAATAATGAAAATATTAAAATGCCATTAAAAAAAGGAAAAATAAACTGAAATCGTGGGTGAATAAAAGGGTAAAATAGTTTTTTCCCTAAAAAAAATTGCTACATAGTTTAGAACATTCCCGGGCATCTTTGATACCCACCCCTGAAGATGGGAATGTTGAGGTGGGTGAATGTGTGTAAATCACATTCCCGGGAATGTGGGATGCCCGGGCATATATTTTTCTAACTTCCTACCAAACAAGGGAATTTTCATTCCCACACTCTCATTCCCGGGCATATTTTTTTATACCCACCTAACAAACGCCCCCTGAGTGCTCTAAATCATTTGATCGATGCATGCATATGAAGTAAACCACCTCACCTCACCTCACCTCACGTAAAGGCAGAACATTCCTTGTTAATTATAGTATGGAGTAGCTATATGCATTCCTCACTTTTAACAATTAACTAATCTTTATCTAACCACATAATATTTTGAGCCTGAAATGAAATTGGAGAAGAGAGAAATGAGGTGGTGGAAGTGGATGACAGCGTGTGTGGTTGGATGCAACATGTCACCATACGATAGCTATACGTGTAAACCAAACTCTTGTCGTTAGGGACCACGTGCGCTCTCTTCATTGGTTCTCAAGATTCGCTGGCTTGCTCCATTGCTTCGCCTTCTACCTCAAATTACTTTCTAATCTTTTCAGTAAAGTAAAAAAAATATAACAATTACTATTTAAATTACAAAAAATGCAATTAAATTTAAATAAAGTATCTAAAATCTAATTAATACTATGTTTTTACTTATTGGCGTTGTATTTATTAATAATATCTTAAATATATTTATTTATTAATTTATTAAAAATCTAAATATGCAAAGCCTACATAAAGATTTCAAAATATATATAGAAGTCTAATTTATATATATTAGGGGGAGTTTGTTTCGTGGTTTGAGATTACAATCCCGGGAATAACATTCCAAGGAATGAAATTACTGGGAATCTTATTCCTGGGTAAGTTATTTACATATGTTTGGTAAATTTTTAGTATTCCCGGGAATGTGCTTAAATTAATTTAATTTTAAAATAGAAAAATATGAGAGATTGTGAAGAAAGTGAAAAGTTATATTTAAAATAACTCATTTCCCATGGGAATCTTGCATTCCCAACCCAATTGATGGAAATGAAATGAAGGGAATGTTGGCGGTTATTCCATTCCTGGGAATGATTGATACCCGGGAATGTGAATTATTAACCTTGTAACAAACGTGGGAATGTCCACTCTCGACCTTAGCATTCCCGGGAATCTGATTCCATGCCGCGTAACAAACGCCCCCTTAGGATTATACCTTGCATACATAGCAGTTCTACAATTTACAAATGGTTACTATTTATTAATAAATTTTATTAGTTATTTCAGATATCACAGTTGTATTAATTATTCTATTTTTTATTATTACATATTTGTTCTTTTTGATACAAATTAAGAGTAGAATAATCATTTTACTGTATATATATATAATTATGTATTTGGTATGTATTATGAGTGAGATGTTTTTATATGAAGATGTTCAAACAAAACATGAATATTGGATCTAATAATGAATAAAAATGATTCTTTAATTAATATTTCTTTAATATTTGAGTATTTTTAATAAATTATTGTTCAGTTTAATTTTGAGGAAAATTTGCATTGCTTTTTGAACTTTTCTAGATACTCAAGACATATAGTCAAGGAGGAAGTTGGCCAGACATTCAAATTACCTTAAATATTATAGTATTTATCTTAATCTTTTACGTCTTCCATTTGTACAACTTTCATATTTGTTCAATAAAATAATAATATAAAATTATAATATACACGTAAAAAAATTAGTCAATTTCCAAGAAAATTGAAGCAATACTGTGAAAGAGTAAGTAGGAAAAAATATGCGGGCTTGAGTAATAATATAAAAAAAAAATTGTAGCTGGCACAACTGTAAGTAGAAAATAAATTGTGGCCTTGAAATAAAAAAATCCAGCCTAAAGAAATGTCAAAGACAGAAACAAAAAAAATTGGCACATGAACGGTAAAAAGTGAATTTTAAAGTATGTAGATAGATGTCAATAAAAGCCACATAGTTCGCAATGAATTATAATGAACAATGAAATTACTTTAAAAAAAAATTGAAGTTCTTTTTTATTGGGCACCAACTTATTTTTACATTTTTGTGGTTGTGAAGTCAATTCACAATTTTGAGAAGGTTATTTTTCTTGTAAGCATAAGCAAGCCTCATCTGGCATCTTTCTCCTACTTTTCCAGCAGCAGCAGCAGCAGCAGCAGCAGATAGAAGAGGCAGGGAAAGAAAAAGCTGGCCATACAATCATCTTGCCCAAAACAAAAGGAAAAGGGTAGTCTTCATAAAGCAAAACTGAGAAAGCGATCTCTATACAAAAGAAAAGAGGATTCAATATATCATTCCGGTAAAATATTGTAGTACTTATCTTAATTAGAGTACAATATTCTTTTGTTTATGATAACGAAAGACACTAATTTCATTGCCTCACTCAAACTGGCACCTTTCCAAGTCAAACCATGTTTTATTACCTTTGTTACTAGTAAATACCTTTAGAAATGCCCACGATCACGTGTTGATGTGAAAGAAAAACAAAAATGGAATATGAAAAAAAAAAATGAATGAAAATAAGATGGGAGAGATAATTTGTGTGACATAATTTTGTTGTAAAAATAGCATAATGATAATTAGAATTAGCTCTGCGTTACGTCTAAATCAGACTTGTCTAAGGCCCAAAATAAACCTGGCCTACCACTTTCCAATCGTGACCTAATTCCTACATTTTTCTTTTTCATTTCCTTCTATTGTTTTGGTAGGATGAATTTTTATTTCTTTTCAACCCAAGGGTTTTGGCCCCAAAATTTCCCAAGGGCTGTAGACCAAAAATGCCAAGGGGCCAAATTAAGCCTAGGTTTGCAATTATAAGAAAAGTCCTCACATACAAATTCCAATGAAATTTTGGGCCGTGTATTTTGTGATAAGTATGGCCCAAATGTTGCATCCTCCAATTACGTAAAAAAAAGTAAACACATGAAATACTTAAGAGGGGATGAATTAGGTACGGACAATATATTATAAATTTAAATTTTCAATAGCAAGTTACGGTTATGTGTTACTGACGATTTGATAATTTGTCATCTAGTAACCCGTTACCCGTTCTTCGTTTGAGGCTATCGAAACATAAATTTTGTAAGAATCAAAAAATTAATACAACGAAAACACAATTAACTAGAAACCAATTCATTAGTATCAATGAATTAGATCATATAGTACAAAATACACAAATCTTGATACTCAAAATGCGATTAAATGAAAAGTCTAAAAAATGCAAAATACCCAAATTAAGAATGATGCATAAACGTAAAAAGATAAAGGTTAGAGGAGATCAGACCGAGATTTTAACCTAGTTCAACTTCTACCATTTGAAGGCTATGTTCACTTCCTAAATTAATTCGAAATTCCTCCACTAAATTTCTAAGAATCAAGTTACATACCTCACATCAAAGCCCCTCTTGATATTACCCCGTTACTAAGTACATTTTGATATTAAATTATTAATACTTTAAATCATTTTAATGTTAATTATATTTCTTATAATTTAATTAAAAATGTAATAAAAAGTATACTATAAATTATTATATAATGTTTTAAATATTTATATTTATATAAAATTAATATTGTGTAATAACATATAAATATAATTCCTATACAAAAACTAAAATTATTTTTTTTACAAATTAAATAAAGTATTCTTTTGATATTTTATAATATGGTTTTCATAATATTTTATTTACATCTCCAAATTCATTTCATTTTATTTTTATATATTTAAATAATTTTCACTATATTTAAATAATATGAATTTTTCAATTATCAAATGTAAAATTACTTATATATGATTAAAATATTAATAGTTAAATTATTTTTTATTCAAGTATTAATAATTAAAATTACTTAGGGAAAAATTAGTGACAAATAATAAGCAAGAAATAATATTTAAAAATAACTAAATGGCACTCTAAATTATTGAAGGTTTACTAAGAAGTAAAACCTTTTTTTATATAGTAGAAATATTATAATTAAGTTTTAAAATCAGTCAAGGATAATATACAAATATTAATTTTTATTTTAAAATAATATTTTCAAAAATAGTAAATAATCAGTTAATTCATATATATATATATATATATATATATATATATATATATCATTACTTAGGAAAAGTATTATAAGCATAATAACATACTTTAAACATATTCTAAATATATTATTTATATATTTAAACTGCAATATTTTATATAAAAAATTTTAAGGATATTATTGTGTAAAAGTATAAATAAATAAATAAATAAAAACTCATGCAATGCACTAATATCAAATCTAGTTTGGTATAAAATTATCTTATTACAATGGATATAATTTTGATTTTTTTTGACTGTTATTGATTATTACGTACTTAAAAGACTTTGACTTTTTATCTTGTCATTCTCAATTTAACCAAAACCCTAAATTCTAAAACATATAATTGAAAATAATAATATAAATATTTTACATTAAATTCAAAATTAGATGTTAAAAGTACTTAGGTAGTTTGAACATTTTTTTTTATGTTCGACTTTTTTTTGTTAAATTAAAAAGTATAAATGAAAATTAGTATCATTTTTCATAATCATAATCAATATTTTAATGAGAATTAAAACCAAAATAGTTTTTTTATTGAAATTTTAGATATTGCGCATGTTTGGGCTGTATAACATTTTATAATTTGTTATAAAGTCAAAATCAAAATTAATTGTTAAAAAAAGTCAAAAACAATTTCGTGGAGAAGTTTATGTGAATACTAAATAGCTTCTGGAGTCATAATTGTTTGTAGGAAAGAAGAGCTTATCCAAATGTTCTAATTGTGTGCTAATTGAACTGTTTTTCTTGAATAAGGGCTAACTGGTAGGGGTGTTCATTGGTTCGGACTGATCCAATGAAACAGATGAACCAAACCAAACCAAACCAATTAAGTTGTATCGGTTTTTCTCTGTATTCATTTCAAAGCTGATGAAGATTGGTTCTGTTCACGGTTCGAAAAATTTAAAACCGAAGAATCAAAAACCGAATCGATGATATATATTTATTAAGAAAAGAAGAAAAAAGTAGGCAATATAAAAAATACTTATTTCGAGTGTAATGTTGTGGAGAGCGTTGTCGTATTTGTTTATTTTGCTGCGTTTTGGGAGCATAAAGAATCAAAGAAGTTTAAGTGTTAACCCTAGCCGCTCCAATTCTTATTCCGTAATCCTTTTCATCACTTCATTGTTCCACCACCGCTCCAGTCCTACACTTCATTGTTCCACACTTCTACTACTGTTCTCCATTGTGGTTCATCGGTCATCATCATCGTGGGATCGCGACTCACCATCATCGCAGCTCATCAATCATCATCATTGCAGCTCATCATCATCCTCGACATCGTCGTTGAACTGATGAACCAGACTGATCCAAACCATTCATCATCAGTTCGGTTTTGGAAATTTATTTGTTAAAAATCGTTCCAAACCGAACCATTGAAGTTTGATTGGATCAATTCCTGGTTTCACCTAAAATCAAACCAAATCGAACCGCGTACAGCCCTACTAACTGGAATGTCATAAGAACATAATGCTTAGGCAGGAAAATGAGAAGCTCCAAGCTGAGAATAGTTTGATGAAGGAAGTCGTGGAAAATCCATTATGTAACAATTGTGATGGCCCAACCAGTCCTGATCAAATTTCGTTTGAGGAACGCCGGATTAGAATTCAAAATGCTTGTCTGAAGGATGAATTGACATTACTAGAAAAACGCTAATTAGTGACGGTCAAATGTTATTGATAATCACTAAAACCTTTAGTAATGTTAATTTACTGGTGGCAAAAAATCTGAGTATTGGCCTCGTCGATAATTATTACCTATGATTTTGAAAAAAATTGTCGGAAAGTTACTGACGAGCAAGGTCGTTAGTAACTTTTTGACGACCAAGACCTCTTGTTAGTACTAGTAGAAATAACAAGTAAATAAAGAGCTGAGGGATAAGAGAAAAGTTCACAAAATTGTTATACCGATCACCCTTAAGTCTTGGTCTACCTCCAGTCCTTGGCCACCACCAAGTGTTACTTTCCATTAACTTCAAACTAGTATTATACAAGACTTATCATCTTACAAGTTTTCATTTATCAAGCTTATTCAGGCTCAACAAGGCAACGCACAAGTTGAGAGGATATTACCAGCTGGGATGGGATTGTGGCCATCAAGTTATGTAACATCTCGTACTTTCATCACCAAGGTAACGCACACGGAACGCACGCATACTATAACTAGATAATTAAAAATTAGATAATTTGTGATTTTAAATAAAGAGAAAGGATAATTATTTTTAAAAGTATTTACATGAATATTTAGTTTGACAAAATAATAATTTTAAATATGATGTATTTGTTTTGATATGGTATTTGAAATAATATAAGTATTGTTTATATTACATGTGTACCATGAGCATTCCTATTGTGTAACACTTTTATTCTCATTAGTCCATACCTTAAAATTATTTTGGTATAACCCTAATTGTGTCCACATGATCTATCATCATCACTTTCCTACTCATGACCTTACGCCACCATGCCTCTGAACTATTCACTTCGTGACCCTACCCATCTTATACAAACCATCATGGAGCCTCATCATTTATCTTTTTCATTGACTATCCAAAGCTGACCAACCGTTTATAGGATAGAAGATCACATTTCATGATCACCATGCACGCAAAGTGAGTGGTAAAATCTTATTTATCAAGTGATCAAACACTCCATCACTATCTGCCTATGCCCAAGCTATATAAGTCATTTCCTAGCTCAGAAAACTCCATTCACTTTCATTTTCGTGTTCGTAAAGCCCTAAGTTAGAGAGCGAGAGAGTCCAACCTCTCTATAAAACCCGAGAAGCCATCAATCACCATCACAAACTTTCTTCTTCATCAAAACTTGCTTGAATCACCGCAAACATGTACCATTGTGCCTTTGATTGAGTTATGGGTTGATTTTTGGAGATTTTGGGCAGGCAAACATGATGAAAAAAAAGAATGAAGCACCATTGTCGTTTTAATTTCCAGAATCTAACGATGATTTCGATGAACACCATGACTTGTAACTCCATTTTCTGCCACCTCTGACCTTCATTTCTCATGCGACCACCACAACTTCAGTCCTCTCAATGAGCAAACACAACTCTAACGCTAGAGACCTCCGTTGTCAACCACTGTCTTTTGCAATGAGTAGGTCACCAAAAAAAACTTGTTTCTTCATTTTGTTGATGATTTTTATGTTCTCTATTCATTTCCATCATATGTTCATGATTTTGATAAAATAAAAACAACATTTTCCTACCGTGAACATGTACCTTAAGTATTTTGAAGAAATCTATGCATTCACGTTGTGTTGTTGGCAATTTAAAGCTATTTCACTTATTAGTTTCACTCTTTGAACTTCTGGAATAATTAAGAACACTTTGCATGTTACTTACACAAGTTTAAAATGAAGGAGAAAAACTTGGAGAAGAGGGAGACAAGCTCAGATCTCCCTAACCTTTCACTTTCGCGGAGAAGATGATGGCCACGACTAAACCTTTCATAATGATGATGTTGTTGTGTTGTTATTCTTAATATAGTAGAACTGGTTATAACCCTCGAAAGGAGGAATAAGGAAAACCCTAGGCATGGAAGTTGATACTTTGAATAGTAAACCCTAGGTTAAAGCTCTAATTAAGTCAGGGTTAGGTTAAAATGTGATTAAGGAGATGATAATCTATGTGGGTAGGATTTATAATGAAGGAAAAGACAGGTTGAAGGAATTAATGTTGTGAAAGTATTAAGTTAAAAGCATATTTTTTTTGATGAATTGTTAAAATAGGTTAATTACTGTGTTAATTGAATTATAATTAATTTAATTAAAATAGTAGATAAGTTAATTTTGATTATGAATATTTCGGTTAGTGCATTAGAGGAACCTTAGTTGTGAATTTAAAATGCAAGTGAAAGTAAAAGTAGTAAGAATAAATACTTAAAGTAATTTCTAACTAAAAATAAGTGAACATAATTACAAATAGAAAGAATTTAGGTTAAGTAAACAAATGGGTATATTTGAATATTGTATTTACTTATATATATTATTGGATTGTGGTGAGGATACTTGCAAAACTAATGCAGAAATATCTTATACCGAAGCAAACCCTAACATAAATTATGGAGAGACAAGTAAGACGGTTGCATTCAACATCATTATAGGGGATACAATAATGAAGCCTAACATACTAATAATGGCTCAATTGCATTGTTTGTTGAATGTTACTTGTTTGTTTGTATACTTGTGTTGGTTGACCGATGAATACTATGTATCTAGACTCTGTGATGTGTTTGCTGATTATGCTATACTAATGAAGCATATCAGATGATTATTAATTTATGGATGTTTCATTTTTTAGAAGGAGAAAACAATCATTTAGGGATATGATGATGTTTATGATAGTGTTCTAGTAATGAAAGTAAATAATGGCATTGTATGGTAATCCGAGTCAACGGAAGACTATTTTAAGTAACTGACTGACTATTGTTCATTTCAAATTTAACCTTGCATAGTAAGGAAAGTATGCATAGATATTCATAAGATAATGGATTAGGATAATTAAGCATGAAACTTAATCTTGACATGTTTTCTTGCATAAGAAGTATATGAGTCAATTACTAAATTAGAATGGATTTCTGATGATAGTATTCAGAAAGACCTATTGTTGTTTAACCTCTATTAAAGATGAAGCACTCGTCTGGTCATTGGTTAGATAGAGTTGTGTTTGATACCAGTTCCAGAAAGACAAGCTTGTAAGAGTTAGACCTATGAGAAGTGAATGATAATTAAGGAGGGATAATGGGGAGATGATTGTTGTAATGACTTATTTGATGACCATGTGTCGTTTCATTTGGGGAATAAGGAGTAGCGACGTGTGGAAACCCACCACATGTAGATCAGATGTGCACTCGGTGTGGGAGATCGAGATACATGAGGTGGTGATTCTAGAGATGGAATCCTTAAGAACAATCGGGTGGTCTGGCCTACCATTAGACCTGGAAGGATCCTAGAGTCCAACTAATGATATGTTAACAACTCTTTACATCTGTATTGTCCTAATATAAAAATTGTAAGGTATTTATGTTCGGTGAAAAGACTGGTTGATTCCATATTCCCAAATGGCGACCGAAGTGATAAAATAATCCAAACTAGTAAGTAGAAACACACCCCTTCATTTCTTAAGACACACCCCTTCGTACAAACTTGCTGAATCTATGTGACACACAAATTTCAATCCATTGATAGTATAAATCTTTTTACATTTTACATTGTAAGTGCATTAAGATTAAACTTTTTTTTAGACCAGGGTATCTACCGTCGACATGAATGACTAATCTTCTCGTCGCAATGCTTGCACTAAAAAGTAAACTGACTCACAACAAAATATGCTTCATTCTCATGAGTGAGGAATTATTGTTAAACTCTTTTTAAAATAAGATAACATAAATAAACATTATTTTATGTGAATATATAAATGTCAGGGATATTTACTTTAACACTTTTTTTCCCAATATTTTCTTGTAAATTGGTCAAAGTTCTTGTGGAGTCCACTAAAAATATGACTCACAGTTCCTATTTGATATGACTCATATGGATTTTAACCAATCAATAAGATAGTGAAAAAAAGTTTTAAAGTAAATGTTACTAAGCATTTTTTACTGCATATTTTACCAGTAGCATACATATGCAACCCTAATTAAAATATGTAACCCTACTCGCTTTCTTCTAGAAGACAAAAATACAAAATCGTATCACAGCCATCTGATTGTAAGTCAATAACAAAAAAAAACTTAATAATTTATTTAATTTCAGAATATAATTGATATTGTGAAAAAAGAAAAAGAATCAGTGTTTTATCATATTTACTTTTGTCAATAACAAAAAAATGTAACTTAATAATTTATATAATTTTAGAATATAATTGATATTGCGAAAAAAGAAAAAGAATAAGTGTTTTATCATATTTACTTTTGTCAATAACGACAAAAAAATGTAACTTAATAATTTATTTAATTTCAGGACATAATTGATATTGTGAAAAAAGAAAAAGAATCTGTGTTTTATCATATTTACTTTTGTCAATAACAAAAAAAAGTAACTTAATAATTTATTTAATTTCAGAATATAATTGATATTGTGAAAAAAGAAAAATAATCAGTGTTTTATCATATTTACTTTTGTCAATAACAAAAAAAAATGTAACTTAATAATTTATTTAATTTCAGAATATAATTGATATTGTAAAAAAAGAAAAATAATCAGTGTTTTATCATATTTACTTTTGTCAATAACAAAAAAAATGAAACTTAATAATTTATTTAATTTTAGAATATAATTGATATTGTGATAAAAAGAAAAAGAATCAGTGTTTTATCATATTTACTTTTGTCAATAACAAAAAAAAAGTAACTTAATAATTTATTTAATTTCAGAATATAATTGATATTGTGAAAAAAGAAAAATAATCAGTGTTTTATCATATTTACTTTTGCCAATAACAAAAAAAAATGTAACTTAATAATTTATTTAATTTCAGAATATAATTGATATTGTAAAAAAAGAAAAATAATCAGTGTTTTATCATATTTACTTTTGTCAATAACAAAAAAAATGAAACTTAATAATTTATTTAATTTTAGAATATAATTGATATTGTGATAAAAAGAAAAAGAATCAGTGTTTTATCATATTTACTTTTGTCAATAACAAAAAAAAAGTAACTTAATAATTTATTTAATTTCAGAATATAATTGATATTGTGAAAAAAGAAAAATAATCAGTGTTTTATCATATTTACTTTTGCCAATAACAAAAAAAATGTAACTTAATAATTTATTTAATTTCAGAATATAATTGATATTGTAAAAAAAGAAAAATAATCAGTGTTTTATCATATTTACTTTTGTTAATAACAAAAAAAAATGAAACTTAATAATTTATTTAATTTTAGAATATAATTGATATTGTGATAAAAAGAAAAAGAATCAGTGTTTTATCATATTTACTTTTGTCAATAACAAAAAAAAGTAACTTAATAATTTATTTAATTTCAGAATATAATTGATATTGTGAAAACAGAAAAATAATCAGTGTTTTATCATATTTACTTTTGCCAATAACAAAAAAAAAAATGTAACTTAATAATTTATTTAATTTCAGAATATAATTGATATTGTAAAAAAAGAAAAATAATCAGTGTTTTATCATATTTACTTTTGTCAATAACAAAAAAAATGAAACTTAATAATTTATTTAATTTTAGAATATAATTGATATTGTGATAAAAAGAAAAAGAATCAGTGTTTTATCATATTTACTTTTGTCAATAACAAAAAAAAGTAACTTAATAATTTATTTAATTTCAGAACATTATTGATATTGTGAAAAAAGAAAAATAATCAGTGTTCTATCATATTTACTTTTGTCAATAACAAAAAAAATGTAACTTAATAATTTATTTAATTTCAGAATATAATTGATATTGTGAAAAAAGAAAACGAATCAGTATTTTATCATATTTACTTTTGTCAATAACAAAAAAAAATGTAACGTAATAATTTATTTAATTTCAGAATATAATTGATATTGTGAAAAAAGAAAAAAAATCAGTGTTTTATCATATTTACTTTTGTCAATAACAAAATAATATGTAACTTAATAATTTATTTAAATTCAGAATATAATTAATATTATGAAAAAAAGAAAAAGAATCAATATTTTATCATATTTACTTTTGTCAATAACAAAAAAATGTAATTTATTTAATTTCAGAATATAATTAATATTGTAGAAAAAGAAAAAGAATCAGTGTCTTATCCTATTTACTTTTATGAATCGAAATATTTAATACCTAAATAAGATTGAACATACACACCCCTTCACTGCTTCACTGCTGATTCAGACACACCCTTTCACACAATCCAATCTGTTAAATCCTACAGTCACTGCCACACGTCAACCCCTATCCAATCGCAACCTTAAATTTCTCGAAATGACCTTTTAGTCCTCAATTTTCCAACACTCTCATTGGTTGTTTTCAGACAACCTTGTTATGTTCCATGATGCGGCCTACACAGGATCAAAACCCTCCCAGAGTGCAAAGCGTGTGTAGCTGGACCCACAGCATAGTAATAATAACACTGTAATAGGTTCAGGCGCGTGTGTCACGACGCGCTCCACGTCGATTCGGGGGCGGATATCACGAACACACACCGCTTCATGAGTGAACCCCACACACACACACACAAACCCTATTTTCTCTCTCTATATATACACTTTCTCACTCATCAATCACTAGTTCACTATACAGAATATAGAGAGAGAGAGATATACAATGCCTTATTGTGCTTGAAGAAGGTTTGTGTTAGAAACATAAACAAATATTAAGAGAGAAGAAAGGCATTGACTTTCTGATTTCACAGACTCACTGTAAGTCAGCTCCACCATTTTTTAATTCTTATCGAATCAATCAATAACATACATTTTTTTTTCTTGATTTTCTTTTGTCACTTTTTTTATCTGTCCTTTTCTCTTCCTTCCACCGATCCAATGAGAGAGAAACTGTGGAAGAATCTTTAAAAAAAAGACATGATTTTTCAATATCAAAATGAGATTTTTACCCTTTTTAAAATAATGCAGCCACTCTCAAAATTATGAGTTTTCTTTTACAAAAAAAAGATTTTTTATTGGCTGTCCTATTTAATATTTTTCTGGCCCTTATTTTATTTTGGTCACTGTGGAATTAAGAGGTATCGTTTTCTCCGTACCTTGGTTGGTTTGATAGCATCTAACTTTTCCAATTTCTCTGTTTTCTCACTTATATCATTGTGGGGTTGGGAGAGAGAGAGGGTGGTGTCAACGTTTCTTTCTTTCTTTCTTTTTGCTTCGATGATGATGCATTTGAAAAGTCTTGGTGCATGGTGTGTGTGAATATGACTATGTGAATGTGAGATAGATAAGGTTTTTGTGTTTTTTGTTGATGCTGTCCTTTTTTTTTTGTTGTTGACAAAAATTATACTACATCCTAAATCTTTGTTTTTTATATTCTTTTTTTCTAATCTCCGATGTTTTTGGCGTTAGACGACCTTCTTGGATTTTCTCATTCCTGGGTCTCTGTCAAAATCCCCCAATACTGACAAAGAATCGGTCAAGTGTGAACATTTAGAAAATTTAGAATTCTCTCCCATATGGGTCACTGTTATTGTGTGGTTTTTCTGTTGTTGGGTTTGATTGATCGCATGAGAACCAAAGTGTGAACCTTGTTGGATCAGAAAGGAAGGGACTTTCTTGTCTTCTTCCACTTTCCATCTGTTTCTGGAATAGTCCTTTTTGGTCATGTCGGAGTTTTTTTTGTATAAAAAATTCAATCTTGTTTGAAGGTCAAAAAAAAGTTGGGGAATCAAAAACTGAAAAGTTCCTAGGCAAAAGTGACAGGGACAATTTGGGGTAAAAAGACCTGAACTATATATATAAGAGTCAGAGAATGGGAGGAATAGAGAGTGTTTGTCTTGTATTTTCTTAAAAACCTTTTTATGGGGTTTGAGGTTTTGACTAACAGCAAGAGTGTGAACAGTTGTTGCAGTGTGGGAGCAAGAGTTCTTGTGACTGATAATATTGCTCAACCAATTTCCAGTTCAATGCAAAATTCACCTCCCTTCTTTTCAAACGTATGATGGTTCTGATCTTCTCCATCTTTTGAGGATCTTATCTATTGTGTTTCCTTCTTATCATTGATATTGAATTTGATTTGTCTGCATCTAATGATTCATCTTTTTATACAGCAGAGAACAATGGAGGGCCATAATGAGATGGGCCTCATTGGGGAAGGCTTGGATTCTGGTTTGATGGGAAGAATGAGAGATGATGAGTATGAAAGCCGGTCCGGAAGTGATAACTTCGAAGGCACCGGATCTGGTGATGATAATGATGGTGGTGATGATCAGCCGCAGAGGAAAAAGAGATACCACAGGCACACCCCGAATCAAATTCAAGAGCTTGAGAAGTATGAAAATTTTCTTTCTTTTTTGTTTGTTTGTTCATTGATATACTAGTTGGTAATGGCTTTGGTTTTGCTCTTATTTGTCTATAGTTTCTTCAAGGAGTGTCCTCATCCAGATGAGAAGCAAAGGCTGGATCTTAGTAGGAGGCTGGGATTAGAAAATAAGCAAGTCAAGTTCTGGTTCCAAAATCGACGAACCCAGATGAAAGTGAGTTTGAATACTGTGATATATTATTGCACCTCTAAATAGTTTGTTGTTGCAATTTTGTATATAGTGCATGTTTGGAAATCATTCTACAACTTCTTCTAAAGTTAAAATCAAATTTGCGGTGTCAGAATTGATTTTAAGTTAAACTAGTCTGATCCAAACGAGCTAATTGAATTGCTTGTCTTGAACCAGACCCAGCTGGAACGGCATGAAAATTTAATGCTGAGGCAGGAGAATGAGAAGCTCCGAGCTGAAAACACCATGATGAAGGAGGCCATGAACAATCCTATATGCAACAACTGTGGTGGCCAAGCCATTCCTGGCCAAATATCTTTTGAGGAGCACCAGATCAGAATTGAGAATGCTCGTCTCAAGGATGAACTGAACAGGATATGCACCTTGACCAACAAGTTTCTTGGCAAGCCAATCTCATCGTTTGCCAGTCCCATGGGTCTTGCTACTTCAAATTCCGGTCTAGAACTTGGTATCGGAAGGAACGGAATTGGAAGTTCAAGTCTTGGCACAGCCTTGCCCATGGGACTTGATTTGGGAGACAGTGTCTTGGGCAATCAACCTGCATTGCCTGGTCTCAGGTCCCAAATGGGAATGATGGGAAATGATCTTCATCTTGACAGATCAATGCTCATCGATCTAGCATTGGCTGCAATGGAGGAGCTGGTGAAGATGGCCCAGACAGATATGCCTCTGTGGATGAAGAGTGTAGATAGTGAGAGGGAAGTGCTGAATCACGAGGAGTATGCAAGGATGTTTGCTCCTTGTATTGGTCCAAAACCCTCTGGCTACGTGACGGAAGCGTCAAGGGAAACTGGACTAGTGATTATCAACAGCTTATCCCTTGTGGAAACAATGATGGATGCGGTAAGATTATGATGCTAAACTATGATGTTGACCTGGACTGCATTCTATTTTCCATGTTTATCTTGTAGATTTTGATAAATTTTGTCACAGTGGTCAAAGCAATGTTCTTTTAGGAGGATACTTTAACCTGGTGCTTTTGCTCTTGATGGAATTGAGTGTAGGCTTGTTTAATGTTTTGTTTTAACTGGTTATTTCGCTGAACAGAATCGGTGGGTTGATATGTTTCCATCAATGATTGCAAGAGCTGTCAATCTTGATGTTGTATCTAGTGGAATATCCAGTGGAACTAGAAATGGGGCCTTGCAAGTGGTATGTTATGTGTTACTTTGCTGCATGTTCGATTCAGTTTGCCTTAGTTGGATGGAACTGATGAGGATTATGATTTTTTCAGATGCATGCTGAGCTTCAGTTGCTTTCACCACTGGCTCCTACTCGTCAGGTGAGATTCCTCCGGTTCTGTAAGCAGCACGCAGAAGGTGTATGGGCTGTGGTTGATGTTTCTGTTGAGATGGGTCATGATGCTGCTACTGCACAGCCATACATGAGCTGTAGGAGGCTTCCTTCCGGCTGCATTGTGCAGGACATGCCCAATGGTTACGCCAAGGTAAGTGTTGATCCAAGTTATTTTTTATACTTGTTTTCTTTGTATGTGAGTTTAAATGTTGTTTTTTAATTATGAATCTTTTCTTACTTTTGATAATGAAGTTTGTTTTCTTTATTGTGACAACTGCTCTAAATAGAATAATGTTGATCTTTGCCTGAGATTTTATCAGTATATTTTATAAGTTTATACCAGTGAAGATGCTTCTCTAGTTAAATTGCATTATAATCTTCTAACTTCAAAGTATGGGTTGCTTATTGTCTGTACTTAAATGTCCACCACTACTCCTAGAGATTTGTGAATCCAGGCTTATATTGTTTGAAGCTTCGTTTATGTTTGGCATCTTTCAGTATTTAAATATGGATCATGAAAATTTTAAATCTTGGTTTCTTCAATCTTTGTTGCACAAACAATAAACAATACAGTTGATGCTTCTATTCCTATCTCCTTTCGTATAAGATGTAGCATGTGTTTTTTTCACTGTGTACGAGACCACAATGACCTGGATCCAGTCCTCTGTTGCTACTATAATATAATGGAGACATGTGTTGTGTTAATCCGTGCCCTTTAATATAATCAGTCAGGCTCTTTTGATGTTAAATAATTCCAGAATCTGCCGATTGTGTCGGGATTCACCTCTATCCTGTATTCTATGTTGACATCTTCATCCTTTGACTTTTTTAATCCTCTACAAACTTCTTATTCAGGGTATTAATTTATAATTAGCCTAGGGTTTCATGTCAACATTTTCTATCTAGTTGAGTGGACTGTATTAGGCCATTTAATAATCACCCTTCTTAATTGCATACTTAGCCAACTCAAAGTTTGGTCATTACTTTGCCTTGTAACATACTTGTATCAGCTTATTTTTTTCTCTGAATCAATTCTGAAATTTAGAACCTAGCTACTCATTTTGAGACATACACTTAGATTGTTTACCTAATTAAATGTTTGTATTTGTGATTAATAGGTTACATGGCTTGAACATTGGGAGTATGATGAGAATGTTGTCCACCAACTTTGTCGGCCATTGCTTAATTGCGGAATGGGATTTGGTGCTCGTAGATGGATCGCTACCCTCCAAAGACAGTCTGAATGCATGGCTGTCCTCATGTCCTCTTCCATCTCAAGCGGCGATCACACAGGTAGTACTCTACATGCTGAATGCATGGATGAACTTCAACCTCTCATCACTTGTTAACTAACCACATTTAATTTGAATTTCAGCACTGAGCCAAGCTGGTAGGAGAAGCATGTTGAAGCTGGCACAGCGCATGACCAGCAACTTCTGTTCCGGGGTTTGTGCTTCATCAGTTCACAAGTGGGAGATCCTTCATCTTGGGAACATGAGTGATGACATGAGGGTGATGACCAGGAAGAATTTGGATGACCCTGGCGAGCCTCCCGGTATCGTGCTCAGTGCTGCTACTTCTGTTTGGATGCCGGTGTCACGGCAGAGGCTGTTTGACTTTCTGCGTGATGAGCAGCTGAGAAGTGAGTGGGACATCTTGTCCAATGGTGGACCAATGCAGGAGATGGTCCACATTGCCAAAGGACAAGGACATGGAAACTGTGTTTCTCTCCTCCGTGCTAGTGTAAGTGATTTATTATTATATTGTTGTCTTTTTGCATTTTGATTTCTTTCAAATTGAACCAAGACTAATTTTTTGTTGTTTGCAGGCTGTTAATGCCAATGATAGCTCAAGCAGCATGCTGGTTCTACAAGAGACATGGATGGATGCCTCGTGTTCGGTGGTGGTGTATGCTCCGGTTGATGTTCAATCTCTGAACGTGGTGATGAGCGGCGGTGATTCTGCTTACGTCGCACTCCTGCCTTCAGGTTTTGCCATACTTCCTGATGGCGGCCACAGAAATGACAGTTCCAACAACGGGAAGGGTGTTGCCGTCGCTGATGGTGGTAGCGGTGGATGTTTGCTGACAGTTGGCTTCCAAATTCTGGTGAACAGCATGCCGACGGCGAAGCTCACGGTGGAGTCTGTTGATACCGTGAACAACCTCATCTCCTGCACTATCCAGAAGATTAAAGCTTCGCCGGCTCTCAGAGTTGCATAACAACCATTTTGTTATGCAATGCAAGTCAATCACCACCTTATTTTCTGCACTTTTTTTAGTTCTTATAAAGATTGAATTTTGAAAGGGGTTATTTTATATTTTGGGTGTATAGGATATTGCTATAGAGTCAGTGTGAAGAGGCTTTTCGCTTAAGTGAGGTTTGGAGTCAAGAGCGAACCGCAAAAGAGGAACTTGCATGTTCCAAGTTTTCTGCTCCTGCTGGTTCGGGAATTGACTCGTTGACCTGCGAGTTTGTCTCCACACTCTTGTCCAACAAAACTGTCTCTTATTAATTCCGTCCTATCCAGTTGCCAATTCAAACTATGCTCAACTATTATGTCTTTTGAAATGCATTTTCAGGTTTTAGTCAACTTTATGTTTTAGCTCCGGATTATGTTTTATATTTTAGTGTTTGTTTATATGGCATGTTATTCTTCTTTCCTGAACTAGTGTGAACTAGTATTATAAATGATTTTAAAAATCAAAATCAGAGCGAGAATAACTATCGGGGCTACCAAGGTCACCTGCCTGAGTTGCCAGGCTGGCTGACGGATAAGGTTAAAACGGCTAGCCAAGCAAGGGTTCTTTTCATTCCTGCGGGTGGCTAGCCAAGTTAGTCTTGTATATCGGTTATGATACTCCATTGTATCCTCTTTTATTGTATTTCCTCAGCTTAAAAAAAAAAAAAAACTAGCACATAGTTGAGAAACATTATTCCAACATAACTCCAAGCAGTTTGTGACTTCATCTTCTAACATAGCTTTTCCTTTCCATTAGTTCAACAAACATTAACCAATATTTTTTAATGGAAAATGCATCACCACCCATCCAAGTTGGGTCCCTTACTAGTGTAATGATTCTTTCTAAACTAGCTCAACTTATGATATGCTTATGCACATTGTGAAAGAATTAAGTTGACATCACATATATGATTATATACCACTGAATATATTGAGATAGATTTGTTACCTGTAATGGATTGAAGATTAGGGCGATTTCTTTGAAAATCATCTTGTTCTGATATCTGGATACAACACCAATCTTGTAATGTCACACTCTCCTTCACAAGTGTTGATGGAGCAAGTTCCACATTCGTGAATTGACATGAATATAAAGAAGACCTAGCAAGAATGTATAACCTTAGTCATTTTCTATCATAAAATTATGGGTTAAGGCTTACAAAATTGTAATTCACACTAACCAATATTACAAATATTCAAATTCAAATAAATAAATCACTTAAATCATCACATGAGCTTACTAACCTGCCACCGCCTGGATCATGCAAATAATTTTGATTTTGGAAAAACAAGTTTTAAAACAATTGATAGGAAGAAAATATCAGATCAAGGTTCTATGATACTCATATCCTCACTCACTAATTAATCCTGTTAGAAATATCTGAAATATATACATCTCTGAAATGTATATACTCTATACCAATCAAAATTAAACATTGGAAATCATATACATCAAGCATGATTTTTTCAAACTCTTCTAACATATTCTATGAATGATACAAACAATAAATAAATCATATACATGACAATTTAATTATAGAATATATATATCTTTTGTTGAAATGTCACACATCTTATTTATTTATCTCCCATCTCCTGAAATTTAACTTGTTCAACTCCTCAATGATAACAATGTTATTATTCAAACTAAAAGATAACTCATAACATGATGCGCCACACAGGGCAATTTCAAGGCAATTGAATAGATCTCAATATATTTTCACTATTCTCGATAAACCAACACACGTCACTGTATCTTCCATTTGGCAGAGAATACAGAACATGAATGGCATCAATATGTAAGAATCATTCAAGAGCATTTTAACCATGAAAGTCATCTCAAATTAAATACATTAAATAATAAGAAATCATTCTAAAACCAGATTCAATAAATGGTGCAAAGAAAGTAACTCTGCTGAATATTTATTCACATAAATTCATATAACTATAAACAAGTTCCTTAATTGCCTTGGTGATGAGATTGAGTCCATACCTTCTATTGTAATGCTCACACCACATAGCTAAGAAAGGTTTGATAACATCCTTTGTAGAGAGGTGGCACGGGGAGACATCATTCTTCCACCTTTCATTGAGAGAAATGAAGATCACCTTATATGATGTGTCATATGTACTGCATATCCCTATCCCTAGAGTATTTTAATACTCTAACATTATCGCATCTATAAATGTTTCTTGTTGAAATTTTGTATATAGTGTATGTTTAGAAATTATTTTATAATTTATTCGAAAGTCAAAATTGATTTCACGAAGAGGTTTATGGTGCCAAATTTTATTCTAAAAGAAAATAATTTGATCAAAATATGCTGATTGAATTGCTTTTCTTGAACCAGACCCAGCTGAAACGAGATGAAAACTTAATGTTGAGGCAGGAGAATGAGAAGCTCTAAGCTGAGAATACTATGATGAAGGAAGCCATGAACAATCCAACATGTAACGATTGTGGTGCCCCAACCATTCTTGGCCAAATTTCTTTTGAGGAGCACCATATCAGAATTGAAAATGCTCGTCTCAAGGATTATCTGGATTGTATATGTAACTTAACAATCGAGTTCCTTGGCAAGCCAATCTCATCATCTGCAAATCTCATGGGTCTTGCTCCTCAAATTCCAGTCTAGAACTCGGCATTGGAAGGAACGGAATTGGTGGTTTAAGCACTCTTGGTGCCGCCTTGCTAATGAGACTTGATTTAGGAAATGGTGTCTTGGGAACCCAACTTGCATTGCCCGATCTGAGGTCACAAATGGGAATGACGGGAAATGATCTTCAGCTTTATAGATCAATGCTCATAGATCTTGCATTGGCTGCAATGGAGGAGTTGGTGAAGATGGCCCAGACAGATAGCCCTCTTTGGATGAAGAGTGTAGATAGTGAGAGGGAACTGCTGAATCACGAGGAGTATGCAAGGATCTTTTCTCATTGTATTGCTCCTAAACCCACTGGCTATGTAACTGAAGCATCAAGAGAAACCAGACTAGTCATTATCAATAGCTTATCGCTCGTGGAAACAATGATGGATTAGGAATGATTATGATGCTCAACTTCTAAAGACATTTGAGAATCATAATCATACTGCGCCCATCATAGTTTCCACAAGGCTAAGTTGTTGATTATGACTAGTTCACATTCTCTTGAAGCTTCAATTACGTAGCAAGTGAGTTTCGAACCAATAAAAGTAGAAAAAAAACTTCTCGTACTTCTCATGGTTCAATAGTTCCCTCTGACCATCCAAACTCTTAATCTAAAGAAGGCTATTTGTCTGAGCCATCTTTACCAACTCCTCCATAGCAGCCAATGCAAGATCTATAGGCATTGATTTATCAAGCTGGATATCATTTCCCATCAATCCCATTGGTGACGTGAGACTGGGTATTGCAGATTGGGTTCCTAAGACACCATTTGCGAAATCATGTCCCATTAGCAAGGCGGCAGCGAGAGTGCTCAAACCACCAATTCAATTCCTTCGAATGCTCAGTTCAAGACTGGAATTCGAGGTTGGAAGACCCATGGGACTAACAAATGATGAGATTAACCTGCGGAGGAACTCGTTTGTTAAGTTACATATACAGTTCATATCATCCTTAAGACGAGCATTTTCAATTATAATCTGGTGCTCCTTGAAAGAAATTTGGCCAGGAATGGCTAGGCCACCAGAACTGTTACATTGTGGATTCTTCATGGCTTCCTTCATCAAAGTTTTCTCGGCTGAGAGCTTCTCATTTTCCTGCCCCAACATTAAGTTTTCATGGCGTTTGAGCAAAGTCGATTTCTAGAAAAGCAATTCAATTAGCATGTTTGGATCATATTAATTTTTCTTAGAATCAATTCTGACACCATAAGATTCTCAGCAAAACCGATTTTGGATTTAGAATAAATTGTAAAATGATTTTCAAGCATTCACTTGTATTCAAAATTGCAACAACAAACTATTTATAAGTGCAATAATAGTATAGTATTCAAACTCACTTATAATGTACCTTTTATGAGAAGAGCAAGGTTATAAAAATATAGTGCATGATAAAAAAAAATTCACTCATCTCAAGACGCACCATGTCATGGAGGATGAAGAATATGAGATGGTTGAACTTGATTTCAGCGCTTGTAGAGCAGATCTAATTGCGTTTTCATATCTGGATTGGACGGAAAAACAATTAGCAAGGACTAAAAACAAAACATATAATTTTTGGAGACTAAAAATAAGAAAAAATTTCTTAGAGACGAAAAACAAAAATAACGTATTTTACAAGGACTAAAAATGTATTTAAGCCAATATTAATTGATTTGGTATCAATCAGAACTTTATTACTTCATTCATGAAAGCCCTGGCAACTTATTCCACTACAAGCATATCAGAAACACCAAAATTTTGTATTAGAAAAAGCAAATATCTTTAAATTCATAATCTTCAATCATATTGAAATTTATCTGCTACCAAATGTAAGAAATAAATTCAGATCACATATATGATTATATAGCACTAAATATATTGATATAGATCGCTTACGTGTAATGGATTGTGGATTGGAGTGATCGTTCCTGAAAACTGTGACACCCGGAGCCGTCAAGTGACTACAAATGACTAGATCTTGTTTTGGACTCTGGATCTTGCAGCCGTCAAGCGACTACAAATGATTAGGGTTTCGCCTGTGTATCGCACTCCCCCTCACAGCCGTCTGCGAGACAAGTTCGAGAGGCGTTTGTTGATGACTACAAGAGGACCACGAAAGAACATATATAACCCTAATGCCATCCCTTCTTGGGCCTATGGGTTAAGGCCTACAAGTAATCCACACTAATCAATATTACGCATATCCAAGCCCAAAGAAATGGATTTACTTAAATTATCAAAGGGAATTGCTTTTAAGGTCATCCCATTGGTTCTCCCACCCACCCCACTTTCTTAATTCCCATAATACCCCTAATTAAAAAAAAATTCTTTCCTATTTACACTTATAACCGTTCCTCTTCTCATTTCCTCTTTACACCCACACCATCCCATTCTTCCTTTCCTCTTCTCCTTTCCTCTTTACACCCACACCATTCCCGTGTCCTTCTTCTCCTTTCCACTTCTCCTTCTCCTGTGTCATTTCCTTCTTCTTTCTCTATTTTAATTTTTTTTTAAGTTTTTCGTGATTTGAAAAAAAATTGTACTTATAAGTGTGAAATAAGAGCAATTTTCGCACTTTTAAATGCAATTTTTTTCAGATCGCGAAAAACTAGAAAAAAAATTAAAATACAATTTTTGCACTTGTAAGTGCGACCAGGGAGGATAAATTGCACTTTTAGTGCGATACACATCAATTTAAGTGCAATTTTATTCAGATGGCGAAAAACTATAAAAAGAAAGAAGTTAAATATGGGGGGAGGTTGGAAAAGGCAATGAGTGAGATGGAGAAGATGATGGGTGAGGTTGGTTAGAGGTTGGATGATGATAGTTATGAGGGAAGGTCATGATTTATGGAGAAAAGAAAGATGATGGTGTAATGAAAGGGGATAGAGGTGAGAATGGTGATGAGGAAAGAAAAGGGGATGGTGGTGAGGGAAAGGTGAAGAAGAAGGAAGGTGATGGTGGTAAAAGATATGTAAGGAATATAATTTGTTTTTTAAGGGTAAAATGATAATTGAACCATTGAAGAGGGTGGTACAAGGAACAATGAAGACGGTTCCAAAATCAATTCCCATCATCAAATGGACTTACCAACACCCATTGTGATAATGAATTAGTCCATTTTTATTAAAATAAAAAAACTACAATGGATTGCAACTACAAAGTTCAATTTAATGAATAATTCTAACACACTGAAGAAGATTATTTCTATTACTTCTGGAAAGATTTGTGGAAATGGGATAGTCCTCTCTGAGTACAAAAAAATGGTATCTATTAATCATATATCCATTTACTACAAGATTGTTATGAGGCTAACCTAATATGTATTCCAATTGTTCCCTCGGCTAAGCGTCATAGTTTTTTCAACTTGGATCTTCATTCATGGACTCAGAATAATGTCTTTGATAACTCCTAGTACTCTTTTGGTGAGCATTGGGTCAAAGTGTTTGGGATGCTTATATGGTCCATTTAGAAAAATAGATATAATTTTGTCTTAGACTCAGAACTTTAATGCTTCAAGTAATTTATTTATGGCTAAACAGTACAAGATGAGAAGTCAATCAGGTTGCTGCATCTTGGACAACATATCTTTTACCTTCCATTTGGGAATGTAGGAATCTAGTTTTTCAAGGTTGCGTTGAGGTTGAGGCTTGTTTCCCCAGCTTAGTTACCAAAAAAAAGATGAATAGTTCATAAAGTTACAATCAAAATGACATGACATACAACAAATGTTTCTTCCACTTCAGTTTCGTCTTTCCATTAAATTTTGTCAAGAAGTAATGAAATATATACATGTTTTGTGTTTTAACAACAAATAATTTTCTTTTAGTTACAATCATAGTTATGCTTTAAATAAAATCATTATTAGTGATATAATTCCAAATGCTTTTCTTAAATATGTAAATTGAATCGACCCCTTTTTAGCTGATCCATACTTTTGCAGCTAAAATACCATGATTTGAAGAGGGTTGTTAAATACACCCCAAATCACATCCCCTCTTTTTAAAGATTCAAAACTATCCTCATCAATTTAAAACGCACCTCCTCCTCTTCCACAATCTCACATCCCTCTCTCTTCATCCCCTTCCTCACTTATGGAATCTCACTCCCTCTCTTCCCTCTTGAGCTTCCTCATACGGATTCACACCACATTTGTTGCATTCTTCCTCATTTGGTAAGTTCCCTCCATCCCCATCTTCATTTTTCATTCAATTTTCCTCCATTTTCGTTGTCCGCGGTGAAGCTTCTGCCACGGGAGCAGAGCTTCGTCTTACCAAGTTTTTGAAACCAATAGTTTTAGGTTAGTGCCAGGGTCTAATATGTGATAGCCATGATAGGTAAATGCATAACGAATTTTAGAAATTGATTGTGTAAGGTTAGTATTGGGATCTTTAACCCGGTAGTAGTTGAAGATTATTATGTACCAACTTTTAAATGTTATTACTGACACGGTATTACTGGGTTCTAAAATCTGGTAGTAATGGTGCATTGAAGTTTACCAATTTTTAGAACCCAGAGTGTACTATATTACTACCGTGGTCTAAAACCCAATAACTAAAAAACAAGAATATTTGATAATACTACCAGTTTCTAAAATCTGATAATTAGAATACATTTCTAATTTTAAAATCTGATAGCTTTATATTTTATTATATTGTTTACAATTATCTTTATAATTGCACCTCGTTTATTATGTTGCAATTTTATCATGGCTAGAACTAGAGCAGCCTCATCGGCTGCACATGGTCGTGGAGCACGTGGTTGTGGGGAACACAGACCACCAAAGTAGCAAGTATCACCATCACCACCACCACAACAACAGCCACCATTTTCTGAAGGGCTCGAGGACTTGTCAGTACTCATTGGTTACACTGATCATATGATAACATCGCAAATGCATGGTAATATCCCAGTAATAAAATATCGATCCTATGAGGACTGACAAACTACTAGCGTGTTCACTTTATTAATTATTTAAGTCAATCAAACGGTTGAGTTGGTTGGTTGCGTTAAAACTAAATTGCGATTAAAACTAAAAAGCTGGAACTAAAAAAAAGTGATTGAAAGTTAACAGACCGAACGACGAAAACAAATGCAGACAACAATCCTCGAACCTTACTTCAGTAACTAAAGGTTGGATTAATATCATTTGGGGTTTCCTTGAGTTCTTAGGCTGTCACATACCTAAGAGTCAAAGTTTGGAATCGATCCTCCCTTCTAATGTTACCTCACTTTATTTGGCTCACGTCTCTCACACTTGCACCATCACATAACACCCATATTGAAAGAAACTATGTTTTCATTCACAAAATCGCTTAAATGTAACAATATAGTGGCTAGCCTATTTATAACCCTAAAGGCTTTGCAGTTAAGAAAGACTAAATCCTAGTGCCCCGTCTTAATGCAAATTTTAGCTTATAAAAAAAAAAAAAAGACTAAATCCTAATATTTGGGGGGAAACAAATCCACTTTCAATCAATTAACAAAAATAAAAGATTAATTGTTCAGAAATAAAAGGATAACAAAAGTATATGTTCCTAATCTTCTAAAATACTAATTAAAATATAAAATTACAAAAGATAATTAAGAAAATAAAATAAAACTAAAATAACTAAGCAATGTGTGAGGCTTCAGGACTAGTGAACTGTGACTGCGGTCCGTGCTAGGTCTTCCTTCTTGTTCTCTTCTTTCCTCTCTTTGCTCCTAGTTTCTTCCAATGCTAATCTTTGACTTTTTGCCCCTCAAAGTCCTCCTTCTTGACTTCTTCACTATTTCTAGTGCCAACTGACAAAAGGTAAAAAGCCCGTTAAAAATAAAATAAAATAAGAAACAAGCTACCTATATGATGCTAAAATGATATGCAAAATGCTATGTAAGAGTCTATGCAAATCACACTTATCAATATTACAAGTTTCTTTGGTTTTTTTCCTAGTTAATGTAGTTTTGTTGACTTGTTCTTGTTTAAACAACTTTGCAGTAGCGTGCAGAACTTAAGGTAGCTAACAAAGGAAAAAAATGAGATAACGTTAAATGCAAAAACTCATTTGTGCAGGACGTGGTGATAAGATCGGTTCTATACCCTCTATTGTAATGCTCACACCACAAGGTTGACAAGGGTTTGATGACTTGCTGCTTGAGGGGTATGTGTAAGGATGATTCATAAAGATGGTTGATTGACTTCACTCGTAATCTTAGGATATCAAATTTGCTTGCCTCTGTGTTTTGGGTTATTCTTACCACTTTACAACTAGCTTGGGACCATAAATTTAACAAAACTCATTATCAACAGTGACTCAAACATGAACATTAGTTTAATATGTGGTGGTTGTGATAATACTCATCTTTTTTCTTCCTTTGTTCTTAGTATCGAGAGTTGGAAGCTTAAGAATTAGGAGGTTCAGTTCTTGCATACAAGAGAAGTCAGTCAAGCTGCTGGCATCTTAGCTTCCATTTTAGGATACCCTATTGTACCCTCTTTTGTTGTATTTCCTCAGCTTATAAAAAAAAACTAGCACATAGTTGAGAAACATTATTCCAATATAACTCCAAGCAGTTTGTGACTTCATCTTCTAACATAGCATTTTCCTTTCCATTAGTTCAACAAACATTAACCAATATTTTTTAATGGAAAATGCATCACCACCAATCCATGTTAAACTCGCCAAGTTGGGTCCCTTACTAATGTAATGATTCTTTCTAAACTAGCTCAACTTATCATATGCTTATGCACATTGTGAAAGAATTAAGTTTACATCACATATATGATTATAGATCACTAAACATATTGAGATAGATTTGTTACCTGTAATGATTGAAGATTGGAGCAATTTCTTTGAAAATCATCTTGTTTGGGTACTGCACCAATCTTGTAATGTCACACTCTCCTTCACAAATGTTGATGGAGCGAGTTCCACATTCGTTAGTTAGTTGACATGAATATAAAGAGGACCTAGCAAGAATGTATAACCTTAGTCATTTTCTATCATGAAATTATGGGTTAAGGCTTACAAAATTGTACTGATTCACACTAACCAATATTACAAATAGTCAAATTCAAATAAATAAATCACTTAAATCATCCCGTGAGCTTATTAACACGCCAATGGATCATGCAAATAATTTTGATTTTGGAAAAACAAGTTTTAAAACAATTGATAGGAAGAAAATATCAAATCAAGGTTGTATGATACTTATATCCTCACTCACTAATTAATCCGGTTAGAAATATCTCTGAAATATATACATCTCTGAAATGTATATACTCTATAACAATCAAAATTAAATATTGGAAATTATATACATCAAGCATGATTTTTTTCAAACTCTAAATGGTATTTGAGCATATTTTAAGATAATATCTGAGCATATTCTAAAATCGTTTATTGAAGACCACTCATAAATGGATCTCCGCAAATGTTCATTTTTGCAAATTTCACCATCAAAATGTCCAATCCTAGACATGAATAAACTATACAAGTTTTACAAAGTTTAGATACCGGAATTGAATGCTTTAATTTGTTACTCTCTGACATCTTGTTACTATAGTCATTGATCCTTTGAAGCGGCTTGCATCAAGTCCCCATCTGCAGTTAATCGTATTTGAAGTGATTGCATTTCTTTGATAAGTCATGGTTCTAGTTCATGTGGACCATATTATAAGCTACAAGTTGCACGTTCCCATTCATATGATGGAACCATTGCTTCACTTGTTGAGCGCTGGAATATTGTTATGATCTTTAAATGCACTAATTAGTTGACATCTAAAACCCAGCTACCCCATGTGGTTTGTGTTTTGAATTCATTGCAAGATTTTGACAGCTCTGAATATTATGTAGTAACATTTCTATGTGCATAGAGATTGTTATGTAATCTCATGACATATTCTGCAATCAATTATATGACAGTGATTTTAGAGTAGCGATGCACTCTGCTAATTGATACATCAGTGAGAATTTTTTCAGTACTTCTGTACTATACATACTTCCCCATTTTATAGCATCATACAGTGCATTTGCATGTATGGTTAGTTATTTTAATTTTGGTTTTTTTCTTAAATCGAAAAAAGAGGATAATTATCTTATTGTGCAACTGAATATAATATATACTGATATTTCAGTACTGCAGGAATCACTCAAAGTCAAGCTCATACAAGAGGTGTTTGTGCAATTTTAAATTTTACTACCGGAATTATTCAGATTGGGCTCAAGCCCATGTGAATTGGCATGTCAGGCTTTTTTTTGGGGGGTGGGGGGTTGAATTTTTAAGTGAAATAGCCCGATTTGTCAACCTATTGTCTTATTTTAAATCTGCAGTGCTCCTTTTTTCCATGGTACCAGTGTTGCCGGTTTGATTCCCTTCAGTGCCAATGAAGCCATGATGTAGGCTTTCCAGAACGCAACCCGGGCAGAGTTTATAAAGGAACAATTTGCTACTACTCATAAAGTCATTCTGGTTCACTAGTGTCCTTGGAATTTAGGGTCTGTGTTAGATTTTAGTTTGTTGGTTACTTGCATCAACATGAATGTGTATGTTTTGAGCTAAATGTTTTATCTGTTATGCATTATAGGGCCATTCTTTAGGAATTACAAGTGAACTACTTTGAGATCTTGTTCCCCTGATATGAGCTATGAGCTGTAGAGGCATCTGAGGGTTAGGCTTACTAGAGCGCCTCTTGTATATGTTTGCTTGTAACTTTGTGGGTTCTTGCCCATTATCAATGAAACTGCTTCCCTTTGCAAAAAAAAAAAATTAATTCATTTAACTCTTCCATTTATTTATTTTTCTAAAAATTGGGCGAATTACATTTAATCCCTCAAAATTAAGGGTTTGTTTGGTTTGCACATTTTCTATTTTCATTTTCAAAGAAAATAAATAAACTAGAAACATTTTAAATTTTTTTTCTAAAAGTTGATTAAGAGTTAAAACGAAAAAAATCATTTTTATTTTCGGTGAAAATGAAGACGATTGAAAGAAGTGAGAAGAAAAACGGTAGTTAGTGGTAACAGGTTTGGTGGTGGTGGTGTCGATAACAGTGGCAGTGGTGGTCGAGGCGATGGTGCTTGGTGGCGAGGTGGTGGCTAGTGTGGTGGTGACAGCAACAGTGGTGGGGTGGAGGTTGGTGGTGATGGTGGTAAATGTAGGGGCGACAAGGATGACGTGTCAAGGGTGAAAATGTAAATAAAAAATTAAAATAAACAAATTTTTTAAATTTTAAAAATTTAAAAATGAAAACTATTTTTAAAAATTGAAAAATGAAAACAACTTTTTTTCCGCAAACCAAACAGCTCTTAGTGGTTTGGTTTTTCAAGTTGAGGTCACAAAAACAAAAGGATCAATTCTTTTTATTTTGAAGGGAAAAAAAAATCAATTCAAATTGTTCTGTTGGCCTACATTTTCATTTCTTTTTTTCGCCTGTGTATCTAATTATAATAATTTTTAAATTACTTATATGTGGTGTACAATGCATGCGACGGTCATAGGTCAGTTTACATTTAAATATTTTGAAGATAAGTCGCTTTGACTTTTTTCCCTAACATAAAGAAAATGCTTTTAATTTGATACTCCCTCCCTCCGTTCCTTTTTTCCTTTTTATAAGAGATAAACTAATTTTGCACACCCCTTAAGAAAGTTAGTTTATCTAGTTTTTTACATTAAATTTGTTCTCAAGTGTTATTGAATTTCCAAAATTGCCCTTTAACATAGTAAATGTATTTCCATATTTCTAATTATTTTTATTTATTTATTTTTGAATAAACAAACACCATTTATTGTAAAGAAGAGAGTGGGGAATCATTGAGAATTAATGTGATGCAATATGAGTGAATATGTTAGATAATTGATTGCCTCAAAGATGAAAAGACATAGTTCACATTTTTTGATAAGCATAGTTCATGTACCTAGTCTTTGGAAAATGGAAAAAAGAAATATCATAATTAATGTGATGCAATTATTATCCAGAATTGAATAGGGGTAGAATGGTGAAAAAATAATTAATTTGGCACAAAATTTCCTCTAGTCCTTATAAAAAGGAACGGCAAACACCCCTAACTCACATCTTATAAAAAGGAACGAAGGGAGTATTTTTTTATCCCATACAAGTATCTCCAACACGAGACATAATTCTTCGAGTCAGCAACATTCACATTAAAGTAACACTAGTTCTCCTTATTTGAGCTTTCTTCAATATACAAAATTCAAACTTAAAACATTGCTTAAATAAATCAAGCATATATACCACTTGAATTAATTATAGTTGATTTATGGCCTTAAACAGTTGGACCCCTAGTTAATTAAATTGGGCTTATGCTAAAAACTAATTAGCTGATTGTATCCCTTAACAACTTCCGAACAGGTCATGGACACGTTTTATAGTTGCGTTACGAAAGCCATGAAAGGTCCATTACCAATTTATAAGTTAAATAATAACAAGTGATGATTCCATATCTCATATCTGATAGCCAAGACAATGGAAAGACATATGTTCATTCATGCATTACGTGTGAATCACCATGAAGCTGAATCTTGAAAGAGATGGCAACAATATTTGAGTATTTATAAAGTATAAGAACATCAGATATTTTCTTCTAAGAATCTTCTTGGACAAGTAGTAAGGGTATCGAATCTGACGAAAACTTCAGAATTGGAAAACTTGGTCGAATATCTTCAATTTCTAAAGTAATTAGTTGATTATATTAATTGGAATGATTAAGCAAAGTCAATGCTGGTTGGTTCAGTGGCATGGCCGAAATAAATGTTTTGATTAGTTTTTGCTTTAGGCATGAGTGCATACTCAACTAGGGAAGCTAGATCTCACCGACTTAGGCCACTTGGCATTGAAAAATTAGGATTCCTACAACGAAGGAAAATAGTATTAAAGAAAGGGATGATCAATGATCAATCCATATTCATAATTAGGGTTGTGTATGGATCCATATTCATAATTACAAATTTGTGTTATATTCTCTTTTCTCATAATAAGTGTTAGAGGATCCCTTTACCTTTCTATATAATTCGTTTAGTTGATCCAAACATGAAACATAATAGTGGATGCTTATCAAACAACTTCATTGAATGTACAAACTTTAAGACATGAAACAAATATTTTAGAAATGATTGTCATTGCTCCAAGCTTGTCGCGAATAGATGGTCTCCCGATACTGATTACTACTCACGGAATGAACTCTAGATGATTGAGATAGAACTAAAGTGATTCACGCTAAGCCAAAAGTGAGCATACTCATTCGAGTACTCTAAATCTCTCTTATACTATTGAGCACTAATTACATCAATAAAAGAACTTGAAGTCCTTCCCCTTGGTGGACCTTGATCATCACCCTAATCACATGCCTCTCCAGTATAACGCAGGTTGGTCAGTCAGCATTCATTGAGGATTGATAACGTTTCCAAAATCTCACGAAGACGCTCATCATAGTTGTTCATTCACCCATTTCTTTAAAGTGAAGATTAATATCCTTGAAACCTATTTATGCCGCAGGCCGAAGCCAACTTGAATAATTAATTATTTTCTAATATGTCACCACTCACAAAAGAACAAACAGAACCATATACTCAATTTTTATTTTATTTTCGATCGGCAGAGCCAAATACTCAATGATGTGTCTCTCAAAGATGTGTTGCAAAGAAGCGCATGGTTGAAGAAAAGAACATGAGAGTAGGAATAAAAGAGAAAAATACAAAAAGGTCAAAGTTGAGTGATTAGGTTGATAAATATGGTAACTTTTTTCCAACATTGTTGTTGAGACAAAACGAAGAAGCAATAAGAGCGAGCGAGCACTAGTCATAACATTGCGTGAAGATTTCGCTGCGTTGTTGTGCGACGTTGACCTGTTACTGTTAGAGAGAGAGAGAAAGAGAGAGATGGGGAATTCGTTTGGATGCTCTGCCTCCGGCGAGAGGCTGGTGTCGGCGGCGAGGGACGGCGACTTCGTGGAGGCGAAGATGCTATTGAACTGCAACCCTTGTCTCGCCAAATACTCCACCTTTGGTGGCCTCAATTCTCCTCTCCATTTTGCTGCTGCCAAGGGCCACAACGAGGTACACTCCTTTTCTCTCAAACACTTTCTCTATTGCCCATTTTCTCTTCAATCTTCCTTTCCCCAAATTTCATTCCTTTATGTATTTTTGCCTTCTGGGTTTCCATTAGATTGTGGCGTTGTTGCTTGAGAATGGAGCTGATGTCAATTCAAGAAATTATTCTGGACAGGTACTTTCTCTCTCTCTCTCTCTCTCTCTCTCTCTCTCTCTCTCTCTCTCTAAGTTATTAGCATTCGTTTTGAATTGAAGAATATAATTAAAAATGGGTGAGATGATTATAGTTGCTGGTCAATTTTCAATTCTGGAAGATTCTATTTTTTGTATTTGAAATTAGGTATGCATTTTCCATTTTAAATATGATTCGATTGAGGCAAATTGCTGCCTGTGATCGATGGATCTGGTATCAATTCAGTAGATTCCAGCACAATTGGGTTTCTGGCACATGTGTTTGCTGTACTAATGTGAGAACATGGTTTCCTTGGATACTTGATTTTGCAGACGGCCCTGATGCAAGCTTGTAGATATGGGCATTGGGAAGTTGTACAGACACTTATACTTTACAAATGCAATGTGAGTGCTGTTATTCTTTCACCCTTTTAGCCCTCTTTCTTTCAACCATTTCTATCTGAATTGTTTTTCAGTTTCACTAGAACTTTGTATTTACTATATAGCATGGGGATAATATGTCATAGGGTTTATCTGAGTCTGAGAAACTACCTTCGAAGTGGGACTTGATTACTCTGTTCATGTGTATGTTTTCTTGTATTCATTGTAAAAGTTGATATCAAGAATCATGGAGGGTATTCTTTTCACGAACAGGTTATGAGAGCAGATTATCTCAGTGGGAGGACTGCTCTTCACTTTGCAGCCGTGAATGGGCATGTAAGATGTATTAGACTTGTTGTGGCTGACTTTGTTCCAAGTGCTCCTTATGAAGCTATACATGCTCACGCAGATGCGGACCAGGGTGGAGGATCAAATGTGAGAGGCAAACATGAACAAAGGTACCCCTTTCCTTTTCATTTTGCATTTCCGAAAACAACAAAAAATTGCAGTGAATGTCATATGTTTGTTTGGCTAATGGGGTCATGTCCCTGATATACTTTTTCTGTATGGGCTATGCTTTTAATTAAAATATTATTTGTATTGATTTCTTCATCAATATAGTATATAATTTGTTGCTCATGTCTTACATGTGCAATTATATACTTAGGTACTTCCTACATAACTAAATATTCGATAAAATTATTAGTTGCGAAAGCTATGCATAGTTTTGTTGCGAGAATGGTGGTTGGCGTTGAGAGGGCTGTCAATAGCGGCGATATAGCGCTGTAGCGGTCCCTGGCCGCTCCTAGTTGTAGCGTAGCGGTGCAGTTCAGTGTAGTGGCTGTTGCGGCCGCTATAGCTGAGGAAAAAGCGGCCATAGTGGTGCTATTTGGCTGCAATTTGGTAGAATTGATAAAAACCCCAAAGGTACCCTCAAAAAGTTAATGTTAGGGCATTTGTGGGGGTATTTTAAGGGTTTTGCTTCAGAAACATATTGAAAAAGGTCTAGTTTGAGGAGGAAGTGATAGAGTTGTGAATTGTGATATTAGTGAAAGTGATAAAGAGGAAGACTTGGATCTAGAAGAGGATGATAGATGATTCCTGTTTATGGAACTTTTATTTGAATTTTCATGTTTTTAGGCAATTTAGTTTAACCATTAGAAGCTTAAACTTCTTGGTTACCTTGGCTTTTTTGGGTACTTGTATGTTGTGTTAAAGACACCTATGACTTTTTATTGTTAATTATGAGTGCCATGAATTTTAAGTATTTTTGTCATTTTTGAGCATTCATATAGTTTTTATTCTTGTATGTTATGTTCTTGCCATTTATTTACTTTATTCCAGTGCAGTGCCTTATCCAAGTTCGTAAATAAAGCAGCAGACGGTGGTATTACTGCCCTTCATATGGCTGTGTTAAATGGGTATTTTGATTGTGCACAACTGCTGCTTGATCTTAATGCAAATTTGTCTGCTGTAACATATCATTATGGAACATCAATGGATTTAATAGGTATTTGTTTAATATGCTAAATATCCCTAAAGATTGATTCCCCCTTCAACATGACTAAAGTAATTTAATGTAGGGGCTGGAAGCACTCCATTGCATTATGCTGCTTGTGGGGGCAATTTAAAATGCTGTCAGGCAAGAATTGCTTTTGCTTTGATGTATGATATTCCTTCCTGAATCTTTCCTTTGAATCTGACAATAAAATTCTATTCTTTTTCAGGTCCTCCTTGCAAGAGGTGCAAGTCGGATGGCTTTGAATTGCAATGGGTAATATATTGTGAATGTGTATTTTATTGCAAACTTTCACATGCTTTATACAACAACAACAACAAAAGCCTTATCCCACTAAGTGGGGTCGGCTACATGGATTTCACATGCTTTATAACATAAGACAAATTTGAATTCCCCCCCAGGTGGCTTCCTCTTGATATTGCTAGGATGTGGGGTCGTCATTGGCTTGAACCACTGCTAGCACCCAGTTCTGATGCCACAGTACCTGTCTTCCCTCATTCAAATTACTTGTCCTTGCCTCTCATGAGTGTGCTCAACATAGCCAGGTATGTTGCAATCCTTTATGTCTGTTTCTGCAGTCAACTCGTCTTTTTTCCATGTGAAAAATCTTTTTAGATAATGAAAATAAGAGACAGCGAGGGGAGCACTTTCTAGCGATATTTTTGGCAGATTACAGAGACCATAACACATTGAAAAAAAGAGCTAATTAACTCGTGTAAGCTGTGAAAGTAGGCATGCATGACGGCATTTAAATAAGAAAAGGAAGGGAGAAAGAAATGTGCCTGAATTTGTAACCTATCAGTGCAGAACCTTAATTTTCTACTGACAATGAAAAGAGTGGCTTATTATTTCTACACTGTTACAATTTTTTTATTTTGGTTCATTTTGTAGATAAAAATGGGATGCTATGCCTTCTATATTAGTTCTTTGATAGGTAGCTGTCTAATGTCATTGTAAACTCTTTACGGAAATAGTATACTCCAGAAGCTCTAGATTCTAGAGTTATTATTTAAAATGTTAAACAAGTAAAGTAAGGTATAATTGATGTTGCTAGACTTTATCAAATTGCAGGAAAAAAACTTGGTAGAATTTTCTCTATAGCTACCAGTGGGGAATTCTAGGGAAAATGAAATTTAAGGGTTGATAGGTGTATTTTAGAAAAAGAATGTTTGAGGGGCTTTATAATGTTAATGATAAAAGTACCTGAGTCAAATAAGGTAAGAAAAGTAAAAAATTGCTGATTCAGTGAATGCTGAATGGTAAGCCAATTGGAATGGGGGTAATTATGAGAAAATGAACTCTACATTCAAAATGTGTTGTCATTTGTATGTTTATGATGAAATATAATGTTTTGATTATAATTAAGGGAGAAGAACAAGGACAACCTGCCCTTGTATAAATTGGCTAACTTGCTGTCAACGGTCAATAGGTATTTTTTGAAAAAAAAAAGACAGGGAGCTATAGGCTGTTGGCATTTGATGTACCTTCTGTATATGTAATTTTTTATTAATAATATAAGAATATTGAAAGTGAATGAAAATTCGTAAATGTCAAATGATGTGAAATAATATTTTGAAAGTAAATTCTTCTGTCCTGTCCTGGATTTCCTTGTTTATGGAAATCTACGCAGTTCCCTTCTTTTTGTGAAATCTACTACGACTAAACCCAAATTGTTTATTGAGATGTTAGCTCAAGGATATTTTGTTGTCAATTGTTAAGATCACATACATATGTTGAAAATGGGACTAAGATTGATTTGAAATAAATGCAGAGAATATGGATTGCAATCATCTACATCCTCCTCCGATGAGATTGACTTTTGTGCGGTATGCCTGGAGAGGCCATGTTCAGTGGCTGCAGAAGGTAGAGGATTTTTTTCAATATTGTGTATTTGCCTGCTTCTGCATGTGAGTATTTAATAAACTGCAGCAGTTAAATATAGGGACCCATATCCTATCTAGTAATTATGTCTGGTATTTTTCTAGAATCCAAAAGTTAAGTCAGAACTAATTTTTATTATTATATTTGATCAATAAGCTGTCATCCCATTGCATGTCTGAGGGGGCCTCGGGAGGGAGGTGGTTTGGGTTTTCTCATCCTCTGTTAATATACTTTCTAAAATCTGTTCTTGACACATTAGAATTTGAGAAACTTATTTCACATTGCAAAACATTTTAAGTGATATCATTAAGTTATATACGCAGGATGCGGTCATGAGCTTTGTGTGAGATGTGCACTCTATCTCTGTTCAACAAACAGTGTTTCTTCTGAAAGGCTTGGCACTCCTGGCTCTATCCCTTGCCCCCTTTGTAGACATGGAATTGTCTCTTTTGTTAAGTTACCAGGTTCCCAAACTAAAGAAAATAAATTACATGTGTCTCTTGGCCTGTGTACCCCTTGCATCCTACATCAGCCATCTCTTTCTCATACACCTGAGATTCAAAGAAATTGTGTAGATTCTGTTCCTTCAGAGATGCTTTGCCCTGTCACTTGTAGTCCATTTCCATCTATGGCAATTCCTCTATGCACCTGCAATGATGGTTCATGTCCATCATTTGAGCCCCGAGAAGTAGAAACACAAGATGGATCGCCTCGTCACTCCCAAGCATCAACCACGGATCAAGATAAAATTGAAGGGCCAAGACTGGATAAAACAACCTGCTCAAGCATGTTTTGGGGTAGAAGAAGTTGCAGCAGGGAGCACCAATGCAATTCAGAAATAAATGCTTGACTTGTTTGATGCTTGTATGGTCATTCTTATGTTGTGGATACGGTACATTTTAGATCAACCGAGCAGCCTACAGTTGTTATATTAATCAATCTCAAATAGTGGAACTCAGTGGATATATCAAGAAGAGAGAAAGCTGCTCTGCAGATCTATTTTGCTGCACAAGCTGTATACCAGGTGATAAATTCAGCAACGCAACCACCTTCTGGATGTCCTCTTGTGAATTGTGATGTTTAGAGAGCTTGTGTGAAATTTCAGTTCTAGGAGATTGTTTATTGTGATTTATTGTTCATTTAATCAAAGAAAAGTTAGTGTTTTTTTAGAGAGGAATTATGCTTGTTTAGCATGTGTATCAGATTTGGAGCATCTGTATATTTTGCTTGTCATGACATTTACAGGTTTACAAAGCACAAATTTGGGACTGAAACGACTTGCTGAAGAAGCAATTATAAATACCTTTTTGTACACTTAAGGGTTTCATTCATCTACATTAAACATTGTGCTGCTCAGACTCTAGTTTGAGAATGCTTACTTGTTTTGCTCTTGCAAACTTTTGTGGTAATTATTGTTGACACTAAGGTAATCCAGCTAGCATAAATTAGTTATTTTAGTTAATATCGTTAATACGTTCTCACAACAGAAAAATAGTTGTTACAAATGAGTTTATGACATCCCTCATGGTAGGAGTCACTTAACTGTTTAGGACATGCACAACCCATAATAAATCTCCTTTGGAGGCTCCTCTCCCCTCAATGGGGGTTTTCTACCCACATTAGGTGGGCCATTTCCCTCTCCTTGGTGAGTATATTTCCTTCCTCCATCCTCCGCCATCGTCCAGCCATCACTACCCTTCCATCTACTTGCTGCAACCCCGCCATCCTTTCCCCCACTTACTTTTCACCCTTTATTTTATTTATTTGTTTTTCCCTTTGGTTCTCATGTTTGGTTTTCTTTCTTATATCCACCTCTTCCTTTTCCCTCTCACCACCATCAACCCCTTCTCCACCACCACATTTGATGTTGCTTTAACCCACTTGAGACTATTTAGTGTAATTAAGGTGCTGGTCGCTTTGGAAGCTATTCAATTTGCAACTATGGCAGAGCCGATTAAAGCAAATGAAAAATGGTTTATCTTGGTTTAATATTGGTTTATCTTGTACCATTGTTGTATCATTCTTTGAGGTAAATGTTTAGGTGTTATTTGATGTAAGCGTGGTTTGAATTTTATTCTAAGCATCTTGGGGGGGGGGGGGGGGGGGAATTACAAATGAAAGCACCACAGAAAGTGCATCTCAGGGAGTTCTACTCATTTCATAGTTTGGGAGACTCCACTTTTCTCACACTTGACTCTGTTCCACGGCTTCTTTAATATTATTGAGTAGCTTAAATGATGCATCTATTTGGGCCTATCCTAATATATATTCAACAACTTAGTGCACTATCCTAATATCATTACTCTATAGTCTATACATGTAAATCAAACTTTCATCCTAGAGGTCTTAGCTAGTATTGTCAGGGTACATGGTGTACAAAATTAAGCTCTACAAATATAAAAATCTTGTACTTCGGAGAAAAAGAAAACACCCCACCTAAAACCTACTATAGTGAGTAATAGTCCAAAATTAAACCACTTTCATCATGGTCCAGACCTCTTAATAGTATTATTTTGCCAGTGGCATGGTAAAATTTCCTCACCCTTTTAATAGAGTATTATTCTGACATCAATATTCATTATAATACATAGCCCATCCAAGCCTATAAAGCATAGTTAAGTTTTAGGTCCGGACCCTTTCACAAAATCCAAATTTTTACGTAAATATATGCGAGTAAGACTTAAATATAAATAAAAACTTTGTTTGTGACCGAAGTAGATTAAATATTAATTGCTATCATTTTCTTATGACAAAAAAACTAAAAGGAAAGTTACTAGAGTAAGAAAAATTCCTTAAAAAACAGACCATTCATTTTACTAGGACTTAAAATTCCTTAAATATATCCCATCCAAGTTCTACATATATCCAAATTAATATTATTGTTAAAATAAATTTTGATTAATAAATAGAAAACTAATAGAAAACTTACATATTATAAGTTTGGTATGAAATTTTAACATAAAAAATATTTGTAGCTAAAATTTTAGACAGATAAATTCTGAAATGGATCGATAAAATTAAAAAAATAGTTTTTTATATAATCCGACAATGAATAACATGCATTGAAGTTGAATAAGTGATGAGTAAATGATGAAATGGTGAATTTCATTGTAGGTTGATGATTAATACTAGTAATAGTTAGTAGTACTATGTGGGAGATAGCCAAAATAATGATGGTAGTGGTAGATGGTGCATATATATATAATGCATGTTATTGTTATATATGTAGCTAGGTAGTATATCATAACAAATGCGTGGTGCATTCAATTTTCAACAATGCTGCATGCGGTTCTGCCGCATAGCTACTTGTTAGGGTGGCTATAGAATAATATTAGTGTCTAATTAAGTCAAAATGGACATAAATACTACTGAGTTTTGATTAAATAATAATTGAAACACACTCTTCAGAGACATGCAATATATTAATGCTTGTATTGTTAGCATTTGTTTGTTTGAAGAAAAAATGAATGGAGGAAAATTGATAGTGCACTGTTTTTGCTTACATGTTCTTTTCCCTTACAATAGGGTCAGGACCAGAAGAACCACATCAATTTTTTTTTTTTACAGAAACAAACAAATGCAAATAATCTAACAAATCACATCATTTTAACCACATCGTTATATTAAAAGAATTTGTTATATACTCGAGATTCTATGTGAGAAAGTCGTTCTCAGCCAATTTATATAATTAGGATTGGACTGGAGAAGGTTTGTGGATTGAATAGTTGAGCTTTTGAGCTATAGTGGATGCATGTGCTCAGGTTCATGTAAAAGTAATTTCAAAAGTAATTACTCACCACTTATATTCATCCCATGATCTTAACTCAAAGTTCCCCAAATGATCTTTAAAGTATCCCGCCAACTAAAAGATGTGCACTTTTGCTGTAAGTATAAATTAAAATATTAAATGACTCGGCTCGTCCCGGCTAACGGCCGATTGGCCACACAAAGGTTGAGACACAATGAACTATAAAATGAGACAAAAAATGTTGCATGCATGCTCGAAAGTTCTACTCAAAGGACTTCTCGCACACTTACAGAGACAAATGCGCGCCTTGCATAGACTTTGAACCTATAAATACATGTTTTATCGTCATTTACATAAATATAAATATGTAATTCATTTTAGCATTTTCACTGAGTTCTACTAAGTCTCAAGAGTTTTCTCTCACACTTGTATTGATTTGAGTGTTTGAATGTTTTCTACATGTACTTTTAGCCGTGGAACAAGCAACACTACAATCAATCCATCATCTCAGGGACAATCGCCACTGCACGCCTCGTCAGTTCCGAAAGAGAATCTCATCTGATTTTCAGGATCGAACCCTTATATTCAACTAATCACACTCTCTAGAAGCACATTTGATTATTTTGGAATTGTAAGCAAATTTGGGTTTAACACATGCTAAATTGTAATGTATAAACTGATTTATCATATCTGAATCACTGAATGTACCTGTAGGGTGTCAGAACCCTCACTCTGGCAATTGATTTCAAAATCTGGAAAATGGTTGCAATTGATTTCGGATTACAGAAAGTGGTTTTGTTAGAAAAACAGAACGAAACAATAAAGATTCCAATTCAACTGCTGAACTCATAAAGGGCCCCAACACATTACTGCACAGTAGCAGTGCAAGATCCTATTTATATATAATTCGTACTTGAATCCAACCAATTCTCATTAGTATCACTTTAGTGCTATGCCCTGAATCCAACCATCTTATAATTATTATGGAAGATGAACAAGACAACCAGAAAACAAAACAGGCATAAAGCAACTGCAAACAAGAAAAAGTAATAGTGGTTCCAACTTACTTAATTAACTACATATCTTAAGTACCAAGGTTTATGAACTCCTTAAGCATTTAGACGAACGGTGTGCATAAAGAAGATTTTTAAAAAAAAAAAACCTAGTGATTTAATATAATTTCTGAAAAGTCACGAGCAGATTAATCTAATAGTAAAAAACTACATGTCATAAATTCAAACCTTGCATAGAGGAATTCATATTTTTTAAGTACACATCAATCAACTATGAAACAAAGCAAAATAGAACAAGAATCTCTCTCTGTTGCCAATAAAGCAGATAAAGTAGCAGTCAGAATCAGGAACTTGATTTGGCTCCACTTGGCTTTGGTCACTCAAGGTCATATCACAATCTTTCTCAATTTTCCATTTTTGGGACAATTTTTGTATCAGTTTCAAAATCATCAGTGAGGAAATTGAGGAAATTTTTTCCCAGATTTGAGACTCAAATTAAGTGTACACGCTTCCATGAATACCATGTTCATCTCAATCCCCATAAGATCCTAATTAATAATTATAACAGAGCAGCACCAAAGAGAGTCCAGCTTCATTATTGAGAGAAACCTCATTGTGGTTATTTGCATCTTTAGGTACACATGGTGACGAGTGCAAATACGAATTCACTCACTCACTTTATGTGCAGAGACAGAGAGGGAAAGAATTCAAGAAAGACTGTAAAGTGGTTGGTGGTCATGTTTATGGGGCCTGGATGCATTCTGCATACATCTGCAATGCATGCCTTTCTTTCTTGCCTTCCCAGTGATACAAATCTGCTTATTTCTTTTCCCTAGAAAATTACCCTGTAATGGGAATTCTCTTTTGGTCATGCACTAATGCTTATTAATTAAGAACAGAAATCACAGAAACTGGACATGAAAATTCAAAACATTATTGTTTGCTAATTTTTGTGTGGATAGGTCACGGGCCAACTGCTTACATTTACATTAAAATTAAAGGATTAAATACATTTTTAATCCGCGTAAAATATGTTGTTTTTGTTTTTCATACGTCGGAATTTTTTTTTCTTGTTTTTAGTACTTCAAAATTTATATGTTTTATTTTTAGTCATTGTTAGTTGTTTTTCTATTCACTCTAAATCTGAAAACACCCTCACATTTGCTTAGATCAGCTCTACGAGCGGTGAAATCGGGTTCATACATCTCAGATTTTTCCCAAATTGTAAGCACCCAGATTTGAATGAATGAAAAAACAGTTAGGGACTAAAAACAACACATGTAATTTTTGAATAAACAATTTTTTTTTCCTAGGGATGAAAAACAAAATAACTTATTTTTCAAGGACTAAAAATGTATTTAAGCCAAAATTAAATGACCAAACTAACTAACAAATCATGAACAATAAAATAAAATAATGATAAACATACATAAATTATGTGACACCCAATTAACATATGTGTTTGACAATTCTTAACCACCACAAATATTGGTGGCAATAAAAAACTGCTACTAACACATGTGTTGGAAGGATGTTAAAAATTTATTTATATATGTATACACATCGGTACTCTAAAAAATAATTAATAAAATAAGAAGACACATTTAGAATCAATAATTATACGCGAAAAAAGTAAACACCTTTTACACATTAATTCAATAAGGTTTCAAAATACACAAACTCAAAATTGAATGTTGATAGAATTTAAATATGTTTGTTTGGGTAAAATGTTTTAAGCTATTAAAATACATGATAGTTTCAATAGCATTCAATTCAAGTGTGTCGATACGTACCAAGACGTGTGTAGATTTACCGTGGGACATAGAACCTCAAGTATCTTAATTCTTTAGTGCAAAAGCTATATTGTGTTTAGATCTAACATTATAAAAAATAATGTTTGATAGAATTTATTTTAATGAAATTGATTAGAATAAAAGTGAGTTGATAGTGTAAAAATTAATTTTTGAGTACATTTATAAAAAATGTGATTGTAGAGTAATGTAGTAAAATTCAGTCACAAAATCTTTCAATTGACTATGTCAACCTAGCTCAAAATGTAGGGTTTATAACTTTATTCTCATAGTAAATTTTGGAGATTGGATTAATTGTGAAACAGGACATCTAAGCGCCGAAAATTGATTATGCCAATTGGGAAAATCAATTATAACAGTTACAAACGTATAACTAAACACATGATTTAAAGTGATTCTAACACTCTCTATAAACTATATTGACTGAGAATATATACAACTTTATGTTATCCCTACCCAAAAACCCAAATATAGGAGCATGAAAGTTGAATGCATTCTATAAACTAAGGAAAGTTATACTATTTTCTGCATTGCAAAATTGACAGGTATAATTTTTTTTATAAGATGCACGTCATCAAACAAGAACTACTGTGTATTTGGATGGATATATACTTGAAGGAAAAAAAAAATACGGAGAATAGAAATTGGAGAAAACAAGTAATTTCGTCCATTTTGATGGTATAATAAATGTAGTTGGTTAGGTAAACAGTTTATAATCATATAAAATAAAGTTTATAAGTTTAGTTATCAAATAACTTTAAATTTATTACGCTTATAACTACTCCCTCCGTCCCAAATTATAGGGTCCTTTTTAGACAATCACGCCTATTAAAAAAACATGTAATAAGCTAATTAATAGGTTGGTTTTGTTACTTTTTATACAAATCTTCCAAATATGCCCCTATTTAAAAAAAATTGGAAATTATTAATGTAAGTATTGGATATACCAAAAGTTTGTTGGGAATATGAAAGAAATAATTAGTAGAGGTGGCAATTAAAGTTTTGGAATTTAAAATATAATGAATGTAAGGGGTAAAAAAGGAAAAGCTTATTTTTTTTTTCCTGAAATCTAGAAGGGGTCTTATAATTTGGGACACCGAATTTGTCTCTAAAGGGTCTTATAATTTGGGACGGAGGGAGTAATATGTAGCTATTTAATAGTAGTGTATCGATATATAAGTGGTGTACTTAGGCAAACCATAAGAAATTATGAGGAGGGAAAGAAATATTTTGTGTAATGTCCGCCCAAAAAGAATCTCTTTATATTTGGAAAGAGAATGCATTCAAGTAGCTAAAAGTGCAACTTTTGTTGTTTATTTTTTTTCTTATTTTCTTTAATCTTCTTACCATGATAGAAGTAAAGTTATATATATTTGTCATAATCCATATTTGTCTATTTATCTCAATTCACTTTTCCACCATCCAAATAAATGGAAGCAATACATTTTCTTCAATTTTTTATTCTCTTCACTTTCTTATTTTCTAATTTTTTTTTCATACACATATCTATGAAAGAGATGACTGAACTACTAAATAAACAGTGGCAGCACCCATCAACCGCTACTTTTGTTGTCACAAAATGAAAATATAAGTGTACATTTTTATGTTTTTTTTTAAACTGTCGTAAAAATGAAAGTTGCTAATAGTTTAAGTATGGAAAAATGTTTCTTCACACTCTAAATTCACTTACACTTGAAGTAAATAAGAAGAGAAAAAAATGACTAATATAATATGTAATGTCATAAAAAAAATTAAAAAGAGATCAAAAGAGATAATGAGTGAAAATTAGAAGATGCACAAGAAAAAAGTGGAGCTAGTGTGGATATATTTTAGTTGTATATTTATCTTGGCTTCCAATGCTAGCTAGACAGCAACCGGCCCACACCACTAGAGCAGAGACACAAGACCAAAATTGAAGTCTGAAAAACAGTAAAGCTGATCCAGATTAATTCTGCATTTGATGAGAATCCAACATCATAGTTCCTTTTATAAATCCTTACGATTAAGAGTTCAAGAAAGACTTGAACACCACCTTTATCAACATCATTTACAAGGCGTTGTTAACAAAAAGACTATGAATTCATTCTTTATAAAGAGAAGGGACAAGTAACCAAAGCACTGTTATATTGCATACACACAAGTGTGATCAATGTCAGTAATGCATGGGTGGAATCTGAAACTGGCAGATTCCTACCAACATAAAATCAATACTCAATTCAATGCAGCGATGGTGACATGAGCGTGAAGAAAACCACCTGAAATCATGCAACCACATTTACTTCGTTTGTATGTAATATTGACATGAAAGACAGAGGAAAAAAGTGAATTGGGGATGGTGATGGATCATGAAGCAAGGTTGAGGTGAGTTTGAATTGGTGACAGGAATGTTGTAAGGTTGATAGACCAGCAGTACTACAATACAATAAACTGTGTTGGAACAGTGATACTTATTGTAAAATGTCTCTACCTCGTCCTCTGTTGGATGAGTTGCCACCATCAGGACCACCTGTGACTGAGGTGCTATAATTGTTACTAAGGTTTCGATCGGTACATTTGTCGGTACTCTAAGCGGTGGAAACTGTAATTTTTTTAAGATTGGAATTCGGAGCATGCACTGTATAGCTTGCGGCTTAATTCCCAGGTATCATCAGGTGGAAAGACATGCAAAACTCTTTCTCATCACGGATTGAATGAAGTTATGAAGTTGCAGAAGAGTACTATGTTGAACTCATGACATTGGAACTTTAATTTAAGTACATTAAGATTGGGTTATGCACCGGTGTTTTAGGTAGTTTGTAATAGGGGTGTCCAAGACTTACCAACCCGACCGGAATATGATGAAATCGCCCATTTTTTAAGTCATTGGGTCGAGTCGGGACAGGTATAAGTTTGAGCGGGCCATAAAATTGGTTTCGATTGGTCTTGGGTGGTCGGTTTCAATTTGAGCTCCAACCCGACTGAAAGAGATATTTAAAGAAAAAATTGCATCTCCATAGGCCCAACTTGAGTGAACCCTAGTCTTTTAAACACAGTCACTACCACTTGCACTGCACTCACTATCACTCCCGCTTCCCACTAAAGCAAATCTAGCCGCAACCAGCCCACCTCCATGTCTCTTCTCCCCTTCCCAGCAATTGCAAACCCTAGCCGCCACCAACATGTCTCTTCTCCGCTTCCCAACAAACCCTAGCTTCCACCATCATGTCACTTCTCTTCTCCTCTTAGAGATGACCTCTCACCTGTTCTCTTCTCTTATCTTCTCTTCTCTTCTTTTCTCCCCGTTCTCCTCCAAGACCTAGCCACCAATTGATCACCTATCTTCTTCTCGTCGCAACAAACCCCACGAGGCCACAAAGACACAATTCCGACCACAACACTTTAGAGGCTCGCTTCCCTCTCCAACAACGCTCGATCTGAAGCGACGCAATATTGAAGATGAAGCAAAACAAGACTGAAGCTCACAACAAGATCTATGAACGGTGATGAAACCTTTTGTGCGATTGGGCGTGGCTAGCTACAAACCCTTCCATGTGATTGGGTTATTTTTAATGATAGGTTATTTTTGTTGGGGTTCCTCTTCAATTTTTTATATAGAGGTTGTTCTGGCTTTATTGTTCTTCTTATATTGCAAGACAAAATTTTAATGAAAAAGTTGTGTCATCTTCCTTCTCTTTTGTTTTCTTTGTATTATGAACCTCTGTATTGAGGTTCTTCTGGCTTTTTTTTCTCTCATCGATTATCGTTTAGATGACCTGATACGCCTGTAACTTGGAAAAACTGAGATCGGACCAAGCCAATATGGTGAATGAACGCCGGCGGGCCTGGTGGTTTGTCATTTTCACCCGACAAAACTGACTTTCTTGACCTAAACCCGACCGAAATTGTTCGGTCGACAGCCTAGTTTTTAGGATACAAAGAAAATGTTGAGTGGTATACGAAAATGATATAAACTAATAATCTTTAAATTAACATGAATGGTCTTATAGGAATTGTAACCAACCCTAAACTCATAGGTTTTCTCAACTTGGCCACTAATGAGAAAAACCTGCTTTAACTGGGTTTTGAAAAAAATGAACTCGAATTTGAACACGAAAGGGTAGGAACGAGTTTGAGAGTGCAAACCAACCAGACCTCAACCCCTCCTCCAAATTTTCCCAATATAATAATTGAATAATTTTAATTAAAATAATACTTAAATAATAAGATAAACTCCCTATTCTTTCTAAACTAAAAATTAAAACAAGATAAACTGAAATATTATACTAAAATTTAGATTTAATTTTTGCGTTAATTATATTTTAAAGATGCCTTATGTTTGTTTTTATAAATGATTTGAATAAAAATATAGTCACATGGTATTTATAAAATTATATATAAGTGAATAAGGACATGGATTACCCATAAACCGAAAGAGATTAGGTTGGTTATCATATTTTCATCATTATTTGCCTCAAACGGGCATCCGAACCCGCTCCATTCTTGACGGGGGTAGGTGTCGTGTGGGGAAAGCAAAAAACGCCCCCACCCAGCCTTGTTGTTATTGTTATGCTACTTCAATATATATTACTCCCTCCATTTATATTTATAAGAGTCAAACAACCATTGCACACCCCTTAAGAAAAGTAGTTAAAATGATTGTTAGCATTTAATTTGTTCTCAATTTACATCAACTTTCTAAAATTGTCCCAACTTACTTTTTAAAATTTTTATTGATCATTAATGCATTATATAGTAGATAGAGAGAGAAAATCAAATAAAGTAAGGGTAAATTTGTTAAAAAATAATTAATGCATTACAAATTTCAAGTCGATTCTTATAAAAAGACCATAACATTTCTCAATTTGTCTCTTATAAAAAGGAACGGAGGGAGTTCCAATTTCCCTTATTTTTCTTTAAGGATGATTAACATTGTAGATTTTTGTTACTAATTTGTCATCTTTCGAATGCTGACTATTCCTGTTTTGAGATTTTGTCAGAAAGACTCCCAACCCCACCCTCGTACGCATTATGCGATGATCAAACTTGAGAATTCTTATTCAGCACTCGGTCTGCGTTGTCTATTGAGAATTTTTATTCTCACCATTCTCATATAAGAAGAGTTTTCTCACAAGATACATCCTATATATATATATATATATATATATATATATATATATATATATTGTAGATAAAACTTTATTTTTGCATTTTGTGTTAAAAAATCATAATATATATAAACCTTATTGTCACTGTTATATACACACAAAAATTACTTAATTGACAATATTTTGCAAAGTAAATAAATAAATAAATAATTCACACCATAAATTTATATACTTAGAAGTAAATCCTCTTATAAAGAAGTTTTATGTGATTTTGTTATGCTATATTTTATGTTCATTAAATTATTTATTAAATATTGAATAGCTGGAGGATCGGAGGAGGGGGTTTATTTAGGAGTGAATTGTCAAATTAGTTTCTAAAAGTGTGGGTCGTTGGCAAGTTCATTTCCAAAATGAAATATCTAATTTAGTCCCTCATATTATAAAGTGTTTGTCAAATTAGTCCATGTAATCACATAAAATATCATCAAAAATGAGTGACATTTTACAACATAAAATTAGGTACCTTCTTTTTTCAAAATGAAGTTGTTAGGGTCCAACAATTTCCGGGATCAATTTGAGCATTTACTCGTTTATTTACATTTGTGAATGTTGAAATTATAAAGGGATAAGAGATAAAATTTGGTTAAAGTGAAATTTGAAATAATATTCCCGTGGTTGTGTATTTTATTCTGTTGGGTCACAGACGAATGGTGACTCAGGGTAAAGGGGTTGAAACAGCATTGCTTTATGCTGCTGCTGCAGCTATGGACCACACAACCATGATATTCTTCTTCATCTAAGTACGTACTCCTACTAGCTCTGGATTTGGCGTTCAAACCCTTCAACTTTTTGGTCCCTCAACACGACAAATTATGAATACTACCTACGTACCAAAAATGGCGTTATTAGTCATGCTTGTTGCTTCATGCTACACACTCCATCCATTATGACTCTAACCGTATCCTCTGCCTTCAAATCAATCCCCACTATCATGACCCATGATATCATCATCAAGAATCAGGTACAATTTTTCAAACTAACAACAAAGAAAGATTTTAAATAAAATCATCACATTTTTGTAGTTAACTAGTCTTTGATTCAATCAACACACACGTTCATGTTAATGTCCAACATTTGATTTTATGTCAGGCTTTTTTCCCCATTATCCCTGTAAGCTTACACATTATAAAACACCTCCGCACAAAAAAAATTTCATAATAAAGTTTACTTCTAGTCAACAATTTTTGTGTAAAGAGTTAAAATTAAGACTTTAATAATATGCACTGATGTTGTAAATTTTTTTTCACATAACTCGTTGGTTAGAACCTCAAAGGGTCCAAATGGTTTGGACCTGAGTAGACCCAAAAAAGAAGAAAAAGAAGTTATTTAGTAGTTTATAAGTGGATGACTCATGTACTTAATTAATAATTAATGTCTTAATGTTTTGAGCGAAAGATGTCGTATCCAATTCTCACGTGTTGTTTGCTCTTTAATCCAATGTGAAGATCTCTTGAAGTTTTTAAGCTTCTAACGGTACTAGTTACAACAATTGTGCTCCGTTCATTATGTAATTCCAGTCATTGGTGTTATAGTGCATTTTTCCACTTTGAAGGTAATGATTTTTCATGTCCCTTTGGTTTGGTCATGGTTGACCTCTGGTGTACTTATGGACAGCCACTGAGAATCCTTCAGTGGTACCTATGAGGACATTCTAACGCTTAAGTTAGTAGAAGTTAAAGAAGTATGCAGATGAAAGGGATATGAAAAACTTACCTTGGATGGAGGAGGGTGCCTTCTATTTATAATGGAGGCTCGAAGTGAGGCTGGGGAAAATGATGTGTGTCTTCTTTATCATTTGGTGATCGTGGTCATCCGATCTCTGGAGTGGCAGATGATCGTGTGGTGTTCTAGGCCCCTGGAGCGAACAAGTGTGCTTTTGGCGGAGGCAAAGTCAACAGTGGCTACTTTTGTCGGGGGTGGTTGAGGTTAGGTCGCTCTTACACTTGACTCGTTGACGGCGCGGGTTACGCTTCGCCATTGGTTTTGAAGACGCGATTATGAGTGGTGAGGATTCTGACGTCATGTAACCCTGCCACTGTTCAGCCTTTGTCTCATCCTCTCTTCACATGTCTACCATATGGTTGTATTTCGAGTGAGTTGCTTAAATCTTTGCCCTGCGTTACAGGTCGTCCATAGTGGGAAGTCGCCCCCCTCAGACTCGTCCGTAATCTCAGTGAGTTGTCCCCGAACTCGGGGTAGTACGCTTCCAATTCCCAGAACACCATCCTTATTTTATTTTAAACTTCTCTTTTTAACAAAATATTTTTCACAAAGGCCACAACAATTAGAAATCTTCTATAACATCCTATCCTCCATGTAAAACAAAGATGAAATCCATTGAACTCCTTTTTAATAAGGGAAAAAAGTGTCCTTTTTAATATGTTAAAAATATTTTGTTCATATATATTTTGTCCTTTTTATTTCTTTCAAATCAAATCAATCACTCATAGGATAAGCTAGCAACCTGGAATTAAGGGGAAAAAAGGAAGTATGAAATGGTAAGAATTGAGGTTAGCAGAGTTTCAAAATATTCCCAAACTCGGCATGCCTCCGGGGAAGAGACAGCTAAGGCACTGTTTGGTTTGATGCCCCAATCACTCTCAAACGTCCTTTCATTTTACTAGCCCTATACAGATAAGTCAATTGCTTTCATAATGACGAAAACAACCCCACATTTCTTCCAATTCCAGTGTTAGTTTCAAAGCAGCCCAAATCCCAACCTTAATCGCACTCCAGGGCTGTTATGTCAGTTCACTAATAATTATCATATCAACCACTTTCTATGTAGTACTTTCTTACTAGTACTAGTATATCATATCACCCTTTGTTTTGGATTCTATCATATAATTTACATGAACTAACTGTATAATAAAACCTAGCAGTTAGAACGAATTAAATCTTCACCAAATGTAGGTGATCTTTTACCCACATTTCCTTTGTTAGGTAAGGTGGTGAAGATAAAATGAATGCAATATACTCAAACAACAACATATTTAGGATGTGAAAAATCAAGGTTCTAGCTAGACAAGTTTTTGCATAAGCTAAAACAGTTAAAATAAATTCTCTGTTCCATAATTCATAGAAAATATAACTTGCTTAAATTTTAAAAGTATTCATCAGAATATTTGTACTTTCCATAATCCAAAAAGTGAATCACTTGGAACTCAATCCATCTTCCCTAAGGGCCATTAGGGAAGATATAGAGGTATTTGTATGTTTAATAATTTTGTTCTATATATTAGGCATCAGAGTTAGACAATGAGGTTTATATTCATGAAGTCTTCAAGCACACTCACATGAAGAAGGACAGGCCGGCTTGAGAAGACAAGAGGCCTTAATATATTTAGGTAAGTATAATTAAGTATTCATTGGGTTACTTGCAATACTCTACATATATTGTAACATTAAATTTTATTTGTTCAGGCTAAGTTCGAACAGAAAATGACTTAATTCTCATATGCTTACCATAGCAATGCGTCAACAAAGATTGACCCCTCCACTGTAGTGAAATTATGGGTTGAGACAACAAATTAAAAGCGCAAGGGACAGATATATGTCGTATGTGACATGTTTATGTGTTACAACCCCGACATCGCTTCCCTAAGACAGAAGCCTTCATGACCTTCTCATTCGGGGTCTCATGATTCATTGACGCCCGTTGAGATGTTGGAGATGATGCGCATGATGCAGACAATGCTAGAGGATAATGTTGTGCCCCGACTGAAGTTGGAGTAGCAAGAGACCCCAAACATATGAGCATTACCAAGATATGACTTCACAGTACACAGACCTAGCTGCAGAGGTTGCGAAGTTAAGGGCTCAACAAGGTGGTAGTGCTCATGTTGCTATTGTTCCTCCTTGTCGTACTTTCATAGAGTTGGAGTAGTTAGAGGAGTCGGATGAGTAGTAGGTAATCATAATTAGTGTAAAAAGAAAAAACAAGTTTACCACCGGTCTAAGTTGATCGTCGGTATTATAGTGATCAAAGTCATAGGTAGTTTACCGACGATTTTGACTGTGAAAAGTGTATCGACGACCACAACCATCAGTAACTTTCTCATAGCTTAAGTCGTCAGTAAATTACCAACAAGTTTTTGAAAAATCGTTGATAAAAATTACCAATAGGTTACTGCAGCCATGGTGAGAGGGGTTGTTTCTCACATGTTATATATCTTTATATATCATTAATCTTTCTATAAAAAAATACCAATGAGCTATATACCAATGGAAATGGATTCGTCAAAAGACTATCGAAAATATTCGATTGCCAATTTTTTACAGGAATCAATTTTTCTTGTAGTATTTATTATATATATATATATATATATTTATATATATATATATATATATTTATATATCTTCACTCAACAATTTAATTTCCTTCAGTTGTCTCTATTAATTATGTATATTATAATTTAATTTTTTAAATATGTGTATATATATAAAACTATTAGTAAAAATAAAAATACTTAATAATTGAATTGTATTATTATACTTAATTACATTTTTTCTCAGACATTAATTTACCGTCATCATTTTTTATGCTATAACTTTACAATTAAATGCCTTGTTATAAATTAGAAAAAAGAAAATCTTCAAAATAAAAAAATGAAAATATTATATAATAACTAAGTTACTCTACTTTATGAAGATAAAAAGATAGAAAGTCTTAAAAAAAGGGAAATGGCTGACATAGCATGCAGAAGAACAAACAAAAATAGTGCAGGATAGCTTTGTCCCTTTGATGCCAAAGGAACGAAGAATAAGAAAACGTACTCCATAATTTAAACAAAAGTTCGAATCTTTCATTCTTTTCTGGACTTTCTACGAGGAATATCACTATAGCCGTGCAATGTGCAAATCCTACAAGCCTAGTTAATCCTACAACAATTCTAGATTATTTATTAATTTGTGTATATTATAAATTAAAAAAGGAAGAACACATCAATTAATAGAAACACTTCCCTAATTCAATGAAGAAGTGGAGGACAAAACCCGTGTTTTATGAAGAGCTTAGCCACTAGGTTTGCTTAATTGGTTTAAAATTATAATCCATGAGAAAGAAAGGAGGGTACACTTGATTAGTTGAACTACAAACTGAAACACTCTGCAATGGGAATGATACATTTGCATGGAAAACTCATTTTTAAAAACTGGTTCCTAAATTCCAAAGTACTAATAAAATAACGCACATGTCATAAATGATAAAACAAATGAGTTGGCGTGGCTGTTTACCTTTTATTTTGAAGTAAATAGTTAGATGTTTGATTTAGAATTCTTGTGAGCGGTAAAAACTTCTTGGTCGATCTTTATCACTTAATGCATTGATCGTAATATGGGAGATTAATCACACGATCGTAGGTATACCTTAAAAAAAATAAGATAAAATGCATGATCACAACCAAATTGTTTAAAAAGGGTTGTAACTAGTATACAATATTAGATGCATTAATAAGCAATAAATAGTTGCTTTTGAATGGTAAGATCTACGTTTAGTGCATGTTTGGAAGAACCAGTCTGAAACCACGTTTGGATTGAAACCATGTTTCCAGAAGTAAGAAATAGTTGCTTTTGGATTGTTGGATCCACGTTTGGCCTCTCCAAACGTGAATCCAAACACACTATTAGCCTCTCCAAACGTGAAACCAAACACACCTTTAACACTTAATCTTTTAGATGCGTTTGAATTTTTGTTGCACTTAACGTAAATTCACGTTGAAGTCAATGTGTCACAAGTATGTAATCATGTTTGTTTCTGTGATCGATATATGACAAATTTTAAGTTCTTTGTTCGTGTTTTGAGATACGCGAAATTACGTTCGCATGACTCTAACGCCAAATAAACATGCACTCAATAAATAATTGACATTCAATTCTCAACTCTTACAAATGAAAAATAAGTTCATCGATCAATCATTTACTGTTTAGTACGCTAACCGTGAGATCTCTTATGTGAATCAACCTTGGACAGTTGGTTAAGAAAAAAAAAAGTTTATGAATAATGGTGATATGGTTATGAGTAATGATGATTATTATCCAGAGTGGTAACAGGTTTGTTTGGGGGTAGGGTGTGATTTGGCGTTAAGAAGGTAGAAGAAGTCACGTGCGATGCGTGCTGCTTTCTGACAAGTAACCTCCTTCTTTTAGCACCGAACTACTCTTACTACTACTATGGTACTACCTTTCTCTCTCTCTCTCCTTCATTGCTTCATTTCGTGACAATGTCGAATGTCCTTCAATTTCACGCTTCTTCTTCTTCTTCTTCTTCAATGGCACCATTCCCATGCACAACAACCACATTCACCAAATTCCTCTAATTAGAACAGAAAAACTCTCACACACTCTCTCTCTCTCTCTGTTTCTCTCTTCCATGGCTCTTCCCTTCAACCTTGCATTCTCTTACCTGGTCTTGTTCCTCCACCTGTGTTCCGCCATTGCAGACCAAAACCCAGAAAAAATTTCCCTCCTTTCGTTCAGAGATAGTCTCCAGAACCCTCATGCTCTCTCTTCGTGGCACCCAGCAACCCCGCACTGCAACTGGGTTGGCGTCACTTGCCAACTCGGCCGAGTCACCTCGCTCGCTCTTCCCTCTCGCAGCCTCGGAGGCACACTCTCTCCGTCGCTGTCCTCTCTCTCCTCCCTCACCGTCCTCAACCTCGAGGAGAATCAGTTTTCAGGCGAAATCCCCGGCGAACTCGGTCAGCTGGTTCAGCTGCAAACTCTCAGACTCGGTTCCAACTCGTTCGCCGGGAAAATCCCGCCGGAGATTGGGCTCTTGACCGAGCTTCAAACGCTCGACCTCTCCGGCAATGCCCTCGCCGGGGAATTACCCGGAAGCATCGGGAACTTGACCAGACTCCAGTTTCTCGACCTGAGCAACAACCTTCTCTCAGGTTCTCTTCCGGTTACTCTCTTCACCGGAACTCCGTCTTTGATTTCCATTGATGTGTCGAACAACTCGTTCTCCGGTGCAATTCCGGCGGAAATTGGGAACTGGAAGAATCTCACTGCACTTTACGTGGGGATTAACAAGCTGTCAGGTACATTGCCCAAGGAAATCGGTGAGCTTTCGAAGCTTGAAGTTTTCTATTCCCCTTCCTGTTCCGTCGAAGGTCCCTTGCCTGAGGAAATGGCGAAGCTGAAATCGTTGACCAAGCTTGACCTTTCTTACAACCCCTTGAGGTGTTCCATCCCAAGGTTCATTGGGGAGTTGCAGAGTTTGAAAATTTTGGACCTTGTGTTCACTCAGCTTAATGGGTCAGTGCCAGCTGAGCTTGGAAATTGCAGAAACCTCAGGTCTGTGATGCTGTCTTTCAATTCACTCACTGGGTCACTGCCTGAAGAGCTTTCTGAGCTCCCCATAATAACTTTCTCAGCTGAGAAGAACCAGCTCCATGGGCCTTTGCCTTCTTGGCTTGGAAAATGGACTCATGTTGATTCTCTCTTGCTTTCTACAAACCGTTTTTCTGGGGTGATTCCACCTGAGCTGGGGAATTGCACCATGTTGCAGCATCTCAGTTTGACCAACAACTTGTTGACTGGTCCCATACCTGAGGAGCTTTGTAATGCTGCCTCTCTTTGGGACATTGATCTTGAAGACAACTTCCTTTCAGGTACAATTGAGAAAGCATTTGTCAATTGTAAGAACCTTACTCAATTGGTTTTGATGAACAATCAGATTGTTGGTTCTATACCACAGTACCTTTCAGAGCTTCCCTTGATGGTGCTGGACCTGGACTCCAACAATTTCAGTGGGAAAATTCCTTCTAGTCTCTGGAGTTCAACAACACTGATGGAATTCTCTGCTGCCAATAACCGGTTGGAGGGTTCTCTTCCTGCGGAGATTGGGAATGCAGTAACTCTGCAGAGGCTTGTACTTGGCAATAATCGACTTACAGGTACTATTCCTAAGGAAATTGGAAGTCTCACGTTTCTTTCAGTTTTTAATTTGAATGGAAACTTGCTTGAAGGCAATATTCCATCTGAGATTGGTGACTGCATTTCACTTACAACACTGGACCTTGGAAACAATCAATTGAGTGGATCTATTCCAGAGAAACTGGGGGAACTACTCCACTTACAGTGTCTGGTTCTTTCTCACAATAATCTCTCTGGGTCTATTCCTGCCAAGAAATCTTCATATTTTCGACAACTTACCATCCCTGATTTGAGCTTTGTTCAACATCTTGGTGTATTTGATCTTTCTCACAATAGATTGTCTGGCACCATACCTGATGAACTTGGGAGCTGTGTACTGGTTGTGGATCTATTACTCAGCAACAACATGCTTACTGGGAGCATTCCAAGATCACTCTCGCGCTTGACAAATCTAACAACTTTGGATTTGTCTGGCAACTTGTTGTCAGGTTCCATTCCACAAGAGCTTGGAGATGCCCTCAAACTCCAGGGTTTATATCTAGGACAGAATCAGCTCTCAGATTCCATCCCTGAAAGTTTTGAAAAGTTGACTGGTTTGGTGAAGCTGAATTTGACAGGAAACAAGTTGTCTGGTCCAATTCCAAATGGTTTTGGGAACATGAAGGAGTTGACTCACTTGGACTTGAGCTCTAATGAGCTCACCGGTGAGCTCCCATCCTCTCTTTCAGGTGTGCAAAGCCTCGTAGGGCTTTACATGCAGAAGAACAGGCTTTCTGGCCAAGTAGGGAAGCTCTTCTCAAACTCCATGACATGGAGGATTGAGACAGTGAATTTAAGTGATAATTGCTTCACTGGGAACTTGCCAAGGTCTTTGGGAAATCTTTCCTACCTGACAAATTTGGATCTTCATGGAAACATGTTGAGTGGAGATATTCCTTTAGACCTTGGGAATCTAATGCAACTGGAGTATTTTGATGTTTCAGGTAATCATCTATGTGGAAAGATTCCTGAGAAGTTGTGCAGCCTAGGTAATCTGAATTACTTAGATTTGTCTCAAAACAAATTGGAAGGGCCTATACCCAGAAGTGGAATTTGCCAGAACCTATCCAGGGTTAGATTTGTGGGGAATAGAAATCTTTGTGGCCAGATGTTGGGTATAAATTGTCAGATCAAAAGCATTGGTAGATCTGCATTGTTTAATGCTTGGAGGCTTGCTGCAATTGGCATTACAATTATATTAATAATTATAAGCATTGCTTTTGTTCTTCATAGATGGATTAGCAAGAGGCATGATCCTAAGGAACTTGAGGAGTGCAAACTAAATAGTTATATGGATCAAAATCTGTATTTCTTGAGCAGTAGCAGATCAAAGGAACCATTGAGTATCAATGTTGCCATGTTTGAACAGCCTCTTCTGAAGTTAACTTTGGCCGATATCCTCGAAGCCACTGACAACTTCAGCAAGACAAATATAATTGGAGATGGAGGTTTTGGAACTGTGTACAAGGCCATTTTACCTAATGGAAAAACAGTTGCTGTGAAGAAGCTTAGTGAAGCTAAAACGCAGGGTCATCGCGAGTTCATGGCTGAAATGGAAACCTTAGGCAAGGTGAAACATCAAAACCTCGTTGCCTTGCTTGGATATTGCTCAATTGGTGAGGAGAAGCTCCTTGTTTATGAATACATGGTAAATGGGAGCTTAGATCTTTGGTTGAGAAACAGGACTGGGGGTCTTGAAATCCTTGACTGGAACAAACGTTACAAGATTGCAACCGGTGCGGCTCGAGGATTAGCTTTCCTTCATCATGGTTTCATACCCCACATCATTCACAGGGATGTTAAAGCCAGCAACATTTTACTCAACGAAGATTTTGAGCCAAAAGTTGCGGATTTTGGACTCGCAAGGCTTATCAGTGCCTGCGAGACGCATATCACCACTGACATTGCTGGAACATTTGGTTACATCCCACCAGAGTATGGGCAGAGTGGGAGGTCCACAACAAGAGGAGATGTCTACAGTTACGGCGTCATTTTGCTCGAACTGGTGACCGGAAAAGAGCCAACCGGGCCGGATTTTAAGGAGATTGAGGGCGGGAACTTGGTTGGGTGGGTTGGTCAGAAGATCAAGAAGGGGCAGGCAGCTGATGTTCTTGATCCTACAGTTCTTGATGCAGATTCAAAGCAGATGATGCTTCAAATGCTGCAGATTGCTTGTGTGTGCCTCTCTGATAATCCTGCAAACAGGCCTACCATGCTTCAAGTGCACAAATTCTTGAAGGGTATGAAGGGAGAGTAGTTAAGTAGATTAAACTATAAAGTCATTGTAGCTGTAAGGTGTTTTAACAGTTAGTTAACTGCAAACTTTTCTGATAGAAGCTCGAGTTGAATAATGTAATTTAGAGGTTATTAATATTAATATAATATATATATATAAAAGGTGTTATCTGCAAAATAATCCTTGTATTGACCAATTTGTTGATTTAGCCCGTGCATAGTCTTTGGAATGTTTTTTTCTCACCTAAATGAGGAAGCTAGTGAAATATAAGGATTAAGGATATGAGCTTGCTTGCTCATGCATCAAATGAAGAAACATTATCAAAGTTCTATGTTCACGAAACCAAATATACTTATGACGATGGCATTTGTCCAAGCAATATTCTCAATCCGTACTCAAGAGCTAGCTGCTTTCAAGAATGATGCACGTTTAGATTTCTGTCTGTGACAAAAAACAAACAGAAGACATAGAATAAGAATAAAATTAGGGATTTGACTCTTAAACCCCTAAACCCTAAATCCCCTAAACCCCTAAAATCCTAATCCCCAAACCAAAAACCCTCAAATCTTAGATTGTTCAGACCTCGAACACCCTTATCTTATCCACCTGAATATCTTTCCTCCCTATATATTTATTGTTCTAGAATACACATTTCAATTGATTATGGACAATTGGACATGCCCTGAGGTCAATAAGGACGACCACTAAGGTGGTTCATTTTTTTTTAGACCACCGATACATTAGGGGTAGATTAGACTTTACATGAAAAGGCATTTTAGGTCATTCATTCCTCCATGTCCCATTGAAACCCAAATTAATCTTAAAAAATGTAGCCTTGTCCATTGATTAGTAGCACTTCCACCAGGATCTCCCATCATGGAATCGTTTAACTTTGACTTCTTTCTTAGAACCCAATTTGATTGGAAATCAGAGAAGGTGACATAATAAAAGGGAAAACCAGAAGAAATAAGAGATATCTCCCTTCGACCAATCAGAATTAAGTAGAATTGCTCACACCTTCTCTCATCATCAACAACTGGACCCTACCACCTCACCAACACTCGATTCAGACCACACTCCCTCTTTCCCCACATTCACGCACTTTCGTTCTCCTGCCGCCGTTCTTTCTTCTTCCCCTCCCCCATTTTTATTTCTTCTTCTTCCTCCTATAAGTGCGAATTTATAGGTCTGATCGCACCTATAGGTGCGACACACCTTGTTTTATTTTTTTAAAAAAAATTAATATATACTATGCACTTATAAGTGCGAAATAAGAGGAAAAATCGCACTTACAAGTACACTTTTTTTTTCAGATCGCGAAAAACTTTTAAAAAAAGACGTTAAATATGGGGGGAGATTGGAAAAGGTGATGGGTGGGATGGAGAAGATGGTGGGTGAGGTTGGTTTGAAGTTGGATGAGGATAGTTATGATGGAATGTTATTGTTTATGGAGAAAAGAAAGATGATGGTGGTTGTGAAGGTGAATAATGAAAGGGGATGGACGTAAGCAATGTTCGCAGAACCGAACCGGACAACGAACCGTTCAAGCTACTGGTTCACGGTTTTCATGGTTCAACCGAGGTTGAACCGTGGTCGAACCGATTATAATTAAATAATATTTTTAATGAGTATAATGCATAATTACATATATGGGCCATAGGTGAACCTTGGTTCAATTTTTTTTCCTTTCCTCCATAGGAGCCAGAAGCCCAGAGACAAAGAGTTCAAAAAAGAGAGAAAGAAAGCCCAAAATGGGGACCAATCTTAACCTAATTCCACCACTCATACAAAATAAAAACCTAAAAAAATAAAATATGGAGGAGCCGCAGGAAGCCAGGAACAAAGAGAAGCAAACAGTAGGAACCCTAGCGCCACTCACTCCTTCTTCAGAAGCAACCAGCCGCAGGAACAAAGAAAATAAAAGAAAGCTCCCATGACCACTTCTTCTTCTCCAGCCTCCGCCACTCACTCCTCTCATCCATCTCTTCCCTGTGCCGCCATTCCTCCCTCCTTCGAACAGAACCCTAGCGCCTCCACTACCTTCCTCTGGCCTCTGCTCACCGCCACTGTCTCCTTCCCTTTCTCAACCACCGATTCACCTTCCTCCCTCCTTCGAACAAAACCCTGCGAAGAATGGAATTGAAGACAAGAGGGAGCGGCGTGCGACGGCAGCGGAGCGGCGTGCGACGGCAGCGGAGCGGCGTGCGACGGCAGCGGAGCGGCAATCGACGACAGCGGAGCGGCGAGCGACGGCGGCCTGCGAACTGGAGGCAGCGACGAGACTAAGGGAGAAGAGAGCAGATATAGGGTTTTCAGTTTTGTTGAGTTTTCACTTTTTTTTTTTACTGCCACCATTCAAAACGACGTTGTATTGTGTAAACCGGTTGACCTGGATTTTCCCCGGTTTTTACCGGTTTTCCCGGTTCAGGTCCGATTTTCCCGGTTCAATCCCGGTTCAACGGAGCTCCGGTTTTGCATGGCAACCGAACCGGCCTGGCCTGCGGTTCCGGTTTTTCCGGTCGAACCGGCCGGTCCGGTCCGGTTCTGCCATCATTGGACGTAAGAATGGGGATGAGAAAAGGAAAAAGAATGATGGTAAGGAATAGGTAGTGAGGAAGGAAGGTGATGGTGGTAAGAGGTATGTAGGGAATAAAATTTATTTTTAAGAATAAAATGGTAATTGAGACATTACTAGGGACCGCGAATATATTTAACTTTATTTTAAAATGTCCATTCAATTCTTTACATGTATCATGTATGTTTTCGTTATAGCATAAACATAGTAAATGGATTATCCATGGAATAACTATTAACTAAAATCAGACAAAAGAAGATTACAAATGTAAAAATGTAATCAATGTTTCTTTAATCTCATGTCTCCTATTATTATTTTCAGATAATGACTTTGCCGAATGCAGGATAGATAGAAAGGGATTGCACAAACCTCAGTGATTGGTCTTAAAACATGCATACTATTTCTTCCCTTTAGGACTAGAACAACAACTGTTTACAGTTTTACGAAATCTATAAAGAAAAGAAAACCCACTTTAACTTCTATGGAAATTTGATCGAAATTGATCTATAACCTATCGATAAGATCATTTCGTAAAGACCTTAGTTTATGCACGGCACCGAATATAAAGCAATTTGTAAAGAACCACACCTGAAATGCTGCAAGAAGGTACATAAAACTTATATGTAAAGGCCATTAAAATAGTTCTTGAAGATAACTTCAAAAGCATTATCTCAAGATTTTCCCGTTTCTTTTAAATGTCACAAAGTCCTGTACCACATGCCATCTTAATGTAATGTAAACTAATTTAAGGACTGTGTCATTAAACACAAAGCATTATATGAAGCTATGTCCAAGTATAAATAGAATCAATGTCTTAATTCATGAAAGTATATCTGCACCGTCAAGACAGCGCGAAGAGAGAAAGCACTTGTCTTTCAGTATGAATGCTAATCTGGATCTGGTTAAATATACCATGAAATTGCACACAACATTATTTTGGGAGACACAACATGCTTAAGCTTAAACTAGAAGGCAAATGTTACCAAAAGGCTAAAGCAGGCATCAAAGCAATCCATAGAAGTTAAGGCTAAAAGAAGCAAATGACACATTATTTGTAACTTTTCATAAAACAGTTTTTATGTGAAATAGTGCTCGCTAATGCCTTGAACTTACATGCAAGCATATATACCTGTTGCAGAATATATAATGCCATAACAAGTGAAGACAGCCTCTCAAACATAAATCTAAAATAACTGAGTTAATTTCAGCGTTCCATGGGTTACCCAAAACACAGCACAACAGCAGAGTCATTTGTAATGTCTGCATACATACTCCCAAGAAAAATATATATCATTCCAAGGGCATGGATGAACATATGATTAACTTACTGTGTATACACAGAGAATCAACTGCTATCATTTTAAGATCTTCAAAGTTCAAACACACAATCAGAAGTCCATAACAGGAATTTTAATATGATACTCAAAGAATTTGATGTTCATACATCATTTAAGTTTCATACGCTGGGGAAAAGTTACTCCCGAACATAGTTTGCAGATATAATGAATCACTTATTAAGAGGTAAAAAAGCTACAGCAATGTCCTTCCAAATTACATTTGTAGTCATTAAACACAAACAAAAATTATGAACACAAAACATATTGCAAAGTTTAGACCTAAAAATGTTCACAATTCTAGTCTCCAGTTACACACAGGGCATTCTTATCGCAGGAAATGATGGGCCAATAAATTTACACCAAGACATAATAGTTATTATTTCTTTATTTATGTAAAATGATTAAACTTAAGTACACCACAGCTAATCTATCATGCATGCAATGCAATATATTAAAAGTAACACTAACAACAATAATAGATGTTGAAACACTTAACAATCATCATGAGGGTTCTAATAATATTTTAGAAAATGATGCTCATACTTTATTTCATTTCCATACGATAGTTGTTATGAAGAGAGGGAGGAAAGAAAGAAAAGAGTTAAAACTAACACCTGATGGGCCAGATATAATAATGCTATAATCGGAATATCGGATAAGTAAACATCTAAACGAATGCCTTTATAGATGTTTTCAGCAAGAATATGAAACATGGTCCCCAAAAAGAGTAAGACTACAAAAGATCAAAAGGATGAAAAACAAACATGACAAGATTTAGTTAAAGAAAAAGTACACAAATGGCTTATCCAGTGTGCTGCACTTGACTACTATATGGCATGATGTGTCAACAGACTCAACACAGAACAAGATATTCAGGCTGTATATATACCTCTAATTTACAAATTATAACATGTGTAAGTTTGCATGATATTTTGGAAGGCACATGAAATAGCATTTAACTTTGGTCTTTCTATAGTCAGTTAATAGTATATAATTTTTAGTCCAATAACTACAACAGCAACATACAACTCAATTGTATTTGATCGTCTTGAGGTTACCTAAAAAGTCATAATATGTTAACTAACCTGCAAAACTTAGGCTATAAGTCCAACACTCTTCTCAAAATTCTATAAAAGCACTCAACTTACAATAAAAGGCTCACTGAAAGGTCCAATCAAATCGTCCTCAAGAGAAAAAAAGGCTCAAGAAACATATAAGATACAATGGCGATGTAGCATAATGATCACTGAAGAGAATATTGCCCACAGAAAGCTAACCCACCAAGCAAAAAACAAAGCAACTTCCTTGACAAAAGTAGAGCTAGGCAGTATCGATGGTAAATTTCCAAAGGAAGGACTATCAATCTGAGATAAGCCAAGAAAGACAAGCACCAGCATAGGAGGGCCAAGAAACTGCAAAACCACAAGGCACACGTAGTGATTATGGAGGAACATCTTCGCCCTGCTATAATCCAAGTCAGGAATCTTGCTAACATGAAGCCTTTGGTACCAAGATAACAGAGCTTCATTCAGATACATTTGCAGATTTGGCCGTAATGCCCCAATCTGCAACAAGCTTGATCCCAACAAGCACCAGCGCCTAAAGTTACTGAAATCAGATGGCAAAAACCCCAAATTCCCCACCAATTTCTCTGCACTACCAATACCACTAGCTCCCTTACTCTTATTGTAGTTTGTGTTTACAAAAATTTCAGCCAATGGGGTAATCCACAGCAAAGCCACAAGTATAACCAAGATTTGATTTGCATACAGGATCGTGCGGGCGAAAGAGCCACAAGTTATCATTGACAAATTGCAGCGAAGCTGATCAGTTCCTAGCCAAAAGCAACGAGCACTTCTTGCAGCAGGAATGAACAGAGAACCTGCAAGGCAACCCATCAATGCTGCAATGAAAACCCTCCAAGGCCCATCAACTGGAACCCCAAAATGGAAGTCCAAAACCAATGAAGCACCCTCAGGAACAAGCAGAAGCCCTAGGAAAACCCCCAAAACCCCAAAAACAACGCTCAATTGCTTCTCCGATCTTCTGGATGCAGATCTCTCAAACGTGGTCTTAACAAGCAGCATCCCCCACGAGTAAAGACTCAAAATTGAAAGCAGAACCGGAACAAAAACCCCACTTTCCAATACTCCATGATCCTCCGAGGAATCCAGGAAGTTGTGGAGCAAGATAGAGAAAAGGGCAACAAAGGATACGGTGAAAGAAGCACAGTAGTGATCGATATAGAGGCGAGATTGAAGGTGACCCTGGTCGAGCCTCAGCCTGAAGATCTGAGCATTGTTTTCGTCGAAATCGGGTTTGTCCTTGGACTTGTTCCTCTTCCTGAGGTCTGCGGATGTTTTGGAAGACAAGGGTTGGTTGGGGTCGATCCCGGGGCGGCGAATGGCGGCTCTGAGGCCATTGGTTTGGGGTTGTGAATCGGGGTGAATGTAGGTCTGAAGACCGTAGAGGAAGAGGATGGGGATTCTGAAGAAGGCTAAGGTCAGAGCGAGGATGAGGGAGACTGATGCCTGGAGCAATGGATTCTTGTACGAGAGCAACAACTGGAGCATTGTGGTTGCTCTTTGTGAAGGTTAATGGTGTTACTCACTGGTTTCTCTTTCAGAGATGATTGATTTTGATGCCTTCCCTAATGCTACCGCTTGTCCAGTGAGTGAAGGTTAAGAGGGTTTTTTTCATTCACACCCCAATTTCATTTATTTTCAATTATTTCTCATTTATTTCCATCCTACTTCTAATTTCTAATTTCTCATTTCTCTCTTCTCTTTCTAATTTCACAGGACGGGGGTGTATTTGAATTGTTAACTAAACATTTTTCCCATTCAACAAGGATATGTACATACTTCATATTTTCTTCCATCTTATTTTCACTTATTTTTTCTTCGTGTCTTTCTCCTCTTTTTCTATCACATCACCCACCATTGCTCTCGATTCGTATTGGAGCAAGGCTCCCAGCTGGAACCTACTTAGTATTTAGCTTAAGATTGCTTAGTGTTCAGCATAAGCGTAGTTAGATTAGATTAGCTTTTCTTAATTCTTCAACTAATCAACTTACTGTATATAAACACACATGTACTCTCTTTTTCATTTGATCAATTCATTTGTTATTGATTCGCTTTCTTCTCTTCTTAACTTTCTCCGAGGAACTTTTAAAATAAGAAAAACAAAAGAAGCACCGAGGAATCTCCTAACAAGAGAAATTCTAACTCAACACAGGAACGTTTAAAATGTTAGCTTGCGAGATAGATGAGCAAGCGCCCAAACGAAGAAATTAAATATTTAATTACAAAGTTTATTATAGAAGATGACGAATGGATATATTTAAGAGTATTTCAATTTTTTATTATATGTTTTATAACTAAAGATTAAATTTTAATTTTCATCAAATTTAAATTATTTAGTTAATTCAAAATAGAAAACATTTTATAATAAGTGCAGCGAAGAATATTGATGAAAAATAAGTAGGACATGTGAGTCATGCTGCTCACATAACTAATTTACGTAGACTTTTTACATCACTTTTAATTATTTTAAAATTTCTTCAATCACACTTTTAGTTATCCTCTTCTTTCTCTTTCTTCCTACCCAACTTCCACAACCACCAATGCAACATTCTACTATGCTAATGTGCGTATTTTGAAGGTGGGTGTAGCATGGCATTGTGCAGCTGTGTTGTGCCATGTGATTATGTATTTTTTATCCACGGGGAGAGGGGTTATTAATTTGGTATTTGTCGGGTAGTGTGGGTTTATGATTGGGTGTGTTACTTAATTTGCAATCTTAAACTGCTTGTAGAGCTACTATAGATACACTTTGTTTGCTGTTTCTTTTTTAGCTCTGTTTTGTATTCTCTATCTTGTAATAGGTTGGAACACTTTTAGTGCACTTCATTAATTTTATTTGACCTATTAAAAAAAAAATAACTCGGACTATGGGTTTGATTTTCATGTCTAACCTAAACAACAAATTAAACAAAATGAAGCAAATGGAATACGTAGCAATGTAATGCGATAAAGAAAAACATCAAATTTCTTGTGTTTGATGTGCAAACTCGGCAAGCTTCTTCTTAAAGATGAAGTAAAAAGCTTAAGTGAGAAAATAATGTAGTATCCACCTCTAAATTCCTATAGATTAGATTCACGGTGTACCTTAAATTAAATCAATAATAAATATAGATGTATGATCTTTCTACTCACCAGAGCTGTTTTATTCCAAGATTAAACTTAATTTCAAAAAATAAGAAAGAGTTTGTTATGAGTTATGAAAAATCATTTCTAAGTATGAAGTTTCTAAGAAATATTAGGATAGAAATTTATGTTTGGATATTATAAAGAAATGTGTCTGGTTAACAAATTTAATTACACGAAATCTTTTTGTATATTACTGAGAATAATTATAATATATGTTTAGTTGGAAATGCATATTCTTGGGAATGGATAATAAAATTACTAAATCACCCTTATTATATATTATTTAAATATTTTAATGTAATTATTAAAAATAGAATAAAAATAAAAATCAAGTGATTATTACATTTATAGTATGAAATAAATGTTTTTTACAGAGATTATTTATAAAAAAATTATCTTATTTTCTCATATAAATTTAAAATCAAACTATATTGATTAATATTACACTAATATTATATATGGATGGAATTACTGAGATGATATATATGCTTTAAATATTAAGAGTTTCTAATACTATCAAAAACATAAAAATGTTATTTAATTTTTATTTAAAATAGTTTACTAAATTCTTAAAAACTTTATAACATTAATATGTTTTTATAAATTAACTCAACATTGCAGATTCAGTGACCCACAGTGTATAATATTAACTCAAAATTGGAGACTAATGATCTTTATTAACTGAAAATTGCAACAACAAAGATAAAACAAATAGAAGGGTAAAATGGAATTTAATTGTACAAAATTGTAACCCACTATTTCACTTTCCTTGGAAATCTTTCATACCCACTCTCAAAGTTGGGAATAGAGCACTATGTTAACGTACAAAATTCCCACACCTCATATTCCTTAGATTTTTTTTTAACTCTGTAACAAACATCCCTAATAATAATTAAGTTCAGAAGAAAAAAATTACTGGGCAAGGAAGGGGTCAGGGGGAGGTTGGGAAAAGGTAGCCTAAGAATAACTTCTCTGATCTTTACCATCGTGACCTGCTACACATGAAGCATCTTCTCTTCCATTTTCTAGTTGTGGGACCTCCTGTGAAATGGACATAAAAAGATCAACCATTACTTCTTATATAATATATCTTTTCAGATATGGTAGTGATCTTAAAAGGATTCCATGTTTTATTTAGATTTTGATTGTGTATATATACAGTAAATTACTAAAAAAAGTATGAGATGACTTGTTACTTGTTTAAGTTACATAATATGAAAGTCTAGAAAAGAGAATGGACAAAATTAATAAGGCCACGGATCTACAAAATAATCAACCTAGTTAAAAGTAAAAGATTGAATAAAGAAGCTTTTCATATTAATTTTTTATCACAATTTGCACAGAATTGCTTCTAAGAAAAAAAGTTGGTTAAAAAAAAGTGTTATCCAAACATACGCTCAAGCACGAAAATATCTTCCAACTCCTTGTGTTGCTGTTAAGTAGTAGTATTCAATTAATTGATTGAATTAACAAAGCCAACTATATAAGAGCGAAGCAAAACAAACGTGAACGCATATATATGATAATAAGAATGTGGGTCATGAATCATATGATCTCTAGAAACACATGCAATGCTAGCTAGGTTGTTCTGAATCTCAAGAAATTGACAAACTCAAACACAAACAAACCTGATCTGCTAATGATGAATTCCGCAATTGAGATGATGTCCTCCTCATCCTTCTGCTTGCAATTCTGGCTCTTGAACCCGTTGAATCTGTCCCATCAAAAATTAATTAGGACATAAAATAAGATCACAAAAATAATTAAGCTACAGATATTTATCAAATTGTGGCAGCTCAACTGTCTTACCCACATGAATTATAATTATTTCCAATTTGATATTTTTTTCATAAATATCTATTCAGATAAAATATCTGCTTAATAAAATAATATTTTACTTGTAACCGTTTAATAATATAATATATACTCATACAAAATATCTTGATTTTTAAGAGAAGAGTTTACGTCACTTCTCATGTCGGAAACAAAAAAGTGGAAAAAGCGTAAAGAGAACAAAATAAAATAAAACACTTTATGAATAAATATCTCGGAGTATATTCCAAGATATTTCACGGTTGATGAGATTTTCCATATCTTTTACGTGCTGTTTGGTTAGGTAGCATGTCAAAACCCGTTTTACATACCAACACCGTCTAACAAGACCAAAACCACCGCTTCCCCAGCCAAACGATGTCTTATCATAGTGACACCAACAATATTATTTCAAATATACCTCTTGATGCTGATGCGTGTTTCTTAGATTTGTAGGATCGGGGTTTGGAATCCAAGGTGGAATCGGCGGAGTCGGGGAGGTGGCGATCGAGGCGGAGTCGGTGGTGGTTGTTGGAAGGGGCATCTGGACGGCGGTGGAGCATTGTGCGTACGAAGGAGGCTTCCATGGTGTTGAGGAAGTTCACGTGCTTCTCATCTGTCCAAACCGACGGCGTTTCGCTGTTGTGCGCGTGCACTGTAGATTCCATGGAAGACAAGTAGTTGGGTTGGTTTTCGTGTAGAGGAGAATTGTGATGGGAAAATAAATAAATAAGAATAAGGGTATGGTAGCTTTATTTGCACCCCCACCTTTTTATAGGGGGAAAAAGCACAGCACAAAATATCATGATACTTTTGTCAACCTAATTATAATCGACACCGACTAATGCAAAAATTAATAATTAACAATTAATGTCTTTAGTTTCGGTTTTATCCATGCCAAAATTCATTCCATTTCAGTGCCACGCACGATGTCTGTGTCATAAACTTTTCCAAAGTAGAAACTTACAAATTTTTCCTAAACAGTAACCCTATGTCATTGGATCAAAGGAGAGAATGTGAGAGAGATATTTTAATGGTACCAAAGATATTTTAACTATTATAATACTTGGTTCGGTTAATATGTGATGAGGAGATAATAGGAGGAAAAATAATCATCTTTTTATATTCTTATTTTTAATTAGAAGTTTTTTTTTTACATAAGGAAAATAAAATAAAAAAAACAAAGAAACAAATTAAGCTACCGCATCCCTGCACAGGAGCGGGATCACCGACAACGGATGCTCCTTCCAAACACGCAATGGACACCTTGTGTGGGACGCTTATCCCGCCAAATTATCCGCCACCGCATTCTATCACGTGGGACATAGGAGAATTGAACTTTTCAATCCCACCCAACATGACTCGAATAGACGTAATAGTATCCTTTTGCCAAAAGTTTCGAGTGTCCCTGTTCTGGCTCAAAATCTCCACAATCTCATGGCAATCCATGTAACACACTATTTCTCGGAAACCCAAGTCCTCTACTAGCTTCAACCCTGACTGGAGCGCCAGAAGCTCTGCCAAAAAGGCACACCCAGGACCATAAGAACAAGTAAACCCCGAAATCCATCGGCCGGTGGAGTCCCTCACCAAACCGCGGCTACCCATCTGATTCGACTTAGCACTCCAATTGCCATCCGTATGAAGGTGGACTAAAATAGTACCCTTCACATACATAGAATCTCGATGACTCGTCATCATCGTCCCCCATCTCGCAAACTCATTTGTTGTGATCAAAATCTAACGCCAAACCACTTGGATAGGCCACAGTTGAAGGTCGAAGATCACGCTATTGCGCCAACACCAAATACACCAGAGTGTTGCAGTCGTAAACGGCTGATGCAGTCCCTGTAAGATGCAATGAAACCAATCTTGAAAAGTGCTCGTCGCAAGAGGAGATGGCAATAAACTCCGAAAGTGGCTCCATGTCAGACGCGATCCATGGCAATCTCGCAAGAGGTGCTCAGCATCCTCATCCTGCTCGCCACACCGGAGACAAATTGCAGTCAAGCTCAGATTGCATTGCCACCGCTTCAAATTTGTTTGAATCTTAAAATGTGATGAATGATATTTTTCATTTGGTAGAAAAATATTCTTTCTCATTTGGAAAGAAAGAAATTGTGTAGAGAAAAGAAAAAAATGTAGTGGGGCCTTGTTTCACCTCTAAGGCTATAAGCCAACAAGAAAACATTGGAGGTGAGTGAGTGTTTTGTTATTTGACTAAGGTACCCCTCACCCAATAACTTATAATAATACTGAAATTTATTAATAATACGCGGTCACTACAAAAAAAACAATTTTTTGTGGCTGTTTTTTTAACCATTTGTGGCAGTTTATAACTGTCACTAAGTGTTTTACTGGCAGTCTCATACCTGCCACCTTCCCAGATGCCACAAGCACATTTGTGGCAGTTTTTATGCAACAGCTGGTTTTGCGTGCCACAACAATTTCTGGCGGTTTAAGACCGCCACATGGACCGCCACAAAGTGTATAACAACAAGTTTATACTAAATTTCCAGATTTGAACAAAGTCATCTAAATTAACGAGTATATGGCAGAATAAGTTGGATTCACCAAGCACAAAGTAACGATGAATTAATGAGTATATGGCAGAATGAAATCATGATCAGTGATATTAATACAAAGAAAGAAAGAGAAATAAAATATATCAGCTATTGGTAGAAGAAAAAACCAACATGCATAACAAATGCCATACTAAACTGCACTAGAATTGTAATCAATATTAGTATGTTACAAGAACATTTTTTGGCTATTGGTAGAAACAAATAAAATAGAGAATTAAACAAACATCAGAACTTCTTATCAACAAACCTATTTCCAAGAACTTCATGTAGCTTTAGGATGGTATCTTCTTCCTTGCTGAACTTCCCTCTTTCGATATCTGGCCTCAAGTAGTTGATCCATAGAAGCCTACAACTCTTGCCACACCTCAACAAACCTATAAACAATAGTATCATATAATCATACATTAAAGAATGTTTCATCTATTTAAAAAAAAAATGTTCTGTTTTCACTAGTTTATTAAGAATTATAACATGTATGGATTAGTCTTTCTTTCCTCATAATCAACTCTCATACTTCAAGCTTCTCTCCAAAACTAATTTCGACTTTAGGGCCAACTATAGGAGTATTTTCAAACACGCACTCTGCGGTTAGTTAGCGATTTGAAGGAAATTCAGAAATGTAATTTGGACTCACCTGCTTGTTTAGGAAGAGCACGCCAGTTTCCATGGCCATATGTTTGAATGTGACAAATCAATATATGATCTTCCTCAGCAGTCCAAGGTCCCTTCTTCATCCCCATCCTCTCACATCAAGGAGTCTTCATCATGGTTGATATCACTGCAGCACTTCACAGTTCACACAACACAAATAAAATAATAGTTTCAGTGCATCATGGGAGTTGAACCGGATCAAACAATAGTGTAGATAGTTTCAGTCTATTATGATGAATCATTTATCCAACTAAGTTAATTATGGATTACTCTAGGTTATTGACAATGTCATCAAACTGATACTGTTAAAATGGTCATATCTGGAGTTATAGGGACCCTTTTGAGATGGACTCAATTGTGTTAGAAAAATAAATGGAACTAGTTTTAGATGGACTCAGTTTAAACAAAATGGACTTAACCAGACGTTCCTTTTTAACACCATTTGACTTCTAGCAAAGACAGAACATTGGAAGCTTATCCCAAAGGAGAAGATCCTGCACTTGACACCCCAAAAGTAACAAAAGAAGAAGCAAAATCTATGTCTGATCAAGTGATACTGACCAAGAGGCAAAGATATAAATTGCAAAGGTTGTAGAATACAACTACATACAATATAATCATGTCTAATTTTTAAATTCCCAACTTACGAAGGAATATTCTACGAGTAAAAGAAGAAACAAAACAACCAAATCAGATATGGTTCTTAACTACTTATCATTTAAGGGGAAGAACAATATTTTAAGCATGTGATTCTCGTTACAATGTGGAATAAAGTTCAGGATAAAACTAAATATCAATATTTGTAAATGGAATAAAGTAGGGAGGGGAAATATTAGTGAGAAACATACCAGGAGCAGCAGAAGCAGGAGTTTCAAACACTGCAAAACAACAAAGTCATAGTTAGTGGCATGAATCAAGAAAGGGAAAAGGCTCAAAAGCAAATTTGCTGAATTCTCATTCTCATTCTAACCAGCAAACTGATAAAATCACATATAGAGCACCCATTTTTCTAAAGAACAACTGTCTAAGGAAATGATTTATCATTAAAATGCTAAGGCAGAGAGAAGCTTTAACATGAAATCAAAATACTTCATAATGTAAATCAAATTAACACATGCAATCAAGAAATATAAAAAAGTGGTAGGGGTTACCATCTGGACAAACAAAAACTTCTCTAATTCGACGCACAAAACCAGTTACTGGATCAGCGAAGACCTAGGAAACATGAATTAGGCAAAGAGAAAGCAGAGAATTAGTTCAATCATAGAAAAATTAGGGTAAGGTAGGGCGCAATCGAGAAATCAAAGAATCAAGTAGAACACTCAAAAACTTGATTCAGATGAGAAACAAAACTTTGAAATCAAAATCGAAGATCAAAACCAAGAGAAACCTAGCAAAAAAATGAAACAACGATTGAGGGCATGAGAGATGAGTTGGGTTTCGACCAAAGCAGAAGAGAGAAGAGACTTCCATTGCGAAATGAAGAGCTAGGAAAGAAATAGAGAGTAGTTCCATGGCAGATTCTGAGGAGGAGAATGAAAAAGCTTGACGGAGGAGAAGGCATAAGCTCAAGGGGAAAGGATCGCATGCCAAACCTATGCTCGATGGAAGAAAGGACCCGTGACAAAAGAATTCAGAAAGTTCTTAAAACCTAATAAATTTTATGAAAATATCAAAAAATCAGTGACATTTCTGGCGGTTAAACATAGACATCCAGAAACAACGTGCCACTAGAAATAGCTTTTTTTGTAGTGGGTAATAAATATTTTAACTATATTATTAAAATTACATTAGTTTTTAAATTTTATTACTTATTATATTTATTTTTAACTAAGAATATTTATGTTATTTTATAAATATATCTTTTTATTTTCTCTTACTTCAATTTTAACTTTTTTTTTCAACTAAACAACCTAAAATCATATGTTTTCTACTCTCTTTCTTCTATATTTTTTTTTGAAACAGAAGCATTTTATTCTTAAAATTCCACCAACAGCAACTGAAAATAGTTCAAACCAAAACTAAGCTCCAACTAAAAACATCATCATTAACATTAACTATGAAACCTCAAAATCCCCACACTGTCCGCGCAACCCGATCAATTTATTCAGGCCAAGCATATTGCAATCTCCCTTAAATCCAAGTTCTATAACAGCGACTGCATATATCATAAGCCAAGCATATATCTATGGCCAAACTCCAGACCATGACACCATATTCATCTTTATAAATAATGGTAAGAATTCACCCACCTACGGAAATAAGGCCCTGCCCAACCACACATCACAACAACAAATATGTATAAAAGCATGGATCAAAGTGTAGAAACCCGCGATGCTGCACACCAGTTTATGCAGTGTAAATTTCCATTCACCAAATCCACATTTCACCTTCTCATATAGCCTTAGCCATCTTTCTTCTATATACCAAACATAACCTACATGTTTAGGAGTGGTTATATTATTGTTTATATTTTAATTAAACTAAAAATCTATTTTGTAACATGGCAACAAACCACGGATAAATGAAAGAATTTAATATTTATACATCGTTTGTAAACATTTTTTATCAAGATAATTAATGATTGGTCGCTAAATTAGAAAATAAACTTTTAATTTAATTAAAATAAAAAAGGATATAAATACTTTTAAATACGTGTTGGATGTATACGTATTAAATCTATATTTATACGGCCAAAAACCCACTTTCTCATTTTCAGGAAAAAAGAAAACCCACTTTCTGACGGCCTAGGATATTTTTCTATTTCCTTGGAACCAGCTAAGACCAAAAAGTGGAAAACAGTTTAACTAAACAGTTAAATTACCATACAAATGATTAAAGACAAGTTTTACGTACATGTCGGCGTAATATACAGAGAAATGATACGATACTACATAACACATAGCAAGATCTAACGGCTCCTATAATTTCTTCATTCAAGATTAGTGTGGCGTGATCGAACGGCTTCAGGGCTCTCACCCAAGGCCCCACCCAACTTGTAAACAACCATCTCAAACAGCACAAACAACGCCCCTTCGTACACACTTCCCATCGGAAGCAACGGCCGAGATTTCACGTCCGCATCATCCGCCATGGTCTGCGCCGCCACGTAAGCCACCGCGCTCGCGTGCTTCACGCACGACCCCGTCTCCGGCTGGGCCGTCAGGAGCAGCACCCTTCCGCCGTGGGATCGGGCCACCGCGCATATGGCGTCGACGGTGGAGAATCCGCCGGGACCGGCGGAGGCTATGAGGAGGTCGCCGGCGGCGATGGGTGGGGTCGTCATGTCGAAGACGAGGTGGGCTGAGAGGCCCAAGTGGGCCAGGCGCATGCAGAAGGCTTTGAGCATGAGGCCCTCGCGGCCCACGCCGTAGAGGAAAACGCTGCCGTTTTGAGAGGCAACGGTGGTGAGCTCGGTGACTAGAAGGTCCAGTGGGGGCGAGTATGGATGGGTGGGCTTTGAAAATATGGAGGCTATTTGGGTGCAGATTTGTGTGGCCAATGAAGCCACCCCTTCGGAATTGGAATCATAAGCCATCACTTCTTCACACACTTCACTCACTTATGACTCTTTTATATGTATTTCTCTTTGTTTTATTTTATCCAAGTTTAATGGCCACAAAATTTTTAAAATCCTTTCATAGTTTATCACTCATTTTTTTAATAATTTGAATCATCCTAGGCCACTTTAAAAATAGAATGAAAGGAATATTTCAATACAATAACAAAATATTAAATTATATAAAGTTTTATAAATATGTATGTATTTGAATATTTGTTGAGTTGACGCGAAAAACTCATTTATCTCAATAAGAAGAGTTCATTCTCTCTTTGTCCCAAACTGAATGCTAACATCAGTTGCACTCACGCTAACGGTTTATGCCCATGCCAGGCAAGCAATGAAAATGAGTCAAAATTGGTGATAACTCTTAAAGACAAATAGGTGGGATGTCAACAAGCAAAGCAAATTCCATATAATTCCATCCATACAACCAGCCAGCTTGAATTGCTCTATAAAGCCATTGATGCAATGCTACAACTACCAAACTATCACTTCAATAATCTTGCCACCAGTGTTTCATTGCTTGCAAACAGAACATCTCACTAGGCAAAGATTACACTAAACTCCATAATCACTTGAGAAGCTATGGACCTACAATTCGTGCTTCTTAAGTTTCCATGCTTTGAATTTTATGTCACTACCATTACAAACACGCTATAAATGTAATGACACTGATTACGGTTTTTGTATTTTTTTGGTCCAAGACACCGAATACATTTATTTAATCCTTCAGTTATTTTCCACAAAATACAAAAGACTAATAATGAATGAAACCACAGAGTAGGTTTCTGTATCAGTATCAGTGTGTAAGAAACATCAACCCTAGCTAGCTAGTACTTGGTGGAGAAGATGAGTCACATTTCTTCTCCCCTCCAGTAAGCTCAAGCTCAGTATTGTTATCCTCGTCACTTCCATCATCCTCCAGATAAGCCTTCTGTCTCAGCTCTTTGACTTTTAGAAATTCATCATAGTGGGCCCTCCGGTGCTCTTTAAACCTCAAACTTCTATCTGTTTCACAATAAAACAAGTATTAATTAATTTACCAATAAGAACATATAACTCCTAACTTATTCAAGCATTTCTAGTAGCTGCCTTACCACAACAAATTCAAATTTTTGTTACGTTTGGATACCCATTAGCACTCACTTCGAGGCAAAAAGTAAACAGAAGTAATCTGGTGGATTGAGATATGAATATGTGCTTTTAGGTTAACTCAAGCGGTATCAAAACACACAAAAATGTCCTGATAAATATAATTCTTGGTTCAGCAATGCGAAGAAATTGGATATCATTGATACGTGTTGCTGATACTATCAGTGCATAAAACAAGCTAAAGACTCTCCAACTACATCCATTTATTTCACCATGTCTGTCAATTCCCTGATTTCATACAGGATTCTCAGATTAAATACACAACAAAATTGAATAGTTTGATTTCTCCACCTTATCCTTCCATAAGTTAATAATAGAATGAATTATGAATAGATTTAAATAATTTGGATCAGATATTAATCATCAGAGCCAGAATTCTCAACAAAGATGCACAAGATAAAACAGTAATGGTTGCTGCAACTCACAACAAGAGGCTAATGACATTTGTTAAAAACACTAAATTAAGACCTAGTATTACCTTCATCATCTTGTTCGGTTTCTTCTTCCTCATCCTCAGATGATGTCCAACCGTCAGATTGCCTAGCTCCGTTACTGCTACTAAAGGCCACGTTATTACAAGCAGTCCCTTCAACATTTATTGAGTGGTTTTTGTCACATATAAATTCATCAGAACTTTCTGATTCGGGGGATAGAGGACCTGAAAGATCGATCGAGTTATTCAGATTGAAGTAGCAGCACAAAAAGTGATTTTCAATCTAGAGCTAAAGAGAAGGTTGGATTGTTGGAGAATAAAATTACAACCAAGGAGGGTCTTCATCAAACTCCATTAACTGAGTTACATTGATTAAACCGTTAAAGCAGACTTTACATTTAGAAACAAAACCAAGTGGAAGACAAACTAAAGTTTAGAATTTAAGACTAACTACAAGAAGAATAAGTGCAACGTTAGAGTTTAAGGTGCCAAAAATCATGAGAAAATTATTTCTATAGATTGCCATATTCACAATCACATGCTTATTCTGATATGTGCAAAAAAGTTTACAGGGAAATAGGCAGTTCAGCTGATATTTTACATACTGTCATCATCGATCATAGGATGATACGGAGTCTTAGGCTCAGTAATTTTTTGTCTCACAGGCTTATTTGCCTCTATTTCTCCAAGATTATCCTCATCCCATTTTACATGTCCCCTGCAATGTGAAAACAAATGATTCTTACAAAGATTTCTCAGTTTACCTATCTCATTACCATCATTCGATGCACAAACTTGTGTAAAATTTACTTTATTTTCTTTTCCCAAATAAAAAAAATGCAAACTGATAAAACAAATTGCTAGTATTACATAATTTGGCAGATGGAAGAGCTCTTTTGACACCAAAAGTGTATAAAGCTATCCCCAAATGGCTTGATCAACTGGGAAAAGCACAACAAGGTAACATGGTAAGCCCTTGAGCTTCAAAAGCACAAACTATGAAATACAAGGAAGGAAAGAGAAAGCCAAATCAATAGTGAAGCAACACACCAAAGAAGTTAAAGAATGCCAAAGCAATTACGAATATGGACGTGAACTCAGAAGTCAGAACGTGCCATCAGAAATGAAAAACTAACAATTAGGGCTTTTTTTTAACATCCTTACATTGATAGCTACTCAAATGAAAGAAGGCTGTACAAATGCATATGAACACAAGAAACCACACAGTGTAGATCAAATACATCATCAATGAGGAAAAGGATAAAAGATAATGCACTGCCAGTTAAAAAAAAGTACGAATACAAGTGGCAAATCTCTTTAGATCAAGACTGAACACGAAAGGTAAAAAAAACCATGAGACATCTGCAGAGACCTGTTATCAGAGGCATGCAATAATACATCCATCCAATATTTCTATTCTAATAGAGCTTGATGAAATATATTCCCTTCCATCTGATACATCTATTTTTCTTCCCCCAATTTTGGAGGATATAGGATGTAAGCAATTTTCTTCTTATGCACTTCAAGACAAAAAGTGAAGGAAACTCTTTTTATGGATTGAGTTGAAAATCCGTTCACATTGTATTCAACTGGTATACAAATACACACGAAATAGAAACTTTATTCCATTCCATTATCCAAACAATGGTGTGGTTTTTTTTTTTTCATTCTATCCATTTCATTCCAGTCATCATTAGAAATCCAGTAGAAGCTGAAACTCCATATTAGCATCAATGAATAATATGTTGTAACTATGAAATGAAAATCCAAAACTTTGATTTCTAAAAATTCTTCCAAATACGTGAAACATGGTCGGAAATCCTTCAAAATTGACAGATTCCATTCCATCCTACTCTGTCATTTCCATTAACAGGACACAGAACAATAAATCCAACCACAAAACATGATTCTAGTCTAGTGAAATTCATAACCAAATCGCAAATGTGACATTTCATTCGGGAAATATTAACCACCAATCATTTGGCAACATTTCGATTGAGTCCTGTTGAAATGCAGAGGAGGTATAGATAAAGCAAAAGAGAAATCAAGATCCGTAGCGATAGAACCTTTGAGAATCAAGTTGAAAGCATAGAAGGCACCATCTAAAATGAAACGGGCAAAAACTGAAGTTCCATTGTTCATGCATTTTTCTCGGGACACAAACAACTTCAAAAGGCTGTGAAAGAAGACAAGAGATAGAGAGATGTACCTTGAAGTTTTTTATTTTTGAACACAAAAAATACCTTCAGGTTGAAATTGAATAAGCGGTGTTTAGCTGGAAGCAGTTGCAAAAGCTAATTAGAGACGGTTCTACCAAAGGTACGTTTTAGGTTTTCTTTTTTCTTTTTTCCTTCTTGACATATATGTTAACTTTTTGATACATGAGTTTGAAAGTGTGACATCACCTTTGCAAAAATTTAATTTACCTACCACTAAATTAATACATTATTAGTATTTATAGATTTTTAATTATAAGACAATCATTAGACAATAAAATTTATTAAAACAATACATAATGAAATTAATTATGATGTTACTTTTAAAAAAGTTTGAGCTGTTTTTCATATTTACTCCTAATTAATATATTGAGTTGCCTTGACGATAATAAATTTTCTATAGTAACCAAAATTTCAAAATTTTACAATAAAAGTGTATATATAAAAAAGAGTAATAAACTTTGGAGTATATAAAGAGATACAAACTTACCATACATATCTCTAAATAGTCTTATTATTATAAACAAAGGGACTATAATATTAGTGCATTTTCATTTTTAAAGTAGGGTAGAGTTTGATAAAATGATGAAGACTTAATTAAGTTTTTTGTCCTACTAAGACACTGCATTTTTTAATCTGGTCTTTGTAATTTTTATTATTTATATCATCATTAATTAGTTTTTCCATCTAAACCAAACAAAATTTCAAGTAAGCATTTTAAAAAAATATTTACATATTTTAACATGAATGCATCCATATAAGCTCTCTATCCTCCCCTTCTTTATCTCCTTCTAACCACATTCACCCACTACTTCCCCTCCTTCCCCCACCACTGCCCCTCCCCTACCTCCCTTCCTTAGAAAATTTTATAGTCATCTCGGTGGGCCGAATACTTTTTTTCATTCCATTCAAATTATGGCACATACACATGTATGATCAGCTATCCATATTATTCAACTTTAAAATTAAAATTACAAAAAGCTCACTTCTACATAAAGGGCTTTGGTAAAATGAGTATATTTATGATTGTACAAAAGTGACTTCTTATATTGAGGATATTATCTTAGTTTATCGAAGTTATTTTTATGTGATTTTAACTGTCATATTTCTAATCGTGTTGATTTGGTCCTAAATTTTTCAGATATTACAATTAGGTTCATCAATTAGTGTTCCACTCATGTTTTTACAAAATTTGTTGTCCGGTGGAAATGATGAGCGTTCTCAAATCATGGATAATGTGTTAATAGAGGCGGTGAAAGTGTCAATGGAGAGTATTGGTGTAGGCGAAACCAACACAAATTATTATTGAAGTCACCAATGCACATGTTGAGGTGTGCTTAGTTTTCTTTAACTGGGGAAGCTTCTTGGGCGTGATCTTTTATGAAGCCTTCCGAAAATTGCGTCAGCTATTACTAGTTGGATATGAGTGGATTCGTGACTGGATTCAGAAGAGACAAATTTAAATTAACTATGTAATATGTTTCTTATGATTTAAATATTTTTCTCTTTATTTATGTATTAAATCTTCTTTATGTTTGACAATAGCATTCTACCCTATGGATTTATTTCTCCAAACCTGGTCTAAAGGAGAAGTCATACTTCTCAGGAACACGACCTGGTTTACATACCAAACCGTAACATCTTAATTAAGTAGGAGCGGTTGTAACCCCTCATCACACCAATGCAGTCTCAAATTAATTAGCTAATCATAACACCTTTACTAGTCCATTAATCCTGAATATATCACAAAAAAGAAAGAAAAAAAACTCAATCACCCAAGGAGTAAGGTGAGCATTTAGAAGGTCTGAAGGAAATGATGAGCGTTCTCAAATTACATGATAATATGTGTTAATGAAGGCAGTGAGAGTGACAATGGCTGGTGCCAGCGGAGGCCACACCAACACAAATGATTATTGAAACCACCACTACACATGCTGAGGTGTACATAATTTTCATTGACTGAGGAAGCTTCTAACGTGGTATTCTATGAAGTTTTTCGAAGAATGTGTCGCGTGTTACTAATTGAATATGGTTGGATTGATGACCGAATTCACAAAAGACAAATTTAAATTATGATATTCTCACTAGTGGAGCTTAGCCCAACAGAGAAGGACATCTCACTCATACAATTTTTGGGACCTACAGCTAGGGGTGGCAATATGGGTTGGCGGGCGGGCTTGGCCCGACCCGCCAAAATACGGGTTGGGTTGGGCTGACCCACTTTTAGCATTTGGGTTAAAAGTTTCAACCCAACCCATATTTTGGCGAGCTAGCGGGTTGGCGGGCTAGCCCACTTTAAGAATTTAGTGGAAAAAAAAAGAGGTTATGCAATGAGAAAAAAGCTAAAAATGTTGCTCTCATTTCTTTGTGCAATGAGAAAAAAGCCAAAATGTACAATTAGTGACACTGCCACATTAACATTGAATTAAACAAGAAGATGTGGTTGCTCCCTATTTCTTTGTTTTATGTGGTTGTTCATAACCAACTCATAAGTTGCAAAAATTCACAATCATCACAACTCACAAATGTGTTTTAAAACAACAAAATCACAAATCAACGTCCAACAATCTCACAATAATATAGTCTTAGTTCAAAGCTTTTAAGTTATGAAGGTCTTAGTTTGAAACATTAGAAACTCTCTTGGAAGAAGAAGCATCCTCTTTTCCATTACCACTACCATCATCAACTTTGAAATCTTCATCACCATTAGGGGCGGGAATATGGGTTGGCGGGGCGGGAAGGGCCAACCCGCTATTAACCCGTCAAAATGCGGGTTAAGTTGGGCTGACCCACTTTTAATATTTGAGTTGAAAGTCTAAACCCAACCCGTCAAAAGATACAGACCAAATAGGTTAACCCAGCGGGTCAAACCCATTTTGCCACCTCTACCTGTGAACATTTGTCCTATACTCGGCCTAATTCCTAGAATTTTGAGAAAACAACCATACAAGTAATAATTAAAGTAACATAAAACTCCTTCTACATCCTTCTTCTAGTAATTCCATTTTCTGGCCTTCCTTTATCATCAATTAAACATAAATATTCATATTCATATATACAAAAGACAACATAATTATTTTCCCATGTAAATATCAACATAAAAAGTATATTCATCCATTAAATGTTGTATAGATATATACTGTCTAATATATAAATATAATATGTATCTCACCTTTCCAAAAAGAGGAGGATAAGAAAATAAAATAAACTAGGCTTGTGTATTGATTGATTATTTGTGTTTTGATGGGTATTTTCGTGTGTTTTTTCACAAAAGAGTAAATTGTAGTTTTTGTTCTTCTGTTTTATTATTATGTGATTTTAATCCCCATATTTATAATCATGTTAATTAGATCCTAAATTTATTAGATATTACAATTTGGCCCCTCAATTAGTGTTCGTTAATGTCTTTACAAAATTTGTTGTTTATAGAAACGACGAGCATTCGCAAATCACGTGATAATGTGTTAATGAGGGCGGTGAAAGTGACATGCAGGGTGTCGGTGGAGGCCACACGCTGAGGTGTACATGGTTTTCATTAACTGAGGAAGCTTCTTTGGCGTGAACTTCTATGAAGCCTTTTCAAGAATGCGTCACACGTTACTTATTAGATATGAGTGGATTCATGACTCGATTCACGGCTGGGTTCAAAAGAGACAAATTTAAATTGACTATGCTACATGTTTGTTATAATCGATATATTTTCCTCTTTATTTATGTTTTAAAATTTTCTTTAAGATTGAAAATACCATTGTACACTCTGGGAGAACCCCTAGACCCGGTTTAAAGGAGAAGACTTCAGAGGACCACAACCAGGGTTTACATACCAAACCACAACACCTCAATTAAGCCAGCATTAACCCCCTCATGAAATCAATTTAATGCAGTCCCAAATTATTAACTAATCATGACTATTGATCATGAAATAAATCACAAAACAGTAAAAAAAAAAAAACCTCCAATAATCCAATGAACAAGGTGAGTCTTTAGAAGGGAGCTTGACCCAGGAAAGCAGAACATCCACACTCATACAAATTTTGAAACCTAAAACTAAACATTTGTCCTATACATAGCCTAATACCCATAATTTTGTGAGAACAACCATAGATCAGGACTATTGTCCGGTACAAGTAATTAAAGAAAGAAACGTAAAGCTCCTTCTACATCCTTCTTCTAGTAATTCGATTTTGGGACTTAAAGTTCGCACTATTAATTGGATATAGCTAGATTGATGACTAGATTCACGACTGGATTCACAAAAGACAAATTTAAAGTAAGATACCCTCACAATTGTAGCTTGGCCAAGGAGAGGAGGACATTTCACTCATACAAATTTTGGAACTTAAAGCTCAACATTTTCCCTTTACTTGGCCAAATTCCAAGAATTTTGAGAAAACAACCAAAGACCAGGATTATTGTTCGTGTGCAACAGTACAAGTAACAATTAAAGAAAGAAACATAAAGCTCCTTCTACATCCTTCTTCTAGTAATTCGATTTTCCAGACCTCCTTTATCATCAATTAAATATAAAATATCCATATAAAAAAGACAACATATTTATTTTCCCATGGAAATATCAACTTAAAAAACGTATTCATCCATTAAATGTTGTATAGATATACACTATCTAATATATATAAGAATATAAATATAGTATATTTCTCACCTTTCCATAGAAGAGGTGAACAGCTTTAACCAGTTAAAAAGATTTTGAGATTTTCCTATTTAGCTTCTCCCCTTTCTTATATATAACAAAAACAATTAATTTCTTTTATTCATTCCATTCTCAATTCTCAAGCCAATCTCAAAAATGGTAACTGCCACCATACTATACCTGAAGAACTTGAACCTTAACCTGATCCTCCTCATGCTTCTCTTACAGCACCATGGTGCTGAGCCTGAGGCACAGTCGCCAATGCAACCCTCTCCGCCACCTTCCGCCACCGTATGGGACGTAACTTCCATCTGCGTCATCATCGGATCCATCATTGCAACCCTCATCTCCGTCACCGCCTTCTCAATGTTCCTCCGCCGCTGCGCCCAGTCACAGCGCGACGGACGGTGGCCGTACTCTTCAACTCCTTACGGTGGTGTCCACCCTGAAATCCTCCAAACCTTCCCCACCTTCTTCTACTCCTCCGTCGCCGACCATCTCAAACATCGAGACCCTCTCCAATGCGCGGTGTGTATCTCCGATTTCAACCCCGACGACACCCTCCGCCTCCTCCCTCAGTGCAACCATGTCTTCCACCCTCCCTGCATCGATGCGTGGCTTTCCAACCACGCTACTTGCCCTGTTTGTCGCGCTAACCTCAACAGCAGCCGCCATGGTTCCCCTGATTTTGCAATCTGGGTCGACAAGGAGACCAACGCTCGAGATTCTCCGAGGTGTGAAGTTGTTCAAGGGTTGGGGAATGGTGATGAGGAGGGTAAAGGGGGTCTGGAACGGGCGTCAAAATCGAAGCTTTCGAGGTCGAATTCGACGGGTCATTCGCTGGTGGTGGAAGAAAGGGCGTGTTTGGAGAGGTACACGCTGAAGGTGCCGGAGGATGTGAAGAAGAGTATAATGGTGAATCATGTGGTGATGTTGCAGCGTTCAGCTAGCTACAGTTTTGCTGGGAGCTCCGTGAAAGGGTTGTGCTGCAGTGACAGTGAAGGGAGTAGCAGAGGGAAGAGGTAAAAGTCCTAAGTCCTAAGTGAAGGATTCCAGATAGAATGAGAAAGAAGAAGAATGAAAATAATTGTTGTGAGTTTAATTTGGCTTAGTTGAAGAATAAATGGGTAATTTTGATTGGTATTAATAACTCCAGGTTCTGTGATAGATGAAGAAGGCTCATGAAGCAGAGGACTGAGTTTTTTTTTTTTTTTTTTGTGATAATTTAGCAGAGTAAAGATTAAGCAAAATTATTATGGAGCTTTTTTTCTTTGAATTTGGTTAAAAAAAGTTAAACTTTGTTGGGTTAAGAAAAGAAAATGAGGAGATAGAATATGAGTAGGGAAAAGGAGTGAAAAGAAAATATGGTTTAGAAGTTGTTTAGTATGATAGAAATTGAGAAAAAATAATGTGCATTTTCTATATTCTTTTGTTTGATTGAGGGGAGAATGATAATTGAGAAGATTAATTTATATAAAAGCATATGTTTAGCTTAGTTATGAATTATGTAAAAATTAATTATAAATAGATTATTAAAATTTGAAAATGTTAAAAGTTGGATAAATATGAGCTCTCTTTCTTTCTCTTTTCATTTATGTGAATACCACAAAAAGGTGTGAGAGCCACATTTTTTGCATTGTTTTTTCTTTTATCCATTATAAAACTAAACACATTTGCTTCCGGTCTCTTGCCTTTAAATCGGTACGCGTTTTTCTTTTTGCGCAATTCATGCGCATATACAATGCATCTGTATCTGTGTTGATTTCTCGCTATTATATCCTTCTGTAACTTTTTCACTCAACGCATTCTATGCGCAAACAAACAAAGCGTTTATAGCTGTGTCGGTTTCTCGCTCTTATATCTATATGTGCATTTTTCTCTTTGTGCAATTTATGATTAAAAAAATTGTCTATATTTGTATATCTTTCTCTTTGAACAATTTATACACATCAGATTTTAAAACTGGTTAGACAGAGGGGATCAAAATGAGTTGAAGGATCAGAAATCTCACTTTACCCTCCCCATTTAGATGGAGTCAAACTCTTATTGCAACACCTAATATTTAATGATTACTTACACGTTTTTATCATAACTTTAGGAAATATATATCACTATAAGAGTATCAAAGGAGGTACGATTTGCTTGCATGGTTATTTTTCCCCAAAATATCTATACATGGTTGAGACCACACCAAAGGACATCAATCAAATTGTAGTTGTAGTTGTAGGTTATGGGCGCTCTCAATTTTGTAACTTTGTTTCCCCATCCCGTTTTCCTTATCTCTCCCTCTCCAACCCATCATTTAATTTGGACACATCAGAAATGTTATTGTGTGACCATATATAGTAGCTCATAGACGCAATCTAATGAAGAAGAAAAAAGACGCAATCTGATTTGATTTTACAATCAATCAATCGAAATTAATGGTTGCAAAGATTACAAATTTGAATGCTTAGCTGGTTTTTCTTTGCAATATGAAGAACGAGGAACAAGTGTTTCCAGAAACTTCTCCAACTTTCAAGTCCTTCCAACGTATCTGCATTGAATTTGAATGAGAATGGACAATGTTGAGTTTTTGTTTGCAATGTCAAGGACGAGCAAATGGCCCATTAATAACCACGTTCAACTGTTGATTCAAAACTATGTTCTTGTTTGTGGCCCATTATCCATTGATCTATCTGGCGCCAAACTCTTGCACATTACACTTCGGCCTTTTTTATTACATAATCTCATGTATATTTTATTTTTCTCTATCTTATTACAGGATAAGATTTATCACATTTACTACTTTTCTCTACTTTTTATTTCTCACTGTATATACTCCATTAGATGTTTACACATCATTCCATCACATTAGTCCACTTCAAATTAGAAACGGTCTTTTGTACTTTGGTTTTGGCTTCTCACATGAGAAGATATTAATAATAATTATTTATTTTGAAAAATCAATTCAATTAATAATTGTGATGGTTTATTTTATTTTGTAAAGTGACTTTCTCATTTTAAAGAAGCTCTACCCTTATACTTCATTAGAAAATTCATTCAACATTGCAGTATATATCTTCATTTAATTCTAAAGCAATTGATCAAACTAGATACTTCTAGGTCTTTCATTGAAGAGATGAAACCGAATCCCACAAAATGAACACTTTGGATGTGAAATTCTTTAGTCACAATGAATTTCTGGATTTCTCAAGTGGGGGAGAAGAGAAGCATATAAAAAAAATCATTGTTAATTAAAACTGATATTAGGATCGATGAATAAGTGGAATGAAGCATTCATCCGTGAAAACTTATAGTATAATATAATTAAGCACATCGAATCATTGAACTCTTAATCTTGGGACAAAGGTAAAAAAATTAAATAATAAAAATAGCATATGATCACAAGATAGGAAACATATATTTAGAGTGTGCACAAAAACTAACAAATAAGTTTCAGGACTCACTAACTAGAACTTATCTATACATATTTAATTTAATTTAATTTACATGGCAGGCATCTAGAGAGAAATTAAGCTCTTCCCATCTGATCAATTATGAAGAGGATTTGGTCCAGAAGGAACTAGCCGATGTGATACTACATGAACTTGATTGAACCCACTACTCTTCCTTGAGTTCTGCAGAGAGGAGAGAATAGCAGAGTAACTCTGTATAAACATGGAAGAAAGCTTTCTTTCTGATCTCCTTTCGGAATCTACATGGAGTACACGAGAGATTGAACCTTGCATGAGAGACAGCAGAACGATGAGAATTAGAAGGAAAAGAGTTGAGGATTTTGGAACTCTCATGGTTAATTGTGATTTATGAAGGAGAAAGATAGATAGGAGCTAGAAATTGAAACAAGAAATGTTGTTCCTATGAATTATATGATGTCAAAGTTGAAAACCAAGGCAGGGTTTCGTCCGTGTCTTTTCTAAGCAAAAGACTTCCAAGATATTTTATTTGTTTTTAAATCACTTGTACAATCATGGTCGACCAAAACTATTATGAGCAATAAAACTGTTTCCATCAAATATTTGACACAGTTGCATTCTTACGAACTCAATTCCACGTGAGTTGATCCATGATTTTATGATAAAAGATCCGCAAGTTTTATTAATGAGAAAAATTAATAGAGCAAATTTAAAATATTAATATGGTTGGACTATTTGTGACGAGCATGTTGCTACTACACATTCTGTGACTCACATCACATCTGCCAAAGGTCAAAAGTTGACTTTTCATAAAACTATATAAGTGGCTGCCTAGCTAGATAAGGTGAGTGTTAATTGAACATTTAATTTATAAATGACATTGTTACTTTTGTCATCTTATAATTAGTTATGCTATCTTCAAAGTGAAGAAAATACAATAATAACCTTAATTAAAAAATATCTCACCCAACTCCCCCATCGTCCACTTTTATCACTGGCAATTCTCCTTGTCCTTTCCTCATTTTCAACCTCACCATCCCATCTTGACCACTGTCCCTCTCCACCTCCCTTCCTCATTCTCCACTTTCCTCCGTCGGCATCGCCCTCTCTCTCGGCCTCGCTTTTTCTCCTTCGCTCCCTCTGAGTCCTCCTATATCAAAGTTTTACTCATGTGAACAAGTGTAAACTCATTCGGAAAATTATGACAATCTCTCAAAATCTCTCAAACCAGATAACTTTTCCAATGTTTGAACTTGTGAGACCAGTCTTTATAGAAATCTAGCATGTCTACTATTAGACTAAAACATTTTTGGTAGATATTAGAGTTACCACTTTTTTTTATTCAATTATAGGTACTTTCTATTGAGACAATCCTATTGAACTTGGGCGTGTCAAATGTCAAATATCTCTCTAAAAATGCATTTCTTAAGGAACGAACTTTCGACCTCACAATGATTTTTCAACCGAAGCGACCGGCACCTATTAGGGTTTAGGGCGTTGCCACTAATTATACGTTTCAATGATGATGTTCATTTTTAATATTTTTCACAGGACTGGAGGAGCCAGCTGGCGTACAGGCTGCTTCGTTAAACAAATCGGAAATTGACATTAAAATTAATTTAGCTAGGAAAAAACATCCAAAAACATCCTATATCTCATGCCATTGACTAAAGCTAATCAACACGCTATGTACTTGACCGAATCAAACACTATAAAAATTGATTTAATTGAGAAGGGTATTACTTTGAAGTAAAGGAGAAACATATAAACTAGTTATTTTTGTGGGTAAAATGTTGAAGATGTTCTTAAATAAGGAAAGATTGTTTAAATTTTTAGGTTGAAAATTTAATTCTTAAAAATCACATTTTTAAAAGACATTTGGACTACACTCTATTTCGATTGAAATTATAAAAACAATTTAGTACAAAAAAAAATAAGAAAAAACGCCTTCAATGAAGTAGAGAGAAAATCCACTTCCCCTATAGTGACCGAAAGCAATATTTTAAAGGGAAGATATCGATTCAAAATATTGAAAGAGGTGATGAGTCTAAAGAAATGAGATCGAATTTGAGATTTTTATTGTACCTCGATTGCATGTAAGTTGTAATGTTGGAGCTCTAGAGTGTTTCACATGCAATAATTCCAATAGGGCTGCTGAAACCTGAGAATTCTTACTTGGTCCACAAGAACTAATTAGCATTTTTTATACAATTATTGAATATACAAAACAATAATTTAAAAATTACGTACTTAATATAATTATAGTTAGGGGTGACATGCGTCTAACCATTATTTATATCAAGTTCTTTAACTTACTCAACTACTAGATATATAACTAGAAAAGCAAGTTGATCAACCGATATGAGATTGTTCTAAATTAAACAGAAGTCTCGGATTTAAGTCTCTCTACCTATGATTTAGACACACACAAGACTTAAACTTTCAAAAATAGAAAAATAAGCGATTGAAGTGGTTGTTATTTTGTCAATTTGTGGTTGTTTATAATAAACATCCACAAAAGTTTTTACTTGGTCCTGTCCTGACTGCTGCTTGTGGCATTCCACAAACCGCTGGTATGGGATATTAAGACATTTCTTCAGCATTTACTGGCGGTTTCAAATATTCACTAATGTCGCCACATTAACATAAAATCTGTGAAAATATAGTAGAACCGCCACAAAACTGTTTCTATCTAACAGTAACCTGGTGATTGGCATTTAACATCATCGAAATAAATCCGTGAAATACTAAATGAGAAATTTTTTTTTTTTATAGGGCAGAAAAATAGCCAAAAATATGTTATTTACCATTGACAAATGGAGGAATAAAGTCAGTGAGAAGAAGCTCATAGGAACGAGGCAATATTAGAAGCAAGTAAATGGTATGGAAAGTGGAAACAAATCCGAAATGTGTATGATGAATCAACTATAGTTAGTATTCGATGAAGTAAGGATCCATATTATAGATATATAGACTGAGATTCTATCATACCAATTGGAAACAATTAGATTGACACACAAAACAAAAACACATTTAAGGCCATTAAGCACAATCAGTTATTACTATTCCCAAACCTCAGTTGAGTAATCTAAAATAGGCCACAGTTACCATCCCAATTCAAGTTTATTAAGAGCTTAGTAATGTAACTTACAACATTCTCAGTCATCCAAATATCACAATCGTCGAAGGTTTGTCAGCAGAAGGTGCAGCTACCTGCAAAGTATACAAATCCATAAGCAATAGCAATCAACAACAGTAAAAATTTAACTGGTCTCCAATAGCAAGAGATCAGACATTAACCGCATAGACAAAGGCAAACAACAATCTAGTATCATGTTACCAGAATCAAGAGTTGCCCATGGCGGTGAAGATTGTCTAGTTTTCTTATCTGAACCACCTCTCTCATCATCTACTTGTCGATGTCACTCAGTCAATAAACTTTAATTGGAAGCTCTTGAAATGTAGATGGGATGGAAAATGTTTGTTTAAAGATTATGACGAAAATAAGCCAATAAAAACACACACCAATCCTAGTACGCTTAGATCTAGAGATGGATTTGGCAAGATCAATATAAAGAGTTAAGCCCTTGTCAAGATCAAAGACCATCCCCTGCAAATCGACAACAATCAAAATTTTCAATGAGGAGACTGAAAACTGAATGAAACCAAAACAAACAAACCTACAATAAAATCATAGAAAGCATAATCTTTCTATTTTTCTAATTTTTTGCTGAGTGGAAGCATAATGCTAACCGTGACAAGTTTAAAAGAGAAATTCTCACCCTCTCTCAACTACACAGACAGAAACCTATTGTAAATACCAAGGACATGTTCCCTTCATAATGAATATATTCTTGGCCTCACTTATCGTCATGTGTGGTATTCATATGCTTGTATCCTCTATTACTGTTCTAAATAAATTTCAGCACGAAATGCTTTAATGTCGTGCTGCCAATTCACAGCATGAGAAAAATGATAAAGCAAAAGGATAGTTTATAAGATAATTTTAAGCACCACACAAAAAATATGTGGTGCTGATTCTGATGGAACCAGTGCAACCAGTGAGAAATAGCAACCATTCCAATGGAATTCGGACCAGGCTGTGTACATCAGCAAGAATTAATGCAGAAACATGATTTTTTTTTTTTTAAATTTCTTGAAATATTTATGCTAATAATTTGTTCAAAAGAGAAATCATTGACAAAGGCTGTGAAAACATGGGGTCATAAGGTATTCCAAGATGACAAATTTAAAGTTATTCTCCTATGAAATAACTAAAGAATAAAATTAACAATTGGTCAGACAATAAGAAGAGTTCTTGGCATACCTTCATCACAAACAAATTCTTACATTTTGGGTGATTTGATAAAAAATAGATATTCTCACACACCAGTTGAGACACCTGCTTCGGCAACTTATCATTGTCCTCCATCAGCAGCTTGTTCATGGCTGTCAACTTCCTATTTACAGCTTGCAGGCGATAACCTTCTTTTCCCTGCTTCTCTCTACATCTGAATTCACAAAAACCAAACGGATTACCTCAAAAAAATCAAAACCAACACTTCATTTTGTATCAAGAGACCAAAACACATAATTAACTAATTAAGAGATATTATAGCAAAACAGAAAAAGTTGAGCTACCTAAGCATGACATGGTAAAAGAGCACAAAGATTTGGGTGGGTTTACCTTCGGTTCTGGAACCAAACTCAATGTTGGAGAGAATGGTGCACACATATGAGTTGAGCCACTTTTTAGCAATTTCTATTAGACCCCATTTCATCACAAAAGCAATGCCGCAATGAGGCTTAATTATCCCAATCCCTATTAGGCCACTAGTTCAAATACTCGCCTTATACATGATCGTCAGTATAAAAGAAATAGCCCTCCAATTGAAGCAGTTAAGCAGGGTAAATGATAGAAAGTAATGCCATACAGATTCGTGGATCATATTTTGGTATATGCATGAAGCTTTGACTTCATTTTTTTTAGCTTCAAACATGAAATAAGAAGGGAAAACAAGGTTGAAATTACCAGTATTTGCTTGAATGACAAGGAGGCACCTACACAAGAAAATAGATAAAAATGCACAATAAATAGAAGATCAGCCATAGATTTGAGATGGGGTTATGGAACGATTCCAAAAGGATTCAGCATAATGCACCTCGAACGTATCACAGAACCTGCAAGTTTTGATGCAAGTCTATTCGAAACTATCAACTTGCGAGTTGTGTTGAGGAATGATTATGAAAGAATGGATTAAGAAACTTTAGGTTGTGGGGCAAAATATGTAAAATAAAAAACACAACTTATTTCTATTAAAAGTTTGAAAATACACCAAAATTTGAAAATTTTGCACAAATTTTCACTCTCAACGCTATGAAAAAGATATAACATCAATTTCATAAATCTCTTTTTCATGGTTTAACCTAATGTTTTATCGTGCTTAAGGTTGAGGAGAAGATAACTACTATAATAATTTTATTTTAAAAAAACATTCATTGTTTGAGTTAAAAAAGGGAAAAATATTAGCATTAGGTGCATTCAAATATTTGGTGTGAATGAATCAATATTTTTAGAGAAAAATAAAAGAAGTGATCCAATGAGTATTACACACTGGGGCACTTACTACTAATATTACATAATGAAATGAATATTACACAAGTTTAAACTTTTTGGAAAATTTTTACAATGTGGGGCATTCTGTATTGTGTGGGGGCAATATATTACTTAGAATCTTAATCATCTAGTATATTACTAATGTATGGTTTGATAATCATGTGGGGGAAATTGATTTCTCTCAACTTAGATCTGTCCCTGTTCAGAGCAGAAGATAAATGATGAAAAATGGACGATTACAGTAAAGATTCGAGTACTATGGGCATTTCTCTCAACTTAGATATGTCCCTGTTCAGAGCAGAAGATGAATGATGAAAAATGGACGATTACAGTAAAGATTCGAGTACTCTGGGCATTTCTCTCAACTTAGATCTGTCCCTATTCAGAGCAGAAGACGAATGATGAAAAATGGACGATTACAGTGAAGATTCGAGTACTCTGGACATTTCTCTCAACTTAGATCTGTCCCTATTCAGATCAAAAGACAAATGATGAAGAATGGACAATTACAGTGAAAATTCGAGTACTCTGGGCATTTCTCTCAACTTAGATATGTCCCTGTTCAGAGCAGAAGATGAATGATGAAAGATGGACGATTACATTGAAGATTCGAGTACTCTGGGCATTTCTCTCAACTTAGATATGTCCCTGTTCAAAGCAGAAGATGAATGATGAAAGATGGACGATTACAATGAAGATTCAAGTACTCTGGGAATTTCTCTCAACTTAGATCTGTCCCTGTTCAGAGCAGAAGATGGATGATGAAAAATGGACGATTACATCATTCATCATTCATCCTCTGCTCTGAACAGGGACAGATCTAAGTTGAGAGAAATTCCCAGAGTAACTGAATCTTCACTGTAATCGTATATTTTTCATCATTCATCTTCTGCTCTGAACAGGGACAGATCTAAGTTGAGAGAAATGCCTAGAGTACTCAAATCTTCACTTTAGTCGTCCATTTTTCATCATTCATCTTCTACTCTGAACAGGGACAGATCTAAGTTGAGAGAAATTCCCAGAGTACTCGAATCTTCACTTCAATCGTACATTTTTCGTCATTCATCTTCTGCTTTAAACAGGGACAGATCTAAGTTGAGAGAAATGCCCAGAGTTCTCAAATCTCACTGTAATCGCCCATTTTTCATCATTCATCTTCTGCTCTGAACAGGGACAGATCTAAGTTGAGAGAAATTCCCAGAGTACTCGAATCTTCACTGTAATCGTCCATTTTTCATCATTCATCTTCTGCTCTGAACAGGGACAAATCTAAGTTGAGGGAAATGCCCAGAATACTCGAATCTTCACCATAATCGTCCATTTTTCATCATTCATCTTCTGCTCTGAACAGGGACAGATCTAAGTTGAGAGAAAGGGGGGCAATTGCCCCCACATGATTATCAAACAATACATTAGTAATATACTAGAGGATTAAGATTCTAAGTAATATATTGCCCCCACACAATACAGAATGCCCCACATTGTTAAAAAAATTCAAAAAGTTTAAACTTGTGTAATATTCATTGTTTAATATTAGTAGTAAGAGCCCCAGTGTGTAATGCTCATTGGATTACTCCCTTTATTTTTCTCTAAAAGTATTGATTTATTCACACCAAATGTTTAAATGCACTTTATGCTAATATTTTCCTTTTTTTTTTAATACTAGCAATGAATTTTTTTTCAAAAGGAGAATATTATAGCAGTCACCTTATCCTCAACTTCAAGCACGATAAAACATTAGGTTAAACTAAGAAAATGAGATTTATGAAATTGATGTAATATGCCGAAGACGCTCCTTTTATCAACTTGCCCCCTTTCTCAACCACATGCTCAATTGACAATTACCTCTAAACACAATCCCTCAAATACTTTTTGTAAATTCAAAACTTTAATAGTGATACAAATTAAATAGATAGAGACATGAAGAAGTATTTTAATACAATCTCACTAACAACATTAAATTAAAAACCATGATAAAAAAAGTCGCAAAAGTAGTAAAAAATATAATTCTGCGAAAATATCTAATAGATTTATTTACCTTGGATGAATTTAATGGCGCAACCGTCGCAATCTCAAAGTGAAGAGTGAAATTCAAAACAACCTCAAATCAATGTTATGAAAACTCTGATGTGACATGTTCAGTCGGAAATCGAACAGATGGCTTGTTTGGTCATGCCAGAGAGATCGATATGCAAGTTGCCCCCTAACATATCAAATAATCAGGTGAAAATAGGTCAACTCGATCGATTCTTTTAAAAACAATTGTGAAAAAAAAAACTTAAAACACTCTCGATGGTTGTTTTGGCCGCAACATCATCATGTCTTCCAAACATCAACACCACCAATCTTCCCCGATCATCGACAACGTTGCATCTACGGGTCGATCTTGAAAAAATGAAAAGGCACAACAAGAAGAAAAAAGGAGTAAAGCATGGAAGAGACAAAACCAGACAGAAGAAAAAGAGGCTTGAGAAAGGAGGAAGATAGACGCAAATGCGATGTTGTGAGAGACTCAGCAGCGTTGTCACAGGGTTACAATTTAAAGGAAAGTTAAATTAGGGTTTGGTAGCTAGTTTGGGCCAAAAGCCCATGTCCAAATTTTAAATTTTAATAAAATTAAGTTTGATGTTACCCACTATATCAGAGTTGTTGCCTATAACACCTTGAAATTTTTTTCATTAATTTAAAATTTAAACACATAATAACAATGTCTCTGAACATTTTTTAAGTTAGCTGTGAAAAAAATATTGATAAAAATAGAATTAACTTAAAAATTAGTAAATAATATACATTAAATAATTCAGAATGTATATATATAGTATATTTATATATATATATATTTAACTATGAATACATACTTAAATATATTAAAAAAACTATGAGTACATCCTTTCAAAAAAAACTATGAAGACATAAACAAAAAAGCTGGATATTAAACATATAAATTAAAAAAACACTCAAATATTATAAATACTAGCTTATTCTAAAATCTTTTAAATTTTACAAAAAGTTAGTATTTATAAATTTATTATAAATAATAATGATTTATTTCTTATTTAATATATCCGGTTGGACTAGTTCTACCATTGACTCATTGGTTGAGCCAATGACCCATTAACTCAGTACCTTAACTGAGTTGATTACTGAGCCGAGTTCAATAACTATGCTCCCAACTTCTCGCGTTGTTGACTCACTACAAGAAAACACTAATTACCGACTGAATAATACCGATGTCCATGAATCCATCAGTAATTGACTAATTTATCCGTCGATTATTTTCTTAATAAAAAAAAGTACTAACAATCCATATTGTTGGTGAGTAGAGCCTTATAGCTAGAAATATTACCGACATTCTTCATCACCGGTACAAGGTAGAAAAACTTAGCAGAAAAACCTAACAACCAAACAAAGCCACTAAATTTATAAGTCAACAGCGAATCAAGATAACTATCTGAGCATAAATCTTTATTCCTTTTTAACTAACATCTCCATCTTTAGCAACTAATCCGGCTTTACAAGTGTCCCGATTTGTCTAGCCTTCGTGGAAGCCAAAGTTAAAGCTTCAATGGTGCTGAGAGGAGTCAAGCTCAACATTAAGGCCATGAAAATAGGAAAGCTTCGTAACATAGACACCAACAAACACTAAAAACATATGGAAAAAAAGGGTGGCGGTGACAAAGGCAGAGGAGGTTGTAGACGAGATGAAGGCAACAAAGACGGCAAGGTGACGACAGTGACAATTGGTGGGGGTGGAGGAAAACTAGTGGTGGCCACAACAAGGGGAAGAACCAGACTAAAAAAGAGGGGGAAAACCCACTTATTGGGTAACTAATCCACATAATGTGGAAGAGAACTCACCTATTGTGTGAGAAATGCCTACCTAAAAGAAGAAGTCTCCATGGGGGAGGAGGATGAGGAGGAACCCCAAAAGGGGAGGAGGAGACCCAAAAAGGGTTGGCAGCTGGTGGTCTTTCTTTTGCCTTCAAACCCTTGTAGAGAGAAATGGGGGTGGTAAAGACAAAAATGTGCTTCATAATAAGAGATATTACAATTGAGAGGATCTTTTATGACGTTCTACACGAACAATGTGTTGGTCTGGTAAGCTACACCCTCAAAAAGATGAATACATAAGTTTGAACCAAAGTCATTCATTGAGAGAGAATCTACAACTTCACCAACGGTGAGGATCCATAAAAAACAAAACAAAGGAAAACTAAGAAGTTCTGTTTTTCTTATGTTTTTTTTTTATCTTGCTTACTTTTAAGTTTTATGTGGACGAAACCACGCCGGCTTGTTTGGGATTATGTGTTGTAATGTATCTATCTGTTTTCATCCTTTGCGCATAAAAGTTCCTTCTCCTCACAACTTTGTCGTTACAAAGAGCACAGAATTTTAGAACTAAAAAATTCTGAGAGCAGAAAATCACATCATTCTTAAATCTTAAAGTCACTATCTAGAGTAATGCATTATTGTGTAATTACGGATTTAGGATTATATAAAAGACCACTACTCAGCAAGATATGACCCTCAAATGTCCTTCATCTGTTGCCATTAAGTAATATACATCTTATGGAATACAAAAGGAAGATAAAACTTGAATTTACCACTAACAATTCATTATTTATGAGACTGAATGTTCAAGCTAAGCCCCATGCAGAAGGGGTGGCCTAGACTAAGAAAACTTGCCTGACATTTGCTTAGTTTTTTCAGCAACTATTATGGAGTTCTTCTTCTTCATCATCATTTTTTCCCAACAGTATTTATGAATCAACCAACCAATTACTCTTTATCTGCATCAATATTTTCATCACTTTTAATAGCCGCAGTTTCTGATGGGCCATTTTCAGCAGGCGTAGCAGCATCAACATCACGGGGAGTAGATTCTGATGGTTCACCAGTGGATTCTGCTTCAGTCACCGGAACATTTGTTTTGACAGTTCCAACTTTTACATACTTCTCTGAAAACTTGTATTCCCAGTCCTGTAAGGCCTCAAGCTCAAATGGGCCAAGACCAGAAATATCCCCAGTGAGATCTTTCTCTTCAAAAGACATCTTTGCTAAAGCTCTGCTAGCATCCTTGCCAGCAAATAAAGCATAAGGTCCACCAGGTCCATAGAACATCCTGGAGTATAGACACTATCAAGTTAAACATTAAAAAAAAAAAACACCTTCATATATACATAATCATTCTTGCATAACAGAGAGAGCAACCGTGTTCACAAGCAAAATCATGTATCACTTTCGTTTCTTGGATAGTGGCAATTACAAGTATATACACCAGCTGATCTAAAGTACCTAGAACAGACCAAGCAGACATTACAACAACAAAAAGCTTGCTTCTTGTAATCAAAATTGAATGAAACACCAAAGGGACAAAAGATGTATATCTACTCTTTCGGGGCATAAAAGGGTCTTAATTAAGTTAAGTTTTAGAAGAAAGGATAAGCAGTTAGACTGCAATAACCGTGCTCAAACAAAATTTGATTGTTTCTAGATACACTAAACAGGAGATAGGGATTAGTATCGACACAAACCATAGACCAGAATACCCACCCTATCCTTACATCAGAGACTTGCATATATACACTTTATAAAAATTGTATGAAAATCCTAACGTATAGACCAACTTGATTTTGGATAATAGATGGGATGCTCCAAGTCAACATGACTTATTTACAAGTAATCACAAAAAATTACTTCAAGGTGAAACTAAATATGCACACAAATCCAACATTTACAGGCTCTAGAGAGAAATTTTAATTTGACAAAGGATGAAAATGAATGATATCACATTATTCATATCCTCCAAATAGCATCCAACACAAAACTTTAGCCCATTCATAATAAGGATCATATAAATGCTATATTTTGTCCATTTTGAGATGCATCAAAACTATAGTTAACATAGTTGGGAAGTGCACAGAGACACAGAAAAGCACAATAACAGTGTCATTCTTTCAGCAAAGGAAAAACTACTTCTGACTAAGGGTCAACTTGGTTGAGCAGGCTAAGAGTGAGAGGGTAAGCACTTAAAATGAAATCATTGGCACAACAAAAACATAAGAAGAAAATTGAATGAATATGTTTCAGCTCTTTGTCAAAACTATAGTTCAAAAACATTTCCATTCTCTGTGGTCTATTTTCTACTTTCCACCTACTCAACCAAGTAGATGCTGAGAAAAGGGAGAATGGAGCATTGAAAATGAAAACTGAAAATGAACTTTAACACAACAAAGCTTAATATGAATCCCGTGTTCAACCATTCAATTTCCAGCTTCAAATTTTCTACTCAAACCACCGACATAATAACATGATAAGCACATCCTCTTCTCATCACATGTCACATGAGCAACAAAGATAATCACGTTAAAGGGCCACACAAAAGTAAACAAAAGGAAAAAGCTGACCTAAAAAATCAAATTGAATCATTATCTTCGCAAAAAGGGCACCAGAGAAATCACAAAAACACAAGCGTGAAAGGAACTATAAAGATTCTACAAGAGAGACTGAAAACATATACCAAAAACTCAAAAATTAACAACTTTGCAAAATCCCAACTTGGAAGTCAACACACAGATTCAATGTAAAATAAAAATTACCCAGAACCCAAAATAAGCAAAGACTAAAGATTATAACTCAAAAGAATCAAATTGAGAGTAAAGGGGTAGTGGGGGTGATATGATAGTTACACCTGCTTTGGGACACATCATAGATCTGACCCTTGATGGCCATGAGCAAGGGCTTCTCAGGATCGGAGCCGTCGTAGGCCTTGAGCTCCTCCTCGGTGATCTCACCGAGCTGAACCGGCGGGCGCAGGGGCGGGAGCTCCTCCTCTTCGATGTGGCGGAGCTGGTGGCGGTTGTGGTCGGGGGAGGAGCCGAAGAGACCCGAAACGACGTAGTAAATAGCGAAGGCAAGTGCTAAGGCTGTGAAGAAGGTGGCCGGAGCTAGGCCGGTGTAGGCGACGATGGCCTCCTTGAGGGTCTCCCACAGTTGCACAGCCATATCAGTGTGTGTGTGTGTTTGAGAGAGAAACAACGTAGACAGAGAGTGTGAAGAGGTTGTGTGAAGTGTGGAGAGCCCAAAATTTATCAGGACTTTGTTTCCTCTATATTTTATTTATATTATATCATTAATAAATATAACAAATATGCATGTTCACTGCGGAGTGTTTTGACACCCATAATAGTCATACCCAACTTAAAATTATAAAAGTAATTAAATACACTAAAAAAATTAAAAGGTGTAAATTTGTTTTTACGCATGAATCAAATTACATCTCTCCGTATTTCATTTAAATATTTGTCAAATTGATATATTTTTATTGAGCGATTGTGTAAATTTTTTTACACTGCATAGTAATTAAATTCAATGAAATATGTATAAGATACATAACAAAAATAATTGGTAAACTTATGAAGAGTGTTAAACACAAAACACATCTTTTTGTGATGATAAAAAATCGTCACAAATTTGCAAAAAACCGTTATATGATTGTAGATATTCAATTTTGTGACGGTTTTTAACTGTTACAAACAAGAGGTGCTTGGTGTTTGACACTATTTACGTGTCTAGGAATCATCACTCAATACATAATAATACTTAAATTAAATCATTAAATTTAAAATATTATATTCTAGTCCTATTTTTTTAAAAATAATCTCATTTTAATGTTTAATGGACGCTTCTTTTAATTTCAGTACAGGGTACATATGTTGGAAAATGTTATGAGAAAATGTATTACCACAAAGTCACAAACAATATCTATTTTTTATATAATTTGAATCACCATTTTGTAAATTAGAAGAAATTTGCACCAAATTAAGATAAGATTGTTCAAGAAAAAGTTTAAAAGAATAAAGTTTGACTATTATTAAAACAAAGAGATATTTTTCCTTATGTAACCAAAAAAACAAAGAGATAAAAATAAAATATCTTAAACTTATAATATTAAAATCATTAAGGTTTAAATATGTTTTTAGTTTTTATAATATTGAGTGAATCCAAATCGGTTATTTAATTTTTTTTTAAGCTTTTGGTCCCTCAGAGTTTTTTATTTTAAATAAGTTAGATGAAGGTTGTCTATGTAAACTTTTTACCTCAGCTTTGATTTCTATAAATATTTTCATCAATTTTGATATTTTCTTATCATTTTTCCTCTTCCTCGAAGCCTAAAACCACCTCCAATGACGGCGGTCATGGCTCCACCCCTTTTTGGCGGCTTTTTCAACCTCTCTCACCTCCTCTCCTCCCGCCCACGTGAAACAAACACAACATGTTTAATTCATGGTTGCGAGTTTTTTGAAATAAACGAAATACATATGCTCTAGACCCATTTCTTTTTAAATGATAAAAAAAAAATCAATTTTAGGATGGAATACTTCTTTCTGGCTTCTACGGTGATTTTCTCAATTTTTTGTCCACCAACCAGAGGTAGGCGAGATTGAGTTGAATAGGTAGAGGCATTGATATAAGTTTGAGTTTTTATATTTATTTATACTAAAATTAGGTATGACCGAATCCACACCCGTTTGTATTACATGTCTAAAGTAGTTTTTTCCTTTTTATACATTGGAAAACAAATTAGTTTTTTTATAACTTAGGTGAAAAAATAGGGAAAAAAAATTAATACTATAATTTAACAAGCATGACACTTGGTCACATGATGAGGCCAATGTACTAAGAGTAATGATTGAGGGTGTCGAGCGGCAGCAATCATGGAGAATGTTGATGATAGCCGAGAACATTGAGGGTGATCAGTAGCAAAGTTTTGTGGTGAAAGATGTCAAACAATGACAATGGCAGCGACATGGTGGAAGGTGCTAATTGGTTCTGGCGGCCTGGCGGATCTTCTCCATTGAAAAAAAAAAAGTTGAGAATGTTAAATTACTCCATCTAATTTAGTTTTCTCTCACTTCTTTAACTATTAAACAACTTGAGTAACTTGAAAGTTTTTTTTTTCTAATGGAGAGGATCTATACCCGATTCGCAGACAACAATGATGCGAGGTGACAATTGTGGCGTGTGCCAAACTATGACAGCAAGGATAAAGATTAGTGTACACCCTTTGGGTGTAGACCACTAGAGAGAGATAGGAAGAGATGAGAGATAAGTAGCAGATGTGATATATGATGTAATGTGTGTAGAAGAGAGATAGAAAGAAAAAAGAGGTGTCTCGAGGTGTCTGCACTATAGGGTGGATAACTCTTGTAACAGCAAACAATAAATGATTCCTGTGACATTGATGAAAGGGGTTCAAGTGACAGGCAATAGGCAATGGAGGGTGTCGAGCGAGGGTGGTAGTGACAAAGTGTGTCCATGTGAAGGTGTTCAAAGGTGTCAAGTGACAGTAGCCGGGGAAAAGAGAATCAAGTGGTGGCGAAGGTGGAACAAAGTCTTTTTCCATATACACACAAGGCCAAGTATTGAAACCTGGAACCTTTATCAGCATGTTTAAGGGACTAATTTATCTACCATATAGGACTTCGTTGGTATACATTAACATTGGTAACCTTATATTGCAGTCCAAAATATCAATCAACCACCGCAAACAAGAACAAATTGTATTTGACCAATTTGGCAGTAAATACTGCCAGAACAACATAAGTTTCAAGCACAAACGCTCGTCATCCTACACACTATTACTTTAACTTCAAACTACTACAAAACTGTTGCCTTATCAAATTTCCATGGCGGAAAGAAAACACATGTCTACAGAATGAAACAAACTACATTTGTAGCAGGAAATAGCTTAGTCTTATATACAGTTACAAGATTTGACCAACTCCTTCTAAAGGGCACGACCAACATTCATTTGTTATACTTCACCTTTGCTTATTTTGATCTACAATTAAGGTAGGAGAAAAACTTGACACGAAATGTTACACAAGCGGCAATAATTAAATCATACAGATCGCTGTTTTCAGCTTTAAAGTGCAAGAGACCTCACCTCATCTGTTTTCCAAAGCCCTTCCTCGTATTTGTACCACCTAACTAGCCCTTCATCAGTTCTTGTTCGCTGGCACATGACGCATGAGTCATCCATGCATGTGATAAAGTTACGTAACCGAGATGCCTTCTCACGAATAGACTGATCAATTTCTCTGATGATTCCTTTGTGTTGAGGAGGTGGAAGGGCTTCGACCAGAACGCAATGTGATATGTTGAGCACTTCTAAATGTTGCAAGCTGTCCAGGATGAGAATGAGAACATCCTTATATAGCATTGAGCAACGAAGGCTCAAGACCTTTAACTTCGGAAGAAACGCAGCAAGAGATGAAGCAAAGAAAATGTCACATGGCCCCATAATCTTGAGCTCGCTGAAGTTCTTGCAGTGCGTTGAGATCTCCTCAAGAAGATACGGCGGGTTTGCTATGCTAGGCATTGTCAGGGACTCTAGCTCTTTCCATCCGCGGATGGCCTTGCACATTCCAGTTCTCTTAATTCTGTTCCAAGCTGGCAGAACAAGTCGCCGAAGTTGTGGGCACCTGGAAGAAGCCATCATTAGCTATTTAGGCAAAACCAAATATGTAATCTCTATTTTGAAGGAGTTAATAACTATAAGAACTTGCCTCCCTTCTCTTCTCAAAATCGAAATACAACTAAACAATCCTACGACACTTGGCACTTCAGGGGAAAAAAGGTGGTCTAAGTAAAGTTATTGATCCAATATCAAGCATTGCTAGTTTCAAAGTGAGATAGTCAACATATCATATTCCCCCAGAAGGTTTGAAGTATTCATTCTTTATATCCAACCCTAGAATGTATTAACTTCATATGGTTTAGGGCTTTATGTTAGCTTATAAGGTTTAAGTATACATATTTGTTTTCAAAAGTAGAAATTACCTTTCAGCAGTGTATGTCAACTGTTCATCGCTGACATATAAGTTGAAATGAAAGATCAAGGTCACTACACTCTGCCTGCTCAGATTCAAGCAAATCTTCAACAAGCGCGTTAATATCCTATCAGATCGTCCATCAACATAAACAAATGGCTCTAATGGAATCTTGATGAAATTAGATTTTAACGTTGAAAAATCAAGTGTCTTCCAAAGAAGTGGATCACAGCAAGCCATGCGCCATGCACTGCAAACATGAGCAATGCCGGAAGTTAACTGAAAGATGTTAAGCAACTGAAAAATCTTCACCAAAATATCTGTGTCCAGATCCTCCCATCTCCTTATGTTAGAATCACTGTCTTCCATTATGCCAGTTTTCCAAAATTCTCACAGAATTTTAAAGCAGTGAAACACCTGCAGAAACCAAAATAAAAACCAATTAAGAGTTTGAATAAAATTCTGAAATTAATAAAGGGTAACAACAATAACAAGCATCAACAGAACGCAACATCTTTGCACCAAATAAATAAATTATCAATTTAAACTAACAAATATTTTTTTCATCTTTTTAAGCTTCATTGGGATTTTTATCTTCAGTTTATGACACTTTGACATATTTATGGGTTTTCATCTTTTCATGATCCAACCATGATTCTTCCTGTCAATATCTCAAGTTTTCTTTTCTACCAATGCCACATTTCTTAAGGATAACAGGTGGTGAAATGTACTAAGAAAACAAAGACGTTATACACCATAAAAAATAAGAATGGTGTAAATTTTAACTATGAAAATGATAAAGTCGAATTGAGTCTGATAAAAAAGGCTATTCATTCAGGCAAAATGAAGATTTAAGCATTATACTCTAATTCTTAAGCATGACCTTTCAAATATACTAGTCCAATTTCATCATTGCATATCACAAGTTTGAGGAAGAGTAAATGACTCAATTCATCAACATATCTTCGAATCTTTTATTAGAAAATCTCATCATTCATCAACAAGTCAGGATCACAAGGGGCAGCAATATAAGCAGTAAATGACTCCAACAATTGAGAACAGAAAAGAGAACATAGACATACGAAAGAAAGAGAGTTGTTTGCTAAATGATGGACGGATTTCATGAGAAAATTGGATGTCAAATGAGTGGGGAATGAAGAATTATTCAGACCGAACAAGAGCATTGAACCCCAAACAAAACCATTGACCCTCTTCAATTAAATTCCCCAATCAACTATGCCAATTATCAGCAACTCCATTATTTCCATGGCCCATCAATACACCCAAAACCTAATTAAAAAAAATTACAACTTTCTCTCGCCGCAGATCTCAGAAGTGCCAAATTAAAAACAAAAAAACATCTCCAGGACCAATCACCACCAACCACCCTGATCAACCAAATTGACGAAACCCAGAAATGAAGAAGCAAAGGAAACAACACAACAGAAGATCTAATCCCCCATGACCCCAATTTTCCATTTTTTTCACAGACATGAAATGAACCCAAATACAGAACTACATGTATGCATGTGGAGAGAGAGAGAGAGAGAGAGAGAGAGAGAGAGAGAAGACAGACCTTGAGAGTTGAGACGGACAAGTAGTGTACGGTGTGGATTAGGGTGGTGTTGTCGTCGATGAGTATCAGAAATTGAGGATGAACAACTGCAAAGGCTTTGTTTACATTTTCTTTTTTAACAGCGAAATAACCGAGTGAGAATGGCATAAATTGGCCAAATATTAAAAATTATTTGTTATTTTAACACTTCAGTTCAAAAAAAAAAACATTTAAAAATATGATATGACCTTTTAAAAAAGTCAAATGACTCAATCTTTTAATTATGGTAATTTATAATTAGATTTAACAACTTACTATTCTCACAGAAAAATATAATTCTTTTGTAGAGTACATTCACTAAACATTTATAGGTACTATTTTGTAAAATAATTTAAAAATTAAAATTCTTTTAAACATGTTTTTGTTTTTAAATCATGGTAAGTCCTTTTAACTTTTGAAAGCATCTTATTCAAACATTTACGTGAATTACATCCTTAAAGATAATTATCTTTTAATTTTAGTTAAATAAACCTCTTGAATGCCCTATTATAATTTTTTTATTTGAAAGTGTAAATAAATTAAACTAAAAAAATGTACATGATTTATATGAAATACACATCCAACCACCCTAAACTTTATATTTTTTTTAAATGGGCACCATGAATTTTAATTTGTCCAAATTAATCCTTAAAATTATGTTATTGTTATAATAGATTATTTCATGATAAAAAAATAATAAAATGATCTATTATAACAATAATATAATTATAAGGATTAATTAGGACAAAATGAAAATTTATGGTGACAATAATATCAGTTTATTCATTATTAGTAAAATTTTAATGATTGATTATGAGATTTTTATTTGTTAATAGCACAAAATTTAATGTGTTTTTATATCTTTTTCAGGAAGAAGTAAAAGATCTATAATTAATCATTATTAGCTTGAACAAAGCTAGTAAAAAGGTCTATTAAAATAATAATGCTAAGAATTTAATGTGTTTTTAATTGAGATGAAATAAGAATTCATGGTGTCTTCTTGCAAAAGGCATAAAGTTCAAGGATATACACTCTTTTTCCATAGCAAATATTTTTAAATTTTAGACATCCAATTAGATTTTAGTATTTTGCCAAACTATAATCACCCTAAAATAAAAAACATAAAAATTAAGAGGTGAGATATAATTCAAAAACTGTAAAAAACTCTTAATTCATAAATACATTATTGGTAAATTTTAATTGCGCAAGTACATAGATATTTATTCTATATATATAAATAACGATATATTAAATATTTACTCATATTTTTCTTTGGAACAAGATTTCGAAATACAAGTCAAAGTGGTGATAAACACGTGGTTCAAGACTATATAATCAGCAACAAAGTGCAGACTCCACCAAATTGGTTTCATTTCAAAACACTGGTAATTTCCAACAAGCACCCTAATTTAAATCTAATTTTTTTACCTCTATTTTATTACACTACTCTTCCACCTCTGCATCCTGGTTTTCTTTTTATTGTGTCATATACAAACTGTGTAAAGTTTGTATACAATTTACCCGATTCAAGTTACAATGCACCATTTGACCAAAAAAAGAAAAAACTCACATATACACCATTGACCAAAAGAAAAAAGCTACATTGCACTATCCAATATTCAGAACATGTGAATACAAATTTATGCAAACCATTAAAGTTAATTCCCCACTTACGTAGAGGAACAAAATTGGAAGGCCTAACTTGAACGGATATACAAAAAAAATTATTCAAAATATATTATCTACATTCTACAACACTGCAGGAGACCTTCTGAATCATGCATCTGCATGTTATCTCATTCATACAGACTGCATTGATCTGTTAAAGCACAAATAAAAATCAATTAAGAGTTGTGATGAAAATTTTGAAGCAACTATCAACAACCACAATCAAATAAACTAGTCAATCACTCTAAACATTACTAAAAAAGCTACTTTGTCACACCCTCATTTGCAGATGATGCAAAAATTTTGTTGGTAAATATATATCATGTGGATAATATCTCACAAGTAAAAAATGGGTCAAAGGTGTAAACTGATAATCTTATCACCACGCAAGCCCTCCTTTTATTAAGATGAAGGAAGCTCAAACTCAAATACAAACTTTGTTAACAATGTCGGTCATATGGAAAGAAAAAAGGGAAGAGGTGCTTCACCTGCCAATTAATGTCTTTGCAATGCTTCTAGCATTCTCCAAAAGCTGAAAGCTTTTTGCAGGGTCATCATCGAGTATTGCAGCTTTTAAGTTTGAAGAGAATTCCTTGTAAGTTCTACCAAAGTCTTGACTAGGACAATCGAGTGGTTGGACTGTATGCTCACGTGATTCTTGCTCTTGATCAATCATGGATGCTTCCGACAGCGGCTCCTTTCCTGATCTACTATGTACTCTGCTGTTTACTAGTGCTTCTAATTTGGAAGACATGGCAATGGCTCGACTAATGCAATGTGATGGTAACTGAAAAGCATGATGTTTACAATGGTCTTAAATGAGATTCAATGTATTATAAGATTCAAAAACTGAACCATACAGTGGTCAAACCCAGATACCAAGGCAACCCCCGAGTTTCCGAGTAATAGTGTTTGTTTGCAATGAATAAACTAGCTCTACCAGAAGAAAATTGACGCTCGTGACACATATTTCTGAGCATGCAAAGTAATATATAATGCGTGAGTTTACCTGTGCGAGCTGCGCAACCTTGAACCCAAAACTCCTCTCTGAAACACCAGGTACGAGCTTGTACAGATAAGTGATATCTTCGTGATCCAAGTTGGAGTTTTTACTAGCATCATCATGTGAGGTCATATGTGATACATGATATGCTGCAACAGACCCTGGGAATTCAGTAACCAGACTTGCAATCTTTGGATAGTGAGTTACAAAGAGGACCATGCTCTTTTTCTGCTTCAGAAGATAATGCAACGTTGCATAAGCAATGGCCATGCCATCATGTGTGCTTGTACCTCTCCCAAGCTCGTCAATTATAACCAGTGAATGTCCAGAACAGCTATGCAGTATATGTGAAGTCTCACTTAGTTCTTCTAGGAAAGTGCTTCTCCCTTGCTGAATACTGTCAGAAGCACCCATCCGGGTGTAGATCCCATCCAGGACATGCAGTTTTGCTGATGATGCTGGTACAAAGGAACCAACCTAGAGAGATCAGGGCATGTTTCAATAAAGCAACAGCAGTAAGGGACACGGTTGTCAAAGAAAAGCAGTAGGTTTATATATTTTGGAGGTGGAAATAGTTAATAACTTAATAAAGAAAATAATTTGAAAGAAGAAGCTAGCTCAATTTCAAGACATACAGCAAATCAAAGCAGAATTATAACAGACATTACATTGATTGTACCTGAGCCATTACAGCAATCAGAGCCACCTGGCGAACATAGCAACTTTTCCCTCCCATATTGGGTCCAGTAACAATCTGACAGTACTCTCTGTCTTCATGCATGCTTGTATCATTTGGGACAAAATTGTCTTGTAAAGTAGTCTCCAAAACCTGGTGGGAAATGAGTTACAGTAATGAGCATCTGGTTACCAATCAACAATAAGGATCTTGAATCAAGTCAATCAACTCAGCTGGAGTCAATTACTGTAGCCCCAATAATTTGGAGGATAGACCGATAGAGTATTCTGGTTCCGGTTAGCCGGTACAGAACATATAATATATAATAAAGGGTTACATGAACACCAGATAAAGTAGAAAAAGCCATTACAATTACATCTACAACTATCAAACATACTTTGTTTATCAAGCCAATACCCTCAGCCCTCCAAGAATTCTTAAAAGAGCTGACAACAAATTGGCAGGAAGTAAATACACATCATGGCATGTACTAGATACACAAACACAAATTATGACAGAAAATAGAGACTCTGGGCAATTGATCAAGCAAACATTACTGTGAATAATTTATGAAATTACGAACCAAGAAATTCATACCGGGTGTCTGCCAGAACAAATTTGTATCTGAACAGGCTCATTATCATCTACAAACACTGGGCGAATATAACCCTGCGACAGAAAAATAGAAAATGATATTACAAAATGCAACAAATATTAGGAGCACATGAAAAGTCCTTGAAGAAGAAACCTTATTTCTTGAAAGAGTGGCAAGTGAATGCAGACAATCTATAGCTGCAAGTGCTTGAACAGCAGCTTGAAACTCAGCATAGTGTTTACTGAAATCCCTCAGAAAGGTATCCCATGCAGCTCGGCAGGAAATAGTAAGCTCCTCTTTCGCTAATGATAAGCTATCTAATGCTGTCACTACTTCAGGAGGGTGATACCGAATTGTTTTCTTTGTGCTATTTACTTTAACCCAGTTTGAAGGCACTTTTACATCTGTTGATAACTGCAGCCAAAATAAATTGAATAGCAATTACGACTTATTCAAAACCAAGCATTAACTCTGGAAATATACAAGAGTTTTGAACTCAATTGTTGAATCAGAGTTCAGGGCTGATCAACAACAAGAAACAAGAAACAGATAATTAGAATTACTTTTTAAGTTTATGGAAGAAAGGAAATTAAAATTGAGAAATTTAACAATACCAACTCAATGATTAGAAACAGTCAAACTAACAAAACCAAATGGATATTAGCAACAGAAAAAAAATATTTTCTATCCATCCTTATTCCATTTTTTTGAAGGGTGCAGGTGGAGCCAGGGAAAGAAAATCATGACCATTATTTTCCTTAAAACCACTTGTCTGTTTATCAACTGAAAGAGTTAAGATAAAATTAGGAGCATTACATATATAATACGACATGCATGCAATAAGAGCAGATGTTTCAGATCAAATTAAAAAATGTAATGCCAATAAGGCAACAACCCAAAAGTGAACAACAAAGTAACAAGAACTGTAATACTAAATGGCAATTTGCAACCATATTCCCAGCACCTGCAATGTTTAAGTATGAAAAGTTTTCCATGTTTCAATCAGATTACCTCTATCAAATGTGTTGCTCCAGAAATACTCAAGAATTGCAAATTTCGTATTCCAAGCTGTCTACGGTACAAGCCAATCAATGAATCTAATTGTTCCACAGCCATTTGAAAAGCCTTCCGAGCTCTAATCACCTATTCATTTTAATATTGTCAATAAGGTTCAGGATTAAAGCACTAGTGAAGAATGAACCCAAAAAGAAGCAAAATGTAATGTGTAATTTTTTTCACAGAGAAGATATAGACAAACCTCGGGAAATCGTCCCTCAGATGCAATGATCAAATTCGGTATATCTCCTTGATCGGCAGAGTCTTTATTTAAGGATGACAACAATTTTGCAGCACTCCCAATGATACTGGCAGAGGAAGCAGTTAAAATTAACTTCTTTAACAGATTAGAGCGCAATTTATTGTTATCCTCCTCCCCTGTGTTAAGTTGCTGAAGCTGCTTTCCAGCAGACAAAATAGCTTGAACAACGGCAATGAACTGCAAAAATACAACATATTACAAGCAATCAATAGCTAGTAGCTTTCTAGACAATTAAAATCTTTTAGCAACAAACTATCTGAAACACTTTTTCCTAGACACTCTCCTATTAGTTGAAATGAACGAGGGATCCACCAAATCAAATGCTTGCTATTCTCAATTTGGTGGATCGTACTCCAAATGTGACAGGACCTACATGGATTTTCTCAAATCTCAATCTTCAGAGTATATTTACACCCATAAAATATGATATTTGAAGAATCTGAGTTCCTATAGCTGTTAGAAATAGCCAACAGTAAGTATATTTTCACCATTTTTTTTACAGTTATTCACTTCACTACATCAGAAAAAAATTTAAATGGCTCAAAAACAGTCCTATATAGGTTTCTTTGTTGAGTATACTTCAGATGCTTAAAATCAATGAAGACCTAAATGAAACCAGAGTCTGTGCAGAAAACTGGCAAACTCCTAATAATATATTCCTTATATCTGGGTCAAGATTACAAAAGCACTCGTATATAAGGCTTCTAGGCCTCATCTATGCCACATTCCTGTCAAACTTGCAAACACACTTCTACAACTTGAAGGTGTTTTGAATCATGCTGTTCTTGGATGTTCCCACTTAATGCATCAAACTATGTACTGTAGAATCTTCAAAGTCTTGCCATACTTACTATTCTTAAATTGAATATGAAACAAACACTCACATCACGTGGCTCAAATCTTACTATGCCCAAGCAGACAATCTTGCATTAAGTAACCAACAGAATATGTTCAGCTCTCTTTCTGTCTCCCTCTCCCACGTAAAGCTCAAATGTTAAAAGGAATTACAAGGAAGATGAAAACAATTTATTAATTTACAGAATATATGAAATACATTAACTGGCCAACAAAAGCTATCTATTACCTCAGATGGAGTAGCAGTGCAGTGGAAAATTCTTGTAATCCCACGCTGTATATCAGGTGCCCGGCTCAGAGCTGTCAAAACCAGTGAAAGTACATATGCTAACTCAGGCTGCACAATTGCTACATCAGGATCTTCTTCAAAACATCCAAGCTTCTTTCCACTAAAAGATCCCATGGACTCTGCTATTTCAGATACAGCATCAAGACGAGCAGAAATCAAGGTTTGATCACATAATGGGTGAGATACCTGTATTATATACCAGAGCAGCAATTAAAAAAAGTACTTTTTTGGCTGTTAAAACAAGACAGTGGAGAATTTAACACTTAATGATCATATATCAGGAACGAAAGCACCACATACCCAATGCCTAAGAAGCCTGGAACCAAATATAGTAAGAGTATGATTCATAATTTGCAGCAAGGAACCACTCTCAGATCCATCAATTTTATTTTTTAAAACCTGAAAACATATTAAACATTCATTAGCAGCAAGAATCTGTAAGGGAACTTTAAGCTGGCATGAGGAGAAAACCTAGCAGTACTAGCTTATCCAAGAACACAAATAGAAAATAAATTTCATAAGTTGTAAAAGAATAGTATGCAATCTGATCATCCATAATCTTGTGACCCCTTGTTAAAGAATACTGAATACAGCAGCTATACATGCTGTGGTCACTGGCTAGCAAGAAGCCAAGATATTAATTAATATATTATATTATTATAATTAATTTCACATTAATAAACAAGAACTAATACTAGAACTAAAAAAAAGGGGTAGCTTATACGTGCTGTTGTCACTGGCCAGCAAGAAGCCATGATACTTTATTACGATACTTAGATTACTTATATATGAACCTACAAGAACTAATACCTGAACCAAAGAAAAAATGGCCGATTAAGCATCTGAATAGATTGATTAAGGTGCAATTTATCCACATTCCACAACAGTGCCGAAAGGGAAAGGCTAGACATTAGTCAAAGTGTACTCTACAAGATCAATAATTTTTGGAGACTTTTGTGACTCTGACATAATGGAGCAATTTCACCGAACATTTCAACTTACAATGACTGCTTTGCTGATAACCTTTGGACAAAAATTCTTTCCAGTTTATTTTCATCACAAAATGATTTATGCGGACCATTACCATCCGCTGCAGATAAGCACAGTGTCTAATGGTCATACTTGCAAACAAACAGATAACATCCAGCATTGAAGTATAGAATAGGTTCGTGCTTACTAACCACTCTCAAGAAACAACAAGTATAATTTACAATTACCTCTAGTTGTTGTAGTGCATTGGCTGAGAGGATCATTTCCGTTTTGCTTACAAAGGGCCTTAAAGAAGCACCTGAACATAGAATTCGTTCAAAACCGAATCCCTTCAAGTGGCGAGCAGTTAAAGCCAATGCTTGGACAGCCAAATCTGGCATGCTCATCACCTCCTTTATAATCAGAAGCGTAGAAATAGAACAAAGCAGGTTATTAATACAAAGTGCACTAACAATAAATGTATAGCAACAATCTGTAGAGTAAAATTAAACTTGCAGGCACATTATTTTCTAAGGAAAGAGAAAATTAACATATAAGAACTAAAATATAAAAGAGAAGTAAATGAAAATTTAGTAACTGATTGTATTTATCATAAACAACAAACAACTATGATAACAAATTCCAATGACATGGTCAACAATCACATGGGTTTTGACTAGTAGAATAAATACATACTCAAATGAGTCAAACTAACAAGAAATTACGATTTTAAGACTTTCCGAAGCTTATTGCAAGGATAACAAGTTTTGTCAATATTGGTAGTCGGTACCTTGACTACCAACTGCTGACTTCTGTGCTCATTCAAATCATTGCTTTGCATAGAATGCGATGGGCTGTCTATACACATGTTCTCGTACAAGGTCAGAACTTCAGCAAGAGCGCCCCCACCAGCGAAGCAATCTCGCAAGGCACGTTCCACACGAACATTTGAGGCAGGTCCAGCAAAAGCCAGTAATAACTGAAAATAGATCACCCAATCACATCATTGGATCTTTGGGTTAGTGAATTGATATCATTCAACTCGAGTTTTTTCTACATAGACTGCTATAAATAAATCATCTAGTGATTATGATAACATGCCTCCTTATTGGGATTACATGGTTTAACATGACCATAAAAATATCCTTTAACATTATTAATTATTAAGAACAGAAACTATCTTACAAAATACAAATTCAAAAATAAGCTTTCCATGTTGGAAATTCCAAACGTGAGTGATTAAATCCCACATTGGTTAGGAATAGGCCAATTAATGACAATATAAATGTGAAGACTCACTAGTTCATTGCCTTTATGTCTTGGGTCAAGATGTGGTCTCAGATTTATTATTCTGGTCTATCTCTTAAACTCAAGTAGAGTTCCCCCTCTTCTCGGGCTCCCCCTCATACTTATACAGTGGTTATAACTTATAAGAGCTGATGGTTCTATTGGGCCGGGTATTTAGTTTGACGGTGGTTAATGCTTGGAGCATTCCTAGTAAACCCATACTACTCGGCGAAGCTTCTACTTGAGGGGAAGTATATTGCTGGGACTTTCACTTTCTCTAGACTCACGTTTGAAGGGGAAAATATTGGAAATTCCAAGTGAGTGATTAAGTTCCACATTGGTTCAGAATTGGCTAATTAATGACAATAAAAATGTGAAGACCTCACACCTATTGCCCTAAGGTTTCGAATCAAGATGTGGTGTCAGATCAGTAATCTAGTCTCTCTTTAAACCCATTAACAGTGTTCGCCCTCTCAAGTATGAAATCATTTCAACAACCTTCAAATGATGATGTACTCAACTACAAGAAAGTTGAGAGATGGAAAACTCATGTTGTGAGGACAAAATTACAGTGATTTTAGACACCAATTTGGTCATCTAAAAATGCATGGGATACCATGGTGGTCCTTCTATGTTATTTGACATCAATTTGATCATTACTCATTTAATATTTAAAATAGACATCAACTTAAACCCTCAATGTTTCTAGGAACAATCAATTTGGTCCCTAGGTTTATGTTTTTTTACAGTAATGAAGATTAAAAAATTATGTTCAAACTTTTTTCTGCTCCATTAAGAACATAAAGAAACAAGATTACAATTCTCAAAACAGAGAGGAAACTAAGAAAAGTTTCATGACTTGTGAGGCTAGCAACAAACTGGTAGATAAAAACTACCTTCTCAGTTTGTTTGGAAAGAGGGTCCCCAAGAAGCAACTCAGCCGGAGACAAGCTCACAACCACAGCCTCAAGCTCACTCCTCAAAAAATTGTCATTAAACTCACCATAAACAACATCCCCAGTTGATATCTCCACAGCAACAATTCCAACCCTCACATCAAAACCACCCTCGACCCCAATATTTGATCTCTCTCCCAAAATGCTCTTCTCCAAAACACACAGCAAGTAGTTACTCACTGCCCCACACCCCTCTTCATCTCCCCCCAAATCCTGAGCCGCCTCCAGCGTGGCCTTGGTGTACAACGCCGACAAACCTCGACAAAACGGGCCGGACTTGTTCAAACCGTGAGCCTTAATGGCTGCAGTCTCGGTCTGCTTAACCACACCGACCTTGTACCCAGCACTCACAAGCCTCCTCACATGGACATTCAATCGAAAAGTTGGTATGCTAGCAGTCAAGAAATTATGATCCATGTGAGCATATATACCCAAAACTCTAGCGGCGTTCTCAGCATCTTCGCCGAAAAACCGGTACTTGTAACCAACTTCAACCATCAAAAGAACATCAGGGTGTTTAGCTTTGAGTTCCACCACCTGTTGCTCCAAAGGAGTGTACTTTACTGATTTGGAAGACGAATGGGGTTGTGGGTCAGGAGCAGAAGGGTGTGTGGAAGGTTCGAGAAGCTTTTGGAGAAAGCGCTGGTGGAGGGAGGGGTTGTGGGGAGGGGGCAGGGGATTTTGGGTGTGAGGGGAGAGTTTGGGGGACTTGTGAGGGGATGTTAGCTGAGAGGTTAGGCGGCGTTTGGCTGGAGAGAAAGTGACGGTGGCTGAGATTTTCGGAGTGGGAGGGTTCGGACGAGCAGAGGAATGAGGAGGAGGAGGAGAAGGGGAATCGGTGGTTGATGCAGGAGTTTTGGGTTTGGGGGCGAAGAAGCGAGAAATGACTTGCTGCTTTTGCTTTCCCATGTTTGTGGCGGTGGCGCCACCGCGGCACCGGAGTTTTGGCGGTGGTGGGTTTGCCGATTGACGTGATTTGGCGCGCTTTGGGTTTTCTCAGGAAAATGTTGGAAGTTTTGGAAGTGGGGTCTCGTCCCCTGGTAAGAGCTTGGTTACCCTCTTTTTGTGTTTTTTCCCTTAATTCTTCTGCTCTTTTAGGGGGAAAAGAAAATTAAACTTCCCAGTGTTTAAGGCATGTTTGATTGTGTTTTTAGTTTTTTTTTTTTCAAAACTGTTTTCCAAAATAATTTTATAAGTTGGATAGAGTGATGTTCAGCATCAATCATCGGTACGGGAATTTAATGATTTTTGATGTATAAAAGAAATTTTAATGTCACCCTAAAGTGAGTAAAATACAAAAATATTTTTATGTAAAAAATACTTCACCCAACTCCCCACCTTCACGATTGTCCTATCCTTTCCTCATTTCCTTCCTTCTCCATTTCCAACCTCACCACCCCATCCTGACCACCAACCACCGTCCTCATTGACTCTCTCTCTCAGCGTCGGCCTCGCTCGTTCTCTCTCTTGGCCCTGCTCTCTCTCGACGTCGTACATCGTGAAGGTATTCCTCATTTTCGTTCTACAACATCCCACACTTTAATGTGCGTCAATATCGCACTTTAAAGTGCGACGGTTCCGCACTTTAAAGTGCGGCGTATCGCATTTTAAAGTGCGAAAAGTTCAAGATAAAAAAATGAATCTAATTCAGAAACGACGTCAATTGCAATAAACATTTTAGTAATCAAGAAAATCACAATTACAAGCCCAACAGTGCACAATTGCATAACCATAGAGAAAATTATAAAAACTCTTCATCCATTCTTCGTGCGTTGACGATTTTTCATACAACAAATGCATTTTTCGTGCTTTTGAGATTGTTGACCCTGACAAGTTTAGAATCCAGAAGAAAAAATGGACGGGACAAGATGACATTGTTGAACTAAAAAATAGTCAAAAGAAAACCTAACTCTTTTATTTCTAAATCATTGACATGATCTCATCGGTAACTCGACAAGTACAAAGATATTTAATTAGTTTAAAAAACCCAAAGAAGAATTATCAACATCTACATTAACTAATTTGAAAACCTGAATCTAAACATTTAACATCGGGTTTTTCAAACTAGCTAATGTTGAGGATGAAACCCAATTAATCAAAAACATTGAAGCCAAAGAAGAAAGCATAGGAACAACATTTGTGAATCCATAACAAGGAATGCAAGTCTATATATATAGCCTAAGAAGGAAGCATATGAATTAGTCGTGTTCCTGCATTAATACGAAGTTGCAAGTTTCAAAAGTTGTGAGTTTCAAAAATTGTAAGTTTCGAAACAATTAATATCACACTTTAAAGTGCGATAGCCTGAAACCTAGCCCAACGACATACTACTACACTTTTAAGTGCGGCAGTACCGTTAATAGTGATTACCTACTTTAAAAAGTGAATATAAATACTTAATCAATGGTTGTGATGCTTACTTTACAATGTAAAATGAATCCACACACTTTAAAGGAGCCGTACCTGATATCACTTGTTCTTAAGGATTTATGCTTAGTTCTTCCCCTATTTCCCTAATATTTTTGTTTCCATTGAAAAAACTAAAACTCTTTAATTTAATTTGATTTTTTTTAGAGTTGTCCAAATAACTTTAGGAAAAAACTTAAGTTATATCACTCTACTCTTGTTGGAATAATAGTATTTAAGATAAGAGCATTAAAAATTTTAGTTATTCTATACATCATTGGTCCACCTAAAATATGATGATTTAACTCAAATTTTAGCTAGAGTCATTTAGACAAGGTTAAAATAGGAAAATAAATAATATATTTATCAATATTAATTATATTTTTTTATATATGTGTTTTTTCTCTTTATACACCAATATTTTGAAATAAAGGAAGTAAGTGATTTCATATTATAATAAATAAATTAACAGGAATATAAACTCAAAATTTAATCTAATCTAATCATACTAAATCTTTTTATTTTCAAAAGGATGATTAATTGACGAAAGATATATACATAATACATATACATAAACAACAAAACGAGGCGAGCCCGCTGGAATTTCCAAACTTGAAACTGAAACTTGATTCTTCAGCGCAATCTCCCTGATCTCTTCTTCTGTTCTTCCATCTTTGTCCAATTTTCAGCACAAGACAAGAAGAAGAAGAAGCTGAAGAAGAAGATGGTGTCATCTCAGGTGGTGAATACATACCCTTTGTCCAGCTACACCTTCGGTACCAAGGAGCCCAAGATGGAGAAGGACACCTCTGTCGCTGATCGTCTCGCTCGCATGAAAGTCAAGTTTGTATCTTTCCTCTTCCTTCTTTCTTTTTCTCATCATTATTTTATCTACCCTTTAAATTCAACATGTGGGTACTACTAGTTAGGTCACTGAACAACCGAAACCCTAGAACACCCCAGCACCCCAAATCCCCTTTTTTTACTTTACTCCTTCAAACTAGAGCCTTTTTATCAGTGTTTTTCCATATAGATTATTGGGTATCAAACCTGAGGAATAATTTGTAACGTGAAGCTGTTGTTTTTAAAAAAAATCTTTTCTTTGTATTATTTCGTGATTCCTTCACTTCCCAGAGGGGAGAGTTGGGAATAAGGAATTGTTGGAGGCATAAAAAGTGCAGAACCGAGCAGAAATTTTCTGCAAAGTTGCCCTTTTTTTTCCCTGATGTGATTAGTAATCTGAATACTTAATTTGTCACATAGGCACAGTTTTGAAATTTGGAGCTGTATTCTGATTGAATCTAGAAGCAGAATGAAGTAGACAAATAGTGAAAAAGGAAGGGATACCGGAAGCTTTGTAGAACTGGGCTTTCTCTTAGTCATATGCAATCTCTTTACTTGTTCCTTGTCCTGTGTGTTGCTCGAACTCATTATTATATACCCAAATGGTTCTGAAACATAATTACTTCATTTGTTCCTAAACTACAGTTATATGAAAGAAGGAATGCGGACCAGCGTGGAGGGAATTTTACTGGTAAGTTCAGCTATTGTTTTCTCTCTCTCTAGGTTAAATTAAAAATTTTGGTTCACATATGTGGCACTATTTTTTATTTGACCTATTATGAAAAAAATGTAAACTTCAATCTGGTCTCTATATGTACAATACTTTTCTACTCTGTCCCTGTTATGTGTTGCCGTATAACTCTGAGACTGAGATAGATTCTCACCCTTGAGCATAGAGATCAGATTGAAACTGACTATCATGTATCTTTAAATATATAGTATTTATGGTCCATGAACATGGCACTCATTTTTCAATTTGATCCCTAGTCGCATTATGTTTTTGTTGTACCATAGAATAATTTAGAATATCTTAGATTCTCTCTTCAGATTGGTTTCCACATTTGTTTATTTATTTCCTTGTTTAACTAAGATTAGGAGTCTAGTAATAATGATGATTAGTTTTCTTGTTTGATTAGGCCAAGAGTCTAGTTTTGGTACAAATAAGGGCACATGCTTAGTTTTTTTGTATAAAAGACCATAATCACAGTTCAAAGTCTTTGTTTTTCCTCTTCTCACTCTCCTTATCTAAAATCCTATATCTTCAGGTTGGTATTGGGTGATATCGTCCTAGAGTTCGTATTCTTTTATTACTATTTTACTGATGAGTTCCCTAAAATCTCGGACTCTAGCATAATAATGTCATTATCTCCATGATTCTTTTCTTCTGGCAGCTCTACACAGATTTCAGCCATCCCTTTTCTCCCAAGTTCTCTCTTTATTAGTATTTTTTTTTTTCATTTGCCACTTTCACAACTTCTCTCAGCAGCCTTAGATCAGGTTGTCACTTTTGTGTCCTTTCAGCAGCCTTTCACTATCTCAGATAAAATTTGACCTTGGTAACCACTTATGCAGTCTGGCCCTACCCACCGATGCAAACCATTCCATATCAGTGCTGAATTAGTTGTCATATGCAATAGTCTCCCACTGTGAGTCATATCAATGGCATCCTTAATTTTCTTGTGATTTAGGCTTCCAAATGTTCTTCTTGGTGGATTTGGAAAGTTTTATTCTTGCTGTGTATAATTTCTTGCTGGGAAATTTCTGCTGATTATCATTCCATCGAGCCTCTTTTTCATTGGTCATGCAACCTTGAGAATTGAGATTAGCTCTTTAGTTTGATGGTTATTCCAGCCATCTTGCTCTGTTATCTTTCCAGCAACACTTATTTCTCCAACATGTCCTACATCCTTGTATTGCTTTTCCTGCCATATTTTTGTGGAGCCCATATTATTTTTCTTAAGGATTTATTCGTAACAAGCTTAATACTTAGTAACTAGGTTTTACTCAGTCTATGGCGATACTTCTTCACTTTTTGCTATTGGGCTTTAGTTCGTGTCCACAGCAGCCCTGAATAAGTGGCCTTTATAGCAATTGGACATAGAAGATGCTTCCTTGCAGGAGACTTGACTGAGGAAATCTATACGGAGCAACCTCATCAAGTCTGGTTTGTAAACTTAAAAATCACTGTATGACCTGAAACCATCTCCTGGATATTGGTTTGGACGACTCAGCTGCCCATTTCGAGAGCGTCGGTCTTGGTGCAAGTGCTACAATACGATTGTTAACTTTTGTCCTGGTAGTCATAAGGTGTAATTGTGGAAAAATCCTCTCTGCTCATGGCAGTGAGACAGCGTAAATTTGACCTTCCCACAATGATTGGAGCCTCACTAAAGAATGTTGCTGCAGAGCCTGGATGTACTGAGTCTTGAGACCAGAAGAGCCCTGCTTGGGGGGGGGGGGGGCTTTACATAAATTACCTGTTCTCATAATGTGGTTTCCTACTATTTCTTGTATATTCTCATCTATGGCATTACTTTCATAGAGAAAGACTTCCATCTAATTTCTCTGATTGTTCTCATAATGTGGTTTCCTACTATTTCTTGTTGATTCTTATCTATGGCATTTCTTCCATCTAATTTTTCTGAAAGATTTGGTTTATTGTCCTGTCTCAGCTTGATGCTTTAATTTTGCAGGTCCAAGAACACAATCATCCTCATATACTTCTTCTGCAAATTGGAAACACATTTTGCAAACTCCCAGGTGGCCGTCTCAAGCCAGGAGAGAACGGTAAAATCTTACTTCCTTACTGAACATGAAGTCTGAAAATAGCAGCTTGTGATTATCCTAATGTATTTTGGGTGGTGTATTTACGTTGTTTACAGAAATTGAGGGCTTGAAGAGAAAATTGACCAGCAAGCTTGGTGCTAATTCACCACCTCTTGTGCCTGACTGGCAGGTATTATTATTTATATATATATGGACTCAGAATAGATGTTAAATTTGCTATTCTGTATTTATCCCCATATTTGTAGTTGGTCATAAGCACTTTTGCTTGGAATCCTGCAGATTGGTGAGTGCGTTGCAATCTGGTGGAGGCCAAATTTTGAAACCATAATGTATCCATACTGCCCTCCTCATATAACAAAGCCCAAGGTAACTGGCAAATACAATATCATTGAATATCTTGTATCCTGAGTTCTCTTAGTCCACGTTTACAATATCATTGAATATCTTGTATGCAGGAGTGCAAAAAGCTCTTCCTTGTTCACTTGTCTGAGAGGGAATACTTTGCTGTGCCCAAAAACTTGAAACTGCTTGCTGTTCCATTGTTTGAACTCTATGACAATGTTCAGGTATGGTAATTGTTCTGATTCTTCTGTTCTATTACTGGATTGTACAATGAACTCTTTATAATGTGGAGCATCTATTGGAAAAACATGCATATTAACTGAAACTGTTTCTTTCAAGTAAGTGAATCATATGAATTTGACGTTGGAGATTATTGGGCTCATCTTAAAAAGTTTTCATGAACATATTATAAAGTGTAGGGTTTAGGGTATGGTATGGTTGTCAATTAAAATATGCTTGTAAGTTTATGCTGTGTCTTATGATTTTTGCGTGTCACTTGGTTGCAGAGATACGGGCCGGTTATATCCACCATTCCTCAGCAGCTCTCCAGATTCCAGTTTAAAATGATCACTAATTGAACGTAAATTCAATTAGTTTCTTCCTTTTGTTATTTTAAGAACTAGGACTGAGTTAGTACCTGATTATCATTGCATAGACTGGCTAAGTGGCTAGAGAACTGAGTCTTTTTAAGAGAGTCTTTTAATAGATTAGTTGTTTTTTTTTAATAGATTAGTTGCTCCTGATTATCATTTGTTATTTTTGTGGGTTATTTTTTTTTTTACGGATTTGTATCCTGCACGTGAAGCTTATGAGTTAATGATGGGTTGATTTATCGAGATTATGGGTTGATATTTCGAGTTTATCAATCCTAGATCATCAACTAGTAGGCAAAAATTAATGATGGAAGGAATTTAGTGCCAAAATTTATTCACATCTGAAATTACAACACTACACTGATGTGGTAAATGTGTAGGACAAGCTAGATTTATACTGTAATGTTTATTTGCATATTGAATTTCCATCAGTGCATATGCAATTAGATCAAGATGCATGTTCATCACATCAGCGGCATGCAATTGCAAAGATGAATTAGAATCTGTCTAAAAAATTGAGTTCAATTTTGCTATCATTAGTCCATTTGATATTATTAACTTCTGCAGACAGATTAATTATTGCTCCTCTTTTCATTCTTCTTCCTTTGAAACAAATTTTGCAGGATAGTAAGTATCTTTAATCTTAGTGCCATTGATTATCATCATCACTAGAGAAAAAATCACATTAGAAGAGGAAGTAAGCCAAGTGGAATTTGTTTCTAGTACTCGAACTAGGTCTTACTCCTATTCCACTATATTGATTACAATAAGCAAGTTCGGCTTGCAAATTAAAAGGGAGGGCTTCAACTTCTCTATAAAACTAGGCATAAATGCAAGGTAGTTCACGTCTAAATAAATTCGTGACTACTACCCCAAAAGTTAGATTAAAGGTGAGGATTATATTACACTTTTTCAGTCAAGTCGAAATGGAAGGTGTTAGATTAAATACCTTAACACCTTACGTACAGAGCTTAAACATCTTGAGCGTGTTGATACAAAAATTTCACAATTATAGAAATGCTCTTACCTCCATCTTGGAATATTTACGAGCTAGATTAGATTCATCAATTTCTCCTGAAAAACCCCGTGAGCTAGATTAACGTCAATAATTTTTTTTTCTTTCTGTAACGATTGTGAATCGTGTCGGTTATTGAACTTTAAACTTCAACGGAGACTCAACATTGAATCTAGAATTGACTCTTAAACCATATTAGAGTTTGGAGACTCTACCCCAAAACAAATTTTCAACCTTAAGAACTATTATATATTACTAGCATATTAGTGGATATTTGCAGCATTATATTGAATAAGAATGAGGAGGCAGGGCACATGGTTCTTGTATTAATTTATGTTTATGAGCGGCAAAACCTCAACTTGATCCAGATATATTGTGCTTCCTGTTGTGTGTTCCAAACTCATAATTGACTCTAGACTAGATAAATTAAAAAACTCCAATTTCAACATAAAAAATTTAATATCTATAATATAGCCTACCCATTAATTCCAATTTGTAATTTAAATTTCGTGAAGGAATAATTGATGCAATATGTTTGGGTTTGACTTATTTTTATATAAACTTGACGTAAAGCCACACAATGTGAGGGACCAAACAAAAATGTTTTAGAATTAGTTTTGTGAGAAACTTTATATACATAATTAACAATGAATAAAATAATTAAAAATAAAAAATAGAATATGATGAAATTGCTTTCAATTTGTTCAAAGCATCAAAATATTAAATTTAATTTTGGAAAACCTCGTATGTTATATAGATCTTCAGTTATTAAATGGACTTCTAGTGAACATATCTAATAGAATTTGGTTTATTTTTATTGAAGTTTTCTTTTATGTTATAAAAGTAAAAATGAATGAAGTATAATTTCATAAAAAAGTTAGGATGGAGATAAGAGACATTAAGTTATTTTAGTATTAAATAACAATAATATTAAGTGTAAATTTAATACATTATGAATGGTATCAAATTGAAAAGTGGCAAAATATTGGAGTTGACACTTAAACAATTTTGGTGTGTCACCTTAGAATAAGCTCCAATAAAATGTCTACGCTAGAAACCCCATTTCAAAAATTATAAATATATGATAGATATTATAATTAAGAGGAAGCATGAACATTAAGTGGTAGGAGGCTTACCAATAATTTTTTTTTTCATTCACAAATGAATTTATCACTTAATTGGCACTACGGCAGTGTTGATGTAACAAATTATTCGATCCTCTACAAGGTTATTTTTTTTGAAACAAAAAGTTTATTCATTCCTTGACAAGAAAAGAAATACAAGATCAGTTTATGCAAGATATTACATATCTTTCACAGCCTTCTTTGGCTATGAGGCATAAGTAATGCTATTGACTTCCCTAAACGCACATGAACAATGTCTCAACAAATTGTTTCCTCTTTACACATGAAGGATAATTCCTGGCAGAATTTGAAGGCATTAAGTGTTGCTAAAATCTCTGCTTCGTAAGCTCATAGATTCCTTTTTGAAAATTGACCCAAGACTTCCTTGTTGTGGTTCGTCAAAACTCCATCCATACTAGTATTTTCTGGATTTCCTTCACCGTCAACATTGAATTTTAAGCAATTCATTGCTGGAGGGCTATTCTGGTACTATCTAACTTGTTTAAGATTCCTGGGCAGTCTGATTTTTTCTAGATTGCGAATGACCTAAGTGGTGGTAAGAGGACAGCCACTCCAGCCATATTTGAGCCACCATACCACCTATAAGTGATGGGTTTATGTGGTACATTCCCTTCAGTAAGGTCTTCGTTTTAAATGTTGTGTATAGAAAAATCTCTGCTTGAAAAGTTTTTTCTTTTTTTTGAATAATGCTTGAAAAGTTAATAACCCCACAAGAATGTAGATGTTCAGGTAGTGGCGGAGGCAAAAATGTAAGTGTATCCAATGATCAACTTGGGGACTTGAATAAGGTTTTCTTTGGGTTCTTTTAAGTTTCGTGGTTTATAAGCAATAAGGCAATGCATTTTTTTTAATTCGAAAATGTTCCGTGGTGTTCAAGTTGAAAGTAAGTCAAGTTATCCGGTGATAACTTAGAAGAAAAAGTGCTTGGTGGGCACTGATCAAAGCGTGATAAAAGGGTTTCAACACCTCAAGGAGTGTTGAAGTTAACATAATGAACTTGAATAAAAAAGTGTGAATAGACTTGTAAAAGTAAATGAATAAATAAATTGCATTGATTGAAAGAAAGCAACAAAAAAGTATGTGATGCGTTTTTAGAATGTTTAGTAGTAAGATGTCCAACCTTTATTCTGTATTACAAATTCTCATTTGTGATGTTCATGAAATAACTACTACTCTAATCCTATGAATAAAAATAAAGCAAAATACAACTATATAATCTATGTCATTCATTTGGTCTAACTATGAAGCTCGAACTAGACATTATACTTTGAACCCTTCAAGAGTGCCTCGAACTCATTAGCTACGCCTTTTACGAATCCAATACCTGTTCCAGAACATGGGCAAGTGACTCTGATCGTGTATGATTGCTTCTAGTTACTCTAGACGTTGGAACATGTCTTTGACCATAGATGCTTTTAACTGGACTTAACTTCGTGTAGCTCCGCAAATGTGGTCTTGGTTCAAACTTAAGCACTTAGATTTTTGCCATGAGATCATCTTTGGCCTTGGATTTCACTTTATGACCAAAGGACCCTTCAAACCCTCTCTCTCTCTTACCTTAACAAGGTTTTTTTCCTAATCCAATTGATTTTAAAGTTTTAGTATGAATATCAGGGCTCATATAGGATTAGTTCCAGTCGATAATAAGGACTTAGATAAAAAAAAACTTCACTTCTAGTTTATTGTAGGTGATGCATGTGTCATGTATGGCCCTTTTGTTGATAAAATAAAAATCTTTCATCTATTCTATTAAGAACCATAATAAGTTAACAACTCTGGATTAAAAGTGCAAAAGACAACAATTCGAAGATTCCTTTTTTTCCCAGCAAGGTTTAGTCGGCAGATAATATAAATGATTCTTCATCATTTCCATAAGTTTAGGCCGATATATAATTAAGTATTTAAGTTAATGATGTTTCCATAAGTTTAGGTAGAATGAAATAAGTTTAGTCTTATCTAAACGGCAATTAGATAAGCTTTTTGTCTGTTCTTGGTTCTCATCAATATTATTATTTGACAAACTGAAAATTTTCCTGCTACTCTGAAGAGACCAATTAAATATTTAAATTTCAACCATGCGTGACTTTTTTTTATGCCCTTTTACTGTATACATACAATTTTTAAACCTCTGTTTTAATGCAAGTGTAGTCTGGCAAATAGACTTTCAAGATTGTTCAGTAATCGTGTTAGAATGAAACGCAACATAACATATGAATTATATTTTATATTTGATGCATTAAAAAATATAATTAACGTTTTACACAAAATTTATCTAGATCTCTAAATCTTTTTTTCTATCCTTTAAAATTTTAATTTAAATATGTCTTGTATGGCAAGTTATTAAAATCAAATAGGAGGTTTTTGTGGACAAATTATATATAATTATTAAACTAAACAAATAAAATAAAACAAAAACCTCAAAAATGATATTTTAAAAATTCATTCACATTATGATCATATAAGTTTATAAAATAATTTAGACCACCGCAACTTTAAAATATAATTGGTGACTGCCGTTGTATATATATAGAACTCTATATTTTATTTCACTTAAAAAATTTGAAATCTAGAAGGAAGATAAACAAAAAAAAAGCGATCATTAAAAATTTCATTGAATCGGCATGCTAATCATTACTAAATATAAAATAAAATATGACCAGTTAATGTAACCATATAATACTGTTTAGTTTAGTAATTAAAGAGCCACGTTGTCCAATTCTGAACAATAATTGTGATTCTGCAAGTTATTAATTGATTCAATAAAATGAATAATGCAATACAAACAGACGCGCTTGGGAATTTCTTGAGCAACTATTGTATGTACCTTTGTCTTAGGATTCCTGAACTAATTGAGGATAATTTTCTTAGTCAATGGTTTGTTCTGCTTTGCTACATGCCTAATTGCAGGGACACTACCAACTCCAAGATTTACAGAGGGAATCTCCATATTCCATTTTAAAATTTTAGTATCAAATGTGATCATCCTTAATATCTTGTATAGTTGTTGGAATATGCTAGGCTTACACATGTTCATGTGCCAGCTAATTTATAATCTAATGACTTTATTTGTTTTATTATTAATGTATTTGTTGGTTCAAATAAAATGGGTCAGTTAAGAAATTAATGTAATGATTTTCTAATCTAAACAATTGTTCGAATAAGAGACGGTTGCTCAATGTAGGTTTTCAAGGTAATTTAAAAAACTTGGTTATCAATTATTGAGCGGTGAATGTTAGAGTAGTTAGAAATTAACTAAGGTAAGGTAAGGTAAGAAGAAAATGATTAGTAAAATGAATAAACAAGTGATTATATAATGTAAAGACTTAGAAACAAAAGACTTAAAAGTGCTGGAAATAAAGAAAAGTAACGTAAAATGAGGTAAGTACAAGAATTTTGTAATTTGGATTGATATGTTGATTGTTTGTTGTTGCAAATGATATTATTCCCTATTTAATTATAGGGTGACTTCTAGCTGACTACAACAGTTACAAGACGTAAACCTTTTTACCCATGTCTTATATCTATTCCCACTTAAGATCTCAGCCCGGTTTGAGCTTCTTTGTAGTTTGAAGACTTGGCCTTCTATGAGTATTGAGGGGTTCTAATGCCATAACAACTATTCCTATAATTAAGGAATAGACTCATTTCTAATTTCAACCATGCTAAAACTTAGGATTCGAATAAATATCTCACATATATCGCCCTTCTGAAGTCTTGACATGTTACGGTTCAAAATTCACTTCGAATGCAAAACTTTCTCCATATCAACTATTTCTTGAATAGGCTAAATTTCCGTAACATTTAACAACTTAAATCACGCCATAAACTAACAACTAATCGGCTAAATGATTTTCGGCCGTTATGAATTACCCAATATTTTGGTACCAACAATATCATTTAGAGGGTTTAAGAATGAGTTTGTGTAAATAAATTTCACATGGACATCTAATAAGTTATTATTTTATCACACCATTACTAAATTAAAATTAAAATTGTCAATTGATGATACGTTCAAGTAGTGTATATTAAAATTCTTTTAAACAGGATCTCGAGTTCGAACTTGTGTTTGGAAAAAGATTCGCTAGTTTTGACTTGAACAAGAAAATTAATTACATCATGAGTGTATACTTTGGTTGAGTCCTCATTGATTTACTGATACTGTGGTTTTGTTGTAACTTTGTACCTAATATAACAAATTTAAAATACTGTTTTCTTGAACAGAAGTTTTTTCATGACCAATAATATTCCCTCTCAACATGCACTTTAAAGCAAATCACTTTCAAAAGGCTAGTTAAACATGATGATCTTGCTTAAACAGCCTATAAGCTTGCCTTGCTGATTATGTTACACCTACTTCACATAAATTTACTGCTTCTATCCTCATTAGTCCACCATTTATGTAGTCAAATTCTTTCAATCTTTCTGCCAAATTTTACAAACGTTCCTTTTACCAAACACTAATGAAAGTGCAATGGCTCTAGTAAGGACAAATTTTCTAGCAGCCCAGGCTAGGCTTGTAGATACATCAGCCACTGACAGAGGACAAAAACTGGTTTCTTAACTGCTTAAATTTCTAATAAACATCTAATGTATGAAAGAGGACTTAGATGATTTATATTTATATATCTGATAAGTCTTTTTTTTTGTTAACCATTTCGGACATTCCTTCAAATTTATAAGTTTAATTTGGTCTTTCTGTTCACTTGTTACATATTCCCAAAATCAAAATTAACTCAAAAAGGAATGATGAACATGCAAGCAGCATCACCAAAAACAGGATTCATTACCGTTTATTGCCTGCTTTGAAATTGAAAAATGCAGTTCATAGAATTTTAAAATACACTTGCAAAACAATGATATGATTAAAATCAAAATCCATAATCTAGAAAGCATTTGGTTATAGGATTTCAAGTTTATAGTATTTGCATATATATTTTGTAATGTGATGATCAAGTTTTATAATATAGAGTACTTTGTTAATTGCTCGTGGGCGGTAGAGAATGTGTCGGCAAGAGACAATGTTGACTTCAATAAGCCTAAGTTCTTAGGTGTACACTGCCTCAAGGAATAATCTCATCCAATTCTCCATTCCTAGTATTACCTCACTCCAATTAGTGTACCTGGCTAGAGAACAAAATGAAGTTTCATTAGTTAGATTAATTTATGTTGTAGGTGAAGATTGAAGTCTCTTTTCATATCTTTAGCATGGCCTTTTACATAAAATAAGACCTTCATAACCATATGTTGAATATGATTAACTTTTGGTAGTATTTGTCTTAAAAAATAGTGGTTTACCACATGAAACCTTCGGCGCAATGATAAGGTTGTTGACATGCGATTTTACAGTTATATGTTCGAGTTTTGAAATCAAACATTCGTAAAAATGCAAGGTAACATTACTTACATTAGATCATCTGATCTCTCCCTTAACCTCTTGCATAATATGAGCTTTATAAATCGTATGGTTTACCCTTTTTTTTAGTATTCGTAAAAAACAATGTTTGAAATAGGCCATTTGAGTACAAAGACAAATTCCATCATTAGTTAAAGGAAAAAAAAGTCATGTAACTTTTGGGGGATTTTGAACATGAGATTTAGTAATTTTGATAAAGGATAGAAGCAGAGAAACATGGCAAACAATGATACCTTAGGTTCCAACATTTTCCAAGTTGGCACCCTTTTTCAGCCTGGAAGGGTGAATTTCAGTAAGGTATAACTCTTTTTCAACCCATAGGGAAAGACAGAATTTAATTTTTTAATACAAGTTTCATGTCTTATATTTCAACGCTTTTTTGGTGAATAGATTATAGCAAAATGCACAAGCATGACTATTTCCTGCTTTATATATATTAGTCTTTTGATGCACTGTTTCCATATCAAATATTCTTCTTCCCTCCCTCTCTCTCTGTATTCCTGGTTCTAAAGAATCCAACCTTAAAATTGAATTGAATTTCTGTCAGGCAAAGAAAAATGGGGTTCCAGCCACAAGAAAAGGCAAAACCAAAACACAGGAAAGGGTTATGGTCACCTGAAGAAGACCTTAAGCTTAAAAACTATATCCTTAAGCATGGTCATGGATGCTGGAGCTCTGTCCCCATTAACGCAGGTTTGGTTTTTTTCTTCTTTCTGTGTACAAGTCAGAGGAACATTATTCTCAGCTTTACTGTCACATTATAAAATGAAGACATTATTGGTCTTAAGGTTTCTCTTCGTTTAATCTGAAAAATATGCCTAGCTAGTGCTTGTTTGAACTCAGATTTAGTTATTCAATATAAATGTGGACATATCTGAATTAAGTCTTTTTCCTAAGTTGAATTAATTTTAATAAAAATTTTCAATCAATTCAATAGGAGAAAAAGGTAATGTATTGTTAGACTTAAATATGTTTTTGATTCTTGCATTATTAAAAATTATTGGTTTTAGTCCCTCTTTGTTTTTTTTTTTACTTTCGGTACTTGAATTTTTGAAATAGTTATGTTTCAGCCCACGAAAGAAACCATATCAAAAGAAAACGACAATTTTGAAGACTATTTTTAGTGAATTTCAGTCCTTGGTTTTTTTTTCTCTTTTGATATTTGGCTCTCTTGGAAACGGAAATGTGACTACTTAAAAAATAAAGAGACTAAAGTCAAACAAAAACATAAAAAGAGACTAAAAACAATATTTTCAATAATACAAGGACAAAAATATATTTAAACCTAAATAAAATGACACTTGCAAATTCTTGGGGATTGGATTAGATTAGTTGTAAGGGGAAAATCTGAACAATAAGTCTTTATATCTTGATCATATTTTAAAATAAGTTATTCATTAATTACATTACAAGTTAAAAGTTCTGATCAGAAATTTTAAAGAAGTCTTTACTAGCTAAAATTTGTTAAGTTTTGCTACATTATTGGAACATATTTAAACTAAAAACTCAGAGTACAAGGACATATTCAATTGTGCTACCTAATGGAGTAGAATTACATATACCTACAGGCTTGCAAAGGAATGGAAAGAGTTGCAGGCTAAGGTGGATCAACTATCTAAGGCCAGGATTGAAGAGAGGGAGGCTCAACAAACAGGAAGAGGAGACAATCCTTACCCTTCATGACATGTTAGGGAACAAGTAAGCAAGAGGAGTAAACCTACTTTTAATTTCTCAATTTCGAATAAAATTTCAATTTCATCAGTAGAGAATGAGTGAAGTGAAAGAAGTAAATAATTTCAATTTAAATCTAGTTCAATGTTATTTGTTCCTTCCATAGAGTTCTCTTGATGGTTAATTAGTCCTTGAAAGATTTTGTTGTTAGCCAAGTAGTCATTGGAAGAAGAAAATACGTTCAAAAGTTTCTGAATAAAATTCCTGTTAAGTTAGTTCTAACAGTCAGATTTGGTTAACTAAAACGTCAATTAAGTTAGTCTAAGTAAAAGCTAATTTGATAGACATTTCACACATTTATAATCTTTCAAATGTGTTTTTTATGGAGTAACTTGCTAGCGATCAAATTGAACGTTCACTTTTCCTTGATATGTTTCAATCAATTATTTATCAAACATTTTACATTCAAATATACTTAAAAATTGATTGTTTATACTATAATTGGTCAGGTGGTCACAGATAGCACAGCACATGCCAGGAAGGACAGACAATGAGATAAAAAACTACTGGCATTCATATTTGAAGAAGAGAGTGGCCAAAGCAAAGGAAATTGAATCTCATAAACAAATTCAACATGCTAGCTCAAGCTCAGATACCATCGATTCTTCAACCTCTGTTCAAAACCTTGCAACTCAAGGCCCACAGAACTATATCTTCACCAAAGAGGCTTCTCAGAGCTCCTTACCAAAACTGTTATTTGCTGAATGGCTTTCACTGGATCATGTACATAATGGGAACTCTGCAAATTCAGTTGACTCTCTGGTCTTGAGGAATGGATTTGATCAAAATTCAACTTTTCAAGAAAAGGCAATGTTTGATAATATACAAGAGATACCCTTTGGTGGAGAGTATCATAATATTTTGACTAACATTTCAGCCCCTGAGATGTTCAATTCACAGCTAAAGTTTGCAAATCAAATGGTGGGAAATGGCTTCCTCCATTATATACCTCAGCTTGACTATAGTAGCAATTTCAGCCTGAGTAGTGATGCAATGTACGTATGAGCACTACAACTACAACTATGTTTGGATATCCGTTGGCACAAATGGAATCCACTTCAAGATAAAATTTAAACAAAACTCTTCTTAGTTCTTATTGATTGAGATGAAAGTCCTTTCATATAGCGTTCAACTGGTATCCAAACATACATTAAGTTTCGATTCAACTATGCAACGGAACTATTTTTAGCTAACTTACAGAAAACGATCAAACTTTAGCACATATAAAGCTATACTTCCATACAATTTGTACTACACTCCTATCCAATTCAAATGTATTCAAGAGAATACCTTACACTCAGTAATTACTTGTTACTCTTCTTGCTTATGAACACATATATGTAACTTTGTTTCATATTAAGTACACATTTGATCACAAATATTTATGGCACTGATTTAAGTGTTATGTGAGATAGTAATACATGTGAATACTACATTTGGTAAAACTTTGTGATAGTTTTCCGAACTAATTTACACTATGTTAAAAATAAGGGAGTTTCGTTTGACACTGATTTAAGTGTTATGTGAGATAGTAATACAGAGTTAAACTAGGACAAGTGCTTGTAGCCTTGAAGGACAACAATCCCCAGAATCTGACCACGATTAAACAAATATACACTGCAAGCACGTGGTATAAGAGAACAAAGAGGGGTCCGTTGACTGAGATGCAGAATTTAATGGCGTTGCTAGAACGTGACAAATATGTTTATTGGCACATGAAGGACGAAGATACAGGTGTTATTGAAGACATCTTCTGGTCGCATCCTCGGGCGATTTTAACATCCATTTCGCACCTAAAGGTGCGAGTAACTCAGTAAATTCAAACATAACTATATCGCTCTTTTAAGTGCGATTTTTAGCAATATTTCGCACCTTAAGGTGCGAATAATAACCAGAACTGAACGACCTTCACGAAATTATTTCTTTTTGGCTTATAGAGCACACCCACTTTGATTTCTAGCTTCTCCCTACCCTCCAACTCAATATAAAGGTAGATGTGATGAAAAAGGGGGTTGAAATGGTGATGATGATGAGTGGAAGGGGACGGATATGGTGTGTATGGAGGGAATTATATTTTTGTATTTTTTTTTCCAAAAGTTTTTTTTTTTTTGTGAACATGAGCAATTTCGGAATATTGAAAAATAAGGGGTGGCGCCACCCGCAATAGGGGTGACGCCAAACGAAACTCCCTAAAAATAAATAAAAAAGGATAAAAACAAGTTAGACGGCGTGCGGAACCTGCCAAACCTAACCTACATCAAGCCATGGCAAACCAGATATTTTTATTAAATAAATTAGGCCAACATTTTTTAAAAGTACTTAACAAACAGATTTGATTAAATTTATATTTTATCTGCTATAGCTGATGTATGATTTTGCTCTCCCAATGACTTTTTATTAAAGTTAGTTACTCAAAAATTATTATAATTAAGACCGCCATCACATTTTATTATATTTACTCTCCGATTTCTAAATGATTTTTTCATAAATTGATTCGATCAAATGATTTTAAACATTCTTTCGCGTAAAACTTACTAAGCAAAATATTAAATTTCACCATTTTTCTGTAGCATCGAAAAAATTATTAAATTTCACCAAAATCAAAATCCCTAAGTTGCCCCTCTTCAATTTTTTTTTTTAATTTTCACCAATTTAAAGTTCCAAAGTTATTTTATATCTTCAATCCATCATAACACAAAATCACCTAGATAGAAATAGAAGACTAACGAATTTTTCGTATTTAAAATTTGAAATGAGGACCAAAATTTACTTAACTTTAAAAGTAAAAAAAGTTAATTAGCTAAAAAAAGAATTAGGAACTAGAATCACATATAACTCAAATTAGAGAGACTAAAAAGTACAATTAAGTCTAACTAAAAGGTTAGAGCTTAGGCTATTTAAAAACCTTTAGGTCTAATGCTGACCATTTAGTTGAATATAAATAAGATAATAATATTTTTACTACGTGTATTATTGATTACTTATTATCGATAAAAATTTATGTCTATGAGGTTAGACTTATTTTCTGATTAAATATCATATTATGAATAGACCTTTTAAATATGACATCAGATTAAAATCTTTTGTCTTCCACTGGTATCTTCTTCCATGTCTCACCAAATAAAATTACGTCATGTAAATTAAAAGAATGTATAGATATGATTTGGATCCGTACCACAAGCATCAGCGAGAGCATTTAAAAGATACAGGGCAACCAACTGGGTTGGCGTAGTGGTTCAGCACTTCGTCCCTTAAGCAAGTGGTTGGGGGTTCGAATCCCAACTCTTGTGAATGGAAAAAACTCATTGGTCAGCCCCCTACCGCTTCGTGCGCTGACCGTGGGGCGAATGATTAGTCTCACGGCAACCGGCTGTGGGGATACCTTGGTCAAGACCAAAAAAAAAAAAAAAAAAGATACAGGGCAAAGTTTTTCAAACCTGTGGCTCTATCTTCTAGTAGTACTACCCAAATTCACATTTCTAATAGGAAATCAAATACATTTATACATCCGCATGCTTCACAAATGATTTCTTTAAGGGTGTTGCGTTTGGCGCCCCCCTTATTGCGCCATACGCCCCCCTTTATTGCGTCTTTTACCATTTTGCCCTTTAAAATTTAAAATATTACTATTTTGCCCTTTTAAATTTAAAAAATTAAAAAATTAAATAAATATCATCATCTTCATCCTTCCACCATTCTCCCACCCCCCTTTCTCTCCATCCTTTCACCACCAACATTATCATCTTGTAACAACCACATTCATCATCTTCCATCAACCACCTCCTTCATCTACTAACCATCAACATCCTTCCTCTTGTTTCCTCCTTGCTCCCTCCCGTCGTTTCCAATTATTTTCGTAACACTGGTTAAAATTCGCACCTACAAGTGCGAAATTTACCTCAAAATCGCACTTGTAGGTGTGCGAACTAGTATTTTTTTATTTTTTTTATTTTTTTTTATTTTTTAAAAGTGTGTATCGCACCTAAAAGTGCGAAATGGGCCTCCAAATCGCACTTATAGGTGCGATTTGAGTATTTTTTTATTTTTTTTTTAATTTTTTTAATTTTTTCAAAGTGTGTATCGCACCTAAGAGTGCGAAATGGGCCTCCAAATCGCACCTAAGAGTGCGAAATAGTATTTTTTATTTATTTTTGTTGCCCTGTCTAACGGTCTCGGATGGCGACGGGCTGAACTACAAAGTTGAAAAGAAAAAAAAGTAATTGGACGCTTATAGCTGCGCTATAAGCTCGGTGTCCCCAGCCCAAATTCCATCGTTTGCTATTTTTTTTTAATTTTTGAAAAAAAAATATTTCACCATAAATTTCTAAATATGTCAACTAGACTAACTGTGGTGGTCCCATAATTTTTAAAAATCGTTTGGGCATTTTTTGAATTTTTTTAGATGTTTCTTAATATGAAATCGCACTCTTAGATGCGATTTGTAAATCGCACTCTTAGATGCGATTTTTAAATCGCACTCCAAGATGCGAATAATAACCAGGCTTCGTGGTTCACTTCGAAAATTCGTTTTCTCTGTCGGAATGAGGATTTCAAGGTTTCTTGCTTGCCCCTTCCTTCTTTTACAGGATAACATAAAAGGAGATGACAATGAAGTGGATGGAGAAAAATGTTGATGGTGATGAGTTGAAGAGGAAGAAATTGGAGTTTTGAAATTTTTATGATTTTTTTTTTAGTTTAGTTTTTTCTTTGTTTAGTTTTTTTTTTTGGTTAAGTTTTTTTTTTTTTGCACAGAAGGGTATTTTGGGCATTTTTGAAAAATAGGGGGGGCGTATGGCGCAATAGGGGGCGCCAAACGCAACCCCCTTTCTTTAACACATTTATACATCCGCACGCTTCATAAATAATTCATAAACACATTTATACATCCCCATGTTTCATAAATAATTCATCTAAAATGAAAGATGTCACTTTCAATCTATATCGACAACAAAACTCCATTTTAAGTCAAGATTCTTCTTCTTCAATTTCTCTCTTTCTGGATTATATATGTGCTGGGGAAGAAATGGCATTCGGCCACTATACATATCTTTATTTATTTTTCCCAACATCAAAGTTGTAACATATTTCACACTAGTGGGCCATGGCATATTTTAATTAGTTCTGATATAGCTTTAATTATCAAACCATAATCTTTAATCTTGATCAAGGAACTGTCATCAGCTTGAAATAATATAGTAGTCATCTGTGAGGACTAAGCTAGCCCATAGAAGAGCCATTGAAGTAAGGACAATGATCATGATAGGTGTCCATTTCATCGCAATCACCTGTGTTCCAACAAAATAACAACATGATTGAATTAACTTTTTTTTGTCATATTTAATTCTGATTCCAAAACCTACTCATAGAAGCTATAATTGATTTTGACTTTAGAGTTAATTGTAGAAGAATTTTTAAACATACGATATAATGTACACTTAACTCAATTTCTCGGTTTTTTTCTTAGAAAATGGGAGGAATGGGATGAAAGTACTCTACTAAGTTTCTAATTTTCTACATACCTCAAGGCGTGGGGAGCCCCATATTGAAGATGCAGGTTGTTGAGGAGTATTTTGTAACCTTCTTATTGTTTCTGTCATTACAAGATATTTCCATGTTAAGAAAAAAAATTGCATAACTTGTTTTTCGCCTTGTTCATGCTTCTGAGTGCAAATAATCATAAGTATCAATATGAAGAGTTGAGGAGGATGGAAAATGTCACCTGAAATTCTCCTCCTTTCAAAAATGTTGGACATGTCTTCAGTAACAACATCTAACTCTTGTTTCCCGTTAACATTAAGTTTTGATAGGTTGGCCTGTGTTCTTGTATCAATGTATTGTCTACTAAAGTTTGCAATTACACCATCTAACAAAGAAATTGTGATTTGTTTGGCAAGGAAATATGGTGAAAATGAACAAAAAATTCAGAGTTACAAAAGCAGATGTTGGAAGGAAAGGGGGGAAAAGACCCACATTTTCTTAGTTACCAAACAGAAACACCAAGTGCAAGACAATGATATCATTTTAGCAGACAATGGTTCAAAGGATAATTACCAAATTTGACAAAGCTGTATGGCTTTGTAATTTTGCCTACGAGGGTTTTATCAAACTTCTCAAACTCCTTTTGGATGTCTTGTAGGTAATGGAAAGCCAGTTTTCTTGGGTAAGTGGACTCACACAAAACAATGAAAACAACTCCCTTCTCGACCAAGTAGCTTAATACCAAAAAAGTATAATCAAAATCAATTTTTTTGGAATTGCAACTTGAGAAATTAGAGATAGAAAATTGCAAGGTTCATTGAATTAAAAAGATGGTATGTGTGAAATGTCAATAGACTTAGCACATCCTCAACTCTTCCTATTTATCAAAAGATCAAGTTTAGTTAGCATATTTGAAAATCATTCTACAATTGATTTTAAAAGCAGAATCAATTCTAGGTAAAAGCTTTTGGGTATGAGGATTGATACCGAAAAAAAATAACTTGATCCAAACATGCTGAAAGGACGAGGAATTGAAGAATATGGAGCATAACAAGCAAAATTGCATGCATGGAAACAACTTCAACAATAAAAGGATTAAAACTAGATTTTAAATAAGTTAGAAGGACAGAGAGAAAAATATGAAAATTGAAAAAGGAAGGATACTTGAAGCAGTAATGATCAATGCGAATGGTCATCTTGGAAGCCATCAATGCTCCCTTTGAAATTTCTTGGAGAATGAACTCTGCTTGTTGCTTGTAACATGAAAGAAAGGAGCTATTCTCTTCATTCATATATCTCAGTCCTTGTGCTAGAGGTAATCCATCGCTTGCCCTTCCAACTATAGTTAACTTAACCATTTCTTTCTCCTATAAACTAAAACCAGTCTCTGAAAACTTCCCTTTCTATTTCCAATGAATTGGTTTTCCTTTCTGAATGACTTGAGTTATTAAGCGAGAAAGATGGATTTATAAGGTCTCTTTATAGAATATGTGGGGTGAAGGAATTTGACAGAGACTTGGAAAATAAGTTATTCCTAGTGTGTGCAAAAGGAGCCATTATGGGTGGGGAAAACATAAGTGAACAAAGTTATAAGAGCTCTATTCATACAGAAAAAGAAATATAGAAAAATTAATTTCACAGCAACCGACTCTAGGATACTTTAATCAAAGAAAAAAAAAAGAAATTTACAAAAATATTTGAGAAAAATAATAAGTGAAAATGAAATGAAAAGAAATATATAAACTTTTTAAATTAATCATATTCCACAAGTGCATCTGAATTCTTAGGTGGATGGTCCCAAAGAGAAAAGACAATAGCAACAAATTGACGAAGCTTTGACTATGGATGATAAATGCACCTCGTCAACACCGTCTTCTACACCTTAACCAATAAACATTCATTATATTTATAGATACGGTTCCTCACATCACTGTCTTGTCTTTTCTGCACTCTCTCCTCTCCTCTCCACCGCTTCAAGTTCCCTCCTTCTTTTTTCCTGAACCTGAACCCTCATGAACTCTCAAAGCATGACGTCAAACTCGCACTTCCCTCAAGGGATTTCTGAGTTTAATGACTGAGAAGAAGTGGACCCTTTTCTTCTTCCTGATCCTTCCTCGTTTTCTGCATCTCAAAGTCTTTGATTGATTACATTACCCTTTTTGGGGTGAGTGAGTGAGTGTCTGCAACCCTCCCACCCACAGGGGTATAAATGTACTTTTCTTTTACACCCTCTAAGCCGCCCAATTCTTCTCTTCATATGCATTTATAGCCCCTTAACTCTCTATCCTTCTGCAACACTCTTCTTCCATCTTTTCACCCCTGATTTTTTCTCATCTCTTTCTGCAAAGTTATAGTATTAAATGTTCAAAAACACTATAAAAAAACAAACTTGTGTTATTAATGTGGTGAATTTATTGTTCTAGTGTGGTAAGGAGGTGAGTTGGTCAAAAAATGGGTAAAGCACCCTGTTGTGAGAAACATGGAGTGAGAAGGGGTGCTTGGACTCCTGAAGAAGATGAAGCCTTGGTTGAGTACATCAAGAAGCATGGCCATGGAAGCTGGCGTTCACTCCCCAAACATGCAGGTGCAGCTTCCTATGCCCCCCCCTTTAAATAAAAAAACAAACTTTTCTCATTTTCTTCTTCTTCTTCTTCTTCTTCTCTGCTTTTGCATTTCTTTTAAGGTACTTTATGTATGCCCCCCTTTCCCCCATCCTTCTAGGAGCATTTGGAAGATAGGTAAAAGAATAGGACTTATGGTAAAACCAAAAGTCTGTGCTGTTTTTTTCTTACAAGTTACAACTGCTGTTTTCATTTTCTTCAGGGTTTTAAATTTTAATAAGTTGAAAATTTTCCAACAACAATATGCCATTGCTTTATTGATGAAGGAAACTTTACTATTGCTTCTACCCATGTTCTCTTTGCAGCAATTTCTGCGTGTTTTAGAGTACTTTTTATTTAGGTTGTTAAATATTGCTTCCTCCAGTGCAGGTTATGATAGTGTTAGTATAGCAGCAATGGGCTAATGTAAATGCTATGTTGCTAATTTGATTACATTGTCACACAATATCTACTACAACAAAATTGTTGCCATATACTTTCCCCTTTGAAAAATGATTTGTAAAACCTTGTTGGATGAGGGATTTGAAATGTAATGAATAGAGGGAAAAGTTTACACATTGTAAGAATAAAGGTGAAGACATATATCTAACTTAGCCCAAGGATCATATCCTAGGTGGATAAGTGATTTTATCTATTGAAATTCAATGACAAACAGGCCCTAGAATTCATTTTTTTCTGGTCATTAAGGAAACTCATTTAATGAATGTATGATTACAACTAGGTCTCCTACGATGTGGAAAAAGTTGTCGACTTCGGTGGATAAACTATCTTCGCCCTGGGATCAAGCGTGGCCCATTTACTGATGAAGAAGAAAGTACTATCATTCAACTTCATGGCTTGCTTGGCAACAGGTAGCACACTGCACCATTTGCTGATTTTTCATGAGCATGTCATGGACATATATGCATATACCCAATCCCTCTTGGTCCTGAAAGCTCATTTTGCTAATAAGATGCATAGTGAACATGTTGCATGCTTCAAAAATCAAAAGTATGAGACCTTCAAACTTTGCTAGTTTTTAAATTCGTGGAGTAAGGAAAAAAGTGACCACTTTCAATAGATAATGGTTGAATTTCATATTCTCATTTTGTTGCCATTCTTCAATTCCTTTCTGTCATCAAGGATCCTTATATACCAAAAACTTAAAGAAAACGAAAACTTTTAGCATGTTTGGATGAGTAAATCAGCCTCTCTTACATTAGAATCAATTCTGAAACTCAAATGTTACTTAGTGCATGTTTAGTTTCACGATGGAAAATCACAGTGAGCCAAAATGCCGAAATCACAGTGCTGTCCCTCAGCTTTTGTGGCTGACCATCGTGATTTTGGCTTCACCGTGGTTTTCCACCGTGTATTCGAACATGCTCTCACATGAGCTTCTTCTCAGAATTGATTGCCTTCAGAATTAATTATGGAAGGGTTTCCAAACATGCACTTTCAAGTTTCATAATAGAACAAGAAATCCCCATAATTTCTTGCTTGTTCTTCAATATTTGGTTGTAACTTTTATGGATACAGACACATCTTTTTCCATTTGGGAGGGTACTCCGAGTCATTTATTTTGTATGTAACCAGTAACCACACATTCTTTTAGGTGGGCTGCTATAGCATCCCAACTACCAGGAAGAACAGACAATGAGATTAAGAACTATTGGAACACCCATATAAAGAAGCGCTTCCTTCGGTCTGGTCATTCCCTAGGGGAAAAACAGCCATGTGTCACTCCTGATGGAAACATTGTCCAGTCTGGATGTCCTTCTACGCGTCACATGGTGCAGTGGGAGAGTGCCAGAGTTGAGGCAGAGGCAAGGTTGTCAATGGAATCTTCATTGCTCAATCCATGTTCAGCAGGGAAAACATGCCCTGATCACTTCCTTCAACTTTGGCATTCTGAGGTTGGAAAGTCATTTCGCATGCTCAAGGGAAAGGAAGGATTAGTGTGTGAAAGCCTTGTCTTACAAGAAGCATCTTCATCATCATCATCATCATCATCAAAATTGGATACATGTTCTGATGTATCATTGCAAGTGAAAAGTACTGGAACTAGTAGCCACAGAGCAAAGCTTGAAGATGTCAACATGATTCAAGAACAAGCAAGTAGCTACAAACCAAAGCTTGAAGATGATAAAGCTGGGTCAGAGTCAGGCAATTATGAATTTCTTGATACTTCTGATTCTGCACTAAAGCACCTGCTAGATATTCCTGATGGAGATATTGGATTCTTGGGACAGACTGACAATTTTCTGAATCTCCTTGATGGTAGATTTGACTAGGGCAATACTTTGATCTGAAAGTAAAGTTTTATTTGCCTTTTGTGATTTTCTTCATTTTTGTAAATGCAATCCACCTGGGGTCTGAGTTTGCTAGTTGCTTGTTGGTTTAGAGGGGAAAAGGGTAGATAGAGGAATAGATGCTAGAGTTCAAATTTTCCTACCAACTTTATTGCAAAAGTTACATTAATGGATGAGAGTCAGTGATATTGTTCTTGTCCTTCAACAACAGCTACTTATGACTAGGAACTTCCCTGAGCTCTTGATATGGGTTTTTTATTCAAAAAAAAGTACAGGGTTTAAATGTGTCAAATGATGGGGTTTATACTATGGTGCAGACATGGCAATAATAACTCTAGAAACACAGTTTGAACTTCAACTCATCAAACAAAAAAGTTCAACTTTCTGTTATGTCTTGTGCTTAGATTGGATGAATTGCCTGCTAGTGCTTAGCAAAATTATCCATCATGTCCATGAGTGCTCAGATGCAGAGATATGTGAGTGGCATGAGTTAATGGTCTAATGCTACAAGAAATTCATATTACACAAATTGAATAGTTCAATTTTATTTATACTGAGTAAGTGGTATATACACCCAATATGTATCACTACTTATGCACACATAAGAAATTAAATGCACTAAAACTCACCAAAGACAATTAAATCACACATGTAATCACTGACAAAGAATACAATACATGACGATAATACAACATTTTTATCAATCAGGGTAGAGAAACTGTGGCATTAGAAAAAACTAAAGGGTTTCTTTGGAGCTGTTCCAGTTGCCCTGTATTTTGCAGCCAACTCCTCTGCCTTCAGGAAATCTTCCCCTTTCTTGGCCTCAATAATTGCCCTCTTTTCTTCAGCTTCCCTGTGGACCTTAACTATTTTGTTTTTCAATTTCTCTACATATTCTGCCTTTTTCTTCTCCAGATCTTCCTGCTCACACGGTGAAAAGTCAGTTTTTTCCCCATCTTTTCCTACACTTGTGTCATATCTTTGGCTTGAAAATTCGAAAATTTATTGGATTGAGTTAATGTGCACCGATAGTACAAAGAGTTTTAGCATTCAATCATAGACATATTCTTTTTGGTAGTTTCTTATTTTTTTTTATCGAAGGTGTGACAAAATAGTAAATCCTGATTGGATGTCTATTTTACACCCAGTTATTAAACTCAAATTTATTTTCCTTTCCACAAGGCATGTTAGAGTTTGGTATTTATCTTAATTGACCTTAGACAAATATTAGTTGTAAAATATATCAATATTGTATTTTGATAAATAAACCAAGTATTGCCTTGCATCAAATTCACATTAACATCTGTACCCAACAAGTACACATTAAAGCAAGTTATAATTACTAAGAGTAAAATTGTACACCCATTAAAATAAGTGTAAATAGGCGTTAGCAGTTACTTTGAGATGAAAAGCAAACAGAACTCTCTATAAATTGAGGAAAAAATACTTTCACTTTAGGTTAAACTTGTATCCATACCCACACTGAGAAAAAAAATGTTCATACCTCAATCTTTCTCAATTCAGCCTCCTTAGCAGCTATCTTGCTGTTCTCCCATGCTGAAATAGCTGAAAGCTTTTTGTGAGCTCTGCCCACCAAATTCAATTAGACAAATAATCAAAAGCTTGTTGAATTAACAAACATCCTGATAAAATACTATGAACATCTGATGTTGCAGTAACTAGCTGATTTGGCAAAACAAATTGCTGTCATGTATTTCTAATTGCAATTCCAAATTTGATAGAACTGAATCCATATAAAATATTAAACAAGCATAGCTACTTAAGTAGGTGTTGCAAGCTTTTACTTGTTATCTGCAATTGACTTCTCACTTTCTTCCCATGCTTTGATTAGTGACAGCCTCTTCTCAGTTGCAACTCTTGTGAGCACAGCATCTGAAGAAGAATGAGATGGCATAGTATGTAATGTCAGCATATGAATTGCATAAAGGGAAATCAAGTGTCACAAGGATAAACGACAAACCTCTATTGACAGAGCCCTCTAGTGGTTTCTCTTCCGCAGCTTCAGGAGTCTCTGATAGTGTAACCAAATTAACAACAACAAACATAATTACATCAACACAATTATTATGTTTTATGAGACCTTGGTGATAACTATGATGATAAAATAGGAAGTTAAATTGTGGTGAAACTCTTCTATCTTGTTCTCATTGAGCTGTATTACTGTATAGCTCAGATTTCTAGTTCTAGCCAAAAGTAAAATATGCATGAAGATATAGAATAAAAGCCACTAAATAAGTGGCTCAAATTTAAAAATTCATGCAAGGTGACACTTGAATTTCAAGGCCATGTGAAGGTAACTCATAAACAGATATGAAATCAGGTTAAGTAAAAAGAAAAGGAAAATATCAACATGGGCGATCTTAACACCATCATAAGGGTAACAGTGTATATGAATTAAAGACCAATTGAAGATCTTTCTTCCTTTGAATTTGCACAAATGAGGAGTTTAATATGCAAAAATTGGATCTTAACTTGAATGCCAGAGTCTTAATTAGCCTGCAGTTGGATGGTGAGACACAGTTATTTGAATATATATCTCTTTCCAATAGAACTACAACAGGGAACTGCCAACAAAAGGAAACTTCGAAAAAAAAATAGAAGATACTAAGAAAAACACAAAATAATCAAGAATGACTTTAAACTCAACAGAAACTTAATTAGTAAATAATGAGTTTGACTCCTTTTCTTTTTTTGATAAAACTTTTGAGAACCCCTTTAGGAACACAACAATTGTTTACTGAAATAGAAATTAGTTTACAAGAATTGTTTATAATTGTTAGATAAACAGATACCAGAAGACAAAGAAAAACAAATGAGAGCTTGAAATCAATTTTGCCAATAAACTGAAGAAGATTAAAAATATATATATAAACTATTTGACATATAAGTACAGAAACTGATTCACTCACTTATATTAAAATCACCATGTAACTGAAATAGAAATCCAAAACTGGTAACCAGTTAAAAAACAAAGACAAACAGACAGATGAAGCATAAATCATAGAAACCATCTTCTTCTTTTTTAAATCATTTCCCCTCCAACCAAACAGATACAGCATAACCCTTTTAGGAGCAAATAATGAATTAATGATAAAGAGAAAAAAAGTGTCATACTCTCAACTTTGACAATAGCTTTGGACTCATCAATAGGCTTGCTTTCTGGAGGAGAGGGTTGAGGAACTAAAGATTTCTCCTCAGCCACATCTTCCTTTGGAGCATCATGAACTACAGGTGCAGGTGCAGGTGCAGGTTCAGCTTCAGGTGCAGGAGTAGTACTCTCAGTCTCAGTTGGAGCTGGAGCTGGTGGTGGAGGATTTGATGGCAATTCGGATTCTACCTGTTTGGGTTGCTCCTCTGTCATCTTTCAAACTTCTCTTTGCACACAAAGTGATGGGAAGTGTTGTAACAAAATTCAGAGATATTTTTCTAGGAAAGTTTAAAACATAGTAATTGATTGGAGAGAGGAAAGATCTAGAAATAGTAATAGTGAGAGGGTTGGTTGGTTATTGTGGTTGAAGGAAGGAAGGAAGTAACTGTTAACTGAAATACCAATAGCTTAGCTGGGTTGATGTGGTAGTAGGTACAAATACAACACAATTCCCTTCTTATGAGTTGGCACAGCCACAGCTCATTAATAAAGACAGCCTCACTTTTGTACAAACATTTCCATAGAATGGAATCTTCTTCATATCTTGGCTATAAACACGATGTACCGGTTTCGGAATGATAATTATTTCGAATTCGAGATTTAGTATAGTTAGACTCTTTTCTCTACTCCCGAGTGTATTGTGTGGGGTTGAATTCGAGTGCTCTTTCCGCACAGTTGTCCTGTGTTGCCAGCTGAACTACCTGTTGTGGGTAAATCTTTTTCATATAAATTCAATAATTAAATTAATCAATAGTTGATAAATTTAATATTATGTGACACATAAATTTAGGATTTTTTTAAAAATAGTAATAAATATTTTATAAAAAATTACTTAATTTATTATTATGTAAAGAAAGTTCACACGAAATGTTGCTTAGTTTGATAAAGAAGAAACTTGAAAGGCGGCACACTTGTAAGTTGTAACAAGCAAAGAAATGGATAAGCAATGAAGAATTTGAGCCATGTGTTGATGTTAATTCAGAAACTCCGGCATGTATAAATAGAAGCAAGAGAAAAAATGCACTAATAAATTGTGAGTATTCAATTTAGCATGTGAATAGGATCATTGAAATATTTCATGTATTTTATGCGTATTCTTATAAAAGATTAATGAATATACACTATCATCCAATCAAACTTTGACACATAGAACCAAATAGTAATATTTCTTTGTATTTTAAATTAGCCTATATCAATCTTTAAAGTGAATATTCAATTTTGTCGTATAAAAGTGGATATGAGATGAGTACGTTGTGGACCTCTTAAGCCACGCCACCCCTCCCTTTCACACACTTGCCCTGCTTGTTGCCACTATTAGAATTATTGTCCTTGGCTTAACTTAATTATTAATTATTAATTATTAATATGATGATGATAACAAGTGTCACCAGGAAACTATGACAAGTAAGGTTTTTCAAACCTCTACGCTATGATCTGGTTTTCAGAAAAAAACTTGAACCCAAATCTAAACCTTGCTACACACCAAAAAAAACTATAAAATTTAATTGTTAAGTTTCTGATATTTTTAAGATTATTGCTAAAAATACTTATGATGGTGTATAATTGTATAGATGTTAAAGTTGTGATCAAACTAAATAGAAAATATCTCACGTTCTAGGCATGATGTTGCCCAAGGTTTTCCTTTGATTTGTTGCTGTTATTTGTGTATCGAGACCTGTTTTGTACACTTGTTCATTTTCTTCGTCATAGTCGTCAGCTTTTTGCCCCTACGTTTTCACCAGGAAAATCAAACTGTCAAAAAAAGCATTATGTCAATTAATTTCATTTTCAAATTGGAGTAAGGTGCCTTTGGAAAAACAATTTAGTTAAGCGTTTATGTTCATACTAACCCTTATTTTTATAAATTATTTTAAAAAATTTATTAAATAAATTGAAAATATGTTATACATAAGCATAAGTTTTTTTTATAAGCTGTTTTAAACAACTTATAGATAAGTTATAAGCTATCTCAAACATTTTTATAAGCGCTTATATTATAAAATAAGTTTAAATAAGTTTTTTTCCAAATAGGGTAAGAAATAAATATAAAGTGGATTACAAGGGTAGTGAGAAATAATAGTAGTATACAAAAGGTAGCAACAGCGAGGGAAATTAGTGTAAAAAGTAAAATGCCCAATGATGAATGCTAAGAAGAAAGGGGAAAGAAGATGGGGACCAAGGTTTGGAATTGGAGGTATATATGCCATTTGCGTTGGCTGGCTCCTTCTTTCAGTGACGACAAAAATGTCTTTTTGGTTATTTTCTCATTCCAAGATGTAGGGAACTTCACGTGAATGGATTTGGATCTAAGCCTTTAATTCTTTTTTATTGAAATTTAGACCCTTAATGGATATATAGAGGGAAAATATTAAAATTGTGCAAGAAATAATACTGACCATTAGATTTCATTAAAAAAGTAATTAAGAGCCCAGATTCTTCACATGACATGGTCATGTGAGATTAACACATGAGAGGATCCAGATCCCACGTGAATGCAGCATCATTGAAGTCCCTCATAATCTTATTTTAATTCAACTGGGATTTTTCCCCAAGAAAATTTTCCATGCCTCCTCCTAAATGGTATTATCTCTCATAAATCATAATTCGCCAATAAACAATTAGTTAGTGTAATAAACGATCATGTCATCATTGATAATATTTAGTTAATATAAATTTTATTTACACTCACATTCAATTAATTTTCGCCCAATAAATAAAATATTTTTTAATTTGAACTAAAATTAAAAATGAATGTAATTGTTTCTTCTAGGTGACATAGTATGATTAGATGACAGTGCATCACAATTGAACCCTAACTTTTTACCAATTCAACTCATCTGTTTGCACGAATAGACAACTCTAATAGCATCATAGCAACTCCACATCAAGAGAGTTGCTAAAATAAATTTCATACCATTCTTCAGAAATCTCCACAATCCCACATCATTTTTACTATTGTAAGTAAATCAACTAATTTTTATTCCACTTCAAGAATTCTAAAAAACCTCAATGGATATCACAATCTATCCCACACTTCTATACTTCTTCAATAGGCCCACTTGAGTTGCTTTTTGAAAAGCAACAATGTTACAACAAAAACTTAAAACTTTCAAGAAAGTGCTCTCCAAAGTCAATAGCACCTCGTGTGATACGTACCAATGTAACACGTGTTTTAGGGATACAGTTGATGATTAATTACAACTTACAAGCATATAAACAACAGATATTATTCCCTTTACTGAATAATAATACAAAGTAACAGCAGACCTCAGATTAATCTGATACAGAGAGAAATCTATATGGCCGTGTAGTCATCTTCTGGTGCTGCGCGAGCTTCGGATATAGCAGATAACACAACAAAGGTACCAAATAAGATTGTGATAATAGCAGTGAAGTTGACAAGCAAGGCCTCAGAGCCATATTTTGCCAATCCTGAACTCTCCAGGAATGTGAGCTTCTCCAGAAACCCAAGTGAAGCAGTGCCAATAGCCAACACATATATAAACAGCCCCAATAGGACATGCCAAGGAAGTGTCTCACGTCTAATGGCTGGAGTCCCACCAGGGTAGAAATAGGTCACAAACCCAAATATGAACTGCAAGTTAAGAATGCAATGTTAGACAATGCTGGAAGACAAATGAGTTATAACACAAATCATAATCAACACCTCAAGGATTCATCTTGACGTCAAGTGAAGTCAAGTATTTCAATTGCACCATCATGTTTATGGCTGGTGACTAAGGCCGCGTTCGGAGGAGTCTATTTGTTGTCATTATCTTTATGCAAGTGTTTGGATAAGTTTATGAAAATAACTTATGATCTGCCTATAAACTCATCACATTAGCTTATTAATAAGCGCGCTACTACATACCTATAAGATATTTTGAGTTTATCTCAATAAGTTTATCAAATTAGCTTATGAATAAACACTTCTATGATAAGACCTTATTGTCATAATTGTTTAATTAAACTATTTACGCAAACAGACCCTAAGGCTATGTGAACTTGACTGGTAACCAAAAACACACTAAATTGTAAGCCCAAGCTCTTATATTTCGTAGTGTGTTGAAAAAGCAATGTCCAAGTCATGCAATTGAAGTAAACAGCAGAGGCAGTGGAACCAAGAAACCATAAATCTAACCAAAACCAAATCCTGCTTTCAAAGAATGCCATATTTACTGGATAATTTAGTCATGTTCAGCGGTCTACCTGAACACCATAGAGGGAAATAACCCCAATTCCAAGCCATGAATGCAAACTGTACAGATTGGCAATCCCACTTTCATTATGATTCTTGAACGCAGCGGATATTCCAACTATTCCAAGTACTAATGCAATAGCGTGGAGGATAAGATGTATCAGCTTCTTCACTTCCTTCTTCAAGGGAAGAGATTTGTAACTTACAATGGCTGCAAAATATTTTAACGCATGAGAAAATAGTGAAACAATTAGTAGTAGGTTAACAAAATCAGATGGCACTGATTCAAAACGCAGTAACATGTGAACGTATTTGATTACCTTCGCCTCCAATAACTATTAAGCCAATAAGCATAAGAACAGGATGAAGCTGTATAAAGAAAATTATTCATCAGATATAGGACTTCACAAAAGTCATAACACAATTCAACTATATATGTATATTTTAATTAGAAACTACTAACTACTTAAATAAAACAAGCATATCAATTTTTTGTTAGAAGAAAGCGACACACGCAAATGGTATGGTCAATTGCTTATCAACGCAAGACACTGCAAAATTCAAAGACTACATCTATTCAAAGAAAACTATTTAGAATTAATTAGTTGCGTTTGGATTTTCGTGTGAATTCACATTGAAGTCAACATGCCAAAATCTTCTCTGATTCTCATTGAACTCAACATGACAAATTTTAAATTATAAGTGAAATCATGTTTGTCATTCCCGAAATAAACATTGTTAGCATTAGTGAACAAGATCAACGCAGAAAGCTAAATCTCAGAGTATCACTTATCCACCTCTAGTCCTTGATTTGGCACTATATAGAAATAGAAGCAATAGCATGTGAAAGTCCATTTCTCATTCCAAATTACGGAACAGGTACGCAAGCATTTATTGCACATGTATTTACAAATTTTGGACCCCATCAATTATTACTAAATTTGAAACAAGAAGGTAGGGCATGGGACCAATAATTCATCAAAGCATATTACAAAATAATAATAAAAAAATAATCAGACGATTAAATAAACGACTTTAACAGCCACACAATGAATAATTCCAGATAAAAGGAGCATCGTTCTAATCATGTTTTAGAGATACGTGCTAATATGAATTACTATGAGACCAAAAAGGGGTTCTGCAGCTGGCACTATTATATTCTATTACCATATGAATGGCTTTTAAATATAATACTCCATAGACACATTTATTTTATCACAAATAAGATAAGATTAGGTAATTCGTAACTGTAGATAAATATGACTCTATTATTTAGTGCACCTGTAGTAAAAAGTAAAACTATTATTCAAATACAAATCAAAATCTGTACCATAAAAAATCATAAACCAGTTGTTAATCTCAAATCCAAAAAATCCAAGGCATTTCTCACATTCAAACCATGAGATAGCAAATCGAATGGTGATAATATTGGATTAAATATTTAAAAAATCATGGAATTACAAAGTAACAGAGGAAATTATGGTTGGGTTTTAGCCCCAAAGTTATGGAGTTGAGCATCAACAATCAATCAGCTAATAACATTGAATTTTGCAGAAATTGCATAAAATCGGAAGAGAGAAGAGAGAAAGGTACATTGAATATGAGGGCTTTGTTGTCAGAATCCCAAGCCAAGCCACCTCTAAAGTAGAGGTTCCAGAACAAGACCAAGACGACGGCGGCGAGACCTAGAACGTGAACGACGAACGTGAACGGAAGAGCAGCTACACCCAACGCCATCGTAGTGAAAGTGTTGTTGTTGGATTTGGGGGCGTGGGTGACTGGGTGGTTAGTTACTACTACTAAATACTAATAGAAGGCGAAATCAATATTGAAAATGCGAGCGACCACAACAACCATCCATCGTCGTGCGTGGACTTACTACACAAGTTCTAACTACTCCTTTCACCGTACGATGCCGATGCAGTTCAGATGCGTGCCACGTCTCTCTTTCTATACCATACTTTCTTTCCCCTCCATTTCTTTCTATTTTACTTTTTTTTCCATTTTCCATTCTATTCCTATTTTATCTCCTCTAAAACACTTTTATTAAAACTTTAATTTCTTTTAAATTTTAAAATTCACGTCATATTATTTTATATTTTGCAGGAATTGAAACGTATTATTTTTATATTGGATGAGTAGTCTTTGAGTTAAGGAACCATACGAAGAGGAAGAGACTCTCATACATAAAAGCAAGAATTATAAATGAATGAAATTTTATCGAAAAAAAATTAATTATAAATTTTATAAAGCTAAATAAGATATAAGAGGTAGATAGGAAAATCCTACTTAGAAGATAAAAAAAACTTAGGAAAATTTGGGAAGTTGAAAGATGGTAGGAGACATCCAATAAGAAGGAGAAATCCTCACAATGAGAGATGTTGAAATAGGAATCATTATCTATTTGGATGCTTACCGACAATGCAAAGCTTCACAAAGAGATAGAGTTTGCCAGTTACAGTGAATGTGTTCATTTTCTCTAGTGATGGGTAATGAATATAATTACCTATCAATAGAGAGGGACCTGACTAGAGTGGATTCAAAAACTTTCGCGAATGGAGGGTTTTTCGTGGGTAGGGTGGGGGTGAAAAAAACACACACTTTGTTGTAGTCGGGTGCTACTAGGGTTGGAAGAGGGCATGAGAGGGGGTTTATTGTTGTTCATACTTTTTTTACTAAGTAGCAAATCATTTTCATTTTAGAGTTTAACATACGGACCCTGTGAAATTATTTTGAAAGAGAATCTTAAGGATGAGCTCAAATTGAGTAGAACTTACAGTTAAGAGTAAATGGAACCCTAATGAGAGGACTACAACATAGGAATAAACATATATAGTAAAAGTCAAGTTTGCATGCCCACATATTTAAGAAACTAAAGAAAAACTACACTCGTCAACGCCAACAAGACACAAAACAATAGATTCCGGCTTCAACATTTTTACCTTGGTAAAGAAACTTTAGCATTGTGGTAGCTGTGTTTTACCATTTCATTAGATAAACTCTACTGTTAAGACTTTACGTTTAGCAATTTTTTTTTCAAATATCGAAGCTATTAGACCTCACTCTAAACCCCACATGTTTAGCCTCATTTCGGAGCTCTAATGGCCGGTGCCTAGTGGTAGTGATGGTTGGAATGAGGGAAACAAGGAGAAGGAGGTGTGGGTGGTGGTAGAGAGAGAAAAATAGGAAGAAAATAAATAAAGAAAACCAAAAAAATAAGAAAAGCTCTACTAATGATGAATACTCTCACAAATGAGAATAGAAAACCTCGGATTTGAATCATTTCATGTGCCATGATAATGTCAAGTGAACATTTTGTGTATATCTCTCTCATAAATATTGAAAAATTTCACATATTAGCATGTGAAGAGAGACATAAATACAAAACTTTTACATGAGATGATCTAAATCATTGACCTCTTTTTTTTTTCTTGATGAAAAACCCTCCTAAAAATGGTAGAAAAGCCTGTCAAGCTTAAACATGATTTTTTTGTTTGTTAACTGTAAAAAACACGTTTTTACTCTCAGACCTAGGCCCAGTACAAAGTATACGAGCCCAAGTACCATAGATTAGATTCAACAAATCCAAAAACACATTATTTTTGTTTGTGCTTATTGGACTTTAATTCAATAGGCGAAGAAAAAAATCCGACAAGAAGTTAAAAAAAAAAACAAAAACCACTCTAAATTAGATTCAACAAAAAATATGTCACGTCAAAAAATCAAAATTTTCCTTTTTGGGCTATAATGCTTAAAATATGTTTATAAATACAAGCATAATTATTTTCCATCACTTTTTATTACACAGCTCCTACATCCTCCTTGTATTTTAAAAAATAAAAATAGAGTGAGACAGAAAATAGGTTCCCCTCTTCTTCACCTTAAATCACAATTGCATGATGATTATAACAAAAGATGGGGTGAGTAAATCATATTTCATATCATGATAATGGAGAATAGAGTTTTGAATTTTCTTGCGTTTATTATTACAATTTTTTTTTCTCAATCCTATGAAAAAAATTCCCTCATCCTATCACATTTCACCTTCTACTACCAATCCAACATAACCTATTACGGAGATAACCAACGAGTGGTTGATTCAAGTGGTGGTAAAAATTCCGTCTGAAAAGTTAGCCCCATTATAATATATAGATATTTCGGGATGAACATGATTGTCTCTAATAAAGAATATTTGTCTTAAAAAAAAATACAAGTGTAAAACTAATATTATAGCTCAAGAAGACCAATTGACCCTTGAGGACTTGAATTTGATGAATTTAGAAATCTATTATGGAATCTGGCAAGGATCTGATGCAATATTATTTAAATCAAGTGCACACCCCACTTCTCTGATCTACACTCGATTCGCCATACTTTATTTTTTATTTTTTATAGAAAAGAAAAATAATAAACCAATAACATAATCCGGAGAAGAAAAGATGAACTTTCTGAATAATGCATATATCCGTTGTTGATTACTGAGATTGAGAGTGAAAGGCTAAGAGGAGGATAAGATCCAAAGAACCACGAGTGAGTTGTGATTTGTGATCAAGTTCTGAATATACACGCAGCACAGCACAGCACAGCACAGCACAGCACTACATGCTTGCTACGATGGCATGCCAAGGACCAACCACGTCTAAGTTCATTTTTATGAAAGGAGATATTTGAAGTGACTTAATTTCGTTTCAGATTTGGGCATGTTTGTGTGTATATATACAATTAGAGATTACTACAAAATATACAATGTAATTTTAAAGATAAAAAAGAGAGCATGACAGTATTTCCTAGAGAAATTCTAGTGGATCACCTTTAATTGTGCTAATATTAATATCTCTTTTAATTGCACCGATATAAACATCTCTTTTAATTGCGATATATCTCCTTTTCATCATCTTTAATTACACTATCACCTCCCTCAAATATAGTGTTGGGTTAATGATAGCGCACAGCTTGAAACAAAAACAAAAAAATTAAATAAAGGACGAGATAAACTCTTGGTAAAAATGTTGACCACAAGAAGAGGTGAGAAAACGAATTGAGTAGATAATTCTTTTGGCCAAAAGTCAAAGTCAATGTCAGTGTGTTTAGCACGCTTATGAGCAATCATATTTTGACTTAGAAAATTGCACTTTTGTTGTCACAAAGAATAGCTTAGAGTAAAGAAGAACAAAATTGAAACTCATGTAGAAGTTGAGTAACCAAAAGAATTTCAACAATTGTATTGGCTAGAGCACCATATTCGAACTCACAACTACTATGAAAAAATGTGGGTTGCTTTATAGTGCTCCATGAAACTAAGTTGTCGCCCAAAAAGATAGAGTAGCCTTATGTGTAACGTCGAGTATCATGACATCGAGCCTGATATGCATCAGAGTAACCAATCAAAGTCGGACATAAATATCTTCTTTAATCGTGGTATCATAATCTTCTTCAGCTGTGCTACCTAATTTAATATTTATTTCACTACACTTATCTGTATGCTTGTATTACTTTTTTTCATTTTGGTTAACACTACAATGCTCATTTTAGCATCAAATATTAACGTTGGCCCAACGCCGGCGCTAATTTTCTCTTTTTAGAGTCAGTTCAATCGACGCAAAATGTTAAATGAAAAATACGTCACACTTAACAATAGTGTCGGCTCCGCCGGTGCTATTTATGGCCAACAAACCTGCTATGATGGACGATAAAATCACTGGCCAACTTAGTGTCCGCCTAACGTTAAATTGCAATGGTTCGAGGCCGACGCTAATTTCATCGACCAACTTAACGTCTATTCTGACCGTCGCTATGTTGAACTAGGTCCGACCCATCTCGTAAGTCCACAACTTAGTGTCAGCTTGCCCATCGTCCTCATAAGTCTCACCCGCCTCCTTCCTCACTCAAACCCTACCCTCACATCGATCGGAAACCCTCACCCACGCCTCGCACTGCCACCACTCACCACCCCTACCTTTCACGGCATGTGAGTGGTTATTGAATGTTGTTAAATGACCCTATGGAGTAAGGTGGACAGCCCTATGTATAATAGTAGTAGGAGTGAAAATGTGATCAATTCCCATTCTCTTGATATTTATTCATTCATTATAGTGGAATATGAAAAGGAAACATGCAAAGTTGGCATGAAATTAGAGTTGGTTGGTGGGAGTGAAGAAAAAAAAAGTAGAAGCTGAAACTAATGACAGGGAATTGAAAAAGTAAGAAATGACAAGTTACCTACTAGGCTGCAATTATAAGTTGCACATGTGACACCAAAAAAGCTTAAAATAAAATTGGCAAACGATAGAAATTATAATATATGCAGTAATGGATTTAATTGGCAAACATAATTGTTGCCATTAAACCGGAGATCCCCTCATTGAAAAGGTAAAACGGATTTAATGAAACACAAATTGACTGTGCCACTTTTTGGTTCTCCATGTCTATTGGTTCAAGCACGAAACTGCTAGCTGATGATTTTTCCACGCCATGTTTGATAATCAATGATTTGTCATCACTTTTGAAAAGGTAATTCAACTTTTAATTTATTATTATTACTTTAATGCAAGACCAAAGACCAAAAGCCTGGGAGAAAAGTTGTAGCCTTCAATGTGGTGAGGAGAAATTGGACAGGTGACCATGAAAGGGAATTCAGGTTGAAGAGTGAAGAGTGTTCATCATTTTGGCAAATCAATGCCTTGAAGGGTTACATAACACAAACTTGTTAAACTTGAAAGTTGAAAGTGTTGTAAATGGAGAGCGAGAGACAGCAACAAATAGCCACAAACCGAACCTGCAATTGACGAACTGAGGCATGAAAACGAATTTACTGTCCTTGAGAGTTTTATTCGGATGATGTGCAAAATTAACCCAAGATGCAAAAAATAGCTTGTATTTATAGGGAGAAATTCCTTAGAAAAATATCGTGCGCACAGGGGGCAAATCCTCCGATTTGCGTTGCATTGAGCCAAATGGGTCTAGTACTCATGCGCGCGAGAACAATTCCCTTTCTAGATTTTTTACCACTATTGATATATAAACTCTATAAAGACTTGACAACTTAGCAATCTGGAATTAATAACTTTTAAAGTACCATGTTTTTCCAACAAAATGTGCAATGGAGTGTGGGTTGGAAACCATTAATAGAACCCTCACTGCAGTATCACCAAAACTGTAAGGCTACCATTAATGGATCCGCTCTGAAATTAAATTCTATGGAGCTATAGACAAAGTTTCATTTTCTATTTATGAAAATCCTCTCATATAAATATTTATCTTGAAAAATATATAACTTCACATTACCATAGCATATCCTAATTCTACTTTCAAATTCTATACACCTGGGTGTTCAGTGCTTGAAGTCCGCTCTGGCCACTTGCTTGGATAGTTGAAAGTCAATTACTCTTTATCGTTTTATAGTTTATACAGATTTTTTTAAGTATCATATTGTAGATAGCCAGATTTGGTTCAGTGGCCACTTATTCTAATTAGGCTGTACCATTTTTTCAATGGATAAAAAAGCTGTGGATATTTCAGATCTTACAATGATGTGAATCTCATTTATTAGTCACTTAAATTTCAACTACATTTACAGATTCGTTTAAATTTTCTTTCAATTTTTTATATCACTTGATAATATTGTACATAAGATAATGTGTATAATTATTTTTTTCTTTTCAAAAGGGTTTCTCCTCATCGATGATGTGGTAACATATTTTCAATACTTAAATCAGTTTGGCCGCCGACAGTGGCATGTGCTGAACCGCCTGAATGTGTACACAAATGCCTAGTTTGCTTTGTTTTTGTTTTTTTTTTATATATATAAATTATCATTTAGCCACTATTCAAATCCTAACTATCTAATATTTAAGATTTAGTCACAATCAAACCTCTTCATCACTCCGCCAGGTTACTGTGCGGGAGTCGAATCCAAAAACTCTTTATACACACTCTACCTGCGTTGTCAACCGGACTATGTGAGTTGCTTTGTTTTGTTTTGTTTTGTTGAATTGTTGTTTTCGTTGTTAACCTGCTTGTTATTGCCACTTAAAGTCTTAAATCCATGTTGAAGAAGAAGGCCTAATATTGGTGGTGGGGACCATCACATACCCCTTTGCATTTACAACTCGTTTCTGATTAAACTTTGGGGGTCAGAAATAACACTCCAAAAATACATTTATGCACCATTTTTACATTTCGGAATTTAAATTATGGAGGAAATTTTTTTTGAAATTTGAAATTTGAAATTTTGGAAGTAAAATTTTTGGAATTTAAATCGCGAAATGCAAAATTGAAGAATGTGAATTTATGTAGTGGGGTGGGAATTTTAAACCCTTAAACTTTCCTCATCATGTCCTTTGCAGCAGAAAGGTGCAACATTTATGTTTTGGTGGGTTGTTCCTTATCAAAGACAGCACACAAGCACATGGAGGACATTGCTCTCCTTTTTACTTAACCCTTCAAAACTTTGATTTCTTTGGTAAATTTGGTCAATTATAATGTCATTCTCATCAATACCCATGTTTTAAATGTTACAAGAACCTGGAACAATTACAATCTAGCTGCTGATTTAAACCTCTGTCCCTAACTCTAGTCTCTAAACCCCATTTCCAAATATTCTTGAATTTTTCGATGTTAATCACGTATCCGAAAGTAGTAAGCTAATTATCGCTTCACTATCAGCGCACTAGGCGATAAGAGGCTGAAATTTTAACCCAAGAAATTATGATTAGAAAATCTTTGTTTACCGTGATAAACGCTCTCATACATGTGGTAGGACAATGTTGTCATTTTGATTTTTCCGAGCCACAAAGCAAAAAGTAGAACATAATGCGATTTAGTCGTGTTCCCTTTACCTTAATCTTTTGTTCATGAATTTTCGCGGAGAAGCTTCTAATGTCAATTTTTGTTTTCTTTATTGCTTTTTTTATAGTTTGCTAATCATGGAAGTTCAGCATCCTAGCCAAGAATATAGGAGGGTTTTCACAACACTCTTGGCATTCTGAACATCCTGACACTGCATTTACAGAATTCATCACAAAAAAATTATCAGTGTTTCAAATCAACATATAGCATTTCCCTTTTTCAGTCACCGGTAATGTTTTGCCTATAAGGTGTTTGTCTGAAGTCTTCAACACTACAACTGCATATTTATCAGCCTGAAAACATGTTCAAGTCATGGAGCAAGAAGAACAAGATCAAAGCTGTATTCAAAATGGAATTTCAGGCAACTCAGGTAAGCAAGACAGAAAAAAAAAGATATCTTTAGTTATGTACTGATAAATCTACAAATGGGGTTTGTCCTAGCTGTTATAATCAAAACATGTTGCTCAGGAAGTTTGAAATTCACACGGTATCATATATTTGTTTTTGTTAGAACAGTGTTGAATGTCATACACAAAACCAATGTACAGATTCTTGTGTTGGCAGTGTCTGAGCTTGATCTGCATCTCCTTTTTATCAGGTTCCAAAGATGAAAAAGTCTGCACTGATGGTATCTTTGGTGCCAGATGATGTTGGGAAGCCAACTGTGAAACTGGAGAAAACTGCTGTGCAGGATGGGACTTGCATATGGGAGAATTCAATTTTTGAATCTGTTAAACTCGTTAGGGATGCAAAATCAGGGAAACTCCATGAGAAAATCTACCATTTCATTGTTTCAACTGTAAGCAGTAGCTGTAACTTCACACCATACTTTGCCCGAGTTGGCCTGTTGATTGGAAAGTCTAAACTTTATGGATCCTTGCAGGGATCTTCAAAATCTGGCTATCTTGGGGAAGCCTCAGTTGATTTTGCTGATTTTGTAGCAGAAATTGAGCCACTGACTGTTTCTCTGCCCTTAAAGTTCGCCAATTCTGGCGTTGTTTTACATGTTAGTACCCTCTATGACTCCCCTCTTCCCTTGCTTCTTGTCTCACTCTGAAGAAGCACACACACATCATTCATCTCTTAATCTTTAGCATTACTGAAGTATCAGATTACAAGCACCATTAAATTCTTAATTTCTCACATAAGAATTGTTGAGACAGGTGACTATCCAGAACGTGGAAGGATATACTGCTGAAAGGTAGAAATGAACAACATCCAGTTAATTTAATCATTGCAATTATTTTTTTAGTTTCTCTCCTATAAGCATTTATAAATTATAACCTACACCTTAGTTTCAGAAATGGGGAAGATAATGGAGCTGTGGGACTTTACAATGATGGAAGCTTGAAACACCAACTGAGCTATGACAGTACAGATCAAGAAAGTTACAATATTGATGAAGTAAGGTCTATAGCTAGCAATTCTATTTAACACAGTTGATATTTTTTCTAAACAGAAACTTCTTATGAGGATAAATTATGAAAAGCAATGACCCAATTTATAAGGTTATATATTTACATTAATTTTACTATTATCTTATAGAATGGGCACCTGGCCAACTCTAGATCTGAGTATTCTGAACAAATTGCATCTAATGGCATCAGTCCTGGGGTAGCTTCATGGGATGATCCTTGTAGCTTCAGACAGAACTCCATGCCCTCAAAAGGAGCAGTTGAGGCCAAAGCAACAGAAACCCAAGTGCATAAGAGGTCTAACACAGGCTGGTCAATGGGTTCAGCATCAGATGGAAGTTTAGGTGACTGGACAAACAGCCTGGAAGATACTCTTCCAAGAGAAAGATTTCAAGAAACTTCAGATAATGCCACTGAAAATCTCAAGAGTGAAATTGCTTCTCTGAAAAGGCAGGCAGAAGTATCTGAACTAGAGTTACAGTCACTTCGGAGGCAGATAGAAAAGGAAAGCACCCGAGGGCAGAATTTGTCTAGACAAATAATCAGCCTCAGAGAGGAGAGAGATTTGCTCAAGATCAAATATGAGCAACAACTCAAGCCTCAGCAGAACTTCAACAATGAGAGCAAAATCTCTAAAAGTTTTAAGTCTGAGATTGAAGATACCAGGCTTCAGTTAGAGGCAATAAAGGAAGAGCTCGTATATGAAAAAGAAGTGAGTGCCAATCTTCAATTGCAACTGCAGAAGACACAAAACTCAAATTCTGAACTACTATTGGCTGTGACAGATCTTGAAGCAATGCTAGAACAAAAGAATAAGGAAATGTTGGATCTATCTACCAATATGAAATCCAAGAAGATTACTACAGAGCATGATGATGCCGCTGAGTTAGATCGCCTGCGGCAGAGGATTTCAGACCAGGATGGTGAAATAGACAATTTCTGTAAACAACGTGAAGAGCTAAGCGATCATATTAAAGAGCTCACTTGGGAATACGAGCTTCTTAAGAAGGAAAATGTGGATATCTCTTTGAGATTAAAGCAAGATGAAGCACAACATATCAAGTTACAAAATGAATATTCAGCTTCTTTAGTTACAATACAACAACTAGAATCTCAAGTACAGAGACTAGAAGAAAAGATAAAAATGCAGCAAGATGAATTTTCAGAATCTTTGGTCTGCATCAAGGACCTTGAAAATGAAGTCAAGTCTTTGGAGAAAGAATTGAAAATACAGGCAGAGAAATATGAAGATGATCTCCACAAAATGCAATGTGCAAAAACTGAGCAGGAAGAACGTGCCATCCAAGTAGAAGAGGCCTTGAAAAAGACAAGACACAATAATGCACTCACATCTGAGCGTTTTCAGGAGGAATATAGATCGCTTTCTGTTGAAATGGCACACAAAATGGAGGAGAATGAAAAGATGGTAATGGAAGCAGTTGCAGAAGCTGATGAACTGCGGCACCAGAACAAACTTATAGAAGAAATGCTCCATAAATGCAATGAAGAGCTCAGATTTATTACAGATCAGAATGAATCGAAACTGGAAGAGCTCTTGAACCAAATAAATTCAAAAGAAAAAGCAATAGAACAGATGTCACGAGAACTAGAAGTGAAGTCTAAACAACTTGTGGATGCACAGAGGCACGGGGATGAAAAGGATGCTGCATTTTCAAGGCAAATTCAAATGTTGAGATCTCAAATCAAAAAGTTGATGGCAGAGGAGTGTACATTCTCTAAACCCAAGCTAACAAATAAAAAGTCTGAGATGGTAAGGAAAGAGGCAGAAACAGCCCCTGAAGGACAACCATTTATGACACTAAATGATGAGGAGATGATACTTGGAAACCTTCTGTCGGATGTAGAAAACTTTAAGATCCAGCACAATGAAATAAAACACAGTTTGCACAAAGAACAAGTGGATAAAGAAAATATGAAGAAACAGATATCTCAACTAGAAGGAGAGCTAAAGAAGAAGGAAGCTGAAGTAAGTGCTATGGAAAAGAAGCTCAAGAATAACAAAGGACGAGCTCCAGTTACACAAATGAATTTGATTTCAAGAGATAATGAGTGTGCTGCACCTCCTCCTTCTGCTAAGTCACATATTAAGAAGCCAAAATCAGAAATGCTTAAGGTAATTGTTCAGCTGCCATACTTCATAACAGAGATTAACAATATAGTTAATGCTGTTGCATATCAGGACAGGTTCAATGGTAACACTACTTCCTTTTGACATAAGCACACTACAAATTATAGAGAAACTAGTAATAAAGCCAGAGTCCATGCAGATCAGTGCAATTTTTTTGGAAATCATATAATATTTAGAACTTCATGCAGTGTATAATAACTTTTTTTAAAAGGGGGTGGGGGACTTACAAAATCTGAACTAATAAGCTTTGTAGTACTTCTCGCGGTGTGATTCTACTCATTGCTTTAAGTCTAGCACTTTTAGGTGTTTGTCTAACTCAATACCTGCTGCTTCTTATAGACTAAATCACGGGTAATTTGAAAACTACATTTTTCATTTTTCATGCCAAATGTATATTGAGGCATATCATACTTTGGAATATTAAGAAAAATTACAAAATAAGGAAAAATGAGCATCTACAATATATGTATGTACATTTTGGTCTTTTCTCAATATGAACAAATAAATTTCCAAAGCCTTTTTCATTGGCTTTGAAAAATATTGCAAAAAAGAACCAGCCTTTTATTAAGGAGAAGGAATAGAATCTCCTCATTAAATTAAACCAAACTGAGTGAGGGTTGTGATAATGCATCTGCAGTGTAGTTAACAAATATATGTAGATGGATGTATTTCAGAAAATCTATAATTTCATTATCACATATATACTTAGTAAATAACTAGCTAAGTTTCAAAGAAAATATGCCTGAAAGCCAATTCTTAAGGAACTTAGAACACATTGCAAACATTATTATAAAAGAAGGCACAATTTAAAACCAGTTATAGAACTTCAGGAATGAGCATGTTAATTTTTTCTGGTCCTTGAGTCATGATACAACTATAAATCTCAAACTTAAAATTGTTTCAATTTCAAGGTTTAAATTTAGTGTTTCTTTGCATACATTGGTTGATCTTGATGCTCTATAATAACTCAACTATTGATTTTGTTAACATCAAAAGGGAATGAATGCTACAAGCGCTGCTAGCAAGTCAGAAGGAGGGACAATAGGCAAGTCAACTCCCCGAAGGTAAAATCAAATTCATTTCTTTCCAGCTGAATCTATAATTCCTGTGAACATACCTTCTTATCATTCACTATAGCCTTGTAATAAAACATTGGGTGTCAGTATCAAATTTGAGTTATGTTCCAAGTCTCATCCAAGAACTAACTTGGATTATTTTTTGTCTCCGAACTCTAACAGTGATGTAAAAACTTGCTCTGCGAATGAGGTGATTGTCTCGAATAATCATGATGGTGAGTGCCACACAAATGAATTGTTGAATGAAGTGTCAACCCTAAAGGAAAGGAACAAATCTATGGAAACTGAGCTAAAAGAAATGGAAGAAAGATATTCAGAGATTAGTCTAAAATTCGCAGAGGTGGAGGGAGAACGACAGCAGCTTGTTATGGCTCTGCGAAATCTCAAGAATGGCAAGAAGAACTAAAATTCTTTGCAGGCATTCTGTTTCATACAAAACATACAAGAGTTATGAAGGAGGCAGGATATCATGATCACCAGAATGGCAGAACCAAGTTCAACCTGTAATTTTGCATCTTTGTTCTGACCTGTATCCTCTACATCAACTAACAGTTATACTTATACCTCGTCCAAACTTTGCTGCGGCCCATGGTCAAATATTTATGTTCGGACAGGCACATTGGCATGGTAGTAGCCGAAGGTACAATGGTGGAGCCTCATATAGCTAGGCCATGCAGCCAATGGTTTATCATCAGTTTGACATTTTTGGCATGCAATGTAACATATAAATGAGACCTATGATGCTTAGAAAATATACATTTGATTGAGAATGTGGACAGAATAAAGAGAGAACAGACTTTTTAGTCTGGAAATATTCAAGCAACTGTCAGTTTTCCAACTTAGCTTGGTATAGTTTTTTTTTAAAAGCTTTAGTTAGAAGTTCCTGTTTTAGTGTTTCAAGTTGTTGAAAAACTAGTGTTTAATATCACATGCAGAAAGCTAGTTTTAAATCAGCTTTGGTTCTTGGTAAATCACTACATAAATACTTCACCTTATTGAAAAAGCACAAGTTTGTAATGTTAAGTTTTGTAGTCATACTTTTTACAATACCAAAACACGATTAAATTTTATTTTGACGAAAATTGATTGAAGAATGTGAAAATTGAAAAAAACTGTAAGTGTGCTGAAGAAAGCAAATGAGTGGACACAAGGAATTTCTCTTAATTTGTTGTAATATGTACATTTGTTTCTTCATATGATTTATTTTCCACTTACAATAGTAGTTCCTGCAAACCATTACCATAGACAAATTTAGAGAGATCAGAGAACTATTCTTGAAGAGTCATGCCATGGACTGCCACCTGATTTCTCACAGGGCTTAAGAGTTTCAGACCCCCAAGAACCGGAAAAAAGATTCACCATTCACACAAGTTTCTACTTGCAGTGCATGACGCGATCATGCATCCAAATTGTGCAGTGTATGAACACTTTGACCCTAGACTTGATACCGTTACCAACAAAAGATGCCTGAATACATAACTAAGGATGTAACTAGATACCGTTATTTGCATTCCAAACTTGAAGCTTTGTTCCACAGGGTATATCTGTTAAAATCTCAATTCCTGAAGGACAGTCTGATCTGATCTGAACCCTCCATCATAGTTTTTTTCAAATGGTCCACCAGAGCCTTGTGTTTTTTAACTGAAAAAGTATCATCTTCTAACTGCAACATTATTTAGAAATTGACACATGATAACTGCCAAGTTTTCTTATTTAATTTGATGCAGCTTTGTGTCACCAGCCTCCCATTTGGCACAAAAAACAACTAGTTCTCTTGTTGACAATTATGTCACACATTCCCAATTAGTCATTGAAAGCTTACAGCAATGAGAGTGTCCACAAGTTTTCCAATCAACAACAAAAGAAGAACCAACCAAACACTTATTTACCGTCCAAAGTAAGAGAATATCATAATAGTTATTTGTGCAAATCATCAAACATCACTTGTCACACAAATAAAGAAAACCATTAAAAAAATGAAAGAGAAACTTGTGCTGAGCCTATCTCTCCTTACACTTGTATAGTTTCTTTCATCTGAGAAAAGGACGGTGTACTTGTGCATATACAAAATCTAAGTCGACAAACAGTGTTGTTTATTTGGACAAAGACACTCACAATTATTTAGTCCACGTACACAAAACTGCTCAACACGTGTTAAATGACAGAGACATGTCAGTTATGTGACACGTGTCTCCAGTTATGAACTGCAAAATGGTGGCATAGAGTAACGGTCTTTTCTCTATAAAACGGTAAGCCTTTGATCTTTCCTAAACATGCAAACAGTTTCTTTTCTTTCTGTTTATCATGGATTCAAGAGTAGTTCCAAGTCAAGTGCATGAGAACAATGAAAATAACCCTCATGTGGGTTCACAACAAGGTAAAGATCACAATATCAGAATTTCAAGAAAGTTTTAATATACTAATGTGATCTTCGCTAATTTTCTTTTTTCTTCTTCTTCTGCTTCGAATTTTAGATGTTGTGACATATGGTGAAGAAGAACACCACTCTGAGTCTGAGAAGAAGTCTGTTCTGAATAAGGTGAAGGCAAAGGCTAGGAAAATTAAGGACACGATTAAGAAGCATGGCCAACATGTCCTTGATCATGGTCATGAGTATAGCAATGAAGATCAGCATATTGAAGATAAAGAAATAGTTGAAGTCCCAGATGTTCAAGAAGCACCAAGTATGTTCTTTACTTTTCTACATCATATGCAATTAGTATGCTAGAATAGAAGGAATATTAGTACATTCCATGTTCTGTTGCTCCTCCATCTGGTGAAATTAATATAATCTGGCATATAGTTTTAGATACTTTTTTAATTTTCTAGAGAATTTTCTTCAATATATATGGAACTCAGAAACTTTGTGGAAAAGTTGAAACCTTTTAATCAAGGGAATTTATGTTCTGTAGATTATGACAATGAAGGTTTTAAAAGTACTACACCTGCATCTGAGCAAGTTGATAATTTAGGCAAGTCAGGAAGTGATTCTGGGAGTACAACAGTTATGGGAGAAGAACAACCCCATCACAATCCGCTAGTTGGGGGCGTTTCTTCAACCACTGAAAGGAATCAAAACATTGCCACTGAACCAGTCAAAACATTTGATAGGGAAGAGAAGCAAGAGCAGTCTAAGGTCTATTTGGAGAAGCCAAAAGTCTTGGAGGATGATCCTCACGAGCAAGGAAGTAGACTTGAGGCATATACTCTTCCCAGTTATGAAACCAAAGTCACTAATCCAAGTGGGGCAGGTAAGTAGGACTATTGAGCAAAGTTGCAGAATCAATTTTTGCTATGGATTCTGCATAATGTGTCAATATAAATATATAATAATCTATTATTTGAAAAGATTTGATGGTTAAATTGACAAAATGGGTACTCATTAGAGTTGATTTCTTTCATTGTTAATTCAACAATATCAGCATTTTATTTTTCAAATTGTACCTTAAACTTTGGCCTAAAAGTGTGACATTTTGTTTTAGTATTGTGGACTTGTGGTCTAAGTCTGGTAATTCTCAAAATAGAAAAATCAATACACTTAAAGGTACAGAATGTATATAAGAGATATATGATTAAGAATTGGCTAAATGAAGAAACATACCCTAATATTCATTGGCATTAAGGCCTTGGCTTCTTATCATTTGTTATTTCCTTTACCCTAACAATTTATGTACAATTGAATTTAGATTTTCATGGCCGACCTCACTTAGTGGGATAAGACTCTCGTTGTTGAGATTAAGATTTTGATCTGTATTGTCTTCCAGGAAGTGATGAAATAGAAGACATTACAACTGTTGAGGAATCTTTTGAGAGAATGAATGTCCATGATGAGCCAAAAAACACCCCAGAGCCAAAAGTCCTGCCAGAAGTTGCTGATACTGAATACCCTACTCCTGCCGGAAGCAATGATCAGTTTATACCACACCTCTCTGCTGCAACAGAAACTCAGTATCCTTCTCTTACAAATCATGATCAATTCTCTTCAGAGAAGATATCCACAAATATCAATAGAAACCCGGAAATTGAAGAACAAACTTTCAACACCATTACAACCACAGTTGAAGAACAACAATCAGTGGAGAAACAATCAAATCAGAACAGTTACACAGATCAAATATCCTCTGATATACCTGTCTCTCCCGAAAATTCTGAAGCTTTGCCAAAAAGTGAGGATGCTTCTGACACGTCAGGGTCCACTGCAGAATCTGGAAAGAGCATTGGTCAATCTCTGACAGAGAAATTAGCTCCAGTTTATGGCAAGGTAGCAGAGGTAGGAAGCACAGTGAAGTCAAAAGTGTATGGAACTAGCACTGGTGGAGTTGGAACTGAAACATCAAGAAGTGTGGTTGAAGATCAGAACAAAGGGGTTGCTTTGAAGGACTATTTGGCTGAGAAGCTAAGGCCTGGTGAAGAAGACAAGGCACTTTCTGAGGTGATTTCAGAGGCTTTATATAAGGGGAAAGAAGAGGAAGTGAAAAAAGAGCAAGGACAATTGGGAAGTGAGGATGAGAAGTCAGAGAAAGTGTATGATGAGAGCTATGTGAAGAGTCCAGGAAAAGGTGTGGTTGACAAGGTTAAGGGTGTTCTTGGTTCTTGGTTTGCCAAATCAGGGGAGAATCAATCACCAAGAGGTATTTCTTTTTCTATAGCATGTTTCGATCAATTTCTCTACTTTCTTAGAATCAATTCAGAAACCCAGTAGTTACTCACAAAAACTTCTAACCAGAATTGATTCTTGGTTTTCGAATCAATTGTATAAAGATTTCTAAGGCATGCACTTAGATTTTGCAAAATGTTGTGTTAGATTAGATATAATAATCATGATTTTGAGTTTGTTGTTGTGGTTGCAGGTGCTGCTGCTGAGGATTTATCAAATGATAAACATTCTGGTGCTGAAGAGGAACATGTTAGCCAAGTTGTGGATGAAAGAAGAACCCAGGAGTGATCAAATAGAGCAAGGGTCTCAATAAATTTCCTTAGAGATAAATAATACATTTACATGTGGAACTGTGGAAGTTATTATATGTTTGTATAGGTTTGGAATTTACAATATGATAGACAGAACAAAATTGTGTTACTATTAAAAAAACAGTGTGTTACGTAATGTATGATGGTATTCTGCTTTTTTTACTTTAACAATACTTCAACTCATATTGTGTTTTCTTTTTCTTCTTCTTTTATTTATTTATTTTCAGAATGATATTTTATAGTTTCCTCTCAGCTAGTATAATTCTTGTAACGGGGTTCTCTAATTGATTACAACTAGATAATCATTAAGATAAGAGTTTTAGAGATTACGCCAAGTAAAAATATAAAATTACATTTTTTTTGGAAACATCTTGACTTTCTTATGGGAGAGGGAGAAGGAGAAGGTTGGCAGTTTCATGTCTTGTGCAAGTCTTGTTGGAGTGCAAAGAGCATGATTAGTCTCAACGTATTAATTCCTATCCAACTAGTTTGGCTTCAAGATTGAGTTATACAGTGCGGGTAAGAGGGAGAGATATGAATTTCTAATTTTCTATTATAATCAGAACTTCGTAACCTTTTAAGAAGACTCCATTTTAGAAAGATGATTCCACACCATAAAATCAAGCTTTTAAATATGAGCCTTGCATCAAATTTAAGAAAATTTAACTGCAAGTAAGTACGAAGCTAGATCTCTAAGAGATGAAAATGAGTTACATTTTAAATAAGAGCCTTCCAATTTATTGTTTGTTGTTTTGAAAAATAAAATCACTTAAATGGATTTTGTATAGGCTAATGACTATCAATTATGCTTTTATTTTTCTTTCATGGTTAATGGACCATTTTTTTTCTTTTGTTTTACCAATCGTATGGGTTCGTCCAATAAAGACCTGTTAAATTGGCCCAAAGTTATACACCCTTATATAATTGGCTATAGTTGGTTGCACAACTTCTCGATTTCCCTCATCTTTGCCACCATCCTCACCACCGCACCCTCGCCTTCACTGTTGCAAGATTCGTGATCCTCCTCCTCCTCGACCGCACCCTCACCTTCGTTGAGGTTCACCACCATTCTCCTTTGCATCTTTTTTACCAAGGTATCCCCATAGCCGGTCCTTCGTCCCACGGTCAGCGCATGAATCCTCCTTTGCATCTAATGCTTAACAATGTTTCCATTAAAAAAAATAAAAATGCTTAACAATGTTGTTCTTCTTGTGGTGGGGTTTCATAAGGTTGTTGCATAGACATAGAAGAATGAGTATCATTTAGAGTTTTTGTGAAGTCGATTGTGTAATGCGCCTCACCCCAATAAAATTGAAAACAATTTTTTCAATATATATAATTTAGTAATTATTTTTTATATAAATATTCAATTATGTTTCCTTTTTTATATTATTTATTTTTAATTTCAAAGTTAACTCTTTTTTGGGTACAATTTTCAACTTAATTCTAATAAGATATAATATTAAACTAAAATTAAATATTTAATTTATTGTTGTTAAACTTTGATAATAATACAATATTAAAAAAACTATTTTATGATGGTTTTTCAGTCTTCGCCATGGGAGGGTCTGCGTTCTTGGCAAAGACTTTTGTGCTTCGGGATGGTTTACTGCTTGTCTGGGAGAGAAGGTACCGGACTCTGATTTGCGAGGTCGACTGCAGGGATCTTTGGGAGGCCGCTAGTGATCTGGAAGCAACGCGTTTCAAGCAGGAGTTGTGGGAGGTGCAGGAATTGATGAGGAGAGCGTGGCAGGTCGATCTTAAACATGTCCCTCGGCATGCAATGGGGCGGCTGACTACCTATTCTGAAGGCACCAGGTATTGCCTTGGAGTCGATTTTAGTTTGGGAGGCTTCGGTGTAGTTTGTTGTGTTGTATAGTTTTCTAATGTATAAAAAAAAAATTACTCTCTCAAATAGAACTCATAAATATAATAATTTGTAATTAAATATTTGTGTTTTTTAATAATAAAAGTAAATTTGAATGAGACAATGCGTTGAAGAGTATTACATCATCTTCCTCACTCCACTGTTTAGGGTTTTGCAGAGTATCCTAGTTCCCTCACACCAGAGACAATGAAGTGGAGCTTCATATGATGCCATCTTCCGACACCCACATTAGCACCAATCCTCCACAACATCGTTCAACACGGTACGCTATTTCACCCCTTTCACGTTTTCCTCGTAGCTCTTCTACGCTCAATCTGGTTGGCGAGTCTGGGTTTTCGATTATATGGGTGTTCATCAACTCGCCAACATAACGGGCTTCTGGAAGCTTCCACAGCAAGGAAACACCGTTCCACTACTGAGCAAATTTGTTCTGTTGCTTATTTCACAGTTGCAGAGATGATGGGATGGAATTCGAACCATGAATTCAATAGCCCGTTTAGGTCCAAAGATGGTCCATAAATTATCCCATTGTTTCGTTATTTCGCGGGGATTATGCAACCATCCGTTTAATGGTGATGGGTTTGAATGTGTTGAGGAGCCTTTGAAAAAATTAGGTTCAGATTATGATGAAAGGCTCCATTTGAATGAGGATTCGAGCTGCGACGAGAAGCCCTTTTCGCTTAGAAAAGGGTTCTTAGAAACTGTTAAGTTAGATGCTAAGAGGGTCCTTGAGATTCTCAGGCAAGATGGTCCTGGTTTTGATGCAAGGGTGGTTTTAGATGAGTTGCAGGTGAGGCCATCAGGGCTTCTTGTGAGAGATGTTCTCTTTGGAATTCTGAAGAGCATAAATCATGAGAATAGGACCAGGTGTGCGAAGCTGGCCTACAAGTTTTTTGTGTGGTGTAGTCAGCAGGAGGCTTACCGGCACACTGCGGATGCTTATCACTTAATTATGAATATATATGCTGAGTGTGAGGAGCTTAAGGCGTTGTGGAGGTTGGTTGGTGAGATGATTGAGAAAGGGTTTCCGGCTACTGCTCGTACTTTCAATATTTTGATCCGTACTTGTGGTGAGGCAGGCTTGGCTAAGGATTTGGTGGAGACGTTCATAAAATCGAAGACGTTCAACTATAGGCCTTTTAAGCACTCCTACAATGCAATCCTACACAGTCTTCTTGTTTTAAAGCAGTACAAGTTGATTGAGTGGGTTTATCAACAAATGCTGCTTGATGGTTTTTCCTCAGATATTTTAACTTACAATATTGTCATGTATGCCAAGTACAGACTTGGAAAGTTGGATCAGTTCAACATATTGCTTAAAGAGATGGACAGAAATGGTTTTTCTCCAGATTTTCATACCTACAACCTTCTTCTTCACGTTTACGGTAAAGGGGACAAACCGCTTGCAGCTATTGATCTTTTAACTTGCATGAGAGAAACAGGTATAGAGCCAACTGTGCTTCATTACACCACATTGATAGATGGATTCAGCAGAGCAGGTAATCTGCATGCTTGCAAACATTTTTTTGATGAAATGATAAAGAATGGCTGCATGCCAGATGTGGTGGCTTACACTGTAATGATAACAGGATATGTAGTGGCTGGTGAACTTGAGAAAGCACATGAAATGTTTCATGAGATGATTTCTAAAGAACAAGTCCCAAATGTTTTTACATACAATTCCATGATCCGGGGATTATGTATGGCAGGAAAGTTTGATGAAGCATGCTCAATGCTCAAGGAAATGGAGACCAAAGGTTGTAGTCCAAACTCTGTTGTCTATATTTCACTACTGAGTTGTCTGCAGAATGCCGGAAAGGTTGCTAAGGCTTGTGAAGTGATGAGACAGATAACGGAGAAGGGGAAGTATGTCCACTTGCTTTCAAGGTTCAAAGGGTATAAAACATAATTGTAAGTTAGAATTTCACATTGGATATGTTAACTCACGGGGCATCAACTTTTTATCTGCTTAGCTAAGATCTAGTACCTGCTGCTTATTCAGCTGGTTGGGTGCTCTGGAGAAATGAAGTATGTGGTGTCCCCCTTTTTCCCTGATATACATTCTTTCTACAAAGTCACTGACATGTAAACCTGTATGCCTATTTTTTTTTAATAATATAAGATCAATATTTCTTGTTCATTGTTTTAGTCTGTTCTTCTTTTATTTCACATGTGTGCCTGTGTCTGCCAAATAGCTTATTTTTCAAGACTTATGCAATAAAGTGAACATTATGTACTTTCGGTAGCAACTATTTTGCTTTTGGGCTTAACTCTTAAGTAACATAGGCTATAACTTGAGTTGTGCAAATTAATACTTTGGCCTTTGCCGTAGTATGGATAAAGGATTGATAATCTGGATGGTTGACAGTAATCAGTCATTTGGTACACTTATTGCTCGTCAGTTTTTGGAAATGGCAGATGCATGTACCTTCCATTTTCCCCTGAAGAAAAGAAATAGTGTATTAGGTATCACAAATGCTGTTTAGTTTTGGTACCACCTTTTTTTGTATGGTTTGGTTCATCATTTCATTAACATTAAGGACTTAAGTGAGGCTATTTCAAAAAATGAGGGACCAAAATGAGATATTTTAAACATCAGGGATTATAAACAAACATTGACAATTATACGGGGGCTTAAAACATGCTCATTATAGCTGTTCATTATATATGAATTTACCCTAAAACCTAAGATAAGTAATAAAAAAGCACACATAGAGTACTAGTAAAATGAGACTATTTAAAAAATGAGGGAGCAAAATGGAGCCTTTTAAAAATCAGGGGCTCAAACCAAGTATTGACAATTTTATATGGACTAAAAAGATACTTCACCCTTCAATTTATAATTAAAATTCCTTCTAATTTTGCTGTAGTTGCACTTCTGGTCCGATTACTTCCACTACGGTCCTCATACTTTCAATTGCACAAATTCGGTATCTGCATTTTTCTAGATGTTAGGCAACATGTCATACAATGTCAACTATCATTTTATTAGGTTCAACAAATCAACCCATAACACATGCTATTAGGTGGTTAGTTTGGAGGATACTCACAGTTGTTATAGCACAACAAATTCTGTTAGAAGATGGATGGAACACTAATGAGGATCAAATTGTAACATCTAGAAAAAAATAGGGACTGAATTCGCGTAGTTGACAGTATTCCGACCAAAATCGCACAAGTAGTGTATGTAAGGGGAAAAATGTAATTAATTCTTTTTTTTTTTTAGTTGTAAGACTAAATGTCCTGGTTCATTGAATCATTGGTGTGTTTCCATAAATCCGGAGCAAGCAATAGCAGCTTAAAATATTGCCAAGCGCCAAAGGTGCAGTAATTTATTATGTTTCCCTCCACACACACACTTAGGTTGGTTGCTTTTCTTTATGAATTCAAAGACAGCCGTAGTCTGTTGTTATATTCCAGATGAAGATTGAAACACACATCCCTTGTTAATGTCAGCTCATTGTTATGGTTCATTTGTTGGCTTGATATTCGCACTGTGTTCACACATGACATGATAGACTTCTTCTGTCATTATGCAGAAGGGAGTGCTAAGTCTAAACAGTTAGGATGCTATGCAACATGTAGTCTTCACCTTGCAAGACATGTTTTACTGCAGATGGCAATGGGATCGGGCATATTCAAGTTTGTTTTAGATAATTACTCTTTTTGGCATAAAGAAACACTATAATCTGTAATTCTGTATAACTAACGGCATTGAAGATAAAGGAAATGTTTTATTTTCTTTTTTGGAATACCACTTTCTAAACTGGTGGTTGGTCTGCTTTCCTTTCTGATAACGAGTTGCAATTGCTTTAGTTGTACACCAATTTTCATCTTCATTGTTATTTATAAAATTTTCCTAGCTAGTAGTAACATGTCAGATTCAAGTATTTTTCCTGAGGGGAGACTTCAATTTCTTCATACCTTAACAGATTTTGACTTCATTTTCTCTGATTTATCTTGCTAGTGATCTTTCATAGGCGGTGTAAGTACAACTTTTCATGTACTTGGTGTCAGGTCGTTAAATCTAAAAGGAACCCAAGTTTTTAAATGCTCTACTCCATTGTTTTTATCTTCCTTTTGGTCTGTTTTGACCTTTCATTTAATTCAAGATTGTTCATAATGTCTGTGTCTAAGTTATAAAAGGACTTGTCCCCTGTTGTATGCAGACTTTCTTCGTATTTTTTTAACATTTTTTAGATTTACTTCTGAATCTGATCTATGAAATGTTTTTGTCCATGTGATTAACAATATACCATGTCCAGTTCTGTTAGACTGTTAGTCTTTTACAGGATAGTACATCCTCATACTGGTAGAGGTACTTCAATTTTCTGCTTATGGGATTGGCAACTCAGAATCCTAATGTAAGTCTATTCATGAACATGCCATTGCTTTGGTCTGTCAGCTAAGCTTATTCAGCTTTTTGTTCTCCCTTTTTGTCTTTTTTACTTGGTGATCCATATATTATTATTCTGAACTGAATTGGTTAGTTACAATTGATCAAAATGCGAAAGAAACTCCAGTTACATGCTTAAGATAAGGGGGGGGGGGGGGGCATTCCTATATGCACAATCAAGTTATGACCACCTCTAGTTTGCACCATGAAAAAAATTCGTTATTCATGAACTATATGGAATGATTTCGCCGCTTAACATGGCTCCTTTACATAGGAAAAACATGAAAAAATGAAAGGGGAAGAATTCGAAAAATCTGATGATATGTATTATATCCTTATTTTTTCTCATCCGTTTTCTCATCTTTTTTCTCATCCTTCTTTTCCTCCTTCTTTTCCTCTTTCTTCTCTTCCTTGGCTGGTCCAACTGAAATTATATCTACCTTCCCTACTTTCTTGAGCTTCTTCACTACTGCCACTGGATCCATTTGACCAATCACTGTTAGCTTCTGTTCCTTCACATCTGCAGCGATGGAATCTACCCCTGTTGATCCAAGTACCAACAGTTAAACAGATAGATCCTTAGTTGAATTTTCAACGAAACAGAAATGTTAAATGAAAAATTAAAATTTTAAGTAAACATCCACCATAGATATCTGCAGTTGCCTCTAGTGCTTTCTTCTTTGTTTTATCATCTATCATAGTGAGGACCTTTAACACCACCTTCTGCTGTGGATTCAGTGAGGGTGAGGGACAGCACAGGGAGACAGACAGAAGATGATAGAGGAAAATGGTAAGGAAAGTTTGAATCATAATTTAAAATTGAACCACACATAAATATAACCAAACAAAATATATACATGTGGAATATTAGCATTAAAAAAGAGTGCTCTGCAGGAAATTGAAGATGAAAGAAAATCAGTACCTGAGCCATTCTGGAACAGAAAGAAGGAGAATGAAGGGTAGAGAACTTGTGGCCTTTGTAACATGAGGTAAGTAAGGTGTGCGGTTGTGGATTTCTTGATTTATTTGTGGGCGTGCCAGTGCTGTGTGTGTTAAGTGTTGATCATCCAAAAGATGGACACTTGAAATGCTAATTAATTGGCGAACCTCAATAGTACACATAGATAGGACAAAACATGTTTGACTTGATGATGGCATGTTTACGTGCCATTTGAAATGTCTCTTGTTTTTTTCCTCACCTCCTTGTTATCTTTTTTCCTACCTAAATTTGATCACGTAAGGGAATATACATTAACAATATTAAGATTATTACAATAAAACAATCTTTTAAAAAGTTAGATTTTCATTACTTAGTAGTTGTCATTCAAAATAAGCATATTTTGATGTAATAATAATGCGAGTGAGGCACCTACCCAGAGTTTCATCAGCGAAATTGTAAGCAGACAGCCTGAGAGAGCTGTTTCGAATTGAGGGATCACGTACTTACAGATTGCCCACCAACACCGTCCTCACATTGACAACGGGATTTGAACACACTACTTTTGAGGGGAAGTTGTTCGTCTTTACCAACTGAGCCAACATGTGATGGTAAATGATTTTTTGAATTAAATATGAAAATGAGAGTCGAACCATTTTTTTATGTATCTGAATTTATTAAATTATTTAAGGTCTTCTTTCATTTTTCTAAATTTTAATTTTCAACAAAACATATCAGTCTCTCCCCTGATATTAACCATTGATTATCAGCAAATGGATCTTCCATTGATTGCAGGAAAGCATTTGCTTAAGCAAATAAGAACCATTTGCTCTTTCATTAACCATTATTTCATAAATGAAGCAGATTCTTCCAAAACGTATATTAATCCCTTGAGCAAATAAGAACCGTTTGCTTACCTCAAGTGAGAAATACAATGATTGATGTTCAAAGTAGAAGTTACCTTATACAATCTAAAAACAAATTTTAGTTTAAAATATTCATAAACAGAAAATCCAAACACAATACTCTCAACTAAATAAAAAAGCTGATTATAGTAAAGCAAACATATAGTGTAGCATAGACATTATTCCAACAAAAAATGAAATATTTCAAAAATGAATTGGACATAAAAGAAAATTGAAGTTACTCGTGAACGTAGTTTTTCATCATCCACTATGCAACTTTTATTACAATTACCACATAAACTCTATATGGTAACCATAACCAAAATGTAAGCTATCTCTTTTGTAAACAGAAATTAACCACTATTGTATCAGCCACACGCAAAAACATCCTCCACAAGAAACTAAGCCTGATATTATTTAGAGCAAGAAAAGGAAGAAAACTCAGGTCATTTGGGAGGAAGGAAGTTGTTACTTAGTGTTTGAATTAGATTTTGCTGTTAATTTGTCGGTTGCCAAATGTAATAATCAAGTGCTAGTACTAGTGGTACATAAATTGGAATTGACTAAAATGCATTTTTTACCCCTGAAAATGCACACTTTTGCAAAACATACCTCACTAAATTTTTTGTCATGAAGTATATCCCTGGAATTTTCAACAAAGGTTGGTGACGCAAATTCAAATTGGGATGTTAAATTATTGTGATATATATAGTGAATATGTTACCATGATAAATTCCATACACCTTGACTTTATGTTAGACGTCTAAAACCGCTATCAAGATAGTGAGATAGTCTCTTCAGAAATAATAAATGAAAGAAACAAAATAAAAACATGCATGGAATTAGAGAAAATTGACTTTGTGTTGTTCGAATCATTTCACCAACATAATAATGAGGAATGTTATTGACACACTCTATCACACCCCTTCAACACACTCCCATTTATTAGGCCACATCATACATTTTATCAAGTCACTTACTTGTTTACCAATAATACAAGTTAAACCTTTTGTTCAAAAGGCATTATCTCCTTTCACACATGATGGTTGTTTCTGTGTTTGCCTCCTTCTCCGGATTACTTTTTATTCTGATATGCAACTTTCTTCACTAAAATCTGCCAAAAGAAATTTGATTCATTAGCTATGCATTTGACATCAAATAATGAGTTTAATGGATATGTATTGTTGGTGTAAAATAATTTTACACCGATAACTAATCACAGCATACTATGTAGAAGGAATCATAACTTTTGTTTTAAACTTTAATTAAATCAACTAAAGACAGAAGCTTATTACGAAAATTAATAAGAAAACACATAGAGTAGTAGCACAAACCTCATTTTAATAAAAATAGAAATATTTAGAAAATGAAATGGACATATATAGCGTTACCCGTGAGCATGGTTTCTCATCATCGGCTTGGCAACTTTGATGACAACTGCCACATAAATCTTGTCAGCTACATCTTCCACCCATCTGAAGTAAGCATGTCTCCATTTCTTCTTGAACAATAAAGTCCCAATAACTCCCCAGAAACCAGATGCAAAGCCAGCTGCTATGACAAAGTAGAACCATACTTTTTCCACCTTATTTTTCTTGTCATTCGGATCCTCATCTTCATCGTTTTTGCTTTTAGGAGCTTGACGCGAAATATCACCAGGACATTTATTTGGCAGTGGAGATCCACAAAGATAAGGGTTGTCAGCATAAGTAGATGGGTCATTCAGAGTTAAAAACTGGTTATCTTTGGGAATGAGTCCTGAAAGATTATTGTATGATAAGTTTAAATGGCTCAATGAAGTTATAGCGGGCATGGTATTTGGAATTGTGCCTGACAGGTGGTTATGAGACAGGTCCAAAGACTCCAATGATTTCATATCCCCTATCATCTTAGGGATCTCTCCTTTCAACTGATTGTTTGATAAATTCAAGCCATGCAACCCTGTGAGCCGTGTAATTTCATCAGGAATGAGTCCAACCAAATTGTTTTCTGACAAGTCCATGTCGACTAAGTACTCTAGAATTTTGATATACTCAAGTTCAATTCCTTTCATGACTTCTTTGACAACTTCAGTGGACCATTCAGGAATACAAGGCAACATTGTTGCGGGACCAGGAGCCTCTGCTATAAATTTGTCTAGGTCAAGAGTCATTCCTTGAAGATTTCCTATGCACCGAGGAATTGAACCTTGTAATTTGTTACGGGACAGGTCCAAAATTTTCAATGGTGTAAGTTGGCATAGCTGTAAAGGAATGTCACCACTTAACATGTTTTGTCGCAGTCTGAGAATTTGCAGTGAAGGAAAAGTGTCTGCGGTCCATGATGGTATGCTTCCAGAAAATTGATTCTCACCAAGATCCAAAATCAACAATTGATTCAAATTTCTTAAAGACACTGGAAGTTTCCCTTGAAGCATGTTATTGTCCAAATGCAACCAGAACAATGTATAAAGATTCCCAAATGAGCTTGGAAACACACCAGATAATTTGTTTGATGACAAATTTATCTCATACAATGATTGATTATCCTCCCAACAATTTGGAATTTCACCAGATAAGTTGTTCTTTGAAAGGAGAAGGCTCCTCAGATTAGTTTGGCATAGAGAGGTTGGGATCACCCCAGATAATTTGTTTGATGACAAATTTATTTCTTCCCAATTCCGTCCTTGACTATTATTCCAACAATTTGGAATTTCACCAGATAAGTTGTTCCTTGAAAGGTCAAGGGAATGCAACATAGTTTCACATAAGGAGATTGGTATTGAACCATTTAAGTGGTTACTTCCAAGAAACAACTTCATCAAAGAGGGCATTGTATATCCAATATTTTTTGGAAGTGAACCTCTTATTTGGTTGTTGGAGATATCAAAAGACAGCAAATTGGGCATAACTGAAGACCAATCATCTTTTGTAAAAAATATGCCATCCAACTTGTTTGAAGAAAGATCTAACTCATTTAAATCGACTAGTTGACTGAGACTTTGAGGAATGGAACCATGAAAAGAATTGTTTGAAAGATCAAGAAAATTTAGATTCACAAGTTTTCCCAGAGTTTGAGGAATAAAACCTACAAGCTTATTTGAAGAGAGGTCTAAGGTTGTTAAATTGACAAGTTGTCCAATATTATTTGGAATGGACCCGTCTAACCTGTTGTTAGATAGAACTAGCCCTCTCAACTTGGACAATTTTCCTAGAGATTGAGGAATGGATCCAAAGAAAGAATTTGAACTGAGATCAAGCTCCTTTAAATTGACAAGTTTCCCAATACTGTATGGAAGGGGTCCGTCCAACTTATTGGAAGATAGATATATATATTTTAACTTGGACAGTTTTCCTAGGGATAAAGGAATGGGACCATGGAGCACATTGTTTGAAAGACCAAGATGCACAATGGATGACATGTTTCTGAGATCCTCAGGAATTGGACCATGGAGCACATTGTATGAAAGATAAAGATATGTCACAAGCTTTAAGCCACTAAACCATGATGGAATTGAATCAAGATTGTTGTTAGAAAGATCAAGATGCACAAGGGATGTCATGTTTCTGAGAACCTCAGGAATTGGACCATGGAGCCCATTGTGTGAAAGATCAAGATATGTCACAAGCTTTAAGCCACTAAACCATGATGGAATTGAATCAAGATTGTTGTTAGAAAGATCAAGATGCACAAGGGATGTCATGTTTCTGAGAGCCTCAGGAATTGGACCATGGAACCCATTGTGTGAAAGATCAAGATATGTCACAAGCTTTAAGCCACTAAACCATGATGGAATTGAATCAAGATTGTTGTATGAAAGATCAAGATGCATGAGGGATGTCATGTTTTGGGAAGTGTTGAGGGAAACAAGTGAATTGTTAATTCCACAACCCTGCAAGTAAAGGCGTGACAAGGAAGGGAGCATGGCGAGTACCTGGGACAAATTGTGTGTCTCATCAAGGTAAACATAACTCATGTCAAGGTGTTGCAGTGACTGAAGTTGAGAGATCCAATTGATGTCATTGGTTTGTGAATTAATAAAATTTGAACTCAGATCGAGATAGTGAAGATTCTTGAGATTTCCGAGATTGTCGGGAATCGTCCCTCCAATATTAGCATATGAGAGAGAAAGATGCCTCAATCGTCCCATAGAATTACCAATGAAGTCAGGTATTGGAGTGGAATTGAAATCATTTCCAGTCAAGTCCAAGTAAGTCAAGTGTTCCAATCGCAATAGAGATGGACTCACATTAGGAGCGTGTAGCGTGGACATGTTGTAACACTCATTTGGTTCAACAATTACTTCGTCTGCTTCTTGTTCTCGCCAATATAGTAGTGGCCGGAAGCAAGGGTTGCTGAGATCAAGCTTGACGACATGTCCAGTAACATTGTCACAGCCTATGCCTTCCCATTCGCAACAATTAGTTGTTGGTTTCCATGAGGTAAGCCTGTTCGATGGAACTTTTTGAAAGGATGATTGGAATTCAAGAAGAGCTTGCCTCTCTCGTTCTATGCAGGAGGGAGGGAAGACACTGTTTGAATTTGCACACAACAAGAACCATTCAGCCAGCAACAACAAGAGAGCTACACAGTTAAAGTATCTTCCCATGTTGATTGGGAAGAATCGTATTTTGATGCTTTTGGATGTAATTCCCTCACACACACACCTTACATATATATACTCATTCATCAGCATTTTCATTTATTAGTAGATGAATTTCGTCGAACCATCCAACTGGAATCAAATTAATATCAACTCCAGCTTTTAATTTTCAACAATGGTTGATGACGCAATGTTAGTTATTATCCTACAATAATGTTCCTAATGCCCACTTATAAGTGACCATGACAAATTCACATATAGTGAATCAAATTCTAAACAAATTAATTGGTACTGTTATTTTCTTTTTCTTTTTCTATAAATAAATAAATATAAAATTTTTAGTCTATTTTAACTTATCTTAAATATTGTTGATCTACCTAAGAACTATAATGATTTAATCCAAACTTTATGTTATGTTGATGTCTAAAACCTACTTTTCACGTTCTATATACCATTACGTAGCCTCTTCACAAATAATTAATGAGAAAAAAGATTAAATAAAGATATAGACGTTGAACTAGAGAAAATTAACTTTTTCTTTGTTCGAATGATTTAAAAGTGACTTTAAAGACTTCCACACTACTTAAGAGATGGCTAAATTGGATTGATAAAATTTGACAAAATTATACTTAAAAGTTGTTTAAGGAGTAACTATAGTTAAATTTACCTATTTATAACTTTCCATATATAATATAGATTTCTTAACTCTGCTTTTTCATTTCATCAACATATTGTTTAATTTCATTTAAAAAAAAAAACATATTGTTTATTTCAAATTTTGAGCAAAGCCAATTAATTATTAACGCGTTATTTTATGACGCAACACGGAACATCAGTCAAGCATGATAAATAAAACAGATTTAACTTCTTTAAATTAAATTAAATTAAATGAATCAATTTAAATCACAATCGTTGGTCAAGAAACTACTAATTCATGCTTATCAAAAAATAAAAACTATTAATTCAGATTTTAATAAAATCACAAAAAATTATTCTAGTTTATATGAAAACATATTTTATTTCTTAAAAATTCTCAAAAGTAAAATGAAATGTCATATAGTCATTAAACGGAAAAAGACATAAGCCATAACTAATTAATTTAATTTGCAGTACGTGGAAATTATCCATAATTCCATATGCATACAAGAAGTGGACGAAGACTATAGAGTTAGGCCATTAAATTCAATCAATCTGATAAAGAAAGTTGGAATATACTTTAATGAAGAATTTACACCATGTTAGGATTAACGTTTTTTCTTCTTATAATCAATTTTGCTACTTATTAATTATTGACAAAAAGTTCTTCCTAAAATTATTTTTAACTTTACAATTAATTAGATAAGAATTTTCAAATACAAGTTTGATTATTTTCTTTTCCTTTTTGCATTAATTTTCATGTTAACTATATAGTTTTTGCAGCGTGTGGAAGGGAGCCACATGCATATATTAATCAATCAAGTTGATGAATAATGTTAAGTTGACTTAGACTTGACTTAATTGCATTGAATCCACCCTTCCAAGGACATGAAATAGACACAAAGTTGCGTGCTTTTGGGGTTGGAGAATTCAGTATGCCACTAAAATGGGGCATAAGTGGACCAAACAAGATTGTGACTTAATTATGACATATATTTATCAAAGTGCGCACTAGATTTTTAGTTCCTATAAATTGATCAATATTTAATTTTGAGTCTATGTATCTTTCATATATATCTATTTTGATCTTTTTTTTTAATGATCGTAATTTGATTTTTTACTTGTATTTTTTATTTGTTTTCTTGAGGTTTATTGAAAACTCATATGTTAGACAATTTAAATGTAAATTTTTTTGGGAATAGAGGGAGCTCGTGGGTAAAGGAAATAAGATATTAAGAGAATTCGACATTGGTTAAGAATGGCGAGGTGAACAATTTATAAGAGATGTGACTCTTATACCAAATGCTTTAAGGTTTTGGATAAAGATGTGTGGCGTCAAGTTCTCTTGGTGTGTTGTTTCATTCGGCATTGGCTCCCTCTGTCTCCCCAACAAGTGATATCAGGGTCGATGGTTGGTGTAGCCATGGTGGCCATCCTTCTACTGGAGGTCTTTGTGGCAGTGTGGCGTTTCCCGTTGACGCAGTAATGGGGGCAAGTCTTCGGGACCTTCGACCGCTTACAGAGGTACTTACAGATTGTCCACCAACACCGCCCCCACATTGACAACAGGATTCGAACACACTAACTTTGAGGGAAAGTTGTTCGTCCTTACCAACTGAGTCAATGTAATGTGTTAGTAAATGATTTTTTGAATTAAATATGAAAATAAGAGTCGAACCATTTTTTATGTATCTGAATTTATTAAATTATTTAAGGTCTTCTTTCATTTTTCTAAATTTTAATTTTCAACAAAACATATCAGTCTCTCCCCTGATATTAACCATTGATTATCAGCAAATGGATCTTCCATTGATTGCAGGAAAGCATTTGCTTAAGCAAATAAGAACCATTTGCTCTTTCATTAACCATTATTTCATAAATGAAGCAGATTCTTCCAAAACGTATATTAATCCCTTGAGCAAATAAGAACCGTTTGCTTACCTCAAGTGAGAAATACAATGATTGATGTTCAAAGTAGAAGTTACCTTATACAATCTAAAAACAAATTTTAGTTTAAAATATTCATAAACAGAAAATCCAAACACAATACTCTCAACTAAATAAAAAAGCTGATTATAGTAAAGCAAACATATAGTGTAGCATAGACATTATTCCAACAAAAAATGAAATATTTCAAAAATGAATTGGACATAAAAGAAAATTGAAGTTACTCGTGAACGTAGTTTTTCATCATCCACTATGCAACTTTTATTACAATTACCACATAAACTCTATATGGTAACCATAACCAAAATGTAAGCTATCTCTTTTGTAAACAGAAATTAACCACTATTGTATCAGCCACACGCAAAAACATCCTCCACAAGAAACTAAGCCTGATATTATTTAGAGCAAGAAAAGGAAGAAAACTCAGGTCATTTGGGAGGAAGGAAGTTGTTACTTAGTGTTTGAATTAGATTTTGCTGTTAATTTGTCAGTTGCCAAATGATCAAGTGCTAATAGTAGTGGTACATAAATTGGAATTGACTAAAATGCACTTTTTACCCCTGAAAATGCACACTTTTGCGAAACGTATCTCATTAAATTTTTTGTCACGAAGTGTACCCCTGGAATTTTCAACAAAAGTTGATGACGCAAATTAAAATTAGAATGTTAACTTATAGTGATATATATAGTGAATATGTTACCATGATAAATTCCATACACCTTGACTTTATGTTAGACGTGTAAAACCCGCTATCAAGAGATAGTCTCTTTAGAAATAATAAATGAAAGAAACAAAATAAGAACATATTGACTTTATCTTATTCGAATCATTTCACCAACATAATAATGAGGAATGTTATTGACACACTCTCTATCACACCCGCTTCAACACATTCCCATTTATTAGGCCACATCATACATTTTATCAAGTCACTTACTTGTTTACCAATAATACAAGTTAAACCTTTTGTTTAAAAGCCATTATTTCCTTTCACACATGATGGTTGTTTCTGTGTTTGCCTCCTTCTCCGGATCACTTTTTATTCTGATATGCAACTTTCTTCACTATCATCTGCCAAAAGAAATTTGATTCATTAGCTATGTGTTTGACATCAAACACATAGAGTAGTAGCACAAACCTTATTTTAATAAAAATAAAAATATTTAGAAAATGAAATGGACATATATAGCGTTACCCGTGAGCGTGGTTTTTCATCATCGGCTTTGCAAGTTTGATCACAATTGTCACATAAATCTTGTCTGCTACATCTTCCACCCATCTAAAGTAAGCATGCCTCCAATTCTTCTTCAACAATAAAGTCCCAATAACTCCCCAGAAACCAGTTGCGAAGCCAATTGCTATCACAAAGTAGAACCATATTTTTTCCACCTTATCTTTCTTGTCATCATCATCTTCATCATTTTCTCTTTTAGGAGCTTCATGCCAAATATCACCAGGACATTCATTTGGGAGTGGAGATCCACAAAGATAAGGGTTTTCATCATAAATGGATGGGTCATTCAGAGTTGAAAGCTGGTTACCTTTGGGAATGGGTCCTGAAAGTTCATTGTGTGATAAGTTTAAATGACTTAACGAAGTTAAAGCGGACATGCTATTTGGAATTGTGCCTGAAAGATGGTTGTGAGACAGGTCCAAAGATTCCAATGATTTCATATCCCCTATCATCTTAGGGATCTCTCCTTTCAACTGATTGTTTGATAAATTCAAGCCAAGCAACCCTGTGAGCCATGTAATTTCATCGGGAACGAGTCCAACCAAATTGTTTTCTGACAAGTCCATGTCGACTAAGTACTCTAGAATTTTGATATACTCAAGTTCAATTCCTTTCATGACTTCTTTGACAGCTTCAGTGGACCATTCATTAGGATGAGGCAATATTGTTGCGGTAAATTTGTCTGAGTCAAAAGTCATTCCTCTCAGATATCCTATGCACCGAGGAATTGAACCTTGTAATTTGTTACGGGACAGGTCCAAAATTTTCAATTGTGTAAGTTGGCATAGCTGTAAAGGAATGTCACCACTTAACATGTTTTGTCGCAGTCTGAGAATTTGTAGAGAAGGAAAAGTGTCTGCGGTCCATGATGGTATGCTCCCAGAAAATTGATTCTCACCAAGATCCAAAATCAACAATTGATTCAAATTTCTTAAAGACACCGGAAGTTTCCCTTGAAGCATGTTATTGTCCAAATGCAACCAGGACAATGTAGAAAGATTCTCAAATGAGCTTGGAAACACACCAGATAATTTGTTTGATGACAAATTTATCTCATAAAATGATTGATTATCCTTCCAACAATTTGGAATTTCACCAGATAAGTTGTTCTTTGAAAGGTCAAGGTAATACAACATAGTTTCACATAAGGAGATCGGTATTGAACCATTTAAGTGGTTACTTCCAAGAGACAACTCCGTCAAAAAGGGCATCGTATACCCAATATTTTTTGGAAGTGAACCACTAATTTTGTTGTTGGAGAGATTCAAATACCACAAATATGGCATAACTGAAGACCCGTCATCTTTTGTAAAAAATATGTCATCCAACTTGTTTGAAGAAAGATCTAACTCCTTTAAATCGACTAGTTGACTGAGACTTTGAGGAATGGAACCATGAAAAGAATTGTTTGAAAGATGAAGAAAATTTAGATTCACAAGTTTTCCCAGAGTTTGAGGAATAAAACCTACAAGCTTATTTGAAGAGAGGTCTAAGGTTGTTAAATTGACAAGTTGTCCAATATTATTTGGAATGGACCCGTCTAACCTGTTGTTAGATAGAACTAGACCTTTCAACTTGGACAGTTTTCCGAGAGATTGAGGAATGGATCCAAAGAAAGAATTTGAACTGAGATCAAGCTCCTCTAAATTGACAAGTTTCCCAATACTGTATGGAAGAGGCCCCTCCAACTTATTGGAAGATAGATATAGATATTTTAACTTGGACAGTTTTCCTAGGGATAAAGGAATGGGACCATGGAGCACATTGTTTGAAAGACCAAGATGCACAATGGATGACATGTTTCTGAGATTCTCAGGAATCGGACCATGGAGCCCATTGTATGAAAGATAAAGATATGTCACGAGCTTTAAGCCACTAAACCATGAAGGAATGGGTCCAAAGAAAGAATTTGAACTCAGATCAAGATGCACAATGGATGACAAGTTTCTAAGAGCCTCGGGAATTGGACCATGGAGCCCATTGAATGAAAGATCAAGATATGTCACAAGCTTTAAGCCACTAAACCATGATGGAATTGAATCAAGATTGTTGACAGAAAGATCAAGATGCACAAGGGAAGTCATGTTTTGGGAAGTGTTGAGGGAATTGTTAATTCCACAATCACGCAAGTAAAGACGTGACAAAGAAGGGAGCATGGCGAGTACCTGGGACAAATTGTGTGCACGATCATCATCGAGTTGAACATAACCCATATCAAGGTGTTGCAGTGACTGAAGTTGAGAGATCCAATTGATGTCATTGGTTTGTAAGTTCAAATTCCCACTAAGATCGAGATAGTGAAGGTTCTTGAGATTTCCGAGATTGTTGGGAATCGTCCCTCCGAAATTAGCTTGTGAGAGAGAAAGATGCCTCAATCGTCCCATAGAATTACCAATGAAGTCAGGTATTGGAGTGGAATTGAAATCATTTCCAGTCAAGTCCAAGTAAGTCAAGTGTTCCAATCGCAACAGAGATGGACTCACATTTAGAGCTTGTATTTGCATGGACATGTTGTTACACTCATTTGGTTCAACAATTACTTCGTCTGCTTCTTGTTCTCGCCAATATAGTAGTGGCCGGAAGCAAGGGTTGCTGAGATCAAGCTTGACGACATGTCCAGTAACATTGTCACAGCCTATGCCTTCCCATTCGCAACAATTAGTTGTTGGTTTCCATGAGGTAAGCCTGTTTGATGGATCATTTTTAATGGATGATTTAAATTCAAGAAGAGCTTGCCTCTCTCGTTCTATGCAGGAGGGAAGGAAGACACTGTTTGAATTTGCACACAGCAAGAACCATTCAGCCACCAACATCAAGAGAGCTACACAGTTTACGTATCTTCCCATGTTGATTGGGAACAATTGTATTTTGATGCTTTTGGATGTAATTCCCTCACACACACACCTTATATATATACTCATCAGCATTTTCATTTATTAGTAGATGAATTTCGTCGAACCATCTAACTGGAATCAAGTTAATATCAACCCCAGCTTTCAATTTTCAATGGTTGATAACGCAAATTAAAATTGGGATGTTAGTTATTATCCTACAATAATGTTCATAATGGCCACTTATTTTTTTTTTCTTTTTTTTTCTTTTAAGATAAATAAATAAATATAAAATTTCTAGTTTATTTATTTTCAAAATCATTGGTTCATTCAGGATTATAAAATTCATAATCAACTTATCTTAAATATTGTTGATCTACCTAAGGACTATACTAATCTAATCCAAACTTTGTGTTATGTTAATGTCTAAAACCTACTTTTCACGTTCTATTAATTATCAAGACAACAGTGATACCATTAGCCTCTTCACAAATAATAAATGAGAAAAAAATTAAATAAAGATATAGACATAGAACTAGAGAAAATTAACTTTGTCTATTTGTTCGAATGACTTAAAACTTAAAAGTGATTTTAAAGACTCGATTATATTTCCACACTACTTAAGAGATGGCTAAATTGGAAAGATGAAATTTGACAAAATTATACTTAAAAGTTGTTTAAGGAGTAACTATAGTTAAATTTACCTATTTATAACTTCCGTATATAATATAGATTTCTTAACTCTGCTTTTTCATTCATCAACATATTGTTTAATTTCATTTTTTAAAAAAAAACATATTGTTTATTTCAAATTTTGAGCAAAGCCAATTAATTATTAACGCGTTATTTTATGACGCAACACGGAACATTAGTCAAGCATGATAAATAAAACAGATTTAACTTCTTTAAATTAAATTAAATTAAATGAATCAATTTAAATCACAATCGTTGGTCAAGAAACTACTAATTCATGCTTATCAAAAAATAAAAACTATTAATTCAGATTTTAATAAAATCACAAAAAATTATTCTAGTTTATATGAAAAAATATTTTATTTCTTAAAAATTCTCAAAGTAAAATGAAATGTCATATAGTCATTAATCGGAAAAAGACATAAGCCATAACTAATTAATTCAATCAGTACTTGGAAATTATCCATAATTCCATATGCATACAAGAAGTGGATGAAGACTATAGAGTCTCGAGAGTTAGGCCATTAAATTCAATCAATCTGATAAAGAAAGTTGGAATATACTTCAATGAAGAATATACACCATGTTAGGATTAACGTTTTTTTTTTCTTATAATCAATTTTGCTACTTATTAATTATTAACAAAAAGTTCTTCTTAAAATTATTTTTAACTTTAAAATTAATTAGATAAGAATTTTCAAATACAAGTTTGATTATTTTCTTTTCCTTTTTGCATTAATTTTCATGTTAACTATATAGTTTTTGCAGCGTGTGGAAGGGAGCCACATGCATATATTAATCAATCAAGTTGATGAATAATGTTAAGTTGACTTAGACTTGACTTAATTGCATTGAATCCACCCTTCCAAGGACATGAAATAGACACAAAGTTGCGTGCTTTTGGGGTTGGAGAATTCAGTATGCCACTAAAATGGGGCATAAGTGGACCAAACAAGATTGTGACTTAATTATGACATATATTTATCAAAGTGCGCACTAGATTTTTAGTTCCTATAAATTGATCAATATTTAATTTTGAGTCTATGGATCTTTCGTATATACCTATTTTGATCTTTTTTTAATGATCGTAATTTGATTTTTTTACTTTTATTTTTTATTTATTTTCTTGAGGTTTATATGTTAAACTCATATGTGACTCATATACCAAATGTCTTAAAGTTTTGGATAAAGATGTGTGGCGTCAAGTTCTCTTAGTGTGTTGCTTCCTTGGGCATGGGCTCCCTCTGTCTCCCCAACAAATGATATCAGGGTCGATGGTTGGTGTAGCCATGGTGGCCATCCTTGTAACGGAGGTCTTCGTGGCGGTGTGACATCAACTATTGACGCAGTAAAACGAACGACGATGTAAGTGTGGATAGCTTCCGTAAAGGGGAGCATGGTATTATGGTTGTTCAAGTGTGAGTTGGAGTCTCACATTGATTAAGAATTAGTGAAATAAAGAGTTTATAAGAGATGTGGCTCATAACTCTAATGCTTAAGGTTTTAGGTAAAGATGTGGTGTCAGATTCTCTTGGTACATGGTACCATATATGTTGTTTAGCATTAATACTACATTTTTAATGTGATTTGATTCACTATTTTATTAACATCAAGAATTAAACGGAGACTATTTTGAAAATTAAGGGACTAAAATGAGGTATTTTGGAAATCAATGACTAAAATTTAAAAATTACACTTACAAAGTAGTACCATGTACGCAGAATAGCAAGTGTATTACGCAAAATGTAAAATTAACACCCTTAAAACTGAGAGAAAATAACCATTTTAAGAAAAGCTCTAAGATAAGCTTACGCTAAATTCACAACTTGAAATAAGCGCGAGTTAAGTTCAAACTCTTTCAAATGAGACCTAAATATTAAGAATTTTATATAGCCAAAGAAAATATTTTACCCTGTTACAACTAGGGTTCAACTTCTCAAGTGGATGACGAATTAGTAGGAAAACAAACAAGACTAGCTAAAATTCATATAGGGTTTCATTAAATAAGTGAACTTATTGCTTTCATGTTACAATTTTTATTTATTCATTATTTCTTAGTAGAATATAGAAATGGAGTACACAATATTTTCTTCTATATGCTTAAAAGTGGTGAAATTATACTAGCAATAACAAGATGCCTAAAACAAATATGAAACACTAATAGCATAATAGATAGAATAGTTCATATCGATACTTAAGCTAAAAGTTCCTCTAATCCCGATGTCATGATGAAATAATTTCCTTACAACCAAAATTAAGTAATTCCTTCCACTGATAGAAACATTTACACTGCAAAATATATGCATTTTTTGGTTGAAGAATCGCCACTCAGATCAATCAGAACACTAACTGCTTGGGCCAGCTTCATTAAGATTCTTGCAACAAGACCCACTCTCACCGTGATCATGAGGATGTTTATCAGAGTGATGTGGTGTGTCATCTTCATCACTGTCATCTTCATCAAAGGGCTTCTCTTTATGGAAGATGCAACACTTCTTGGAACTCTTCTTCTCCATTAACTCATTGTCCACAGTGCCCTCTTTCCACGAGACCTTCTTGTTGTGGTTGTATCTTGGGCCTAAAGGGTTGATTTTCGTGAAGATCGATGTTTACTTCTGAATCTCCTCAAAGGAAATGTGTTTGTTCTTGTGATTAAAGATGTACCAAGTCCAGTTCTGTTAGTCTTTTACAAGATAGTACATCCTCATACTGGTAGAGGGTACTTCAATTTTCTGCTTATGGCATTGGCAACTCAGAATCCTAAATATAAGTCTATTCAATATTCATATCGTTATAATGGTTTAATACTTCAAATAATTATTGTGACGGTAATCAGTTTGATAGTAAGACGATACATGATTAAACTATAGAGTACATATTTTTATGTGTAAGTCAAATTATAATTGAAAGTATGGGAAAAAACTCATACATAAAATACAAGGCTTGCTGGGATGCCTGAATAAGAAAAAGCTTAAGAAACAGACTAAACCCATCTTTGCTTGCAGTAATGAAGAAAGCCAAAATGACACATTAACACAAAATGATTACTCTACAGGTAAGCTAAGCATTGTTTCCTTTCCCACACACAATGGTTGTTTTTGTGTTTGCCTCCTTTCTCCAGATCACTTTTTTCCTCATATGCAACTTTCTTCATTATCATCTGCAAAAGAAAATTTTGTGTTTCATTAGAAAGGTATTTTGATGATCCGAATTTATAAGAGTATTTTCATGTGTCTTTTATTTTATTTTACTTTATTTTTTATTTTTTATTTTGACTCTTATTTAGTGCTTTTAGTTATTTTTAAGCTTCTTTTGCATTTTTATTTTTGTAGGATTATTATTAGTTTTCATATTATTTTGGCTAGAATTTGTAGAGTTTCTTTATTTATATATTTTATACTTTTATATTAATTTTTATGAAGATGCATTAAGTCTAGTTAGCATCTTTCTAATAAATTTTATTAGGTGCCTTTATTTTATTTAGTAGGTTATTATGTGTTTTGATGAGGTTTAATGTGTTTTTATGTGTAGTTTCAATTGAGAAAAGAGGCAAAAGTTTTATTGGAGGTTACAAAGGAAAAGAAAAGAAGAATTGAAACATATAATAAAGAAGGTAACGGTTGTAGGCTGCTAAAAAGAAAGAAAAAGAAGAGGCGTGAAAAAGAGACCAGGACTAGCATATATTGGAGCTGGAAAAAGTCAGAGAGGTGATATATAAAGAGAAAGAAAGACAAGCGAGAAAAGGGGATTGGTCTGGGAGCAAGGAGCAATATTTCTTAGAGAAGGCACACAACAGCTTGAATTTTGCAGCTTTGGTTGGTTTTTCTTCTTTTACTTTCTCTAATATTGTAATTTTCATAACCACGTTTGGCTAATTTTCTTTAGTATTTGGAGTTGTGAATCCTTTTCTAATTATGCTTTTAACATTTAGGTTTTTATATGAATTAAGTTTCTTCCCTACGAATCTTTTCTCTATTTTGTAATTTTATTTGAGTCGACAAAGGTACTTTATTTTTTCTTGCTTAAACGGTAGTTTGGTAAGGATTAGGGACTTGAGTTTAGATTTATTGATTTTCTGTGCCACTTAGGTATAAGGGTAGGACTCGATAGTGTTGGCATGATCAAAAGTGATTATTCTTCAATTGAATTGATTAGGTACTAAAGTATTAGGCTTAGCAACTATTAACAAGTAAAGGTAAATGTTACATCACCATAGGAAGGTTACCTAAATTCATATTAGAATTTGTTTGCGAGAAGCATAATTGGAATTGGTGAAACGAAATCCTAAGTACTGTTTTCATATAAGTAATTTTCAAAATATTAGCTATTGCTTTTGTAGAAATTTTCTGCCACTAGCAAAATTCAAATCATATATCTTTTTACTTTTCAATCCAAATAGTGAAACTTAGGTGTGAATCGATAAACAAATGATCCATGTGGATTCGATGCTCTTTTATTACTTCGGGCAATTTGTACACTTGCGGAATTGCTATCAAGTTTTTGGCGTCATTACCGGGGATAGTTTTCATTTTGTTGATTTGTTCTTGAGTTTTATTGTTGGGAATTTTTGTTACTACTTGCTGAAATATTTGTTGAATGAACTGGTGCTTCTAATCCTTGGTTGCTGAGTGCATGTAAGATACATCTATGCCTGAGACACATGAGTAAATGGAGGCAAGAATTCGGGCTAAACTTGCAGTAGAATACTATAAAAGGAAGTGCGATGCTTTCATTTTAATCGATGACTTTCATGCTAAATGGAAGTGTATTGATGAAAATGGATCTTCTCATGAGCAAGACCAAGACTGGAAAGCCCAATTCGATGCCCTACAGGAAAGAACATATTGCATTCTGCAGAGGCAGCCAAGTCATGAGGAATCACCCGCCATTCATGAAAGTGAAATTGTGGAGCTTTGTAAAAAACTTCAAATTGAAGAAAATCCCTCCTTTCAAGCTTTGGAGGAGGAAGAAGAAAAATTCCTAAAAGAAATCTCCACATATGATCTTGAGCTGGAAAGTGACAAGACAAAGAGTGAACTCAAAGAAGAAGTGGTTGAATGTGAAGAGGTTAAAGAAACCTCCATTGTAGATTCCTCAAGTTCTAAGAACCTATCTCATAGGTTTATGGAGAAAAGGAGATCATGGCAAGGAACAAGCAAGGGAATTGAATTTTCTCTACACAACAAAGCAACATTTCAGTGAGAATTTTCTCAACCCTCTTACTTTTAACTTGACTTATGTTGCCTTGATATCTGAAAATGAATGCAATATCATGATGAATTTGTGTGAAAAGTTGCATGATTAGAAGGGTCTAATGCAGTTTGTGATAGATTCTGGATGAGAAGTGAACTTGAAAAGTCTAACAAAGACTATGGCCTATTTGATTGCAGTTTTTGAAAACTGTATTTAAAAACAGTTTTCCAAAAGAAAAACATAAAAAGAAACTGTTAAATGAGATGTTTTCCAACATAGTTTCACATAAGGAGATTGGTATTGAACCATTTAAGTGGTTATTTCTAAGAAATAACCGTGTCAAAGAGGGCATAGTATATCCAATAATTTTTGGAAGTGAACCTCTTATTTGGTTGTTGGAGATATCGAAAGACAGCAAATTGGGCATCAATGAAGACCAGTCATCTTTTGTAGAAAATATGCCGTCCAACTTGTTGGAAGAAAGATCTAACTTTGTTAAATTAACAAGTTGATTGAGACTTTGAGGAACAAGACCATGAAAAGAATTGTTTGAAAGGTCAAGACTTTCTAGATTTAAAAATTTCCAAGAGTTTGAGGAATAAAACCAACAAACTTATTTGAAGAAAGATCTAATTTTGTTAAGTTAACAAGTTGTCCAATATTATCAGGAAGAGCCATCCAACCTATTGTTGGAGAGATGCAGGTATCTCAACCTTGATAGTTTTCCTAGAGAAAAGGGAATGGGTCCATGGAAATAATTATTGGCGAGATAAAGCTCCTCTAAATTTTCAAGATTCCCTAACAAAGTTGGGAAGAGATTACTAAATTCATTCGATGAAAGGTTGAGGTGTTGAATGTAAGTTATGGTTCGAATAGCCTCAGGAATGGGACCACTAAGCGTATTCATTGAAAGATCAAGATGAACAAGTGATGACATGTTGTCAAAGTTAATCAATAATTTCAATAATCAATAATAATACAACAATTTGTTATATTAAGAGTGTATCGAAGTTAAACTTGAAAAGAGTGCAGGGGATAGAGATAACTGTTTTCATCATGGCCCACTCTATTTATTTCACAAATTTGTGAGCATCAAAGTTGTATCTCTTACAATGCACGTATAATCCATACATAGCAAAAGGAAAATGACTCACGTACGGAGTGCAATAACCAGAATCAAAATTTTCCGGTATGGGGTATATGTGCAGCTGGCACCTACCAGATACACCAGAAGCAGGTATTCAACAAAAATGGCAAATTTGCAAAATAAAAATGGAAGATGCTCTTCATTTATTGTAGGCGTGAGATGCTTTTGCTTGGTGTTCCCTGAGTCATTTTCTCCCATGTGGGACTTACCAAATGAGAGAGTTTGGGCAGCATGCAGCTGCTAAAAATGCTTCTTTGATCTTGCAAACATGAGGAAGGAAGCCTCACCTTGAGGTTTTTCATCTGTTGAGAGTGAACACTTTGAAATGCTATCAAGGAAACCAAACCAAACCAAAGGAAACATATACAGCAAATACAAAAGTCAGAAGAACACAAAGAGAGAAATTCATTGAGCAAACAAGCTGAAACAGAAAGAAAGAGGATGGGGTTTTACTTCAATCAAGTAATCATTTTTTCTTCTTTATTTATCTGTGTTGCACTCATGAACTTGGTTTGAATGATTTCATGTTGGTTTCCTGTTCTCTAATCTCTTTAATTGCTAAATGTGTGTGTTGGATATGGTACAAACACTACCAGTTTAAATAAATGGTTTTCTTTAAATACGCCACCACAACCATCCGTGCTCAAACTTTCACTCCCAGGACCCAAACTGCAATTCAAACCACCATCCCCAAACACCCAAAGCCTTGAACAGCAGCAACCACCTAGCCTCGGTTTTCAACCCCAGCGCCGGCCACCACGCTCCTCACACGCCGCCACCGCCAATCGCCAGCCACCTCGCACTGCCGTTGTGCCTCCTCGCGTTCCGACCTCGCTTCCTCCGCCGGAGCCGCTGCACCACCTCGTTGTCCCTCCGATCTCGGAGCCACCGTCGCCGTACCGTGCTCCCGCTGACAGATCCAGTTCCAGCCACCGCCGCTTCTCCCTCTCGGTCTCGCCGTCATCATCTCTTCTTCTCCCATCGTCTTCCTGTCGCACTCTCTCGTTCTTCTTCTCGATCCCATCTCCGTTTCCCCCGATTCCTTTCTCTCATCCTTGATCTCTCTACCTCTTTCCATTTCCCCCTTTCCTCTCTCTCCCTCCCTCTGTCTCTCTCTGATCGTGACTCAATTGGAAGAAAGGAGAAGATTCACGAGTTAGAATTGGCCCCATATACAAAAAATGACACTCTAACTAATTTTTCAAAATTCCAAAAATACTCCTATTTGTCATTAACCTCACACTCCACCCTTTTACCTCTTCATTTTCTGAATTTTAGACCCCGAAAAGCTATGCTTCTTCCTCTCCCTCTCACTCTCAAGCTTTTCATCTTCTTCATCAAGGGTCTAAACTCCTCTTGTTGCGGTCATCATCAACCTCGGCCAAGCTTCTTCATCATCTTTTCTTTTGGACTTGAGGTAAGCTTCTCAACCTTCATCTTGTTCATCTTCTTCCATTCCACATTTTGGCTTCGGTTGCAGACGAATCGTCCGTCATGGGAGCGGAGCTTCATCGTTCTGAGATTTAAATCGCGGAGCTTTTAGTTTTAGGGTTCCAGGATTTAAATCGCGGAGCTTTCAGTTTTAGGATTCCAGGATTAACATCCCGAAAAAAATAAATATATCATTCCGGTTTTTATATCTCGCAATGTTATGTTTTTTGAAAAGTTAGCTTCCAAGATTAAGAACTCGGATCAAAGAGTTTTATAAACCCATTCCGAGATTTAGAACCTGGAACGGTCCCTGTCAGAAAAAATAGCATGAGCGATCTAAAAAACAAAAAAACATTCAAATGTACAAAAATCTCAAAATATATCTTCTTCAAGAAAATCTCGACTTCCAATCTTTTCTCAAATAAGTAAACGACGGTAATGGAATATCTTTTCTATCATTTAACTTGTAAAGTTTTCATGACTACCCATTTGGTGGCATGAGCAACTTTAAATAAAAATTCAAAAATATATTCTTCGAGAAAATCTCAAGTTCCGGCTTCTTCAAGCCTCTCTAATCAAGTTTCGACTTCTTCAAATCTCTCAAGTAAAATTCCGGCTTCTTCAAGCCTTCCATTTCAATTTTGGCTTCTTCAAACCCTTCCAGGTCAAGCTTCTTCAGGCTTTCCATGTCTACACTCAGAACTACGTAGCCTTGATGCCACTTCACAAAGGATACGTAGGCCGGGGAAGTAATTCCCGACTAGCACCCCAATAAAAACCTTATCTAAGGTTACCTCTCAAATTCAGGCCTCTTCAAACCTTTCAAAAATACCAAAAATTGAGAACTACATGGCTCTGATTTCTCCATTGCACTATGGAGATATGTAGGCACGGGCTTCAACTGCTTGTCGGGCCAAATCTGTACATAATCCTTTTCCTTTTTTCTCTTCTCGGGGTGAAACAAATATTTTTGAAAGCTAACATAATTATGCACAGTTAATGAGAGGTACCGCCTTTTGCACGAGCGTTTTAGGGTGCTAATACATTCCCTATGCGTAATCGACTCCCGGACCCAATCTGGTTCCGAAGACCATTCTCTTTTATGGGGTTTCCAATGTTTCCCATGTAAATAAATATTGGTGGCGACTCTATTGATTCTTAATCTTTTTACGCGCTATCCCGCCGCGACCCCGATTGCGACATTGATCTTTCAAGAACTGGGCTCCATGGTTCAATTCCTGAGGCTCTTAGAAACATGTCATCCATTGTGCACCTTGATCTTTCCTACAACTATCTTGATTCAATTCCCTCATGGTTTAGTGCCTTTAACCTTGTGTATCTTGATCTTCAAACAATGTGCTCCGTGGTCCAAATCCCGAGGTTTTTCGCAACATGACTTCCATTGAATCACTATACCTTTCCAACAACAATTTCACTACAATTCCATCATGGTTTGTTGAGTTGAAGACACTTCTCCACCTTGACCTTTCCTACAATCAATTTATTTCTCTCAAATGTTCTCTTTCATCAATTCTCAGTAAGATGTGTCTTTTTAGGAGCTTATCCTTCTCCGAAAACAAGCTTCGAGAAGAACCAATCACAAGCTACCAATTATCTGGGTGCATTAGATATGATCTGGAGGTACTGGATTTATACTATAATGAATTTAGTGATCGTTTGCCAACTTGGTTGGGGAAACTTGTGAATTTAGAGGAGCTTGATCTCAGTTCAATTTCTTTCTTTGGACCCATTCCTTCATCTCTAGGAAAACTGTCCAAGTTAAAAGATTTATATCTAAGTCACAATAAGTTAGACGGGCACCTTCCATATAGTATTGGGAAACTTGTGAATTTAGAGTGTTTTGATCTCAGTTCAAATTCTTTCTTTGGACCCATTCCTTCATGTCTAGGAAAACTGTCCAAGTTAAAAGATTTATATCTAAGTCACAATAAGTTGGACGGGCACCTTCCGTATAGCATTGAGAAACTTGTGAATTTAGAGTGTTTTGATCTCAGTTCAAATTATCTCTTAAGACCCATTCCTTCATCTCTAGGAAAATTGTCCGTGTTAAATAATTTGGATCTATCTTTCAATAAGTTGGACGGCCCCTTCCGTACGGTATTGGGAAACTTGTGAATTTAAAGTACCTATATCTATCTTTCAATAAGTTGGACGACCCCTTCCGTATAGTATTGGGAAACTTGTGAATTTAGTGCTGCTTGATCTCAGCTCAAATTCTTTCTTTGGACCCATTCCTGCAAGTCTCGACCAACTTGTTAGATTACATTACATAATCTTTCTTCTAATAAATTATATGGTTCCATTCCTCGAAGTTAGGGGAATATGTTAATCTACAAACACTTGACGTTTCAAAGAAAAATTTATCTGGTGAAATTCCAAGTTGTTGGAAGGATAATCAACAATGGAGTGAAATAAAATTTTCATCCAACAAGCTATTGGGTGTGTTTCCAAGCTCGCTAGGCAATCTGTCATCATTGAAATGGCTGCATTTGAACAATGACAATCTTCAGGGGGAGCTTCCATTGTATTTGAGAAATTTGAAGAAGTTGTTGATTTTGGATCTTGGTGAGAATAAATTTTCTAACAGTATACCATCCTCATGGATCGGAAACACCTTTCCTTCATTACATATTCTTAGACTGCGATAAAACATGCTGAGTGATAGCATTCCTAGTCAACTATGCCAACTCACATCATTGAAAATTTTGGACCTTTCCCTTAACAAATTACAAGGCTCAATACCTTGGTGCATAGGTAATCTTACGGGAATGACCCTGGACAAATCGCCAGGCAAATCGCCACATGTGTTTACAGGTGAGGATTTGGAATACGTTGACTATAAAAGAATCATAAAACTTGTAGTCAACATGGACTTGTCAAACAACAATTTGGTTGGAACCATTCCCAATGGAATAACTTTGCTCACAGGATTGCATGGCTTGAATTTGTCAAATAATCATTTGAAAGAGAGATCCCTAAGATGATAGGGGATATGAAATCATTGGAATCTTTGGACTTGTCTCACAACCATCTTTCAGGCACAATTCCAAATAGCATGTCTACTTTAACTTTGTTAAGTCATTTGAACTTATCACACAACACTCTTGAAAAAGAACAAAACCAGCATAGGGGAATAACTAAAGCAAAATAAGCATATCTCCTTTGAAAAAGTTCATAAATTCTGCTCAAAACCACACACCGTATTGTCAGCTAATGACAATATTAATTACAAGAAAAGCAAATACAATTATATGAAGAGTAGCATAAACCTTATTCAACTCTGAAATGAAACATTTAGAAAAAGAAAGACAGAAAAGAAACAGTCACCCATGAGCTTGGTTTCTCATTGTCTGCTTCTTTAGCTTTGCAACTTTTATTACAATTGCCACATAAATCTTGTCTGCAACCCATCTGAAGTAAGCATGCCTCCAATTCTTCTTGAAGAATAATGTGCCAATAACTCCTCGATACCAGTTGCAAAGCCAGCTGCTATGACAAAGTAGAACCATACTTTTTCCACTTTATCGTTCTTGTCATCTTCATCTTCATCTTCATCTTCATCATTTTTGCTTTTCGGAGCTTGATGCGAAATATCACCAGGACATTTATTTGGGAGTGAAGATCCACAAAGATGAGGGTTTTCATCATAAATGAATGGGTCCAGAGTTGGAAACTAGTTACCTTTGGGAATGGGTCCTGAAAGATCGTTGTGTGATAAGTTTAAATGACTTAACCAAGTTAAAGCGGACATGCTATTTGGAATTGTGCCTGAAAGATAGTTGTGAGACAGGTCCAAAGATTCCAATGATTTCATATCCCCTGTCATCTTAGGGATCTCTCCTTTCAAATGATTATTTGACAGATTCAAGCCATGCAATCCTGTAAGCAAAGTTATTCCATTGGGAATGGTTCCAACCAAATTGTTGTTTGACAAGTCCATGTTGACTACAAGTTTTATGATTCTTTTATAGTCAACGTATTCCAAATCCTCACCTGTAAACACATGTGGCGATTTGACTGGCGATTTGTCCAGGTCATTCCCGTAAGATTACCTATGCACCAAGGTATTGAGCCTTGTAATTTGTTAAGGGAAAGGTCCAAAATGTTCAATGATGTGAGTTGGCATAGTTGACTAGGAATGCTACCACTCAGCATGTTTTGCCGCAGTCTAAGAATATGTAGTGAAGGAAAGGTGTTTCTGATCCATGAGGATGGTATACTGCTAGAAAATTTATTCTCACCAAGATCCATAATCAACAATTTCTTCAAATTTCTCAAAGACAATGGAAGCTCCCCTGAAGATTGTTATTGTTTAAATGCAGCCATTTCAATGATGACAGATTGCCCAGCAAGCTTGGAAACATAGCCGATAGCTTGTTGGATGAAAATTTTATTTCACTCCATTGTTGATTATCCTTCCAACAACTTGGAATTTCACTAGATAAATTGTTCTTTGAAAGGTTAAGTGTTTGTAGATTAACATATTCCTCTAGGCTTCGGGGAATGGAACTGTATAGTTTATTAGAAGAAAGATTATGTAACGTAATCTGACAAGTTGGTTGAGACTTTGAGGAATGGGTCCAAAGAAAGAATTTGAGCTGAGATCAAGCAGCACTTAATTCACAAGTTTCCCAATACTGTACGAAAGGGGCCGTCCAACTTATTGAAAGATAGATATAGGTACTTTAAATTCACAAGTTTCCCAATACTGTACGGAAGGGGCCCGTCCAACATATTGAAAGATAGATCTAATTTATTTAACACGGACAATTTTCCTAGAGATGAAAGAATGAATCCTAAGAAAGAATTTGAACTGAGATCAAGACACTTTAAATTTACAAGTTTCCCAATACTATACGGAAGGTGCCTGTCCAACTTATTGTGACTTAGATATAAATCTTTTAACTTGGACAGTTTTCCTAGAGATGAAAGAATGGGTCCAAAGAAAGAATTTGAACTGAGATCAATACACTCTAAATTCATAAGTTTCCCAATACTATATGGAAGGTGCCCGTCCAACTTATTGTGAATTAGATATAAATCTTTTAACTTGGACAATTTTCCTAGAGATGAAGGAATGGGTCCAAAGAAAGAATTTGAACTGGGATCAAGCTCCTCTAAATTCACAAGTTTCCCCAACCAAGTTGGCAAGCGATCACTAAATTCATTATAATATGAATCCAGTACCTCCAGATCATATATAATGCACCCAGATAATAGGTAGCTTGCGATTAGTTCTTCTTGAAGCTTGTTTCCGGAGAAGGATAAGCTCTTGAGATGACACATCTTACTAAGAATTGATGAAAGAGAACATTTGAGAGAAATAAGTTGATTGTAGGAAAGTTCAAGGTGGAGAAGTGTCTTCAACTCAACAAACCATAATGGAATTGTAGTGAAATTGTTGTTGGAAAGGTACAGTGATTCAATGGAAGTCATGTTGCGAAAAGCCTCGGGAAATGGACCATGGAGCACATTGTTTGAAAGATCAAGATACACAAGGTTAAAGGCACTAAACCATGAGGGAATTGAATCAAGATAGTTGTAGGAAAGATCAAGGTGCACAATGGATGACATGTTTCTAAGACCCTCAGGAATTGAACCATGGAGCCCAGTTCTTGAAAGATCAATGTCGCAACCGGGGTCGCGGTGAGACGGCGCGTAAAAAGATTAAGAATCAACAGTGTCGCCACCAATATTTATTTACATGGGAAGCATTGGAAACCCCATAAAGTAGAATGGTCTTCGAAACCAGATCGAGTCCGGGAGTCGATTACGCATTAGCACCCTAAAATGCCCGTCCATGAGGATGGTATACTGCTAGAAAATTTATTCTCACCAAGATCCATAATCAACAATTTCTTCAAATTTCTCAAAGACAATGGAAGCTCCCCCTAAAGATTGTTATTGTTCAAATGCAGCCATTTCGTGATGGCAGATTGCCCAACGAGCTTGGAAACACACCCGATAGCTTGTTGGATGAAAATTTTATTTCACTCCATTGTTGATTATCCAGACAACTTGGAATTTCACCAGATAAATTGTTCTTTGAAAGGTCAAGTGTTTGTAGAATAACATGTTCCCCTAGGCTTCGAGGAATGAAACAGTATAATTTATTCGTAGAAAGATTTATGTAACGTAATCTGACAAGTTGGTTGAGACTTTGAGGAATGGGTCCAAAGAAAGAATTTGAGCTGAGATCAAGCAGCACTTAATTCACTAGTTTCTCGATACTGTACGGAAGGGGTCATCCAACTTATTGAAAGATAGATATAGGTACTCTAAATTCACAAGTTTCCCAATACTGTACGGAAAAATTATTTAACACGGACAGTTTTCCTAGAGATGAAGGAATGGTTCCAAAGAAAGAATTTGAACTGAGATCAAGACACTCTAAATTCACAAGTTTCCCAATACTATACGGAAGGTGCTCGTCCAACTTAATGTGACTTAGATATAAATCTTTTACTTGGACAGTTTTCCTAGAGATGAAGGAATGAGTCCAAAGATAGAATTTGAACTGAGATCAAGACACTCTAAATTCACAAGTTTCCCAATATTATATGGAAGGTGCCCGCCCAACTTATTGTGACGTAGATATAAATCTTTTAACTTGGACAGTTTTCCTAAAGATAAAGGAATGGGTCCAAAGAAAGAATTTGAACTGAGGTCAAGCTCCTCTAAATTCACAAGTTTCCCCAACCAAGTTGGCAAGCAATCACTAAATTCATTATAATATAAATTCACAGTTTTCCCAATACGTATATTTAGATATCATTTTAGGTACTTATTTGACTTGTTTGCTTTGATTTATATCATTTTAATCCCCAATAGATTAGTTTATTAATTATTTAGGTTTAATCAAAATATGGCCTATGGAGTTATAAAAGTGCATGAAACTTGTCCTTGGAAGGTGGGGATTGTAAATCTTGAATGGTTGGTGCTTGAGTGTTGAATTTTAAGGCTTGAACATGTTTTAAAAGGTAAATGAAGGTGATTTAATCAATTGACATGTTTGGGAAGTGAAAAACTCAAAATTGGACCTATCTACTTGTGATTTTTCATGTTTTTGAGTTGTTTTGCTGTCAATGGATGCTCAGCGGGCCTCATAGGCCGCTCAGCGACCCTGGAAGCCAAAAATCACCTCTCTGGCCGCTCAGCGCTTCCCCGTGGACAAAAATACACCATTGATTTCAAATGAGCATAACTTCTTCATTTCTTATCGGAATTGAGCTAATGACCACTCTTTTGAAAGATCTTGAAGTCTATTTTCAGATAGACTAGAGTTTGTATTTTTTTCAATGCCTTGATATTCTCATGTATCTCTTGTTTTCTAACATGTTTTTCAAGTGATTGTTAAGCAGCTTAACAGGAAAATCATACAGTTTGGCCTGAGGATAGTCCAATTCTCATGGAGGGAGTGAGAGATAAAGGATTTGATTAGAGAGCTTGAATTAAAGCATTCAAATCATGAGGGAGTCCATTTTACCTTGTTTTTATTTTCTTTTGAATTAGTATGGTTTATATGCACTCTTGTCCTGGTTTCTATGATTATCTGATTGTTTCAATACTGACATGGCTATTATGAGAATTGCTTGATACATGTTTTAAAGTGAATTGATATTAGTGATTCCATGACGGAAATTGTGTTTTGAACTCATTGATTCCATGACATGATACAATTGCATGATTCACTTGGAATTCTTGAAGCATAACATGAAAGTTGCTTGAAAATCAGAAATTTGAAACTTTTTAGCCTGTGAGGGAGTGTTCCTATACACTGTGAGTTGAGAGAACGTCACTGAATTACATGGTTGATTTTGTTTGAGTCTCTGATATCATTGGTTGCATGGAATTGATAGGAAAGGATCAAGGCATGTTTTGTTCTATATATATAGCTACTTAGCCAAATAGCCTACCTGTTCAATTTAAATCCATTTGTTACCCCCTTTGAGCCTAAAAATGAAATTTTCTTTCTTGTTTAAAACCCTGAGCCTAAAAGAAAAACATTGACTTACCTAAGCTTGATAGGCTAAGAGAGCACTCATGAGTATGCGTTGTATGTAAGTTGGGGGGAGAAGATATTTGTGCTAAGTTTTTGTATGATTTGTATCAATCTCTTTGTAAATACTTTGAAAAGGAAAATCAAAAAGAAAATAAAAAAGAAAAAGTAAAAAGAAAAGAGAAAAAGAAAAAAAGCAAAAAGAACAAAAAGAAAATAAAGAAGAGGTTGATGAAAGAAAAATGGTTGAGTTGAATAAAAACTGGTGAATGAGAATTGGTTAAAAGCGAGTTGAGGGGAGTAAATTTCGTAAAAGTAAGATTTCATTGCTCTCTTAGGTTTGTTGAGTTTCTTTACATATCCTGAAAAACCAAATTCTTTGAAGCCAAGCCTCATTACAACCCTAAAAAGTCCTTAGTGATCCTTGATTGAACATGTGACTTTGATGATTGTGGAGACAGGTAACAATCTTGATTTCTGTGATTCAGTGATGCATATGAGTAAAACACTAACCTTTCTTGATTCACATGCTATATCTTAGCTTGATTGAGTGATTCCCTGATTCATAGTGATTGATTGTGTGCCTATTGAGTTTCAGGATGTATAAGTAGTTGTATCAATGTTGTGTGATACCCAAATCGCAAGTGTACGATTCAATATCGCGTAATAAAAAGATCGAACCCAAGGGATAGGTTTCCTATTATTATAATATTTAGTCCTTGTGCAGAAAATTTAAAAGATGAGTATTTGATGTTGGTTTTTATAGCAAGCAAGAACAATAGCATAAAATAATAAAGAAAGAGATGATGATGAGTCTTAAGCACTTGGGTTGATTTATATAATTGATAAAATATGCTAGCAACTACTACTTGAATTCTGAATTTTAGTACCAAGTCATGATGTTATAGCCTAATGTTTTTACAAGTTAATACCTTACACATTGTAAAACTTTCTTCTCAATTACTAAATTCAATACCTTGTAATCTAGAAAAAATCAAGAAGAAGATGAAGAAAGAATTTTCAGGCCAACATAAAGTTAAGTCTATCCTAATACCTTAGTGATATGTCATATAACTTCTTTTAAATCCTAGGTCCCTTACTACTTACCAATTTCCATTGTTATAAGCAATAAGTAAAAACACTTGTGATCATCAAGATAAATATTAAGAACAAGGAAATAAAACATGAACTATAGCAATATTATTCAGAAGAGTAGAAGAAAACTAGAACATATATTATAAACTAAAACAACCCAAGATACTTAAAAAGAATTAGCCAAGCATGGCTAAAAGAGTCATCGAATTACCCTGGATAGGAGCTCAAGTATGGCTTCCCACAATTCCTAGGAACAATGATCTTTAAGAGGGAAAGAAGAACACTTGTTGTATTCTGAATAGGTGTGTCTTACAAGTGAAGAAAAGCTCCCTATTTATAGTGAAAATCAGCCTTCCAGCGCTTGGGCGCTGGCATTCCCAACGCTTGGGCGTTGGGATGCATTAAAAACCAACGGGCAAAAATGGGCCCAGCGCTTGAGCGCTGGCTTCCAACGCTGCAGCGCTGGGTGCAGCCTCTGACTCATATCCTAGTCAGAGGTCCAGCGCTTGAGCGTTGGGAATTCCAACGCTGCAGCGCTGGGACGAACACTGGCAGCTTCTTCTTGGATTCCTTTCTTCTTCAATGGTGGAATTGATTGGCTTAATTAGGCTCATTCAGCCCCTAATAAGTTCTGAAACCTCCCCTTTACCACCATTAATCTTCCAACCTTATTTTACATGTGCTCAAATAAAAGAGAGTTGTTTCACATTCTTCAATTTCACTTCAAGTCCTCTCTTTGTTAGAACTTCAATTCTGGCCCTTTGACTCCTTCAAACTTCACTTTTCATCCTCCTCTCTTGAACCTTTGCACTTTGATCCTTTATTTCCTGAAACTTTACAAATCGGTCCCTGGACAAAAAATGATAACTATACCAGCTTTTCCTAAAATATAAAATAGCTATAAAAATTCCTAAAAAAATATAAAATAAAGTTAGAAAAACACAAAAAATCTAATCTACATGCAAAATGCAAAATAAATATAAAATCTACATAAAAACAATAAAAAACCTACATGTGACTCAAAAATAATAAAATAAAAAGACTAAAAAGACCCTAAAAACATCATATAAAATCCACTCATCACACCACTATACCCAACGACAGCTTGTCCTCAAGCGACAAAACTTAAAGAAAAACTCGTCCCTGGGTTTTGAGAAAGTTTTATCTGATTACAACATGAAGCACAAAAACCTTTCAAAGAAAGCTTAGCAGAAAAAGAAGACATGCATGTTTTATAGACAAAGAATCAAGAAAGTTAGGCTTGGCTTTTAACATGTTAGAGTTCATCAAATTAAGCTCACAAAATAATAGTCTCCATGAAAAACAAGAAAGCTCAATAATCCTGCCTAACATTCAAATCAAAACTGAAATAGTGCAACCAAGTAATTTTTAAAGAGATTTTTGAAGGTTGTATCTTGGCCAAAGGTTGAACATTTCAAGGTATGGATTTCAAGAAATTGGCAACTCTAATGGCTGACTCAGAATCTGTTGTTAAGTGATTTTTCCAACTAAGAGCTTAAACAATTCAACACAAGGGTCCTCTCAAATTTTCTTTTTCTTTCTCTTTTTTTTTTTTTTTTTGAACAAAGTAGTGGAATGTATGGGATGAATGACTTGAATTTTACTCCCCTCATACTCTTTCTCACCCCACTACCTCATTATTTTTTTTCTAAGGCACATACCTCAATCTTTTTCTTCTTTTTCTAGAGAGAAACCCACAACAAAAGCTCTAACAGTTTCAGCACATGAATCACAATAACAACTAAAAAATATCACACAAAGTAGGCTTCAAAGAATGACTCTTTTAAGGCTCAAAAGGGGCTACTAGTGGATTTTTGCTTTTCAAACCGAAACTCTGAGTTTTCAAAAATGCCTATAATCTCTTCTCAACTTACAAGGTAAACAAAATCCCAATCAACATGTAACACAAGGCAGAAAAATTTCACAATCAAGAATTCAGAGTCCTCAACTCTCAGAAAAAGATAGGGTAAGTAGTACCCTTTTTAGAACTCAGAAAAACTTTGCCAACAACCAAAACAATCAAGATGTCCAAAATCAATTCTAACAGCATGCAATTCTAACCGCTTCAAAACATAGAACCTTTTCAAAAACAGTTTAATCAGATAAAGCACTTCATAAAGCTATAGCAACTTCAGAATGGATAATATACTCAAAGACTCATGCAAAAATAAAACAGAAAAACTAAACTAAAAATAAAAATAAAACTAAAAACTATAAAAAGAAAAATAAAAATAAAAACTATCAAGCTGGTATAGCAACAAATTTTCCACAAAGGTCCAAGGGAACCTCAATGTAAGAATCACTTTGAACATTCAAGTTCAAGAGGGTTCTTCCTCCTTCTGGAACCTATCCTGTAACAATGAACAAACAAAAGTCTCACAAGTAGAAACTTGCTTGACTTGTTAGTCCCAAAACAGCACATATATGAATATGGGTTGAAAAATTGTGTCCACCTTAAAAACAAGAATTATTGAGTTCCCAAAAATAAAAACCAGTTTAGAACCAAGGGAAGACTCATAGAACCTTAAAAATTTCAGAAAATGGTGAACACAAAATTTATTAAAAACTAAAAACAGCAAATAAAAACAAAAACAACAAACTGCCCGAGTTCCAACGCTTGAGCGTTGGGGATGCCAACGCTTGGGCGCTGGATAAAAGCAAAAACTGGGCAATCAGAGGTGTAAAGCAGGGGCCTAACGCTTGAGCGTTGGCCTCCAGCGCTGGAGCGCTGGCCTCTCCTGCAGCAAAAACATAGAATTTTTTTCTTTTATTTACTTACAAGAGTGATGCAGAAAATTAAAAGACGAAAATTGTAAACTATCCTAAGTTGGGTTGTCTCCCAACCAGCTCATTGTTAAGGTCCGAGATAGACCCTTCCACTAATCACTTTCAACCGGGGTCTATTACAAAATTCTTTAGACCCCGCAAATCATGCATATTTTGGCACAAAAGCAACATGGTGCCACATGAATTTTCAGCTAATAAGGTAACAACATTTAAATTAAAAATGGAAGGAATAAATAAATTTTCCCTTCCCTGTTCTGCTCCTTGCTTTTCTGAACCTATAGCATAGGTTCCTTGAGGTTCTTCTTCCTCCATTTCCAATTTGTCTTTAAGGACAAATTCTACAATGAAGGTTGCTTTCACCTCCTCTTTTTGAACCACGAGTTCATTTTCATGAACAAGTGATTGTTGTTCATCCCCGGGCTGCCTCATTATAATGCCTTGTATCTTTACTTGTAAAATCTCCCTGGCCTTACATTCTTGCTCAGGACTTGGCAAAAATCCGGATTTTCTCTTGCAATCTATATCGGAGTAAAACTCCTTAACTAGAGTGAAGATATCCTGCTTCGACTTCTCATATTCCTTTTCAACCTCAGCCCGGATTTTTGCCTTCCTTTGCTCAAATGTTTCAGCCATTGCTATACCTGACAATACTTAGCAAACAAAATTAGCAGCACCAGTTCATCACAATTTTTATTTTTTTATTTTTTTATATATATATGAACAAGAAGTACTAAACAAAATAAAAATAAGAACTTGGAAGAACCTATCCCCGGCAACGGCGCCAAAAACTTGATACCCAAATCGCAAGTGTACGATTCAATATCGCGTAATAAAAAGATCGAACCCAAGGGATAGGTTTCCTATTATTATAATATTTAGTCCTTGTGCAGAAAATTTAAAAGATGAGTATTTGATGTTGGTTTTTATAGCAAGCAAGAACAATAGCATAAAATAATAAAGAAAGAGATGATGATGAGTCTTAAGCACTTGGGTTGATTTATATAATTGATAAAATATGCTAGCAACTACTACTTGAATTCTGAATTTTAGTACCAAGTCATGATGTTATAGCCTAATGTTTTTACAAGTTAATACCTTACACATTGTAAAACTTTCTTCTCAATTACTAAATTCAATACCTTGCAATCTAGAAAAAATCAAGAAGAAGATGAAGAAAGAATTTTCAGGCCAACATAAAGTTAAGTCTATCCTAATACCTTAGTGATATGTCATATAACTTCTTTTAAATCCTAGGTCCCTTACTACTTACCAATTTCCATTGTTATAAGCAATAAGTAAAAGCACTTGTGATCATCAAGATAAATATTAAGAACAAGGAAATAAAACATGAACTATAGCAATATTATTCAGAAGAGTAGAAGAAAACTAGAACATATATTATAAACTAAAACAACCCAAGATACTTAAAAAGAATTAGCCAAGCATGGCTAAAAGAGTCATCGAATTACCCTGGATAGGAGCTCAAGTATGGCTTCCCACAATTCCTAGGAACAATGATCTTTAAGAGGGAAAGAAGAACACTTGTTGTATTCTGAATAGGTGTGTCTTACAAGTGAAGAAAAGCTCCCTATTTATAGTGAAAATCAGCCTTCCAGCGCTTGGGCGCTGGCATTCCCAACGCTTGGGCGTTGGGATGCATTAAAAACCAACGGGCAAAAATGGGCCCAGCGCTTGAGCGCTGGCTTCCAACGCTGCAGCGCTGGGTGCAGCCTCTGACTCATATCCTAGTCAGAGGTCCAGCGCTTGAGCGTTGGGAATTCCAACGCTGCAGCGCTGGGACGAACACTGGCAGCTTCTTCTTGGATTCCTTTCTTCTTCAATGGTGGAATTGATTGGCTTAATTAGGCTCATTCAGCCCCTAATAAGTTCTGAAACCTCCCCTTTACCACCATTAATCTTCCAACCTTATTTTACATGTGCTCAAATAAAAGAGAGTTGCTTCACATTCTTCAATTTCACTTCAAGTCCTCTCTTTGTTAGAACTTCAATTCTGGCCCTTTGACTCCTTCAAACTTCACTTTTCATCCTCCTCTCTTGAACCTTTGCACTTTGATCCTTTATTTCCTGAAACTTTACAAATCGGTCCCTGGACAAAAAATGATAACTATACCAGCTTTTCCTAAAATATAAAATAGCTATAAAAATTCCTAAAAAAATATAAAATAAAGTTAGAAAAACACAAAAAATCTAATCTACATGCAAAATGCAAAATAAATATAAAATCTACATAAAAACAATAAAAAACCTACATGTGACTCAAAAATAATAAAATAAAAAGACTAAAAAGACCCTAAAAACATCATATAAAATCCACTCATCATTGTGCATTCTATTGGAGGCATTATGTTTCTGTTTTGAATCATTGATTCAATTTGTTTGAGATCTTGCAATTTGAGCTTTGAAAATATTTCAGCCATGTTTGCTTGATTACAACCCTTACCTTTTGTTTGAAGACAAACAAAGTGCTAAGTTGGGGGAGATGATAAGTGTCAATTTTACGTATATTTGGATATCATTTTATGCACTTATTTGACTTGTTTGTTTTGATTTATATCATTTTAATCCTCAGTAGATTATTTTATTAATTATTTAGGTTTAGGTTAGGTTTAATGAAAATTTCAATTCTAATCCCAACATTTTGCAGAAGTTAAAGCTGCCTGAGCAAAATTTCAATGCTTCCATCGTCTGCTGCTTCTATCGTTTACTACCACCAAACCATCGTCTACATCCCCATCGTCTGTTATGTCCCCATCGTCTACTGCTTCCATCGTCTACTCTTTCATGCTCCATCGTCTACTTCACAACATATAACAACCAGCAACAAGTTAAGGCGGTTTAGGGAACCCAATGACGAAGTTTTTGGTCGTTGAAGCTTATAAATAGACTTCTTTTCCTTGAAAGAAAAAATATCGAGGGGCAAAGGACAAAAAGTTAGAGAGGAAAAAGGATTCAGAAGTGAAAGAGGAAGAGTCTACAGGTTGGGTGCCACGCCGTGGAGGTCAAAACACGTCGCCGACGTCACCGATCGTCTTACTTCCTTGATTTCTTCTTGTAAGCTTGATAGCATCCATGTCTATGGATAGTTAAACTTCTCTTTGTTGGGTTTGGATGTAACCTTTAACTGTGTAAAAATCTTTTTTATTTCTATATGAAAATATCAATTATGTCTCATGATTCAATGGTCCCCTCTTGCTATTAATGTTATGTTTTAGTTGCGCACCTAGAACATATTGATTGATTCAACTTGTGAGCGAAAGCTACAACGTTTTGAGTCCGAACTAGAGTTAATCATCTAATGATCCTAATTGCTAGACATGGAGTTAGGTTTGTTAGTCACTTAAACACCCAAACTTCATGATAACTAGCTTTCTTAATCATGTGTGAGACATCAATGTTTAAGATTAGAGAGTTATTGATATTCACTCATGCAAGACATGGATGCGTAGGGTTGAATTGGTGTAGATGAATCATGGATAGGAATGGATTTGCATATAGAATCATAAGATTCTAAGTAGTTAAATGGTGAACCCCAAATCCAACAGGTATCTCATCTTGATATCCAATATCTTTTATTCTCATCTTGTTTGCTTTCTATACACTTTATTACCCAAACAATCATTAATTAACCGTTGAATCCATTACTTGTGATTTCGCTAGAGAACGACATTTGTGTTCCAATTCTCTGTGGATACGATAAAATCTCATTGTTATACTACAATTGAGTCTTGAAAGGGATTCAAGAGTAGAAGTGGTAACAAATCATTTCAACAAAATGGCCTCGTTGTCCGGGAATTGCGTCAATATAAAATAATTGCTTTAGTTTTCTTCTCTTGAGTAATTGTTAATATAGTACATAGTTTTCTTTTTATATTGGTGATTACCTTGTCTACTGATTTCTTTGGCTAGATTGTATTTTTACTCTATTTATATGAGGTAGAATTCCTACTGATCAACTCTTGTACAATCCTGAAATTGAGGCTGCAGCTAGGAAGAACAACAACAAGGCAAAGAAGAGGAAACAACTTGTCAAGTTGTTAAAGGAGCAAGAAGCATCTCCATCTTCAATTTCTTCAACAAGTTTGGAGAAAATGGTTGAAGCGAGTGGAGATAACCAAGGATTTGGTCAAAATAGGGGCTTCGTTAACTTTACCCCTAGAAATATTATGAGCCGGACAACAGGAACTCAAAGGCAAAAAAAGAAAGCGCGTGATAGTCTCTTCACAAATTATAAATGAAAAAAATAAAATAAGAACATGCGTGGAATTAAAGAAAATTAACTTTGTCTTGTTTGATCATGACGAACGAAGCGCATTTTTTAGTCAGTCGTTTACTATTTAATGCGAATAGCCGCAACAAGGAATTAATCACTATAGTTGGCGGTAGAGATATACGATGGGTTAAAAAAAAAAAGACTTGATAATATTGCCACACTATTTAAGAGAGAGCTAAATTTGGAAGATGAAATTTAAAAAGTATACGCACACATACTGATATAAGAAGTAGCTCTCTTTTTTTTTAACGTAAGAAGTAACTCGTTCATAGATTTTAGAAAATATAAATTTAACAAATTTAATCGATTAATCATTGAACTGAGAATTAATTAGCATCTTTACGGGTTCAATGACTGATATAGTTCTTAAAACACTTTTTGATCCTGAAAACTTTTAAAGGTATATGATTAGTTAACTTTGCCTTGTTTGAATGACTTAAAAGACTTGATAATGGGTTCGATTGCCTACTCATACGAATGAAACATATTTCATAATCAATTATTTACGATTTAGTGTGAACAATCACAGGAAGAGGATTAAGCGGTGAAGATATACTACAACAACAACCAAAGGCCAATCAAGTTGGGTTAATCTATTACTTGTAGAAGAAATTTCAAAAATTCATTTTATTGTCTTTCCTTTTTATGGCAAACGAGATTAATTTTCCTGTTAAAAGGGGTGGGGACAGTCATGAGGAAAAAAGAAAATTGCGTTAGACTTGTATGGCCTTGCTTCAAACATGTGAAATGAACACATGCTGATGCTGCTACGCGTTTTTTGGTTGCGAAATTCAGCATAATAATAATGACACTAAAAAGTAGTGTCTGGAGTTTTGGAATGCAAATGCAATGAATCGGGATCCCTATCCCTATCATATCTTATTGACTTTTGCCTAAAAATAATTTTTATTTAATTATTTTCACAATTTTAAATCGGGTTAGACAATAAAGCTTTTTTTCCTAAGTATTTAACGGAGGAACATCCACAGCGACTCGAACCTAAGACTCTTGCTTAAGTTAGAACAATATCATATCAGTAAATTTATACGCTCGGTGGTGATTTTTGTTTAAATTTTATCTTTGAGGGAGATTGAGTTAGGACTCAATAGGATCATGTGGTAAATTCTTTGGATCATGTTTTTTCTTTTATGTTATATATTAATTTTTTAAACTAATTATTTTAATAGTCTATCATATTTAAGATTAATTATTTTTTATCATACATTACTTTCTACTACTATTGCTTACAATTTTTTTATAATTTAAAAATACTAATTTTATTAAATAAATAATAATTTTGATTAGTTTCAAAAATAGAATGATTTATACAAATTTAAAAATATTATTTTTAAAAAATGAATTAATTTTAATAGTATAATATTTTTAAAATATATTAGGATATGTATAAATTCATTGCGCTAATGGCACTTAAAGGGTTTGTTTGGTGGGCATGATGCAAAAATATTATAGGATAATATAATCATATGCTACTGTAACTTACATATAGAATAATGAATTTTTATCTTTTATCCAATCATGTTCATATCATGTAAAATTTATCATAAGAGAGTAGATTTGAATTTATTATGATAGGATAATGATTTTCTATTCTTTCTTCACCCACACTCCAAATTAAAATTATTTCAATATTTATATTTATAATTTATAACATATTAATTTATAAATGTTAAAATATTAATTTAATAATATCTTTGTTAGTAATTATCAATTGTCGGTTACTACAGCAGCTAGAACTATTTATTTAGTGCATTGCTATTGGCACCTCCCTCATAAATATTGGTGTCATTCCAACTTTGCAAAAACTTGAAATTAACATTTTGTCCATAGTTTGTAACTGCGGCAAAATATGTTGTTCGCAGTTTCAAACTGCGGACATTTCCACAGTGTAAACTGCGACCCGTAACCAACCACATTGAAAACCCTCAATTCTTGAACTCAGTGTTACCATTTAATCACATTTATGGCTTGTTTAATGCATTTGACTGTTATTTTTAATGCAAAATATGTTAATTTTCATGATAAAACTGTTAACTTCGACGTTTTTAGCATCCGCATTTTGAAACTGCGAAATTAAAATGCGTCCGTAGTTTGAAACTGTGGAATTAAGATGTGTTTGCAGTTTCAAACTGGGGACAGATGTGTTATGGGACTTGCAGCACGTTTTGTTAGTTTATATGCTTCTTTGCCTATATATATGGCTTTCTTCCGTAGTTTCAAACACTTTTGTAGCCACTCTTCTCCTCACCCTTCAAGCTTTAAGTCAAGGTCCTTCTAGTTTCGAGTCTCCCTTCCAGTTTCAAACACTCTCTGAACCTAGTTGTTGGATTGTTCTCAATCTCTTCCCTAACTGCAAACCCAGATCTGTCCTTTTCCCAAAAGATGAAGAACAATACTTCCTAAACCCAGATATGTCCTTTTCCCTTGGGATAAATACTTTTCAAACCCTCCCCATCTTTGAAACGCCCTCCACACAAGCTGATTTACCTGGGTTTCATCCCCAACATTAGCTTCTTTGATGTTCGTGATGTTGAGTTTCGACATTCATGAACTCAAAGGAGCTAATGTTGGTGTTGATAACCTTTTTTCTCGTACTTCAAAGAAGCTAAATATCCTCATACCTGACGAGTTACTGATGGGACAATATTTAGGGATAGCCCCTTCTGATGGCGGTCGTCATCGCCACTGTAATCGAGATTGGGGTCCAGTTCTTATTGGGACATCCATCCAAATTTTGCGGTGTGGACAATAGGACTTGTGTAATAGACCGGGTAGTTTATATTATGCAAATAAGATAGTTTTTATATTTTCTATGTTAATGTAACTTTTCCCTATAGGGCTTGTAACTGTGCTTTCAATGAGTCTTCTGTAACTCGAACTATGTTTTATGTGATTTCTTTAAATTTAGCAATTTTGTTATGTTACTTCACAGTTTAAACTGTGGCAGTGGCCGTAGTTTAAACTACGGCAAGTTTCGCAGACTAAACTGCGAGAACTTGCAGAACGACAATGACAACGTCGCCGACCGCCACAGAGAGCGACAACTAGAAAAAGAGTGAGGCCGACAGATGAGTGACCGACGGTGAAGGTATTTGGAGGAGGACGGTGGCCGCCAAGATGCGGTGGTGAGGTTGGGAAGAAGGTGGGTGGTGGGGAGTTAAGTAGGTATTTTTAGTTAAGGGCATTTTGGTATTTTCACAAATTTTGAGATGGTGCCAATAATTGTTGGGGTGGCGCCAATATCAACTCCATTTATTTATTCATATAAGTTTAGTTTAAAATTGTCGTTTGAGGTAGTATTTATTGTAGTGGTCCATTATTTTTCGACCACGTTTGTGTCTCAGAAAGATTGACAGAAGCCATCTATGACATAGTTTCTTTTTCTACACAAAGATGTTGTTATATGGGTCACCAAATTAGATGTTGATTTTGATTTTCATCAGCAATACTCCAATCACAGTTACCATTCTTCTTAATCCAATTTCTCTAAACAGAACTTCTCTTGCATCATTGCAATGTCATGCCATAACACACAGAAAATCACGTCAAGCTCACAAAGAATAGTGTATTACTCAAAGAATTGGAAAAATTATGAGGAAATTCTTTAATTAGGTGTAGGTGTAAAAACGACATCCCATGGTCAAGTACTTTGTTCATATTTTGTCCTCCTATTTTGGTCAAGTAGTGCTTTAGATTTTGCTGCTGAATTTCAAGCTCGTGTAACATCCTTTTTAGTTCAATTTAGAAGTTGTAAGGCTTGGGCAAACTATTGTTTCGCATGACAGTTAGGAAAACTTGAGCAGAATCGACTTGAAAGTTTAAAATCAGAATAATTGAATGTGTGAATGAAATACCTTTAGATATTAATTGTGATTGAGAAATTTGCAAATGAAGCTTCCATAACCAAAATGTAAGCTATCTCTTTTGTAAACAGAAATTAACCACTATTGTATCAGCCACACGCAAAAACATCCTCCACAAGAAACTAAGCCTGATATTATTTAGAGCAAGAAAAGGAAGAAAACTCAGGTCATTTGGGAGGAAGGAAGTTGTTACTTAGTGTTTGAATTAGATTTTGCTGTTAATTTGTCAGTTGCCAAATGTAATAATCAAGTGCTAGTAGTACTAGTGGTACATAAATTGGAATTGACTAAAATGCATATTTTACCCCTGAAAATGCACACTTTTGCGAAATATGCCTCATTAAATTTTTTGTCACGAAGTGTATCCCTAGAATTTTCAACAAAGGTTGGTGACGCAAATTAAAATTGGGATGTTAAATTATAGTGATATATATAGTGAATATGTTACCATGATAAATTCCATACACCTTGACTTTATGTTAGACGTGTAAAACCCGCTATCAAGAGATAGTCTCTTCAGAAATAATAAATGAAAAAAACAAAATAATAACATGCATGGAATTAAGGAAAATTGACTTTGTCTTGTTCGAATCATTTCACCAACATAATAATGAGGAATGTTATTGACACGCTCTCTATCACACCCCCTTCAACACATTCCCATTTATTAGGCCACATCATACATTTTATCAAGTCACTTACTTGTTTACCAATAATACAAGTTAAACCTTTTGTTTAAAAGCCATTATTTCCTTTCACACATGATGGTTGTTTCTGTGTTTGCCTCCTTCTCCGGATCACTTTTTATTCTGATATGCAACTTTCTTCACTATCATCTGCCAAAAGAAATTTGATTAATTAGCTATGTGTTTGACATCAAACAGATAGAGTAGTAGCACAAACCTTATTTTAATAAAAATTGAAGTATTTAGAAAATGAAATGGACATATATAGCGTTACCCGTGAGCGTGGTTTTTCATCATCGGCTTTGCAAGTTTAATCACAATTGTCACATAAATCTTGTCTGCTACATCTTCCACCCATCTGAAGTAAGCATGCCTCCAATTCTTCTTCAACAATAAAGTCCCAATAACTCCCCAGAAACCAGTTGCGAAGCCAATTGCTATCACAAAGTACAACCATATTTTTTCCACCTTATCTTTCTTGTCATCATCATCTTCATCATTTTCTCTTTTAGGAGCTTGATGCGAAATATCACCAGGACATTCATTTGGGAGTGGAGATCCACAAAGATAAGGGTTTTCATCATAAATGGATGGGTCATCTAGAGTTAAAAACTGGTTACCTTTGGGAATGGGTCCTGAAAGATCATTGTGTGATAAGTTCAAATGACTTAACCAAGTTAAAGAGGACATGCTATTTGGAATTGCGCTTGAAAGATGGTTGTGAGACAGGTCCAAAGATTCCAATGATTTCATATCCCCTATCATCTTAGGGATCTCTCCTTTCAATTGATTGTTTGCCAAACTCAAGCCATGCAACCCATTGAGCCTGGTTATTCCATTAGGAATTGGTCCAACCAAATTGTTTTCTGACAAGTCCATGTTGACTACAAACTTCAAGATTTTGATATACTCAAGTTCGGTTCCTTTCATGACTTCTTTGACAACTTCAGTGGACCATTCAGGAGCAGGACCCATTGCTGTGGGAGCCTCTGCTAGAAAACTGTCTAATGATTTGCCAAGAGTCATTCCTGTCAGATTTCCTATGCACCGAGGAATTGAACCTTGTAATTTGTTACGGGACAGGTCCAAAATTTTCAATGGTGTAAGTTGGCATAGCTGTAAAGGAATGTCACCACTTAACATGTTTTGTCGCAGTCTGAGAATTTGCAACGAAGGAAAAGTGTCTGCGGTCCATGATGGTATGCTTCCAGAAAATTGATTCTCACCAAGATCCAAAATCAACAATTGCTTCAAATTTCTTAAAGACACTGGAAGTTTCCCTTGAAGCATGTTATTGTCCAAATGCAACCAGAACAATGTGGAAAGATTCCCAAATGAGCTTGGAAACACACCAGATAATTTGTTTGATGACAAATTTATCTCATACAATGATTGATTATCCTTCCAACAATTTGGAATTTCACCAGATAAGTTGTTCTTTGAAAGGAGAAGGCTCCCCAGATTAGTTTGGCATAGAGAGGTTGGGATCACCCCAGATAATTTGTTTGATGACAAATTTATTTCTTCCCAATTCCATCCTTGACTATTATTCCAACAATTGGGAATTTCACCAGATAAGTTGTTCTTTGAAAGGTCAAGGTAATACAACATAGTTTCACATAAGGAGATCGGTATTGAACCATTTAAGTGGTTACTTCCAAGAAACAACTTCATCAAAGAGGGCATAGTATATCCAATATTTTTTGGAAGTGAACCGCTAATTTGGTTGTTGGAGAGATTCAAATGCCACAAATCTGGCATAACTGAAGACCAGTTATCTTTTATAAAAAATATGTCATCCAACTTGTTTGAAGAAAGATCTAACTCCGTTAAATCGACAAGTTGATTGAGACTTTGAGGAATGGAACCATGAAAAGAATTGTTTGAAAGGTCAAGAAAATATAGATTCACAAGTTTTCCCAGAGTTTGAGGAATAAAACCTACAAGCTTATTTGAAGAGAGGTCTAAGGTTGTTAAATTGACAAGTTGTCCAATATTATTTGGAATGGACCCGTCCAACCTGTTGTTGGATAGAACTAGCCTTCTCAACTTGGATGGTTTTCCTAGAGATAAAGGCATGGGTCCACATAAAAAATTTGAACTGAGATCAAGCACCACTAAATTCACAAGTTTCCCAATACTGTATGGAAGGGGGCCATCCAACTTATTGGAATATAGATATAGATATTTTAACTTGGACAGTTTTCCTAGGGATAAAGGAATGGGACCATAGAGCACATTGTTTGAAAGATCAAGATGCACAATGGATGACATGTTTATGAGATCCTCACGAATTGGACCATGGAGCCCATTGTATGAAAGATAAAGATATGTCACAAGCTTTAAGCCACTAAACCATGAAGGAATGGGTCCAAAAAAAGAATTTAAACTCAGATCAAGATGCACAATGGATGACAAGTTTCTGAGAACCTCAGGAATTGGACCATGGAGCCCATTGTATGAAAGATCAAGATATGTCACAAGCTTTAAGCCACTAAACCATGATGGAATTGAATCAAGATTGTTGGCAAAAAGATCAAGATGCACAAGGGATGTCATGTTTCTGAGAGCCTCAGGAATTGGACCATGGAGCCCATTGTGTGAAAGATCAAGATATGTCACAAGCTTTAAGCCACTAAACCAGGATGGAATTGAATCAAGATTGTTGTATGAAAGATCAAGATGCACAAGGGATGTCATGTTTTGGGAAGTGTTGAGGAAATTGTTAATTCCACAATAACACAAGTAAAGACGTGACAACGAAGGGAGGATGGCGAGTACCTGGGACAAATTGTGTGCCTCATCGAGGTAAACATGACTCATGTCAAGGTGTTGCAGTGACTGAAGTTGAGAGATCCAATTGATGTCATTGATTTGTAAGTTAAAATTCCAACTGAGATCGAGATAGTGAAGGTTCTTGAGATTTCCGAGATTGCTGGGAATCGTCCCTCTGAAATTAGCTTCTGAGAGAGAAAGATGCCTCAATCGTCCCATAGAATTACCAATGAAGTCAGGTATTGGAGTGGAATTGAAATCATTTCCAGTCAAGTCCAAGTAAGTCAAGTGTTCCAATCGCAATAGAGATGGACTCACATTAGGAGCGTGTAGCGTGGACATGTTGTAACACTCATTTGGTTCAACAATTACTTCGTCTGCTTCTTGTTCTCGCCAATATAGTAGTGGCCGGAAGCAAGGGTTGCTGAGATCAAGCTTGACGACATGTCCAGTAACATTGTCACAGCCTATGCCTTCCCATTCGCAACAATTAGTTGTTGGTTTCCATGAGGTAAGCCTGTTCGATGGAACTTTTTGAAAGGATGATTGGAATTCAAGAAGAGCTTGCCTCTCTCGTTCTATGCAGGAGGGAGGGAAGACACTGTTTGAATTTGCACACAACAAGAACCATTCAGCCAGCAACAACAAGAGAGCTACACAGTTAAAGTATCTTCCCATGTTGATTGGGAAGAATCGTATTTTGATGCTTTTGGATGTAATTCCCTCACACACACACCTTACATATATATACTCATTCATCAGCATTTTCATTTATTAGTAGATGAATTTCGTCGAACCATCCAACTGGAATCAAATTAATATCAACTCCAGCTTTTAATTTTCAACAATGGTTGATGACGCAATGTTAGTTATTATCCTACAATAATGTTCCTAATGCCCACTTATAAGTGACCATGACAAATTCACATATAGTGAATCAAATTCTAAACAAATTAATTGGTACTGTTATTTTCTTTTTCTTTTTCTAAACATATTGTTTAATTCAAATTTTGAGCAAAGCCAATTAATTATTAACCCGTTATTTTATGACGCAACACGGAACATTAGTCAAGCATGATAAATAAAACAGAATTAACTTCTTTAAATTAAAGTAATTGAATCAATTTAAATCACAATCGTTGGTCAAGAAACTATTAATTCATGCTTATCAAAAAATAAAAACTATTAATTCAGATTTTTAAAAAATCACAAAAAACTATTCTAGTTTATATGAAAACATATTTTATTTCTTAAAAATTCTCAAAGTAAAATGATATGTCATATAGTCATTAATCGGAAAAAGACATAAGCCATAACTAATTAATTCAATTTGCAGTATGTGGAAATTATCCATAATTCCATATGCATACAAGGAGTGGATGAAGACTATAGAGTCTCGAGGGTTAGGCCGTTAAATTCAATCAGTCTGATAAAGAAAGTTGACTTCAATGAAGAATTTACACCATGTTAGGATTAACTTTTTTCTTCTTGTAATCAATTTTGCTACTTAGTAATTATCGACAAAACGTTCTTCCTAAAATTATTTTTAACTTTAAAATTAATTGGATAAGAATTTTCAAATACAAGTTTGATTATTTTCTTTTCCTTTTTGCATTAATTTTCATGTTAACTACTCTCTCCGTTCCTTTTTATACGAGCTAAATTGAGAAGTGTTGTGTTCCTTTTATAAGAAACGACTTGAAATTTGTAGTGCATTAATTATTTTTTGACAAATTTACCCTTGCTTAATTGGACTTTCTCTCTTTTTCCACTATGTAATGCATTAATGATCAATAGAAAATTTAAAAAGTAAGTTGGGGCAATTTTGGAAAGTTGATGTAAATTGAAAACAAATTAAATGCTAACAACCATTTTAACTACTTTTCTTAATGGATGTACAATAGTTGTTTGATTCTTATAAAAAAGAAAAGAGGGAGTATATAATTTTTGGAGCGTGTGGAAGGGAGCCACATGCATATATTAATCAATCAAGTTGATGAATAATGTTAAGTTGACTTAGACTTGACTTAATTGCATTGAATCCACAATAATTGTTTTTCATTTTTTGCGTAGAACTTCAATGGTCCCTTCCAAGGACATGAAATAGACACAAAGTTGCGTGCTCTTGGGGTTGGAGAATTCGGTATGCCACTAAATTGGGGCATAAGAGTGTGACTTACTCCCTCCATTCTTTTTTATAAGAGTTAAATGAGGAGTGTTGGTCGTTCTTTTTTATAAGAACCACATAAGGTTTTGTGCCATATTAATTATTTTTTCACATTTTTACCCCTATTCAATTATGGAAATATGAAATTACATTAATAATGGAAAAAGATTAAAAAGAAATATGTTAAGGGCAATTTTAGAAATTCAACAACATTTTGAGAACAAATTTAATGCAAAAAATTATACTACCTAACTTTTTTAAGGAGTATGCAAAGTTGGTTTAACTCTTATAAAAATGAACATATATTTATCTATATTTATCAAAGTGACATATATTTATCAAAGTGTGCACTAGATTTTTAGTTCCTATAAATTGGTCAATATTTAATTTTGAGTCTATGTATCTTTCATATATACCTATTTTGATCATTTTTTTAATGATCGTAATTTGATTTTTTTACTTTTATTTTTTATTTGTTTTCTTGTGGTTTATATGTTAAACTCATGTATCAAATACCTTAAAGGTTTTAGATAAAGACGTGGAGCGTCAAAATCTCTTGGTGTATTGTTTCCTTGGGCATGGGCTCCCTCTATCTCCCCAACAAGTGATATTAGGGTCGATGGTTGGTGTAGCCATGGTGGCCATCCTTGTAACGGAGGTCTTCGTGGCGGTGAGGTGTTTCCCGTTGACGCAAAAAGCGAACGGATTTGTAAGTGTGGATAGCTTTCGTGAAGGGGAGCATGGTATTGTGGTTGTTCAAGTGTGAGTTGGAGTCTTACATTAATTAAGAATGAGTGAAGTAAAGAGTTTACAAGAAATGTGGCTCATAAATCCAATGATTAAGGTTTTAGGTAAAGATGTGGTGTCAGGTTCTCTTGGTACATAGTAACATATATGTTGTTTAGCATTAATACTACATTTTTAATGTGATTTGGTTCACTATTTTATTAACATCAAGGATTAAACTGAGACTATTTTGAAAATTAAGGGACCAAAATGAGGTATTTTGGAAATCAATGACTAAAATTCAAAAATTAAACTTACAAAGTAGTACCATGTATGCAGAATAGTAAGTGTATTACGTAGAATGTAAAATTAACACCTTTAAAACTGAGAGAAAATGGTCATTAAACACCCTTAAAACTGAGAGAAAATAGTCATTTTAAAAAAAGTTCTAAGATAAGCTTTTGCTAAATTCACAACTTGAAATAAGCGCGAGATAAGTTCTAGCTCTTTCAAATGGGACCTAAATGTTAAGAAGTGGATGACGAATTAGTAGGAAAACAAACAACGAGACTAGCTAAAATTCATAAATTCATATAGGATCCATTAAATAAGTGAACTTATTGCTTTCATGTTACAATTTTTATTTATTCATTATTTCTTCGTAGAATATAGAAATGGAGTACACAATATTTTCTTCTATATGCCTAAAAGTGGTGAAATTATACTAGCAATAACAAGATGCCTAAAACAAATATGAAACACTAATAGCATAATAGATAGAATAGTTCATATCGATACTTAAGCTAAAAGTTCCTCTAATCCCGATGTCATGATGAAATAATTTCCTTACAACCAAAATTAAGTAATTCCTTCCACTGATAGAAACATTTACACTGCAAAATATATGCATTTTTTGGTTGAAGAATCGCCACTCAGATCAATCAGAACCCTAACTGCTTGGGCCAGCTTCATTATGATTCTTGCAAAAAGACCCACTCTCACCGTGATCATGAGGATGTTTATCAGAGTGATGTGGTGTGTCATCTTCATCACTATCATCTTCATCAAAGGGCTTCTCTTTATGGAAGATGCAACACTTTTTGGAACTCTTCTTCTGCATTAACTCATTGTCCACAGTGCCCTCTTTCCATGAGACCTTCTTCTTCTTGCGATTGAGGGGGAGATAGAGGACTTCTGGTTGCTGTTGTTCATGCTGAGATGAAGAGGACGACGCGTCGGAGTTCTGAATTGTTATGGTGGTGGTGGCAGTGATAGAAGCCGGGGCCAAGGCTACTGGCCTGGTGGAGTTTCTCCGTCTGTCCATGTTGACAGAACAGAACTAGCAAGTTTATGGGATCTTGACTATAGTGCTTTTGTAGGTTGCTCTGTGTCCTCTTTTACTCCCCTTAATTCTGATTTCAAGAAAGCAATTTAAAATAACTCTAAAGATTAATAACCAAGGTTTGGTTTCACAAAACTTATTTAATGCTCACATGAATTGTTACTTTCTTATTATTTTTAAGCATATACATATATGATCGAGCTGCATTTATAAATATTCTATTGAAAAACTGCATTTATAAAGATAATGATAATGTAGAAGAGAGACATCTTGAGTGAATGCAAAGCTGAAGATTCAAAAGCAGTTTCTGAATGTAAAACTAACTAACTATAAATATAAGAACCTAAAAACATATAGCAAGGTATTAAGCAAGAAGAAGAAATGAACATGCACAAACAAAAACATCAAATTAAAACAAAACAGGAACATAAGCATCGTTACTTAGATTCACTAACCAGCAACTGAATTAGATCACTAAAAGGGAAAGCAAAAATGGTTAAAGGATCAAATTTATATCCATACAAGGGAACTGCATAAGCATACCCAAGCTTTATCCATAAATACTTTTTATCATTTGTCAAGGGAAATGGGAAATTATCTACAACAGACAGTGTCCACTTCAACTCCTTAAACGACCCAAAACTTCAAGAATGACCACCTAACACTCTGAGAGAGTGACAACAAGAACTTCTATTTAGAGAATCTCTGAAAGCTGATATTCAGTATACCAATACCCTGTATGTTTCTCTTTCCATGTCCTTTTTTTCTGATTAGTTGTTGAATGAGAATTTTGCTTCAGAAGCATATAATTCATAGTTAGATCTTATCCCCAGATTCAAATTCCAGTCTTGTCTAGGCAGAATTTGAGGGTCCGTTATGCTCTTGAAGTTTAAAACATGATGCCTTCCTTGACAAGGATTTCTCAATTCTCATCATTGCGATTATAAAAAAAATTAAATCATTTGCCTCCCGCTTCTGCATCGTAGCCATTTTTTTGTTTAATCTATGTAGATGCGTTTTTCAGGTTGCATGGTCAATTTTTGTTACTTGAAACTAGGACTTTATTTGCTTAAACAAGCGGTTGATAAACTGCACCCCTATGGATTTGTATGACACTCAGTTTCCTTGTCGGAATCTTGGGAATTAGATTATACTCTTCAATATCCAACACTATACTGTTCTGTATAAATTCTTTTAGCAAAGTTTAAGGTTGTATTATGTGCTTTCTATACTTTCCCTCTCTTTACTCTTCTCTCTTTTATATGGCACTAGACTATCCAAGGGACAAAGATGGAAGATGCTTTCAGATGAGCCTATCCAACAGTCCAGCAGCCCCCACTTTTCTCCCTCTTGTACAGTGGGCAGATTAACGCTTGGCTGGTGCTCAGGGTTTGCTGAGAATTCTAATTTATGTGGTATATGTCTTTGCCCTCAACATGTGTTGCCCACACGGCACACATTAATAGAACACCACAGATTTCTGTGCCTAGATTTTATTTTCTTCGCTTGTCCCTTCCATAATCTCCAGTTTTTTACTAACATTATAATTATCTTTATTTATGATAATTTCAAAATATCTTCTTCCACATTCATGCAGATTGCAGAATGGCTTTGGAAGGGAAGAGAAGAATTATTTTCTTCATTTGTTCCTTCCATAAATCATGATGAAGAGAAGCTACTTCCTTTAGCTTCTCCAATAGTAGAACCGATTCTAGGTCTACAAGACATATAACCAAACACACTCTATTTTCTTCCACATTCATGCAGAGTCGATTCTACTATTGGAAAAGCTAAGGGAAAGCCCTTCTCTTCACCATGATTTTGGCTTCACCAGAATTTCTAAATGAGTCTCCAAACATGCTGTTGTACAAATGGGAGGACTACTATATCAATTTATGAAATGAAAGCAAGCATTAGAGTTGAATGTGGTAAAAGATGAATGTCTACCTGTATAGCTTTCTTCCTATTACTCTTCGGGTGCAATAGGCTCCATTTTTATGTTCTTGATAATCAATGTATTATTCTTACATTATTTATCTGTTTTTCGCTTTTGCTGTGCCTCGTGCTGATAAGTAGTGGTTATAGTTCCTACTCTATTGAAACATCAATCCTCTAAATCGATTCAGCTAGATAAACATAAGGAGAAAGCACTGAAAAATAGGGAACCCATGCAGTTAAGAAACCCTTTTCAAAAAAAAGGAACCTATACCTAATTTATTACATTTTCTCCTAACAGATTTCACCAATACAGTTAATCCAAACTTGAAGGAGGAACAAAATGCAAGTATCAAAACCTAAAACTAAAATAAAGCAGAGACCTTTAATCAGAAACCAACTAATAAACACCATTTTCAATCCTCATATTCCATCAACATTCGTGAATAAAATACACGCAAAAAAGAAAATTAAAAATTCGATGCATTCACAGATGAATTGCGAGCGAGAGAAGAAACCCTTTTCAAAATTGAAAACTAATTCGAAGAAATAGGTGAGAGGAAAGGGAAAACCTTGGAGTGGCGTCGCGCGTGAGAAAGAGATCGAAACGTGGGAATAAACGACAGCGTTTTGAGTAGATGATCAACGGCGAGAAGAAGGAAGAAGAAATGAACTGTGGAACACAGCTTTATATGGTGGAAGGGAAAATTCCAGAGAGAATCGAGTTTTCATCTCCAACAATAAATTAAGGTTATGGAGTAATTGAAAAACTTAATGAATTACTTTAATACAAATAATTTGTAATAATGTATTTAGAAAACAAAGAATTTTATATTAAAATTCATTGTAGATATTTAAATTTAAATTGATTCAAAGCTTATATTTAAAACTTATATAAAAATAGTTTATTTTGTTTTTTTAGATGTTTACTCTTCTAGTTTGGAATATAGCACAAAAGTTTATGCAAATAGCTGTGATAGCTCATGTAAATATATTTTTATCTGTGTATGAATTATTTTGTGTTTATTTATCTTAGTTGTTCAAACTATCTAATAAATAAGAGCTTATGTTTACTTATAGTTTATTTTCAGCTTATTTCAATAACTTTATCAAATAAGCTTATAAAATAATATTTATGCGATAACAGTTTATTGTTTAAAAGCTTAATTTAACCGTTTATTCATGTATTAACATATTTCACCAGCATCATGTTGTGAAATTAGACTACCTCAATTTTTTTTACAAAAAAAAATTAGAATGACGGGATGATATTCTAGACTAAAGCATGGAGAGCTACCGAGTTCAAAGAACACTTATAAAAAAACTTTCATTCACCTCATCCCAAGAAAACTAATAGAGGTTTAAATCTATAACTTATTAGCTACGAAATACTTTCATGCTCTACTAGACTAAACGGTTAGGGGTTAACTTACTCATATTTGGATGAGAAGACTTAGGAACATAAAATAGGAACATAAGAAATAAAAAGAGAAAAAAGGATAGCACTCATTTGGTAAGGAAAACCAAATTTTCATCGCATTCAAAGAGAAATAAGGAAGAAATGAATCTTTTGTCATTGTTACCCTAATTTTCTTCCTATACATTAAAATATAGAGGCTAAAGTGGACTTTTCATCCACATTTAATTATTTTTCTCTATTTGTTTAAACAAGCAAAGAGAAATTTTGATATATTTTCTTTCCTTATTTCTATCTGTTCAAAGAGTTTCTAATCTTTTACCTAATCCTTCTCTTCCAAATCATTTTCAGTTTTTCACTTCCTATCTCTTCTGACACTAGAAGATAGTGGTAAGCTACTATGTTTGGTTACATGATGGAAAATAATGGCAAAATTAAATCACTGTGAACAGCCTCAAAAGCTAATAAAAGTTTCTTATGTCCACTTTAATTTTGTCATAACGTGATTTTCACTCTGTATCTAAACATGTATTGTATTATTAGGCATACTTTGACTCCTTTCTATCTCAACTTGTGTAATAGAAATATGTAATAAATTGTTCAGTGTGGATCTGACATATAGATGCGAAGGAAAATCTACTCAGGTCAGTGCTCAAATACTAATTAGATTTATTTTCAGTAAAGCAAACGGTAGAAAGGAAGCTTCTATTTTAGTGACTTCTATTTTAGTGTCTCTAAACAGTGAGAGTTTGCTAACTCAAAAAAACCAAAGAAACACAAGGTCAAAAAGTGTGTGTTTGGATCAACAATTATTAGATAGATTTGATTTTTATAAAATTGATTAGGATAAGTTAAAACGGATCGAAGGTGAAATAATTTATGTTTAGATACGTTTTGGAGAAAAATAATTTCTATATGGTAACGTTATGGTATGAATTTTCACATTTGATTAAGTCTGCAGTAGAAGCTCTTCTTTCTAGCTTCTATATCCTAAAATAAAGCTTCTATATGATTTATTTTGGGATTAATATCGATTCTCAACGTGGATTGACAAACATATATATGTAGCCACCTAAAAGTAATTCCAATCAATGAAAACTAATTTTAAAACTCTCAAATAGGGAAGAAAGCACCCAAATAGACTCACATTGTGTAATTTAAGAAGCCAAAGAATGTATATATATATATATATATGGATACAATAAGCCAAGCCATCTAATTATATATAGTCTGAAATGCAGGGCAGTGTGTCTTTCTTAGCATTGTATTGAAAAACTACGGGTCTAGAATATAGACCATTCAGCAAAAAGAACGAAAAAACAACAAGAAAAGACAGAGAAAAAAGAAAAGAAAATGAGTATTATATTGCTGCAAAAGCTAGCTATACTGGAAAAGGATGAAATGTGATTAACTGGGTGTGACACTTTTTTATAGTGCTCGTGATTTTATGATATCAAGGCTCATCTCGCTAGGATCTGTTGCTTGCAACTCCACTTGAATGCCATCAAGTTCCCTCTTGAACCTGTCCTTTGAGCTAGCATACACCATCTTGTGTCTCACCTTTGCTATATCAGGAGCCCTAAATATCAGAAACACAAGCACATACATGATAGCAATGTCAATAAACAGTTATTTCATTTCCCCTTCAACATGAAAATATCCAGCAAGACATGATAGGAAAGATAAGATGTATGCCTGTGGTAGTAATTGGAGTAAACTCCTTTTCAACTTCACTAGTAGCCATTTATAGAATAAGAGTATCCTGGATACGGACTTATTAGAGCTTATTTACTAGAGAAAGCATTAAATGGTACGTGATTGTTTGCTTCCACGTATGAATGGTGTGTAAGTGCGTTGTTTCACAATCTTTAAACTAACGCGTTGAAAAGAAAAAATGTGCATCTGATGGCTGCCACCGCCTATACATACAGACCCTAAATAAGCTCCAATAAATATTTTTTTGTTTGCATCCAGACGGGTTTACGTGGGTGTTTGAAATCTTCCTACAATTGATTCCCAAGATCAAATCAATTTTAGTGAGAAATTTCTATGAGTAGCTTCTAGATGTTAGGATTGAATATGAGGAAATAGATAATTTCGTATATGGATCAGCGTTTTCACAATTGATTTTAGATAAAGTTGATTTTGGCAGAATTCATTATAGTACAACTGAGTTGAAACTCGAGGGATTTATATTTAGATACATTTATGAAAAAAGTATAGATTTTATAAGATAATGTCGTGAAATTCAATGGTAAAAATGAATAATTAAATATGTTTAATGGAAAAGCTATTCTCTGTAGTTTCTAATAGAATTAATATTTTAACAGAATTAATTTTCGGATTGAAATCAATTCTTCAAAATGACAACCAAACATCTATATTATTACCCAAAATTGATTTTAGTCTATCGGACACATTAAGTGCACAAACAATATATTGTAACTTCATTCTAAGTGCATGTTTGACTTCGTTGTAACAGTGTATCCAAACATGCACTAAATAATTTCAATATATTTTGAAGTAAATCCAAATATGCTTATTAGCATGCTATACTTCATCATTATGGTATTAGCTTTTCTACTATAAAATGGTTAGTGGGGGAAATATGGAAATTACCATGCAATGAAGAAAATCTTGCTTTTCTGGCAGTTCTCATTAGTGGTGAAATCAAAATCAAAGACAGCATATCGGCACTCATCAGCAGGCAGAGATGCAGTGAAGTCATCATAGGTTTCTTCTGGACTTCCAAGCTTTTCCACCACCACTTCTTGGCTCTCAATCTTGAACACAATGAAACGGTAGTTCCTCTTTGCCTTCAGCTCCACGAACTTCAATTTACAGTCATCATCAACAGCCATTCCAGATGCCGCGTTCGCCTATAAACACATTGTCGAAAACCAAAAGTAACATGCACATGCCGCAAAATATTTATGTTTGGAAATTCTTCTGCAATTTATTCTAAATAAAAAACATTATTTCTTGAAAGAAACTTGCGTAACTTCTGAGGGTTAGAATTGATTATGAGGAAAGAAAAGTAAATCTGAAGATAGTGTTAGATGAAAACTACTGGAACCATTCAAGTTTGCAACATACAAAATTTCCTTAGGCATGCCTTCCATAAAGATTAAATTTACTCTTTCTTTTGAAACTTTTACTACACAGCAAATCTACCAAAAAAAATTATAGTTATGCACCAATCAATCAAATGAATTAACCAAAACTCTACAGAAATGAAATCCCAAAATCAGAAAATTCTCTTCAGTGGAATTAGCAAATAATTATGTGAATTCCATCAAATGAGAAAAGGGAGATATATGATTTGTGCTAAAAAAATTATCGTTAGCATTGTAGAGAGTGAGACAGAGAGAACAGAGAACGTACCATGTTGTTGAGGATGATGCAGAAAACGTATGGAGAAATGAGAAAGAAAGAAAGAAGATGAAACACAAACAGAGAGAAATGAGAGAAACAGAGGAAGAGATCCTTATTTTGTGGGGGGGCAGTGAGAACTTGGAGACAAAAACGGAGAGCAAGAGAATTTAGAGGAAAGAAACAAAGGTTGAAAATCTCTCAAAACTTCAATAGGTGATAATGTCCACTAAGGTATAACCTACCATGTTATAGATCATTGCATGTCTATGTGCTAAACATTGTATTAACTACTTAATTCTAACCAAGGAGAAATATAGTTTGCACGCATAAATCTGTTAATAGTAATTACAAAGTTGTTTACATTCATTCATTTTAGAGACTAATTTGCTTTCTTTTAGGAATTATATTTTCTTTTCTTTTTATCATACAAAAATGTAGTTTTTTTTTTTCTGTTCGAAAATTCATATATGGTTATCGATTTTCAAACTAATAAGGCATAACTGTTAAAAGGGTTTTTACGTCTTTTAATAAAAACCAATACTTGACTGCGCTCAAACCTCTTTTAAGATTCAATTGCAGTATAGTACGAGTGTTATCGATCCACAGGGAGCAAATGTGTAAGAGTGTCTTTCTTTAATTAAGAAGTTAAGCAGAAAAGAAATAAGAGTTGTTTGTTTGGAAAGACTTGTAATTAAGAGCATGAAAATAAGAAAGAAACAATTTGAGAGAATAACAAATTGGGAAAAACAGTTGGATTATGGTTTCATATTTCACAATCCAGGATTTATTTATTCTTGATTACAATCACTTAAAACCTTTAATTTATTCCCGCCAGTTCTTAACTAACTCACCTATTCCTAGTATGAGAAGTTGATTCAATTATTTTCCTAATTACCGCTTCCACAGGCAATTAAACAAAACAATTGTAAATATGCAGGCGTTAAGGAACTAGGTGATCTAACGCTATTCCTAGCAAATTAGCTTCTCCTAGATTAAACAATTTATGTCAGATTAATAAGGTAGCTTCCACATACAAAATTAATCCCAAATCAGATGAAAGGTGATCAAGCAATCATAAGCAATAAGAACAAAATTGTTTAATTGAAATTAAAAGTAGAAAGTAACAAAGAACCAAATAGAATCCTATCCAGATGAAATACTACGCCTAAACCCAACTATAAAGGAGCTTAGTTATCCATAGAATGGAAACTAGCTTGCTTACAAGGAGAATCAATTGGGGACTTAGGAGACGATGAAGAATCCACGCATCCGTTGATGAAAATCCTCTTTTCCTTCTCAAATTAGAGCTCTCTCACGTCCAAGGGGTGTTCGGAGGAGACTAGGATTGAAAGAATACCCAAAATAGGCCAGAAATCACGTTTATATAGAGGTTGGGCGCCGCAGGGGCGCTTAGCGCCGCCGACGGACGCCCAGCGGCCTTGGGCTTGGGCTTGGGCGCCTAGCGCCCTCGAAGAGGCGCTGAGCGCTCTGTTTCTTCCTTCTGGGCGCTAAGCCCTTAAATGGGGCGCTTAGCCACCCTGGGCGCTTAGCCACCCTGTTGCTCCTGCTGGCCGCTCAGCGGCTTGTAACGGCGCTTAGCGCCCCGAAAACGTCTCCAAATCAAGATCCAACCGTCCATATTGAAGTTCCATGAGTTAGGAACAACATACTCAAATTTTAGCTAAATCCAACGGTTAACGAATGAGATATTGCAATTTTGCTCAGGCTGCTTCAAGATTTCTGCATCAAAAAGTTGTGATTAGAACTGAAATCTTTATTAAACATCAAGAATGTGCATTCTAACCCAGAATTAATAGTAATTCATCATTCCTTTGCAAAATATACATTTCTTGGGGGTTTTTACAATTAAAACTCATAATAAGTGCCTAAAAACAATGTTAAAACTATGAACGTTTGACACTTATCAATAACCTCATATAGGGTCGTAACAAAAAAAAAACCTCATATAGGGAGTTGATTAATGGTATGATAATTTTACATACAATAAACGAATGAATAACCATGGTTCATTATGATTGACTTTTAACTTATTTTAGTCTTTTCCTTACAATTGAATGTAATTTAATCTCATTAGTGAAGAGGAGTCCTGACACAACAATAATGTTGTTGTCATATGACCAAAAGTTCACGGGTTCAAACATTCAAGAATAGATCGAACCGAGTCAAGATCAATAAAAGCTGAATAAAGGCGATGCTACTAACCAGGTCTAAACCAGCACCTACACCAGTTCAATGACCAATCCAGCTTTTAAAACGAAGAATATTCCTTATTAAAATAGTTAAATCGATGTTGAAACTCGGGCTTGTGTACACAACCCAGGTTCAAAATCAGGCTCTGCATTTAAGTGCCATACTCTTAACCTAAAATTTTCAACAAAAAAAAAAACTAAAAGCAACTTTGAATAACATTTTCAATTTATTATTATATCCTTGTGACCACCACAACTCTTTTCTGTTACAGCAAGAAACCACTTAATGCCATCAACTATCCCAATGTAGAAAAACGAAACATAAAATGCAAATGGAAAGTGGACCTTCCTCAACAAGGTGTACAAATATAAGGAAATCGAACCATCAAAATTGGGAAACCATGCCTACAAGACATGACAACCATAAGATCACAAGGCCAAGGAACCAAGATAGACAATAACATATGTACTTGTCTAAATTGACTTAAGTCACATCCCAAAAATCATCCCTGCTCACATATTTGTAACTTCAATAGACTTTCCTTTCAGCTTCTACTGCTGGCTACAAATAATGTAACAAACTGTCAGACATAATAATTATGAAGATCACTCAGGACAAATTATGAAGGCGTCAACAGAATACTTAGCATGTAGATCACAAGAGAAACTAAATAGGAGAATTATGAAGGCATCACTCAGGATAAGATCATTTGAATGAAATTACATCCAAAGCATGTAATATAAACTTGGAAATAGTTTTCCATTAACACATAAGTTTCATCTTTGACTGCTGAGTGCTGACTGGATGTAACTGCAGCTAAAACACCCACAAGGCAGGGATTAGCAGTGAAAGGTTTTAAGAACTATATAGACAAGATTATATTCAAATAATATATAAAATAAAACGTAACTAAATATAAATATAAAGTATGAATCATAGTTCTACTACTTAAGAAATTAGATCAAGTTTCATTAATTAAACATTTAAAACCTTTTTTCACCCCAATCCATTCCCCTCTTTATTTGTAACGCAGACATGGGCTCTTCACCCCTACCTTGCTCTTTAGTAGAATTGCAAAGCATAGGGCTACCCTCCCCCCCCCCCTTTTCCTTCTTTTATTTGAATAGCAAAGAAGATATGCTCTATTTTTGTGAGTTAAGCAAAAAAGGTTCTCCCATCCCCCTTTCATTTTATTTATTTAGAGAATGCACTGCAAACAGAAACAAAACAGGAATGAAAATGCACCACATACTGGAACACGCATACCGGATTACAGCTCAAGGGGGTGTTTAGCAAATTTGGTAAAAAAATTAAAATGGAAATAAAAGATAATAATACCTTTGGATCAATTGAGGACCATACCGAGTGCAGTTATAGCTGAAGTGTCCGTGCATGTGACATAATAAGCACTTGGCAAACCTTCCTCCCCCTGCATCACCAACAACCCGTTATGAATTACAAAAATAAAGGGAAAGAACACAAAGTCAAGCATGTTTCCATTACAGATTTGAGAAGTTTACATTGTAACAAATGTACAGCTCCTTAAGGAGTATATAAGTAACCTCTTCTGCTAGTTCAACAAATGATACAACTTTCACAGTTTCCACAATTACTATAAGGAGTAGTATACTAGCATAATCACCAAAAATCTATTTCATAAGGGTTTGTATATACTTTCAATTCATGAAAGGATAAAAGTCTCCAACTGAAAAAGACGAAAAGAGTATATAATCAGAGGATTGGATAGTTAGCTTTGTTTGGGACAGGCTGACAGGGGTTTTGGAAGGGAGGGAAAAATTATAATTGTAATTTTTTTAATTCGATTTATTTTTTCAAATAAAATATATAAAATGGTAGATTAGAATAAACTTAATACTCTAATGCTTTATTTAACATTATATAATTCTCTTAATTCAAAAAAAGAAAACCGCCCTTCCCTTCCTTACCCTCCAATAAACCCTTCCCATCAACAAAAAGAGGCAGTCCGGTGCACAAAACTCCCGCATATGCAAGGTCCAAAAGCCAAAAAATAATTACGAAAATATCAAAAACAACAATAAATCCTTTTGATTACTTTCCTTAACAAGGACCCCCTTGAAAATACCCATTTGCACAACACCAAAGCAAAAGCAATTACACATCCTATCACAAAGCAAGGGTAAAAAAAAACAACTGATTCTCAAAATTTGCATAAACAACATCCCTTTAGAGGTACTATACAACATGCCTTCATAAAACCTCTCCCTTTTCTTCACAACTTCCAAATATTTGATCATAATGAACAAAAATAGCTACAGATTCCAAAAAGAGACAAGGAAAGCTCAACAATACCAAAAAAACTGGTAGCTACTGCATATAAATAATTTTTCTAAGTGGAATTTAATCTAACATAATATTTACTTCATGTGATATAAAAGTCTTTTAGAAAGAGTCATTTTAAATCAAGTATGGAATAAAGTAAATCCAAGGCAATACAACTGATCATTCTTCACTGGAGCAGAATCCCATAATTTGCAACAAACCACAACAGTTTTTACTGGCAATCCCCCTCATGCAGAATTTTGAGAAAGCAATAGAACACGCACTTGAGATGGACCAGTGCTTGTAAAGGGAAGCTTTGATGTAGAGAATCAGAAACAATTTAGACAAATGGATGACAAAGAAATCATCTTTCATAACATAATGAAAGAGCAAAATTGTACCAGTGTTGGGAGATAAAATTGTGATTCCTGTATAAATCTTTTCTATAATAATAATACATTCAAGTATATACACAAACTTGCATACATCTCCCAATCTATATATAACTAATATCCATATTGCTCCTAATGGGTGGGTAACATCAAAACCCTATATCAACCTCTGAAACAACTCAGAATCTAGATGACTTGAATGTGAAATTCTGACATCTACTTCGAAGAATCATAGTTTTTTAGAATGATATACCAACAAAGTCAAAATATGACCGAACCAAGAGGTGAAGTCAAAATATGACCGAACCCCATGAAAAAATTGAAGGGAATGAAAAGCTTAAGTCAAGGGAGCTTTTATTGCCACCAATAAGTTCTTTACATTTTCAATCAGAACATATATCAACTTCAAAGGATCAATTAGAAACATGGTGCTTGAATGAACAATAGGATATTTTATATGGAGCACAAAGACCCAACCTTCCTATCACATCATATTATTCTGTAAAAAAATCTACAACAGAATAAACAGTCATTTATTATTTAATGATAAATCATTAAAAATTTACAATAAACACTTGGGAAGATCGTCCCTTTCATACAAGACCCACACAAGCAGATTAAAAGATGGAATATACATTCGCTAGCTATACTATATTCTAAATATAAGGTATTTATACTGTGAGAATGGCTAAAATTCTGAGATAATGGTACAATATTAAAATGTTTATCTCTCCAATATGATCTCGCCAGTTACCAACAATATTAAGTCATGAACTAAGTTTAGGCAAGACTGAAATTGCTGTTATGTAAATTTTAGTCAAAAACTGTAAAATTAACAAATTTCAAGCAACATACAACTTTGATATGGTTCTCATATTAAAAAGAAAAGCATAAAAAGTTTAGCATACCTGCTCGAGACAACGAGCAACTTCCAAGTGAGTGCCCAATTTCCCCACAAAAGAAGCAAACTTCCTCATCCTTAGAGAGACATTTCAGCCTTTGGCACTTTTCCAAGTTGTGACCAGGCTGTTGGCATGCCTGGCAGGTCTGGAAACACATAGTTACCATTTATATAATACGATAGGCAAATTCTAGTTTTCAAAATTTCAAAAGGGGGGAGGGGGCAGTCTTGCAGAAATGATTATGATTATTTAAGGCTAGAGCAACATAGAATACAACTACTGAACCTATATCTATGAATCCAGTTACATACCATAACACTTTCAGCTTTAGCGACTCTAGGTGGTTGAGATTTAGGGACTCTGGGTGGTTGAATTTTCCGTACTGGGGTTTCAGCATTTCGCTTCCTTTTCTTTTTATTTGACATATTTCCTTCTGGATCTTTTGGAGTTGCTGGGTCTATTGGGACCGGCTGGTCTGTGGGGAATGTTGGGTCTATTGAGGGTGCTTTAATGGGGTTTACAGATTTCTGAACAGGGGTTTCAGTTGCCTTTCCATTGTGTTCACTGGATTTCCCCCCTTCACTTAAGAGGACATTCTTCTTCTTTGCCCTCTTTTTCGTTGGGGTCTTCTGCTCCAGAATGGTTGGTATTGCAGGACGAGGGTCCAATGGGGTTGATTGGTCTATATGGCAGTTAGATGCCAGCAACGGGGTTTCAGGCGGTTTAGTATTGTGTTCATTGGGTTCTGTCCCATCTGGCATACTACTCCTCTTCCTCTTCCTATTTTTCTTGTTATTCATCTTCTTGTCTGTGTCGACAACTAGGATTGTTTGGCTTTGGTCTATCAGTGATGCTGGTTTTGGGCATACTGGGATTGTTGGACACACTAGAGGAAGTTCTGCAGTAGCTTCATTTGGTTTTGGTTCGAGCACACTCTTCTTTTCTTTCTTCCGCTTCCATTTCTTGGGAGAGTCTTTTGGGGATGTTGGTTCAGGTACAGGCTGCTCTGCACTGCTGGGTTCCTTAAGTTTTGGCTCCGGTAGTGCCACTTGCACTGCTGGTGGTTCAGGACACACTGCAGGATGTCCAGCATTAGTTTCATTTGGTTTTGCCATTTTTTTCTTCTTCTTTTCCTTTGTAGAAGACAGTTGAGGCTGAGAGTGATCTGCATTACTAGGTTCCTTTGGTTCTGGTTGAGCCTCTTGGGGTTCGAGCACATTCTTCTTTTCCTTCTTCCGTTTCCATTTCTTGGGAGAGTCTTTTGGGGGTGTTGGTTCAGATACAGGTACAGGGTGCTCTGCTGCAATGCAGGGTTCCTTAGGTATTAGCTCTGGTAGTGCCCCTTGTACTTGAACAGCTATGGGTTCTGGAGGACGATGTTCGACATTAGCTTCATCCGGTTCCTCCCCTTTTTTCTTCTTTTTCTTTGCAGAACACAGTTGAGGTTGAGAGTGCTCTGTACCACAAGGTTCTAATTGTGGTTCAGGTTGAGCCTCTTGGTGTTGGAGCACACTCTTCTTTTCCTTCTTCCGCTTCTTTTCCTTCTTTTCCTTAAGTTCTGGCTCTGGTAGTGCCACTTGCACTGCTGGTGGTTCAGGACACACTGCAGGATGGCCAGCATTAGCTTCATTTGGTTCTGCCCCTTTTTCCTTCTTCTTTTCCTTTGCAGAAGACAGTTGAGGCTGAGAGTGACCTGCATTACCAGGTTCCTTTGGTTCTGGTTGAGTCTCTTGGGGTTCGAGTATACTCTTCTTTTCCTTCTTCAGCTTCATTTTCTCGGGAGTGTCTATTCGGGGAGTTGGGTCAGGTTCAGGGTGTTGTTCTGCACTGCAGGGTTCCTTAGGTTTAGGTTCTGGCAGTGCCCCTGGTGGCCCAGGTAGTGCCACTTGCACTGCTGGTGGTTCAGGATACACTGCCGGATGTCCAGCATTAGCTTCATTTGGTTCTGCCCCTTTTTTCTTCTTCTTTTCCTTTGCAGAAGAAAGTTGAGGCTGAGAGTGACTTGCATTACTAGGTTCCTTTGGTTCTGGTTGAGCCTCTTGGGGTTCGAGCACATTCTTCTTTTCCTTCTTCCGTTTCCATTTCTTGGGAGAGTCTTTTGGGGGTGTTGGTTCAGATACAGGTACAGGGTGCTCTGCTGCAATGCAGGGTTCCTTAGGTATTAGCTCTGGTAGTGCCCCTTGTACTTGAACAGCTATGGGTTCTGGAGGACGATGTTCGACATTAGCTTCATCCGGTTCCTCCCCTTTTTTCTTCTTTTTCTTTGCACAACACAGTTGAGGTTGAGAGTGCTCTGTACCACAAGGTTCTAATTGTGGTTCAGGTTGAGCCTCTTGGTGTTGGAGCACACTCTTCTTTTCCTTCTTCCGCTTCTTTTCCTTCTTTTCCTTAAGTTTTGGCTCTGGTAGTGCCACTTGCACTGCTGGTGGTTCAGGACACACTGCAGGATGTCCAGCATTAGTTTCATTTGGTTCTGCCATTTTTTTCTTCTTCTTTTCCTTTGCAGGATGTCCACCTCCTTCTTCAATTCAATCAGCTACAAGTACCAACCAAACACAAAACAACAGCCAACAACAACAAGCAAGTAAAGTAAGCAAGTAAGTAAGCAGTGGAGACAAATCAGACAACACAAAGGATTGGGTTACCTACTTACCTTGCTGGCTTGCTCACTGGTTGTTCAGGAAGAGACCGCGCGAAAGAGGCTGGAGTCTGGAGCGGCGGCGACGCGAAGGGGAGAAGAGGGTTGAAGCAGAGCAGGTGGAGAAGGAGGGAGTGCCGCGGAGGCAGACGCGCAGAGGAGCCGCGGACTGGCGGAGGAGGCAGCGGCGCGCGACGGCGCGAGCGAAGGAGGCAGAGCCGCGCGAGGGAAGAGAAGGAGGCAGAGGCTGCGAGCGGCGGCGAGAGACGGCGCGGCGTGAGGAGGCAGAGTCGCGCGACGGCGCGGCGAGAGAAGGAGGCAGAGGCTGCGAGCAAAGGAGGCGAGAGAAGGAGGCAGAGGCAGAAAATGAAGGAAGAATTAGGGTTGGGAAATAGAAAGGGCAAATAAAATAAGTAATATTACTATTTTTTATTTTTATTTTTTAAAAATCCTGTGGGGGCACTTACCCCTTTCCTTGCACGTGGACCCGTGCCTGGCTGGGATCAAAAGAACTGGGTCAGAAAGAGCGTTTGGGTTTTATGTAATTAAAACCTTCATTTATATACAATATTTCTTCTTCTTGTAAACAAGATGAAGACATAATTACCAATAAAATGATTTATGTAGTTATAATCTCTGTTTGTCGATGTTTATGGCATGTTCATTATGATCACATTCCGTTTTCATTTTCATAAAAAACAATAAATAAGAAGTAAAATGGATCAAGTTACTCTCACATCAAAACTCTCTCATGTGCCTTTAGGTGAAGTTTTAGTGCTTATATATGTGTATGTGTTTTGTTTTAATAGATGCGTATATATTTGAGTTCGTGCTAACATCTGAGTAATAAAATAAGAAAATCAATATAAACTTGTGAAAATATAACAAACTAAATGTCTCTACTTCAATTCATTTTACCCTATATTGCTACTTTTTACAATGTGTTTGCTCAATGGCTCAACATTTGCGGATTTTATCAAAGGTTCTATTGTTCTAAAACTCCACCCACCTTCAATCAAATGAGTCAAAAATCAAAATACTCTTCATTTCCATTACAACCAGGTAGTTAGAGTGCACACTTGAGTACAATGAGATATCATTACCTCCAACTTATTTTTTTGTCTTCACTAACGTATTATCACAATCGCCCACTGTGAGACTAATGCCCCGCTACACGGTCAACACATTAAGCAGTAGGGGGTTGGCTAAGGAAACCATCAATCAGTTTTAACTTAGTTGTGACGAGTGATAAATAATAAAAATTAATTAAAATGTTTAAATTTTAATTTTTCAAAATTTAAATTATTATTATAGAAGTAGAGAAATAAATTTAATTATTACCATTCACACAAATATAGAAATAATTTATATAATAGCATATGACAATAAGAAAATATTGTATATTTACTATTGATAAATCAATATTTGTAAGTGAGTAGTCTATTTTACTGTTAGTGAATATTTTTTTATTGTTATTATGATGTAAATAACGAAAATTAATGTTAACTAAGTAGAAGCAAGTGATTATGAAAATTTTATTATTTTTATAGGAGTAAATGTAATATTTTCACCATTTATAAAATAATTCATTTTTAAATTAAATATACAAGTAACTGAATAATTTTAGTTAATTGATTATTAATAAAATTAGTATATTATTGAAATTATTTTTTATTAATATGAATTAATATTATTATAGATTATATAAATAAAAATCTTGAAATAATTTAATTTGGAGTTGAGATACTAAAAAAAATTGAAAAGTGTTGTTTTATCGTGTTAGGATAAGTTCTAACCTAACTCTCGATTGATGATAACTTTTACACATAATGGACATGAGAGGAAAAGAGACATGACTTGTTATCATATTCTGCTGACGCGATAAACAATAAAATATGATAACATTATCATATTGTATCTGTTTATCCTGATTACCTAATAATTTTTGTTGGCGGTATAATCTAATTGAATATACCTATATACCTTTAAAATTACTTGTAGAGACCATGCATAATTATAACAAGCTAAGAAGAAATTTAAGGACATCCACAGAGTCTCTCAATAAGAGAGTTTCCATAGCTTATGACCTGAAACATCTAACACCTGACTATTAGAATTATTTAAACCAATAATGTTTTTAGCCAACCGGTCTGCAGTTTTATTGCACTCTTTCATGATTCATTGAATGGAGATCGACTAAACTCACTTCAAAATTAGCTTAATGTCCCTCACGGTTGGAACGAATCTCTCTAAATTCACCTTCTCCAAGACATCTATCAAATCTCTACAATCTGTTTTACAAACAACTTTCCTATAGCCCCAATTCCACGCCCCAGAGTAACAACGAGGTCGTATAACAATCCCTTCGAACATGCATGAAGGGATTACCCGAATCAAACTCATGGCCAAAACATATGTCAGTTATTAGTTGAGAAGTATTTTAAATGTATTTACTGATATTTTAAACATTTTTTAACTTATTATTTGTTTCTTACATATCTTACATTTCATTATTTCTCTATAAATTTACTTTACATTATATCTTTCATGAAGCGTTTATAAACTTCCTTTAGGTAAATATATATTTGTTATATTACATTTTTCAATAATAACTTCGAGGCTTAAGAATTCTGATTTTTATATAGAAAATTATGAAAATATTAAACCTGGTTTTCCTCCTTATAAAATACGTCTATTTTTCTATCACTGAAAAGTTCAGGTGAGTTTGACTCTGGTCACCACCAGGGGCGGAACTAGACCAGAACATTTGAAGGGGCCAAAATATTTAAAAAAAAAATTGTAGATAGTATCGTTACCATCACTTTCATTTGTCACAATATTTGTTATATATTCTCATCTATTAGCCCTACCCTTATCTCTAAATTTTTCTCTAACAGCCCATTTGTTTCTCTTTGCAATTTTGCTTCCTCTATGCCAACCTCTTTGAAGTTCAGTTTTTACTACTATTCATTGGCAAACTTTTTTTTTTGTCAACTTCTTTTCACCATTGCTTGGGTTGGGCTTGGTTCACTTGAGCACCTACACTTCATTTATCATAAAGTTTATTGGCCAATTTTTTTTTCACTTTTTACTATTTTATTTTTTAAATATTTTCATCCACGTATCATTAGGTAGTGTGTGATAAAGAAAATAGGTTGTCAGATATTATATGATAAAGTTTTGAACTCTGTTGGCTGTGATAAAAGATAGATTCATTACTCATAATCTACATTTGCTACCAATACCAACCAAACTACATCAATGACTTACTAAATATCTTATGTTTACATTGTTTGTTGCCTAACTTACACATGATCTTTTTTGCATACATAAATAGAGACGAGAAAAGGACAAGTGTTGTCAATTGTCATTGTGCTTGCGTGGTCGGTCCATGTAGACTTCTCACATCACTGTTGTTATTTCTAAATTTCTTTAATAAATTTTAGTTCTTCTCCTCTTCTTCTCCTTTCTCATCTTCCTCTTCCCACCCAACTTCCGCAACCCTCTCAATCTCTTTCCTCCCCCCGCCCTCAAGACCAATTTCCCTTCCCCCACCTTCGTCTACATACCCGTCCCCCACCTTAATCGCATCGCAACTCCACAAGACATCGTTAATCCTTCTCCCTAAACTCTTTCAACATATGATGCAATGACAACTCCTCATCTTAGGAAATTAATAATAATAAATAATATTATTTATATTTCTGTATATTATCAAAAAAAATTATATTTATAGTTTTTTAATTATTAGTATAGGTTAAGTCTTGCAACATAAAAAAAAAATAGCATTATTGTAAAATAACTATAAACTATAGAATGGCTATATATATATATATAATATACATATTAAAATAATTAATCTACAATGGTAAAGATAATAATTAAAAATATATGTAAATTGCTTAATTTATTTTAATAAATTGTAAAACTTCATTTGTAAATTTGTAAATTTATTTTAATAAGTTATAAAGTCATTTTTTCGTGCATCATAGGGGTACAATTAGTGTTTTAAACGGTAACCGGTGTCATGGCCGGTTTGGGTTGCTCATTTGATCGGTTCTGCAAACGAACTGGATTAACCAGTACGACCCGGTCGGTTCAAGGGTCAAACTGGTGACTCAACCAGTTTTTGGTTGAACCGGCGAGTCACCCTTTTTTTTGAACTGTTTTTTTTTTTTGAAACCGTTTTTTTTTTTTTGAATGGGTAAATTTTTTTTTAAGTATGTTGATAATGGGTCATGCATGTAAGCACAATTTGACAAGTCCAACAATTATTTAATATATTGGGCCTATAGGTTTGAGACAATTCAACAAAAAAAGTGAATTTATTTTTAAAAAGTGGTGTAAGAGGGAATTGAACACATGACTTAAAAGTAGAAGAACAACACTATTATCACTACACCACATCATTATTAGTAATTAATCATGTCTTTTATTATTTATATTTTAAATCCATATAACACTGGATGTTTTATATTTTTTTAATATACACCGAGCCAACCGGTCCGACCAGTGACCCATTGACCACTACCTCGGCCGAGTCGATCACCGGGCCGAGTTTTAAAACACTAGGTACAATCCTAATTTTATTAAAAATGAAAACACATTTACATAATTTATAAAATGTATAAAATAAGTTTAAAAAAAAGTGTAAAATACATACATCATATTATTTAGAAAAAATTATTTATTAAAATACCATAAGTACAAAATTACCTATTATAAATGATTTTATATTTCATAGTATATAATATATTAGTAATTTTCTATTTCACAATTAAAAAGATATTAATATGAAGTGTCATTATGACAATTTAATTTTTTTTACTCAAATAATAAGTAATTAAGATTATCATTAAATACATTTATGATTATTGAAGTCAAATAAGCAGTTAAAAAAAAGTCAAATAATAACTAACTACCTAGATTATTTTTTCAACACAAAATAACTTCAATATTAATTTATTAAGATTATTCTTAAATACATTTACGTTTTTTCCAAATCAAATAATAACAAAATACTAACTTTGCTTTACTCTTGTGAATGGAAAAATTTCATTGGCCAGCCCCCTACCGCTTCGGCGCTGATCGTGGAGCGAAAGATTAGTCTCACGATAATTAGCTGTGGGATACCTCGGTCAAGATAAAAAAATAAATACTAACTTTGCTTTTGAAAAAACTCTCCTATTGAGAGATTATGTTGAGAGATTATCGCTGTAGTGTATTTTTTCTGTATCTTGTTTAGTTTTCCAATAAAAAAAAACTACTCACTTTTGATCATTATATACATTTAATATTATTCAACACAAAATAAATAATAATTCATTAAAACTATCCTTAAATATATTTATGACTTTTTCAACTTAAATGGCAACTAATATATGTACCATTCATGTTAGTGTACCAAACTTCCTTTGAAAAGAAAAAAAAAAAACTAGACCAAACCTCCCTATTTATATGTGTGTATGAGTGAGTGGTAATGGCTAAGTGAGAAATTAAGAAAACCAATATCAATCCGTGAAAAGACAACAAAAAAGATGTTTACTTCAGTTCATGCTACCCTATTGCTTCTTTTCGTAGCGTGTTTCTTCAATGGCTCAAAATTTGCATATTCTATTAGGGATTCTGAAACTTCTCTCAAGTTTCAATCATATGAGTCAAAAATTAACATACTGTTCATTTCCATTAGCAATGATATGCCCCCAGGGTCAGCCCCACTGGCTTTGAATTACAATTACGAAGATCAATTTAGTTTGAAACAAGGATATGCTTACTCAAGATTAGCCAATTTTGAAAAAAAAATTGGTCAAATCATGGGGAACAATTCTTGCCTCTTTTTCTCTATCTATGATCCTAGCACTGAAGGAAGCAATCAAAAGATTTATTGGTCAGTGAGAATTGATGGTTTGTATCACAGCTGGGATGAAATGAACTGGGATAAAAAGAACGTTTGGCTTTTATGTGATTAAAAGCTTCGCTTATATAGCTAATGAAATATGGGAAGTTTTCAAATGCTACATTGATTCTGAACTTTGGTTTTACAATTCCATACAACATTTATGATCACGTATTCCTTGCAATTGAATTCAAGTTGCATACAACATGACTTGATGTGTTTTTTCTTTCCTCTAGCTTGTTGCTTTCATTGTTATGGTTACGGTACCCGTTACACGTAAAATACACGATACAATATTTTTAAAAAATTATATAAGTACGGATATATTAATATATATATATATATTAAATATATATACATAGTGAAGTAAAAAAATAGAAATAATTTTAGCTGACGAGCATATGTACTATTAATAATTTCAATAAAATGCATAAAAAAAATTGGCCAGAAACGAGAAAAAAAAAGGGAAGGAAGAAAGTGGGCTGAATGGCCACGACGAAGAAAAAAAAGAAGGTAAATAAAATAAAATAAAAAACCCTAATTTACTCTCTCTTTCCCACTCCAGCTGCCCCACTCCCTCTTCTCCTCACTCTCACCCAACACTCAAACCCTAAATCGAACTTCCCCTTCCGCCGCCACTATTCAAACCTTCATCTCCTTCACCTCCTTCACCCACACTTCACTCACTGCCACATCTTCTCTGTTGCACTCACCACCAAAATCTTCACCTCCTTCTTCCCATCCTTTTGAACCCACAAACCTCCGTCGCCCCACTCTCTGCACATCGCTCTCACCGTCGTCGACTTCTGCTCCTCGCCACTGCAGGGCCGCCGCCGTCGCCTTACATCCCATCACCGGCGTCCACCGCTGCTGCTTGCTGTCTAAACCTACTCCACCGAACCGCCGCCGCCGCTGCTACTTTCTCGGCGGTGGAAGAGAGGAAGGGAGTCTTCGAAGGAGGAGAGGTGCGTACCGGGTGCCTACCGCCTCCTTTTTTTTTTTTAGCACGGAAATTCGGTACGCACCCGCTCCGGGTACGTCCCCGGTGCCGTTACCAGCCCAAAAAGGGCGTACCAGTGCTTCATACCTGAACCACCAGCAGTGCAAGTGGCACTACCTGAGCCACCAGGGGCACTGCCAGAACCTAAACTTTGGTAATGCAGGTCACTCTCAGCCTCAACTGTCTTCTGCAAAGGAAAAGAAGAAGAAAAAAGGGGCAGAACCAAATGAAGCTAATGCTGGACATCCTGCAGTGTGTCCTGAACCACCAGCAGTCCAAGTGGCACTACCTGAGCCACCAGGGGCACTGCGAGAACCTAAACCTAAGGAACCCTGCAGTGCAGAACAACACCCTGTTTTTCCATTCACAAGAGTAAAGGGAAGTTAGTATTTAGTTATTATTTGATTTGGAAAAAACGTAAATGTATTTAAGAATAATGTTAATAAATTAATATTTAAGTTATTTTGTGTTGAAAAAATAATATTAGTAGTTAGTTATTATTTGAATTGAATAATCATAAATGTACTTAATGATAATCTTAATTACTTATTATTTGAGTAAAAAAAATTAAATTCAATCTTCATATTAATATATCTTTTTATTTGTGAAATACAAAATTACTAAGATATTATATACTATGAAATATAAAATCATTTATAATAGGTAAATTTTTACGTATGGTATTTTAATAAATATTTTTTTCTAAATAATATGATGTATGTATTTTACAATTTTTTTAAAACTTATTTTATACATTTTATAAATTATGTATATGTGTTTTCATTTTTAGTAAAACTAGGATTATACCCCTGCGATGCACTGGGAAACAATTTTATAATTTATTAGAATAAATTCAAAAATTTATGAATGAGCTTTACAATTTATTAAAATAAATTAAGTAATTTATATATCATTTTTAATTATTATCATTAGTTTAATCTCATTTCCCTCAAATCCTACCAATTACCATTGTGCAAGAATTGAGCAAAGTGAACTTTTGTGCACCAAGAATAATTAAACATGATGAGAAAATACTAAGGACAAGAACTTCATCATATATAAAGATTAAAACTTAAAGCATAGTATTATGAAGATTCATACCAACCCAAATACAAGAGAAATTAGCCTAGCATGGCTAAGGGAAACATAAAGAGAAAAACTTGAAATGGGAGCTCAATGAGGCTTCCCACAAGTCCAGGAAATTGCTCTGGACCAAGACGAAAGTGTCTAACAAGGTATCTCAAGATGTCAAGGTATGTTTACAAAGGAAAGTAAAGACCCTATTTATAAAAAAAATCTGCCACGTCCCAACGCTCAAGCGTTGGCTTGCCAACGCTCAAGCATTGGCACGGCTGGTGCTTCATCTCCTTTGCTATTTTGTTCTTCAATTTGGTGAGGTTTCATAGCCCTCAATGGCATTGATGTAGCCACATTTTTGTCCCTCATTAATTCTGAAACCTCCCTTCCTTCATCAATTCTCCACTCATGGCCTATTCCACATGTGCTAAATAAGAATGGTGCTTCATCTTCCACTTCATTTTCAGTCCTTCATTTCCCACAATTTGCACATTGGTTCCCAGAAATATGTCTAATTTCACAAGTTTTCTAAAGACTAAAAACTAATAAAAATACCTAAAATTATATAAATAAAGTTTAAAAAACAAATAAAAGCTAATGTATATGCAAATGCAAAAATAAATAGAAAATATTAATAAAATGTAAAAAAATCTATATGAGACTAAATAAAAATAAAATAACATAAACTAAAAAGACCCTAAAAACATTATATGAGATCCAGTCATCAATGTATATTATATAAATATATAGCCATTCTATAGTTTATAGTTATTTTACAATAATGCTATTATTTTTTGTTTATGTTGCAAGACTTAACCTATACTAATAATTTAAAAAACTATAAAAATAATTTTTTTGATAATATACGAAAATATAAATTATATTATTTATTATTATTAATTCCCTGAGATGGGGAGTTGTCATTGCATCGTATGTTGAAAGAGTTTAGCGAGAAGGATTAACAATGTCTTGTAGAGTTGTGATGCGATTAAGGTGGGGGAGGGGTATGTAGACAAAGGTGGGGGGAGGGAAATGGGTCTTGAGGGTGGGGGAAGAAAAGAGAAGGAGAGGGTTGTGGAAGTTGGGTGGGAGGAGGAAGATGAGAAGGGAAAAGAAGAGAAGAAGAACTAAAATTGATTAAATAAATTTAGAAATAGCAAAAATGATGTGAAAAGTCTAAATGGACTGGCCACACAAGCACAATGACAATTGACAACACTTACCCTTATTTGAATTGAAATTTTATTATCAAGAACCAAAAGTCATGAAAAAATTTCTAGATACTTAATTTAATTTAACCCTAAAAAAATCTCTAACATATTTAACCTAAATTTTTAATCTTGTACGTATGTTTTAGCAATAAAAATTATAAAATTATTAGGGTTAATGGTATGGTAGGTCTTTGTGTTTGTACCCAAGTTTGCGATAAGTCCCATTGCCGGAATTTTTTTTGATATAAGTCCCTTAGTTTACACCAAGTTTGGATTTAGTCATCGCCGGAGACCGGAGCTCCGGAAAGTGCTTACAAATAATAAAATTCATTATAAACTTAAAACCCCTAAACTCATTTAAATCCTAAATTAACCCCCAAACACATAAACCCCCAATTCCCCAATTTCATCTAACCTAAATTAGAATCCCCAATCTTAAATTTCTCCTCACTGCTGCTGCAAAATCGAGTGCCACCCCCTTCTCGTTGTTCTGTTTGGTGGCCGTCGAGTCCTCTTTCATCTTCTTCTTGGTTAAATTTCAATTCTTTCTCCTCTTCTTCTTCGTGTTCTGTCTCTCCTCCTCCTCCTCCTCCTTCTCCTTCTCCTTCTCCTTCTCCTTCTCCTTCTCCTTCTTCTTCTTCTTCTTCTTCTTCTTCTACCAATTTCTAGGTTGTTTCGTGTTCCTGTTGTTCTATTCCTTTAATTTCTAGGTTTTCTGTTCTTCTTCCTCTTCTTGTAATCCTAAATTATTTTGGTTTTTCTTGTTCCTAATCTTATATTCATCTAATTTCCGGGTTTTTCTTCATCCTCCTCATCTCCTGTTCATTGCAGTACCTCATATTCCCAGAAATTTTTGTTCAACTTGAGTCTGTACGTTTAAACATAGCTAATTCTTCTGTATTAACAGTGTTAATACTTTCAGCAAAAGGAAAAGCATAAAATAAACAGGGCAAAACATGAACCTTCAATTCCTCAACAGTTCGTAAAGAACTTGACGCACACGTAGAAGAGGTTAAATATGGCTTTGAATTCCTTAACCAGGAATTAGCTTCTGATAATGCTTCTTTAACATAATTAAGTGAAGGAAGAATAACAAATATGTTTTCTGAAGATCTGTAAAACATCAAGAACCACATAAATTATCATCAGCCACGAAGAAGAGGAGAAAGAATTGAAATTTAACGAAGAAGAAGAGAAAGAACACCAAGAACAAGAAGAAGCACTCCAAGGAAATAACGAAGACAACAAGAAGAACACAGGAAACGTGGAGAAGGAATTGAAATTTAAGATTGGAGTTTCTAATTTAGGTTAGATGAAATTGGGGAATTGGGGGTTAATTTAGGATTTAGATGAGTTTAGGGGTTTTAAGTTTATAATGAATTTTATTATTTGTAATTCCAAAAATAATTAAAAAAATCCACGTCATCGTTAATAATACAGTTAGCAGTCCAAGTAAGCACTTGCCGGAGCTCCGGTCTCCGGCGAGGACTAAATCCAAACTTGGTGTAAACTAAGGGACTTATATTAAAAAAAATTCCGGCGAGGGACTTATCGCAAACTTGGGTACAAATACAGGGACCTACCATACCATTATCCCAAATTATTATATATGTAAAACAATATGGAACTTCTCACTATATATCCCACAAGTGATTGCACCGTGTATTTTAATCACTTAAACCATGGCATTTTTTTTAATTTCTTAGATGGGTTCTTTTTCTTGATTTCAACGAATAACACTTTTGGTTTTAGATTATTCTTTTCACGGTCTCTATTTATTTATGCAAAAAGATCATACGTAAGTTAGGCAATAAACGATGTAAATTTAAGATATTTAGTAAGTTATTGATGTAGTTTGGTTGGTACTTGGTAGCAAATGTAGATTATGAGTAATGAATTTATTTTCTATCATAGTCATCAGAGTTCAAAAGCCTATTATATAATATCTAGCAACCTATTTTCTTTATCACACACTACCTAATGACAAGTGGATGAAAATATTTCAAGAATAAAATAGTAAAAAGTGACAAAATAAAGCTGGCCAATAAACTTTATGATAAATGAAGTGTAGGTGCTCAAGTGAACCAAGCCCAACCCAAGTAAAGGTGAAAAGAGCTTGAAAAAAAATTGGCCAATGAATAGTAGTAAAAAGTGAACTTCAAATTACTAATAGATAGATACAAAATAGACATATTTTACCCAACACATCTTGAATCAATTCATAAGGACATACCACTTCCTCTTAGAAGATTGTGTGTACGGTTGATGTGAGGGTTGTGTTAGTGTACGGTTTGTAAGTATCTATGTAAGTGACTAAGGTTTTGAAGGTATGCTTTGGCTTGTTGTGGTGGTGACCAGAGTCAAACTCACCTAAACTTTTCAGTGATAGAAAAATAGACGTATTTTATAAGGAGAAAACCAGGTTTAATATTTTCATAATTTTCTATATAAAAATCAGAATTCTTAAGCCTCGAAGTTATTATTGAAAAATGTAATATAACAAATATATTTACCTAAAGGAAGTTTATAAAACGCTTCATGAAAGATATAATGTAAAGTAAATTTATAGAGAAGTAATGAAATGTAAGATATGTAAGAAACAAATAATAAGTTAAAAAATGTTAAAAATATCAGTAAATACATTTAAAATACTTCTCAACTAATAACTGATATATGTTTGGGCCTTGAGTTCGGTCCGGGGTAATCCCTTCATGCATGTTCGAGGCTCTAACATTGTTATACGACCTCGTTGTTAGACCGTCTCTTTCGGGCGTGGAACTAGGGCTATAGAAAAATGGTTTGTAAAATTGATTGTAGAGATTTGATAGATGTCTTGGAGGAGGTGAATTTGGAGAGGTTCGTTCCAACCGTGAGGGACATTAAGCTAATCCTGAAGTGGGCTTAGGCCGCGTTTGAAAAAACAGCTTAATTAAGTGCTTATTAATAAGTTATTTTAAGAAATTTATTGAAAATAAGTTATACATAAACATAAGCTTTTTTTCATAAACTACTCATGTTAGCTTATGAAAATAAGCTCAAAACAGCTTATAGGTTGGTCATAAGCTATTTACATAAGCTCTCTCAATACTTGCATAAGTACTTATACTATAAGTTAAGCTCATATAAGCTCTTCCAATCGGGGCTTAGTCAGTCTCCATTCAATGAAACCCGAAAGAATGCAATAAAACTGCAGATGATTGGCTAAATACAATATTAATTTAAATAATTCTAGTAGTCAAGTGTTAGATATTTCAGGCTATGGAAACTTTCTAATTGAAAGACTCCTTAAATTTCTTCTTAGATTGTTTTATTTTTCAATGAATAAAAAAGTCTGATATATAAATTATAAGTAATATTTATATATGAAATGAATACTATTTAAAGTGATTGATAAAAAACCATTTCTAGTGGTCATAGTTGGCATGCTCTGAGAAAGCAGGAGCACGTGACTCGTGCAGTTTCGTGGAACATAGCATTTTCCAAATAACAAATTTGCGGATATCGAAACCCTAGACAACACCGAGGCGGTTAGAATCCTCCAAATAGAGCACATTCTGCCTTTTCTTTTTCTTCCTATACTTCCTTTTCTGGGGTGGTGATTGATCAGGTACAACAGGGTACACTACTGCAGTGGATGATTCAATTGGTTTTGCTGCACCTTGTTCCTCAGGGGAGTCTACTAACTAATAAGGGTTCAGCGAACAATACCTGAGGCTCGTGTACATGTGATTCAGTAGTCCCATCTTCCTTGCTTTTCTTCTTCGTTCTTCTCTTCTTCTTGCTATCATCCTGTTCCTCCGGAGAAAGCAATGGTTCAGGGTTATTGTCTTTGCGCCCCTCCTTCTTCTTCGAGTTCAACAACTCGATCTGGGTATCGCAGTCCATCTTCTATGGTGTCTTGAATTGATGAGCGAAAGAGAAAATTCAGAGAATGCTACTGCATCTGTCACTGCTGAGAGGAATTAGAGTTAATGCGGGGTTGTTTTGTTCTGTCACTGCTTTTTGTTTGTAATCAGGGTGAAATAATGTATGCGTTATCCTTTGCTAGACCACCACATTCCTTATATGGTATCAAAGCTCCAACAATGGAGCTCACCGCCGCTTCCGCCACCGCCGCGTTATGATCATTATCTCCAACCTTCTTACCGTCAGAAGTTCTTCAAACGTTCACGTCGCACCGCTGCCAGCCACTACTCTGCTTCACCTTCTCAGAGATATGATCAATCTTCTATACAAATAGTTATAAAGGTATATTCAATTAGATTATACCGTTAAAAAAAATTATTAGGTAATCAGATTAAATAGACACGATATTTGTATATCGCGTCAGCAGGATAGGATAACGCAGTCATGTCTCTTATCCTATTATGTCAATCATGGGTAAAAGTTATTATCAATGAAGAGTTAGGTTAGAACTTATCCTAACACAATAAAACAACACTTTTCTATTCCTTTTTTAGTATCTCAACTCCAAATTAAATGATTTCAATATTTTTATTTATATAATTTATAATAATATTAATAAAAAATAATTTCAATAATATACTAATTTTATTATTTATCAATTACTAGTTGTTATTGTAACTAAAATTATTTTGTTACTCGTATATTTAAGTTAAAAATGAATTATTTTATAAATGGTAAAAATATTACATTTACTCATATAAAAATAATAAAATTTTCATAATCACTTTACTTTTCGTTATTTATATCATAATAACAATATAAAAAAAATTCACAAACAGTAAAATAGACTACTCACTTACAAATATTAATTTATCAATATTAAATATGCAATATTTTTTTATTATCAAATGCTATTATATAAATTATTTCTATATTTGTATGAATGGTATAATTAAATTTATTTCTCTACTTCTAGAATAATAATTAAAATTTTGAAAATATGTAATTTTGAAAAATTAAAATTTAAACATTTTAGTTAATTTTTATTATTTATCACTCGTCACAACTATGTTAAAATTGAATTGTGGTTTCCTTGACCAACCCCTACTGCTTAATGTGCTGACTGTGTAGCGGAGCATTAGTCTGATATCGCATTGTACTCAAGTGGACTCTAACTACCTGGTTGTAATGGAAATGAAGAGTATTTTGATTTTTGACTCATTTGATTGAAGGTAGGTGGAGTTTTAGAACAATAGAACCTTTGATAAAATCCAAAAATGTTGAGCCATTGAGCAAACACATTGTAAAAAGTAGCAACATAGGGTAAAATGAATTGAAGTAGAGACATTTAGTTTGTTATCTTTTCACAAATTTATGTTGATTTTCTTATTTTATTACGCAGATGTTATCACTAACTCAAATACATACGCAGCTACTAAAATAAAACACATACACATATGTTTTGGCACTAAAACTTCACCTAAAGGCATATGAGAGAGTTTTCATGTGAGAGCAACTTGATCCATTTTACTTCTTGTTTATTGTTTTTTATGAAAATGAAAACGGAATGTGATCAAAATGAACATGCCATAAACACCAACAAACAGAGATAATAAATCATTTATTGGTAATTATATCTTCATCTTGTTTACAAGAAGAAGAAATATTGTTTATAAGCTATATATAAATGAAGGTTTTAATTACATAAAACCCAAACGCTCTTTCTGACCCAGTTCTTTTGATCCCAGCTGTGATACAAACCACCAATTCTCACTGACCAATAAACCTTTTGATTTTTTCCTTCAAAGTCAGGATCATAGATAGAGAAAAAGATGCACGTATTGTTCCACATCACTTTACCGAGTTTTTTATCAAAATTGGCTAATCTTGTGTAAGGTGATCCTGGCTTCAAATTGACCTGTTCTTCGCCATTGTAATTCAAAGTCATTGGACCTGAACCAGGGGGCATATCATTGCTAACAGAAATGAACAATATGTTAATTTTTGACTCATATGATTGAAACATGTGCGAAGTTTCAGAATCTTGGATAGAATATGCAAATGTTGAGCCATTGAACAAACACGCTACAAAAAGAAGCAATAGGGTAGTATGAACTGAAGTAGGCATTTTTTTTGTTGCCTTTTCACGGGTTGATATTGGTTTTCTTAATTGCTCATTTAGCCATTACCACTCACTCATACACACATATAAATAGGGAGGTTTGGTCTAGTTTTTTTTTCCTTTTCAAAGTTGCCATTTAAGTTGAAAAAATCATAAATATATTTCAGGATAGTTTTAATTAATTATTATTTATTTTGTGTTGAATAATATTAAATGCATTTCATGATAAAGTTAGTAGTTTTTTATCTTCATCGAATAACTAGGCAAGATACAGAAAAACTACACTATAACAATGATCTCTCAACATGAGAGTTTTTTTTAAGCATAGTTATTATTTGATTTGGAAAAATCGTAAATTTATTAAAGAATAATCTTAATAAATTAATATTTAAGTTATTCTGTGTTGGAAAAATAATATTAGTAGTTTGTTATTATTTGACTTGAATAATCATAAATGTATTTAATGATAATCTTAATTACTTATTATTTGAGTAAAGACAATTGAATTCACATAATTACACTTTCATAGTAATATCTTTTTAATTATTAAATACTAAATTACTAAGATATTATATACTATGAAATATAAAATCATTTATAATAGGTAATTTTACTTATGGTATTTTAATAAATAATTTTTTCAAAATAATATGATGTATGTATTTTACACATTTTTTAAACATATTTTATACATTTTCTAAATTATGTAATATATATATATATATTATATATACTAAAATAAGGTTTAATCTCACCTACCCCACCATGTTCTACCACTAAGACCCTATTCTAATATTTTGTTATTTTTTTTAATTTAATATTTCATATTTTTATAAAATTTTACATTTAAAAAAATCAAAAAGATTCAAATTTGAAGTTGATAGCACCGAAATTAATGTAAGAAGTATATTTTCTCCTATTATTGATAATTGTTATTATCGTTACTGTCATAAATATACATTATCAAAACTTTTTGAACAAAAAAATCACCATTTAAATTTGAATTATAATGATTTTTTTCCAATTTCAGCATGATTATTTTTAAAATTATTTATTTTCAAAATTTTACAAAATTAAATAACAATTATTCAGCAGTATTATAATTCAAATTATTTAATATCACTATTGTTCCGCAGCATTATTATTCAAACTGTTTAATATGTTTTAATGAAAATATGAAATATCCAACTGTTATCCATAACTATTGCGTTTCAAATTTCATAATATTGATTTTCTCTCTACCTCTTTTTCTTTCAAACTCCTATTAAAAATAAGATAACAAACTTAAACTAAAGCTAAGAAAACAATTTTCGCAACAACCATACAAAACAAATGAGAATGAATCTGATTTATCTAAACTAAAAACTAAAAATAAGATAACAAACTTATACTAAATGCTAAGATAACAATTTCAGCATAACTCTAGTGACGACTACCAGGAACGACGACAAGAGGGAGGTGCGTAGACCATCAGTTAAGAATGTTTCTTTTTCTGCATTCTTTGTTCTTCTGATTTTGTCTCACCCTCATTTATTTTGATTTCACATCAGACAATGGGGCAGTCCAAGATATCAGACGATGGGTCATTCCAAGGCATTAGACGATGGTGCAGACCAAAGTATTAGGCGATGGGGCACTCCAAGACATTAGACGATGGGGCACTCCAATGCATCAGACGATGGGAAAACACAAGGCATCAGACGATGGGGCAAACCTTAAAAAAAAAATCATTTCACACACATTAACTTTACTTTATCCAAAGTTACTCGTGCCTTGCACGGGTTAATCCAGCTAGTGTGTTTTCATTTTTAAGAAAATACGAAATACACGTATTTTATTTTATTAGGAGAAAAATCAACTGGTTTAATCTTTTCATAATGTTCTATTTAAAAACAGAAAAAAAAAAATTCACCCAAATGGGAGGGGGAGGGGGGGGGGGGGGGGATTGTGACCATAACAATGAAAGGAAAGAAAAAACACATCAAGTCATGTTGTATGCAACTTGAATTCAATTGCAAGGAATACGTGATCATAAATGTTGTACGGAATTGTAAAACCAAAGTTCAGAATCAATGTAGCGTTTGAAAACTTCCCATATTTTATTAAAGTAGTTTAGCATAAGACTTTAAGCTATAAAATACAGATTTTATAAGGTTTATTGCATTAGAGCAAGCTGAGGTAAAGGTGTGACCGTGTGAGTTTTTAATTCTAAAATCTGTAGCTTGTGGAAGAAACTGTATCTTAACTTGATCAAACAATTCTTTCTCTTTCATTTATATTATATCTTTAGTACTATTAATTAAATTGTATTGAATTAATATTTAAACTTAAGTTGATATTTTTGTGAAAATAAAAAAATATAAATATATGAGTAATTGTGAGATCCAACTAGAAACAAAATAAGGTACCAATCATTGGAACAAATTGTGACCAGGTACCTCATGGGTTCTTAGAAAATAATTGATTATAAAAACTGACAACTAGTTGAAATATCAGATAATTGTTTAAAAAAATAATGATGGTTCAACTGTGCGTTTGGTCCCCCACTTACACCTCTTATGTTATACTGGCCTTAACATAAATAAGTTGTAAGTTGTATTTGGAGCCTCCAACTAATGCATTCATTAGTTGTTTCAGAAGAATTGCTCACGTGTAAGTGCTATGAGACACATGAATTGAGAGAAAAAACTCCACAAATTGGAAGTAAAATTTGACTGATAAAAAAAAAAGCATCTAATAGCTATTTCAGTTTTCAGTTTCATTACCATTCAAAAATTAACGTTTTCACTAACGTGACATTTTTAAATAATATTTTAATTAACAAAATTTATTTTTTAATTAAATAATGTTCGCTCGCTGACAAGAACATTACTGTCGCTTTTCCAATGAATAAAAAAAATATTGCTGTCGACTACCACTCCAGATTATAGCATCAAAGTCATATCTCAAGTATGGTCTATAGCTTTATCTGCTCAACAAAATAGAAGTCTGAAATAGCTCTATCGTCTGCTCTACGAAATAAAAGGCAGAATTATCCCTATCGTCTACTCGGCAACACTGTGTACTCTAGAGAAGTATCGTCTGAAGACAAGGAAAGTACCGTCTAGAGAAGTATTGTATGAAGACAAGGAAAGTACCGTCCAGAGAAGTATTGTCTGAAGACAAAGAAAGTACTGTCTACAACTCTATCAATTGTGAATTGTTTTCAGTGCTTGTTATCTACTCTTGATCAGGATATTGTCAATTTTGAAGACAAGAAAAGTACCGTTTAAATGAACAATTTTAATAATAGTCATCGTGTCAACTTTCGTTTTATCAATTGAGGGATTTATTTACTTCAATATATCACGTGATCATACGCATGTTTAAAAATGTTGATATATGTCATATATTTATTAATTTTATAACATCAACTAAAAAATGTTGCAAATTAAATATTAAAAATAATCATGCATTGCACGGGCTACTTACTAGTATATGAGTACGTAATTGTGAGACTTAACTAAAAGCAAAATAAGGGACCAACCATTGGAACAAAATGTGACAGAACACCTCATGGGTTCCTTATATTATATGTGGCGGGCCAAAAAAAAGTTCTTAGTACGAAAAACAGAAAAGCATAAAAACCTCTACCCGGTAATATGTTTAAGAAATTAATTGATAATAAAAACCGACAACTAGTTGAAATATCAGATAATTGTTTAAAAAAAAATGGTTCAACTGCGCATTTGGTCCCCACTTAAACCCCTTATGTTAGACTGGTTATTAACAAAAATAAGTTGTATTTGGAGCCCCTATTGTTTCAAAAGGATCGCTTAAGTGTAAGAGCTATAAAACATATGAATTGGGAGAAAAAAGTCCAAGAATTAGAAGTAAAATTTGACCGATAAAAAAAAAAAAAAAAACATTTGATAGCTGTTTCAATTTTCAGTTTCATTACCATTCAAAAAAAAAAGTTTTCACTAACGTGACATTTTTAAAAATATTTTAGTTAACAAAATTTATTTTTTAATTAAATAATGTTTCGCTCGTTGACAAGAACATTACAGTCACTTTTCCGGAATAAAAAAAAAAAAAAAAGCAGTCGACTACAACTCCAGATGAATTCCATGCTGACGAAGGAGAAGTACATGCCTTAATCACAAGAGATGGAGGGGATATTGTGTTCACATATTATATGATAGAATAAAAACTCAAATATAAATTGATCCTAAACATGTTATACTCACATGCTTGCAGATTATCAATATAAACTATTTATTAGAAAATATATATATATATATATCTTGAGCTTTGTAGTACAAGTGAAGCTAGCATTTATTAATTAACAGGGATATCTCCAATTTTTGATTTTAGCCCAGCTCCTCCCTTGATCAAAGCTATGAAACAAACCAGCTTCTCTGGCTTCCCAAAAAATCTTCTGATTTCTTCCCTCAAATTTAGGATCATACACAGAGAAATCGATGCAGTGTTCGGCGCAAATAATCTTACCTTGTTTAGGAGTTAAATTGTCTAATTTTGTGAAAGTATATCCTACACCAACTTCAGTCCAACCTTCCCCATTGTAATTTAAAGACATTGGAGACGCGATCGGCATATTGTTCTTAATGGAAACGAACAGTAGGTTGATTTTTGACTCATTTGATGGACTTCCAGTTCCATTATCTGCAAATGTTAAGTCCTTCAACAAACACGCAATACAAACAAACAATAGGAAACCACGAATGAGAGAAGACATCATGTAATTTGATATTGATTTTTCTATTTTCTCTCTTCGCTATATATATATATAGTTTGATATGGTTTTGCTGTAACATATGTTAGGTGCTCATTGGTCAAAATTTATTTATTATCTTTTTATAAATATCTTACGAGACTACTAAAAAATATATACAAATTTCAACCATGTTTTTATATTATACTATATAAAGAATATTTTCAACCATATTTTATATTATTTATTATACTGTATAAAGAAGATATGTATGATACGTCCAAAAACCTCATTTATATGCTATAAAGTTTGTTTGACCAACATAAAGAAAGTGACTTATGATGAGTAATTTTGAAAAATTGATATAATTTGGCAATAATTTTAATGTAATTAAAGAAATTTAAGGGGTGTGAAACAATTACTTAGTTCTTATATTATTTTTACTTAAGGGCAGGAGGGAGTAGTAGCTTATTGTTTTTACTTTTAATTTTATGCCTATTATTTATTACTATGTGTTTGGATATCACGCACGCACACACACTTATATTTTTTAAAATCATTTATTACAATTTTGATGGTGAGATGCACAACTGCACTCCCAATCTTTTTAATCAAATGGCTTTGTCTTGAGCGGAGAATAGTGTTAGTGGTTGGTGTTAATTATGTATAATATAAACATGAGCACTCATTTTGGATGGTGAGTGATTTAAATAATACACACTCTCTCACACGCTTAAAAACATTTAAACTCACTCCCTTCTGTATTGAGGATCCCAACTCACTCTCCCTTGTTGCGATAGTCATTGACATAATCTTTGTTCTCATTTCATCATTAACTTCTCATTAATTATTTTTATTCTCATCTTATTTGTTATATTAATTATGAAGAAAAATATAATTATAGTTGTAAAATATTTATTATTCTGTTACTTAAGACACAAAATTATATTTTTTCCTTTAATATCGTATAATTATGTTTTTGCATATGTAATCGTATTAAAAATCGTATCAGTTGAAAATTCAATAGGTAGTTCCTTCACACCATGTGAAACTTTTTAATTATTTTAAAGATAAATATCATTTTATAATTTATTAAAATAAAATAACACTTAACTATATAATTTTTAATTGTAAAAGATATATCTATTTCAAGTGAAAATGAAGAAGAACTCATATTTTTAAATACAATTTTTAATATTGAATGATATTAAAATAAATTTAATTTATACAACCTTAAAATTTTAAAAATCAATACATTGCACGGGTACTAGTTAGTTCTTCATCAAATGCCGAAGGAGAGTCTGCCTAACCATTAGCACGTTCTCATATTTAGATGGCTAATTGGGTGTAGGTGATCCTGATCCCCCAATTTCAATTCCAGTACAGCGAAGGGCAATGTCTCATCAAGAATGTGTTTTTTAGGTTCGAACTTTCAATCTAAGGATTTCTCTTTTTATTTTTAGTTTAATTTGGGGTCAAATAATCACTTTTACCTACGCCAACTGATATCTATTGGGTAGCCGTGTAAAATAATATAAAATGGGTAATTTGAAAGGAAAAAACTCAAAATAAATTCATCTTTTGTTTTATTTAGATAGTGTTTGGCCCGACTTTTTTATGACTTTTAAGTTATTTTTAAACTAAAGTAAGGACAAACATATTTGTTGAAAAAGTTCTAAAATTTTAAGTAACTTATTTTTATAACATAAAATAGAAATAAGTAACTTTTTAGAAAAAGTTAGAGACATGAACTTTCTACTTAAAGTAATTTATTATTATTATGACCAACACCACCCACCTCACCGTCGTTGCCCCCGCTACCGCTACCGCCACCACCCCCCACGTCGCCGCCACTGCCGCATGCCGCATGCCGCCGCCCCCCATGCCGCCGCCGCCATATATGAAACTTTTTTAAAACAGTTTTACCAAACAACTTTTAACTTAAAAGTAGCATTTTAAGTTATAAAAAACTGAAAACTAACAAATAACTTCTTCTTTTTAAAAGCTCTTATTTTTAACTTTAGCTTAAAAGAAGCTTTTAAATCCGAAAAAAACTGAGTCAAACGAAGCCTGAATATTGTCTCATTCATTGCATGGACGTTGAATTTTATAAAATATAAACGTATTTTAATAATAACCACGGTCAAAACATAAGCATATTGATTAATCAATTTTTAAGTTTTAAACATCTCAAAAAATGTTCTACTTAATGAAAATATTCTCTTTTAATTATTTCGATTGATATAATTTAAGTATTTAATGCCTTAGGCTTTAATGGCTGTTCTGACTTCTATGCTTACTTTCTAAAGGTTAGCATGTTGTAGCCACTGGATAAAATCAGTTTCGAATGTGTTATATGTTTGGCCAAAACAAAAAGAATGTGTTTGGAAAACACTTCCAAAGTTAAACATAAAAGGAACTGAATGTGAATACTTCGCTGCAAAAGAAAAATCATTGTTTCTACACCAAAAAAAAAAACACAAAAATAACAAAACAGTTTTAATGCGAAGACTAAGAACCTTAATCAATAAATAAAGACTAAAAAGCAAATACAATAACCTAGTAAATGTACCCAAAAATATATTGTTACATTTTTAGTTTCTTTTTTAAAGCACTTCAGGATTAATGATCAGCCAATAAGGAGCAAAACTTTCATGTCAACTCTCCAAACTTCAAGGCAACCCAAGACTTTGCAGATGCGATTACCTTCATTCTCGATGAGATTCTGCAGATTGCAGCTAATAGCAGGGGCTTAAGTATAGAAGAAGAAAGCAAATGGAGAGTCAAAATCAAATCCATAAATTGCACTGAGAGGTAATTGTCCTTAGTCAAAGTTCACAACTTTCGGACCCTTCTTCGGTTTTACATGGCCATCTTTTGACGTTGAGGACTTGTTCTTGTCACCATTATTTACGTCATCTGCCATGAAGTCATCCTCCATGTCATCTCCGCTCACGAATCTGGTATGACTACTGGGCCTCTCTTCAGTTCTCATTGCTGAAAGAAAGAATGGAGCTATCAGCCATATTTAATAACTCGTGTAGTAGTGAGCCGTGCGATGCACGGTGAAATAGTTTATATAGTGAAAGCAATTAAATTGGTCATATATAGAAAGAGCTTAGGCCGAGGCAAGAGGAGAAAAGGATCACCTGCAAGAAGTTATATTTAAAGTACATACTTCATTCCAAAAATCTGAGTTCATTTCGATTTCTATGATGAACATTTGTGTCTAAGGAAAGACTTCAACACATGTTTGGCATGAGTCCAAATATTTAAAGTGGCCCATAATACTCCCCTTTGCTTTGTTACACTACCATCTCTTCATGGGAGAGTGATAACAAACAAGGATTCAAACAAAGACAGTCATCACTTTGAATATGAACGATGCACAGTTAAACAAATTAGTCAAAATGAAGTGAGATGAAAACTGAAAAGGGGGAGCCTCGGTGTAATAGTTGGAGTTACTGCCATGTGTCTAAAAGGTTATATGTATAAGTTGTGGGATCACTCTCTCAAAAATGCAAAGGTTGTGCCCGTATGGATGCGGATCAAAGAGCACTTATTTGAGTTTATCTAGTGTTTTTTCTCGTAGATAAGCTGATAAGCTCAAATAAGTGTTTTTGGTCTGCATCCAAATGGGTTTAGACTCGTGATGAACCAAACCTTCCTTGGATACCATCATGACAAAAGCTTCATTGCATTAGGTTTCCCTTTCTAAAGTAGGATCAACATCCACTAAAATCAAAAAGGTTGGATTTTCCATGTCATCACCTATAATAACTGACAAACTATGTCCCCTAATATCCTATATTTAAAGAGTATAATTTAACATGTGATATGCAATCAACCATAATCTATCAGTCTATCACGACCAAACTTGACTAATATCAAACACCTCGAATATAAAGAAGCCTTACCCAGCTCAATCAGCCACTACATGATATGCCATTACTCAATAGTATTTACTTCGAACAAAACTAATAGACTTCAGAGTAAAAATATCACTAATTTTGTAGCACATACAAGCAGCAATTGTTCCAATTTTATCTTAACATGGTATGGGACCAAACCAGTGAACCTCCAGTACTGGCAGTTAATTGACATTAAGGTCAGAATTCAGACATTACTATATATTTAGACAGCTGCAGCTCAATGGAAGTAAAACGGGGCCAGTGTCAGCCATAGGTTTAGAGAAGCAAATAAAGGAAGGAAACATAGATGCCAAGCATGTTAAACAAAAATACAGCATTTGATATCAAAAACAGAAATATAGAGTAGAAAATCCATTCAGTTTCTTCTGAAAAAGCTTACATATTCGAAGACGCTGATTAGCAGCAACAGATCCTCTGTTCCCTTTGTCAGGACAATCCTTTGCCAAATGTGTCACACCACCACATATTTTACAAGAACCACCCTATCACAAATAAATAGCTGTAACAGATTAGACACAGCTTAGAAGAGACAAGGTCAACTATAAAGTGAGATGATAATACCTTTGGGTATATGCCATGAGCATTTTGAGGGCAGTTTTTACTCAAGTGTCCACGTTGTTTACAGACAAAGCATTCAGCAAATTTTGTCCCTCCTGCATCACCAATGAAACCCCTTATGTAACATGATAAATGTAATTCAAGAACTGCTTCATATAAAACTCAAATTTCAATTGGAAACTCCAAAACCAGCAATGTAAATTCTATAACATATCTAACTTGATAGGTTTCATCATCCCATGCTTACATAAAACACAAACCACTGTGTTTTGACTTTTGACACACAAACAATAATGTGTTTGTTTTAGCTATTGAAAATCAATTTGGGATCCAAAATCAATTCTAGCAAGAAGCTCCATAGTGTAGCTTTTGAAGAGAAGCGCATTGGCTTTTATGCCTACCACTCATTGCATGTTTGGATACACGGTGAAAACCCCCACGTGAGGCCAAAATCATGGTGGACGACAGTCGCAAAAGCTAAAAGAAGTTACTTCTATCCACCGTGTATCTAAGCATGCACTCAATCAAACACACACTAAACCTCTCAGAATCACTTATGCGCCCAACATGTAAACCTAAGGGGTTTTCAACCAGACACTCAAACATCACATAGAGCATACAAAGTGTAGCTTTTGAGGACAAGTGCATTTCCTTTTGTGCCAACCACACAACCAAACACACACTAGACCTCTCAGAATCACTTATGCCCCCAGCATGTAAACCTACCATGTTGTCAAACATCAAAGAGAGCATAAAGAAGACATATATTAACAAACCTTCTTGGAGAGGCTGAGGACAATTTGAAAGTGGGTGGCCAGTTTCCCCACAGTTATAGCAATATTTCCCATCCTTGGGGCCATCCTTTACCTCAGGGCAGTTCTGGGCTCTATGACCGCGTCGTCGACACCGCAAACATATCTGAAAACAGCACATTACCATTCCATCAAATCACACAAATCCAATTGCCCATTACTTATGAACTGTTTTTTTATCATTCCACAAAACCAAACCTTGTTCTTTTCCCATTCAGCTTTCTCGGGGCAGAGCTTGGCGATGTGGTCTCTGGCCTTGCAGATGAAACAGGTCTCGCCGGGCCTCATGCCGGGAACACGAAGAGGGTGTTTTCTGGAATTGCTTTTGAATCCTTTTGAATCATCCTTTGTCCGCTTGAAAGGTGCGCTCTTTTTCTTCTTCTTCTTTTTCTTATCAGGATCTTTCGGAGGCGTGGGTTCTGGTTTGGGGAAGAGTTCAGGGTTCTCTGCTTTGAATCGCTTCCGAGCAAGTCGCTGCCTTTGGCTCACCATCTCTGATAAGCAAGCAAGGGTTTCTATGTCGCCGCCACCGTTTTTCGGGTGCTGAGGGTTTTTCTTCTCTTTTTCATTTTTTACCCCATTATTTTTCCTTTATTTGTCTACTCATAATATTAAATAATGAAATACTAGGTTTAAAATAGGACGAAATATTCATGTTTTACTCTATGGAAAAAATAAATTTAGCACCGGTGAGAGTTTATTTTAAGGTTATACAGAATTCAGCTTAATCAAATTAATTTTAAATATATGATTTGCGTTCGAAAATAATATTATTAAAATGTCAATATGGGTTGACACAACTGATCACGGGTTCCGGGTTTAACTCTCACCTCCTCATAGGTCGAGAGTTCGAACCCTCTAAAAATCCCCTAGCGCTCCTATCTAGGAGGGGATATCTATTGGTCTCCCCAATAAGAATGATATATTGCCCAAGTACAATGGATAAGTGTAATTTCCTTGACCTTGCATCCATTAAATCTAAGTTTACTTGAAAAATGAGACATAATGAGCGAAGGGTGCTAGTAGGGAGGCTAGATATAGGGTTAGGGGATGTAGTTGGGAGGTTGCGCTTTCGAAAAATCTTTATGGAACATCTAGCCCGTGTAAATTATGATCATTCAACGCTCTTGGTTAGCTAAACAAATTTTGTTGACAAGGAGACTAGATCTGTTGTTTCAATTTCTTGCAGCTTGGGCCACTCATCCTCCTTCGAGTCTTTGGTTGGTGACACATGGGAAAAAAGATCCTAACTCGTTGGTGGGTAAGGTACAGAAAATGCAAGAAGTTTCTCTAGATTTCAATAAAAATGTTTTTGGTAGCAACCATTGCATGAAAAATAAAAGTGGAGCGAAGAGTGTTCCCAGCGGAATCCTTCATGTGTTTGGAGCAAGCGTTATAGAAGGAGTATGATGATATTCTTCTTCAGGAAGAGTTTGTTAGGCCCCAAAAGTCACAAGAAAATTGAGTGAGATTTGGCGACCGAAACACAAAATTCTTTCACATGCAAACAGTGGTGAGGAGGAAGAGGAACAAGATGCATGGCCTTTTTGTAGAGCTAGGGACTTTGGTGCACATATTCGAAGGTGCTTTAGGAGGAAGCACACATTTTGTTTATTAACTTATTTTCTCTAGATGTCCAGGTTTCTAAAAATTATATTATGGAGAACATAACCTTTTTCATGCCGCTTGTGAAGAGGGAGGGGCTGATTTGTCTTGTTTATATAGAGGAGGTAAGGAGGGTGGTTATGGATGTGCATTCTTTTAAAGCTTCGGGACCTAGTGGTTTCCATAACTTTTTCTACAAGCAATATTGGTAACTGACCCAACTCTATTGGAGACTCTAATTGTTTTTATGGTGTCAAGGGCATTCATGAAAGACAAAGCTAACCCAATTCTTTTGGAGACTCTAATTGTTTTAGTTCTTGAAGTGGATAACTTTACTTACTTCAATGAATTAATGTCAATTAGCTTATGTAACGTTTTTTTATAAAATCATTACAAAAGTGCTTGTCAATGGGTTCTAACCCTTGCTTACTAATCTAGTGGGGCCACTAGAGTATAGCATTATACCAGGGAGAGAAACCAATAAAATATTATTTTGACTCAAGAGGCCATGCATACTAGACACTCACATAAAAGGGTGGAGGTTTAGTGGCTTCAACGATCGATTTGGAGAAGACGTATGATAGAGGCAATTTAGATTTTCTTCAAGATACTTCACATGATTTTTGGTTCCCCCCATCTATTTTGAACCTTATCATGTGGGGTCTGCATGCCTCTAGTATCTTTATGTTTTGGAATTGTTCTAAATTGTCTTTATTTACTAAGAGACGAGGATTTATACAGTGAGTTACGTTATCTCCTTATCTCACCGTTCTCTGCATTAAGATGCTTGTTATTCAAATTCAAATGTTAGTTAACGAGGGATTGCGGCATTTGTACGCATTATTGAGGAGGGTATTAGTATTTCACATCTTTTGTGTGTAGATAATGTTATTCTATTTTTCTAGAGAAATTGAGGTTGATATCTCGAACCTTAAAGTATTTATGTGATGCCTTTGGTTTGAAGGTGAACTTAGAGAAATCTAGGTTTTTCTGTTATAATAACATTCACAGCAGGAAAAGGAATGAACTATCAACCATATCTAGGATATGTCAAGCAAGTAACCTTGGGAAGTATCTTGGCTTACCTTTGGTAAAAGGTGTGGTGATTAGTCACAAATTTTCTCTGATTATTGATAAAATGTTTATTTAAGGGAGAATATTAGAAATTAAGTCAAGCAAGAGAGGGACTCAAAAAACTATTCAACATAGCAACCACCAAGTTGTCTACAATGAGGAGAAAAAGACAAGGTTTTCAAGTTGAACACAATGCTCAAAATGATGAAGCCAAGCTTAAGGGAGAATGTTAGGAATTAAATTGGTTTTGTAATTTACTAAAAGACTACAGAGCTTATTTATCCAATCAGTAGCTTGGTTATTAAGGTTTTGAATAGTCAAAAACTTGTTAACTTTATTTTAGCTGGAAACGTGTAGTGCAACTATATATGTATATATGTATATATATTAATATAAATATAATGTTAAGAAACAACCCATCCACTAGTGAAAAACCTTCCAAAACCCTCTTAACACCCCCACCCCACACAAGCAAACATCAAGCCCACAACCAATGCGTAGACCCAAGCCTAAAGAAACAAAGACACTAGAAAAAACAAAGGGACCAGACGAGCAAAACATTAGTTGTTTAGAATGTTAAATGTCCACTTAGCATTTGTGATGCTAATTGATGATAAAAACCGACTTGGAAGTCCTATAAACATGAGAGGTCGTAAACAATTGGTATGTTCTTCAAAAGACAGGGAAAAGATGTAAATAGTTGAATACATATGTCAGGAATTGCCCTAGGTGTTTTGAGCACTAGTGAGCGTGTCATATGAGGGACAACATGTATGAGCATACAAAATAAAATTAGAATTGTTAGAAACATTCATTTTGTCATTTTTTTTAACACTTTTTCTAGCGACTAAAATTCACGTAGGTCTCATTAAATTGAGAGTAAAATCATATGATTTAGTAGATAATTTCAACAAATAAAAATTAAAGTATTAAAAAAGAGTGATAAAGTGAATATTTCTAGCACTCCTCAAAAGAAAATAAACCAAGCTTCAATAACCTTGAATTGTTTGATTTTGAGTATGTAATTTGACTACTAAGAAAGTGTTCCTCATCTCTATCATTTTTTCCGATCCTACATATTGTCTTGTCTAAACTCATTTGTAACCAGTGTTTACAATAAAGTAAGACATACACGAATGGACCAAGAAAGGAAAAACTCTGATAATGAACTTAAGATAGACCACCAACACCATAGTAATGACACCACATCTTAAAATAATGAGTATATCAAACTTCACATTAAATTTTCTCCAACTTATATAATATAATGCACGTTGGTATCTGAGCTGAATTGGGTACTTTGTGACGCTATTGGATTTAGGAATGAAGGCACGCCTTCCATGTTCCATACTTGGAAATAAATCCAATTTCCTATAGTTGCTTGTTACCCAAGCACAGTCACATATTTATTTGTTATAGATTGAAACACCTATAATGATAAGTTAAAAGATTACATCACACAATCCCAACAAGTTAATTGGATAGAGCATGTCAAAATCTCGTATATAACAAATTGTAAGTTCAAACCCTCACTCGTTCCTTTGAATACTTTTTAAACTTAACAATTTTATGTGCTTAGATTGAATTGGGACATCATTCTCTCACTTTAATTTTTTCTCTACCAAAAACGTTACATCACATAATTGTTGATGAGAAAGTGTAACCAGATTCCCACGTTCATTTCTCAGTCATATTACCTTTGCTTTCACATGTATCTGGCAACAATAATTAAAGAAATATTTATATCAAAGAAGACTTAATAAGCAACTTAGGAGCATAAAGTCATAAAACCACAACAAGTACCAACTTCCTTTTATAATTGATTATTTTATAGTTGAGCATTGGATCCGTAAAGAAGGAATAATGAAAGGAGCTGATTACTTTGTCTTGAAGGGTTTTTGTGATCACTACATCTGCTCTCACTGAATGTCACTCCTTTGCTTCTATATTTATCCATGGATGAAGGACCCTACTTGCTCTGTGGTTATTTGCTGGCGCTCCTCCATCAATCTTTTTCTAGAGTGAAAGAAAAGTTTGCACACCACGATGGATTTTATTATTATTTTTTAAATAAATTTGAGTGAGTTCGGCTCTAGTCACCACCACATGTCAGGACATGTTTTCTGGATCTTCGGTCGCTTACAAAGGTCCTTAGAAGATCGTCTAACTACACTGCCCTCACATTGACAACATAATTCGAACATAAACATTTGAAAAGAAGTGATTCAACCTTACCAGCTAAGTCATCCAACATGTGTGTGGTACCACGATGGATCTTTAAGTACACACTAACGCCGTTTTAATGATAGCTGGGAACAAAGGAAACATGGGTTATATTAAATATAAAAAGTATATATCCAAATATGACTTCATTTTAATTTTAGGCACCGGTTTATAAGTACTTGCGTGTGTGATCGATGTGTGTCATCCTAATCCAAAATTTAAACACAACTATACAAAGAAGACATGGAAGTACAGTTAGGTTGAAATGAAGGTCAATATTAATTCACAATCCTTTTAGCTATTAATTGGTTGTTGATTGGACTGCACACAATCTGCTTGCTTCGTTTTGGATCATAGAAAATAAAAGATATTTGTACATATTTTTCACTATGCTGTGTTTACTTTATATTTTCATAAAAATATAGACTTAAATATGTTTTTATTCCATAATTTTTAAAGAGGATTTTAATTATGTATTGTAAAAAAATTCTAGGTAATTAATTAGTTCATGAATTTATTTTGTTTGTAATATGTCCAATTGTCAACTGTATTATCAATTTCTTCCTTTTTCTCTTCTTTTCTTTTAATCCACAACTCAAACTTAACAACCCAGAAAATCAACACACTATTATCTCATTCCATGTCACCTCCATCGTCTTCCCTAAAACTAACCTACCATTATCTTTTCTCCATGCCCCCATTGTCTCCTATATTATAAAAACCCATAAATCCTCTTCTAAAGAACCTAGAACCCAAAAATCTTAATCATGGAAACAAACATTTGTTTTATCTTCTATATATATTATTAGTCTTGTCTTGACGCCCAAACATTTTTTTAGCATACTTCCTCTATTGAAAATTAAAAATTTATAGTTAAATCTCACTCATTTATAGTTACAGATTGAGATTTATCTAGTTTAATGAGTTTAAAGTGGATTTCAATTAATAAAAAATTATGTTGAAAAAGTGTGTAAATATGTTATAGCATTTCTTTTTTCATAATTTAAATAAAATAAACAATTCCAAATTGAAATACCTAATGAGTGTTGATTACGATGTAAAATGTAGTTTGATTCTTAGAGGACCTATAACATTTACCGAGTCGAAATTATGAGAACCAAATGTTAAATGAATCTAAAAAGGAAAAGTTCAAGGTGGAGGAGTTAAGGCGAGAATAGATCTTACTTTCACAATAAAGCATAGTCACGTTGCATGCTTTTGCTACAAGCAGTGCAGCTCACATGACATGACCCAGCCCGTAACCACGTGTATCTATTCACACCTTTTTCATGTGCTGTGTGGCCCAAAGCCTGAAAAACCCACCCACTTATTCCCAATTGCACATGCAGCCCGCGCGTCTTATTCACTCGCCAACAATGCGCGTCACCGTCTCATTCCTAAACCTCGCCGTTCTCTAACCGAATTGTGTCATGCACAACCTCCAAGGCATTCGCCCGAAATCTCACCAAATCAAAACCGTCCACGTGTCCAACGAAATAGGGATGACCGCACACGATTAGCATCCTCATGAAATCCAAAAATATCCGTTCGCTTTTTCAAATTTTAAATTCCCCCTTAAACCTAACGGCACCGTCAAATCCACCGTTAACTACCCAGCCCCACGTAACGCCGTCACGGCCCCGTCACATCCCACCCTATAAAAAAACTCTTTCTTGTTCCCTCCCTCACTTCACAGACGAGGGCTCACACCATCACTTTCTGTGCATTCGCTCTCTCTAAAACTCGCTCCGTTGCTCCTCTCTCTCTCTAAAACTCGTCGTTCGAACTCAGTAGCAGCAAAATGCGTGAGATTCTTCATATCCAGGGAGGCCAGTGCGGGAACCAGATCGGAGCCAAGTTCTGGGAGGTGGTGTGCGCGGAGCACGGGATCGACTCCACCGGAAGGTACCAGGGAAACAATGACCTGCAACTCGAGCGAGTCAACGTCTATTACAATGAGGCGAGTTGCGGGAGGTTTGTACCGAGGGCGGTGCTCATGGATCTGGAGCCAGGGACCATGGACAGTGTCAGATCTGGTCCCTACGGGCAGATTTTCCGGCCGGATAACTTCGTCTTCGGCCAGTCCGGCGCCGGAAACAACTGGGCCAAGGGTCACTATACCGAGGGGGCTGAGTTGATTGACTCAGTCCTCGATGTGGTCAGAAAGGAGGCAGAGAACTGTGACTGCCTTCAAGGTATTGTTTACTTCTACTTATTCTCCAACTAATTTTGTTATTCTAGGGTTTTGTTTTCTATTTTGAACTTCATTACATTTTTTACATTTTCTGCAGTTTATTTCTCCTCAATGTTTCCTGATTCTGCGATTAATTGTTTAGCTATTGCTAATTTGCATGTTTGTTTGTTAACAATTCAGTGTTCTGTGCATTTTGTATGAAAATGAGGGACTCTGATTTTCCAATATTGTTGTGCTATTTAGTTTTGAAGTTGGATTGTAGAGAATGAGACCTTGATCCGGTGAATTACGTTTTGCTTGTGCTGATTTTGAAGTGTGGTAGTTCTTACTAAATTGATTATGCGAACTGTGTGAAGTGTCAATTTTTAATTGCAGTTGGTGTGAGATTTCTGAAAACAGGATTGAACTTCCATATTTGTAGACAAATGAATTAATTAACAGTTGGTTAATCAGATTATGCTAAATGTCACTGTGTCCTATAATAAAGAATATATGAAATGAAATTGTTCATGCATGCTTTGAATGTTGTTTTGTAATTAGGGTGCTTAACAAATGCCTTGCTTTTTCAGGGTTTCAGGTTTGCCACTCCCTTGGTGGTGGAACTGGTTCCGGAATGGGAACCCTTTTGATTTCCAAGATCAGGGAAGAATACCCTGATCGGATGATGCTCACATTCTCTGTGTTCCCATCACCTAAGGTGTCTGACACTGTTGTTGAGCCTTACAACGCAACACTCTCTGTGCACCAGCTTGTTGAGAATGCTGACGAATGCATGGTTTTGGACAATGAAGCTCTTTATGATATCTGCTTCCGCACCCTTAAGCTCACTACTCCAAGCTGTATGTTCACATCACCACACATTTGCACCATTTCTAATTTTGCTCACATTGGTTTGTGAATAAAATCAACTAATTGGGTGTTTGTTTTTGTTGTTCGCAGTTGGAGATTTGAACCATCTAATTTCAGCCACCATGAGTGGTGTGACATGTTGTCTTCGATTCCCTGGTCAACTGAACTCTGATCTTCGCAAGCTGGCCGTGAATCTCATCCCCTTCCCTCGTCTGCATTTCTTCATGGTGGGTTTTGCCCCACTCACATCACGTGGATCACAGCAGTACAGGGCCCTTACGGTACCTGAGCTGACCCAGCAAATGTGGGACGCCAAGAACATGATGTGCGCTGCTGATCCTCGACACGGTCGCTACTTGACAGCTTCTGCCATGTTCCGTGGGAAGATGAGCACGAAGGAGGTCGACGAGCAGATGATCAATGTGCAAAACAAGAACTCATCATACTTTGTGGAGTGGATCCCAAACAATGTCAAGTCCACCGTGTGTGACATCCCACCGACCGGTCTCAAGATGGCTTCCACCTTCATTGGCAACTCCACATCTATTCAGGAGATGTTCCGGAGGGTGAGTGAGCAGTTCACTGCTATGTTCCGCAGGAAGGCTTTCTTGCATTGGTACACCGGAGAGGGTATGGATGAGATGGAGTTCACCGAGGCAGAGAGCAACATGAATGACCTTGTCTCCGAGTACCAGCAGTACCAGGATGCAACTGCGGATGATGAGGGGTATGACTATGAAGATGAGGACGAAGTTCAAGAGGAGGATTCTTAAATAGTAATGTTTGGGATTGGATGGTGTTTTTGTCTGTGTGTGTGATGATACTTTTGCCATATGTTGTCTTTTTTCTCCCTCAACCTGAATACCTTTTTCGGGGGGTTGCGGCTATGGTAGTTTTTAGGGTTTTTATTTTTCTGCTTGTTTCTGTGTTATTATTGTTAAGGATGATGATGCAGTTTTAATTTCTGGATTGAAGGCTAGATATTATTAACATGACTACCTTAAGGTTTTGGATATATTGACTTCCTGGATTGAATGGGCTGCATATGTTTTTTAATGCTTAGTGTTCATTTATCTATAATCAACATTTTAGAACTAAACTAAAGTAGAATAAGCTTCAATCCAGATTTGTTTGTTTTTGTAATACCCGTGCCTAGTTAAATCTGAATTCTTTGTTTCTATTTTCTTTATGTTTTTAAAGGACCCTTTCCGCTATTTCTATACCTTAGTATCAGGGGCTCTTTCTCAAATTGATAAGAAAAAAAGGACATCTTTCAAATTAATTATAAAAGCGAGTTTATTGTTAAGATGTGAGTAATCAAAACCCCCCTAAAAATTGATATCTTGTGCACCCACCAAATGTTAGTTGGTGCGACCAAACTTTGAAATAATTTTGAAAATGAGTTTCCCCAACCATACCAATCCCAAGTAAGCATGATATGATGCATACGAATTCTTTATTTTTACTCTTCTTCCTTTCCGCATTCATACTTATTTTTTGTATCCCTTAGGATATATTTAATTGAGAACCTGTTATCATTAGGGGCTATTTCTCAATATGATCAGAAAAAGACTTGTAACAAGCAAGTTTATATCTCTCACATTATGAAAGCTGCACCTTATTATTACTGTGAGATAGGATCCACCAGTGCCAGCAAACTATATAGGATCCCACATTCCACAATTCCTATCTAGGTGCAACTTCATTAATTATTGCACACTAAATATAGTACTATAGCTCTGAACTCAACTAATAATATGTTGAGTTGTTTAATATGCCACTCAATTTCTTTAAAAACTACAACTTAGTATGGTGGGTATGATGGGGCAGCTGCGAACTCCACAGGGTTAAATGGTTCTGGAAGTGTAGCTAAAAACTGCAGAGAGTGAACAGGTCCTGGTGCCACAATGCCAGAGCTTTTGAGTTCAGCCATTCCTCGACGAGCATTTCCACCTTGTGCTTCACACAGCTTTGGAAGAAACACACCTACAAGCACACACCAAAAAAAAAGCTCATGCTTTTAACAGCTTGACATCATAAAAAGAGAGTGTTTATTTGAATTAATCTTCCAATATAGTCACCTATGCAAGCTTAGTGTTTGGATTGGATTACGAAAAAAGCTTATGTCGACATACCTATAAACTATTTTTCTAGATTAGTTTATGACAGTGTTTATATGAGGTTATGATTCTGTTCTTATTTAGTGTTTCATTCTCTATTCCACCAATAAAATCTTGTCATGTCATTTAAAAACCTGAGGATTGAAATGCTCTGTCTCAATTTCATATCTCATTCCATGTTTCACCAATCAAATTGTCTCATAACCATAACTTTTTTAGATTGAGATGACACAATTTTATTCGTGAGGCAAAAAGACACTAAAGAGAATATTTTATTTCAATCCACTATATGATATATATTTATTGTACAAGTGTATAATTAAATTATTTTTCCTAATACATTCATATTGCACATGTCTAACTCAACCAGAAAAAGGTTATTCATGGAGGATCTCTCTCCCCTTCATTCTTTAACCATATACTTGATTAATATAAGAATATCTTAACTAGTTCCTCACACCCATCTTGGTGGAGAATTATAGAACTTTGCCCAATATTAAATCTATTAAGAATTTGGGATTTGCCTAACTCTGTATAAAAAGTAAACTCATGAATGAGAATCGTTCGAAACTTCATTAACCATCTCTGCAATCAACTAACCAATGTGGGACTTTTAACATAAATTTTGTGTGTACCTTCACCAGCAGCAAGGTTGAAGTAGAGGTCAACAACATTTGGGCAACTCTGGTAGCACTGGGGGGAGCAAAGCTTGTGAGTGAAGCGAGATTCAAGAAGAGAATCTGATGAAATTCCAAGAGACTTTCTGTCCAATCCACAAGCCTTGATGCACTGCTCAGTTTCAATGTGGTCCTTCAATTTATCAGCTTCAATCTCTGATGTTCTGCATGTGTATGCTTCCTCCCCTGTCCTCTTCACACGCTTCTCAAGCACACACCGTTTTCCACCAGATGACACAGCGAATGAGCACGTTTCCTCGCTCAGATTCTCACATTCTATCCCTCCTGAAACAATGTTAATTTGATGATTAGATTATGAGTTCAAGAATTGAGAATTTCATTAGTGATATGTACGTGTGTGTGGTGTTTAAGAGGTTATTTGAGAGGTTTTGGAGACTTACCAAGAGTGGCTTGAAGGGAGAGAGAAAATGTGATGGCAAGTATAACCAAACTACTCAAGGTGAAGTTAGAGGCCATGGCTTCAAGCAGAAGAAGAATTTGGAAGATAACTTGTGCTTGTGCTTAGAGCCTTAGAGGAATTAATGAATGTTATGAGGCTTTGATGGGGCTCGTGTATTTATAGGTGGCTCACTACCGAATGGCAAAGAAAATCCCAACAAGAACGTGTCATAAATTGGCTCAACAGAGAAGAATGTAATTTTGTTAACACCTATTTTTGTAACGAGGGGTTTTCTAATTCACCTAAGTAAAGTTTGATTTAGATTATTCTAATCTTAAGTCGACTAATGGTATTTAAGATAAGTAAAATTTCTAGTCAACTTATCTTAAATATTAATAATCCATCTATTATTATTATGATTTAACTAAACTTTTTTTTATGCTTATTTAGACAACTTCCTCTTATGAAAGTAAAATGGAGAGATAGAAAAAAAATAAGTGTCATTATTGTTGAAAATAGAAACAAAATATCAATTTTTCTACTCAATTTATTTTTATTCTCTCTCCAATATTGAACTTTCCATGGCTAATTTTATACTGCTTAGTTTCCTATTTACTTTATAATACTGTAAGTCACATGTTTTTTTTAAGTTTTCCTCTCAAATTTTGTTTTTATATAAGTTATTTAGAATAATTATGAAGTGTTAAAATTTACCTTATATTTAATGCTTTATCTTTAATAGGGTAAATTAACATGATTTTTAATAAACTTAAGAGCAATAAGTACTCTTAATTAACTTTCTCAATTTTTTTCTTACATATGGAAAAAAATCTAATTTTTTTAATTTATATGAATTAGGTAAAAATAACTTATACTCAAAAGGGTTTAGCCTCCTAGAAGTGTGCTAGATCCGTAAGGTTTGGGAATTCGTATAAGAGTACTCCACAAGAACGTCATTGACTCAACTTTCACGAAAAGCATTCTCTTGGGAAAGAGGATTATTCATATTGCTCTAACGTCCGAGATGTGAAGTTACCTCTCCACAGTTTTATCCATTGGAAAAAGTTAAAAATAAAAACAAAAGCACCAATTTTCATGTTCAAATATGGTCTCCCATTTTACTCATTACTTTCTAGTTTTTTCAACTGAAAAAGTAATATTCCAGTGGAAAATTTATTTCACCTTTAAGGTGCAATTATTTAATTCGAAGAAGGAGGTGAAAGAAAAAAAATGAAAGCACCTAATCTTGAAAAAAGAATGAAAAATCATGGTCTGAATTTCATGCGAAACATATTCATGGTGGAACTGGAAGTGAATGATGATAGTCAAAGTCAAGCAATCAAGTTTGGAAAAACAGTGAACCAATACCGTCATCAGTGGCGGACCCTGTGCTTCCACAATTTACACAATTTTCAATCATTCATGTACTTATTTATAATTATTGGGTTAATGTATTATGTATGTGCATTGTTTTATGTTCATATATCCAACTATTGTTTGACATGTCAGAAAAAAATCTAAATTTAAATAAATTAATAAATCTTGTACTACTGCACATGCTAATGCAGCTAAAAATAGTGCATCAAAATTAAATTTTTATTTATTTTCTGACAGGTAGTTCTCGAAAAAAGAAAGAAAAAATGAACTCACTCATGATCAATTTTCATTGCATTTTTTATGAAGAGTTTCCAAAAAAATGTTTTATACATACATCTAATTAGAATCTATCAATTTATTATATCACGATTAAATTTGATTCAAAATTACTTTAAATAAAATAATAAAAAAAATGTGATTAAATGTATGTGTAAAATTATATTAATAGTAAATCAAAACATTCCAATGAATAGTGTTTAATAGTTTTAATTTGATAGCGCTGTTTGCGGAAGAAATTATATGTGATGGCACACCAGAGAATTTGGTCTATCCCACGATTAAGGAGAAAATGTTGGCTCCTTTTGTCCCATCTTCACACCCTTTGCTTTGAATCCCAAACTTTTGGAAACTTCAATGTCAGAGCGTCAACAGGAGTTGCGTGGCATAGAATTTCAATTTCTTACTAAACAATTTAGAAAAACTAAGAAAATAAAATATTAATGGTCTCTTTAGATAAACAACTTAAATAAACATTATAGCAATAAACTCTTATTGCATAAATAGTTATTGAAGTAAAATGAAAATATGTTATAGATATGCATAAGCTAATATGAATAATTTATGAAAATAAGTTCGAAACAATTTATAAATAGATAATAAATTATTCACATAAGCTCTCTCAAATACTAGTATATGCACGTATACTATAAAATAATGTTAAATAAGATTTTCTAAAGAGGCCAAATAAAAGATTCAGCTCAATTGCTGATTTTCCTACTTTCTTTCTCATTCACATTAGTGACGTCTGATAGAGTTCTATGGCCTAGCCTATATTAGGTTCAGGGCAGGTCAGACCAAGTTAATAAAAAGACAAAGCTAAGAATTTTTTAAAAGTTTATTTAGTTAAAAAAGCCAAACTTAGACTCAAAAAGTCTTATAAATCTAACAGGTCAGCCTAGGTAAATAAATATAATTATTATAAATTATTTTATTATTTCTATTGTTCATATATTGCATTTTTACAATAATATATTAAAGTTATATCTTTATTGACTTTTTCATATGTTTCAACATGCTAAATTATATAAGGATTTAATCATGTAAACCTCTTCAGAAATGGACTAATAACCTATTTACTTTGACTTATACGAAATAAAATTTTTAATATATTTTATCTCGTAAACTTATAAGTTTGTTGACATGTTTACAAATAAATTTGTCAGTTTACTCGAATATCTTATTATAAAGCAGGCCTTTAATCAGACTACCAGGTGAGACCAGACTTTCAAAAGGCTCGGGTTCAGACCTAAAAGAAAGTCTATAATAGACAACAGGCCAAGTTCAGAAGTTAAATTTTTTAAAAAAGTCAAACCTATTTAAGAAAAATTTAGCCTAAGCCAACACTTTTTCACCCCTAATTTACATTCTCATAGTCTATTTAGTTAGGTAACTCCTATAATTAAGAAGAGTCATACACTTGGATGAAAGCCAGCAACTAACAAACATTTACTAGTAGTTCTACAAAAAAACAACAAACATTTAGTAACAGTACAATGTGGTAGACCTAAGGAATTGGGTCAGTCCACCTTTGTTAAGCCCAAAAGGGTCATTAAAAAACCCAGCTGGATGAAGAACTTTATTTAGCTTTATTCAGTTTTGGTAATCCTTCTAGAATATTTCAACCATTCAGAAGAAAGAAAGAAGCTGGTGTCGAAAATCAGAAGGGGCAATCGGTGGAAAGGAAAAATTCACTGCGTTCGCCAAGAGAAGAACCCAAACTTGCGTTCGCCCAAACTCGCGTCCTGGAACGGAGAAGCAAGGTCCACCTGCGTTCGCCAAACTCGCGTTTCGCCGGGCAGAATCGCGTGAGGGAGAAGTACCCAAACATGGACGATTGCCCAAAAACCGCGTTTTGACGGCCAGAACGCGCGTTGGGATGGAAGCGACAGCGAACCAAACACGCTCTGAGATCTTGCCACCGGATCTCATGGAGCTGAATTTTGTAGTTGTTGGTTCGAACTGTGGAAAAAAAGGGTTAGAAGAAAATAGAGCAGTTTTAGTCTCTATTTTAGTACTTAGCTTTCTTTGCTTTCTCTTGTTAAGTTTTTTGGGTTCTGTTTGGTGGAAGAAACCTATCTTCCTACCAATTTGGTGATTTTATTTTGTTCTTCATACCTCCTAATTCTGACACTACCATTGCGCTCTCAATCCAGCACCACCACACACTTAGAAGATTACTTTACTCAAATTCTGGAATAACAATTGACACCATATGTAAGAATCCTAAAAATTCACTCTCATTACTATGATGGATACTGTATCGTCTTAGAACTTAAATCACTCGGTTAGTCAAGCTGTGATAATCGCTCGACCGGTCAACCAATAAAGATTGCTAGAAATATGAAACTGGTTAATGCGTCTTCTTGTCTCCTACATAGTGTAACGGTCAGTTAACCAATTAGAACCAGACTGAGGGAAAACCTTAATCCAACGACTATATAAAGGTCATTGTAATAATATTAGCGGATAGAAGAAACACATCAATACATTGACTAGGGAAAAGCCTATTCATCTGTCCGACTTAGTCTATTTATTTCTTACTAGAACAGATACACATCATTTAATTGTGTAAAAGGGAGCTGTAGAAAAATTATACTCCGAATGATCCAAATTGATTTAATACTGTACTCAGTCTCATCTTTTTCACTCTGTGGCTATATATACGTAAGTTGTAACATCCATCACAGTAGCTGATTTAACCACCTCCATTATTGACATATGCCTTCTCTTAAACCAATAATTTATGCCTTTCTAGTTTAGTATTATTATAGTATATATGGTATGCCATTGGAACTTCTGCTAAATATCATTTATAGGAAAGTAAATTTGATAATGAATGTATATAAAAAGTATAAAATTATTATTATATATGAACCATCTATATAAGTTTCTTGTACTGAATTTTATCTTTACGTAATTTTCTGTTACAATAAGATCAGCATCTTTAGAAATAAATAAAATCATTTTGTAAACTCATTTCTCCAAAATTGTATCCGCACTTGTGCAATTATGAATTATGTGGGAAATTTATTTAGAAAGAAAATTTATTTAATCTAAAAGGAGAAGATAACAATATGTTGGTATTTAGTAAGTTAAAATATCATACGCAATAGTTAGACTCTTTAAACATTTAATTGAGGGGTTTTATCCTGAGCGATTTATATAATATATAAATAAAGATTTGTTGTAATAGACTAAACCAGTTAAAATAATTTTAGTGTCAAAATGATTAATCTCATAACTATTGCGTGGATATCTCACATGAAAAAAAAAAGTTTTAAATTGTATTATATAACTTATTAAAATAAGCACATTTTTTACTTGTACTATGTAATTAAGTAGCATCACCACACGTGCATATACAGAACAGAATGGAGACACATTACATAAAGAAGCAGCAAATGTTTGTTGAAGTATGATTCAGATTCAGCAGTGTTGAACAAAAATTTGAATGACCGACATGTTTGATTGATGGGTTTGTCTTTGTTGCCTGGGGTACTCATGTTGGTGGTTGATGTGACAAAGATCCCATGTAATTAAGTCTTCTCACACAGTCACTGCAACTTTATGCCATTAATTTGTTTTCTCAAGCTTACAATGATCCAACTTCATAAAGTAAACAAGATAACTTACAACTTAAGTACTTAACTACTTAACATTCATTTTAATTATCATGACTGTCCTATCTGAAAAATAAAGTAAGCAATTGTTTATTTGAATAATATTGAGAAGTGGTTTTAAGTTTTGGATATGGAAAAAGTTATGTAAATTCTTCAACTTCATTTTCGATCATTTTAGTTTAAATTTATGTCTCAGTTTAAAAAAAAAAGTTTTAATTATGTGCATTTGTTCAGAGTGTTGGTCGCAGTGGTAAAAAATGACTATTTAAACCTTTATGTTGAAAGTTTAATTCCTAAAAGCCGTACTCTTGGCTTTCTTTAATCTTCACTACACCCGGTCAGAATTACGAGAACAATTTAATCCACATAATTTTTTTTGTGTAATTTTAATTAGTCTTTTAAATCTCATTTTAAACAAATCACGTATCTTTATTTTTAAATTGAGCAATAAAAGCCCTGCTATAAATTTTGTTCAATCTAGAACTCTCCATTTTTATTTTCTATTTCATTATTTACGGAGTTTATAATTGTTTAGACAAGTCCTAATCAAGCTCCCAAACGAAGTGGAGCGACAAGTTGGAATTGGGATGGGAAAGCTTCTTGATGGGGCCCGAGGAAGATCCTTCGGTGGTACCTGTGAAGACACTCTGATACTTGAGTCAGTAGAGGTTCAAGTTGATGTGCAAATGTTTGGGATTCGAAAGCTCACCTTTGGATCGTGGAGGATGCTTCTTATTTATAGTGGAAGCTTTAGGAGTGGTTGGGTTGAGGTGCGCGTCTTCTTTGTCGTTTGGTGGTTGTGGCCGTCCGATCTCTGGCATGGCTAATGATCATGAAGTGCTCAAGGCTCCTGGGGCGAACAAGTAGGCTTTTGAGAGGTGGAGTCAAAGGAGGACTGACCATGTGTTGATTTATCGGGGGTGGTTGAGGTCAAGTTGCTTTCATACTGGACTCATCAACGACGCGAGTTATGCCTCGCTGTTGAATCTTTGCTTGGTCCTGAAGACATGGCGATGAAGGGTGGAAGTTGTGTATGTCGTCTGGGTGTGATATAAGTCGTCCTGAGTTGGAAGTCGTCATGATTGCCCAACTTCATCCTTCATCTTGGTAAGTTGTCCTAATCACCCAAGTGGTGGTTTTTCAGACTTCAAGAACAATAGTCCCCAAGCCTCGGTGTGCTCTTGGAAGAGCCGACCGAGCTACGTTATATATTTTCCGACTTCCAGAACAATAATAATTTTAGTATGTGAAATAATTTTAGAATGTCTAGGAATTATAAAATAATAGAAATCGGATGATATTTGAAGGTTTTTATAAGAGAAGTAATGTCTTCACAAAATGGCTTAGTTCACACACAACAACCACAAATTTAGTAAAGCAAAGAACAAAGAACAAATTAAGTTGCATAATATGTTGTTAGGAACCATTTCCATGAAAAATATCGGCAACCTTGTACCCTGTACCCGGAGTTAACTGATCCAATTCAGTCATCAATTTTGTTCGAGAGGATGATAAATTCTAGGTAATGATTATCGTTTAAGCTCTCCTAGACTCTATTTAGGACAATAATAACAACTTACACTAGCAAGCATTATTCTACAATTTTATTGAATGTCTGTCTCACTTTTCTTTAAGGTTTATATTATCATATATCCTCCTTATAATTAAGGTTTTTTTTATAATTAAGCATATGAGAGCTTTGTAACCTCTATACTATTATAAGACTGTATCAACAGAGGATTATATTAAGAATTTTGGTAAGTAACTAAAAGCTTAATTTTATCTTAAATCTAAAGATTAATAAACTTGACAGTGCTCCTGTCCTGAAGTTCAATAAAAATTTATGAATTAATATGTTTGTTTTTTCCTCAAGCAAAGCATCACTCTTAATTTATATTTACATAAACAAGATTTATCTTCTTGAAATGCCATAATTTTGATGATAATTCATGCTAGCGAAGTGGTGCTTGAATGAACCACAGTCATTACTCATTAGCATATACACAAAACTAACTAAACCAAGCAGTAACAGAAAATTAACTGCTACAACACTCATCATCATAACAAGATAAATTTGCAATTGATAAAGGAGGAGGAGGAGGAGGAGAAGATTTACTTGGAGTAGCTAGTTTCACTATCTGGAGGGTGTTGAATCAGGACAAATTTAATTAGTGCTGATGGAAAATTCCTAAGGGATCGCATGATCCAAATCAGTGAACCAGCAAAACAAGCTCAAATCAGAACCACATGTTAGTGGAGGAAGGAGAAGAATTAGATCAATGCGATCCCTTTGGAACTCTCCACCTACACTAACTTGTACTCCATCAAAATCCTTTGTTGTCATAAAGCTTCAACTATTCAGGACCAGAACACAGCTAGCTTCTATTGAATGAGTTGTATATATGGTGGTCCTAGAGGCAATGACTTACTGTTTATGACTTTTAGCGTATTTAGATTAACATTTCCTTCCTCATAATCAATACTGTCACTGAGAAGTTGCTCTACCACCCAAAAGCTACTTAGAGAAGCTTCTGCCGAATTGATTATGTCACTTAGAAGCTACTCACTGAAGTTTCTTGTCTAAATTGATTTTACCTTTAAAATCGAGCGAACGGTCAAATTGATCCCTGAAAGTGTTAGGTGCTGGCAAGTTCGTCCTGAGAAGAAAGAAATATCCCTGCAATCCCTGATTGTGCAAAATTTTGGTCAAGTTAGTCCTAATCGATGTTTTATCTGACCATATGGACTAATTTAACTAACATTTTACACAATCATAGACCACATAGGTATTTATTTCTTCAAGAGACAAAATTGCCCGTGCTCAACACTTTCAAAAACCAATTGACTATTTAAAATCAAGTGTCACATGGCACTGGAACTGACCTGAATTGTTGATGTAGATGAAACTGCTTGATTTGTGAAATTACTGATGTAACTTTCATCATGAGCATTCATGTATACTTGAAACAGAAATATGTATATTTGAATACAGAAAATTAAACTTTATATAGAGTTTAATACATTGACGTTTGTTCACAAAAGATGAGTCCATTTAATCTGCAGTGAATTGTATTAATGATTATTATGGAACCAACATAATAATGCAAGATTATTTGGTTTTAAGCAGGTGAAAGTTGCAATCAAACAGCTAATGCTGCTGGGGAGAAGCTAGACATATAGCCTATTTGTTGATAATGACACATATAGCTCCTATGATTAGAACTTTCATTCATTATCTGGTTTTGCTTTTCAGGTTTATTTCCTCTCTAATGTTAAATTTAACACTACACACGTGTGAAGCTCGGTGATACTGATTTTATTACAAAAATCTGTTATAGACACACCATCAGTTAAAGTACTAGTTTTTGAGAATATGTACCCTTCATTTAACTTCTACTCAGTACAATTTAATACTCTGTTCTGTTGGACATGGTTTTATAATCCTTTAATTGGCTAATTAAGATCACTAGTGAGTAGACATTATTTTTGTTGCTTTGCGGTTCTGATCTTATCCGAATTAAGTGTTATTCACACTTCTTTACTTTATATCTTGACAGAGATATGGGAACAAAAAGAGAAATAATTGATATAATATGTAATATGATAGAAACTAAAGAGATATATATAAAAAAATAGAGTAAAAATAAATTGTAAAAGAAATTGGAGTGGAACATATATCTAGAAATGACAAGCTTTGTCATGGTTTTGTTTACTTGGAAAATGTAGCCAGTGTGAGAGGTGTCTGATATTGTGTGATCATCAATAAGGATTTATAGCTGAGTTCTTTTTCACCATTTTGCATGTGTCTGATTATCTGTACTTCTTGAGCAAGATAAACCCAATTCATTTATTTCCTTCAAATCCTTGCTTTTGAAATCCCACGTCAGAATTGCATTGTTCATACAGATTTTACTTGGTCAATTAGGATGCTGAATTACTTAACTATACCAATAATTTCAAAATAATGGATGAGATTAGTACCACTGTGAGACATCATTCATAATCACATATAAACTTGGGCCAAAAAAAATCACATATATAAAAGTTTAGTTCTGACTTCAGAGTATCATGTGATAGAAGTCCCTATTCTTTACTGTGGATAGCAGCACCAACAACGTTCAACACAGTTGGTAGATCGTTGAGCTCTTAATTATTTAGTTGATAATTCGATTTTTGGATGATGCGTATGAAGAAACTACCTTCTTAATGTGACCTCGGAGTTTAATAGCATTTGACTGTAGAGATACCTAAGTGCAACTAATTTTTTATTTTTTTTTATAAGTGATTTTGGTCTGAGAACAAAATTGAAAAAAACTAGAAATGACTAAGAACTTTTTCTAGTTAGATTTAATACCATACACATAAGATTTTACACCTCACCTTTATGTTTCCGGATTTAAAACCCCGAACATTTTTGCTTCCGACTCCTTTTGTTTTTATTCAAAACTCTTGAGGAGGAATTTACTCTTTTGATTTTGGTCAATAGGGCTCTAATCCACTTTGGTTCCATCTCAGCCCATTAGGGTCCACTTTCCTTCTCAAACACGAAAAATATATTCTGACGAAATAAAACATGAACGCCTCCGGATCGAACTCGGGATCTTTCGCTTAAAGTGGTAACCATTATCCACAGAGCTATAGTTCCAACACGCTCCAACGTCGTCACTAGGTTTTTACTCAACAAGAAATCATGCCGAAGTGAACCCAGAATCCCTAATTCCTTTTTCCCGCGCCTTTCTCATTCAGTTTCCGCCGACGCAGAAAAATGGTTTCGCAGTACGGCACCAAGCTCGCCGTCCACTTCATCACCAACCACTTCGGCAACATTGTCGCTGTAACTCTCTCTCTCTCTCTCTGATTTGATTGGCATGAATGAATGGATGTTGAATTTTTGGTTGGTGTGTTAAATTGGTCTCGCAATTTCGACCGGGTGTGTGGCGAAAGCCAAATGTCTCCCAAGAGCGCAGCTGCTAGGCAATGAATGTTGAATTTTGTGTGTGTGTGTGTGTTTGCAGAAAGTATGCGAACGACTACTTTGCAATGGCCCCCTCAATTTGGAACAGTTGATTCGTTACACGGAGCTTACCGCCAAGGACGTCAAGAACTCCCTACTCGTCTTAATTCAACACAATTGCGTCCAAGCATTTCTTCTTGAAGGTAATATCAATAGCAATAGTTTCATCCCTTTTTTTTTTATTAATTAATAAAAAAAAGGAACTTTCTGGTCACTTAGGTGTATATGGTGATGATGATGTTCTGGGTAATTGTAAATGCAGGTGTTGATGAAGACGCGTCCAAAGTTAGAACACAGTACCTGGCATTGTTCGATAACATTATCCACCGATTGAGATTTCCCAAATTCATCGACATTGTGTCACGGGAGCTTGACAATAAAGTCTGCTTGATCCTTGTGGTGTTTCTTTGAAGTTTTATTTATTTAAGGTTTAAAAGGCTGAAGGTGCTTTTAACTTGTTTTGCAGTGTGTATATCTTCTCGAAGGGTTGCTTCGTGATGGTAGGCTCACCCTGAAACAAATGATCGACCGAGCAAGTCAAGGAAAAGGTATTTTTTTTTAATGCTTGTGCCCCATTAAGAAAATTGTCAAGCTTTGTTTATAAGAGTTGTGTAATCTGCCAACAAAATCACACGTGGTTTAATCATAATTAGTTTTTTAATCTGGTGACAGAACTGTAATTGAATTCTAAAACTATGAAAAGAATTTGATTGGGAAGGGTGAAGATAGGAGGAGTGTGGTATGCTTTCTAAATTTGCGCTATATATGGAGAGGGCTCAGTTGGTTTGCAATAGCAGGTAATATTACGTCAGGGAATAGCAGGAGTCGTTCTAAATAATGCTTAGGAGAAAGATATTACTGAACCTATGACTGAACAGTATATTCAATTTAATCAAACATTTACTTGTCTATCTATAATTTGTTGAATGTACTGTATTAAAAACATGCTCCAGCTCACCTACATGTCACAAGATCACGAATCCTCTCAAATTTGTCCATCTCAAATGAAATCATGTGCTTTCACTTTCAGAAAATGCAGTGGCTACAGATGTACGAGAGAGCCTACGTAAACTTTTGGATGCTCGATATGTTGAACGCTGCCCTGCTCGTGAGGTTACTGTTTCTACAGAATCTGCAGAGGAAACTGCTTCTAGGAAGCGTGGTCCTAAGTCTGCCAAGGTAATTTTTCACTCATGTCAAATTCCGCAGGTTGTTCAGTGATCCTTGATCAATGATTTGGGATAAGATTTGGCATTTGGTATAAATAACATGACTTTTCTAATGATGTTTCACTAACAGCTATGTTGAGGGATTGGGAAACTTGGCACCATTGATTTTATCTTTTTTCTTTAGTTTTATGCCATGCTCTTTTGCTTGCGGAGGATTCTTTCTCCTCCTTTCTCTCTATAATTTTTTCACTTCATCTTTTTGTATTTCTTCATCATTGAAAAAAGAAATTGAGTTTATTTTAGTCTTTTATGTATTTTTCTTTTGACTTCTGAACAAGGCTGTTCCTGCTAATAACTGAAGTTTGAGATTCAATTTTATGTTCGCATCAACTAGACATGGAGTTAGGTTACGATAATTTGAACAATGAGTTCAATTTACTAATTAACTCTTGGGTTATGTATATACATAAATGACCCTTCTTTTATTGCTTCCTGTTTAGGATGTTTACAGTTAAAGTTCGAGTTCATCAGTTACATTTATGAAAAATGAAAATGAGTGCTTGAAAGTGGATAAATAATGAGCATTTAGTGTGATCATTTTGAATTTTGATTTAAATCGCAACACCATATTGTTCACTCTTGTAACTTGAACAAGAATTTTGTTAATGCAGTTCTTTTTGATAATTTGTGGCTTGTAGGTATTTGTAGCACCAAAGACCTTAGAGCAACGTGTTATAGAAGCAGCAGTGCCTAAGGAAGTGATCAGATTTTCGCTCACTGCAGATACAGGACGTAATGCTGACACAGAAGCAAATTCAGATGATTACAAAATGATAAGCGTTGAAGTTGATGTGGGTAAGACTATTCTCAGCTCATGTGAGCAGCCTTAGTACTAATTTACCACTGACACTTTCTTGTATAAGTATGATCTTTTAAACTTGGATGCGAAATTTGGTCCAGCGAAAGAGGAACGAACTCTTTGGCGTGCAAATTTTGAGGAGTTTATACGTTATCTTAGACATAAGGTTTGTTTGACTATACTTTTCTTATTTGAACTTCATGCTATTGCTACCCATTTCTGCTTTTTCCTGTGAAAAATTTCATTTTTGTTGTTATTAAAAAAACAGAGACAGGGAATTATACTTGGTAGTCCTAACAAGCGAACTACTTTGCCAATTTTGAATGAAAATTACAGATGATTTTTGTGCAGAAGCTATATTCTAGTGTGGGTTATAATTATATAACTGATGGAAGTTAATTTTAAACCCCCCTCCTGATCTTTCAAAAGGCAAAATGCTGTTTGCAATTTGTCAAATGTATACTAGGAGATATAAAGGTTGATATGAACAGCATGAATAACAAATATTACTTACTGATTGAAACCGTGACGTAACAGAGGCCTTGGTCAATTTTAAGCTGACAATGTTTCTGAAGCTAAGTTCAATGGCTAACTTTGAAAATAAACTAGCATCAATTAGATTCACATGTTTACTGTACTCAGTGACGGATCCCGAGATTTTAGGCTGTGTGGGCAAGGTATAAAAATTTGTGAGATTAAAACTATAGCATGCTTACTATAGTTAAGAATATGAATTTAAGATATAAATTTACGTTTTAGTTTTAAAATTTAAATAGTTTTACAATTTTTTGTGATATTAGAATATCAAAATATCTTAAATACAATAACTAATTCAAAGAAAGTTTTAGCCAGAAAAATGGTTTTCGGTTTTTCATTTAAAGTTTGAAATTTTATCTTTGAACTCATAAGTAGTTTTATAAAACTCAAGATTAATTATTAATTCGGTTGGGGTACTAGGTCAATGGACAAACCAGCAAGTCACTGATTCCACCGATAATATGTTAAATTATTAAAAAGTACTAGCAAATGGACCTTGGGGGCACATAATTAGGCACCCACCTTAAATAGTCGCTTGTAACCTCCACATCCATTAAGACTCATTAAGAGAATTTTAGGCCACTAAGTGGACCATAAAGCGCCATGTAACCCAAAAACAATCCGGAACCTAAGAGACAACCCTAAAACCTTGTGAATATCCTAGACAATGAAGGGAAAGGACATGTTCACTCACCTCCATATTCTTGGAGCTAGGCCTTGTATCTCTCACTTGGCCAAATGCCAGAATTTGGCTAGAACAATGTATATATTAAAAAAGTAACTCTTGCACATTTCAAGACTCATTTACACTACTTGATTATTAATCTACTGAAGAAGGGTGCACTGCAGGCATCGTTAATGATCAAGGTAATTCTTACCGTTTATGTGATAGATGACAAGCACAAATCATAAAGCAAAACAAACAGGGATTTTTTGTTTTTTACAATACAAAACCAACAGGGTTACTCATTCAAAGAGAGTTTTTTCTAAACTTTTTCGTTTGATATACATATAAAACTGGCATTATAAATATCAAGCAGATGTATTGGTAAAGTGGTAGTAATTGCATCTGTGTACAAAATTGGGATTAGAGTTACTGGGGGCATTATAAAAACTGTGTTTAAATCACGGGGGCTGTTTGGCATCTATACATATGGAATGTTAAATAAACATTAATTTTTTGTGGGGGCAGTTTCCCCCACTTAGATGTATGTCGATCCGTCCCTGACTGTACTAGTGTACAAACTTACAAAAAATGTTTTACAGAATCAGCTAAATAAATAAGCTGATGTGGACAGGATGGGGGGTTTTTATTGACATCATTGAATCATTATGTAGTGCTTCCAGTAAAGAAGTTTGTCATTTATTTACTTTTCCTTGTTGATGTTACTGTATTTTCTCTTGCTTTTGTGTTAAGTCTTAAATGTGTCAGCAGGGATCGTACTATTGTTTCTTGATCTTTCTTGTCTTTTTAATCATATTAGTAAATCATTTTTATTGATCTTACATTTATAAGTTATTATTGTGCTTGACTGAGTGAGATGTATTTTTTCTTCGTCTTCTGTTAGCATTCTTGACATTAATTATTGGAAAATACACTTGAAAGTTGAAACATTTTATGCTTATTCTAGGCATTGATTGAGAATGTGAGAGCACGAATGGATGATGGTGTTGCTACAGTCTTACGTGCAATATTGGAGGCAAAAAAATCTGCAGAGGAAAAAGTGAAAATAGAAAAGTCAGGTGATCCTTGCTTTGTGAATTTGGAAACCTACAATGTTTGTTATAATGTCTCTGGGTAGATAAATATTTAGATAGTAATGATAATGACTATTTTAGTTGATATAAATTATGAAGTTGATTAACATTTGTGCCATGCCATGCTCTGATTGCTCTCAAGCTTCTTCTTTTTTTGCCTGTTTTGCATTCAAAGATTTAAAACCAAAAGAAGATCATAGTAGTGGTCAATCATTTTTTAACTTTTCATTCACTTTAAGTTTGTGTGGTTGCTAGATGATACAATTGTAGCCATATAATTGAATTTAGTTTAGTTACTTAGTTCTTTTCTACCATGTAAAAGGTGTCACGTAGTGCATACAATTTATTTTATTTGTCCAGAGATACAGTTTCAGTACCTGATTAAGAGATGTAGCATGAAAAATATTAATGAACTGAAACTCCAGTTTATCACCAAAGATTAAAGAAGGCTACTGTCTACTGTTGTGTGTCACACCCATGTCAAAGTAATTACACATAATACTGAAAAAGTAACACTATTATTGTTAAGAGTTTTATTTTACAAAATTTGATATTTATGGGTATAATCTCCCATTAATCATTTAATCAATCAATTTTGATCTCTATATTAAGTATTGACTGTTGAGTATTGCTTTACAGAAACATATGCTGTTGCTCAATCCCTTTTATCGGTTTCTACATATCTAGCTTTATAGTCAGTTAAACATAACATGAAAATATTTTCCAATATGTGAAATTTTATATTTTTTCAAAATTCCTATTCCTATTTTTTACAAAGGATATCTTTTGGATAATGGCATGTTGTAAGTTCATGAGCTGCATAAGGCGCTTTCCCTTGATAAGTGTACAACAGTGTTGTGCTTGCTGTGGTTTTGTATATGGAATTCCTTATTCAACGCTTTTGGTGAATATTGGGTGTGTCCTACTCCTATGTCCCTAAACTGCTAATTGCTAATTAGTTTTCACGGTTTTGGGAGAATTAATTGTCGTGAACCGACTATGCCAAAAGCTTATGTTGTTAGGCGAAGACACAAGAATGATTGACACCCCCCCCCCCGGGGCTAGAGCCCATTGGGCTTGAAGCGTGTACAATACACATGCCCGACTACCTTGTGCTCAATTCATCTTTTTAATAGAATTATGGAGGAAAGAAGGACCAGACTCCAGATCTCTTGGTCATAGAGGCTCTGATACCATGTAATGAACCAACTATCCCAAAAGTTTAAGATGTTAGGTGAAGACACATGACACAAGGAAGTTTGGTTTGAGCATGACTCTTGTAGTTTAAGGAGGTTTCTATGGTACAACACTTAATTTGGGTTTAAATTAGGCATTGGGCTTCTATTTGGTCTAAGGCATATGGCCTTTTTAATAGGGTTTCCCTAGTAAATTTGTTGAGCGGTTCTGCAGCTTTGCCCCATTGATTCCCCCCCCCCCTTCTCTTTTTTATTGTTTTCTTTTTTATTCATTTCATAAGGAGGGTTTGTTGTCCTCCCTTCTCTTTGAGATTTTTCCTGTCTTAGTGACTGTCTTCTTTTATTGAAAACAAAAAAGAACGACCTCCACAACTAGTATCTCATGATACTCTCGTGGTTAAAACTATTTTCTTGTGTTTCAGCTCCCCTATCGCTGGATACAATTTTTGCCGAGGTGATCAATACTGAAAATGGTCGTACTATGACCAAGGATCGTGTCGAAGCTTCTCTTGTTCAGTTGGGCTGTCCACCATTGGATGATCAAAAAATAATTGGTACCGATTATCTCTTACCCTCATGTTAGGCTATTTTTGTGACATAAAATGTCCGCCTTTTGTATTTGTTTATGTCAAGCAACTCTATCCTAGTTCAGGTTTATGGTTCCTTTAATAGTTTGTAATTCAAAACCTTTTTTTTCTGTTCCTTTCCAGATTTGAAGGGCATTATCCAATGGGCTCGAAATGAGGAGGTTTTATTATCTTTAGGTCTTTCACACACACATATAGAGGATGTATCAAATGAGAGGGGTAAATCTTAACCATTCAATCCAACCGTGAATGGTTGAGATTAACACATGAAGTCATATGACTTTTATAAGTCGCTCGACATTTTTAAGAGGTCACGTGAGCGTTAAATAACATTTACTGTTGACCACCTATATATGGCTATATGATCAAAGATTTACCCCTTTCACTCTTCCATAAAAAGAGCTTTCTCACTAGATACATACATATATTAAAAGGTGGACCAATTTAAAAGTGGTCCACCGGTAAACCATCATATTTGACCGTTCAATATTTGTTTAATAATATATCCAACGGTCAAATATCATGGTTCACCAGTGGACCACTTATAAATTTGTCCACCGTATACCGACCGTAGGTATAAATGGGTTGTCTATGTTTTGCTCATCTAGAGCTGTCTCATTTTGTGTACTATATTGCAGGTTGAGTCAATTGTGTTAAAAAGGTATGGAATGGATGCCTACAGAATGTTCAGGCACCTGTCAAAAGAAGATATGTTTTGCCCTACAGATACGGTGAGAAACTCTTGTTGACAAAATGTCAAACATTAGTTTTGCTAATAAACAAAAGGAATTTATTGAACTTCTTTAATGTACGCAGTTTGAGATTCTTGTCCAGTTAATTTGATGCTTTAGGATTACTGTTAGCTGCAGTGACCCACATGATTTTTGAAGGTTCCATTAGAGTGATGCATTTAGGGTATGTTTGATAAAAGTGAAAATTTAGACAAAGAAAATCTACTTGTGGATTTTCCTTGTTGAAATTCTTAAGCAATGAATGTGTAATGTGTGAGAAATTTTTTATTTCTGTTGTCAAAAATATAAAATAAAAATTCAATTCATGGATGTTTAGGTAAACTAAATGATATATTTGGCATTTAATAAAATAAATGAGGTTGTATAAAAGGAACCCACTGTCATATCATAATACTTACTGGTGGACTGAAATGCATTAAAATGCTTTTCAATCTGTTTTTTAATTTTAAAAATAAAAAAAATAGACTTGTTGAATGAGAAGAAGACAAGAAGCAACTTGGAGAATCCGTGTGTTTCTACTACACAATGGAGTTTGTTATATATATAATAGGAGCAATAAATGTACCATATCATTGTTACCTTATTTACAATGATTATACTACCTATTTACAATAAATATAAGATATCCTACTTATTTACATGATATTTAACAAGACTTACCGAACCCATATTTGTCCTATTACTATAGGAGATTTAGGGAGTGAATTACTGCGGAAATCGTTCAGTGACCTCTGATATTCAGCTGTTTTCCTCTCAATCTCTTTTGTTGGGTATTAACAACCACCATCTATGTCCTTTTGCTGCAGAAATATTCAATTCAGCACTAAATTGACTGTTCAAAAAGGTTGTCAGTCTTGATGAAACATATATTCTGGATTATGATGAATTCCAGCTTAAGCTATGATTATATTGTCTTTGTTTGGCTAGTCTTTTTTTTTTCAACTGGAGGTGTTGGGTAGGGGAGGCTAGCCCCGGGGAGGATCAAACCTACCTCATTGTAACAAGTCTTAAGAATGACTTGACCACTGCCAATTGAGAGACAAGCTTACATATGATCTTTTATTTTTAAATAAAAACTTTTTCAAATGATCACTAGTCTCATGTAAAAGCTGCTATATTAGGATTTCTATTAACATCTGTCGGCATTGACATTCCATGATGCTTCCCATGTGCCAAAATACCTATTAAATAGATTGCTAAATTGGTATTATATGTAGTGATTACAAATTCCCCTTTTTTTTTTGTAGATAGCAGAGTCTACTCTTGTCGAGAAAAAGGACGCTCCTAATTTACTTCTCAAGTTATGGAAGGATAACTACTTGTATATGGAGGTGACCAAACTCCTTTTTAACATTTACAAACTCCTTAGAAATCAGTTGATGTTTAATCTTTCTGCAACTTATCCTTCCTTGCAGAAAATACCTGTGTCTATGGCGGGATCCAGGCCAACACTGATTTCATTGTGGAAAGTTAATAAGCCTCAGATTTGGGGATTTGTACTGGACGAGATGTTCCACGCTGCCTTAAATTTGAGCCTAAGAATGGCTTTTGAGCAGGAAAAGGGTGAAGAGGTTAGTAACCCTCTAAATTTGTTCGTAACTCGACGTCAGTTAAATAAAGTTGATATAAGTTTAGCTCGTAATCTGAAGTTTGTGTTGCTTGCTGTGCAAAACTTGATCTGGCAAGACTGGATTTGCGGCTCCAGTTACCCCTAGGGTTTTTAAAGTTTCTTTTGATATGCAACTGATGTCTAATAGCAATGCCTAAAAATCGTTTTCCATCTAAATGACTGTAGAGTTTACATTTCTTTTTGCTCTATTATTCAAAGAGAAATATGTTAGTAAGTAGTAAGTACTCCTAGCTGCTATTCTATTATTGGAGCAGAACTGTTTCCATGGATTTTTGACATAATAACGTGTCAGTTAATCTGAGGATTGAGTTTCGTCTTTCTTGTTGTTCTCTGATCATCTTCTGATACATGTAAGTGAAATGTTTGACATGGTTGGTAGTTGGTGGTAATCCCATGTATGAGATTCATTATCAGTAGTTTGATTTACTCAAATGTTGCTAATTGTTTCAGGTTCTAAATGTTCATCAAGACAAGCTTCAGGGCCCACTACTGCAGAAATACAAAAGGTTGAAAAATGGCATGTTGCTTCTGGGATCATCATTGATGAAACTCGACGATGCTCTGATGCTTTTCCATGACTTCTGAATTACCTACCAACGCTCCTATAATCAAATGTGTTATCCTGGATTCTTTTAGATATAAGGGGAAAAAATATGTATACATGTTTGAGATTAAAAGACTTTGCAGTTGGTTGATTGCACGGATAAAAAGTTACAAATATAAAAGAAATGTGAAAATTGCAACTAATACTGTGTTTGTTTCCCAGTTAGAAAATTACCAAATGTAGCTTTGTATGAAAGTAACATGACTTTTCAGAAAATAAATATTTGAAATTCGTGACAACCCTTTTGAAGGGCATTAGTTCTGGTGTCATCCCCTATTGATTCTTATGCCACTCATTTTTATAGTATTTTACCTAAATACACTTAAAACTAATTTCATTCTTAACATATCATCTTACCCCGTTTTAAGTTTGCACTTAATAAGTGCGTTTAATTTTTGCACTTATTATGTGTGAATCAACCTTCATTAAGCAGACGCAGCCTCTGTTTTGCCCAGTGCGAAATTTATAAAAAAAATGATTTTATTCCTACTCATAAGTGCGTCACATAATAACAAAATAATTTAAAAAAAAAATCAATTTGCACATAAAGGTGCAAAATATAGAAAAAAAATTGATTTTATTCGCACTCAAGTGTGCGTTACATGATTAGTTCTGGAAAAAAATATTTTTTATAAAAAAAATACCAATTTGCACTCAAAGGTACACTCAATAAGTGCGAAAATAACGATAATTTTTTTATATATCAGGGGGTATTTTAGAATTTTGAAAATTTGAAAGTGGCATAAAAATTAATGAAAATGACATTAAAACTAATGTCACTTTTGAATACTTTCCAAACAAGCACTAACTCTAATACTATGGACGATGCATGCATCTGATGATATTGCTGCACTAGATTCTGAAATAGAGCTAAGGAGGTTTCTGGATATGTTCTATTGACATTTCGGCCTTCATCTGCACTTCATTCTGATAATTAGTGTAATTTTTAATGTTAAAAGTTTTGAATTAGTATGTAATTTTTATAATTTCAGTTTCAGTTTTATCTTGTCTTAGAAAAGGAAGATGTTTTATGGTATGAAAGGATTACACTCACGATGAATTATAAAGCATTTTTTATTTTCTAATAATAAAAATAAAAGAGAAATATTTGTTTGAAATGAACTATTCTCATAAAACTGTTTTTACTTTATAAAACTAAAAATTGCAATACATCTCGACAATGATTTCTGTTTTTTTTAATATAGATTTTTCAACTTGCAGAAAACATTTCGTTCAAATGATTATTTCTTTTAAAGAAATTAAAATTATTTCTGAAAATAACTTTTAAGTCTTGAAATTTGACAAATGAATGAATCAAAGTGCTTAATGTTTGTTTGGTTGGACAGAAAAGGAGAGTAATTCTATTTTGTTATGTTCAGAATAAAGGAAAAACAATATAGAATGGGATAAGGACAATTATATCAAAATCCTACATATTTTCTCTCATAATTTCCTTTTTCTTTGATATGCAGTGCAGAAAATATATGAAATCGGGATCTATATAATAATATAGTATTACTTTTTCTTTTCCCTCCCTTTTCTCTTCTATCAAATTAGTGTCTTCTTAACTCTTGTGAATGGAAAAAACTCATTGGCCAGCCCCCTACCGCTTCGTGCGCTGACCGTGGGGCGAAGGATTAGTCTCACAGCAATCGGCTGTGGGGATACCTTCGTCTAAACCAAAAAAAAAATTAGTGTCTTTTTTATCATTTTTCTTCTTTTCTTTTCTTTCGCTCTAATTTCTTAATTACATTCATAGAAAAGATTCCATCATTTGAACTACTTGGTTTAATATTTTACTAACAGATATAAAAATACAAATTAATTTCTTCTGAATTGTATAAATGTGGTTAACGTTAAAACTCCATAGTGTCTTTTCCTACACTCAGTATTGATCCACGTTAAACTAAATATTATAAAATTATATTTCTCTATTAGTGCCTTATGATTAAATATGTAAAATCACATTTGAAGTTAACATAAGTAGAAAAATAAACACACACTTAAATATGATTTCTCCCTTTATGCACACTGATGAACATGCCTTCCCTTTACCGACATTGAACAAAATCTGCAAATACATTTAATAAACACTGGAAACTAAATACTACTTAAGCACATCCAAGAAAAAAATAAAATATAAAGCTTCTTTTGGTTTTGTATAACGTAACATGTGAAGAAGCAGAAGATGCACGTTTGAAATGTTTTGTAATAGGCACAGATCTGAAAAAAGCTCTCATTAAAAACGTCTCTTGCCACTTCAGGGAAAGAGGTGAATGACCGACCGCATTATACATACAGAAAAATAGCCCAGTAAATCAACATGCCTATATATAGGTAATAATTTAAAACTTTATGTATATCACTCTCTTCATTAAATAAGTGATATTTTCTTTTAAAAAAATGGTAGAATAGAGAGAAAACACCTCCGAGCTACCGCGCAGGGCGCCAGGGACATGTTGCGGAGGCCAGTAGAGACCCACTTCTTAGGATGTCAGAGGATTTCCTTGAGTAGGGTTGCCCACCAATCAGGATCTTCGAGGCCTTGACTTATGAAGAGGTGAAAGTTAAACTCAAAACCTGTAACAAATTGTGCCAAGTGAGATTCTTTAATAAAAAGAGAAATAAACATAAAGTTTCACGTTGACAGTTTCATGTGATAATCCGTTATGATTTTAGTGAAAGAGGATATGAATCACCAATAGTGCCAAACTGCCAATATAATGATAATGAACAGGGTGTGAAGGGGTTGAGCAGAAATTGGAATTCCTTGAACTTGTTTAAATTCTCAACTCTAGCTGCTATATATATATCCCTATCAAGACTGGAATGCGCGCGTGAAGACTTGAAAGTTTTCTACACATACCATAATAAAATATTTACTATTTTAGATAAAAAGTTATGAGTAGGTGTTGAATTTTATTCTATTTAACATAAATAATTATTTATATGTAGCTTTTTATTAGGTAAAAGTATCTTTGTAATTTTTTTCTCAAATTCGAGTATCATGTATAAAAAAACCTACAGCTGACCCTACTATGATACTTGTGCTAAACAAAAAAAAATATTGATTTAATAATTAACTTACGTTTAATAAAAATAAGAATTTTATTTCTCAATTAAGAAAAGTTCATTCTAAGTACAAAATTCAGAAAATATATTCATATTACACCTCAAAAGTATTGTTTACAATCCAAATAATTTTTTATAATACAATTGGCATAACTATCCATAATTAAAAATTAAATATGAGAATTAACGTCAAAACTTGCTTTAATCAAGTGAAAGGAAAAGTGAGTTTGTAAAATGCCATAGATATCCCTAATTAAAAATTAAATATTTAACACAAAAAATTTATACTTTTAGAAATATGATTAATAATGTTTCTAAACAAAAATATTTATTATAAACAATAAAGTGAGGCTATTTTGATCAAATTAAATCACACAATACATTCCTCTCTAGTCTCTCCTCACATTTTTTCACTGGATTAGAGGAGAAAAAAAGTTTGTGTGGCCCCACCCTAATTCTTTTCTTCTCTCCATATTTTCTTATGAAAGTACCAAAGTGGAGAAAAATATATTGGAAATTGTGTTTTCTTTTATATTTTTTTCTTTTCATGTTTTTCAAACAAAGTGTACTGCAACAAACATTTAGTGCTTTAATTTGTTTCAGATGTATGCTTGGTTCAAAGGAGGGGAAAGAATGAAAAGGAAAAGGAAAAGGAGGGAAGTGGAAATAACTAATTTTTTTAAAGAGGAAAAATTTGCTTTATTGCCATTTGAAAAAATATTATTGAGCTACAAAACATGAAAAATGGCATTTTTGTCATATATATAGAGCCCACTTGGTTACCATTCTTTTCCGATTTCCATAAAAATAATAATTATATTAGCATGTATAGTAACATGTGTCATTTTATTTAGTATTTTTCAGTCAAATAAAGTGTGTTTTCAAGTTTTAAATAGTGTGTTTAGAAAAAGTATGTTATATTGTTTTTATTAAGAAAAAGTGTGTTAAGTATTCATATCCATTTTAAAATTTCATTTTTATATTATCTCTATAAACTTATCTCAATTTTAGTAATTTTATCTTAAAAATGATTTGTATTTGCACCTGCGAGTTTCTTTGGTATATGTCGGTCTCAAATTTAATTTGAGGTGTTAACATGTTAAATCATCTTAAGTGTGATGCATGATTTAACATAGACTTTTTCCTTTGCTCATAAAGTTGAAATTAAAAATAAATAAAATATATATATATATATATATATATATATATATATATATATATATATATATATATATATATATATATATATATATAACAAGTAGGAGGAAGAAAAAATGGTTTTGGTCTAAAACTCGGATTAGTACATTGCTTTTTACTCCTATCGTATAAAGTTTCGACGAGGATGAGGTGATTGAGCAGTTGAAATGTTTTTGCATGCAAATGCATGAAACCATAAAGAATGTTCTTCAAAGCCATCTTTCTTTTCTAACTTTTTACCAACCCAGCTAAATGAAATTAGCAGCCTTACAAGAAAAATAATTCAAGGAAATAAAAGAATAAAGAATAAAGCATCTTTTTAATGAATTTGTTTGATTTTACAATTAGAACGTACATCACTAATTTTTTAAATTGCAGCTTCTCCATATGAAATCCTCCATGATCATTTATGTATGAAAAACTCTATTTTCTTTATAGAAAACTATAATCAAGTTCAAGTCCCAAAGATGCTTGTGCAATTTCATTTTCTAATATAGATACTCTTTTCGCACGTCTCTGCTATTCCTTGATCTCATATGAACCTGAGGCTGAAACTCTTTTAAGAAATTAGTGATGTCATTAGAAAGATGACGTTAGTTTTAATTTTAATTTTTTAGGAACATCATAAAGGCACCCTTAAAGAAACATATGTTTGGAATTGGATGGTTGATCGAATGAATTAATGATTTAAAAGTAGAAAAAGACTAAGTATTATCGCCCAAGCAAATAAGAAAGATTTAGTAGCTTCAGACTCCCTTGCCAAATTATTCTTCACTACACTATATTTTGTTTGGGTTGAGGATGCTCATCAAGAGATTTTAACTGCTTTGCAGCCTGATGTGGTGGTCTCTGGTCCTATTTTTGATTAATATATATATTCAGTTTCATTAAAAAAAAACTAACTGAGATTTAGTGACAATTTCTTTGGGTACATATATGTATTTAGTGCAATCAAACAAACATTTTATAGTGAGGTGAGAAAATTACTGTTGACGGTGGGTTACTTGATTAACACTGGATTAAACAAACATTCTTTATCAAGTTCTTTATTGTTTTTTTCCACATGTGAACAAAAATGTTCTTTATTGTTCCTTTTTTTAAGTTATCTCAATTGCTTTCACATATATCTGATACATCTTTTTTTAATTTATCCACTCATACATTTTGATTTTTTTTACATAAAAAAATAAAAACAAATAAGAAAGAAAGCAACTAAGTTACTGCAACTCTGCATAAGAGCGGAATCACAGAGGACAGAGACTCCTTCCAAACACGCATCAGACACCCTGAGTGAGAAGCTTGTCTCGCCAACACATCCGCCACCGCATTTCTATCACGCGAAACATAGGAGAATTGAACATTCCAATCCCCAACCAACATAGCTCAAATAGAAGCAATAGTATCCCTTTACCAAAAGGTTCGGATGTCTCTGTTCTAGCTAAAAATCTCCACAATATCCTTACAATCCATGTAACAAACTATTTCACAGAAATCCAAGTCCCCTACTAGCTTCAAACCGGACCGAAGCGCCGAAAGCTCCGCCAAGAAAGCACAACCAGTCCCATAAGAACAAGCAAATCTGAAAGCCATTGGTTGGTGGAGTCCCTCACTACACCGCCACCACCCATCTGATTTGACCCAACAATCCAGCTGCCATCCGTATGAAGGTGGATCAAATTAGTACCCTTCACAAACATGAATTCTCGAGGGTTCGGCATTATCTTCCCCCATCTCGCAAACTCATTTGTCGTTATCAAAATCTGCCTCCAAACCACTTGAATAGGCCATGGTTGAGGATCGAAGACCACGCTATTTTTCTAACGCCAGATACACCAGAGGTAACAATCGTGAACGCATGATGCGGTCCCTGTAGGATGCAACGAAACCAATCCTCATAAGAGCTCATCGCAGGAGGGGTTGGCAGCAAGTTACGAAAGTGGCTTCTTTTTAGATTTTCTCAACCTTGCATTGCCAAAAATTAATGAGAAGTGGTATCGATATTCTGATATTCACTTTGACACTATATTTTCATCATTTTCCTTTTTATTAGTTTAATTTCATATATGCTCCACTAAATTATAGGAGTTTTATTTTTAATTTAATGAAACCTACATGCATTTTACTAGTAAAAAGAATATTAGAAAAAAAGTGTCAAAGTAAATGTTAAATAAATGTTGATTACATTTTTCCAAATTACATGAATAGCTGATCTCACAACAATGTATTGCATATTTTTTTGGTTATTGGAAAGGGTTTTAGTTCCGAACAAAAAGAAACTACACTAATATGGACCGTGGACAAAACACACCTATACAATCAAAGAAAAGCAGATTCCTACAACTAGGAGGAGGATCCTCAAAAACATAAACCCTAAAGTCCAGAGAATTTCCCATGCATGTTTCTTTCTTTACTAAGTTATTCGAATATACAGTTTCGAGGCACATTCAATCGACATCTTGTTTAATGGAGAATTTTAACCACCGTTGACGGATGTACGTTGGCCAAGAGGGGGGCGAATTCCCCCACTAGATTTTAAAAAAAATGTGTTGGTAATATTAGTAATATTAAGATTAAAAGAATTTTATTGCCCCCAGTGAATAATAAATGCCCCCACGACACACACTTGTACATTTTCAATAAATTTGAACTTTTTTCAAAAAGTGCCCCACCGTGATTCACTTAAGTTGCCATGTTTTAATTTAATAAAATTAATTAGTAACATGTTTCTAAAAAATCTTAACACTAAAGTTTATATTCTCTCAAATCTTAGCTACTATGTGGACTGGGGCTCTGTCTCCAATTGATATATGATTTGCTTACTTTTGAGATTTGATTACTATCTCTCTCACATTTCACAACTAGTTTATACTAGATATTATTTAAATCACCTGAAATTTACTTTGAGTACAATTACTCTAATTGAGGCGTCCTAGTATTATTTGGACATGCGTCACAAATTAGACACATGTTAACCTATTATTTAATTACCTAAAACTACTATGATTTTACCTTATATTTATTTAGGTTTTTATATTATTATTGAAACTATCATAATTTAATCAAGTTCATAAATTTGTATATAAAATTTCATTTATATGTACTTATTGTTTATCAATGTAAATTGTTTTAGTCCACCTATAATAACGTTTCATTACTATTTGTTACTCCATTTATTTCTTCTTTTTCTCCTTTGTCTATATTAATAATCCTCTTATTCATAGCTTCATTCCTTCTTATTAAATTTTAAGTTTTTCTATGTATTGTTATTAATTATTTTGTTTATGTTGTCTCTGGCAATATTCCAAAAGAGCACATCGTGTTCAAAAACTACAGTATCTTCTAAAGAAAATTAAAATGTTGATTTTCTATTAATTTGTATTGAGTAAAACAATATATGTATGTTCATAATAATTTACAACTTATGTAATGAATTTGAATTTCATACATGAAATTACATGAATAATAATCGGATCATTTCGGTGAATTTTGATAATAATGTTATTATATTGCTAAAATCATATATACTATTTGGTGAAATTAATATTTGTTATCTTTAATAGTGATATATGTTACTTCCTCCGCCCTAAATTATAGGGTCATTTTCAGACAATCACGTCTGTTAAGAAAACATGTAATAAGCTAATTAATATGTTGGTTTTGTTACTTTTTATACAAATCTTCCAAATATGCCCTTATTTAATAAAATCTGGAAATTGTTAATGTAAATATTAGATATACCAAAAGTTGGTTGGGAATATAAAAGAAGTAATTAGTAGAGGTGGTAGTTAAAGTTTTGGAATTTAAAATATAATGAATCCAATGGGTAAAAATGGAAAAGCTTGTTTTTTTTTCCTGAAATCTAGAAGGGGTCTTATAATTTGGGACATCGAGTTTGTCTCTAAAAGGTCTTATAATTTGGGACGGAGGGAATATAATTTATACACTACAAATTTTTTTGTTTTGATAAGAATTTTTTTTGTAAATATTACCTCCACAACGTAAAATTTCTAGATCCGTCACTTGTCAGTGTTTACAGGATTCTAACCGTCATGTATCATGACTCTTTTTCTTACTCACCGTCACAAAATTTCATCCTAAGTGTTTTTTATTATTATAATTTTAATTTTCAATACACTCCACTTGGGAGACATCCACAAAAATTTTCACATGATTAGGAAGGAGTAATCCATTAATTAGAATTTGACAATAATGTGAAAAATAAAAATAGAGTGGTGCCCCTCGTGTGTGCGCGTAGGCCTCGTGTTCATAACGCATGCAGTACACATTTTTGTACACGCCAATCTCATTCTCATTGTCGTGTATTTTGCGTTGACCAAATACAAAATGGTCAAGCCGTTAATATACTGCCATGGATATGCATTCTTTTCGTCACCGGCCCTTTTTCCGTAGCTATAAAAACACAAAATAACTTGATCACACATTCTACCTATTCAACCCACCCATATAATAATAATAATTGGAAAATGTTGCTTGCATTTGCATACCTCAAATTAGGGTGGAAAAGAGCAGAAAGAGGAGAGATAGGAAAAAAACGAAAAAGTAAGAGAAAGAAAATATAAGATGTGATAGATAATAAGAAAAGAGATAAAAATAAACATGAGTAGAAGTGAGGTGAATAAAATATCGAGTGTATACATATCATTATTGATAATAATTATATATACAGTAATGAAAAATGATGTGAAAGCTCGAGACGACATTTACAAATCGGTGGTAACTACTGACGGCCTAGGTTAGACCGTTAGTAATTGATCGGTCTGAAGAAAAAAAACTCATTTTGTTGCAAATAAAAATGTTAAAGTGAAATTCTTATCTCCAGCAAAAGGAAGTGCGAGTAAGAGGGTAAGAAAACGCCTATTTATAGGTTACAACGGTCAAAATCATTAGCAACCCACATTAGAATTTTCAAAAGTTCGCAACGTTATTGGTTGATGACTTTAGTTGTTGATACCTGACTTACCGTCAACAATTTTATGGTAACTAATCTCGCCAAAATTTTTATTTAACACCAAATTACCGACTGTCCAGGTCGTTGATAACATTTTTTAATTTGTTTTTGAAAAACATATTACTAACAACTTGACTGATAGTAACAATGAGATTTTACGATGTTTAGCGGACCAACATAAATTTTGACCAATTAAACATAAAGTTAGAAAGAGAGTATTACTATCACTTCTTTTCCATCATTTAATGGGTAGATTTACTTGGTTATCACATAGATTTTTTTTATTTTTTTTTTGTATTTTTAATGTTCAAATCCCAAGTTTTTCAGTTTTGGAAAACATGTGCCCAAACCATTTTTTTCGTTTGTTTTCCTGAAAACAAATGTTTAAAATTATTTATGAAAACAATTTTTAAATTCAGAAAACTGAAAAGGGAATTAAAGAAAAACAAATGTTTAAAATTATTTATGAAAACAATTTTTAAATTCAGAAAACTGAAAAGGGAATTAAAGAAACCCTGAGATCTTATGTCATGAATGGTGTTTTATTTTTAGTCTCACAAATAAAATTTTGCAGGATCAATGGGAATAAGATATGGAAATGACAGTTATAAATTTACGTGTGGCGATTTATATTTGACATGACAAAACTTTATTTGTGATTTTTTAAGTAAAAGGATTTTTATTAATAGAAAAAATTACGAGGGGTTGTCCTCGAGAAGGTTCAATGTGTGATCTACGAATTCATCTCACACTACTTTCTCTTTAGTTTCATCTCCATTACTTTCTTTTTATATCTTTCTCTTATTGGAAAACTTTAGAATGCTGTTTTATGAGAGGGGGTTAAAATGCCCCTTGAGCAACTACTAATAATATCATAAGAAAGTATCATGTCATCTAAACTTATAAGATACATGATTTGGTCCTTCAACTATTTATAAGATTTATAATTTAGTCATTCCACTATTTTTATTATCAATTTTACCCTATAATAAAAATCTTATTTTTTTCAGAAAATGTTTATTTTCTAATTTTCAAATTGATTTTTAATTTAATTGAAATTAACTATTAACATTTTGATTTGGGCAAAATAACCTAATTCCTCTTTTCCTCCTCCCTCCTCCCTGCATCGTGCTCCATCGTTAAAATATATTTATGTTTTCTAAATTATAAAATAAATAAACAACATAATCTTTTTTTTCAGAAAATGTTTATTTTCTAATTTTCAAATTGATTTTTAATTTAATTGAAATTAACTATTAACATTTTGATTTGGACAAAATAACCTAATTCCTCTTTTCATCCTCCCTCCTCCCTGCATCGTGCTCCATCGTTAAAATATATTTATGTTTTCTAAGTTATAAAATAAATAAACAATATAATCTTTTTTTTTCAGAAAATGTTTATTTTCTAATTTTCAAATTAATTTTTAATTTAATTGAAATTAACTATTAACATTTTGATTTGGACAAAATAATCTAATTCCTCTTTTCCTCCTCCCTCCTCCCTGCATCGTGCTCCAACGTTAAAATATATTTATGTTTTCTAAATTATAAAATAAATAAACAATATAAAAAATTTGGGTATAAAATAAAAATTACAAAAGTTCAAAGGACTACAATTAGTTATGGAGAAGACTGAAGTTTGACTAGCCAAACACATGACATGTCACATGACATGGCAATAACAGTACACTAAGCAGCATTCTATTGGCTAAGAGAGAGGGGGCATGCCTGCTGTCTAAATCACAACAGGTATTTTTAAGCTTTCCTCTCTTATATTCTTATTGTTTAAATCACCGATTCATTAGGATTAAAATGATTTTACCAAATATTTATTTTAAGTGTTTTAAACAACTCATATTCATCCTATTTCTATTTCTATCTCATCTCATTGTGTCTCTTTTTGTATTTGAAGCGTGAATAAAATGTTATTAAAAAAAATTGTGAGTGTGAACTGTAGCTACAACTATTCACCAATCAACTAAAGCTCTTCTTGGCCCTGCGAAAAACATTAGGAATTACAAAAATCAAAAGTTGGAACAAAAAAGGAAAAGATTCAAGTCTAAAATGAGGGGTCAAAAGGTTCAGCGGAAGAATAAACAATAATAAATACCCACAATTCCCTATGCTAGTTTATAAAGTCAAAAGTCAAATCCACGGATTCTAATACTCGTTGCCTATAAATACCAACAGCACTTTGCTTCCAACTTCACAAGTCACAACCAAACATATATTAGAGTCATAGAGATAGAAGCACATATACATAACTCACATATACATAGAGAGATCAGAAATGGAGTTCCTAAAGCTGTTTGGGGTTGTTATTGCCTTCATGGCAGTACTTTGCATGTTTTTGCTCTTGATACTAACACTTTATTGGTGGGTTTTCCCAAACCAAACCCAGAAGAAGCTTAAGCAATGTGGGTTTGGAGGGCCAACCCCAAGTTTTCCACTTGGAAATATTAAAGAGATGAAAAGAAAAAACAGCATCATTCAGTCCTCAGTTAATGTATCCTCTAATATGGAACATGATATTCACTCACACGTGTTTCCATACTTTTCTTGCTGGCAGAAATCACATGGTAAGTCCTCCTATAAACATATACTGCAATGCATGTTTCGATAAATAATGTAAAACCACAATGAAGTCAGAATCACCGCAAGCAGTCTTAAAAACTAAAAGAAGTTATTTCTGTCGACCGTGATTTTGACTCATAGCATGTATATTCATATTGAACAATATTTTTGAAATATAAACTTGTATTATATGTTTGTGTAGGTAAGGTGTTTGTGTATTGGCTGGGCACGGAGCCATTTCTGTACATTGCAGATCCTGAGTTCTTGAAGAAAATGTCAAAAGACGTTGTGGCAAAGACATGGGGAAAACCAAGTGTGTTCAGAAATGACAGAGATCCAATGTTTGGAAGTGGTTTGGTCATGGTGGAGGGCAACGATTGGGTTCGTCACAGGCACATTATTGCCCCTGCATTCAATCCCCTTAACCTCAAGGTATATATATATAATCTCTCTCTCTCTATACCACATGGAATTTGGACCACACCATGGCTTCTAATTAAGGGGAAAAAAGAATATCCACTTATAGAGTTGGAATGTAGTTGTGGATTGTTTTGCACTTTTTGCTATATATAGTTGGTGTGTTTTTCATGTGTTAAGACAAAAAAAGGAAGTATTCTCACACACACTTTCAAATTTTCTTTATTTTAATTTTTTTTTTGGCTTTCTATGGATCAAGAGATATCTATTTTACAAATTAAAAATGTTACTTTTATAAATTAATTTTAACACAAACAACATATTGTAAATAACATATATTAAATATTATTTTTTATAACAAGCAGAAACGTTTTTCATCATATATACCAATTTTTAACATATTCCACCTAATAATTTTATGTTGGACCATATTAAAAATTTTGTGAAAACTAACGTTTTTACTTGTGAAGAATGTTTTTATCATGTAACTGTTTTTTTTTCTTTTATAGGTTGGACCATATATTAAAAATAAAATCTACCCTTAAATCACATTTTTACTATTAACATACATATTACTTACACTATGTTTCTTATGTAGGAATACAAGTCCTTTTAACTTGTGAAAAATGTTTATATCATGTAACTTTTTTTGTTCAATAAAAATTCATAGACATATAAACAATATAAACACATACAAACACTTTATTTTTCTTTTTATTTCTCACTTCCTATCACATCACATAATATATCATATTTATTACTTTCATTATTTTCTCTAAATGTCTACTATTAATAGATATCCACTACATAACTTTTTCTTTACGTACAAAAGTAGATATGGGTCGGCGTAAACTTTGGGGTATTAAATGATTACTTTTATAAAAAAAATCAAAATCGAGCAGAGGTTGAACTTTAACTTTCTACTAACCAATTCCGTACATTATCCTATAGGGAAAGTACTACGAAATGGCCCATCAAACAAATTCAATTCTAGTGTTCTCTCCTTGACGTTCAACGCTAGCTTTGAATGTTTTGGTCATGATACTCATATCATATCATAAGCATTATTCTAAATAGTTTTACATTTCTTTTATCACCTCTAACTAGTCTTAATTTTGCACCATCTATAGGCCATGGGAAGCATGATGGTTGATTCCACAAATCAAATGATCGAAAGATGGGGTGCTCAAATAAACTCCGGCAACCGCGAATTCGACGTGGAGAAAGAGATCATAGCAACCGCCGGAGAGATCATAGCAAAAACAAATTTTGGCATGGAAGATGAAAATGCAAGAGAGGTGTTTCACAAACTTAGAGCCTTGCAAATGACTCTCTTCAAAACCAATCGCTATGTAGGTGTTCCCTTTGGCAAGTATTTGTGTGTCAAGAAAACTCTAGAAGCCAAGAAGCTAGGAAGAGAAATTGATGAACTCTTATTGTCTATCATAGAAGCTCGAATCAAATCACCACCCAAAAAAGATTCTCAACAAGATTTGTTGGGTTTGTTGCTTCAACAGAATACCGTTGAAGCCCGTTCCGGGAAACCGTTGACAACACGAGAAGTTGTTGATGAGTGCAAGACCTTCTTCTTTGGCGGCCATGAAACCACAGCACTTGCTATCACGTGGACTTTGCTTCTTCTAGCGAAGCATCAAGATTGGCAAAATCAGTTAAGAGATGAGATAAGAGAAGTGGTGGGAAACAAGGAGCTTGATATCACTATGCTTGCCGGTTTAAAGAAGGTAGTACATCTTATTTACAATATGTTCTTTATGTGTTAGAAAATTATGGACAAGTCTTTGCTTGTGCTAATGTAAATCTGTGTTGATGATGGTGCAGATGAAGTGTGTTATGAATGAAGTTCTAAGACTATACCCGCCATCACCAAACGTGCAAAGACAAGCAAGAGAAGACATTAAAGTTGATGATTTAACAGTTCCTAATGGAACAAACTTGTGGATTGATCTGGTAGCGATACACCACGACCCTGAGTTCTGGGGAAAGGATGCTAATGAGTTCAGGCCAGAGAGGTTCATGGATGATGTGAATGGTGGGTGCAACCACAAGATGGGGTACTTGCCTTTTGGGTTTGGAGGGAGAATGTGTGTTGGTAGGAACTTGACATTCATGGAGTACAAGATTGTGTTGACACAGCTTCTCTCTAAGTTTAGCTTCAAGGTTTCACCAGGTTACCACCACTCTCCAGCTACCATGCTTTCCCTAAGGCCAACTCATGGAATCCAACTCATAGTTCAGCCTCTTTAATTAATATCAATTAATTCAACTCAACTTTACAAATTAATTAAGAAGATTTGTCATATATAGTGTGTTAAATTAACCCCTTCAGAAATGTACAACTCAATTGTAGCAGTATATATATGTTAACAGGAAACGGCATAGTCCAACCCTGGTCCCCCCCCCCCCGGTTCTTGAAGAGCCATACTTTTTAGCATATCTAGCTTTGTTTGATTGGATTGTACATGATGGATATATCTTTAATAAAAGAGTCATTATATATTAGTGGATGTTGTTTTGATGTTTCTTTTATGTTCTAATTACATTCCTCGTGATGAGTCATTGTTCTCTTTTATATTTCTACGTCTCTTTCTAAAGTAGAGGTTAAATATGACTGTAAATAAATTTTTATGGGGTTGTTGAACTTGCCTGTGGAGATATTGTTAACACTAAAATTTTAAAATAGGCTAAGTGTTGTGAAGAGTATGACATATGGAGGGTTAGAATAGAAAACTTTACAAAATTTCAATCCGAATGAGAATTCTTATGCGTTATGATCATCTCGCAATTGACTATTAATACTATCTCAAGTGATCAACCTTGAGGATTAGTTCGAAGAGCAAGCCTTGAGGCCAAGTTCAACTCGGATGTCATGTTCACCAAACAAGTCATTCAAGTAATTGATTCGAAACCAAGGTCTTCAAGATCCATTTGAAGGAAGCAAAACCATCTCAAGGTAAAGCTCAAATCTTTCATATCAAGTCGGGTTCAAAGCTTCCAAGTCAATTTGAATTCACATCGACCGATTCATTAGCAAAGGTTGGAAGCAGCCAGGAAACACTTGCTTACGTCCAGAAGCATTTACTGACGTTCGAACTTCATGGATGTGCCAAGTGCACAACATTAGATTAGGAAATTATTTTATAGTTTTAATGTTATCCCTAGATCTAGTAGCAATTATTTTATTTCGTACTATATATTGTAATTTGAAACAAAGATCGAATATCTAATTACTACACACTCTGGAATAGTCTAAGTTCTTACGACAATTAATCACAATCAGGATCGAGTCGCAAGTAAACAAATTTCAGTCCATTTTTTGCTATTCTTGCAATTTAATTTTTCTAGTTCTTAGGTTTGTTGCAATTTTACTTACTTCAATTTCTTCACTGGTTCTTGCATTTTGATTGATACTCACCAGGGTATTAGTCCATCAAGTTATCACCGAACAACTTATTTTTATGTTTATTCATATTTTCGCAGTTGAATCAGTGCTCACCGAGGTATTGATTCTCCAAGTTATCAGTAGATGGCTTGTATTCAAAATCATCCAACTTGGAATTCATCTAGGTTGTTGAGTTTGAATCTAACATATAAGATAAAAATATAGCATTTTGATAAGCAACTCAATTAAAAGAAGAGCTTATTCATAAGCTAATTTCAGAAATTGTTGGAATAAGCTAAAAATAAGTTATAGATAAGCATATGCTCTTATGTATAAGCTAATCTGAACAACTTATGAAAATAAATTTAAAACAGCTTATAGAAAAGTCTCAAACTATTTACATAAGCTCTCTAAAATATTTGCCTAAGCTGTGATGGTATAAAGTAAGCTAAAACAAACTCTTCCAAACAAAGTCAATTCTTGTGATATATTCACCAAGAACACACTGCCATTTCTATAGCTCGCAGAAACCCCTGCAATCCAACTAGGGCTGATCAAAATAACCGGCCCGGCCTAAACCCGAGATACCTGGAAAAAAAACTGAAGCACGGGCCGGTCGGACCGAGTCGATGAGTTACGCGGATAACAAAATCGGTCCAATACGGTTATGCAACTATGCCAAATGTCATGAACTAGGAGATTAGTGATTTGGTTAAAGTATGTTTTCCGTTTTAATTAATAAAAAGTATGTTACATAAATAAATAAAAAGGATTGGAAGTTTATAATTTAATTTAAAATAATCGTGTAATGTGTGGGTAATATAAAATATTATTGATTCATCTGAGATCGGAATACTTTAACTCAAGTTTTTCCTAAATTCAATATTCAATTAGATTACTCCATAAAACATTGATTCTATTGTCAAATGCAATCAAATGTCCTACGATATACCTACCTCTGGTATGCAGGGGTGTGAGTTTTACTGTTTTTCTTTAAATATATTTACACTTCACTTTCTTTTTCATCTTATTTTCACTTATTTTTATATCATTAAACAATTCCTATTACATAAATTATTATATCACTCATTTTTCTTTTTTCTCTTTCTATTTAATCAAGATAGGAGTGTATTTAAAGCGTCATAACATTTTTCGTTTTACTTTTGTCCATATCAACGTGTGTTTGTATGTATCCTTAAAAAAATTATGAAAAATAAACGCATGTTTGATTTCCGTTTTTAAAAACAGTTTTCTGTTTTATAAAATTAAAAAACAAAAAACCTTGTTTGGTTAAGATGTTTTCTTAAAATTAATTTAAAAACAGTTTCCTATTTTTTTGTTTTTAAAACAGAAAAATCAAAACAGAAAAAAGTTGTTTTTATTTTTTATTTTCAGTTTTTGTTTCATAAACATACAAGACACGGAAAATATGTTGTTTTCTTTCATTTCATTAATGACATTACTGTAATTAAAAGGAATTAGAAAGTAAGGGTTTTTTATTTTTTATTTTCAAAAATGTTTTTAAAATCATATTATCAAACAATTTTTTTTATTTTATTGTTCTAAAAAGTAGTTCTTAAAAACTATTTTAAAAAATAATTTTGAAAACAAAAAAATTGAAAACACAATCAAACACACCCAAAGAAACCGGAATGAAAATAGTGAAACACCACGTTTTGACATATATGCTAATTATTACGAGAATAATGTATGTGCACCGCACCGCAATTTTTAGACCGTTAATTAATCTATTTGATAATTTTTCGCATTATCATTTAAATATATTATATATGTAATCATTTAATTAAATTGATATAGAAAAGTGTATCTCACATGATTACTTCACATTGTAAAGGTAAGTCGTGTGTATAAAGTATAAACAGAACCCACCTATGTGAACTGATAATCAAACGGCTACACTCCAAAATGTCGTTTTTAATGGCTCTAAAAATTGACTGGAGCTATTGTCTTTATCTCATTTTTCTAAACTTTTTAGGTTAAGAATTTCGTCAAATAATCAATTATTGGTAAAAGGTCCATCAATGATTATATATTATTACTTTTTCGGTGGGTCAACCGGTGCGAGTGTAACTCAAGTTTAAATAGGGGTATTTCGATCAAATTATACCATAAATTAATAAATTTTTAAATTGTGTGCATATTCTTAAACAACGTATATTTTGAAACGAATGAAGTATTTTTAACACCCGTCACGCAGCAGTCTATTGAGGCTTTGAAGCGTCAAGTATGGACAATTCACAGAATCACCTTCTATGTGCTGATATTCAACTTTTTTTATTAGAAGAATTAGGGGCGGTAAAGAATGAACTTTAGACCACTTGATCATAGAGGTTCTGATACCATGTGAAACAACAAATTACCTCAAAACTTAAGTTGATGGGTAAGGGTCGCATGAATGGTTTTATATTCCTACCATGTCTCTTTATTTTACAATTGAATAAAATTAAATTTGATAAAATTAGAGCTTTAGTATAAGTAAATTTCATATACTTAAATTTAGAAGAATGAATTTATGTTTGAGAATGATGTATATATGTGATTTTCAGAAAATTGATCTTGTTTGGATAAAATAAAGTTAAACCACTTTTAGGGATAAAATTACTAAAATATACATAAAGGTGATAAACATAATTTAGTTATTATTTTTATAAATTTCTTGTTAAATTTAATAATGTCAATAATTTTAAAATATTTATTTTTTATCACATGATTTATTTTTATAATTTAATTTAATAGAAATTAAATAATTTAACATTAACTTTAATTACTCAAATTAAAATAATTTAAACACTTTTCAAATTTTATTTCATTTTATTATTAAATTAAATTATATGAATTATATAAATCTTATTATAATAATTGAAGTGATAAAAAATTTCATCCTTTCGAAACCAAAAAAAATGTGATAAATTATTTAAATTCAATAGGGTCAATAATTATTCATACACATGTACATGGGTAATATGGTAAAAGAGCATTAAAACTGAATAATTCTAACTGAAGAGTTAGGTACTATATACTTTAAAAAACCAAGTTATAACCCACTCAACATATTTTTAAAACTCACTTTTACCGGGATGGTGTAAATATGAAATGAAATTATTTATAAAAGTGTAGAATATGATGTTATCAATACATTGAATGTTAAATTAACTTCTATGTTATAAAATCTATGTGAAATGGAAGGGGTGGCTTGCTACTAGAGAATGGAATTTCCAACATCAACATCATAGCCAAGTCTTGAAACTTAGGCTGATGCTGATGCTGATGCAACTGCCCAATAAATTGAGAAGGAAAAATACTTCAATTCCTCTCCTTGCATTGCTCTTCAACATACGTCGTCACCTGTATACTTGTTAGGATAAGACCAGAGCCTTTTCGAGTTTCGACTCGTTCACGTCCTAGTCTCACATTCTAGAAAAGGGGCAAGTTCGGGGGGAAACGCACAAGCATCCACTGTCTCTCATATGTAGCCACATGACTCCATCCAATTTCCTCAACCAAAGAGAGCTTTAGTTCATACAGTTTCTTCTTGGCTGGCTCGCCGTCTTCTTGAATTATGTCACTCAGTACCTGAATCCAGGGGACAAAAGGTTCAGATAATTAAGATTAATCTTACAATTTACTTAACAAAAGTCTATGATCATCAAAATAAAAAGACACTTTCCAGAAAAGGTAAAAGAATAGAGTTGCTGCATAACTATGGTTTGCCTGAATACAATGAATCTATTCTAATTATGCCAGAAGTTTAATACATTATCACACAGATAACAATGTGTGACTAACAAATAAAACCAATACAAGGCTGAGAAAAAGAAAATACCTTCAATGCAGTCCCAAGCCTTTTACTACGCCTCTCGTTCATGACCAAGAGGGTTCCATATTTTGTGCACTTAACATTAACCCATTTCTTCAGTTCTTTAAAGTTCTCTTCAAACAAATCTGGATGACCATCATCCTTGGATTGCTCGTCTGTTGCAGCCGAAGCCAGCGAATTATCTACCTGCTTCGACAATATACAAGTCAAGTATGAAATTTTTTATTTGATAAACAGTAATTAAATGTCACTAAATTCATCACGAAAAACTGACTTATTCTAGCACTGCAACACCATAACAACCACAGACACACTTCCATATTCTACATAGCACCAGGAGGCAAAAACATGAAAAGTATTGTAATGCCAAACCTAAAGAAGAGTCGCATTTATTATGCAACATGACATCCTTGGTTTGAGCTCAAGAGAGGAAAACAAATATTGTCTCAGTGTGCAGGGATATTTTCTAATTTTAGAGTTATTAATAAGTTATATTTTACAAGATCAAACATTGACTTGAATGGCTACTAGGTCAAAACAAGTTTTAAAGTTTGACTGTGTTAGTCATACATTTCTCATTTATCCCTACTTATTTGAAAATAACTCACTCTGCAAAACCCTAAATAAAATGCAATTAATAAGATCTGAAAGATTTATTTTAATTACTATACTGTTTTTGTGGGTAAAATTAAATATATAATTATTTAGTTTAATTAATTTACTATTTATTTTGAATTTTAAATAAAATATTTGATATTCAATTAAAATTGGTAAGAGTTCAAAATCAACTAAAAATCTAAAATTATCATTACCTGAAAACCTATTTGTATCTACAAAATTAAAATAGAATTTATCAATATTTTAGAAATACAAGCTCTAACCTTAAAAGACTCAATTTCTGCCAGTGCAAGTCCCTTTTGATAAAGTGCCTCCGCTAACTGGTCCCGGGCTGATTCCATCTTTTTCTTGATTTTCTGCAGTGAGATTAAAATATCATCAATGCAAACAAATTGCAAACTGAAAATCCACAGTCCCAAAATTTATTTTGCTAGAATGAACTTCGATAATAAATTTTGCTAACAAAGACTGATTTACATTTTATTTTATACAATACACATCAGAGTTTAAAGATGTTTACACCATCATGCCATAGTTTCCATTCGAATAACTACATCTCCAACTTCTATAGTTTATGATCAAAGTACTTCGTTACGATGACTATTATCGGAGTACTTGGTTATTTTTAATGGTTCAGTCTGAGTTATTTTTTACTCAATTAGTACTTTACAAAGTGATAATACTTGTGAATATTTGTCAACACAATTTCAAACCTTCATGCCTGCCAATGACATTCTTCACCAAACATCTTGTGCTCATACACCTCAGCAAAACGGGGTAGTTGAATGTAAAAATAGACACTTGATAGAAACCATTATGGCACTCTTAAGCCTGAAAGGACTCGTCTCAAGTGTGATCATTGTCAGAAGCTTTGGCCACATTGTTGATAGGTGTAATACCTTGCACAAACTGTTCCACTAGCTCTGCCTGCTTCGATGTCTAATTCTCCAGACACACCTGCCATCTTCAATGATGTCATCAAGTGGTATGAGGAAGTCGCTAGTTCCACTGCTTTTGTTGTGCACACAGGTATTGCAGGCCTATCTCACTTCACATCTCTTGGTCCATGAACCCGACATCCATCCGCCACCAGACGCGCTGTTTCTTCATCAGTGCGCCAGCCCTTCCTCCACCGGTGTATGGTGGCGCTTGGGATCTCTGACCAGGCTCCCCTCGACATCGTCATTCTCGCCTCCCTCTTCTCTCATATGTGACTTTGTTTTGCTGTTTCAAGGACTGGTGAGTGTTAGGTCTACTATTCCAGATATATCTTTTGGGCATTTCTCTATCCAGCCTCCGCTTACTTTGCCCTACATCTCATATCTGAGCTGGTTTTTCTGTTTTTGCGGGTGGTGATTATCAAATCAACATGGTATTTATCTACACAGTTGGCGAGGGTGGTGATTAAACAATGATATTATATATTTATCATACCTATTATATATAATACACTTTGTTGTGTAGTTGAGATACACAGATTGAGTCCAGTACCTCTCGGTTTTCTTCTCATTTGACAGTCATGTTATCATTTAAGATTGCAAAATTTTCTTAACAAATATCACTAACATGCCATGTCAATTTAAAAATAAAAGGTGTATATATAGAAAGCTAATTCAGAAATGAGTGACAGGATAACTAAAGCATTAGGAACAGGGATACGCACCTCTGAATCCTCATCTTCAGGATCATTTTTTAGTGCAAAAAATCTTGCTAACTCTTCTCTATCTACACTGTCGATTACCTCATTTGCTGCATCAATTACCTGCAAAGCGTATTCATAATTACCACAGAATCATCCTTTTATATCAATTACAAACTATTAAATCGAACAACTATTTATCAACAAGGAAATCCATCAACCCATTCAGTAGACTAAATGTTCTCACTAGATCAGACCCGTAAATTTCAGAGAACTTCAAAATTACTTGATGATTTATTCTGTATGCATAATAATCACGATAATATCACATGATTTAATGATACGATCGGTATAATTTTTCATTTTATTTTAATGTATAACATGCTTTTAACATATAAATGTCGACTAGTAAATCAAATATCAAAGAATGTCCATTGGTATTTGGCAAATTTTGAATTCTATGAAAAAAAACAGTGTAAATATTTTCACTCTTAGGGTCACTAGAACCCCACCCTAGCTCTTCTTCTATGAGTATTTCAATATCCAGTGAAGGTAATGTAAGCGAAATATCATATATAATCAGAAAAATCAATAGGATAAACTTTTTTATGAAATACCAAGATGGATAAAGAATAAAGAATTCACATCACGTAGATCATGCTTCCATATTTTAATATTCGTCAGATATTATTTTATACACTTCTAAGGTTCCAAGAGAGGGAAAAGGGAAACAATATTAAATTCTTGACTCCAACAATAAGTACCTCTTCATCATGATGGAATTTGTCCTTGATATTACTCCTAGAAACTAAACCTTCCAAAATCTTTGCAAGCAACGGAGTGTACTTTGGATATTCAGACTGCAAGGAAACATAACAAGCTTTGCTATTATTTAATTTTAATCTAGAATGTGGAGAATGAACAGCTGAATATAGTTTTGAATAACCGCAAACCAAAATATATATATATATATATATATATAATATCTTGCAAAAAGAAAACCAAATCAATATAATTTAAGAGGAAAGCAACGAATGATGATAAGAATTATGATAGTCAACTAACAAAGCTAGGAGTTTAGATAAAATTCTATACTGACTTTGAGAGAGGTAGACAATTTATTCCATTCCAAGAGCTCTTCATCGCTTTCTTGTTTTAGGCCTCCAAACACTTTTATTTTTGCATCTCGTACCTGATGGACAATTCAAGGTGAATTTAAAGAATAATCAAAAGGACAGAACTTACCTACAGTATTGTTTGTGTTTTGCCAATGAAAAGCTCAACCACCCACTTTGTTAATATTTTATTAATTTTATTAAGGAGATAACTTCCCTTAATTCCCCATTTTTCAACCACGTGTCATGTTATAATTGAACAATAATAAAAACAACATATATAAAACTGTGTCTAAGTTTTGTCCTAAGCAAAAATAGCTGCAAAAGAGTGCATATTCAATTGCCGAAAACAAAAGTCATGTTAAATACAATGTAGGACAAAAGAATAAGGAGTATCTTCTGCTGAATATGTCTCGCATACCTCTTCTTCTAAACGTTCAGAAATTGTCTTCTTGGAAGATGAGGAAGAATTTTTCCCCTTGTCCTCATCAATCTTTGAACAACAGGGAAATAAGACAATGTAGTTAGATACTAATTTATACGTTATATTTCATGGTAGCTGATACATCACCACATCTTGGAGCCTGCTTAAACCAGCATATACATGTATGAATAATTATAGAGCATAGAAAAGACCTTAAGGCAGGTAACTGCATAAGGTAGAGAATAACCTTATTTGGCGGAACTATATAAGAAATCCGATATGATACAGGGTGCTTTTCTGGATTTTTATGCTCCCCATGACCAGCAAATGATAGTTTCCCATATGATATTGATCCCACCAATACAGATCCTTGTGGAGAGTTCTGTGAGAATACTACAAATGTTATTACATACTAACAATGGCTCAATGCAAATACCTTAAAGGTTAAGAAAAGAGAGCAGAATACCTTCGGAAGCTTGTCTTTTGGTGGTGGGCCAAGATAAAAGCCTTCTTTTATCCTATGAATAAGCAATGTCAGCACCACAATGCAAGATGATAGGTATTTAGGGACTATAACCTAGTCACATACCCTGGAATTAATGTCGAAGACTTAAAGGAACCATTTCCTATTAGTGGACCATCTGGTTTAGAGAAAAAGCACAACCTAATGATGTCCTGGAAATAAAGACAAACATATAAAAAAAATTAAACTAATATATAGAAGGAATGCAATGTAGGACCTTAGTTATAATATGTAATTACTACTTAAATTATTTCGATTTCATTATACGAGAAATCCACATTTGTTTGACTAATAATATTGTGTTTGATAAAGTCAAAACATTTGTAAAAACAACATGCCAGCAACAAAGTTCAAAAAGTTGCACAATGCATAATCATGAAGCATTGAGCATCCAAAAGCCTACTAAACAGATTTGCTATTCAATTGTTGAAATTCATTGAAAAAACTTACAACTCATGTAATAACAAATAACAAAGCAATTAAAGCGAAAGATACAAGAGAAAATATAAAGTTGTCTTTCAGAATATGATATACTACCTTCTCTTCCAAATTTCGCTCAATGAATAACACTAGCTGCTTCATCTTTTCCAAAATCTGCAAGTTGTCATGCCTGAAAAAATAGACTATCATTAGTATAGGACCACGTCTTATGCAAGGATTGAGAACTAAACCGAGCTTTCAAGTCCTTAACACAACTGAATTTTAAAAAAAAAATGGAAATACGGAAAAGCAGAATAACTAATAATTATATGCAGGAAGGACAAGGAACAATCAAGGATATGAGGCCGTCTAGCATATGTGCTAAGAAAGAGTTGTACCTCACATATAGCTGTAACTTATATTCGCCCTTGGGAAGTTTTGTGGAGTTCGGATAGGCATCTCCACTTGAATGTACTTTCTATTATCAGAATGTAGAAATATGAAAATAAATTATAAACAGATTACTATTCACATGGCTGAGAAATAGTATCTGAAGCGACAAGCTATTTCCCCACCCTTCATTTTTAAAAGCAAAAAGGAAATTAAATATCAGAATACCTTATTTGAATCAGAAATCATATAAAATTGAGACTCAAATTTAGTATCATATATCCGACCATTTAGAAATGGTATTTGAGGTTTGATTTCAGCTCCATCTTCCAATTTGATCTTGTATCTGAAATCAGAATACTGAGAACAGGCCATCTAGAATTCACAAAGATAAATGAAATGGATAATGGAGTTTATAACTACTCACGTTAATGTCAGTGCAAGGATCTGCTTTCCAGAGGGGAGTTGGTCACGATCAGTTGAAAGTGAACTAATCTTAGCATCTATTGGTCGATACGGGATCCTTATCTGCAAGTTTAACATATATTGGGAGAATAGGCTAACCTCACTGATGTCCCACATCACAAGAATAAAGGAATAGCACACAAAGAAGAAGCGAATTTTACAAGATCACCTTGTTTAGAATTGCTACAGGAGCAAGTTTCTCAGATGCTAGTAGCGTTTCGGCATCAATTCTGACTGGGGCTTCACTCCCATCAAGTACAATTTCCTCTTGATTGACTTTTACACCATGAAACACGGCCTGGAATTTTATATAAATTAGAAAGATTGCAACTTCAATGACCAGAGAAAGATTATATAAGATTCCCACTTTCTTAATTCTTCTTTTACCAAAAGTAGTTTTGAGAGGATTTTTTATATTTTGGTTATTGGGAGGGACTAAGCCCGATTTTGAGAGAAAAATTACAGTCAGAAGAAAACAAAAACATCTTTTCTCTTCTGTTCAGAGGGTGGAATCATATGCAAGGTAAACAACTTAAGTGCTGATCCATGGAGGAGTGTGATAGAACCAGGTAATTTCAGAGAAAGAATTTATATTGAATAGATGGAAAACAGTGAGCTAAGCTCTACAATGGAGGAAACTTCCAGAGTCTAGGACTCCTACCAGAGAGATATTCTCTCCTAACAAACTACTCACCCAAAAGCATGAATCCCTCACCCTCTCCTCTCTCTCTCTCTCCTTATATACCTGAATCCCCTTCCCATCATGAGAATCATGCCACCTCACTAACTAACACTCTTATTCTCTCCACCTGACCCCACTCTTTTTCTCTTAATTAAACTGGCCAAATCCTGGGCCCTTCAACCAGATCAAAGAGCTCTGTCATAAGAATGTCTTTGGAAGCATCTTCTCTCATTTATGGAGGGTGTCTTCTTTCTATTTGCGCTCCTCCTTTCCTTCTATAAACTTCTTTTATCCAAAAACTAAAAAGAGGCTAAAAGTCCTGTCCAGATTATGTGCCGCACAAATGCAACAAGCTCTTGGCAACCGACTGTAGTAAAGAAATTGAGATAAATCTATAATATCACCCTTTTAATGAAGGACGCAATCATTATATGGATTGGCCAGTGCAAAAAAGAGGAGACTAAGCTTAAATTTATTAAAAAAAGATAGCAAAATTGTCCAAATATTTGGGAGGGCCAAAAAAGTTCATGATACTACAAACATGAATTCTGTTACCTCAAGATCTACACTGGTAGTCTCATGACTCCCCATGCCACTTGACCAAATCTGAGCTATGACTAGTTCCAATGTCTGACCACCTATTACCCTAAAGGTGAAGCTTTTGGCAGCCGGGGATGAAAAAGTTATCACATTCCTTCCTTGAAAAGGTCTTTGCAATGGACATATCTGGACATGGCAAGTCCATCAATAAAAAGTCCATACTTTAATCTTACATGGTTTTAAACTGCACATTGTACCTGAACTGCATCCACAAATAATCTTCGAGCAGTATCAAAACTTGATGTGTTTACGGTTGCTTCAACCCAAGATGCACCATGTGGCACTTCTATATATTTCCTTTCTATATGGCCTAATGAAGCAAAAAATCAAGACAATAAGGATTTGTTTTATGACTAAAGATATAAACTAGACCAGGTTTCCCAGTGCAAAGTGATAAAAAATTAAAATATTCTAAGATTTCAATGAAAATAAAAACAGTTTCAGTATGAGAATTAGGTAAAAGAAAAGGCCCCTGGCAAATAGCTCAAACGTCATGCTTGGAATGTATTATACGTGGATCCCAAACTCCAACCTCAATATGCCCCTAGAAGAAAGAGTCATAGAGCTTAGCTTGATTGATTAAAACACACCTGGCTGGAATAACATCTTTGAAAATGAAACTTTTGGAGATCTATTAGTTACAGCCATAGGCTTGGTTATAGTAATTGGAATTCTGAAAAGAGGGCCACGCCATGGTGCTTTGCAGTCAATACCATAGATCTCATAATAATGCAGACCATCACATAAATTGGTAGGATCCACAACTATGCTGAAAATAGAAAACAACATATAAGTCATTGTCCAAGAACTTAAGTTGTTGGGTAAATGACACGTGAATGGTTTTATATTATATTTCTAACACGCCCCCTCAGGCAAGAGCCCACTAGGGCTTGAAGCATGGACAATGCACAGGTCCACCTACCATGTGCTGAATTCAACTTTTTATTAGAATAATGGGGGCAACAAGGATGAGCTAGACCACTTGGTCATAGAGACTATGATACCATGTCATGAACCAACTATCCCAAAAGCTTAAGCTGTTGGGTAAAGGACACATGAATGGTTTTATATTATATTTCTAACAGTCATAATAAACAAAACTACAAATTAGCATCACTGAACAGAAAACTCAGTTGAAATATAAAGGAAAAAACTGCATTCAAAGAGAAAACAATTAAGAAAAGTATAAAGCTCAACATGGAAGATTAAGATTATAGTAAAATAATTCAGAGGAAACTTAAAAGTTGGGACGAAGTATATGCTCTTAAAAGTACCACAAGGGACCTTTTTTTTCACAAAAACTATGCCTAGTTTCTACACTGGAAATGGAAAGGTCATGTTACCAGTTGAGATTATATGTAATCTGATTATATGTGCAATCTAGGCCATAAAATAAAGAACACTTCACAAGAATATTATGTGTGCGCATAACTCTATGAAAAAGGAGGTACCAGCTAAAGAATTCACATTTAAACTTTATCGCTAGAATATTACGTGTGTGTGTGTGTGTGTGTTTTTCTTCTCCAAAACTAGTCTCAACATACGTGATTTATATATCTTCAAGTACTAGTAAGACTTCCATGTAATCATGGATGTAAAGTCAACTTTCAAAATTTTAAAAATAATACCACTAAATTATACAGTAATATTTTTTTATTCATCATCATAAAATTTCAATAAATATGCATTTATGATCCTATTAAAAAGCTACAACATATGGTAAGGCCTAATGATTTATTAAAATTCCATGATTATAAAAAATGAGGGTATTACATCTTAGTCTTACACAGAATGAAAGGATAATGATGAAGGAAAGGTGACTAACTTGAAGGTACGGCCATTGTGAGTGAGCAGTAGATACTCAGGGGCTTTAACAACTGCCGTATCTGATGAGTGTAACTCAATGCACTCCTCAAACATAACCAATTCTTCAAACTTGTCAGCATCTTCATGAAATATTGGATCAACTTGCACCGACCACTGTCAATAAGCACCAAAAGTTATAATGAGTGTAACTCAATGCACCAAGTGATTGCACTAAAATTCATGTTAACTGATAGGAAGATAGTATATGATTAGATTTCATAAAATATATATAGGTGGAAAACTGAAAGCAACTATCAGTAGTCAGTACTCGTTGTCAGCCTAGAACAATTGCAAGAGAGTTATATCATCTTTAATCCATTTTACAAATTAAAGATTTCAAAGATCTGAGTCGATTATATGCTCTGATCATCAAGGCACACCAAAAGAATGCTCTCACCTCAGTAGATTGTTGGCAAGCAGCAGCCTCCCTCAGGTAGATGCCCCGCGATGAAGGACCTGCCATCAACAATCATATAGATGGACATAATTTTTTCAATTTTCAAAACACGCTCCTGCGTTATTATAAGATTTTACTTAGATCAATATGAATTATTTTCCTCAAAGTTTCATATAATTAGTTACCTTCATTTTATGTTTTTTTTTTCTCACTTTAATTGTGTTATTAATATGAATTTTTTTCTCAATAAATAGTTTTCATATATATTGTGTTATTATATTAATCTTAAGAGGAGAATGGTGAGGCTTATATTCCTTTTAGCACACAAAAACTTTATAAAGTTTTTATCCATGTGCCAAATTGAAACTTTCTAAACTTCCTATAAGTCTAAAACACTTTCAAATAACATAATAAAGGCTTCACAGTTCACAGTTTTGTTTTACAAGCCAATTCATTTTCTCTCTAATCCTCAGTTACAAGCCAACTTAGGCAAGACAAAGTTCATCTCAAACTAACTGCATACAAATTCTTATTTGAAAAAACAATATATATATATATATATATATATATATTACAAATTGCAAAGTCCTTAAATAGTTTAACTATCTGTAGTATATAACATCCTTTGCAATTGTACAAACGTGAAAAAAAACGCATAAAGGGAAGTAAAAATAACTCCTGTCTTTTGTTTCTCAAAAGGGGAAGGCATTTTCCAAGAGAGAATGTAAACTCACTTGATTTTCCAGATTGCTTGACGTTTACTTGATACCAAACATATGGAATATTTTGAGACTGCTGTATATATTCATAACACCTGTCAATTGAGTATTTGATTCAAGTCAATACCAGATCTTACAAAATAACCATTTACTATAATTCCCTGAAGGCAAAGACTGGGAAAATATCGAACTTGTCAATTTGCATCAGCCCTTGCCCAGTGGATAATTTATGCTCAGGTAAATTGCCTATGGGAACAGATGTATTCTCAAGGGCCTTCCTCACACTATATGGACTCACAGGAATTCCCTCAGACTGCATGCAGATCATACACATCAGAAAATTATGCATATATCTGCAAGTACAACCAACTACATCATATAAATACAATAAGAACCACATCGAGAACCTTCATTGCACTTATGAGCAATGCAATTCCGCCACAAGCTGACGGAGATGCCATTGATGTCCCATTCATGAGCATGCGCCGTTGAAGAGTCCATGTAGGGACAGGAGCTATAGCACCGCCAGGAGCACTTACACAGACACCAAGATCTCCATCAGCTGTTGGTCCTCGGCTAGACCTGCAAATAATTTCCATCAATCATGCAATGATATGTAAACCCAGAATAGCCTAGTGAAACGACAAACAGGTATAGGAGGACATCCAAATTTAAGGTTTCCACAAAGAAGAAAATATACCAAGTGTATTCAAGTCCTTCAGATGGAGGCTCAACAACACAATGAGCACCAGCTGCCATAGCAGGAGAAACATAAGCGCCAACACCTATGATACTTGAAGATGTACCACCAGGTGCACCAACAGTGCTCAATGCTGGCCCACTATTACCAGCACTGCTCACAAATATCAGACGGTGTTTGTTTACTGCCTAGGTAAAAATCACCGAAAGCATCCAGAGCTTAGAGAATGAAAAATAACAAAGGAAAGATATAATTGACACATTAAATTGGAAGTCTAAGAAGATACTTCGTTCACAAGATCAACAAAGCGCCCATAGTCTGGCAGCAATGTCGGCTCACCATAACTCATGTTGATAAGATCGCATTTATGCTGTAAAAGAACCGAGACAGGCCATCACTACAATCATACAATGTGTTATTTATGTCAAACTTTAGAAAATCCTAATTTGAAGTACCTCCACAGCAGCTATCAATGCCCGAGTCAAACCAGTTCCAGTTTCCATTGAACCTAAGCGAGAGTCCCCAATTTTGCAAGAAATTAATTGTGCTCCAGGTGCAACTCCATTTAACAAAGGTTCCTAACAACAATACCATATAATATAATGTATACTGTTTTTGATAGGAATTGCACTATAGATAAAATTATATATGTACCTCTGGGTGGAATGCAGTAGCAATACCAGCAACATGGGTGCCATGAGGAGAGCTGTCTGTTACAATACTTAAGACATTCCCATCATTATAGACATTCACCACAAATGTACAAGCATCTAATTTGCTGAAGACACCATACTTCCTCTCTGTCCTGGAAAATAGACTGGAATAGTTAGCACTCGAACTAAAATTGTAAGTGTTTCAATACCTAAACCACATCAATTTGTACAATACCAATTGAGTACTTAATTCAGAAATATCTCTCCTCTAAAATAAAGATGGGGGAACCACTGAGCTTTCTTGCTTAATGTCAGGTTGTTATTTGCTGGAAGATAATAATTTTGTTATTTGTATTTTCCCCCCGCATTATTCGTGACAAAGACAAAAGAATGTTGAGGTGCTTTTCTAAGAAGATAATGGGAACTTAACTAGGTGGTTTGGTCATGGGAGAAGGAGACCAATAGAGGCTTCAGCAAGAAAACTCAAAAAAGTAGATCAAAGAGAAGCTAATCCAATTAAATGGGGTAAAGGAAACCTCATAAACAATTAACATTAAGAGAAACTACTTAAATGATGTTGTGATAGAACTCCAATTGGTAATTTGATGGTTACTGTTATGGAATCACACAAATTACAGACAATACAGCCAAGTTGGTATCACAGAGTCACATGACTCCTACAGAAAGTGTTTTCTGTCCAGAACTTGCAAAATAATCACTCTGCTGTCTTTCTAACACATCCTACAGCATATATTGCTATTAAAATATGGGGCATTGTTAAAAATACCACCCATATTGTTACTTGTGCCATTCTTCTGTACCGCACTTTAAAGTGTGGTATGCAAAAAAATGCATAAAAATACATGCCGCACTTTAAAGTGCGGGAAAAAGGGGATGGCACAAATAACAATAGGGGTGGCATTAATAACAATGCCCTAAATATGTTGTGCATCATTATGCATATTGCATATACACCCTTTACAATCCTGCTAAGCATCTCTTTGAAGTATGAGTAACACAAGAAAACAAATTCATATATAAATCAATAGGATAACATGGTTTTTTATTCACTACAACTGAAGGGTAAAAAGACAAATAGAGAGGATTATAAGCCCGTGGCAAAAAAAGAGAAGGTTGACTGATTTTTTATGTCTATAGGGCATGGGGAATTAGAAGTAGGAAATCCATTGTCCAAATATGAGCATCTGCCAACTTCTCAGTAACATATAGGCTAAATAACAACAACAACCAACTTTACCTATAGTTTGTTAAGGGTACAAAGTTAGCAAGCTTCCCACAATCAGGATCATCCTCAAGACTTTGTGTGTCAAGAGCAACCCTCCAAACTTCTCCATCATACCAGACGACAGCATCTACGGCAGGCCCCTTATCATCATAGCTCTAAAACATAAAACACCACTGCCATCTGAGTACGAAAACTCAAATAAATAAATACATAAATACTGAGTGGGACCAGGAGGTAGGGAAATTAGCACAATAAAGTACAGAAGCCTTGTTTTAATGTGAGAGAGAAGGAAGAAACAGGAATTTTGTGCTTTTGCAGGGAATGAAGTGCGCCCAACATGATTCACATAGCAACAACCATTTTATCAAATTATTATTGCCAAACCTAATACCTGTGTTTTGGCTCCTCATGCGTTTGTTCCAAAATCACGTAAAAATATCAAAAGCTACATAAAGTAGCTTATGTGCGGGATACGATTTCGGACTAAGCTTGACTTTTTCAAACATGCTATACATGAAATCACAGCCTCTGAAATCATTACGACACAATCCATTGGATTTTCTTCAATCATCAGTTTTACAATATAATGAATATTTTAAAGTGACAGAAGAGTGCATGGCAGGATAACAAAATAATCCCCTAACAACCCTAAAAACACCAAGAAAACAAACCAAAAGAAATCATTAGTTCTGTTAATATTAGCACTCATGTCAATAACATGCCTAGGTCAAGTGAAATTATGCTGATCTCTGCAATTAAGCTAGCAATCACGCTGTTAGTTAGCTTCTGAAGTTCTGATTAGCTCCTAATTAGCCTTTTTTACTTTATTGACTAGTTGTAAACTTGTAATCAGTAATCACACTATAAAAAGAGATCAGTGTGGAGTCACTTAAACTTCATGGCAGCTCTGCAATTCCCCTCCATACCAATCATAGAAACACCAAGAAAACCATAGTTTATAAGCCGACATCTACAGATAAGGCAAGAAAACAACTGAATCCCGTAAATTAAAGGTATTTTAGTGCATCATTAACCACCACAATTCAACCATTCTATACACAATTTTATTCAAACATCAAGAATATGTTGGACAATAAAGAAAGTCTGAACGTCATATAATTAAATGGATATTGGCATTATTTACTTGTTTCCTGTTTCAAGGAATGGAAAAGGCAGAAATATACAGAACAACATTAGCACGTAACGTGTTCGGCACCCACCTCAAATTGCTTTCTGAGAAGATCAAACCTATTCTGTAGATCTTCACGAGCCTTTTTGAGTTTAGCATCCTCCACCTTGATGTGTTGCTAGAAAACGCATCACATTTTGAGATACATGGAAAAGAAGATATAACGTAAGGCACACAAGCACATTATATCTAGACAAACATAATAACTATTCACAAAGTTTCAAGAAACATAAACTGCAACTTCATCTGGTAACTTAAATTAAAAAGAAATCAAATATAAGATTTCAGCTTTGTACATGAGTAGCCAGAAGGGAACAAGCACACATCTCTGGTAGCTAATTTATATTCATAGGCTCCATTTGATCTTTCTTTCTCTTTTTTTATTCTCTTCTGCTAAGGGTATGACCCATTTTACTCTCAAGTATCTGCAGAAAGAAACTAGAACATTGTACCATGCTGAAATATGACAGAAAAGGTACAAGGGTCCCCAAAAGAACATAAGAATTCCGCCTTCTTTTTCCAGAAAGTGTGAAGGTATGCATGAAAATGATCAAGAGAGACAAGAAAGAATATACTATGAATTAAAAAAGAATAACACGACACATGCAGCAGCTTGCTATATAATGTGATGCCAAGATCCTACTGAATAAAATATTAATCTTTTGTCAGTAGACCATATGTGAATTAACATAATGGCATATATATGAAGAATCAAGCAAATTTTCCAGTTAACCTGATCAAAATCGTTAAGTTGTTTTACAGCCTTAGCAACTTCCTCCTGGTTTTTCTCGTCCCACTTTTTCCTTCTTTCTTTCTGCCGAAAAAAATTTAGGAGGAGAAAAGGGGTGGATCAGATCTATTAACCACATGTATGAAGTCTATAGAGAAACTATGATATTTGATAAAATTATAATGCTACCTTCAAACGAGTAGTTAATTTTTCAGTAAAGAGCTCATAAACCAATTTATAACCCACATGCCATTCACCAGAAGGATTCTTCCATGAAGTATTGACAACCAAAGATGCCCCTGTACAAATTTTACATGAAAGTTTAAGCACAGACGAGCTACATGTGTGGTTCACATTCTTTGACTTGGAAGAAGGAAGGGGAAAAACTGTGACAAGGTTTATATGTATTTTAATCCTAAGGGAGCACACAAAAAAATACTGAGGTACAGAGGGAGGGAGGGTAGTAGGAAAAGAAAAGAAATATTTCATTTGCAACAATATTAAATAATGTGAAGAATAAAATAAGGATTACAGGGCACGCATCAGAATGGTTGAAGTATGTAAACTTAAACTAATAATTTGCTACTTCATTCAGCTAATTGAAATCAAGTATTCACTGCTACTATAATTCGGGTATTAATTTGACTTCAGATTGCCCTAATCAGAAACTCTGCTTAAGATTATTTTAGCCATCCTTTTTGCATTAAAAAATGAGGTGTGAAAAGCCAACAATTGTGACACCACTGATCCATCAAAGTAGGAACTTAAGATGGATAATGAGCAGCTTGCAATCATCACAAGCTGTGGATGTAGAGACATGAAGTTTTGTTGTTCCATTATTGTGAAGTTACTTGCAAGTTGCAAATACTACAATATATTGATCAATTTCTGACCATAATTTATTTCCTAGCACTAACCTGATGCCCCAGAAATACAACCATCAGCATCTGCGTTCACCACCTTTGAGGTATCAATATCTCCACTTCCAGTGCTGAAGATAAAAGAAGGCATCACATATTTATTGGTAAACCAGGAAAACATATAACAGTTAAAAGTCCCAGCATCAAGTTGCTCCTATTTACCAATCAAGGATATCAAGAATTTTCGGCTTCCCATCTGAGGTTACCTGTAATCCGGTAGCAGCCGGGTCTACGCCAGAATCTGAAACCAAGCAGATCTTATGATTAAACACATTTGCGATATGAAGCAGCAGGGCACTACCAATTACAGCACAACACCAAGCATATCAGAATACAAGCACAATAGATATCAGTATATGAAACTTTTGAAAAAAATCAATAGATGGCCACCAATTCTGACATAACAAGTGGTGGAAATTGCATCTATGCAAAATTAAACATAAATAAAATAGAAGCGAGGTCGACTTTAACCCCCACCCCCTCTTAAAATAAGTAGAAGAGACAGTGCTAAGACTATGGAAACAAGAGTGAAAACTTTGTAATGATTGCATATGCCATGATGTAACAAATCCCAAACATCGAGATATTGACATAACACAAAATGCTAATCACTAATATTGTTCAGAAAGGGGAAAATACTTTCTAAAGCATTAACTGACATTACTTTAACCAACTGATTTCCAACCAAGTACCAGGTCAACAGGTTATATTTTTCCAGATTCATTGTGATTTTTGAACTGATTCCATGTGTTTGCATCAATAGCAAAGTGTGCTTGAAACGGAGATACTATATTACTATCTAACAACTACTTAGCACTCTAACAAGTTTTTCTCCAAATAATAATAATGAAATATCAGAAAAAGTTCCTATATTATACATTACCTCAAAACATATTCCAAAGCAACAGTAAGAGTTTTTCCCCCTTTTAAAGTCCAACAAATAATGTGCAGAAATAACTAATTAAAGACAAAAGAAATCCTTTCAAGAATTTTTAAATGAAAACTGATCTTTTATTTTTGTCTTTAACTAGATATTCCCACATGCATAACTGTGAGACAAACCCAAACCTCTAGACTTACTATTTGGAATCTCAGAACTTAATTTATTAGTTAGTGATTTTAGACTCCTGATAACTTAAAAGTTCAATAGTTTTTACTTGACCCAAAATTACGCAATTAAGTAAACTAACATGAAAACTTATCAAGAAACAATGTATCAAACAACGTAACTGAACTGTTTATTGATTGAGATTATTCAAACTCAACTACTCTTTCATTTCTAACAATTACAAGCTCTCCTTTATGAGTTATGTTCATGTTTTTGCTTAAATTTTAGTCTTAGCTTCACCGCAACCATCTTCTGGGACTCCAGCACCAATGATATCATGAAACATAATCTATCCAAAGTCCAAACGAAGTCAAAAATCACCACCACTTGGATTCATACTCCAATCTAGTACATAAATTTGATCAATGATCAAAGCAAATGGTATAATTTAATATATAAATTTTAAACCAACTGATTCCACGCGGCTAAAGGCACAAACTTTACAAGTCTCCTTCAATTTCAAATTACTGGGCCAGTCGCACTGACATTTCTTTATCTCCCCATAAAACTATCACCTAATCATCTACAACCATTTCCCCTCCCTCAACGACCTCACTTACCCAGTACTCAGATTGGAACACCAACACCTACCCATGTTCAATATCAACATCAACGACAAAAAAGGAAGAGCTTTATGAAATGGGTACCGAAGATAGCGATGAGAGCACCGCGGCCATCGTAGTGCGGGTGAGAATGGAGGAAGCGGTCGACGCCAATCTCCGTCTTGGGCATGAGCGAAGCCAAGAATGTTGACTCGTTCAGCTTGAAGTTGCGGGAAGAAGCACCGTTTTTGTTGTTATTGTTGTTGGTGCTGGTGGTGGTGGTGGTGGTGGTGATGTCACTGTCATCACCGCCACCAAAGCGAGAGCTGAAGGAAGAGCAAGGCATTGCCTTGGGGAGAACCCAATTGCTTCTTCTGAAGAAGGGTCTGGTGGTGCTGTTCTTGTTGAAGCCGATGATAGAGGGAGAGGGCAATGCCGGGAGCCTCAGTAAGAGTGTGTGTTGATTATGCATAACGTGTGGAATTGGATGGTGTTTTGGTTATTTCGAAAGAGAGAGGGTGGTTGTGGTTGTGGTGGTGGTGACGGCGTTGTGGAGGAGCGGTTAGGATAGTTGGATGTGATTTGAGTGGCGTGGTTTCATGAGCTCCAAGAGACTTCTAAGTTCTAACAATGAACTCATTGTACTAGTAGTCTAGTACTTCTGAAAAAATGATAGAAAAGTATAGAAAATAAAGAAATTTGAGATATAATGGCTAATGTTAGAGGAGAAAAAAATAAGATGAAATGTGGTGAAAGAAAAAATGAGTAGTGAATGTATTCAACTTGTTGTATTACAATATGTTGTAAAAGGTTATTGGATAGAATTTGGTGCATAAAAAATATAGCTCGCATGTGTTAATCTACTTGCTATTAAAGTACACTAATTAGTAGGTCGTGTTCATCTCACCACCTATTTGAGTTCCAAATGCTTTTACGTGGATGTTAATGTGTTTATCTAAAGTGTGTGTATTAAAATGGGAAAGATAAAATATATAGTTTTTATTTTAGTAAAATTCTAATTTGAATTATGAAAAATTGGAGTAAGTCATGGTCACGCCATAATGGTTGAGGGGTCAGACTCAGTAGCATTTCGTGGGATGAGAATCGACTTACCATCAGCGGCGTAACTTGCTAGCAACTCTCTTTGTTAATTACCGTCGTAGTTTTTTTAGATTGATGAAAGTAGAAATGTTCTTAGCCTTTTTGAGAATTTTTGAGCTATAACAAAATGTACTTAGCCGCTAATTGATAATTTTGTATGATGAACTGATTTTAACTTAAAATTCTTCACCGAAAACACCACCTTGTTATGGAACATGCATGATTTTCCCACTGCGAAAGCCACATGTTTGTGAAAAAATGCCTAAGATAATAAAACTACCAGAACTAATGAATATGTTGAAAAACAAATTAGCTAACCAAATTAATTATTACTTTTCTTTTTTGAAGATGTCAAAAGATATAGTTTAGGAAAATAGAAAACAAGAAAAGTTTGTCGAAAAACTTTACTAGTAGATTGTATGGTAAATTTGTAGAAATGAGTACAGCCGAAATAAAAACTAAACTAGACATAGACATCACTAGGTTCCATGTGTTTGATGACACCACCAGAGATAAATTGGAGTGGTTTGGAATAAATAGTGGAGTTCATCTCAAATACAAAGTAGACAACAAGTTCCACCCAATGAAATTCACTACAGAGGTTGTGTGCCAGTACAATGAAGCGGGTGTACTTAGCATGCATGTGCAATTGTGGCAAACACTTGGAGCATCCATACATGAATGAACCTTAAATGAGAGTTTTTCTCCTTCCCCCTCCACTCTTCCCCTTTTGTTATCTTTTTGCTCGTCATACACCCTTGTAAGCTCCACCTCACCCCCTTCTCGCAACCTCATCCTTTTCTCCATAGTCACCTTTGTCTCTCTTCCCTTTTCGATGTCATTTCTTTATTGCAAGCTCTAGCTCAACAATTGAGTTAATATGAAAGTTCGATATCATGTTATTTGATGGTATTGTTATGGTAAGGAGGTGTTCTTGCTGCTGAACTATGAGTCTTTGGGATTGATGACATGCATTCATGCTTCTCCATATGTTCATCAATCCCTCCACAAGCTCAATCAGTAATATTCTTGTCATAATTCATTGAGTTTATCAATACTAATTTAATTTACATTTTTTTAAGTCTTGTCATAATTCATTTGAGTTTCTCCACTTATCGTTTTGTCTTCACCGAGTCATAGTCTTCTCATGCTCCATATTTGTACTCCTTTCATTATTATCCTAATGAATTTTATCATTGAGAAAAAAATGAACGTCTAATTTTTGCGGGATAGACCATCGATAGCAATTAGCGAAATAAAGGGATTGCTCTTTAGGGCCAAGTTCCCCTTTCAAATTTTAAACACAATTTCTTTTCTCCTTTGCTCTCTGTCTCATGGTTAGCACTAGTTCCTCTTTTTTTGCATAGTTCTCGTGATACAAATTGTAGGCTAAGAGGGAGAAATGAGGAGAAGGTGGAAGTTAAATGGAAAATGAAAGTTTACAAAAATGTCACTCATGAACATGGCTTATGTTTTCTTTGTAGGAAAAACTAACAGTAATGATCAAAAACAAAAGTTATCATTTTGGAGATGCCGAAAATAATTTTATTTTTACAAAGACTAAATTCAGAAATGAAGGATATTACCGGGTCAATAAGTTATTTAAGCTTAAATTTTAAAATCAAACAAAAAATGTAAGTTTGACTATATTTTCTCAAGTTTCGGTATATTTTTCTCTAATTTTTAATTTATTTTTAAATTAGGTGAGCCACCCACCTAATCCGCCAACCCATGGTGGGTTGAGAGAGGTTCAAGAAGCAATGCATAATAACAAATGTTAATTATTTTTATTAAGTGATAAAAAATAACTAGTAATTAATGAGAAATAATTGAAAAATAACCATTCACTCACATTTTCTCTTTTGGTTTCTTTTACACCCTTTCTTGCTCCTATAAAGAAATTTCTATCTGCCTAGTATTCATTGTGTATTGGTATTGCTTTGTATGAAAAAAATCTCTCCCAATCTTTTTTCCAGAGAACTTGGATATTCTCTATGAGAACTAGAGAACCTTGTAGACAAATTTTCTGTTTAATTTTCCAATTTACCTGCATCTCATATTGAGACAGATCAATAGACCATAAAATCACCATGATATCCAAGACACTTAGAATATATTTTTCTAAGGCATTACCTGAGCTCATGGTATAAGATTATGACAAGTTGTATCACATGGATATGCACAATCTATTTCCTTGGTTTTGTTTCTGCTAAAATACCAATCACCAACAGCTTCTGCAATAGTCTGTAAAAGATTGAGCAGTTTAATTAATCATGTAGCTTATAAGAAAATTGCTAGGCTAGGATGAAACATCAAACTATGTATGACTACAACATTGACACATAGTTTAAAGATCTTAGACTGCTATCTTTTTTATAATTCAAACAAACTCCTTTTCTTATTTTACAGACATTTTAGGTTTGAATTGATTGATCAGCTGAAGTCACTTGCTATGTTGCACAGCATAAAAGTTCACCCAGCATGTCTCGATGTCAACTACCAAGATTGAGTGTATTTTTTGGAAATCTTTCTACAACTGATTTTAAAGTCAGAATCAATTCTGCGGAGAAGTTTATGTGTGCAGTTTTTGAGTTTCAGAATTGATTCTTAGAAAAGAAAAACTGATCCAAGCATGCTATGAATATATGAACAGTCCGCCATGAATATATGAACAGTCCGCCGTATATTATAAATAAGTACCTTGTTGTTTACTCTTGGTGAATCATCCCCAAACCATGTATCTTGTGATTCACTTTGGCAGTGAGCAAAACATGAATTTATGAGCATTCCCCCTCTTGCTGAGTATATAGTGAACGGTCTCAAAGCTGCAAGCATGTGGAGCCTAAAACCTGATAAACATGCAGTAAGGAAGGAAAATCAGTCATATTTACAACAAGAAAGGATGAATTGTGAACATATTTATGGAAATTGAAGCAGAGTGAATGCAGAGAAATTGAAGGAGGAACCTTGCAATGTTTTAATTTGGTCTGGTGTGCATGCTGCTGGGTTCAGCTTACAGTGATTCCAGTGTCCGTGCATATCAGCAGAAGGCGGCACCAATATATGGTGGAACTGCAAACATTAATAAGTTGTATTCATCTCATAATTCACCTACCATCTACAAGAATCAAGATTATGTGCAATGCAGGAAATTAGGAACAGAATATGTCAAAAACTATTACTTGGTATACGTCGTAGGCGGAGTTCAAGATAAAATATGGTGTTGTTATGTATCTTATCGCATATTGCGGAAAGAAACACTGCATGGAAACATAAAATAAGTTGATATTTTGTATAATTTTCCTGAGATAATGGTGGAGGTTCATGGAAAAGCATACCAAGTCTGGAAAGAACAAAGCCCTGGTGCAGTTTCTATTCAGATTCTGCTCTATCCCCTGTTGCATAAGACTTTGTCAAATAATAAGCCTGCATTTAATGCTATGCACTTTTCTTTCTGTGATGCAATTGGAAAATGTGGATTCATTTCTCTATTTTATTAAGACATTGAAGTGATGGGTTAGAACTTAGAAGTAATGAATAAGAAATATTGATCATCATTATTTGTAATGTTAATAATATATGTTTGAGCACGAAGATGAAAAATAGATAGCATATGTATGAATTATGAAGAGATAAACTTGCCCTTCAGCTTCAGTTTTAACTTTTCAGTTTATCTTTAATTAGAATGCACATAAACTCTTGTTAAATGATTGATTAACTCAATTTTCAAAACGCAAGTATACCATATTTATAAAGGCCAGGGTTACCTGTAATGATACTAGACTTTTGACGAAGAACCTCATAGTGTGGTTCAAACTTACATCTCTTCTGCAAAAAAAGGGAGAAAAGGAAACGTTAATGTTTATATTTTAAAGAAATACAGAATACAGATGGATATTATGTTGTAATGACTCAAAATAGGCTAAGTAAATGTTTAGAAATCATTATACAATTGATTCTAAAATCAAAATTTATCGTAGAAAGAAGCTTTTGGTGTAAGAACTGATTATGAAAAAGAGAGAAATTGATCGAAACGTGTTATAAACATACTCGTCAAGAAAAAAACCGGCATCACTCAAGCATTTCACTTTAGCATTCTCTGGCAAATACTTGGCGAAGTTGTCACAATGGTGAAAGGTTGCTAAACCTCCTGCTGAACAGCCTGAAAGCAAAGCCTACACAAGAGACATATGGCTTGTATGTATAAACAACTTAATTAATCACTTATTAATAAGCTCATTTAAGAAGTTTATTGAAATAAATCTAATACAAGTTATAGGTAATAGAAGCTTTTATTAATGTTAATATGAGCAACTTGTTAAAATAAACTCAAACAACTTATAAATAAGTCATAAGCTATTTACAAAAAAAAAAATCAAATACTTATATAAACGTTTATACTATAAAATAAGTTCAAATAATTTCTTTCAAATAAAATAACGTCATTTACCTTGCGTGCCTTTCCTAAACCTTTTGGTAGAAAATAAGTTCAAATAATTTCTTTCAAATAAAATAACGTCATTTACCTTGCGTGCCTTTCCTAAACCTTTTGGTAGAAGGTCGCGAATAATGGCTTCCCAAATTTTTTGCCCCTTGAAGTAAAGCGTTGTTGTCTGGTGTTCATATCACAAAACATAAAAGAGTTAATATAATTATTCACTGAACTTGAATTTACACTGTGAGCAAGAAGATTATGAAAAACGTTGATGAAACACTTATGCTTGTGAAGTTCGTCAACCAATCCCCTCCTGATTTCATTGTAATTTTCCTTTTTTTAATTCCTTTTGAAAACTAGTATTCGTGTTCTGGTTTAGCCTTAAGCCATGATTCATTCTACAAATCAATATCAAATAAAGAAAGAATAGAATTTTAAACAGTGAGAATTACTAATTTAAAATGTTGATTGTAAAGACAAAGTTGTAAATTTGTAAATTAAAAAACTAGTTGAATTTGTAAAAGAAATATTATATTATATAACTAAACACATAGTTAAAGTTTGCAATTTCAAGATTTTTTCACTAACAATTTTTCTAAAGTTTTGAAGAAAAATCAAAAGAATCATGTGCAAAACTTATTTCCTTTTTAAATTTTTTTTTGGGGGGAGATGCATTGGGAAAACAGGAAATTACCCCATTATCGAACACCCTGTCTCCAGTAAATGAAGCTCCATCACAATATCTCAGCTTTACTCGGTTCCAATTGTAAAAGTCTAGTAAAGCAGTCACAGACAAATGCAAGAATTTAATGATAGCCCACAAAATCCAAAAGTTAAATAGCAAGAAGTAAAAGGATATAGGGAAAGAAAACTCCTTTTCTCATACAATAATTTAAGAAAGAAAGAATGATGATAGTTGCTTTGTTCATGTCTAAAAAAAATTCTATAATTGATTTTAATATTAAAATTAATTCTCGAGATAACTTTCTTTAAAGCTTCTAGCGTCAAAATTAATAACTAGGAAAAAGAAAATTTAATTCAAATATACTGTTAGGTTTTGTTATCACTCAAGATTTTAAAGTAAAATTATATCTCCCTAGGCGAACATACTTTTTGAAGATAAAAGTAAGAATTTAGGAAGCTTAATTTTATAATTTGGGAATAACGGTTGTTATACTCTTTATAACAATTATATTGGTCATATATTTACGGTGTGTCTGGATTCACGTTTGACATCTTCAAACATGGATCAAGCAATTCTTGTTTCTGTAAACGTGAATCCAGCCCCCTTTTTCCAAACATACACTTAGTTAACGTGAAACTTGTAACAAATATATAATCAGGAACATATCACGGATAATCTACCAACATATGTTGGAGGATGAGGACGTGGGGATGAAGAAATGAAAACAGGGAGTTTATCTAGAATTTTTTTTTTTTTACGTCGGGCGTTTATCTAGAGGTATGAAACAGGAATGGCGGTATTTGTCATTACAGTACACACAGTCACGGGTCTAAATGCCAACAGAAGCAGACAAGATTGGAAAGCTTCTAACTGGAAAATGGAAGTAATCTGGAGGAACAAGAGCACGTGAAAGGGAATCTGGAGGAACATGTGGAGCTTCACCGGACACGATTGGATTGCCCTGTTTCTCAGTCAACCGTAGATTCTAAAATCAAAAGGATAGCTGTGTTTACAATAATATTTTTTTTCTCTCTAAATATCTCACCGTCAACAATGATTATCGGATTAGTTCTTTGAGACTGTGATTAGGAATAGAAGTAAGTCAGACTGCCGGGGCTTACGGCCTAGCCTACATCAGGCTCAGGTCAGGCCAAATTATTAAATAGATAAAGTTAAGGCTATTTTAATGTCTATTTAATTAAAAAGACCAGATTTGGGTCAGTCAAAAAGTCTTGTAAGCCTAACCGACCGCCTTATTTAAGTAAATATTAATTTAGTTTGTTATTCATATTATTTTGAATTTTTATTATAATATATTTTTTGAAATCTTTATTATAGTATCTTAATACTAAATAGTTGTTGACTTATTTATATGATTAAATATGTTAGACTATATAATTAATTAACCATATAAACTTCTTTAGAAAATGACTATACACATTTAGTTTGAATTGGAACATATAATCATATTATTGTATTTTAGTTCATTAGTCTATAAGTTTATTGACATTTTACTATTAAAATTTTCGGTCTACTTGAATTTATTGCAATAAAACAAGCTTTTAAATAGGCTACCAGGCTAGGCTTTCAAACAAATCAGGGTCAGGTCTAAAAAAAAGCCTATGACAGAACAGGTCAGGCTTATGCCTTGAATTTTTTAAGCAGGTCAGGCCTATTTAAGCAAAGTCTAGCAATGTTAAGTCTACTTCCACCCTAACTGTGATCACGTTAAGTGGGTTGACGTCTCCCAATAAATATTTCTCTATACACACCACCTATAGGTCGAAGTTGTGCTACATTTTGTTGATATTTACAATTATATATTATGACAGCCAAAGTGCAAAGCTAGAGTTGATCTAAGTTGATGTGTCCCTACTATGATATATACATGTTTCCAATTAGAAAAATGTTACTTGTCTTAGACATCTATATTAGAAACTCTCATATGAAAGAAGAAAAATGTAAACACAGCAAAAGTTGTTTTACCTGGATTAAGTGTGGCATTGTTGCTTAAAATACCCGAGAAGACCTCCCACTTGGTCATGTAAAGCGTTGAACCCCTGCGAGTATTGGCTCTTTCCAAGCATGATGTCAAATCATTGCACCACCCACCTCCCTGGCATATACCATAAAATTGATTATCATTAATGATTTATGAATGTGGGACTAAAGTGCTTATTGCTTCAATTGGGGTTTCAGGCTCCACTAAGCTAACTGAACTAACTTGCTGCTAGTTTATTCACTTTGCCATTTCATTCCATCATGTCAGATTTCCAATTCTTTGCTTGGATTGAAAGTTTGGTATGAAACTTTATTCTCCGACGTGACACATTATGGGTCGATATATTGAAAATGATTTCTATCTTTAACTCCACGTTATCGAAGTACTCTGCTTCTGCGAGTTGGGCCCTGTGGTCATGCTTAAGTACAAGGCTCTTTCTAATTTGAATGTGTTAGGTGTATAATTACTTGTATGTTTTGTCATGTGAAAAAATTGTAAACGGATTTAGAAGTCCTTTGAAAGGGCTGAAAATATTTGAGAGATAACATGTCAAAGTAGTTAAGTAAAAATTGAAATTTTAACATTTGGTCAACTTTCTATTACGTCCCACATTGGAAAAATCTCGCTTTTCTTAGCCTTCTTTCACACAGCACATTCTTATGTTCTGATCATCCTCTAAAATATATGACTACTCTGGTTAGTACTCATTTAAGAGTTTTGGATCATACATACTTACCGTAAAAACACAGTGTCTAAACCATAGTTTAAATTTTGGGTGTTGCTACTTTATCCATTAAAAATGGGAGGATATGACTAAATTATAAATTTAGAAAATTTATTATCGAGAAAATATAACTAAAGAATATAGAAACTCTTCAATTTTAGACTACAAAGGTCTTGGTGAATGAGGATGAAGGTGCAGTGTTGAGCGGTAGCGACACAAATTTTATAGTCATTGCCCCGAATGGAACTCCCCAATCATGGAAGGAATAGTAAAAGGAGAAACTGACTGCAAATTCAACACCGGTTGGTACAAATTTAGCAAAAGTCTTGTGTTTGGGGATGTATTGCACTTCCGTAGGGGTCTTGAAGCGAGCACAGTCATGGGTTGGATTTGTGTGTTCATTAGCATTATCCTTTCATTTTATGCCTATTTCTGTTTTGTTGGTTATTTCTAATTTTCGTTTATTCATTATATTGTGAATATGTCAGTTGGTGTTTATTTTTTTTAAAGGATGTCGATTAGTGTTGATATGAAGTTAATTGCATAGCAGAGGGGTAGTTAACATGGATTGGTAGAAGTTGGCCTTGGTGGGGGAAATTATCCCTCTAGTATAATTCATGAGTTTATGAACAACTATAATTTTTCAAACATATAAATTCTTTCTATCTTATAATTGATTGCATTTCTTTGGAAAATGTATAATGTAATTTTATATCTACAAAATTCAAATGTATAGATAGGTTGTTCAAACATGCTGATCTTGGCCGTACTAGTTAATCTTAAGAACTAATAAACCTCAAAATTTTAATTAAGATGTTTTGGCACGACGATCTTAGCCGAAATAGCTATTTTAGGAACTAATAAACCTAAGAAACTTAATTAGGATGTTTCAGCATGACGATCTTGGCCGCTAATTTTAGAAACTTGATATCAAAGTTAGTATAAACATGGTTAACTGTGATTGACTAAGATGGTAACTACGGATTTCGGTGACAAATATTGGAACTAATTGTACAATTAACCTTACATTTTAAACCTTAAGACTTTTTTTTTTTACAATCGTAGGGCTTGAAGAGATAGCACAAGACCTACCGAACATGAAAACCTTAAGACTTTTCATCACAATACTGTTCCTCATGAAATGTTTGATAATTGATGCATGACTTGTTGATTAAGTACATTGGCGCCGTAGACCAAAACAAAGGTATCTTGTTGTCTCTTGTTTCCATGTGTTTTGGTCTTATGCAGTGGGAAGTATAAACAAAAGGGTGAGATATGTTATAATTCGAATAATTTGAAAAATAAGGAAAAATGTTTGTTTATTAATTTTAATATATTAGCTTCAATCTCTAAACCACGAACACATGTGGAAGGTGGATGGCAGGAATAGAAAACTTAAGCCATGTGAGATGTTGAATGGTTTACATAAATTAGTATTTCATACTCATTATTTTACATTATATATACATATAATATGAAAGTACCCAAAAACATATAATATTAATATGATGAGAGAAAAAGCAAGATATAATGAGATACTCCTATATAATAAGGGAAGAGAGGGATTAAGAGAAATATATATAGAGTGTAAAATATGGTTATGAATTAAATGAAAGAATAAATAATTAAAAGTGAAGAGTTATAACTATTAATTAAAATGAATAATTAAAAGGGCTGTATAAATGACCTAGTAAAAATTTGAGTTAAATTACCCTAATCCTAGATTGACCAATTCATTTAAAATAAGTGAGTTAGGAATTTCATATTTATTTATTTATCTTAAATAACATTAATTTACATTTGATTTGACTAGCGTGACTTAACCAAACTTTTGTTAGAATCATTCAAACAACCCTAAATATATATATTCTTTAGATGAAAATAACTAACATAGTTATGAATTAGAAATTAATTATCAAAACTGTAAAATACATATTCTTTTTACGGTATATTTATATTAATTTCAGATATTATTTTTCTAATGAATACTTTTAAATACTTGCCTTTTGATTTCCTCTTGTAACTAAAAAAAATACTTAGCCTTTTGATTTCCTCTTGTAACTAAAAAAAATACTTGCCTTTTTTTAACCACCTAATTTTAAATTTGAATAAAATTTATTTTATTTTAAGATATTTTTAAAAATAAATTATTAATTTATTTATTTTTATAAATATAAAAATTACTTTTAACTTTAAGAAACTACCAGAAATAATTGTTTATTTCAAAAGGTACTAAACATGCTTAAAAAAATGAATTTTGTATTTTATTTAATTCTATTTTTATTAAGAGTTTTTTTAAGGAATTAAGTTAAGATTAAGAGTATACACAACCAGTTTAAAAATATATAAATAATTATTTTACAAAATAAGCACAAATATAAATAGCTCGATTATGTGGTCCCTTGACTTGACTCCTTCGTAGTAGAGATGAATACCAAAACATTTTAATCACCAATAGGAGCGACCACGTCAGCATAGATGATGTCGCTGCGCGAGGAAGCGAAACAGCAGATTCCAACTCCCGAAAGCAAGTGCACACGCAAAACTCTAGGCGGAGGCGACCGAAAAGCACTGTCCTAGAGCATTTCGAATCATCACCCCCAACACCAGAAGAATTTTTGTACACATTCATTCATATTTTTTATTTCTCTTCTATTTTATTTTCAAATATTTTATTTTTCTCTATTTTTCCATTATATCATTCATCATCTCTACTACTCTTATGTGTGTTGATTTGCCATATTTTTCCAAACCGGAAACAAAGTAGACAGCCACACCAACCCTCTTTCAAAACGAGTATCAAACAACCATGTGGTTGCACCGGCAAAAATAGTTAACCATAAAATATGTTTCATCATTATAAATTAAGATTAAACTCTCGACTTTATCATTAATTGATTGCCACAACTTATGGTTCATCTTTTTGAGGTTTGAATATCACATTAATTTGATAAATTTTTCTCAACTAATTATTTTTTATATACACAATCAACAATTAAATTCTCAAATACTTATGAAACTCAACTATTTACCAATTATGGTAACGGTGGACTTTATTGGTAACTTGAGGTTAACAATACTAACATCTTTTTGTCACTATTTCACATCATTTTGTATTCTCTAATCTCTACTTTCCTAACATAATGATAATCGGCCTTGCAAAATGCAAATAACAACTCATAAACATAAGATAAGATCATAAATTAATATAATATGAAGTTTGTTTTTATATTCATGTAGCAATCTTTTCATTTGTTTTTTCAATTTTTTAAAAAATAAACAATGACAGAAAGTTCATTATGTACCTCAAACTGAAGAAGCCAGTTATCTTGTCCTGCTCCATATCCTCTATGCAAATGATACGCCGGCAAACTCCCGTCCAAACACACTACAAATTTCAGACTCTCCAAATTTCAATAAACAATAATTAATAAATTAACAAAATTAATCATTAATCGAAGGGAATAAAAAATAAATAAGACTTACAAGCACCGGTATCACGAGCGTTCCGAACCAGCGTCATATTCACCAGAAGCCTCTGCTCCGCCTCCGAGCGAACGCGCCATGGTACCACCACCGCGGTTAGATAGAAGAATGCGAAAGCCATGGCGGCGTTCATCTTCGGAAAATGTAGAATTCAGAAAGTAAGATCTAAATGTAAATTTGCTCTGTTGTTTTGTTCTATTTGGTTTGTCTGGACTTGATTTTTCACTTTCCACGGTGCAGCAATGGAGAAAGATATCACGATGGATACGGAACGATTGGAAATCCACGTAAGTGAAACCGACGCCTCATTGATTGCTGAAGCGAAACGGATTGAGATTGGCGTCACGAACGTCGCAATCAGAGTAACAATAGAAGTAAATGAATGATAATGGTGATATCGCACACGCGGAATCCAAAAGCTAGAAAGGGAAATTGGAAAAGGAAATCGTGAAAGGAGTTAAAATCCGGAGAATCTCTTCGGAATCGCGATTTTTAGAAGCTTAACTGAACTGAAGCGCTTTTTCTGTTTGTCACTGTTGGAATTTTCTGTTTAGAGATTCAGGGGAGGAAGACGTGAAAGAAATTAAGGTGTGCGGCGTCGTATTGAGAGGGAGGGAATTAATCAATTAATAATGGGAATAAAGATGGGAAAGAAGGAAAGTGGGCCCAGCACGTAACAGAATATGGACCGAGGTGGAACCAAAGTACCAAACCATGTTATTGCCGTGGTCGTTGATTCTTAAAAGCTATGGCTAACTATTATCTTTTTTAACAAAGCGAGTTAGGTTGGCATAATAATCGCACTCCGTCTTTTGGGTTAGTGGCTGAGGGTTGAAATTTAATTTTTGTAAATGAGGAAAACATTTTGGTCAATTATTTTACCGTTTAATGTGTTGATTGTGAGACGATAAATTAATCGCACAGTTATCGGTTGTGAAATACGTTGATTAAGAACGAAATTGTACTATCTCTTTTTTGTTATTTCTTTTTTATAGTTAGAGAATTCTTAACTTCTTGTATAAATATTTTAATGGTGTCACTATTATTTGATTAATATTTTCATTGACTTTGTTTCACCATCCTTATTCGTAATGGTTATGATTATTTTTAAAAATTAAGTTACTAGAGGAATATTGCATTACTTTTTTAATGTCTTTCTCTTTTCTGATTTAGAATTTTGGTGTCAATTTGATTTCCTAATTTAGGTAAAATGTGAGACTCTTGAACTAAATTATCGCGTGGTTTAGGAGAATGTGATTGTGAATTGGAATGTAACACAAGATATATTTAGGTATTTAACCACTTTCTCTAGATGGTCTGTCTTTGTTGAGACGGGTTCGTGGGAAAAGAGAGGAAGAGGTTGTGGACTTTATAGTGTAGGAATCTAATCATGGTAGGTCCATTTTGTTGGCCAACTTGAGGATGAGAGGTTAGATCATGATAGACATCAATACTATTTTGCTTCAAGATAATATTCTAGCTAAAAAAAATATTGCAGATAATGTGAGAGAGGATTATACATGTGAACTTCTTTTCTTCTTCCTCTCATAAATCAATGTGATGAGGAATTTGAATCTTCTCAATTAAATTAATTTTCAATTTTTTTTAATCTTACATCTAAATTATTGATTTTAAATATAACAATTTAAAAACAATCATAAAATAAACTCCACTTCGTAATCTGAGCCAATTATTTAAATGTTAAAAATTTGTAAAGCGTTTTAAAATCAATTATTCAGATATGAAACTGAAAGATATTGATAGAAAGTCTGATTGAGAGGATGGAAATTAAAAAAGCTTGGACTTTTTTTATTTAATAAATGAGTGAGAAATGGCAATCATGTAACTATAATGAGATTTCTTTCTTCATCTTGTATTTTTCTTTTATTGACTTTTAAATAGTAGAAGACAAGAAGTAATCAGTTCATGCCATGTTCCATCGCCTTCAAGTCAATACTGTTGTTTTTTAGTATACTGTTAGCAAAAATTATGCTTAATTTCTCAATAATGTTATATTTGTATAAGTGAAAAATAAATGCGGAATAATATTACATGTCAAATTGATAGTGAAGTTCCGCTAATAAATTATAGTTTTCCAATGTATCAAAGAATAAATTATAATTTTTGGATTGTTGCAAATGTTTTATTAAAAGAGAAAATATACACAATATTTACAAAACACTTAGGGGTTGTATGGTTTATTTTATTTATTTCCTGTTTGTATTTTAAAAGAAAATAGATTGTGGTGGTGGCAGTGGTGATGGCAATGATGACGGCAGTGAAAATAAAAACAAAACGTCAAAACAAACATGTTTTCTAAATTTAAAAAATTGAAAATCAAATATATTTAAAAAAATAAAATAATAATAACAGAAAATAATTTCTCAAACCAAACAAATTATATATTTTCTCTCTCTCTCTTATGTCTCTTGCTAGCTTTAAATTTTGTGCTTTATTTCTTTTCATTTATGTCATTTTATAGGCATAATAACATTCACACATAAGCTTCGTATCACATTCACATTTCAAAAAATGATGCTCTTTCTCTTTTTTCGGTAGACAAAAATAAATAAATTAAAAATGACGATGATGCTCTTTCATTTACATTATTACAGGGTGTTTCGAAAATTTAGAAATGATTGCAATGTCTCATAAAATGATGCTCCTTTGAATTTTTTTATAAAACATGAACTTTCTGTAGTATAATTCACACTTATGAAAGTTTTAATTTTAAGAAGAAAAAAAAACTCCATTTTTTTAACGAAATATTTTTATAGTATTAAGATTTTGTCTTTTGTTTTTGTCAATAGTATTAAGATTTTGTTAAAAAATTAGATATGTAAAATAAAATTGCATGGGTTGTGGTATATGGAAAGAAGTCCTATCGTTTTTCCATGGTTAATCAACCCAATGAGCCACCCATTGAATTTTTGTGTTCTTTTGCGATTTTGTCGACTTTTAGTGGGCTGGGCTTTACAAATTAGGGCTGGTGTTTGCAATAGTTTGGATTTGGGCAAATGAAGAGATTTTTGCAAAAAAGAAAAACTTTTTCCCCATTTTTTTTCTCTTTACTTTTCTTCTTTCAATAGATTCAAATTTCATCAGTCACCTCTTGTACGGTTGTACCACTTTCTCTTTTCATTGCCTCTCAAACAAGGTATTAACATCATTCTATGATTCCGTCCGTGCTTATAAGAGATGAGTTGTGGTCACTTATTTTATCATTCGTTCTCTTTTTTTTCTCTAAATTTCACTCATGTTGTGAGTAAAATTAAAGTGTGAATAAACAATGTTCATGAGCATTTTATCTTATATCATATTTTAATTCATTTCACCTTTTTTTTTCTTATTACTTCACTCATTACATCTCTTCTATTTTTTTCTATTTTGGGAGGTGAGTGGTTAAAATATATTTGTATGAGTAAGAAATCAAAACAAATTGGTTCATGAACATAATTAATTGTAAGTGTTCCCCAAAGCTTTGGTTCCATTTTCCTTTAAACACCTCTTGAAATATGTATTTGAATAATAACCTCAAGACTAAATTATCCCTAATAAGAACAAATAGAAGGTTTGTCTAAGAAGTTATTTTGCATATAAAGGTGTAAATTGGGTAGGAGGGACAAAGATTTTGTCTACAATGAACCACTTCAAGGTGATACCATGGTGCAATTGATGATCCTTAATATAATATTTTTCAATTGAATAACTAATTAGTAAAGTACTATAATTTGCATTCACTCTTTCATCGCCCTTAAATGTTATGAACGAGGTCGTAGTGACACTGCCACAATTCACACGACAAAAGTTTACACATCATTATCATTACGTAGTTGTGTGCTTCATAACAACCCCACCTCAATTCACTTTCTTTTTTTCTTCAATCACAACCACAAACACATAGAAAAACTCATTAGAAAAATCTAAGAATATTATTTATGTTTACTGTAATCTTGACTTACTGTGATATTCTACCGTATATTCATACTTACACTGATTCACCCATTCAGCCTAGAAAATCTCTATATTTCACTCATTTTAATGTTTGATTATTATAAAAAGAGCTTATTTGAATTACATTAATAACCATAACATATTACTCTATTGACTATTACTATATCGGTGGATAATGATATTTCACCTAAATTAAATTTTAAATGTTTTTACTGATTTCCAAAGATGCATCACGCAAGCGCGTTCATATGCATTGGCAAGTGGAAACTGGTACCTTTACACGCATACGAAGGAAAACCAGAATAAATATAATATTTTAAAGGGGAAATTTTGAGAAGGAAGAGAAATACTGGGGTGAAAATGAAAATATAGATAAATTGACATTCACTTCACATTGGGAAAGGTAGGGGTTTCTTCATGTTGAACACTGAGTGAGAACTGAGAAAGCAAAGGGGTCTCTGAAAGCTCTGCCAATAGTCCAAGGTTTGTCCTTCCCCAAAACCCTAATCCCTCAAATTCCACTTCTTTCTTCTTCCAGATCGCACTTTCTTTTCATCTTCTTGATCGGGTTTCGGAAAAACTTTCTCTCACCGATTTAAAAATTTCAACTTTTACATCATATGTGGGTATCATTGGGCGTTGTTTCTTCTGTTAGTCAATGTAAATGTGAGAAAGAAGATAGCGGGATGATTTGAATTTTGGGTGCAAGTGCAATGCTTGGTTCAATTGCTTTGTAGTTTGAAACCACAGCATCAATTTAGGGCAAACGAATAATATCAACTTCTTGTGCTGGGTTTGTTTGCTTCAGATTGATCATACTACTTTCCTATGCTAATCGGAGTCCTGACTGGAAAATATTGATTTTCTTTTGTTTTTTTTTCAAATTTTTCATTTTGATGGTAGGAATGAACATAGAATGACATGATTGTAAAAGGGTTGATTGTTATTTTTTTTCCAATGAAAATACTTACATGTGCTCACAAGCTTCCTTTGGTACATGCAGGTTGCACGGTTTTTTACTGCTTAGATTTTTGCACCGACCAAAGAAAAAAAAACTGTGCTATGTGTGAAAGCTGGGCTTGAGATAGTTGTGCCTCTTGTAAGATGGAATCCCTGTGGAAACTTTTGTATTTGCTTGAGCCTGCACCTGTAACTCTTATCACCACAGCTGTAGCTGTGACATTTGGATCTGCATTTCGAGCTCTAAATTATGGAAAAGAAATGGAGCGCAATCGCGACTTTTCTGAAGCATCCATTACATTGGATAGGTCCCAAGCATTGATGATCCCAGTGATGAGCTCTTTTAGCTTGCTTTTGATGTTCTACTTGTTCTCATCGGTCTCACAGCTTCTTACAGCATTCACTGCAGTTGCTTCTGCATCATCCCTTTACTTCTGCTTGTCTCCTTATGTTGCCTATCTGAAGTCACAGTTTGGTTTAGCTGATCCATATGTTTCACGGTGCTGCTCAAAATCTTTCACCCGAATCCAAGGAATGCTATTGTTAACGTGCTCTTTGATAGTGGCTGCTTGGCTTGTTTCGGGTCATTGGATACTGAACAATTTGTTAGGCATATCTATATGCATTGCATTTGTAAGCCATGTGCGTCTTCCAAACATCAAGATTTGTGCAATGCTCCTTCTTTGTCTATTTGTGTATGACATATTCTGGGTTTTCTTCTCTGAAAGATTTTTTGGGGCAAATGTCATGGTAACAGTGGCAACGCAGCAAGCATCAAATCCCGTGCACACAGTTGCTAATAGTTTAAGTCTTCCAGGGTTGCAAATGATAACAAAAAAATTGGAGTTGCCTGTAAAGATTGTTTTTCCCAGAAATTTGTTGGGCGGTGTTGTACCTGGAGAGAGTGCAACAGACTTCATGATGCTTGGTTTAGGTGACATGGTATGACATTCTTACTCTCTCATGTGTTACTCTACGAGTATGTGTCCTTAACTTCTCTCCTTTTATTTGGTCATTTGGTTACCATCACGTGAAGTAGATAGAATGTTGTATTGCATTTACTGTTTATGGTACTATGGAAGGCTGCATGTTACTTGGTTAAAATTGGTTGTGCCTATATTAATAGCATGTTTGGTAATGCATTTGCAGTACACAAACCACATTTCCAATATTCAAAACATGATTTTGTGACTTTTGAAAATGTTTGGAAACACATTTGTCAAAATTATCCAAACGTGATTCTGGTTTGACATGTGGCATTTGCATTCAAGTGGATGAAATCCAAATATGAAACTCATTTCAAATCACATGTAGAGTAACCAGTTTCACAAAAAATCAAGTATATTCAAAACCACATAATGCAAACGCTTATCCAAACACACATTGTGTACTTTTTCTTGTTTTGCTGCTGAACCATGTTTATTATTTATTTATGTTCATTGTCATTATTGTGATTTTATGGATACCTTTATGGTGTAATATTCTGCCATATTTTATGCTAGAGCAATCAAAAAGAAAAAGAAGAATAGAGGGTTATTCTTCACTCTATTATAGCTGTTACTGTAACCTTCTCCTCCCTCTTTTCCCCTTTTTTTCCAATTTCTCCCTCATCAGTCCGTTATTTAAAAGCATCTTATGCTGCAAGGTGGTTTGATTTGGTTAGAAATTTATGTTGTGTGAGTTGTGCAATAATTGCATTGGACATACTATGCTCAAAGTTTTCTGCGTGCTCCTGTGTATCAAGTGCAGTTACACTGTATTGATTACTGTGTTTTAAATGTCGTTGGGTTTCTCTTTCAACCTAAGCTAGCCATGATTTCAATTTTTTTGGTTTGGTCTTTCATATTTTTACTAATCTTTTGTAGGCCATCCCAGGCATGCTCCTGGCTTTAGTCTTCTGCTTTGATTATCGTAAGAGCCGGGATACAGTAAATCTCTTTGAGTTACATTCTTCAAAGGGACACAAATACATATGGTATGCGCTACCTGGGTATGCCATTGGCCTGATAACTGCTTTGGCAGCTGGTGTCTTGACTCATTCACCTCAACCTGCACTTCTTTATCTGGTAATTCCATTTCTTGTCACGATATCAGTTTGTCAACTGTACTTTTTGTTCTTGACAACTCTGAATCATGTATTTTGTAACCTTTAAAGAATTTCCATCTATCTATTCATACTGAACTTATTTAGTTCTGCTTGAGTATATAATTCTATTGGGCTAAATAAGTCAACTTCCTATTCTTGTTGTATGAGGCCTATAGATTCGTATGTCCATCCATTATCTATTTGAAGTGGTCATTGGCCTGTTGGTGGATCATAAAAGCTGATTCCTTAGCTTCTCTCCCCTCGCTTTTCTTACTAGCATATATAGCTACAATGTTGATGGCCCTTGTGTATAATTCCTGCTCCTCTCATGTCAGTGGGTTTTGTATCCCTTCTAGGTGTATTCGCAATAAAAGATATGGTGGGTATGCTGTATAACTGGTGTTTGCCTGATTTGCATAGGAGCAATAAATTGAAATTGTTGAACATATTTTACTACCAATTTCTGATTCAGCAGGAAGAGATTTTTTTATAAACATGGTGTATGTTGAGTATGTACACTGAGCCATTTGATACATGCAGTTAGTTTGCCAAAATCAGTTTTCTTGGACCCAAATCAGAAAATGTCACTTTCTATTGGTCCAATGCATAAACTACACGTTACATTACATTCATTTACCCAATCATTTCTCTAGTTATTGCTTGGTTGAATTTTAAAGTTAAACCATGCAATACCCAATCCATCGTTCTGAATCCCATGATTGTTAATATTGCTCTGTTCTTAGGAACATAATCCATTTACTCATTCATTTTATGTCCCTATATTGATATCATTTACATAGGAACTCGTCTCATTTGGTATTGTTGTTTCCCTTGATCAATGCTATGGCATAAACATTAGTATCTTGTTTGATTTATAGCTGGAAATCCCAGGGTTTTGTATGTACAGAAGTCAGAAATAAAGGGAAAAACCTAAAAGTTGGCCTAAGTTTTAGTTTGTGCATATAATGAATATAGTTTTTATGTTACTCTAGTCAATTCTGGTACAGCTAGCTTCTTATTTAGATTTATTTATGCTTAGATGTAGAATGTGGGCTCCAAAACATAACTGTGTGGTTTTACCTCTAATAATATATTAATATTTCATTTGTTTGGTTTGTGTAGGTGCCTTCTACTTTGGGACCTGTAATTGTGGTCTCATGGATAAAAAAGGAGCTACTTGAGTTGTGGGAAGGAGACATGCCAAATCTCAATGATAAGGATCGCGAAGTAGAAGTTTAGTCTATTAACCGGTGGTTTAACACCCAAACGAATCGTTAATCTTGAGACTCACCAAGAAAAGTTACATTAAATGTTCATGTTGTTTATCTTGATGTTTCTATTTATACAACCATACATAAACTAAGGAAAGAAGCTAGCAATTCAGAAAGATTAGGGATAATGGTTGGTTAAGGTAAAATTGTTGTGCATGGATAAGCATTTACCATTACCAAAAAAGAGGTATTAATCAAGAACAGCTAGCCTACAATATGCTAAAATTCTTCAAGTTAGTGTTAACGTTCGTTTCTACTAGTTTCAATGGAGATCTAAACAAGGTCTTAAAAGGTAGGAATGTTTATAGATTTTCATGTATGTCCAAATTACTTTCAAGAAGCAAAGGTTGGCCTATGGCACAACCTGCCTCCAAGAGTCCAACAAGCCTTCTTCCGATCACAACCCCACGTAGTACATGTCTGACTTAGTAAGATCTCAGTCTGAGTCTTATGAGCAATTTTTATTATGAGATGTGAAGATATGTCAAGATATTAAATCTTGACCGTTCAACCTTACATTATTGTTGAGATTTAAAGATATGAGAACTGTTTTATAACTGCAGTTGACTTTGATAATGTAGATTAACATGAGCAGTGACTCATATAAAAGAAGTTTGACTACTGCTTAACTCAACGGCAAGTTGCAATTAACATCGTTGCCACTTGCCACTTTCACTTTCTCAAACTGAAGAGAGAGAAAAAAATACTGTACCTCGGTTGGCTAACTAAATAACTTATACATGTTTGATTGCAGTTTTTGAAAACTGTATTATTTTTAAAAATAAGTTGTGACAAACAAATTTTAAAATTTTTCAGTTTTTAAAAATAAAAAACAGTTTTTAAAATCTGTAATCAAACATGTCCTTCGCATTTCTTTCACTGCATAATATATTGTAGCAGTCAATATTGTTTGTGCATGGATGAGTGACAATTGTCTTCAAATTCTTTTTTTTAATTTCAGTACATGATATAGACTTGTTGTACAGGTGAATTTTTATCTCAGGCCAAGCTTTGAGTGAGGTCATGTTTTCTTCTTCCTTGAAAAATCAAACTTTTTATTATTATAATTACACTTTTTTTCTCAAAATATCCTTAGCCGACAACTATGAAATATTCAAAACTTAATTAAAACTTACATGAATCTACAAATACACATGTCGTTTTAAGTTTTGTTCTTTCAAGTTTGATTCAAAATTTAAAATAATTATGTATGTATATTGCTATATTTTATGATTTTGAAGATTTTCCTTTTAATTCATGTATTTTTAATTTCAGTAAATTTTTAAAAATGCTCATACAATACAAAGTCGACTACTCATCAGTTGAACTATAATTTGGTTGACCATAATTTTATTTGATTATTATTTTAACCATTCTAAGTTTATAACATTGCGCTTAGAAGATTATACACGTACGCCATATTATTTTTATTTATATAAATTTTTTATTACATCGAAAAATATTTAAATTTCCCATTCATGAATTTATATGGATTAAAGTTAGATAATGATTAAGTCAATTTAATTATCTTTAAAGTATATTGATATTTTTTTTTTTGTTACAATTGGAAATCACAGTATATTGATATCTGATGCAACTTATAAGAATGAGTAATCAATTTTTCTTTTAAAAAAATCCATGTAACAAAATTCATATTGTGGTTGTGTTGGTTGACACCGACAGCTCACACAATGCATCTTACTACTAGTTTCCCTGTAATATAACAATGGGCAATGGAGCCTACATTTTATGCATTGGTTACTTCCCTAACACATTTGTGTTATTATAGCATCTCCAAGTTGGTATTTTATTACTTTTTTTTGGGCCTTAATGCGTAAAAGATACTCATATGGTACCGATTTACATTTTACTCCAAAGATTGGTGCCATATTTTATTTTTAATTGGGTCGCACAATATTTAGTTAGGAAATAACACAATTGAAAAAATAAATAAACACAATCAAAACACAAAAATATTACTTGAAAAAACTTTAAAACCGGAGAAAAAATCTCGGTTGTTGTCTAAACCGACAATTAAAGAATATTCCCTGTGTGAAAGTTTTTACAACATACAGACTTTTCTCAACCTCACCCCAATGCCTCAATACACCCTCACTCTCACAAAACAAATATTTAAACTAAGTCAGATATTAGATTCAGGTGCATGTAAAAACAAAGAATTTAAATCCAATATATAGCCTTGACCTCTCTCTTACTTTACCATACTAAGGAATGTGAGACTTCTTAAATAGCTAATTTACCTTGACCGTTTTCTTCATCAACAAGTAATGTGGAACTTACTTTGCAATCAATCTCAACTTATCTCATACCATATCTTCTTTCTATCTATTATTGAATGATAGGAAAAAAAATGATTATTTTATTTAAAATCTCAGTTGCAAGGTTAAGGAACGAATCTTATTTTTGAGTTGAAATTCATGCCATATCATCCTTCTCCAATGCCGGTATCTAGTTAGCCAATAATCTTATTTTTAGATCTACACAAGCATTGGAGATGCTCTTAAAAAGCTATATATTCATTGTACCTTTTCATATTTTGGATATTCAAGGCAGTGACGTGGTTTTGTTAATTGGATGACTTTAATATATTTACGTACTTTGAGCCTATTACTTAAGAGTTAAGACTTTCCAATTCCTCGAATGAATTTTTTTGTTAATGGCTTATCAGGTAAATTTTTTTGTTAGTTGCCTACAGCCACTAAGATGATACTTGGAGATTTTGCTTTCATTATCGCAGCCTCAACACCATTACCATTAAGGATGCTTTACTATTCCTATCATTGATGAACTACTAGATGAACTTGGTAGCTCTGCTATCTAGATATATTACTATTTAACCAAATTTTTGCTAATTAATTGTGTGAGCGTGAATTCAAAGTTTCTACTGTGAGCTACTTAGATCACATTACATGTGCTAAATGTTGCATGTGGCTACCACTTTGCTTAATTCGTATTCCTGGTTCATTTTCTCTATGGTACTGTGCTTTCACATTGTTCTTTGTTTCTTGTCACTATCTTTAATTTGGCAAATAATCTTTTGGTTTTAAATAATTGAAAGAGTCACTAATAAATGAATGAACGCCGTATGTTTCTAATTAAATTGCAATTGGCTCTCCCACTCAGTTTCTTTTTTCTTAAATCACTTCTTAACTTTGGAAATATGAAAATAAAATATTAATGTAAAAAGGTTAGTTGGGTCTTTGGCCCTCCATTTAAAAAATATATATATGTTAATGTAAACTATGATCTTCACTTATTCTAAAAGTTTGTCTTGACATGGATACATATTTCTTTAAAATAATGATGGAGTGTAGAAGACTAGAGTTAAAGGGGGAAAACACTTTGCTCTTCTATATTTTATGAGAATCACTCTTGCAATTAGTCAATGCTACCACACATATTATGTTGCTTTAGATTATGAGTGTTATGCATCTTGCACTGTTTGCCGTTTATCGAATCAGTGGAAGCTCATACATTTGGGTCAAATGGTTATAGTGATTAGTGAATACACGCTTGAAAAATACTGTGAATTAAAATAATGGTGGATCAAAGCAATTTACCGGCCTTAAGTTTTGTAGATGTTCATCATGATTTTAATTTCATTTTAAATTTTTTACTATCTATCCAAATATGCATATATATGAATTCAGCTAAACGTGAGCTCGTTTATTTATAAGTACGTCATTTTTATGTATATTTAGATATCATTCTTGGATACTATTTAACCTGTATACTTATATTATTGATTATTTTATCCTTCAAATTAGTTAATTTAGTAAAACTTAGTTTTAGTAAAAAAAAATAGTGTAAACAGTATAAATTTCATGTTTTAACTTTAAGTTTTATGTAGGAAAGAGATCTAAGGAGAATTATAGCTTTGCTAAAAAAGATGGAGTTTTGAGAGGGGCTAAGTGTTGAGCGTCAATATATATATTCGAAGTTGAGCGTCCAAGGAGTGGCGCTGAGCGCTCGCTCAGAAAGTGGCGCTGCTTTAAAGTGAAGAAAAAAAAGCTAAGCTTGGAAATCTTGCCATACCTTTGAGGAGAACTCGTGGAGAACAACAACGAGACCTAGGAGACTAGAGAGGGAAGTTTAGAGGATTCATTGTCATAGAACCGTCACAAATGCAATTTTCATAGTTTTTCTTCTCTATACTTGTAAAGCTAGCCATGGCAATAGATAGCTCACATTACTTTTTCTTTTTATATTCTTTCTAATTTCATGTTATATTCTTTCATCTCCTGCTCTCTATACATCCAAACAAAACATAAAAGTATTCATTTCTTTCATAGAGTGTATAAAACATGAAAATATTCATTCTGATCCTCTTTGTTTTTTAATCACCTCTTTGATTTTCAAAACATAAAATAATTAATCATGGTGTAGCAACTTACAAGCAAGCATTATAGCGTCTTATTGGATGTATTGAGGATTTAGTTGTACATTGACCTTCAAGCATTTTAATATGATTTTTTTTATGTCGATTCCCACTTATTTGGTCACTAAAAGAATATTGTAAATGGAAATTTGGTTCCCGTTGTCCCTACAGCCAATAAGTGGCAAATTTACAATGTTTTTAATTTGGCATGTGGAGGACAATGTCTGTTGGTATTAATAATTTATAACTTTCATGTGAATATATTTAACTGTAAATAATTATTTTACCTTTTTTAATAGTAATTTTTATTTTCCTACATCTCTTACATTTGTGCATTTTTAGACAATTTTTTCTCTTTAAAATCAATTCAGTATAATATAGCCATACTTATATGAGTGTCCATGTGATGAGCAATGGTAAAAAATTAGTAATTGATCAGATCAGCACATAAGTATCATAATAATTGTTAGCTTTCTGTGGGATCGAGGCTAGCCAGCCAATTATATTAATCTAATATAATTTGGTCACCAAAGAAACTTTTTATGTTTTAATCTAATCTCCACCACTAACTGCCATCTTTTTTCTCTTTCATTGTCGCATTCCTAGAAACAGTGAATAATTTTCTCTCCTTCAGTGGGAACCAACAGCTCATCTTTTATTGTGTTTGACCGATGAGATCTATGGTATATCTGAGCTCCTTAAGAATTTAAGAGAAGTGTTATAAATATTTTTTTTAATATTTTGAAGTGTGTTTCACTAATTTTGAAGTTGGACCCACATTTTTAATAGATCCCACATGAATTTCAACTAATAAAAAAAAAAGGTTGGAAAATAATGTTGAAAAGAGTGTTACTAACGTTTATTTAAAAAATAGTTTATTCTGACTCAAGAGAGGATTAATGAGTTATAAAAATAACCAAACTATATTTCCATTTTAGTTCTTATTCGAATATAGGTCCAACAAAAGTAGCCTTAGATTTTTCAGGCTTTATAAGCAAAAAAATAATCTGTACAACAGTCAATTTTCTCATCATTTACGATACTTACAGAAACTCAGTAGACAAAGTGAGGCCACAAAATCAAGTGTGATTTGTGGAAGAAAAAAACAAATGCACTAATATCAAGCATTTGTTGGGGGATAGCAAGTAGCAACCACACTTATCAGAAGAAGATCAGATGAGAACATCATCTCATAAATGTAGCAAGAGAACTGCTCTTTTTGGCAGGGCATATTCTAATATAGCATGTGAATCATTCAACTCAAACCACTAGTTTTCTCAAGGGAAATTGCATTTTGATGCACACAACTCAAACAAACAGCTACTTCTGTGCTGTTACAACCACATAATAGGACAAATATCATTGTCTTCCAACTATAGGCCAAATTTTTTTTTTTTATTCAAACACAAGCCGTTCGATAAGGAAAAATCTACATTCGGATAAAGCTAGCTTTTTCAAAAAAAAATTCTACACAGGACTAAAACTCTAGAATGAAAAATATATCACTTTGACCCGGGAACATCTTCATTCTGATAAAACTAACTCCTCCATCAAGAATTTTTTCCACACGGACTAGAACCAAAAAATGAAACATGTACTACTTTAACTCGGAACATTCACATTTTAATAGAGCTAGCTCTTCTGGCGAAAAATTTATCCACAAATGACTAAAACCTAAGAATAAAAAATGTACCACTTGTCAATTACCTCTTTTTAATCAAATTTTCTTTCATATCCTTTTTGGTCTGCCTCCCCATATATGTATTAGTGGTTTGAATTAGAAGTGTTGTTACAAATAAAATAAACAAAAGACAGAGACAAGTGCAAGTGCACTTCTTTTGGTAGTAGGTACCACAACAAGAAAAAAAAAATTGCTTTTTTTGTTTATAATTTTATAATATTGAATATTTTATACACATTTTGTCCCAACTTGCAAGTGGCTAAGCCATTGTAAATTTTTCACATGGAATCTGTCTCTCTTTGCATTCTTCAATTTTACCCATCGTGGTCATCATCATCACCATCTATTCTATGCTATTCTCACACACCTCTTCACAAAGTTCCAATCTTTATCACTCTACAGTCTTAACCCACAAACCTTCCCTCAAAATTTAACACCTTGAGAGAAAAATGTCAGAATCTGATGAAGAAAAGCCAGACTTTCCTCAAAAGGCAAGGCCAACAGAGGAACCTGAATTTGCCATGGATTTTGATCTGGACCTGGAAAGTTCATGGCCCTTGGATCACATGTCCTTTGTCTCCAACCCCATGTCACCTTTTCTGTTCTCCACCATCTCTGACCAACCTTGCTCTCCTCTCTGGGCTTTTTCTGATGGAGAAGATGACAGGCATGCCAGTCTTGCAGCTCCAGCTTTCTCAGATTGCCACAAGATCTTCCCATGTATGTATTGCTTCCTTTCAGATTGATTTTTTGTTGAGTTGAATTTTGGATTTTTCATCCCTCTTTTGGACTTGCTTAATACCCACTTGACTGTTAACTTGAATAGATGCAACTAATTTTCTTTGACTGATTTGAATATGCAATATAGTCCAAAATTGATTTTTTTGTTTGGTATATACATAGCCTATTTTACCTATGTGTTTATGTATAATGAAGACATAATTAAAAAAAAAAGCCTATTATAGTGCTTGAAGCTCCATTTGATTGCTTTGGTACTTGACTACAAGGCATAGATGATATATATGGGTTTGAAGTTGAATTTCTTTTATCTCCCTCTTCTAAACTCAACAGCTGAAGCTTCAATGCTCCATGGCTTCACATCGTTGTACTCCTTTCAATGGTATCCAAGCAAGCTAATATTTAAAGCTTAGAGTTGTGGCTGGTAATTGCTTTCTTGAGCTTTTACGTTCTGCCTGTGTTATGCTACACTGTTTATGATTCTTGGAGTATTTGTAAGGTTTGAAAGTTCTAGACATATTGTGATGTTGAGATAAAATATTATATAGCCATAACTGTGGAGTTTTCATCCTGTACTCAAATGCCATTTGGTGCTAAACATAGATTTGTAGTTTTTGCTGGGAGCTGCATTTTTAACAACTAAAGCTACTTTTTTCAGGCGATTCAAATTCAGTAACTGAGAAGCCAATGGAAAATGATGACAACAAAAAGCTTTTGCCACCCCTTGTGCCCCAGCCACCTATAGAAAATTTGGATCGCTTTTGTGTAATCAAGGAAAGGATGACACAAGCGCTTCGCTACTTCAAAGAGTTAACTGAACTGAATGTTCTGGCTCAGGTTTGGGCACCCGTGAGGAATGGTAATCGGTATGTGCTTACAACTTCAGGTCAACCCTTCGTTCTTGGCCCGCATAGTAATGGACTTCATCAGTATAGAACAGTCTCCCTGATGTACATGTTTTCTACTGATGGAGAGAATGATGGAGCTCTGGGACTTCCTGGTCGGGTTTTTCAGCATAAATTACCGGAGTGGACTCCTAATGTTCTGTATTATTCTAATAAAGAGTATCCACGCCGTGATCATGCTGAACATTACAATGTTCGTGGAACCTTGGCTTTGCCTGTGTTTGAACCTTCATTGCAGTCATGTGTTGGTGTGCTGGAGTTGATAATGACTTCACAGAAGATTAACTATGGTCCTGAGGTTGAAAAAATCTGCAAAGCTCTTGAGGTTGGGTTTCTTTCTACTTTGATGTTTATGCTAGGTTTTGTGGTTTGCTTATGTTTGATGAGTACCATGTGATGATAATAAGTTATAGTATTTCAAGATTGGTTTTCAGCTTTAGTATTTCGTGGTAGAAAGTTTATATAATTGTAAACATATTTAGATTCCTCAATCACCTGCTGTTGTTTTCCTCGCAGGCAGTAAATTTAAAGAGTTCAGAAATTTTGGAGCATCCATACACTCAGGTGATTTTAACAATATGCATGATGCATACCTATCTGTTATATCTGGATAACATTACTGTTGTTTATATCTTGCCCCTTGATTCCCACAGATATAACTTGGCAATGCTTTTAAACCAGATTTGCAATCAAGGGCGTCAGAACGCGTTATCAGAGATTTTGGAGATATTGACAGTGGTGTGTGAAACTCACAATTTACCTCTGGCCCAAACATGGGTTCCCTGTAGGCACCGGAGCGTTTTGGCACATGGTGGTGGTCTGAAGAAAATTTGTTCTAGCTTTGATGGTAGTTGCATGGGGCAAGTTTGCATGTCTACAACTGACGTAGCATCCTACATCATAGATCCTCATTTATGGGGCTTCCGCGAGGCCTGTGTTGAGCATCACTTACAACACGGTCAAGGGGTTGCTGGGAGGGCTTTTTTGTCCCACAGCATGTGCTTCTGCACAAACATAACCCAATTCTGCAAAACTGATTACCCTCTAGTTCATTATGCTCTCATGTTTGGGTTAGCAAGTTGTTTTGCAATCTGTTTACGGAGCTCTCATACAGGAGACGATGATTATGTGTTAGAGTTTTTTCTGCCTCCTAGGATCACAGACTTTAATGAACAAAAGACACTGTTGGGATCCATATTGGCTACAATGAAACAGCACTTTCAGAGTCTTAAGATTGCTGCTGGTGTTGAACTTGAGGATGGTGGTTCAGTTGAAGTTATTGAAGCAACAAATGAAAGAGTTACTCTGAGGCTGGAATCTATTCCAATTGCTCAATCTATTAAATCACCACCTGGACCTGGTGAGTCGCCGAATATGGTGGAGGAAGTGCCACATGATCCATCAGAACAACAAATAATGATGAATTGTAATGACATGAATGAAGGAGGGACCCATGGTGATAATGTGGGTGGAAGCATTGATCAAATGCCCTCCTTAGAGGCTAAAAACATGAAGAAACCGTTAGAAAGGAAACGTGGAAAAACTGAGAAATCAATTAGTCTTGAAGTTCTACAACGATATTTCGCTGGTAGTCTTAAAGATGCTGCAAAGAGCCTTGGTGGTATGTTCATGCTCTGACATATAGTGATAAGTAATTCTTTCATTTATAACCTTGATGAATCTGCTGCTAGCTAGAAATATGTAACATTTATGTCTACATTTATGAATCTGCTGCAAATGTTTGCTATACTAAAATTAAATGCATCCTGTGGTTATTTATCTCTAAGAGTCTGCTTCTATCTAGAAATATATATTTATGAAAGAAGGTAGTAGCTCAAACATGTTGTTCTTAGATTTATTCTCATTTTGCAGTTTGCCCTACTACAATGAAGCGCATCTGCAGGCAACATGGGATATCCCGCTGGCCATCTCGGAAGATCAACAAGGTTAACCGGTCATTGTCCAAGCTCAAGCGTGTTATTGAATCTGTCCAAGGCGCGGAAGGAGCATTCGGTTTGAATTCTCTCAGCACAAGTCCACTTCCAGTTGTTGGTTCCTTTCCTGAGCCTTCTACACCAAACAAGTTCAGCCAGCAAGCATCATTAAACATGAGGACAGAGCCTCAGATAAAAGAGAATGAAATCGATGCCTCTAAAATGTTAGAAATGGAAGACCCATTGGTAGGAGGAATGACACAAAATCTTGAGAAAGTGTTTAATGATAAAGGCCCAAGAAGGATTAGAACTGGGAGTGGCTCTAGTGAAGATAGCACAAATCACACTTCTCATGGTTCATGCTATGGTAGTCCCCCAATTGAAAGTTCACAAATTAAAGACATATTCATCACATCCAACAATGAGCAATGTGTTGCGCCGAGGGGATCTCCGGAGTCGCCGCTACCGCTGATTAATACATTGAACTCACCAACTCCTATCCCTCTACCTGACATTGTGTTAACAGAACTTCAAGAGCCATTTGGAGGAATGCTAATAGAGGATGCTGGCAGTTCTAAAGACTTGAGAAATTTGTGTCCTTCAGCAGCAGAGGCCATTTTGGAGGATCATGTTCCAGAAGCTTGTCCAACTATTCCTCCAGGTTGTTCTGGTTTGGCTCCTAAGCAACCTGTGGATACTCTTAACAAAACAGTGACACCTTTTGCAGCTAAGAAAGAAATGAAGACCGTGACTATTAAGGCGACATACAGAGAAGACATCATAAGGTTTCGGGTCTCTTTGACCTGTGGCATTATGGAATTGAAAGAAGAAGTTGCCAAAAGGTTGAAGTTAGAGGTGGGTACATTTGATATAAAGTACCTGGATGATGATCAGGAATGGGTTTTGGTAGCCTGTGATGCAGATCTGCAGGAGTGTATTGATGTTTCAAGATCCTCAGCAAGTAACATAATCAGGGTTTTGGTGCATGATATCACTTCTAATCTGGGAAGCTCATGTGAGAGCTCAGGGGAATGAGAAGTGGTTGTATATATAGGTTAAATTTGTACTTAATTATGTAGGTTCTTGTGGTCTTTAGGACAATAGGGAAAAAATAGAATTTGGTTAAGATATGCTCAAAGTTGTAAGAAACTGAAGATTATTAGATCAAAGGATTATCATTCTTGAATCTTTGGTATCACTCAAGTAATTAATTTATGAAGAGAAAAGGCTAGGAACTTTTGCTGATTCATTATGTGGTCAACTTTTAAGATCATATATTAATACTGAAAGTTCACATGTTGGATCAACCCTAGCCACCTTAATAGTCACTCTTGTACATGTTTCCTTAATAGTCACAAGAATAATGCCAAATAGATCAAAAATTAAATTTCCCATCCACTAACAGAAAGACAAAAGGTAAACATGTTTTATATAAATTTTCATTGAAAAAGACAAGAATCACTCAGCGATGCTTACATTTCTAGAAAATAAGAAAATTGGGTGCCTTATCCACTTAGAGAAGCGGAGCCTGTGTATATCCTCCGCGTCTCCTTAATTTAATTATCTTTTGGTGCATGCTTAGAAGTTAGAAGGATTATATTGTATAAAATTACATGTTATATATTAATTTTTAAATGGTAACGAAACATGATAAAACAAAAGATAAAATATAATAGAAGATTTAAAAATTGTAGCTAAATGAATTAAAACACCGTCAGATTTCAAAGTTGCACATGAATTTAATAACTAGGAATACATTAGTAATGTAAATAAGTTTTATAACATTTTATCATATTTTACTATCTTATTTTTTATTTTTTAATTTGATTTTTATGTGATGAAGAGTCTTTATAAGTAAGTAATACAAGAACCTTATGTTTTAGAAGAAAAAAATGTCTTTTAATCACATTTTTAAGGGGAAAAAAAGGTTGCTCCAATTTCATATATTTATTGTTTCAAAAAATAATTCGTATATTTATCAATCTGGGCCTTCTATTTCTTCTTAATATATTTCCCATGTTTTATTCAAAAAAAAAAAAGATCGATTTACAAGATTTGCATTAAACCAAATGGCAAATGTCAATGTGTGCTCTTGATAGTTTTTTCATGGCAATTTTTTCTTTTTTCCTAAGATATCTGGTCAGCTCAAGAATTGAACCTAGACTAAATGTTTAAGAAATTCAACTATCTACCGGTTGATTCAACTATCTACTGTTGCACTCGTGGTAGTCCTTATTGGTTTCCATGGCAAAATATGATACTCCATCTGTTCTTTTTTATAAAACCCTTAAAGATATTTTTAGTGTTCATTAATATAAGACCCTTACTTAATTTTAGCAAAAGTAATTATGTTTTTCTATATATACTCCTTGTAATAATTTTTTTTCAAATTCCCAAAATTTTGATTACCACCCACCATTAATTCCTCATACTCAATCAAGTCATTTATAGTGAGAAACAATTAATACAATGATAAAAGGTAAACGTGGAAGATTGTAAATATTTTTTTAAAACTAATAAATTAATTATATTCGTTATATGTTTTATTAATAAACGCAATTGTTTGAAGGAAGTCTGATAAAAAGGAATGGAGGGAGTATATGATACTCTCCCTCTGTTCCTTTATTATAAGTCATAGTTTTAAAATAAAATTATCCCAAAATATAAGATACTCTCCAATATTTATAAAGTATTAATTTTTTTTCTTCATATTTACCCTCATCTGAAAGAGATAACATGATTTTAAAGAGCTTTTAACTTGAAAGAAAGAAATTCAGGCAATGTAGGAAAAACCAATATAACCTTTTTACAAATTTATTGTTAGTTACAATTTTTTTTAAAAGATAGTTACCCTATTTTTTGAATCCTATAATAAAATTAATTAAAATGATGAGCAAATATTAAAAAATTCATAATGATTCCTATAAATCCAATTATACGCATTCACAGAAGATTGACCAAGCTCCAATCCATTTTTTTCTCCCTTTTTTTATTCGCAAAACTCGCCAACTATCTATAGAATGTGTTAATTAATTATTAAAATACTATGAAAGTAAATAAATAAATTATCATGTTAAATATTTTATTAAATGTTTTTTAATTTTTTTATTTCTTGTTTGTCGTTAATAGACAAGAACCATTTCATTCTTCTTCCATTGCACTTCCAGTTTCTCTCACAGTAGTGGTCTGTGATCGTCACTTCTTTTGACTCTCTCTCTCTCTCTCTCTCTCTGCAAAGGTGAAAACTTTGATGGCCTCCATCACTACTCCGAGTTCTCTCCAGATACGATTGGCTTTCAGTGGCTCCAATTGTACGAAATTCCCCATTCTTCAATACTCACGGGTCGCTTACTCGGATCGCCGTTTTCGTTTACTCTGCGTTGCGCAAAAGGGAAGCGGGCCGGACAGTGTTCCCGTCCGGGTCGGGTCGGATGGCTCAGCTGGATGGTCCAATGCGGAAGTTGAGGGACACTCCACCAGTTCCCAGAAGAAGAAGAAGAAGGAATCATATGGAGGTGAGCCAAGCTCCTCAAAAAAATTATCTTTTTTTTAATTCTACTTTTTGTCTGTGACAATCATCAATTGTCTGCCTTTTGATGTTTTTGGATTGGGGGAAAAGATTCTAAGCAAACTAATTATGAAATAGTATAAAAATGTCCCATTTTTTTATTTGCACAATTTATTGATTATGGTAATTATTTATTTGTTGCTGAGGGGATTTTGAAAATTGATGTGCTTTTTTCTATGTGTGAAATGTTTGCTTGCTTTGATGCCATTAATGGGTCTAGTTTTTCTTCCAGCACTGAACTTGCACTTTGATTGTTGTTGCCTTGTGCCTGAAGGCACATGCTTCTTCGATTACATGTTACTATGTTAGTACATTGGAAAATAGTTGTTACTTGTTAGGCACTTCACATTAGAAGAGCGAGAAAGGAAGAGAAGAGAGAGAAGTAATAGATGTGCGAGAAAGGAAGAGAAGAGAGAGAAGTAATAGATGTGATAAGACATGAAGAGAGATAGAAAGAAACATATGGTGTATGAATGATGGTTATATTATTGGAGTGTTTAAAAATCAGAATTGTAATATATTAGTATCAATTTAACATACTGGAGGATGGTTACTGAAAATAATACATTTGTTGATGTTAGTAATTGCTTATTGTTTGACGCTTGTGAAGTAGCTTAGCTTGCTTTCAGGTGTTATGGGAGTAGGAGTGGCCGGAGTCCTTCTTCTTTCAGGGCTTACCTTTGCTGTCTTATTTGTCAGCAGAAGAAACAGTGCCAGTGAGTATTCTTTATTTGCTTATGTCATGCTCTAGTTATAAAGTTTTCTCATGTGGGGAAATTGGTCTGCATTTGGTGAACCAGTTATTTTTTAACCTATTTAACATACTAGCTTCTCTGTTGGAATGTATTTGGCTGTGTGCATGACCAGAACAACAAATGAAGCCCTTGACTACACATCAGGAGGTACTTTTGTCTTCCGATGTTGATAATGATGAAATCACAGAACATGTAAATGCTGGCAACATGGCGGAGCCAGTAAGCGGTGTACACACATCCGGGGATTGGTTATCTCCTGAGCCTGATGAGATTCCCAACTATGGAATTGTTGCCGATTCCATAATAGGATCTCCATTGGCATATGATATCAACAACACGTGCATTGATACTGGTGCCCCTTCAAACATTTCTGTTCAAGAAGAATTACAGCATCTATCAGCTGCTGATGACAAGTTAGTCATTCACAGCGAGGGTGCAGTGGCTCTTAACTTTTCTGAATCTGAAAATGCTATTGATTCCCAATTGGTATACGATGTGAACAACACGTACATTGATGCTGACTCCACAACAAACATATCTGTTCAAGAAGAATTACAGCATGAATCACCTGTTGATGAGAAGTTAATCATTCACAGTGAGGGTGCATTGGCTCTTAACTTTTCTGAATCTGAAAATGCTGTTGATTCCCAATTGGTATATGATATCAACAACACGTCCATTGATGCTGACTCCACTACAAACATATCTGTTCATGAAGAACTACAGCATGAATCAGCTGTTGATGTCAAGTTAGCCATTCACAGCGAGGATGCAATGGCTCTGAACTTTTCTGAATCTGAAAATGCTGTTGATTCTTTTAGTGCTTATGAATTTATAGATTTAGATAACAGTATTGCTGTAGATATAGAAAACCCTGTTACTGAACTTAAAGAGAACCCATTCAATGTTGAACCAAGAAACATGTCCAACATTGATGCTGAGCACGAACACCTTAACACTGAGCAGCATGATGAAATTACTGGTTCAAGAGACAGTACAAGGTCTGAAATTTCTATTACTTCTAGTTTTATTGCTGATAATGAAAATGTACTTGTCAATATTGCGGTCAGTCCTCAGTCAAATAACACAATTTCAGATCATGAGATTTTTCCGAAAGCTGATCGTGAGAATGCTCTATCAGCTTCAACCAATGAAAACCTTGACCTTAGCATAATGCCACAGGCCTCAGCCAATTTATCCTTGGAAGAGCAGAGGTGTTTAGAAGATGACCTGTTTAGAAAATCATTAATCACATCAACCAATACATTTACTGGTGAACAGGTTGTAAATGATATTAATGAGGCTAATAAAAGTAGATCTGAATCTCCAAATTCTGGACTTCTTTTCTCTGCTCCTGGTGTTCCTGCTCCATCAGTAGTTTCTGCAGCTGTACAAGCACTTCCTGGAAAGATTTTGGTTCCTGCAGCTGTTGATCAAGTTCATAGTCAAGCACTAGCTGCATTGCAAGTTTTAAAGGTATAGTAGGTCAAACATTATCTGTCAAGCAATATGCGTGGAAATTGAAGAACTTCTGAATTATGGACTTCACAGATTCTTTATCTAGATATCATAGATTCAGTTGTATGTTTTAACCAATAAAATATACGTGCTAATCTGATCATTACTAGAAAATTGCTGTTGTTCACTTGAAAATTGAAATTTGCTATACCATCAGGTCATTGAACCTGATGTTCAACCTGGTGATTTATGCACGCGTCGTGAGTATGCTCGCTGGCTGGTGTCTGCTAGTAGTGCTCTTTCAAGGTTCTCTATTGCTTCTTGAGTATGCTTATGGTTGGTGTCTGCTAGTCGAGTATTATGTGGCTTTACTTGTACCTTTCTGGTTTCCTTTTAGGAAAACAATCACAAAAGTGTATCCTGCCATGTACATAGACAACGTTACAGTGCTTGCATTTGATGATATCACCCCTGAGGACCCTGATTTTTCCTCCATCCAAGGTCAGAATAAGTTACTTGAATGTTGTATAATAACGGTACAAGTTGCTACTTTTTCAAGCTTTCTTCTAGCATGCCTAGTCTTAAAATTAGAGATGCTTCAGGCTTGGCAGAGGCTGGACTAATTGAAAGCAGACTTTCAAGATGTAATAGACAGTTATCTGCAGATGAAGACAACAGCCCATTTTACTTCTCTCCTGAAAGGTATGCTTCACTGAATTTGAAAATGGATATCTGATTTGTGGTTTGCTTTTTACCTCTAGAAGAATGCAGCTATTGTTGAAATTTTTATTTTTAGTATCCACATGGTATCCTCCTTTCTTTTCATCTTGTAACATTGTATAGTGTATGCTACCATTGTGATTTCCCTTCTCTCTTATATTCATTTCTTGCAGCCCTTTATCACGTCAGGATCTTGTTAGTTGGAAAATGGTCCTAGAGAAAAGACAGCTTCCAGAAGCGGACAGAAAGGTTTCTTAAATTATTGCTTGTTTTGATGTATACTTAAGCTATGATAGTAATCCTAGTTGCACTGTAACTGATCACTTTTGATCAAATCTCATGATGGATGGGCAGATGCTGTACCAACTTTCAGGTTTTCTAGACATTGATAAGATACACTCTGATGCATGCCCTGCACTTGTAGCTGATGTATCTGCTGGGGAGCAAGGAATAATAGCTCTTGCATTTGGTAATCGTATTCTCTTTTTACGTCTTTGAAATATTCATCCATATGCTTCTGAAATTTTGTTAGCTGTCATTCCTTCTTTCTCTTGCTATTTCTTATCTACTTTTGGTTTTAACTTTTTTTTTGTGGTTTTTTTGGGGGTGAAGGTTATACACGATTTTTCCAACCACATAAACCGGTAACGAAAGCCCAAGCTGCTGTTGCCCTTGCTATAGGAGATGCTTCTGACATAGTTAGTGAAGAGCTTGCACGTATCGAAGCAGAATCTATGGCTGAAAAGGTTGTTGTGGCACATAGTGCTTTATTAGATCAAGTTGAGAAGGATATCAATGCAAGTTTTACACAGGAGCTATCCATAGAGAGGGAAAAGATGATTGTTGTTGAAACAATGGCTGAAAAGGCAAGATCTGAGTTGGAAAAGTTAAGAGCGGAGAGAGAAGAAGATAAGATTGCCTTGATAAAGGAACGTGCTGCTATTGAATCGGAAAGGGATGTTTTTTCTAGGTTTAGGCATGAGGTTGAAGATCAACTACAAAACCTTAGGAATAACAAGGTAGAAATGGTCTATGAAAAAGAGAGGATAAGCAAGCTTCGGGAGCAAGCAGAAGTTGAAAACAAGGAGATTGTTCGTTTACAGTATGAATTAGAGGTTGAACGAAAAGCCCTGTCAATGGCCAGGTAAAATCATGAAACTTCTAACATGAACTAAGTTATGCTTTATCAGCTTTCATTTGTTTTGTTGAAATGATAAAAGCAACCAAAAATAAAAAAGGAAGGGTTGGCAAGTATAATTTTTTCTTCACTTTTTACTGTTGGCAGTTTAGATTGATATGTAATTAGTCATTTTGATATATACATTCACCATTCCAGATAAATTAATTAATCCATCCATTTATGCTCCATGGGTCTGTGCTCTCTCCATCATCCTGATATTGTCTTGTTTCTGCTTCTATTTGAGTTTTTCTACTTTTTATCCCAGACATTTCTTTTGAATTCTATAATCTAAACAAGCTGTCTCCATATGTTGTGCATAATTTTGGCTAATTTATGACATTGACTGAATTAATTACCAAAAAGCAAAGGTTTCAAGAATTATGAAATGCAGTCAGTAGTTGATGTTAATAATCAAAATAAATCATATTAGTAATTAGCAATTTTTTAGTTTCTCCCCCATTATAATCCTCAGCTTATTACAACCATAATGTTTGATTTGATACACGTATGTTAAATCTTGGATTCAGGGCATGGGCAGAGGATGAGGCCAAACGAGTAAGGGAACATGCAGAGGCCTTGGACAGGGCTAGAGATCGTTGGGAGAGGCATGGAATCAAAGTGGCAGTTGATGACGACATCCATGAGGAGGCCTCTGCTGGAGTTACATCGGTCAATGCTGAGGATCAATTCTCGGTTCAAGGCACGGTTGACAGGGCTTACTACTTGTTGGACAAGCTAAAAAATATGGCAGCAGATGTGAGAGGAAAAGCTAGAGTTACTATTGACGAAGTCATCGACATGATTTCCAAGTTCATATCAAGATTGAGGGGATGGGCAAACAGAACTGGAAAACAGGCTGCAGAGTTAAGAGAAGCTGCCATCTTAAAAGCAGGCAAGTCAGCTCATGAGCTGGAGCAAAGTGCCCTTGAGTTCGGGTCTGTCATGAAAGAAGGGGTAAGGCGAGCTGCCGATGATTGCAGAGGAGGAGTTGAGAAGCTCACCCAGAAGTTCAAGACCTGATCTTTCACTTTTTCAGTGCTTTTCCATATACAGGGAATTCAAGAAGACTAAAACATATTCATGGAAACCATGTCATTTTTGTGTAGGAATAACCGGTTCTTATTCAAGATATTGCCTTTATGGCTCCAAGAAGCCATTCAGTTTCATCTCCTTTATGTAAAGATAAACAAATAAAACCAGTTTCAAGATTGTCTTGAAGCACGCTGAAGCTCTCAAAATGGTTACTTACTGTTTGTTCATTATAATTCTGTAGTCATTCTTACTTTTTTGCTTCATTGGTTGCTTTGCTTGTTTCCCGTTTTACCATCAAATAATCACCTGACAATTTAATGCTGTCAAGCAAGGGACATCAGCATCTTCCATAGTCCATATTCTGCGGATGTCAGTTCAAAAAAAAAACTGCAAATATAGGGTCCGATTGTTTTACATAATGTTTGGTTATAGTAAAGCTGAACACGAGCTAAAACTCTTGTAATTCAAGTTTGACTCCCTTCTAAAATTGGAGGGATTTAGAGACAGAATGATTCCCCTTTTAAAATTCAAAATTATTTCCGAAAGAGAAATGGTATAAGTTAATTTTGTTTTAAAAGTACTCCTTCATTCGCAATCATTTCATTTTCCACCTCCATTTTTTTATATTTCTATTCACTTTTAATTATACTACTAGTCACATCTTTAATTTCCTCTATTTCTTTCTATCTCTCTTCTCAGCAAAACTTACATATTCTCTTTTTCCCCTTAATCATAACACAACCACTCTCCTCCCCGCACCTTATTTGAATGAAATATTAGTGTTAAAGATTGGTAAATTTAAGTTCAGTAAACTTAAATTGATAATAGTTATGTTTTAAGGGAATAAATGCGTTTAAAAAGGTAGTAAAAGTAAGTTTACAAAACTTTTTATTTGGATAGTAAAATAGAAGTTCTTTTAAATTTTAATGTGTAACAGATATATCTCATGTCTTATTTAAAATGAATTATTTTTTTAACAAGAGGAACACTATTTAAAATGAATTATGTAGTAAAAGAAATGAACATTAAAGAAACAATTTCCTATTCTTGCTAAGTTTAATCATTTACAAACCCACCTAAAAAAGTTAGTCAATTACAATACACATTACACATTTAGACCATTAGAAAAAAATAGAAAAAGATAAGTGTGAAATATAATGTAATTCAAGAAAGAGATAAAGAGAAAAAATGGGTGTTATCATTACCCATACATGCAAGATATCTTTTTTTAATTGAAATGTAAGATATCAAAATAAGAAAAAGTATATTAATATATCATTATACGTGTTCCATAAGACTCCATTGCAACATATTTTATTTCATTGCAATAATTCCCATCAATCCGAATAGCACAGTAATCCAGTGTGAGAAGCTTAGTTCCAAAGTTGATTAACATCACTCAAGAGAGCACCCATGTAAAACTATGCTAGATGGTAGATTAAAAATAGTTCTTTTATTTTCATTCTAAAATGTTCATAAAAAGCAAACATCAAAGTACAAATTTATAAGCACAGCTTTGAATCATTCCACAATATTAAAGATTTAAATTTCAACAAATTTACGATTTGACAAATAAAAGCGAAAACAAATTCCAAGGAGATATGCGAGGTTTGCTTTAAAAAATATTGACTCACCTTTCTGGTAAACAAAATATTCCGATTGTACCTTATACGCCCACAAATCACGTCCGAGTTAAATAAAGCATTTCTTAACATAACCAGAACTAAATAAATTGAGTCAAAATAAAAGTAACAGCTCGTCCATCAAAACATCAATCCATCTAGAAAAACTAGAACGAAGTAAACAAGACCTATTTCTTCTTGTCTCCAGCTCCACCACCAGCCCTGCACACAAACACGAAAGTAGCATGAGCAATCGTAACTACCATGAAATATATATTCAAGAATGTGCAACATTGACAAAAGGATGGAGGACGACCTCATCTTCCTGAGAACATTGGACATTTCCTCTCTCTTTCGCTTGGCACGCTTGTGGGTTCCAAGCTTTCTCTTTGCAACCTTCAGTGCCCTCTTATCTTTTCCAACCTTGAGCAACTCAGTGATACGCTTTTCATAAGGCGCAAAACCAGCAACCTCACGGATGAGGCTTCTCACAAAGTGCACCCTCTTGCTTGTTTTCTGTTCAAGTCAATACATTTTTTAGTACCACATTCAAGGAAAGCAAGTCAAGAACAATGAACAAAATTCCATCACATATTCCTCCTATACTTTACTTTTATCCTTTTTACACTTGAGCTGAACCAAGATGAACCATCCATCAGAAGATGCTTCAAACACTTACATTAAACTTATTTGTGACATCTACGGTTGGTGCAGCATATATACAATTTTTTAAGCAAGACAAGATTACAGTTTATGATGAACTAGGACAACAAAAGTAGGTTCTCAATAATGGCCAAGTTTGGGAAGAAAAAATGAGACCAAATAAATGATTCTCATAGGTCACAACCAACAAAAATTGCCTGTAGGAAGAACTCAATGTAACAAGTAAATGCTTTGCTGCATTTTTTTGTCATTTTCACTGATGCATAGACAACGTAATACAAGGAAGTTCCCTAAAAATGAGAGAACTATCAACTCATACTGAAATCCAACAGATCATTTCAGTAAATGGCACTAAGCATCCTTTTTAAAAACCAAAATGAAAAATTCTCATCAGAAATTGAGAAAATAGGTTTCAAAAAGTAGTAAGAAGATTTATGGAATTAAGAGCATCCCACACAGTACACAGAAAAATCCATCACTAGCCTGAAGCTATACCGTTTGACATATTGATGAAATCACCATACACCTTCTGAGTTTTATTTAAATAAAAAGAAACCTAAACTCAGACACACCCGCATCATCATACACTAAAAGCAACAGAATATTTGAAAACGCAAATAGAAAACACTGTCCACTACCCTTGTTCCAAGTTAAAACAACCACTAGAGACGATAAACACACAGTCAATAATACATTACATTGAATGATATTGTGATTCTAAGTTCTAACCAAAATTTACAATCTAAAAGAGTGAAAATGAGATGCTCAAAAACCAAACCACATAGAAAAATAAAGCTTACCCCTTTGCGATCTGAAGGGCGTGGAGCAAGTTCCTTCTTGGTGACAACATGACCCTTGTTCAATCCAACAAAGAGTCCAGTACTCGGCTGTTTAGGAGCCATTTCCCTGCACCAAACAAAAAAAGCATAAAATAAGCCAAGATTAACAATGAAACGACATCGACATGTGAGAAGGAGATCGAAAGGATGAGACTTTACCTCTCGCGCCGGAACTTCAGAAACCCTAAATCCAGAGAATGCGCTGGGAATGGGAGAGACGAAGCTAGGGTTCCGCTTTTATTACAGAGAATCGAATCGAGTCGGGTCGTTAATCCACTTTCAGCTTAACAATTAGGCCCGGCCCAGTACTTTTATAAATGCTTTTAAAAAATTCCAATTCCACTTTTGTTTTTGTTTTTGTGTTTTTGGAAAAACAATTGTATTGCTCTAAGAGGTGTAGTAGCAATACAGTTTTTCTTTTGGTAATGAATAGCAGTAAAAAAATTTCCTCAAGGTATTTCATGGAGATTATGAAATCACGTTAGATGAGTAGGACCAGCAAATTATTCTATGTACGCACCATCTAGGAATTGAACCTAAGATTAGATGTTTAAAAAGTTCAATTATCTCTTAATTGTGTTTGATCTTGTTCGTAGTGGTAAATCTTTTAACACACTATTTGCGCACATATTTTTTATGATTGATTTATTTTAAAAAAATTCAATAAATTTGTCTTTTATTTCCAAAAATATATGTTGACTTCAAAAAAAAAATCATGTCAAGGTGTGTTAAACAAAATGTGTTGCTAATAAAAAAAAAATCTTTATTTATGTTTTAATTTTTTGTTTCTCATAATATGCGTGTATAGGAGATGTGTCATAATAAGAGAGTGCCTTTTTTTAAATGATATGAATAAAATATAATATTATATCTATTCATAAATGATAAAGTTTAAGGTATTGTTTGGTTGGAGGGGAAGGGAGGGAAGGGGAGGAGTTTTTTTAAACTTCACTTGTTTGGTTCATTTTTTAGGAGGGAGGAGGGGAATGGAGGGGACCAAAATCCCTCATAACTCAATTTTGTGTCCCCTCCAAAAGTGGGGGAAATGTGAGGGGAAACATTTTGTTGGACAAAAATAACCCTATTCAATAATAGAAAAATATTAAATGCAAACATATTTAAATTTCAAGTAAATTTATAAAGGGTACAAATGTAATTTAATCATAATACCCCTCCCCTTGTGAACCAAACAAAAAAAGAGTTATTTCCCCTCCCCTCCCCTCCTATGAACCAAACATAATAAGTATTAAAATCTCTTCCCTCCCCTTCCCCTCCCCTCCCCTCTATTAAAATCCCTCCCCTCCCCTTCCCTCATTTGAACCAAACAGATCCTAATAGTTATTTAATAGTTATGTGACCACTAAAAATGTTACGTCTTGTTAAATTTTTTTAAAAGTCATATTATATAATATTTTATTCCCAACTTATTTCATTTATTATCACGCAAACTAAAATGACTATTTGATAAAAGACATACGAATACACAACCATTTTTTTTTTGAATAAACCAATTTAAATACAAGTAATGTATATTCATCTTATTATTACATTATATCTTAATCAATGTTTTAAAAACCAGACCAGACCGGCTGGTCCGACCGGAAACCGGTGCTATGGCCGGTCTGGTTGGTCATCAGACCGGTTCTACAAGCGAACCGGATTGAACCGGTACGACCCGGCCAGTTCAAGGGCTAAACTGGTGACTCGGCTGGTTTTTGGTTGAACCGGTGAGTCGCCTCTTTTGCTTTTTTTTTTTAACTGCTTTTTTTTTTGTGAACTTTTTAAACACGGGAGCTTGAAGTAGAAAAGTAACACTATTACCACTACACCACAATATTATTAGTGATTAATTATGTCTTTTATTATTTATATTTTAAACTGATTAAAAATTTAATCAATACTATTACCACTACACCAGAATAATATTACTTTTAATATGAATTTAAAAAATATTAATATTATTTATATTACGATACATGGATGAAATATTTAATACTTTAAATTTTTATTGATTACAAATTTAAATATTTAATCAATACATATTTAAGAAATGACTAAAATAAAAGCTAAAACTACCAATTCAATTTAAAATATCTATATCCAAAACTTTGAAAATTCTTCATTAGTCTATATCCAGCTACAATATTTGTTTGTTTCGATTTTGGTGGCTAGAGACGGTAGATGTACAATGAAAGTTGTTTTTATAAGCATTCTTTTATTTTTAGATATCAAAAGATAATTTTTAAAAAAAAATCAACATAAATATATATGGTGGGGTAGGTGGAATTAAACATGAAATATCAAAAATAAAAATCTGAAATGCAAAATTTTATAAAAATTTGAAATATTAAATTGAAAAAAGTAAACAACATAAAAAATATTTAGTTAGGGTAAGGTCTTAATGCGTAGGACATGGTGGGGTAGGTGAAATTAGACCTTATTTTAGTATATATTATAGATAGATTATAGATATAGAATTCATATAGTATTTAATTTTTTTATATTTTTTTAATATACGCCGAGTCAACCGGTCCGACCAATGGCCCCTCGGTCCGACCAGTAACCCATTGACCCAATACCTCTGCCGAGTCGATCACCGGGCCAAGTTTTAAAACACCGGTTTTAATTATAATATACTGAAATTATATATATTGGTTATTTAGTGATTTAAATATATTAAATTACATATGAGAGAAGCAAACTCTCACCATGGAGAGAAGAAAAAGACATTGCTCAGCACATTTTCAAAATCGGTGAGTACAATAAACTTAAAAATAAAAACGTAGATTGTGTTGTCAGCACTATTCTAATCTAATAGTATTAAACCATGCAAGACTTAACTGAAAGAAGAAAGACTACTCTCCTTGGGCATTCTCGAAGCACTAGCATCTTTTTTTTCTGATTTGTCCCATTGAAACAAAAAACATATAAAACGTAGTCAACCAAAGTAGGATAGAATATTCCACAACACATGTAATATTCGACTATACACATATTTATAAGAATTTAATTAATATAGATGGATAGTATAAATAGTTTTACGTATTCAATTATATAGTCTTTACCCAAACGCTACATGTTGTAGCTTCTTGGTATTAATTGATTTTGGTACCTAAACTGATTTGTAAAAACTAAGCCCAATACACTATAAGGTAGTGTTTGGCCCGACTTTTTTTATGACTTTTAAGTTACTTTTAAGCTAAAACAGGGCCAAACACATTTGTTGAAAAAGTTCAGTAGCTTTTAAGTAACTTATTTTTATAACATAAAATAGAAATAAGTAACTTTTTAGAAAAAGTTAGAAATATGAGCTTTTTACTTAAAAGTAACTTATTATTATTATGGCCACCACCACCACCCCACTGTCGCTGCCCCCGCTGCTGCCACCACTGCCACCGCCCCGCCACCGCCGCAGCCACAACCGCTGCCGCCACCGCACCACCGCCATCGGCGTCGCCCCCTCACGCCACCGCCACCGCTGCCACGCCCCGCCACCACCGCACCACCACCACCACATTATCGCACCGCCACCGCACCGCCGCCCCCCACACCACCGCCGCCGCCCCTCATGCCACTGCCGCCACCGTACCACCACCACCACACCATCGCACCGCCACCGCACCGTCGCCGGCGTCGCCCCCTCACGCCACCACCGCCCCCTCACGCCACCGCCACCGCCGCCCCCCACACCACCACCGCCGCCACCACACCACCGCCGCCCCTCATGCCACTGCCGCCACAGCACCACCACCACCACATCATCGCACCGCCACCGCCACCACCACCGCACCGCCGCCGCCCCCTCACGCCACCGCCGCCACGCCCCGCCGCCCCCACACCACCGTGCCACCGCACCGCCGCCGCCCCCTCATGCCACCGCCCCGCCGTCACCGCCCCCCGCCACCATATATTAAACTTTTTTAAAACAGTTTTACCAAACAACTTTTAACTTAAAAGTAGCTTTTTAAGTTATAAAAAACTAAAAACTGACAAACAACTTCTTTTTCTTTTTAAAAGCTCTTATTTTTAATTTTTACTTACAAGTAGCTTTTAAGTCAGAAAAAAGCTGGGCCAAACGAAGCCTAAGTGTGCTGTTCGGCTTAATTTTGTAAGTTTAATTACGGTAAAAATAAGTTTAAACTTTTTTTTAACTAAAAATAAGTTTAAACTTGAAACTAAAATAATTTATATTTGAATATATTTATGAAAAAGATTAATTTTGTAGGATAATGCTGTAAAATCTAACATGTGAAATCTTATGATTGTTTATCATTGAGGTTACAAATTCTTTCATATCACAATTGGTTTTATAACTTATCACCTATTCAAAATTTTATGTCATTGGAGGTATGTTATCCTCTAAATACATGAGATTTGATATATTTACACTTCAATTTCTTTCTATCTTATTTTCATTTATCTTCTATCTCTATCCCTTTTCTTTTTCTATCACATCCTATATTATCTCATTTATTTTTCTCTATTTTCTTACTATCTCAAATATGTGGAAGTGAATTAAGAGTGTCAACATGAGGAAGTGGTAAAATTTGGAACGAATTCTCTTGAAAAATCAAGTGCCATTTACACGGGTAGCAACTTGGTCAACTCTGTCAAGGGTAAGTAAAATTAAGCACCACACATTAGAAAATCTTCACACATTGGTATAATGGTAAACAAACTAGAATCCCGTAAAAATGAGATTACAAGATCGAATATCTATATAATAATTTATTTAGAGGAACTGTCACCGTTGCCCAAAAAAAAAAAGTGTAAAAGACAAAAAAATAAAAATAAGATATTCACACCTGGGAACGCCAAGACACATGAGAGATTAACCACTCCCAACAATTAAATGTCATAATTAGATCCAGAATCAACCATTATTTACTCTGAAACCACTGCCTCTTGAATATGAAAGCCAATAATAAATGATACTGCTTATTTTTTTATGTTACACACATCAAACATGTCTTCTTCCCTACCCAAGGGAAAACCCAAGCACAAAGACTTTGACTTGCAGGTGGGTACACCTTAATTTTGAAAATTATTTATTTATTTCATTTCTGTCCTTTATCATCTCTCACCAGAAGCTCCCCCAAAGTTAATTTTCTGACACTAGCAGTTTTTCACTGCCTCCTACCAAAGTTTCTTCATTTGAAGCTTTGGTGTTCTGGGTTAGTTGGTCAACTTTGAAATTTGGTACAAGGCGCCTTTCCTGTTCTCCCCTGTCTTTGTTGTTGCTTGCTCTCACACTAGACTCTTTTTCTTATTAGCCAATTTCCAAAATTGTAATTAAACTGGTCATTATTTACTGAAGTTGCTAAATTTGAGTCCTTTGAGTTTTCTAGTTTCCCTAGAATGCATCTCATCAAACCCCTTTGGAAATTTTGAGTTTATTATATTCTTCAGACCATATGACTGTTACAATCCCTTATACTTTGGTTGTTTTGAATGGAATCAAGACAATTCTATAGCAATTATAACCAGGGAGTTAAGATTGTTGTCTATTACCTAATTTCCCTGCTGATCATTTAGTGCAGTGTTTTGTGATTTAAAATCATTATTGGTGTTAGTCTGGTTTTGGTCATTCTGTACAATTTTCTGTTACAGAATGATTAGTGTACCTGCTGCTATCTAGTATCTACCCACATGAACTTCCATCCAACACTTCTTACTAATAGTTTTTTGTTTGTATATCTGCTACCTGAAATTACAGTGTACTTGTTATCATGTCAATCCTGTGTGGCTTGCCTCTTGTTGAATGTGTGTATTGTCTAGCTTGTGCTCGTTGGGCTTGGAAAAGATGTCTTCATACTGCAGGCCATGACAGTGAAACTTGGGGCCTTGCGACAGCCGAAGAATTTGAGCCTGTCCCTCGCCTCTGTCGTTATATTTTAGCCGTGTATGAAGATGATCTTCGACACCCTCTTTGGGCACCTCCTGGTGGCTATGGAATCAACCCTGATTGGTTAATACTAAAAAAGACATATGAAGATACACAAGGGCGGGCGCCGCCCTATATACTGTATCTTGATCATGATCATGCTGATATAGTTCTTGCCATTAGGGGGCTGAATTTGGCAAAGGAAAGTGACTATGCACTTCTGTTGGATAATAGGCTTGGCAAGAAAAAGTTTGATGGTGGGTATGTTCACAATGGGCTGTTGAAGGCTGCTGGATGGATTATGGATGCTGAAAGCAAAGTTTTGCAGGAATTGGTAGAGAAGTATCCAAATTATTCTCTAACTTTTGCGGGGCATTCCCTTGGATCAGGAGTAGCAGCAATGTTAAGCATGGTGGTGGTGCAGAATCAACATAAACTTGGGAATATTGAGAGGAAGCGGGTCAGGTGCTATGCTATTGCACCTGCTAGGTGTATGTCACTTAATTTGGCAGTAAGATATGCAGATGTCATCAACTCCGTTGTCCTTCAGGCGAGTTATCAGAATCTCATTTATATAGTTGAATAATCCTTCACAATCTTTTCAATATTTTTACATCCAGTAGAATGTAATGATAGTGAAATTAGAGCATTTGTTGTGATAGGTAGTGTATAGATACCCATACATGGAGTTAGAGATACAAAAGTTTTTAATAAAGATAAATGCTAGTAACATGCTCTTTGACACTTCTTTTTACACTCTCTTCAGTATTGGGTGAAATCTCATACTGGTTCTGCAAATAGAAAGTGTTAGTGGGGTTAGCATAAGATTTTGCCAAGTTACTGTAAAAATGTGTTCAAATGAGTGTGTCAAAGAGTGTGCTATTACTGTTCTGTTCCACTAATGTATGTTATGAGAGCATCATTTTGAAGACAAATGGTTCTGTTTGCTGAATATCTCCTCTTCTGTTATGGTTTTATTTCAATGCTTATGTCCTACCTTTCATTCATCCTTGTTTATGTTTTCCTTTTGTATTCCTCTTCTTTGGGCATGGGGGTATTTTCTAGTAATACATATTTTGAAGTAAACTGCTCTTTTCTTTGATTAGGATGATTTCTTACCAAGGACTGCCACGCCGTTGGAAGATATATTCAAGTCTCTTTTCTGGTATGTCTTGAGATCCTGTATAAGAGTAGCTCCATTATTATCCATCTTGTTAAACAAGATTAGAGGATGTTCTAGTATGATATAATATGTGCCTGTTAAATTAGAAGACCGGATTGTTGACCAAGCCATTTCGAAACCATTTTCACAGTTGACTCAGGTTTACGGTCTCTCAAGTTCAGTTTTGAGGATTTTTTTCTTCTCTTTAAAAACACGTTTGAGACTTCCAAACAGTATTTGGATGAATTAGAGATGCTGTTTGATTAATATTTCACCATCTTGGTGGACATCTGCATAAAACTTCTCTTTTTACAGCTTAGGAAAGTTGAGAGTTTGTAATGATATGAATCAGCAATTGTCACTCTTGCTGTGATTAGTTGATGTCTGCAGTTAGTGGAAATGGTTGTCACTGTCATTTTAATGCTTCCATGATAAGATAATTATATATTGGGTTGGCAGTTTGCCATGCTTATTGTGCTTGAGGTGCATGAGGGATACATGTATACCTGAGGAGAAGAAGCTGAGAGATCCTAGGAGACTCTATGCTCCTGGTCGCCTTTATCACATAGTTGAGAGAAAGCCTTTCAGGTATGGTTAAGGATTCCACAAAGAGGTTGTGCAGAATTGTAAATGTTGTGTTGTAAATATTGTGGCACTTTTTCTTTTGGTTTCACACTAGCACCTTTTCTATGCAGATTTGGAAGGTTTCCCCCAGTTGTAAGGACAGCCGTGCCTGTAGATGGAAGGTTTGAGCATATAGTCCTTTCTTGTAATGCTACATCAGATCATGCCATTATTTGGATAGAGAAAGAAGCCCAAAGAGCTATTGATGTAAGTCTTTAAGCCTTGTAATTTTGTACTTTATTTGTTGGGGGAAGTCAAGTTTTGGTCTCTGTCTCTCTTTCCATGTTAACATTAATTAACTAGGACCCTGGATGCAACTTCATTTGGTAGGACGAGTTTTTCCTCTCATAGTGATCTTACACGGCTTGAACAGAATAATCTGTGGTTTAAACCAATATAAGCTGATTGAAATAAGCTCAAAATATGTTAATAAGCACTTATTTATAAGCTAGTATGAGCAGCTTGTAAAATTAAGCTCAATACAACTTATAAGTGACTGTAAGCTATTTACATAGGCTCCCCAATCATTTACATAAGTGTTTACGCTATCAAATAAGCTCATATAAATTCATCCAAATGGGACCTTAATCAATAATAGTGAACCTTTGCCATTTTGTTTCTGCCAACTGCAGTTAATGCGGGGGAGAGATGAAACCATGCAAATACCCGCAAAGCAAATCATGGAGCGTCAGGAAACATTAGCTAGACACAGTCAAGAATACAGAGCAGCATTACAAAGGGCTAAAACATTAGATGTTCCGCATGCTTACACACCACCATCACAATATGGAACTTTTGATGAGGAGGGAGAGGAGAGTTCAAGAAGATCAGAAGGTGAATCTTCTCTTGGTTCAACTAATAAAAGCTCAGTGGATCATGAAACAACCTGGGATGAATTGATTGAGCGTCATTTCGATAAGGATGAGCATGGTCACATAGTGCTCAAGAAAGAATGACTCTGTAATTTATGAGAGCAAGAATATAAAACTATTATCACGAAAGGCAAAATTTGTTCATTCTTTTGTGATTTTTTGGTGTGTAGTTGTTACATGGAATGAAGTTTAATAAATTTTCAAGAAATTGATGAGAATCAGGTTCTCTTCTTAAGCCTCATACATGTAAGGACACAAAAATCTCAATTAAGTTAGATTTTGTGCATATTAATGATGTTAATGTAACTGTTAAAGATGTGTGGGACAATGGATGGAATCTGAATCTTTTGCATACAAATATCCCAAGACATGTGGCTACTAGGTTGCAATTTCTTCCTGGCCCTATAGGATCTAATTTGGAGGATGCTCAGCGTTGGAATTTCTCAACCGATGGTTGTGATAAGGTAGCCTCAGCCTACTCTTGGTTACTTGATGTTGCTGAAATTGCCATTCCTAATATGTCTTGGTCTAGGATTTGGAAGCTTAAAATCCCAGAAAAATACAATTTTTTGATTTGGTTGATCCTTCATAAAGCACTTCCTACTAGTTCTCACAGATTCAGATGCGGTTTGGCTAATAGTTCCCGTGCATATTTGGACTTCTCCCCCTCCTTGATGTACAACCCTTTATTTAAGTTGATGTAGTTTCTTAGTTTATTTTGTCTTTATTTTCCTCTGCATGTTTTGCACTGTTAGAGTGCATAAGTAACCATTCTTAAATATGAGAAAATTTCAAGCTAACAACTTCAAAATACAGTGAAGAATAGATAAACAAGTGAAGACAAAATTTATAAAGAAAACAAAAGAGGCAGAGGCGCAAGCCAATCAATGAGCTATGAGATCAACACTGCACACATCTTATAACCATTGAAAGCATCATAATTTCATTTGCATTATTGCATAGGAAAAAAACTTAACTCATGAAATCAGCTGGAAACTTCAATGCCACAAAAGTGTGGCGAAAACATCAGACTCATTCAGCATAATGATAATTTTCATACAAAACAGTCACTAATTAAGCTCATAAAATTTATAATTGTATACAACTGCAACTTGAGAGCATATTATTTTCTTAACAATTATTAGATATCAGTACAACTAGATTATATCTTTACAGAGACTCAAATCCATCTAGTTTAACTTAATTTCCAACACTTGTCTTAAGCGGTGGTGCAGAATCAAGAGAAGGATTTGGTTTCTTCAGTGAGCATGATTCTTTAAAAGCCTCAATGTGTGATTGGCATTTGAAGTAATCCCCATTGTTCTCTTCCAAGCACTTTTTTAAAGCCTTAACATCACATGGTGAAATTCTTTTTTTCTCAGTGCTGCTATTTTCTGCTTCCTGGTCCATAAGTCCCAACTAAGTATCAAAAGGTTCTACATTTTCAGATCAAATAGCAACAGGGTCAGTCAAAATAATAAAATCACACCCAAATAATAACTAATGAACAAAAAAAAGCACTGAATTTGGGAATTCAAATATGAATAACAGAGTAAGCATTCAATGATCCAAATTCAAAAAGGGTCTGCATGTTATGTAAATTTGAATAGCTTGAAAATGGAAAAACAGAAAATTTAGGATACATCAAATATCAATGGTGCAGGAGTGAGGTGTGGAGTGAATTTATCAAAATTTCAAAGTGAAAATTTAATAACTTTCAGATACTTGATTGCAATTGGGAGCAAGGAGCAAGAAAAAATCGTACCGTGACGATACCCAGCACGATGCAGTTGAATTTCGGGAGTTGCAGAAACGAAGGTATGAGGTGAATTGCAATATCCTATCGGGTTAGTGTCACAACTCACAACAGAAAGACGCAATGGTTAGAGATCAAAGAGCAACTCTGCGAACCCTAACATAAAGGAACAAGAAGACGACTATATATCGTTTATTTGTTTTACTTGATAGTATAGACAGGTGTATTCCAACAAATGAATTTTTTGGACGTTTTATGATGTTTGTTAAGATCTAATTTGCTTACTATTAAATTATTACATTATTATCACTTTTCGTTAATAATAATTATTTATTATCATAATATTATTATTATTTATCCGGAAAAGCAATTTCCTACTATATTTAATCTCTTAAGATTGGTCTGTAATTATTTCTCATGTGTCGAGGGAGAAGAATTGTATTGTTAATTATCTTACTCGACCGGCGGCTCAAGAGGGTACGCCACGTACAGTTTGTAGGCTCCCACCCTCCTTTATCATGGAATCGTTATGTCTTGATGATCTGATGTAGTTTTATTTTTCTTTGTTAGTTTTCCTTTTGTAAAATAAAAAATATTTGTGGTTTAGATAAAAAATTATTTTATTCTTTATTTAAACTTGATTTATACGTGATTTTGTCATGAACAAAAGTTAGAAGTGCAAATAAGTTTGTTTTCTTTTATTCTTTAATATTCCTTATGTCCTAACAAAATAGATTTTCTAAAAGGACAAAAAAACATGTATTAAAACAATAGAAACGGAGAGTATATGATAAATAATTAAATATGGCATAAAAGATAAAACTTCTTGAAAGTTTCTTCCTTCATGGGGTGCTTGCTCTTGGGCTCACTTTAAGTCTCCACCTTGCTCCTCTATTTATGTAACAAGAACATCAAATGTGGGCTTGTGAATGCGAATAATTCTTACAAGTCAGCGATGTCAGGAACAATTTTCAAAGATAACAATCGACCGACAACGAGGGGTAAGGAGCAGCAACACACAAGATCTAAAGAAATGAATGAGACAAGAAACGGAGAGACAAAGCTGAAACCAATTTTTGCTTGGGGTGAAAAATGAAATTAAAATCTAACAATATTTTAATTTTGTAATATTAATTGTTTTTTAATATTAGGTTCAATGGGCTGGCTCGACTCAACTTAGTATTGACCCATCATATTAGCGATCTAGAAAAATCGGGCTAAAATGAGTTATGAGGTTGAAATCCCCAACACAACCCACTATGTAAAGTGGATCAAGCGGGCCAACCTAATAAACCAAGCTCATTTTATCACCCTACTTAATATAATGTTATTAATTACAAACACCAAACATTATATATCTTTTTTTTTTAACTGACCAAACATTATAAATCTACTGGAACATGCTTTTGATTTATATTTGATGCAATCAATAATAACAGTTAGAAAAATTTACACATATTGTTTATATACATGCATGTTTTAACAAGTGGCATAATTAGTGGATAGAACATTGAATTAATAAGTCGTGGCAATAGTTACTTATAGTGTTGGTGGTTGGAGCATATGATGTTTAAACTGCTTCAACAATAAAATATCCCACTTTTACAAGATCAATAGCATATTTGACCAACCATGATGTAAATACTTGTATTAGACCCCAAAAAATAGGAGATTTACATAGAAAGATCAGAGTTTGAGATGAACCAACTCAGTTACATACATATCAGTGAAGCAAGGCTTGCATTTCAGGGAGCATCCTTTTTGCATTTCCAACTCTTGTGTTTGCAATATTGCCAGAACTCAATTTAAAAACCTGCCATGGCCAACATATACGTCTTTTCACTTTATGGCTACTTCGTGAACGTTTCTCTGCTTCTTCTAGTTGTCTGGTTAATTCCTCAATCCGCTTACGAAGTTCAACGGATCTACTATCTGCTAACTGCAGAGACCTCTCTGCTGCTTCATGTGCAGCTATTGCAGTGCTTGCAAGCTCCTCCTTAAGCCTTAACTTACCATTGCATATGTCCAAAGCAGCCTTAGTTTTCTGCAGTTCTTGTTTCAAAGCAGCCACCTTATGGAATATTCACACATCATCAATAGACAAACAGTAATTTTTCTATGTTTTTAAATACAAACAAAGACCAAATACAAACTAATTTAAATATAAGATTAAAATAGTTCTTATAAATTGTAAAATTATGCCGAACTTAAATTCTAAAATGGTATCCGAACTATCTCAAATCTGTTTATTGAGTCACCTACAAATGTCTAATCCTTCAAATTTCACGTTGTTGAGCCCTAGGCGTCCTCACCCCTCAATTAGCTTTAGGGTATAGTTAGACTTAAACTGAATCCTTAAAACCTTATGAAACTAGGATTTCATTGTTACATTCCCAACAGGATAGCCTTAACTGCATGATTTACTTCAATTAAGAAAAATATTGGTTAGCAAATTTTGTAATATGAAAGTTTATATCCTGTTCTTTCTTTCCTAATGAAGGCAAAATTTATAGTACGTTTGGATCAACTTCTCTTTCACCAGAGTCAATTCTGAAACTCAAAAGAAACTCACAAAAGCTTCTCCCTAGAATTGATTCTGGATTTGGAATCAATTGTGGAAGGGTTTCCAAACATGCACTAATTTTAACTCGCTAACTCATCTGGGTTTCTTATGTTTACATGTCATGCTTGGTGCAGATTGCAAAGCAAGCTCCTAACTTTTGTTCAACAGCCACCTCTTAAGAGCGATGATTTTCCAATGATGAAACAAAATGAATCTCGAAATAATGCACAGGATAGGCTCTATAAATGTAGAAAACAACATGGTCTTTTTTCTCATGATTCATATGGCAGGGATGAAATATTTGTTTACCAATTTGTCACGCTCTTCAATCTCATTCTTTCCAGCTTTAACTTCCAACTCACAAGCTTCCTTCCATCTAGCTACTTCTTCTTCGGCTTCTTTGATTTCCATCATAAACTCCTCTACCTGCAGGCATTCAGACAAGGAAAAAGCTAGTGAGAAAGAGAGCTTATGGGAATGATTATCCCATTATTAATAAAAAAATGTGATTACATTTTGAGCCAAGTTTCTCTCTCTATCTTCTAACTCCATGATGTAGAGTTTATTTTCTACAATTTCCTTGGCTTGTTTCTCTGTGAGACACTGGAGGCGCTCTGTGTCTGACCTGGCATCAAGTTCATAATAAATAATCTGAAACAAAGCAAGATGAACTAATATGTTTATGACCTGTAGCAACAAGGTGATTCTATGCTATCCCTTTTGCCTAAAGCTGCACCAAAGCTATTTTTACTCACTCCCTTCCTTACAAATTATGCAGTATGAGCTGAAAACCATATCATTATGATTGTGAAGAATGTATGAATTAAATGTAGTTAGATGGTAAAATACCTTGATTCTTCCAAAGCTCTCCTCAATTGAGTGATTTCAAGACGAAGATTCTTCATTATCTTTTCCACAGTTGAGGCCTTGAAAAAATACCATAATTTCAGAACAGGCTAACCTTTTGCAAAACAACTATCATCTAGCTAAAGTGTCATCCTTTTTTTACACAACTTATAAAGAGACGGCAAATGTAACTAAATCTGATGCTGCTACAATAGAGGGGTTACTTTGAGTTAGAAAAAAAAAAAACTAAAAAATATGAAATGGCAATGGGTAGTAAATTCCGTGCTAGTTTGGAAACTCTTCTACTATTGATTCTGAAACCATACTTAATTCTATAGAGAAGCTATCTTCTGGATTTCAGTATAACTTTGAAGAAAAGGAAGTTTATCCAAACATGTTATCTAACAGGGGAAAAAGGGGAAACAAATCTTGGTCCTAAAAATAATTTCACAGGTTTGTAAATGACTAAATGTTATCAAATGACACTAATGCTCTATCAAATAACAAAGCTTCTTACAATGCTAATGCTATCAATGGATATACCTACTATATTATGATTCCATATTGTTTGTATCAGCAATATTGTTTCTCCCTTTTTGTTACATGTCCTGAATATTACAAGAGAACAATTTTGTTGGCATGAAAAAGGAAGATTAATTAGTTTCTCCAATAATAATATGGAATAAAAGATAATAAGATCTTACCAGACTAACAACTTCCTCTTCACACTCACTACTATCTGATTTGCTAGCTTCAGAACCTTCTGTTGGTTGTTCATTATTACCACCACCCCCCATCATAAACCCAAACCCAACTTTCTGCAATCCAAACTCAGCAAACTGCAAAAGGGGCATCCTTTTATGGTCATGTCCCTTGATTCTCTTCTCCAATGCTTCTTTCTCCAACAAGGAAACCCTAAGCAAGCTATTTATATCCCTATTCTCCTCAGTTAAACTGATCAAACTATTCTCCAATTCCCTCTTCTCCTTCCTCCTCAAATCCTTATACTTATTCACTCTTGTTTCCACCTCAATTGCAAGCATTGAGACCAACCTTGCCTCTTCCAGCAGAACCCTTGATTCCTCTGATTCAACACAAACCCTCTCCTCCTCACTTTCTCTGACAAAAGTTTCATCCTTTTCTTCTCCCTCTAACCCCTCTATTACTCTAGATAAGCAATCCTTCATTGAAGTGAGAGATCCCAGAGCCTTTAACACCAACCCATTTTTTCCCTCTTCTCTCTCAACTCTTTCTTTGAAATCTTCCACTTCTTTCCCCGGCAATGCATCTTCTTTTCCTTCTGAAACGATTTCAAAGAAAAGAGCTTTATCAGGATCATGAGGTGATGGTAGAGAGGGTTGTTCCATGATGCATATAATGGTGTGTGCTTGGGGATCTTCATGGAGGAGAATATAGTTAGAGGAGGTGGAAAAAGAAGAGAGTTTCAAAACTACCAGTCAACAGAGGTGAAGGTTGGGTACATGGAGGACAATGTTACATGCAGAAGTTATCATAATAATGATGATGATGATGATGATGATGATGATGATGATGATGATGATGATGATGATGATGATGATGATGATGATGATGATGATGATGATGATGATGATGATGATGATGATGATGATGATGATGATCGGTATACACACAAATAATAAAATCTCTAGAAATCATTTTTTTTCTTTATCTCTTTCTTCTAATTATATCACATTATATATCACATTTATCACTTATCTCTCTCTAGTAGTCTACACCCTTAGATGACACCGATGTTTATTCTTATCTTTGGTATGAATAACACTTTATAGTTTATACATTTGGATGAGAGGGATGAAATGATGGCATATTGTTCTTAAAAAAATATAAATATAAATGTAGAAGATAGAATAAATAAAATAAAACATGATCAAATATTTCTCCCTCCAAATTGTAATGCAAGCCTTTTAATTATATTTTCTTGCATGTGAGATATGTTGGAATTTTTATTAGTTTATTATTTATTTTAAAGTAAATAAAATAAAGTTTAATTGGTTGATTTAATAATACACGGTTACATTCTTTAAAGTGGCTTTGATTTTTGGTGTATAGTATGCAATACAATGTTGCACGTTGAAATTTCATGTTGATAACGGCAAGAAATTCCTTAATGTATATAACGGGTAGCTATTAAATGAAAGAAAGAAGAGTGGAGTATTATACATAGAATGCAGAAGGTGTTCGAAGACAGGCAGAGAACAAGACTACTTCATAGAGTTATATTTTCATCTTTTCATGAGTGAGAGAGCAAACTCGTGTTTCAGAAAATATAGTGCTATTATTTTCTTAATTTTGTATATGTATATAATGTTATTGAGCAATTCAACAGAGTTGTTTTGGCAGCCTAGCTAAATCATTCGCAGAGTTAGTTGAGTGTGACTGTTGTATTTTAGAGGGTATTATCTTTAAGATTTTGCACAAAGTAATTTACTTGTGCTGACGAAATACTTTTAAGCTCAATGTTTTACACGCCTCAATCGTTGTGATAAGTTTCATGTATATAATATATTTTATTTTATATTTTGTGTCTATTTTCCATTTTCATTTATCAATTTCAATTTCAGAATTGTATTTATAGTGAAATTCTAATTATAATTTTGGTGTTGCAATTATTTATTTGTTATGATTTTGGTGAGATATTTCCTAACGTGGCTTCAAGAAACTATTATAATCATGCCATATGTTTTTTTATCTTGACTTACTTTCGATCATGACTCTCTAGTGTTAAATTTCTACCTCCCCATAGGATACATAGCAATTGCCCCATTGCTTATGGTGCAAACCTTAAGGAGATATTGGAAATCCATGAAAAATAAATATAGATAAAAGGTAGGGGTGTCTTTGGTTTTTAGCCCAACATTCGCTTGTGTGCCTAGTAAGGTGTGTTCTCTTATATTTCATCTTTGAAAAAAAAAGTTCTGTTCTCAATTTCTCTCGGGACCCAATGTGATAGAAATTTTTTTGCTCATTTTCATTGCATTGAACCTAACTTTAAAAAGAAGACAAGGATAATAAATGATGTGATATAAAAAAAATGATATATAGATCGAAACTGTTTAAGTAAGAAACACAAAAATAATAATGTGGAAGTCACTTATAGGTGGTTACAAAATATTATAAAAGAGAGGGTTGAAAAATAATTAGCATTAGAAATTGTTGTCTAAATGTTTATAAAAAAACTTGGGTTAATTACTTAATAATATTTCACTTATCTTAAATATTATTAATTCATAAAATATTATAATAATTTAACTCAAACTTTACCTAGAATCATTTAGACCAACTCTTTAATATTAACCAATTAAAATCCTTAATTGCTTGCAATGAAATTTCGTTTGGTAAAGTTCAGCATTTTCCTATAAAAAAAGGTACAAAATAATAGAATGTAGAAGAGGGGGAAAAACAACTATAGTCTAATAGTTGGTGGTTACATTTTTTATTTGTTTCTTAGCCCTTTTGACAGCTTTAACTAGGACTTTGCTCATTTCATTGTTTTCATAAGCACTACTTTCGTTTGTACCATTTTCATAAGATAGATTCCTTTATGCTATTATATTTCTTATAAAATTTAAAACTTTTCATTATCAATATTTCCCAAATTAATTCAATATTAAATTAAATTGTCAGATTCATTCAATTGTTTCCTTTGAGTTTGCTTCAAATTGAATACTAAACGGCCGGTATAAATTTTTATTTAATCCCACATTAATTCTGTCGTTACATGTATATGATGTATCGTTAATTACCAGGGAATCTACTACTGTATCTACTAATTGTGAGTCATCAATCTTAAACCTCAGCAACTCTTAAAAAAAGACTCTCTTATACGTCGACACGTGTCACTTTATCAACCCAACAATTTCTCCCTCTATCAAATCAAATTTCCGAATTTAAATCATGATTTGCGATAATTAAGGAATTCAAATAATTATTTATTACAAATTTAAATCATGTAATTTATCTACTACTGTATCTACTAATTGTGAGTCCTAAATCTCAAACCTCAGCAACTCTTAAAAAAAAGACTCTCTTATATGTCGACACGTGTCACTTTATCAACCCAACAATTTCTCCCTCTATCAAATCAAATTTCCGAATTTAAATCATGATTTGCGATAATTAAGGAATTCAAATAATTATTTATTACAAATTTAAATCATGTAATTTATCTACTACTGTATCTACTAATTGTGAGTCCTAAATCTCAAACCTCAGCAACTCTTAAAAAAAAGACTCTCTTATATGTCGACACGTGTCACTTTATCAACTCAACAATTTCTCCCTCTATCAAGATCTTCATTTTGTTAAGACTATTGCTACATAAGTATTTGTCGGATGTTTTTCTATTTCTGCTATCAAAACTTAATTACGTTGTTTGATTTTGGTATGACATAAACTTTAGATGAACAATTTTAATATTAGTCATTGTGTCTACTTTGGTTTTATCAATTGAGGACTTCAATATATCATGTGATTTTACGTGTGTTTAAAAATGTTAACATATGTCATATATTTATTAGCTTTACAACATCAACTAAAAAAATATTGCAAATTAAATATTAAAAACACCCGTGCATTGCACGGGTTACTTACTAGTTCTCATAAATACAAGACAATATACTTGTCATTGACTAATAATACAGTAATAATAAACAAAAATGTATGTTTCAAAAAATAAACAAAAATGTAAACAATTTTATTTATTTATTTATTAGGAGGGTTGAACGGGAGTGAAGAGATGTATTTAGTGGGAAAACTCTTCTTATATGAGAATGGTGAGAATAAATCGTGATAGTTAGATTTAACAATGAGTTGTCATGATTAAAAGAAATAAGTGATCACATGACCACTTTAAAATGTCATGTGACTTTTTAAACAAGTCACGTGACTTAATGTTTTAATCATGACCACTCATTGTTAGATTTAACAGCCACGATTTATTCTCACCATTCTCATATAAAAAGAGCTTTCTCACTGGATCTAAGGGTGAATATGCATTTTTGTCACTGAAAGTGTATCTCGCTCAATAATTCATCCATAAATAATAAATTAAAGAAATACCTACCGTAATTTTTTGATCAATCTGTTGAGACATAAGTAAAATTCACTCAAAAGACTCAATCTTTCTTTGCTAATCTAGAAATCCAATTCCAAAGTCCTTCACCGTTCACCCACACACTAATCCCATGGGACCAACCCATGAAAGAATATCACTTTTTTTATTGATTCCATTAGAATTAGAATCAGTTGCTTCTTCATCACTTCTTTCAAAAATTTCCACACTCTTTCCTTCCATTCCATCCATCTACTATTGAATGCTTCTTCACTCTTCTCAATTCATTCATGACTCGGTCACTGTCCAGCTGAGTCTCCATTGACTCGGAACGATTCTCCACCGAACGCTGTTGGTGTGCCGATTCCCTTTCAGCTGGGTTGGTTGCTTTTGGATCTGATTGATGGGTAGCATTGAAGAAGACACTGTGTATGTTGCGGTGGGGAAGAACGCAGACAAGACCCGACAACTGTTGCATTGGGCATCTCACAATTTCTCTGGGAAGAAAATTTGCATTCTTCATGTTCACCCACATCAGCCTCCCAATTCCTCCAGTGAGCTTCTCTTCAATTCTGGCTCTTCTTTTAACCTTTCTTTCATTTGAAACTTTTTTTCTTCATGTGGGTGTTTTTCTGATCATCAAAATTTTGAGAAAAGTATAATTTTTTAGTGGAAAATCTGTTGTTGGTCAATTTAATTAGTTATTTGTTTTATTTTGCTTGTTGGGTTGGCTGGTTGCTAATTTGGGATCTGGTTTTGGGGTTGGATCATGTGTCTAAATATATGTCTTTGAGTTTTTTTACCTTCTTTTTATCATTTTTTTTACCTTTTTACATCTCTAAGAGCTTGTTGAAGAAGAAGGGAAGATTGATGACATTGAATTTAGCTGTTGGGGGATGAAGTTGAGAAGACAAATATTAGACTGTGCTATATTGCATCTTAACAAGTAATTAAATGATGAAACCGTTTAGGTAATTCACTAAATTGAAGTGAACCTCCTTCCACTTGTGATAAGCTTCTCAAGGTTTCATACTAGACTCATAACAGCAAGACTATATTTGGGCTTGTAATGGAAAGTGCAGTGAAATGGAATGAGATGGAATGATAACGGAATGGAACCCAATGGACTTACCGTTCCATTGTCTGGATATTTTAATGATGGAATGGAGTAAAATATTTGTCAATCCATATCATATCCATTCCGTTTCAATCCATTTTAAATTATACAAACAATGAAACCTTTAATGTTTTAATTCCATTTCACTCCATATCCATCCATTTAAATATAGCCCAAGAGTGTAAATGAAATCTAAGCTTGATTTACAAATTAAAGATGAAATTTTCAAATTTAACAATTGAATTTCACTTGTTAAAGAACATGAAGTTTGAGCTTGACTTACTTAGCTTGTTTAATACTTGATTATTTTATTTTTTTAATAATTTTGTATTTAGTAACAATTTTGTGATAAAGAATTAAGTAAAAAGAGAAAGAGAGTAAAAGAAGCTTTGGATATGCAAGTCAGGTAATTTTCATTGTTTGAATAGAACTATAACATACAAAGCAATAGAAATATATAAATAAATTATTATCTATGCCCTTTTATGTGAAATTACCATCTCTCTTGCTCTCTCTCTCTCTCTCTCTCTCACACACACACACACACACACACACACACATAAGATAATAAGGAGCTTTTAATGTTAAGCCTATCAAGCTTGAGCTTAACTCATTTATATAATAAAGCTTATAGCCAATGTTGAAAACTTGATTGAGCGCATTTACCAAGGTCGGATAGTTCGCATATAACTCACTCACTTATTACACGGCTAGACAAAGGCTTTATGTTTCATGAGAATAAATATATGATTATAAATTATTACAGACTGAAATTATTTCTTAAGGATTTAACAAGGCCGGATATAATTATAAATGATTATAAGTACTTGTCTTATCTGAGATTTTTCTTTTCTTCTTTTTCATCAAATCTGCTGATATTGATGTGCCAACCAACAATGTGAACGCAAATTTTTAGTGGAACATAATTCTCTGTCTCAAAAGTAAGACAGAAGAGTTAAAAAAAACTATGCTCTATTTTGGTTCTGGCTTTGAATTCTGTGTTTGGCATAGCTGGTCTAATTAATTCTGATCCTTTTCTGCTTTCATTCTGAGTAGGGTAGGGTACGTCTTACTCTTAGCTGACAATTTGTGATATTTAACAAACTACATTTGTTTCCTTTTCCTACATGTACAGCAGACAGAAATCTCTCTGGTTATGAAACAAAAGACCACGACATCAAGGCATTACAAGACCATGGTAGTCAAGCAGTGCATGAACTCCTAGACCAATACATTCTCACTCTGGTCCCAGCAGGGGTATTATCCTTTTCTTATTCTTTCACTTCAATTGACTAATCATTTTCTAATGTGTACTGCTTTCCATTGCCACTGAATCTGCAGTCTAACTATATTTAATTATTCTAGGGAAAAATCCTGTTTACTCCTTCCAACTGAGGAGGATGTGCAATTAGTCCTTAAATGTAAAGAATGCCACGGAACCCTCAAGCTTTTAAACTGTGCATTTGCGTCCTTCCATGTAATTTCAATCTAATTACACATTTTTTGGGACCAATTTCTTGATTGGAAAAAGTCAATAGACCTTCTCCAGTTTAGGTTCATCTGCACTTTGGTCCTTAAAAAATATAATTTCTGATAGAAAATCAGTCAGAACGACTAAAGCGTATACTTAAATGATGTCTAGGGATCATGTGCATGTTTTAAAAGTTTGAGAACCAAAGAGCACATACCTAAGTTGGAGGGGGGCAATTGGGCTTTTTTAAAATAAAAAAATAAGGACAATTAGATATGAGATGGCTTATTAAAGCAGATACTACTTTCTCCAATTGCAAACTTTTAATGTTGATTAAATTTAAATAGTTCAAAGTATTAGTTATGGAAGATCCTTGCCCTGTTTAGTAACTATTTCTTGAAAAGATATAGACTTAATTTAAATTATAGCATATGTTTGTAGGTGCAGGCATATAAATTGTTGATCGAGAAGGATGACATTGAGAAAGGGATCGTAGAAGCTATCACACAACACAATATTAGATGGCTTGTAATGGGAGCAGCAGCAGACAAGTATAAGTTGGGGTGCCAATTCCAAACCTCAGTTGCTGTTTATTTTAAAGCTCACATTTATTTCCTTTTTTCCTTTTCCTCTTGAAATTTCTGGAAACTGGTACTGTAAAACTGGGTCTGCTTAAAGAAATGAAAATATAATTCGTCTAGACAATCTCCATATTCCTGTTTATGTCTCTCTTCTCCTAAACGTTCTTTGGGATATGGTTGTGTTTATGGCCTACCTGTAGTGTTCTGTACATAATTGTCTTTAGGGAGTTTCCATTTTAGATATGTCTAGATATTGGACAGCTTGCTTCTTTCTTGAGTTTTTTCAAGTTTCCATTTTTTGGGAAGGCTCTATATTAACTTCCCCCATCTTACATTGATGTTCATATAGGCTTACTAGTATTTGAATATGTTCATCCCTGGAAATTACCTATTGGCCAGAGATATTGAATAAGGAACTGAACTAGCGAAGTATACTATATAGTTACCATGTAAAAAAAAGAGAGCAAAATTTAACTTTTTCTGTCTGGTTAAGTGAAAATTTACTTCAGTTTTATTTTGAGTCTTTCTCAATATTATGTCTATCTGAATGTTTAATATAAATTACTGAACTGTAGGGGTTGGAATTGCAGTAAACTGGCTGAGCAAGTGTCAGAGAAAGCTATTATTGTACCTGAGCAATCGCCATCCTGTAATATTTTGTTCATCTGCAAGGGCAACCTCATAACTACTAGGTAAAGATGTAAATAAAAATGGATTGTAGTTTAACGACTTGATTGTAATCTCTAATGTAAAATGAGTGGGCAGCATGAGTGTCCTCGTCAGTATTTGAGAGTAATCTCTAATGTTAAGAAACAGCATATTTATTTAATCTTATTTGAGTGCACATTTTTATGACTTAGTGATTATAAAATAAGAAATGCTAGGTTAGGAAAGAAGAACACAATAAAGGCAAGGAAGTAGGGGAAGATGCTGATTGAGAATAAGATGTGGGAGAACTTTCTATAATTGTTTAGTCTCCTTACTTGCACATGTAAATGGTTCCGATGGTATTGGAGGGATGCCTCAATGATTGGGCACTGGGACTCCATCTTGGAGATCTCAGTTTCAGACCCCACCAACGATGGGTGGGGTGGGACTTGTGGGAGGGAAATAAGATAATGCCTGTTGTGTGGCTTTCCATCTACTTAAAGCTTGTTTTTATTTGAGGAATGTGTGGACAGAAACATGATCATTGAATACTTTCATGAATGAATGACCAAAGTTTAAAGATCACTTAAAAATCAGATGACCATCACACTTTTATTGAAAAGGTCAGACATTAAGATCTATTATTCTCGACTATTCATGAAAGGTCCGATGGTCATGGTTCATTCCTTATTGTTCCGAAGATGCAAGCCCTATGTATGTTTGTCTACATGGTGGTGGAGGGGAGAGGGTTAATACTTAATACCCATCTGCAGATCAATTTTTTGAGAAATTTGACATCAGTAAGTATTTAGCCATTTAGTTGATATTTCCTTACATTTTAAAGTATATTAGACTTGAATGATTACTTATATCGATGAAGTATAACTCAGTTTTGGATTACTAATTTAATATACACTTTGTTGAGATGATCCACTACAAAATGGGAGCTTTTTATCCACTTGTTTTGTGAAATAAAAAAGGCATTCAATGAAAAGTTATTCAATGATTTAAGATCAATTTTATTTAACCCCAGAATCAACAAAATCTATATGCTGCAGAAGAGTATTGAAGAGCATGGTATCAATTAACAAGTGTTTATGGCAGAACAGAGTGACAGTTAATGCATGGGTCAACAGAAATAGTTAAAGGAGAAATGATTGATTTTGTTTTCTTAATGTTTACCATAAATAACTTATATTTATATTCAGAGTGATGAGTTAAAGACATTCTGAATTAGTGCTGGAGAAAAACAACAGGACCACAGTTCGAACTGATACTCTTGTTTCCATTCAGATGCCTTTATAACAATTTTTATCTCTCCACATAACTTCTTTTACCATATTTTGTAATATCAATAATAGCTCATTCAGCTAATAAGTTGTGCTGTCTCTTCCACTTTAATGATATGTTAACAATACAACAGGGTTGATAGTAAACATACATCTGAAATTGAGACTGCCGCTGCATTATTGGTGCTCAATTCAAATACAGAAACCAAGCAATCAGAAAACATTAATTCAGAATCTATACCAGCTGCCTTGAAATATTTAGGTATTCTTGCTAAATGTTTCTTTTCTTCTCTCTTTGTTTGTTCATTGTATAAGGATTGTTATGGGAATAACTTGTGACAGGGTTATGCAGATTCTGATGATACGAAGGAGATTGAAAATGGCAGTTCCCACAGTTCATTAAATGCAAAGTGGCCCTCTAATAGTGTTACGGACAGGTCAAAGTCAACAGATTTTCTGCTTCATGAGGTGAGAGGTGATTGAATTCTGCTATTGTCGTGCGTGCCTTTACATTTTCTGATTGCTACTACTATTTTAAGTAGGAGACTGTTTTTGTCCATGACTGCCTGCACTTGACAGTTAAGTTATGATTTCTTGTGAATAAGATGGGAGTATTTTGAAAGGACTTTGGATAGTAGAAATATATATTCATTTCAATCCATAGTCTAGCATCTTCGTTTTATTTTCGACCAATTGGTAAATTTAGAATTGTTTATGATTTTGCAGGAGGAAGAAGATGAAAAGGAACAAGCAAATGAATTAAATGGTAGACTGGAAAAAACCATCATACATTCTAAAAGCATGAGACGGAAAAGATTTGAAGAGGCATTGAAGAGATGGAAAGTAGAGAACAATACTATGGAGGTTAACAGCAAAACAATTATGTCTTTTCTTAAATAATAAAAATTAGTCGTCTGATTTCTACTGGTTTCGCTGGGCTGGTTTCTTAAATTTTGCTCCTTGGTTGCTATTCAGGGTATCCTATTTGAAAATGAGGGAAAAAATAGTATGTATCAAATTTCACCTAATCTTGGTTGCTCCTTGGTTAATAGCATGTTTGGTTCTCGGTTGAAACCAATACAAATGGACATCCAACCCAATATAACAATTTTTCACTTCTATGTGTAGTGAATTGGAATGTGCGAACGGATGTTTGCATCTTTGCAAATGGGTTCACAAACATGGACTCATTGGCTCAAAGATCATGTGTTGCCATTTTGAAGAAAGCCATAGCTTGTAATTTTGATTTTTATTGATTTCTTTAAAATGTTGCCTCAAGTTACATTAATTCAGAGCATGTAAGATTGGTGGATTGCCTGTTCTACTGTCTCCTGTTCATTTTCTATCTTAATTTTAGCTTTACCATTTTTATTCTAATTTAGGTCTGACCATCAGACACAATTCCTTCATCACCAGCATCCCTATCACCATTGTGTTGTGTATGTGACACATTAGGTTAAAACATAAGTCTGATTTTCAGCTGTAAAGGATCATCAGTTTGATGTGGCTAATGTTTGTGTTTGGACATACACAAGCAAGCATGCGTAAACATGTATAATATATGTGCTCTATCAATTGCGACCTACCTGATTATGGATGAAATAAATTGATTTTGTATGCTCCTGAAACTTGTTTCAACTTACATTTGGATAGGATGAAGCATTAGAAATAGAAAGCCAGTGTGCTAAGGAGATAAGTAGAAGAAAAGAAGTTGAAGAACAATTGGCAAGGGGAAAGCAAGAAGTACAGAAAATGAAGAATCAGCAAGATGACATAATGTATGATTTGCAAATGGTCGAAGACCAAAATTCAGCACTTAAGAACCAGTTAATTGAGTCCCAAAGAGCGGCAACAGAGTTGGAGGAGAAGATTATATCAGCTGTGGACCTTTTGATAAGTTTCAGGGAAAAACGAGATAAGCTAAGGATAGAACATGCAAATGCAGTTAGGGAAGTCAAAATGCTGAGAAAAGTTGGAGCAGATACTACATTCTCTTATGTTGTAGAATTCCCTGCATTTTCTTTCATGGAGATCAATGAGGCAACTAACGATTTTGACCCATCTTGGAAGATTGGAGAGGGAAGGTATGGAAGTGTTTACAAGGGACAGCTTCGCAACATGCATGTTGCCATAAAAATGTTACCCTCTTATGGTTGTCAAAGCCAACTGGAATTCCAACGTCAGGTAATCTTATATTCTTCTGTCATAGTGTCTGCTCGGTAGTCTGAAAATTAGAGTCAGTCAATGCTTATTAAAGATCCCAAAAGGGTCTCAGATTTTGGTTTTTACTATAATACTTACCCTTTACTGTTTCCCAAGAATTGTGCAGTGTATTGCATGGGAAGACTTGGTAACTTATTCGGCACATTTTGAGTGAAAGAAATTTTCAATGTGGTGCATTTTTTACTTTCTTTTAAAAATCAACTAAAAGTCTCTTCTATTTTCTCTTCACTTTATGGCTCGGGTTCCTTTTTCAGATTAAAAATCTTTCAAGGATCTATGGTCCAAAGAGTCTTGAAAGAATGAATCTGTCATATTTTAGGTTCTGCTTACACGAGGAACTCATCTATTCTACCCTGTGTTATTATTGGTTGATTTTCAGGTAGAAGTTTTGAGTAGGGTAAGACATCGAAACCTTGTAACACTAATTGGAACCTGTGAAGAGTCTAGGTCACTTGTGTACGAGTACCTAAACAATGGCAGCCTTGAAAGCCACCTTTCCCACAAAGACAAGACTCCACTTCCATGGCAAATTCGAATATCCGTTGCTACTGACATATGCTCTGCTCTAATCTTCCTTCACTCCAGTGAGCCTTGTATTATCCATGGGAATTTGAAACCTAGCAAGGTCCTCCTTGATACTAACTTTGTTGCGAAACTTGGTGATCTGGGTATTCCTAGTTTAGTCCAGCAAAGTGCGGAGTCAGCTGACAGAAGCACAATATGCCACAACCCAGATAGAAGTTCGGCATATGTCGATCCGGAATATCTTGTCACTGGCAAGCTTACACCAGAATCAGATGTGTATTCGTTCGGAGTCATATTGTTACAGCTTCTAACAGGAAGACCACTTTCAGGGCTAGTTAGAGATATGAAATGTGCACTTGAAATGGAAAACCTTAAAGCATTATTGGACATTTCAGCCGGTGAATGGCCACTCTATCAAACCAAACAGCTTGCATGTTTAGCATTGAGGTGTTGTGAGAAGACTTGGTTTAAACGGCCAGACCTTGCATCAGAAATCTGGAGTGTTCTTGAACCATTCAGATCTACTTGCATAAACATGCCACTGAATTTGACTTCTAAGAAGCTTCAACGCGCTCCTTCGCATTTTGTCTGTCCCATTGTCCAGGTGAAGATCATAAGTTTTTCTAAATTCATTTATCAAACTTGGTCTTTATTTTATGGAAAATGCTAGGTAACCAGATTTTTTGTTCCATCTAAACTACTGATAGAATGAGTTGTCCTTACACCTTTAATTTAATATTGAACCTCAAATATAGTTGAATTCCAACAAAGTTCTTATTTTTTTGGTTTGACAGGAAGTAATGGAAGATCCATACATAGCTGCGGATGGCTTTACATATGAAGCAGAGGCAATACAAGGATGGTTGAACAGTGGTCACGACACTTCCCCCATGACAAACCTCAAGCTTGAACACACAGATTTGGTCCCTAATTATGCTTTACATAACGCCATTCAGGAGTGGCAGCAACAGTGAACTTTTTTCTCTGTCCATCCATAATGCATGCACATATACTGGTGTATATTACAGTCTTCTTCTTCGAAGCTCTTGCTAAATTGAGTAAGTAAGAGTGTATGTTCTCCTTAAGTTTTATTAAAGATCACCATATACTTTAGATTCAATGAAGGATTTAGACACTCTTACTTGCTCACTTTAGAGAGAGGTAATTTCTCTTTAAGGGGTCTTTTCTTGTTTTGTTCATAGTAAGCTTGAATGGAGAAGGGAGGAAAATAGAGGGAAAGGGAAAATTTTGATTAAACCTTTTCCTTGTTTGGGATGGGGAGCTTTCTAAAGGGATTATCATGTAACTTGCTTACTTTCAAGAACCCTTAATTAATTTTCTGTACATTTTTAAAAGTGCTCTCTAAACTTAAAGAATTTCCATGGCTTTTGTCTAGGGTGTACCATCAGTTAAGTACCACCTAACATGACACCACGCTAGATTTCACCCTGTAATACTTGATTTCAGCATCCTCTTTCGATTTCTTTCCCTTTTTATTTCATGGGAACTGGGATTGTTTCATTCAATTTGATTTCCTATGCAAACACAAGATGTTTGTGGTTATTTTTATTCTTTCAGTAATTAATAAAATATAATGATTGCATTCCTGAACTCTAATCAAATTTTTCTTTATGTATTTCTATATTTTCTATTCTTAACTTATTTATTTTTTCCACTTGAGATTTCTTTAAGTATTTCAAACGTATGTTTTGAATATGAAGCTTAAAATTGATTAGACATAAATACTAGTTAATCATTAACACAATGCAGTAAGGTTTCGAAAATCTAGCTTTATGGTCATCATATAGGCAATCTGGGACTTTCTATTTCTACTGCAAGGATAGATAATTTGGGAAAACTAAATGCAGTATAGCAATTTCAGAAATTTTATAAGTGACATTTTTATAAATAATCTAGCTTTCTAACCTGCTAACCTGTTATGTGTTTTTCTGATAGTGAATCAAAAGTACGCTTAGTCACTCAACCATTCACCAAAGGGAATTCCAAGTAACTTGCATGATTAATTGCTCACAAAATAAATAGAGGTGATCGATGTGAGAGTGGACTTGGTGGTGGGAGCATATTAGGTTAAGAATTCAAGTGTGAGTGGAGTCTCACATTGGTTAAGAATAAGCGAGGTAAAAACTTTATAAGAGATGTGATTTATGAACCCAATGACTTAAGATTTTGCGTTAAGATGTGGTCTTGAGTTCTTTTGGTGTATTATTTTCTTAACTCATTGGTGCTTTGGGCTCCCCCGACACCCAACAAGTGGCATTAGAGTCGATGGTTGGTGTAGTCATGATGACAAATCCTTGTATCCAAAATAATGTGGTGTTGAGTTGGAGTATGAACCCGACACAACACGAAAAAATCTCAAGATGAAAACCTAAAGAAACTATACCAACCATTCGATCATTTTCAACTGTACCAAAAGTGTTTTTATTTGAAAATGTACAATCACCCTCGATCTTGTATGTGTCTCAATCGTGCCTTAGTCTCTCATGCTAGATCTCATTTCTAAAATTTAAATGAGGTCAAGCTATTGTCAGCACTATCCACATTGAGAATAAGTTAAACCATCAAAAATATTTTTTTCATGAACTTTGTTGCACCATGCACATTTATCAAACTACAAATATAATAGAAATAGGAGTCCAACAAGTACCAATTTGATATTCTCCTCTACAAGTTTCAAGCTCATCAATCTCTCCCAAATGTGTAATTTCATCTGACTTGTCAGCTAAAAAATCACAACATCGCCTACTAGTAGAACACACAATATTTACAATAAAACTCAATCTTGAAAAACATTGATGGATTATAATAATTTCTCTTGATGCAACAAGCAAGGAAATTTGTAAGTGATGAGAAAAACCATAAACATAATATTCATAAGAGCAATTGAACTGGTCAGATACTTCTCAGTTAGAGCTCGCCTAAAGAAGGACCAAATTGGGCTACTTTGCCTCTAGATACTACTGTTAGATGGAGCTAGAGGTGTTGTTGTGGGCTCAAGTTACAGTTGGAGGGTCATTCATGTTAGCAAGTGGCAAGGCTCTCCTCCTGGCATCTGGCGAGCCATTTCTTCTAGCAGCTAGCTAGTCTATCCTCCTAGCAGCTGGTGAACCCCACTTCTTACCTTTGAAACATCAAGATTATGTCAAAAAAGTATAACATGTAATTCTTTCTTGAGAATTAGTGTCTCTAACACGCACAAAATAAAAAGCCAGTCTTGTAAAGAACCTTTTTATCAACAAATCTCAACATTAGATCCATTTGTTCATTTTTTTTATTCATCACAAGCTTCATCAACTACATAAAATTTAGAATCAAGTCCTCACAAACATGATTTTTCACTTTATTGGAAAGATTTTGCATGACACTTTTTTAATTTGATGTGAAGTTTACTTAGAATTAAAGGGAGTATTTACCGACACAAATATTTAACTCATCATTGTATAATGCCATGATCAAATCAAGAAAATTACCATGCTTTTTTTATTCATTAATTTTTTCATGATCACTAAAAGCACACGTTTTAAAGTGTTAAAAATGAAATGTGTTACAAGAAGGTTATTCAACCAAGAAAACTGAGTTGTTTGAACTCATACGTTTTACAGGAGGACAGCGTAACTCTCGAGACTTGAACTCACTAAAAATACACATTTGAAATGTTAAAAATGAATTGTGTTATAAGAAGGTTATTCAACTAACAAAACTTAGCTGCTTGAACTCATTGAGTTCTACAGGAGAGCAACGTAACTCTCGAGGCTTCAACCTCTCAAGAGCATATCTCTTTGGCTTTCCAAGGAGGTAGGGATTCAATGGATAACCATCACTAAAGTATATTCCACTGGATTGCTTGCTTATCTAACATGACATGAATAACTGAACCTGCACTCAGGGACAACATTTGAAAAAAGCGTCATTCAGTAAGTGAAAGTCGTCAACCGAACGCGATTATTATATTATATCTTGACTGAAAAATATTATTATATTATACCTTGACCTAAAAAATATAATAAATATATTATTATATATTAAAATAATAAAAGTATTATTATATATTAAAATAATAAAAATATTATTATATATTAAAATAATAAAAATATTATTATATTATACTTTGACCAAAATAATAAAAAGGATTATTATATATTATAATCATACATTGACCAATTTTTTTTGAAGGGTACATTGACCAAATTGAAAATGTGTTTGGTGTAGTAAAATGAAAGGCAGCCAATTGTGTCGTTTAATTTAATTCTGTAATGAAATGGACCAAAACGATGTTGACGTTTAGAGGAAAAGCACGTGCAGTTCTGGAAAGAGTCACGTGTCCCTCCCATTTGGAAAGAAAGTACTCGTGTGACTGAAGAGAGCGAACCAAAATTCAACACCACGTCAGTGCCACGCGATACATGACCGCGTGGCATCAAATCTTCACCACGTGACACAGGTATAAATAGTCTTTGATCCACCAATTTTTCTCCCTTCCCATGCTTTTTTGCTCTTGTTGAGAAACGCTTTTCTCCCTACTGCAGCTTCAAGCCTGCACTGGGGGTGCCATTTTCTCGCGCTTTCTCGGAGATTTTCCTTCCATCCAAACACCCTCAATCGCTTCGCTGCCGGTTGCCATTCCAGTTCGGATCGTCAGGAAATCAATCTCTCCGGTCTCCGAGCGATCTCTTCTGCGTCCTACTCTGGTACGTGATCTGGTATCACTCTACTCTACTTTCTCTTTACTCGATCTAGATCACGCTCTTCGGAAATGTTCTGCTGTGTTTCAATTTTTTCTGGAAAATCAATCTATCTTTCAGTGTTTGATTAATGTGTGGTGGCTTTCATTGTAGAGATCGCGTTTTCTGTGGTCGGTAATTGTGTTTGTTTCAATGAATAGCAATGTGATTGGTAAACTCGTGGTTATTGAGTGCTGATAATGGAGAATGCAGTTTTCTTCATTTCCTGTTCTTTGATAATGAAGTGACCTAATTGGATTGAAGTGTAATTTCTGCATCGATCAATTGTGCTGTTGTTGAGTTTAGATGCTTTTTCATTTATTTCTCACGGAGTTAATTTGTTGAGAGGTTCAGTGTTGCATGCGTTTGCTGTGGTCGATCAGTGTTGCATGCCTAATTGGATTGAATGAAGTGACCTAATTGGATTGAATGCGTTTGCTGTGGTCGATCAGTGTTGCATGTTGCCCCTAACTGTGTCCAGACAATTTTTATTACTGCTTTTGAGATTCAATGTGTTGAATGTGTGTGACTTTCATCTTCTTTCTCTTTCATGTGATTTTAAATTTACTTATTGTATTACATTTTTTTTTTGCAGCGGAAACTTGTGATATTTCTTGTCTGAATAGAGATGCCAGTTGCACAACTTACTGCCCCTGGCACTCCCGATGTCAAGAAAACAGAAGATGGAGAAGATTCTTTAGATGCTGTAATCAAACAAGTAAATGAAATAGAACCTGTCCTTTACTTTCCTAGGCTCGGTGAGAGCTCAGCGCACTGGTCTCAATTTCTTCAAGCTTTAGAACATCCAGGTAGTTGCTGTTGTTTTAGATTTAATACTTGAGGGTTACTTTTCAAAGGCATTTAGGTAATATCGATTTGTATGAATTTGATCTTTATTGGGTAAAGGACTGTTTTAGTCAAGTGATTATATCATAGTTATCAAATCCTGATCCCCGCTTGGAGCAGCTGACCCCTGAGTCGCTGTAGTGAGATAGCGGGCGGTGGGATGACCATTATAATTACAAGATAAATGATTTATACTACACATTTCATGAAGCCGGTGCGCTCTCCAAGCAGCGCAGCTTCTATAGTGCGATAGTAATATCTAGGGAATACATGTTGCAGAAGGAAGCACAAACACTTTCAGAGTGGTTTCTCTATCCATGTTGAACTCGTATCGGACACTTATTCGTTTCAAATACTTCAGATACTTCATTGTATTTTATGAATCTTTTCCTTCCTTTTTTTCAAACTTTTATTTATGATAGCATTTTACCATATCTACAATGACTCATGCTAAATATCTGTGCTTTCTAGATGTAGCCTACCTTAAACAGTAAACTTGAAAATAATGGAAAAAACCCTGCTATTTAAAATCTCTACTGTTGCCTTTTATGCTGGCCTATTCAATGCTAGGATAATTATGTGCAAAATGTATCATAAGTAGCTTTTAAGCTTGTTTCTGGTGCGCCCAATCTAAACTCGAATATTCTGATATGATTTTTCATTCATTTGACAGAACCAATATGGCCTTTGTTCTCTTTTGTGACGAAGATTCAGTTACGGAAGTGCGAGAAGTGTTCTCGAGAGTTTTGCTCTATCATTAACTATAGAAGACATATGCGTATATACCATCGTTTGAAAAAGCTTGATAAGGTTGTCGTTATATCTCATAAATTGAAGCAGTTATCTATCATATTGTTGCCCTTATTTCATGCTTTTTTACCTTGAGTTTTTCTTGTTTATTTCTGTCTTCAGTTTTTCTTAATGCTGCTTACATATTGTAGGACTCTAAAAAAAATAGGGATCTTTTAGGGGAATATTGGGATAAGGTAATTTTTCATCATTGTGATTTTTACTTATATGAATACATCTTGTCTGTGTCTTTGTGGATGTGCTGATTTTTCATATTTTGTGTAGCTCTCTGTGGAAGAGGCAAGGGAAGTTGTGTCATTCGATGATGTGTTGCTGGAGGTAATATCTTTTACTCCTTAAATGACTAAGTTTATTTGTACATGAAGTCATTCTAATGTGATTTGCCCAACACGCATACTGGTCATATCAGATATGTCAAATATATTAGACTATGATTAAAGTAAATGAATGTGGGAGAAGCCGAGTGACATGAGGCTCTCCAATCCGCTTATTCACACTCTCACTTTAATCAAGATGAGCTCTGGCTGGGCATTACTTTAAGGCTTTGAGACATTCGATTCTTTCATAAATATGCTCATTCAATTATGCTATAGTTTCTTATCTTGTATTTTGTTTGATTGTTGAAGTTCTTTCTAATTACCATATTTCGTATAAAAAAATGCACTCCCTTTGTTGAAAGGGTGTAGGTGCCTTTTCAAATGTGAATATGATTTTTAAAACCTCTTATCCTTCCTTCTTATATGGTAATATTATTAATCATATCTTTTTAAAAATTGAGAGTTAATCTCAGACAAAAATGTGGTGTTATGCTTGATTTATAAGAAATAGAACTACAAATAGAAAGACAGCAATCTCTTTTGGTGTCTCTTCTTTTCTTTTCTTTTCTTTTATTCTCTTATTATTATTTTTCCACTTTTCCTAATAAATATATCTATCTTGTACTTGTTTTTCCCCAATCGGAAATGCTTGGCAGGAAATTCCAGGGTTTTTAATTTTAAAAGGTGTGGCAAATCTTAGAAGACAACCATTTTCTTCTCTTCCGCCATTTTATATGAGGGCTGGTGGTGCCCTTTTGGTAAGAAATATTGTGATCTTGCTGACGAACTATTCATTCTGGTTATACTTTGCTGGAATATTCCTTGTTTTATTCATGCGATATATCTAAATTATTTGCAGGATATTGTTCAATCCAAGCCTTCTTGTTTTCCTATATCTTCTCAAGAGTTGTTCAGTATCCTTGACTATGCCAGTGAAGAAACATTTTTATGTGGAACAGCAGGGTCAGTGCAAAGATTTATGTTTGATGGAGAGGCTGGAAAGATTGTCATTGAACCAAGGAACCTAATTGCTTGCGCAAGTTTCTTGCTAGAGCAGAAATTGGTAAATGTTATTTTTTTTAACATCAAATTTTTTTCTGCTTACCTGTAAACTTCTCTTTCTGTTCTCTCTCTCTCTCTCTCTCTCTCTCTCTCTCTCTCTCTCTGTCTCTCTCTCTCTCAGTTTCCATTCTGCATTATTATTGATAAGTTAGATAAGATCAGTCTCACATTCTCACTATCACTCTACCCTTTTACTTCTTCACTTGGAATATAGTTCCACTAAAACCATGTTGTGCTGTGCTGCTCTTGAAATATTTGTCATGGAAGTGATCTAAAAGATTGGTTTCAAGTTTCATGGCATGTCATACATATACAAGCATCAGTTCTAATTCTTTTATAACTAACCTACAAAGCATCAAGTAGTCAATATTTACTGTCATGATGAAATATGTATTTCTTTTCACATAGGTGAAGGCGTGGCTTGCTTACAAGGATGCTGAAGCATTGAGATGGCAGAAGCTGCTGGTGGATGAGGAGGAAGCTGCTCAGAAAAGGTACATTTAGTGCTGTAACCGGTTCGTCCTTGAATTTATCCTGTTGTGATACTTTTCCAATCCTTCCCTTTTTCTAATGCCTTATCACATCAGGTATTTTTGGTCTACCCTGAGTGATTATCGAGTTTCACTCCAACTTTTAGGTTCTTGAGGAATTTCAAATATTTCATGGGTTTATTGGGTTGAGTTTGATATACACGAATATATAGTCTAAAAGTTTGTCTTTAATTTTGAATGCTTTTCATTGAAATTTAGGACTTTGAGTAGAGCCCTAACATAATCTTTTTTCGTTATTTTAATAGCTTAAATAAGGGAATTCATATAGTAACCGCTGTAAGGGTTCAGTTAAGAAAACAAAAGCTAAAGAACCTAGTACTGTCAAAGATAAAAATAAAAATCAAGGTAGTTAAAATCGGAATTTTACCTTAAATGGGCAAAGGGAGTGAAAATTGTATATCTTAAAATCGTAAATTGATTAGTTTTTTCAAGTTTTTGTGTGCATTTAAACTCATATTTATATGCATATAAAGTAGCATAAATAAGGAAAAAAACCTATAAATCACTAAAAACACTTAAATAAATTTGTACTCATAAATCATAATTGATAATTGATATTCCACCAGAATGTCATGCATAATCCATAAAGTCATAAAATACTTAACCACTCCAAACATAAAATATAATAGCCATAGTTTCATAAACCATATGCCCTTGTGTCATGAGAGAAATGAATTCCCAATTGATAAACAAGAATCCGGTTCTAAGACAGGGGTTATAGTCAAACAGCATAACCCAGAGCGTATTTTTAGCAAATTTGAACTGTTCAACTGCACAGATAGAACTTCATAATGCAGCAACTTTGGCCATATTTATCAGCTGACCTGCTTGCTAGTTTTATGAGTATCGAGAATAGACTTAAAATTGACATGATGCTTATACGATGACTTCCATTTTCTTTTTCTTTAATTTTATATGAATTTTCTAATGACCTCTGTAACTTCTGATGTGCTGTTATAACTAAACTATGCTACTCTATTTTAATTAATTGTGTAGTTAGTGAAATGATATTTGTTCAACTTGTTTTCATATAGAATATTGAAAAGGTATCAAAAGATGTTGGTCAAAATGTACTCTCATGTGAAGTATCATTTATATTAATAGGGTTCTTTATTTAATTGTTACCTCTGTTTACAGAAAAGCTGAGATTTTAGAGAGGAAACGTAAGAAGAAGCTTAGACAGAAAGAACAGAAGGCTAGGGAACGACTTGAAGATGACATGAAAGTTGAAGGGAACATCAGCAGCACAGGAGAGGATATGTCGCCAGCAGAAGCATCTTTGGCTGCAGTTGACTTTGAAGCTCATAATCCAGATATACCTGCAGATCACGATTCTTCATCACATGTTACTTATCAATGCCCAGACACTATTGAAGGTGTAGATGGGGAAACACAGTCAGGGTATGATTGTGACACTGATCAGATTATAGAGCAACAAACATCACAAGGACATGATCGCCTGCTTCCAAAGACTGCCAGACAGCAAGAGCTGCCAAAATCACAGTTGCCTGTAGCCAATGGTTTGTATGCTAAACAGAATTCTCAAATGTCAAAGCTTGGAGCCATTCAAAAATCCGGAACCAACTGTGATCAGAATGCAGTTCCTATAGTTAATGGTGGTAAAGTTTTGAGCTTGAAGCCTGAACCCGAAACTAATCAAGTGGTTTCAGAAGCCCGGCTGCACAAAGAACCAGATGACGGGAAAAACCATGAAGTTTTGATTGGATCCGTATCTGTGACACTGGGCAATTGCACCCAATCAGAGGGGAATCTGGTGGCATCTCGAGGGGTCTGCTTGGTAGAGAATCTGGCCAAGCAAAACACTGCTCAGGAGAAGCCAATAGAACTTGATTCCTTCCGGGGAGGTGGCGGCAGTTTAACACCGGCTAGCCAGCATGAAAGTAAAGGTCCACTGCCACTTCAAAGCGGTGGGACAGAAGCTGAGGCAGTATATGGGAAAGACGATAAAATTTTGTCACTTCAAAATAGTTTAAGGTTGTGTAAAATAGATGGTAGTGATAATGATTTCAAGAGCAACATCTCCAATACTGGGGCTAAAGTCAATGGAGAAAGGTTACGGTTTTCCAGCCATGCTGCAAGAGCCTTTCTTGCACAAAGTAAGTATTTCCGCATTTTCATCTTCCTTTAATTATACTGTACTGACTGACAGTACGTTTGGCTTGGTGTTTAATTTCTTTAATCTAATTAGAATTTCTTCTCATTCAGGATGGAAAGAAGCTATATCATCAGACCATGTGAAATTGGTTCTTTCTCCTGATAAGGAATCTCAGCAGAACCAGGATTGTGAAGAAGCTGCATGTCAATCATCCAATGTGGACAGACATGGCATTCCCGCAAATACAGTGAAATCGTTGTCTGCAACTTCTGGAGCTGCTAAATCCAAATCCAGTATGAAGATGGCGAAGGATATCAAGACCAAGTACATTCGCAAACAAAAACCAGCAGCCAAGTAAGAAGAAAAAAAGAAGTTAGGTTATTTAATTATGACAGATATACAGTTTAATTTGCTAGCAGAGGCTCCAGTTTTACAGATGGTCTTCTGTCAGAAAAATTGAAGGTAGGTTTTGCCGGAAAGTCTTTCTTATATTCGGTCCTTTTCCTTCTTCACATAGGGGATTGTGCAGAGAGTTAAATTTTTGTTGTGGATTTATTAGCGAAATTGTGTAATAAACTTGTCTAGTTATGATCAAGAGAAATGCTTAAACTACACCAAGTTTTTCGGAAATGAATGAGGTATAGGACATCGTTTTGGTACAAAGGGCATGTTTGTTGGCGCAAATAATTTTGCCAGTTTTCCCCTTCTTTTGGCATAATTATCGAATTTAGAATGCTTGTTTAAGATTTTAAAAAATGTTTTTTAGATAATTTTTGGAATTTTTATAAACAAATTCAAGCAAATGGCAGAAACAGAAATTCCTATCATGGGATGCAAATTCAAGAGGTGTAATTTATTCCATTCGGATACAAATTAAATTAGGGTATATTTATGTGAGTTTATCTAGCGATTTTTTAATAAATAAGTTCCAATAAATCTATATTCAAAGGAGCTCACTACTTTGTTTAGGAAATTCAAGTAAACGAAAGCTCGGCCAATCATTTATTGTGTTGTATAAATATTATTATTAATTGGGTGTTTCCTGCTCTTTGTTTTTCGTAGTATTTTTTATTTTTTTTGAAACTCATTGTTTTTCGTAGTAGCTACTCATAGTTTATAATTTATAAATTACAATGGATAGGATTTTGATGCTCTAATTGGGCTTTTTTTGGTAATAACTACTCATGCATAATCCATGAAACAAGTGTCTGGTATAACGGTTTCGCCTCTTGAAACTAAATCTCGTGATTTTCCCATGACTAGTCGCATCCAATGCTACCTTTTCTATAATCATAGGCACAGCTAGAGCCACATCGAACGATTCTCAAGGCTTGGAACCAGCCACCAAAACTCACAATGAAAAAAGACACATGTCGTTGTATAAGCCACACACGTCATGAACCTACCTTAAAAACTCACATCACCCTGCCACTTGTCACCGTTTCCACCGCATCATCAAACCTTATCTTCGTTCTTCTCACCTTAATTCTCGCACCAATCTCATTTTCACTCCCAATTCATAAAATTCCCCATCTTTGATTACTCCCACAAAACGAACCTCATCAATTCTGGTAAAAAGCTTTGAACTTTTTCTCTTGATTTCCATAATCTCTAGATCCCCTTTTGTTCATACTTGAAGAAAAGCTAGCAAATTGGCCCAACACAACACAAAGTTGTTCCCTTTCACACATTTTCTGACAAAATGTCAGGTGGGGTTGGTCCAACTGGGTGTGACATTAGCCTCCCAAAAGAACAAGAAATTGAGCACAAAGAACAGCAAGACAGCAAATCACTCAAGAACCCTCAAAAGCCACGAAAAGCTGGTTTTTTCTCATTCCGCCAGCTGAATTGCCTAGCCTTGGTGATTGTCTTATCAGCAAGTGGCATGATAAGTGCTGAAGATTTCGGCTTTGTTATCTTCTCCGTGATTTACATGTACTTCATGTCAAAGGTAGCTTTCCCATCTCTTCACCCAAATTCAAAAGAACCCACAGTTTTCAACCCACAAAACAAGCTCCTTAAACTTTATGTCTTCATAGGAGCCATCATTGGGCTTTATGCCCCAATTGCATACATCTTAGAGGGGATTTTTGAGGGTGATAAAGAAGGGATCAAAGCAGCAGCACCACATGTTTTTCTCTTGGCTAGTCAAGTTTTCATGGAAGGAATTGCATTTTCTGATGGGTTCTCATTGCCAATAAGAGCTTTTGTGCCTATCTTGTACAATTCAACAAGGATTTTCACTATTTTGGAATGGGTTAAGACTGAGATCTACAAGAGTACTAATGATGAGCACAGTGGGTCTTATAGGAGGATGTATGCTGGGAGAGCACTTGCAGTGGCTAATATGGCCTTCTGGTGTTTCAATTTGTTTGGGTTCCTGTTGCCTGTGTATCTTCCTAAAGCTTTTAAGTTGTATTACTCTCTTCATAAAGAGAAGGAATGAATGATGAAGTATCTAGGTTTCTTTCTTTATGTTTTGAATTTGATAGTGTATGTGTATGGAATTTTATTTTCTTGTATAAGGTCTTGAACCATAATGATGTTTACATAGTATGTGTATTTGGCCTTAGAATGAATGCAAATGTTGTTGTTATTATCCTTCAAAATATGTAAGTGAAAAATAGGGAGGGATGGAGAGAAATAGTGATGCGAAAGCCTTGAGTTAATTTTGGTGTTGGTGTTGGTCTACACCCTACACCAATCTTTATCCCTAGTATAAAGAAGGGGAAACTCTTGCAATCTAACAGCTTCCTGTATGCTTTTAGAGAGGGGTCGAATCCACTTTGAGAATCATCCAACTTTGAGAATCATTTGTGAATAGTTGAGAGGAGTATTAGAAATTCATCCTCCATCTTTGTCAACCCTCAACAGAGCAACTTCACCATATGAGGCCCCATCCTCCATAGACCTTTGTTGAGTATCGATCTCCTCCACCCAAACCATTGAGCACCACCTTACAAAACCTTACCGCCATATCTCACCAAACCTCAGTACCTGAACCATTTGTAATACCAAAGAACCAGCATCAACCTCCCTTCCATTGCGCTGATCACTCTCGGTCGCCACTCACGGTCTTCTCCTTTGTCATCTATGTGTGATGCCCCCGAGTGTCTCCTCTTGTTTTAAGGAAAATATGTTAGTGAGGGAATGGGTAGTTGGGGCCTTGAGCACCATTATTGTGCCGCCTCCATGTCACGCGTTCAGCAATCAACCCCTCGCTGTTTCACAACAATAACTGTGGCGGTGGTGGTTGTTGTGGTGGTGGTACGGGTGGCAGAGATGCGATGGCCAGAAATGATTCCTATGAGAAGTAAGTGTAAACTCTTTTGAAATTTCAAAAAAAATAATCAGTGAAATCTCTATACTGTCCTCAACTATTTAATGGTATACCATGAATCACTTTTTTGGCTCACAATAAATTTCGCTATTAATCTTAGGTGATGTCTAACATGAGTCACTTTAAGTGACTCTAGTGACTAGTTGATGTAGTAATTTAGATTTTAGCAACTTCAATGTTTGATAACCATTCACCGAATGTTTGATAACCATTCACCGATGGTGTAAAGAAAGAAAATTTAGATAGAGAATCCGTCAAGAATTCATTATTTTGCCATATCAAAAATAAATAAATAAGAATCATTAAAAATAACATAGCAAGATATGAGTAGATATTAGTGCAAAATTCATTACATCAATACATTAATATATTATAGGCTTAATAGTACTTTTGGTCTCCTACCTATCATAATTTGACACTTTTGGTCTTTAATAAAAAAATTAGCCTATTTGGTCCCCCACTTATCATAATTTGACACTTTTGGTCTCTAATAAAAAAATTAGTCTAAATAGTCCATCATTTTATCAAACGACAGCAATTTTAGTCCCCCGTCACTATTCCGTTAAAAAATTAATGTTTTCCAATTAACAAAAATAAAATAAAACTAAAGGGAGTTCTGGGAAGAGGAAGGGAGTTCTGGCTGAGTATGAAAACTTGGGTCTATGTTATCCCAAAGAGAAACTCTTGGCTGGGTATAGCGCCCTATTCAAGGACTGGAGTTCAATTTCACCATCCTTGTACTTTTTTGCTGGCTCAACGCTTCTGAGGATGTAGAAAATTTCAGGTGCTTCAATTTTTATTGTAACTGGCTCGGTTATCATTGATTTCTTTCTCCAAGATTTTATGCCTGAAATAATATGAGGGAAGCTTTAGCTTCTTGAATCAAAACAGAGTGCAGAGAAGAAGAAAAGTGCAGAGATTCTTTAAGGTTCACGGATCTCTTGCTCGTGCTGGAAAAGTGAGAGGACAAACTCCCAAAGTGGTGAAGCAGGACAAGAAGAAGAAGCCACACGGCCGCGCTCACAAGCGCATGCAATACAACCGCCGATTCGTCACCGTCGGTAACCATTTCTTCTCATTTTTTATTTCCTAACCCATTTTCCAATAATCAATTTTCTACCCTCAAAAAGTAATTTTGTTGTGTTTGAACATTAGGGCTTGTGAATTTTGTGCTCTCATGATTTGGGGTTTTTTAATTTTAATTTTTTGCTTTTTGATTTGTGTGATTGCAGTGGTGGGATTCGGAAACAAGCGTGGACTTAACTCATTTGAGAAGTGAGGAAGATGCTTGGAGATTAGTTTTTCTGCGCATTAAGAAATTGAGCAGTCCTTCCAAAGATCGAGAGAGATTTCATAGATGAGATTGAGAAAGTGGATCGAGGAAAGAGACCAATGAAGTGTAGATGCAGTAGCTCCGGTGGCTTTCGGTTTCTTCCTTTAGATCCATAGCTCTTCTTACCTGTGACTCCGTTTTTCTTTCTTCTGAATTTTGTCATTTCAGTTGAAACCTTGTGTGGATTGATTTTGTTTACAGATCTGGTTTTGCGAGTTTCAGATTTGTTAATTTCGTTTTCAGTTGACACTTTTTGAAGTTGATGCATGTGGGTGTTGCCTCCTTCATGATCTGGGTTGATTTTTTTTTTTTTTCTAGTTTGGAGTCTTTTGTTTTTTCTTTTCTAACAAGAACATGATTGGCAGAGGAGAGAAGGGTGGAGAAGAAGATGAAAAGATTTTTTTTTATTTCTGGGTTGGTGTTTATTTGGTGGGAAGAATTATTTTTTTCAAAATATGTTAAATATTGGATGGAAAACTCAGAAAACGTTATTTTTTTAACGGAATAGTGACGGGGGACTAAAACTGTTGTCGTTTGACAAAGTGAGGGACCATTTAAGCTAATTTTTTTTTGTTAGGAACAAAAAATGTCAAATCGTGATAAGTGGGAGACCAAAAGTGCTATTAAGCCTACATTATATCAACATGTTATCAATTCGTATAAATTAAATCCTTTGTGTAAAGTTTTTCTTACACAGGCAACGAATTAAATTTGGATGATGTAGCATATCAACCAATTAAATTAAATAAAAATATATTTTTCACAACTTTAAAATTTGATTGGTTGACTCAGAGTGCATATAAATTATGTGCAACTATAAATATAAGAACCACGTTACAATGAAAGTAGAGGTGTCAAAATGGGTTTGACCTATTGAGTTAGCCCATTTGACCCGTCTTTTTTAGTGGGTTGGGTTGTGACTGTCAACTTAAATATCAAAAGTGCGTCAGCCCAACCCAACCCGCATTTTGACCGGCCAATGGCGGGTTAGCCCGTCCCGCCAACCCATATTGTCGCCCTTAAATTGGTGATGAAGATTTCAATGTTAATGATGGTGGTGGTAATGTAAAAGCGGCTGCATCTTCTTCCAAGAGAGTATCTAACGTTTCGAATTGAGATCGTTAGAACTTAGAAGTTTTGAGCTAAAACTATATTATTGTGAGATTGTTGAACTTTGATTAGTGCTTTTGTTGTTTTAAAAGACATTTATGAGTTGTGATTATTGTGAATTTTTATAACTTGTGAGTTGGTTATGATTTTGTAGTTTTTGATTTTTAGTGTGAAATTTCGTTAAGATTTTTATTGTTTATTATTGTTTAATTGAGATGAATCAAAATTCAATGGCAAGGTGACATGGAACAAAGAAACACGAAGCAGCTACATCTTCTTGTTTAATTCAGTGTTAGTGTAGTAGTGTTGCTAAGTGTTAAACCCGCACCTCGTCGGGCTTCTCCGGGTCTAAGGACGAATTTGGATTTAGAAACCGACCTTATCAGTATGTAGGGCCGGGTAAAAGTCAAGACAAACCTATCATATGAACACCCCTACCACCCAACGCATAGGAGTGAAAACCGTATAGCCTCAACAACCTTGATTATCTTGAACTAAGCCTCCACCTCCCATGTAGTTCCCATTCGCACGCTAGCTCCCATTTATAGAAAAAAAAATTGATCCGAAAATAAAGAAGATTTTTTTTTTGAAATGAAAAAAGAATGAAGTGAAAGACAGTATTTAAACTTTTTAAAAATCAAATATAGTATTTACCGAATCATTTAACATACAACGAAATATCAAATATAATGTAATAAAAATTACTTTATTATCAAAATTTCAGTATATGTTAAGTAATTAAAATAATTTCATTGAAAATTTTCACTCTATTTTTATTGTATCTCAATTGATTGACATTATAAACCTAATTTTCAATTCATCCTGATATATAATCCATTTCTTATCAGTTTCAGCTGCAGTCCTCTCTCAGTGCTTTTGTTTCTGATTGGGTGTCAGTGTCACACAGAGAGAGAGTGAGGAACTCAGAGAAAATGTGGCCCTTCAGCAAGAAAGGACCTTCAGGGTTCTCTTCATCTTCCACAGCTGAACAAGTAACTGAAGGAATCGATGGCACTGGTCTCACTGCCGTTGTCACAGGTCCTTCTTTCTACCTTCTTCCATTTCCATTTTTTCGTTCACTTGGATTTTTTTTTTTCTTATGATCTTCCTCAACAAAATTTCCTAACTGGGTATCTCCCATGCAAAAAAAAATCTGTTTTTTTATAAAATTAGGGAAGGAGAGGATAGCCACTAGAGATGAAGTACCAGTTGAGTGCATGATTCGAATTTCAGATCTTTTTGTCCATGCGGTTCTATCATTCCTGAATTTTCTGACTGAAAATTTCTGACCCAAGTATACTGTAGTTTTCTATACCTAAATACTTGTTCATCTTGTTAGTGAGTTTGTAAGGATGATACACGTTTTGATTGCTCTATGTTGCATTATATTATAGGAAAGTAGCACTTTGTAGCTTTGAATCAGATCTGTATTGAAGAGTGATTTACAGGCTTGAAACAATTTTTTTTTTTAATTTTTGTAGTTGACTTGACTCTATATAATTTAGCCCAAGAATATGGCATCCCTAGAACTCAGTCAACGCAGCAACAAAAACCATAGAATTTGGCCGGGCATAACGTGTGCATCGCCGCACCACTATAAGATAGCGAATAGAAGGAGTGATCTATAGTTAAAGCAGAAATCAATGTTAATCTCAAGATTCGAAGTTTGCAGACATTTTATTTGCATGATCGCGATTTATTTGTTTATTTCTTGTTTATACTCTACTTGATTATATATGCATGATACATTGAATTCTATGATCAGTTGCCATTACACATGATAAGTAATTCTTCAAGTGTGCAATTGTTTCAATGGGATATATCATATTGGACATTTTGGTAACAGGAGCATCCAGCGGTATTGGCACTGAGACTACACGTGTTCTTGCTAAGCGTGGTGTCCATGTGATCATGGGCGTGAGGAATACAGCTGCTGCTAAAGATGTCAAAGAAACAATACTTAAGGAGATTCCCTCTGCTAAAGTTGATGCCATTGAGTTGGATCTCAGTTCAATGGAGTCTGTCAAGAAGTTTGCATCAGAATATAAATCCTCTGGTCTTCCATTGAACATCTTGATGTAAGGAAAAGGAGAAGACATGGGTCCCACTATCAATTTTATTTTCACTATTTTGTCCCTTGACTTTTTTGTAGGTCGTTCTCTCTTATTTTGTGTCTATATTCCAATTTTGTTCTCGTGAAACACATGAGTAGTGATGTTTTCTGATTTATTTGTTTGTTTGTAATTGTAAGAAACAATGCAGGAATTATGGCATGCCCTTTCACGCTGTCCAAAGACAACTTTGAACTACAGTTTGCCACTAATCACTTAGGTGTGTGGAAATGTTACTGTTTTATTCTAAGGCCCAATGAACTGAGTGTTTTTCTGTTCGAAGATTCATTTGATGATTAAAAGTGACATTACTTCAATTTTACTATGTAATTGGGTGGTATTTTATATAAAATGTCAACAGATTATTTTGCTGTTTCTTTAAATACGTAGAGAGGGAAGATAAAATCCTTCTGTTTTAATTTATTATGATTCCACAGGTCATTTTCTGCTGACGAATCTTTTGTTGGATACTATGAAGAAAACATCTCGTGAAAGTAAGAAAGAAGGAAGAATTGTTAATGTCTCCTCAGAAGCTCACCGATTTGCATACTCGGAAGGAATCCGTTTTGATAAAATTAATGACCAATCAAGGTAATATATACCCAAAATTCAGACCAGAACAAGTTAGGCAGTGATTTCTCTCTTTTTTTGCTTTTTTATTGAAAGAGAAAGAGGGAAGAATTATGCTGGAAACTTCAATTTATTATCATAGGCTATTAGCGTAGTATTGGTTTTATTAAAAGAATATTATTCTATATGAACTTTGTGATTATGATATGTACTTTGGGTGCTCAGATTTGCTGAAAGTATCAGAGAAGATGCGAGATTAAAGTCTATGTACAAACTACAAAACCTGCTGACAGGATTTTGATGCACATTTTAGTTTTAGACAAGACATATACTTCTCCAAATCTTAGTTGCATAATGCATTACAGTTAACAATGGAGACATGATTCTTGTCGTGTGTGTTCAAAGGAGAAGTGTATGTATACGTGATTATGTTTGCTTCCTTGTTTATAGTTAAAACAATTGACTCACCAGTTTCATGAATGATTAAGCTTGGAAATCAGATTTCTGTAGTATCTGTCTACTGGAGAAGTGTTACGCGTATTGAATTATGATTGCTTCCTTGTGTACAGTTACAACAACTGGCGTGCATATGGGCAGTCAAAGCTTGCTAACATTTTACATGCCAATGAACTTGCAAAACATCTCAAGGTGCACTGACTTCTCCTATACAGTGGTGTAATTTACTAGTTATCTGGTGAAATACTTAATTAACTGTGTTTTTTATACCATAATGCAGCATTTTTGCATGCCTTTGAAGGACATTATAAGTTGCAATTATTATCTCTCATCTACATGTGGCTGATTAATAAGAGACAGATGTCCCTTGTTTTATCTGTTCTTTTAATTGTTTCTGTAGTTTCCATCAGTTGACAAAACTGATGTTTACAATCAAACATAATCAGACTATGGCATGATTTTTTTTCTTAAGTGTAATGAATGCCTATTTCAGCCTTGGTTCTAGGGTGAGCAATTCTACTGAGTTTTTAAAAGAATTGCAGCATTATAGACTGGCAGATTTATACTTATGCCAATGTTTCTTCTTTCTCATTTGCTATTTTCATTGTGCTCTAAGGAATTAAATTAGTGTATCACGAGCTATCAGGTACTTTAGGATTTCATTTAGTTGCCTTGTCCCTTTTATCTTGCGGGTGTGCAAAAAGTTGCTTCATTGTCTCAACTATCTATATATTGGAACACACCGTATCTGTGGCGATGATTGCGGACTGGTTTGTAGAAAAATTCTCATTGATCAGTTATTAATCATCAATTTTAGTTGGATTTTTAACTCAATTCCGGTTTTGAAAAAATGCTCAAATTTTGCCCCCCTTCGGGTACCCACACTATCCATCTTTGTTTCCTTTCTTCCCATTCTTTTTTTTTTGTCTGCTGGCTTTCTTACTATTTGTTTTGTGTGTAAAGATGGCCGGTGGTTTTTCCACATTAATCTTTGATAATTGATATATAATATTACTTGTTACATCTTGATCAGGAAGAAGGGGTGGATATTACTGCAAATTCTCTTCATCCAGGAACAATTACCACCAATCTTTTCCGTTATAATAGTGCAGTGAACGGTACTTACCATATTGTGCTATTCATATGAATTCATATGTTCTTCCTAGTAAAACTTTAATTTTATTGTGGAGGATATCTTTCTTGTTTATTTGATTGTCTTCTAAAACTTTTGGTTGATTTCACAATGCAATATGCGCTCATTTATCTACATTCCTTTAGGTGTTATTACTTATTATATCCTCCCGTAGTTAGTACTTGAATATTGTTCTAAAACCAACACCTGTAGTTGATATCAAGTTGGTCCTTCTGAATATTGAGTACAGTCTACAGACAGACATGTTGAAAAATCATCAATATTTTATGCATTGCTTCCCATGATCACTCGAAAAAGGCCCTCGTAATTTAAAGCACTTAATTGCTTCATCAACTCATGTATATCGTTTTTTTCCTTCTGCAGATAATTAGCTAAGTTTATGGGTGATTTCTGTTTGATTATGCAGGTCTAATTAATGTGATTGGGAGAGTTGTGATGAAAAATGTCCCTCAGGTAATTTAAATCAGTGTGATCGATGATTATAATTAGAAATGTCAGGGACATGATGATGTTATTTTTTCATATTAAGAAATGCTATGAACACCCTTTTTTGATCACATTCTTCAACACATGTCAAGTGATTGGTTTATTTTTCGAAAATTCTAACACGATTTTAAAAAGTGAGTCAGTGTTGACTTTTTTTAAAATAGACCAACCACAGAGGGTGTAAGAGAGTGTGTTGTTAGCATTTCTCGTTGCTATTATCTAGCTACAAACAACAAGCATAACCTAGTAGAGGTTTCGAACATTCCTTATAGTGAATATGGGATTCTTCTGACCTTGCATCTTCATCTGCCCCCACCTTAATACAGGGAGCAGCGACAACATGCTATGTAGCATTGAATCCACAGGTGAAGGGAGTTAGTGGCAAGTATTTTTCAGACAGTAATGTGTACAAAACAACCCAACATGGGACAGACGCTGATTTGGCCAAGAAACTCTGGGATTTCAGCATGAATTTGATCAAGTAGAATCCCCAAGTGCTATATGTTAATGAAGATGATGACATCCATAGTATATGAAATGCATCAATCCATTATAATAATCATATATTATAGTAACTTATTTGGATAATGTGATTATTATTGATATATTGTTAAATAATAATGTGAAAATACTCATGCTTGAGACTGTCAATTTTTTTTTACTGAATCGCCTTTGGAATCCCTCATCACAAGTATCTCACACACGCAAGGTTTACATTTTCTAATATTGGAACTTAATAATAAGGAGACTTCATGAGAAGAAATCTGCAATTCATAGTTTCTTCTCATGTAAATGATGACTTTTGTGTTAAGCATTCTCTCATGTGTTTTCCTTGTTCAAACATGTTCGATGCAATACATTGTACATGTCTTTAGCATCTTGGCAAGTCAGAGGAATGAACCAGAGATCTTACTATCTAAAGGCACTATTTTCTTGAAATTGATGGATAGTCCATTTTTCCCTTTGAAATTGCATAACTCATTAAACTCCATATTTTCCACCTTAATGGGACCTTTTGCAACTGATTCAAGTAAACTTTTGTCATAGACAATCTGCTTTCATGTAACGTGAATTGTAAATGAAGCTTACTTCTTTAGGGATCAAGAAATTTTGTCCTTTTCTTTCTGTGATCAACTTTGAGTTCCAAACTTCATTCAATATTGTTGGTGATTGTTGTGGTGGAGTGATGAATATGATGAGATTATTCATTGAACATTATCATGGTAACCACTTGCAGAATGGTACAATGATGAAAAAGTCTATATTTGATGAACAGGCTTTAAAGAAATGGCACATGGGTGTGGAAAAGAAGCAGAGACCTTGAAGTTAGAAAAGTCCCCTGCACCAACCATGGACGAGAGCACCCTTTGTTTAAATACTTCACCCGGACCCAATTTTAGGACTTCCTCTGTCTTTTAATATAAGAATCAATCAACCACTTAAGTTGGTTAATTTAGTTTTTTTTATAAAATATATTCTAAAAAACTGTTATTTCTAAAATTGTTCTTAACCACATGAAATTTTCAAAATTGTCCTTAACCATATGAAAATATAAGTCTTAGAGAATGGAAAGAGTGAAAAGGAGAGTCATTATAATTAATGTGATACACTTAACACATTCAGAATTAAATAAGGAAAGTATTGTGAAAAAATAATTAATATGGTTTGAAATTTAATTTAATTCATATTAAAAAAAATAAAAGTGCACCTCTCACTTAATTCTTATATTAAGCAATAGGGAGAGTATTTCTTATTTTCTTTCAAAACATTTGGGTTTTTCCATTGTTGGTTCATATTATAGTGTGATTAGACATGCATATAGCACACACTCGCACGTTGTTTCAAGAGCTACTACACACATTCACAAGATGTGGTTTTTAGAAGTTAAATCAAACACTCATTTAATAACAAGGTTATTCTCCATGTTAACGAAGATATTGATGGTAGTGGACTAGTGGCACTGTTAATATGTTTAAAATGTTGTATCGCAATTAATTGTTTTTCTATATTAAAGTTCATATTGGCATTTGGGCTACCGGATTCTGAAATATGGATGTTTAAAGATCACTTTGGATTTTAACTACACTTATATTGTCATACTAATAAAATTATTTTTTTAACTACATCTAAAGGAAATCAAAAAATCTAGTATGTAAATTTAAGCTACCAGTTCTTTAGTTTATGGTATGATGATTTTGCAATTCAAGAAACTTGGATACAATTTCCCATCTTTTCTGTACATCAATCAATGTCTTACCTCCCAAAAAAATAGTCTACAAGTTTGTATCAATTTAACTCTGGTTTTTTGGCATCTATATGGTGTTCCAAAAGATGCATGTCATTGCATGAACTGTCATTTCTACTATCTAAAATATGCTACATACAAGAAGTTCAACATTGCCAACAAGTGAGCATTTGCTTGAGTTGATAACTTGATCTGCACAAACAGAGGTCAAAAAGTTTCATGCAGTGGCATTGTTTGGCACTATCAAATGCAAGGTTTGAGCCACACAAGCCCGAGCTTGAAGCCATGCAAATGCACTTTTGTGCCCTATATTGCTAGACTATTCTCGGATGCAATTTTATTTACACAGATTCTCTTGTGCTTTGGCTCCTTATTGTATAATTATATCCTTGCAAATATAACAATGAATGAATACATCTGAGTAATCAAAGGCATTCTGAACTTCAAGAGTTGCAATGCTCACATAAGTGGCCTAGGAAATTCTTGATGTCATAAACCATTTGGCCGGTGGAGCAAAGACGATCTGGGACTTAGATCAAGGGATGGATTAATCTTAACATGTTCCCCTAGCAGCTGCCGGCCAACACGACCGGCCAAGACTGACTGAAAATCATACGGCTCTGCATGAGGAGACCTTGCAAGCTGTTTACCCACAACATCATTGTCACTGGAAGCAAGTTCTGATGTAACATGAGACCCCATTTGCATTCCTCGAAAAATGTCAACACTTGAGTCATGATGAGGTGATCCATTGATGTAGACACCATTCAAGGACTTAGGCATGCTTCCAAGACCCTCTTGAAAATAAACTGGCTGTTTTAAGTTATTACTAAATGGTATGGTACCGCTGCCACCAGTGAGAGGCGTGGAAGCACCAGAAGCGGTCCGAGGGCTAGATATAGGAGAAGGAGACATTCTGCCGTTCAATTGCTGTGGTGATCTTGACCTCAAAAGTGGGCTTCCAATGGGAGAGACAGGACAAGATATATTCCTTGAAATGTGGATTTCACTGGAGAATAATAACATGATTACAAATTAGCATTGGCAATGCCGGCAGCCTAGCTGGCAAGTGTGTGTGTGTGTGTGAGAGAGAGAGAGAGAGAGAGAGACCTTTCATGAGGATTACTTCTCAAAACCCTAGAAGAATGAACAGAGAGTTTATCTGAATCCAAGGCAGACAGATTTCTTCCTGGTCCAATGCCCTGAAAATTGACCAAAGATGCAAGAAATTATTATAATAACAAGAGGATATAGATTAAGGAATCACAGGAAAACAACTACATAGATTAATCCATTGGTGCAAGAAAGATTTGCTATATGATCTCACATTTGGAAGCTAGTTCATTTGTGTACTTCACTCCATAAAATTCTAGCTTGATCTAATGGAAAAGGTAGTCAATTTATAAACCCTAGAACCTTTATTCTGTTCAAAATGTAATTTCCATGTCTTCCGGCCACTTTATCACCTACTTTGATTTCACATTTCTGTAATATATATATATATATATATATATATAAAAATGAATTGTTTCTGGATTATAACTGGAACCCCCTTTTATTGTGGAACCACCTCACATCAATAACCCGGCACCTACCACCTATAGGTGATTTTAGACAAGTTTCCTTTGTCCCACTATCCTTCAACCCAATTCATGACTCAAGCTACTGTCCGTCTTTCCCTTCGGCATCATTCATGTTTGCCTCATGCAAGGACAATTTCCACATTAACAAACATTGAAAAGGGAATGAGAATATAGATCATGCAAATACCCCAATATTCCACTGTCATAGATTAAAATATCATACATTCATGTACTTCCAAGAGTATGAATAGCCTACACAGTAGACACACCAAGAGCATTAGTCAACCAAGAGATATGTGAGAGCATGAGGCAATGTGACCATTTTATACAAACCCAGCATGACATGCAATGAAAGACAAACAAGCTAACGCCAATGATAATGTGGATATATCATATTTCACACAAATAAAATTATTTTTAGACAGTGTTAGAAATAGCTTATGTACCAGAGCTTTTGCTCCATGCATAATCCCAGTAATAGGGTCTGAAGCTTCAGGAACCAGAATAGATCTCTCCAAAGGAGCAGCACATTTCACAAAAGGATGATCCAATAATTCACTGGCTGAAGGGCGGTCACGTGGATTACGTTGTAGACATTTTCTAACAAAATCTTTTCCTTCATTTGAGAGATGATCTGGAATTGTTGGGAGTTCCTTGCTATTACCAATCTTGAACATGGCAGCAACCTGATAAAGCCATAAGAAAACATAATTTATATGCTGGTCATGTTTTTGCTACAAGAGATATCATCAGTGCTTTGTAAATATAAAAAAAATTCTTGCAATGTATATGTATGTGTGTGTGTGTATATATATATATATATATATGTATATAGGGGATGTATCATGTATCTAGTCAGAAAGCACCTTTATGTGAGAGTGAGAGGGATAAATCTTGACCATACAACCATACATGGATGGTCAAGATTCAAATTTATTTAATGGTCACATGACTTTTAAAAAATCACATGATTTCATGTTTAAATCTTTAGTCTTAACCATTTATGGTGGAACCTAATGGTCAAGATTTATCTCTTGCATCTCATAAAAAAGGTCCTTCTCATTTGATACATACCCTATAGGTATAGCCACACACACAAAAAGGAAATAAATAAATAAATAAATAAATAAAACTCTGATACATATATTACTAACCCCTTCATACTGAAACCAAGGAGGCTTAGTTGTAGCCATTTCCAAAACCGTGCATCCAAGACTCCATATATCCACAGCAAGGCTGCATCCATTAGAGTTCTTTATAATCTGAATCATCAGAAAGCAAAGATACTGAGTCACAAAACTAAAATGCAATTAAAATATAAAGAACTGGACCTAAAAAAAAATTAGGACCTCAGGAGCCATCCAATAAGGGCTTCCTTTGAATGACAATGGACCCGATTGTCCTGTTATCTGCAAATTACATAAGGTATAAGTAGGGAAAACAGGATAAATCATACAAAGTTCTGAAAAATTAAATCATTTAAGCAAATGGATATAATGGATACAGGATCCTCATTATCTCTAAACTTACATGTTTTGCCATGCCAAAGTCTGCCAACTTGACTTTACCATTCGGATCAACCAGTATATTTGCTCCTTTGATGTCCCTTTTCAATTAAAAGCATTTTCAGAGATAGACATATCGAAAGTTTTAAAAACTAATCATAGTGTGGCAGCAGCAAAAGCTAGAACATTGAAATCATTAATACTTAGTTCACCTGTGGAGAGTATTTTTAGCATGTAAATAAGCAAGGCCAGACAGAATTTGTTGAGTATAACTACGAATAGCTAGTTCACCAAATTGCCCGTATTCTTGAAGAAGTTTATGTATGGAGCCTCCAGATACATACTCAAGGTATATGTAAAGCTTGTCATCTACCTGTTCAAGGGATGATTCAGAAGCTTCTATAAGTAGACTAGAAAAACATATTGCTGAGAAATGTCTACAACTATGACGTTACTTGTAAGGTAAACCACCAGCAACTAATGTTATTGTAATTAGATAATCAAGCATTTAATAGAAATGGACAGCCAGTCTAGAATGAAACCTGAAATACATTACTCAGAGGCAGTAATATAAATTTCAGAATTAGAATGCTGACATTTCTTGTCAGTATGAGTTTTGTAAATGGAAATGAAGGAGAGAGCTTACCGTTTCAGAACCATGATACTGCACAATATTTGGATGCCTTAAACGGCTTAATAAATGGATTTCCTGCAAGAAATCTTGTGGTTAGAGATTTTCAAAGCTGTGTTAAATTTAAAACAGGACTAGAGACTATAATGCTCTACCTAAAGAAAATGAATTATTTACATGCATGACATTTAACTAGACTTAATAGGAATCAATTTACCTGCATTAATTGCTTAGCACTTTCCATAGACTTGGCATCATCTGAAAACAGAGTAACCTCCTTCATTGCACACATTTCACCACTTTCACTAAAAGCACAAATTTTAAAGCAAATAATATAAGATGCAAATATAGAAATGAAGAAAAAAAGGATTCATAGTGAAATTAAGAACATTTTATCTAAAGTACTTACCTATTGAAGCCAAGATAGACATGTCCAAATGTGCCCCTGCCAAGCAGTTTTCCTTTTTTCCAACGTGACCCTTCTGTTCTAGCTGGACTTCTTGGCATAGACGGAGATGTTGCGGCAGAATTAGAATGAGAGAATGGTGAGGAATTGGTAACTGTTAAAGGAGGAAGGGGCAAACGATGACTCTGATGTTTTCCATCATCAATCCGCCCAGTCTGTGATTCAGTGGGTGTTCCCCCAGCTCTAGGATGAATAGGTGTGACTGCTCCACTCTGAATTCTAGAGCTTGGACCAGGGCTTGTCATTCTGGGACTAGGTACTGGAGAATACTCAGGGCTACCCCTGCTAGGTTGCCAAAATAAGGGTCCTGACATGTCCCCTCCCATTGAATTATGTCCAGAATTGTGACCAGATCCTGGACTAGAGCAATGCCCAGATCCAGCTAAATTGACCTCTTGATATGGCTTCCCAGCCCAAAAAGCAGAGTTCAACACCTGATCTGTGCCAAATGCCCTCAATGGACTTCTTGATGGACTTGACAAGGAACTGTCAGGAGCACTACAGAAGGTACCATGAGGAGGAACTTGAAGATTTGGAACATGGTTGCGTAAAGGCCTCCGTTTTGGTGAAGTAGAAGAACCATGAGTACTTAGAATGTTAGCCGGGTTTTTTACTTCCCTTGAATTCAGTTGGGAAACAGCAGACGGTTGATCCTTGAGCATCAAGCTTAAAAAAACAGGGCAACTTTTGAGTAAAGTAGAAGATATATTTATCTCTAATGCAATCAATCACAAGTAAACAAGACATGCATATGTAACAACATGCACAATCTGGAACATGGTTTGAGGAAGCTACCCGGAAGGACTGCCAGCAGCAGTTCTAGTTCCAGTCTCAGAGCCAGGTGCCAGTGGACTACGATTGCGTGACTCTGCTGGCTCATCACTATCAGCAGAGCAATCACTAAAGACTGAAGCATTGACCATATCTCCCTCCAAATCTCCAGGATTTGGTCTCCAACGTATGCATCCAGGTGCTGGAAGCGGAAGAAACAATGACGGCTTGGAGCCTTTTTCCAGTCTTGATTTTGATGATATGCTAATTTCGGAATCTACCCGGCCTACACTCGAAGGGTGCAGACCAGGAAGTGGAAGTGGCTGAGCATGAGGCCTTGCAGCAAAACTTTGACACCTTCCCACTCTGGAAGGTGAAGAAGATCTTGATTCAGATGGAGAACGATCCCCCTTCTCAGAGATTGTGTCATTGCAATGTCTACGAGATCCTCCGTATATAATACTTAGTTTACCTTCAGATAGACTTCTAAATTTTCGCTGCAATGTGTCAATAAAACTTTCCTTACTTGCTTTCTTCTTGGTTTCTTTTGATGATGATTTTACCCCCCAAGAAGGCATATTTGTACTTTATATATTGAGGAGTAGCTAGCAAGTTTCTTAAAAGAATCTTGATAATAGTTTGAAAAATCTATCATTTCACATCAGTAGATGGAGCTATAAAAGCCATGATCCAGCCATATATCTTAAAAAATAGGATATTCACAAATTCTGAACTTCAGCGTGAGAGGAATCAGTTATCGAGAATTGAAAATTATTAAAAACCTGCATCAGAGAAAAATCGTGTACATTCAATCAGTAAAAGATGCATATCCAATCCAACATCTTCAATACATGCATATATATATATATATATATATATCGACTCTTAATCAGTAAGCCTATCATAAGACTGTCAGTGATAAACTCCAGAAAGTTGTTCTAGTAGAAGAAACTAACAATTCAATGATTCTTAGTTTTAGACGACTACTAGTAATGCTTATCCACACTATCAACCAGTGTGGTATAAGAAACACCATAAACACTATCAAACATGACATGGGATAAACTAAGCATTCTAATTTAAGCAAATCTACTTCATCAGCTCATACTTGGTCCCCACTCTCCAAGCTCAAATCTTAATAAGGTATATCTGTCACTCGCAAGCAAGGCTTTCACAGTTCACACCAACCTCTAACCATCCTACTGGGTATGAATTGATGCAACGTGGCATCCATTCCTTGCACATGTCTCGTATGCAGATTGTAAATTTCTGAAAACTTGGATAACTTCAACAACATGATCATTCAATACTTTTCATCAGCTCAAATTTCCTTATCCTAACTCCAAAGCAAATTCAACATATCCTAACTCCAAAGTCTAACCAGAAGGGGGCATAAAACTAAATGAAATTACTTAACTACCAAAATATGTACCTAGATCATCAAAACAACATACACCCAGCTCGCAATCAAAATTTTGTGTGTTCAATACCTAGATTCTCACCTACCCAGGAAAAGATTAGAATAAAAATTTAAAGTTTCAAATTCACTTCCTCTAACTCCACCAAACTTGTCAGGATCCCAAGCTAAAGTACCAACTCATTACGAAAAAACAAGCAAACCAAAACACAGATCCAGTAACATGTGATTGAGCAAAGGAAGCAGCCAAATCAGCTAAAAAGTTCATCATGCAGTAAAATCAGGCAAAAGGGTAGCCAAAAATGGTAGAAAGGTGGATACTTACACTTCAATTAATCAACTCTGTTGATCTGAACTGACCCCAGTGAGTAATTTTGAGTTGAAATCTGAATTAAAAATATCTCATGAACCGTTCGGAGCTCCGGAAGAGAGGCCTCGAAGACCCACCAAAAACCCAAAATGCGACAAAAGAGAAGAACTTTGTAGTGATTTGTGCTGAAAATATTCGCAATTGAAAGTCAGTGAAAGAGATCGCGTACAGAAGGAGAGAGAAAGAGAAAGAGAAAGAGAGAGAGAGAGAGAGTGTGTGTGAAGAAGGGGTCTCCGTCTTAACGAGTGTTGATTCTTATCAATAAAAAAATTGTATAATTATAAATACTAGTTAATTTTTTTAAGATGATTATAAATACTAAGTAATTGGTAATTACCACATTGAACACTTTTAAATTATTGCAAGGGCCCTTCACGTACAATAATTAGTTTTAACTATTTTTAATGAAATTCAAATATTTTACTTTTTAAAAATATAATTTGAGACATAATACTGATATATTTTGCTAAAAAAAAACATGTTTAAAAGGAAACAACAACAAAAATTGATTATTTATTTTGGTATGTTAAATTGCTCTCCTAATTTCAAGCCTGGTACGAGCACTATAAACAATAAAATTTCTTCTAGCAACTACTACCTCTGGTCTTATTTATAAGAACGAAATGCAAACCCTTTTTATAATAACCAAATTGGAGTTTGTGTAACATTAATTATTTTTACACTATATTACCCATAATAATTTTGAACCAGTAAATATGTAATTCATTAATCATATTCTCTCTCCTTTCCAATCTCCATCACTAATACTACAATTTGGTTTTGAAAAAAAAGATGACCGATAAAAGATATTAATAAAAATGAGAAATGTATTAATGATAGAAAGAAATTAGTAGAAGACTAGAAGTTATAATAAGGATAATTTTGGAAGTTCAATCTTATTTAAAAAAAAATTAATACATTTTAACTACTTTAACCATAATTCTTAAACTGTGTAAATTAGGTATTTGATTGTTATAAATAAGATCGAAAGCAATATTTAATTTTTCTACGTCCACACATACTCAAATGGAAGACATTTGTTTAAGCTTAAGTTTTTTTAATTTTTTAAATGAATCAAATATGTAATGTAATAATCTCACCAAAAAATGTTATGTAATTGGCCATTCACCTTGCATTCCATGGATTTGGCTTTTGGATTTGATTCCTTCAAAGTTCAAGCAACGGTATCAACTAAAATAGGTGATAGTGGTGATAGTTTGCATGGTTGGTAATATTTATTAAAAAAATGATGCTTTATGATTTGAGTTGCTATCGTATATAATTAAAAAGTTTCGGCCTAGAAAAGAAGCGTGAAACTATCTTTAGATTATTATAATCTGTAGGGTACATATATATAATTAAAAAACTAAGACTTATTACACACTTAGTTTGACTTTGAATTGGTTTTATAGAGTTAATTATTAACTACACGATACTGTCTTACATAAAAGATGATGAATGTGTAATTTAAACATTATAAAGCTATCCAAAACATGAGAAATATCATACGAAGATGTTCACCAAAGAATATACTATACCACAAGATGTTCATAAAAAAAGATATTATAGTTATACGCTTAAAGACGTTCACCAAAAAAAATATAATAAAGGATTCGCGTCTCTTGAATTATATCACTATTTGAGTTTTTCTATTAAAAATAATAGTATACCGCAAAAAATTCTATATTTGTATAGATATGTATACGTTTTGTAACCAAAAAAAGATATGTATACGTTTATTTAGGAAAATCTCAATATACCAACAAAGTGAGTAAACTATATTTTGTATGAATGAGAACACAAGTTTGAACATCTTAATATATTACATGTGATATGACCGCTTCAATCTAGTTTAATAAAAAAGAATATCAATGCACATGGTATTGATTATTGATACTTTTTTTATTTTTTATTTATATTTATCTATTATTTTAGAAGTTAATTTTTTTTATAAGACAGGTATCTCCTTCACACATAATTTTATTTAAGGCGAGAACATTTATATCATAATTAAAGATTATTATTTCATGTTTAGTTTTGATTTATTTTAAACATAATTTTGATTTGTAACAGAACTCATAAAACAAATCCTCAGGAATGAGGGGGTGAACTCATTAAAGTTATTTAATTTATCTTATTCCTAATATTTTTTCTCTCCTTTAAAAAAAAGTCTCGTTACATAAACTTTTTCTGCCGAATATAGAAGGCAAAGCATAAACAAGTTACATGAAATTGAAATCCATTACAAGTTAAAAAAGGGAATAGAATATGATAGGAAGCAAGGATCGAAGATGTGTTGGTTAGGTAACATTGAGGAGAAGAGTACCAAATTGAAATAAAAAAAGTTGGAGATTGGAGGATGAATAAGTTTCAAATGCAAAAGAAGCAAAGCAAATGCATGTATTTGAGGCATTCAGTGGGGTCCAATCCAAGCCTTCACGTGCCATGCCCCCACAATTTCTTGTATCTCGGCCATCATGCAAGTGTTGCGGTAGTGTTGATGGTGTCACACACACACTTAATTAAGTCATTTCAAAATGGTGAAAAATATGAAAAATGCCTATAATGAAAAAATCTCCACCCAACTCTTCACCATCCCACCTTCACCACTTTGCACATTTCCTTCCTCTCCCTTCCTCACCACCCATGTTGTTCGTGTTCCTTCTTCATCTCCCTTCTCCATTTTTGTTCCTCACCTTCACCACTTTGCACCTTATTCATTTGTCTTCGTCGCTCCCTCGTACCTTATCTTCGACCTCGCTTGCGCCTGCTCTTGCCCTCTCGTGTCGACGTCAATCTCTGCGTTTTGCAATTTACCACACTTTAAAGTGCATAGCGTACGCTACGTACTTATACGTGAAAATTTAAAATTTTCACTTATATAACATGTGCAATTATTTTGATATATAACTACTATTTTTTATAAGCTGGAGAAATATATTATTAGATTAAATACAAGAGATACTAACCATCATATAAGCGTCAATTGACCAGCAACAAAAAAAAATAGAATAAACTAGAAAGAATCAACATCCTGTTTTCTCAAATAGTAGTAGAAAAGTAACATATCATAACAGAGGACTAAGGGGAAGTCTCTTCATGACAAAAAAAGTTTGGGGCAGACAGATATCAACATTGTTTCTTTCTTGTTCAATCCTTAATGCTTGGGAAAGAGGTGGTTTGACAAACTGCTCAAAGGTTGATACTATTGGTTGTTCAACTCCAACATCACATTCAACATTAGTATTTAAGTTTGAAGTTTATCCACTAAACAAGGGATTTGTTTCTTCATAATTTTTCTCTTTTTTCTTAAAAAAAAAAAGTCAATAATTCTCTTCCTAAACATTTTTCTACCTAAAAGAAATATATGAATATAAAAATCATATAAGAAAGAAACTAATTTAGGATAAAAAAAATACTAGGAAGAAACCATAAAAACAAAAATCAAGTTAATAACCTACCATTCATTTTTTACTTTTATGGCACAACATATATAGAGAGAGAAATATCAAATATAAAAATGACAATGAGGGATTTATTACTATTAAACATGAGCTTTTAACGAGTGTGTTCGGAGCTGACGAACATTAGCAAAAGATTTTGATGGAGTGAAATGCGCTCAGTTAAAAGTGTTTCACATTTCAAACATTGAAATGTAAAAAATAGTGGGCATGAAAGAGTGTGAGAAAAACAACAATTAAAGGATAAAATATAATAGATAATATTTAGTTGGATGGTGGTGAGGGTATGAAAGAGAAACAAGAGGGTACGAGATCCACTAAATAAGAAAGGGACAAAGGAGAGGGTGACCATTAGGGGTGTTCATTGGATGGGTTGGGACGAGTTTGTCTTGACTTTTACCCGACTCTAAATATTGATAGGGTCAGTTTTTAAACGCGAACCGTCCCTAGACCCGGAGAGATCCGATGACATGCCCGTTTAACATAGACCCGACCATAGAAAGACGAGTTCGGGTTTGCCTGAAGAATAAATTGAATGTCAATTTCAAATCTCATCAAAGAACTATAAATACATATCATTGCCTAAAAACTAATTTATAATCCTATCAATGAATTATCAAGAAATTACATAGAACTGAAGTTTTTCATATCAAATTGTATTCACTTGAAACCTCACTATTAATGAAAATATGCAAAACCATGTTTGAAGCTAGTGTGCAAATAGTGTTTGTGGGAAGGGTTGTACTTGACTTTCACCCGGCCTTAAATATTGATCGGTTCAGGTGGTTCAGTTTTTGAACCTGAACCCGTCCCTAGACATGAAGAAACTCGATGAGATGCGGGTTTAAGGGATATATATTAAGACGAGTCAAGCGACAGAGTTAAGTCTTGTACAGCCCTAGTGACCATGGCCACGAGGGCCACCGGACTCCCTCCGCCCTTGCATGTTTGCCTCAACCGACACTAGCTTGGTGTGGGTGGAGGACGGCCCTCAGAGCCTCTAACTTTTCGTTCGTTCGAATGTTTTGACTTCAAGACCGGCTTAATTGTTGAATACAATATTTACTTAAAAAAACAATGACATTCTTATATTAATATCGTATTAAAAAATTATTTCCACATGTGAATGTTTTTTAATTCTCGTTAGGAAAATTAAGAAAATTCTCATTGTAAATAAAGATAAGATTTTCTGAAAATGAAAAACAAAATTTTCCCAAAATTATGAAGCCCAAATGATAGTAGAAAACTAGAAACAGGTTTGCTTTGACCATTGGATTAAAGATAGGATTGTTTGTGCGTCCAGGCCAGGAATCAAGGGCCGAAGCAGTAGCAATCATCATTCGACTTTCGTCAAACACTGTCTTCAAAATGACACAATCGTTGGCAATGGCTTCTTCAACCGTGTTATGTCCTAAACTGGGGGCATGTGCAGTGTCACTATCCCCCTCTGTAACTTCACAAACAAAGATCCAGCATTTCCATCTCTCTTCATGGTTACCTCCACTGGGTCGAAGCATTTTCTCACCTTGGAATGGTTTAAAGCGTCTGGGTATCTCAATTAAACCAAAGCCTCTTATTCAAACAGGTAACGATCAATTTTCATGTGGGGTTGATTTCTCATTTGGGATTTCCATGTTTGTTGAGCTCATTGTAGTTGTTTGCAGATAGAAAGGGTTGGTGTAAGGGTAAGGTGGTTTATGCGTCTCTCTTTGGGGTTGGAGCCCCTGAAGCCTTAGTAATTGGGGTCGTCGCTTTGCTAGTTTTTGGTCCTAAGGGTCTTGCTGAGGTGAGCTTTTGTCTGTACCACTATTGCTCTGGCTTCATTCTCATTTTTACAAGAATCATGAATGCCTTTGTCTCTGCAATTTTCATTAGATGTTTTCTGTATGCCAATTTGCAAAAACTGTTTATTCTGATAATTTAAAGAATCTAAGATGATTGTATGTCTTTTTGAGACTTGATTTTTCTATTGTAAAAGCTTATTTTGGTGATCATTTTTTTGATAAAGTGGTTTGGTACTTTGTCAAGGAACCATTCGTCTAACAGTTTGAGTAATTAGGTACAGCCTTGTGGAGGTCCAAGAGTGGTTTTTATCTGAAAATCTCATAAATACATATCCCTTCTATCTTGCAAGAAGTTTTTTTTTCCTTTTTAATTAAATGTAGTTCATCATGATGAATGTGTGTAATAGCCTATCTTAGACATGAAGAACCCTGTTGTTTCTTCTTTAGTAATTGGAGGTAAACATGGGCCGTTGCACCATACTTGTTTGTTAGAATGAGCATGAAGTTGGTTATTATTGGGCTATCTGTCTGTCAGCCACGAGTGGTGCCCTTGTTTCTTGAATAAAAGAAAAAGTGTTGAAGTTACTCATTAGTTGCAGGGGGTTTATGTAAGTAGAATATTTGAGAAATGTATAAGAATACTGTATCAGATGATGAATTTTCCCAAGTTCTGAGATTCATTAATTTTTCATGCTAATCTTACTAGAGATGTTACAACTTTGTTCAAAATTTATCTAAGAGATAGGATAGGGCTTCCTCTCTTTATGTAGTTTACTAGAGAATATACAGTGAAAGAGTGCAAGATAATATGTTGTTCCACATACTTGCTTGAGAGTATGTTGCAGGGAAGCTGTGTAAGTTGTCCTGTTATTCATGGTATGATAAATTGTCCACATTCTCCAATGATTATTATTGAATGAGATTAACTTGAGGCAGTTTAAATTGACTAGAGAGGAACCCTTGATACTTAATGGATACATTACTTACAGATTTTGTAAAGTCGTCGTTGTTGGTGGTTGTAATTTTGTTTCTCTTTTTTCTTTTCTTATTACATGGTCATTGAATGCAGGTTGCTCGAAATCTGGGAAAAACATTGCGTACATTTCAACCCACCATTAGAGAGCTTCAGGTTGGTGCAAACTGCAAAATACCTTAGACTAAATTGCTATGCCAATGCCACTTGGTAGATGCTTTGATATCAACGCATGCTATTTTTCCCCTATAGGATGTTTCAAGGGAATTTAAAAGTACACTTGAACGAGAGATTGGTCTCGATGACATTTCAAGTCCAACACAGAACATATACAATTCCAATTCCCAAAACACCACATCGACTACACCATCCACTAATCGTACAAATAGTTCTCCGATTGCTGTTGATCCAAGTGAGTAATCTACTATCCATTTTTTTACTTGCTTTGCTAAGCAGTATATTAAATCTGGACTGGGTATTTATTCGTATACAACGAATGATTGATTGATTGGTTTACCTCATTGAAATACCATCTTATGCATGCACCAATTAATATCACATAAGAAAAATTATGTTTGAGTTACATATCTGTTAGTGAAGAAGATTTTGGCAGCTGATAGGAACCAGAAAATAGAACTGATACAAATTTGTAAAAAAACTGTAGAACCTGATTGAGAATATTCTGAAATGTTCTTAGACTACAAGAACAGATATGAAAATTACAAAAACAAAATAAAATATGACTCTACCCAAAGAGTTAAGCTCCTAGGCTTAAGAGAGGCCTAACCCAATTCCCCCACTCACTAAGTTCTTGCGCACTCTCTTTCCCTTTCTTGCTATTCATGCTTATATAGGGAGCTGGTTCCAGCGGCTCATGTAGTTCTTTCTATCATTCACCTTCTTAATAGATAGGCATCTATTCAGTATTATATAGAAAATAATGATATGACTTGACACAAGGATATAATACAACTCAAACATGGATATCTGATTTTTTTTGTAAATGTAACATATGACATTGCTATAATAACATAAAACCAGTATAAAGTTAATATAAAAGACAAATTTTAAAGCAAAAGATGTTTTAAACTTTAGCATGAGTCATGGTAGGGTAGACATAAATGTTATCATTTTTCTTATGGTAATTTTCATTTGTATTGGTATAGAAGTTTACAAAATGAAAGTAAGACAATGCAAAATGCGGCTAGTGGTATGTGAAGTGTCCGACACCATTATAATTTGACTTGTTTTTGACATAGGTATGGCTACTAAGTTGTAATATTTCCTTGTCTATCTGCAGTGGAAGGAAAATTACTGTTCTTTTCCTCTTGCTTGTTGATCAGACATATTTTGCTAAGTTGTAAATTATATAGTTTCTTCACCTTTATTTTTTTCCATTGGGGACAGGAGATTTTGCACTGGACTGTATTAATGAAATGACTCATATTGAAGTGTCAACTTTCATAGGTCTAGTAGCGAAAACTATTTTTCCTAAATTCTGTTTGTTAATATGGTATTTTCAGACATAGTGTGGAAGCCATCATTCTAATACTGAGAAGCTAAAGCATGCAACTTGCAAGAGATTTACTCTAGGTTGGTATACTTAAATTGTAGTAATTAGGTTTCCAGGTAAACCTTGAAATTGGTTTGCTTATGTTTCTTAAAACCAGTATATCTATCAAACTCAACTTCTATAAATAATCATGGGACATAAAAAATGTTTTCAGATACTATCAAACTGAGGGCATGCTGTATCAGATCAGTTAAAATACCACCTATGAGTTATAATAACTTCCTTTATTTGTGAACTTTAGGGTCTTTATGTGCTAAACTTTCTGGTCTTTTGTTTTGTTTCACATATCCTGAACGTGTTTCTTTTTTCTGGTCATATGTTTCCATAGTCTTTGCTTTGCAAAAATGAATATTATTTAAACAAAAGAAAAAAAGGAACTCGCACTTACGTCTGAAATTAAACAATTAATAGGTCAGTTGGCATCTCATTGGCCTTTACCAAGGAGCCGTTGTTATGCAGTGGGGGTTCGATCCTTCACCGACCTTTCCATTAGGGCCTCCTAGATCTGGTAAGTGGAAAACAAAAAAAAACAATATGCAACTAATGGTTCTAAATTAAGAAATAGGATCTTAATGATTTGATGAAAACTTTTAGCAACTTGACTGTGAACTCTCCTCTTAAGCTTATTTATCATTTGGATCCTCCGCTTGTTCATTAGATCAGGTGAGGTATTAACACTGGTTTGGACTTTCAGAGTTAATAGATTCCCATGAATCATGAAGTAAGAGCGGTTGTTTTGAACGTTTTCATGTATAGGAGGTTTATACTTATCTTGGTCGGTTTGAGATTATTTCCTATGCTGTATTCTTAATACAAGTAAAGAATGTTTGAGATAGCCAGAAGATTGGAAAGAATCCCTTTGACGATAACGGTAGTCAATATAGACAAAGAAGAGTATGTTTGTAAACTTTTTATAATCTGCTGATATTATTTTTGTATTGTCAGGTCATGCTCTTATATGAATTAGGCATCACTAACTAGTTCAGTACTCTTATGAACTAATTATCCCAAAAGCTTAATTTGTTGGATAAATAAACATCGCTGATTTTATATTTATATTTCTAACATGACCTTTGATGCAAGACACATATGGATTTGAAGTGTGGACAATGTACCGATGCACCTACAAATGCTTAAATTCAACATTTTATTAGAAGAATGAGGACAACAAAGATTGAATTCATAACCATTTGGTCAGATATGCTATGATACCATGCTGACACAATCAGACTCATTTCTTAGATGCAATATTCTCATATATAGGTTTAATTGATTAACAATAATCCAAGGAGGTGAACTAATACATGGCACAACAGCACAGTTCACTTGTTCATGAATAGTTCAAAAGTTCCTTCTTTTTAAGAAAAAACACTGCACACTTTGATAATTAAACCCAATACAGTTTTTAAACAAAATTTGCTGTTTTGGTTTTCTTGATACCTCCCTGAACCAAATGGAGCATAATGATTATTTCTTAAGCACAGTTTTTTTTTTCCCATTTCTGTTGTGTCTGAAGAGAAGTTTGACTAAGTATCATGTGAACCACAGTTATTAAATATTAGTTAAGCATTTTATCAATTTGCTATATCACCTGCTTGGCTAAAAAATGACAATAATTTCTGCCTAATAATGTAGACGTTCCTTCTCATGCTTGCTTTGGTGGTAGTATCATAATTGTCAATTTCAAATAATAGTAAAAGTATCTCTCTCATAATGCAGATGGCGCACAAGAGCCAAGTAGAGCATACAGTTCTGAGGAGTATCTCAAGATTACAGAAGAGCAGCTAAAGGCATCTGCTGCACAACAGCAGCAAGGACAGACACCCCTTCCTAAAGAAGGCGAGCTGGAACCTCAAATCCAGCCTCCTGGTTAGTCTTTTTGGTGGCACTTTTCTCTGTTTCTTCCCCTCTTTCCATCCTTCTTTAACTTCACCATACTTAATTTTTATATGGTTGTTCAGCAGCTACGGAAACAACTAATGCTGTACCACCACCTCAGAAGCCAGAAAGTGAGACAATACCTCAGGATTCATAGGGAGTAAAAAATAACTTGTCCAATTATCAGTTCAATAGCAGGAATGTGATACTATACTACTTGCCTAAGTGATTGGAAAACGAATCAGAGGGTCACACAATTTTGTTGCCTCCTAGTCACTTGAATTGTGTTAAAAATAGAGAAGCAAACCATTAATATGTAATGTGTTTTTCTGAATTTATTCTAGTTATTAGTTGATGGCTTACCAATGCTGGTACTCGTTGGATTCGTGAGCACCAGCAAGCAATTTTTAGTTGTTTTTATTGGTCATGAGATTTCACAATCAATATTTGAGATTCATTATATAATTGTCATTTAAACCACAGGTATCATCACTATCATACGCGTAGATCAACTGATATGGAGTTGTTCTAGTTTAAGTAGGGGTCCCGGGTTCGAATCCACTCCTTGGAGGATGCCCAAGACCTCTTCTTAAGCTAGAACAACTTCGTGTCAGTTGATCTACATGTTTGGCTGATATTTTTACGCAGGATTGGATTTTGGATTTGATTTCCAAAACCTAACTAATTTAAACTGAACCGAACATTTACGATTATATATAATATTATTTATAAATAATTCATATAATTCTTACTTACATTTTTTTACATTATTATATATTTATATATTTATTCTATGATATGTTCAAACAAGAAATTAATTTATTAGTCATAGTATTATATATTTTTAAGATATATATACAACCTCAAAAAAAAAAAGCTGAAAAATCAACTCAATCCAAATGGCTGTAGATTGGATTTGAATTTTGAGGTCAATTTATTTGATGATAAAAAAAAAGAGAACGAATGAGATTAAATCAGATGATTTTTCTATCAAAACTGATTCAATCTGCGAACACCTCTAGTTAAAACTATACAATAAAGAAATCAAACCATGCAAAACAACCTAAAATTAGATCATAAAGAATGATCTAAACAAGATTCAGTTAACCAATTCATCCATTTGTTTTGAATCTCCGAACGGTTCATTATTAACCTAACCAATCTACTCCATTATTACCGCGGGAAGCACATGATTTTTTTTGGGTTACAGGGAAGCACATGATTTAAAATTACATTCTTTGAAAAGCATTTGATAAAATAACACATGAAATGTAACTAATTTTACAGTAATCCAACGTTCTTTTATTCCCCTAGTTAACCAATGCAATCGCCAGCGCTACCAAAAGAATGAACAGACAAAATGATAAATAATTTTCTTCCCATTTATATTGGCGGGGAAAAAAACTACACGGATACCTCAACATGCAACTTTGTCCAGAGAGTTATGCTACAACATATTCATTTGTCTGAATGATTCAAAATCTAGATAGCCTGCTGGTGGTGGTGCATGAAACCCATACATTTCAGGTACTTTATCATCAGAAGGCAATACAGAACCTTCGCGTCCCTTAAAGCTCTCCAGAGGTGAAGACCAAGTAGCTGGGGTAGAAGGGTTTGAGCTAGCAGCGTCTTGGCTGGCGCCGAGTGCGGTTGGATCCTGCGGTGAATTACCGGCAGGCCTTCTGTTTGACGCACTTCCTGCTGTCAGAGAAATGGATACTGATTGCTGTTGCTGCATTTGTTGCTGGTTCTTCATTGGGGACTTTGGCCTAAGTGCCTCTATATCTGGAGTAGTCACCACCAGATGAGGTGCCTCTGGAGGTGGATTTCTTCCTCCACCTCCCTGCCAAACTTTCCCATCTTTGTCAGCAAAACTCTTGATGTATGCCTGAATTTATCCAAATTCAATCATTTTGGTTAATCAGTCCAGAAAACACAGACAATCAGCATCACATGCCGGAGATAATAATAAGTGCAAACTCTTTCGGTGCCCAGAGATTACACAAGTAAATAAAATAGAATAAAACAAACCATTAGCAAGTGAACTGAAGAGTAAGATAGGCTTCAAAATCTTCTATTAGCAGACAGAGACTTTGGCAGGAGAGGCTAATAGTATGTTAAAGTATGAACTTTAGCCTAATGTATGAAATTTAACAACAAAAATAACTCTTAATGGCTACTATACTCCGGTTAATCTAAATAATATTAGCTGAACCTTCCTGACTAGTGCAACTCTACCAGTGCAAGAGAATGCCTGATAAAGTGGGAAAAAAATCTTCCAGCAAGTTAATTTACTTAGAACCTCATATTTGCCTCAGCCAAATACTGTTTCCAGCTATGTAAGATAAAGTTAAAGTCCATCTAGAGAACAATGCTATATGGATGAGCTTTTTTATATCTGCGTCTCGTATATGGATGAGCTTTTTTGTATCTGCCTCTCAGTAGCCACTGAACCCACGTTTCTAGAGGGGTTAGAGCTACTGCCCAAATTGACCCGAGTAAAAATAGAGGACTAACTGCTCAATTCCTCCCCCCCCCCCCCCAAGGCGCGGAATTGGCCTTGCTGAGAAAACTGTTCTCAATACACTGGGTCGTAATATCCCACAGGAAGAGATAAGAGGGTGCAAAATTGACTCAACTTTATACGAAGATAATATTACAAAGACGGCAGATCGGAATAGTTGACTTCAATATCACGTAGCTAACCAAGCATTTCAAATTTCTTACCTCTTTATGGAAATTTGAAGACGACAGTTCTTTACCAACAGTCAGCCAACCAGCTCGAATATTGTGGTCTTCACCAAATAGTTCAAGCCTCCTCCTTCCAAGGGCAAAGTGCTCAACGATCCTATACATATCTTCAGGCTTTTGGGTTGAACCTGTAGCACATGAGCAAGAATTTGAAGAGAAACCCATTTTATTCCTCAGTACAATCATTAAGGTGGGTACAAGAAACCAAACCTTTTTATCTGAAACAGCTTTTACACATTTTAGTTTTCTAGTTAGTTTAGGTATATAATTTTTTCGATTATCTAAGGCTGTGTATGTTGTGACAAAGGCCAAGCTGGCTCTGCTCAGTAAAGCAATGTTGTCGAGATTGGGATTTTGCTTAGGATTGGGAGGTGAAAGATCATAAATCGGAGGATCGTAGATCAGATTGCATGATCCTATAGTTTTTTTTTTTTTACACTTAAAACATATACAGATATATTTTTTAGAACAATCACATAGATAAGGAAAATAACCACTGAATCACATCATTGTAGAAAACTTAAATTAAAAATTCGTAAGCATAAAATCACATAAGTTTGTCATATGAAAATTAGTTCATAACATAAAACTAATACTGAAAACCCAGAAGTGAGAGGCAGAGACAGAACCACAAGTCCACAACACAACACTCAGAAACAGAACTGCAGGGCGAAGAAGACAGAGAGTTGAAGTTTGAAGTGCAGGGCAAAGAAGACAGTCTTCGAACTTCAAGCTTCAAACAAGGAGCAGAAGTACAGAACAGAACATCTCAAACAAGGAGTACTCTCGATCAGCAAGTCAGAGAGATCCGACTTGACCGGACAAAGAAGAAGATAGCAGTGAAAGGGGAAGAGGAGGATTGCAAATTGTTCAATGTTTTCAGGTTAGGGTTTTCAGTGAAAGAGGGACAAGGAATGAGATATGATATGGGTAAAACAGTGCCAAAATAGGGGGAGAAAACGGGTCTCCCTATTCACGGCCCTTAAGCCCATGAAGAATGGAACCGGATCGGATCTGCGATCCTATGATTCTATGAAAGAATGCGATCTCACTTGAGGTCCCATTGATTGGAGAGCACTGCCTGGATCGTATAGTCCTGCAATCCCTTGATCAATATCATGATTTCGACAACAATATTCTGAAGCATCATACAAAGCATGGTTATAGAGAAAAAACCCTAGAAAAGAAACATGAAATCACAGTTATGTGAGGTGAATTATCTATCTAATTTCATCAAATGTCCAAAGCCAAAGAAAGAGCTCCACTGGACAAACCAATCAGCCTATAGGTATAATGTGGCTTATAAGGCCACATTATGACTAATTTTATTAAGATGATGGATTGTAAAATGATAAATGAGGAAACATTTCTTCCAGTATGTACACGGAGGTAAGGATCTAAAAATCCTCATTTCAATCCCATGGTTAACATGTTGGGCCTCCACTCTGATCCTATCAAATTCTTAGTTTAAGTTTATTCTTCAGTTGCTGGAATAGGAATTTGTCAGACTTGTTAACAGTTTTTGCACCGAGCTTCTGCTCCATAATATTTTTTCAACTTATTGAGAAAAAGATGATAGAATCTTGCCTAAGATGGTTTAGCCATGAGACATTACTAACAGAGACTCCAAAGAGTTGATCAAATGAAAGACAGCCTGATAAACAGTAGTAGAGGAGCACTGACAAAAATTATAAGAGAAACCATGAAAAAATACCTTGATCGAAATACCCTTTTTGAAAACTTGGTTATTGACCACACACAATGATGTTGTTTGATTTATACAACAAACTTCATCTAGTGGGAAAGAGACTTTCTTCTCAAAACTTATGCCATGTGCGCAAACACACAAATTTACAAAGCATAGTAAATTCAAGCAGGAAGACAACTTAAATTATTTATATTATAAGCGCAATTGATAAACTAACCATATGGAGGTTCTTCAGCAATAATTACATCCGTGTCAATGTTGGCATGAATTATATGGCCATCAGTACTTCGACGAACAGTTCCTTTAATACCCATCAAGCAGTGCTCCTTCACCACAACAAAATAAAACAGATTACAGAAGATTACTATATTTACTAAGTACCAAAATAACTATATGTAAGCTCATATGTTTGACATGAAGCAATGGGAGTGCAAAAGATGAATTTTAACTGACCTTCGAATGTTGAAATAAAGTATGTGAATCATGCCGCGATCCTGGAGTTGCACTATTTTTATTTGTCTTTACCCAACATATATCTTCACACCTGCGAAATCCCCACTATAGAATCCAAGTCCCAACCCCCATACAGAATAATATTAAGATAGATATCAAGCAAAAGAGAACAGAAATAGGTTATGAAACATAAAAAAAAAAAAAGCTAAATTGCATTTGCAATTCTAACATCCAAATAGTTACCTTCTTTAGACATTGCCGGCCTTGTTCAAGGCCTACACCGTCACCCACCCAAAGAAAGATGAAAGAAGGTGTATCCGCTATAGCCTTAAGAAAGGGATGAAACAAGTGAGATATCTAATTCAAAAGATAAAAATTCTATGCATTTGAAAAAGGAAACCCAGAGGAAGACATCATTACATATTTAAATATATATCACAAACTAATATATACAACCAGCTCTTAAAAGAACACGATCAATATTGATTAGACCCACTACAAAAAATGAAATTTATAAGGCTAGCAAAAGATTCAATACCACTGTCCACACATACTCTTGCCACTTTCACATTCTTAACCTTATCCTTAAATTGCAGCACAGGGTATTCGAAATAATTAGTAATTAGCCCAACGAATGTACACAAAAGGGGCCAAAGATCTTCATGTGCATTTGAAACCTAGGGAGGATGAAAATGCTAATATTGAAACAACACTAACAAGAGAACGTGTTGTGAAAACAGAATAATATCTTACCTCAATCTTGAGATTCATTATTTCCTCAAATGTCCAGTACTCCATGTGGTCAGAAACACCAGGGGCTCGGTGCACATACTCCTCCCACGGGGGATCTACAAGAATGACATCAAACTTTGTTCCAAAGAACTCTGGAGACAGTTCAAACTTTTTCAGATCACACTTATAATACATGGGAGCAGATGCAGATTTTTCCACAATTTCATCCTTTTTCTGTATAAGCTCCCTAAGCTTAGGGTAGTCCTCTACTACATTTGTGAGCTCAAGCTCTCTAATAAAATTCTGTGGCCGCATACCAGTGTCAACAAAGTTTTGAGAGTAATCATTCTGTTCACCTCTGGAAGGAGCTTTACCAAGACTTCCACCTTTAGGAGGAACCCAACCCCCTGGAGTTTTATCAGGTGGTGCTCCTCTAGCCATTGGTCCTGTAGGATTAAAACCAGGACTAGAAATGCTTGGGGGAATTCCCCTTCCTGGCCCTGATTGGTTATAATACATTGCAGGATTTGGTTGGTTCCCTATATTAGCAACATTAAATCTTGGACCTGAAGGACCCGGGGGTACAGGAGAAACAGGTGGAACACCCATTATATTCATATCGACACCTCGAGCTCCATGCCAAACAGCTGGAGTAAAGGGTGAAATGAAGACACCAGGGGAAATTGGTGGACCTGGAGCAGGTGACATACCATGGGTAAGGGGCTGCATTGGCCCAGGCGGAGGCATGGCAAGAGGTCCAAAGGGTGACCCCATCATTGGCAATGGCATTCCAACCTGCTGATTGTCTCTCCCAGTAGGCCTAATCCTTCCTCCTCTACCAATCCTGTTCCCTTTAATTCCTTGTGGACCAGCTCTGTTAAAGGATCCAGACTCCTGGTTTCCATATTGAGGCTGCAAGCCACCACTGCTAGAGCTTTGCCCACCAGTACTTCGAGCAGATCCAACACCTTTCTGATTTCTTCCTCTTCCCCCATAAAAATCATAGTCATCATCAGCATATCGCTCCTTCAGATCTTCACCAGGTGTGCCAGAACCAGATAAATCATTCCTTCTTGCTCTTTCTTCCTGATTATGTGGCCAGTCTTCATAATTATTGCCTGACTTAGCATTGTACTGTTGATTACCTTCAGTTCTCCGGCTAAGGTTGGATATAGAGTCTGCTTTTCCATAGTCAACGAACTTGGGCTGAATCTCTATCACATCATAATTATCATTTGAAATTCCAAATTTTGTTGATGTTTTCACAGCCTCTCCCCTGTTTCCATCTTTTCTACCACTAGACCGACCATGAGGCCTTTCGTTGTCCATCCTCTCATAACCGTGTCTAGGCAACTCCCACTCTCTGTTGTGATCAAAACCACTGTCCTCATTTTTAGAATCTTTGTCAATATTACTTGGTGGCCTCCTTTTCCAACTCTCCTTAGAACTTTCCCGATCTTTCCTCCTGTCATTCCAAGTATCATCTTTTCCTTTGGATCTATCATCCTTATAGCCATCGCTTTCGAGTTCCTTTCTTTTAAAGCTACCGCTTCTTTCATAATCCATCTCTGAGGTTTCCGAATCCTGATGTCGCTTCCCACTCTTCTCAGGCGTCCTTGATCTGTTTGAGTTCCCAGTTTCTTTAGCAGCCTTATCCCTAACCCTCACATTCCCATCCTCATCTGCATTTCCTGGCCTGTCCCAGTTTTCAGCTACATCATAACCGGTCGGCGTCCTATGCCGCCTAGGCTTCTCAACCCTATCCTCACGATAAACATCCACCGCCTCCGACTTCCCTTTACTCTTCCCCCTCTCAGAATCACTCCTTCTATCCTCCTTACTACCAGCCTTGACAGCCTTGTCACCACCAGAGCCCTTACTCTCCCCATGCTCATTTCTAGCAGATCCACTCCTCTCCCTAGATTCATCGCGCTTAGCACTCCTCAAATCCCCTTTCTCAGAACCACCATCCTGTGCCCTCCTAACACTACCAGTGTCAGCCTCATCCCATTTCCTTCTAGAACTCCTAACCTGCTCCGTCGACCCCCTACCGCCGCCCTTGTCTCGGCCAGCCTCACTCTTCTCCGAGTACCTGTAATCCTCTTTACTCGCATTATGTGAATTAGCATCATGTTTAGAGGCAGAATTGGAGGAAGGCTTCCTCCCCATCTTGTCCCCACCTTCCAACTCGCCATCCTCATACCAACTGCTTAGCTTTTCCAATGTGCTCTCCTCTTGCCTCTTCTTCATCAACGCATGCTTGGACCGCGAATCGTAGTCATCGCCGCCATCGCCCTTGCTAGAGCGCCTCCTCCTCCCGCTTCCCTCGGAAGCTTCACCCTCGGCGCCGACTTCACCCTCGCCGTCGTCGCCATTCCCGTACTTCCTGGACCTCTGAGACTTCCTCTTATCGCTCAACTCCCAATCCTCGTCGTCCCTCTTGTCGCTCGAATCCATAGCCATAATAATCAAACCTAAATGTTGATGCGAACAGAAATTCAACCAAAACTATACTCACTCAATGGGTTTTCTATATTTATATGAACAATAAAAATCTCTTGTTTTTGTTTGTGGTCAATGAAATTGAAATTGAAATTGGAAACGAGAGAGAGGGTTACCTTGCCGGCAAAGGAGAATGGAGTTCACAGCAACAGCAGAGTGGGAAAGGGAAGAAGAGGGGCTTCCTCTGCTTTTTTTCCCTGAAAGATTGAAAAACTACTTTGGGCCTCGCACCCTAAAACTATCTCAGATGGGCCGGGCCCACCCTTTTTTGTTATTTAAAATTTAAAACTCGAAACTAATCAGATAAGATTTAAATGTATAGATAGTAATCTATATCTATCTATCTCAGTTCAAAAAAAATCTATATCTATCTATCTATATATCTATATCTATCTACATATCTATATCTATATATCTATCTATCTATATATCTATTTATATATATATATATATATATATATATATATATTTATATTTATATTGTATAAAAGAAGGTTTATACCCACCTACCCATTAAAATAAGGTATAAATCATAACTACCTCCATTATGACCTACCCATGAAGATCATACCCTAAATATTAAATAAGGAACGAATTATGACTAATTAATATCAAATTTTTAACCAAATCTTAAGATTTTTTTAAAAAATATTTTTTAAATAATTAATATTTATAAAATTTATTACAAATGTTAAATAAGGAATGAATCATAACTAATTAATACCAAATTTTAATAGGAATTAAAATTGATATTGATTACAAATGTTAAATAAGGAACAAACCCTAACTAATTAATACCAAATATTTAACCAAATTTTAAAATACGGAACGAATCATAACTAATTAATACCAAATTAAATATATTTTTTTGAAATATGAATTTTTATTAACAATTAGTCTAATTAATATCAAATTTTTAACGAAATCTTAAAATTCTTAAAAAAAATTAAATAATTAATATTTATAAAATTTATTACAAATGTTAAATAAGGAACGTTTAGATGTTATTTTGTCATGTTGATTCCTCGATTATTGGTATATGAATCTTTAGCTTGGAGTGCGCTGTTCTCTCTCCGGACAACAACAGTGCTGCAAACCCACTTGATGCATCATTAATGATAATATTACTTCTCGATCTAATGAATGTCGATAGAGTGTTCCATACAAATGTTATTCCTCCATACTCATACATGAAGAAAAAACCACCTTTGTTTAATGAGGGGAATCAGAATATTAAAATTTAATTTTAAATTTAATTTGTAACTTAATATAATTATATTTTATAATATGTAATTATTGCTAATTTTATTTGGAACATAATTAGTCATTAATGATTTTTATAACTAATGGTATATTGAAAAATTGTTTTATATTTAAATTAAAATATTTTAGAATTTCTAAATTAATTAAAAAGGATCAATTATTATTTATAAAGTATTAAAACGATGCTACTTATAACATAATAAAAGTATCTACAATTTATAGCATGGCTAGAGGGTAATTCAATATTAATTAGATTGTTTATGCATTAGATTGTTTAAATTTGAAAATCAAATTTAAGTTGGTTTTTAAATTTGATTTCATATTAATTTCAAAGAAAACTTTTAATGGAAATAATTATTTATGTATAATTATTTGTATCAATTTTTTCGAAACTGATATCAAATTAGTTAAAAAAAGATTCCAAGTATTTTATATACTATTTTTCATTTTTTACATATATATTCTTCTTTTTTCTTCGAAAAAATATATATGTATATATATATATATTCATAAGTTATGATTCGTTCCTTATTTAACATTTGTAATAAATTTTATAAATATTAATTATTTAAAAGATATTTATTTTAAAAATCTTAAGATTATATGTTAACTATTTCCTATTAAAATTTGGTATTAAGTAGTTACGATTCGTTCCTTATTTAACATTTGTAATAAATTTTATAAATATTAATTATTTGAAAGATATTTTTTCAAAAAAATCTTAAGATTGTAATTAGTTATGATTCGTTCCTTATTTAGCATTTGCAATAAATTTTATAAATATTATTTATTTAAAAGATATTTATTTTAAAAATCTTAAGATTGTATGTTAACTATTTCCTATTAAAATTTGATATTAATTAGTTATGATTCGTTCCTTATTTAACATTTGTAATAAATCTTATAAATATTAATTATTTGAAAGATATTTTTTAAAAAAATCTTAAGATTGTAATTAGTTATAATTTCGTTCCTTATTTAACATCTGTAATAAATTTTATAAATATTAATTATTTAAAAGATATTTATTTTAAAAAATTTAAGATTGTACGTTAACTATTTCCTATTAAAATTTGGTTAAAAATTTGATATTAATTAGTTATGATTCGTTCCTTATTTTATATTTGTAATAAATTTTATAAATATTAATTATTTAGGGTAGAATCTTAATGGGGTAGGTCATAGTGGAGATAGTTAGGATTTTATACCTTATTTTAGTGGGTAGGTGGGTATAAACCTTCTTTTATATGATATATAGATAGATTTGATTTTTTATAATAAGTAAATGTTAATTAATTATCATACACTAATTCATTTACTGACTCGAGTGAAAGGAGCATTGTCTCTTACAAGTGACCCCACCAGTTCGACCCTTAGGAAATCACCATCAAGGCTTGCAGGTGAAGATTCCTTCATCACCATTCACCAGGCACATCAAACAGTTCAGGTCGGATCAAGCATTACAATTTCACAACAGTAAGTTCCTACTTTAGCAAAAGCTCAAAACATCTCTTTATTTGGGTATAGAAATATTTAGATATAGAATCACAACATACATTAGGGTCCTCATACATTAATATAAATTGAACAACACAACACAAAGTATAAACTTACATATAAAATAAAAACCTCACAAACCTTAAGTAGCACCTAAGAATCACACGCAAACAAAAGTATAAAACACTCAATCTGAAAACTAGTTCTTCATCTCATCATATAATTAACCCACCATGCATAAGTTCTAATTTCTAAACCTCCATAAGAAAATCCTTATCTTGCTCCAATCTCCCCATCGCTTCAGCCTCCAAGGTCAGCTCCACATCAATGCTTCTCCCTCCACTCTTTCCAGGATACAAATAAATCATCCCATCAAACTTGTTATTCGACCCACTCCTCACATGTTCCGGTTCCCCCCATCCAAAATCCACATCATAAACTTTAAACCTCGGTGAACTACCAACCGCCACAGAATTCACCCCTGCATCTTTGAACTCAAAGATCTTCGGCGAACTCTCCCACTCTTTGTTACGTTCATCAATGGCTTTAGCATTGTGCGCTTCAATGGCCTTTTGGATCAAAGAAGCACCGAATTGTGGCGGTTTTGCTGATAGTAACCCTACCGCCGTAACGGTAAAAACCGCTTGAATTAGGTTCCCGAAGTAAGTTTCGGGCATTGGCGGGTCAACCCGTTTCCGACAATCCGCAAAGACAGTGAACACGGTGTGGTCTTCGGGTTTGAGGTTACGGGCGTAGCTGACGTGGCGCCAGATGTGGACGGAGAGTGCCTGGAACGTTGAGAATGGTTTTGAGCCGTCCGATTGAGGGTTTTCGTTGACTGTTGACTTGATTTGATCAATGGTTGACTCGGAGAACTTGAAGATCTTTTCCCTCAGTGGTGGGGTGGGCCTGGGTTGGGGCTTTGTGTTGTCGTCATTGGGTGCTGCGGGTGTGCCTTGAGGAATGGTGAGGTCAAGCTTCACGCGCGTGTTTCGGGCCTTGATCCGCTCCAAAAAAGGTGGGGCTGACGTGGAGGGTGCACCGCGACATGTCTCGGCCCAGGAGCTCATGAAGTGCCACGTGGACGTGCCATCGAGGACCGCGTGGTTGAACGCACACCCCATTGCGAGCCCGTCTTTGAGCTTGGTTAACTGTGGACAACACAGTGTTGTGTAGTTGTTATCATCAAAGTTAAATTCATATGAAAAAGTAAAGGAAGAAAAAAAATACCTACCTGTATAAATTTAGTATATTTGATAATAATATTAAAATGAAAAATATCAAATAAAAAATAAATAGATAGCAGCTGTGATTATGGGTGCTCAGCAGCGCAGGACATGGGTGGTTCTGACTCTCGTTTATGGGCAACTTGCTTTATAATTCAATACTTGGACAAATTCAATCAATTTCACAGTCATCACTCCAGTTCTTATAATTACACAATCAATGTTAAATTTTTAGCTATTTTTTCAGCATTTTAAAGGAAAATTGTATTTATACATTTTAAAAAACAAAAGAAAACATTGATCATTATTCTATCAATTATATTTCTTATTTTTTCTGAATTAACTAGTTAATATATAAAAGAGGTGATTTAAAGAAATAGCAACCGGAAAAAAGCTGAAAGCAAATAATTTTCACTAAGATATGTCTCATTTATGAGACTCAATATATGGACAAGCATAGTGAGGCTATCTAATGGGTGTATGATAAGGCTATCTAACACCTATTTTATATTATTGTGGTGCATTAATTATGAGGCCATCCAAAAACCAATATATGATTGATTGAGTACTAAATTGGTCTCTTTCTACATTAACATCAACATAAGAAAATATTTGAGGAATGCATTTTTTTCGACCGTTAACCAAGTATCCTTACAATCGATAGTTGTGACACTAAGCTTTTATCCCACTGTTAGATAAGAGGGTCACTAGTGAGTTTTTTTCAATTCGCAGTACATTGCATACTGATATTAATTTATGGTTTTATTACTTTTTATTTTCTCTAAGTATTAATGAATAACTCAATCCATGCCTGCACATTTGAACTGATTAAATTACCTGAAGTGCCAACAAAGGCCTATGCATCCCTTCCAAATTCAAGACCCCAGTGTAAGGCACCAGGTCCTTCAAAATGGTGCTACTCTCTGGCACAGTGAGATCTGCTACTTCAATCTCATCAGCAACTGCCTCTGTGACCTCCACACCTGCAGCCATATCATCATCATATTCCACTCTGAACACCCCCTCCTCATCTCTCCCTAGCTTACCACCCAGTTGATGGAAATCTTCCAACACCACACTCAGCCCATCTTTCAATTTCTTCACCATTCCCTCAAAATCACCATCACCTTTGTAAAAAAGCAGCTTCTGGTTATAGTAGAAAGCTAGGTAGGGAAGATCAAATGTCACAAGTTGGCACTCCTTCTTCCCAACTTTCTTGTTAGGCTTCACATGGCTCTTGGCAGTGATTTTCAGATTCTGAAGTTGTTCATTTCTCACCACCTCTGCTGCCATTTTATTTTTGAAGAAAATGTATATAGGAAAAGATGTCAATGAAAAACTGAGTGTGTGTTTTGTGATCATTTGAATTGGGATATGATGATATTTATAGACAATTGCATGAGTGTTTGAACAACTTAAATTTTATGGACTTTGATCATGAGCGGTTGTGACCAATTAATAGCCTTACTCTGTTGCTGTTGGATCTGGTTGTTAGGAGGCCTTATGTAACATTAAATTATTAATGTGCTAGCTAGAAGTAACACTATTGATAGTACAAGTTCATTTCTCTGAATCGGGAACCTGCATGCATTTATTTACTTCTGCTCAGAGAAACGGTGGCTGCATATTCGATATATATATTTTTCCTTGTTAGTATTGCATTGAGTTGCGAGGGATTTGGATATCTCATGTGAAATTTCTCTTATGTGTCATTATGTGAGAATTTTGTGTCTATGTAATGAATGTGATATGTGATGTGATAAGAAATGAGAGATAGAGAGAAAAATAAGTTGTTTGTAGCTATTTCTAAGTGTTTATATGTTCATGAATGTTTATTGTATTGCATTTGTGAGGAGATAACATATGAGTCAAAAGGTCCTGCGGTAAGTATTCGGTGATAGTAACAGTAACATTGTTCACCGATTAAGAAAGAGGTGAAAGTGCCTTAGAGGCGGAGAATGAAGGTATGATTGGTACATAAAAGAAAAGTAAGAGAAAAGAAATGAAGAAAAAAGAAAGAAAAATGAGTAGAAAATGAGATGATTTTTAGGTTTTTTGATTGAAGAGAAAGTGAAAATGAAAAGTGAGAGAAAAGAAAAATTGGTGTTTATAAAATGACATAAGTGTCCTCAGTTCAAAATAAAATTATGATAATTAGTTTTTTACAAAAAGATATAATTATATAAATATTATTAAAATAATTTATTACAGGTAGGGGTGACAATATGGGTTGGCGGGGCGGGCTCAGCCCAACCCGCCATTGGCCCGCCAAAATACGGGTTGGGTTGGTCTAACCCATTTTTAGTATTTGGGTTGAAAGTCTCAACCCAACTGATATTTTGGCGGGCTAGTGGGTTGGCGGGCTAGCCCACTTTAAGAATTTAGTGGGAAAAAAAGAGGTTATGCAATGGGAAAAAGCTAAAAATGTTGCTCTCATTTCTTTGTGCAATGAGAAAAAAAGTCAAAATGTACAATTAGCAATACTACACTACCACAATAACATTGAATTAAACAAGAGGATGTGGTTGCTCTCTATTTCTTTGTTTTATGTCGGTCTTGTTATTGAATTTTGATTCATCTCAACTAGATAATAATAAACAATAAAAAACTTAACGTAATTCCACACTAATAATCAATTCCACAGTTACACTAAAAATAAAAACCAGAAATTCATAACCAACTCACAAGTTGCAAAAATTCACAATCATTACAACTCATAAATGTCTTTTAAAACAACAAAAACACAAATCAAAGTACAACAATCTCACAGTAACATATTCTTTATTCAAAGCTTTTAAGTTTTGAAGGTCTTAGTTCGAAACATTAGATACTCTCTTGGAAGAAGATGCATCATTTTTTCCATTACCACTACCATCATCAACTTTGAAATCTTCATCACCATTAGGGGCGGGAATATGGGTTGGCAGAGCGGGACGGGCCAACCCGCTATTAACCCGTCAAAATGTGGGTTGGGTTGGGCTGACCCACTTTTAATATTTGGGTTGAAAGTCTCAACCCACCCCGCCAAAAAAGGCGGGTCAAATAGGTTAACCCAGCGGGTCAAGCCCATTTTGCCACCTCTAATTACAGGCATTATTAATATTTGATTATTATTTTTAGAATTATTATTAAATATAGAATGAAAGGTAATTTGGTCAAATTACGTAAAATATCCCTTCTTCTCAAGTTTTTACTCATGTTAGAGGAGAAAATAATTTATGTGAGTCCCACCTTATTTCTTCTCTTCTCTTCATATTTTCTTATCAACTAAAGAAAAGAAAATATATTAAAATGTGTGTTATTTTTAATCCATTTTCTCTTCTCATCTTTTTCTCTGGTTCCAAACAAGGCGTGAGAGTGACCTATACTTCTCAAAACAAAGCCTAAGTCTCTCTTTTTTACTAGATTTAGAAACTTATTATAAGCAGCGACAAAATTACAAGCTTTGTCTCAATTTTATGACGTGGTTGTTATTAGCATTTATTTATTTTACACAAAATTTAGTTAGACAGTTTGTAGGTTAGTTGGAAAGTGGAAGAATTTATTTTGGTTTTGGTCAAGTGTTGGTCCTCTTTTCAATGGCAAGTTAATGGGCCGGCTCAGGCTCAGGCTCAGTTTCCAAATCAACGTTAAAGCACTTGCCATTGCCATTACAGGTTTAACCTTTTTCTGCTTTTTGCGCCACTAATTTGCCGTCCAATTAGAACAATGTTTTCACCACCTAATCTCTCAATATATTTCATCTATTTTAAAACAATTGTTAACTAAAATTTTATTTCATTTACAAAATTAAAAAGAGCAAGGGTTTTTGTAATTTTACTCGTACTTCTTAACTAATATTTGTATCAACTAGTAAGTGAAACGAGATATCACTAATTTATAAAATAAAAAATATAATTACTTTTCAAAATTTAAAATTATTTAATGATTTACTTTCTTTAAAGCATAATTCAGAAAAAATTGCAATGAAAGACATGCAAAGACCTACAATACACAATCTTTGAAGAAAAGTCATGGTGTGTTGACCTCATTTACCTACTGTGATTTTGATATATGTAAGCATATACAAGCCAATATTAACATAATTTGTGGTTATTTTGATAAAATTTATGAGTTAAACTTTAAAAAAATTTATTTAATAAGCAAGAATTTGCTCTAATACTCTCACTGCATTTTATAAAAGAGTAAACTACCACTAAACACTTTTTTATTCGGACAAAACCACAACTCTCTCTTATTGAATTTAATTTAAATTGAGGGATACTTATGCAATTTGAACTTTTCACATTTTCCACTTTTCTCCTTTTCTTACATCGCAATGTGCTGAAGCAGCTTCCATTTAGAAATAGAAATTGCATATAAAAAACACGGGACAAAATGAAAGCGCCTACACCAACACCCAATATCGAAACTATTAGTATTCTTCTATGAATGACATTGCTCGAATCTCCTTGTTTGTGGTGGTGGTGCATGAACTAGATTGACTTTGCTTGTGCGGTAGAGTTGCGTGAACATAGTGGAGTGTGCCTACAAAAGATAATCTAACGCTCAAGTCTAGGAAGAACTCATAGCAAAGAGAGCAAAGAGAAAAGTCTAATAAGAACTCGGAATTTTGCATATTGAGCAAATTGTTATGTAAATGAACGATTACACCTATATTTATATGCATGGGTCGTCAGGGATGGTCTTACGAAGTAAGGTTGCCCACAACCTTGATTGTTTGATAGTTAATGGGTTGTGTGCGACTAATCAACCTTGATTGTTTGATATTTAATAAATGAACTACTACTAAATGACCATATCCATTAAAATAAACAGTTTTACATGTTCAATAAATGAAAACTAAATGTAAAATAATTCATTTATTAGTTAATGTTGGTATGAAATGGTAGCATTGGATCAAGCCGAACCAGTGATCTGGTTCAACACAAGATATCTAGCCCTATTAATAGTCATGAAACACAAATACAAATGTTCCTCCAACTCATCTAAGTGATCACTAAAATTACATTGGTTCTTCTTTACCAGGAGTGCCACTTCACCATTGGCTTGAAATTTATCATCTTTCCTCTCAAGCCAAAACTTGACCGTTGCCCTCATGTGCTCAAGCTCATCATTTAGCCGAGCCACAAGCCGGCTGGTTGTCTCCATATCCTTATTCAATATATAAGTTCCTTTGGCGGCTGCGTCGAGCTGAGCCGTCACCATAGCCAACTTCCTTTCTGAAGCCAAATTCACTGAAGCCAATGCTGGCATAGCCACTAGTAATGCAAAACCATGAGCTACCACGACCACAACAAGCGAAGCCGTTATAATTACGATGAGAAAACAAGTTGAGCCACGTTTTAACCTAGCTATTAGTTGGAGCTTGGATCGAGTTGTGTCTCGGCTCGACTCGAGCTGTTTTTGTAATTCGGAGCAGCGGGCTTGGGTGGCCCGAACGCGACTCGGTGATGGACTGGATTCAGCAAATGGGTTCAAGGAGTTTGAAAATTCAATTAAATGAGTCATTACCATTGAAGAAGGATTTTGATTGGTTGGAACCGATTGAAGAGTGTTCTTAAATGATGTATACTTGACACGTACACGATCAATGTCTTTTAATAGGTGGCTGCATAATAGAGAAGCATTTGCGGTGTGGACAAAATAGTCCAATAGGAGAGAATGAATTGCGGGTCGATGTCGGGCTCCAGATAAGATCCGCATAATCGTGAGTTGATCCGGATCCAACAAGTGCTCCGCAAATAAGCGATAAGAGGGAAGCCGAGCCGATGTGGTGGACTCTCTTGATAAACAAGCATATGACTCATCATTAGAATATGCATTTACACGTGTCCAAAAATCAATGTATGACTCTGTACGAAATGCATTTGCGTATTCCTCTTGCACGTTCACACATGTTTGATGATTTGGAGAACCAACGCTACACCCTGTTTCACATAAAATTTTCATTAAGAGAAGTGTTATATCCTCCTACTTCATCCTCCCACAAATCCTCCTAAACACTAAATGGAGAAAGAATTAAATGCTTTTTAAACTTCCAAGATACCAAATGCAACAACTTTTCATTTAATAGTTTCTTAATTTAGTGTGTAAGTAGGGTTGTAGGAAGATTTATAAAAGGATAACTCATTTTCCTTTCATTAATCAAAACATACATTACCATTAAATAATTGACAATTTGTCCTGTACCCATTTAAAATGGAGGGAGTCTATACCTTTTTGTCTTAATGGGTCATATTATCTTGCCTAATAAAATTTTATACTCCCTTCGTCCCAAATTATAAGACCCTTTAGAGACAAACTTGGTGTCCCAAATTATAAGACCCCTTATAGATTTCAGGAAAAAAAAATACACTTTTCCTTTTTTACCCCCTGCATTCATTATATTTTAAATTCTAAAACTTTAACTACCACCTATACTAATTACTTCTTTCATATTCCCAACCAACTTTTGGTATATCCAATACTTACATTAACAATTTCCAGATTTTTTTAAATAAGGGTATATTTGGAAGATTTGTATAAAAACTAACAAAACCAACATATTAATTAGCTTATTACATGTTTTCTTAATAAGCGTGATTGTCTGAAAATGACCCTATAATTTAGGACGGATGGAGTAATTTACAATCTAATTATAATATTTGAAGATAGAGAACCCTCCAATTTTAAAAGGGTACGAAAGCAATGTCCTAAATAATATTCCCTTTTTCATTTTAAATTTTAATTTTGTTTCTTTAATACTTAAAAGTTTTAAACAACATTAACTTCTTTTTTTTGAAAATAACATTAACTATTATTACTTTAGGAAGTATACTATCATTGTATTTCATATTTAATTATTTACAACCTTAATAAGAAATTAATTGATAAAAAAAATGGTATAAAAAACAAATGCTCTGTTTACCACAAGCAGAACAATCATCTTACATGAGCAAAGAGTGACTCAATTTTGTGGTTTGAAATAGATCCTCACGTTGTAAAAAAAAAGAGTTAACATGTGAGAATTCATTCTTATCCATAAATATATCTGCAAGCTGTGCTAAGGTTGGCAATTTTATCATTTATATACCAATCATAAAACCTATATAGAGTTCAATAAGGAAAAGGAAAAGGAAAAGGAAAAGGAAAAGGAAAAGAACAAGTACATGATTGATTACCAGGACATGAAAGCAACTTTTTAATCCGGCGAACCAATTTGTTCCTCATTTGATTCTGCAGACAAAATAATGTAAGAGAAAAATCAGAAGATCATATAATGAATCATTGAAATTGAACAAGATGCCAACCTTTGTGAGGACTTAGCGGGTGAAGCTAGTTTTTGCACTTGAATTCAAATCTTCTTGTCAATAAAGGAACTCAAGGAGATTGCTAAGCAGGTACTGTTCTCTCTGCAAGACAAATTTTGTCGACATTTAATAAAGCACAGCCATTTTTAAGTTTTGGTCTTGCTTGTAAGAAAGACTTGAGAAGATAATGTAATATTGTAACATCTTGTAGTGTACGTGAAGGGTGGTGATCTTGGTTTTGCGTGTTGGAAATAAGTTCTAGAATCATATAACTCTGTTTGAAGACTTGAAAAAATAAACCTTTGTTTTGAGTGAAGTACCACATCGTCAAAATAAGCAAACCAAACTGGTGGAAACTTCAAATTTAAACATATCTCCGAGTTGGGACTTTTAACTATACATATTGCACAACTGGGATTCACGCATCTGGATATCAACACGAGGGGGATATACATACATGGAAGGGGAGACCCAGATACACAGGACCTTGCTGGGCATCACAATCATATGCCAGCTTATCAAAAAGCAAAAAATCAGAAACCTCTAGGGGGAGAAGATGCAGATGAACACCTAGCTAGACTACCATTGTGACCATAATGAGCCAGAGCATCATCAACTTTGTTGGTTTTCCTTTAGTCATGAGTTAGTCCAATTGGGACATGAAAGCCTTGCACTAAGAAATTAAGTGATGAAGAGGGTGGAAAGGTTAAGTCGCGACTGTTTAATAATTCAATGACAACCTTTGAATCACAAGAGAGGATGGCTCTTCTCAAACCCCTGTGGATGGCTGTTTGTAGACCATAATAGGCACTCCGAAGCTCTGTGCCCCTACTGACGTTGGCTAAAAAGCCAATTTCGTGCATGATCTCTAGCAACCCCTCCTACATAGGTGTTTTCTAACGACAAAATCAACATGTTTAAATCCTAATGATGACAACAGAACAATGATTATTAGACCTTAATTATTGTTTGGATGATATGCCACAAGACAAAATGAAATAGATGATTTCTAGTTTAGAAGAAAGTCGTAAATAATGATGTGCAAGAATATGTCAAGTGGTTCATTGTTTGATTAAATATTTGAGTATGCATTGTAGTTAGTTTTAAGATGAACTAAACAAGGATTCATTACTAATGTGGAAAGGAGGTCATGGTACATGAAGGTCTCTATGGGGTCAAGTTGCCATGTGGGACTTATATGAACTATCAGTAGCCTTCACCTCTGCAGTTACTATCTCACGAAGAATTATCAGTACTTGGCTTCATTTATCAGTCTTATACAACCTTAAACAAAAAGCTAAACCACAACTGCATTTCTTCACTGTCTACATGGGTTTGATTTGAATTGATGGAAAAATTAGGCACATCAGGAGCGAACTGCTCAGAAAAAAAAATGAAAAATTGTTTGTGTGATAGATTAGTTTGTGCATTGCATTGATAAAGTTACTGACTTCTCAAATTATCGTAGAAAAACTAAGTAAGCAGCTAGTGATTGAAGTGAAATAGAAAAGAAAGTACTTAACTAAGAAACTTGAAGCAGTAATAAGAAGAGCACAACGAATTAGCTATTTACTAGTGTTAGTGCATAAGAAGTGTCATACCTACATTTGTTACCAAAACCATAATCGATGTTATTATTCATATTTAGACTAAATTGCAGAGTTCTCTCTGTTAAGAGAAAACTCTTCCAAAAATAGGCGTATGCCGTTTAAAGAGACATGCACACGGTATTCTTTAGTAAAAGGCGAAAGAATAGTTCGCTCTGTGCATAACTCACGGCTGCGTGATTTGTTCGATGAAAACTTGCTCTACTTATAGAAAAAGCAGCTTACAACTCATTTTAAAATAAACAATGTGGGACTGTAGTAGCAGTTGCAACGACACATAACTTAGCAGCTTTGGCTCCCCCACGGTCTATAGTCTTGGCACCCACCTCTCTCATCCACACAATGCTCACTCTCTTTCATGTATTTTATCTCATAATTTACATATTTATCTCCACATATGAGATTCAAAGAGGAAACACAAAGTTGTCACTGAAGCTTCCTCCCATACAAAAAGACCAAACCTCTGCGTGCCTGGTTTACAGGTTCTTTCCATGTTATTGCTGCCAAATGACTCAAGTTGGATGCTTCTTGAAGCACTGATGGTGATGGAATTCATTTTCAACAATAACTCCATAAAAAGGTTTCTGATTTTTGTTGCTGTGAGAATTGGGTAGATTTACATGTTTAATTTAAATTGTAATCACTTCCACACATTTCATTATGAATCTGTTAGCACCTGTCCTCTGCTCAATGTGGGCTTTGACACACAGACCTTTACTTTTTGTTGTGACATCTATGGCTACCACAATCAAGAGTCCCTTAACTGCCTCCTCTCCAATTTACTTGTTAGGACTCTGTGGTTTTTCATCTCACTTTTACATGTCTGAGGAAAGTAGAATTTGAACTTAGCTTTGCTCCTATAGAAAGAGGATGTCTGGATTAGTAAAGTACTATATTCATGCAGCATAAGCATGCCACTAAAATTGGCTTGGACTACAGTGCTTTTTTTTTTTTATATGTTTTGCTAGTGTGTGGGCATGAGAGTATGATCTTACCATATAGAGAGGTGTTGAGATTTTGTCCCAGTAGCTGTTCGAATTTCAAACTTAGGTGGTCAGTTTTAGTTTTCGAATTAAGGGAATAAGTCTTATTAAGTTTGTTAGGATGTTAATAGATAAGATTTTTTGCTATTAAGATTAGTGTGAGCCAGTTTCTAAAATCATTGAGCTTTATCTTTTCAGTTTGTTGTTTTCAAGTGTATTTAAACTCAAGTAGTATCAATAAAAATTTACCTTATAAGGAAGTTTTGGGTTGGGTAATTGAGAGTGTAAGTGAGAGAAAAGAAGAAAAGAAGAAAAACAGAAACTTCCAGAACAGCCAACACAACTTCCTGGGGAAAAAATGTCTTCACTCTACATTTCAACTTCAGACATTTCTGCAGAGTTTAGATCTTTGAAGAGGGAAGACCTTTTATTCCCCAACAAAGATGTACCTTCTATTCCATCATCAGCCCTTTCTCTTGCACACAACATCAAAGAGTAGCTTGCTCTATCCTTTTATATCGTAAGCAGTCTCTTCTCACTTATACATATCCGATGCGGAAAGCAAAATCTAAATTAAGATAATTGAAGCAGTAAAAAGAGCACAACCAATTAGCTAGATACTTACTACTTATAAGATTTGCACAACAAACTCCTGAGCATTCTTCCAAGTGCAGAGTGAACATTTAAATTGGAAAACTCTTACTGGCTTCTTTATCTTGGATATACACAGTTTGAGTAAGACTCACAGGATGAATTCAAGAAAAGATGAAGTATTTTGGTTTTTCCTTGACTTTCCTGAAAAAGTTGCATTAGTCCCAACTCGCAAAACGTCCAGCGTTTCGATATGAATAAAATAGAAATAATTTTATTTTAGTTATAATGATAATGCATTTTTAAGAGGATTAGCACAATTTCTCATGCTCGGACATAAAAGTATGAGATTTGCATTATAATGATGATAACGTTATCAAAAGAAAAAGATAATATTTGAACTAACTGCAGAGTTCTCTTTATTAAGAGAGAAACTCTTCTAAAAGTAGGCCTATGCCGCTTCGCGAGACAAGCACACGGTATTCTTTAGTAAAAGGCGAGAGAATAGTTCGCTATGTGATTATCTCACGGCTCCGCACACTATGGGATCTGCAGCTCCATCAATTTATATTGTTGGCAGTCTCTTCCCACTTACGCACAAGCGATGTGGGCTTTTTACCTTGACTTGTATTTGAGAGACTGTACCCTCTAGCTACATCTACTTGCAGTATATTGTGGATTAATACTGTTAATATATCTTTGGCACTCCATTGGATCTCAGTCATTTCAGATTAGAATCCAGAAGTAAGTTAAACTAAATCAAAGAGTTTGACAAGTTATTAGAAGTTGCAGAGGATAACTCTTCTAATGGGCTTTGGTGCCACCAGAAATTGAGTCTGTTATCACAGTGTTTTCAAATCCATCTGTTATAGATGTTTTAAAAATGCTTGATACTTTCCCCTCGCTTATGGTTGTAGTCCTTTTGAGATATCAATATCATTATCTCAAACTAAAGGACAAAACAGAAAAAGCTTTGCTTTTTGGGAAAAAAGATCAAGAACTGAAGTTAGTGCCATGTTAGATTAAAGACTGGATGATAGGTTTTTTTTTAATATTGGGATTCTTATCCATTATTTTTTATTTTTTTTGTGTTCAACTATACAAGTGTGAATATAAAGAATTTCCACATGGATAAGCACGAGTTGAGCACTTTATAAGGGCAAGAACTCACTCATAAGTGTAAGGTCTCAATCATCCGTTGTCTTGAGATTTTGTGATTATAAAATTTAAACTAATATTGCATACGTATGTCGTTTAGTGAGTGATTAAAATTATCTCATCATTTCTCATAAGTGTTAGGTTTCACTCATTTATCTCAGAGTCTCGAGGAAGTCGGTAGTTGAAAGAGCAAGCAAGAGACAAACACGAAGATACAGCTTCACCATACATGTAATGTCTTCACTCTCCAAACAATTTGGAGAATGAAAACCATGTGAATAATCATTACATGTGTAGGTTAAGAGTCAAATTTATAAACTGAGTCAAATTTATAAACTTACTTGACTCCGTGTTCCTTAATATAATACTTTTTGACTATCACTAATAATTAACTATTATCCACACAATTCAATACATACATGGAAGATTGCATGTTTTTTTAATAAGGAGAGTAATTTTCAATACATACATGGAAGATTGCATGTTTTTTTAATAAGGAGAGTAATTTGTAAGATGAACAATTGGCATACAACATTTTGCATTTGCAATTTTTTACTACCTCTGTTTGCAACTTGTTTATAACCTCTCCTTGGCCATAGTTTTAAGCTTTTGCTTAAAATTGCAGACAAGGATCAATAAGAGAGAACAAACAAAAAAGAAATGATGTAAAATTTAACTAACAGTTTCAAATAATCTAACATCCTCGTGTTAGTGCATAGAAGCATAAAACGTACATTTGTTATCTAAACCTTAAACTACTTTATTATTAATATTTAAACTAATATTGCAGAGTTCTCTCTGTTATGAGAACACTCTTCCAAAAAAAGGCGTATGCCGTTTAAAGAGACATGCACACGGTATTCTTTAGTAAAAGGCGAAAGAATAGTTCGCTCTGTGCATAACTCACGGCTGCGTGATTTGTTCGACGAAAACTTGTTCTACTTATAGGAAAAGCAGCTTACAACTATCTTTAAAATAACCAATGTGGGCCTTTAGTCAGTTGCATACACATATCTAGCATCTTAGCAGCTTTGGCTCTTTGCATCTCTAGAGTCTTGTTACCCTTTTCTTTCATCCAGTCGATGCTCTCCCTCTTTCATATATTTTATCTCAAAACCTCTGCATGGTTTAAGGTTCTATGTCACTGAGAAGTTAATGATTCAGACTTTCCAAGTTGTTGCTGCCAAATGATTTCACTGGGATCCTTCTTTAAGCACTGGTGGTGATGGAATTCATTTTTAACAATCACTCCATCAAAAGGTTGCTGAGTTTTATTGTTGTGTACGGTTTGAATTAGGTAGATTTACATGTTTGAATTGAAATCACTTCCTCACATTTCATTAAAAATTAGTACTTTATAAAATATGAACAAGCTTTGCAACATATTGACATTGTATATAGTTAAAAACTTAAAAATTGTAGATTGAAATCCTTCATTCAAGATCTCAACAACTTTAATTAAGAAACAACGTCGCATCAACTGGTTGATTTTCATTACTCTATTTACCTGAATCAAAGTTTGGAAATATTCAGACACCATGAGGGGGCTGTATGCACTTGAAATAAGAGGTGATAGAAAAGTATGGAAAAGATTCATTGATTTGCGTTGTACTATATGATTCATTCCTCTGTTATGCTGAACAATAGAATGCACAAAGCTATCATCTATGCTGTCATGTTTTATGAAAAAGATTTCACTTTCTCCTTTTCTTTCCCTGCCATCCATTACATATTTCATGGTGTTCAAGTTCATTCCTTTAACAAATATGTCCTTCATATGTGTTCCTCTACCAGAACCTGTTCTTATTCTAACCCAGAAAACCGTTAATTCTTTGTCATGACATCTATGGCGTACCACAATCAAGAATCCCTTATCAGCCTCCTCTCCCATTTACTCGGTAGGACTGAGTGGACTTTTACATGTCAGAGGAAGTAGAATTTGAACTAAGCTTTGCTCCCATAGAAAGAGAACAAGACTTTGTATCTGGATTACCAAGTACTATATCCTACAAAACTTCAAACTTAGCTAATTGTTGTTGCCACATCTTAAATAAGTTCTGGGCAATATTGGTGGAGTTTTCTTACAAGTCTAATTGTTGAAAAAAGAACATAACAAAACAAAGGAGAGGCACTCAATCTTCCTCCTGTATTTTCACCATTGTCACCTCAATTTCTGTCCCTTCCCAAAAAGAATTAGCATTTGCTATTGTAGCCATTGAAACCAGCAACACCTTGACCAAAGAGATTATTGTCCATGTGGGGCTGAAGATTTTGCCCCTGATGGTATTGATTAGCCACATCGACAGGAGGATTCATGCTCCCAGCATTCATTGTGTTCTGAAAGCCTGCAGTGTAGAATTCCATAGGTTCATAAGTCACTTCCTCTGAATAACAGATAGGGGGAAGAGTCCAATCTGCAACTGGTTCTGTAGTTTGACCATGAGGTGCAGCAGGATTGACATTGTCAATAGGCTGAGAATTTGGCCCTCCAACCATTTGGACATGGTTGTTGCTGCTAGTTTGTGTGAATCCAAGCTCATCAATATCATATTGGTACTGAGGGTAATAACAAGTGTAAGCCTCATCCTGATGAGGAGTTACCTGAACAGAATCATCAGCCTGATGCTTTCTCTTATTAGCACCATTTGAACATGGTTGCTTTCTCTTATTCAATGGAGGCACATCACAGTGAGGTGATTGCTTTCCATCTCCAGCCACAACAACAATCTCTCTATCATCACCCTTGCTATGTATGTCAATGTCATATTCATCATTCAAAATGAACTCACTAGAGCTGCTACTTCCATCATCATCATCATCATCATCAGACAGATGAGGGAACATCTCAGGGGGCACCTTTCTAGCAAGTGACTCCTCATGGTTCAAGACAGCCATCCAAATAGAATTCTCCTTTGCAGTGAGCTTGTCCTGGAGGGTCCTAGAGTGCCTCACAATGCTCCTGATCTTGTCAATGTCAGGAGAAATGTGCTTGATCACAGCAGTCAACACACACACCTTCCAAGCCTTTTTAAGATCATGAGGTTTCTTGTAAGGAGGAGGACCTGCAGGATCCTTGCAAAATCCTAACTCAGGTCGCCATGGCTCCTCCCCAGTTGGCCACCATGGTGGGAGAACACCCTTGACCAGAGGGTACCTCCTCTGAGGTGGCTCACAATGCTGCATCAGGTTAGACAAGAGTGTCCCTAAAGTTACGTCACGGAGTTCGTGAAGAATGTAAAAAGATGTCGTGTCTCCCTCATCCTGTCGAGAATTCAAGTGTGAGCCATAATTATATAAATAAATAAATAAGAAGTCTCACATTTGATTTGATGGGAAAAAATGGTGAGCTATATATAAGGGAAAGTACAACAAACCTGGTCATGTTCATTTTCTTCCTCAAACTTTGCAATTGCTGCGGGGCCATCGTGATCGAACATCACCCTTTCCTTCCACCAGCCGCGGAGATTCTTAGAGGATCCACTCACTGGCTTCCCCTTGTGAGGGATTATGCTGTAGACAAATCCCTTGAGATCACAATCCTCCATCATCTTCATCATTTGCCTTTGGATGCAATATTGTGCATGAGACATGGTTTTCCTTTTGATAGTCTTCAGTGAATGGCTATTCTCCTTATGTTCCCTCTCTTCCTTGAGATTCTTCAGCAGCATGCGGTTTTTCCATATCCTTGTCTCCAACTCTTCAATTGTCATGTTTGTTGATTTGTATTCATTTCTTGCATTGGAACTCATATTGCTTGCAACTAGTAATATCTCCTTTCACTATTTTATCATACAACCAACAAAATGAAATGCTTATTACAAGTATGTTTGGGTTTGAATTGATATATGTAAAAATTGTGAACCATTTCACATATGTAAAAAATTCAGTTCAAAATGGATTACAATTTCATGGAGAGGATCTGATTTTTTTTTTCTTTTGAACGCCAAAGAGAAGATAAAAAAAAAAAAAATCAACAATGACAATAACAGATTACAGAACATAAGAAAAAAACTCAGACAAAAAGGACTCTTCTCAATAAAAAGTTGAGATATAAAACCACCTTGAAAATTTTGTGATTCCTTCAGATAAAATTGAAAAGAATAAAAAAACACCAAAAGCATATAGAAGATCATGTTAGAACAACGTTGAATGAAGATGGCTATGAATCATACCACTGGCAGTACTGTCTCACGAGGTAGCCCTTGAAGGATAAACACAAAGTTGAGTTACAAAAGAGGTCAGGGATAGAAAAATATTGATAGAGATTGCTGTGAGTGACACTGATGGTCGCATGAATCTTATATAGAGTGGAGTTATATACATATATGGTAAGTCTAGTTTAGGATTAGTGGTGTTAGGACACGTGTAAGCTTATTTGAGCTTATCTGATAATACAATAAGTTTTTGCATTAAGTACATTAAGTTCCTACTTTATATTAAAATAGATTAAGCAATAACAAATTTAGGACACGTGTAAGCTTATTTGAGCTTATCTGATAATACAATGAGATTTTGCATTAAGTACATTAAGTTCCTACTTTATATTAAAATAGATTAAGCAATAACAAATTTACTTTGTAATAAATATATTAAATAATTCCTTCAAAAAATATATATTAAATAATTAAAAAACTGAAAAAATTGTATTGGCAAAAGCTATTAAACTACCTACATTAAAAATAACATTTATTAACTTGAAAATTGAATTAATTTTTGCATTTATTACAAGATTAATAAGTTATTTATTGTCATTATCATTATTTTTTATATATTAATTGTAAAAATTCTTATACAAATAACTAAAAAATAAAAAATAAGGAATAGTTAAAATATTAATTTTTCAACCTAAAGCAGGGAAAAATTAAAATTATACAAAGTAACATCTTTTATATTAAATAAATATTTTAAAATTTGTAATTAGTCAATTCTCAAATGCCTTTTGTAAATATATATTTAAGAAATGATTTTAAAAATTTTAAATGATTATGCATGTTGTTTAATATTGATGATTATGTTCTTTCAAAAAAAAAAATTCATGATAATGTTGCTCTATGTTATTTTATAAAATAACTTTAAATACATTAAATATATATATATATATATTATAGTTATTTAAGTATTTTCAAATGTATATATATATATATATATATATATATATATATATATATTATACACAAGATGTTATTTAGAAAAGTTTTTGTTAAGAAGTTACATTTGTTTTCAATATATTTTATAATGAAACACTTTCTTCCTAATATATTTATATTAATTATAATAATTGATACGTGATTTTAAAAATTTATAATGGTAAATATTATAAAAATATCGTGCAATGCACGGGTATTATATAAGTAAAAATCACTTGAGGATAACTATTTTATGTTATCAGTTTTATTGACTATAATTTAAAATTTTATCAAGTCTTATACAAAAAATTAACTTATTAAGTATTAATTAAAAATACTTAGAATATTAATTATCAATCATAAATTGAAAAAAATAAAAAAAAATAAAAAACTAAGTAATAATGTTATATACAAACAAATACGTAGAATAAAACTTATAATAATAAAATATTATTTATTCATAAATAATTTAGCGAAAATTGTTTTAAAATAAAAAAAATGTTGTTATAGAGTATTTAATATTAGCTGTAACATATGTGTGCATTATTTGGAAAAATTCTTCAAAAATATTTTTTGATGTGTTATATATTAGTATAAATTACATGAGGAAACATATTTGAGAAAAATGATTATGACCAAAGTTAAACATATTAAAATTTACTAAATAATATTTTACGCTATTCAATTTATAATTTCATATAATTCTAAAAGTTAAAATTACTTTATTGTAGATAAAAAGTATAAAAAAAAATTTCTATTATAACTTATTTCATGATATTAAAAACTTATTACATAATTTAAGATATTTTAAATTCATTTAATAAATTTTTATATTATTACATAAGTAAATTACTAAATTTTTTATTATTTGAGTAATATTAATTATTTACACAAAAAAAACTCTGATACTATTTATTAAAATGTCTTTAACACAATCATTTTTTTATTAAATTTTATAATACAATTTATTTGAATAGTTATTTATTTAAACTATAATAGTTTAATATAATTAATGTTTAAAATAATGTAAATATAGTCGTGCAACGCCCAGGTATAATATCTAGTTGGCTTAAATATGTTTGGGGTCCCTGACATTTGAAAGGAAATAAGTCCAGGTCCCTGAAAAATTAATTTGTTAAATTGAGTCCCTGACATTGTTTTTTAATCAAATTAAGGACAAATCCCAATTTAAGCTGATTAATGATTCTAATTAGTCCAGTCAGCAGTCCCAGTCACAATTTTTTAATATTAAGCCAGTTTTTTAATTCCACATCAGCATTTCTGAATAATATTAAAAATAAAAAAATAAAAACTTAATTGTTCAGAAAATCCTCTTCCTCTAACCTCTCTCCCTCCCTCTGCAACTCCATTGCCGCTGCCGTCCAATCCTTCCAGAGCCTTTCAGAACCTCTTCCATAGAATGCAGAAACCCCAAAGAGAACATCTTCATCATCAAAACCTCGATAAATACAAAATCAAAGACCAGAAATCCCTCTTTCTCTCCATCTTCATCTTCAACCTTAATCACCACCACAACCCATCAGATCTAAAAGAAGAGGAAGAGATTCAGAGACAACAACAGAGGCTTGGGGGTGTTGAATTCGCAACAGATCTGGAAGAAGAAAGACCGCGAAAGGGAAGGAGGGAAGAAGAAGACGATGGCGGAGGGAGAAAGAGGGACAATAACTCGTCAAACGCATATTGAAGCGGCGGCGACGACGGTGGTCGATCGTCGAATTACTTTAGGGGTTTTGTTGCGGACGATGAGGGGATTCTAGTGGTGGTGGCGGTTTCTCCATTGGAGGTGCGACGTTGCCGGAAAACAGGAGAGAAGGTGGCGGTGGTGGCGGTTCCAGAACTTGAAGAAGAAGGCCGCGGTGGCGGCGATGGTGGTCACAAGGAGGAGTAGTGGTGGAGCGGCTTGGTGGCGACGGTGGTTCACAGTGGTGGTGGCCAATCGGTTGCCATAAAAGGAAGGAAGAGGAAGCACCGCGGGTGAGAGGGAGAAGAGGGAGGGTCGCGAGAGAGAGGAACGAAAGAAGAAGAGATTCAGAGGAAAATGGAAGAAGAAGACAAAGGAATGAAGAAAGAAGATGAAGAAGAAGAAAGAAAGAATTGGACGGCAGAGGGAGAGGGAGAGGAAGAAGAAAGAATAAGAATTTTTTTATTTTTGAATTAGTTTTTAATTTTTAATTTTTAATATGACGTGGTACTAAAAAAAAAGAGTAAAATCCACGTGGACTGCTGGCTGGGCTAATTAGAATCATTAATGAGCTTAAATTGGAATTTATCCTTAATTTGATTAAAAAACATGTGAGAGACCCAATTTAACAAATTAATTTTTCAATGACCTGGACTGATTCTCTTTCAAATGTTAGGGACCCCAAATATATTTAAGCCTATCTAGTATCTACTAAAAATATGAGTTTTATTTATAATTTAATATGACCTACATGAAATTCAATCGAAATGAATAAGATGTCTGGAAGTAAAATCGCTTGTTATTTAAGTTGATATGAATTGCTAATATACACACATGTCCCTTCAAACTATTTGTTACCAAGGAGTAGGATTAAAAAAAAGAATGAAAAGACAGCTAGGTGCATCAAAACTCTGACTATGTGTGGGGTTCAGGGACAGGACTTGAACCGATGACCTGAGTAACATGACTACAACTTTCTACACTTGTGTGAGGGCATGAAAAGTATGACCTTTAGTCCTTTACCATATAGAGAGGGAATGAACGGCAATCACTGCATTATCAAGGTGACCAGCAAGAACTATTAGACTCATCATATATCAAATTTCAAGGCAAAGCATTACAGCGGATGCAAGAGAGAGCCTAACAGAAGCAAAAATATCCTTAAAAGCCAACCATGTCCAATCCATTCCTCACATCCTAATAGTTATACCAAACACCACATAAACAAGCTGAACACAACTTCCCGGCGATAGAGTGACTTAACTTTTAACTCTCCAAAACGCCTTCAAAAATAGTTCGCCCTGCGCTGATTCTTCAAGGAGCAGCTATGTCCTTTTTATATTGTAAGCATTCTCTTCCGACTTTTACACGCCCGATGTGGGATATTACCTTGACTTTTGAGATATCAATATCATTATCTCGAATTAGAGGAAGAAAATTATCTTTGCTTCGTTGCAAAGAGATCAACAAGTGTGTGTGGTTTATTTTATAATGTGCCAAGTCTCCATGAAATATTGCTTCGGGTTTTGCTAATCATTGCAGCCAAATAGATAGAATTTGTCTACTTCTTCAGTTTTAGGGAAACTCAACTCCATTATTAATTTACTGATCCTTGACAGGATGTTGTCTCAATTACATAATGACCATATGCAATTCTTTTGGTGAAATCCATATGCATATATATATATATATATATATATATATATATATAATGAGGATTATTCAATGAATTTGTTAATCTTTCAATAAGAAATGCAGCAGTGAGAAGTGAGAACAAACAAAAAAGAAATGATATAAAATATAATAAATTGTTTCAAACAATATACTCTCTAGCGTATTTTTAAGTATATTATTCGATTACAACCTCACTATTAATATAATACGGGGAAGTATTAAAATAACCTTCACCTAAGTCACTACCGTTTAAGATTAACTTTTTAACTAAATTGCAGAGTTCTCTCTGTTAAGAGAAAACTCTTCCAAAAAATGGCGTATGCCGTTTAAAGAGACATGCACACGGTATTCTTTAGTAAAAGGCGAAAGAATAGTTCGCTCTGTGCATAACTCACGGCTGCGTGATTTGCTTGAAGAAAACTCGTTCAACTTATAGGACAAGCAGCTTACAACTCATCTTAAAATAACCGGTGTGGGACTATAGCAGCTGTTGCATAGACACATAACTTAGCAGCATCTTTGGCTCTCCCTCGTCTCATCCACTCAATGTTCACTCTCTATTTCATATATTTCATCATCTCAGCGAATGAGATTAAAAGAGGAAAAACACAGTTTACCTTGAACCTTCCTCCCTCCAATAGAAAGAGACCAAAACCTCTGCCTGGTTTACAGGTTCCATATCACTGAGAATTCGATGATGCAGACCTTCCAAGTTGTTGCTGCCAAATGATTTCACTGGGATCCTTCTTGAAGCACCGATGGTGATGGAATTCATTTTTAACCATCACTCCATAGAAAGGTTGCTGATTTTGATTCTTATGTAGGGTGAGAATCAGGTACATTCACATGTTTAAATCGTAATATGTTGAGAATTCAAGTGTGTAGAGTTAGAGTCTCATATTGGTTAAATATGGGTGGATGAGGTGAAGACGATGTGACCCATAAACCCAACACCTTAAAGGTTTTGGGTTAAAATGTGGCGTTCGGTTTACTTAGTGGTCTTCGTCCTCGGCCATGTGCTCCCCTGTCTCCCCCAACATAATCACTTCCACACATTTCATTGAAAACTACTTCACAATTTCACATCATACATAGTCAAAAACTTGAAATATTGTAAATTGTAATCCTTCAAAGTTTTTAAGAAGTTGCAGAGTCCTCAGAGGAGAACTCTTCTAATGGGATTTGGCGCCTCCCCAAATCAAGAGTCTGTTGTTATCACAGTCCTTTAGGAATGCTTGAAAAATGCTCGGAATATGCTTCAAACTTTGCTAATGGTTGCACCCAAATAGATAAGATTTATTCTCTAAAGTTTGAGGCAAACATAAAATTCCTTGATTTATTCCATGACAACACACCCCTATTGATTAGTTGATAACCATATGCAGAGTGGACGGAACAAAAAGGACAAGTTGAACAAAATTAACCATAACTAATTTATACCATTTAATCTTTCATCAAAGATCATATAACATTCTTTAATCATTTGATAGAATCCTTCCATAATTTTTCTGGGATGAGCAACTACCATGATTTTTTCCATGACCATACCCCTATTATGCTCAAGTATAACATATTTTTGGGGGGCAATTGCCCCAATTGGGACACATATAGGTTCGTTTATGCATGTGCAAATATATATTTTAAGGTGAATTTATATGCACAAATATAATAATGTCAAAGATTTGGTTTTTAATCTAGCGAAGTGGGATCTATATACCCCATATCACTTAGTGTGATAATGTTTCTATTGTTGTTATATATAAGGTCTGCTTAGGCAGATAGAAAGCAATTTAGGTTATGGTGTTATAGAAATTTGATGATTATTTGCAAGAGTATAATTATGATTGAGAGTTGTATCATACATTGTTAGCTTATCAAACAAGTAAGTTTCAAAAGTACCTAGTATAAGAGTTCTACACGTATGTTCAAGTGTTGCTGAATACATCTTGGGTGATTGGAACATCTAATTAATGAACGAGAAATTACACGTTACGAGTTTCTTGGTGTCGATTTGTGGAAAAAAGAGTAAATTAAAAGTGTTTCTTTCTTTATATGCAAGAGAATCCGAAAATCATAAAGCCTCTATTTTTGAGGGATTACCTAAAAAACAATAAAGAAGGTGGTTTTTGCGGTTGTGCTTTCAATGAATCAAAAGTAGACTGTAGACCGTGACTTTGTTTCAATGAACTTTTTATTTGCGCTATTTTGAGTTATTTCAACCAAAGTTTTAAAATAAGCATTTACAAATTAAGTGTTAATTAGCAAAGTGTTAAACTAAGTTGTGCACTTGAAACGGCATGAATGAAAATATCACTCAATTTCAACTTCATATTCAGTCGTTTTTTTCCTCTAACATCATAGCGCGAAAAAGATGTGATATCAACAAGCTCACACATAAAAATGTAACAAATTCACTTAAAGCTTACTATAGTAAATGGAACCTCTGCCCAATCAACAACATAAAATGGACAGAAAAGATATTTGAGACCGCGACCTAGTTCATCAAACATGGCTCTCTGAATTTGACTAGAGTTGGGAAGAAGATGTGCAACTTTATGCTGAAGCTGCTGTGTAATCAACTTGGTTGTCTTGCCCACCCCATTTTCGTACGCGTTGAGTTGTATCTTCCACCTACAATTGAGAAGAGTTAAGGGATTAAAAGCAATCAAAACCTCAGAATTCATTCAAGCAAGTTATAAAATAGGAAAAAGGTCAAGGGTAAGAAAGAACAAGGGCAAATGTTTTGCTTTGTAGTTCAAAACTTAACAACATCAAATGTTATCATGGATGCAAAACTGCAAAGTTATCACATTTCTTTAGTACTCAGAAAAAAAAAAGCCTCCAGAAGCATCAGAGAGAATGAAAAGCATTGCCTACCTCTTTGTTCCAGTTGGTTTTGTAAAGTATAAACAAGAGCACCAAGGTCTGGAGAACAATTCCACATATCATCCCTCCCCAAAGTCCCTGAATGGGAAAAAGTTTCAGAATCATTAGGGACAGTTACCCATTTCTTTCTGTACTTTTTTTTACAGCTATCATTTCCTATCTTCGGCCGATAAAACAAATTAGTCTTTAAATATTTTTCACTTAACACCAAACAATAGTAATGAAGTGAGCAAACTTGTCATTTTCCTTCTCTCATTTTTACAGATCCATGTGGGGAAAAGTCAATTTGTTTTTCTACTTTTTTGAAGTTTTAAAAGAATGTTTCGATGGAAATAGAAAATAGAGTAGTGAGCACATTACCTTAACCCCCAAATTTGCTGTATAACCAAGAACATACCCCAGTGGAAGCCCAAACAGATAATAACAACCTAAATTGATGTAAGCCACTAAGGCCTGCCACCCACCTCCAACAGCAACACCTGCAAGAATGATTTCAAATTTGTGAATAGGATAAGATGATAATCTGCTACTCTTCATAAAGGAAAATGGTTATCAGTTCATACCTGAAATCACTGGTTGAACACTGTTAAGAATCATTGTCACAGAAAGGAGGTTTCCTAGTTTTGCAACCGCCTCTAGCAAAGGCTTGCTGCTTGTAAAAACTAAGCCGAGATAGTCTTTAGTTACCAATATAACAGCCATGAAGAAGATTCCAATCAAAAGAGACTGAATTACTGTAACATAGACACAGTATTTGGCTGTTCTTGGACGTCCAAGTCCAAGTTCGTTGGAAACTCTGACGCTGAAAATAAGAAAAATACAAACGGGAAACACATGATTACAGAAGAACCTATTTAAAATCAATGATAATACACATGTTTATTATTGACCAGAGTGAGACTAAGAATAAGGAATTAACTTAGCATCTAAGCAACCTTAGAATTTCATTGATAATAAATTGGAATAGAAAACAATAAGACATATACAAAGCTTTTGGATGCATACCTAATAGCTGCATTTACTCCAATGAAGATCATGTTTTCCCACCCATTGAAATTCATGCTACAAAACATCATTAAATGTATTAGCAAGGTCACAAATTTACAATAACATCAGTAATTTCAAAATTAATTTCTAATATAAAACTATGATAATCAGTTGTAAGGGTAGAAGAATTCAAAGAAGCATAAATGATGCATCGAACAACATCATAGAAGTATAGTAACTGATTCCCTCAGTTTTAATTTTGACCCTACTCAACCTCATAAGAAAATGACAGTGGCAAATACTGAGATGTCTGGAAGTAAAATTGCCTGTTATTTAAGTTGATACTAATTGCTAATGTAAACATGTTCCCTTAACCATTTCAAACTCTTAGTTACCAAGAATTGCAAACAGATTAAAAAAAAAGGCAGCCCGGGGACACGACTTGAACCCGTGACCTAAGTCACATGGCAACAACTTTTTACCGTCCCTTCAATTACAAAAAGGGAATTTGTTTAAAAATTCACAATTTCAATGAAATCATATCCTTTTCATTTATAGCTGTATAAAGTGGAGCTGCAACCACTAAGGATGAGTTTTAAGTTTCATGCAGCATAAATATGCCCCTAAAATTTGCTGTGGCTATAGTGCATATTTTGCTTGTGTGTTGGCATGAAAGTATGATCTTACCATATAGAGAGGGAATCAACAGCAATGACTGCATTACCAAGGTGTCCAGCAAGAACTATGAGGCTCATCATATACCAAACTTCAAGGCAAAGCATCACAGCTGATGCAAGGGAGAGCTTAACAAAGGACCATATATCCTTAAAAGCCAACCATGTCAATCCATTCCATACATCCTTACACCAAAACACCACATAAACAAGCTGAGCCACTGTGATTCCCCAACTTGTGATATCAAACGCCAAGGCTGCACCAGTTAAGCCTAAATCTAATACATAAATCAATAGCCAGAGCATCCCAATATGCACAATCAGAGCCACGAACCCAATCCATGCAATTACATTAACCTTACTTTGAGCTTGGAGGAACTTTTGGGTTGGGAAATTGAGGGAAAGAGAGAGAAATTGAGGAATTACTAAAAGAGAGAAACGTCCTGCAAGATCAACTATGTCTTTTTGTTGGCCAAGAAGCGTCAAAATTGGACCAGCAAAAATGTATATTGGCAAGAGGCAAATACTAGTCACAAATAAAATTACCCACGAGCGTTGCATATAAACACCAAGCATGTTAACCTGCCCAGCTCCAAAAGCTTGACCGCAAAGAGTCTCCGTTGCGCTCCCCATGCCAAGCTACATGTTTAGTAGAGTACCATCAAATTTGGCCCTTAAAATACAAACATTTTGCTAACAGATACAACTTGGTTTTTACTTTCAATTGGGAAGGTAAGTTTTCCTAGCAGATCTCTTGGTAAATATTAAATACACAACACAAAGCCAAAATGCAGAGGAAGGCAGATAAAACATCAATTAGAACTTCAAAATGGGCATCTGGTGTTAATTGCAACATTTGGTACTGAAATTAGAAGTTACCAATAAAATAACATGAATGCATAAAAAATGGTCTGCATCTTCATAGTTAACAAATGTCAAAACACAAGTCCCTCAAGACCATAGCCTTCCCTTGTTCTTCAAGCAGGTAAAGTAAAACTCAACAAGGCCCAGTTAGAACAAAGGAAATCAAACCAAAAGAAGATTCTCAACTTAGCTATAAACAAATACAAACTGACTCAAATAATGGAAAACATTTGCTCAGTTTCACAGACAAAAACAATGAAGAAAATGTAAATCAGCTAAAAAAATTAGAAATTCAGCTACAGTCTCTCTCTCTCTCTCTCTGGTTTTCTTCCCCCCTCCATGAAACTAGGCTACATTACACCAGAAAAAAAAAATTGGAATATGGGGTTAAGCCATAATCAAAAAAAGCTCAACTGGATAAAAGAAAGATAAAATATTAACCAACTTGGTGAAAACCTTTACACAGTAGTGAAAGAAACAGAGGGAAGATAGCACACTAACCATGAAGCCAAAAGAGAAAGTCCCAATGACCGAGTTAATGAGAGAAATAGCAGAGAGTTCAAGGTCTCCGAGATGCCCTACGAAGATGCTTGTGATGGAGTTCACACCGTACTGGCACCATATGTTGAAAATGATAGGCACCGCAATACGCCATATTCTCACCGTTTCAGTCCAGAACACCTTCCTCAGGTCCTTGAAACCTTTCACCGCCGCGTAGTCAGCCTCCTCCGCCGCCGCTTCCCGAACGCCGTTGAGCAGGGGAGTGTCCATGTCGGCCACCGTACACGTGTGCGGCGGTGATGGATTAAGGAATTAGAAGAAGTGAGTGAGAAATGGGAGCTGTTGTAACAGCACAACAAAGAGCTATTTAAAGTAGCATTTAGTTTTCATGGTATTCTCCAAACGATAACATTGTTGGACTCAAGTAGGTTATGACTCTAAATTTTTTTGTTTTTGAATGTATTTTTTTTCAAAAACTAATTTCTTGATATTTTTTTATCATATCATCATAAGAATATATTTTGACTAGAAAATGGAATATGAGAATATACGAGGACATGACACATGGGAAAAATATCTAAGTTACTAATCCTTTGATTAAAATATTGCACTGTCCTCGGATTACTATTCGGAGAAAGTTAGTTGAGATTATCAAGCTTTTTTTTCCCACAATTATCGTTTTTACGAACTGGTAGTAGTTAATTAATTTGATGGGGATCTTAGCTTTTAATATAAAAGATAAATTAGGCAGAAGTTTGACATTGCAATAATGTCAAAAGTTCTATGACACTGACAAACTTGTAGGGGACCTCCAGGGAAAATCACAAGTTTAGTGAAACACTGACAGTTGGTTACTACTTTTTCTGCTGGACTAGCTTGTAGTTTCAAAAATGATTGATAAATATATAAACACCTAGTTTTTCTCTCTATCTCTCACTTCTTATCCTATCACATCATATATCACATCCATTACTTCTCTCTATTCTCTTCCTTTATCTCTCTAGGTGTAGATACCTAAGAGTGGTCTATGAATCACAACTCTTGTAGTTTGTTTTGTGCTCTTAAATAATAATAAATTTTTAAAAAGGTTAGAGATATAATTAATTAAATTAGATGCTAATTATTAAATGAGCATATACATTAAAAAATGAGAAAAATATATTAAATTGTTAACACAATAAAAGTTCTGGAAAAATAAACTAAAACAACAAGATATTTAGTAAAAAAAGAGTAGTGGTTTTTAGAACAAAATTTCAATTATTTATTAGAAAAGAGACATATTTTGGAAGAAAGGTTGGTATAGAGGGGGTTGGAGGGAGGAAAGGTTGATAGGAGGCCGCGATAGGCGTATGATGACAAAAGGTGATTAGTAGTATGTATGGGATCGGACTCATCTCATTGATTGCAATTGGCAAGTAGCTGGTGCAACACCAACCACCGCTATAGAGGTCTATGACTCATACATATAATATTTTAGATTTCGGGTGCAATATATGGTATCTAATCCATTTGCGGTTTGTTTTATAGCCTAATGTGATGATTTTCAGTAGTATTAATAATTTCCTTTTGCTCAACACCGAACGTCTGTTTCACACATTTTAAAGAGAAAAAAAGTTATTGACAACTAGCTCGCACTTTTTGGCGGCAAAAGTTAATGGGGAAAGTTATTGGATGATGTCGTCGCCGGTAACATCACCCACGACCCATGCCGTCCAACTTTAGAAAGTCTAGCCCAACGGTGATCTGTCAACGACCACATTAATGACACTGTTTAAGTTACAAGCGGCCTTGACCGGTAGTAATTTGAAATATTTATCAATTACCAAAGGAAATGTCATTGGTAAACTATAAATACCGATCCATACGTCATTATATTCACAACCTTCTTCATATATATTTTATTCTTGTTTTGAGTTATTTCATTTATCTTTTTGGTTAGCTTTTTATTCTAAGTTTTTATTCGATAGTTTTGTAGTTTAAATGCGCATGGTTTCTACGAGGTCGCATTTATAATGTTTCGCACGTCACTGAGGTTTGTAATCAATGTTTTTTATTAATATTTTGTAGTATAATTAGGAATATAGAGCATATGTATAATTAGAAAGATATGAAATTAGTATTAGTGAGCATGTATGATTACAATTGTATGAAATTAAGAAAGTTGAATATGTTGTAAATATATGAAATGTATGATTAGAAATTATGTTTATAAATGTATGATTATCTTAGGCTATACAAGAGTGACTCTTTTTGTTGAGGATAAAATGTTACCTTGGCGAAAAGAACTCCCACCTTTTAGTTCATTATATCTTTTGTGACAATATTGCGATTACCATTAATCAAAGTTCCATATTTTTAGTTGTGATTCTGAACAACCTCAAATTACAGTCGTTTTTTCATCAATAAGATAATTTTTAAATGATGAAAATAACTTAATACCATTCAATTTGAATTTTGAACGACTTTTAAAACTAACACTTTTCCCTATCAAGGCCATTTGTTCGTTATTTTAGGGTTTTTGAGTTGATATGTATCGTGCTAATGCATCACCTCCTGTATTGTGTTGGTATGTACTTTGTGATGCGTAAAATATCTAGATTCATAATTGCATAGCAACACGATGTGGGAGGTGTTGCTCTTACACGATACCTACCCTACCAATTTGGATATCCTCAAACAACAAGCAAATAAATCTAAATTTAAACAAATGTTCAATTTGAAGCTCTTTCAAAAATCAATTTGTTAGTTGTTAAGTAATTTTTATTATTTAATTAATATTGATGAATGACATTTGTTTTCTAGTGGTTTGGGAATATAGATAGAATATTGAATTTTAGATGAAGGGGATAGCAACATTATCACAAAGGGCATAATAGATTTAAAGTTAAACTAATTTCCACCAAGGTAACACTTTTATCCGCAACAAAATGAGTTGTTCTCATTCAAGCCAAAATAGATACAGACAAATTATCCACGGCCTTAATCGTCGGTAATTTCTCTCGTAGTCGACATATATCACCATTGGCAAGTTAGCGAAGGTTATTCCGTTGGTAAATTCTAGTCTTCGAATAAGACGTCGATAAGTTAGGGGTAATCGGTAAGTTACAAACGACTTCGTTAAAGAACCACCTGTAACATTTACCGACGAGTTGATAACCGACGGATGTGTGGCCGTCACTGCCCGTCGGTAATCAGTTGGAAAGTTGTCAGTACCGGTGGTGTTTGACCATTATCAACGGTCTTTGGCCATCAATAACAACAAGTTTTCTTGTAGTGACAAATAAGTTGTAACACTTAAAATTTACAACAACTATTTATATAGGACAAACCCCAGTAACAAACTTCTAATCAATGAACACCATTTCTATCACAAATAACTGCTTATCTACACTTGAAACAACACAATAAAATGAAAGAAACTACCTGCAACATGTCCCTTTAAAATCCTCCTTCAAAGCCTCAAGTTTTTGTAGTCTGAGATCTTAATCTGAATTATGCCTCCAAGAATTAGTGGAATTTGTCTGCTGTTGACTTCAATCTTCAAACCAGTTCATCTACCCAAGGCTTAATGAAATTGACTAGTTTCCAAAGACAGCATTTTCAATTGGAATTCAGCATGATGATTGTTTTTCGATTCTAAGTTTTTCAACCTTCCTGGAATTTCACCATGTTATTCTTCAACATACAATGCTCAAACAACTCAACATCAATCAGCAACTCAGTGATTTCGAGTGAGTATCTTCTCACCCCAATAATCAGACAAAATATTTATTTAATACAACAAGAACCTAATAAAATTCCACAAAACAGAATATTCAAACACTGTAATATTGGCCATGCTGCTTTTTATGGCTTAACCGAGTCCTTCTGAGTGCCTTGCACACGCTTTGCTGTTTGCTCTACCTGCAATTACATTACTCTAAAAGCCTTAGTAATTTTGGATAAAATTTTATATAGAATTGAGATGATTAATAGATAGGATTAATAGAAATGTTTCACTTCTATATATTTAGGAGTCAATGTTGACCAATGAGGCTGAAGGCACTGCTAAAATCTGAAGTTGCTGCTAAGCTACTAATTAGTTAACTAAGTTAGTTTTCATAGTTGGTAGTTTGTACGGTTACAACTTTCTGTTTATAGTTAGTTGTTCAGTTGACAGTGACACATGTATAAAAAGCAAACAACAAGTGCATTCAATGAGAAAATTAATCTTTCTCTCATTCCTCATCTTCTCACAAATCATTTTTCCTAGCCATTTGAACCTGCTCAGAATATGGTGAGGCTGTGAAACATGAATGCTAGAGGCAGGCCATTCAAGTTGAACTACATGCACTAGAAAAGACTAACACTTGGAGAGTCACAACTCTTCCATCAGGAAAGAAACCCACTGGTTGCAATGGGCATTCAAGATCAAGCATTGTCCTGATGGACCTATAGAAAGATATAAAGAAATACTTGAAAGGAATTCACACAAATGGATGGCATTCTAAGAGATATTTAACCATGTGAAGGTGAAGGTGCTACTAAGCTGCTAATTAGTTAAGTTAGTTTCTTCAATTCTAACTTTCTGTTTATAGTTAGTTTAATTTTTCAGTTGACACATGCATATAAGGCAATGCACATAGCAGCAAGTTGATTCAATGAGAAGATTCATCATTGCCTTCTCTCATTTCTTTTCAATTAGTTAAGTCAGTTTTTAAATGCATCCTGCTCAATTACCTCTTTGGTCCAATTGGTCTTCCAAACTACTGATAAAAGGCACAAAACCTGAAGGATGCTGCCACACAGTGTGCCTCCCCATAGACCCTGCAATCTCAAACCCAGTAGATTATCATAATAGGTAGATATTAATTAGAGATGAAAACATGGCAGTTCTGCGACAACAATAACTAGGTTTTTGATTCCACAGTGAATCATTAATAAAAGTTTGAGTAGTTTATATATGATGGTTAAGTTTAAACTTAAGCAACATTATAGTGGGGAAAATAACAAACAAAGAGGATACATTAGAAAAAGGAAAAGAAACACAGAACATTGGAAACATGAAATTTTACCTTGACCCCTGCATTGGTCGTGAAACCGAGTATAAGTCCAAGAGGGAGTCCAACCACATAATAGCAGGCTAAGTTAATGTAAGCTACCTTCACTTGCCATCCACTTCCAATGGCAACACCTAGAGAAGTGACCCCGAAAAGAAACAAGAATACAAGATTAAAATAACACCAACAACAGTAGAAGTCCCTATAGATTGTGACATGTGATGTTCAATAAAATAAGGTGCTTTTAAAGAAGCCAAGGTTAATTGTTAATGTTACCTGACAACACTTGTGAAGCACTATTTATAAGCATCGTTAGACCTAGAAGGTATGCCAGTTCAGCCACAGCTAATTGCATATCCTTACTGTTTGAGAAGATAATAGCAAGATTGTCTCTACTTAAGAAAATAGCAATCATGCACACCATCCCTAAGAGGAGAGAGTGGAACATAGTCACCAAGAAAGAGTACTTAGCAGCTCGTGGGTGCTGCATTCCTAGCTTATTGGAGACACGAACACTGAGAGTGAGAGGGCACACAATGCCAAAATCAAATATTAGAGTTCTGGAGATTAACTAAAAGAGCAACCAATGTATATGATTTGAGTATCATTAAATTCAATAACAATCTAAATCGGCATGATCATATGAACGAACGACTTTACTACGTTTTGAAACAAGGTTGTCTAACTTCCCTCACAGTACACGATCTTAGGTGGATCAATAATAACTCATAAAAATTCAAGAGAAAAAATAGGTGTCATTCTCGACCGACTTATCTTAAACACTATTGATCCACCTAGAATGAAGTTATTCAATCTCATAGCGTAAGTTAGACAAGCCCTTTGAAATATAATGAAATTTAAATGTTGCATTTTGCTCAAAATCGTTACTAATTAATAGTAATTACTTTCTCTAGTAGCTGTTACCTGACAGCAATATTCACTCCAATTAGCAGCATCATTTGCCAACCCGCAAAGATCAAGCTGAAAAATGATATAGTTAAAAGAAGGAATAAAACCATGCCAAGAGGCTAACTAAAGAAACAACAATAACTAAGAAGATATTAACGTAGTGGTAAAGAAAACAAAGGCAACAGAACAGGGAAGAGAGGAGAGAAATTACAAGCAGCAGCAGTGAATATTACAAGCATTGCATCAATATCTTACAACAGTTACGCAATATCTTACTACATATACTGACATATCACATAAGAAGGTCTTCAAAGCAAAAGGTTGCAACAGTAAAGTAACTTTTACCAAAAGATAAAGCAACTAAGTCATCATAACATAGTAGTTATGATAAGCATAACTACGAAAGAGATTAGTCTCAATCCTATCAATAACTGAATCTGGTCATATGCAAGAGTAATCATCTTACCAAATAGAATAGGAACCAACAGAAATTACAGGATTGCCAAGTAGACCAGCGAGGAGTACAATGCAAGGGTTGTACCATTGCTCAAAGCACATCATTAGAGATGAGGCAAGAGCAAGCCTCACAAATCCCCATAGATCCTTGAAAGCTAGCCATGACAACCCAGTCCATGTTTCCTTACACCAAACCACAGCATAGATAACTTGACCCCCAGCAACCACCCATGACGAGAGGTTAGAAGCCATAGCTGCCCCGGTTATACCCCAGGAGAGGACATCGATGAAAAGGTAGAGAAGCAAATTATGAACAACTAAGGCTATAAGTGCTATGAACATGATCACATTAACCTTACTCTGGACCTGAAGGAATCTCTGGGTGGGATAATTGATGGTGTAGGAAAACAAGTAGGGAATGGATAGTATTGAATAGTGGCCAGCAAGTTCAGCTATGTCCTCTGCTTGGCCTAGTAATTTTAAGAATGGAGAGGCATATACATAGAGGGGCAAGAGAATTATAACAGTGATGAGTGCAACAATCCATGACCTTTGCAGGTAAATTCCAAGAGATTGGACTTGCCCTGCTCCATAAGCTTGCCCACAAAGTGTTCCCAATGCAGCAGACATCCCAAACTACAATTTTGACATGACTTTGGCATGAGAAATGCAGCCAAAAACAGATGAAATTCCATAACCAAGCTATCAATAATAAATTCTTGCAAACTGCATTCTGGGCACAAAAACAGAATGAACCCATTTGTCAATAGTATACTAGTGTGGTGACCTGTACGATGCATTTAACGATATTTCATACACCCTAAATGGGGTATCAACCTATAATTTTCCTTATACAAATATATTTATTTAAGACCCGTTTGGAAGAGCTTATTCGAGCTAATCTTATAAAATAAGCAAGAACTAATGTAAATAGCTTATGACCTGTTTATTACTAATAGTGGCATGTGGCATGGCATGGCATGACCTACATGAAATGAATGGAATTGAGCACTTACAATCAAAGCAAAGCAGATGGAAGACATGACACTGGCATAAAGAGAGATGGAAGAGAGCTCAGCATCTCCTAAATGACCAGCATAGATGGTAGTGGAAGAGTTTAACAAGAATTGAAACAGTGCATTTAGGGCCACTGGTACTGCTATTTTCCATAGCACCACTGTCTCTGACCAGAAAATTGACTTAGCCTCCTTCAAGCTCTTCACGGCCAAATAGTCAGAATCTGAGGTAGAAATTTTGCTCAACAGTGGTGCTTCCATTCTTCTGCCTCCTCCCAAAGATGCAGGAGGAATAGGATAATTTTGTTTTATAATGACCGACAACACTTTTTTTTTTTCATCACCAAGCTATTATCTCCACAGCCGGTACCTTCGCCCCACGGTCAGCGCACGAAGCGGTAGGGGGCTGGCCAATGAGTTTTTTTCCAGAGTTGGGATTCGAACCCCCAACCACTTGCTTAAGGGACAAAGTGCTGAACCACTAAGTCAAACTCACTTGGTTGACGTACAACACTTTAATTAGGAAGAGTACAATTTTTTTTATAATGAAATTGAAAGCAAAATAACTTATTTTAAGTAGTATTGGTCCATTAAATAACATTGTGAAATAAATTATACAACCCCGCAGATTAAATGTAGAAAATGAATTTACATTCAAAAAATAATATAGAAAATGGATTTATATTTAGGCTTAATAGCACTTTTGGTCCCTCACTTATCACGATTTGACATTTTTGGTCCCTAACAAAAAAAATTAGCCATTTTCGTCCCTAATGTTTACAGAAAGTTGCACTTTTAATTTTCCATCCATTTCAGTTAAAAGTCTAACGGTTTTTTATTAAAAAATTAATAAAAAACAAAAACAAAAATGAAAACCCAGAATTTTAAAACCCAGAATTTCTTCGTCTAGTCCAAGCAACTTCTTCATCATTCTAATCTAAAAACCCAAAATTTTCCCCCCCTTCTACCAACATCAAGTCAGCATTTGCAAAAAGAAAGAGGGAATGAGCTTCAAAAAATCAGCAAAACACAAGAACTCAAGAAATCTAGAACTCAAAAAATGACCTAAGAGCTCTCAAAAATCACAAAAGATTCAACCTTTATGTTTGTATGATAGGCACATGCAGTGGGTCACGAATTGAAACAGAAAATTGAAATGAGAGAAATGAGAAAGTTAGGGTTTTCAATAAAGGGGATGGATTGAAGGCAGAGAGAACAACGACGAGCTGATGAAGGGAGAACGACAGCGGCGAGGAGAAGAAGAACGTCGTCCTCTCGCGTCGTCGCGCCGCCGCGCCCTTACCGCCGTCGATCCGTCAAGCCGTCGCGCTGTCGCATCGTCCTTCTTCTCGTTCTCCCTCTCTGTCTCGATCTCCCTCTCTGTCTCGATCTCCTTCTTCTCCTTCTTCTCCTTCTTTTCGTTTTTCTCGTTCACCCTCTGGAGGATAAAAGGAAGGATGCGGTGGTTGGAGGAATCAGAGGCTTGGAAGGGTGACGATTGGGATGGATTTCGTGGTGGCTGAAGAAGGTTGGTGTGGTGGTGGTGGTGGTGATTTTGGTGAGGTCTGATTTAGGGATTTTATTTAGGGCTTTGATTTAGGGATTTGATGGAGATGGTGATTTTGAAGATGATGAATTAGGAATTTTTTGGGAAATAAATGTTTTTAATGGAGAGGTGATTTTGGTGAGGTCTGATTTAGGGCTTTGATTTAGGGATTTGATGGAGATGGTGATTTTGAAGATGATGAATTAGGAATTTTTTGGGAAATAAATGTTTCTGATTTTTTATTTTTATATTTTAAATTAATTTTAAAGGAATATTCTGTTAGATTCTTAACAGATATGGATGGAAAATCAAAAGTGCAACTTTCTGTAAATGTTAGGGACGAAAATGGCTAATTTTTTTTGTTAGGGACTAAAAGTGTCAAATCGTGATAAGTGAGGGACCAAAAGTGCTATTAAACCTTATATTTATTAGCTATATGGAATGAGAATGCGTTTCTCCCCAACTTTTCACAGCCAGGTTCCATATCTAATCGTGACTTTATAAACGACACGTGGCTTAAACACAGCCTTTCCTTCGACCAACCCCTACAAGAAAATAAATAAATCGTTTTATATTATTGTGAATTTTACACTCATTGAAAATTAAACTCTTTATTTCATAACTCTGAATATAATGAGTTTATTTTCAAAATATATATATATATATATAATGAGTTTGAGGGCGCTAAGGTGCAATAGTGCTTAAGTCTTGCACCGGGGCATGACGTCTTTATAGCCACAGAAATAGAATATTTCATAAAGATGATATATTTGTTACCGTTTGATCAAGGAAGAGTGTAATTATGGTTTATTTAAATTTTATTTATGTTTTTACAAATATGCCCTTTAGCGTATCGAATGTTGTCACCCGCAACCTCTAGAACCACCGGAAACCACCGCCGGAGCTCTGTTGCTTCATCATGTTCACCATAAATTTTTTTGAAGCTGGAAAAACAAATCCATGAATTGGAAACAACAAACAAAACAAAAGGTAAAACTAAATACCAAAATTTAGAACGAAGTCATGATTAAAACAACCAGTGTCCATAGGTTTTATGCTTTGCTTGAATCGTTGTACACAAAGCACCAGATCTATTCCAGAATTACACTGGGAATAAACTAATCAGAAACCATATTGTTAATTTATTCACAAGGCATTAAAGAATCATGACAAGAAGTAAATATCAATGGTTATACACAATAAAACAACACTTGAATGTTCTTCATCATATGAATATTCTGGGATTTCAAAAAAAAAGAGGAGGAAGAACCAAAGCGCACAACCAAACCAGGTACGACGACGACGAGAGGAGGCGTTGGTACGACGACGAGATCGAAATCGAGAGGAAGCAAAGGAGAAGAAGAAGATCAAGGTAGTGAGGGAGAAAGAGAAGGCGCGGTGCGGCGGTGTTGGTACGAGATCGAGACAGAGAGGTAGATCGCGATGGTGGATGATGAAGGAAAGGACGCAACATGTGAATGTGAAGTGGGTTTTGGAACCCATGATCCAAATTGCAATTGCTGCTTCTAACGGCCTCTTCTCTGCTTGAATCAAGAGTTTCTCTTCAATCTTCATCACCTCATGATTTTCAGAGAGATTGGGGATTCAGAACAAATCAAACACAGCTTTTGGGTGTTGAAGGAGGTGGCGTCAATGCTCTTCAGCCTCTTCTAAACTGAGGTTGTAGTTTCTGAATCGATTTGCTTGCTGAGATGATGATGGATCTGCTGCAATTTTTGGGTTTCCTCCCTTCACAACCCAGAAAGGGACAAAATTTGAACAAGGGGAAGAGTGGAGGAAAAGGGGAGAAGCAAAGAGATTGTTTTGCAGTGATTTTACGGACCACCGCGTCGGAGCTCTGCGTCCGTCACCTCCGCCGCCGCGGTGGTTGGCCGAGAATGGAACCCTTGCTGGTGTTGGGGATTCCGGTGGAGGAGGGGGAGGAAGTTGGAGGATTGATCCAAAGAGAGGAGAGGGGTAGAACCGGTTAGTGAAAACATGTGAGGGGCAGATCTGGTATTTCAATCTATTTTCTTTTTTATTTTATTTTAATTCAGGATCCATAAACCTGCTATTGGAGGTAAAATGGTGCCAAGCACCGTGCAAGACTTAAAGTGTACTCGCACCCTAGTTGCCACCAAGATTAGGCCCTTCAAAATTGTTTTCTTCTTTTAATCCATAACTTTTCCAAACTGTGTAATTTTAGTTCGGATATTTTAAAAAGTCAAGGATGAAAGAGAAAAAAGAAAGTTTATTTAGAAAAATTAAAACCAAAACTCATATTTAAAAGATTGAAACCTAACTTTTATCATTTTTTCACCTTTTTTCTTTCTATTTTAGCTATCAGGAATTTTTTCTAAAATTCCCTTTGGTTGTTCCCTTATCACGTTTAGCACTCTTTTTTTTTTTATATTTTTGGGTAAGATGATTAGCACTCTTCTCCGATATTGTTGGGCTTTGTAGTTGCTTCGTGTTGTGGGCTTTTGCCATTCTTGTAAATCATTGCTAAAGAAGTCGTGTGCAGTTTTATGGCATTATAGAGTGACTCAATTTTTTATTTTTTTGACATTTAGAGTCAAATCTTAATTTAATCTCTCTTGACGAAAATAAAAGTCAAAATGCCATAAAAAGTGGAATTTAATGATTGTAAAAAAGTCAAAATCAGTAGTTGACCAAGAAAATTTATATTCTTCGTCAATGTCTTTGCTCCTTCTTTTTTTTTCTCATTTTTACTTATTACTCATACTCCATTCGTTTCGCCATAAAATCTTTATGAAAGAAAAACTTTACATTATTGATTATTGAATGAGTTGAAATAAATCACAAAACTTAAGACTAAGCTTATCCTTATTACACAGTTGAACTTAGTCTAAAATTTAATTTTTACTATTATAATGTAAAATGTTATTTACTATTCATAATTCAAGCTGTTAATCAAATTATTCTAAACTTTTGAAGTGACAAAATAATTAATAAAGAAAGAGAAGTATAGACGCCCAACACCGTAAAAAATGAAGAAGAGAATAGGTGCCTAATTATTAGAGATGAAAATGCGGTACATTTTTCAAGTGTAATTTATTTTTGATGAAGATGTACAGCTATAAAAACTTATAAATCTTTTTCAAAATTTGAGATTTGTTTCAAACTAGTAAGTAACCCGTGCAATGCACGGGTGTTTTTAATATTTAATTTGTAATATTTTTTTAGTTGATGTTGTAAAGCTAATAAATATATGACATATGTCAACATTTTTAAACACGCGTAATATCACATGATATATTGAAGTCCTCAATTGATAAAACCAAAGTAGACACAATGACTAATATTAAAATTGTTCATCTAAAGTTCATGTCTTACCAAAATCAAACAACGTAATTATGTTTTGATAGCAGAAATAGAAAAACATTCAACAAATACTTAAGGTAAATTACATGATTTAAATTTGTAATAAATAATTATTTGAATTCCTTAATTATCGCAAATCATTATTTAAATTCGGAAATTTGATTTGATAGAGGGAGAAATTGTGGGGTTGATAAAGTGACACGTGTCGACATATAAAAGAGTCTTTTTTTTTAAGAGTTGCTGAGGTTTGAGATTGAGGACTCACAATTAGTAGATACAGTAGTAGATTATGTGCTCAATTGTCTGGAAAATCTTCAACCATTTACCTAGCCTTGTTTTACTTTCCTAACATAAGATGATTTTTAATGGTCATGATTTATGACTAGAGGTGGTTACAACGGTCAGTTTGGTTTCGATAAAACATGTGTGACCCGTTAATAAACAGATGGATTGGGTTGCTCGACAAATTAAATACACCTACATTTTATTGGTCCGCACCACTTAATTAAGTTTGCGGGTTGGCGAATCGGTACGCAATCTAAATAATTAATAAAATTGAAAAATCTAAAAATTGAAAAAAATCCAAAAAGTAAGAAAAAAAAGTGTCTCAGTTATTTAAATTGAAAATATAAAAAAAATCTATTTGTATCATCTGCATTTAAAATAAAAGTATTAAAAACTTTTTTTTCCCACTTTTATTCAAAGTTCTAGTAGGTAACAAAATATAACAGTCTGTTTTGTTTAATCCGCAGCTTAAGCGGATCAACTGGCATACGCCACATCAAAACAGACTAGATATTATCGTATTTTGACGTGAACATACCATGATCTAAATAGATTGGCTCATGTGTCTGAACTCATATAACCACATTTACTTATGAAAATATGTTAGGAAAATTTGTAGTCAGCTAATGAATCGCCTCAATCATCTTCTCATTCATCGACTGACCAAGTCAAGCACAATAAGAAAAGACATTAAATGTGGTTTTGTTGGGTCAAAATGAAGTCCAATGCCTTCATTAAGTAAGTTCCAATGATGACAAAACGATGGCATAATTACTGAAGATGGAGCTTGTGACAAATGAATTCTTCATGATCTGGATCAGTATCATCTACAAAGAAAAATCATTGACAAAACGATGACATGGTCTCTAAAGATGAAGCTTGTGATAAATGAAGGTCTCATGATCTGGAACAATATCATCTACAAAGCAACAATATCGTCTACAAAGTAAAAGCATCATATAGATTATTTTATTGTCTACCAAGAGAAAAAAAGAGCTCGAATCGTCTGTACTGAAGACTGTGCCACGCAAAAGTACTATAATATTCGAGAAGAGCTAAATACAAAGTATAGTGCAACTTGTTCTTGGATCAATAGTCATGGGAAACGAAAAACATCTGACTGAGGAAGATAAGCAAGATCTAATTCTTGAATCGTCCACTGAATATTCTCTACATGTTTTAATTTCTAAAGATGGTCAAACCGTCCATTGAAAAGTGGCAGAGGAAGAGAGAGATGAGAAAGTCAAATTTGTCCACACGTGACTCACCTAAAGCTGACATGAGCTACTTCATCTGTTCCCACTAGATCTGCTGGTCAGAACTAAAACAAGAAGCGCATCGATAAACTCCAAAAAGACTAAACGTCAGAACAACTCTCTTAGTCTACAATGTCTCTCTGACATGAAAACCGTTTGAAACATAACCGTTGAAAGATCCAGTCATTTAACGACCACTTTTGAAAGCCAGAGTATAAATCAGAAGAAGAAAAAAAGAGATGTTTGTGCACGACTGGGAGAGTGTAATCACTCAATAAGCCAATTGCAACAAGAAATAGAGAAGATAGAAAATTGAGATTCAGGAATGATGTAAACGATACACATCATTCCAAGTGAAAAAGCAAGAGTGAAAAAGGAAAGAAACAAGGCTAAAATAAAAAAAAAGATACAAATTCCAAACCTTTAAGAGAAAAGCTGAAAGTGACGATGATCAAAATTATCTCAGAATTCAATGAAGTTCATAGTTGAACATAAAGAAAGGTTGGTGAACCACGCTAGTGCTGCCTTCTTGAGAGTTTCAAGAAAAAAATTGCATTTTAGCTGGTCAGTTGCTTCGCTTATCAACAATTTAGTATTGAAAACAGCCAAGTGCTCTTTTGGATTTGAGGTACTACGATAGAAGTCTAGGATCAGTGTTTTGAAATTATCCAAAATTTATATAGAATCAAAAAATCTACTATGACCTCCACCCGAGGTCCCTTGTCACTCCTTGTTTGATCTCTAGTCAAATTAGCCACCTATATATGTGTGAAGAAGTTGATTCTGCTCTTGTAAGCCACCCATGTTTGCCATTAGCTCACGTAACAAAGTTTACTCCTTCCATATCTCCATTAAGATTTGAAGGTCCACTCTTAGTGCCTGCCATCTTTTTCCATTAAAAGAGACCCAATCACCAAGTACAAAGCTTGAGGTATGAGAAAGTTTTATCGAGTCCCACAATAGAAACTAAGGTTCACAATGGCGCATGTAGAAATTTGAGACTAAAAGACCAAAATCAAAGGGGGAGGGGGGAGAACAAAAAAATATGACATGTCTACAATAATTTCTACAGCTCACATACATATATATGACATGTAAAAAAACAATTGAAAAACTTGGGGGAGCTATGACCACCATATCCCCCCTCGCCCTTGAATGTTCACAAAAAATCCTAGAAGAGAGCTAAGCTACTCGGACCGATACTCAGACGCCTAAGCCCTAGCGTGTAAATGTCTTTCAACTAACCAAAACACTCCTTATATAATCAGAGCTCAATTAATTGCAATAATAGTGATGAAGGAATATCCGATAATATCCGATGATATACAAATGACACACATGGTAGTATCCGAGCATCTCGCATCATTGTTTATTGTAGGAGCGAATAGCAGAACCCATTGTGGTTGAGGGCGTGCATCATGCCGATCGACTAGCACTGATCGCGACTGTGAGTTCGCGTGACCAAGACAATCAACCCATAACGGTCTAGTCAATAATTCAATTTTTTTTATTAAATCATTGAATACTAAAAAGAGCAAATTGATGAAATAAACATTTTTAATGAAGAAAAAATCATTTTGTTAAAAAGAGTAATAGAATAGTGAATTATCATAAGGGAAAAACGGCCGTCTCTGTCCAAGCATATTGGAAAGGCAACGGTTATAAACTGGATGGGTATTAACGTAATTAGATCTCTTTACAAGGGACTATACCGTAAAAGCAAATAAGTTACCGTTGAAATTCCCTTCAGTCATATAAAACCGCGACTTCTGCCAAATCCTTATTTTAAAATCACCCAGAAAACGAATAGAGAAAGAAAGTATCAAAGAAATTCACAGAGAAAACGCGAGAAAATCCAGATAACAAGCGAAGTGCTATTCTTCCTTTTCAGTATTATCAGTAAGTTTCGTTTTTCTTCTTCGTTCTTTTCAATCCAATAGTCTTTTCTTCATATCACATAATCTATCGAACCAATGTAGTGTGATTTTAATTGCATAGAATTTTTTTAGGGTTTCTTTCGGGGTTGAAAAAGCTTAAATCTTGGGCTTCTTTAGCCAAGTTTGATGAATGGGGTTTTCCTCTCGGGGAGTTGAAGAAGAAGGGTCGTCTTTGGGAGGTTGAATAGGGGAAATGCCTGCATTGTGAGTTTAGGGATATTCATGTGAAAATTTAGGGTTTTTGTTTCTGTTTCTTGAACTAAATTCTTCATTTTTATTTTCTCCAGATTAGCTAATTGAAGGAACTAGTGAATAGTTGACATATTGAGTGGGAAGTTTATTGATTTTTTTGGGAGTTGAATAGGGGCAATATCTGCATTGAGTTTGGGGATATTCATGTGAAATGTTAGGGTTTTTATTTCGGTTTCTTGAATTAATTTTTTACATTTTTATTTTGTCCAGTTTAAATAATTGAAGAAACAAGTGAGAATAGTTGACATATTGAGTGGGAAGCTTATTGGTTTTTTCCCTCTGCTAATAAATGATGAGGGTGGCCTAACCCTTGTGCGATGTATGCAGGACATTCATTTGACAATTTGCCGCTTCAGCACAAATGGCAAGCTTATTTCATGACCAAATCTTCAATGTCCATGGAAATGGTATTGTTCTGGTTCCTTTTGGCCTAAACATGTTTCATTGTCAAATGCTTGTGTTAACCATCTTGTGCAAATTCTTAATGATGGCGCAGGAGCAGGAACTGTTTCTGGGAAGGCAGATTTCACAGGGCAGAAGAAATCCAGGGCTGGGGGAAGAAAGCCACTTGGTGATCTATCCAATGCAGGGAAACCCGTGAACCAAGTAAATGGAAAGAAAGCCCTTGATGGTTTGTTGAACACTGCCAAATCCTCTGTGATTATCAATGATGAAGCTGTTTCTAAGGCAAAAAATGCTGAGAGTAACAAGAGAACTACTGGCAAAGCTTCTGAGAAATCACGTACTGGTAGCAGGAAAGCACTTTCTGACATTTCAAATGCGGGGAAACCACATATGCCGGAGGTTAAGCTTAAAAACAGGCTGAAGCAAAGTGAACCTCTTCACCCTAGTGCAATTGCTGAAGAACAATGCTTGCATAATCATCAAGAATGTATCAAATCACAGTTTCAATCTGTGGATGTGCTGCAATTTTTCAAGACTGTAGGCCTTGAGGATGGTAAGCAGTAAGCACTAATACGTTCAAATTTTTTTTTTCTCTATATTGTGCATTTGGTTGGTACTGTTGTTTACTTGTTGCTTTTCTTTATAATCTGATCAGATTTTGATGATAAGATGACAATTTCCTTTGAGCAGACTGCAATTAGAAAACTCGAGGTTGGTTTGCTAATCTTGTTGTGGCGTTTCGTCTGGTGTGTCATGTGATCACTGTGTTGTTTTTCTAACTATTTGTATATGCTTTTCAGTCTGAGAGTGAGTACTTGCTGGATTTGGAGGAGGTGCCTGAGTGGTTGCCTGAAGTGAAGACTCTATCTGCTCAGCATGGTTCTCCAGCACACTGCAAGAGTCCCAAATCACCAAGCTGCAGTACAATGTGGAGTGACTATGATGTCAATTTCAAATTGATGGACACACCAAAACTGTCTAAAATCTGATTTCTACTGCAACAATGTATATTGATACTGTAGATGTTTTGTGCCACTCCTCTGATGGCAATTATTGTGGTATTTTTTTAGAGATGATGATGACCTTAATGTTAGCTAAGCTGTTTCTTAGACTGATGTGGAAATGGTTTGTTCTGATTTCTGCCCAACATTTCAATGAATGAATCTTATGCTCTTTTCTTTCCTTTATTATTTATTTATTCTGAAAGATACATGAGATTGATTTTGCCATCCCGCGGGTATTATGATGGGAGTTCCGTGATGCATTTCCAATCTGTATTTCCTGCCAATGTGTGTTCTCAGTAATTTATTTCCATTAATCAGAGAAGATAAATTCATAGAAATATACAACTGTAAAACCTTTTCTATATAGTTTGACGAAAGTGTAAAACTGAATTACTAATTACACATTAAGTCCTAATTATACAAGCCTCAACAATGAGAAACTGACTACAACTAATTACAACTGAATCCTAACTAATCTCTAACAACCAATTGAAATGAAGAAACCCCACCAAACCCAGAAAAGTCGCTCCTTACAAAGGTGAGTAGGGAGCAACAGGCATGCATTTAGATCCAAAAAGTTCCAAATGCATCTCAGTTGCAGGTCGGTGGAAGCTTGAATTGGTAAACACAAGGTTTCTGGGTTTCAACAAATAGGGAAAAAGAACGATTTTTCCTTGTGATATTAGAGAGCTCCAGGTAAATATGTGAGCTGTTTTGCTAGTTTATTTACCAGTCAGCAAAAACACATCAAATAAGAAAAAGACATTTAAAAGCCAAAATTTCATTAAAATATAGATAAGTATGAGCACAAGAATTACCCATTGTAGACAACATCATAAAACAAAACCCATATGTCCAATGGCCCAAAAACATTACAGCAACTAAGAGAAAACCCAAACTTTTTGTTTTGGTAAGCAAAAGAAAACCCAAACCGATTGACCAAAAAAAAGACAACCCAAACTGCCAAAAACCAAAATAAGAGGTGGCAGACAAAGTAACACTTGTATTTACATTTTTATTCACACTTTGTACTTAAAACTATTTGAACTGCTTGAACCACAAGTTTGCAACATCATCAGCTAATAATGTATCACATGTAAGGAAGGCACCCTGAATTCTTGATGCTATATATATATACATCACCAGTTGAAGCTGATACATTCAAAGTGAAGATTATCAACCAAACCCGAAGAACAAATTCCGGCCACTTCATGTCTCAGGTTTCTAGGGCCACAAACCAGGACTCCAACATCTTTGCCTTTGCGCTCAAACAGAATTTCTGTAACATTGTCAAACTGTGTATCATTATCCCATGATATATAAATACCCAACAGACATGTCTAAATTGAGAAAAGAAGAGAATATAGAGAAATATTTGATGTGATATAAGATAAATATAATAAGAAGAAAGAGATTCGAAGAAAAATTGGGTGATTATATGTCTTTACACTATTTAAATGTCTAAGTATCATTACTCGTTAACAACAAAAATTAAAACCCTGCCACTTACTCTTGAGATCAGGCCTTGCACCAAAATGCACATTGGTGGCTTGCACTAAAGACTGATGAGGAAGGCTTTCAAGCTCTCTTTCTGTGCCATAAATCCATGAACCTGGTGACCTTGTTGGTGTTGGAGCTTCAACATTCATGATTTGCTTATTACTTTCAACAATGTTTTGTTTCTTCCACCAAAGAAAAATTGCACTAGAACAGATACATATGCATAAACAGAGTAGAAACAGGAACCACAGAACCTTGTAGGTCCAGTGATAAATTTCATCTGAGTTATTTTCGATTGGGTAAATATAATAACGAGTGACAATCCCTAAAAGGAGGAGGAACATGAGGAATGATGATGAGATTATAGCACCAAGCCATAGCCAATTGTTGGGGCCTAATACAACTGAGATTGGAGAGTCTGAGAGGGAGGGCTTAAAGCATATGGTTTGGATTTGTTTTTGAGAATCTATTGGGGGTTCTTCTTTATCTCTTGTAATGTAGGCTTCAATTTGCAACTGAATCTGTGAGATTTCAGTTGTTGAGCCAGAAACAGGAAGCACAAGATCTAACATGGTTAGATCAACATAATGCTTGAAAGAACAAATAAGGAGGATTTTAGGAGCATGAGATTGTTGTTGTTGGCTTTGGAATATGAGATCTCGGATTATGGATATGAAGGGTGTAATGCCACTTCCACCACTCACCATCACAAGTTCATCATGCCTGTTAAAGGGAAAATTAACAATATATGAATTAGTTCTAAGGCACATAAAACTGTAGGGCTTAACCTTAAACACTTACAGAAATCTTAAGAGACCTAAATCCTCCATTTATACTATCATATATATCAACAAGAAGCATTAATTGTCCTATTTCATGTTGTTATGACTTGTGAACTACAAACCTTAAAAACTGTGCAGTATGCGGTCCATATGGTCCTTCAACAGAAACATCGAGATGATCCAAAGAAGAATTAGAAAGTTCCTGGTAAAGCTTGTTTGACCAGCTACCAAGATTTTTTATGGCAACACTAAGAACATCTGTCTCCAAATTACAGCTAGAAGTCACTGTAAAAGGGTGCCATTGCAGCTTGGAAATTTTGGGGACATTTATGAACACGATGCTTGTGGGGTTATAGTATAAACCTGAAATTAGGATTTTGAACAAAAATGTTAGAAATAATTCATGTGTACTCACCAAACAACTTCAGCTATTGAGATAGTTGGTTCATGATTGTATCAGAGTCTCTATGACCAAATGTTATATGATTTTATTGAGATAGTTGGTTAGAGAAAATAATAATAATTTTATTACCCTCCTGGTTCCCAAGTGACGTCTCTATTTTTGTGAGGAAATCTTGTCATGAATGAATTAAAAAAGACATGGGTGATGCAGTTATGAACTTTAAGATGATGGTTTGATGGTTTTTAATTGACATGTGTGTATTTTATTGGTAAGGCAGAAATAAGACAGAATTTAAAGATAAAAAGAATTGGATCGTACCTAGCCGTAACTAAGACTTAATTAGAAAGTAAGGTCATCTTAAAACCCTAATCCATATAAAGCAACACAGGCAATTAAAGATATAATGGAAAATTTTAGGGAAGAAGCCTTACTTGGAGTCTTGGAGAAGTTGAGCTCAAGTGCATGACAAGGCAAGAGGCGAGCTGATAGCAAGCGAGCATGTTGGCGAGATTGTAAGAATCTGAGATGTCTATCGACGAGGAACAGGAAAATCCCTGGAGCTATCATGCATGTGTATGCAACTCCAACATGGATGGCATAGAATAAGATGTAGAGAATGTAGAGATGGTGAGTGTAGAAGAAAACCTCAAACATCTTACGCCTTACTCGGGGGAAGCTCGTCACCCACATGGCTAGAGCAATTACACTTGCAATCTCCCCAGCTACATTGGATACGTATGTCTTGCTCCACTCTACCATCTGGGACACTCACAAAAATTGACATAAGTATTAGCATAATGTATAGGTGTAAATGGTTAATTATAGTTAAGTTCAACTTGGTTTCCTATTTTCTGTTGTTGTTCATTAGTCAGTTAGGAAGCCAGATTAACTGCTTTTCTTGTTACAAGAGTTCCCTTACAAATTAGTTTTAGCACATAAAAAGCATATTGCAAATAACATATGCTGAATATTAGGTATAAATACATAGTTCATGGATTGACCTAATTTTTTACATGGTAATCCACCATAAAACTTCCATACTTAAAAATCCAAATAGTATAGACGCTTTATAACATATCATTTACGTTTCCTCTATCTCTTTTCGTATCACATCCATCATATATATTCTTCATTCATTATTTCGCTCTCTTCTCATCTTTTTCACTGTGGATGTCTGCCTGGTTGTTTACACAACGCGAATGTTTACAAATCATTTTCCGAAAAATATGGATGTGTTTTTCATAAGAAGGGAAGACATCATGATAAAATATGAAAAAACCTACATAGGACATTTGGTTTCTGATGCCCCAATAGATGATGAAACCTATTGTATGGCAAGCAAAAAGAACCATGGATGTATGGCCAAGCCAGATATGGTACTTGATGCTTGACTCAGACGTGAGTCCAACAAGAGGCAGAATAGAAGATCCTCTTGCAACTGGAAATAATAGAAACGCCCAACATATGTTTCCTATGTAACCAAGTCTCAGAGATACACTCCTGAACTTTGCTTGCCACCTGCCACACCACATATTAATTAGTACTTTTTTTTAGGTTAATTTGCTAACAAATTAATTAATGTGAACAGATTTTAATTTTTAATGTGAGCTTAGGAACATTTACACTTTCTCTTCGGCGTCCATGTACATGTGAAGGTGAGAAGAGGCAAAGCTGGTGTGTAAGTAATTGTAACGGGACCATATCAAGAGTACACCAAACATGGCTGCAAAAATAAGCTCCATAGTTGTGACAATTCCTATCGGAGACATCACCAGCAATGGACGTCTCAAGGAACTTAGGTATCTCTTTACACCTCCACTGAAACCAAAACATGTACATCTATGACTTTAAGAGATAACAAACATGCATCTAGATAAATTAAGATCTAATATATGCATTTATATGCTACCTTAATAAGGACAACTTTTGTGTTCTTTTCTGATGAAGATGGAGATAGATACAGCTCAGAGCCCCAATGAACATCATGGGGAATGTGAAAAGCAGGAGATTTGTCCCTGAAACAGTTGACCTTGTAGCTAATTAATTAGTTAATTAGAAAGAAATGATACGTAGATATCCGCTTAGTGCTAGACATACAAATATTTATAAAATGTCTCCACTATTATATTTATATGTTTGAGTATTATCACCGTAAAGGTTAAGAGGAGTGGGGATAGAGTGAAGGGATATATATAAACTCTGATAATATATACTTTCATGAAGTGCAATTGAAAAGATGAATTTAGAACCACCCCACCCACCTTGCTCTCTAAAGTATGTAGAGTTTAGCTTGCTTTAGCTTGGGAGTCCATTTGTGCATGTAGATCTTTGTGGGCATCAAGATCCAAACCGTGAGCCACCCAAGAAACACCAAAAGTAAAATGGTCCCTAGGAATGTGTGCCTCCTCATCATCTTGTACTAGTCTGTAGTACACTGAGCCTCTATAGTACACCTGCTTGTCATACAGTTATGCAAGGTTTATATATATATAGAAAATCAGAAACCTTATGGTGCTTTGTAGTTTATAATATAATACAATTAATTTAATCAAGTTGCGTATAATACAAATTAAAATTATCATTTCAAATTGTCCCCTAACACAAATTGTCATTTAGAAAACTGCTAACGTTGAGAAAGGCAGAAAAATCGTAAGTATTATCTGCGACTTGTACAAATTAAAATTTAAAATAATAAGTTACAAGTATAATTGACAGCTTCTATCTACAATTAGCACGCCCAATGTATAGATCTGTGCACCATATTTATTAATTATTTTTATTTTTATAATACAAATTAAAGTTGTACTTTCAAATTGTCAACTTCTGAAACCCTAACACAAGTTGTCATTTAGAAAGCTGCTGACGTTGAGAAAGGTAGAAAAGTCGTCAGTATCTACGACTTGTATAAATTAAAATTAAAATAATAAGTTACAAGTGTCATTGACAACTTCTATCTACAACTAGCACATCCAATGTATAGAACTATGCACCATATTTATTAATAATTTATATTTTCTTTATTTTTATTTATAAGCCACTTTTAATTAATTGCCCCACATAAAAAAATTAGTTATTAGTCTTAAATTTATAACAGGTATATATATATGTGTGTGTGTAATCTTTTTAAAACTACACTCATTGGAAAACTAAAAGAATTCATTAATAAGAGTTAAATACTTGAATATGAAGTTTTAGTAAATATTAAGAGTAAGCTCGATGAAAAGAAAACATTTAATGTTTTTTTTTTCTGAAAAGCAAGAGTTCATTCGAAAATATTGAGAGGCTGTGTAAACAAAAAAATAATATTGAGTTTGAGAAACAAATTTTCTAATAAATGTGCATCCCACAAAGGAAGAATTCCACCTCAAAAAAGATATTGTAAAACACCCTCAACCCCTACCCCTAGATTTTATTCTCTTATGTGATACGATTATCAAATGAACACTGTGTCTATCTCTCTTCATAAATATTCAAAAGAATTTCACCATTTAATACATATGAAGCGAGATAGATACAAACTTCATATAAGAGAATATGAAATAGTTTTTACATGAAAAGATCATGATCCCCTATCCCTGTATTGGTGGGAAGAAAACATTTAATACTTCAATGATATATACCGGTTATAAAGTATGAATAAATTCAAGAAAAATAACTAACACATTCCGATGCACTTTTTATTAAATTGAGTAGGGATGTGTAATTTTTTTATTTTCATACTTTTTAACAGGTATTCAAACATGTTCTAACTTGAAATCACGGGGTGATTGATTTAATATTTAAAATAAAAAATTCAAAATAAATACTAGTAATACATAATCGTATCCGCAGCTAGTATAAATTAATTTGATCTTAAACTCTTTTGAGCCATGTATCATTATCCTCGGAAAAAAAAACACAAAATAAAGAAAAAATAAGAAATATGATGGTGAAAAAAGGAGAAAGAAAAAGTGAAGTATTGGAAAAACAGAATTAAAGATGCAAATACAGAGTAAGAACTCACTCCCCTCTGACAAGCTCATCGACAGGGTATTCAGTCCATATGATTCATCGGAGAAACAAAGGATAACATTACATTGTGAAGAGTGTGGATCAGTTTCATAATGGTTGATGTGTGGTTAGTGTCTGGGTACTGCGTGAGTCTTGCATTGCAGTACTTGATGTGGGTTTTGCCTTTTTGTGCTCAATATGTGGACGTGAATGATAGTGGAAAAAGGAGAACAATTATATGAGGTGCACTCCAATGAGAATCGGGGAGCAATGTTGTCAACATCAGGATCTTACATACTATTAGGAGGGGATAAAAGATTCTATATCATAAGTTTAGTATCGGACTGCAAGATCTAAGTAGAAACGTAAATATGTACTTGATAAAATGCACACATATAGGACGGCACAAGTCATGAAAATAATTTGATTCACATAAAATTAAACTAAAAATTTATAACTTGAATCCTACATTTGTGGCGGTGTTAGATCATCAGAAATAAGGGCGTAGTGAAACAAAAAATTCATTGAGTTTATTTAAAAACTTTTAGAAGACAAAATTCATTGAAAGTTTTTAAATTTAAAACATATGGATATGAGTGCCGAAGAGAGACAACTCAAACACCCGTGCGCAATGGTCAATAATAGAGATCGTGCACAGAGGTCAACGGAGAAGACGATGAGAAGCGGTTGCGGAGTCTTGCAGCTCGAGCGAGTCTCTCCTTTGGTCAAAAACATTGGTTAGGATTGGATTGACATCCTGAATTCTACCCAAAGATCAGGATTCGGGACATATCCTGCTTCGAAGAGATCGTATGTGAGATTCAGAGCGTAAAGCCTCAGAAAGATTACAAGATCATGAGATCCTAAGATCTAGATTGGGATTTTAATAACACTGCACGAGAGGATTTAAGTTTTAATTTTTTTAATTTTTAGGTCTAATGAAATCTACTGTTGATATTGGTGTTTAATTCATTGGTGAATGGTCGCGCTAAATAGTAAACGGCCAAAAGTGTCAATATCTTTCTTTATTAATTTACTAAATTATCGTCTATTGCACTGCATTTTAGGTGCAATTTTTTGTGTGTAAGACAGGTATCCTCTTTGGGAGGTAATCCTGTTTGAATCGAGAACATCCACATCATGGTGGGACTAACATTTTCAGTAGAGTTTTTTTCATCCACAAGACTCAAATTCAAGACCTTGATTAATGAACCAACTAGCTGTTGATATGTTTATGCGCAATTTAGTTTCTAGTGTTAGATATATTATATATTTTTTTTGAAAATAAATATATTATTGGAGAAATTGACAATGTCGGATCAGAATAATAATTTTAACCGTACATTTACACAAATAATTTTTTTTTTATCTTGAGCCAATTTTCTTCATTCTCAGGTTTTTAGGTCACCTCCAGTACACTATGTTTATGGAGCTCCACATGACGGTGTGAGTTCAAATCCTCCGTCTCATAGTCCCTCTATTGGAAGGAAACTTGGCAGGCACCACCGTATAGTCCTAGCCCCTCTTTAGCTCCAAAGAGTGAAGAAAAGGGGCCCCTCTTTAGCTCCAAAGAGTGAAGAAAAGGTGCATTGTGGAGGTAGGGAATGTGTGGGGAGGGGGAGGTGGGATTGAGTGGTGGTTGCGGAGGTTGGGTGATGGCTAGGCGGTAGTTATGGAGGTTGGGTGAGAGGAGAAAGAGGTAGAGGAAAAGAATGAAGATTGGTGTACACTCAAAGAGTGTAGACCACTACAGAGAGATAGGAAGAGAGGAGAACTAAGTGATAAATGTGATATATGATATGATGTAATTGGAAGAAAGAGATAAAGAGAAAAAATGGTTACAGAGATGTTTGTACTAACATGAATCATTGTTGAGAGAAAAAAAAGAAAAGGGGAAGAGAATAAACAAAAGTGATTAAAAAATTTTGAAGAACTAAAAAATTATGTAAAAATTTGGTGGTTGTCAAAATCACCTAAGGAAAAATTTGGGTTGCACAACCCTTGTCCTAGGTGGACCAATGATATTTAAGATAAATAAATAAATATTAAATTTCTAATTTACTTATCTTCCGTTGCGTGTTTGGAAGGAGCGTCCGTCTTCGGTAATCCCGCTTCTGTGCAGGATGCGGTAGCTTAGTTGGTTTTTGTTGTTGTCTGTTTTCATTTCCTTATGTAACTAAAAAAAATTGTTATTGGTCTACCTAAGACTTGAGTTGTTTAGCCTAAATTTTTTATTCGGTGATTTAGACAATTCCTAAAATTTGTCATTTAAATATTATAACATCATTTGTTTTCATTTGAAATAATAAATTATTAAAAACCAAAAGTAAAAAAAAAAAAAAATTATAGGGAAGATAGATTCATACGTCTATTATCCTCCGTGCGTGATATTTGTGGCGGAATGTTTAGAGGGTAATTACGTTAAAATCATGTCAAATTCTCTATTTAAATGTATTATCTTATGTTAGTGCGCCATTTTGATATAATACTTAGAGAGGAATTGAATCTATCTCAATTTCCTTATCTTAAAGTATCATACTAAATTGGTGACAAAATTTGTGAGGGAATTTTTAGATAGCGACTAAATATATTTTAAATTCCCTATTTGAAAGTAATAATATAACATATTGAATATGGAAGTTGTGATGGAATATTTAGAAAGCGATTAAACCATTTGCTACTATCCTAAAAAAATTATTTGTTGTTGTATGCTCAAATGACGTATGGATTCATCTTTTCTAAAGTAAGCAAGTTATTAAAATCATTGATCAAGGAGAAGGAATCATTGTGATTTGCAAATAATATCATGGTTTGTTGTAAAGTACAAATATAAATATATAATCACAATCACAATATTGATTTCTCAGTGATTGCACTTATTTATACTTTATCATCTAAAGTGATTCATTTCAAAAAATGAGTCAAATATGTAATTTATTACCGGATCTATCATTGTTTGAGAGCAGTGTTTTAAGGCTCGAACCGACTCGGCCGGTCCGACCGATCAAATCGAGAATCGGTCCCTTGACCGAGTCGAGCCGGTCGTTATAGCATACGTGCTTCAGAACCGGCCAAAACCGGTCAACTCGGCCGGTTCAGTGGCTAAAACCGGTTTCGGATGAACCGGCGACCACATTTTTTTTTCTTTTTTCGCAGCACCAATTTTGAAATTGAACCCACACATTCTGCCCTTTCTGGAACCCTAGGCTATGCAGAACGAAGGCAGTGAGAGCTCGAGCGCGGTGGTTCAAGAATGAAATTGGAGGTCTCTGGTCCAGACCCATGGTGGCTGAGATGCGATGCGATAGCGGTGGGTACGAGGCATGGCGTGGAGGCGTTCGCCGTTCCCAGAGGTGGAGCGATGGTGGGGTTTCTTGAGTGGTGGTGAGTGAAGGACGATTGAACATTTTAGGGAGGAAGAAGAAGGAAGAGATGGGAAGGTGAAGATGAAAACGTAGAAGAGAAAAAGAGAGAGGAAGAGCGTGAGTAGAGAGAGAGACAACATGTTAGGGAGAGACAAGGGGAAAATTGAATCTGAATTCAATGAGGGAGTGGTAGAGGTAGTGGGGTCAGGTAGGTTGATGAAGAGAGAGAATGTGAGATTTTACCAATTTCTGATTCGCTGAGGAGGATTTCTCTTCATTCTGATTGGTCGAAAATCCTGGAGAGATAAGGATGAGGATATATGGGGCCTGCAGTGAATTTTTAAGGACTAGTGGGGCTGAAATTCGAATTTCAAAAAGCTGAAAGGAGAGAGAATTGAGGCATGGGAATTTAGTGTGTTTTTGTTGTGATTAAATCGTAGAACCTATGTTTTCTTATAACATTTGCAACTTATTATTAATATTTTGTTGTAGTAAATTTTTTTTTTGTTGGTTGTATAATTTGAATTTTGATGTATGAAGTTATTAATTAATGTTAGGTGGTATTATTATTATTAATAATAATATTTTTTAATATATACCGAGTCAACCACCGAGTCAAGCAATCCGCTCATTGACTCTTTGGTCCGACCAGTGACTCATTGACTCGGTGCCTTGACCGAGTCGAGGACCGAGTCGAGTCTTAAAACACTGTTTGAGAGTGATATCAATCGTCACAAAGTTTCGTCACCATTAATTAACTTATTTTATATCACTGTATGATCTGTATCCATATGCATGATAAATGCTGCCTCAGTTTACACTTTAATTTATTATCAGATCTATTATTATTGGAGAGTGATATTGATCGTCACAAAATCTCGTCACTATTAATTAACTTATTTTAAATCAATATTTTCAATTCATATGACAAATGTTGCTTTAGTTTATACTTTTTGTTTTTGTAGTTCACTCCATAGATATATATTTGAAAAGAGGCTAATTATTATGATAGTAAAATTATAAATAATTATTAGATTATATTTTTACTTGTGATACAATAAAATAAGATTCTTGTGAGAAAACACATTACAAATAATACTAAACTAAAATATTAATAATGATAATAATATTAATTAATCATAACTTTTTAATTAAGTATGTGCGTTTCGGGGTTATTTAAAAGTTTACTAATCATACACATAAACATTTAACTAGGTTTCTCAGTTAAAAAAAAAAAAAAACTAGGTTTCATTATTTTACCATATCAAGATCAAATAAAAAAAGAAAAATGAAAATGTAAAAGTAAAATATACGATTAAATATCTATATAAAGTTATTTACAGTATCATTGTATACTAGTAAATATCAAGTTAATTATGTATAATGGATGTTGTGCTAACTTAACACTTAATATACCAATACTCGTACTATATGTACTACAACATTAGTACAGAAAACTCATGCATATGGTCAACTACGCATTTAGCGGCCTTTCCGCAAATTGTGGCGGAAGTAATATTTTCTATATTTGTTATGATTTTTGTAATTAAGAAGTTAATAATTAGTACCTTGATATTGGCATATTGCTTAATCTATGAAGATATAAATATCTTGAGTAATATGTTTTTTTTATGAGAGATGGGGCTAAAAGCCCAAAGCAAGGAACATTAGTTCCTTAAGTACCAAGTGTTACAACTTACAAGAATCATCCATAATCAAATATCTTGGGTAATAGGGTTCTTACGCCACATTTTCAAATATTATGCCTCCAAGAATTAAACTCAACATCAAAACTTAAGTTTTGTTTGGCAGCACTTAACTGATAAACTACTTAAAAGTTGAAAAATAAATTAATTGAAAAAATATATTTACTGTTGAACAATATAAAATTACAAAAATGACATGAAGAGACATCTCATTTGTATAACTATATTGACATGAAGAGGCTATCCAACTAGTTGGTAGGGGACCTTGCCAACTAGTTGGAGTTTCTCTGGTTGCTCACCTCACCTGGCATTTCTTTGTGTTGGGGATTAAGGGTGGTGTGCATTATAATTTCACTCCCCAAGTCTAACATGTTATAGGCAAAATTTTAAAGTTTTGTCTAACCTTAGAGAGTTTGGCTCACTTACATACTAGTATGTTTACTAACTTATTATTTAACAGAATATATCTTCTTAAAGAGGATAAAAGGTCGGCGGGCTAATATGCCTTTTTACAAAGAGAAAATGTACATATCTTTTTTTACAAAAGAAAAATTATATACTGAGTTCTAATTTTTTTAATTAACATAGTGTACTATATTTATTTATATAATTAATAAAATAATATTATGTAAACAGGTTGGCCTATCAGAATGTTCCTCTTGTTAAAAAAAGGTTGACCTATCATACCAAACAATTTTTTTTATAATCTAAACCTAATATTTTTTAGTTAACTAATCTTATTAAGAAGCCTAAACCTGAACTTTTAATATATAAATCATGTCAAGTTAGATCTTTAACATGCTAGGTCATGGGCTCATGACAGACTGCCTAACTTATTTCCATCCCTATCGAGGATTGATCTTATTTTATGGTTTTGTTCCCCTTATGATATAGGTGAGTGTGGTGTGCTGTGGAGGGTTGTAGAATTTATGTTTTTGCTAATTTTTCTTTGGATTGTTTAGGGCCTTGTGTTGTTGGGTTGATTTTTGTTTTGGTTATCATCGCATGATTTTGTTGGGGTTCCCTTCATAGTTTGTGGGTTGTTAAATCCGGTGAGAATGGCTGTTTCTCTCCACTTATATAATAATTTATTTTATTTTTCAAAAAATTAGTTTTATATTCTATTTTTGGTTTAGACTAAAGTATCTACCGCCGACAATAATATTTAATCCATTCGTTGCGAGTATTTTTACTAAGCGGTGAACGATTGCCCACAAAATGTGCTACATTTTTATGGGCGAGAGTCGAGGTGAGCAACCACGACAACACACCTTATAGCTATTGTTGTTTATTTTTATACTTAACATTACTTTATTTACACATTAATATCTGTACGATACTAATTTAAAAACAATCATCACTTTAAATATTTTATTCATTTCAGATTGTTTATAATCTTAAAAAAATATAGGTTATACTTTTTTAATTTTTTTTTCACTTTTCATATTTTTATTAAATTGAATAAGATAATTTTATTTTTTTAAAGCAAAATTTCACTAATGATTAAATATAAAATATGTATAAAGCACGCGACCCCCAAAAACCTATGAAAAATGACAAAACACTTACCAAACAAACCCCTCAAAGCAAACCAACCTCATAAATGAGGATGATTGTGTCTTATGTGAGTTTTTACGCCCCTAAGCATCAAAGCATCTAAGCTCCTAACATGCAATCATAATTCTTTGCCCACAACCAAATACTCTTTGCCCTAGTAGTAACTCAATCATCGCCTGGAAGTGGCTCAAGAAAATCCGGCGACCGCTTGTCCTTCTTGTTGCAGCTCCCTTTTGGGTGACCATACTTTGATCCTCCTTTCCCCGACTTTGAAATAGGAGTCGTTTCGAAATTTATTGCATCCTCCGCAGCACCATCATCTACACAATGGTTTTTTTTTTGCTCGAACCATCTGCTCCCAAAGCAAGCTCCCCTTCACAAAAAACTACATCTACTGGTTACAATTCTTCCTATTTGCGGGTTGCTCAACGCCCCAACACCTCTGAAAAGTCCCTCCTCCTCTATTAAACCCAAACGCTTTAGATGAGAGGCTTGTGCATTATAACCTTTCCCGCAAGTAGGCCCAAACTGAGACGAGAACCTAAGGCTAACCCATTGGTTAGAAACATAAAACAAATTTGAGCTAGCCTGTGGTCATCCTCCATAATTAGGAAACCATAAATAGATAATATAAATAACTTTATACTTTTATTAAATAAAAAAAATTCATATATCTAAATTAATGAAATGTTAAAGGCGGGTGCGACAATGACAACTATAGAGGAGATGAGTATGATAGAAAAATAATATAATCAAAATTTAGTGCTTTTTAAAACATAAAAAAGATAGTGATGAAATGTTATGAAAATGGTAAGGATAAAAATCAGCATAAACTTAATAAGCTTTAAGCAATAAGCTATAAGCTTATTTGCACCCTTTGGTTGATAAGAAATTATGGAAAGAAAAGAAGAAACAGGTGGGGTCTACCAAAATTATTTTCTCCTCTAATATGAGTATAAAACATGAGGAGAAAGTCTATTTTATGTGGTTTGGCTGAAATACTCCTCACTTTATATTTAATATTAATTACAGAAATAATAAAAAAGTACTAGAAAATATTAATAGTACACCATAATGAATTGTTTTATAATATTTCTAAAATTATGTCTTTTGTTAAAAATTAATCTTCAAATTTTATTTTTAACTAAGAGTTATGTTATTTTACAAACATCAATTTTTCTTTTCTTTCACTTTTTTTTCAACTAAACAATCTAAAAATGATCTCATTTTCTACTCTTTTTTTTTCTTTATTTTCACTTTGTTTTCTCTCATTTTTCCCTACATTTTGAAGGAGTATTTCTTATTATCTAATATTAATCTCTTTGATCTTTGAAAATAAATTTGAATGCAATCTAATTTCTAAGTTAGAGCATGTTAAAAAAAGAATGTGAAAGGCACTTGAATGCAAAGTAAAAAAATTAAGATTTATATAATAATTTACTTTGACAAAAAAGTAATAATTTTCTTGTATTCATTTTATTTTGTCAATAAAATTTTTGTATTCTTCTATCATAAAAATTAGTGGGCTTTTACAAAATGGAGCAATTTCAAATTACTAGAACCATGGTGCATGGCATAATACCACTTGATTTATTATGAGGTAGAGATATCAGATTTATGGCGCGCATCGTCACAAAATGATGGTGAGGGAGGGAGCACCGTCAACAACAGTAAATGGGCCTCGCCGGCGATCCAAAAACGACAAGTGCCGGCAACGATCTTCTTATTTACATTTTTATTTATATTTAACTAATCACATCAAAAGCAACGATATTCACATACACACTTGTATTTACATTTTTATTCATAATTCTTGTTACATCAAAAGCCACCATAATTTAAATATAGATTGGAACTTGAAAGTATTTTTTTATAGAAATGATTAACATTATTAATGATAAAGACACATGATATACAAAAGATTTAGAGGCAAAAGTCTCAAATAGAAACCCAGGACATAACAGTAGGCACGCTCGCTTGAAAGTATTTGAACCGCAATTCTGCAACAACTTAGCTATGTATCACATATACAACGAGCATATTGAGTGTTGCTGGTGCTATGAATGTCGATCACCAGTTAAAACTGATACATTCGAAGTGAAGATTATCAACCAAACCCGAAGAACAAATTCTGGCCACTTCATGTCTCATGTTTCTAGGGCCACAAACTAGGACTCCAACATCTTTGCCTTTGCGCTCAAACAGAATTTTCTTGAGATCAGGCCTTGCACCAAAATGCACATTGGTGGCTTGCACTAAAGACTGATGAGGAAGGCTTTCAAGCTCTCTTTCTGTGCCATAAATCCATGAACCTGGTGACCTTGTTGGTGTTGGAGCTTCAACATTCATGATTTGCTTATTACTTTCAACAATGTTTTGTTTCTTCCACCAAAGAAAAATTGCACTAGAACAGATACATATGCATAAACAGAGTAGAAACAGGAACCACAGAACCTTGTAGGTCCAGTGATAAATTTCATCTGAGTTATTTTCAATTGGGTAAATATAATAACGAGTGACAATCCCTAAAAGGAGGAGGAACATGAGGAATGATGATGAGATTATAGCACCAAGCCATAGCCAATTGTTGGGGCCTAATACAACTGAGATTGGAGAGTCTGAGAGGGAGGGCTTAAAGCATATGGTTTGGATTTGTTTTTGAGAATCTATTGGGGGTTCCTCTTTATCTCTTGTAATGTAGGCTTCAATTTGCAACTGAATCTGTGAGATTTCAGTTGTTGAGCCAGAAACAGGAAGCACAAGATCTAACATGGTTAGATCAACATAATGCTTGAAAGAACAAATAAGGAGGATTTTAGAAGCATGAGATTGTTGTTGTTGGCTTTGGAATATGAGATCTCGGATTATGGATATGAAGGGTGTAATGCCACTTCCACCACTCACCATCACAAGTTCATCATGCCTGTTAAAGGGAAAATTGACAATATATGAATTAGTGTCGCAGTCTAAGGCACATAAAACTGTAGGGCTTAACCTTAAACACTTACAGAAATCTTAAGAGACCTAAATCCTCCATTTATACTATCATATATATCATCAAGAAGCATTAATTGTCCTATTTCATGTTGTTGTGACTTGTGAACTACAAACCTTAAAAATTGTGCAGTATGCGGTCCATATGGTCCTTCAACAGAAACATCGAGATGATCCAAAGAAGAATTAGAAAGTTCCTGGTAAAGCTTGTTTGACCAGCTACCAAGATTTTTTATGGCAACACTAAGAACATCTGTCTCCAAATTACAGCTAGAAGTCACTGTAAAAGGGTGCCATTGCAGCTTGGAAATTTTGGGAACATTTATGAACACGATGCTTGTGGGGTTATAGTGTAAACCTGAAATTAGGATTTTGACGAAAAATGTTAGAAATAATTCATGTGTATTCACCAAACAACTTCAGCTATTGAGATAGTTGATTCATGACTGTAGTATCAGAGTCTCTGTGGCTATATGGTATATGATTCTATCTTTGTTACCTCAATTAAAATTATCTATGTGTCTTCACCCAACAACTTAAACTTTTTGAATAGTTGGTTCGAGACAATAATAATAATTTTGTTATTCTCCTGATTCCCAAGTGACATCTCTATTTTTGTAAGGAAATCTTGTCATAAGTGAATTAAAAAAGACATGTGTGATGCAGTTATAAACTTGATAGTGGTTTTTAATTGACATGACTGTATTTTATTGGTGAGGCAGAAATAAGACACAATTTAGAGACAAAAGAATTGGATCGTACCTAGCCGTAACTAAGACTTGTTTAGAAAGTAAGGTCATCTTAAAACCCTAATCCATATAAAGCAACACAGGCAATTAAAGATATATATAATGGAAAAAATTAGGGAAGAACCCTTACTTGGAGTCTTGGAGAAGTTGAGCTCAAGTGCATGACAAGGCAAGAGGCGAGCAGATAGCAAGCGAGCATGTTGGCGAGATTGTAAGAATCTGAGATGTCTATCGACGAGGAACAGGAAAATCCCTGGAGCTATCATGCATGTGTATGCAACTCCAACATGGATGGCATAGAATAAGATGTAGAGAATGTAGAGATGGTGAGTGTAGAAGAAAACCTCAAACATCTTACGCCTTACTCGGGGGAAGCTCGTCACCCACATGGCTAGAGCAATTACACTTGCAATCTCTCCAGCTACATTGGATACATATGTCTTGCTCCACTCTAGCATCTGGGCATAAAATATGTTTTCATAATTTTATTTTTTTTCCTAAGATATCTCACAATTGGTGGGTATGAAACAAATTACCCGAGACTCTAAAATCATGTCAAATGAGTAGTCATCTCCCAATAAATATGCATGTGTGTTTCATAAGAAGTGTCATAAAAATATGCACTAAATTGTGGACTCTTCCGGACAAAACTTAGATGCATCTCCATACATAGTTTTTACTGTTTTTCAATCACAATATAAGATTTGCAATGAGAAAAACAATGGTAAAATAAGAAACACTAAATTAGCTGCCAAATAGCTGCCAATTTACTGCCCTTGTAGCTAATTCACAGCAATTTGAGCAGTACAATGTACTGGTACACTAGACAACCCAAATTATTAGCAAGTTCTTTCATTGCTATCCAAATGAAAGGACAAACCTATTCGATTCCAATCAGAAAGAGACAAATGATTATTAGTCACATAAATTGTGGAATCTCAAATACATGATAAATCATCTTATCATGAACATCTAAATAGTCTGGTCCTCAACTTTTTCTTCTCATTTTCACATACTTATTTTTACCTCACTTTTCTTTTTCTATCATCATATCTAGCACTTCTCTCTAAAAAAATATGTACCTCTTTCATTTGGTTTGTGATGCCCCAATAGATGATGAAGCCTACAGTATGAGCAGCAAAAAGAACCATGGATGTATGGCCAAGCCAGATGTGGTACTTTATGCTTGACTCAGAGGTGAGTCCAACAAGAGGCAGAATAGAAGATCCTCTTGCAACTGGAAAGAATAGAAACGCCCAACATATGTTTCCTATGTAACCAAGTCTCAGAGATACACTCCTGAACTTTGCTTCCCACCTGCAAAGAGTACATAAAATCAAATACCATATTTTCTTTTTAGGTTAATTTGTTAACAAACAGATTAATTTTAACAGAAGTTTAGAGTATGTATATTACACTTTCTCTCCCTCCATGTGCATATGAAGGTGGGAAAAGCTGGTGTGCAAGTAATTGGAAAGGGACCATATCAAGAGCACACCAAACATGACTACAAAAATAAGCTCCATAGATGTGATAACTCCTATCGGAGACATCACTAGCAATGGACGTCTCAAGGAACTTAGGTATCTCTTTACACCCCCACTGAAACCAAAACATATAGATTAATTTATGACTTCATATAGATAAACATCATAGTTCAGTGACCTTGTTTGGATACGGTGTAAATAACACTTATTATAGCTAATTTATTGGAAAAAACACTGAATAAGCTTCAATAAGTGTTATTTAATCTACATCTTCAACATGTATGTATATGTGCTACCTTGTTGATTTTGTTGCTGTTTTCTGATGAAGATGGAGATAGATACAGCTCACAGCCCCAATGAACATCATGGGGAATGTGAAAAGTAAGAGATTTGTCCCTGAAAAACAGTTGACCTTGTAACTATTTAGTAAAATTATTAAAAGCAGAAAGAAAAAAAGGGAAATTAAGAAACTCTCATAATAATCTTATGAAGTGCAAGAAGATGAACTGATGCAACCACCTTGCTCTCTTAAGTATGTGGTATTCAGCTTGCTTTGAAGCTTGGGAGTCCATGTGTTCTTGTAGATCTTTGTGGGCAACAAGATCCAAATGATGAGCCACCCAAGAAACACCAAAAGAAAAATGATCCTTAGGAATGTGTGCAGGTTCCTCATCTTGTACTTGTGATTAGTACGAGTCTAGATATATATTTTCAGTACATCTGCATCGTATAGATTTTGGAAGGTGTATATATAGAATGTCAGACACCTTATGGTAAGGCTAATCACGCTTTGGAATCATAATTAAATAAATCAAGTTGCTTATATATACAGTTCAAGTGTATTCATTTTTTTTTTCTATTGTTATTTTATTGGAATTTGAGTTACAATTAACTCTACACCAAAATTCACCTTAAAAATGAAGATTTCACTCTCATTTATAACAACTTTATTAGTTATAATTTTACTCCATATAAGACTTAAAGCATTTTCCTCACGCCCAAAACTTGACATATGGAGCGTGAGAATCACAAACTTTGTATTCATCATAATGCCCATATTTTTATCATTGGGATCACTACAAGAAGACACTTCAATAGCTATGAAAAGTTACTCACAAGCTAAGAGTCATCGCAAATAGTCTATGTTATCGATGGCTTGGTCGTCGATGGTTGGTAACTTATCATTTTATAAAAATAATTCAAAAAATGTATTGTCGACATCTTTTTCTGTTGTAAACTTGACTGTAATTTTGTGTGTGCATGAGGAGTTGCAAACTGGCTGACAGCCTAAACTATTAGTATCTAGAAATGTCGGCTTATTACTAACAACCTAGACCATCAATAACTAGGCAGCCTTTTCAAATTTTGTCAGTTAATTACCGACGATCAAAGTCATCTTTAATTTAATCAGTACTTTTAAATTACTTGTCGTCATTGTCATCAGTAACCACTAAATGCTTGCATTAATGAGACTGTTGGGGCACTGATGAAAAATGCCGCTAGTAATTTGAAAATACCAACAAATTTACTGATGGTTATGGTCGTCGATAATCTATATATAACATTTGCAGGAGATCGTTTTCAGGTTGTTTTGTTGTATTTAATTAGCTTCTTGGTTAATTTCTTAGTCAGTCTTTCTTTATTTTTGTTATTTCTGTTTTAAAATATTTTCTTACTTTTTAACTAATTGTTTTTCAATTGCATGTGGTTTGGTTCTTAAGAAGTTGCATATATGAAATTGGTTAAAATTGGATTTTAATCTTGCTTCTCTTCTTAAATGGATTAGATTTAACTTAGAATATAATTTTAGAATTGGTGTTTTTACTTGAAAGTGTTTAAGATTACTGTTAACCTTGTTCATTTGTCCAGGAAATCCCCTGAATCAATTTTAAGGTTTAGAATTACTCTATCATTTTTGTAAAGCAAAATGAATAAGTGGATTTAAATGAATAAATATAAAAAAGCTACATGTCACGTGAAAAGGACTGAAGTCCTTAATTAGTTGGGAATCAGGGAGAGCTCTAAACAACAATCGGTCAACTTGCCTTAGATTTATCGATCACATTTTTAATATTGTATTTACCTAACTCATTCTTAATCAACGTGAAATATCAACTCACACTTAAATTCTCAACATTCTCTCCCTTTAGTATAAGCCGCCACCACCACATTACCATGCTCCCCCACCGCAAAAACTATCCACACGTCACCCAATCATACCGCCGAGAAGACTTTTAATATAAGGAGTCATCACCATGGTCATACCAACAATCAACTATGATACAACTTGTTGGAAAGTTAGGGAGAGTCCAAAACACCAATGGAACAACATCGGATACCACAAAAAGATTTGGACATCACATCTTTACCAAAAACCTTAGCATAGGGGCTTTTGAGTCAAATCTCTTATGTTGTTTTCACATCACCTATCCTTAAAGAATGTGAAACTTCAACTCTCAATTTTTTTTTCTACTTACAGGTATCATCCACGGGAGGAAATCCTATTCGAACCGGAACATTCCTATCATTGTCGGGGCAGTTGTTTTTTTCCATTCACAAGAAAATCAAACATGTACCACTTAAATACACCATAATTAAGATGTGATATTGAATTCAATATTTGAATTCATATGTACGAAAAATAAAACGGTTATGAGGGATCTCCAAATTTGACATTTGATAAAGCCCTAGAATATCAGTCCCTATCTATCACATGAGAGAAAACTCTGGATATGAGAAAAAATAAAAAATGTGGCATAAGAACAATATTACTCAAGAAATTATCTCATGATATCACACGGATTAATTAAGCAATATCATGGTACAATTGCTGTACTTCCTAATGAGGTGAAGCCATACAGTTTGCCAAAAGTCAGCCAAATTCTAAGTTGACCTTCTATAATTAACTAGATAATGATAGTACAATTGACATGAGTTTACTGTACTAATGTTGTAGTACATATAGTACGAGTATTGTTATATATCAACCTAGACTATAATTAATTTGAATATAATTAAGTTACATGAGTACAGTATCTATTAAACATAATTAATCTCAATGGATAAACAAACACACGGAAAAATAACAGTATAAAGAATTGCTTGCATATTTCAATAAAACTAGAGGAGAAATTAGAGTACACAGATGGATTGCACAGAAAGAACATGGGAATTTTACATGTGTTTCAAGACTGTGAGACCAAACCCAATGCCGAGAAAAGTTGCAATGACAGAACCAAATATGCCAGCAAGAATGCCAGGCACAACGAGAGAGTACCACCCTTTTGCCGTGGCCATTCCACTTGCTGTTGTTGGGCCTCCAACATTGGCATTTGAGGCCAAAAGCAACAGCTTCAAGTCCAGCCGAAAAACTCTTCCCAGTCCAAGGATCACAGCAAGATGGATTACCAACTGAACAAACGCAAATAGAAAAATACTAGGTGCTGTGTTCATGACACTCCATATGCTACCACTTGCACCTATCACCACAAAGAATACCTATTCCTCACAAGTGCCAAAAACATCTTGTCACTTTATATTGATACATATATGGCTTGTAACTTAAATAAGTTCAAAAACATTGAAGAGATTATCGTTGAGAAGTTCTACATTGACTAGAAATATAGCCAAATAAGTTTTTATATCAGGTTGAGCAATCTTCACTTTTAACTTAACTTTTGGGATAGAGTTAGGCCTAGTCCGAGTTCTAATATGATATCAGAACCTATCTTCGATCCATTTATTTAAGACCAGTCATATACGTGCCACCGCTAGATGTTTAGTCCTGCAAATTTCACGCTTCATTTGTTTAACCCTTGGTGTGAGAGGTTGTGTTGAGAAGACTCACATTACTAGAGATATGGCCAAATAAGTGTTTATATAGAGTAGAGCAGTTCTTACTCTAAACTAGCTTTAGGGGTAAAATTAGGCTTGACTTCAATTCTAATAATTATACTCACAGCACATTGATGAGGACTGCACAAATTACTTAAACTTTATGCACTTTTTTAAGTGTCTTTCTTATTTTTAGAACATACACAATAGCTTATTTTCTTTTACAGTCTATAGATGGTAAGTGAAAAAGCCTGCCTATGATGAGTAACAACCAACCTGTATGAGAATGATGGCCATAGCCTGACCAGAGGGTGCAAGAGATGCAAATGGTTTGGGGAATACAGTTGCAAATATTACAGCAATTGCTGTTGCCACTGGAAGAACACCCCCTTGGATTCTAAAATACCTTGTAAGAAAGGTGGAAGCTTTGCAGATGGTAAAGGACACAGCAAGAGAAGTAGCCATTGGTAGCATTGAAAGTTGTTCAGCAGACCCCGACATGGTACTCATCCCTTCATCTGACAAAAAATTTCAGGGTCAGGTGTGATATGTGAAACACAGAGACACGCCATTCAATTCTTACAGCCACATCTAGTAGCACTGAATCATTACAAGACAATAAACTTCAAAGTAGCAGTTAAGCTTATGTTACAAATCACACAAAACATTACATAAGCTAACTAAAGAATCAAATTTATATTCCTTCATTCAAGGAAATTCTAAATTCACACAATCAGGGAATCTGAGCCGATCAATTAAAATCAGATAGCTCGGATTTTGAGTTTATTTAAGTTGTCCGGTCTTAATTGAACGTCTCAGATTACTCAAATGTGTGAACTCAAGATTGCCCTCTCTGTGAGATCTCAAATCCAACTAATCACATCTCATTATGATCAAACTAGAACTTGACCTACCATTTGCTGATGCAGAGGCCTCGGGAGGTACTTTAGATGCCAACGTAAACAGTGTAGAAAAATACAAAACGTTAATAACATTATCTGCAGCTAGTGGGGCAGATAGAACAGATGGAGAAACACCAAGGGCGTCAGATATGGCAACATAATTGACAGCTGCACAATATAAGGGAAAAAAAAAATTAATTTCTAAGTGGAATACAAATATTTCCTGCAAAATAGCAATGAGTTACCTCCACCAATATGTCTACCCATGAGTGCAGCTGCTATCTTCCAACTATCCTGACCAAGTGATCGCATTGGAACAAGTAGATATGCTACTAGTGTTCCAACTGTAGTTGCAACTATTATGATAATGTATGTAAAAATCTCAGGGTCAGTGGGTAACAAACTAATTATAATCAGATAATTAGAGACAAGGAACATAACGTTCAGACAATTACTTTTGAAAATAGCATTTGTTAACTGCATGGAACATAACTAAACTCAGGATATAGCACCAGATATAACTTTAAAATTTTATTAACCCACTAAACTAAGGGAAATTTTATCATAGCACGAGATAGCTGCATTTTGTCGATGGCTCCATATCAGTCTCTAAGCGGTGTATATAGACAACGATTTGTCGGGTGTGATCTTAGAGCCTGGAGGGTGGAATAGATAATTCACCTAATATCCCCTTTTACTAGTTAGTAGTTACCTTACCTGTACCGAGCAAGAAAGGGATGAGGAGTGCGCCGGTTGTTTTGATGACGCGGCGCAGGTCGGCGGTGAAGAGGAGCAAAGGGACGGAGAGAGGGAGGAGGAACTGCATAACAACCCCGTAGGCGGGAGCTTGAATGGAAAGAATCCCCAAATTGCTGGCGGCAAGTCCCACCAAAATGCAGACCATAGATCCACTCACTATCTTCCCAATCTTGGTATTCTTCTCTGACCTTAATTATTAAGCTAATAAACTCATCAATTACTTGTGAAAAATGGAGTGGATTACATCAATTACATAATGCATACCAAATTCCGAAAGCGGCGATGGCGAAGAGAGCGGTCCAGTTTCCCCATTGGTCCTGTGGAGAAATCAGAGGGACATTGACATTCAAGTTCAACTTGGCACACGCTGCTGCAGCAACCGGTCGGGTTTCGAAGGGTCGTGTCTTGATGATGGCAGAAGAAGAAGATGATGACGTTGATGAGCGAGAGTTGACAAGTGCTGAGGGAGAGGGTGGTTTCGGAGACAGAGAAAGTGGATTTTGGCGGGAAAATGAATGGTGTAGAGAAATACCAGAACTAGAAGAAGCCATTTGTTTGTTTAGCAGAAATTGGAAGAAGAAGAAGAAGAATTCAGAGTGCTTCGTTTCTGGAAAAGATGAATGCTCCCTGCCTGCTTGTCTGGAATTGTTGTTAGAAGGTAACTAACTAGGTAAGCATGAAAGGGAATAATTTGTTTACTCCTCTCTAGTCTCTACCCTTAGTTTTAAACCAAGTTTGTCTACGAGTCCTCCTATAACTTATATAACTTATAGATATCATCTTTTAAGTGTATATATCTAGAAAGAGAAAGAAATAAAAAAAGATAAATAGTGAATGTGATATATGATTGATGTGATAACAAAAGAGATAAAAAAAAATGAAGGTCTTATTTATGAATTATTTTGCCACGTATACTCTTTGGGCCCTTTTGTTTGTTGGGCTTTATAAGAAGTCATCATAAGATAACGCGAACATATACTCCTATAATATATTGTTAGCATTTATTGGCAATGTAAACCGTGTTAATTAGCAGGCTTTTAACACTGGCTTCATGACCTTCCCCTCCACTGTGCAACTGCATGGTGTTCTATCACCACGGACGCCCTTGTCCACTTTAAAACACCACTTTCATCTTGTTACTTTCCATTCCATCTAGGTACTGAACTGATTGAGGGTTGAGCTTGGGGTTGGTGGTTGTTGTTGTAGTTTAGGGCGGAGAAAGAGGGCATAATGCAGAATTGTCCCATTGCGGAGGCCATGTGATATGTCATGTGGCACTGCCTTGGGAGGCTGGCACGCACCAAATGCATACATACTCCTTTTTAACTGGAACTCAATATCGTATAAGATAAGGATTCAGGGAGACTTGCACACAATATATATGTGGTTGCCAATTTATGATTTGAGATTCAAAGCTGCATCATATCTTAACTACCTCATCAGCTGAGAATTTTGTCAAATGCCCATAAAACAGTTCTTGGGATTTAGGAGTGTGTTTGTATCAATGTTTGAATATTAAACCCAACATGTTAGAGATAGAGCGTAGTAAACAGTTTCCGATACAAATTTTCGGTGAAGGATAGTGTGTATCAGATAAGGAGGAGAGCAAAGAATTGTAAATGAAATTAAGCTTTGTGTAGAGGTTGTCTAAATTATCGATAAGAATAACTTTATCTCACCTAGTGAACAAATGGGATTATTTGAATAAATAAATAAAATATGAAATTTTTTGAGCAATGACTCCATTGAGAAGAAAACGAAGCAGAGCAATGACTCATTGACGACAACGCATATGTGGCGGTGGCTGGCTACCGCATATGCGATAAACGACTCAAAGGTTGTGCTGGTATAATGCATCGCATATGCAATGATAGATGTACCGTATATGCGGTCCGATATTGCTTGCTATTTTAAGTTTATTTCTGCTATCTTTAGAAACTAATTTGTTGGGATTGTGATACTATTTAGTGAGATATTATCGAATAATATCTATATCATTAGAATCCTTATATATTGTAACATTGTAACCCTAAAGCATAATCTGAATGAAACGGGGCTATAACTACTCTATAACCGCAAAGGTACGTCCAATTAGCCGAATTACGTGAACAAAGTTTTACGTCTTACATGCACGATTTCTCTACTCTACTATGTGCAATCTAGGTGCTTTTGCTAACAAAATTCATAACTCACTTATCTTAAATATCATTGATCAATCTATATAAGGTAATTTAAACCAAACTTTTCCTATTGTCATTAAGACAACCCCATAATTAAGTGAAAGTAATGTTGTTAAGTGTTAAACTTTTTTTATAAATCACCCAAGATTAATTTTGGTTAAAATCACCTTAGTTTAAGTGACTCAATAATATTGTGACATGTGTTTAAGAAAATTTTAGATCATTATTACACATCAAAATATTATTGGGTCATCAGTTAACTAAAAAGATATTATTGAATCATCTAAGACTAAAATAATTTTATCAAATATTTACCTTAAATGGTTTAGACAGTTTCAAAAGTTTCCATTCCATTTGGATGTGTGCTTTGAATTTCATTGCATTAATATAATTAAATCGTTAATTTTTTGAAACAAATTAAATCGTTAATTTTTTGAAACAAATTAAATCGTTAATTAGTTACAAAAGGATGTAGAATACTCTTTTTTTTTTTTGTTACAAATACTCTTCTTTTGTGAAGGGGAAAGAAAGCCAAAACATATCTTATTTTGGTTAAAAAGATTATAGAGGAACCTCACGTTTTCATATATATAAAGAAATTAGAAAGTCCCTTTTAAGGAAAGGAAACCGAAATCTACTCCGGAGGCATATTTTCCTTCTTTGATCCAATCATTCATTTATCGCAACCATAATATTTGTTCTATCCCATATTAATTAAAAAGATATACAAACCATTTTATTTTAGTGTATTCCATAAATAGTAAAAACACTTAAATCTTATTTAACTAGCTTAAATTTTACATGCATGTTGTTAAACCCAAATTTGTAGTGGTTTACAAATTTGGGTTTCTTTACTTCACAATCTATGTAATAGATGTTCATAGATCATTTTTCAAAAACATTCATCTCACGGAAAAAGGTAAAAATAGAAAAGAGAAGCAAGAGATTTTGTTGATTTATTATATGATAAGAAAATAAGGGGAAAATAAGATAAAGTAAAATAGAATGTAAGATCAAGTGAGTGTCAAATTTATTGACAAGAATCAATTAGTGAAAGTGAACCAAGTGAGTTTGTGTAGTGAATTAACACTTCACCTTTTACATAAGTGGTTGATGGTTTGAATTTCAACTCTTGTAAGTGTAAAAATTCATTAGTCAATCCCTTACTTACTCTCAAAAATTAGTCTCTCACCCTATACTTAATTAATAATACCGAAAAATGAAAAATAATTATGGATATATCAAGCTGAAGGCAGAGAAAACTCTCCTAGTAGATTTGATTGAAACGTCCAAAAATGATGAGTTTCAAGACAAATTTACCAACTAAAAGCAAAAGGGAAAAGGAGGTGCAATTCCTTTGACTTGAGTAACGAAATTCATTCATCTATGTACTACTATCTTCCTTCTCAAATCTTCAGTGTGAGTCAAGTCACTGTCTCTCTGTCCCTGCTGTCTTGTTTGCTGTTGCAACTTTGTTCACACTTTTCCTTATATATCACCCTCTTCCTTCTCATGACATGAGTTTTCCTCTTCAAGAACCCAAAAGGCCAAGCCTTTCTCACATGGAGCCCCAAAAGCTTCTACCTTTAACCTCAATCCTTCTCTTGCTCATACCTTTCTCAGTTTCCTTCACTCCCTCAGACAACTACCTTCTTAGCTGTGGATCACACACCAATGCTTCCTTCTTCAACCGAGTCTTCATCAGCGATTCCACCAGCCCAGGTTCCAATTTTCTCTCTGCTGATGATTCCATTTCTCTCACAGACCAAAACCCACCTCCAAATTTGCCAACTTTGTACCACACAGCCAGAGTTTTCACTAGCACAGACAAATACAAGTTCAGCATGAAGAGAAACGGTACCCACTTTGTGCGTTTTCACTTTTACCCTTTTAAAGCTTCAAAATTTGATCTGAAATCTGCAAAATTTAGTGTCTTGGTTAATGGGGTTTCTGTTCTGAGTGGATTCCGGCCACCAAATGATGTGTTGCTTAAAGAGTTTATTTTGAAGATAGAGTCAAACCTGCTTGAAATTTTGTTTAGACCTGTTGGTAACTCAGGGTTTGGTTTTGTCAATGCTCTGGAGGTGTTTACTGCTCCTGCAGATTTTATCATAGATTATGGAACAAGGTTTATTGGTGATTCTGGAGTGGGGGAGTACAAAAACCTTTCATCTCAGGTTTTAGAAACTGTTCATAGGATTAATGTTGGAGGCATGAAAATAACTCCTTTTAATGACACCCTTTGGAGGACTTGGATTCCTGATGAGGATTATCTGGTTGTTAAGGATGCAGCTAAGTCTGTAGTAAGCACTCACACACCAAATTACCAGAAGGGAGGCGCAACGCGAGAGATCGCGCCCGAATATGTTTACATGACTGCTCAGCAGATGAACAAGGAGAACGCAATTTTATCTTCAAGATTCAACATAACATGGAACTTTCCTGTGACTCCTGGTGGTGTTCCATATTTGGTTCGGTTGCATTTCTGTGATATTGTTAGTACTGCTCTCAACTTGCTCTACTTTGATGTGTACATCAATGGGTACAGTGCATATAAGGATCTTGACTTGTCGACCCTTACGATCCATGAGCTTGCATCACCAGTCTATGTGGATTTTGTTATGAATTCAGATGATTCGGGTGTTATTGAAGTAAGTGTTGGTCCTTCTGACCTTAGCAGTACTATAAGGATGAATGCCATATTGAATGGTGCAGAGATAATGAAGATGGTCAAAGATGTGGATAGTACTAATGTTGTGCACAAGAGGAAAAAATTGTGGGTGGTGTTGGGTTCAATCATTGGAGTAATTGTGGTCTTATTTTTAGTTGGAACTGCTTTTCTACTTGCTAACAAATGCAAGAAGAAACCAAAGCAAAGGACAGTGGAAAGTGTTGGATGGACGCCTCTGCGAATGTTTGGAGGGAGTTCACTTAGTAGAACATCTGAACCTGGTTCTCATGGATATTTTGGCTTGAAGTTCCCTTTCTCAGAAATACAATCAGCAACAAACAATTTTGACAAAAGTTTGATTATTGGGTCGGGTGGGTTCGGTATGGTCTATAAGGGAGTGCTCAAAGACAATGTGAAGGTTGCTGTCAAGAGAGGCATGCCTGGATCCAGACAGGGCCTTCCAGAATTCCACACTGAAATAACGATTTTATCCAAAATTCGCCATCGCCACCTTGTTTCACTAGTTGGATTTTGTGAAGAAAATTCAGAAATGATACTTGTCTATGAGTATGTGGAAAAAGGTCCACTGAAAAAGCATCTATATGGCTCAGCAAAACTGCCACCTCTTTCTTGGAAGCAGCGGCTAGAAATATGCATTGGTGCGGCTAGAGGTCTCCACTATCTTCACACCGGTTTTGCTCAGGGAATCATCCACCGCGACATTAAATCAACCAACATATTGCTTGATGAAGATTATGTTGCCAAGGTTGCTGACTTTGGCCTTTCAAGATCCGGGCCGTGCATCAATGAAACACATGTGAGTACTGGTGTGAAAGGTAGTTTTGGTTATCTTGATCCCGAGTATTACCGGAGGCAGCAGCTTACAGATAAATCGGATGTTTATTCGTTTGGGGTTGTGCTTTTTGAGGTTCTTTGTGGAAGACCTGCTGTTGATCCACAGCTCACCAGGGAACAGGTGAATTTAGCAGAATGGGCACTTGAATGGCTGAAGAAGGGAATGCTGGAGCATATTGTGGACCCTCGTATTGTTGGACAGATCAAACCGAGCTCATTGAAGAAATTTGGCGAAACAGCGGAGAAATGTTTGGCTGAATATAGTGTTGACAGGCCAACTATGGGTGATGTCTTGTGGAATTTGGAATATGCACTTCAGCTCCAAGAAAGTGGACAACGAAGGGAGCTGCAAGCTGATCGCAGTGCTTATGAAGCGGTAGATGAGACAACTGCAAGTTTTTCTGAGAATCCTTCTACCAGCAGAAGAACCAGGAGAGATTATGATAATGGTTGTTCAGACATAAGTAGTAGTGAAGTGTTTTCCCAGCTAATGACCAATGATGGCAGATAGAGATAGGTGCATGCTGCAAATGTAAGCAGTTCTTGCTAAGTAATGGGAAAAAGCTAAAGAGGTATTTAAGCATTACCTAGGCTTTTATTTTTTTTCAATCATTTTTTCCCCCATTGAAATTGCATCAAAACCATGATTACCAATATTTACTCATGGAAGGCTGCTATAGGCTCCTAATATTCCACTGATCCATTCATTGTTTCTTACATATGTTTGTATATCTTGCTTGACATTGGAGAGATGATTTAAATCTATTCTAGTATACTTTATTTTGATGTTGTGAAACCACTCTTTTTGTTCTAGAGCTGAATCAGTCAAACTTGAAAGTTGTGATCAGTTGTAGGTTTGTTTAAGGTTTGATTGGATGATATAGTTGGAATTTTAGAAGTTCTAATTTCAATTCCAATACTTTGTATTCCTGTAGATTATCTGTGACTGTCATATAAGATATGCAATGGTTTTCTTTTAGAACTTTCATGAGACTTGATAAACAGGTGTTCATATAACTTTTCCCCATCAGGACTTTTTTTTTTTTTTTTGATAGGCTCCCCATCAGGACTTATTAAAATGTGCTTGTGAATTGTGATATTCCTTTTTTGTTAACATGTGTTTGTGAATTTTGATAATCAATATTGATGGACCTACAAGTTCCAAATAATGCACTGCAGAAATTGTGCACTATGCTTCAAAATGGATAAGCTTTAGAACTTGTGTGTTCAGAAGATTTGACCTATTAGCCTCTGCTAATTGAAGGGGTTATGATGAGGATAAAATTAAGTGTTGTTTAGTAGAAATCATGTGTGGTAAATTTTGTTAGTAAAAATCATGAAAAGTAGTGAGTTATCTTCCTTCCTTGCATTTCATTTAGTATTTTTTCTAAAATTAAAATTCAGATTCTTGTCATAAAGTGTGACCCCATAAACAAAATGGATGGGGATGCGTGGCGTTAGGTGATAAGTTATTTGACTTCTTAACATGATCCAGCCAACAATAAGCTGCAGCGTGCAATTCAAAAGCAAGTGGGGGCAAATGGAAGCGTGTTGTCTCCACTCAAAAAATACACTTCTTATGTAACCTGCTGCTATCTATTCTTATGTGTTGTCTTAAATAAAATGAGTCACATAAAAGAGTGATTCATATGAAGCAGTGTGTTACATTATCATAGGATATTCTTTTAAAATATTTAATGCTGGGGATTTAATACACTTTAATACATTTACAAAATTACCATTTTATTTGAGTCTCTCCCTCTCCAACCATTCTCTCTCGTCTGCCACAACTGTTTATCAGTTAATGAACTTTTAAGTTGTGTGCATAACCTTAAACAACAAAAGTTTTGGAATAGATGGAGTAATTTGTATGAAGTAAATCATTAACTTCATGAGTTCAATAATAAGTTTAGTTTTAAAAACATATGACTCACGTCAAACTCTGTGTGGTTGGACTTAGGTGGTTGGTTTGCTTAAAATATGCGCACAGCAAAACATTCACACCTATATTCTATCTCCATTCTAGAGAGATGAGAATCGAAGAGAGAGAAATGATGATGATGTGATAAGAAAATAGTGATATCTGATATGGGTTACTAAAAAATGTGACTTAGGGTATACCGGTAAATAGTTGACAATAGAATTAATGTTACATCATCATTTAAAGGTTTTGTAAAATTACTCCTCCACCACCTTCCATCATTTGTGCCACCATCACAACCTGCACTGGTCACCCATCACCCACCTCTGACCACCCACGCGAAACCTACCCTGAATCACCAGGACCTCTGATCAACCCACTTCCAACAAGGCCGATGTGACCATCGTTTCCATGGCCGCATTCACCTTTGTCCAGACAAAGTCCTCAAGAGCACCACTTCTCACTCCTCCATCAATTCTAGATTTTGTTTTATTTTTAATTATTGGAACCAACCTTCAAGACCCACCAAGATAATTCTTCTTCATGTTCCTCTTCTTCTTCATCATCCTCGTTGTCGAAGTCCTCGTCTATTTGGTGAGTATTGATGAAAGAGTAAGAGGTGAGTTTGTCGGAGGTTACCCATTTGACTTTGGGTGTGTTTCCACCGAAGTAGATGTAGAGCTTAATGCCATTGGGGGTTAAAGAAGAGGAAGAAAAAGAGTATTTGAGCTTGAGGGCCTTGAGCTTGGCCTCAACATCATCGAGCAATGATGGCGTTTTCACCCTCTGTTCTTAGTGAATTTGAAAAACAAACATTGTTGTTCTCTGAAATCTGAGACTGGATTCGGATATCGTGAAGGACAGAGCCAAGTTTGAAATTCAAAAGTGAAGCTTTTCATGGTGGTTTTGCGTAGAGAAAGGATAATGGAAGTTGTAAGGAAACACCAAGACAAAAGACCTTTTGGGATGGTTTCAAACCTCGATTCTCTTTAGTGAAACCTTAGCTTGTGTTATCATAAAAGCACCAAGTAACTTCATCCAAAAGAAGGAAAGGAATTATTAGCATTGAAGCTGAGGGGCTGAAAAGTACGGTAGTCTACGTTAGTAGTGATTTGCTTGTCGGAGTAGAGAGAATGGAAGGTCTTGAGTGATAGGTCATACCCTTGAGGACCAGATTAACCCTCCTTTTCTATCTTTTTAGTGAAATATCTAACCTTTACTATAAGAATAGTAAATATAGTCAAAGATATCCCCAGTACTTACGAAATAAAAACTCTCCATCAGACCTAAGGCAATTCCTTGGAGCGGAGCAAGCATTCACACTGGATTCCCTTCTTTCAAGTGCCAAGGGAAAGGCATAATCTATAGGGAGGGCCGGAGGCGTAGGATGGATGGCTGAAGGTGGTTGTGATGGTTGCACAAGTGTTGGGAGGTGGAGGAGGAGTGACTGGACAAAATGAATGTTTGCATTTTACAAAACCTTTAAATGTAGGTTAATTTTTAATATGGTCCTCGACTATTCGCTTATATCTAAGAGACATTTTTTCAAGTGACTCCACATTAAACCTCGCAATATGAAAATGAGATAAAAATAATAAGAGAACACGCAGCGAAAGATCCTGAATTTGAGACTTTCTACACAAAAAATATTCTCTTAAATGAAGGTATTTGTGCGTGGTTGGCAGCTTGTTTCCTCGGACTAGACGAAAATTGGCCCTCGGGTGCAAATGCAGAAAGAAGCTTAACTGCAAGACCCAATAAGCAAGATAATTGGAAAAAAAGCTCGAATGTTTCGATCCCTCCATCATCCTAGAATGAAAGAGGTGAATGAAAAGAAAATGTGAATGAATGTATCAACACCCCATGTCAAATGACGTTAAGCAATGGAATCCATTCCCAAAAAGATAGTGTAGTCAACAATAATGCACTCGCTGACATCACATAGTACGTAATAACACATTCACCATGCCTCTTGCCAACTTGCATTCTCAGTGCTTTGTTCATTAACATCAAAGAAGGCTTCGAGTTAGTGCTTGACATGCACATGACGACACACATTGGTTTTTACTTTTAATGACTTCAAATTGAAAGTGGTAGCACCACCATGACATTGTACATCTGTCTAGTTTTATTGCCCAACTGTGCTAGCTTAAAGCACAAAGACCAACTAAAGATGTTCCAAAAGTGAGAGTCCAACCTATTCTTATGTAGAAAGTTCTTTCAGTCTACAAATATTATATCACTAGATGAAAGGAAAGGAAAGGAAAGGAAACACAACAAACAAAAGCAATACCGCACAAAACGCAGCAAACTCAGCTTAGGCTGGGTTTGTTTTTATGTTTCAACCACCCTCAATGCCAGTTTGGAGAACTCAAAAGGCATTTTTCGCACCGGGTCCAAGTTGAAGGTTTAGACAGAAAACACATTCGCATTATAGTCCAAAAATAAAAACCTTGAATTAATGACATTGGCAAACCACATGTTTATGAGATGTAATTGATGAACCAACACAACAAGAATATAAATTACTAGGACTTTTCAATCATATTATTGGTAATCAGCTCAAAAAAATATAAATATGCTCGAGTTTGAAAGTCACTACACACAAAAATTAGCAGGACCACATACAGATAAAGAAAATCAGAACAAAACATGATGACACCGCAACTGTTCAATCACAACTGAAGCAGAATGTGTTTGACAAGCACATGACTCGGGATATATAATTATATACAGATGACAAACTCCAGTAAAATAACAAGAGACTTCATCTAGTCACCAGCAAAGACAAAACAATATTAGAATTAGAAGAAAATCCTATCTTCATCTGTGTCCTCTGCAATATGGAGCGATCTCGCTGCTTGTGCTGCTATAAGATCAGCAGATAACCCAGTAGGACCCCATCCGGCATCTTCGTAAAGTGGCTCGTGCACATTGTTTTCGAAAGGTCCAGATGAGAAAGACCAGTTGCCATTTTCAGTAGTGACAGACCATGTTCCACCATCTAGATGAGGAAAGCAAGCTCTTTTTCCACTCATGAAGAAGTCGAGATCATGATTATAGTTCCAGGAATTGCACCCGCTATCATTAATGACAACATTACACGACTCGTCCGAGTCTTCACCGAGCAGGACATGCAGAGCAACAGCTTCAGCAATCGCAGCACCCTCTTCATCAAGTCTCTGTTGTTCTTCTTTCTTCTTCTGTTTCTTTTTCTCCAGTTCGGAAATGATGGCAGCAGAAGTAGCAAGTGCTTTCTCCAAGCGCCTCTTTTTCTTTTCAGCCTGTTTCATACGATCCAACTCATCTTTCACCTGCTTCTTCTTTGCCTTCCTCACATGTTGCCCCTTATTACATGCCATGTTATCCATAGAACTTACTACCGACGTAAATACTTAAAATCTAAAACAACTTTGATGAATTCCTATCCTTCAAGACACTTTCTTTAGAGCAGTATACATTATTCTATATGTTTCCCCTCTTTCCCTAAACTATTATGCTAATATATTCTAATTAGTTGAAGTATCAAGGCTAGTACTACTGACAAGTTCAAGAAACCACTACACCCACTCAGGCCTGTAGGAGTACCTCATTTTGCGAACTATACAGTCCCAAAAAGAAACAACAGGAGACAGCATCAAAGAAAATTCATAAATGCTCTTAGACCCATAACTTGTACTCATTCTTCCTAACTTCCCAAAACCTTTGCACTTACCCATTCTGGAAAAGCTACAGAACTATCAATAAATCTGCACCCGGCCGCTACACTCTGATTCCAGTACACCCTTCCCAACTGCAGTGCAAGCAAAAATACAGCAAAACATCACAAATTGAAAATGAAAAAATAAAGAGACAAGATTCATTTATAGCTACATAATTACAGGAAAAAAAATCTGGGCACCGAAGAGTTTAAGTGACTAGACAAGCCACCATGGAACATGCAAATGCACATGTATAGGAACCAAAATATATCACCACTAATGAAATTTCCATTAAAACTACCAACTCATGATATTTAAGAGATCCACAGAAAGATATTCTATATAACCACAATGAAGAGAACATAAGATATAGAGAATTTTAAATGTTTAACCCAAATTATAACCGAAAATTTTCAAGTTTTAGTGATATTATAGGTTTGATTAAAAACGTTAGAAGTGTTCACTTCTATATTATTTTAACAACAGTACTAGTAAAAATAATGGATCAAGTTTGTATTCATTAAAAGGGAAAGAAACAAAACAAAACAGTAGCATGACTGAATCATGTTGATAACATGTAAAAGCAGTATATCAAGTTCTCAAGTCAAGTATATACCCGAACTTCATTAATGACAGATTGATGAATGCAAAGTGCAGAGAGGGATGAAAGTGTAGTGCATAAAGACACATTATACATATGCAGTTTGCACGTTTTAATCTTATATTAATCCTAGCTACACAAACTGAAAAAAACAAGCAGACACACTTCCCTAAATGAATGGGGAGAAAAAAGACCATATAAACCTAGGAAAGGATAATGATAAAAAATTAACAAGTCAAATTAAGACTTGATCAATATTACAAACAGATAACTATGTCCACATCGTATCAATACAGCTTCAACCAAACATACAACTGCGATATTACTAGTTACTAACTAAGCATTAACCATCTACCAATATCACAGACACCTAACAATCAAAGTCTCACATCAAATTGAAGTCCTTCACCGACTTAAATTATGCATAAACACGATGAATTATTGTCTGAACAGAATACCCCAGAACTTCAAGCCAATTATACCTAGATTCAAAGTGCTTGATTTGTTGGTTTTTAAATAACACAAAAGAGCAGACAGCCTTATTATTCTTTTCCTCAAATTCTATTTGTTTTACAACTAAACAGAACCTGAAATCATTGCAACCCTGACCAGATCCACCCAATTGTTCAGAACTAACCAATCAACTCAATTCAAGTGAACCCCATGCACCCCCAGCATTAAAAAAACCGCAAGATCTACTCAACCCAAGATTAAAAACGTCAAATTCTCCAAAATCAATCACTCCAGCACATAATTGAGAAACAGATCCAATTACACATCAAAGGAAAATTGAAAACAAGAACAATAAAAGGAACCCCATCAGAAGAAAATGAAGAAAAATGTGAACTTTGAACGAGAAAACGAGGAATCATACCTGGGGGAATGGCATAGAGAGAAAAGAGGGGTTTGGACCTAACACAGTGTTGGTTCAGGGAACGATTGAAGCAAAATTAACGAGAAGCGATTAGTGGTAACGGAAGTAGTTGGATCCAGAGAAAACGTAGTTGGGTAGGAAAAGAAAGTGAAAACTGAAAAGTTTTGTGCAGAGGAAGAGAGAGAAGAAGAAGAAGAAGTAACCGATAACATGAGAGAGGAAAGGAAAGAACAACGATGTGAATCGCGAATGGCGGTGGGACACGTGTCAGATGATGGCAAAAGGGCACTCTACAATAAAATATAATAATAATTTCTGACTTTTCTTTTTTCCCTGCGATGACATCTCGTGTTTGTTGGGCCTCGAACGAACACGTGGCCCCATCGTGGGACCTGCCCAATGGAGGTTCGTGGGGCTTGTCTTAACCGCACGATCGGGCCTCTTTTGCCCGATCTTTTTGGGTCCAGTGGACGGTTCAGATTTAGTTTTTGGAATGTGCATCATCCCCAGTTTTATGCTTATGCCTAGGCCATCAATAAAAAAGTTTTTTTTGTTTGAGTTGGGTAAATTCATTTTATGGGATAAAGTAAGTCATCACATTATGAATTAGGTTGTTTTCATTGGTCCACCTCTGTTGGTTTATGCGAATTGTTAGAACTAGACTGACCGGTAGGTCAAATTGGTCATGAATGAATCAATGTTTCATGCCTCTAATGGTGTCGTGATAATCATCATCTGTCGTCTTTGCATCCTCCTACAACGGTGGGCACGTAATCCTCCAAACAACTTCATACCCATCATTTGAAGATCTAGTGAAGCCTTTAAGGAGTGGGGCAGAACTTAGAAGAGAGAAATGGAAGGCTAGAAGAGGAGAAGAAAGTTTGAAACAATGAGAAAGAAAGGTGGTGCGGCAGCTTCAACATCATATGGAGGTAAATTGGTAAAGGGAATTAGGGATTTGCAAATTATGGGAATGCATGTTGGAGATTTTAGAGACATAACAGAATTTGGTCGAATGATTTATGTATGTATTCTACAAATTACTTATTACAATGTTAATATTATTACTTATTGTATCATTCAAAAACTTTTTGAATGTTATTAATGATCTATAATCTAATATATTAATTAATAAATTTTTTTGAACTGTTTAATAAAAAAAAATTAAGAACACATTAATTAAAAAGTTACTTATATATAATTAAAAAATACATTTATTATAACTTAGAAAAATTTAGTGAATCAGATCCGAATCTGAAAAATCGATCCCAAACTCAAAAATCAGCCCCAGATATAAAAATCGGGCTTAAATCTGAAAAATCGGTCGAAACTTAAAAAATCAGCCTTAAACCTGAAAATCAGGCCCAAACTAGAAAATCGATCTGGAACCCAAAAATCTGGCATGAATCTGAAAAATCGGTCTTGAACCATAAAATCGGCCGCAAACTCAAAAATTGGTCACGAACACGAAAATCGAGTCAGAATCTTGAATCCGATCTAGATTTTGAAAATCATCCCGAACCTGAAAATCGGGCCTGAATCGGAAAAATCGATCTCGAAGCCGAAAATCAGGCCTGGATATGAAAAATCAATCCAGAATTCAAAAATCAACCCTGAAACTGAAAATCGGGCCCAAATATGAAAAATCAATCCCGACCTCAAAAATTCACCCCAAACTTGAAAAATCAGGCCCCAACATGAAAAATCTGTCCAATTCAAAAATCAGTCCCGAACCCAAAAATCAAGCCCAAACCTGAAAATTAATCTCGCACTCGAAAATCGAACTCGAACTTGAAAAATAGGTCCCGAACTAAAAAATCAAGCCTGAATATGAAAATCGACCATGAATCCTTAAAATCGTGCCTGATTTTCAGGTTCAAAACCGATTTCCATATTCGGGGTCGTTTTTAGGGTTCAAGCCTGATTTTTCAGATTCGACCCGATTGTCGACTTCTAGGCTAATTTTAGGATTTGGGCCTGATTTTTAGTTTCGGGACCGATTTTCAGTTTCGAGATCGATTTTTGAGTTTGAGACCAATTTTTCATATTCGGGACTGATTTCTCTGATTAAGGCCAAATTTTCAATTTTGGGGTTAATTTTCAGGCCTAATTTCCAAGTTCGGGCATGATTTTAGGGTTTGAGACTTATTTTTCCAATTCAGGCCTGATTTTCAGGTTCAAGCCCGTTGTTCATATTCTAGCCCGATTTCCGGGTTCGTACCGATTTTTGAGGTTTGATGCCGATTTTAGGGTTCAGGTCGATTTTAGGGTTCGGGCCCCACTTTAGAGTTTGGGGTCGATTTTAGTGTTCGAACCCGATTTTAGAGTTTAAATGCCGATTTTAGGGAAATTTAATTAAACCATGCAAACAAAGATTTTACAATTGAAGGAATTTCAATCATTTTATCCAAACAATGGAATTTGAAAATTTAGGAAATTCAATTGAATTATTTGACATTTAAAATTCCTTGAATTTCTACATTCCCCCATCCAAACTAACATGCCTAATCTATAATTATTCTAAGCTTCTTTTATCTAGTTAACCAACAACATAATGTGTTCGTCTAGTTGTTTATAAACTAGATTTAGGTGATGATAAAAGTTCGAACCCCGAAAAAGTCATTTGTGGGAAATGACGACTGCAATTTTGCCAACGAATTTACATTGTTCAAAGACAAAAAAAAAATCATCCATCTAGAATAATTTACATAAGAAAATAAATATTGTTTAAATTCAATTATTAATTCTGAAAAAATTATAAAAATACTAGTTTTATTATTTAAATCATTTCAAATACAAAAAGCAACTGTACCAAAAAAAAATAACAGAATGCGTATAAAAGATAGTAACGTCCCTAGAGAGTGACTAATTTTATCGTTAATTAAAATTAATATGTCGCTAAGTCAATCTCTATTAGCAATAAATGTTTTTCCGTCTTTACATTCTGTAACTAAAATAGAATGGAGTATAAATTTTGAATAAAAATGAACTGTAGTAGTATCAAAAAAAATTTATAAGCAGGTGTAGTATCAGTCTGTTAAAACTTGAAGGTGAGTGATTTAGAGGAGCTGTGGTCCATTTATTATTGGGCCATCACCGAACCTAAGAGCTGAAATTGAGAGAGATGATTTTGAGCACCTTTAGGTCATTTGTTATTGGAAAAAGAGGCCCATTAGTTATTGGGCCATTGCTGGACCTACATATAAATTGATTATTTTTCGTGAAAAGAAATTATAAAATAATTTTGCCACTTGTATTAACATCCCTTTAATAAATGTACTAATATAAATTTTCATGTCACTAAATTATTTTATGGAAAATGCTAGCAACATTCTATTTGACATTATCTTTTTAACATTTTTTCAATAATTTGTTAAAATTCAAATAGCTTCCATTAAAATTAGTTGGTCCAATCATAGACCCAATATGTGCAAACGCATAGGATACCCATCTCACCTGTTGTTATGTTAATTAAATATCCCTATCTAATTAACATCAATAACTGTTTAAGTGAAAGAAAGAAAAAAATCAAATCATTTCATTAATTTGTTGTATAGTTCTCTCTCTACACACATTCTTTCAAACACAATTAAATTTAATGCTAGTCGCTTTGTCATAAACCAGTATATGATTTTTTTCTCCTACTTATCTCTTTCTCTAGCTCTTCTAGCCCTCCCACTTCTTCAAGTTCCTGCACCATAAGAATATCCGCTTATTTAGTTTCAAAATATATATATATATATATATATATATATATATATCCGCTTATATTTAGAAAAAACATAAGAATATCCAAAACTTAAACAACACATATTCAAAAAGTAATAATTTGAGCTAACATACAGACTTCTTATCTCACAAAAATTCAATGAAATTTAAACTTAACCACATATTAATGACATCACATTATATCATATAGGTTCAAACAGTTATATTTCTTTTCAATTATGATAAAAATAAAATAAATTTCTTATGTAGCGAAAATAACTGAATACTTGTGTAAAAGAAATTTACACCGATTGTGCATTAACCATTACCACACATCGGGGAAGATGTCCATATTTAGTGTTCGGTTCCTCTAAGTAGACTTAGTCAGAGGGTAAAAGATGTCATCTTTATCATTGATTTAGTTGATTTATTAACTTTTCAAAACAGATAATCATTATAAATGTTGTGATTACTTACTTTAACTTTACCCTCTAAAGTGACTCTCTCACTTTAGAGTAGCCAAATTCCCAAATTCATCCCGTTTTCTCCTCTTTAACGGGGGCATCCTAATTTCTTTCCCTCATAAACGTTATTGAGTTTAATGGTTGTGCATTGTTAATGTAAAACATTTTTACACAAATGTCCAATAACTGAATGTCACGTATTCAAAATCAATTATATTTTTTTTATTTTAATTAAATTAAAATTTATTTTCTGATTTGACAATCCAGGTTATTTGTATAAAAAATGTTATATTAAATTTAATGTCATTATGCTCCATCACATTGATTACAACTTAAGAAGTATAAAGAAGCTCCGACCTTGTATTAGACGTGTTCTTTTAAAAAAAATGTATTAGAGATGTTCATTTTATGGTTCTTAAGGAAAAACAACATACTTGTTTAGACCTCTTTGTGAATAGTTAAATATTATTGTTAACTTTTGTTAAATTATAAAAAATTACTAGAAAACTTCCATAAATTATTAGGACCTCTTCAATTCCACTATGAGCAAAATACCTAGTGAAGTAACTTATCCTAAAACAAAATATAAACCTTGGCAGAAGAAATATGATTGTGACTCACCTTTGGTCCCAAAAACAGCCCATATGGCACCCCATTGAATTTGTCCGAATGGTGGAGCTGAACACAGACAACAAAATCAAACTCATCTCAGAAATCAAATCTTAATCCAAGTAATAAAATCTAAACTAATATTTAAGCAATTGACTAATGTTAAATTAACAATTACTTGATGAGCAGAAGCAACTTTTCTGAGGTAGGGCACGTTGGCAATGGGGCCCACAGGGAATCTCTTATGGACCAATCCATCGTGGACAAACATGTACGCGATCCCAAACACCGTAATTCCTAGACCCTGCTCCAAGTTGAGGATGTCATTGTAATTGTAGAGAATCATCGAGGGCATTACAGTCAAATCGTTATCATTCTTAATTACAATTAACAGATCCCAATGAAACCGTTAATCAAGAGATTAATTAATTAATTAATTAATTATAAAATTAGATTATGAAAGATACACTTACCGCACCGAAACAGAGGCCAGGGACCAGTCCCTTGTGAAAAAAACCGTAGGAGAGAAGAGCGATGGCAGGGACAGCGTTGATTATCGCAAAAACATCGTTTAGCTCGAACGGTCCTTCTCTTGCTCGATGGTGTGACTGCAAAACGATTCAAAATTCAATCAGGATAGAACTCTTTTTGCAGAAATTTGATGACAAAGTTTCAATTTTTAAGAAAGGGGAAATTGAAGAATTGGAATTAAACCTCATGCATGTGCCACAAGGAAGCATGCCAGAGAGCCTTGTGAGCCCATCTTGCCCAAAACTCCATACCCACCTGAAAAATCAGACATGCACAGATGAATTTAGCACTCAAAGTCACCAACTTTAACATTCAGAAACTTCACAATGCTAATGACTTACAGCAGCACCCACTGAGAGGGCAAATGTGCCGAACATTTCAGACATAGGAATCTCTCCACCCTATACAATAACCCAACCCAACATTCAGAGATGCCAAAAATTACACAAATCAAAGGAAAAGAGCATAAATTAGAGGTTAATTTGTAGCTACCTCCATTTGCCATGAGAATCTGTAATAAACGGCCAAGATAGCCATGGAAGTGACACCAAAGCTAGACATGACAGCTGCAATAAGGTAAGTGAGCCTCTCAGACTTCTTTCTAGCCAATTTCTCCGCCACTCTTACTGACACCAGTTGAGGAATCACTTGATTGGGAGGTTCCTCTTCTTCCTCTGTTTTGATCTGGGTGCCCTGTTTTGGATCCTCCGTGAGGACACACACGGTGAAGCCCCTGATTCTTCTCCGGGTTCGGAGGATTGTTCTGTGATGGGAACGTCTTAAGGGGGTGAAGAACAATGTCGGGGTTGGCTTTGGGTAACGAGTTGAGGGTTGGAGAAGATTGCAGGGGTTTAAGGTTGTGGCGGCGGAGGCTCCAGCCGCCATAGAGGGATATTGGATTGGAGTTGAGGCAAAGAGTGCTGATATTTGCTGTTGTTGAGTGAAGAATTGAAAGAGAGGGGTTGCATATAAACCACAACTTTTTTGTCCACACAATTGAGGTGATCGACTAGTGGTCGGTTTATTTCAATTTCAATAAAAAAAAAACAACAGAACTCGTGGAACAATTGAAGCTGTAGGATGTTCTCTTGATACATCTGCCATTGACATTTTCCCTAAATTACATCAAAGCCATTGTGTTTTTATTTTTTATTTTAAAGTAAATGCTCAAATTGGTATACTCCCCACTCCCCAGAAGTCAATCTCTAAACTTAGAAAATGGTTCATGTGGTTGCTTATGTTAAAAAATCATCTGTTGTGTTAGTCTATACCTCCTCAAACATCAATTACCGTTATCGTTATTGACACTTAACCGGTTACATCACTCAATCCCGTTAATGTTAGTTTATGCTTGTAGAGGTAGAGGTCGAGGTGAGTGAGAACTTTTAACATGAGATATCACACTTTTAGAGACTAAATTCTCCAATGCTCACACTTTTAGAGATCAATTTGAGGATTTATTCTTTATTTTATTTTACATTTGACCTTTGGGTTTCAATTAATAAATATGTATTTACTAAAAAATTACTCTTGTTATTGGAAAATGCTATTAATATTAATTTTAACACTTTTTTCAACACTCTTTTTATTGGTTGAAATTGATACGAAATTTATTAAAAATGAGTTCCACCTTCAATTTACTTGAATATAAATGAATTTAAACAATAAATTATGTTTAAAATAAAATGCAGAATGAGTGTTGTTGGTCATCCTCTTTGTTGTTAAAGCTTAGTTTAAAAATTCTTTAATTGACATGTGTATTTTTTTTCATGAACTCAAATTTAGATAGTACTATTTTCCTAAGGATAATGGTTCCTCGTTCAATTTTTCATTAATTACCTCCAACTCGCATATAAAAGAGAAACTATGAGAATAATTTGAATTTACTGTATAACAGCGTCGCTCCCGGCCTCGACATAGAAATACGTAATAAATGGTCCCTATCTCTACCCATAAAAATATGTTTCTATATTTATCATTAATTAAAGAAGAACATAAAGGAATGGGGAGGAGATAAAAAAGTTCCTCCATTGCCGATCAAGAATATTCTACAAGAACATCAAAGAGAATTAATCACCCACATGAACAGAGGTTAGTATCATAATCATTTTCATTTGTAAAGACTATGAATTCTTGTACATACTTTTAATGTTTTAAAATTTTCAAAATAAACATGAAAAAATGAGATGCACTTTTTTTTTTTCAGTGTTAAATTGGACATTATCTCTTTTTTTCCTTAAGCAAAAAAAAGGCATGCATGAATTCGGAATTCAGAAGAGGATTGACATTTTCTTAGTTTCGATAATGAGGAAGGGTTGATGTTGGAGCAAAGTACGATGACAAGTGTGAGAGTGGGATTGCAGTGTAGTGTTAGGCCGAGAAACTTTAATTAGGTCATTGGTACAGAGAGATATGATCATGACACACCGAACCACGAATCACAATCACAACCAATCAACATGAACATTTGGTGGTACACCTCAAACGACAGCGTCCTAGAACTAGGGCTATCAAAGCCAAATTGAATCGATATAAATGCATGAATATGCATTTCGGTTTCTGAAAATTGAGGGGCTTCACGCGTTAGTCATTGTTGTCAAGAGAAGCAATGTAAAGAAAATAGAAATAGGAAGAGGAAGAAGAAGAATAGAGAATATAGTCACGCTAGAGTTTACATTATGGATCAAGTGTTTCGGTAGAAATCAAATATAAATAGGTCACAAGTAAAATACTAAAAGATTATACTAATATCCCTTGAACTCACGGTGCATTAACGGGAAACATTGAGAGTTTGCTAATTAAGGAACTAAAAATAGCAGTCTTTAGTATTGGAACCAAAAGCACCTAGTATTGGAACCATCAACCCAATTCATTTCAGACCACGCCATAGAGGAACCACCAAACAAATTCATCATACTCAGTCGTCACACCAGAGAGTCAAACAATGCAATTTGTCATACTTCATCATCACACCGGAGGACCAAATAATCCAAACAACACAATCCCTCCATCACACCGAAAGGCCAAACAAATTCCCAAATCCATAACCTTTACCATTGCCATTAACATGGTCCAAATTAGGAGAGGAGCAAACAAAGGGGAAAGAGAAGAAACGATTGCCATTGCGAAAGGGAAAATGAGCAACCAAAGGGGAAAGAAGAGGAATCATTGTCGTTGCCATTGCCAATTGAGAGGAATTAAAACAATCATACCATTGCCAAGAAAGGCAAGAAGAGGAAGAATAAATCTACATGAGATCACGACTCCGCACAAAGATTATGCTAATTAGTAATTTGTGTCGGCTTCTAATCACTTTCTTTCTTGTAGCATCCCCTTATTAACTGAAATCAACATGAGATCTACGAATGTGCGGGTTTACTCATGAATTGGTGAATCTCAATACTTATTTGATGAAATTTACATGAGATCTGCTAAATGTGTGGGTCTACTTTAGAATAAGTGAATCTCACTACTTATTTGAGGAAATTCACATGAATGTTAATCAATAAATTAAAGATGTTAAAAAAAGGAATGAAAAGAGAATGGTTATAACTTTTTTTTATAGGTTAGCAACTATAGTCAAAACATTGATATGGTACGTATTTTTTCTGTTCCTTTATACCCGTCACTGTTTTTAGATTTTTTCTTATTTATCTATTACTTTTATAATTTAAAGAAAACAATAATTATATTTTACTAATTATATCTTTAATTTTATATAATTTTAACGATATTAGAAAAATTTAAGAGTCAAAATAAATATGAGAAATAAACATTATATTATAAATTTAGATAGTAATTCCGTTTTCTAATAAAAAACGATAACATTAATGTTTTTTTAATACATGAGCCAACATATTAAAGTGACTTAGGCTTGTTTGATTTCCTTTTCATTTTTTTAGTGTAAAATTAAATTTGTTTTCAGGAACATTTTTCAAGAATTAAAAAAAAAAGTTTGAGCTATATGTTTTCAAGGCGGAAAATACAGTAATTTAAAAACTAAAAACCATAATAAATTTTTTTTTTAAAATAATTTATTTTTCAAATTGAAAAACTCTAAATAGAACTATTTTTAAGAACAATTTTAGAAAATCATTCATACCAAATAAGTATTTTGTTTTCTTCTGTTTTAAAAAATTGAAAACAATTTTACAAAACAGTAATCAATCACACTCTAAGTCACATTCTTATTAAAATTTGGTAAGCTAAGTTGCAATGCTATTGATGAAAGAAAAGGGAAAGAAGTCCAAAGTATTGTAGGTATATTGCCGCATGCCAAAAACAATATAATAACAAGACATCGTTATAAACTATGAGATGTAACGTAGTTGTTAACTCATTTTGCTTATTAATTATAAGGTTGATGGTTCAATTTTACCTATTAGAATGAACCGTAACTTATGGCCAATCGTTTGCTATTTAGTACAAGTATCTGGAAAAAAAAATTAATTATTGTTGTTAGCGTGATACACTGAGCTTAAATAAAACAAGGGTCCTGATAAGCATCATAACTCATAAGCATCCACGTTACCGATTACAATTAACAATTACATTTATAGTTCCCTTTTCTAATTGAACCTATTTGTCTCTTTAAATAATAAAACGAAACGTTGTTAGTGTCTCCAACACGTATTGGCTCAACCATTACCCATACACTTGAACACGTGCCAAGTTCCTAGGGTTTAATGAACCCCATTACCTACTATTGATCCATTGGTCATTGCATTAACTAGTGGCAAGTGCTGGTCGGTTCAATTTTTTCTCTAATCCAACTTTCTTATAAAGTTTTATGTTTAGTTCCCACTTCCATTTTTCTTCCTGCCCCAAAGCCACTCATATATTTGGATGATTAGCAAGACAAGTTTAGTACACATGTTAGGTACAAAATATACATGAGTTTTGTCGTTTTATATTCATGAGGTTTAGTATAAAAAGAAAATCATAATATTCTCGATTTATTTATATCAAGTTCAATAGAATAATATAAAAACGGTGAAAAAAATTCATATAAAAGAGTGAAACTACCGCTGCATATCAATCGTAGAAGGCTATGACCTAACCAACATAAGAACAAGTTTGACCAAACTAAATTTATAAATAGACAAAGTTTGATCTCTTTTAAAAATTTATTTATTTCAAAAAACTTGGTTGGGGTATTCAGAAAACTTTGTAAGTCTAACAGACTAGCCTATTTAATTAAATGTGATTAATATAAATATATGTTATCATTGATATTATATACTTATTTACATTTTTTAAAATTTAAGCAAGTTGACTTATATAATGATTCAAGATATAAGTCAATTTAGAAATAGATTTATGACCTTTTTAAATACTTTAATATGCAGTATGATTTTAAATAGACTCTAAAACCCTTAAAAATCTCACATTATCTACCTTACTTTCATCTCTACCTAGTACCTTATAATATAATTAGTTTGTTATTAGCAATGTTTCTTTTAATGTAATTTAACCCCTAAGCCTATAAGTTAGATAGTTTCTTTACATATAAGTTTGTTCATAAATGTAAAAGTCATATTATGGAACAAATCTTTAAATAGGTTACCAGACCATACCAAACTTTCAGGCAGGTCATACCAGACCCGAAAAAAACCTATCACAGGTAACTAGTCAGGTTTAAGCCTTAAGATTTTTAAAATAAGTCAAACTTATTTAAGCAAAACCTATGCCAACTCAACCTATTCCCACAAGATTCCAACTTTTAACCTCATGTACAAATTAGTCAAATCACTAGCTGATAATATGGGTTACATTTTTTTGACTAGTCTAAGTTTAAATTATCATAAGTTAATACAAAGTAAAATCACCCAGACTTAGGTGATTCAGAAATATTTTGACCTGTATTTTAGAAAATTTCAGCCATGACACGTGTCAAAGTATTACTGGGCCACCTAAAGTTAAAGCGATTGTATCTCATATTTACTTTTTGGTGTGAACCAAGACATCCCACAACTGATAGGCGTAAAACTAGTTCATCATCCCATTGTCAGCGCACTAACAGTAGAAGACTGACAAATAATTTTTTTCATTCACAAGAGTCGAGAGTATCTCATATTTACTTACAACATGTTTAGTTTAGGAGAGAAATAGAAAGGAGAGAATGAGAGAAGAGAGAAGATGAGATAGAAAAAGAAAAAGAGGTGAGAATTATATATAGTAAATTTGGTTGATTGTTTGGTTTGGTAAAAAAGAGAAGAGAGATATACAAGAAAGAATGACATGTAAAATTGAATTATTCTTTTGTCAAAAAACACATTTTTTCAACCAGAAGCATTCTTTGGGGGTCACTTTACACATTTACAGGTACTGGTGGTTAGTAAAATGACAGTCCGACAAAAAATAAAATAAAAATAGGACATTCAGACTTTCTTCCCAAATTGAGGGGACTCCAAAAAGCAATGAAACACACCTCCAATTTCTCTCTTCTCTCATATCACATGCATACCAATCGAAGCTACTTTCTTCTCCATCCCCCTAACTATCTCTTTTCCATCAATCTCTACCAAACATAGTGTTAGTGTGATTTAGACAATCTCACTTTTTTTTGGTTCAATTAAAAGGGTCGCTACAAATGGAGCATTTCTTTTTGATAAGAAAGGCACACGAAGCCCAACCCAAATAGCAAAAAGGTTAGAGACATTAGTTGGGCCGCATACCAACAATTGGAAATTTTGGGCATCAAGTCGATAAACCAATACCTTATGAACCTATGGAATTCTACACTGCAGGCTTTCAGAACACAATGAATGCTGGGAGCATGAATCCTCCTGCCGATGTGGCTAATCAATACCATCAGGTGCAAAATCTTCAACCCCACATGGACAATAATCCCTTTGGCCAAGGTGTTGCTGGTTTCAATGGCTACAATAGCAAATGCTAATTCTTTTTGGGAAGGAACATAAATTGAGGTGACAATGGTGAAAATACAGGAGGAAGATTGAGTGCCTCTCCTTTGTTTTGTTATGTTCTTTTTTCAACAATTAGACTTGTAAGAAAACCCCACCAATATTGCCCAGAACTTATTTATGATGTGGCAACAACAATTAGCTAAGTTTAAAGTTTTGTAGGATATCCAGATACTAAGTCTTTTTCTTTTTCTATAGGAGCAAAGCTTAGTTCAAATTCTACTTCCTCTGACATGTAAAAGTCCACTCAGTCCTACCGAGTAAATGGGAGAGGAGGCTGATAAGGGATTCTTGATTGTGGTACGCCATAGATGCCATGACAAAGAATTAAGGGTTTTCTGTGTTAGAATAAGAACAAGTGCTGGTAGAGGAACATATGTGAAGGACATATTTGTTAAAGGAATGAACTTGAACACCATGAAATATGTAATGGATGGCAGGGAAGAAAAGGAGAAAGTGAAATCTTTTTCATAAAACATGACAACATAGATGATAGCTTTGTGCATTCTATTGTTCAGCATAACAGAGGAATGAATCATATAGTACAACGCAAATCAATGAATCTTTTCCATACTTTTCTATCACCTCTTATTTCAAGTGCATACAGCCCCCTCATGGTGTCTGAATATTTTCCAAACTTTTATTCAGGTAAATAGAGTAATGAAAATCAACCAGTTGATGCGATGTTGTTCTTAATTAAAGCTGTTGATATCTTGAATGAAGGATTTCAATTTACAATTTTTAAGTTTTTAACTATATAATATGTCAATGTGTTGCAAAGCTTGTTCATATTTTATAAAGTAGTAATTTTTAATGAAATGTGAGGAAGTGATTTCAATTCAAACATGTAAATCTACCTAATTCAAACCGTACACAACAATAAAACCCAACAACCTTTTGATGGAGTGATTGTTAAAAATGAATTCCATCACCATCAGTGCTTAAAGAGGGATCCCAGTGAAATCATTTGGCAGCAACAACTTGGAAAGTCTAAATCATTAATTTCTCAGTGACATAGAACCTTAAACCAGGCACAGGTTTTAAGATAAAATATATGAAAGAGGGAAAGCATCGACTGGATGAAAGCTTGTGGTAAGCAGAAACAAACACGGGAAGCTTTGAGATTGAGAGTTTATGTGTATATGAGACTTAGGTTAAGTTATATGGTTTCAGATCTGAAACAGTGTTAGAATGTTTTGTGAGTGAGTGATTGCTTGTTTTCTTTTTGTGTAAGATGTTTGATTATGAGTTGGTATAAGAGGAGTTTTTTGTGTTTTGGATTTTTCTGGGTTTTATGTTGAAGATGATGATGAAGATGTTTGAAGATGTTAGAAGAAAATGAAGAATGTTCTAGATTTTTAATTTTTTTCCCATAAAACGTTAGATTTATAATGGAAAAAGGACGAAAAATTAAAGTTGCTAACGGAAGCATTTGTGTGGGACCAAAATCGTGTTTTTTTTTGTTGGGGACAAAAATAGTGGAAAGTGTGTAAGTGAGGGACCAAAGTTGCAATTAAGCTTTTATTGAATAAAATGGATAGGAAATTTATTATAATACAGAGAAGGCATAGCCTTTTAAACTAACAATTCTGTTAGAAGTGCACTACACTCCTTTGCTTCCTTGCAAAGTCAAATCATAACGGCCAAATACATTTATCTCTTATTTTAGCTCCTGATTTATCTCTTGATTTGTCTTTTATTTTATCTCCTGAATTATCTCCTTATACCATATACATTGTTCAGGATCAAACTTTGAACTAGACTAGATGCTTCAAGAGCAACTCAAAAGTCAACATTTGATCAACTTTCTCTTTAAGTCCCATATTGGGAAAACTTCACTCTTCTTAGCCTTCCTACCCTTATATAAAGAGAGTTCCTTTATGTGTTTAAATCATGCAAGAAAATTCAAAACTACAGCTACTACTTTAGGCTCTGCTTGATCCTTGTCTGCAATTTTGAGCAAAAGCTTAAAACTATGGCTAAGGAGAGGTTGAAGTTTTAAGTTGCAAAGAGAGGTAGTAAAAAATTGCAAATGCAAAATGTTGTATGCTGATTGTTCATCCTACAAATTACTCTCTCCTTATTAAAAAAACATGCAATGAGATTAATTCATGTATTTTATACGATCTTCCATATTTATTCTTGATTAATGTATTGATGGTGTGGATGAGAGTTAATTATTAGTGATAGTACTTTGGAATTGCAAAATACAAGAAGTATATATGGAAGAAAATAATAAATATTCATAAAATTAAGGAACACTAACAATATATGTGGGGAGTCTTATAAAAAAAAATAAAGAGAGTTTATTAATTTGACTCTTAATCTACCACGCATGTCACACTAAGGAGGAAATGATGATTCTTGTGGTTTTCATTCTCCAAACTCTTTGGAGAGTGAAGACATTACATGTCTAGCGAAGTTGTATCTCTGTGTGTTGTCTTTTGCTTGCTCTTTCAATTACCGACTCCCTCAAGACTCTGAGATAGATGAGTGAGACCTAACACTTATGAGAAATGATGAGATAACTTTAATCACTCATTAAACGGCATACTATGCAATATTAGTTTAAATTTTATAATCACAAAATCTCTTGACAACAGATGAATGAGACCTTACACTTATGAGTGAGTTCTTGCCCTTATAAAGTTCTCAACTCCTGCTTATCCATTCAATGTAGAAATTCTTTATATTCACACTTGTATAGTTGTATAGTTGAACTCCAACAAAAAAAGATAATGGATAAGAATCCCAATTTAAAAAAAAACCTATCATCCAGTCTTTAATCTAACATGGCACTAACTTCAGTTCTTGATCTTTTTTTTCCAAAAAGCAAAGCTTTTTCTGTTTTGTCCTTTAGTTTGAGATAATGATATTGATATCTCAAAAGGACTACAACCATAAGCGAGGGGAAAGTATCAAGCATTTTTAAAACATCTATAACAGATGGATTTGAAAACACTGTGATAACAGACTCAATTTCTGGTGGCACCAAAGCCCATTAGAAGAGTTATCCTCTGCAACTTCTAATAACTTGTCAAACTCTTTGATTTAGTTTAACTAACTTATAGATTCTAATCTGAAATGACTGAGATCCAATGGAGTGCCAAATATATATTAACAGTATTAATCCACAATATACTGCAAGTAGATGTGATGTAGCTAGAGGGTACGGTCTCTCAAATACAAGTCAAGGAGGAAGCCCACATTGCTTGTGCGTAAGTGGGAAGAGACTGCCAACGGTATAAATAGATGGAGCTGCATCACATATAGAGCACGGAGTCGTGAGTTAAGCACAAAGCGAACTATTCTTTCGCCTTTTACTAAAGAATACCGTGTGCTTGTCTCGCTAAGCGGCATACGCCTATTTTTGGAAGAGTTTCTCTCTTATTAGAGAACTCTGCAATATTAGTTCAAATATTATCTTTTAATTTAAATAGCGTTATATTCATTTTAATGCAAATCTCATCTGTGCTAATTTTATGTGTGAGCATGAGAAATTGTGGTATGTCCTCTATAATATGCATTATCATTATTACTATAATAAAATTACTTCTACTTTTTTCATATCGAAACGCTGGACTTTTTGCCGAGTTGTGACTAATGCATCCAGAAATACTTCATATTTTCTTGAATTCATCTTGTGAGTCTTACTCAAACTGTATATATCCAAGCTTAAAGAAGCCAGTGAGAGTTTTCCAATTTAAATGTTCACACTGCACTCGGAAGAATGCTCAGGAGCTGGTTGTGCAAACTTCAATTTTCCTAATTTAGATTTTGCTTTCTGTATTTCACTTGAATCACTGGTGTGTTATTCTCAAACCTAAATGCCTAGACAAAATGAAAGTGGAGTTTCATAAAAGAACAAGGAGTGGTCATGAATATACAAAGAAAAACCTTGCTAAACATGACCTCTTTTTCACATATTAGTAATGAATCCTTGTTTAGTTCATCTTAAAACTGATTACACGCATAGTCAAGTATTTAATCAAACAATGAACCACTTGAAATATTCTTGTGCATCATTTATTGAAATGTGTGGAAGTGATTATAGTCTTAACTTGCAAATCTACCTAATTATCACCCTACACAACAATTTAAATCAGCAACCTTACTATGGACTCATTAATTGTTAAAAACGAACTTCATCAGTGCAGCAACAACATGGAAAATCTGAATCAAAAGACCCTAGATTGTTGAGAGCCATGTCTATGCAACTCAAGTCATGTGTTTGTGCAACTGAGGAAAGCCCACATTCGTTATTTTGAAAGTAGTAGAAAACTGCTTGTCTATAAGAGGAAAGTGTATAGCACTAGGGAACTATATTTGCGCCTTTTACACAAAAATACCTAGTGCATGTCTCATTATTTGGTTATTATTATGAGGTTCTCTAAATCAACCAAAATAAATATTCTTTTGGTTTCTCCTCTTTCAAGTTTTCCTAATCACTAGATATGAAAGGAGAATTTGTTGGAGGATGAATCAGAAGGATAAGTTATTAATCTTTTGGAGGAGTTTCTCTTAATCTAGGACCTGTAAACTCAGAAGTTAATTTGTGTTGATTATATTTAAGTATAACTTTTCCTCTTGGTAAGAAATTTTTTTATTTGATAATATTATTTAGAAGAGCTCCTACTTATAATTTGAAAATATATATTTTATTTTAAAATGATAGTGATTAAAAAAGCTTACCTGAACACAAAGAACTTACACGAAGGCGTTTGCTGAGAGTTTGGCAATTGTAAAGTCCATTCCCTCCAATATAAGTCCCACATCAAAGAAAATTCATTCTCATTTGTCAACATTTGCTAACTACATTTACTATTGGAAAACTTGGATTCCAACATCATTTATCCTGGGTCCATGCTCCTCAAAACTTCAATGATGTTGTAAATTGTATTTGTAGCTACTGGTAACTATTTAAACCAAGTAATAGACCACTATTAAAGGTTGCTCAGTCTCATGTGACCTATTTGAAGCAATTGAGATCATTTACTCTGATCAAATCCAGATATCATATATCACACTGATCAATTCCCCATCCTTGTTTGTTCATCCCATTTACAGCAAGGTTTGATAAAGCTATTTTTTTAAAATTCCTTAACCTGAATGTATTCTTTTCTCTTTGATGTATATGAATCCTCTGCTTCCATGTCCTCTCCTTCTTACCATGTCTCCTTGCCCCAAGCTGTATATGGTATTCCATTAAATTTTGAATGCCATTCGAATATACAATCATTAGAAGGCTTACATGTATGTCCCTTGATAGTGCTACTTTGGTTACCTTAAGCAGTTAAATGTTTCTTGAGTGAAGGATTACAACTTACAATATTTCAAGTTTTTAATTATGTATGATGTGAAATTGTGAAGTAATTTTCAATGAAATGTGTGGAAGGGATTACAATTTAAACATGTAAAAGTACCTGATTCTCACCCTACACAAGAATCAAAATCAGTAACCTTTTTATGGAGTGATGGTTAAAAATGAATTCCACCACCATCGGTGAGTCAAGAAGGATCCCAGTGAAATCATTTGGCAACAACAACTTGGAAGCTCTGCATCATTGAATTCTCAATAATATGGAACCTGTAAACCAGGCAGAGGTTTTGGTCTCTTTCTATGGGAGGGAGGAGGTTCAAAGTAAACTGTGTTTTTCCTCTTTTAATCTCATTTTCTGACATGGAAAATATGAAATAGAGAGTGAACATTGAGTGGATGAACGAGGGAGAGCCAAAGCTGCGGCTAAGTTGTGTGTCTATAGGCAACTGACTAAAGTCCCACATTGGCTATTTTAAGATGAGTTGTAAGCTGCTTTTCCTATAAGTAAAACAAGTTTTCTTCGAACGAATCACGCAGCCGTGAGTTATGCGCAGAGCGAACTATTCTTTCGCCTTTTACTAAAGAATACCGTGTGCATGTCTCTTGAAACGGCATACGCCTATTTTTGGAAGAGTTTTCTCTTTATAGAGAGAACTCTGCAATATTAGTTTAAATTTATAAAAGAATATCGTAGGGTATTATCTTCAAATTTGAACTTTTATTAGTGGATGTCACAAGTAATTTGCCTTTAACATTATAAAATAATAATTTTAACGTCTATAATTTAGTCTTTTTGATTATTTTTAAAAATTTATCTTCTGACTAGCAACATATCTAAATGGTTTTAACGTCAATATTAGTTAAATTTGTCATAAATTTAATAAATCTGATTATAAATGATTTTAATCATTGATATAAACTTAAGTAATAGATTCATGTTCAAACACTGATGAATATGGAATAGAGTTTGAGTGCCATCCAATTTACAATCATTAGAAGGCTTATGTATGTCCCTTTATTTCTTGAATGAAGGATTCCAATTTACAATATTTCAAGATTTTAACTATACTTACATATATATATATATATATATATATATATATATATATATATATATATATATATTTCTCATGTGATACATTCCCAATATATATATATATGTCAATTTGTCGCAAAGCTTTGTTCATATTTTAGGAAGTAATTTTCAATGAAATATGTGCAAGTGATTTCAATTTAAACATGTTAAAAATCAGCAACCTTTTTATGGAGTCATTGTTAAAAATGAATTCCAGAGTGATCCCACTGAAATCCAAAAGTGTTACTTAGGTGGAAAGAGAAGAGAGATAAGAAGAAAAAAAATTTGGCAGATGATATAAAGAGAGATAGAAATAAAAACGGGTGAAAAATGAGGTGAATAAAAAATAGGTGCAAATGTATCAAAAGTGTATATGCAACCGCCCACATTGGTTATTTAAAAAGTAGTTGTAAGCTGCTTGTCCTATAAGTTGAAGGAGTTTACTCTTCCTCCTGATCAAACTACCGTGAATGAAAGACCTAAACTGTATCAACAAATTACGCCCCACTTTGTCGTGGTTATGGCGGCAATAGAGTGAAAAGTAAACTACTCTTTGGTATGTTGCCCTTTTTTGGCCACTGTTGTGGAGCAATTTAATTACAAAAAACATAAACCCTTTATTTTATTTTTTTATAATAAAAACTCAAAATAAGAAATAAAAACAAAATACCTCTCAAACGTCATATATACCCTTAAACAGTAGCACACATCCACAACTAAACGATGTCGCTAAGCCACTCTAGAACAAACGGTAAACCCGCGCCAACGAACGCCAAAGCCAAAATCAGAAAAAAGATGATTCAAGAGGACAGTAGAAGAATCCAGAGTTCTCTATTTCAGTAACACTCGCTTCTGCTACCTGCTATTTAAATTCCCTTCTTCTTCTCCGAATTCTCAAACAAACAACAACATCTAAAGCTTTCTGTCTTCGCATTTTCCATTGTTCTTTCTTCTCCGTGCTCTGCAATTTCGTAAATCGTAACTGTCGCGATCGCCATGGCTGATGTTCAGATGCGTGACGTGGAGACCTTCGCATTCCAGGCTGAGATCAACCAACTCCTCAGCCTCATCATCAACACCTTCTACAGCAACAAGGAGATTTTCCTCCGTGAACTCATCAGCAATGCCTCCGATGTAAGCCCTCTCCTCCCTCCACCACCACCACCACCACCACCACCATCACCCTCTCTCTTTCTTTAATCAAAGTTTTGTTAATTTTGATTTGCGTTTGTTAATTTCAGGCTCTGGATAAAATTCGATTTGAGAGCCTCACCGATAAGTCCAAACTCGATGCTCAGCCAGAGCTTTTCATTAGACTCGTGCCTGACAAGGCTAACAAGACACTCTCCATCATTGACAGTGGCGTCGGCATGACCAAAGCAGGTACGTAATGTGCCTCTTTATCAGATAAATGTCGCTGCAATTGCGTTCTTAATGCTAATGTAGTGTTAGAAATAATAGTGGCTTAAACTCTGAAGATAATTGATTGTTTGATATGGTATCGAACCTATAGGTGTGTATTTGAATTGTACACTTTAGACCTGCTTTCGCGTGAGAGACGTGTATCTGAATTGTACACTTTAGACCTGCTTTCGCGTGAGAGACGTGTATCTGAATTGTACACTTTAGACCTGCTTTCGCGTGAGAGACGTGTTAGAAATGATTATATGAAACTCGATTTTTGAAATAATTGGTTATTTGACATGCGATGCCTCTAAAATCCGCTACGTTGTGGCCACAATTGCCGTTGCATACGGCAATTTGAAGCCATGGTTTTATTGTGAGAATTTGATTCAATGTGCTATGTTTTTTGTGTGTGCTTAAATGGTGTGGTTTGGTTTTAGATTTGGTGAACAATTTGGGCACCATTGCGAGGTCTGGGACCAAGGAATTCATGGAAGCGTTGCAGGCTGGAGCTGATGTTAGCATGATTGGTCAATTCGGTGTTGGTTTCTACTCTGCTTACCTTGTCGCCGAGAAGGTTATCGTGACCACCAAGCACAACGACGATGAGCAATACATCTGGGAATCACAGGCTGGTGGGTCCTTCACTGTAACCAGGGATGTAAATGGTGAACAATTAGGAAGGGGAACTAAGATTACCTTGTTCCTCAAGGAGGATCAGGTAAAGAAATTAAACGTTAAGCAACAATTGGTTTTTCTTTAGGGTGTTTTAGTCAAATTGTTAATTGCTTAAGTCTTTTTGTCAAACAGTTGGAATACTTGGAGGAGAGAAGGATTAAGGATCTTGTGAAGAAGCACTCTGAGTTCATTAGCTACCCAATTTACCTCTGGACTGAGAAGACAACTGAGAAGGAGATTAGTGATGATGAGGATGATGAGCCTAAGAAGGAGGTGGAAGGGGAAGTTGAGGATGTTGACGAAGAGAAGGAGAAGGACTCTAAGAAGAAGAAGAAGATTAAGGAGGTTTCTCATGAGTGGCAACTCATCAACAAGCAGAAACCAATCTGGCTGAGGAAACCAGAGGAGATCACCAAGGAGGAGTACGCTTCCTTCTACAAGAGCCTCACCAATGACTGGGAAGATCACTTGGCCGTGAAGCATTTCTCGGTGGAGGGTCAGCTCGAGTTCAAAGCCATTCTCTTCGTTCCCAAAAGGGCACCTTTTGATCTGTTTGACACAAGGAAGAAGATGAACAACATCAAGCTTTATGTGAGGAGGGTGTTCATCATGGACAACTGCGAGGAGCTAATTCCAGAGTACCTTGGATTTGTCAAGGGTGTGGTTGACTCTGATGACTTGCCACTCAACATCTCTAGAGAGATGCTGCAACAGAACAAGATCTTGAAGGTGATCAGGAAGAATCTTGTGAAGAAGTGCATTGAGATGTTCAACGAGATCGCGGAGAACAAGGAGGACTACAATAAATTCTATGATGCTTTCTCGAAGAACTTGAAGCTGGGTATTCATGAAGATAGTCAGAACAGGGCTAAATTGGCTGATTTGTTAAGATACTACTCTACAAAGAGTGGAGATGAGATGACTAGCTTGAAGGACTATGTTACCAGAATGAAGGAGGGGCAGAAAGACATTTACTACATCACTGGAGAGAGCAAGAAGGCTGTGGAGAATTCACCATTCTTGGAGAGACTGAAAAAGAAGGGCTATGAGGTGCTGTTTATGGTGGATGCTATTGATGAGTATGCTGTTGGGCAATTGAAAGAGTATGATGGGAAGAAATTGGTGTCTGCTACTAAGGAAGGGTTGAAATTGGATGATGAAAGCGAGGAAGAGAAGAAGAAAAAAGAGGAAAAGAAGAAGTCCTTTGAGGAACTCTGCAGGACAATGAAGGACATCTTGGGAGACAAGGTTGAGAAGGTGGTTGTCTCAGACAGGATTGTGGATTCTCCTTGCTGTTTGGTGACAGGGGAATATGGATGGACTGCGAACATGGAGAGGATCATGAAGGCTCAGGCGCTGAGGGATAGCAGCATGAGCAGCTACATGTCGAGCAAGAAGACCATGGAGATTAACCCGGATAATGGTATCATGGAGGAGCTGAGGAAGAGGGCTGAAGCTGATAAAAATGATAAGTCCGTGAAGGACCTTGTGTTGCTTCTATTTGAGACTGCGCTCTTGACTTCTGGTTTCAGCCTTGATGATCCGAACACATTTGCCGCTAGAATCCACAGAATGTTGAAGCTGGGACTCAGCATTGATGAGGAGGAGGCTGGTGGAGAAGAAGATATGCCGCCACTGGAGGAGGATGGCGCCGAGGAGAGCAAGATGGAGGAAGTTGATTAGGGATAATATGTATGGGTTCGAGATCCACTGTCGCTAAATAGTGTCTCAGAGTTTGTCACCTGTTGATGTCTAGGAGTCTTTGTCTACAAAGTTTTGAGTACTTTTGGTTTTCAGTTTGTAGTGTCAAAATGTGTTACCATATGCTTGTGTTCTGATTTTGAATTACTAGTACAAATATCAATGAAGCTAGTCTGTGTTTATCTTCCATCCAAATTGCATTTCCTTTTCAATTTGCTTTGATTATGTTTATTTTCAGCTTTTTGGTTAATAGGATGGACGAGGATAATTTTCATCACGAGTTGTGCAGATATGCAATGAGGGGGAACAGATTTTTGCCTAAGATTACAATCACATCATGATATACAAGTAACGATGAGATTCATATAGAAGGTCATCATTAATTCGAACTTAACATTGATAGAAAGCCTATGCAGTCACTAGTTAGTGCTCATTGTTTACATCAGGCACAAACACACCAAAAATTCTTTGAACATTTTCACATTCAACAGAATAAACAATTTAAGACAATAGGAGTATTCACTTTAGTCGCAGTTTTACCGGCTCAAAATGATGAGGTTGGAAAGAAGTAAGAACATCCTTTGTCACTAGTCCCACCACTGAATTCGTCAAGACATGATAAACCATTAGTAGAAGTAAACATTTGTTTTAATGATGAAGAAAGTAGTATGAATTATGAAAGAATTGATAATTTCTTTTTACTGAATTTGATTGGTTATTAGTTTATGAAAACTACTCATGCTAATGTTACTATGTTTTTGTATGAGTCTACATTTTTACTTTAGATACATGTGTAATTTATAAGTATGGTAAGAATTAAGTGATAAATTAAGAAAGTGGGCAACAATTATTCACTCTACATTTTCTTCAAATTTGAGAGACCACCAAAAAATGGTCACACTTTTTCTTCTTCCCTATCTTACTCTCCCCAAACAAAAATAAGAAAGTGGACAAAAATTGTACACTCTACTTTCTGTTCAAATCCGACTTTATCCTCAAATTATTGAGACCATAAAAAAGTAGCCACTTTATTTTTCTTCCTCACCTTACTCTCTCCCCTAACAAAAATTGGATAGGAATCCTCTCTCCCCTCTCTCCACTTTAATTTTCTCTTAACAAAATTGAATAAATAGTAACAACATCAACATGCATCATTTTTCTCCTCGATATCTCTTTTCTTATTACAACATATTATATACTATATTTATTGCTTTCTTTCTTCTCTTCACGTTGGTGTCTACACAAAATAATATGTTTACTAATTTTTATTGATTGAAAAAGTAGGTCATGTGATATGAAATGCATAAAAAAATAGAAAGTAAATGTAAGTGGAAATAAGATGAAAGAAAAAATAGGTGTAGTTAAATTATTACTTACCAAAATTATCTCGTAAGAAGCTGGACTTACCGAAATAAATACAGAAAATTGTTAGCAAATTTCAATTGGAATCTTTAATGTCTTTTAGCCTAAAAGCGTATTTTACTTACATAAACAAAATTTGAGACGACCGAGTCATTTGGCATTACATATAAAGTAGTAACATTTCTTATTTTTCTATTTAAAAAAACATGCTAGAGCGCGAAGTATTTATATATCCAATAATTATAAGACTATTACTTTTAAGATTTAGAGATTTCATCATATAAGAATGTTTCTCCTAATAAATTTTTCTCTTTGTATACACATGTTAGACATTGAATCCTCGACTAAATATTTAGAGAGTCCAACTCCAACCGACTATATATTTAGGAAATAAAATTGATTATGTGACTATCTAATTATTTAAATAAAATTTATTCTTTCAACAGAAAATATTTTCTCAAATATTGGGAACCTAAAATATATTTAAACCCAATAATTTTTTTAGAAAAAATAGACAAATAATGTAGCTAAAAATCTATAATAATGCTATTCTAAAAAAATAATTTAACGAGGCAAATATCATCAGAGTATTGCATTTTTTTTAAAGCTGCATCAGAGTATCGCACTAAACATTAAGATGGAAATATAAAATAAAAAATATTTTAGTCTTTGCCACGCCAAATACGTGAACCTGTAGCGACCAGTGGCAGTGCTACTGAGAGTGAATGCGTCGTCGCGTTGCTATCAAAATTCTACAAATAGAAACCACGCCCTCCTCTGTAACTTCCTCTGCAAGTCTTTTCTTCTTTCTTCCATTTTCTCACAGTTTCCCGGAAAGTTCTTCGCCAGGAGGAAAATGTTTCCTTCGCCTTTTGCTCCACCTTCACCACCACCGCCAACACCTCATGTCATCATCGCTGTTATCGTTGTTGTTTTCCTCTCCATCAGAAATTAGAGATAGTATCCCCCTCGCATTCACTCTCAGCTTCCGAGATCTTGATCTTCTAGGTTTTGGAGTTTCTTCTCGATTCGTTTAGTAGCACTCTTCCAAGGTTTACTCCATGTGTTCTGCTGCTTCTTTGAAACGTTCTGACACTGTGAGTCAACACTAATTTGACCGAGGATTTTCTCGAGAAAATGAGCCAGGAAAATGGAACCGCGAGTATCTCCGCGCCGTTTTCTCCCGATGTTGACGTTCATGATTCTAACAAGTAATCCACTAAACCTTGATTAATTTTATTTTCTTGATTCGTACAACACAACTATTGTTAAGGCATGTTTTACGCTAGTGCGGTTTATGAATTAGTAGTTTCTTATTATTTTATTATTATTATGGATGAATCTTTATTTCTGTTTGGCGGCTGAGAAAATCGTTTGAACGCTGTTGAATACTTGAATTCTTAATGATTTCTAGATGAATTTAGGATTTATCTTGTTGAGGATTCACTGAGATGCTACTTGGTGCTCTGCAAAAAATTTCGCATTAACTAAGTAACGCGTTATGTCTTGTTCTGTTTCAATGTGATTGTGATTCAAGATCCTCTTTGATTTGGTACTTCAGGCGATCGAAAATTTCATACACGAGAGAGTTTCTTCTCTCCTTATCCAAATCAGATCATCGTAATGCTGTGAAATTGCCCAACGAGGTTCAACTCTCAATTTCATGGTCAGAGAAACTCTTCTACATTGTTCTCTTAGAAGATTCCGTGCATATTGTCATGCTGCTTTGTGTAGATTGCTTAATTTGTGCCTGTTTCTTGTTTAGTGTGTTTCAGGATTCACCAGGAATTCTATCTCCACCTACTTGTGTTCCAGGTGTGTAATGTGTGGTTGTCAACTTCTATTGAAGAATCAGCTATATTTGATGATATACTTGTCACTAATATGAATTATGGATCATCAATTCATCATTGCGTGTTGTGGATTATGTTAAAATTTATCTTTAAAAAATTGTGCTTTGACACAGATTCAGGATTTCAGAAAAGCATGCCTCAGAAAATTTCTCCCAAGGATATAGTCATAGATAGTGTTAGTCATCAACTGCATAGGAGTATTGAGCCGTATCGCCCTCCATGTCGTAACAAGGTCTGTCTGCATATATGGTTTTGATAAAGGAAGGTAGATTTAGGTAAGCAAACTTTTGTTTCTGCTCTGTCTGGGGTCCATAATATCCTGTTCTTTCAGGCACTACCTCCTTCAACTAGAGATAGCAATGTCTTGCTTAATGGTGATACTTCTGGATCTTCTGAGGATACAATTCAGAAAGCAGAACAGGAAAGATGGAGAAAAGGTCAAATCTCTTTTCGATTCTTTATTATCTTCTTAAGCCATCAATTTGCCAACCACAAGGTTATTTTATAGTTTTTCCTATTATAACATGAGTAGCCGATTCTGTTCAGCTTCTTTGAGCTGTTAAAAAAACAAACCATCGAACATTGTTAAAGAAATGGAAGGTATAAATTTAAGTATTCAACATTACATGAAGAGAAGTTATGTGCAGATATAGTCCGAGAGGCGGAGGAAGACAAGGGGCATTCTATCCAAAACATAGATTCCGAGGATTCTTTAGTGGAATTTCTGATGCCACCAGCAACAGGAAACTCAAATACCTTGCAGTTTGATTCAAATGTAATCAATGCGCAATTAAAGGCTTCATGGAAGGCAAGTCAGATTCAAGGAGCTGTAAGAGGCAATGCTGTTCATCCATCCACTTGGCCGGAGACTATTAAAAATTGTTCTACACAATGGCAGCAAGCACAAAATTTAATTACTGATAAAGAATTACATCCATGGCAGTGGTTTGGAAACCATATATACACATCTTGCCATCTTTCAATGTTGGATAATGATCACCTTATGGAGTCTGAAGAATGTGCAGACTTTGATGAGGAACATCCAGTAGGAACTTGCCATGTTATGGAATCCATAATGAAAAGTAGACCAACAAGCTTCTGTGACCAAGAGAATTGCGGAAATCTCAAGAAAAACCATTGTCAAGTGGCATATGAGCAAGGTATTATGGAGTCACAATTAAGTAATTTGTCTCTGCAAGATGCCAAGCAAGCAATTTCAGTTATCCGGAAGCAAAATCCATCCAGCCCTGATTACCAATCTCAGGAGGAGTTGGAGTTAAATTCTTTCTGCAGCAGCTTAGATGGAGAATCAAATTCTAGCTCTGAACTTTGCTGGCCTGATGAGGACAGTTTGATTGCATTTGACGAATCATTTTTTATGCCAGAGGCGGAAAATTCGGCTGTGGGTGATAGTTTCATGTCTAGCCCTGAAAGAAGTCCAAATAAAGCTGATGGGTATAGTCCAAGATCACCTCGCGAGATGATCGAAGAGCTAATTGAGTCCATACTCAATGATGACAGTACTCTTGCACCACATCTTGATGATCCTGTAGTGCATCATGGAGCTGGAACAGGCTTTTACCACCCTATGCATGCACAGAAATCTTACCCTCAGTTCAGTTCTAATCAGTTGAATCCAAGAAGGGATGAACAAAGTCATAACAGTTTTCAAGAAAAATACATTGGTTCACCCACATTTTCTCTGTTTTCCTACCCTTTCCCATCTAACTCTATTTCTCCACCTTTCCCTCTTTGTCACGATGACCTGAGAAGGTTTGATCAGGAAGCCAGTGAATCGAAGTTCCAGCAGATGATAAATCCAAGCAAACTTAACCACTGCTCATTGCCTGAATCACAAAGTGGTGTGCCACCACATTTGCCTGCACTTCGCATGACTTCTTGCACACAGAAGCTGAACTCAATGCACATAGGACCACCGAGTCTCAGTAAGAACTCACTTGTCAAATGTTTTGATATGAATCATTTAGAAATGAAATTTATCTGGTGTTTTAGTAACTAGTTTTTTTCTACTCGTGGTTAGATCTTCACGGTGATAGCGCAAGCCACTGGAACCCTTATGTTGGAGGTTTTGAGTAGCAGAGTTTCGACCACAGCCAGCAATTGTTGGGATGTAGATGGAATATTGGTCTGAAGATTTGTAAAAAGATGACAATTGTCTGCATAGATAGACTTCTCATATTTTTAGATGAGATAGTGATGAAGCTGTGTAAATAGATCTCTCCTAGATACATGGAGATTTTAATCCTGAAACTCAATACTGTGACACACAGTAAAGGCTAACAGTTGACAAAAGATATATTGTGCATACTACTTTTTCCAAGACAGACATGATGATATGTTGGAATATTAATTGCAGAGAAATTTTTCGATACTCCTGTGGTATATACCGCTTACAGTAAAAATTGCTTTTAATTTCCGTTTCCTCTTATTATTTTCTCAGAAATTTCAAAATAAGACAAACAACGTATATAATGTTGCATCTTGCATGTTATACTACAACATAACTGAATTTCAGTAAAAGTTTATTTTAAATTTTACTAATTCACCTTTTTAGTGTCAAATTCCTTAATTTAATAACATTTTTTTATCAAATAAAAATAATAGAATAAACATTATTTTAAAGTGAAGTATTTTATATCCCTTTTGAAATTATATCCCCTTCCTAAAATAATGCCTTAACCAAACTTTGCTTTATTTATTGCAATTTCGGATTGTACATGACAAAATCATTCTCATTATTCTATCGGATTTTGCTGCATGCCGTGTTAATTCTTCCACCCCTTAAGAGGAAAAATCATGTTCTGGCAGGATAGAGTTCGCAGTGAAGATGTTTAAATTGAGAAAAGAGATATGCAAATATAACCTCTCCTTTAATTGATATAATTCATAATTCACTAGTGAAGATCTATCTCCAATAATAGGTTGGGTGCCAAGTGTCTTTTATCACAGAGATGTTCAAATTGTATTACAAAAATATGAGTTATTATTTTCTTGTATAATGTGTTTAATTAATATATACATCAAGGGAAATAGGGAATGAAGAGCCTTGCTATTTGGTAAGCTGAGATGATGAGCAACAGTAATGATCAGAAGACTGTTGTGTTGTCTACTGCTGGAAACTGAGCTTGTTCCCTTGCCGAGGTAGAGCTATCTTACACCTCGTCATGCAAAAATGCTGAAAAGGGCCCATTTTCATCCTCATCTAGGTCATCATGCATGGGTTCATCTACTTGTCTATCTCCGGTTCCACCTCATACGACGCCAGGAGCCTTCTCTGCATGAATTACACCACAACCGTATATATATGAAATGCATTTTGACAGTTTTCAGAAGATGAGGAATATATGGGGAAAGCCTTCTAAAGCTAAGGTGTAAGGATCCTTAAACAAGTTCTCTTAAATGAGAAAATTTGATGTTGGATCAAAACAAATATCAGTGGCATAAATGAATACTTACGTGATCCTCAAAACCTGGGCTTGTTAAATTGATAGACAAGTTTCTCATCAACAGCAGCACCTAAATATATTCAAGGTCATAAAAAGAAGAAATGTCACAGAACTTCTGAGTTGGACTAGTTGACACAAATAAACACGTGTTCAAGTTCAAAGCAAGAAATAAAGCTTCAATTCTTAAATCTTAATGCAGTTCAAAGCAAGAAATCACACATACACATACCGTCTCAACATCTAAAGGGTCCATCTTTTTAAGTTTCTGTAGATGTCCAGTTACTTTTGGGTCAAATACACTGCCAATGAATCTGTATACTTGAGTAAAATCCGGAAGAACTGCATTACAATGAGGGTAAAATTAAATTGCCATTTGAAAACCGTGAGACAACAATGAATATTAAAAAAGCTACTAATATCATAACTGAAACTTCTTTAAAAAGAAAATTGTGCACATAAATGTTTAAATGTATGTTCTATACTTCCACATGTTGAGTACACATTAAAGTAACAAAAAGTTGTATCAAATTTCATAAATCAAAGGTACCATCGAGGAAAATATCAAATGAATATTTTGGCGACTCAGATGATGATAATTAAGATTCATGACCAAGAAGGTGATTGGAAATAAGAGACTTCAAACTTACTTTGGACTCAACAAAGTTATATTCTTGGTAATTAAACTGGAATAAAGCAACAGCATAGTTGCTGAAATGTGCAGTTGTGCACAGATTATGCTTACAAGTTACAACATCACTTCATAAAATTGTCATGCCCACATTAAATCTAATGTAACAATCAAAGATGAAAGCATTGAAATTAGAAAAGAAAATCATTAAACCCTTGCCTTTTAATGGAAGGCTATTATTCCCTTGACCATTAGATTCACCAACCACCCATGCTCTAGGAGTGCTTTCATTGCTGCTGCAACAATTATTCCCTTTTTGACCTAAAACACACATGATAATGAAACACAACAAACTAGTTGGTATCATCATAAAATTATCCAAATAATAAACATAATCAAAAGTCTTTTCCCACTAAGTGAGGTTGGCTATATGGATCGCATGATCCATATTAATGATACGGTCAGTTTTACGTTGACTGCCGCAAGCCAACACATAAATTCCATAAATATATGCCACAGGATTATGAAATTTAAGTTTTGAAGTGCATGAAGCTGCTGACTGTAGTACCATGTAATACATTGGCTGTTGTCTGCAAAGTGTTGTTTGACCCAGAAGAAACTGCAGTGTTAATTATAGGAGTCTTAAGCATTGGTGAAGATTCATGCTTCGGGATATATCCAGGTTCAAGCAAAGCAGATGAAGATTGAGAGGATCCTAAAACTTGCGAGAGTACTGGAACTGTCAAATACCACTATAATCTATAGATACAACTGCACTAAATTATGTTGTGAAAAATTATGCTGAAGATTGTAACCATTTTTGGAAGCTTTGTGAGGATATGGATGAGCAGCTTTCCGCTTTGGTCTGGGTGGAGGAAGATGTTCACTTTTCCCACTCTTCTGAGCTTTAAGAAAATATTTCTGTGCGTGGCTACGTATCTACAAAATCAGCAGTCATTCTTCAGTCCAACTTATGGGTATTTAGGTATCCATTAAATATTGAAGCACATGCAAAATACTAGAAATCTCAACAACAGATTAAGCTTTTAGGATAGTTAGTTCTTTGACTTAGTACAAGAACTTCTCTTACTAAATGTTTGAGTTTAGTCCTTGTAATCTCCATTCTTCTAAACTAAATTGTATTTCAGCACGAGGCATGAGGAGCCTGTGCTTAGTCCACAATTTAAAATATGAAAAGCTTAGTGCTTTCTTTGTCCACAACTTTCTTTACTTAAAAGTCACAGCATGATATGATCCTTGTATAACAAGCATATGGAACCCGCATTATAGCTCAAGTTAATCTTAAATGAATGCTACTGGAACTTCCCTCAAAAGGAAGGCAGGTTGGTTTCACAATTTTAGTCTCACCAAAGAAAAGTTTTAGTCTTATACTCTTATGGATCAGGGTTTCAATAAATCAGTCCAATTAGCAAAGGAGGCAGGAAGAGAAAGGAAGTTTTTTTTATTGGGTATCTCATTTCATACATCCAACAGTTTCTCTGGCAAGGGATGAAATTCTTAATTTAACATAACCTATAACAAACCAAGAAATGACAGCACATGTAAATTTCTAGACAGATTGCATTTGAAATTACCTGGATAACTGTTTTTGATCCAATAAATGATTCAATCTTTTTCCAGTCCCGGTCAAATCTGGATACAAAATGAAAGGAACAAATGAGATGATGCTAAATGGTGAGACCAATACCAGGAAAAGGGAAAACAATCAAATAGCTTAAATTTGAATTGCTAAATCCCATTTAGGAATAGTAAATTAAGTTTATTCATTATAAGAAGCTCTCCCAAAAAGGATGAAATGATCTTTGAAATCTATGTCAAGTCATCAATAATCACCAAATAACAATGATAACACTAGTACTAAAATTCTACACTGCCCATTGACCATTCCCAACATCTTCTATTCCTCCCCTGCCAAACCAATCTGAAATACCAAAATATCAGACATTGACAAAAACTTGTGAAAATTTTCCAGAAGCAGCTTCCTAAACCATGACAGAAACAGAACAGTGACACACACACACACATAGAATACTGTATTTATAATTTATACCATTAAAATCCACGTCTCAGGTTGTACTTCAAAATTCACACACTACATTCTGAGATCAAAATAAGAAGGTAAAAGAAAGGAAAGGCTTTTCTTTGCTTACAGTTGAAGAGCTTCGAGGAACTTGTCATGCTCGGGTTCGGTCCAGCTCTCCCTAGACTTGGTGATAGTGTATGGCTTGCGGGTCTTCTTGGCGGGGTCCTCCACCGAATCTGCTAAGGGTTCCAAGTACACAGCTTCTGAGGCATTCGGGTTTTTGGACACCATTTTCGTGGGTTCAAAAGCTTCTTAAAGCTTCCTCTTCTTCTACTTCGACAGAGAAAGAAACAAAGCAAGAGGGAAAAAATAAAATAAAAATGCTTTAACTGCAGAATCTCAAGTATTTATTTTATTTATTTTCCACTACACAACCGCCAATCCTTGTTTGCCACGACGAGATCGGGCTTATTTTATAAGTAAGCGTTGTGTGTTCGATTTAGGTTACCGAGAGAGTAACTAGTAAGTATTTCTATAAGTGATTTGCTTGAGACATACACTAACCCGTAATGATTGTGAATGCCAAACTCATCCAAACTTTTTCATACCAAAAAAATGTTGAGAATTTTCGGGTTTTAAGGTAAGCGTTTTAACTAAGCATCGGTGCTTCCTTCCAACAGGGATGGAGGCAAAGGATCATGGAAAAAGTGCCCCAACTTCACCATACAAACATGCATTTGATTTATGTAACTCACTTTACACTTGTGCTTAGTTGGTGGTCTCATAATGAAAATGTTTTTCTTTTACCTGATTGCTTTAAGTTTTTATCGGATTTTATTTCTATGGGGAGTGCATATTTCAAACACTCGTTAGCATTTAAATATTCTTCGAACCAACAAATAATTCAGTAAAATGGTACATTTAACAAAAGAAAAAGTAATAATTTTTTAGTGTAATTTCTCTTGCAATTTTGACTTGTGTATGGTGAAGTTAAAATTTTTTCTAAGTAAAGATAATTATAAAATGAGATAAATTGAGATATTATCACATTTAGATTATTATATATAGATATTTTCATAGGATATTTTCAGATATAAGCTTTAACTTTTTCTCACCAATTTTATTTTTTAAAAAGGAAGTCATGGTCCACAAAACGGTTGATAGAATAATTGAAACTCTATGAACGACAGTAAGAGTCGGTTAGCTCTTACTAACGTGTCAATATAAGGTGGGTTGTGGCCAAAACCCACGGGCCCACAATTCTCCCTTGTGATCAGTGGGACCAAAAGCTATGCGCCTGGGCCACAGATGTCAATGAGATATTTTCTGCTGGGCCCAGTTAACTTTAGTGGGCCATAACCATCTCAGGATGAGATGACCCAAAGTCCTCTGTACTAGCCTTTCCTTTTTCATTCTGTTTTTACTTTGTTGGCTGGCTAAAGTGTGGGTTTGCTTTTGTTCCTCTTCGTATGTTGTTATTGCACTTTCTTGTGTGGCATTAAATCACTTAATCAATTACCAACAAAGGCCAACATGATAGTTCTTAACCTTGTTCATAACATACATAGTGGAATAAACTGGATTTATTTATATTTAAAATATATATAATCGGTACAAACTGCATGTAAATTATGTATCCGATTATAGTTCTTGAAACTTAAAAGTTTTATTCAAATGTATGAAGACTCTGCGTGTATCAACTCTTTGATTATTGGAATCCAAAAATGTGAAGCACACTCGAACTAAAATCTCTTACTCACAAAACTCCTTTTTTGTGTATGTTGTAGCAATAAGAAAATTGTTATTGATGCCACCCAAACACCTAGTTATGTCATCCCAAAAACCAAAATTCTAAAATTAACATTAATTATATTTTCGGCCGCACTTACAGAGTTCGGTAATAACATAATACCCTACTTTAAAGTGCGATATTATGTGTTTTGAAACTTACAACTTTAACTCTAATTACAGCTTGTTTAGTAACTCACGACCTTTAATACAAATTTGAAACTTGCAATTTTGTATTAATGGTGGAAGACCATTAATTTCGAGGTATTCGACTTATTTTTTTGTCCTTTCAATTTTCGCCCGCACTTTAAAGTGCGTCACTATCGCACTGCGGTAGTTGGACATCGGGCTTTGACGCATTTTAAAGTGCGGTGGTGACGCACTTTAAATACGATATTGACTGTTTCGATACTTGCAGATATGGAAACTTCCAAATATTAATGGTGGAAGACCATTAATTCATAGGCTTCCTTCTTTGCCTATATATATGGACGAAAATTCTCTGTCTATAACATGATTAGTGTTCTGTTCTTGCTTTTGATTGTTCCTAGTGTTGTTTATACTATTCTTGCTTCTGATTGTTCCTAGTGTTTTATATGGACAGTGTTTGCAAGTCATTGGGCTTCATCCCCAACTCTAGCTTGTTTATTAAACCTGATGTTGATGAATGTTCAAATTTAGGTTTTCAGACAAGCTAGCGTATGTGGTGATAATCTTTCCTTCTTTGTGTTTATCAAATAAGCTAGAAATCTTTGTACTTGACGAGTTACTGATGAGTTCAAGTAAAAGATTTGTACTTCAACAATGTCATCATCTCCCTTCCATTTTTTTTCTGGATCCTAAACTTATAAAAAACACGAAGAATGCCTTGTGGTATAAAAAATCTTCAACACACAGAATGGATGAAGACTTTTTTTCTTTTTTCTATTGTTATGTAATTGTACCCTGTTGGGCTTGTAATTGTGATTTCCTTAATTAATAATAAAAGATATATTTCAATTGTCGAGTCTGCCTCCATGTGATATTCAGTTTCACGAATTTGACGCACTTTAAAGTGCGGTGAGTTGTAGAATGCTAATGGTAGAAAACACCGAAGAGGTTACCTAAGAGGCCGATAGAAGAGATCGAAGATAGGTGATGAGGAAGGGATAGGAAGGAAATGTGCAAAGTGGTGAAGGTGGGTTATGAGAGTTGGGTGGGTTTTTTTTTTCTTCCATTAATGGTATTTTCATATTGTCCGCCATTTCAGGATGACATAACTAGGTGTTGGGGTGGTATAAGTAACCATGTCCTAGAGAAAATAGTGTGTATTAAAGAAGAATGAAAATAATTAAATTCTTTTTCTCTCCCTTATTTCCAACGTGCAAAGGAGAGGAGGGATGGACTCATGTTATACTTTCGGAAATGAATCAGAGGTGTTCTTATAGAGTATTTAGAAAATTCCAAGGGATGGAACCAACTTCCATATATCTCTTCATGAAGCAAAACACTTGTATCACTTCATCAAACAACACACCTCTTCTTTTTATTTGTTGCTACAAAAATAATTTCACAATATGTTTTCTTTATTATTTAAATTCTTAGTCCCAGCAAATAATTAAAATAATATTCCATATAATTATTTATTTTATCAAATTAATAATCTAATTATCAATGCGTTAATTTGGGTTGCTACAGTAAGCGTCATTTGGAATTTGAAAAATAAAGTTATCTTCAAGGAAAGAAGTATTGAAGTTGAAAGAGCTGTTGATATTATTTAGTACAAAACTTGGCTTTGGTGTAGATCTAATTTCCGCAAATTTCATTTCTCGCTGTTTGAATGGATAATGAATCCATTTAGTTGCATTGCTTCTCTGTGATTCTTGGCTTGAAGATGTTGGATGTATAGTTTTATGCTAGTGATGCTGTTGTAGGCTGATGGAGTTTCTGTTCGTTTTGTGAAAAGATAGATGGCCTTCTGTTTATTGTGAATTTTACGGAGCGTGGGTGCAGGGTCTTTTGGGTAGTTTTGATATTTGGCAGTTGTTTTCTGTCGTGAAAGAATGACTTCTTGGCATATTTCTATTGATACGAGGAAGAAGTAGAACCAATCCAAAGGGGCTCTTTCCGCTATTTTTGTTGCAGACTGATCTATGGGATAGCAATCACAGTGGCATTCAGACGTGTGGGGCTCTTTTCCTGGGCTTATATTCAATTAAATGGAGGCTTCTTCTTAGTTCCTTTCGCTGCTGCTCATGAGATGGGGTTATGGTGATTGCTTCATTGTTTTGTGATTACCGGTGTTATTCTACAATTTAAGTCTCTTGAAATGCTAGTTAGCGGGTGTAAGTGAGTTGCTAGTTTTATTTATGTTTTCTTATTTTTCTAGATGTCTGTTTTTATTTCTAGGTAACTTGAGTTGGAGTACCCCTTGTACTCTCCTTTAATAATACTTTTTGGCTTATAAAAAAAATCAAATAACATAATCATTTAGCAAAGGTCTTAAGAAACATCTTCGTTTATTTGAATACCTTGGCCAAGGTCTTTACTAAGCTCAAACTCATTACCGAAAGTCTCTAATTTTTAATCAAAGACCTTATCATATAATCTATTTAACGAAATAAGAAATGATAAGAATAAATACATTACTTATGCAATAATTTAATTGTAATTAATGACAGATTGGGTCTTGAGCACACATATATTTCTAACACAACACACACTTGATACATAAGGAGACCTACTCCATTCCCCTTCATCTTCTTCCTCACATTCTCACTCCTTCATCTTCATCTTCTTCTTCTCACTCACTCACATCAAGCCTCCCTCTTCCCCCTCTCACTATTTTGCTTTGGGGCTTCAAAACCTCATTTCAACGCCATTTCAGGGTTAGAATTCCCTCACTATTTGTGTTCTTCTTTATTTTCAAAGTGTTGGTTTTGGGACATGTTTCTGTTCGAAAATGGAGGACAAGTGTGTGAGATTCCTATTTAAGGGATATTGGGTTCATTGATAGGGGTAACAAAATGAAAAGCTAGAAAGGAAACATAATTGGTTCATTGACAAGGTTCGGTGTCGGAGTTTTTTAACTACCGGGTTCTAAAACCTGGTAGGTTAATAATCTGTCACATGAAAATATACCAGGTTCTAAATCCCAGTTCATAAACATTTGCTCATTTACCGATGATTAGAAAACCCTAGACGTAGGAGGTTCTAAAAAATAAACTACTGGGTTTTACAATTCCCACTATTTTATTGGTTGTTGTTTTGGGAACTTAGGTTCTAGGTATGCATAAACAAAACTCAAACACGTTACCGAGTAGTTGCAATTTCATCACATGGAGTTCTTCAATTTATGTCACAATAGTTGCAGCTCGGTATATATCTATCTATGATGGAATATTATAGTAAAAACAAATCTCTTTATATAGTTAGATTAGAACCTTAAATAATTGGAGATTAAGAAAGTCCAATGCTGCTACCTTAAATCTTCCACACACATAGAGACGTCTTCCAGGATTGTCGTTCGTCCAAGAGGTCACCGCCAGAGCTTCAACTCTACAATCGCACAATCTCCTTCTTCTTCAAACAGATCCATCAGTAACGAAGCTCCCTGTAGAAATTTGGCTTTCTCCTCCCATCGCACAACCTTCGATTTCTCCAACGTCTCTCCCCTTCAACTTCCCTAAGCTCCAAAGACTCTCTTCTTCTTGCATGATTTCTTCTTCCTTTTCCCTTTATCTTTTATCTCTGTCAAAAGTTAGGGTTCATATGATTTGGGGATTTTATTTAAATTTCCTCAATTAAATCAGCATGTGCACCTCACATGACAAAAATTCTGAGTTAACAATAATGTTTTATTAGTTAATATCCAAGTGGAATGCTGAGATGGGTGTTGAATCATTTAATGAAGAACACACTAGTCACGTCCACCAGTTTTTGGACGGCAGACTGATAGAGTGACTAAATTCGCTCACGTCACAATAGTTTAGGACCAAAAGCGCTTGTTTTGAACATCGGAAATGATTTTTACAAAATCAAGATAGATCAGAGACGAAAAGCGGATTTAAGCCAAAAATTTAATCATATAAACCAATTAGACTAATTGTTTGATATTTGCGGAATATTATCAATTTATAATTTAATTCCACTAAATAACATTTTTTTGTTAAAGAAAAATGCTAGCTGTGCATATAGATTTAAGTGACATTCAAAAGACATACGAGTTAGTACTGACAATTTTTTACCGCTACTAATGTTAAGCCGACGTTAACCATTATGTCCCTTGGGTGCACGCTAAAATTTGTATGTGCACGTGTCATCACCCTTGTTAAACTAAATTTTCTATTGACATTTTTAATAGACTTGGGTTGACTACCTATCTGTCACTCACACTAGTCTATGTAGTTTTATTATTTTTCTCCTTTAAATACCTTCAACCAGCTGAGCTTCCATACACCACTTCCAAAACAAAGCTTCCCTTATTTTTCACCAGCGTCACATCAATGAATGTAAGAATTTGTCACTCCTCCAAGTCTTATCTCGTGAAAGCTTCTAATTTTAGTTTCGCTCTGTTTCAGTTCCACTTCCATGCATGTTTCACATAGATCAACTATATTATCGTCATGTTTATTCACTTTTTATTATTTATTATTTATTTTTTATTTTTTATTAGATTGATTAATTGTAAGTGTCCTAATTACACTCCTGTGATTTGCACTCTGGCAGAAAGTAGTGCTACAAGTTGAACTACTCGATGACAAAATTAAGAAAAAAGCCATGAAGAAAGTCTCTAATATTTCAGGTATGCAATTTCAACCCCTTGTAACTTGTATTTCTATTTTATCAGAATCAATTCCGTTAATTAATGATTTGGGCTGCGCTTTATGCAGGGATTGAGTCAGTCTCTATGGACATGAAGGAGCAGAAGTTGACCTTAACTGGGGACGTCGACCCTGTGGTTGTGGTGGGTAAGCTGAGGAAGCTGTGTCATGCTGAGATACTCAGTGTTGGACCAGCCAAGGAACCTCCTAAGAAAGAAGAGGAAGAGAAGAAAAAGGATCAGGATCAGAACCAGAACCAGAATCTGGTTGATATTGTCAAGGTCTATGAAGCATGTCATAATCAGACATTGAGACAACCACAGTACTATTACACAAGTGTGGAGGAGAATCCTAATGCCTGTGTCATCTCCTAAGTTGCACCTCATGTATCATGGTATTCCAGAGAAAAATAAATGGAAAAAATTTGCATCTTGTCGTTGTAGTTACTTATGGAGCTGGTGCATTTCATTTGAGTCTCGAACAAATCTTACATGGTTGGCCTGGTGCATTTGATTTGCATCTTGTCCTTGAATCTAGCTATTCTTTTTTTCCCACCTTATTATTTTGTTGTTAATTGTTATTCTTTGGTATTTTGAGAAGGATTTCATTGTGATTTAGTTTGGACTTTGGAAGAAAATGGCCAATGAGAGTAATTTTATATGTTTTACGATGAGTAACAATATGTCTGTGTTTGAATAAAAATTAAGTGTAATATGTATACCATAACCCAAAATGGTTTACTAATTATTTTTCATTTTAATTATACGTTGAATTATTGCTGACATTGGTTTGCACCTTTAATCCTAAAATAATTACTCATTTCTTATCTTACCTAGTGAAATTATATATGACATGTTGTTGGTCTCAGACACCTTAGATCGCACAGAGTAACTTTAGGAGAGATTAGGGTTAGAAAACACACATAATATTTGTTCACGCAGTTTGACCAACTTGTCTACCTTTGCGGCTATAGAGTAGCTATAGCTCATTTCTCATTTATGAATGATAGCTTTTGGTCACGCAGTTCGGCCTTCGAGCCTACCTCTGCGGCTGGTATTAGAGTACCACACATTTTAGGGTTACAGAGTTTAGATATTTATAAGGATTATAATGATCTAGATATTACAAGACAATATCCCATCAAATCCTATCGTAATTCCCTCGACCAATCAGATCCTAGTAGCAGCGGATATTGCGGAGTCCCAGTGCTCATTAGCTGTCTTCGTCAAACCACACATCCTTGACTAAGATGATTCCTAGCAACCCTAACTAAGACGATCTCTGACTAAGACGATTGCTAACTCAGACGATCTCTGACTAAGACGATCCTAACAACTCTGACTACGACGATCTTGGCAACTCTAACTAAGACGATCCTGGAAACTTTCAAGCAGACGAGGCACTAAAATGAGCCAAATTCAACAATCTCCACAGTGCCGAATTCAACTCATGATTGCCAGCGTCCGTGCGTTGGCATTCAGTTCAATGAACCAAATTCCCAACACATGTTAATTGAAAAATAAATAGATATAACATTATATTTTTACTGTAATTTTTTTGTAATAACATTGTAATTTCATATGAGTTATGAGTGATTTCTAATTAACATAACACAATTTTAATTTTTATCGTTATAGGTCATATGAAGACTTAAGGGTAGAACATGCACGAGGTCCAAGCAAGCCCCTTGACGGATAGACTCATATCTATTAGTCTCCGTCCTCTAATTATACTACTACTCCTTTGATCATATTCAAAAAATAAATGACACTGGTTTCCAAGTGAGATCCAAACTCCCTTTTATGCTATTATTTAATAAAATCATATCTCAAACTCGGATTAAAATTTACTTTTATAAATTATCGTGGTCCCTTTTTCTGTTTTACAATTCTCAAGATCATGCAATCAAAGAGGCATAAAAGAAGAAGCACGCACATGCATTAAGGCTTGAGAAAGCAATCTGATCACATGGATCTATTTTAATTTGATCCTTAAGTATTGCATATTTTTAAAATAGTTATAGATTAATTGTTCATTCACGACGATAGGTCATCATCTACCTTTGACACTGTTGATATATCAATTATTTACTACTCTCCTTCATTAATAGATGACAAGGGTCAGATTAGTTGGGATTCTGTCTAGATTAGTGGTTTATTAATTTAATTGTGCCAATTGAAAAGATTCCCATTATTATTAATGAGACAATATATGTTTAGCTGGTAATGAGATCTTATAAGCCGCTTAATGATTTTTACTTCCATTCATCAATATTAGTATGTAGCAGTAGGACTTGGCTCATGTAAAGTAACCACTTTACCGAATAAAGTAATTAGTTATAAAAATTGTTGATTGAAAAATTAATGGTATATATATATATATTAATATGGTTTCCTCTAAATTCTAATCATTACTAGTTGGATTAACCCGTGCAAGGCACGGGTAGCTTTGGATAAAATAAAGTTAATGTGTGTGAAATTATTTATTTTTATAACTTTTTATACATGTTGTTGTCAGGTCGACAACAATGACCAATACCCTCGCCATGAGAAATGGTTACTTAGCGGTAAACGGTTGACGATAATTTACGTTTTACTCACATGGACAAGGATCGAAACTCCCTTCTGCATGGTTGAGGGACAAAGTTAGCTAACTACCACACCACATCTTGTGCTAAATTTAGATGATAACGTGTCACGTTGATTCCTCGATTTTTGATATGTGAGGTTATCTAAATTACTCATGAAGTTACTCATGAGAATAATTATCATTTTATGTTACGATTTGTAAAACAAAAGACAAATAACAACATCCTACTTATCATTATTTAACTCATGGATGATGAATGAGAAAGTATAATAGGAAGTTACGCAGTACACAAAAAGGCAAATCACACGTTAGAATTAACGTTCTAACACATAGGAGTATAATAACAATCGTAATATGACTTATAGAATATCAGAAAGCAGTACCTTATGGAGTTATATTTCCAAAAACTTCTTCATACACAACATTAACTGTTGTGTTAGGAGGGAGGTCGTCATGATTTTCTATTAGTATCCTTAGTCCTTATTTGCTCGTTACTCTTGACAAAGCAACGTATAACTGTCCATGGGTAAAAATTGACCTTGGAAGATATAATCCAACACACCCAAGTGTTTGTCCCTGCGATTTATTAATCGTCATCCCCAATTCCCACGGCTGAACTAATACTTTTGAAATTAGTTGATATAATTTTGTCTTTCATTCCTTTAATTTGAAATATAACATGTAGATTAAAAGGGATAGAATCACAGCTTGTTGTGCTTCCACTTCATCCACAATTTTCAATTCAACCGGCGGTTCAAATCTGCGTCTCCCATGCTATGCAAGGTGTAGTTGTTCTTAAAAAATTAACAATATATGTAAATAAATATAAGATATTATGATTTACAACAAATAAAATAGTTATATATAAAAATATGTTAATGTGTGTTCTGATTAAGGCGGCGTCGGTGATAATAATTAGTAACTTCAACAGAAAATATGTATCAAATAAAAATGAATTCAAAATTGAGTAATGCGAACAATAATTCAAAATTGAACAGGATATATGCGTCGGTAATAGCCTTGTAGTAATGCGTACAATTATATAAAAAAAATTTAAATTGATGTCAACAACTATTCAAAATTGAAATCGGCTGTGGAGATACTTTAGTCAAGACCAAAAAAAAAATTGAAATTAAATCACAAAGTTAAAATTCAAATCTGTCCAATTTTATATCATTTGTCTTTTATTCCTCTATCAAGTTAAAAATTTATAAAATCTTATCTAGATTTTGTAATTAACAATTAAAATTCTAAATTCTCTATAAAAAAACTAAAATAAAAATTAATATTTAAATTAAAAATATGGAACATAAAAAAATAACAAATTCGAATGAAAATAAGAAAAAGAACAATTAAAATTAAAAAATTAAACATCTTTAAAAAAATTATAACAAAAATAAAACTTTTGAATTTAATACTTTAATTGAAAAATATAAAAGGAATAAAAAAATGAATGTTCACAACCACTCAAAATCAAAATTAAAATTAAACCACAAAGTTAAACTAATATTCCAAACTTTAAATTAAATATTCACTTTAAAAAATAAATACATATATGTATAAGATGTATCATATGAGAAAGATGTTTTTATATGAGAAAGTAATAATATATCATGACCGTTAGATCTAATCATGAATGGTCAAGATTAAAACATGAAGTCGTGTGACTTTTTAAAAAGTCACATGACATTTTTAAGTAGTAATGTGACTATTAAGTTGTTTTAATCTTGACCATTCATGATTAGATCTAACGATCGTGATTTATTCTCATTTTCTCATATAAAAACAACTTTATCATACGATACATCCCTAATATATATATATATATATATATATATATATATTTATCCATATAAATAACAAAGAAAAAATAAAATAAAATACTTAAGAATTAAAAATAACACAAATTTTATTGTGTAAATAAACATCGGATAACAATATCCTAATATCATAAGAAAAAAATAGATAACTAAAAACAATGTTAGGGATTACATTTTGCAATTTATTTTTCATGGACTCAGACTGAATCCCTTTCAAATGTTAGGGACCCCGAACATATTTAAGCCAATTATATTTAGAACACCAAATTATTATATGAAAATTTAATACCTAATTGTTATTGGTTCCAGCGACGTTGTTCATGAATTCCACTAAGGCGTCGTCTACACATAGTAGTCATCAAAAGACAACGTATATCTTACATTGACTATTGGATGTTATTTGAACATGTATGTATAGTATACATATTGGTTTATGTGCACACATAACATTTCACTAACCTTGGAACCTGTTAGTGTCGCTAAATGGATCATCATCAGCGAGCTCACCCAAATTTATGTCATCGAAACCAACACGATCTGCAAATCAAATACAAAGGTCACATGCATAATTGAATTATCGTTTTGAGATGACCAACATCGTAGTGTGTCAAAATCTTGTTAAGAATAGTAAAAAACGGTCACCATCTTGATCTTCCAACGGGTCAACGTCGAAAGTGTTATCATCTTGATCTTCCAATTACAGGTAATTTATTCGCATATGCAATATATTTTAAAAATTGTTGCGCAAATGGTTCCCAGAGTGTACAAAGAATATTATCACCTTCTCTGAAAAATATATTATTATTTAAATGAATTAAAATATTATTTAATAAATAAATAGGTTCATATATATGAATATTTTTACTCCCATAAAATTATAAAAATAAAAATAACGTACTCAAGATTATCCAACTCGAGAACAATATAAGTGATTGACTTTTCACCAGAGTTATATTGTGTGAGCTCTTCATGAGATAATACAACTGCAATGGAAAAAACACGTATATAAGATTAAAATCATTTTAAAAATAATAAATTACACGCATATATGATAGATTCCTGTTTTAAGTCAATGAAAGTAAATCAAGAGATACTTCTTATACATATTTTCTAGTATCTAACACTAACTATGATCCAAATAATAATAATTTTATTATGATCTGAATCATGCTGTTCAAGGGTGCAGCTCTTCGATGGGAAATGAGGTCTTGTAGAAGGATGCATACGGAACATGGACTGCACAGGAATTGATTTTGTTGCATTGACTGATATGAAGGTGATACCTCCATTTGACACGCAATTGCATGTATTTGCTGGTTTTGGTGAGTTCTTGTTGTTTTCTGTTAAACTACTACTTATTAACTTTTGCCTATTTTGAACACTTGAGTTTTCCCACCCAATTTTTCACTGATTAAGAACCATGCCTGTCTAGGTACTCTCAAGGGTGACCGTGCTGATTGGCTTGTGGAGAAATGTACAGTATGTTTCAATAGCATATTAAGAACCATGCCTGTCTAAGTACTCTTAAAATATTTTCGAATGATTGCAACTAAAATATATGGATTATTTAAAATATGACACGATGCTAATCTAAATATTAATTATTTAGGGTAGGGTCTTAGTGCATAGGTCATAGTGGGGATAGTTAGGACTTATACCTTATTTTTATGGGTAGGTGGGTATAAACATTCTTTTATATAATATATAGATATAGATTTGTAATAATTGTAATAATTAACTGCCGGCGCAATGGAAAATTAAGAGTACAAAAACTTCTTCCAAAAGTGACAAGACTAGATGCAAAATAAAATAGATACACAAAAAAATTTAACATAGAAAACTTCTCTCAATGTGATAGAATAAAAACCATGAGACCAAACTAGAAAATCATCCTTTATAGAATAATAATGAGTACAAAATAATGTATTCCTAGCATTACTAAAAAAATCAAAATCATCACTTTGAAAGTGAAAATATTCACACAAATAAAAAACTAAGCAAGGAACGTACTAGACCCAAGAGATGAGCTGAATCCACTTCAAATTAGAATTTTCTCCAAGAGAGAATAAGGTAAATTATTTAACATACTTATATATTAATAGTTATAATAAAAATGTATAATTTTGACACGCAAAACAATATTCAATCATTCTTCTTTCATTCCATTCAACGGAATGAGAGGAGAGAGTATGCACTTAATTTTTCTTCTCATATCTTTCTATGATATCAAATAAAATTTACTTTATTTCTAACATATTTCTCCATACTTATCTTCTTCTTTTTTCTCTTTCTCAGTTAAACTAAACAAAACATTTATGTCATTATCAGGCACTAACATATTTTCCACCCAAAAAGCACGTCACAGTGTGTCCAGTTCAAGTGGTTGAAGGAGGGCCATTGAAGTCTAACGCAAAAAAATGAAAACAATGCATGCATTATATTGAAGTCTATCTATCACAACTTTCTTTATCAAGTGAATTATTGTATTTCACGGCCTAATCTAATCCTCCAGGAGTCTATGTATTGTTCTAAAAATTGAATTACGTTCTGGCTTCGTATGTCTTTGTCTGATAATTAATTAATGATTATGAATCAATCACTGTTGAAAATTCAAAGCTAGCTAGCTTTCAACTTGGAAGGTTGAGTTGATATTTGATTGCAGTTAGACTTAGATGGTTCGACGAAATTCATCTACTAATAAGTGAACATGCTGATGAATGAGTATATATGTGTAAGGTGTGTGTGTGAGGGAATTACATCCAAAAGCATCAAAATATATACAATTGTTCCCAATCAACATGGGAAGATACGTAAACTGTGTAGCTCTCTTGTTGTTGGTGGCTGAATGGTTCTTGTTGTGTGCAAATTCAAACACTGTCTTCCCTCCCTCCTGCATAGAACGAGAGAGGCAAGCTCTTCTTGAGTTCAAATTATCCCTTCAAAAAGTTCCATTTTGGCTTTCCTCATGGAAAGCAACAACTAATTGTTGCGAATGGGAAGGCATAGGCTGTGACAATGTTACAGGACATGTCGTCAAGCTTGATCTCAGCAACCCTTGCTTCCGGCCATCTGGACTAGTTCCAAATGAATGTTACTACATGTCCATGCTGCAAATACAAGCTCCAAATGTGAGTCCATCTCTGTTGCAATTGGAACACTTGACTTACTTGGACTTGACTGGAAATGATTTCAATTCCACTCCAATACCTGACTTCATTGGTAATTCTATGGGACGATTGAGGCATCTTTCTCTCTCATTTGCTAATTTCGGAGGGACAATTCCCAGTAATCTCGGAAATCTCAAGAACCTTCACTATCTCGATCTCAGTTGGAGTTTTAAATTACAAACCAATGACATCAATTGGATCTCTCAACTTCAGTCACTGCAACACCTTGACATGAGTAATGTTCACCTCGATGAGGCACACAATTTGTCCCAGGTACTCGCCATGCTCCCTTCCTTGTCACGTCTTTACTTGTGTGATTGTGGAATTAACAATTCACTTGTTTCCCTCAACACTTCCCAAAACATGACATCCCTTGTGCATCTTGATCTTTCTGACAACAATCTTGATTCAATTCCATCATGGTTTAGTGGCTTAAAGCTTGTGACGTATCTCGATCTTTCAAACAATGTGATCCATGGTCCAATTCCTGAGGCTTTCAGAAACATGTCATCCATTGTGCATCTTGATCTTTCTACCAATAGTCTTGATTCAATTCCCTCATGGTTTAGTGCCTTTAACCTTGTGTATCTTGATCTTTCATACAATGTGCTCCATGGTCCAATTCCTGAGGCTTTTCGCAACATGACTTCCATTGAATCACTGTACCTTTCCAACAACAATTTCACTGCAATTCCATCATTGGGGAGCTCACAGGATTTGTTCCAGGTACTCAACATGCTTCCTTCCTTGTTACGTCTTTATTTGTCTAACTGTGGACTTGACAACTCTCTCATTCCTCAAGATGCTTTCCAAAACATGACATCTCTTGTCCATCTAGATCTTTCATATAATAATCTTCAAGGTCCATTCCTTGATGCTTTCAAAAACTTGCCTTCCATTGAATCCCTCCTCCTTCGTGAGAACTATTTCACTTCAGTTCCGTCATGGTTCCATGACTTCAACAAACTCACCATACTTGATCTTTCAAACAATGGGCTTCACGGTCCAATTCTCGATGGTGCCTTTCAAAGAATGTCATCACTTGTGAGTCTTAGTCTTACGAGTAATGAGCTAAGTGGTCCAATTCCTGAGGCTTTCAGAAACTTGACTTCCATTGAATACCTTTACCTTAATGGCAACAAAATTAGTGGTCACTTGCCAACTTGGTTGGGGCAACTTGTGAATTTAGTGGTGCTTGATCTCAGTTCAAATTCTTTCTCTGGACCCATTCCTTTATCTCTAGGAAAATCATCCAAGTTGAGAAGCCTAGATCTATCCAACAACAGGTTGGACGGGTCCATTCCAAATAATATTGGACAACTTGTCAATTTAACAACCTTAGACCTCTCTTCAAATAAACTTGTAGGTTTTATTCCTCAAACTCTGGGAAAACTTGTGAATCTAAATTTTCTTGACCTTTCAAACAATTCTTTTCATGGTTCCATTCCTCAAAGTCTCAATCAACTTGTCGATTTAACGAAGTTAGATCTTTCTTCAAACAAGTTGGATGACATATTTTTTACAAAAGATGACTGGTCTTCAGTTATGCCAGAGTTGTGGTATTTGAATCTCTCCAACAACCAAATTAGCGGTTCACTTCCAAAAAATATTGGCTATACAATGCCCTCTTTGATTAAGTTGTTTCTTGGAAGTAACCACTTAAATGGTTCAATACCGATCTCCTTATGTGAAACTATGTTGCATTCCCTTGACCTTTCAAAGAACAACTTATCTGGTGAAATTCCAAATTGTTGGAAGGATAATCAATCATTGTATGAGATAAATTTGTCATCAAACAAATTATCTGGTGTGTTTCCAAGCTCATTTGGGAGTCTTTCCACATTGTTCTGGTTGCATCTGAACAATAACATGCTTCAAGGGAAACTTCCAGTGTCTTTAAGAAATTTGAAGCAATTGTTGATTTTGGATCTTGGTGAGAATCAATTTTCTGGGAGCATACCATCATGGACCGCAGACACTTTTCCTTCGCTGCAAATTCTTAGACTGCGACAAAACATGTTAAGTGGTGACATTCCTTTACAGCTATGCCAACTTACACCATTGAAAATTTTGGACCTGTCCCGTAACAAATTACAAGGTTCAATTCCTCGGTGCATAGGAAATCTGACAGGAATGACTCTTGACAAATCATTAGACAATTTTCTAGCACAGGCTCCCACAACAATGAGACTTGATCCTGAATGGTCCACTGAAGTTGTCAAAGAAGTCATGAAAGGAACCGAACTTGAATACATCAGAATCTTGAAGTTTGTAGTCAACATGGACTTGTCAGAAAACAATTTGGTTGGACCCATTCCTAATGGAATAACCAGGCTCAATGGGTTGCATGGCTTGAGTTTGGCAAACAATCAATTGAAAGGAGAGATCCCTAAGATGATAGGGGATATGAAATCATTGGAATCTTTGGACCTGTCTCACAACCATCTTTCAGGCACAATTCCAAATAGCATGTCCGCTTTAACTTCGTTAAGTCATTTAAACTTATCACACAATGAACTTTCAGGACCCATTCCCAAAGGTAACCAGCTTTCAACTCTGAATGACCCATCCATTTATGAAGAAAACCCTTATCTTTGTGGATCTCCACTCCCAAATGAATGTCCTGGTGATATTTCGCATGAAGCTCCTAAAAGCAAAAATGATGAAGATGATGATGACAAGAAAGATAAGGTGGAAAAAATATGGTTCTACTTTGTCATAGCAGCTGGCTTTGCATCTGGTTTCTGGGGAGTTATTGGGACTTTATTGTTCAAGAAGAAATGGAGACATGCTTACTTCAGATGGGTGGAAGATGTAGCTGACAAGATTTACGTGGCAGTTGTGATCAAAGTTGCCAAGCCGATGATGAGAAACCATGCTCACGGGTAACGCTATATATGTCCATTTCATTTTCTAAATATTTCTATTTTTATTAAAATAAGGTTTGTGCTACTACTCTATGTGTTTGCTTATTGAACATTAATTATTTCTCATACCAGGTAAGCAAATTCCATAAAATACCATGCCTTATATATGTTTAATTTAATATCCTAACCTATTAATCTATACGCCGTTCATGTGTTCGTGATCAGATTTCATTTACATGTGACTTCAAGTGGCATGAATAACATTCTATAATGTACTCAGAAATTATAATGACCCACAAAGAGATAAAACTGATTATGAATTCGTAGATTCTTTGATTGAATGGTTCTGGAGTGTCCATATTCACCAACATTATATTCAACAATATTATTTGAGAATTAAATGTGCTCGCATAAGGATAAACAAATTTTACGCAGTTATCCAATTGAATTTCACCATATTATAATATATATTTTTAATTTAATTAAAATTTAAAAGGGAAAGGAAAATAACGGCTTTTGAACAAAAGGTTTAACTTTGTATTATTGGTAAACAAGTAAGTGACTTGATAAAATGTATGATGTGGCCTAATAAATGGGAATGTGTTGAAGGGGGTGTGATAGAGAGTGTGTCAATAGCATTCCTCATTATTATGTTGGTGAAATGAATAAGTAGAGTTCGAAAATCTATTGTTAAATTAATCATATACCATTACAAAGTTTTGAGGCTCAAAAAATGTTTTAAGAACTGGATCAATCATTGAACCCGTAAAGAGAGTAATTAATTCTCAGTTCAATGATTAATCGATTAAATTTGTTAAATTCATATTCTTTAAAAGCTATGAATGAGTTACTTCTTGAATACTTTTCAAATTTCATCTTCCAAACTTAGCAAGTCTAAGTCACTTTTAAGTCATTCCAACAGCAATTTTCTCTAATTTCATGCATGTTCTTATTTTATTTCTTTCATTTATTATTTCTGAAGAGACTATCTCACTATCTTGATAGCGGGTTTTACACGTCTAACATAAAGTCAAGGTGTATGAATTTTTTCACAATAACCTATTCACTATATATATCACTAACATCCCAATTTTAATTTGCGTCACCAACCTTTGTTGAAAATTCAAAACTCGAGTTGATATTTGTTCCAATTGGATGGTTCAACGAAATTCATGGACCCCACTTGCATATTCACATTAAATGGGAGGTTAAAAATGTAATTAAATTTAAATATTTTAAAATTCAAATTTAATATTGACATTGATAAATTAATGGATTTTAATTGGATAATTCTTTTTTACGCTACCGATGTGAGGTGTGAATGAATTATTTCCCAAACAATTAATACAATATTGTGCATTAGTCTATCTCCACCAAGTTTTTTGGCACGAAGTGTACCTCCTGGAATTTCAAATGTGCAGCAGCGTCTACCATTCCGTCAGTCAAATGTACAACAAAAACAGTACTAGTAGCGGTGTTGTTGAAGTTGTTGCTTCTAATTCTCCTTCAATGGATGATACATCGGCCACATTTATTTATATTTACGAAAATCTCAATTCTGGAGATTTTCCGGCGGAGGTTAGCCAGAGAAGACAGTAGCCCGCGGCGGAGCCGTCACTAGAACAAAAACGGGGTGTTGTGTCCTCTTCCTTTCGCGGCCAGGAACACGATGGCGGTGTCCGTTTCTCCAAAAGCTCCATTGTGTGTAATAAAAAACTTGATTATTACGGCAGACTGACGGAAGGGTAGACGCTGCACATTTGAAATTCCAGGGGTACACTTCGTGACAAAAAACTTGGTGGGGTACGTTTCGCAAAAATGTGCATTTCCAGGGGAAGAAAATGCATTTTAGCCAATTCCAATGTATGTACCACTACTACTAGCACTTGATTATTACATTTGGCAACTGACAAATTAACAGCAAAATCTAATTCAAACACTAAGTAACAACTTCCTTCCTCCCAAATGACCTGAGTTTTCTTCCTTTCCTTGCTCTAAATAATATCAGGCTTGTGGAGGATGTTTTTGCGTGTGGCTGATACAGTAGTGGTTAATTTCTGCTTACAAAAGAGATAGCTTACATTTTGGTTATGGTTACCATATAGAGTTTATGATAATAAGACATGTTTAAAATCATTCTGAGAAAGCCATCAATGGAAGCTTCATTTGCAAATTTCTCAATCACAATTAATATCTAAAGGTATTTCATTCACACATTCAATTATTCTGATTTTAAACTTTCAAGTCGATTCTGCTCAAGTCTTCCTAACTGTCATGCGAAACAATAGTTTGCCCAAGCCCTATTACAACTTCTAAATTGAACTAAAATGGATGTTACACGAGCTTGAAGTTCAGCAGCAAAATCTAAAGCACTACTTGACCAAAATAGGAGGACAAAATATGAACAAAGTACTTGAAATTTCTCAATCACAGTTAATAGTTTTGTTTCATACTCTAGACATTGATCATCAAGGACAACTTGTCCGAAATGAAAAAGAAAAAAAAAGCCAATGAAGTGGGGCAGTGTGACAGGTACCAGAACTTTTACTTTCTTTTCTTATTCTTGTTCTAAGTCTGGAGGGACCATAATTGATTTTGAACTTTTTTTAAAACAAAAATGTTTAGTTCACACCAATTCTGCGCTCAACCTTTAGAGAGAGATAGGAATAGAAGAAAGAGAAGTGAAAGATATCTATAGTGATGTGATTGAAAAAGAAGAAAGATACAAAGAAAGCGAGGGTGGAAATGAGATGAAAAATAAAACTATGTGTGAATATGTCAAAGCTGCTTTTATCTTGTGTTTAATAGAAGACTTGTGAAAGCAACATACAGTGGTCCATTCATGTATCTATGCTTTGACCAAGTAAATCATGTAAAAATTGATACATTATATAAACTGAATCTCTTAATCTAATTTGAGCTAGTTTCTGCTCAGATTTCTTATGCTTTTAATAGTTTCCCTTGGCTACATAGCTAATTCATTGCCTCAAATATTGCATTGCATCAAATCAGTTTCTCACTTTTGATGACCCATATATTTATGCTGATAATCCATATCTTTGTGGACCTCCGCTCCTAAATAAATGTCATGGTTATGTACCACATGAAGCTCCTGAAAGCAAAGGTAATGAAGATGAAGATGGGGTAGAAAAAGTATGGTTCTACTTTGTCATAGCAGCTGGCTTTGCAACTGGTTTCTGGGGAGTTATTGGCACATTATTCTTCAAGAAGACATGGAGGCATGCTTACTTCAGATGGGTGGAAAATGTTGCTGACAAGATTTATGTGGCAATTGTATTAGAAGTGGCAAAGCTAAAGAAGCAGACAGTGAGAAACCAAGTTCATGGGTGACTGTGTTTCTTTCTTGTCTTTCTTTTTCTAAATGTTTCATTTCAGAGTTGAATCAGGTTTATGATCCTCTTTGTATTTTCTTTCTTGCAATAAACTTTGTTTTTAGTTTACTATATGGTGTATGGATTTTGTGCAAAATCAAATTCCGATATGTAAGCCACTATTACAAAAGGGATGGCATACATTTTGGTTATGGCTAGCATATAGAATTCATGATTATGAGCCATGTTTAAAATCACTATCAGAAAGCCAGTCAATGGAATTTTCATTTGCAAATTTCTCAATCACCAATTAATATTTGCAGGGATTTCATTCCCATCTTGAGTTATTCTGATTATATCAAATTGTCTAGTTAGCCTTTTAGGTGCTGAGGTGCATATGTAAACTTGTTATGGTTAAGACAGCTGCTGAGATCATTTTAGATTCCTATGCAGTTTCTCATGGTCCTTTGTGATACCAAGTCTACCACCCAAATATATACATGCCAAAAGCACTACCAAAACCTCAATTTCATAGTTTGATCTCCAAATTGGAAGTTCTCTATATATACTCCCAGGGGCTGCTATTTTATTTGATTAATTTCTACACTCATTTATGTAGGTGTTTTCTATATTTCCCAAATTCAGAGTTGCATTGATGGTATAAAACCAGTGAGAAAAAAAATCAGGCCAAAGTAACATGACATTTGGTTTCCATGACAAATGAAGGCAAGTGTTCTGAATTGATTTGATCTTTTGAAAATCACGATGCGGAACAGACTCATGGTTGGCTAACAGTTCAACGGAAAAAACGGTTAGGTAACTGCTCAACAGGTGGAGCAAAAATCAAGGAGGACAATCTACAGTCCACACATGACCAAACTAGGAGGACAAAATAACAACAGAGAACTTGAAATTTCTTGCTGACATTTTTTCTGGAGTTAGTTGTTTTATGGATTTATAATATTGTCTATCAGCAAGTTAGGTTCCCGTGAAAGTGAGGCCTCTAAATGAAATTCTGGAAGTCATTTGTTGGGAAGAATTGCCGCTGTTTTCGAATAGGTTAACACTTGTTCAAAAGAAGAAAACTAAAGTAGTGCCTATGATAAAATTGTTGGGAATTGGCTCATCAGAATCTGATTAAAATCTGATTACAAGATAATTCGCTGGTGTTTTAATTATCTTGTAAAATCTGTTTTGAATTTCTGTTTTTGGGTCAAATTTGTTTATTTTTAGAATCTGATTTGTTGGGGGATTGTGATAGGATTTAGTGGGATATTATCTTGTAATATCTAAATCACTAGAATCCTTATTTATATATATATATATATATATATATATATATATATATATATATATATATCTTATAACGCCGAAATTCTAAATGTGTGTACTAAGTACCACCGTAGAGGTAGACTCAATTGACCGAACTGCATGACTAAAAGATTTTATGAATGAATCGGACGAAAATGTTCAAAATGAAAAAGAAAAAGGCCAAAGAAGTGGGTCCATAAATGACAGGTTCTAGCGCTTTTACTTTCTTATTCTTGTTGTTCTGATTCTAGTGGGACCAAAATTGATTTTGAACAATTTTTATCTTGTGAAAGCAACATACAGTAGTCCATTCATGTGTCTATATACTTTGACCAAGTAAATCAATCATGTAGAAATTGTTACATTATATGAATTGATACATTACCTAGCATTTTCATTTTTCATGATAGCTCCCTATTTTTCTTTAACTTTCTTTCTTCTTGCATTGCATGCCTAGCTAGCTTTTGTTAAAGCTCAGAAGAAGAATCTTTATCTAACAAGTTCTACTTTAATTTTCCCTCCACTAAGCAAACTAGGCACTAGCTATCATATATAGAGACAAAGAAGATCACCAATACTACTTAGTCAAGTCCAAAATGGGAAACTGCTTCTTAGGGGCCATGGCAGATCCTGATACAGCAGCAATCAAAGTAATAACATCAAACGGTGGAATCTTGGAATTCAATGCTCCAGTCACAGTCTCTTCCATCACAAGCGAGTTCCCGGGACACGCCATGTTCAGAAGCCATGACCTGTTCTGGAAGCCACTGAGCCAATTTGATGAACTGGAGGCAGGTAAGTCTTACTATTTGCTTCCACTCAACAACAACAACAACAACAACAACAACAACATAGAAATTACCTCCTCTGCTGTTGTGAGACAAGGCCATGTTCGATCTCACAGCGTTCCCGCGACCTCGTACCCTGCCCCGTATAGAATGTCCTTGGACTACCACCACCAGGGAATGGGGTTGCTCAAGAACAGTGCTCATAATAATAATTATAGCAGTAGCAGATTTTGGAAAGTGAAGCTGGTGATTTCCCCAGAACAGTTGGTGGACATTTTGGCACAAGAAGCTCGCACCAAGGAGTTGTTAGAGAGTGTCAGGATTGTAGCAAAATGTGGAGGAATTGGTGGTGCTGCTGGTGGCGTTTCATCTGCAGACATGGTTTCTGATCAGTGGAGTACACTTTCCAGCACCAGTTGGAGCATGTCCTCTAAGATTGATGCGTTAGATGCAGGCATCTAGTACTCATTAACATGTAATTTGCAGTCACATTACTACATTAGACTCTTTTTCTGTCTCTTATTCCCCTGTTTTAATTTGATGCATTGCAATTTTTGTGTATGCAATTATGCATGTTACATATATATGTTATTTCTTCTCTAAAAATTCAATGTAAATCTATTATCTACCCTTTGTCAATTACTCACATTGATCACATTGTAGAATTTCTGTGCTAATTTGTTGTATACTAGTAGTAGTGGCATGTTCAAGGCACTTGCTTATATCTTTTATTCTGCTTTAGAAGAGTACTGAATCAATTTGCTACAAAAATAAAATCAATTGATGCATCATATCAGGAAAAACAAGCAGCTCTGTATTGATGAGCTATAAAGATGAATGTTTTTAATCATACTACACTTTAAAAAAGTATGAAGTGAGTCTCAACACAGTATTCAAAAGGACATTAAAGAGTAGGAAAATAAATTAAAGTGCTTTCATTACATTCTCCACTTTATTTCTTTTTGTTACAACATTATGTTATTTCTACCAGAGTCTTTATTTCTTTTTTATTTCTACCAGAGTCTTTCATTCATCGGATGCTTATCAAAGGGAAAAATAATAGAGTATTACTCAATAATATTCTTAGGGACACAAGAATTCAGCATCTTTTTTTTTGATCGAACACAAGAATTCAGCATCGAACCAACCAACTCAAATTTGTATCAGGTTGGGCCATACTATTAGTTTGGGTTGCATGAATTTAGGGTCGTCTAAGCTAATGCAACTATCTATGACCAAACGAAAAATATAATGCAACTATTGACAAAAGAAAAAAACTAATGCAACTGTTAAAGTCACACTAATAGGGCAGGATTACACTCCTCTAAATTTCATTTGCGTGCTCTACTAGGGTTACACACAAAGAGAGCGTCACTCTTCCCCCTTGGGGGCTCCTCCCCTTTGAGGAACTTCTCCCCTTAGAAGGTTTTCTTTCCTACTTGATGGGTTTTTCTCCTCACAATAAGTGAGTGCTCCTCCATATTATGTGGTATGATACCCAAACAAGTGAGTTTTCTCTTATTTTTTTGTTTCGGGTTCTCCCCTTCCCTTGGCCATCATTTTCCTCCCCCCACCCCCTCCTCCACCTTGGCCGCCTCTTTCTGCCACTACGATCTTTGCTGTAGATCCAGCGTAGAAACGATGCGGCCACCACCTCACCATCACGATGTTATGAGCACCACCACTACCCAGATTCGAGGTTATCATCCCCCCTGCCTTTTTTTGGTAGTGCTCCGGGTTGATAGGTGAAAGTTTTGTTTTGTTATGGCTTGGATATGAAGTGGGGTTTGGGTCAATTGTGGAGCTTTGTGAGTTTTTCCATCGTCCTTTGCCCACTTCTCCACCGTCCATGTAGACTAGTTCAAGCCACCCTCAATGTTTTTTGCTCACGGCCACTACTATCTTTGTCAATCCTGTTATTTTCTCACCGTCTTAGCTATATCCATCGCCTCTCAGTCTCGTTCCTAGATCTTCAAAAGCTTCCTTACTCTCTCCTTATTTTCAAAGATGTTGGATTGTCCCCACTGATGTTGTTGAAGCCACGTTTGAGCTTCTCTGGTGGCCGCACAGTTGCAACTCTGACAGAGTCGGAGAGTTGTTAAAATGAGATCGTTGTTTGAAATTGAAGATGAAAGCTTCTCCGCTCAGAAGCTTAGTCACTCTCTTTTAATTTAGAGTTTTTATGGGTTCTTGTACGACTTTTAGGATTTTAACATCATAGTTTTAGCTGGATTTTAATCATTGGTGATTAAATGTGCATGTTTGATTTTAATTGCTTATGTTATACATTGCGCTATTACTCTTTGAGGTTTATTCTCCTTTGTTCTTAAGCTTCAAGCAAAGATTAACTTAAAAAAAAAAAAAAAAAAAAACCATAGTTGGTACACCCAAGTAAGCATTACACTTGATTCTTCTTTCTTCTTTGCTTTCATTTTCTCCGTTTCTTCTTCTCCGCTAAAAAACGCGAATTCGTTCATCGTGAGACAAGCGAATTCGGGGTGCAGAAAAGAGTGTTTGTTTTTCTCATCAATGGCTTCTTCTTCTTCTTCTCCAGTCTTCATACCCACTGAGATCTTACACACCATCCTCACCCATAAAACCCTCATGACTCACTTCGAATCCAACCTCCCCAAAGTCTCAACCTTTCTCCAAACCCCAATTCGCCAACACTACGATCTCTCTCTTTCCTCCTCCCTCCTCCTCATGCCTTCTTGGTCCTCTTCCTCTTCCTTCCCTTACATCGGCGTCAAGCTCGTCACCCATTTCCCTCAAAACTCCGCAATCAATTTGCCTGGTGTTCAGGGAAGCTACGTCCTCTTCAGTTCCGAAACTGGCCAAACCCTTGCTTCCATGGACGCCACCGAACTCACGCTTTACAGAACCTCATGTATCTCTGGTTTGGCTTCGACATATCTAGCTAGATATGACAGTGAGGTTCTTGTCATTGTTGGTGCTGGTGCACTCGCACCGCATTTGATCAGAGCCCATCTTTCAGCCAGACCCAGTTTGAGAAAAGTCATTATCTGGAACAGGACAGTGGAAAAGGCAGCAACTTTGGCTTTGAAACTGGGAGAAAGTGATGAATTTCAAGGGGTGAGTTTTGAGGGTTGTGGGTGTTTGGATGAGGTTGTTGGAATTGGGGACATTGTGAGCTGTGCCACCAATTCTGAGACAGCACTTGTGAAGGGTGTGAAGTTGAAGGATGGAGCTCATTTGGATTTGGTGGGTTCCTTCAAGCATTCAATGAAGGAATGTGATGATGAGGCTATAAGAAGGGGAAAGGTGTTTGTGGACAATGAGGCTGCACTGGTTGAAGCTGGGGAATTGGTGGGTGCTTTTGATAGAGGAGTGATCAAGAGAGATGAAATTGGAGGAACTTTGTTGGAACTTATCAGAGGTGAAAAAGCTGGGAGAAGCAGTTCAGAGCAAGTAACTGTTTTAAAGTCTGTTGGTTCTGCTGTTGTTGATATGCTGGCAGCACAGTTTGTTTATGAAGCATATACACAGGGAGCTAGGTAATTTGTTCTGTATAGTTATGCTAAGTAGTTCAAATTAGATATTTCAATTTCATATGGATAAGATTAGGGGTTTACTTTCACATGAGAATTAAGTGCTTTTGCAACTTCCAGTGTGGACTAGAAATGTAGAAGTTTGGCAAAATATCTGTTACTGATAATAGCTTTTGAATTCAGCACGTTTTAAGTCTTAGTATGGTTATAGAGATGTCTAATAAGTCATAATGCAATCCATCAAAATAGTTTATGTTTCTACATAATTACTGTTTTCTGGATGTACTTCTACAATATAATTGTTACATGGGTCTAGGTGGTTCAGTACTTAATGGTGAGCCTCACAACAAAGCGGCTTATAGTTTGTATAAGGATCAAGGATGTGTCGTTGACTTTGTATTTTAATTGAGGAAGTAAATGGGCACATGATCTTGAGAACTATGGGTGTTTTGGTTATATATGTTTGGGCGTTCACACGCATTAAGTGAACAAAGCTCTTGTTATAGATTGAGTTGAAAGTTTGTTTATGTTGTACTCAATTGGTTTCTAAACACACACGATGGCATTGCAATTTTTCTCTTATCCAAACACAACTATGGTATAGTGCTTTGGGACTAACAAGCCATCTTATTGACAGTGTCAAATATGGAGTATGATTTTGATAATATCATTTTACGCTTTACTTCATTCTCTTAGGTAAAAATGTCCATATGATAGACCAAAATTGCCTTATGACAGCAGACATAAATTATGCATGAGAATGGTTTATGTCACTGTGATGGCAGCTAACACATATTTACTGAATTACTGAAGAAATATTCAACTTTTATATATTCACTCACTTCCTTTTCCATCACATTTCTTCTCACATCGCATATTATATCTTATGTCTCTCTTTTCCATTTCTAGAATGTGAATTAGGGGTGTGAATAAATTTGTTTCCTGAAACAAAGACTGAAAAATTGCCAAATGGCAATCTATCATAGCAAATACATATCTAATTTCATGGACTAATTTTCCAAATGACAATCCAACCGAATTTTGGTGTATCACCACTTTCGTTATCTTTTGTGGACTCATTTGATGACCAGATTGATATGTTGGAGACTAATATTTACCTAATGACAAACCAATGTTATGTCCACCACAGAAGTCTTCTCCCTGAAGTATCTAATCAAACTTTCCTTCTTCATCCATATCTAGCAACCTCAAACGCCATGTTGCAAAACATCATCAACCTCAACATCCACAACCTCATGACCAATGGAGGGAGATTGACTAAATGTTTTGCTTTTCGTTTCTCAATATGCTTAAAGTCATCAATAATTGAAATAGAATTGAATTTTTAATTATAAATTAACAGGAAGAAATTCATTTTCTCTTCTATTATCCAATCTTGTTTTCATTGTCTTCGTTATAAAAAAAAGATCTTGTGTAACCTTTTGTGCAATTACAAAACGTAATAGTGCGATGGTTGTTCGTATGTGCCGATCGGCACCACCGATGGCCATGCCGGATACGAGCCACACCCGGAAGCGACCCTCACCTGCCCAGACGGACACTGCCCTAAACCCGTGGTCGTCCCACTAACGGTTGTCCCAAATGCCGCAGCTAGGATGGATCGAAACGGTTGCGCCAAGCCAACGAGTCCGGTTCACCTCAACCCCCACTGGCAGCATAACACACGTCTAAACCTGCAAGTCTGACAATAGCAGGAGTCCTCTATAAATACCCCAGCTCCCACTCCTGTGCGAGGTACGAAATCTATCCTACTCTAATCGTTTCTCCCTTCCTAGTACTGACTTAGGCATCGAAGTGTCATTGCAGGGACCCCCTCTGGGCCGACCGCCGCGTCAAGCACCGGACGACCGACACCGCGCCCTGATCGGAAGCCTCAGAGCCCGTCAACAACCCCTCCTGTGGGGGATTGTACGATTGTCTCGTACAATGGTGAAACTTGATACTCTCATTTTTTTTATAAATAAAAGATCCATTCTCGTGGTTAATCTAACACACCCTAAACGGGGCCTAGGATTTGTAAGCTATTCCATTGACTAATATTGGCCAACCAAACACTAATGGAATGAAGAACAAGCGTTGAAAATTTCCATTCTTCTCAATGAAAAATTTGGACCCCTCCCACCCCACAACTAAGGATCCAAATTAATGGGTTTGCATCAGATCTCATAGTGGTGGTCCCATACAACTCTTTTTACACTCAAGCTTCCTTCACTACCATGTTTTAATGTATTATTATTCCTACAGAGTTTATCTGTTTGATGTAATTAAGTGTCCTTTGATTGTCTAAATGACATTATTTAATCATCTTCCACTTAAAGATGAAAAACCTTGTTATCTTTATAAGAATTTGAATAATTACCTTCAGCTGTGAAGAATTTTCTGCACGTCATATGCAGATTCAATTTAACAAATTACTCCACTCGCATATATCATGCATCAAAGATGCCATATAAGTAATTGTCAACTCATATTCTCATGACTCATACATAGTGCTTTCTAGTTGGATACCTATCTATATATATGCCCTGCAAATTAATTAATAATATATATGTAAACACCAAACTTTTTTTGCAGTCAAACCATTTAATTTTCTTTCTGTCAAAAGATATATGTTTTTTATTCTCTCTTTCATGTGCTCCTCTTTTTAAAATAATATGTAGCATTACGTAGGGCTCTATATATATTTTATTTCTCGAAATGTGTCGATCTTTCTATACCTCCACTTTTTTCCCCTTATTTTATATTTTAGCAAGTATCTCATAATTTTAAAACTAATCACCTTGAGACTCTGAGATCATAAATATTTCTCATCAAATAATTTTTCATACACACTTACTTAGAGATTAAGCTCTCAACTAAATGCTTAATAAATTCAACTATTTACCAACTAAATTTGACATATATAAAAATTAAATATTAATTACATTTTTAGTTCCTTGGGTATATATCGAAATTGTGCGAGTTGTGCCTCATGTTTCAAAACGAGCGCCTAGGTTCTTATTATTTGTTGGACGTTCCAAAATTGGTCATTCCGTCAACAATCAACCTCCATGCAACAACCACCACCGCACACAACCATCACCAACAATCTATCAAACGCACCACCGACAATCAAACTATTGCTACCATTTTTTCATGGCAGCATGTGGGGCTTCTTTCACTTGCTTTGGGCGGAAGCAGTTTGGAGGATGTTGTAGCCTTTGTCTTCTACTTGAGGTTTTGGTTTAAGTTTTTAGTCTAGTGCTTCCATTTGCCAAGTATAATTATGTGGTAGTGTGGACGATGCCAACTTGGAAAATATGTCTTGGCCGAGCTTATCACAAGGTCAGCTAGAGTGAATGTATCGGCCAAGGTAATTGTTGAGTTGGCTTAGGAGTTGGGAAGATTACATCGGTCAAGATATCTGTTGAGTCGGCTAGGAAATGAGGTCTAGGTTAGTCTCATTGCTGAGTCAGCTTGAACATGATGTGTTGGTAGGTTCATTGTTGACTCCGTGTAACGATGCTTAGTTATGTATGTATCAGAGACATGCGATAGCCGTGAAACTTTCATCATTTCACGTTCAGCGCACTAAATGCCAATGGGCTGACTAATGAGTTTTTTCCATTCATGAAAGTTGAGAATTCAACTCCCAACCACTTGTTTAAAAAACGAAGTATGTCAACCTACTTGGTTAAATGAGTGTTCTACCAAGGCTTATTAGTTTAAGTGACAAATCATGTCGCCGATGTGAGACTTGCGTTGGTGGGCGGTTTGTAAGCGACCGAATGGCTCGGAGGCATGCCTTGATCCGCAGTGGTGACCGAGGCTGAACCCACCAAAACTTTTTGTAAAAAGAAAAAAATTTGAGTGACAAATAGCTTAAATTTTTTTAAGTAGGGTTTTAAATTTTCCTTTTAAATGAGCCCATGAGATCTGCTTTAGAGCTGAAAATGGGACAAATTAATTAGGGTTGTAGGTGCGGGTAGGAAAAGCTTGTGCTGTAGCTAAATTAGTATTTTAGGTGGTTCGGGTTTGACCCATTTAGCTTGTGAGCTAACAAATACAAAAGTGAGCATGTCTTCCTTCATTTTTGTGTTTTATTGAAAATAGGTTGACTAACATTAATGAGGAAGTCAACATGTTCCCTAATTCTTGAGATCCAAATATCACAACAATGAAGTCACCAGTAGTCCGCGCACTTAATTCAGTTAGTTTTGTGTATGAATATAAATCTAAAGTAAAAAAAAAAATATCAAAATCAATTTATGAAAAAAAAAACTTATTAGAGTCTCTTCTCATTATCTTGATTAAATGCTCTGGAAAATTAATACAATTGGATTAGTCGGTAATAACAGATCACTTCTCCTCATAAAGTTGTATTCAATTCTATTGTTGATGAGAGAGTTGTGTACCTCTATAAGTGACATATAATCTTAGAGAATGACACGTGATGGCGACAAGAGCCGAATTCATACAACTTTTATTTTATTGATAGAAAATAAATTTAATAATGAGAAAAAGGTGATTGAAGCATGTTATGAAGCGCATCACATACAGTGGTATCCATTAGGTCCCAGAGTTTGTCTGAGTGGACACAAGGGCGAGTCAGTACCTTCTACTTATCCATCATGCACAGAACAGAACAGACCAATCAGATTTCCAATTCCAATGTTGTTGGTTACGCCACTCTTAAAACTTTCTTCCCTACCTCCTCTTCTCAGGGCATCAGAATCATCCTCCTTAACTTGCCACCTTATTTCAGGGTCCCCCTTTGACATTTTTACAATGTCAATGAAAAAGCCAAACATGAATTTGGCATTTTATATAAAGAAACTATCACAATCTCCTCCAATCACATCCCTCTCTTTGTTTTATTCTCTCATGTCAATTTCTCTACTATAAATGATTAATTACCCAACTCAACTCTCTCAGTGCTCCACCATATATCCCTTTTGCTTCTTCCTCTCCAAAAAGTCAGCGCCATCCTTTGTGCCTCTATTTTCTCCTTCTCGTCTTAGACTTTGTTGTTATTTTGCTTCTATTCTCCAAAAACACACACTCATTTTTCATTTTCTGCTATTCTCTTCTCTCTTCCTTGTGTGTATATATAAAAATGGCTGAGGATTGGGATCTCTTTGCCATCGTGCGAAGCTGCCAATCCGCCACCGCGACAACAGAAAATCCACCTCCTACCACCACCAACACCACACCACCTTCCTTGGCTACTTTTACTTTCAAGGAAGAATATAATGAAGCATTCTCTTTTCCCAATATAGTGCAACCTATAACCAATGAGTTTCATGAGCTAAACCAATTGCTCACAACATCCTTTAACCCCACCACCACCACTACCACCACTAGTGCTAATGGTATCAATACCAATTCCCCTGATTTTGCAGGATGCATTGTTGGACAACAACAAAGCAACCACCTTTCTGTGCTTGTCCCTCCTTCTAACACCTCCATTAATTGGTCCCATTTGGTGCCACAAGCCTCAACTTCAAGTTTCAATAGAAGACAACATGTACAGAAAAATCAGAATCAGCAGCTACAAGTAGTTCAGAAACAGGATTTTCAAGTTCAAGTACCCCAGAGCAGTTCTGCTTTAGTTTCACCAAACCCACAACCTCAAACACCCAGAGCAAGAAAAAGGTATGAACTTTAATCTTTTCATTCATTGATTACTCAATTAGTACATGCATTTACATTTCCTTTTACATGTTTTTGTAGAAAAAGCCAACAGAAGAAAATGGTGTGCCAGGTCACTGCAGAAAACCTCTCATCAGATTTGTGGGCATGGCGTAAATATGGACAAAAACCCATCAAGGGTTCACCATATCCAAGGTATTGAACTGATTTTCTTCCCATCCATCATATTCATGATTCCTTCGTTTGTTTCTCGGGAAAATGTTTAAACTTTTATATTTTCGCATCATTCCCAGGAACTATTACAGGTGTAGCAGCTCCAAAGGTTGCGCCGCGCGAAAGCAAGTTGAACGGAGCAACACTGAAGCCGACATGTTCATCGTCACGTACACCGGAGACCACTCACATCCCAGACCCACTCACCGGAACTCGCTCGCCGGAAGTACCCGGAACAAGTCTCCACCGTCGTCGCAAACCAAAATTGCTGCTTCTTCTAATTCTTCTCCTCCGTCTTCATCCGCTCCGACGTACCCTCCGGTGACAGCGTCAGAAAACCCGCCGGGAACCGATGATCCGGATCCAGACCCGGAAATTGAAACCGACGATGACGTCGACGATGAAGCTGACATTCTGCTACCCACCGATGTAGCCATACCCGGAGATATGTTCCTGGGTTTCGATCACTTTCCTGGCAGCGGAGGCGGTGGTCAAACTGGTGAATACTCGCCGAAAACCAACCCGGCTTGAATCGGGTTTCTGTTGACCCGTATTAAATTTGGATCCGATTCAGTCCACCATATGATTTTTTTTTTGGTTCCACCGTAACTCCACCACGGACATTTATGAGATTAATCTCTATTTTAAAAATAGGGGTTCTTCTAACAAATGTTAACTGTTCATACACCAAGCCTAGATAAAGAGGTTAACTATTCGTAGTTGTGCTACACATATCTTGTTGGTAGAAAATGCATTGGAAAGTGGTAGTTATTTTTTATTTTAGTATTAATATAAATGTAAATATCTAAGGGGGGGATTTTGAGTTTTGCGGTTGCATCTTTAGATTCCTTTCATCAAGGTTACGTTACCCTGCGATGGTGACCGTTCGATCATGATCGCGGGCGTGGATAGTGACTTAGTGTGATGCTATATATGGTTCTGATTCTCCAAACTGAAGTTGAATGGTTAAAACAGGAAAATATATCACACAGAAATTTTATATATCCGCATAGAACAGTTCCTGAAGAATCTGCCACCAAACATCTGCCACGTGGTAAAAAATTTAATATTTACTTTATCCTAATAAAAGATTTAGAAAATGAAAAATTATTTTTTAGTTGACTAAGTCAAAATTTGAAGATTCTACTACCTCATTGTCAACATGGCCAGCAAAACGCCAAAACACACCTAATCTAAAATGAATAAGAATTCAATCTTAATTTCAAGTGTAACTTTTTCATCATTTTATTTCAGTTGTGCTATTAAAATATAGACCAATGTCACATGCCCAGAATTTTATATGGAAAATATTGGGTAAAATGTCAGTTAGTATAAACACTTTAACAAAGGCTCTCCATTACAAACCCTAGTTATATTGATGTAATTGCATGGGTTGGGTTGAAAAATGGGTCTTATGGGTGAAAAAACGTGTTCAAAACAGTTTTCAATTGTTGAGTTGGGTTAGCGAATTTATTCTCATCAACACCTGACCGATCGATACCCTCATTATATTTGGCTCAGGTCTAATATGACACATCACAAACCTTAGTTGTCACACCCTCGCTCTCAGTCTCTCACTCTTAGCGTACGCTACGACGCTACCTATCATCCTTCATTCTCGGTGACAACCCTTGTTGTCGCACTCTCACTCTTAACCTCATAAATTTCATAGGAATATTTGATAGCTGAGCCTAAATTCTCCTAACATATAATGTGCCAGGGAGAAACTGACTGAATAGATAGAGTACAAGCTTTGAGGGATTTAATGTTACTAGCATTTGTTTCATGAGATTACAAGACTTAAAATAGAAACAACAACAACAACAAAAAAAAAGTCATGAGTATTTTTTAATTGACACCGACAAAATTTCATTGGTGACACAAAAACATGAGACACAGTTTTGGGACATAGATTTTGATCCCATCAAGTTTCTATTCATAAGACTTAAAACCAATAAAATGTTTTGGCATTATGAGTGACCACTGCATGAACACTGGCCATCCTTAAAGAAATGCAACCGTCTCCGATCCCTCACAATTAACTCTCTACCAACTACTTGTGAGGCAAACATTATAAAAGTATGGCAGTGAGGGCAGATCAGTGAATTCTTGTTTATGCGTATTGGAGCCATAGTTGGCATATTAAGAACACCAAAGGCAAAGGCTAATTGCTCTGAATGGTATAACTTTTCTTCATTCTCTTGGTAAGGATACCCTCTATTCTTAAATTCAGTCATCATAAACTCCAGTTTTTCAGTAATTTCACTCTCATCTATCTTCTCTCTAGCAGAGAAGTGATGAATCTTGCTTCTTACCTCCATCCAACACTGCCCAGGACTTCTCCTTAAACCTCTTTCTCTCATCATCTTGCGAGTCTTGTCACCGAAATCTAAGAGTCCAGCGCTGTCATATAAGTTTGCAAGCAGCAAATATATTGCAGGATCAGATGGATCAAGCTCAAGACATCTCCTTGCCATATCTTCTCCCAGGGCTACATTTCCATATAACTTGCAAGCATTTAATAAAGTTTTGCAAATTACTGCATCCGGCTCGAAGGGCATTGTTTCAATAACTTCCATAGCTTCCTCTAGGCGACCACCTCTACCAAGGAGATCAACTAAACACACATAATGATCCAATTTTGGTTTTATATGGTATGTTTTTTCCATAGAATAGAAATACTCAAGGCCCTGATCCATTAAACCACCATGGCTGCAAGCAGAAATCAGTGACATGAATGTGACAGAATCAGGTCTAACTCCTGTTAACCTCATTTCATCAAAGGCATAAAGAGCATGGGATGTGTTTCCATTTGATAGCAATCCTGATATCAAACCGTTCCATGAAACTTCATCTGGCTCAATAATATGTTTGAAAGCTCTGTGTGCATCGCGCATACTACCGCACTTGCTGTACAAGTGAACTAAGCTGTTTGAAACCGAGTTACATCTCTCGAAACCTGATTTGACAGAATAGCAATGTAGCTGCTTTCCTGTTTCCATAGTGCCTAAGCCAGCTGCAGCTGATAGAAAACTTGCCAAGCTAAATTCATCCATGTTAACCTCATCATCGCACATGCGAGTCACTACTGATAATGCCATGTCATGATCTCCCCTCTGGTTTAATCTTGTAGCTAAACTTGTGTATGTGATGGGATCTCTATGATTCATCATGCCGACAACAGACCATGCTTCCTCCGCCATTCCCCCTCCAGCATAAGCATCTACAAGAGCATTCCCAACAGCCATATCAATGTCTGCCTTTGTTTTTATGATATGTCCATGGAGTTTCATTGTTTGAACGACAGAGTTTATATTGCTGCAAGCTACAAGGACAGTAGATAGGGTAACGGAATTCGGTTGCACTCCTGCTGCTTGCATCTCAGCAAAAACCTCAAAAGATTCTTCTTCAAATCCATGTTCTGCGAAGCCAGCAATCAAAGAAGTCCAAGAGATGACATTTGGTGAGGCTATCCCTCTAAAAGCTTTCACGGCATGTTTTGTGATGTGGGAGCATTTCATGTACATATCCACCAGTGCATTTCCCACATAAATATCATCCTCTAGTCCAATTAAGATAACCCGTGAATGAAATTGTTTCCCTAGGTCCAATGATAAAATTGAGGAGCTAGCATTCAATAAACTAGCACATGTAAAATTATTTGGTAGAATTCCAGACAATTCCATATCAAGAAATGCATTGACAGCCTCTCTAACCTGCAAATTTTGAGTAAATCCAGTGATAATGGTGGTCCACAAGCACACATCATATTCAGGAGTCAGATTCGAGACCTTAATTGCACCTTCCATCTGTCTGCATTTGGAATACATGTCAACAATCGCTGTTTTCAACACCAAATTCATTTCAACACCAAATCTGATTAACTGAGCATGTAGTAGCTTCCCATAACCCAAACCAAGAAAAGAAGACAAGCCTAAGAGTTTAACAAATGTGAACTCATTCGGATAAACACCACCTTCAATCATTTTGACATAGATTTGTAGAGCTTCACTCCATTTACTAGTTTCAATTAAAGAAGAGATCATCGTTGTCCATGACACAATATCACCACCCTTCACGAATTCAAGCAATTTGTATGCTTCTACAGAAAAATCACATTTGGTGTATAAATCGATCAAAGAAGTGCCCAGAACCGGATTCACCTCTAACCCAAGCTTTACAACAGAGGCATGAATTTGAGTCCCACACTCAAACTCTCCCAAAGCAGAACACGACCTCAAGGCACTGGACAATGTGAACTCGTTCGGGTTCTGACCAGAACCCAGCATCATTTCAAACAATTCAAGGGCCTCAAAATGATGCTTATTCCTGGTGTGAGCTGACAGAATAGTTGTCCAGGACACAACATCCCTGTAAGGCATTTCATCGAATAAATGGCGTGCTTGTCCAACTCCATAGCATTTCGCATACAAAGACAACAAATTGTTGTTCAAATACAAGTCATCTTCTAAACCCACTTTGATAATGGGGCTGTGAACACATACCCCTTCCTTGAGGGAGTTTGAATTGCAGAAAGAAAGAACCCGCAAGCAGGTATCTTGCAAGCGGGATTGAGAAAAACTATGAGAAGCTGTTTTACATAGCATGTCTACGTTACAGTTCTGGGTATGTTAGCAACAATAGCTTATTGAAGTAGCATAGCATTCAACGTTAAACAGTGTTGGAAATTATATGGGTCGAAATCTCAACATTGTGAAGAAGGTGCATATCAAAGGAAGCAGCTTTCAAGGTTGATGAAATCAAAGGAAGCAGCTTTCAGGGTTAGAACTTCGAATTGGTAAACAAACGACATGAAATTTGAAGATGTGCGAGGCAAGGGGAGCAGCAGAGTTTTCAACCGGGTGGGCATGGTGGGAACTTGGAAGAGAGGTATATTTCAAGGGAAATCTTTAACCACTTTAATATTTCAACAACAATTTAATTTTTTATATACTATACTTAAATACTTTAACACATAAATCCAATCATGTTTTTTTTTATATTTTAATTTATTTATGGTAAGTAAATAGTAAATCTTAATTAAATGTTTATGTTGTACCAAAAAAATTAAATGTTTATGTAATGAACTTTTATAAAGTTATTAAGCATTTTGAATAAATTATTTTGATAAATATATTAAAAAAATTATTGAAATGAGATCATGAGAAGTAACCTGTTAATTTTAGAGTTGTCAAATGTTCTGTTGGTTTAGGTTTGAGGCAATGGCGGAACTATATAGAGACATTGGAGGGCCATGGCCTCTCCAAAGTCTCAGAAAATTTGATAAAATGTATTATATGTAGATATTTTTTTTGTGTTTAAACGAATATTCATATAACTGTAACGTTGCTCCATTCAGACAATCACGCTTATTAAGAAAAGATATAATAATCTTGGTTTTATTTATTTTTATATAAATCTTCTATATATGCTCATATTTAAAGCGAATTGATGTATTAATTAATTGTATCTCACTCCAATACCCAAAAAATAATGAATGCAAGGGGTAAATTAGGAAAAAATACTTATTTTTTTCTTTTCTGAAATCTAGAATGGGTCTTATATTTTGGAACATCAAATTTGTCTTTAAAGGGTCTTATAATTTGGAACAGAGGGAGTATATCTTAACGGTAACTTTTATACTATTAATTACTAGTACGTCTACCACATAAATTCAAAATGAATCACACTGACATCTTTTTTTAATAGAAAAAAGAGAGTTGAAAATTAAAAAAAAAAATCCTTGGTTACAAAAATAAAATAATTTTAAGATAAGATCAACATTTAAATGTGATAAATTTCTGTCAATAAAACTAATAACCATTAGTAAAAGAATACATTTTTTTTCAAGTGAATAACTTGTGAGAATATTTATAAAAAATGCTGTTTAAATGTAAAAAATATTTTAAAAAGTCCAAAAATTTTAAAAAATTAAAAGTAAATTCTTAAGATTATTAATTTGATTTATAATAAATTCCCAATATTCATGTATATAAATCTGTTTAATCTTTATTTGTGAGTGTATATACATGTATTGAAATCTTAGTTATTTTGGCCTTCTCAATTTTTATCTCTTGGTTCCACCACTGGTTTAAGGTAAAATAAAATCAAAACTGGTCAATTTTTTTAAAATAAAACTGATCAAATTTAATTGCTCTGGTTTGTTTTTTTATATATATTTTCATCAAATCTGAACCAAACTGATGCAACTAAAATTAGGTTGGTTTGGTTTGAGCTATTGAGTTGATATATATATAAAAAATATGAATCCTTTTTATATATGTATCCGCATAGAAATATTGAATTTTATGTTACTGCAAGTAAAAAAGAGTTTCTTGTTTTTCAATAATTTTAGATAATAATCAAATCAGTTCTAAATGTTATATTGCTTTCTATTACTATTATTTATAATTATAACTTTGCATAACTTGAAGTGTTTAGGAAGGTAACTTTGCATAACTTATTACTACTTTTTATGTAAAATATGATAATAAAATTAGAAAATACATTTATTTAAAGAAACTTGATAGCTAAGATGTCAAAGCTAAAATGGCTCAGAAATAGATGAAAATTGAAAGAAAAAACTTAGACACGATTCTGTACATGTTATTTTTATTGTTGATCATAACATGTGGGTTGGAAATAGGATATTGAGATAAGTTGTCACATTAATAATATATTAAAAAAATGGGTCATTGAATTTTTCATTCAACAACAACTCAAATAGTATATAGTATTGTGTCTAAGTTTTGTCCAAATAGAAAATAGTTATTATAAGTGACAAAATTTAAAAATGTATAAAAATAAAAGTTAAATATGAAAAAAAATTATTAAGCGAGTTGGTTTGAGTTGAAAAAAAAAAAAACCGAACTCATTGCAATTGATATAGTTCGAGTTGGACATAAAACGGACCAATTAACTAAATAAATTTGAACCAATCACATTAGTTTGTTTGGATTATCAGATCATCTGAATCGTCGAACAATAACATTTTTACCAAATTTAACGTCATTCATTCTTTTACAAAGGAATGTGTCTCAAAGAAAAAAAATTGATAAATTAACATAAACATAATAAATTTGTAACTTATTTATTATAAAATATATTATGTAAATATTTTAATTTAAAAATAAAAAATATACTCTCTCTTTCCTTTCCCTTCAAAAACCTACAAAAACTAACTTATAGAACTTATCTAATATATATGTAAAGTATGTAGGTTGTGCAAATGTACATTCTTAGATTGGCGGATTCTTCAAGTATTGCCATCACTCCAGGCGATGATTAATCTAATCTACGTTAATAGTGACAAATGCTAATGAAAATTGTCTGATTAAGAGTGAAAAAAACAGAAATGTTTTAACGAAAAAAGCCAAAAAGGTATAAATTACTAATAATTATAAAAATTAGTTTCTCTTATTTTTATGTTCTTTCCAGTCATTTTCGTCCCTAATCCAAATAAAAGCCTTGTTTTAGTGTTAGTTAGAGTTAATATTTAATATACCATTAGTTGATAGAAATTACTATTAGTGACTTGACTTATTATATTAATAATTTTAGTTACACAGCTATTGAAGAAAGAGGCATTAATTAAAATGAGTACAAAGTCATTAACAGATAGCAATGATGCAGACTCCATCATTGTGAGGTTTTGATTTATTCACAACCTAATTCTCTTCCATTTTGTTGTTTCTCAAATTCCTGATCCAAGCTAGTAGAACATACTCTCAAAAAGCTTGACGATGCTCGGTACCACGGTCGAGGGAAGCCCAATCAAACATGATGGTCGTGTTCGCACAAGAATAACTTTGACGTTCAAGTAGGATCATAGAGTTGAAAGTGTTTAAAGAAGATCCATAGAAAATAATAAGTCTCACTAACTCTCTCCTCGTTTATTCAATATTTATACATATTTTGTTTATAGTTTTCTCGTCTCTTCAACAATCGATAATAATTACTCATTTACATCTTATAATCACTCGTTCACATAGTATAACCGCTTCATCATTGCTTTAACTAACTTACCGACTTATTCTAATTACATGCCATAACTACCCTCAATGTTTTAGGGCCTCCCTCTATGTTTTTGGGCCTTGGAATAACAAGTTGGATCTCCTCATTAGGGTTTTGAGTATATAGGTCGGCCGGTCTAATATTAGCTCTAAACACATCTAATTTTCACTATTTTTTTTCCTATGTCATCATTTATTACATCTTTTTTTTCACCTGCCCCTATATTCATCTGAGTGTGCGTAATCACGAAAATGATGACCCAATATCTACTTTTTAACGACATTTAATCGACAAATTCTTTAGAGATAATTTTTAACTACTGCAATTGTTTGCGACGGCTAAAAACTATGACCAAAATATATATCGGGTGTCCGCATATAATTACTGAAGTAAGTGAGGCTGAAAGTGGCACATTGAGTTGCATGCAACATCCACCCCAATGATGAGAGTGAAGTTCACGGGATAGCATAGCACAAATGATGAACCCGTGAACACAAACACTGTTTCTCGTTCAGAGCAGACAAAAGATTAGACATAGCCAAGGGACAAAACCTCTATCATATATCATAGTGTGTATTATTCCCCAACCAAACAGACCCGTGACATCCACAAAGTTAAACTAATGGAACAAGTGAATAAGCCAACACACATCTACGTCGTTTTTCCTGTTATATCTAGTTTCATCCATCAAAGCCTCCATCTCAGCTCTCCCAAAAAAAATCAAATGGAGCCCACCTTGTTATTCAGACAATAATATACAGAATCATTCATCCTTTTGTAGTCTCTTCTCCTATTTTCCCCACCAAACAGCTTTTTGCATGTGAAAAACAAAGGACGATTGAAAGAGTACTACGAATTTTATTGTTAAGTTAGATACCATATATGTAATATATTAATATATCAATTCATCGCCTATTTTTTGGGATTTTTCTTTTATTTGTTCACATGCAGTAGAGGTTTGAAAAATAATTTGCATTTAGAAAGTTATTAGGTACCAATATTTCTAAGTGGAAATTTTGGTTGAAAGAAGAGAAATAAGAAAGAGTATTATGGAAGAGATTTACATACTTAATATTATCTCAGAACTTTAAAGAAATTAGTTTAATAACTGCCGATTGTGGGAATACCATAGTAAAACAAGAAATGAAGTGTTTATATTTGCATCCTAAAACGCGTGACATACAATCAACATATTGGTGCAAAAAGAAATGTTTTCCATGCGTTTTCAACCTTCGTCAATAAAAGGAGTGCTTATACTTGCACCCTAGAGTGCCTGACATACAATCGACATCTTAGTGCAAAAAGAAATGTTTGGAGGGGGTTTTAACCTTTATAAATAGAATGTGCAAATTAATGGTGGTTGTTGCAGCATTTTGAAACCACCGCGATCAAATTTTTTTTTTTTAAAAGTCTGCGGACTTTAAAGGTTAAAAGTCGCTACAATTTGGCTATGTCATTTATGTGTGGACAAATCCCGTATATCCAGAAATCATTGTTTGAAAGAAAAACTAAACTTAACGAAAATGTTTGCAATAATGCATGCTTATCCTAGTGCCTAAAATAGGAAACGTCCCATTCTTAAGTACATGCAGCTTATCCACTTGTATCTCCAGAATACGAAATAGGCGAAATATTACACGTTATTACCAACTCATCCATAATATTATGGGGTTTCAAGGAGAGGGAACATCATCATATATCTAATTAAGAACTGGGAAAAATATGAGAATGAAGGGTCAACTTCATATCTATGAAACTAACTTTCTCTGTGTCTGTATTCAAGATTGTATACTTCATTGAAAGCAGATCAAACAAAACAACAGGATCAGAAATGAAGACGAGAACAAACAAAACAAAAAAACTAAATTGCTTAAAATTCTCAGCATGATTTGATCGTTAATTTCACTGTCTTCAAGTTTTGGATCTTGAAACCCTTCTAATCAAGACTAAGAAACAGAGCACCCTGTAAAACACGAAGAACCCAATCAAAAAGTACACATTGCTCCATCTTTCTCTCTCGCTTAGCCCTCTCTGGCGAAGCACGTCACCGCCAGTAATCATGCACTCATGATCCTTCTCTTCGTACCACATCAAACACTTTGTAACTAAGCAAGAGTACTCATTTATAAGAAGCGCATCAAGAGCGTATTTGTACATGGACAAGAAATGCATGAAAAGCCAGTACTTGGGTAAGTTCTGCTTTGAGATGAAATAGCCAGAGAAGAGAAAAAATGCAGCAAGAAGCACTGTCAAGAGTGAAGTTCCAGAAATGTAGTTTGGTGCAAGAGAGCTCAAGAAGAGGACAAAGGAATTTGCCATTAGAACTATGATCCATATGACCAGAACAAAATAAGCAAAAGAGAGCCAAGAAGAACAGAGTCCCACTAAGAAGTAGACTGGAACAGAGTATATGACAGCAACTACAAACAAGTATGGCAAGAAAACAAGAGTGTTTGCAATGAGATAAGATGAGAGCCTGTAAACCCCACTTGATGTTTCTCTCAGCAAGATTGGCCTCTCATTGATGAAGATGGGAAGTGTCTCTGTTGTGGAAGATAGGAGGAATGTGAGAGTGAAGGCAAAAAGACCAAACCTTTTCTGAATGCTTTCCTTGTCAAACCCAATGTTGATGTAAATTGTTCCTAAAACAAGACCCACAACAAGTGCTTCTGCTGTGTTTGTGAAAAGAAGCTGCTTAGTTCTGTAAATGATCTTCCAAAACCTGATGTAAAGAGTGTGAATTTCACGAATCCTGGAGCTCTGGTACCTGATCTCTCTGTTTTGAGTTTCATTGTCAGAAACAGAGTTTGTAGAAGGTGATTCAGGGAGAATTGGCAGAGTCATGGTTTTAACCTCATTCAGCTGGTTTAGTATTTCCATGGCATACTCCAATGCGTTTAGTTGATGAGGAACGGTGAACCCTTTTGAGTGAAGGAAAGATTGGAGTGAAGCAAGGCTTCCATGGTGAACCACTGTCCCTTTTGACAGAAGCAAGATTTTGTCAATGCAAGAGAGGATTTTGAAGCTTGGTTGATGAATTGAGAGGATAATTGTTCTGTTTCTTGAAACACAAGTTGATTTGAGAATCTGCATGACTTTGAAAGCAGAGGTGCTGTCAAGGCCAGAGGTGGGTTCATCAAGGAGCAAAACAGAAGGATCATGAAGGAGGCTTAAGCCAATGGAGACCCTTCTGCGTTCTCCACCGGAGAGTCCATGAGCGAGCCTTGTGTTGGCCAAATGGGTGAGTCTCAGCTCAGAGAGAAGAGAGGAAACAATGGCGGCGATGTCGGAGGTTTTAGGCTTGAGAAGGCGAGCAGAGAAGGCGAAAGTTTCAGAAACTGTGAGCAGAGGAAGGCATGCATCGTGTTGAGGGACATATGCAGAAAGTTTGCGGAATGAGGACGGGTTGAGAGGGGAAGAGTTGAGGGAGAGAGTGCCGCTTGAAGGGTATCTTCGAGCGGAGAGAATGTCGAGAAGGGTGGATTTTCCGGCGCCGCTTGGGCCAACGACGGCGAGGATCTCGGAGGGGTAGGCGGTGAGGGAGACATCTTTGAGGATGTGGGTTGGTGGGGTTGGTGTGCAGTGTTTGAAGAGGAAGAGTGTGGTGGTGGTGCTGGAGGTTGATTTGGTGTAGGAGATTGAAGTGGCGGTTAGTTTGTAAGCTTTTGGTGGTAGTGGTTGCTCTGCCATGGAGGTGGTGGCTAAGGAGTGAAAGGGGTTGTAGTGGTGAAGAGTGTGGGTGTGTTGATGCTTGATACAATGATCGGTTCCATGTGTTGGAGTATAATGCTGGTGGCGGATGATATTTAGAGACAAAAATAGAATTAAAAAGGGGTTTTGCCATTTGGTAGTTGTTGCATTATACTATTTTTTACTTAAAAGAAACATTGTTGAAACAAGGACATCTGCAATCCGTGAACCATATTTATATGGTGTACACCATTTTGGTGCATACACCTTCAATGGATATGAAGACAAGAGATATGAGTGATACACAATATGATGTGACAATAACAAAGAGATAGAAAAAAAAATGGTGTTTGTAGGATTAGATATTGTTTTACCGTCTACCAATCACGACTATATTTATATGAAAATGTTTAATAGACCACCAAGAGTGCAAACATCCGTGAGATATGAAGATAAGAAAGAGAAATAATGAATGTGATATATAATGTTATGTGATAACAAGTGAGGGATAGAGAGAAAAATAAAGATTAAATATGATTTTCATCCCTAAACGATATGCGAGTTTTGGTATTTGTCTCTTGTCGACATAACTTCCGAAAAACACCCTCAGACTAAGGGAAATAGCCGAGATAGGTCATTGTCGGAGTGGTGGCGCTAACCACCGTGCTTATTTGTTAGCCACTGTACCTATGTGGCACTGCCACGCCCAAGCTCCATCTTCCCTAACTACATATCCCAGCCTTGACCACTAGCCTCCATCAAACACAAATCACGACCTCTCCAAGCCCTAGTGTTTCCCTTTCACACATAGCCACCATGATTCATCCTTCCCGACCTCTCTCTTGTCAAAGGTTCAAGTTCATTCAATATCCAGAGGATTGCCTAACGACACTTACAACTGATCATTCATACATTGAATGAAGAAATTTAGGCCATAGGCCCAAACACAAATTGCAAGACAACTTATATACACTTAAGCCTGCGACTCACCTAAACAGAGTTAGAACTAAGGTAGATTAAGATAAAACTGCTTGCCAGAACAACCCAAGAGGAAATAGGCCTGTAATATTGAGCCCATGAGAAAATGGGTCAGCCAAACCCTAGCCTTTGGGAGTCTCAAAACCCTAGCCAACTAAAGAAAAGAGGCGGCGTAACGGTGGCGGATGAGGATTGGCGGCGGTAGCAGCTTCAAAGCAAAGCTCCAAAAAACATGATATGCTGCAAACAAAAGCGAAAAATTGATCTTGAAACTTTAATGTCGCTTCTTCAAAACCTTGTCGGCTCTACCGTCTGCAGAAATCCATCTCTGCTACAAGGTTACCTCCCACAGAAGTGCACATCACCACTAAAACAGGGGACCAAAACACAAGCAGAAGACCAGAAGATAGGAGTAGAGACCTTGGAGGTATGCCACAGTTGGTGATTGGCGATTGCAGGTGGAGGCCTTGGAGGTGACTCGGTGGAAACCGGAGCTGCTGTCGTTGCCTGTCCATTTAAGGATCCGAACCACATTTTCAATCCAAAACAGAGCCAAATAAAGCTTACCCCTTCTAACCAAGAACACCGCTAGAAAGAGACGAGGGGGAAGTTGGCCTCAAGCTTGGGTTGCAAAGACACATATGCAGTGGATCATGCTTCTGGGTCGTGGAGGCTTCACCGAAGACTGCTTCCTCTGAATTTAACAATTCAAAGCTAGATCTAAAATTGGGCTCGCAGTGGATGATGGAGGTGGAGGAGGTGGCCATGATGGATGCAAGGGTGGCAGGTGGAGGAGGACGGTGACAGAGGCCAAGGAAGGAAAAAAAAAACCTAGACTTAAACAAGAAAAAAACTCACTTATATGGGTACAACATCCACCTAATGTGGAAGCAACCCACCTGATGTGGGAAAACAACTTCTACCAAACAGAAAGGAGTCTCCCAAAAGGAAGGAGGAACCCTATTGGGGGTAGGAGACCCCCAAAAGGGGGTGTCAGCGCTGCTCACAGGTTGGGCTTCTATCCCTTATCTCTTCAAGTGTGATATTTCTCTTCATTCTTATATGATTAGACTTTTTTTGGTCAACATATTCCCAACCTCTCTCAGACACCAAACACCTCCTCCCTCAATTTCCTAACGACCACAAACCCCACACCCAACCCTAAATTACTCAGCCCATACCTCCACTCCAACCAAAAGCCCAACCTTCCTGTTCAACACCCACTTCACCTTGGTGACCCAGATAATACCGCGAGAGAATTTGCAATTTAATTAACACTTTTCATGTGTGTCGATGAAAGCCGAGAACATTTAGCAATTAGTAGCAATCGAAAAAGAGACACCCTATATGAAAACTGAAATGAATTTTGACACGAGTATAGCAAAATCATGCAGACACGAGTATTGGGCTGAAAATATTTTCCAAGGAATTGCCACGTGTCCCGGTTGTGGCTCCGTTTCTCATAAATAAATGATGATGTCGAATACTCAGCTGTAGTTTTTCAAAATACCAACCATAACTACAGAAGCTTGATGAAATCTTGGCCTTGGAATCTTATTCATGTTATTAGCAAGATGATCTCCTAGGATCATCTTTCATTGACTAACCCATCCAACACACAATGGTCAATTCCCCTTACATTGACAACCTGCCAAGTTACAACAGGGTACTTCTAAACATGGTTCAGTATTCAAGTAGTTCAAGAATAACTAGCAAGGGTGCAACCCACTACTTAAAGATTTCAAATATGTGACTAGTTATGAACTCAGATAGTTTGACAAATGTAACTTAATTACTTTTCATACTTAACAAATCCATTTGTTTAAGACACAATAAGCTAATGCAAGTTGCATAAAAAGCAGATTCAGTCATACTCTAAATCATCAGGAGTGACTGGCCGTTTAAGAGCAATGATAGACTTCTTTTCAACATCAAGAGATAATGCCTTCCTCATATCTGAAAATTACTATCTCATACACAACCAATCTATTTGCTTTATGACACAACAAGCTCATGCAACATAGTTGCATAGAAAGCATATTTAGTCATACTCTAATTCATCAGGAGTGATTGGCCGTTTAAGAGGGATGACAGACTTCTTTTGAACATCACGAGATAATGCTTTCCTCATATCTGAAAATAAAGCATAAAATGATAATAGATTAGTAACAGCATGAGCTTTGTTAGAAGAGTGTAAGAGACAAAGATGAAGTACAAGAACATGGAAGCATACCCAATCCATCTTCTTCCCCAGAATAGTAGCGTAGCACTCGTCGATAAATCACATAGCCAAGCTGAGACCCGATAATCACATAGTCAATTAGCAAAGTAATTAATTAGCAACTCCAAGTTTAGACTTGAGAAACCCTAATCTAGAGTAGAAAATAAATCAAGATCCAACAAATGAAAAATCCTATCCCAAGTTCTAAACTAAACATAAATTCCTAAGTCCTAACCTATCAATAAGTAATGTGTAAACCTCCAATAACAAACCCTAATTTATATAATAATCAGAATCAGATAAACAATCATCCCATTATTCTCCCTTTTTGCCTGACTGATACAGAACCAAAAAACCCAAATCTGAATATTCTACATGGTGAACTGTTTTGAAAACTGGAATTAAGCCCCTTTAAAACAGCCATGTGCACAGAACCATACGGAAGAAAGTGAAGGTTTAAGCGGAAATGAACAGCACATGAGAAAGAACCATACCTTTTCATACATCTTGATGGCTGGTGTATTTGATGCTCTCACAAAGAGATCAACAAAGTAAGCTTTGTCACTGCAAAATCCAATTTCAACGTATAACAAGGACTCCGAACAAACAAAAAGTTATTTAATATATAGCTACCGGTAACTTATTCAAGAGTCCCACCAAAAGCACTCCCTTGACCCCCCAAAAAGAAAAGAAAAAAACACAAATTTAATATATAGCTCCATTTGATCCTAGATAGATTATGAAACTTTAAATAACTTTTGCATTCCAGGCAAACCTGCCAATATGATAGACAAAAGGAAAGCCATAGTGATTAGAAAAAAGTCACATCATAAAGTACAGAACACATGATTTGCCAAAAAAAAAAACTAGGAAAAAATAATTCAAAAAAGACCATGAAACGAGGATGGGGGAGTGTTTCACAAATTTAATATTAAGAAATCAAACATGCGCATGTCGTACATACATTTTGTCACTGATGTCTTCCAGCAGATTCATCAGTTTCTTGGCTAACTGCTGCCTGCGATACTCTGGAGCAACAGTTACCGCAGTTACATGTCCATGCCAAGACTCTCCTTGCCCTTCTACTTTACCCATAACTGCATCAATAATGTTTGTCTTATTATCCCACGGTCTTCCACAAGATGATGAAACATTATAATTTCCAAATTATACACCGTAAGACTTGATCCTAATTTTGCACATGAACTAAACCTATAAGAGTAACATTAACTATATCAAGCATTTAGCAGATGCAAAAAATGGGTAGGCATCAAAAGTGTCAATATCGTGTTCTAGATCAACTCCCTATCTGTGAAGTACGTCATGTCATTCATGAACCTGTGCCAGACCATAAACACCGAGTTCATGCCATGAGCCACTGAAGGCAACAATTGTTACTGAATTTTACTACCTTACCAGGCGCCCAAGCCACATTCATATGTACAACCAGTCAATCTATTTTCATAAAATAAATCCTTTTCAACTTTTAACAGTACTATTTTAACCAGAAACAAAAAAAAACATGTTTTACCAAGATCTGAAATTTCAATATGATTTTCCTTCTGAAAATTAACCTGCATGGCATGTATTCAAGCAAGCAGGCATAGAAACACAAACCTAGCAAACTACAAATTATTGCACTTTGGAAGGGAGTACACATAACATGAGAATTGGGAGGACTAGGCAGTAAAACATACAATAGGAAATTATACATCATATTATGTCATTCCTGAACCCGTGCTAGAGTTTAAACAACCAATCCCCACTACAAGCAGATTAGCAGTTCTTGAATCTTACTTCGCTACCAGGTGATCAAGCTACTTCGAGTTTTAACAGTAAGACCTATAATATTTTAACCAAAACAGAAAACCTCATGCTTTGTGGAGATCTCAATAAGATTCATCCCTTTGAAAAATTAAACCAAACTACATTATGCAGAAGATTTGCACGAGGACTTACTGTAACCCATGATTCGGTTTCCAGGGCCTTCAGCAACGTGGAAATAATCGGGCCATCGTGCTAGATAAGTCATGTAGAAGGACATGTTAAACTGAAACAAATAGATAAAAAACAAACAATGTAAGAACGCATGAAATCCCAAATGAATGCTGGGGTTGGTATGGGAAACTTACAGTTTCAGTGAGGTGGTCGAGATTGACATTGGCAAAACGAAGAAGATCGTTGCAGCAGAACCTGCGTATCGTCGTCATCTTCAAAACGAAAAAAACCCTCACTCAGCTAGCTGAAAACGCAATGTGATGTATGCGCTGTATATGCTACAGCAGGGGAAAAGTGTCCTGGTATGAGAATATTAACTCAATCTAAGAATACTAAACATATATCGTTTCTTTTGCCATAAGAATATTAACTTTCAGCACCAGAACTAAGCATTAAATTTTCAGTACTTGAACTTGTCATGTACACGAACGAAGGAGCTGCATCTTATAAGATGAATTATTCAATTTCAAGGAAACAACATTACCATACAACTTAGGAAAAGTTTTTTTAAAGAGGTGATTAATTATGTTGACTAAGTGAGAATGTGTTCCTCAGAATAATCCAGGAAATGCAATCCCCACTGGTTGCAGTTGCACACTGTAATTATAATGTGCAAACCATGATTAATTGGTTCAATTTCTCGTTACAAGCCAGAAAAATGAAGAAATCTTGTAACATGTCAGAACAATTTCTCTCTCGTAATTACTATGGGCAAACAATTACAACGCATTTCCTAATTCCTAATCTAAAACATCTGTCTTTTTCTAAGAAATCATAGAGATAGAAAGAGGTAGCAGTGTAGCACAATGAACATTGAACATCAAGTTTCAAGCTCTTTCTAAAGTCTCATATGAGCGTAAGGGGAACAAAAACAGGAAAAGGGGAAGGAAGAACAGGAACATCACTATACAGGGTGACGGTGGCGGTCACTGATGAGAACCACGGCGGAGAAGGAGGGACCACGGTGGCTGTCTGGCTGAACGAGACGGTTGCTCGGTCGAACACGAAGACGGTTGCTGCTGGAACGGAAGGACGAGGGAGACAGTAGGAAAGAGTTTGCTCTCACTCTCTCGATCTCGCTCTGTTGCCAGTATCACTGGACTGGGTTCGGCCCAAAACACGTTCACTGGACTTTTCCAAGCAAATCATCATATCTAATTATCTATTTTGTAGTGGGCCGGTTATGTCTGCTTAAGAAGTGGGAAAATTTGAAGCCCAATATGCCTGGACTAAGCCTGGTCAACTCTTTTGCTACATGTATTTTTTTTTTTAAATTGTTTTCGTAATTCTGACCCGGGTGTGGCGAAGATCATATGTCTCTAGTGCGGCTCCTACGGTTCGAACACTCAATCTAGAGATTCAATCAGCCACTTTCTACCATTACAACCGGCACTCGTTAAATTTGTTATACGTGAATGTTCGAAAAAAAATTGAATATCACTAATCAAACTAAAAAATGTATGTAACAAAAAAAAACTAAAAAATGTATATCACTAAATTAAATTCTGACATTGAAAAAAAATAATTTTTTTAATCTATGTATTTTTCTCCCTAAATTGATTTATAGGATATAATTTTTTTTCATACCAGGGCATCTACTACCGACAATATTTACGAGCCCATTATCGTGGGTGCTTGTATTAAACAATAAACGACTGATAATAATATGTGCTCCAGCCCTATAGATAAAGATTAAACCGCATATCTCATGGTAAATAGTAGGGGTGTACAGGCCCCGACTTTGTCTTTTAACATGTCATGGCCTACGTCCATCAAACCTGCACTTATCAGGTTTCATCGGGCGTAGGGATGGGTTAGAGTTTAAAAACTCAACATTGTCAATATTTAGGGTTGAGTGAGAGACGAGCAACAGTCTCAACCCGTTCCACGAACACCTCTTACCCAATAGCTTCAAAACATGGCTTTGTTGGAACTATGCACGTAAACAATTTCATGTAATAGTAGTTTCATGTCTTAAGCGATCCTGTACGTATCTGTGATGAAATATCATGGCAAAATATATCTCATTATGTAGTAAGATTAGAACTTTGTGTCATGCAAAATTTAGTATAAAGAATCTAATAACCGTGTAATTTCTTTTATAATTCTTTTATTGGCAGAGACTTCTTATATAATTCATTAATAGGATTAAAAATGAGTTTTTTTATAAAATGAAAAATATATATAATTGTTTGGTGAGAATTTAAATTCACATTCGATTTATCTCTTGGGTCAAATCAGACATGTCATTTTGTGATCTATTTTTAGTAAATATGCACTTCATCGAGTTTTTTCAAGTCTTAAGTTCAGTTTAAAAATTGACCCGATTAATATTTAAGGTCGGGTGAAAAATAGTGAATATAAAAGATGAGCCATCACCACGCAAGTTAACATTTTAGATCATTCGTTAATAAGATGATATTTTAATTGAGTCAATACGTGTACTAGAGTAGTTGTTTTGTATCGATGCACTATAAAGTCAGCAATCCTAATAATAATAAGACATGGTCTCTCCTCCCGGTATCAGAACGACACTATACTAAAATCCACAATGTTTTCATAGCCCTGAAATTAGTGAGTACACATGTGTTTGTGACGCGTGGAATAGTTTTCTTGTTTGTATTGATGCGGTTTGAGAAAACTTGTCAGAAGATGCAATGAACTAAAAGCATAAAATTCAAATCCCAATCATAATGTTTCCTGAGAATGTGATTATCCCAAACAAGAAAACCAGATAACTGGAAAATGGGTTCATTGATTCTCCCCAACCACAATGCCTTGATGAAAATGGCAGTATACATCACACCCATACTACACATAGACACAATGATCTTCTGAGGTAACATAACAAATCTACCACTCTTGGAAGACTAAATGGTGTTGGGTCGCTGTTTATGTAGTGTTTATGGGTTCATCGCACATTCTCTCCTCAAGTTTTAAGAGAACCTACACCTTATATTATAGTAACTATCTTAACTAACATTAGGTTTCTTGAATTGGTGCAAAGAACCTAGCATTGGTATTTGTCTCTCTTATTCCCTTAATTTGGAGTAGGCAATAAAGCTTAGCTTCTCATGATCCCCCCTAGAACACTGGATGTATTTTCATGTTAATTTAACCATAGGCACCTAAGTAAGACTACATAATTTGTTTTTAAACCACTATTGAAAACGGCACAGAAAAATATAATAAGAACACAATCTCAATGTAAGGATTTAACGTAGAAACTTCAAAATCAAAGAAAAAACAACGACTATTGTTTAAAGACGATTAGAGAATAATATTATAAAATTTTTACAACACACAAACTTTTTCTCCTAAACACCCTACGATTTCAATACACTTGCACTCTCTAAAATAAACATCTGAACTACAACTCATAAGCACAAGAGAAGACGAAAATTAGAAACTTAAAGAGTGTTTAACCCTTTATAGAAATTATATATGAGATATGACATGTTACAAATGATGATTAGAACTTACAAGAGAAGTCTTTTATTTATAATGGCCCATGCACTATATGGATAAATGACACACCAAAATATACGTGAAGTAATTTTCTCTTCATCTGAAAAAGTAACAATAAGAAAGCATTTATTTTCTATTGTCTTGAAATTTTTTCTTTCCACAAAAAAAGGCTTTATGTTTTCACAATCTCTCACTTAAAATCATTTTTCTAAGTTTGAAAAAAAAATCTACCATGCTCTCACTCAATATATACATCCCTTGCTTCCTTTGTTTACACCGACAATCATAGTTTTCATTGTTTACATTGACAATCAGTATTCAAGAGAATTATCATACTCCACCAAAAAGAGTATATATACCTCACTTGCGGCCAAACCGTTCCAATAATTTTTACACGTCTAAACAATGCTAAGAATTTATGGTGCAACTTCTTCCATATTTGCTTTATTTGGAAGTTCTTTAGTAATCGACATAACCTCACCACAACCCTTGCATCAACGTCAACCAATGCCCGTGTGTTACTCTGAATCCGGTAGCAATAACATATCCTTTCCCATGATAGCGTGGTAATGCATGACAATACACTTCTCATTTCTAGAGAGAGAATCATTATCTCTCATAAGGAGGATGACATTGCTAATATTTGTTTCAAAACCTTTTTCTGCTATTGCTCCACCCAGGCAATTATTCTATACATGTCCAAACCTTCTATATTTACAGCATCTCATATTCCTACAATGGTTCTTCTTTCAATAATACACACCTCTAGCTATCAACACTGAGTTTCGCGAAGTGTTGTCCTTACTTTTCATTCTTCTTTCTTCAAAAATAATTTTGTTAGCAACTTCATCAAGACTCAAAATTTCCTTCCATGCATCAAAACAATCTTGAGATTTTTTTTTGCCTAATATAAACCTTCGAGCTACTTCCAAAGTTCCTTTGCTGACAATATATTATGCTCATTCGCTAGAGCAATATTAGTCAAACACATGTGAACTTTACTTGCAATATTCAAATCTAATTCCTCCCATTTCCCTTTCTCCATGTTGGATGTTTTCTTTCAGTGCTTTTTTAGTTCTCATTATATGGACACATCAGCCACTTGTATTTTTTACAAGTCAAAATTAAATTTTCCATCAAATTTCTTTATACCATACTTCATAGCTTTTGAATAACTTAACATTGCAACTGTATATAACACTTTCACATAATCACACATTTTTTCAACGTAGACAGCCAAACAGTGCTACAACCGCACAACATACTAAAAATGCAATATCTCACTGAATCAGTAGCTCTGATATCACTATGGGAAAAACGCCACGTAGAAATATAATAAGAACTCAATCTGAACCCAAGAATTTTATGTAAGAATTTCAAAATCGGAGAAAAAACAACTATTGATGTCTAAAGACAATCAGATAATAATATTGTGTGAATTTTTATAACAAACCAACTTTTTTCTCAAACCCATTACAATATCAACACATACTCCCCAAAGTAAATATTTGAATTATACCTCACAACACTTTAATACAAGAGCATAACAGAAGTGATTTTCTCAAAAAAAAAAAAACATTGGTTTTTTATTGTCTTTGAATTTTTTTCTTTCCACAAAAAATGACATTACATTTTCACATTTTAAATATGAAAATTCAAATATTAAGGTAACTATCAAAATGCATATGTATCAGAAATAGTATGGAGTTCAATCATATCATCTTTCTCTACATAATCAACTGCTAGAAGCCTAGAATGTGGAGTATTTTTCACTGACCAATTTTTAAATTACTTGTTGGCTTTTCCAATTCCCGCCGTTTGGTATCACCAATACAACAATTTAAATGACTCTTCATTGCACCTCACCGGCCAGTATCTGAAATCTGAATGCAAGTTTCACATGTCTATGGCCAAAAATCCAAAAATCACCGATTTGAACCAATAACAAAGGGACCACACGGCCTAGTTGTGCTGAACCTGCAATGGGGGTTGGGTTCGGGTTAGCTAAGTCGGGTTCGGCCCCTCTAAATTGAGTGAAGTTAATTTAGAGGATAAAATAAGCATCATAACCATTTATTATAATTACTTACTTTAAAAAAATTAATAAAAAATTTAATAATCAATAGTTGTAATGTTCACTTTACACTTTGATTTATTTTAGAGGAAACAATGCCACCCAAGCGGGTGTCAATCGTGTGTGGTGCATCTTGAAGTGTGGAATGGCATGGTGGGGGGCCCTGTTTTGTCAATTTTGGAATTGTTCTCCACTTCTCCCTCCTCATTATAATGAATGATGCCTATGAAATTTGGAATTTACTTACCTCATCCAACTACAAAACAAGTCCTTTTCTCACCAACTTTGCATTTCAAATTTCAAGATCTCTAATCATCCAACCTCCATAATGTCTCAGATTTTGGTTTGAATTTGCAGTCTACCCAATCATATAGACCATACATGGTGTGTGCTCCTGTAGCTAGTATCTCAATGCTTTCCCACACAGTATCACAAACTGGGCATTCAAAATAAATTCAAAGTAATTAAAACTAATATAAAATTCTCAACTCAACATCAAAATTCTTTTATTACTTATACACTAAGGTAGTGTTTGACCCGGCTTTTTTATGACTTTTAAGTTATTTTTAAGCTAAAGCAGGGCCAAACACATTTGTTGAAAAAGTTCAGTAGCTTTTAAGTAACTTATTTTTATAACATAAAATAGAAAGATGAGATTTTTACTTAAAAGTAACTTATTATTATTATGACCACCACCACCACCCCACCGTCGCTGCCCCCGCTGCCGCCACCGCCACCGCCCCCCCCCCCCCCCCCCCCCCCGCTACCAAACAACTTTTAACTTAAAAGTAGCTTTTTAAGTTATAAAAAACTAAAACTAACAAACAGCTTCTTCTTCTTTTTAAAAGCTCTTATTTTTAACTTTTACTTAAAAGTAGCTTTTAAATCAGAAAAAAGCTGGACCAAACGAAGCCTAACATACCTTTACCAATAGGGGTGGGAATAGGCCAGACCGCTGACAGGGGCCTATGGCCTGACCTATTTAAAGCCTAGCCTGGCCTAGCCTGGCCTAGCCTGTTTAATATAAAGGCTAGGCTCAGGCTTTTTAAAAAGCCTATTTAGCTAAATAGATCAGGCTTAGGCTTATAAAAAAGCCTATTAATTTAATATATTAGTTTAATAAAATATACAAATAAATTAAAATATTAAATTCAATTTACATCCATCTAACCTGTCACCAGTTTTTGTATTTGTAGAAAATTTAATTTAACCTTTTTGAAACTTGTCGATTGACAAACATAGTTGGCCTATTTAGATGTAGGCTTGTTGGCCTGCTTAGATGTTGGTCTGTTTAGATGTTGACTTTTTTACCTATTTAAAGGCCTTATGCGAAAATAGGCCTATAAATAGGCTTCAGGTCAGGCCAGGCTTTCAAAAAGGCCAGGCCCAAGCAAAATAAAAAGCATATGATAGGCCACAGGCCAGGCTTAGGCCTTAAATTTTTTAAATAGGTCAGGCCTATTTACGCAAAGCCTAGCCCGGCCTAGCCTATTCCCACCCCTATTTACCAACATTGCCTGATCGCCTCTCTTCGAATATATGAAAGTTAAAGAGGTGAAATGCTTAGTTTCAAATAAATTCATCATCATTATCTCCTAAATCCCCTTGAAATTTTTTAAAACAAATAGATAGAATTATCTTAAACTTTATGATTTTAATTAGGTATTGCACATATTTATGAAACTTATTTACACTTTCAACATATATTAATACACCCTTTTAGTAATTAAGTGAGTTTATGTAATAGTTTAACACTTTATTACTTAAGCATGACCCTGTTTTAAAAATAATTACATTTCTTTTTAAATTTTAATCAAAATAAATTATATATTAAATTTGATGAAAATTCTTATGCGAGTAAAATTGTCAAAACTAAAAAAGGTAGACACCCCACCACAATACTGATTCTCTTCAATTTGAAACGACCTAAAAAAAAAGTGGTGGAACTCACCAATGTGCATCTACATTCTCCCCGTCCGTCATACACCTAATGTTGTGTTTGAGAGAGAGAGAGGACGACAGTTGTTTGCTATGCAAGAGAGATAGAGAAGATGTAGGTCTCATAACTTTATGGGGTATTGTTAGAGAGAGGAGAATAGTGAGAGAAATAATTAAACTTTACCCACTTTCTGATGTTATATGTTTATGGGCACGTTTGGTGGTTAGAATAGGATAAGAGGATGATGATAAAGTGTTGGGTAAGGATATAATAGGATAAGAGCATAATAAACTATTATCTATCATGTGTTTCAGGTGGACAAGATAATGACGATATGACACAAACAAAAAAGTGTATTAAATTTATTTTTGAATTAAAAATACATAATATTTTTTAAATTTAATTTTCCAATTAGTTTTTTTAAAAGTGTTTATTCTATTAATTTTTTATTTTTTAAAATGAGCCTATGTTTTATTATTAATTAAAATTAATTTAAATTTTATTAATTATTCTCTTTTAATTCATCCTTGAAGGGAGCCATTTTAAATAAAATTTACAGGAAACCAGTGAATTTTGACTTAATAAGGGTAAGTGTTAGACAATAATTATTCTTTCAAAATATATTATTCTTTCAAAATTATTTTGTATTCAAATTATTAATTTATAATTATGTAAGTATAAAAATAATTTTAAATAATAACATATGATAATATAAAATCAATATATATTTATTATTAATAAATCAATATTTATGTGTGAGTAGTATTTGTTTTTTGGAATAAATATGTGAGTAGGATATTAACCATTAATGAATAATTATTTTGTTTGTATTTATTATAATATTTATATGTAAGTACAAGCAAGTGACGATGAACATTTTTTTATTTTATACGAGCAAATCTAATATTTTTGTAATTTAGTTCATTTTTAATTAAAATCATGAGGAACCGGATAACCTTAACTTAGCAATAACAACTAGTAATTGATAAATAATAAATTAAAAAGTTTTGTTTATTAATTAATATCATTATAAATTATATAAACATAAATATTGAAATTAATTTAGGGGTTAATTTAGGGGTTATGGTACTAAAAATGAATAGAAGACCGCTAAGTTCTAACACAGCCTCCCTCACAATAATTTTTACATCTAATTAACAAGATATGATAAGAGACATGATTGTATAATCTTATACGGCTAGCACAACAAATAACAATATAATTATGCCATCATATCATGTCATCATATGTTTAACTTGTCCACAAACAAAGGGCCCTATTATTATCCTACTTTCTGTTTTCCCATAAACGGAACAAAGCATAGGATTGAATTTATATTAAATCCATAATAAAAAATCAAAATAAAAAAGATAACAATTCACATGAATATTTTTATATTTTCTTAGTGTTATTTTGCGAGTCCAATCCATAATTAATAAAGCAGCAACTGCCACAACCTAGTAACCTACTACGGAGTCTATGGCTATCAATTCTACACCATGTTCACTTTCCTGGATTTGCCAAAGCTGACAATTGACATCACCATTCTTCATGCTGGAGCTGGAGCTGGAGCTGGAGGTTGGACTCTGTTTTTCCATAGCCCATTATTAATGTATCACAATTAAAATATATTATTTTCCACCATTTATTTCGATTTAATTCTTTTTTACTGAATTTGAATCAATTTGTCTGCTCAAACATACCTCAACAGCTCAACTTCAATATATTACTATTTACTTCTACTTAATTACTAAATCCCCTTGTGTGGCTCTAACTAGTTTGTTAATGTGTATGCAAGTCCTTTTCATCGGAGTAATATTTCACCATTTAAAATAATGAAAGATAGGAATGAGAAATTAGATGCAAGAAATGTTGTTGTTGCTTTTGAATCATATGATGGCAATCTAATCAAAAAATACTTGTGAAAGTAACCTCCCTCAATCAAGTGCAAAGTGCAAAAATCAGAGGCACAAAGAAGATCCAAAATCAGAGGAAAATCTTGATTCTTTTCATAATGGCACATCAATGTACATACACTGTGACTGACAAGCAGGGGAGCCTAGCTATCACACTGTGACTCACTAATCATCACCATGCCTAAACAACTCCCTCTAACTTTCTTTCCTTTACAAAAACAAACAAATTTCAAAAAAAAAAAACACTTCCGCTATTCAAATCTTTCTTCTTATCCTCTACGTAGCTTCTTTTGCCACCACCATCATCATCTACATGAACTTCCAGCATCACACTTCTGCTCCACATTCATCTTCAAACGAGTTCCTCGCAGATTTCATGGATCCATCAGCAGAAAGAGCTATTGAAGATTCTGAAACATAAAAAAAAAACTGAGTTAAAATTATGCTAAATATTAAAATTTATAACTTTAATTAAAATGCTGAAAAAATATGTTTCATAGTGGAAGATACTGACAAAAACTACCTCTGGAGTTGAAGGATCTCTTGCAGTGAAGAATGGCGCTTTGGATCCCATCATCATGCTGCTGCAGCGAATCATGATTCTTACTCGCCGGAGAACTAACTCCGACCACCGTGCCCGACGACCTGCTCTTACCCAGATGCTTAGAAACCACCCTCATCCCGGCCGGAAAACTCCCCGGCTTCTCCCTCCTCGAAGAAACAGAGGCCGCCGACGGTGACGACGACGGCGAAGCCGCAGCAAAACCCTCCCCGGAAAATTTTGACTTGTCAGTGTACCTCTTCGAGACCTTAACATACAAAGGCTTAATCAGCTTCAAATACTTCTGCAACACCTCCTTCGAAAACCGCTCTGGTTTCTGTTCTTCGGAGCCATAGCTCCGAAATTTGCTTCCAATTCCAAAACTTTTCGTGCTATTGTCTCTGCTAAGTGCTGGAGAACACTGGAAATCTTCTACACTCAGTTTCACCGAGAAGACTCTTGTTTCTTTCTTCTGATCACACCCTGTTTTGGTTGGGTCCTCAGTTTTAGAACACTCTGTTTTCGCGGGTTCCTCTGTTTTCGAACGAGGCATTCGCTTGCCCTTCCTGAACATGAGGATTCTAAAGCTTGGAGCTGATCTGAGAAGCGCAATGGGAGATTGAGGCTTGGAAATAGGTTCGATCGGAAGCACTTTTCTCTTGGAGATTGGTTCCTTTGGGGACAGAGGAAGAGGAAGTGCTGTTGTTTTAGTTGAGAAATCAGCTTCATTGTTAAGTCCGTCTTTGGAACAGAGACTTTTGTTGCTTTCTTTGTTGTCGAAATCGCGTACCGTGAGCTCCAAGTCGAAGAACGAGTCTTCTTCGTCGGACTCGCTGTCTGTTTCGACAACAAGATGAGGGGATATGGTGGAGGTGGTGGTGGTTGTGGTGGTGGCGCTCCTCCAGAATTTTAAGAAGTTCAGAGCATCCATGGTGGAACCTGGAGGTAGAAGAGAGAAAGGGGGTACAAGGAAGTGTTGAAAGAGTGGTTTGGTTTTGGGTTTTATAGGAACAGTTAGGTGAATGAACAAACTGAAGAGGGAGAAAGAGGGGTGTTTGTTTCACTTTTTGCACTTCGTTTAATGGCTTGTGTAAGCATTGAATATGGTGCTTTCACTTCGGGAATCAGAGGGGTTTAGCTTTTGCTTTTTGGAGTGAAACGTTCTGCTTTTTGTTTTTATTTTCATATACTTTGGTTGGTGGTGAGCCAGAAACGTACCAACACGAAACGCGTAGATCAATTGACTGTATTGTTCGAGTTCTAGTAGAGTTTTTGGATTTGAGTTTATGTCAATGCACTTGACACATAATTATTTTACCAGAGTACAACCACCAAATGCATAGATCAATTGTCATTGTAAGTAGAGATGTTGGATTTGAGTCCATGTGAATGCAGTTGTCGCATATAATGGTTTTAATCTTACCTGGCAAAACGAGATTCTCTTAGTGTGTGTTTGGTTGCAATTCTTAAACGTAGATCTGACCCTCAAACGTGGATCAGAACCTCAATAATCTCCATCCTTTTAAGAATGTTTATGAACCAATTTTGAGAATCGAAACTACAAGTTTAATCCGAACAAATCTGATAGAATCGACCTAGTAGCTTCTCTATCAACCGATTCAATTTTTATAAATGTGTAAAAATTCAGTTACAAAAATTAATTTTTAGTAGGATTCAATTCTCGTCAAATCCAGTTCTTGTTAATGCTCATCAAAACACACATTTAGTAGATGACATGTGTGGTTTAAACCAAAACAGGGGAGTGAGCATGTGGGGGTGGAGGGGAGAGAAAGCAGAGAAAAAGCTGAATGTATACAGTATCTCTGACCTCAGTACACAGGGTCATGAACGAAGGGTTTCAGTCTTTCAGAGTTTCACAGGTAAATTTGAAAACTGAGATTTGTTTGGCCCACTTCTGATCCCACGAGATGAAGAAATATTCATCTCTACTATTATATTTTAGCTTTCTCTGTTCTTACTACTTCTTCACACTCATTAATCATCAATGTCATTTTCAGATTAAGATTTGGAACATGTTGAAGTGTCTCACTGTTTCTGTTTGGATGTCTTTGATTATACTCTATTTGTTTGAGGACATTTAAACAGTAATATTTTTTCATTTTGTAGTAGTTAAATAATTTGTACAGTTTATTCAGCTATTCCCTTGGTGCTTAATGCGCGCCAAACACATTAGTTAAAAGTGATTATTTAAACTTTATATTAAGAGTTTGATCATTAATAATCACATTCTTGAGTTGTCATTCGACCTTCACTATACTTCTGTTGAAATTGCTAGAATACTTGAGTGCAAACTATTGGTAATTCTAACATAAGAATAAGTCATTAAAAACATCATATATGGAGATTATTATTATTGTAATAGAAATTTTTCCTTTTTCTTAATTGGTAAAAGGAACTGGACAATAGATTGAAAGCATCAAATTGTGGGATAGTACTGTGTGAGTCTTACATTACATGCAGTAGTTTCAGCTGGATTCTCATGGGGATGCTATTTTAGATGCTGAGAACACAGGGATGGTGATAGGAAACTTCCAAAAAGGTACTGGTGAAAGAAAAAAAAGGAAAAAGAGAAGGGTAGAAAGAACAAAAGAAGGAGAGAAAACGAAAGATAAAAAGGATTAAAACAAAAGCTCATAAAAAAGAGAGAAATGCAAAGTAAGGGCTATAACTTTTTTCTTTTCTTTTTTTTCTTTACCAATTAAAAGGAGTTAGTGTAAGTCAGAGAATTGGGTTCTTTGACAAGGCAAAAGCATTGGGTGCAAAGGTGGAGCACGCATGTTTGTTCTTCTGCTTTTAGGACCTCCTGTTCCTATGTGACTAGTGACTACACCAAAGTTTGAAGAGGTCCAAGTCTTTTTTTGCCATTTGAATGAGCACAAGGGTCCAAGTCTTTTGCTTCAAAAGGTTTGACTTGTAAACTTTGGTTTGGCTAGTCTTGCACTCTTCCTTTTCTGATTGGTCTGCAAGAATCAAAATGCTTGCAAAAAGGGTCAGAAAATTAATTTTGAGGAGGAAGAAATGCAAGATCTCAAGGGAAAATTTATAAACTAATCAACTACTACAATTTGGATTTGGATTGTTGCAGAAGATAATTATAATACTTGGACTTTAATGAATTTCCTCTCCTTGAATTATGCACATAGACGTCAGTTCAACATAAGTGTTTCTAATTACTTTGGTAAAACATCATTAAAAAAAGTTCCTTCTATTTACTATAATTTTGTCTTGTTTTAGTTTTTTACTGTATGTCAAAATATGCACATAAGCAATTGGTAGACGCCATTTTTCTAGGAACTCCACTAATACCTATAACCACTATTGTGGAAGTCATAAACCGTAACAAATTATGGTTTGGGTTTATTAAAAAATTCGGAGCGTTGGAATCATTTTTATTATTTTATTAATGCAAAATAATTAGTAGCTCTGAAGCTATAATATAAAAGCAACCTCAGAATATCCATTAGCAATGCATAACTATTTTAAGCTCATTTCCAACACAATTTGCACACCCCATCTAATGAGAAAATATTCCAAGGCATACTTTTATATCATCCATGAGTGGCTGAATTAAATTGCTTCATAATTTTAGTTGGTTTAGGGGAATTCATGGGGTTGGTCCCGTATCTAGTAGGGGACTTTGTTAGCTGTTCATCAACTGTTTAATTAAATCATCTATACACAATTTTCTATACATAAAGAAAGAAAGTATATCTAGAAATCTCTTGGTTATAATCATGCAGCATTAGTCCTCAACATCAATCATTAATTAAGAAAGAAAAAAAGTTATTCCTAGAAAGTGAAAGGTGAAAAAGATATATTCATATACAGCCAACAAATAATGATTTTGGGACAGCAGAAGCAAAAAAAGGAAAGGCAAATTTTCATGTATTGCAAGGACCTGTAAAACTGCAAAGTTTAGTGTCTAAGTCTAAAAACTGCATTATATATGTATCTATACTTGGGAAAATTGAGACCTGAATATTATGTGGTCCTCATCTAGAATTGCTTCAGTTTTTTCTTCAAGATTCTCTTTGATCATGGTGACAGTGGAAAATCATTTCCTTTGTGGACAAGCTAAAATCATAACCAAGCTCAAATTAATGTCTGAAAAGTACCTTTCAAAGGGTTCTGAGCAAAAAACGGTTAAACTGTGACACCTAAAACATGGCCTAGAACTAAAGGTTTTAGTTACAATAGATTAGATTAGAACAAGAGAATGTAGCCACACGAGTGTGTAGAGTACTAAAGTTTATCAGGAATGAAGCAATAGTGTGGGAAATTAGTTAATTTTGACCTTAATTTATGGTTATACGATTAACATTAATTTATATATATATGGTTTATGTTATGGCTAGCACGACATGAGATTGATTCCTCTTACTCCGGCAGAATTTGTTGTAGAGTCTAAGAAGATCATTGTGTATATATTTTAAGTACATTAGGATATGATTTTTAATTGATCATGCACATATTTTTTTTCTTTGAATTCTTTATATTTAGCTAAAATCATGCATATTAATTTATACATATATATGGTTGAGTGTAGCACTTTTCGTCGCTATTAGCCAAGAGACAATCACATGTGAATCAATTGGTCAAATGATTCTACCTTACGGAAATTTATGGGTGGGGTCTTCGTGCTTCAAATTAAGGGGGGCAAGAACAGGATTTGAAAGAATAAAAGTTTTGTTGTGGTTTTCAGCACCAAACTAAAATAAGAAAATAGAAGCTCAACGACCATTGTAAAGAGAGATTGATGTCTGTGAATGTTCGTATATATATACTACTCATTTACAAAATGTTTGATTGTGTAGAATTTGAAAAGAAAGAAATAGAAAGAGGTATCAAACCAAGCTAATCAAGCAAGTCTAATCAAATCACTTGCAAGATTGGTGGTTCTTCTTATGGATAGAGTGCTTCTTCAAGTTGTGGAATGTTTCTCCGTCAACGTGTGTCACGTTGGTGAGGGATCTACAAAAAATTAGAACGAAGGTGAGAAGTATGAGGTGGAACCCGTGTGGACATGGTAGATTGAGATACACCAAGTTATGCTTCCAGCTTAAATGAGTGGGTGTGGGGGAAATAATCAACCATGGGATGTAACCGGTCGTGGAGACATAACTAGTCATGGAGACGCAACCAATTGTGTGGACATAAATTGGTGTGGAGCCATGAGTCATAATCATTTGTGCACATGTAACCGATTATGGAGATGAGCCTAATTGCTATAACCTTGGGATAGTTGATGTTGTAATATAGGGCATCTGATAGTGATCTCTTGAGGGATCACGATGTTCAGTGAGGGGTGATCGACAAACACGAGTCAAGTTACGAGACTTGCTGACTGTATGATCCTTTTGATGCGGGTCTTGGTTCCAATGGTGATTAGTGATTAATTTTATGGCTCACCATTTATACACTTAGGTTTTGCTTTCTTTTTCCACTAGAATGGTGTCGTACTTGGCATGTTTGGATTAATCGTAAGTCGGTGTTACATTGGTGTTAACATCTTTTGCCTCCTCTAGTCAACGTTAACAAGCGGCTTTTTGTAGTGCATTAAATCATGCAGTTTGTGACGATTTTTTACCGCTATAAATTGTAAAGTTTATTAAAAAAAATTAACTCTAGAAGTAATTTTACTTTATATTATCTAAATATTATTATTTTTTAAAACTTTACGTTTACCCTTCATTCGTAATCACAAATTTATTTTTCAAACTTACTTTTATTCAACCGTAAAAGAAATGTACCCTAAGTAGGTAGATAAGTGATAACAGATCTTGTCCTCTGCCATTGAAGTTCCTGGTTTAAAAATCTTACTTGTAATTTATAACCGATGTTTGATGCAAGCTATCCAGAAATCCATAACAAGTCTTATTCAAGTGTTGTTTTTTTAGCTATACAACCTGTAACCTTTCTTCTTGGGCTCCTTTTTAAGTAGTTAAAACACTCATTCCCCTGATAAAAAGCATTCGAATATTGGAAGATAATTACCTCAATGAATTTCTTCATCCGATCGATGCATTACAACCTCATATATGATTTCCCAAAAGGAATTAAAATTCCCAAAACACAACTCCAACTTTATAAAAGAAAAAAGAAAAATACATCTATATAAAGTCATTTTGGAAAGGAAAAAAAAACTCAAAAAATCCAGGAGTAACATTAACTCAATTTGCAGAAATGAATTAGCTTCCATTAAAAAATGTACTGCAACACGTCACCTGCAAGTAAAAGCTGGTGAGAGTCTTCAGAGAGCATGGGTATGTATAGCTAGGTAGTAATTATGGATGGCAGTGAAAAAGCAAGATGAAGATTATAATGAAAATCAGAAACTGGACAAAATCCTCCTCAGTCCTCTGCTCTGCGTAGCTAGCTAGCTTGACCACTTTTTGGTTTTAATGTATTAACGTGAAGACTGACCAAACTGCATGCTTGAACTTGAATTGAATGTCCTTCCTATCAGTAATAAACATCACAACACAGCAACCATATCTCTCAGAATACCCAGAACCAGATCACAACCAAAAGATCCTGCACTGCACTTCCGACTGCTTGCCTTTGCAAACATTAATTAAACACCCCTGTGACTAGTTTGAACCTGTCTTGTAACACTAGACATGTTATTTGGTTCAAAGATAGGGTATTGCATTTTAGTTACAACTCATGTTTTATTTTCGAAAATTTGGGTGGACGGCTAGGGTCATCACTATGTGGGCGTGACTTTGGGGCCATAGGTCACATACACAGAGGTTTTTACAATAGCCTACCAACATAGTTCTCACATCCGCGACGGGAATCGTCAAGTTGAATACACAACCTTCTGTCAGTAGCAAGAATTGAATATACAACTTGATGAGGGAAGGAAAGTGGTAGTTCATTGCCAAGAAGCCAACATATGATGGTATCTTCACTTATTTCAGAAATTAATTCTTCACGAAGCTAATAATTTTGGGAGATTAATTTCTAACAACTTACATTTTTTTCGGAAGTATTCCACATTCGACACTAATCTCGAAGAATTTGATATCAGATTTAGTAGTCTGTCTCTCCCAACAAATGTTTCTGCATACGCACTATCCATAAAAGAGATTCTTAAGAAGTACAACTATCTTGTACTACACCTTATAGGTTCCAAAAACTTACTTAAGTGGGAGTGGTGTGATTTGGGAGTGGGGAAAAAATCTGAAAAAAAGTGAACAGACATAACACTCCGTAGTTTAAAGCATATTGGGCCTCAAAAAAATGGGCTCCTTCAAAACTCTAAATCATCCCATTTGAGGTGACTGATTGAAATCGAAATTCAGGCCCAGAATAATTTTTTTGAGAGCGGTCCAACTAAATTATACAAAAAACTCAAGATAAAAACATTTAATCTTAGGATTCATTCATAACAACGTGTAACTTTCCAGAAAATGAGAAAAGTGAACAATTTTACTTGATCTATATTATCATATTAAAGACTTCTTTTAATAAATTAAGGCATAAATAACTTTTTCATCCATGCAAAATATCTTATTTATGTTTTTCGTCCCTCGAATTATTATTTTAGTTTTTAGTCCTCCTAAAATCACACGTTTTATATTTCATCATTCCCGTCAGATTTTCCATCCAAACCAAATAGAAATTCAGGTCAGCAATAACGATGGCATTATTTTTGGTCCTTCCAACATACCCTAATTATGTTTTTCATCTTTCAAATGTAATGCTGACATGGACTTTCTTTTGGTTTGGATGGAAAATCTGACAGCAAGGAGAAAAACAAAGTGTGCGATTTTGGGAGGACAAAAAAAAAGTCGGGGGGACGAAAAAAACAAAAATGCGGTATTTTGCAAGGATGAAAAAGTTATTTAAACCTTAAATTAATTTCTAAATCTAGACTAATGACTTAACTTATTTCCTCATAGTACTGCTTGGGTTGCTTTGCTGTCATCAAATATGTGAGTGGGGGCTTGTTATCTGGTTTATTTTGATCATGGAAACGCGTATCTTGCAGAGTTGTTAGCGCTCGAAATGGGCTTGAAGCAAGCATGAGATCTTGGACATTGTTTTGTGTCTTGCTTTTCGAATTGTTCTAAGGTTGTGGAAGTTCTTTAATCTGATGCAAATATTTCTACCTTTTGGACAAGGAAGACAATTACTAGGCTTAAGCGCATGCTTATATGAGGTTGGAGTGTGACCGTTGAGCTTGTGCCGAGGGAACGAAATAATGCTGCTAATTTTTTAGCAAAACAAGCATCGCGTGAAGGCTACCCACGTTGTGTTTGGCGTCAACCGCCATGTGCGGTCGTTGAATTTCTTTGCCTTAATGCTCTCGTCTGGTTTGCATTATTTAAACTCTTCCTCTTGTAAAAAATAATAATATTACCACTTTAATAATTTCAAATAACAAAAAAAGAAAACCTCAATAAAAAAAATGGCTGAGTAGGTGCAAGTGCAATGCAAGTGCACACAGAAGGTTTCCGTTATTCATTCCCAACCACCATTCCGAACATGAGGCTCGGACTCAAACGAACCCGCCAAATATTACTCGCTTCTCTCTCTCTCTCTCTCTCTCTCTCTCTCTCTCAACTGACTCACCCTATTCTCTCTGTTACTCCTTCCTTCTTCCTTCTTCTTCTTCTTCTTCTTCTTCTTCCATTTTGCATCCATGGCGTCAGGGGAACCTGAATCGTTCGTCGACAACATAGCAGAGAAGTTTCACGACCACAACTCCGACTCCGATTCATATTCCGATTCCGACGACGACCACAACAAGAAGAGGCCGCCGCCTCTGGCATCCAAGCCCAATGTTTACCGCCTCTTCGGCCGCGATCGCCCCGTCCACAAGGTCTTGGGCGCTGGAAAACGTAACTAATTACTCCTCTCTCTTTCTCTCTCTAACCGCATCCATCTGCATTCTTGCAATATTGATTAATAATATAACTCATCACGCGCGTTTTGATTTTCCATTACCATAGAAAAACCGGAGTTTCGAGCGTTGTATGTGATCTGAGGCAGGCGAATCGATTTATTTCGATGAATGAATTGCTGAATGATAACTGAGATTATTTTACCAAATCGTATTTCAGTGTTTGTGTTTTTGTTGGTAATGCTAATAGTGATGGTTGTGGTGATGTTCCTGTTAAACTCGTTTGATGTATCAATTTGATGGTTGTGGCTTAATTGCCCATTGTTATTGGATAATTGGATTAGATGTTTGATTTAAAAGAAATTTGGTTTGTGATTGCATCATCATCGTGGTTATAGTAGTGTCAGTTTGCAATGTATTAGAATTTGATTTGTTATTTAATAATGTATTATAATTGCTTATCATAAAATGTTGTAATAATTGGATCGAAAGCTAGGACAGTCTTTGTTTTGCAGAAGTGTTGGCACTAATCTTAGTTGCGAAAACAGTGAAACATTTTGCATGACAAATTAAATTTCTTGCGTTTCATTTCAAATTGGGGGAATGCATACTTGTGTGTTTATGCTGTAGAAGGTTATTTATTTGTAAAACCTTTTTACTTTTCGCTTCTCCGATCGATTATGTTGCTTTGTGTGGGGCTGATGTTGTAAACGATAACCTCTGTATTGTTGGAATCTGGACATAACTGAATGAAAATGGTGAAGGGGTTTGGAAATTATTCACCCGCTTCATGTAGAACAATTTCCTTTTTTCTGATAACTAAAATCTATTTGTTTCTGGTGATAATTCCCCCATTCTGTTGCATTCGCACATGTTCCCTTGCAGCTGCTGATATTCTCCTATGGAGGAACAAGAGAAGCACAGCAATTGTACTCGGTGCGGGCACTGCCTTGTGGATTTTCTTCGAGTTGCTGGAATATCACCTCATAACTTTTGTTTGCCATTTTTTCATTTTGTCCCTGGCTGGCCTGTTCTTGTGGTCCAATGCATCAGTTTTCATACACAAGTAAGCTGTTAGAAATTCTCATACTGATTCTTTCCCTTGAGTTAATAGTTAATAGTTAAAATTTCAGGACCTCACTTTATGTGAAAATTTGTATGAAAAAATTATCCAAACATATTTCACTCCAGTTTTCATGGGAATAGTGTATACCAAAATTACTCTTCATAGCAGTTTTTTATATCTCCTATCTTAATTTATGCAATTTGATATGGTCTTGACATTTTTCTCAACTAGGTCTCCACTGCACATCCCGCATATTGCAATTCCTGAGGATTGTGCTCTTGAGGTTGCTTCTGCTCTAAGAATTGAAATTAACCAAGCCTTTGTTGTTTTACGGGAAATTGGAGCTGGAAGAGATATAAAGAAGTTCCTCAGTGTAAGCTGATTCCTCCCTTCACCCTTGTGTAAAGCTATAGTTACACACTGCAACTGCATTCTTTTTCCCCATTGAAATCCAATGGATTTCTTTAGATACTTGAGGTTCAACTCGATTTCATTTCGCACCATACTTTATATAGTCTAGTGGTTACGTTTGTCCTTCATAGTAAACTTTATACTAACACCTACACTAGCAGTGGGACTAATATCATGTTTTGATCAGCTCTTTTTTTCAGAATCAATTATAGCATCTAGGAGCTACTAAGAGAAATTTTCCTCCACAATTGATTCTAATTTTGTAATCCATTCTAGAAAGATTTTCAAAAATGGACTAATGTGTTTATGTCCTGTTACCAGGTTATTGCTGTCCTGTGGGTTATCTCAGTTATTGGAAATTGGTTCAACTTCTTGACCTTGTTTTACATATGTAAGAATTACTTCCATTATTCTCCTTGTCATGTGTTTCTGTGTTTTATGCTTAACGCCATTTCTTAACACTGAAACAATTTGGCGAGATACAGTTTTTGTGTCACTCTTCACATTGCCACTGCTATATGAGAAAAACGAAGACCAGGTTGACGCACTAGCTGAGAAGGCAATGATTGAGATCAAGAAGCAGTATGCAGTTCTTGACGCTAAGGTTTTGAGCCAGATACCAATAGCGGGGTTGAAAAAGGATTAGAATCCGGTTACTGCTAACAGTGGATTGCTGTTCTGATGTCAAATTTCTAAGTCTTACCGCAACTCCTTCTTCCTCTTTCAATTATTTGAGGGAAATTTAGTTTGAGGAATAAAAGTCTATCTAGTCCAGGCTTTGTTTTCTAGGATTTTCTTGGATTCTTTATGAGTAGCCTAAAATTAAATGTCAGAACATCAACATTTGGTTGTATAAATTGACTTGATGAACATGTAACCCTGTCATCTAAGTGAGTGCTTTCCCTAGTATAATTTTCACCCTCTTTTTCTATTATACATGCATTGAATATATTAGATATGTTTATTGTATACGCTTATACATGCATTACATTATATGTCATTGTTACTTTGTGATATAATTGGTAAAAAGTGTTGATATAATTGGTAAAAAGTACATAATATTTTTAAAGCAAACACCTCATGTTTAGACAAACAAATCATGCATTTCCCGAAGCATCAAAGAAAAACAAATCATATGTCTAAATAAAAATCAATCTAGCAAAATGAAAACTAAAATTTTAGAAATTTTTAATGTCAATTATAGTCTTATCCATTTGGAATGAATTAAATGGAAAAAAGATAGGCATGTGGCATAATATAGCGACAGTTGGGATCAGCTTTCTATCTTTCTTTAAAAAATAAAGTAGCTTTTTTGTTTTGTTTTTTTCTGGACAAAGCTTCATGACTTCCACAATTATTATTATTGTTCTAAAAGCATCCTTGCGGGGATAAAGAAAATGACATAACGTGAAGTAGGTGTGTACACTTCTTTTCAACTTTTTTTCTTCTTCTTATATTCATGAGTTCCACAAGATGCTTCCTATTTCTCAATCAATCACTCACAATTTCTTCAATTCTGGAGACTGTCGACCTTGTAGCATCTTGAACAAGCTAGCTTCGGTTTTGCCATGGATTGCAAGGGCAGCACTTCTTCTCGGATGATATGGAAATATGATGTGTTTGTGGAGCTTTAGAGGTGAAGACACAAGAAACAGCTTCACTGATCACCTTTTCGGTGCTCTGCATCGAAAAAGCTTTGTTACATTCAAGGATGATATCAAACTCAGAAAAGGAGAAAACATATCCACTGAGCTTCTACAAGCAATTGAAGGATCCAACATTTTGATTGTGGTTTTCTCCAAAAACTATGCTTCTTCCACGTGGTGTTTGCAAGAACCGGCAAAGATTGCAGATTGCATTGATGTGTCTGGCCAAACTGTTTTGCCTATTTTCTATGATGTGAATCCATCTGAGGTACGAAAACAAACCGGGAATTATGGAAAAGCCTTTGTGGAGCATCAAGAAAAATTCAAACAACATTTAGAGATGCTTCAAACATGGAGGGAAGCTCTAGCACGTGTAGCCAATCTCTCTGGCTGGGATATCACTGATAAGTAAGTAAATCTTTTATTTTTTGTTCAGTAGATTATCGGCACAAATACTTTACTGTCATATGTTCGGTTCCAGTCGTAGAATCAATCTCTTGCAAAAATGCAACTGTTTACATTAGACTCACGAAGTGGGTCTGACTTCTCTCTGAACCTCGTATAGCCCTCACGCATAGAGGGAACTTTTATACCACCAAATTTGCCTCTTTGCCCTCTAGTAGGATTACCAGCACTTTTAAGGTGCATCAACAAAACTTCAATGGTTTATTCATTGAGATTTTTTCCCCATTCAGAAGCATTTTACTGTATGTATCCTATATATATTTTCATGTTTTTAATGGTATTTTTTTTCTTGAAAAAAATGTTGGTGAAAGTTTTAATACATAAATTAAAATAATATTTGTTGGGGCTTTCATGTAATGAGTTGGTGTTTTTGTCCTTGATCTTTTAGGCCACAATATGGAGAGATTGGAAAAATTATTAATGAGGTAACACGCCTATTGGATCACAAACTTTCAACTCCACCCGATGATATAGTTGGGATGCAGTCACGAGTGGAAGAATTAGAAAAGCTTCTCGTTCTAGACTCAAATAATGATGTTCAAGTTGTAGGTATTTGTGGTATGGGTGGAGTAGGGAAGTCAACACTTGCTACTGATTTATATTGTAGAATCTCTGATCGATTTGAGGCATCAAGTTTCATTGATGATATAAGTAAACTTTTTGGAGACTATGGTCTGATTGAGGCACAAAAGCAAATTCTTGGTCAAACTTTAAATGAGGGAACTCTTCAGTTGTACAATCCCGTCATGGCATATAATTTGATGCGAACTAAGTTATGCCACAAAAAGGTCCTCATAGTTCTTGATAATGTTGATGAAGTGAAGCAGCTGGACAAATTGGCTATAAACCGCGAATGCCTAGGTGCAGGAAGTAGGATCATCATAATTTCTAGGGATGAGCATATCTTGATAGAGTATGGAGTGGATAAAGTTCACAAAGTTCAACTATTGGATTCTGATGATGCTCAACAATTGTTTTGTAGAAAGGCTTTTAAATGTAATTATATAATGAGGGATTACATGGAATTGGCAAGTGAAGTACTAATATATGCTAGGGGCCTCCCATTGGCAATTAAAGTACTGGGCTCATTTTTGTTCGGTCGAGATGTTTTTGAATGGAGAAATGCATTGGTTAGACTGAGAGAAAATCCAGAAAAAGATATTATGGATGTGCTTCGAATTAGTTTTGATGCATTGAGGGATACAGAAAAGGAAATATTTTTAGATATTTCCTATTTCTTTCATGGAAAATCAATTTCTTATGTGGAGCATCTTCTAGATATTCGTGGATTTTATCCTGAAATAGGTATAAAAGTTCTCGTTGAAAAATCACTAATCACAATAGATGAATATAAGTTTATTGTAATGCATGACTTGTTGCAAGAGCTGGGCAAAAGTATTGTTCGAGAAATATCACCAAAAGAGCCAAGAAAGTGGAGCAGGCTGTGGGACTACAAGGATCTACACAATGTTACCTTACAAAATATGGTAAAATGGATTTTCAACGAAATCATATATAGACATTTTTCTATAATCTATAACTTAGAAGTTTAAATTTTGTTCATCTTTGCAATGTTTTAGGCAGCAGAAAATCTTGAAGCCATAATTATAACAAGACGTAAACAAAGAGTTTCAAAAATAACCATGAGGGCGGATGCTTTGTCAAAAATGAGCCACCTTAAGTTTCTCATTCTCCAAGGAGTGACCTTTTCAGGAAGCCTCAACCATCTTTCCAATGAATTACAATACCTTTCTTGGGAAAACTATCCTTTCCAGTGTTTGCCACCAAGTTTTCGACCAGATAAACTTGTTGAACTGATCCTCAATCGTAGTAGCATAAAACAACTATGAGAAGGCTCAAAGGTACTGTAAATTTTTGTTCTTTCCTCTTCTTTCCTTTAATGAATAAATAAATAGAAAAATAAGCTTATGTTCTTTTCCCTTTGTTTGAGTTATTAAGAAACAAAAGAATCTTAAAAATGTCATTTTAATTTTGTTTCATCCGGTTGACATTCTCTGCAGCCTCTGTACAATTTGAGAAGAATGGATCTTTCTGACTCCAAAAATCTTATTAAGATGCCAGATCTTGGGGAGGCCCCAAATCTTGAGTGGCTAGACCTTGGAGGATGTATAAAACTCTCTCAGATTGATCAACTCTCTCAGATTGAAATGGACGAAAGTACCATCCAACGACAAACAACATCATCTCTCTTCAAAGTTCTAATGTTGCCTTTTGAGTCTATGTATTCTCGAAGACATGAAAGTTCGATTGGTTTTTTGTTGCCTGATTTGCCTCATTTCTCATGTTTGCAACGTCTTGACCTCAGTTTCTGTAATCTACGTCAGATCCCTGTTGCTATAGGGTCGTTACATTCTTTAGAAGACTTAAATTTGGGGGGAAACAATTTTATTTCACTGCCTTCTAGCATCAAACAACTATCCAAACTTCGAGTTTTGAACTTAGAGAGCTGTAAGCAGTTGAAATATTTTCCTGAGCTCCCATCAAGAATCCAAGGATGGGTTGGTAGATTAGACGCGGGATTGTATATTTTCAACTGCCCAAAATTGCGTGTGATAGAGCACCGTTATAGCGTGGTGTTTTCTTGGATGATCCAACTCCTTAAGGTTCCTCATACGCTCTATCTCTGTCTTACTTTCACGTGCTAGTAAACTAACAGCCTAACACAAGTTATTTTTCTGGTATCAGGTGCAGATGGAATCCTCTTCCTACCATGGTCGTATTGAAGTTGTTATTCCTGGAGCTCGAATTCCAAGGTGGTTCAACAAACAAAATATGGGTGGTTCAATAAGCTTGGGTCCATCTCCCGCTGTTTGTAACCAAAGTTGGATAGGTATTGCCTGATGTGCAGAATTTGTGATACGTGGCGGCCCAACTGATTTGAGGCAGTTTCATTTTTTTTACCGTTTAAAAAGTACGGGTGCTTGGTGGTCTAGCATGGGGCCATTACATTTTAAGAAAGATCTAATCACAGTTGAATTATATCACCTATGTCTACTCTTTCTCACTCGAGAGGAATTGAGTGATTATTTAGGGTATTTGCCAAATGGAACAAATGATCTTGATGGTGTGAAATTGAGTACCGAAATTGATCATTCCCAACTTGAGGTTACAAAATGCGGGTACCGTTGGATATTTAAGGAAGACTTGGAACAGTTAAACCTACAAATGATGTATAGTGGAAATTCATCGGCTCGAAAGCACAAATTCATAAATTATGATTAGTTGTGCTATGTCATTAAGCTGATTAATAAAAAGCTCAATTATTTCATTCGGTCACAATTGTTCAGAGAAATTACGATCCATTTGGGGTAAGACTCAATACAATTACGTACTATATATTAATGTTATACATTTATTTAACCCTCTAAATTGTTTGTGAAAGGCTGATGGTATAGTGATTTCTATTCTCTTTTCTCTTTTCAAGCTACAGTCAATTTTAACTGGGATCATTGTGCAAGTAATGATTAGCATGTGGGGGATGGCTTGTCATGAATGACTATAACTAATTGTCCAAGATTTGAAGGGGGTAAAGGTACAAATTCAACTTGGATATAGCTATCTTGCAGTAGATATTTCTAACAATATATCCATTGTAAATGGAGCTTTCACTTTGAAGTGGTAAGTCTGTGGAACATATAATTTCACTGCATAGTAACAATAGACATTAACAACTTAAGAAGTTGGAGGAATGGGTTGTAGGATTCAAGGCTGGTTCAGCAACTCACTATGGGTTTGGAATTACATGTACACTGCAGTAAAATCTATTCCATGCATTGTTACCTGATCTTGAGCTAACAGGTTTTCCATTTCATGACAGGACTTAAATCAACTTGAAGATTTGAATAATTTGAAGGAGCTTTTCGCGAGGGATTCAAAGAGAAGGTTCAAGGACGAGGGGATGTAAGTGAGAGCTTGGTATAACTTACATTAACTATGATGCAGTCATCTATAGGGTGCTTTGTTCTTCATCCATTGTCGTTTCTTATTTAGCAGAAGCACTTAATAAGTGTCCAAGGTGATTTTACCTAATATAATAGATCAAATCATCAAAGCTATGATACCATCAGCTTAATAGTTGGTGTTGAACCGGGGAAAGCTGAGAAAGACTGCAATGGACAATTAAAGTGAAGTCAGAGCAATGATACCAAGTTCAGAAACCTCTTACCCAACAACAATTAGAAGTGTACAAATTTGATCACAACCTCCCAAGCTATACTCAGGTAATTTCCAAGTTTCAGGTGACAATTAATTTAGCCCGGATTTGTATGAGTTAAGATACACATGTAGGCAGAGAGCAACTCCAGTAAACAAAGACCTAATATGTTGATTTGCATGTATATGTTTGGAAAGAGTATTGTGCTGTTTGGAAACTTGATGGATAGTTTTGTTTAATTGCTGCTAGTTGTTTATTATCACCATCCTGTTAATATTGACATGGGAGTTAACTGTTAAAATAGGAAATTTTGATTGATTATGTAATCTTCAAGTTTGGGTAAAATTTTGGAAATAAGTGCCTAGCCCTATTTCTTGGTTTAATGTGGTATAACTTCTGGTTCCACATCCTGTTAATAATTTCATGGGAGTTAGCGGTTGGTGATTATATGATTTTTGAGCCATTTTTTTTTTATCGTATACTTCTTTATTGATTTAAAGTACACTTAAAAGGGATATAATTCTACAGGGATGTAACTTCTTGAACAAGAAAAAGCAATTTTAATATTAATTTATGCTAGGAGAAAGTGAAAACAGGAATACGAAGAGAAGATAGATAGCACAGATAAGAAATTTTGAAAGCAAAGTGCCTTACCAACAGGTCCAGCTTCAGGTGTACCAGTTGTTGGCACAGTGATCAGTTTCCAAGTAACAATGACGCATGAATTACAAGGATGAGGGAGGAGATTCATGGTTCACTTGTCTTTTTTCATAATAAGTGTAATTGTGTATTTCCTCCATCTCCAGTTTGGATTGATAGAACATAATAGAGCGAAACGAAATGGAATACAACATAATACAATGGAAGAGAATGAGACAAAAATTTGTTTTGATTGTTTGGATATTTTATGATAAAATGAAAAAAATTGTCTCAAATGGACCGCACACAGAGTGATTTATAACTTTATTATACTACCCTCACTTTAAATACACTAATATTGAATATATAATATAAATAGGGGCAGAAAAATAATTTTATATTTTTTCATCGAAATTGAGGGGTAAGGGAGTTAATGGTAAGTAATGGAATGTGATGGAATGAATTACATTCCATTCAAAACCAAACAATGGATCATAATAGCACTACCTTAGTTGTTAGCTGGCTCACCTCCTTTGTAATCTCTCTCCAAATTTAGTCATGCTTCATTGTCCTTTGAGCACTTGCTTCCAATATTTTGGCCCCATTAGAATATGTGATAAATGTCTCATAAAGTCATGATAGCAGTATTGCATCTTAGGTGATATAAGGATTGGTTATGAACTGATTAGTTTGGCTTGAGAGAAACAAGTTTCTATTCATATTATATGGGATATTGGCATTCTCATTCTCCTAGTGAATTATCTTGATTATGCAGAGTGTCAGAATTCGATGGTGGCCAATATATCATGATGAACATGAATGTGTTGCAAAGATCCAACTATCCATTAGAAATACTATGACAAATGATGAGAACAGGTACCATCTCTACCAAAATTTGGCCTATGAATTTGCTTTCAGCAATCCTTTGTTGCAAATTCGATTGAATATGGGCACAGTTGCAGCAAGTAACTATGGGAGGTGTTGTGTCTTTCATTCCAGAAACTGTAGTTGCTTTCCTTTGCACCAACGCAAACATCACAGTTCAAGAATCAATAGATTAACAGACCAATGTAGTTTCAATTCTGGAATATTACACAATGTTCTTTTTACTCAATGAAATTCATAACAAAAAGTTGATCCAAACTAGAAAGGGTTATCCAGATATTTCATTTTGAAGACTCAAATTGGCTGTGTTAATAAACACAAACAAACAGATGTATTTAAAGATCAATCTCGAAACTTAAATAAGGTCATATTTGGGATGTTTTAAGCTCAGTGGTTTGTATGCGATAGAACTATGCATTGTATGAGTTTGGAAATGTTTAGTACTATTCAAGTTGAACGTAACTCAAGCTATCCGGTGATAAATTGAAAAATAATACTCCAGTGAGCACCGATTTAAGTGTGACAATTTGAAATGGTTTCAACTCATCAAAGATCGCTGAAGTTGACAAAGTGAAATTGAATCAAAAGATTAAGAAAAAACTTCAAAAAGTAAAAGAAGAAATAACATGTAGTCAGATTTATACTGTGAAGGTCATCAACCTCGACGTAATTAAACCAAGTCTCGCTTCTACATTTTAATGAATGTTACATGTAGTACTTCAGTCAAGAGGAATCTTTAGTGATATAGTGTCTCTATTTTAGTGACAGCTGGTTGAGAAATATTTGTAGCTCATACGTGACAGCAATTGATGCAGTGGTTGGGGTCGTTTCCTACCTTGACAAGGCAAAACTACTAGAAGGTTAAAAATTGCCAAAATATTGAAATGACAAGCATTTTGTGAAAAACGTTAACTTCAAGAGAATGCCAAAAATTATCTATTAGAGATTCACCACAAAGACATTCTAAGGATTCGTAAATGGAAAGGGCTTATGGCAAACTTAAAATGAATGAAGTTATTGATTAAGCAATTCGTGAGATTGTGATAGATGAAAAATGAAAGTAGTTGGTGAGAGATATAATATTAAATGAGAGTATTGTGGAAGAAAATGACATAAAATACTTTAGAATGGTAAAACAACATATATTTTAAAAAATAGAGCAAAAGTTAAAACAACATATATTTTAAAACGGAGAAAGTAATTTATAAATTAAACTTAATTTTTAAAATTATTAAATTTGAGCCGTTGAAATATTTTATTATTTTATCCTTTGGCGGAGAAAAAATTTGAAGAAAATATTTTTACGTGGTCAACCAATAGACGTGGACATGGTTAGGGTTATCGGACCCATTGGTACCCACACAATATATATCAACAATGAGTAGGGTAAAACTCATTAAATTGGTATGAAGTTGGTATAAATAAATGTCCGTAAAAACTAATGAATGTTGGTGCGGGTATGAATATTATGGTACCCAACTCGCCTCATACTCGCGCACATTATATTATGTAAATACACATACATTTGGTAGTATGTTAACAAATTTAAGGTTATAAATTTCTAACTTCTTTTAAAAATATATGATTGAAGTCTTAATATTATATATATAGTTTACTTATTTCTTAAATAAGTTAATAACCTACCATTTTAGGTATTTATATTAAAAAATACAAAATAATAAATTTAAAATTATAACTTTCTCGATTACTCTTTTTTAAAAAAATTAGTTTGTCAAATAATTTTACTTGTTAAATATTTGAATGGTTCTTTATATTTTTAATTAATGCTTTTTTTTTATAATATCACTTATATTTTGATTTTCTATTGTAAAATACAAATAGTGAGTTATATTTTTGCTAAATAAATTATGGGTAATGAGTATTAGTATGTCCATATAAGTTCCCAAATGGTACGGGAACGTACACTCAAGATGCTATTCACATGAGTATAGGAATGAATACAATTTTTTTAAAACCCTACCCATTATCATCCGTAATCATGGTTAAGGTGCATGGTAGACATTCCCGTAACTGTAAGCACATAATTTTTCAAAGACATACCTTATTTTCTAGAAAAGTAAATCATAAGTCTAAATAAAAACTAAATATTTAGAATGTTTTACTACAAATTAAGATGATATCCATTTTTATTGGTTATATATATAGAAGTATTATTTGAAAGCTGGATTTCGTTAGAGTTTTTTTTATACATATGAACATGAAGGGCAAAGCCCCGATTTCGTTTTAGTTTTGTTTATAATAATTAGTTTGCTCCATTATGTTGTCAGTATCTCCAGCACCAGTGGCTTGGGTTTTCCCATGCTTCTAGCATGTTGTGGGTTCAAATCTGGCATTCATCCTCAACAACCCAAACCCTTCTCCTAATTATGAGGTACTTTAAAGTTACCTCTCTTTTTTTTAGAATAAAATATTCCCCTAGTTTATATTTATATTTATTTATTCCCACGTCCTTACAAATGTGTGAATTTGTTGTATTATTGAGCCAAACATAACACTTGGAAATTAATTCCTTTTATTAAAAGGAAAAATAGTTCTTATATTCCCATTCCATGTGCACTTGTCTTTACTAATCAAATTAATGATCGGATGATGCAATACATATAATGATAATAAAAGATTGCATATCTAGAAAACTAAAAATGTGTAAAAGAACATCTTGTGGCAGTTCGATTGACCCTGCAATATAGGAAAGAAAAACTTCTTAAACATGACTCATTTGGATCCTTCCATAAAACAATACAATTCAACTTCTTAAACATGACTTATAAGCAATTATTGCATGCTTATACATGCATTACATTACATGTCATTGTTATTTTGTGAGATAATTGGTAAAAAATGTTGATATAATTGGTAAAAAGTACATATATAATTTAAAAAATACATATATTTTTAAAGCAAATACCTCATGTTTAGACAAACAAATCATATATTTCCCGAAGCATCAAAGAAAAACAAATCATATGTCTAAATAAAAATCAATCTTGCAAAATAAAAACTAAAATTTTAGAAAATTTTAATGTGAATTATGGTCTTATCCATTCGGAATGAATTAAATGGATACATATAAATTAATTATTTGATTCCAAGATATCATCTTAGTTTTCTTTACAATAGTTAGTTTTCTCTGAACATAATTGATAGATAGCTAAACTTTTTAAATATTAATTAATTCAGAGTTCGATTCTTGAACGGCATGTATAAAAAATATTTTATTGAGAAAGACCTATTTATTTAACGTGATATTCAATTCGTAAAGAAAGATTTAAGATATCTTGAGAAAAAAAATTATACAGCATTTATTACATATATAATTTTTTATTCAGACACAGTTGAAAAAGAGAGAGAAAGAGAGAGAGAGAAAAGCTAAAAAATTGAATTTAATACTTCCTCAATTCCTTTTTATAAGAGACAAACAATTATTGCACACCTCTTAAGAAAAGTAGTTAAGGTGGTTGTTAGCATTTAATTTGTTCTCAATTTACATCAACTTTCCAAAATTGTCCCAACTTACTTTTTAAAATTTATATTGATCATTAATGCATTACATAGTTGAAAGAGAGAGAAAATCTAATTAAACAAGGGTAAATTTGTCAAAAAATAATTAATGCACTACAAATTTCAAGTCAGTTCTTATAAAAAGGAACACAACACTTCTCAATTTAACTCTTATAAAAAGGAACGGAGGGAGTATTCTCTTATAAAAAGTTATATATATATATAGAGCGTATCAAGTGAGAGTAATGTTTATTATGAGAGATGAGAGCATTAAATCTTAGCCATTAGATCTATCATGAAGGGTCAAGATTAAAACAAAATGATATGTGACTTTTTTAAAAAGTCATGTGACCACTAAACTACTTTTAATCTCAACCACTCATGAATGGTTATACGGCCATGATTTAACGCTCTCATCTCTCATAATAAACATCGCTCTCACTTGATACGCCCCCTATATATATATATATATATATATATATATATATATATATATATATATATAACTTACTCCCTCCTCTCCGTTCTTTTTTATAAGAGTTAAATGAGGGGCGTTGACCATTCCTTTTTATAAGAACCACATAAGGTTTTGTGCTATATTAATTATTTTTTCACATTTTTACTCCTATTTAATTCTGGAAATATGAAATTGTATTAATGATGGAAATAGATTAAAAAGAGATATGTTAAGGACAACATTGAAAATTCAACATCATTTGAGAACAAATTTAATGTAAAAAACTATACTACCTAACTTTTTTAAGAAGTGTGTAAAATTAGTTTAACTCTTATAAAAAGAAAACGGAGAAAATACTAACTGTGTGAGCTGTCATATTCACAGGAGCTATAGAGTGTATCCTAACATAACCTTCACAATTGTGAGTGCACAATATTATCCAGATTCTTTTTACCATAACTTCTACGTTACGTTCTAAGAATAATATAGTCCTAGTATAGAGAAGACATGAGAGATTTTTCTGTTCCTAAAATATTGATTTTGAAGCTTTCTCTTATAAATTTATTTACACACAAAAATGCAGCTAGTCGGTCGTTTTTATTTATTGCCTTAACAACGTGTAGCCAACCTGTAGCTAGTTGGTACTCGCACTTTCAGTATTATATTCCGATACATATGGATCCAATAAATTAACAGTCTGTGCGCTTCGGGTGACGCGTTTTTTATAATTTTATTTTCAGGTCAAATTCACTTGTTTATATACAAGATGCTTCCTATTTCTCAATCACTCACAATTTCTTCAATTCTGGAGACTGTCGACCTTGTAGCATCTTGAACAAGCTAGCTTCGGTTTTGCCATGGATTGCAAGGGCAGCACTTCTTCTCGGATGATATGGAAATATGATGTGTTTGTGAGCTTTAGAGGTGAAGACACAAGAAACAGCTTCACTGATCACCTTTTCGGTGCTCTGCATCGAAAAAGCTTTGTTACATTCAAGGATGATATCAAACTCAGAAAAGGAGAAAACATATCCACTGAGCTTCTACAAGCAATTGAAGGATCCAACATTTTGATTGTGGTTTTCTCCAAAAATTATGCTTCTTCCACGTGGTGTTTGCAAGAACTGGCAAAGATTGCAGATTGCATTGATGTGTCTGGCCAAACTGTTTTGCCTATTTTCTATGATGTGAATCCATCTGAGGTGCGAAAACAAACCGGGAATTATGGAAAAGCCTTTGTGGAGCATCAAGAAATATTCAAACAACATTTAGAGATGCTTCAAACATGGAGGGAAGCTCTAACACGTGTAGCCAATCTCTCTGGCTGGGATATCACTGATAAGTAAGTAAATCTTTTATTTTTTGTTCAATAGATTATCGACACAAATACTTTGCTGTAATAGGTTCGAGTCGTAGAATTAGTCTCTTGCAAAAATGCAAAGTAAAATTGTTTACATTAGACTCACAAAGCGGGTCTGACTTCTTTCTGAACCTCGCATAGCCCTAGAGGGAACTTTTATACCACCAAATTTGCCCCTTTGCCGTTTAGTAGATTATCAGCACTTTTAAGGGGCATCAACAAAACTTCAATGGTTTATTCATTGAGATTTTCCCTCATACTGAAGCATTTTACTGTATGTATCCTATATATGTTTTCAGGTTTTTAATGATAATTTTTTTTATTGAAAAAAACTGTTGGTGAGAGTTTTAATAAACAAATTAAAATAACTTTTGTCCTTGATCTTTTAGGCCACAGTATGGAGAGATTGGAAAAATTATTAATGAGGTAACACACCTATTGGATCACAAACTTTCAACTCCACCCGATGATATAGTTGGGATGCAATCACGAGTGGAAGAATTAGAAAAGCTTCTCGTTCTAGACTCAAATGATGATGTTCGAGTTGTAGGTATTTGTGGTATGGGTGGAGTAGGGAAGTCAACACTTGCTACTAATTTATATTGTAGAATCTCTGGACAATTTGATGTATCATGTTTCATTGATGATATAAGTAATCTTTTTGGAAACTATCGTCCAATTGAGACACAAAAGCAAATTCTTGGTCAAACTTTAAATGAGGAAACTCTTCAGTTGTACAATCCGGTCATGGTAAATAATTTGATGCGAACTAGGTTACGCCACAAAAAGGTCCTCATAGTTCTTGATAATGTTGATGAAGTGAAGCAGCTGGACAAATTGGCTATGAACCGCGAATGGCTAGGTGCAGGAAGTAGGATCATCATAGTTTCTAGGGATGAGCATATCTTGATAGAGTATGGAGTGGATAAAGTTTACAAAGTTCAACTATTGGATTCTGATGATGCTCATCACTTGTTTTGTAGAAAGGCTTTTAAATGTAATTATATAATGAGGGATTACATGGAGTTGGCAGGTGAAGTACTAACATATGCTAGGGGCCTCCCATTAGCAATTAAAGTACTGGGCTCATTTTTATTCGGTCGAGATGTTTCTGAATGGAGAAGTGCATTGGTTAGACTGACAGAAAATCCAGAAAAAGATATTATGGATGTGCTTCGAATTAGTTTTGATGCATTGAGGGATACAGAAAAGGAAATATTTTTGGATATTTCCTGTTTCTTTCATGGATATCTAAGTTCTCATGTGGAGAATCTTCTAGATATTCGTGGATTTTATCCTGAAATAGGTATAAAAGTTCTCGTTGAAAAATCACTAATCACAATAGATGAACATGAGTCAATTGTAATGCATGGCTTGTTGCGAGAGCTGGGCAAAAGTATTGTTCGAGAAATATCACCAAAAGAGCCAAGAAAGTGGAGCAGGTTGTGGGACTACAAGGATCTACACAATGTTACCTTACAAAATATGGTAAAATGGATTTTCAACAAAATCATATATAGACATTTTTCTATAATCTATGACTTAAAAGTTTCAATTTTGTTCTTCTTTGCAATGTTTTAGGCAGCAGAAAATCTTGAAGCCATAATGATAAATAGATATGGACAAGAGGATTCTGAAACAACTATAAAGGCGGATGCTTTGTCAAAAATGAGCCACCTTAAGTTTCTCATTTTCCATGGAGTGACCTTTTCAGGAAGCCTCAACCATCTTTCCAATGAATTACAATACATTTCTTGGGAAAACTATCCTTTCCAGTGTTTGCCACCAAGTTTTCAACCAGATAAACTTGTTGAATTGATCCTAAGAGGTAGTAGCATAAAACAACTATGGGAAGGCTCAAAGGTACTGTAAATTTTTTTCTTTCCTTTTCTTTCCTTTAATGAATAAATAATAGAAAAATAAGCTTTTGTTTGAGTTATTAAGAAACAAAAGAATCTTAAAAATGTCATTTTAATTTTGTTTCATCCTGTTGACATTCTCTGCAGCCTCTATACAATTTGAGACGAATGCATCTTTCTGAGTCCAAAAATCTTATTAAGATTCCATATCTTGGGGAGGCCCCAAATCTCAAGTGGCTAAACCTTGGAAGATGTATAAAACTCTCTGAGATTAATCAACTTAATCAACTGTTAGAGAAATCAAATGATGCAAAACACTTAGAGATACTTGAAATGAACGAAAGTACCATCCAACGACAAACAACACCATCTCTCTTCAAAGTTCTAATGTTGCCTTTTGAGTCTATGTATTCTCCAAGACATGAAAGTTCGATTGGTTTATTGTTTCCTGATTTGCCTCATTTCCCATGCTTGCAATCTCTTGACCTTAGTTTCTGTAATCTACGTCAGATCCCTGTTGCTATAGGATCGTTACATTCTTTAGAACACTTAAATTTGGGGGGAAACAATTTTATTTCACTGCCTTCTACCATCAAACAACTATCCAAACTTCGAGTTTTGAACTTAGAGAGCTGTAAGCAGTTGAAATATTTTCCTGAGCTCCCATCAAGAATCCAAGGATGGGTAGGTAGATTAGTTGCGGGATTGTATATTTTCAACTGCCCAAAATTGCGTGTGATAGAGCACTGTTATAGCGTGGTGTTTTCTTGGATGATCCAACTCCTTAAGGTTCCTCCTACTCTCTATCTCTGTCTTACTTTCACGTGCTAGTATACTAACAGCCTAACACAAGTTATTTTTCTGGTATCAGGTGCAGATGGAATCTTCTTCCTACCATGGTCGTACTCATATTGAAGTTTTTATTCCTGGAGCTCAAATTCCAAGGTGGTTCAACAAACAAAATATGGGTGGTGAAATAAGCTTGGATCCATCTCCCGCTTTTTCTGACCAAAGTTGGATAGGTATTTCCTACTGTGCAAAATTTGTGATACGTGACGACCCAACTAATTTCAAAGATATGCCGCCCCTGATGGAGCTTAATTTTTGGTGCGGTTTTACAAATGGTAAGCATCAGAAGTATACCATTGTGCCACTACATATTGTGAAAGATCTAATCACAGTTGAATCAGATCACCTATGGCTATTCTTTCTCACTCGAGAGGAATTTAGTGATATTTTTCATTTGCGGGAATTTAGTGATCTTGGTGGTCTGAGATTGAGTACCATTATTCGTCATCCCCAAGGTGAGGTTACAAAATGCGGGTATCGTTGGATATTTAAGGAAGATTTGGAACAGTTAAACCTACAAATGATGTACAGTGGAAATTCATCAGCTCGAAAGCACAAATTCATAAATTATGACTAGTTGTGCTACACCATTAAGCTGATTAATATAAAGCTCAATTATTTCATTCGGCCACAGCTGTTCAGAGAAATTACGATCCATTTGGGGTAAGACTCAATACAATTAGGTACTATATTTTAATGTTATACATTTATAAGCACTCTAAATTGTTTGTGAAAGGCTGATGATACAGTGATTTCTTTTCTCTTTTCTCTTTTCAGGCTAAAGTCAACTTTAACTGGGATCATTGTGCAAGTTATGATTAGAATGTGGGGGATGGCTTGTCAGAGCAATGATACCAAGTTCAGAAACCTCTTACTCAGCAACAATTTGAAGTGTACAAATTTGATCACAACCTCCCAAGCTGTACTCAGGTAATTTCCAAATTTCAGGTGACAATTAATTTAGCCTGGATTTGTATGAGTTAAGATACACATGTATGCAGAGAGCAACTCCAGTGAACAAAGACCTAATATGTTGATTTGCATTTATACGTTTGGAAAGAGTATTGTGCTGTTTGGAAATTTGATGGATAGTTTTGTTTAATTGTTGCTACTTGATTATTATCACCATCCTGTTAATATTGACCTGGGACTTAGCTGTAAATGATAATGTGAACAAGAAATAGCAATTCTGATATTTAATAGATGCTTGGAGAAAGTAAAATCAGGAAGAAGAGGAATAGGGAAGAAAGTAGTTATATTATGTTAAAATATGAAAATTTGACTGATTCTGTAATCTTCAACTTTGGATAAAATTTTGGAAATAAGTGCCTTGCCCGATTTCTTAGTTTAATGTGGTATAACTTCTGGTTCCACCATCATGTTAATAATTTCATGGGAGTTAGCTGTTGGTGATTCTATGATTTTTGAGCCAATTTTCTTTTATCATATACTTCTTTATTGATTTAAAGTACACTTAAAAGGGATATAATTCTACAGGGATGTAACTTCTTGAACAAGAAAAAGCAATTTTGATATTAATTTATGCTAGGAGAAAGTGAAAGCAGGAATAAGAAGAGAGGATAGATAGTACAGATAAGAAATTTTGGAAGCAAAGTGCCTCACTGATAGCCAAATCTGCAAGTGTACGGTTGATAAGTGTTAAATTTACGTATATTTGGATATCATTTTAGGCACTTATTGGACTTGCTTTCTTTGATTTATATCATTTTTATCCCCGATAGATTAATTTATTAGTTGTTTAGGCTTAGGATAGGTTTAATGAAGATTTCAGTTCTAATCCTAACTTTTTGATGTAGAAATCTTGAAGCAGCATGAGAAAAATTGCAATATCTCATTCGTTAACCGTCGGATCAAGCTAAAATTTTAGTATGTGGTTCCTAACTCATGGAACTTCAATTTGGACGGTTGGATCTTGATTTGAAGAAGTTTACGGGGCGCTAAGCGCCGATACAGGGAGATAAGCGGCCAACAGGAAGCATTCTGGGCGCTAAGCGCCGCTACGGGCGGCTAAGCGGCCAGAACTTGAAGAACTGGGCTCTAAGCGCGGCTATGGGGCACTAAGCGCCCAGAAGAAGAAAAAATGGGTTTTCTGGGCGCTAAGCACTAGGCGGTGGCGCTAAGCGCCCCTCAGCATCAAAACACTATAAAAGAACCACCTTTCTTCCAACTGAAACATCCTCTACGTCCCAGAACATACCAAAAAGAGAAAGAGAGAGGTTTCGAGAGAGAGAGAAGGAGCTTGGGTATCATCGGGAAGCTCGGAACCTCACCGGAGTCGTGGTTCGTACGCCGCGACATCGCCGTCCTTCTTGTTTCCTTCGATACTTCTTGTAAGCTCGCTTGCTTCTATCTCTATGCATAGCTAAGCCTCTCTCTTGTTGAATTTTAGGCGTAGTGCTTCGCTTTGAATGGATTGTATTTGATTCTATGTATATCTTTTATCTTTGATTCAAATGAAAAGGTTTTGTTCTTAATGCTTGTGTTAGTTTGATCGCCTATCACATGATTTTGGATATGATTTTGTATGTGGAAGCTACACTATTAAATCTGACATAAACTATTTCATCTAGGCGAAGCTAATCTGCTAGGAATAGCGTTAGATCACCTAGTCCCTTAACACCAGTGTTCATACGGTTTGCTTTGATTAATTGTCTGTGGAAGCGATAATTAGGAAAGTAACCGAATCATCTTCTTATACTAGGAATAGGTGAGGTAGTTAAGAATTGGTGGGGAGGAATCAAAGGTTTTAAGTGATTGTATGCAAGGAACTGAATCAATCCAGGATAGCGAAGTGCGAAACCGAAATCCAACTGCTTTCTTAATCTGTTAAACAAACTTAATCTTTATTGCTTGTTACTTTTATGCTTGTCACAAACATCTTGTACAAACAAACTTTCACCAATCTGTGTTATTGCTTAATTAACTGACCAAAGAACGGCATTTGTAAACGCGGCTCTCTGTGGATCGATATAATACCCGTGCTATACTGCATTCGAATCTTAAAAGAGGTTTGAGCGCAGCGCAAGTATCGGTTTTTTCTTAAAAGAGGCAAAAACCCTTTTAACAACGGTCGTTACCGAAGTAGTATAAAAGATAACCGTCTCCACAGGGATAGGTGTTTTCAAAGTCTAAATTTCAATTGTTTAGAACTTAGAGCAGAAATATAAATTGTTTGATTTGATTGTTTGTAAGAAATCGGAACTGTAATTCGCAATGAAAAACTAATGATAAAAACTAAGAACTTGGGCTGAGTTGAATAACTTATAAGTCATGCTTAAGAATCAATTCTATATCTGAAAATTTAGCAAAAGTTTCATGATGCTCTAGCCTATTTTCTTTACTAGTTAATTCCTTAAACAAGCAAAGCTTTCTTCCTAATTACTAAACCAATTCCTTAGTGTCTAGTTAATAAAAAAGAAGGTTAATTCTGGGTTCAGGCCCACATAAACAAAGTTCATCCTTATTTCTAAGTGACATGCAATATGTTCATTCAATTCCAATTTCCCTTACTTCCAAACAATTACCATTGTATATGAAATAAGCAAAAACATTTGTGTACAACAAGATAGATGAAGAGCAAAGAATTGAAACATGAATTGCATTTTATTCAGATATAGAAACAGAAACTAGAACATGGTTATAAGCTAAACAAACTACAACCCGAGAACTTAAAGGAATTAGCCAAGCATGGCTAAGAAAGTCATAATTAAAAACCTCGATTACGTGCTCAAGAAAGGCTACCCACAACTCAGGATAGTGCTCTTGAACAAGGAAAAAGAAGTATCTAAGTGTATCAAGGTGCCCCCAAGATATCTTACAAAAGAAACCTAATTCCCTATTTATAGATTTTATGTAACTGCGACCCAACGCTTGAGCGTTGGGCACCCAGCGCTTGAGCGCAGGGATTTTATTGTCAGACCTGGCCAAACAGGGGCTCAACGCATGAGCGTTGGCCCCTCCAACGCTTGGGCGTTGGATATTTGTAAAAACTGGGCTCCAGGCAGAATGTCAACGCATGAGCGTTGGGCTTCCAACGCTCAAGCGTTGGCTCGGCTGCTGCTTCAATGCCTTGGCTGTTTTATTTCTTCTTCTTGATGGGACTTCATGGCATTCAATGGCCTTCATGTAGCCACTTTCTTGTCCCTTCTTAATTCTGAAACTTCCTCTTCTTAATCATTTCTTCATTCAAGACTTAATTCTCATGTGTTAAACAAGAGGAATGCTTCATCTTCTGCATTCAATTTCAATCCCCCAACTTCTGATAATTGCAGTTTGGTCCCCCAAATATGCTTAATTTAACCAGATTCCTAAAAAGACTAAAAACCTAACAAAAACATCTAAAAAAAGACTAAAAATAGCTAAAAACACAAAATCACTATTTTCCTATATGAAAATGCAAAAGTAAAGAAAATCCTAGCAAAATAAAGAAAAATCTACATGAGACTCACTAAAAATAAAATAAAATGAAGTAAAAAGACCCTAAAAACATCATATGAAATCCAGTCATCACTCACCAACAAGTCCAGCTTCAGGTGTACCATTGTTGGCACTGATCAGTTTCCAAGTAGAAATGAGGCATGAAGTACAAGGATGAGGGAGAAGGTGCCATCTTTTGTCTCTAGTATTTTTTTGATGTGGAAATTTTCATCTGTTGGTCTTAGTGCACTTGTAACTAGTGGTCAAGCTCTATTGGGAGGAGATTCATGGTTCACTTGCCCTTTTTCATAATAAGTGTAATTGTGTATTCCCTCCATCTCTGGTTTGGATTGATAGAATATAATAGAGGGAAATAAAATGGAATGAAACATAAAAAGACAGAAGAGAATGAGTTAGAATGAGATAAAAGTCTTTTTTCACTGTTTGGATGTTTGGATATTTTATGATGGAATGAAAAAATTTGTCTTAAATGGACCACACAGAATGACTTATAACTTTAAATACACTAATATTGAATATATAATATAAATAGGGGCAGAAAATTAATTTTATATTTTTCATCGAAATTTAGGGGTAAGGGAATTAATGGTGAGTAATGGAATGTGATGGAATGAATTACATTCCATTCAAAACCAAACAATGGATCATAATAGCACTACCTTAGTTGTTAGCTAGTTATGAACTGATTGGTTTGGCTTGAGAGAAACAAGTTTCTATTCATATTTATATGGGATATTGGCATTCTCATTCTCCTAGTAAATTATCTTGAATATGCAGAGTATTAGAATTAGGTGGTGGCAAATATATCATGATGAACATGAATGTGTTGCAAAGATCAGCTATCCATTAGAAATACTATGACAAATGATGAGAACAGGTACCATCTCTATCAAAATTAGGCCTATGAATTTGCTTTCAGCAATCCTTAATTTGTTGCAATTTTGATTGAATATGGGCACAATTGCAGCAAGTAACTATGGGAGGTGTTGTGTCTTTCATTCCAGAAACTGTAGTTGCTTTCCTTTGCACCAACGCAAACATCACACTTCAAGAATCAATAGATTAACAGACCGATGTAGTTTCAATTCTGGAATATTATACAATGTTCTCTTTACTCACTGAAATTCATAACAAAAAGTTGATCCAAACTAGAAAGGGTTATCCAGATATTTCATTTTGAAGACTCAAATTGGCTATGTGTTAATAAACACAAACAAACAGATGTATTTAAAGATCAATCTCGAAACTTAAATAAGGTCATCTTTGGGATGTTTTAAGCTTAGTGGCTTTTAACCACGTGGTCGTGGGTTCGATCCCCACAGACGGCGCCAATGTACGCAACAAGCGTACCAGTCTCCTACTCGGATGTGTATGCGGTGTGGTGAGAGCTCCGATCTCCTATCTTGCGGTGGTCGTCCGAGATTCCCGGTCGGGGTGCAAAGTGGGGGTACCTGCAATGACACTCCGATGCTTAAGTCAGTATCGGAGAGAGAGAGAGACGATCAGAATAGTATATGTGTGTACCTGTCTCAAGGGTGTATGTGGAGGGTTTTTATAGGGGAGTTCAGGCTCTTGTCAGACACGTGAGATTTCAACACGTGTAGCCTCCTTAGCGCAGGGAGCCTCGTACTGGGACCGTACAGGTTGTTTCTATATCCAATCGCGGGGCACCGTTCCGGGGCATGATGGGGACGAGTAGCGTTCGGAGGTTGTTTTCGTCGGAGGGCCGATCGGCCCATACGAACACTATGTATTGTATGAGTTTGGAAATGTTTAGTACTATTTAAGTTGAAAGCAACTCAAGCTATCCGGTGATGAATTGAAGAAATAATACTCTGGTGAGCACCGATTAAAATGTGACAATTTGAAATGGTTTCAACTCATCAAAGAACACTGAAGTTAACAAAGTGAAATTGAATCAAAAGATTAAAAAAAGACTTCAAAAAGAAAATGAAGAAATAACATGTAGTCAGATTTATACCGTAAAGGTCTTCAACCTCAACGTAATTAAACCAAGTCTCGCTTCTCCATTTTAATGAATGTTTGGTGATATAGTGTCTCTATTTTAGTCACAGCTGGTTGAGAAATTTTGTAGCTCATGCGTGACAGTAATTGGGAAAAAAAGCAATTGGCCCAGTGGTCGGGGTCGTTAATGACAAGCATTTTGTGAAAGACGTTAAATTCTAAGAGAATGCCGAAAATTATCTATTAGCAAAGACATTCTAAGAATTCGTAAATGGAAATGGCTTATGGCAAACTTAAAATGAATGATATAAACACAAAATAAATATATTATATGGGGACCAAAAACGTGTCTTCTATTTGACTGAAAATGAATGAAAACAACTTTCATGAAAAAAGCTGTGTAAGAACCATGTAGGAACATTTATATTGGAGATGATTCTGGGAGAGAGATGGAACTCTAACATATATGTAAATATATGTTGCACACAGATTAAGAGTTCAATAATTGATGGTACAATTTGACTGAAATGCTCTTATTTAAAGTTGCGTTATAGTAAAAAAAAAGAATGATAGTATTGGTTGAGCAATTGGTGAGATTGTGATAGGTGAAAAAAGAAAGTAGTTGGTGAGAGATATAATATTAAATGAGGGTATTGGTGGATGAAAATGACATAAAATGCTTTGGAATTATAAAACAACATGTATTTTAAAAAATAGAGCAAAAGTTAAAACAACAAATATTTTGGAACAGAGAGACTAATATATAAATTAAACTTAATTTTTAAAATGATTAAATCTGAGCCGTTGAAATATTTTATTATTTTATCCTTTGGTGGGGAAAAAATTTGAAGAAAATATTTTTACCTGGTCGACCAATAGACGTGGACGTGGTTAGGGTTATCAGACCCATTTGTACCCACACAAAATATATGTCAACAATGGGTAGGGTAAAACTCATTAAATTGGTGTGCAGTTGGTATAAATAAATGTCCGCAAAAAATAATGAATGTGAATGCAGGTATGAATATTATGGTACCCAACTCGTTACTTATTTCTTAAATAAGTTAATAACCTACAATTTTAGGTATTTATATTAAAAAATACAAAATAATAAATTTAAAATTATAACTTTCTCGATTACTCTTTTTTAAAAAAATTAGTTAGTCAAATGATTTTACTTGTTAAATATTTGAATGGTTCTTTATATTTTTAATTAATACTTTTTTTTTATAATATCACTTATATTTTGATTTTCTATTGTAAAATACAAATAGTGAGTTATATTTTTGCTAAATAAATTATGAGTAATGAGTATGAGTACGTGCATATAAGTTTCCAAATGGTACGGGAACATACACTCAAGTTGCTATTCACATGAGTATAGGAATGAATACAATTTTTTTGAAACCCTACCCATTATCATCTGTAATCATGGTTAAGGTGCATGGTAGACATTCCCGGTAAAAAGTACATAATTTTTCAAAGACAAATACCTTATTTTCTAGAAAAGTAAATGATAAGTCTTTTTTTGGTTACATAGGGAAATGAAAACAGAAAACAAGAAAACGATTACGCTACCGCATCTCTGCATAGAAGCGGAATCACCGAGGACGGGGGTTTCTTCCAAACACGCAACGGACACCCTATGTGGGACGCTTGTCTCGCCAAAATATCTGCCACCGCATTTCTATCACGTGAGACATAGAGGAATTGGACTTTCCAATCCCCCACCAACATAGCTCGAATAGAGGTAATAGTATCATGTTGCCAAAAGTTCCAGGTGTCCCTGTTCTGGCTCAAGATCTCCACAATATCCTTGCAGTCCATGTAACACACTATCTCACGAAAACCCAAGTCCGCAACTAGCTTCAATCCGGACTGGAGCGCCAGAAGCTCCGCCTGAAAGGCACACCCAGGACCATAAGAACAAGCAAACCCCGAAATCCATCGGCCAGTGAAATCCCTCACCACACCGCCGCCACCCATCTGATTCGACTCAGCAATCCAGCTGCCATCTGTATGAAGGTGAACTAAATTGGCACCCTTCACAAACATAGGTTCTCGAGGACTCGTCATCATCATCCCCCATCTCGCAAACTCATTTGCTGTGATCAAAATCTGACGCCAAACCACTTGAATAGGCCACGGTTGAGGATCGAAGACCGCGCTATTACGCCAACGCCAAATGCACCAGAGTGTTGCAATCGTAAACGCCTGGTTCGGTCCCTATAGGATGCAACGAAACCAATCATGAAAAGTACCAGTCGCTGGAGGGGTTGGCAACAAGCTCTGAAAGTGGCTCCATGTCAAACGCGATCCATGGCAGTCTAAATAAAAACTAAATATTTAGAATATTTTACTGCAAATTAAGATGATATCTATTTTTATTGGATATATATATATATATAAAAGTATTATTTGCAAGCCCAGATTTCGTTATAGTTTTGTTTATAATTATTAGTTTGCTCCATTATGCTGCCAGTATCTCCAGCACTAGTGGCTTGGGTTTTCCAATGCTTGTAGCATGTTGTGGGTTCAAACCTGGCATTCATTCTCAACAACCCAAACCCTTCACCTAAATATGAGGTACTTTAAAGTTACCTCTCTTTTTTTAAGAATAAAATATTCCCCTAGTTTATATTCATATTTATTTATTCCCACATCCTTACAAATGTGTGAATTTGTTGTATTATTGAGCCAAACATAACACTTGGAAATTAATTCCTTTTATTAAAAGGAAAAATAGTTCTTATATTCCCATTCTATGTGCACTTGTCTTTACTAATCAAATTAATTTATTCTAATACTCTTAATTCATCATTTACATCCAGTATTGTCCTTAACGATGATTCTCCATTCCAACTTATTTTGTTATAAACACAGCAATAGTTATGAGTTGAAGGTTCAAATGTGTGTTTATTTTTCAATTATTTTAAGTTGAACTAAAACGGAAGGATTAGGTATGAACCTCCTTTCACACTAGTAGATGGATAAAAGTGGAATTAAACAAAAAAAACAAAAAAACTACTACAATGTCAGTGAGTTTATAGCAGAATTGGCAACAGCAACTGCTTAGAGATCAAAGTGTGTGGTGATGTCAGAGGTTCAAGTTCAACCCTCTACCATTTATTCCTCATATGATTCTCCCCTAATGTTACAAAATGCTGACTGTTAATTATATTTTACTTTATAGCTTTGTGGAAATTGTAATTGCTAATTTAATTGATAAAAAGTACATGAATATTTAAGACAAGTACCTCGTTAAAAACTAAATAATGTGTAAATACAAATCAATGTTTGAAATAATATCATATAATGTGTAATAGAAATCAATGTTTGAAATTAATATCATATCAATATGCAACGCATTGACAGCTCCCGCACAAATACAATTGGTAGATAGTTAAGCTTTATAAGTATTAACTCAGAGTTCAATTCTTATACGGCGTGTATGAAAAATACTATGCAATGCATTTATTACATATATAATTTTTTATTTAATCGCAGGACACAGTTCTTTTTCATTTATAAAACTTTAGTTTTCACAATATTTAGTGCCAACCAGCTTCTTGTCCCTATGGCATGTTTGGTTTGTGTTGTTTCACTCCAACATGTCCTGGGTTCGAGACTGGCATAGCACCACCACCACCACCGCTCCTTCTCCAAACCTCAATACATTTCAGAATGAGGTACTTTAAAGTACCTCTCTTTTTTCCATTCTATGTTTCATTTGTATGTACTTTTTACATAAATCAATTCATTCTAATCCTTTGTTATTAGGATGATTCTCCATTCTAACTTATTTTATTATTATACCATGTCAAATAGTTATATATAAGAGGTTCACCACAAATACATTTCAAGGATTAAACTTAAATGCTGGGGGTATGCCCCTAACCTACAAACTTGGGGTATGCCCATAAACTAGAAGCTGCTCCTTCTTCTGAATCACTGTCACTGTCCGAGGAAGATGCTATGGATAAAGAATCATCTATAATATATTCCACAACCTGAAAACAGAATACTTATTCAGTTATTTAGTTCAACTATTTTCAGTAAATAGTGTTGTAAAACAGCAGGAAGCAATCAACAATGCAATCTAGTGTGAATAAAACTAGATTAATTTCAAACAAATTCTCAAGTATGCACTCGAACAAATTCGAGGGAGAAGAAAACTAGTATCCTAAAAAGCTCTATTGCTCATCATTCATCAAAATCATAACTGATGGTCTTAAATCCTCATTTCCTTAAAATTCACCAACTTACATTTCACCTGGAAAAAAAGTCCAGCACTTCCCCCTTTTCAAACTCTAAACTCACTTCGTGATTCCTAATTTTTTATTTTCAAATATCATCAAGTTTCTGGTTTTTAGCCTTTAAAATCATTTATATTATATCCCAAAGCTATCATATATCCCCAAATACTTGAGTAGAAATTGAGGATTTGAGGGTAACAGGTATACAAAAATTGACAAAAGCTTAATTGCAGCAATTAAAAAATTTGGAAGACTAAATTCGAGCACAATATTATTGAGGGACTAAAATCAAACATTAGCCACACTAGAGAAGACCAAGAACAATTAAGCCAATAACTACTACAATATTAGTCAGCTTATAGCACAACTGGCACCGGTCACGGCTTAAAGATTAAGGAGTGATGAACTGATGGTGATGCTAGAGGTTGAATTCTCTCCTAGACTACCAATCTCCCTTTCCCCTACCTTGCCCAAGTGCTTCGACCTCCCAATGAACCCTCACCAGCCCCAAAAAATAAAAACTTAACATAAATGTGCTGATACGGTGGCTAAGTACAGAACTTACTTGTAATGCTGTTACAGGTTTGACATCTTGAATTCCAGATAACATCCCGCATCGTAAATTGGGGCATTTTGTGTTATTTAGCCAAACTATAGTTTCGCAGTGTTCACAGTATCCTCGATTGGTTGTTAATTTCTTAGATAATGCTCCTGTATCAAAATAGACTAATGAAAACGAGAATATGCAAGTGGGTATCAATGTTCCTCTCGTGTGAGAGAAAGTGAAGTTTTTCCAAATTTATGGCATACAAAATGAACTGATATACTAATAACATTAAATTCAACACTCCTGACAGGTTCCAAAGTTTTAGTTTGGATCCTAAGACACTTGACATGCAGAATAAATTTTGGTTCCAGCCCCCATGTGCATTGTGAAAATGAAACAACATAACAAAATATTCAAACTCATAAAAGCATTGCTGTACTTATCAGATAATCAAATAAATGTAATGATTAGCAATCATAATCTTTATATGTTAACTTAGCTTATGTTTGGAACCTAATGTACTAATGTTTTGGTTCCAGCCTCAATATAGTACTTTTATCCTTTTAGTTGTCCTTGAAAGCGTTGGATGAGAGAAGAGAAACCAATTTAATAACAATTCCTTAAATCAACATTATAAGCTTACCATTATAAGCTTTTCTAACAGCTTCTTTCCAGTCAGTAGTGGTTCCAGTATCTATGGGCTCCGATAAAAGCCTACTATTCATGTTTTCAACCAGTCTCTTATAGTGCCGTTTAGCAGCACCACCATGCAGTACACCAAATTGCAACTCCCACAAATGATTATCATTTGCTGCTAAGTTCCATGACCTATAAATGCAACATTCATGAGTCACAAGTGAATCAATATTGATAATGATACTTAACAATATTTATGTAAAAGTCAATGGAGAAAAATATAACATTAGTTGCTAGTCTTTCACACGCTCAAGAACCAATATGTGGGCTAAAATGATCGTATGATGCAATACATATAATGATAATAAAAGAAGGATAGTATTACCAGCAAACTAGCCCCACCGAGACCAAAGATTGCATATCTAGAAAACTAAAAATGTGTAAAAGAACATCTTGTGGCAGTTCGATTGACCCTGCAATATAGGAAAGAAAAACTTGTTAAACATGACTCATTTGGATCCTTCCATAAAACAATACAATTCAATTTCTTAAATATAGTCTGACCTTCTTCTAGTTCAACCTGATGAGCCTGAGAGCGTCTTTTATGAGCAATTATTGCATGCTTAAACTCAGTGACCGCCATACTCCTTTTTTGCCTCGGTAGTGCTGCTTGTACACTCTGAAGAAGGTCATGGACGGCTGAAACAGCATTCTGAGTCTTTATTCTAGAATTAGAAAACATTCAAAAAAAATGGTAAGCCAGAGTGGTCCATGAACTAGCACAAGCACTAACATTGACACTTGATAATTTCTATTCAGAAGCATGTTTGATTGAAACCATTCACAAGTCTTGCAACATGGCTATATAATTTCTATCAAAAGGAAAAAACTGCAATTGTTATAGTAAAGATGAATATAATTGCTGAAAAAACCACACATGACAGCAGGGAAAACAAAAATATACCATAACTTATAAAAAAAATAAAAAAATAAAAAAACAGAATTATAAACCAAACTTGAATTTCTCTATCAGGTGATACCAAAAGCATATAAATCTACAATATCAAAGCTTTTTACAAAACAAAAATTGAGATTATTAGATTATTTAGCAATGCATCCTCAATTTGACTAACGAAACAAATCGATAAACTGGAATGAGAAATTGAAAAGTATAAATTTTGATTAGGGTTTAACGTACTCAGGGAGAAGACGGAAGGCTGTGAGGGTATCTTGAAAGATGAGGGATTGGAAATCTTTGGGCAATTGATGATAAGCCTCTTTCAGAATAAAGCTGAGTTCTTTACAGGCAATTGAGTATCTGAAATGTTTTGGAAGAGATTCTCGGATACCAAGCCTTTTGTAGCGCTGTAATGGGGTTGACGATGTGAACCCCATGTTCTGAAATCTGAATTGAACAAGGTGCGGTTCAGAGGAACAAGATCAAACTACGAACGGTGTTCAGAAACAAATCAACGACGATTTTTACACCGATATCCCATCATTGTATGTCATTTATACCTACTAATTATGTTTTTTTTAATTAAATTAATTTTTTAATTTTTTGTGTTGCGGAAATTAATTAAATGTACGTTAAATTTTTGGTGATAATTCAGGTTGTTTGCATTAGATTATTTTTTAAATTATTTATTTTTAATTTTAATGCGTTCAATATTTCATAAAACTTCAATTTGTTTAGAAAAATAAATACAAACTAAATATTTAAGAATATGTAAATTAAGATCATATCCATATGAACGAATTTATTGGAGGCATAATACAATTTCAACAACCCCTATTTAACTCTAAGCTATAAGGTACTTAAAAGTACCTCTTTAAGTGAAGTGAATTAATAGTATTTAAGATGTGAATTAAAAAATTTATAAGTATTTAATTACATTTTATAAATAATTTTATTGGTACTTAGGATGGGATTAAACAACCCACATGAATAACTTAGACCTATGATTAATTTACCTTTTAAATAACTACCTTGCAACTAAAACTTTTAGTTTACACCTACGATTGATTATATGTACACACATTATACATGGTACATGTACTTTCAATTTTAACTTAAGTTTCATATCATTGCGTATTTGTCTATCTCATGTTATATTTTCTTGTTTTCCTCCAAAGACTTATTATATAAAAACTTAATGCATAATTTTATTAGTGTAAAATATATCTAAGAGAAGATACTCATATTAGATATTACACATATAAAGATGTGTAACAAATAACTCTAGTACTTTTGTTTAAGTAAATAACACTACACTAGTACTTACTTCTCAATAATGTTTGCTTACTAAAGTTGTCTAGTTTTGCAGAGTTTACAAAACATCACTCAATGCTAATTTACTAGAAAATCTAAATGTTATATATATTTTTTCATTACTTCACAATCAGATCAAGAAAACAAATAAAAATATGCTCTTAAATTGGGATTTCAGATAACAATGTAGAAAAGTATCTATAAACTCACCGACATCACATACACAAGGATTATTTTAGCTTACATTTCTAATTCCAAAGTCACTGAAATAACTTTACAAATTAAAATAGAAAAGCATATTCTCTTTTGTAGTAACAGTGTTCTTCCCTGTACTAACAAGACAACAAAATAAAATTGAACTGTATCATTTTTTCCCAAATTTGACTGTGCATAGTTTTTGTTTCTTTTCCTTTTTTTGGACCAAATTAAGTGCATAACTTGAATAATGATCGACCAACCACATGTTCTTTCCCTTTGAGTGGCCTATGATTATTTGGCCTTATACATCTTCAGCTCACATGGGATTGTTGTTCTTCTTTCCTTCCCTTGTTTTCTTCTTTCTTATTCTTTTTTAAATCTAATTTTAAACCACAGTGAGTGAACCATATGATACCATATATTGAAAAAATAAAACTGTCACAACAACATTGAAGTGGCTTCTTCTGTTCTTCCTCATAGTATGAAAAGTCTTACAGCAACAGTGGATAATCTCTTCTAATTTATCTTCACCTTCACCCCTTTTGCAGCAATGCTTCAATCATTCTCTCTCTTTCTCTGCCATAAAACAAGTGTTAAAAAATGTCAATGCTAGTGCTTCAGAAAATCTATAAAATTCTATGAAGGGAAGGGAACATATGAAGCACAATTATATATGTTAATTAAACTTATAATACATACCAAAGGATCTTTTGCAATGAAGAACTGCCTCATATATTGAGCTGTCAGAATCACAAGACTTTCTCCAATTATCAGCAGAAAATGCTACACTGATTCTTGGAGATGTTTCTGAGTAGTATCTCCTATTCTTCACTGCCTCGCCTCTTTTAGAAACAGTTTCAGTATTTTTTGAACCTGATTTGTGACACCTCAATCTTCTAACCAAAGGCTTCAAGAGATTCAGATATTTGTGAAATACTCTCCTTGATAATGTTCTGCATCTTTTTAAAGAAGGGCATCTAGAGTATCCTGCAGGAAGCACAGTACTTTGTGATGCCTGTGAAGATGAGTCTAAGGTCTCAAATTCTTCCATCTTCAAAGATTCATCAAAAAGAGGTGTGAGGTAACCATTGGAAAAGAGCTCATCTGCATGAACAAGAGAAAGAGGGGACTGTGAAATTGGAAAGTCAAATTTGCAATCCTGTGAATTCTTGAAGAATCGTTTAGAGGGTGTCATTCTTGGGTCCATCTGAATGAAGGAAGCTTCATCATATGCATCAAGAGAAGTTCTCAGGGAGCTATCTAGGCTTTCTAGTGTTGGCTTCAGGTTCACTAACCAACTATAAGAGAAGCTTTCAATTGAAAGAGGCTGAGAAGTTTCCATGGAAAAGAGAAGCTTTCAACTATAAGGAATCCTTGAAATGATTGGCAAATTTGAAAGTGTAAGAGAAAGGTATACAAAGGGGCTATAGCTAGCAAAGGCACTTCTCTTATTGCAGCATATCTTTTGACTTAGCATGAACACACTCACTCACTTCTTAATATACCATCTCTCTGCAAGCATTGGTCATGGGGGTGTCTTTTTTGGTTAAAAAAAATTTAGGTGAGGGATGGTACCTCTGGTCCAAGACAAAACAGAGAAAGTTGTCGGACTTAAGGAGTACTTATAAAAATCATGTATTTACCTTACATCGAGAAAATAAGTGGGGATTTGAACTAAAAACCTGTCAAATATGGGACCTTTCATGCTCCAATTGACCAACCCTTGGGTTAGTCATGGGGTTGTCTGGCTGAATTTTAATAATTGGAAATTGGAAAAGTCAGAAAAAGAGAAACAGGAATGTGAGGCCCCCACCATGCCCATGATGTCCTGTTTCATAAGTAGTTAACTTCACCTTTCCCTTTTAATCATTTGTTGCTTTAAAACTTTCATTAAGGGTTTGGGTCTGAATAACAATTAACAAGACACATTCCAGAAAAATTCAGTAGGTTCATGCATATTATTGAGATGTAGGACATCTGGAATCCTGAAAAATTAAGCAGAACCAGCTTTTTATGCTTTAGAATGATGCCTAAGCTTTTCATAGGTAAATCAAAACTTTAAAGTAATCATGGGGAATCTTTGTAACTTACACATGCTGAATATGGAAAAGTATAATTAGTTCAAGTCCTCAGTTATCTGTCTAAAACCAATGTTCTAAATAAACATTATGAGCAATGCGGTTAAGTGTTCTGTGTTTTGTTTTTGTCATTTTGTTAAGTATAATATTAGTATGGAGGGATATGACCACTTTGAACTTGTGATCTCATCATTTTGATGATAACATTTCAACTGCTGCAAGCCTGCTACATAAGGCTAAGCTTAAACTATAAAATATCTCATTGTTTTATTGTGTGGATGTAAGATGTAACCCAAACAACATTGATAACCATATTCTATTGGAGCATTATTATATGTATGAGGTGATCTATTATGGCATGACCATATAGTACTTTAGAGTCATGGAGTGGTTTTCAACTTTGCGCCAATTAGAGACTTATTCAAGAAGAAACATAGAATAAAGAATACTGAATATATCCACCAAGAAATTGTTCTATAACTATAATCAAGCCTCGTCACTAGCTGCATATGTATTGGAGTTATGTTGATGGCCCGAAGAACTTTTAGAACAAGCGAATTTGGAAGTTATGTTATTATTTTTCAGCATGATTTTTTTAAATGGTTTAATTCTAAGTGAAATATAGTCTTTACCGTGAAGTATGGTAGTTTGCTTTGATAGTGTAGGTAATAAGAATTATGATTGTCATTATGGACACAATCAGTGTAGAGATTCTTCGGACCGGTTGTAATAGTGGAACAAGTCCCACATTGCTTACTATGAAAAATGATGTGGGAAGTCCCACATTACTTGGTGAAAGAAGAAGGGGTAAATGCTATATATGGACTCAACTTCTTTGATTCAAGATGTACAAGTTGAAAACAATATTTTTGTTTCTCCTTTCTCATATACTCTTATTTTAGAGTAATGTGAGACATAGTTCACATTTGTTTTCTTTGAGAAATGTGAGTGTAATGGAGCTAGGTGCTTGTAAGAGAAGTCTGTTTTGAACTATGTAAATCGTTTATATACATAAACCTCAGCTTTAGTAAACTCACATTTAAAAAAAATGCATAAATTCAATTAAGTTTTTTAAAACAACAATTTTATTTGGTCCCAAAAGGAGATACACGAATTGCACTTATTTGATTAACTATATCAATTAATACTAAATCATCATTTAGAAATTTAACATAAAACAAGCCGCGTCCTTCATATTTAACGTAGCATTTCACTTTTTTTTTTAAAAAGAATCTCAATTAAAAACAACAAATATAGAATAAGAAACCTTATATGCAAAGTGCTCTATATTGCACTCACAAGTCACAAAACAAGAACAACTGTAACGAAAAGTGCAGGACATTCTCCTTTTTTGAAAGTGAGGCACATGTTGATGAACTACATCATAACTTGACCAATTAGCAAGCATAATATTGTCCATGGATAAGTTTGATATGAATCTGAAATATCTTGAAGAACAAATATCATGAAGTATTTCAGGCTGCTTCATCCACTAGCATACTGAGTTTAATCAGTGACATAACTCTTAAATGTAAAAGAAAGCCACGTTCTTTTCATTCCACAATGATCATATCGGTTTTGATAAGCAACTTTCTGAAATTTCTAAAATAGCAGACAAGGGTCCTTGTGTTGTCGGATAAAGTGAGCCTCATCAATGGTTCCTGGGACAAAAGTCACAGCCAGAATAGCAAGTGACTTGAAAACAATTGGTCCCCTCTCTCATGTCCCCATTTAAGACAATAAGTATTTGCTAGTGTACACAACTTTCATTAATGCAGTTTAACTCTGAAAAGAATGTTTCATCATTCATGCAAGCAAGAAGGACCCAAAGTAGAAGCTTTTTTATAGAAATCGACAGAATTTTCATCTACAAGAATATTAGTTTCAGATGAATTTCATTGGAGAATCATGACAACCAGCTCAACAACAACAACAAAAATAAAAACATCTCACTAAATGAACTCGGCTATATGGATCACTTGAACCATGTTAAAGATACAACCAGTTTTACATTGGATGAAGATCCGATGTCTCAATTTGGTGTCCACTTTCCTGTTTCACCAATCAAATTATGTCATGTATGTATGAGTATCACAATTATAACCTTATATGGGTAATTTTTAAATGATATGACACAATTTGGTTGGTGGGATAGGAAATAAGACACCAAATAGGGGACAAAGGATTTCGGTTCACCTAACACAGCCTTCCTCATTTACCCAGGCTTAGGACATGCTATGACATAGTATAGGTAAAGTTATGACAACCAGCTCAGCAGCAAGTAAATTGAATCTATAGCTATAGTTAGCAAATCACATGCACTCACTCAATAACTATTTGTCATTAAGTCCCATTGTGGGTCCAGGTTGAGAGGATGTTAAGAGGGGAGGGGGGATCAATACATTATTGAATTCTGTGCTGCTTAGATAAAGCAAAATCTGTATATTCATTTTCAGTTATCCTTCATTGTTCAGATTTTATAGAATATTTTATCTTGAAATTCTGTCAATAGCAGCCATTGGAAAGTTGAAACTTTCATGATTTCACTTTTGGGGATAGACCGTGAAACCCCTTCATAGTAGTGTGTGTTTGAAATAATATTGGGTGCACAATCTAGGTATGTTAAGCAGTGAGGAGAGCTTCAAACTAGAATTACTTTTGGGGTGAAAAAACATGGATCCAAACAAACATTGAAGCTGTGTGCTATTTACATATTGTGCTTCAACTACCAATATTTGTTGCAACTACAGAAATATCAGAAGAAAATGGTAACAAAACAATATCATTTCATGAGATCCAGAAATACAAAAGCATTCCACAAACTATGCAACAGCATTGATGGCAAGAGGTTTCTAGACCGTACAAAGACAGCACCCATTACCATGCCAAGAAATATAAGAGGTAGCATCCTCTGAATGTTAAAATGTGCCAAGGCAAAAGCTACTGAGCTAACTAATACTGCACTCCATACAGGCATGTACCTAGTTAAAGATGGGAGAAGGAAACCACGGAACACTATCTCCTCCCATATCGGGGCACAAACTGAGACCACCACTGCATAGAGGGCCATCGCCACCGGGTCTCGTGCTACAATTGATTGCTCAACACTTGAGACGGTAACTGGAGTGTATTGAAGAACAGGCAACAAATTTAGGTTCATTTGTGATAGTTGATTGATAAGGGGGAACATGAGGCAGCCTAAACCAACATCAAACTGCCAGTTCCCTTTAAGTTCAAATTTGAACCAGTCAGACGGAAGCGGTTGAAACTTTGCAAGACAACGACGGAGTATTGCTATCCCGACCACACCTTCAGCGACATCAGTCAAGAGGCTGTACAATGCTTGCCCTCTGTATGTAAGAGAATCCTTTCTAAACCCTGCTGTGTAAGCTAAAAATGGAACTATCCAAGATCCTACCAACCAAAATGAGGCAATCCAGAGGAGCATAACCTGCAGAACCCAACTTAGTTTGCTCTTCTAGATGAGATGATACTAAGAAATCGACCAATCAATTAGACTGTATAGTTTCTAATTTTGGTTAATAAAGTCCATTTATAAGTTCTTAATTGAAGTGAATTATAACAAATAGCCTAAGTATCAAGTCAATAAAAAATTGTAACGGTTATCCAACTTTGAGAAATGAAATAAAAGGATTTTGTTCCAAACACCAAAATCTAAGAGCAAGTTTGATACATAGAATGATATTTTGAGGAGAAGAAAGGAAAGAAGAGAATGAGATTGGAATGAAACAATCATTCCTCTTCTACTTCTTATTTCAAAACAATTTTATATTCGATACATGGAATAGAATCAGAATTGGAATAAAAAACGTCAGTAATCCCTATAAAATCTACTTTTATAATTATTAAAGATACTTTACGACTTTCACATACATCTTGACTTTTTTTCTCAAAAAAAATGGATATGATTATTCATTATCTCGTTCGTTCAAATATTTCCCTTATCATTAAGTTGTGATTTCCAAATTTAAGATGATTAAGTAGAAAAAAAGTTTGACATTAATTTTGTAGCATTTTTAGTATTGAAACTAGTAAAATAAAAATAGCATTTTTAACCACAAACCATTATGTGCATCCAAGACAAGGAATAACTTTTATCATTTTGCAAAAGAGAAAGCAGGGTAAACTTGTCCCACAATAAAATTACTGCATTCCTGGCAGTCAAGAATCCTCATTCATCACAAAAAGAAAGAGGTATTGGAATTCTTAGTTACGATGAATCAGTGCCTGAGTGGAATGACCATATCATGTCTTTTTATATACTAAACATTGGAAATAGTCATTTATATGGTAAAGAGGCAGGAAAAAATCCTCAATCAGAGAGTACCAAACATGCTTTAAGCATAGATAACATTGATAATTGTATCTAAATGATAAGAAAGGATATACTTTACCTGAACAATTGTCTTTGCTGTCCATGGAACTGTCCAGGGTTCCCCACTAAGAACAACAGTTTTGACCTGGAATATCAAACACAATATTATTCCTGACAAGCTCTACAGATGTTTGCATTATTTGTCTACAAGGCTACAGACAGATAATGGAGATTGAAAAGCAGATTGATGTTTGATAGATTGATGATGTGAGAATTTCTTTGAAGAGTAATTCAAATCAATTGGAAGAACCACAATAATATGAGCTGATGCATATATGCAAAAAAGACCTACAAGACATGAAATCTGTAAAACTCTTAACACCAAATTTAGGTCCTTGATTTGGTTTTAATCTAATGATTGAAAAAAACTTCAAATTAATTGTAGAGTCTATCATTAATTATCAAAGAGAAGAACCCATTTGAAAGCTAACTCTTCTAAAGATATCAATTATTTCTCATATATTTTCTTCCTTTTGTCTCTTTTGCCTTCACCTTTTCATCTTTGTTCATTCTCACATAACTACGTAGACAAAGTTTCCCCACCTAACAACATGGGGCGTAAAGTTGAAATAAAAAGAACAAAAATGAGTTTTCTAAACTTTGTCTACTATATTCACAGTTTAAAACTTACTTTAGCCATGGCTGTAAAACAAAAAAGGGCATCTACATCATGAGAAACACAACAAAAAATTGTTTGGACAGTCAGGTGCGCTAATATGGAAAGGGAAATGAACAAAAAGGCAATTCCAGGTTCTTCAGATTTTCCAATGGAATAAAATCACAATGGCATGTCAAATTCATCTAGAAAACAGAAGGACATGTAGGTTGGTGATTCAATGGACACAACCGATGGGGAAGGCTTAAGAAGATGATGAACAATTCTTAAGATTGTGTTATGGAGCTCATAAATACTTTACTCAGATTGAAATCACCCGCCTTCGTCAATGCTTATGATAATTTTAGCATAACAGGGCAACGCTTTGCTATATCTAGCACATGATAGGGGGAAAATGGAGAATACAACTTAATCACTTTTCTTAGTTGACTTAAACAGGGATGGGATAACCTTAACGTAAAGGAAAATAGGTAAATAAAGAATGAGTTGCAGGATAGAAAAAAGTTAGAAGGTTCACTTGAAAAATATATAATTATATATGAATAATATGAGAGAGAGAGAGAGAGATCATTTTGAATTACATTTCACAACCTAGATTGCAGTTGTAACATTGCAGTTTTGGGTTTGGCGGTCTCTATAACTACAAGTGCAACCACATCAGATATAATTGTCTACCATTTTTGTATTTACAAGTCACAAAACAACCACAACTTAAAACCATGATTCTGAAACAAGATAGGCTTTAAGTTTCTTAATCGATGACACGACGACACTATATTTAAACATATTTCATCCGTTAGATGGAAACTAAATTGAAGTAAATAATAGGTTTAAGACTTCTACAGTTTAGTCTACAGGAAGAGCGATGGCAATGGGTTAATTGGGTTGTGCAATTTGAAACAGGATGAACACAATCCAGCAACAGCAAGGCATAGAGAATTTAATAAACTCAGCAACTTCAAATCTTTAAAGCAGATTCTAATACATAACAAATGAATAATTTCCTTGGATATACTGGCTACTATCTCCATGAAACATGAATGTAACAAATGAATTGAATACCGTATCAATAGCTGCAAGCCAATTATTTTTCAAGTCTTTGGACTGGTCACCTTTAGGATTCACCAAGTCTTCTGACAAGTTATCTTCTTTGAACTCAGAGCCATTAGCCTCTGAAGGAATATTTTCATGCCTAAAACACAAAACTCTCCATCTCTAGAATGGAAAAATATTCAGGTCATCAGAATAATGATAAATAAACCCTCCTAACCAATTTCATACACCAACTACCCATTTCAGTCACATATCAATAATCCATTCATTAAATTAAACCGCTTAATAATGATAATTAAAGAGAACCCATTAAGCAATTAGATTAAAAAAAAACAATCTTTTGTTCAAATTTTTTGTCAAAAACCAAACTTGAACAAATGGGCAAGCAAATACGTACAAGAAGAGAGAGGGGAAGAGCTTACTTTTGTAGAAAAGGTGAATGATTGAAATGGAACGTAAGAGCAGTGTGGACTGCAAAGCGAAACCCTAGAGTTGCGGCGGAGGGAAAGAGAGGGAGGAAGGGAAGCAATGGTGGTGGCCATAGCTGCAACACCACACAACGCCGAATTGGATTGATGAATAGGGTTCCTTCAACTAGGATTCACATACAACAATCACATTGACCACCACCATGTTCTCATCACATTGGATAGTGCAAAAGATATCATATCAGTGTCTTATTAACTTTGAATTAACCACGTTTTCAATTTTTCTAATAATTCCCTGATAACTATGAAATCATGCATGGGTATGTCAGGAATTTTACTTGTACATATAATATCCTTGTATTATTATTACGTGGCCTCAAAATTATAACGTTTCAAAACAATTAGGTTGAAACTTGAAAATGGACATTTTGTCATTATCTTTGATTGAAATCTTCTCATCCATATTGTCGCCCAATTATTTGTCCCATCCATAAAATTTGATATATTAATCAATGGGATTTGCTAACTTACTCTCATTTAATTTTGATTTTATGAAGGAGTAAGTTAGCACTTAAAACTTTTTATTTAGACAAAAATGTTCCACCTTCTCTTATTTAAAAGGAAAATGTTCAATCGTAAACGACATGTTTTCTTAACCTAATACAAAATGACGTCTAAGCTCTAAAAAATGTAAAAATTCTAACTTTCAATTAGGGTTTTCACTTGGTTACTATCATCATTTACTCAACATATCAAATATGATGAAAATGATGACCAAATGTCAAATTTCAAATTTCAATGGAGGCTATTTTTCTTAGTTTTGAACTACCACTATAAGTTGCTTTCAAAAACTTGGGCATTATGCAATGTTTGAAATTATTTTTGAACCTTAAGAAGCATATATGAGCTATCTTATTGTAAAACACTAAAACCTCTATCCTTGCAAAGAAGAACTTTTTAGGTTTCATTATGCAATTCAACCATCCAAAAAATTCTTCTCATTATTATGAATGCTTGTTTATCCTCATAAAGAATAAATATCCTTGTTCTTAAGTTGAGGTTAATTAAGATTTTTGACTTTTTGTTTTGTTAAAAAAAATTATCGTGATTATTTAAACTATTTAAGATTTACATTAAGTGAAGACATATGTCTACTCTAGCTTATGACACATGTCAAAATATTATTGGGTTATATAAGACTAGAGTAATTTTACCCTAATATTTATATTGAGTAATTTAGATTATATTTTTATTAAATAGTAACTAAATTAAGAGGATATCAAAACTAATTTGTATGCGGTGGTTAAAAGTTATTATTTAAATCTTTAGATTAAAAGTTCGATCATCAGTAACCACACACTAATCACACTAATTATACTCTGGTTGAACTTGCGAGATCATTTAATAAATAAAAAATTGGCAATCCCCTCACCCCTTTTGAAGTGTGAAGTGTGAACAAAATTTTCAGACTTGTTAGCAAATTATTAGCTGTAACAACTACGTGGCAGGCCTTGCTCTTTGATTTGAAGACCACAAAGCAATGAAACCAGGCCACCATATCTAACTATATCCTCTTAGCCGACCACACATGAACCAACCTTTTTCAAACTTGTAGCTCACCAACCTCTGACCACGTGTTCAATTTCTCTGTTTTTCTTCTCCAATTACATCACTACACTTCGTCCCTTATATTATATAACACCACCCCAAACCATTATGTAACTTTTGTCCATTCATTAATATATATAATATATATACGGTCAACACCACACTAGCATGCAAGTTTGCCTTATCAAGTTATCATGGCAAGTGCTGCTTCTTCCTTTCATTGCAACTTGGTAGTTCTTACTCTGCTCCTCCTTGGTTGTTTTAGTAGCTGCATTTCGAGTCAGATTGGTTTGGGGTCGAGATTATTGGCTAGCAAGAACCAAACCTGGCTTTCTGAAAATGGCACATTTGCTATGGGGTTCACTCCAGCTGCAGAGACTGGTAATAACAGATTATTTACAATGGCAATTTGGTTTGCAGGGCTTCCAGGAGTTCCAACTTTAGTTTGGTCACCTAATAGGTACTTCTGTAGTTAATAACATTACTTTTGTACTATCATACACTTTTTACATGAACTGATTAATATATGTATGTAATCAATATTGTGAATAATAAAGTTTGCATGTAGTCATACTTCTCAAAAAGTTCATCAAAACTGAGGATGTAAATAGTGATATATCTTTTGTAATTGAATTCAAAGTACAATGTAATCTTTAACTCACTTAAAAAATCTAAACATGTTCTTTTTTTCTCAACAAATAGTAAAATGACAATTATACGTTCTTTCATTTATGCATAGTGGAAGAAGCAAAAAGTGTGGATCACAAAGATTTGAATCTTCTGATGTTATTTGTTGTCATTTACTGACATGAATATGTCATGTTTAAAAAAAGGATACAAAAGTCAAATCAATGAACCTTACTCAAATAGTGATGGACTATATTGTAGTTCTGTTTGTTCTTTCTTATAACATGACTTGATCATATCATATTAATTCACCTCTGTATATATTAAATCAAAGTCCTTATCTTGAATTTGAAACACTCATTCACTAAACTCTATTGGTGTGTTGACAAGAAAAGAAAAAAAAAAACTCTATTGCTGTAAGAGAAAAGGGGTGTGGGAGAGGGATGAAGATCCTCTGTCCCCATTTATTGTCATCTTCCCTTTCAACACATGTAAGATTATAATTGTCATACTCATGTAAGAGAAAAGGGGTGTGGGAGAGGGATGAAGATGGTTAAAGGGAATGTTAATGTATTGCAGATTAGATGGTTAGTTCTGGTTTTTGACTTCAAACAAGTGAAAGTCATTAATCATATGTATCTTCATCTAGTCTTTAGTCTTTACAAAAGCTTTTGCACAGGTCATGACATGAATTATGATCATCTCTCTCTCTATCTACCAAGTTGCCAACATATTTCATTTTCTTTCTCAATCCAAATAGAGACTCTCCTGTATCTCAAGATGCAATCTTGGAGCTTGAAACCACCGGAAACCTTGCGCTCAAGGACGGAGACACCACCATATGGGCCTCAAACACCTCAGGTGCTGATGTAGCAGCAGCTGTCATGGCAGAATCCGGCAACTTCATCCTTCACACCACCAACAATCATCCTGTGTGGCAGAGTTTTTCTCAACCTTCTGACACACTCCTCCCCAACCAGCCTCTCACAGTTTCTTCTGAATTAACATCATCAAAGTCTTCATCTCACGGTGGTAGTTACTATGCTCTCAAAATGCTTCAGCAGCCAACTTCCTTAAACCTTGCCCTCACTTACAATCTGCCAGAAACCTACCAGGCTTTGGATGAACATGAACCATTCACCAACTATTCCTATTGGCATGGCCCTGATATCTCCAATGTGACAGGAGAAGTTATTGCAGTTCTAGATCAAGCTGGGAGCTTTGGAATTGTGTATGGAGACTCATCTGATGGAGCAGTTTATGTCTACAAGAATGATGATGATGATTCAGGCTTGTCTTCTGCAATTCATCAATCTAATTCTACACCATTGACTGTTCTTAGGAGATTGACACTGGAGAAGAATGGCAATTTGCGGCTGTACCGTTGGGACGATGTGAATGGTTCAAGACAGTGGGTACCACAGTGGGCTGCAGTTTCAAATCCATGTGACATTGCTGGAATTTGTGGCAATGGGGTTTGTGAATTGGACAGAAGCAAGATAAAAGCCTCTTGCACTTGCTTGCCAGGAACTTCTACAGTTGGGAGTGATGGCCAGTGCTATGAGAATTCATCTCTTGTTGGAAAATGCAATGGCCAACATGATCAAATTCAAAACAAATCCTCCCAGTTTAGGATGTCAATAGTGCAGCAAACTAACTACTATTTTTCTGAATTTTCTGTAATAGCTAACTATAGTGATGCTGATGTTGCTTCAGTGTCAAAATGTGGGGATGCTTGCTTATCAGATTGTGATTGTGTTGCTTCTGTTTATGGGCTAAATGAGGAGAGACCTTACTGCTGGGTGTTGAGGAGCTTAAGTTTTGGGGGGTTTGAGGATACTAGCTCCACGTTGTTCGTGAAGGTCAGAGCAAATGGTTCATGGATACCAGGTGGTCAAGAAGGAGGGTCTAAATCTAATAGTAGCTCTTCTGATGGATTGGGGAGTGCCAAGGAAAAGGCTTTGATTATTCCCATTGTTCTGGCCATGATAATTCTTATTGTTTTGCTATGTTTATTATTGTATTATAGTGTTCACAGAAAAAGAACTATGAGAAGAGAGATGGAAAGTTCCTTGATCTTATCTGGTGCTCCAATGAATTTCACCTACCGCGATTTGCAAATCAGGACAAGCAACTTTTCACAGCTGCTAGGAACTGGTGAGTACATATTTGGAAATCCTTCCACAATTGATTCTAAAAGTTAAAATCAATTATGGTGAAAAGCTTCTGTGAGTAGCTTCTTGATTTCAGAATTGATTATGAGTTTATTCAAACATGCTATGAGTGTATCCTGAATGAAACTTTATAGCAATGAAGTTACAAAGAGAGGAGTTTTGGTTTTGTTTTAATTGTAGCTAACTGTGCATATTATGCAGGTGGGTTTGGGAGTGTGTATAAAGGAAGCCTGGGAGATGGTACCCTAATTGCAGTGAAGAAACTTGATAGGATTTTGCCCCATGGAGAGAAAGAATTTATCACTGAAGTAAACACCATTGGCTCAATGCATCATATGAATTTGGTTCGCCTATGCGGCTATTGTTCAGAGGGATCACAAAGGTATGCACTGTTTCTTGATAATCAAATTTGTAATCTTCTTTCTTCTCAACATCTTTAGATATGATTTGTCTATCAAATAACATCTTTAGATATTGCATGGAATTACATTTATCTCATTACAAGACCTCAACTTCAAATGGTTTAATTGGCTCAAGAAAATGTTTGGCAGGCTTCTGGTATATGAGTTCATGAAGAATGGTTCCTTGGATAAATGGATCTTCCCTTCATATCAAGGGAGAGATAGATTGCTAGATTGGACAACTCGTTTCGAGATAGCCATAGCCACTGCACAAGGGATTGCATACTTTCATGAGCAGTGCAGAGATCGGATAATACACTGCGACATCAAACCAGAAAATATATTGTTAGATGAAGATTTTTGTCCTAAAGTTTCTGATTTTGGACTGGCCAAATTGATGAGAAGGGAGCACTCTCATGTGGTAACAATGATTAGAGGCACTAGAGGCTATTTGGCACCAGAATGGGTTAGTAATCGCCCTATAACTGTAAAAGCTGATGTTTACAGCTATGGGATGCTTCTTTTAGAAATCATTGGAGGAAGAAGAAATCTTGACATGTCCTTTGATGCAGAAGACTTCTTCTATCCTGGCTGGGCTTACAAGGTATATATATGTTTCAGATAATTTATTAACTTCTCTGCCTTTTTTTAATTCTTGTATGATCAACTTTAATATCATCTTTCAGTTGAGGCAGAAAACATCATAATTAATTAAGTGAAAGTGCTTTTACTTCAACCCATACTGAGAAATTCGTTCATTTTTTGTCTCGAAGTGAGTGTTACCGTCTGTTTGCACTGATGTCAACGAGTGTCCAAACATACCCTAATTCATTTGGGTTTTTCTTTTAATATCTGCTTCTTTTTAACCATACAAAAAGAGTAAACCCTCAATTCTGTCACTAACATTTTCCACACATCAGACATGTCCCTAACCTAAAGAAATTACATTTTGGGACCTAACATATCATGACATCTATGGTCTTAGACTTGCTAGAGACTAATGTGACCGACAATGTCATACGTTAGGTTCAAATATGTGATTTATTCAGGTTAGAGACTAATTTGATGGACATGAAAATGTTAGGGACAAAATTCAGGGTTTAGTTGAAAAAATGATAGATCTTCCATTCTATTCAACAGAGAGAGGCAGCTCCAAAAAGAAAATAACCCTTAAGAAGAGACAGAAGTTACTTCTTTGATTATCCTAGGCACATTTGACATATATATCCAACCACTTGATAAATATATTGAATAATAATGTTTGGTTATTTCAGGAGATGACAAATGGATTACCAATCAAAGTGGCAGATAGAAGATTAAATGGTGCAGTTGATGAAGAAGAGCTAATGAGAGCTCTCAAAGTTGCCTTTTGGTGCATCCAAGACGAGGTTTCGACGCGGCCACCAATGGGGGAAGTGGTGAGGATGCTGGAAGGTTCAATCAACATCAATACACCACCAATGCCACAAACGGTGCTGGAGTTGATTGAGGAAGGTTTAGAGCATGTCTACAAAGCTATGAAAAGAGAGTATAACCAGTTCAGCTCATTCACCATTACCAGCCATCTTACATCTCATGCCACATGTAGCAATCCATCAATGTCACCAAGATAGTGTTTAAACTGTAATCCACAGCAAAATTAGCAACAATGATACTCAATATGCTTCACTTCATTTAGTGAGCCACACAATAATTGGAAACTATCAAAATACAAAAAACACCAGTTTTGCTTATTTGATGCAAAGCTAAAATTATTGATCTGTAAAAGTGAGCATGCTCATAAAGTATTCAATCATATAGGCTTATTCCATGTGATACAAACACTGCATATGCTTAAATGTGTAATTGCTTTCATATAAAAAGCATCTTAACCTGATAATATATAATAGCGTTAAAAACGTTTTTTATCCTTGGCTTATACAACCAAATCTAAAATGGTTCTTGAAAAAAAAAATTCTCTTTTTTAGTCCCTTCATAAATCATTTTCAAAGTATTTTTTACTTAGTTACCGGCCCACGTGGCAATCCTAAATAGATATAAGTATCCACGTTTAATTTTCACATCAATTTTGGTCATTTGAATTTCTCTTTGATAATTTTTGGTCCTTCTCTTCACCATTCTCTTTGAGGGACCAAAAAAGAGTGTACATGGGATGGAAAAGAAGCATGTGTGAATGTCTCAAAGTTGTACTTGAAATTTCTCTTTGATAATATCATTAAGTGGCCTTTCTTCATTGATTCCAGCCAAGAGCTGTGCTCACAAGGACATTGACTGGGATAAACCACCACTCCACAAACTTTTTACCAAGTTCACTGAATATTAGGCAAGGCGAGAACAGGGCATATACAAGTTTGCTGAGGAAAAAAAGGACTACTACCACAAATTATGGTAAATTACTCGTAATGAAAAGAAAAAAAAATTAACAATGAAGTACATAAAAAGTTTTAAAAACAAAGATGAAGTAAGGAAAAGATGCTAAGCCCATGAACTAACTCCTATAAGCATATCATAAGTCATAACCAACACCCTCAAACATTATTTTATTCGAACTCTTGTGGCATTCTACCCATTACTTCTCATAGTTCAATACTTCACAGTGCCACACGATTTAACAGTACAGATAAGATAAACATCATTCTCATTTGTTTTAGTTTTTGTCCTTCATCTTTTTCAGCTCTGCTTCACCCGGGAGTGAAAGGATAGACTCTGTGTACATGGGCACTTGAGATTCTCGATAACCCCAATACTCGCAATGCTCTAGCTGTTCTCCTTTATCAGTATACTTCACCAATTTTTTTCCATCATCCATAACAATATCACCACTTTTTGTAGAGCATACTGGGCAAAGGTCTTTATAGCGAAGGCCACTTAAAGATAGAACAAGAGTCTTGGTCCAAGATGATTGCACTTTGCATTTTTCCATAACCAATATATCAATTGTATCTGACCCCTTAACCGCTAGACTCAAAAATCTTCCTTGCACCCACAAATAACAATATGAAAGATCATGAGCAATATTATCTGGCTGAGGTATCTCCAAAAGTCTCTTTTCCATTAAATCAAAGGCAATAATAGCATTCATTGATTTATCACGATCATAAGCCAACCAGTGAATGGCCTCATTGAAGAGCAACCTGGGTCTTGGATCACTAGAGAGGTTCAAGTGAGACAAATGAGTAAACTCAATATATTTCCACATATTAGCTCTTAATGAGAAAAACTGCAGTGTTGAATATCTAATTGAGGAACTTGGTAGAATGGACACTTTAACCACCAAGTAGTCATCTTTTGATGGATCATACCCAAAACCATATACATGAGGAATCAAGCATTGAAAACCCAATGGATAAGGATGAACATTGGTGTCAACAGGAGATGAAGGTATTGGTTTGTGAACATGTGTGGATGGATTCCACAGGTAGAGGTTTTTATTACATTCCAATAGCAGAAAGCCTCTACACGAACCCTCAATTACAATATGAGAATGCTTAGGCAAAAAGTCATTATTTATTACTTCAGAAAAAGGATCAGAGTGAAGCCATCCATCTAAGTCCATGGTTAGAATACTATCATAGGTACAGAACAAGAGTCTAGGAGCAGCCAGTTCAAAATGTGATCTTGCAAAGCGGGGATCGGATATCAGAGACTCCCAAAACTTGCACACACCCTTGAAGCGTACAAGAGACTTCACCGGCAACCTCAATAGCATTTCAGTTAACAAAACTTCAGGCAGATGCCGGGTTTCAAACTCCATGCTTGAGAAAATAGACAAAATAAGGAAATATAGAAATAGAAAATGAGATTGACAAAGTAAAAATTTTTAGGCTTAGAAGTGTGAACACATAATTAAACGAAAGTGAGATATATAATTTAAGATAAGTTAAATATATAGCTAGTTGAAGGTTTATGTTATCATTAAGATAAATTTTTGGTTTCCCAAGACAATGATGAGACTAATCCCTGCGAGTACTGGAATCACGTTATTTGAGTGTAGTTTTTTAAAACTATATTTAAAAACAGTTTTTAAAAATAATAGCAGAAAAAACTTTTGGAAAAAGATTTTCCAACATTTAAGAATCTGTTTACCATTGTGACAAACAGATTTTTAAATTTTCTCGTTTTAAAAACAGAAAACAGTTTTCACATACCTTTTTTTTTTTGGTCTTGACCAAGGTATCCCCACAGCCGATTGCCGTGAGACTAATCATTCGCCCCACGGTCAGCGCACGAAGCGGTAGGGGGCTGGCCAATGAGTTTTTTCCATTTTCACATACCTTTTAATTCTACGTGTATTGCCAATTGTCATGAAATCAATCAAAAATCTAACATTTCAAATTTTTAAACAAAAAATTAAGATAATATTTTTCTTTATGCATATTGAGGGTCATGATCTGCAGCATAACAATTCATTAATGTGTGGTCTGTATTAAACGTGTATTACTATTAATGGAGATTGGAGGGAGTGAGTAAGTCGGCTTTACCTCGACGGCTCACGCGGATTCCGGCGGCGCGGACTCGCGCCGTGAACGTGGGCTGGCGAGTCAAACGACGGCGGCGCAGCGCTAACTGAGATAAGTTGGGCGACTTCGAGGCAGGCACCGTGAAAGCGACGCGATGGTGACTGAAAGGACGACGGGCGAAGCAGCACGGATAGCAGGGGAATCGCAAAACGAAATCCAAAAACAAAACAAAAGGAAATCCGTATTTTTTAAAAACTCTCTAAAACTTATTATAATCTCTCTTTTTTTTTAACAAAACTTAGTATAATCTTTTTTTTTGGTTACAAAACTTAGTATAATCTAAATAAGTAAATATAAATAAAATGTTGTAAAAATTAAAAAAAGTTAATTAGACATAAAGAAAACATTTAAGTGTAATTTATATTATGCACGGGTGCATAATGTCTTATAAGTCACATAAATGGAATATTCGGTTAAGATGTCATATTTGTGACAAGTTGAACTAATAAAGGTAAATTATGGTTTATTTAAATTTTATTTATGTCTTGACACTAATGCCCAGAGTCTCCTCCAATTGTTGATGTTGCTCAGCTGCCACCTCCGACCATCCCTCCATCACTGCACCGCCATCACGACCATCTCCGGCAAACCACCCCACAACCATCTAGTTTCCTTCTCCCATTTTCCTCCACTCTACCCCCTCTTCAACTTGCTTGAACCATCATTGCCTATGCCCATCATCACCAACCTCCCAAATCACAATGATAATCCACAAATCACAACAACAAACCAGGAAAAGAGAATCTTCAACAACTCATTCAGGGAGATCAATGGAGACACCACTCACTCGATAACAGGGGACGGACAGGGGGATGCAGACAGACTAAGAGGGAGAGAAAATCGCGATGGGGCACTGCACTTCCAAAGTTTAAACTTTGGTGTTGGAAAACATACAATAGAAGATCGACCATTTCTGGTTCGCAGAGAACACTGGCGCGTGGGGTGGTCGGAGGCGCGACTTAGGAAAGGGGCGGTGGCCGTGATGCAAGACCTAGTATACACTTGCATCCTATAAGCCACCCAAAATAATTGGGGCAAAACTATTCATGTCATCCCAATACATATTCATGTCATCGCTCTTTTTTCTTTTTCCAAAAATACCCCTCACTATACTCCTATTCATTCAAACTTTAACTTTGTCCCGCATATGATACATATATATATATATATATTCCGCATTTTAAATTGCAGTTCACATTTTAAGTGCAACATTTTAGTTTTACGGTTAATCGTGTACATTTTACATACCGTGAATACTAAAATACAATATTACTTTGTCCGCATTTACAAGAAGCGGTATTACTCTGAAAATGCATTCCGCAGTTTTATTTGTGAAATTTTATTTTGGAAATGGGAATGGTAGCACAATGCAAGGTGCATCAATAGATTTTCCCAAATAATTGTTCAACACCATGAGCCTTGATGTTTTAAATTTGAATTGACTATCGTCAGGGTTTAGAAACATTTCGAAAGTTATTTACAATCAATTGCCATAACCCGGCTTTGAACAGAATTGCCTTAGTGGATATACATGTGATTTAAGCCAAAAAAGAAAGCTGAAAAAGATGCCCCTATTTGAGCATGTAAGTACGCTCATGTTGTAATCAACTAACATCCACTCAAATACACACTATACCCATAGTAATTGCTAATAAAAGAAGCAAGTGCGATTTCCAATTTCCCTTTCTATCAGCAAAGCAAAAACCGGTAGCAGCCTCAGTAGAAATTTTGCTCAACCCAATAGGAGGGCATCAGATCATTGCTTACTACCATCACCGCTTCTCAAAATCCAAAACGAACCTTTCGAGACACATAACTCGTTCATGACCTGAAATTGTTCAGAAAAAGAAAAGCAAACCAATCATTAGCATGATAAGCGATATTTTTTGACATGAAAAGGAGAAGATATGAAACATTAATTTTCAGCACTTATTCAACTTTATATTAGCAATTGATCAAAGACATGAAGCAACTACTGCAGAAAGCCTGTTGAAGTCTTCAAGCTTGTTGCCGATGTAAATAAAAAAACAGAATCATAATTTTTTGCGGTCTTTATACATTGTGTGGCAATGTGCAGTTTATGCAGATAGCCATTTTTTATGGGAGTCGTCATTTCACACATTTATAAAGATTGGGCAGTGTAGCAGCACCTTTTTTCTTTTTTTTCAATTCTTGCCACTTTTGGAGAATTCCTTATCCACCTTAAAGTTTGTTTCAGTTAAACACTATATACATGCTATGGACCTTAGGGAAAAACACTGATAAGTTTGAGATAAGAATATGAATAGTATATTATAGCCACCTCATTTAAAAAAAAAAAAAAAAACAAATTTTGAGTTGTTAAAATTAGAAGAAAACTTACCTTGGTATATTCATTGTTAGTGACCTCCCTTCTGAGTTTCATCCTTGCAGCTTCTTGTATCTCTGCCTTTTTCAGCTTGGCATTGTGTCCACTTCCTCGAAGCAGATCTATTACTACATCTCTGCAGGGACGAATACAGTCTTGAGGATTATATAATAAATGGAATGTGCTACTTGTTAATAAAATTCTTCAACCTCCTGTATAGTGAAATATTTTTTTCTTCTCCATTTGAGGTGGGGAGAGAGGAAAAACCTGAATGAGTCATCCTGTGATGATTTTAACACATAACAGCCATGGACATCGCATGCAACATCGCTTATGACAGCCTTCAGCTCATGTTCTGGACCATCAAGACTATGAGCTGCATCCACGGCTATTTTAGAATCTCCCTTTGACTGCATAGTTTTGGAAACCGCCATTCTTCGCAATTCTTCACGTATGAATTGGAAGCTACCAAAATAAATAAAAGCTAATAACATAAGACGGTCACCGAAACAAGAAAATCAAAATAGAGAACTTCCACAGAGCCAACTACACTTTAAGGGGGAAAAGTCAACAGGTAGACATCTCCGCGCTCATATTTGACTGCCATTACCCAGATTGAGATTCATAAAGTGGTCAGAAAGATGCTGCATATCCCTGAGAGATGAACTTCCAAGCACTGGCATGAGTAGCTAAGATTGCTGGATTCCCATACACACCCGTCCTAATCTAAACCAGATTCAATTCAAATAGTCCACTGCCATTAAGAGTTTGTTTCTAAACGAAACCACTCATCAAAGTTATTATTGTACTACACATTGCACAACTAAATATTAGGAAAGATTTATATTTTTCCTTTACTATTCAAAAGAGCGTGTGGCTAGCACTCCCAAAAAGGAACAATATTTACTTTTCAATGGCTCCACAAATACAAGGCATACTTACAATAGGAAGCAAAGTGCTAAAACTTGAAAGGTATGCAGAACCGTAAGCTATTAATGATTGTGCTTAAAAATGACTCTTAGGGGTCAATTCTATATGGGAAATAACCAAAACATACATGTCACTATAATCATACCTGCAAACTTTGTGAGTCTGAAAAAGTTTCTTGAGGGCAATTGGCAGAGCATGTCGGGTTTCATTTGACATGGTCATCTTCCCAGGAGGTACACCACCCAGATTTGTTACCCGTGGATCAGAATTTGCTGATTTAACAAGCTCACTGTTGACACTATGGTTTGTCATAGCACTTTGACCACGTTTAGGTTTTGCAAATTTATAAATAGCACTAGTTACATGTTGTTCTAAAGCCACGAACTTCTCTTCTTGTTTTTTAACAGCATCTGGGTAGAGTTTTTTAAATGACTCATCAGGAAGCTCTCTGAACTTCCAGTAAGGCATTGGTTGTGACATAGTTTTGTTTATATCAAGTCTTTCCAATCCAAATATCTTCAGAAACTTTCTCACATTATTACCAAGTTCACCTTGGAAATTCACAATCACATCAGATGACCGAACTTTCAAATTCTTGCTAAACAATACTAGGACATAATCTCTGGCCAAAGGTTCCAATCCAGGCTTAAAAGATAGTAATCCATTTTTTGGAGCCCAGAGTCCCCACACCAATACTGCATGTTGCTGCAGATATCCCAGCAGCTCCTCATCAGAGTATTCAGGAGCAAAGTGCTTGATAGCATTGAAACGACGAAGTGGAGGACCCTATCATACAGATATGTTAGATATGTTGAAAGAAAGAAAAAATATCATCTCTCTCTCTCTCTCCTTGATATTTTAATGACATGCAAGTAATACTTCAGCAGAGAGAGAGAGAGAGAGAAGATGAATACCTTTCAAGAATTAATTTAAAAAGAGAACTATTCTAATACGCAATTGTTTAAAATATACAGAAAATAGTGACATTGCCTATAAACCAGGTAGCAGCCTTATAGAATGCAAATACTTTTCGATAGAAAGTTCAATTCTTGATATCTTATGAATGAGAAACTTTATGCACACATCAACTTTATTTGCTGAGAAATTCGTCCACCAATTGCTTGACAGTTAACACACACATATATACAAACAGCAGAGTTGAATTAAGAATGGAGAACATGAGCTAAGTTGAAAAAAAAAGTGCAATCAACTATAAACAAGCATAGAAAATATGAAGCAGAATGCTGTTGGCTCTAAATGTCCCTTTCTCGACAACAAAACAAAATCACATTCAAGCTAAACATGCTACAAACCTCAATAAACATTTTCTGAAGACGTTCCTCCACAGTCAAAGGCAATGATAGAAGATACCTGAAATTACATCCAACCATGATAGTCAAATTACAAGCGACAGTAATACTGCAAACAAATAAACAAAATTCACATAGCTTTATAAGAAAATGAACATATTATTGAGAAGTGAGCAGAAACAAGGAGAGAAAGAATATAGCAAAAAATAAAAGAGAGAGATGGATGAATGTACAGGTATAGAAGAAAAAGAGTGCAAGTCCAATACAAAACAGCAAGATGGCAAATTGTTAATCACGAACAAGGGCCACAAATTAAATAAGATTGATACTAAAAGAAGACAGTACCTTTTAGAAGGACCTTTAGGTAATATGTTGCTGCTTACTCCAGGACAGAGTGTAGTAATGTAATCATCCCTTCAATAATTCAAAGATTCACAAACATAATAAATTTACACAATTCATACAAAGGTGAGACTACAAAAAGGATAAGACATATGCTTACGCGCTCATTGTGAAGTTTATGGGAGAACTTTCTTGTACCACCATTTGCTGCAAATATCTAGAGGAGATATCACTCTTGCAGCCATGATACTTGAGAGTAACTGAGCCCTACAGAAGATATAGAGGAAAAGAAAAACTGATTAGAAGGTGGGGGGGGGAGGGAACCGGAGTTAAAAATCAAATCATCACTAAGAAATTCCATGGAAACCCAAATATATGGAATAAACTCATACTTGGTTCCAGAAGAGAACACGTCCCTCATCCATTACAAGTATTTTACAATTCATTTCATGCGACAAGCAACTCTTTAATAACTAATGTGGCGTGGTAAGCATCTCACTCCAAAGTTCATTAAAGTTTCCAGTTGTTGCATTGAAAATAACATTCCTTTTACATAATGATAGATGTATGGCTAGTTTCGGTTACAAGCTATATTGAAACTTTTGTTTTATGAAGTTAGTTTTTGTAAGTTTGTTTGTAACTTCTCTGTTGACAACTATAGTTACTTTCTGTTATAGTTGTAGTTAGTTACAACTTAGAAACATTTCAACAGCAATCCCCTAATTTTCACCTTGAGGACAAGGTGATACTTGAAGGGGGTTGATGTTACAGGCTTATTCCAAAGGCCCAAGATTTCTAAGGTCTATACAAGGAGAGGAAAGAGATGCTATGCACCAAACCATCCCGCAGCAGAAAACTAACCACCTGCTGAGGTGGCAGGGGGGGGGGGAGCAGAAGAAGTCATGTGACTGAAGGAAGAGAGGGTTATAACCGTGAGATGGGGGAAGGGGAGGGTAGGCTGGGATTTGGATTTGGATTGAAATGGGAGGGGAGAGACACTCTAATTTGCCTCATCTGTTAATTTCTTTTCTTTGTGTGTCTACACTCTTATACTGGATTTGAAGCAGAACTATGAATTTAATCCAAATCCAAGCCTTGAAATTCCAGGTAATAGTTTTGAGACTAGCAATAATGCAAATGATGATTTGACTATTCCTATTGCCTTGAGGAAGGGTGTGAGGTCTTGTACCAAACATCCAATATATAATTTTATCTCTTATGATCATTTATCTCCTGGATATCGGGCATTTGTCACTAATCTGTCCGGTGCAGAAATCCCACAAAATATCCATGAAGCTCATAAGAAGTTAGAATGGAGAGGTGCAATCCAAGAAGAAATGAATGCTATAAGGAGGGATGCCACTTGGGAGCTATCAGTTTGCAAAAAGGCAAACAAACTGTGGGTTGCAAGTGGACTTTTACTATCAAACAGAATCCTGATGATAGCATTAGTCAGTACAAAGCTCGACTTGTAGTCAAAGGGTTTACTCATACATATGGCATTGACTACCAAAAAACATTTGCCCCCGTAGCCAAGCCAATACTATTCGGGTCCTCTTATCTTTAGAGGCAAACCAAAACTGGCCTCTTCATCTATTAGATGTTAAGAATGCTAGGTGACTTGAAAGAAGGGTACATGGATATTCCATTGGGCTTTGAGACAGAATGCAATAGAAACAAAGTTTGCAGACTTCGAAAATCCATATATGGTCTAAAGCAATCCCCAAGGGCATGATTTGATAGGTTCACTAAGGCAATTAAGAAGCATGGGTATTTACAAGGACAAGCATATCACACTTTGTTCACAAAATTAATGGACAAATTGCTATTCTTGTTGTGTATATTGATAACATTATTTTGACAGGAGATTTTGCACAAGAAGTAGACAGTCTAAACGGAGTCTTGGCTACTGAATTTGAAATCAAGGATCTAGGACCGTTGAAATATTTTCTTGGTATGGAGGTAACCCGGTCCAAGAAAGGCATTGTTCTTAGCCAACGTAAGTATACTTTAAATTTATTGGAAGAAACTGGAATGCTAGGATGCAAGCCTGCAAATACTCCAATGGAACCACACTACAATGTTGGTTCTAGAGAAGACAGCCCCTCTGTTGACACTGGAAGGTATCAAAGACTGGTAGGAAAACTTATTTACTTGTCACACACTAGACCTGACATAGCATTTCCAGTTAGTCTTGTGAGCCATTTCATGAACAAGCCCAATGAAGAACACATGGATGCTGTTTATAGAACACTTAGATACTTGAAGACGACTCCTGGTAAAGGGATATTCTTCAAAGAAAGTAGAAATAAAGGGATTGAAGTCTATTCAGATATTTCCGACCGCAAGTCAACCACTGGATATTGCACTTATGTATGGGGAAATTTGGTAACATGGCGCAGTAAAAAGCAATCAGTTGTTGCTAGGAGCAGTGCTGAGGCAGAGTACAGGGTTTTAGCTCATAGTATATGTGAAGGACTATGGATAAAAAAGATAACTTGAGGAATTAAGGATCTCAACTACACAGCCAATGGAATTACTTTGTGATAACTTGGCTGCGATAAGTATTGCGAAAAACCCTGTTCATCATGATACAAATCAAACATAACATTTAATCATTTTAAAAAGTGTATGAAATATTCAAGATTGTTAAGACATCAGTGCCATCCTGCAAAAATTATAATTACTGCAGCTTGTACTTGTGCAGACTGTTCTAGATTGCTATAATGAAATAACATTTATACATAAATGAACCAAATATTTAATACCAGCTTCTCTGATGTGGCAGCAGACTTTTCTTCACTTGACCCCTCAATTTTGACAGTAGCATTTGCACTGGTGGAGATAATGTTCTTTCTTTCCGAACCACCAGAATTAAAATGTTTTAGTGATGGTCGGAGCTGCACAATGGTACTAATAGGATGCAGGTGTAACTGCAACCCAGAAAGATGCAGGAAAAATTACAAAATTTTCCCAAATAAAACAATCAACTTGAGTATCACAATGCAACAATTCATAAATCTCTCAAACTATCAGAAGAGACAATAAGACATGTATAAATCACAAGTCGAAGGTGATATAGACATAATGGGTCTGAACTTTGAACTTTGAACTTTGAAATATTTTAAACAATCAACTTAAGTATCACAATGATAATATTCATGAAACCCTAAATTATCAAAATTCAAAAGAAATGATAATATTCATGAAACCCTCAAGTTATCAAAATTCAGAAGAAACAAGAAGACAGATAAATCACAGAGTGGAAGGTAAGAGACATCAAATGGGTCTGAATTCGGTAATATTTTAAATGGCATAGATAATTAGCAGTAAGTCAATAAATGGAAGAATAGAAAATCTAAATAAGTTCGTTATAAGATTATTTTCTATTATTTTTCTGGTAGGAGTCTCAGACTCAGGATAAGCAAAGCAAATACTTCATTGTAAAGCTCTAGAGCTCATTGTTTTCCATTGAATAATATAGTGTCTTAGTTCTGAATTGTTGAGTTCAATCATTGGACCGAATTGTGGGATTAATCAGAAGGAGCTAGCAAAGTTTTTCTGCTGTCCATGCCACCAAAGATGTCTGACAGAGTTGATGCATTGGAAGTGCGAATTGCGACGTTGGAGGATTCATTGAGACAAACATTTGTGGAATTCCATCAATCCATGTTGGAGGAGTTCGCCAAGCTGCACAATGGTCGTACTCTAGAGGGATCCCCTGCATCTTCGTTGCAGAGGACTCGGCGTCTGAGTACATGGCGGTGAAGAAGGTAGAATTGCCTCCATTTGATGGTACAGATTCGGTTGAGTGGATCACACGCACAGAACATCCTTTGAGGTACAGGGTTCATCTCAGGAGGTGAAGATGAGGTTGGCTAAGTTGAGTACTGAAGGTGCAACCATTCATTGGTTCAACCTTCATCGTCAGACGTAGGATGAATTGACGTGGGCAAATCTGAAACAGTCTTGATCAAGCGATATGGAGGATGAAAGAGTGACAATCCTTTTGAGGAACTCAAGGATATAAGGCTGAATTTGAGTGTATTTCATCTCAGGTGGGGCGGTTTCTGGAAGATCAATACCTGGGGTACTTGTGGGAGGGCTTACGGGTTAGAACATTTAACCCACTCAATCGTATCCATGTCATGCGACTAGCTCGTGATGTTGAAACAGAGCTGCGGTGAATGTTGTTTCCTTGAGGTGGTGGTGCATGTGGAAAGGGGGCAGGAAATGAATATTGGGCATATTGAAGAAGGGGGATTCTGTTTGGATCATAACCTGAGCCCAATTAAGGGAAATTTAGGATCTGGCCCATATACGAGAAACCAACCCAAAAGGGGACAGCCAAGGTCCAGCCCTAGACCGTCTCCAAACAATCAATTGTCGCGAACAAAAAGCGAGGAAGGGAGAAGGACAAACAATGGTGATCGAAATTGAGGAATCAAACGCCTCCCTAATTCAAAGCTCGAGGGTTGTGCTTCAGGTGTGAGGAGAGATATCACCCATTACACCAGTGTGCTGAAAAATAGTTGTGTTTGGTGTTGTTGGGTGATGACGAAACAGTGAACGAGGAAGGAGATGTAACTGCAGTTGAGTTGAAGGAAGACGAGGACAAAGAAACAATGGAGGTTAACTCAATGGGGTTATTCAGGTTAGTAGAAGGGAGTAATATCTATAAATCCCCACCCTCGACCTTACGTTTAGAGGGAATGGTGAGAGGAGTATTTTTGGTGGTCCTGATTGACAGTGGTGTAAGCCGCAATTTCGTCTCTCTTCAGGTGGCGGAAGCTCGAAAGCTCCAGTGGAGCAAAGTAAAGTCATGGGAGTGAACCTTGGGGAAGGGCACTCTGTGACCACATAGGGAAATGCAAAGGGTTCAAAGTTCAATTGGGGAAATTCCAAACCATGATTGGGGCATATGTTTTCGAATTAGGGACCTTGATATGATACTTGGTGTAGCTTGGTTCCAGAGGTTTGGCAAAGTAACCTTTGATTCGGACGAGATGACAATTAGTTTCTATTGCAAGGGTGAATTTGTGGAGCAGCAGGGCCAAATTCCAGGAGATTTGAGGTTGAAGAAGGAGAAGTTGACTTCCTCACAAGCACTTTCATTACATAGCTTGTTGAAAGGGAATGTCGTGGAACCTGAACCTGTTGCGAAAAGGAAGCAGACTGTGTAGCGACGACAGAAGCTTCAATAGGTGTTGGATGGGTTTTCTGAGGTGTTTAAGGAGACAACGGGCTAACAGCGACAGAGAATCATTGTACATTCAATTGAGTTAAACAAGGATGCAAGACCGGTTAGTGAGTATTCGACCTTACTGTTATCCATACCACCACAAGGATGAGATAGAAAGACAGGTTCATGCTATGCTGAAGCAGGGTATAATCAAGCACAATTTGAGTGCTTTCTCTAGGCCAGTTATTTTGGTTAAGAAGGACACTCCGTAGAGAATGTGAGTGGACTATGGGGAGCTAAACAATGTTGTTGTGCCGTATAAGTACCTAATCCCGGTTGTCGAAGGGTTTTTGGATGAATAACATGGGGCAACTTACTTCTCTAAGTTGGATTTGAAGTCCAGAATCCAGATACCATCAAATAAGGGTGAAAGAGGAAGTTGTGCACGCGACAGCATTCCGGACACATGAAGGCCATTAAGAATTCCTGGTTATGTTGTTTGGGCTAATCAATGCCTCGGCTAACTTCCAATCCACCATGAACCAAGTTTACAAACCCTATCTACGGAAATTTGTGCTAGGGTTTTTTACAACATTTTGGTGTATAGTAAGGGGTGGAAAGAGCACATGGAACACTTGTCCGAAGTTCTGAAAGTATTACAAGAGATTACTTTTGTGGTAAATGAAAAGAAATGTGTCTTTGGTAGACAGTAGGTGGAATGTTTAGTTAACATCCTTTCCGACCAAGGGGTGGCAGTGGATCCGGCCAAGATGAAGAGTATTGTGGAGTGGCCAACTCCTCCACAATGTTAAAGGAATTCAAGGGTTCTTGGGCCTAACTGGGTACTACAGAAAGTTCAATGAAGGGAATTGAAAATAGCTAAGCCCTTGACAGAAATGACAAAGGAAGAGCTTCAATTGGAGTCCAAAAGCTCTCGATGCGTTTGAAGAACTTAAACGGGTAATGACTAAATCTCCATTGCTAGTACTACCTGATTTTTCTCATCCCTTAGAAATAGAATGTGGTGCTTCACGGAGAGGTGTAGGGAAAGATAGGCGACCTATTGCCTACTTTAGGCCTTGCCACAAATCAATTTGAGTAAGTCAGCTTATGAAATAGAGCTTATGGCTCGTGTTTGGGCAATCCAACATTGGAGGGCCTATCTTTTGGGAAGGAGTTTCTGTGTACTCGGACCAAAAGAGCCTCTGACATCTCCCACAACAAAGAATTACCACAGCTGACCAACAAAATTGGATAGCCAAACTCCTAGTCTACCATTTTGAGGTCATATACAAGCCTGGCCTGAAGAATAAGGTTGCAGATTCGTTGTCCATAATGTTCGAAGAAGTCTACCAAAAAAAATAATGTTCGAAGAAGGGGCGTTGCGGGAAATCACATCATTTCAGGTTTGGTTGCAGATGCAGCAGCTCCTGTCATAAATTGCTTCTGACCCACATTTACAACAGGTGGTAGATGACCTACACAGGGACTCATGTTCTAGACCAGGATTAACTTGCAACAAGGGGTGTTGTTGTACTAGGTTGGGTTGGTTTTGGCAGCTAAATCCTCTTACATACAAGTATTGTTGGCCGAATTTCACTCCTCTCCTGGCGGAGAACATTCTGGGTTATTCAGAAGTCAGAAACTATAGAAGGGTGGCTGAAAATTTATGTTGGGAAGGTATAAAGAAGGCAGCACGGGATTTTGTGAAGAGTTGTGATTTGTGCCAGAGACAGAAGTACTCAGCCTCTTCTCATGTTGGATTCCTGCAGCCCCTTCCAATTCTAGATCATATTTGGGAGGACATCAATTTAGACTTCATCACTACCCTCTCCAAGTCAAAGGGATTTGAAGCAATTTTTGTGGTGGTGGATAGGTTGTCGAAGTACAGTTATTTCATCCCTCTAAAAAAGCATCCCTGCACAGCCAAGAAGGTAGTTGAGGTTTTTGCTAAGGAGATAGTGCGTTTACATGGCATACTCCAATCCATTGTAAGTGACATAGACCCCATGTTCATTAGTTTGTTTTGGAAGGTGTTGGTCTGGTTACAAGGAACTAATTTGAAGATGAGTTCATCATATCATCCGGAGACCAATGGCCAAACCGAAGTAATTAACAGGTGATTGGAAGCGTAGACGCGTTGTTTAGCTTCTGAGCAACCTAAGAATTGGTCATATTGGGTGTCTTGGGTTGAACTGGGGTACAATACCACTTTTCATGGATCTACTAGTACCACGCCCTTTGAAAGGGTTTACGGGAGGAAGCCACCTTTGGTGAGATTTTCCCAAGGAGAAACAAGGGTAGAAGGCTAGAAGCAGTGGCAGCTGAGTTGGTGGATAGGGATGAGGCCTTGAGACAGTTGAAGCGTCACTGCTTCGGGCTCAGCAGCAAATGAAAAAGTATATAGACCAGAAATGTAAGGCCCTAGAATTTGAGGTAGGACAATGAGTGTTCAATAAATTGAGGCCTCATAGACAACAAACAACGGTTATGCGAATTAATAAAAATTTGGCTCATATATTTTGGGCCATTTCCTAAAATTGAGAAAAGTGGGGATGTTTCCTATAAACTGAAACTGCCAGATACGGCTATAGTCCACCCTGTGCTCCACATATCGCGCCATTGGCGAGTATTCAATCAGTGGAAGCCTCATTACCGGAAGGATTAGAAGTAATGAGGTCAAAGAACCAGAACTCCATAAGAGGTACTGCCTTCTAGAGAAATTCAAGAAGTCGGACAGTGGACAAGGTAGTGGTAGTAAAGTGGAAGGCGAGAAATTTCAAGGACGCGATCTGGGAGGATGAAACATTACTGAATAGTCAATTCCTTCATGTCATCCTTGAAGACAACGCGATTGTTGCAAGAGAAGGTAGTGATAGAATACTTGGGCCTAATACCAATAATTACCAAATTATAGAAGCAACTACAAGAAAGCCCAACACATGGAAAGTCTACACTGGGAGGAAAGTGGGGTTAGGAGGGGAGAATGCTAGTTAGTAGTTAGTTAGTGATGTGTCTCTAGATTCCAGGAGATTCATTCATGCATTTTGCTGTGAATTCGCTTAGGAAATAATATCTCTCTAATAGAAGTCTCTGACTCTGGTTAAGAAAATACTTCATTGTAAAGCTCTTGAGCTCATTGTTTCCCAATGAATAATATATAGTTCCTTTGTTCTAAATCGTTGAGTTCTATCAGATTTCAAGGTTTCGTATTTTAAATCTTCCCAGTTTTCACTCCTTTTCACATCTCATTCAATTTCAAGCAAACCCTGCTGGATTAGTTTCTTAGTGAGCTTTTCATTAAGAAACACATTAATTAATTGGTCCTACTTCTCCTCAAAATCTGAATAAGGTATGCCTAATCTAAAACCAAGAAGAAACTTATCCTCAGAAGACAGAAGTATTTTTAGTGAAAGTCAAGTCACCATCCTAATTCATTGAAGAAATATTACATGTTCACAAATACCTTATCGCCTGAAAGAAGCCCAACAGCACATCCATTTGCAGGAGGTGGCTTCCATGAAGTGTGTAAAGTCTGAAGAGAATTAATAGTACCAAGTTACAATATATAATACTTTTCTAAAACAATTGCTAGCACTCAGCTTTGAATCTTCTGATATAATAGAAGTTTGTCAGATAATACAAGCGAAAAGGTGTAGTATACCCAGGAATAAAAAGAAAAAATAGAAACAAAGAATACAACAATAACAATGACAACAAAGCATTGCCCCATTAGGCAGGATCAACTACATGAATGAGTGTTTGAATGAATATTGGGGGCCTATTAAATTGCCATAATTGTATAGTTGATTACTGTCATAAATGTTTGACATGGTTTTATGTTCATATGTTGGCTGATGCTAGTGGCAATCGATCAAAATTGTGATTGAACTGACCTGCTTTGTAATGCGGTGTTTGTCAGCAAAATCTCTGTCAATATTATTTGACTCCAAATCAATGGATAAATCAACCTCGACTTGCGAAGTGTCACGATCCAACCTGACCTGCGTAACCACAATCAGAACGAACAACAAGAAACGAATTACAAATTCAACAGGATTCATCCATTCACCTTTTCCCCCAAAATGAATAAAGAAATCAATCAAGCAAGCAAGCAACGCACCTCCTGGCATCGTTCATCTAACTCGTAAGGTCGCCAAGAAGGCCTCAAAGGATACTGAAAAACGTACAACTGAAAGCGACGTAGAGAAAATTAGAGTGAATGAAAAAGGCATAATCGAATAAAAACGCACGCGAAGGTCTCAGACCTGAGTGTTGTCATTGATAGAAGGTGTGAAGAAGACGTCGATTTCGCGAACGACGGGATCTTCATCAACGGTGTCTTCATCCATGGGATCATCTTGTTGCTGCGATTGGTCTTCGTGTTCATTCTTCGGCTCTGGTTTGGACGATGATGGTTCGGGTTGGGGTTCGGGTTCAGGTTCAGGTTCAGGTTCGGGTTTGGAGGCAGGTTCAGGTTTGGGTTTGATGAGTCTGGATGTCTTTGGCGCGAACTTGGAGACTCGAGAAGGGACCTGGCTCGGAGCGTCGAAGCCGTCGAGGTCCATTTCTCAAACCCAGTGTTGTGTGTAAGGTTTATGGGGAGGTTTTGAGCGGAGTGAGGTTTGAACTTTTATACCCTCGCGTCACTGAGAGATAGTGGCAGGAAAATGGGCCGACCCGCTTTTAAGCATGCAAAATTACCTGTGCGGGAAAAAAGGAAATTTCAATTAACATGCTACAAACGTGAAAGAAACAAAATTCAAAATTTAAGGAATTTCATTGTAGATGAGATTAGGGTTTTTTTTTTAGAATTGGAAAGATAGATGAGCTTAGGGTTTAAACAAGAGAATCTTTTAGACTTATTTAAAAAAATTGGATGAAACGTATATTTGGATGAAATATCTAAGATGTAATAACCATTAAACATAAATGATGTCTCAAATCTTTAAGGAGATCTCATCATGCTGTTAGTCCACCTCAATACTAGCAACCATTGTGACAAAGTCAAATGATTTAAACAAGATAAAAGTACAAAAGAGTTATAAATAATAAAGTTTCAAAAATATTAAAATTAAAGTTAAATATGAAAAAATTATGGCCTGTTTGATTGCAGTTTTTAAAAACTGTTTTATGTTTTCAAAAACTGAAAAATTTAAAAACCTGCTTGGCAAAAACTGTTTTTGAAAACAGTTCTTATTTTCAGTTTTAAAAACTAAAATACCAGAACAGCTAAAAGATGTTTTCAGTTTCTGTTTTTAGTTTTCAAATTTCAATTTTTTAAATATTGGAAAACGTCTTATTCAACAGTTTTTTTTTCTGCTTTTATTTTGAAAAACAGTTTTCAAAAACAGTTTCTAAAAACTCTTTTTAAATACAGTTTTCAAAAACTACAATCAAACATGCCCTTAATCAGATGTTATTCGTGTTTAAAAAATATTAAAGAGTCGATTGCATTAGGTTTACTTCGAATTGAAGATGAAGTGAATTGATTAATTAGAGAACAAGGATATGTTGCACGAGAGATTTAGGGGTGCGATACAACAACAAGTGCAATTCCAAAAGATTTTATTATTATTTTAATTCTTTCAATATGTGTTGTGTTAATTTTGAAGACCAAAACAACTTATCTTGCGCCTGTAGTGCAAAATATGTCTTGTTATATAGCATCATTCTTAATTAAATAAATTCAAACTAATTACATTTGTTTGATTTGAATCATCAGAATCTTCAGATTATTGAGTCGATCTACACTGATAAAGGACCATTACTTGAATATAATATTATTAAAATGATGTAGACTTGTAACGATTTTTAAAATTAAGTACCTAAATTCAATAAAAAAATTGTTAAGGATAAAAATTGTAATTATACATCAACTATAGCTTTTTTAGTTGCATTAGAAAGCATATCAAGTATAGTGGCATGTCAAGTCAAAAAAGTATAGTGGCATGCAATTAAACATATAATTTTATTAAATCAAATAGGGTGATAAATTTAGCATGCTCTCATGATTTTACACCCTATTTAATTTTTTAACATGCCCAACGTAGCCCTCCTTCAAGATAATTCGTTAACGTTCTACTTCTTCATGTGATGTATGTGAGTTGCACGGTGAGTTGTGCGGGGTAAGCGAGCTTTAAAGAACAAAATAAATCAAAACAATTTTTTGCTACTCAAAATCCTTCTCTTCGCTCTCTTCGTATGAAATTGGGGTTATCTTGGTTAGTTCCTTCTTCTGTGTACTAGTGATGCAAATGTTAAACACATGCCACGTTTTAAAATTGTATGTTAAAGAAGCCACTACTTAAACATATAATTCCAAGGAGGCGTTTGTTAAACGGTATGAAAAAATATACTCAGGAATCTTATTCCCGGGAATATTAAGATGGGAATGTTATTTCCGGGCATCTTTAAAAAATGTGTTTGGTTAATAAATTTGATTCCCAGGAATCTTGTCCAACATTACTGGAAACAATTATAACATGCGTTTGGCAGTGAAGGCATATTCCCAGGAATAAATAATGAAATTATTAAAATGCCCTTAAAAAAGGGAAAAATAAATGGAAATCGTGGGTGAATAAAAGGGTAAAATAGTTTTTTCCCTAAAAAAAATTGCTACCCAGTTTAGAACATTCCCGGGCATCTTTGATACCCACCCCTGAAGATGGGAATGTTGAGGTGGGTGAATGTGTGTAAATCACTTTCCCGGGAATGTGGGATGCCCGGGCGTATATTTTTCTAACCTCCTACCAAACAAGGGAATCTCATTCCCACACTCTCATTCCCGGGTATATTTTTTATACCCACCTAACAAACGCCCCCCAAGATTTTAAATTCGGTATTTCAAAGAAAATTACTTTCAGTTTTTTAAATATCGGTTTTTGAATTCAGTTTTAGATTTTAAAACTCGAAACCTAACTACTACGTTATATTTCGGTATTTAAAATTTGATATGTTAAAAGCATATCGAAATTTTTATTTTCCTATAACGAAAACCAAAATATATTCTGAGAACTAAAAACTCGAAATCTATTTAACCGGCTAACTTCCGAATTTAAGAAACCAAAAGCATATGGATTGTGTTTAAATATCGGTTTTTGAATTCAGTTTTAGATTTTAAAACTCAAAACCTAACTACTACATAGTGTTCGGCCTTTACAATTCCTGATAAACATAAAAACTACGGGTATTAAAGTCTTTTCACTGCATTGTGTTAAATTGAGTTACTATCGAATAATACAACAGGGTTGATTGAATAATCCCATTCCCATAGGAAGGTAGAAGCACTTTTGAGTTCTAACTACCACTCTGTTGACACGTGACATCCCACCACCACTGTTCCAAACAAAATTCTTGCTTGAATCTGGAGGAACACCCCCACCCAGCGCAACTTAGCAACCTCAATCCACTCGAAACGCCGAAACTGCAAATCACTCTTCCAATCCAATTCAATCCACGCCACCACGATCGAACCTCAGTTGCATCGAACAATCGATAAACAATTGAATTGATGTTGTTGTCTGTTTGCGTGTCGTAGCAGGCGATGATGATGGAGTACGCTGAGGAACTGGTGAGAGAGTTCCTGGTGTTCCGAGGATTCACCAACACGCTCGAAGCTTATGAGACCGAATTGCGCACCGACATCGGCAAAGGCTTTCAGGTGGACAAGATTCTCGACCTCATCTTCTCCGTCTATGTTCCCAAGTTTCAGGTCGATAAGCTCGTCGCGCTTCTCGGTTTCTTCAAACACTATGTCTCTAATTCCTCTTCCGAAACCGCACTCGTTTCCACCTTGTCCAAGTTGGAAGCTTCTCTTCTCCGCTTCTACGTCGTTCACGCCTTGCAATCCAATCGGAGGGATAAGGTTGTGGAGTTTTTCTCAGCCAATGGCCCTGACTTGTTGCAAAGTTCTCAGGATTGGACTCACTGGTTTGGTGCGTTTTCTATTTTCTGTTTTTTTTGTTGGTTTGTGTAATGAACTTGCACTGTGTGATTGTGATGATGAGATTGAGATGTTGTATTGCATTGAGTTGCAGCAATTCCTTATACCAAGAATCCACACATTGATCCAGAATTTCGAGTTTTTTTCTCCAAGGAGTGGTATCAGGCATTGCATCTTTCTGTCAGAAACTTCTTTAGTGAGATCTTCAATGCTTCTCATATCCTTCACAGCATATATATATATTTTTTATTGTAATCATTGTATTCTTTAAGTTTGATTTTCTACGTTTCTGGTGTTATTACAGATTCTTAGGTACAACATGGTTTGCTAAATAACTGACTTACATTTGTTAGCTACTATGTTAATGGTCAATAAGTCTGATGTGCCTCATCTAGGTTTAGACTAAGGTTGAAGGGTATGGCAAAAATTAAGACTAGGTGGATGCAAGAATGTTTTGGTAATTTATGAAAAAGGAAAAAGAAAAAGAAACGAGTCAAAGCACGAAAGGATACTGTGCTACTGATGCGAGTTAACTTTTTCGCTGGGTTTCACGTTGATAATTTTACTGGGTGTTTACTGATCCAACTATTTCTATAGAATATGTTATTGCAATTTACAACAACTATATCATGGTTTCTCTTTGTGATCTCAAGTATGTTACTTTTCACAAGTTTTCTTATAGACAACAATTGGGAATTATGACATTTGGGACTCAAAGTTGGGATGTTATGTGCTTTATGCCTTCTGCATTTCAAATATCATCAAGTCCTTTCTGAAATTATCCTTAAAAATATCACGTCTACCTGCTCTACTGAAGATCAGTTCAGAGATGAATGCTACCAACCTTCTCAAAAGAGATATCGCACATCTAAATATTAAATTGTCACAACTTCAGGCTTTACTCGAAGAGAAAGAAGCACAGTTATGCCAATTTAGAAGGTAAGCATATTTTTATTCATTGCTCTTGGTCTCTAATGAGTCTCGTTTAGTTTTCTAATTGCTTTGGACTGAAGTTTGGAAGGAAGTATTAGTTCACCAAGCAATTTGCGTGACGAAAGTACGAATATGTCAAAAGATTCTCCAGAGGTTTATCCAACTGTTTTTCCACGAGGAGCTCAAAAAGAGATTAGCCAAGATTCTATTGTCGATGGACCTGGAAATATTCAATCTGAGATATCCAGCTCCAAGTCAGGTGAAGATTCACCTTTATTATTGAATGATCATCTCGGAAATGGCAGAGCTGGCGATACCACAGCAAAAGGTCATGACAGTCCCCATCTAGGAAGACATATATACTTCACGGCCTCTTCCTCTTTGTAGTTGCTTGATTGTATTTTGAGCAAGATGATGGCTACTGTCCATGGATATAGACTTATTTATATTCATGTGCTGGCTTCTTCTCGTGATGAATTATCGTTTTAATGAAATGTAGGGAAAACGTAGGAACAAATAATATTAGATGTTCGTGAATTCGGAGCAGTAAATGAAATCCTTGGGCATCATGTTTTTCTCATGCAAACTAAAACACAAATAACGATATTACTTTTATGGTGCTACTTGTAAGCTGTAAGGTCAAATTACTGTAAAGCGAGATATTGATTTAACCAGACAGGAAAGCTTTGTATTGTTTGTTTAACTTTGAAACAAAAAAGTAATCAACTTTGTATTATTATTTATTATTTCTAAAAAGAATTCAGGATGTATTGTGTTCACTTAATCAGCACCTAATCTTGATGCCCTTTATCTGATCTTCAAATCACACCTAATTTCCAGGATGCTAAATAAACTGGTACTTAGGCTGAGGTATTAATTATTATTTCAGTAACCATTGATTTTATATTTGGAAATAAAAATTAGCAATTAATTTTGTGGCAGAAAATGATATAGAAGTTTATGGGGAAGAAGATTTTACTGAGGTCAAAGTGGAGCACCAGGTAAATTTGCGTATAGAGCCTTAATTATGTTATTTCCCTCTTTTGTTCTGCAGTTTCATCTTACTTTTAACTTTCAATTTTCAAGAAAATATTAAATGCTATTGGAATTTGGCTAAATATCAAATCATTGTGATTCTCAGGAGACATTTTTGGGACACACCAGTCCAATCACCCGGTGCCGCTTCTCTACATCTGGAAACAATATTGCTAGTGCCTCTCTGGATGGAACTGTTAGGTACCCTCTCTGGGATTTGATGTTAACAAACATATCAAAATTATTACTCAAATGGGAAAATACTCAAAATAGAATGGTCTTCATCTAATTATTAGTCTTGATTACTAGACTGTAGCCTGTACTTATTTGCCACTATTAAGACTCCTTAGGAGTTGATGTATATAGTGCAATACCAGCAATACTTTCAACAATTGATAAGAATTTAAGTAAAAGAAAGATATAAAGCTTGATGTACTCCAATACATTTTTGTTTAGAAACAGCCCATTATAATGCTTACTTTTATCATGCTTCTTTACCTTTCACTGCAACTCTTCTTTAATTTTTTATGAAATCTCTCTCAAGCAATTTGGTCTCTATTTGCTCTACATATTTTAATAAAGGATATGGACATATGATGCATCAACTCCGGTATCTAGAAATGCAACCATATATTGTGGCACCGAAATTTTGTCGCTTGACTGGGAATGTAAATCAGACCGCTTGGTATGTGAATTGATTTTTCATGGAGATTGAAATCATTCAGTTTTATTCATTATATGTGACTGAAAACCTGTTCCTTTTGGTAAAAGCTTCTAATAGGTACCTCTGATGGGTGCATTAAAGCTTGGAATGTGGATGCAAAGAGAGTTGTTTGTGACCTTAGCACAACTGAAGCATTTCCAAGGTATTTCCTAATCATGTATTGTTCAGGTTTCTATTCATTATTTTTTTACTCTCTGACACGTGTGGTTTTACAGTGTATTGGACATAAAGTGCAGTCCCGTTGAACCTATTTTCGTGTCCGCAGCAGCTTCTAGAGGGTATTCATTAAATTTTTAAATATTGAATTCTTTATTGAAGTAGTAAATTGGTTTAATTTGGTGATTCGATCCGCTGTTTTAATACAATGTTAGTCCAATTATTATCATATATAAATTTTGCTGTTTTGATTTTGGATATGAGAACTAAACTACGGTTAAATACCATTGGTCAGGGTATCTGGCCTTTTGTTATGCTCTCAATGTACATCCTTTCTATTGTTTATTTTTTGTTAATTTACACTGTTAACACAGTTTAGCAAGGAATTATGAGGACCATATTGTCTGTGTAGGGCTGGTTCCAACTATCCTGACAACCTGGGTTTCGCTTCACTAACTGTGTGGAACATGAAGACGTGGAAAGCCATGGTATGTGCTTCTTTGAATAGAATGTTAGTGTTAATGTTGTTTTATGGCTATGTTTAATTTTGAATTTCATAAAGACAGTCCTTCCTCTTGGAGAAGATCCACCAGCAATTACATCTCTATGCTTCAATCACAATGGGAAGATTTTAGCAGCATCTGCTGTGGATGGAATGATTCACATGTTTGGTATCCTTAATTTCATTTATTCTGTTACTTCGTTAGTATTTTTAGTGATTCATTCATTGCTGGAATTGCTAACTTTCCTCATAGCTTGTAGCTTGCATTGTATTTAGGAAGTTATGAATGCCCTTGCTGGAATTGTTAATTTGATGCTTTTATTGTGCTTACTTGATGTTCCTAATGAATATTGGGCTCAGTTATTTGGTGTGTGGGTATTCATATGTAGGGGATGTATCATATAAGAGATACTTTTTTATGTGAGAGTGAGGGATAAATCTGGCCCATTATATCTAACCATAAATGGTTAAGATTAAAACATGAAGTCATGCGACCATTAAATAACTTCTAATTTTTACCATCCACATGGTTGTACGGTTTAAATTTATCCCTCTCACTCCATTCTCATGAGATACAACCCCATAAATATCTATATATAAAGAGAACCTATTGTGAATGTACAAGCTAGGAGTCACATGATTTGACAATCATGTCGTCCTTAACAAGCCAAAGACATGTCTGCTGGTCTACAAATCACTGGGTGGCCTGCACATGATTCTTCTATCAGTTCAATTCTTTTTGGACCAGATGAGACTAGCATTTTTAGCCTGGGATCTGATGGGAAGGCAAGTACCGCTAATTCAATGTTACTCTAGCTTGTAAAATGGATGCTACACTTTATACTAATTGGTTTTTTGTTATCAGATTTTTGAGTGGAGTTTGCAAAATCAAGGTCAAATCTTGTGGTCAAGAGACTGCAGTCGGTATATTTCTAGTTTGGCACCTTATGATTAGACTTGCAATATTTCCTTTTTCTTTTTATGCAAATATGAAGGCTCAAATTTCTTGTTGGGTGTGAAAATTGAGATGAATAGACATGAGTCTGCAGTCCTTTCTGAACCAGAAAATGGAACTGAAAATTCTTCAATGACCTTTTCTGTAGCAAACAACATGTACTTCACATAATTCTTTCTTAAGCTATGGAATATCATTAGATTTTATCTCTCATGCCTTTTAAAGCTATTAACAAGTACGATACAGATGTTTTCATTCATTATGAAATATGAAGTTAGATATAGGTCATCAAAATTATCATGGTTATTCATAATCAGACGTTAATTGTTAGCGTTGATTTACAAGTGGTGCATGCCAAATACTTTGTATTACCTGGAGTTAACTTACAATTGAATGGAGTAAAATTTCAAATGGCATATTATAAGTACATGTGTTTTATTGAGTGTTACTAATAGCATTAAATTATGTAACCATTCAAATTATGAGGGGGCTGGGATTAATCACCTGAATCACAACTGGATTCAATTCATGTATGGAATAAAATAGGTTCGACCTCTGTGTGAGTGTGCGCTGTTAAAAATACTTTAGCTTATTCATGCTATGTGAGGGATAATGTTGTATCTCTACTCCGTCTTCTCGTTGCTTTTCGATGTGTGGAGAATTGATTCTGAGCATGTTGTTTTTTCACATTTCATAGGTTCTGTTCCCCCCTCAATGCTTCAAAATATAGCAGACATGAGATGGCATTAGATGCAAATGGGAGGAGACTCTTGGTAACATCCAGTTCTGTTAGAGCACCCATATATCAGGTTCAATGTTACTTGAATTCTCCTGCATGCATTGTCATTAGACCTTCCCTTTGAAGGGATTATATTTTACGTACCTATATTTTAAGTTGACCTGCAACAGCCAATAAATTTTGACATGAATATTTACGATTATCTTGTTAGTTATTATCTGAAAATGGAAATGTCTGGTTGGTTGTGTTGTCAGGTTCAGGGTAATTTGAATGGTTGGAGAACACTTCCTCACAGTGCTCCTGTTACCGCCGTAGATTGGCATCCTACCTTGCCCATTTTCTTGACTGGATCAGCTGATAACTCTGTCCGAGTAACATCTTTGTTATCATAGCACCAGATTGTATTTGTATCTTGGGAGTTTTTTCATTCTTTGCTTGGTGAGCATTTAAATAGGTTTCAGTTTATTGGATTCTTAGGTTGTAATATGCTGGCGTTTCTCTCATTCTCTCTACCTACAAGTGTAATGTGCATATTTATGCAATTCACTTGTATGTATATTTTGTACTTTTGAGTTTAGTCATTTCTTTTGTCATGTATACAACAAATTGTGAAGAGAAATAATGATCAAAGTATAATCGTTCCTATATAAATCTCCATCAGGAATGTTTCAGAATGTTTAAAAATCAGGAATAATTTTTGTATTGGTTTATTGAAATTTAAAGTATAATCGTTCCTATATAAATCTCCATCATCGATTGTAAGGTAAGATTGGTACCTTAATTTTAAATTAGTAGTTAAAACAATCAAGATTATACTCAGTTTACATGTGGAAAATGGAAAGGTGAAAATGATGTAAGAAAAAATGGATTGATTTTATATATTAGTTGGATACAGAGAAAAATATAAAGAAAAAAGTGAAAATTTATCTTGTGTTTGGTTAGATGCAAACAAGATCTTTTCCAGTACCCATCATAAAATGACAAGCGTGATGTAGTACACCCACACTAGATGAGACCAACAAATGAGTAAAAATAAAATTGAATAGAAGAAATAACTTTTATAGGGATGTTGTGCTGTTTGAGCAATGACAAGAATGAATATACACAAAACGATCCAATCTTAAATAGTATCATTTAAATATATTTGCAGGGATTGGAAGCAATCTGGACCCTAATTATGCTTCCACCTTAGTCATCATCCTCAGCATCAATTACCATTCTCAGCTTCCTTCTTGATACAGCATTGTCAGGAACTGCACTAGCAGCCACTTCATCCTCTGAATCTACCAAGTCTTGATCCACTTCCTGATGTTCAACTTGTTGGGAGTTCAAGAAGCCTACCCGTTTTTCACTGCTGGTGCCATTTAATTCAACCACAAAAATAATCAGCTTAAACCATAAAAAAGCTAAGAAAACTGTAACAATATATTGGTAATGTTATTCCACATTGCTGTCAGAAAATAGTTCGTTGTCATCTAGGATACTGACAGAACATATTAGTCGATTACCAAAAATAAAAATGATATTTGACTTAACCAACATACCTTTCTGAAACCTCTTTCATGTCATCATCAAAAGAATCACTGTCCATTATTCTGTCCTGAATTTGGATGGTTTCCAGCTCATCATGCTTTGATTTAAGAACGGATCTCTTAGTTCTACATCCAGAAATTACACCACAAAAAAAGAATAAAACGAAAATTAAACCTGGCAACTAGCGATGCCTGTCAGAAAGCGATCTATGTCATGTCAAGTGATAAGTCATACACAAATTATTGATAATTTCAAGGAATTAATAAAATATAAAAAAGAACATAGCCTCACATACGAACTTAATTAACATTATGGCCAGACTTAACACCAAATAATTCTATTAGGCAAAATGATAAATTTGTAACTACAAAGATTTTGGCATCAAATAAGAATTTCAAAGATTAAAGGGGACGTCAAAATGATCCTCCCATCAAGCAACTGTAGTTCACGCAAATCACTAGGATTGCCTAGAGGCCCAATAAATTCACTCACATACCCAATCCCATAAATTGGCACTTAAATATAATACATAATGTTATAATATGAAAACGTATAACAAGAGCACTTTATGTTGACTCGGAGTTAAGAAGGGAATGAAGATAAATAGCAGAACATGACCATCTTATTTGCCAATAGAATAAACATGTATAAAGGGAAGAAGCATCAGTCATATTTTTCCGAGTCAGAGCAGATATAGGGATAAACAGGAAGAATCAATAATTCAAACTAAATGCCTGATATAAAACTTATGGTCCTATTATTGATCAGTAAACAGTAATATCCTAGAAAAGAAAAGTGAAACAATGAGAAATTTACTTGAGAGCAGAGCTGAGCATTTCATTATCAGAATCGTCTCTTGTCAACTTATCCTCATTGACGTGTTCCTGTAATTGTTCACTTGATACTCTACTCTTCATTTTTTTCCTAAATTAAATAAATAGTAGTTAATTCCAGTTGAAAAAATTGTAGATACGGGACAAGTTCATTATATGTTTCGAGTCAGAGCAGATATAAGCAGGAGAAGGAAGAATCGCTAGCTCAAACAAAATTACTGATGTAAACATTCACGCTCCTATAATTGATCAGTAAACTCTAGTTCCTAGAAAGGGACATTACTTGAGAACAGAGCTGAGTATTTCATCATCAGAAACATCTTGTGACAATCTATCCTCACTGGTTCGTTCATGTAATTCTTCACTTGATACTTTGCTATTCACCTTTTTCCTAAAACAAAATAAACAAGAATTGAAGAGTAGATAAAAGGAGTGACTCATCCAGCAAGGCAACACAATAAAAAGGCTGCATTTGAGAAAGAATTGAAATTCAGCTGAAACATATTTGTTATATAGTGTTTTGGAAGAAGTAATACATGCCGATTAAAGGAAATAACTTTTCCGATAAACGAAAGCATTAACATCTCAGAATTCTACAGAATTCAGATCAACACAACATTACCTTCCTATCAATGATATCAATGTCTCATCATCAGATTCATTTATTCTATCTTTCGACAACTCCATAAGATCCTCACTATTTGGGTTCATTTTGCCTCTTAAACTCTTCTTAGGAACAGATAAGCCAAGCTGCTTAAGTTTTCGAGAGACTTGAGCAGGTGTGAATTTACCATCCTCATCCAGTGCATTGGCTATCATGTAGCTACATCTTCTATGGTCCTTGAATCTGCAAATATAACATCCTAGATATTAAACACAAAAGCTATAATACATCCTATACTTCTCATTGTGTGCAAAATCATGTAAGAAAATTCAGAAAACCTAGGGGCTTGTTTACTTTTCATTTTCTGTTTTTGGTTCTAATAGCAATAAGCCAATAATGCTCCGCCATTTCACTTTGTTTCTTTTTATTGAAGTTTTAAACAGGAAACAATGGAAAGAAACTCATTATTTTAATTGTTTCCTGTACAAAACTATGAAAATAAGAAACAGGAAATAAAGTGAAAAAAAGGGTTTTCTTGCAATTAAAACTAAAACACAGGAAATCAAAACAAAAATTGAAAATTGAAACCGAACAGGCCCTAGGATGTTCTTGTTTAACCACCCATTCAGCATTCATCAAGAGGAGAGCAGAGAGAGAAATGCAATTTCCACCAAGCAACCAAGTTAGGTGACACTCACTGCTCATACAGAACTTTGATCATAGCTTCCTGATCTTCATTGAAAGCACGAACTCTCTTTCTTTTCTGCCTATGAATATGGAATTGAACTCAAACTCAGAAAAGACTTAAAACATATTTAATGCTTTTAAAGTATAAACAAGTTGTTTAACTAGGATGAACAATGATGACAAAACTTTTCATGTATAGAAGTAAACATAAATTTTACAGAAAAAAAAATACTAGTAAGTAGTAATAATTAATAAGGACAAAAGTTCTATATATACTTACAGATGCTGAACCAACAGGCTTCCCTCCAAGTTCACTGATTTATGATCATCAATTCCTGCTATTCCATCACCACCCTCTAATAGATTAGGGCTTGTTGAAAAGGGTTTATCAGCATCACCCATCTTTCGCCTAGGTTTAATTGTTAGCCCAATTTTTTTTAATGTGTTGGAAATTTGAGCCGGTGAAATTTTACCATCTGGATCTAGCGCTTCAGCAATACATCGAGTGCAATTTCGTTCGTCTTTGAATCTAATATATTCAAAGAAAGGAAGAACAGATGGTGAAAACAAAGGCTAATCTTATAAGTTAAAAATAAAATAGTTACAAGCTATGAATCAATTTATCATGGTGGATGCTTTGAGTATGTTTGCACCAATGGTGGGCAAAAAAGAAGTTAAATTGCTTTATGTCAAGGCTCTAATTTAAATCATGCTTAAAATTCAAGACAATAAGGCTTGATCAGGTTAAACCTACTTTTCATAGAGTTTCTTAATTTCTCTCTCCAATTCAGCATTTAAAATAAGTTTTTTCTTTCTCCTTGGAGCTATTAGAGATCCATCTTCTGTCAATTGCTCCCCACTGTTATGTCCAAGCAAACCAAGTATCAGAAACTAGAAAAATCAAGGGAAATTTGATCTCAAGTTGTAAATGTACATACTTATTGTCATCTTGGCCTGAGGTGGATGCAAGGCCTTCTATAACATCATTGTTTTCTCCATGGCTGAAAGAAAGGGACAGAAAGATGAAAAGCAATTACAGCTAGTTCTTTGCAGTGTGAATTTGATTCACAATAATTATGAATCAATCAAGCATAAATTTAAAATTGGTCCAACATTCTATAAATGGTTATCTCAGTTTTTCCAAAATTTTCCCAAAAGCCGAGGTAAAAAAGCATACATGAGAAGATTATAAGCAAAGTTTGATTATGTTATCTTACTTTTGATACCCTGAATCATGAGAGATCACAACATCAGCTTCATCGTCACCAAGTGCATCAGCTATGCTTCTGCGAGTCCACACGTTTGCTGTGGATGAACCAATCTCTCCATCTCCTTGAGTATCATTCCAGTTTATATTTTTTTTCTTCAAATGACCAAGCTCATCCAACAAATACTCCGCATTGATGTAGTGGCATTCCCTTCGGCTCTTCCAGAAAAGCACTTCCACAAACAGGAGGGGTTGCTTTTTCATTTGCTTTAGCATCTTTTTAACCAAACTGGTCAGGAAATCAACAATTTTTGTATATTCCTTGCAGGGACATGATTTTTGTTCAACCAGGATGTCATGAAAAATAGTAAGCAGCGACAACTGTATAAATATGAATAAGATTAAGAAATGTTATTCACAATAAACAACTACACAATCTCATTGAAGATGAAATGCTTTCCAGACTTAACCTGGTAGAGCATTGGCTGCAGTTCAAGATCATCACTTATTCTCTGCAACATGCTTATTATGTAGTGATTTATAGCAAGGGAATTGCTCTTATAAAACTTGAGCAACCAACATAATTTCTGAATAATGTTGTGATTTGCTAAGGCAGAGACCAGAGTTGAAACTTTGAAATCAACTTCACTAATTGCATTAAATTGCTCTTCTTCAGAAAAATCACCAGTATCATCCAACATATCCTCAATACAATGTTCAGGATTTTTGTTTTGTACTGGTTCCAAACCAACTTGGGAGTCCCCATCTTCAACAATATTTTCATGTTCATTATCATTAAGGATAACACATTCTTCCCCCGTGAAATTTGCATTTGGCAGGTTTTCCTTCTGCAGTGACTGATTTTCAGGCAATTGATTGCCAATAGAGATGCCACCTTCATTTTCAATGCAAGAATTATCTCCAGTTTGTTTATTCCCTGATTCTATTCCTTCAGAAGATTTCTTCTTTTTCACTTTCCTTGATTTCCGTGATACCTGGAGTTTTAAGGATATAAAACAAAGGAGGAATTAAAATCTATTACATTCTCAGACAATAAGCTTTGTGGCAAAGACGGCATTACCATGTACAAAATGATTTCACAAGGCCATTATGCACTGTAATTATGAAGTTCAAAAATAAACTATTTACCTTGATCTCCTCCATCTAGGCAACCCTCTTTATCAATGGTGGGTCTCTTATCTTAGCTCTACTCTCAGTTACTCTTTGCTAAAACTTCATAATATGACTGATGAGTTTAATTTCTCTACAATTTGCAGTTTTATGTCACTTTTTTTCTTCAAGATGGTAGAGTTGGGGCATTCTCTGTTCCTTCAACATTCATTCAGATCTTATAATCTCATTGGACAACTTTATGAGTCATCTTATGTCTTGCTCTCCAGACCCATTTCATACCTCAGTAGGTATATTATTTGCTCCAAGTCCAACTACCTTACCATTAGCCCTCTTCTTTAATGCTTTTTACCTCAGATTCTCTTATTCTCCAATAGTAGGAGTAATTTTGATCCTCCTTTCTGGTGTTAGTTTATTGGAACTCAGAGTAATTGTGTGGTGTCCATTAAAAAAATTATGAAAATAACTCTTCCATCTTTTCTTGATACCTTGTTTTTAAACCAATACTTTTTTCTCATTCACCTAGTTCAAGTTTCTTGTTTTTTCCGACTTTTATCAAGTTTGTAGATAATTCGCTCTCCTACTTTGGTGCCTAAGGACTGGTATAACCCATCAACAGTCTTGCACTAGTTTTTCTTACCTCCTTCTTGATGTCTTGCTTAGTTTAAAAATTCCTTATTATTACACAAGGACTATATATTTTATGATACTAATTTAACCTTATAAATTGACAGATCATAACTCATCAATATTAAAGTGAAATTTAACACATTTACTATTTTTTTACTTCACTCAGAACTTTTACTAAGAATATTTTGATGCATTAGAAAATGTGCCAGTGTGATGAAGGCATGGGGAAAAAAGAGAGGAGACATGCAGATTCAAAAGCATTTATGATCGAAGATGGTCCTAGCAACAAAATTGCTATAAAAAGGATGGGCAAAATAGAGCAAAAAGCTGACAAGTGCTGGAGAAACTCTTTAAGGTTAAGAGTTTATAGATAGATTATATAGATGGCCAGATTAGAGTCATAAAAACACATAGTCGCATCTTACCCTCAATGTACCTCGAGATTGAAGATTGTCCATTAACTTTACAACCTTGTGAATGATTTCTACCAAATCTGCAAGATCACTGACAAGAAACAACAAAGATAAGTATAGCAACGAGGAAAGAGAAGTGGATTATACACAAACACACATAAAAGTAAAATATGTGTAAAACCACAATTATCATTACACACGCATGCGATAATGAATGAATGCCTTCCATGACGAACAATTACGCGCATAACACATCTAATTTGAACAGGGTCAAATGGTTGACTAAGAGGAGAAAATTCATTGGATAGGAAAGAAACTTCTTTCTAATTGCTATCTCAAGTGACAATGCAGTTTAGCACACTTAGCTTTCAACTATTAACACTTATATCCCAGCAGAGTATGCTATGCTGCAATTTATTTTTGTATAAAGTATAAAGGCACAAGTAGTAATCAATCCATAGATGTCTTCTAAATAGCTTTCAATTATTCTAGAAGTCTTCTAAGTACGAATTTAATACATGAAAAAACCTTCGGCATTGTTAAATAATGTGAAGTTTTCCTTTGCTCAAATAGGAGGTGAAACCTTTTGCATTGTTTGTGGGTATCAAACGTTTTCATCAAATTCAAGAGGAACTGAGTCATCCCTTCCTCCGTCTGATCATAAAATAACTTGTACAGAAGTATGCGAGCTGTTTGTGGCTCCTTAGAGTCTTCTGGCAATAATTTAAGTACCAAATCCAGCATGCGAATCTGCAAAATCAAGAAAGGGCAATTATGAAGCATTTAATGAGGTTGTGAACAATGGTGGAGCTCTTGTTGCTATTCCTACGTTCAGCTAGATATAGTAGGGGTGGGAATGCCCTAATTTGTAAGATTAACCAAAGCAATATTAAAGCAAACTGGAAGAAATGGAATTCAAACAAACATGGAATGAGATAGGTTAACAAAGCAAAAGTGTTTACAAAAGTGAACTAGCCGTAAGATATAAAAGAGGAAAGGCAGAAAGGTGTCAAATTATACCTCACCACATAAGGATGCATGCAAAACACTAGTAAATAAAATTTAACAAAACATATTAAGATTTAGTAGTGCAAACTACCATGTTTTTCAAAAGAGAACCAGCTGCAGATAGAAACTTGTAATCATTTGTCTCCTTTAGACCATCATAGGCATGCCGCCACTTTGAAATGACTAACTGAAACATTGACTCATTCAAGGATGCTGCAATTGGGCCACATATTTGGCCACTGAAATCTGAGGTATCGGCATCTTTATCACCAAAAGTCTCAAATGTGTCCCCTCCCTCCTTGTTCTATTAGAGAAGAGAAATACGTATGAACAACACCATTTCATAAATGGAGATTGATAATGACAGGTATGCAATTTACAAATAACGCAGCAAGTGATACTTTGCACTAGTTGATCACATGAGGCGCTGGGATTTACTTACTAAATTTATTTTGTTGATTTCCATTTGTTCAGCTAAATTTTTTTATAACATTATTGTTAGTACATGAATAATTACTATTTCAAATTCACCTTAATGAAACCAAATATCAATGGCTAGAAAATGTATCTAATAATAATCTTCATTGGAGACACATGCAACAGGTATAATTTAAATTACTGCTTAAGATGCTGCATATTGGCATTACCATTAAAGTTATAATTGGATGTGAAATAGTTGACACATTAAAGCTAAGGGGAGTCAAGTCCTACATCTCCTTTTCATTGGAGAAGCATCACATTGGCAACTAATTCTCAAAGATGCAAATGTTCAATAGTCGACTTTTCATTTAAAATCTCATTCAGTCACAAAAATTAAGAATAAATTATTTTCTTTATTATAACCTTTTTGCTTCTTTTAGAGTTTCAAACATGTCCTTGGATAGTATGTAGTTCCATAACTAAAGTACATCTATGGGCATCTATTTTAAGATGGGAAATACAAGTGCACGTAGGTTTTCAAATTAAAATTAAGCTGGGGCACATGGTCACTTTAATCCTTCTAGATCCAGACCACGAATATCTTAAAAAATGTATTTAATATCTCAAATCAAGGGGTAATGTTAAGTATTTCAGGTTTAAAGAGGTACAGATAAAAGCATGCCAAGAGACATGCAGTTTTCTTATCATCATTCTCACCTTAGAAGCTGAATACTTGTAAAACTGAAATGAAGTGACAAATTCAGCCACTTGAAAGAAAACATCAACATCACTTTTTTGAATAGCAGGATGTTCCTTTTCAATATCTTCACGGATGCATCGCATCAAAACTGATACAGGTTTAAATTGCAATAAGATTAGTTTTAGCTTCAAAATTGGAACCCTATACATTATATATATATGTGTGTGTGCGCGCGCGCGAGCGTGTGTGTTGCACATGGCACTACATATTCTGGAAAACCTTACCATTGTATCCCCCAGAAAGAAACTGATTCAGAAACCCATGTAGTAATTCCAATATCTTATTGTTTGTTGATGGCAACCTTGGATGATCCCATGCAATTTTTTTGGCAGGACCCCGAGTTACATTTTGTGATTTAAGCAGCACATTACGAGAAGAATTGGGATTACCCTTGATTATTGCCTTGGAGCCATCCTACAAGAAAGAATCAACTATGTCATTCAAGTCCTTTATGATAAAAGCTAAACAGTAGGGCAAAAATGTAGTACCGTGGTAACCCGTGCAAATGTTCCTCTGAATTGTGAATGCCGACTTATATTTCCAACCCTACAAGTAGTTCTTTTCTTCTTCTCTTCCTCTATAATCGACTTAAGACTATTGATAGAAGCTTTATTCACCTAAATAAACTTTGCAAAATGAAACTCGACAAACAAAATACAACCAGAGAATAAGAGATATAACAGCACAAGAGGGGTAGCAGATAGAAAGAAATCATCATGCATAACCATGTATGTTATACTGGCAAGGCACATTCTGGAAAGAATAATCTATACCTCGACTTGATATATTTCATCAGCTTCAGCATTCTTAAGCACCTGCATGTCTCTGCTAGTCACAATGATTCTACTTCCCTGACCAAAGTTTCCATGCCCTCCAATTAAATCTTGAACTTGGCTCGAATTTTCCACGTCATCAAGAATAAGGAGAACCTTTGCTCGTTTGACCCTTTCAATTGCAAAATGAAATCCATTGGAAGGGATATCTTCCAATAGAAGTTCTGATAAGTACTTTTTACGTAAACAATCTATTCCAACTCTTTCTATTTCTTGCTGAGCATTTAGAACGCAGCTCTTGGAACTGAACTGTGTCGCCAGTTTGTTATGTAGTGCCCGAGCCAGTGTGGTTTTACCTGTTCCTCCAATGCCGCAAATTCCTATGATCCGAACAGCTGCTGACTCAAGTTGCAACAAGGACTGGATTTGTGCAATATGCTCATCAATTCCAACAATTTCTTCCTTATCACTGAGAGGGCTAGCCTTTGTTCCATTCAAATGGGCCCTAACTATCAACTCCGGGTCCTGACCCATAAAAATGTAATGGAAAATTTCTAGTAGAAGCAAGTTATCCTGACGGAGATAAGCATTAGAACCACCAACATATTGAGATATAACCAGGATTATATCCATTACATTCTCACGGAAAAGAAGCTCCAGAAACCTATCTCTCACTGATAAAAACTGAGAAGCAAATCCTCCTGGCTTCTGATGCAACGGGATTTCTTGAACAGCTAGGATATTTCTAAAAAACGTAAGCACTAGCTGTACCAATTTCCAATCATCTTCGGTAAATGCATCACTGTAAATAAATAAATAAACTATAAATGATAAATCCACGGTACCAAATGAGTGATTTTTCCAAATTCTTTCTTTCCAATCATAATAAAAATACTGAAAAACACAATCCAGTTCTGACACACTCACCGTTCCAAATTCTCAAGTGGTCTTTCTAGAAACGACACTATCACCGCAGCAATGTCACTGTTCGTCACTGCAGACTTCAAACCCCAAAGATAATCCAACTGCTGAGGGATATCGGTTGAACCAGGCTCGATTGGCATAGTAAGGAACACCAGAATCTTCACTGAAATTCAAAACAAAACAAAAACTCAAACAACAGCAAATCAATCAAAACCCAAAAACGCTACCATCAATATTTTTTGTGCAAAATTCCAGAAATTTTTTTAAAAAAGAAAGAGAACCTGCATTGAGAAGCAAGTTGCGATCTTCGTGGTAGTACTCGATGATCGGAATCAAATCCTTGGAAACGATGCTCCATTTACAGACTTGCTTGAACACATCGCGAGTTTGCGGGTCGTCGCGCCTCAGAAACCTCAGCAAGTCTTTCAGGTTATCTGGTAAACCGATGGTAACGAAAAATGACCAATCAGAAGCCGAAATTTGTCATCAAATCATAAAAACGAAATCGGAAATGTGAGAAATTCATTCATACCGAGACAGTGTTCGCCCTTGGAGTAACCGACTCGCTTGTCCTCATCGTCCTCGATGGCGATTCCGAGGCCGGCGCAGATTAGGGATAACCCTTCCGTGTCCATGTCGCCGGAGGAGGCGTTTCGAGGAACCGCGAGATTGGGGGATTTTGGGTGGGAGCTGAAGAGAGTGAGGATTCTGAAGATCTGAGAAAACGTGAGTTGAGTTGAGTTGAGTTGAGTTGAGTTGAGGTTGAATGTGGCGGAAAACTTTCCCGCGTTTTCTTGAGGGTATCAGCAAGAAACGCTGCCGTTTTGCGTGATGGGTAATTGGGCTTTTTTTTGTTACAGTAATTGGGCTTTGAATAAAGAAGTAACAAGGGTCACTTATTTATTCGAAGTTTCATGGCTAATTACACATTTGGTCCGTGTGGTTTCATTAATAAGTGATTTATACGACATTACTTTTTCGACCAAAAACAATATATATACGACATTACTTTCTACACACCCAAAAGATATTATTCACATATCCCAAGTATGTTTCAATTTGAAGTTTTGTAGAGCAAAAAGTTCTATAAGTTCAGGTTCTCAAAGTGTAATATAAATACACTTTCAAAACTTTAATTTGAGTGTGAGGAAAATCAAAATTAAACGTAGATTCACGGCGAAATCAACGTGTCAAAATCTCGTTTATTTAATCCGTGTTAATCTTAAAATATTAAATGTTAGATTCTTAATTGATGCTCTGAAATACATGAAATCATAAGGAGAAAAAACTTTACAATAAAAAAAAGTAGGAATAATAGACATGACTATTTCATAATACTGGTGTTATGGATAAATCACATAGAATTTTTTTGGATTTCTAGTACAATTTGACATATTTCAATTAGTTTACTCAAAACTAGAGCTGGGTACGCGGGCCACCCCGCCCCACATGAGCTCGGCCCGCATAAACCCGCCCCGCATAGGCCCGCGTCTAAATGAGCTCCTATTTAGGAGGCCCGCCCCGCGCTCGCCTGCGGGCTGACTCGTGGGCTAGTGTATGTAAAAAAAAAAACTTAACAATCAAATTTTAACAAGCATACTACTACAAGCTTTAAAATTAAGAGTTCATTAAAAACACTACATCAAATTAAGAGTTCATTGCAAACTTTTGGACTAAGGGTCAAATTGGTAATTTTTCTTACATCTCCTCCCCCGGGAGCCCAGGTATCATATATACCCCCAAAATAAGAAGCCTTGAATACTAGAAGAAAAGCCCCTATACCTAACAAGATTAAGTGAATACCCAAAATAGTAGTCATTTTATATCTATCTTTCCATACATAACCGAAAAATGGAAAGGATTCTTCAAGAGTCTCAGGTCCCAGAAGTGCATGATAAATACCGCCAAATCCTAATACTGCAGAGGAAATTAAGTGAAGTACTCCAGAAACAAAGTATGGGAAGGTGTCTATAACCTCTCCCCCAGGACCGACCCCCCAACCTAGAGTAGCTAGATGAGGAAGTAAAAGAGTTCATTGCAAACTTTTTGGTAGTTACCAAATTAATTATACTAAATCAATTATTACAAATAGTCAAACACCATAATAATTCAAAACATACATCAAAAATATATTTTAACAAACATACTACTACAAGTTTTTTGAACTGATGTGTTGTGTTTGTGTGTGCAGTTGTGTTTTTTAATTTTAGTTTTTTTTTTTAATTTCATTGGCCCGCGAGCCCCGCAGGCTAGCTCATTAAGTTCGCGGGCTAGCTTATGTAGGCCCGCGTTTAAATGAGCCTATATTTTCTGGGCCATAGCCCGTGCGGGTTGCGAGACTCGCGGGCCGGCTCGCGGGCTTAGACTCATATACCCAGCTCTACTCAAAACATCAACGAGTTAAACTCATTTTCCCCCCTTTCACGACCCAATATCAAGGGGAGTCAACATTTGACAAAGGAAAGATTTTCACTCCCTCAATTTCAAAGGGATGGTTATTGAGCCCTTACCACAATGAATCTATAAATATGTGATTTCAGGGAAATTATGTCTCTAAACATGAATGTCATACTTTTTGAAAGAGTAAAGGGAATAAAAGTTGTTAAGGATCGATTAAGCATTTTATTCAAGGATTGTGCTTTGATAGCACGAAAATTTCCACAACGAAACGGGACGAAGGGACAAGATCCACATATTTTCCTTTAATTTGTTTTTTTTTTCAAAAATAATCTTTCTCTTTTTTTTTTTTTAAGAAAACTTGTTGAATCGTGTTATTTGTCTTGATTTTGGTTGTGTCATATGTCACAGCTCTTTGTAGTAAACATTGGTGGAGAAGTAGAATGATTAGTGTGTTTACTTTCTTCTTAACTCGGCCTCAATTTACATTAAATTCAGTGTGATAAAACCTTACTTTTTGATCCAAATTGCATTTAATGTGACAAAATTATAATTTCTCCCGACATATTTGAGATAGGTGAATTAGGGTATGTATTAATGGATCATGGTTTTTTCAATTAATTTTTTCTTTCATGTTCTCTCACATTGAAATTCTGTATATATCTATTTATTCACATGTATTAAATATGTGTAACTCTAAGGATATCTATGAAAGAAGAATACACAAGATGTTTCATTTGACAATATTATATGACATGAGATAATCTTAATGCACGTTTGATTTCACGTTTAAAATTCACATTAGATAACAAATTCACATTAGTACATAAGCTACAATATGAAGCTTCTCCCCTAATGTGTTTTGGAGTGTTTTCAAACAAACGGCAAACATGTTAGGCGAATTTTCCCAAGCCATTTCGTGAGAGGGGCAGGGACACCACCTTGACATGCCCAATAGGAATATGCTTAGTAGCGTGTCATGCCTTGTCATGAGTTGGATCAAAAAAGTTCCTAATATTATAGTTTTAGTCCCTAGCCTTCCATGTAATTATTATGTAATTATTGTTCTAACCGGATATCCAGTCATCAGGTACCATTCCGGTCAACCACCCACATCTCTCACTCGCTCGAAGCCGACTACCGTGGACTCTGGATAACCGGGCCAACCACCCTACCTGAGTGATCGAGCAGGTCGGACAAGGGACAATCAATCGATTAGCTGGCGACAACTGAAGCCTCTGACAATCTTCGGGATAAACAACTGGGTGTCAGGAGGCTCCACCACTATAAAACCCAGCCTCATTACTGCACAAGGTACACACATCACCTCTAGAACGACCTTTTCTCTCGAGACGATCACTAACTTGAGCGTTGGAGTGTTCTTGCAGGTACATCACCCGGCCGGTTGAAGGAGGATCCCCAGGTCACCAGCATCACTAACACAGCAGCAGTCGGAGCACCGTCCCTCATCACCCGATCACCACCTGTCCGGGTAACCGTTTGGCTTGTACCGAACAATTATGTATATGCTGGAAGAAAAAAAAAACCAAAGTATTGTCTACCTCGTTTTACTCATCTTTCCATGTATGCGGCGTATTGATTGGAGATTAAGGTTATGTTGGTTTCTCACATAATATTCATATTGATATACTGCAGAGAAAGATTGGGATGACATCAAATTTGGAGTCGATAACGAAGTTGACTTTTATGTTGTTTTCTTTGTTAAAGATGTACGAGTTGTTCATGTGCTGAAGAGTTATCTAAAAAGTAAATATCTAATATGCCTATAATTTCTTTAAATTTATCAGCTGATTAATTTTCCTGATATTCTAGAAATATGGTCAATTTCCCACTTATTACTGCAGGCTGATATACATGTCATTGTAAAAATTGAGAGTGCAGACTCGATACCAAACTTGCATTCAATTATCAAAACGTCTGATGGGGTTCTAACCTAATCCTGCACTATTTATTTATGGTTATGAGTTATGATATGATTTTGGGGCATAGGGATGATTTGGCACATATCATAAAAACTTCGCTTTTAATATGTTTTGCTTAGATTTATGGATTATGTTTGCGGAGCACTTGGTCACTGATTGATTAGTGATGTTAACATTTCTTCCTTTGCCATCATGTTCAGGATATGGTTGCAAGAGGAGATCTTGGGGCAGAGCTCCCAATTGAGGAGGTTCCACTTTTGCAGGTAAATTCCTGTTAAACAAAACTGAGATTAATGGTAAAGATAATTAGTATTTGGTTTCGCTTCGCTAAACCGTTGCCTCGATTTGTGCTTTTCTTAACATCCATAATGCCTTCTAATCTAGGAAGAGATAACTAAGACATGACGTAGCATGGGAAAGGTTGTCATTGTTGCGACAAATATGCTGGAAAGCCTGATTGTTCACCCAACACCAACCAGAGCAGAGGTATCTGATACTGCGACTGCTGTTCGAGAAGGTTTTGATGGAATATTGCGATTGCTGTTCGAGCAGAGGTATCAAACTGGTAGAAGATTTAGTAGTTATTTGGCTTATGCTTAGTAGTTTAAATTCTTCCTCAGCTTAATTAATATTTCCTAGTTTAATTACTATTTGCACCTTTTTTATATGGACTTGTTTTGGCAGTTTGGGCCCAGGCCCTTTTATGTTTGTACTACCCTATTTAAAGGGAAAACTCTGAAGGTAATGGTATCAGAACAAATTTGCAGAAATTCTTATTTTCTAGGAGTAGGTTTTAGCTGTAGCCACTGTCCAGTCTCATTTGGTAGAAGAAATCTAATTTCTTCGTATCACAAACGTTCCCTATTCAGACCCACTATGGGGGGATTGTTGGCGTTGGAACCACCACTGGGTTCACGGTGAGATCCTGGTGATTGATTACTTCTTGAACGGTTGGTAATACCCTACCACTCTGCAACATCTTGCACTTTCAAAAAGTCAAGAAAATGACTTTGATAACAAAGTACTGGGTGAAATTTCACTGGGCGTGTCAATTTGTTTACTCGTATTTTTTGTAAACAATTAGAAATTTAAATTGTGATAAAGAGACTGGATTTTAATACTCTTTAGGTTCTTATACTAAAATTACAATGCCTAATGTAAAGTAAAATAACTAATTAAAGCAAAATCTAGTGAAGGATTTGACCAATTTTCATAGAAAGGTTGTAAGAAAAAGATTTGAAGAAAGGATTGAAACAAACATTACAGAAAAAAATAGAATTGTATCAATAATAAAAAGAAGGTTCGGTTTCGCTCAATTATATACATACGTTTGAACTCTCAATTTATTGTATGTCTCGGTTACTTTGATGTGTAACAATGTAAGAGTATTTTTAGTAAGGTATTGCGAACCCCTTTCTTGAACCCAACATCTTCGATTTATAGGCTAAGTATTCAACTATCTGTAACGGGCATACAATCCGAGCTTTGCACGTGTCTCGATCATCATTCTCTGCCTTCCACACGTCCTGCAAGCTTTAACCACCTAAACTGCTCACTGAAAAGGGCTTTTTCGACTGTCAAGCTTTTGATAAAACCAAAACCTTGATGTCTGATGAAGTTCAAAATTAGATTTCAACTAATAATAACTCATCGAATATATCAGTCAAAACAACATGTCAAATAACATTCGACTAACTAAAGACTGGTAAAAATCTCAAGCTAACACTCCTGATGATGTAGAGTTCACCAGATCCTACCTCAGCCTCAGCCACCTACCTCCACCGCCTCCTTCGTCTGCCCGCTGCCCCCCCTACGACCTTGGTCGGTTGCACAACAGTCTTCGCCTCCCTCCTTTTATGTCCCTATCATCTCCACCATCTTTGCAGTCCCTTGTGTTGTTTTTGTTTAGGTTATGCATAAGTTTGCCTTCCTCTCCTTGTTTTCAGATTAGCTGGTATGCCCCTGTTTGTTGTAGCTGAAGTCTCGTTTGGGGCTTCTCTAATAGTCGCACTACTTGCAACCCTGCTTGAGCCGGTTGTGTTGTTTCTTTGGGAGCGTTGTTTTCAAAATGATAGATCTTCTCTGCTGAGAAGTCATTTGACTTTCTGTTAATTTAGAGTATGTAAGGGCTTCAATATGGCTGAAGTTTACTTCATGATTTAGGTTGATTGTGTGAGCTCAGTGTCTATGTTTGATCTTCATTTCCTTATAATTTTTGTACATTGTTGTAGCACTCTTTGAGATTTAGTCTCACGTATTGTAAGTGTCGTTTGACAGTCTTTTAGACCTTAATTCCAAACATTATTGTCATAAAAAAAGCAAAAAAAACATGGTACACAACGTGAAAGGAAAAAAAAAAATATGCATTAAGATAAAAAAAAACGTGTTTAGAAAGCAATTTTACTCGGTTAAAATTAACTCTAGCTCGTTAATTATGCTAACGCTAATCTGAACACATGAAAGCTACGTTACATTCAACTCAATTTTTTCACAAACAAATTACTTTAACCTTTATCCACCATCTTGCACCAATTAATCTTTCTCTCTACATGCACTAGTGAGTAGTCACTACTATCCTTCTTCAACCCTCCCTAAGTCCCCCTTGTAGCCTTGTGGGTGGGGCCTCCACTGCCCGCAAGCTCCTTCATCTCTAATTTAGACCTGTCATAACAATGGCAGCAGGAATGACAAAGGATACCTAGAAAAATCGACGATATTTTCATTATTTATCTAATAAAAATGTTCAAATAACATCTTGTGTTACGGTCATTGATTGATAAATAATCATATTATTCAACATTTCTTTTCCATGTGGCTCCTTTTATAACTTGTTAAATTTTTACACTGCGAGGGGCTAGGTCCCTTTGTTTCCGTAGGCAGAAGCAAACAATAGAGTAAGAATTAGGAGAAGTAGCATTTGGATAAAGTGGCCTGGCTGGCACACCACCTATGTGGAGGTTCCACCGCTCCACTCAAAATATATTGTAAAGAAGAAGAAAGGTTAAGAGTGGCCACGCAAGTTTCAACATTTCAGAACACACTACATTTAATTAATATTAGGAGAGGATACTCCAGGCCCCTTTGGTGGGTTGATTCATGCCAAACAATCACTTTGGTTCATTGCTTTCTCAACTTTTCTTTATGCATGTTGTGATCTTTTTCTTTATTTCGATCCTTCTGCGACCTTTTTCCCATTAATAAAAGTTTAGGTTAATTCGCGTCCAATAACCACTAGGTATTTAGGTATATCTCCGTTATCATTGTTAGCTTATAACGGTATTTACATACCGTGCATCAACACACATTCTACATCGATGATGGAAATTGAAAACACAATCCCTTTAAAAAAAGTTATTCATTTTTATTACCAACTGAGTCAATATGTGTCAGACATCCTTCTTTAGACAAGCACGTTGGCGGCGGGCACAATATGCAAGAAATATGATTATAAATGGATAATAAAATAAGTTTTAAAATGTAACTAAAACTGTTATCTGACCATTGATTGCAGAGCTTCTCATAATCATCCTTATCTTGTCTTAGACCCGTGGATGAGTTCCCATTCCAAACTTGTTTTAAAATGCTATTAATAGAGTTGAATATGCAAGAAATATGATTATAAATCAATAACAAGAGAAAGCCGCATTCGTTTTCCATTATTTTTATTTCTAACTGTAATGGCGGCCGGCAAGTTTGAGTTGCATGAAGAGATCCAATAAAAATGGCAATATTTTAAAATCCAAGAGTCGAACACTCATGTGCACACACAATTGCGGATAACAACACCAACAACACTACTTTTCAAAGTACTTCAACTACTTGAAATCACAACTTAATGAATTCATTCGTGACGCAAACCACTCAACAATGCTCACTCTCACACACATCATCGCGTTTAAAAACCGCGACTAAATGAAGTGTTTGAAAGCAAACTCTTGCTGAGTAATTATTCGTAATAAATATGAAATTATTGACCAATTACAAGTTACAACCACTCTTCACACGCTGCTAATAATGGAATTGCTGTACCCATTCTGTCCATCATAGAATCTTGACCAAAGCATCACCCCACCATACTTGGCTGACTTCTTGATCACCGGCAAGATCTGAGAAGTCAACACATCAGCCGGAATAAAACCGCTTCCCGCCGCCTCCGGAGCCGCCGGCAACCCTAGAAATATCTTCCTGGCAGGAACAGAACTGGTCCAGTGGTTCCACGATGTCACAAGGTTAGTGATGTTCCCATTAGCATATGCACATGGAGGGTTGTTATAGAACTGAACCCAAACAAAGTCAAAAAGCCCTGTGTTAAGTGCAGTGCCCAAGAACGCATCAGGAATTGGACACTGAGGAGCAGCACCAAGATACACCCTTTTTCCATTAGCCCTCCCATCATACGCCTTGAGGAAACGTGCAAGGTGCTGCCAATTTTGTGTGGAGCCAAGTTCAATGTCGAAATCAATACCATCCAACACAGCATCACCTGTTGAGAATTTTCAAGTGTGAGTAAGAAATAAAGAAAATAAATAAAGAAGTTTCACATTATGCAAATGAATTTGAAATGACCCCCCACAACCAATGCTTGAGATTTTTAGTGAAAGATGCGTTGTCCTTTGGATTCGGATTCATTACAGTGTCAATGACCATACCCCTCACACTATAACATTACCTAGTGGCCTTGATGATGACGTGCCCCCCAAGAAATTGTTCCACAAAAAGGTTGCAACTATTCTAGCATCATCAGGGGAAGACAAAGAGTAGCTTCCGATTCCACCACCGATGGAAAGAAGCACTTTGATTCCTCTGCTCTGGCAGTCATTGATGTCGGCGCTGAACTTGGTGCAGGTATTCGCTGCTGGGTCGCAGTGACCGGCGAGGTTGATTGAAGGGGTTTGGCCGGCGCCGAACTGGTTGAGGAAGGCTATGATGACGTGGGTGTATAAGCCGGTGGCGCAGGTTTCGGATAGGGTTCCCTCGTTGCCGTTTTGACCCCAGTAGACTGCTATGCCGCCACCATGGGTGGTTCCGATTAGAAGTGCAAAAAACATAGCACAAAACAGAGCTTGAGAGTTTTTGGCCATCTTGTACTCTGTTTTTTTGCTTTGTTATGTGAGTGTTTTGAATGATTCCTTGCAATTGGGATATTTATAGGGTGATTGGTCGGTAACTCAGAGCTTTGAAAGTTTGAACAGCATGGGAATGAAAGGATGGTTCCTAATTGATAAAGGATGGTGTTGGGTGCTGACAACAGAAAGTCAACTGGTGCTAAAACAGAGTACAATAAAAGTATTAGTTCATTATTTAGTTGTTTTTATAATAAATAAAATGGATTTCATCTTATATTTCAAAACGAAAGAGACGAAAATTGAGATATTTAGGAGATGGAAATAAAATGATTTAATATTTACTTTTTTATTTAAATTAATTGAGCAAGAAAATTTACTATTACTTCTATTTTAGCCGATTTTATTTTGTATTTTCCCATTGATTTAAAGAGAGGAAAAGCCGAAAGGGTACATTCAGGTGGGTAAAGAGGAAAAGGTCAAAATAGCTTTATGGAAAATATTATCGTCACACTTCAATTACACGTACACTTAGATAGGATATGAAGAGAAGATAGATTAATAAGATATGTGATATGATAAGAAATGTAAAAAATATGAGTAAAAATTGGCTTAAATACTTTTATAGTCCATGTAAAATATGCTGTTTTTATTTTTCATCATTGTGAATGTTTTTTATTTTATTTTTAGTTCTCCAAAAATTACATGTTTTGTTTTTTGTCCTTACCAGTTGTTTTTCCATCCAATTTATATCTGAAAACACTCTCACATGCGCTTAAATTTTCTCTACTGGCGATGAAATCGGGATCAACCATCTCAGATTTTTTTCAATTTGTAAAATCTCAAATTTGAATGGATGAAAAAACAACTAGCAGTGACTCAAAACAACACATGTAATTTTCACAGGACTAATAACATTTTTTTTCTAAGTATAAAAAATAAAAATAATGTTTTTTATAGGTTATAAATTAGATGAAAGAGAAAATAAAAGGTAAATGTATCTTAACTCAAACTTTTATAATTATGCCAACAATTCTCTTTTTCTGACAATTAGTTTGTGGGTTACCCTTCGGCCATTCATTGTCTTTGTCTTAATAATTGTCAACCAATTTAAACAAAAGTCAAAAGAAGGTTTAAGTTGTGATCCAAGCACATTCAACCTATTGATCTCTAGAATGGATTAAGGCTATGAGAACAGATTTATTTGCTCTAATAATGAAAATAAAACCTGGTACCTTACTCATTTATCCGTAGGGAAGGGTTGCATGTGAGATTGCAAAGTGAAATATAAGTTTGTGGCTCAGTTGAATGACACAAAACCCGTTTAATAGCAAAGAGTTATACCCAACAAGAAGGTGTGAACTATTTTAATATATACCTTTTCTCTTGTGGTCAAATTACCACAACACGACTTCTTCTTCCCATATAAGAATACACATCTGTGCACCCATGAGTAAACAATGCATTACAAGTGACACTTGCTTTAAAATAAGACCAACACAAAACTAATTAACATTAACAAAATCAGAACTAACACCGGTTAGTCGGTAAGGATGAACTACTTCTTTTTTAAAGTCGTGTGTTCGAATTCCGTTGCCGATGTGAGAACGGTATTAGTGGACGGTATGTCAGTACTTCTGTAAGCGATCGAAAGTCTCAGAGGTCTGCCCTGATCCATGATGGTGACCGGAGCCAAACTCACCTAAATACTGGCTTATGATCTACATGACAACATCCCAACTTATACCCTTGTCTTGAACGAAGAAGCTAGCTACTTGTCAAAAAATTTAAATCCCTCATCAACCGGTTGAGAAAAGGTGAGGGGTATTGACGTATTGCTCTCTTATCAATAATCTCATTTTTTTTCTTCTTATTTCTATGTGTTTTTTCTATTAATTACATTACTTATTATACCTCTCATTTCTCAATTCTATATATTTATTTATCTCTTTAAGGTGTATAATGACTCTTTATTTATTGAAATGATTTTTGATTGATTCACTCTCATATAAGAGTAGCCTTTTGCTGGCTTGAAACATGCAAAACAATTATTAATTAATCATGAAAGAAAACTTCAGGTGATCAGTTTGAAATACAGTAAATTTACTAAAATGCATGTAATTGGAGACGCTCTAATATTGCGTGCATTCACAATTTTACATTGTTCTAAGAGCTTGTTTATTAATATTATATATTTTTAACTACTCTTACTTTACTTAATACTCTTAGATTAAGAAAAATAGATACTAGCAATAAATTTATAAATCAATTTATTAACTTTTCTAAATTTTCATTATTTAATTTTCTAAGAATTTTTCTCTCAAAATTAATATTTCAAAATCTTATTATCTCTTTCAAAATTTGTTTGCTTTTCTTTTTCCTCTTATAACAAAAAAAAATGCTAAAAATTGATTTATAAATGAGAACAAGTGGAGTATAACATATGTCTATTCAATTAAAATTATAACTCACAAAGTTGATGGTTGTTGAAATGAGGCTCAAGCAATTGGGAGCTGGGTTATAAGAATATCTCTTGTGTTTCTGATTGCATGTAGGTTGTTGATGTTTTTCAAAGTAATGTTGATGTTTCTACCTTCTAGGAGAAAGAAACGATTTTACGAATTCGTAGGTTGCTATCATAGGATTAAAATGTTACAATGGTTTATATTTCTCGAGAAAAGAATAATGCGGCAGACTTGATGGCCCGTCAAGCATGATCTAGAAAGGGTTCTCCTCGTCGGGTGTGGCGGCATCCACCATTGTCCATCATAACTTCTTTATGTTTAGATGCCGTAACGTAGTTTCTTTTCTCTTTTATTTTTCCTCTTGTAAAAATAAAATAAAATTATAACAATATGTATACATGTAATTATAATATATAATTTACTATCTACGTGTTCACAGTATCTATGAACTCAAATATGTGATAATAAAAACCTAAATTGATATTATCACTAAACACGCAAATCAATCGATACGAGATTCACCACCAGAAAATGTGTGTTTCGTGGCGGACAATTTGCGGCGGTTACACTAAAACCGCCACAATTTGTCGTTTAGAGGTGGTTTTTGCGGCAGTTTGACCAACCGCCACAGGTTTTAAATTTTTTTTTGCTCTTATTTTTTACTGCAGAAAGAGAAAGAGAAAGAGAAAGTTCTCTCATCGCCGTCTCATCGCCTCCGCCGCTCTCATCGCTCCGCCGTTCCGCTCTCATCGCCTCCGCCGCTCTCATCTCTCTCATGTTTGCTGCAAATCGAAGGTAACGAAGCAAACTCGTTTCTCTCTTGTTCGATTTGTTTTTTGTTCAGGAATTAGGGGTTATAGGTTGGGTTTCTCTCTTGTTCGATTTGATTATAGGTTACGCAATTTTAGTGAAGAGAAAAAAAAACATCTTCTTCTTCTACCTCTACTTTATCGGTTTTGTTTGAATCGAACTGCATCTTTATAACTGATAAATTTCCCCTCGTGCAGTTCAATTGCTCTTTGCGTTGAATATCCGCGAAGCAGCGTGAAGTCACAAACCTTGTGTTTTGGCTTTCAGAAATCAGCAATGCTAATTTGCATCTTCCATTTGTAAGCATGGGCATCTAAAGATTTTATTTTTCCATTGTAAGCTTTTTAATCAGAGTTTGCTAAATGCTAACTTTTAGCTTCATTCTCTAGTTTACAAGTTCAGTTACTAGAGAATGAGTAAAACTTTACCATCTTGTATCAAGTACATTTGAAAAACAAACTTGTTGGGGAAATACTTGGAGTTTTAATTTCTTAGATCTAACATGTAATTGCTTGAAAATAGATAAGAGGCAAATGTTTGTGCATGCTAAAAATGTTCACAGGTTTTGTTTTATGTTATATCCATTTATTTCTACAACTGCAGCAATATCGTATACGGCAGCGGTTCCTAACCGCCGCAAAAGAATACGTATACGGGGTGGTTTCAAACCGCCTCAAATAAGTAAAACACTGTGGCGGTTAAAAACTGCCGCTAAATACCAGCGGTGGTGGTTATTCCAACGGTTAGCCAAAACCGCTGCAAATGTATCTTTCGAGTCTCGACGCTTGTAACTGTGGCGGTTGGGCAACCGCCTCTCTTATACATTTTGCGGCAGTTTGAACCGCCGCAAAATGTACCAGAACCGAAACAAAATTTCTGGTAGTGATTCGCTTCATTAGAAATTTTGAGTTTAAGTCCTTGTGATTGTGAATGCATATGAGTTAAATAAAGTTTTGTCGCCATAGTAATCATATCTAACTTGAAATTAATATAAAGAAAAACCTAAATTTATATTAAAGAATAGTAAAAAAAAATAATATATTAGCGTTGGTTTAGGAATATATAGATAAAGTTTTGTGAAAATAATTCAAGTATTAAAACAAGACTGTCCTGATAGTTGCGATGAAGAAACTCAATAGATGCTAACTAATTCGATTTTGCGGATTAACTTATGGGTAATACCAGACTACACGACATGCAAGTCTCATGCACTACATAGCACGACTAGGCTATTTTGTTTTTCAAAATATAAATAATAACTGATTAAATCTTAAAATAATAAAATTTAGTAAATTCAAACATGTCTTAAATGAGAGAATATTAGGGGGTATACTCAGGGACGGATCTATTTGCTGGGGTATGGGGGCAGTCACTAAGGTTTTTAGTATATGCATATCAGTAGTAATAATATAATTGAAGGAATATTAGGGGGTATACTAATAATTTATAATATATAATGTCTTCAAGTTATAATTCAGTCCACATTGTCTGCATCTGTCTATGCCAAAAATGTAATTGATGTGAATATAATAGGGTCAACGCCTGGCTTTGTCAATTGTCATCTTCCAATTTAGAGCATTCATTAATTAGTTTAAAAAGGAAAAATGCTTCCAATATTCATTAAATAAACGACGTGTACCATTAGTGTTGAATGATAAATGCTGCAGGCCTGGCCAGGTAACCATTATTGAGATATAAACGAAGAACAAGAATATATAAGGTGATGTACATAGAAATTTATGTATTTACGAGGTAATGTACGTGTAAATGTAATTATATCCATTCACCGAAGAAACTAATTGATAATTATTTTCTAGCTAATTATTAATTAACTAGTGTATGATTAAACTACATATTTTACAAGTACGTGTAATTGGACTTCTAACATTAATAACCATAGTCTTGTAATTTCTGGCCGCTAGGTAAACCATTATTGAGAAATAGAATTAATATATTGCAAGGAGTTTTGAAGTTATCAACGAATATTGCAATTAATTAAGATGGAGTGTTGAAGATGTCAACTACTTGACATGAACAGTGATGTCTCTTTCCACTTCGATCGTTTACAGAAAGATCGCATATATAGCTCCTCATCATCTTCTTTCAGAAATATGGATTTATTATTATGTAGCTGACAATAATAATAAATTATAAATAGGTAATCGTTTCACATAAAAAGTTGACTGTTGAAATTTCACAATAGCCCAATACCAATTATCGAAGCCCAAACCCTTTCCCCTCTACTAGTGAGCCCATGCAGAAGCCCAGCCTCAACGCCTCCCAACACCAAACGAGGCATACCATATACCAATACCATATTAATTAAACTAAATCTGCAAAAAAAATCGTTTTTTTTTAATAAAAGTGCTATTAAGCCTTTACATAAATATTATTCATTTTACTATTTGAATATTCTTCAATACTTTGAGTTTCTCTTCTGATTTAAAAACTGACTTAATCGTCAGAGTGTCTTTTGCATGTCTGTTCTCCACAGAAAGAACTCTGCTGTAGACCTTATTATCACCGCCACATAATTTAACCTATACCCACCTTATAAAAATATATTTTTAGAATAACATTACTTAAGTGTCAAACAACCTCACTCTACATGAACTAGTGTAATAAATATAAAGTGTAGTTAAATTACATCCACTTGTTTATTTCATTTTCAATAAACAAAATTATTGGTTAATAGAATAGGTTTTTTAACCCTATAGGTAAGGTATACATCCCAATGGAAGAGGAAATTTTCATTAATGACTCAGCTTATGTGCATATATCGGACCGATTGCATATGGAACTTTTTTTTTCTTTTCACAAAGCACAATGTTTATAGATAACCAATAAAGTGGTAGATTTCAAAAGCACTTTTAATATTTTTATTATTATTTTAAAATACCGTAGGGTTTTCATTTCATGCAGGGATTCGATCAATGAACACCAGTACTGCTCGTGGATTTTCATGCATGGATTGTTTCAACAAAAGTATTGTTATATCTTTTTACTCTATCATTTTACAAATTATTTTATATACTAAATGAAGAAAGAATTAAATATTTTTTAAAATTTTTAAAATACCAAATAAAATACTACCTTTTTTCTTAAGTAAATACCGGTGCTCGTCAAAGAATCATATAAACTAAAAAACGTGTTACAAATTAACGTTTACTTCAGTGTGCTGGACCTGGACTTAATAGTTACCTAGCTCTCAACCAAGTGCAACTTATAATTATAATTATAATTATTTTGTATACTCATTAATCGTTACATAAGAAAAGGCATACTTGATTCCGATAAGCATTTACCTGGACCACATTTTAATTATTTTTTGGATGATCTATGCTGATGTATGTTGTATAAAGGCTTAAATTTACTTTTTCTCCTGATAATCCACACAGTTGCAAATCGTACCTCACCAAGTTTTTTGTCACCATATGTACCCCTCTGAATTTTGAGATGAGTGGCAAAACACAACTCTTACCAGTTGAACTACACAATTACTTGGTAATAATATAATGAACGAAGTTTAATTTTATTGATTAATTTTTTTGTAGTTCAACCAAATTAATTAGGAGCGGAATATATATAATTTAGCAAATTCTACATGAATTTTAATTTATCAAAAAAAAAATGTTAAAAATAGAGTGTCAAAGAAATTATTATTAACATTTCTGTTTTAGATAAGATTGAAATTAATTGTTATTCTGACAAGGGGTAGTTTACTATATATTACTATGTTAGATTTCAAAGATTTTTTTTTTTTAATGATACAAATCTTATCCTCTTAGCCAAATACAATTTTAGATATTCTGACAAGTGGTAGTTTACTATATATTATTATGTTAGATTTTAAAGACTTTTTTTTTCTTAATGATACAAATCTTATCCTCTTAGCCAAATACAATTTTAAAAACCTTAACTTTATTTATGTATTAATTAGTCTCGTTTAACCCAAACCTGATTTAATTAATTACACAATACACACTTGAGCGGTATGGCATATTCCAAGACCCCTCTATAATGGATCCCCTATGGAACTTAAAACTATCTCATGATCTATGCTATGCTTGAAAGTTGGAATTGACTCGGTCAAAACAAAAAGTCAAGGGAGCACAGATCCATATTTTTTTTGCTGGAGAGCAGATTTCTTTGCTCGCATTACAGAGATCTCTTTGTATTTGTCGTTTTTTAATCAACGATGCAAAAATATTAGGTAGATGATACATTATCTATGATCTGATAAAAAAAAAGTGACAGAAAAAAATAGGGGCGATACGGAAGAGAAGAGAAGATGAATAAATGAATTAATATTATACAAACAGTAATGATTAATATACCATTTAAATAATATAGACATGAACTTTTTTTTATTTCTTTATTCTAATTACTATGTTGTATATTACACTATTTCTCTACTGATCTATTCAACTTTGGTGTGTTGGACACACCTTTTTATAAACAATTGGACATATAGTCAACTGCAATTTGAGCTTCAAAATTACCTCCGATTATACTTACAATTTTTTCCTACCAAATTTCTGGGAATTTTCGTATTGGGCAAAATATTAAAAATATATTTGCCAAAAAAATTTGTAGGAAGTTGATCTGTGAAGGTTTAAAACCACCACTAAAAACTACTTTATTTTTTCTTTTCTTGTAACCCTTTGTGTTTAGCCTCGGTTAGTAATAGCCACTAACACACATCTCAAATAGACAGGTGTGTATATAAATCATTTTCCTTCTAAAAAACGTTTAGTATATAACAGTAGTAGTCATGATATGACATCTTATCACAGTAGTCAGTAATTGGTTGGTATTAGGGGCATGACAACCTAAAGTTTGGGTCCCACTCTTTAGATACACAAGGAAAACAATATACAATTATGCCATATCAACTTTTTAACGGTTTTAGCAAGTATACTAATATGCATTATCACAAAAATAATTATATATCAGAAGCTAATTATATTTCCGGAACTATAACCCAAAATGGAATCTTCAAAAATACATTCCAGACTTTTGTTCTTAAAATGCATTTTCAAAAATACATTCTGAATTTTAATTTTTGGTACCTATTTTTCTAATTTTACATATTACTAACGACTTTTTACTGCATATATATGTCGATTGAAGGTCAACATTGTATATGTATACGAGTTAAAAATTATTTTCTTTAAAGTTTTTCTTTTTGTATTTACTCATTACTTACATAATTTATTTTTCCTGAATAAAAAAATGTTGTGTCATGGTTAAGCTAACATAATTTTATCATAAAACTTGTCTATAAATAGGTTGTTCTTAGTACTCTCTTAGTCATCCAGCTAAACACAATTAATCGATTATTGATCATGGCTTCGGAAAGGCAAGCATTGTTTCTTATCATCTTGTCCCTCTTGACATTATCCTTCACCGCCAATGCTGCCACCACTGGGGGCATTGCCGTCTACTGGGGCCAGAACAACGGCGACGGCACCTTGACTTCCACGTGCGACACCGGAAACTATAAGATTGTACTTCTTTCTTTCCTCAACCAGTTCGGTTGTGGCAGAACCCCCTCTTGGAACTTCGCAGGCCACTGCGGGGACTGGAGTCCATGCACAAAACTCGAACCCGAGATAAAACACTGCCAGAGAAAAGGTGTCAAAGTGTTCCTCTCTCTCGGAGGAGCAATAGGACCCTACTCTCTTTGCTCGCCACAAGATGCAAAAGATGTTAGCAATTACCTCTATCAAAATTTCCTCAGCGGTCAATACGGACCGCTGGGAAGCGTCACTTTGGACGGTATCGATTTTGACATCGAAGGCGGTTCAAATCTCTACTGGGACGTACTTGCAAGGGAACTCAACGCTCGCAGGTCGAAGAACAAGTACTTCTACTTGTCTGCAGCCCCGCAATGTCCCATCCCGGATCACTACCTCGACACCGCTATCCGAACCGGCCTTATCGACGATTTGCTTGTTCAGTTCTACAACAACCCTCCCTGTCAGTACGATTCGTCACGTGGAGACGCCACTTTGCTTCTACAGTCATGGAATGCTTGGACCTCGTTAGTTCTGCCTAACATCACTGTTTACATGGGACTACCAGCGGCGCCTGGCGCAGCTCCTAGTGGCGGTTATGTGCCGCCGGCTGACCTGATATCTAAGGTGCTACCTTTCATAAAACCAACTTCCAACTATGGAGGAGTTATGCTGTGGGACAGAAACAATGATATCCAGAACCGCTATAGTGATCAGATAAAGGCTTATGTCCAGAAATCTGCGTTGAGGTTAGTCGCAGCAGTTTCTGAGTTTGTGTCAGAAGCTTTGATCCGCATCTTGGGCAAACAAGATTAGAATATGCAGTGCGTGCATCGCGTGTATGGAATAAATAATCCTCACATGTTGTCTTTGTGGCATGTGGTGATAAAGCTTTAGTTAATTGGTTTCCTATGTTTTAATTACTGTTTTGTACATGTATCCGACGAGGATCAGAGCATATGCTTGATCTGATCTTAAGCACTAGCAGTTCCAAAGTTATATTATATATATTGAGTTATGTTTTTGGTTTCTGACCACAAAAAGCTTAATTTGGGTATCTGAGTAGCATGAGCTCACCTTTAGGAAGTCACACCAAATCAAGTAGAAAAGTCACCGGCTATCCACAATCAACTCATGATAACACACACCTCACCTCTTCCTATTCCAGGGATCTTCAGACAAGCGCATCAACATTTGAGTCATAAAATATATGACTATAAATTTGGCTAGCAACACATGTCTTGATAGCTCTTAAGCTTATCACACATCAAGAGTATACCGGAGAAGGTAGGTCAAGCATCACATTGCTTCAAACTAGTGACTGCCTTGGATTTTGACATTCCAAACATCCTAATGCTCGAGATACTCAGATAGGTGTAATTGTTACGAAATAAAATGATAGATTAAGTACTTTGGTCCAATATTGACTAAGTCCTACTCATATGAGAATAAAAGTTCTTGATTAAGGTAATATCTCCAATTATCAGATAATACATGTTAGACAATCATATCATATATGAGCATTATTTTCTTAGGTTTGTCAACAAGCGTGTATGTAATACACGTTAAAGGGAAACTCCATATACACATTATCTATTCAACTCTAATCCTTATTTCTCCCAAACTTTATTAGCTTAAGCATTAGAGTACCTTGTAGGTACCCACTTTTAATGCACATTTGATCATTGGATACGAGAAGGAGACCCTTTCCACGAAGGAGCAGTCTAATATAGCGACCTCACTACCTTGCCTACGTCTTATACTCAGGTTCGGTATTCTCTAATCCGAATAGCAGAAATGATTGTTTTATATGGTTATTAGGTTTCTAGTTTTCTTAGTGTTTGTTTGGATTTCCGTTGAACTCAACATAAATCCACATTAACGTTTCAAAATTTCATTTCTCAGATCCACGTTAAACTCAATTTAACATATTTAACCTTCTTCGTTGGTGTGTCTTAAGATACGTAATATCAAGTTTGCGTTGACTCTAACGGCAAACCAAACAGGCACTTATTTTATTTTTTTGTCATTTTGTGACAAATGTTTTGTTTTTATTGATCCATTTGGATACCATCTGTTTCACATGGGACATTTTAAAAATTTTCAAAATTGTTTATTAAAGCTCATGGATTAACCCGTAAATGATATTTTCAGCACAACTTTAAATATTATTTTTATCATTATTTTAGTATATCTTATTGTATCAATAAACACTAGTCCTAAATAGAATCTTGAAATATTTTTACTTCAAATTTTGTCTACCTTTTTTACACCTTATTTTAATTCTATCTCTCTCCTCACTTTCTATCATCTCACATATCAAATTTCATATTTTCTCTTTCTTTTATTCCTATTTCTTTCATTAGTCATTCCTCCACCCATTTCCACCTCAACATGAGGTGTGAAGAAAACATTTTTATCATGAATACGTGTTACAAAGTCAACTTCTGTGTGCTGCACTTTAATATAAAACGTGTTACAAAACGTGGGCAAATATTTTCTATTTACTCATTACATAATATATCCTCCGTAGATGTATCATGGTCTCAACTCTCATGGATAAGTAACATAAGGACTAACACATATTACTTCAGTTGGTAAAGACATAACACTTTTCCCCAAAAAAATTACGTATTCGATTCTCGCAGCTGATATGAGATCTGTGTTGGTAAACAATCTCTAATTACTTTTATAAGCGACCCGTAATATACCCTAACATGGGGTGATGATCAAAATTAAACCACCTAAAACTTTTTTATTCATCCAAAAGCCATATAACCTTAAATAAACGGTTTTAATACATTTCTATATTTTGCCTAAATCACAAATCATCGGCTTTAATTGACTCAATAATATTTAATTTTAACATATGTTAAAAAATATTATTAAATAACTAAGTTAGAGTGATTTTAAATATGTCTAGACAAGGTTACAAGGCATACACAATTCTTTCCCACGTTCAAATATCTTGTTTAACTTTTAAATCGTGGCTTGATTCGTCTCTCTGGGCTAATTAGCTAATCAACTTGAAGACTTTCTTCTATAAGTATCGCTGGCTCTACAATATAAGAGTTATTTCTATTATTGAAGAATGACTCCATTTCCTATTTTAAATGTGCCAAAGCCTAAGATTTGAATGAGTATTATGAATATATTGATTATCCGAAGTCTTGGCCAAATATCTTGTTCAAAAATCAATTTTATACGCAAACTTGTCTATGTAGGCTACTTTCTTTATCAACTGCATGCTAAAATCCAGTCTCGGTTAAATTAGTTTTAGTCGCTCTGCTTCTGCACTGCCCAATATTTTGGTGCCAACAGATACCAGCTGATACACACTCATGTGCATGTTGCATGAATTATATATTTCAAGGTGAACTCATGTTATTATTAAGTATAATGAGATGATCACATACACTCAACTCAACAATATTATGTAGCAACAAAACCAGCTGAACGTGCTACTTATTCGAAACATATAGAGTTATAACCTCAAATTAAACTAATCAAACACTGCCCTTAATAGCATTACTATATCCGTTATCATTGAATCTGTTCCAGAGCATTACTCCACCGTATTTAGGAGAACTCTTGATCGAAGGAAGAATCTGAGAATTCAGCACATCAGAGGGAACAAAACCTCCACTTGGAGCAGCACTCTCAGAAGCTGGCAACCCCAAAAACACTTGCTTAATTTCACTAACATCAGTCCACTGTTTCCATGAATTCAGAAGATTGTTAGTGTTGCCACTAGAGTACTGGCATTGAGGGTTGTTGTAGAACTGAACCCACACATGATCAAACAAACCAGTTTTGATAGCAGTGTCCAAATGAGCATCAGGGTAAGGACACTGTGGTGCTGCAGATAAGATCACATTGTGTTGTTTCAGTGCCCTTGCAAGTTCATCATAGTGTTGGCCTCCACCAGCCTCAATGTCAAAATCTATGCCATCCAACACAGCATCACCCAGTGGCCTTGAATTTGAGCTCCCACCAAGGAAGCTGTTCCACAAATAGTCTGCAAGCTGTGTGGCTTCATCAGCTGAGTTGAGAGAGTAGCTTCCACCAGCACCTCCTAAGGAAAGAAGCACTTTGATGCCTCTGCCTTGGCAAGTTTTTATCTCAGAGCTGAACTTGGAGCACCCATTGGTGGTTGCATCACAGTGGCCAGCAAGGTTTATTTGTGCAGTTTGGCCATTGCCAAATGTGGACAAGAATGCTATGTTCACAAACTGGTAGTTGCCTGTGTTGCATGCATCTTCCAAGGAGCCCTCACCTGTGTTTTGGCCAAATAACTTATAATTAGTCTGAAGTTTTCAATATTTGCATGGTAAAAAACATGATTTGTTTTATAAAACATGCAATCAACTTAATTAAATATAATACAGTTCTATGGTGGACTATGTTATAATCTCGTTCACTCATGAACATGTTTTTACCGTTAATAATCGGTACATATATTATTTACAATATGTTTCTTATATGTTAAAATTATTTTGCAGAAGAACCCTTTCAACATGTGGACTACGTATTTTCTTGGTACACAGTCGACAGAACCTTAAATATAACATTTAATTAATTAACCAGTTAATAGTTTTAAATAATTAATTAGTTAAGCTAATTAACACTTTTCAGTACATTGGTATTGACAAGAAATTTAATAAACTAGAAAGAACTAAAATTTTGAGCCCTGACCTCCGTTTTGGCCCCAGTAGACAGCAATGCCAGCAGCATGGGAGGACTTGAAGAGGGAAATGAGAAATAGGGGGAACAATAACAGGGCTGAAACTTGTGTGAGGGATGCCATGTAATTAACAAGGTTTTGTTCTGTTACACCTTCTAATTGGTTTGGTTCAAGGAATGAAGAGAGGGTAGCAGCATTTTATAGGTGTTGGAGGGGAAGCATGTAAGTACAAAAGTTGGGTGAGAAATTGGAAGAACGTGTATTGTGGGTTAGAAATTGCTTGCAGTAGCGAAGAAAAGTAAAGAAGCGTGTAGTTTACTCAGTTCTCATATGTTCTAGAGAAGAGTCTTGTTGACTCATTAAAACTATCATTTTCATCAAGTCAAGTTCATAAGGGACGAAGCATGTTTAAGGATAATCTGATTGGTGGTGAAGTTGGGATAAATTATATATGATGCTTTTGAAGTACAAGCTCTTTTGATATTAGAATTAGAGTGAAATAAACGTTCCAAGCTGGGAATGGTACTATACTAGGATATTATATGAGCCACCAATGTTGAAATATGTGTTTGTAAATTCCGGCGTGATATGCGGGGAACAGATTAATTAGCCGTGTCTGTAGTTTCAGGGTATGCCGTCCGTCTTTCGTTAAACAACACAAATTTTCGACGACTTTGACGGTTTGTATTGTACTTTATTGTATAAACATTCTCAGCGTTAGAACACAACAAATTTTAACATTTCACTTAAGATAGTTAACTCGTTTAATTTATCTTATAACATTGTTGACTTTAGATATGATTTAAATTAATTTTGAAAAACTTCTTTCAGTAGTAGCGGCCGTTACATGGATTGTTAATAAAATTCTATGGAAAGCTTAAAAATACCTGTTGTGATTTAGAGAGCAAGCATGCTCCCTCTTTTAGCCAATAAAATGCTGCTTAGTGTACTGTTATTGCGATGTCATGTGTTTGACTAGTCAAACTTAAGTCTTGTCAATTACTAATTGTAGTCCTTTGTAATTTTCATTTTATACCCAACATTATTTATATTGTTTATTTATTTTATAATTTAGAAAACATGAATATATTTTAACGATGGAGTACGATGCAGGGAGGAGGAAAAGATGAATTAGGTTATTTTGCCCAAATCAAAATATTAATAGTTAATTTCAATTAAATTAAAAATGAATTTGAAAATTAGAAAATAAACATTTTCTAAAAAAAAAAAAAATTTATTATAGGGTAAAATTAATAATAAAAATAGTGGAAGGACTAAATCATGGATCTTATAAATAGTTGAATGACCAAATCATGTATCTTATAAGTTTAGATGACATAGCACTATCTCACTATCACATGACATTTTTTATGATCTCATTAGTAGCTGCTCAGGGGGCATCTTAACCCCCTCTCATAAAACAGCATTCTAAACTTTTCCAAATTCTATATGCAATATATACATTTGGAAAAGAATCATACCTTTCTTTTTTCTTCAATTTTTCAAAACCAAATTCATATTTTCTATGTGACATTTTCTCATGCAAAGGATAAGGATAAAAATAATTATAAAGAAATATAGATAAAGTAATACTGAAAATAAATAACATATGATGAACAATAGAACTAGAATGCAAGAAATGAAATAATGAGAGATTTTGCAACATTTTGATATCAAGTATCTCATTTGATAATTAACTTTAAGGTAGAAACAATGAAATTTGGTTTTTTTGAGAGAAAAACAATGAGTGAAGAGGAAACTTATACAAAACAATAGATATAAGTCAAGATAAAACTAACAATTATGAGTAAACATAAATTAATTTCTTAATTTTGGGAATGTAACAATAACATATATTTTATTTATTAGTTTTTGGAAAAATGTAAATTTACTAATACAAAACATTACTACTAATAACTATTAAAGTTGCACTTCCCATACTGCAATTACCAATTCCCACTTGCAATTAATGCAATTAGTATAACCTAAATTTTCATTATTTTTATTACCTCAAATATAGTAAGTACTAATTTTATATTTCTGGAGCTTAAGGTATTGTTTGGTTGGAGGGGAAGGGAGGGAAGGGGAGGGGAGGGGAGGGGTTTTTTTAAATTTTACTTGTTTGGTTCATTTTTTAGGAGGGGAGGGGAGGGGAATGGAGGGGACCAAAATCCCTCATAATTCAATTTTGTGTCCCTCCAAAAGTGGGGGGAATGGAAGGGGAAACATTTTGTTGGACAAAAATAACCTATTCAATAATAGAAAAATATTAAATGCAAACATGTTTAAATTACAAGTAAATTTATAAAGGGTACAAAAATAATTTAATCATAAAACCCCTCCCCTCCCTTTGTGAATCAAACAAAAAAATAGTTATTTCCCCTCCCCTCCCCTCCTATGAACCAAACATAATAAGTATTAAAATCTCTCCCCTCCCCTCCTTTTCCCTCCCCTCCATTAAAATTCCTCCCCTCCCCTTCCTTCCTTTGAACCAAACAGGCCCCTAGTGCGTATCTCACCTTCATAATACACGGCTTAGTGTATTGGCTTTCTTGCTTAGGGATCACAACATCTAGAACACCAATTCAACTAGCTTTTCCTTCTGTTTTACTATAATTTACATCACTTATATATATATATAATATTCATATTTGGTATTTTTTTCTATCATCTAAATATTTTTACAAATATAATTTCAAAAAAAAAAGTTATCTTGTATTCATATTTGGGCTTGTAGTGTTTTTTTTCATGAACCAGATGATATGGCCTAGCGGGAAGCACATGACCATAAAACAACCGCCAAAGAGAGAAAAGTATGGCCCAACGGGCCCCATTGTGACGATGTGAGCCCAACTCATATTTTGACAAAAACAAAATCATTGGTAATATTGCAGTTTTCGTCCCCCCTCATGAGCCCAAAGCTTTGGGGGGTGAGGGGATTTACCTCAAAGTGCAGGGATCAAACCTGCAAAAAGAGTAAAATATTAATAATAATGCAGTTTTCCAGAGTGAAACAGCTAATACAATCATCCAGGATGATGAGATACGGAGGGATAAAACTTCATTTATACTCAAAATTCACTTACACCAAGGGAGATAAAGGAAGATAGAAGAGAGAAGTGATAGGTGATGTGATATGAAAAGAAGAGAGATATAAGAAGTGAAAGTGAGTGAAAAGGAGATGGAAGAGAAAATGGAAATTGAATGAATCAAAACTCTGGTAAGGAGCTAAACTAGAAATGATACATTTGAATCCCTTTGCACCACTTTTTTCGCATTCCCTTTAACTTCTTAGGCATCAGAATGTGTCCAGAAAAAGAATACAACATTTTACATCCTACTTTTGTTTACACTTTCTTGAATTCTCAGCATCAAAGAGATTCTGCAGACTGAAAATGAGACCAATATTCTTTGACAAGCTTCCCAAACAACGATCCTTCTCTCTTCATCAAGTTCATTGGCTCATCATACTCTGCCAGTTTTCCTGAAAATGCAATCAAACATTTTTTTCTCTTAGAAGAATTTAACAAAAGGATCCATGTTTTCTCCACTATGTGAAAATTGTTCAAATGTGCAACCAAGTACCTTAAATTTAGGTGGCATAATTTTGGGTGGTCAAAGATAAAATGCTAAATAATTAAATCTACTACCAAAATATTCATTACTCTCTAAGTAAGGGGACTCAACAAGAGCATCTTCTCAACAACCAACCTATACTCTATTGGACAAACCGAATGGTAAACTAGAATTCTCATGAGGAACTGATGAACAGCCCTATTTGTCCTCATCTTGCCAAATAATTAACAAATGACTGTTTGATTCATGAATCAGTTTGAAAAAAGCATGTATTCAATGAAAATGATCAGGTAGAAGGTAATTAACAAGCAACGTACCATCACTTATGGCAAGGACCTTATTGCAATCCATCACAGTTGGAATCCTGTGAGCTACTGTAATTACTGTACAATCTGCAAACTCAGTCCTAATGGTTTTCTGCAGAATCAAATCAGTTGCATTATCAATTGATGCAGTTGCTTCATCAAGCACCAATATCCTACTTCTCCTTAGCAGAGCACGTCCTAAACAGAATAACTGCCTTTGTCCCATGCTCCAGTTTGCCCCATCTTCAATAACTGTATAAAAGTTTGTTGCTAGTTATTAATTACTAGTAAAGCAGAAATTTGGAAAGTTGTAATAGTTAAACTTGAAAGTGTACCTGAGGAGTCTAAGCCCCCTTTCTCTTTGACAGCTTCATGCAATTGACACTTCCCCAAAACCTTCATAAGGAAGCTACAATTAGTCCACATTTGCAAACAAAGAGAATTCATCTTGTAAAAAACCGAAGTCTTATGAATCAAATGACACACTGAATAACATGCTCAAAAAACTAATGTAGCAGGCATTACCTCCCATATAAATTGATCTGAGTGTTGAGATAAAGGGTCCAAATTGTATCTGACAGTCCCATTAAAAAGAGTAGGGTCCTGAGGTATAATACCAAAACGCGACCTCAAATCATGAAGTCCAATTGAACAAATGTCAATGCCATCAACTATGATTTTTCCACCTGCTGGCTCAACAAGGCGGAATAAAGCACCAATTAGGGTGGACTTGCCACTACCAGTCCGGCCAACTATACCAATTTTGTGTCCTCCTTCAAATGTGCACGTGATCCCACGGAGCACTAGGGGTGCATCAGGCCTATATCGTAGCTGTTTTGATAAGAAGAAGTATATTATGTGTTTCAGTTCAAATCTCATTTTGCAGGACATCATGCAATGAATTCTACAATAGTGGCAAATACCTGCAATTCATTTATTTCAACTCTACCAGCAACAGGCCAATTAACAGGAGGACGATTTCCTTCTATTACTTCTGGGGCCTCGCTTGGTATATGCATATACTGATTCAGCCTCTCCACTGATATTATATAATTTGTGATGTTGCATTGATTTTGAATTGAGGCTACTAAGCTAATGTTAAGTGAAAGGCCATAAGAGAGAGCCATGCCAATAAATCCTGGAATAACATCAGATGTTGAAATCGAAATACTTGCATTAGACAGAGCCATGATTTATGATATTCACATGGTTTAAGTGACATTTCGAAGGCAATAATAATAGAAGTCTCACCAGAGTTGAAAGTCCCAGGTGGAAGTACAACCATGCAAAATGCTGCAGATGCAAGAACTACTGCACTCACTGTTTCTAACCGCTGAATCAACCACTCATTTGCTGCAAAACTATGGAAGAAAGGAGTAGCATTTATATCAATTAGGTCAAGGCTCTTCACAAAAAAGCGATCTTCCCCCTCAAAAGCCCTTATTGTCATAGCTCCAGCAACAGATTCAGCAATATGGTTAGCTACAAAGGATTTAGTTGTGCCATTCATCCGCATCAGTTCTTTTGCAGAGGCGAAATAGTAACTCTGTAAATGTAGTGAATTTTTAGTTTATATGTTCCAACAAGAACATTTTCAATCAATGAAAAAAATCTTGCTACTAACTTGCATGCAATTGAGAATTGAGAATAAAATTAGAAGGATAAAATAAAAAGTAATTGGCATCAACTAAAATTTAATGTAAACTTTTATTTGTTAAACACTAACATATTTCTAGCACTTCAGGCAAATAGCAAGCATAAAAAGCAACCCGTGCAATGCAAATACTATTTTTCTGTATAACATTTGTTTCACTAGTGACTAGACTTTCAGAAACCAGTTGAGAATTACTTTCTTGTAAACAAAACAGCTATTAATGACTGAACACCAGCACAACCCCTCAACATACGTTTCCTTAATTTGTAATTGGAATCCTAACTTCATAATAAACTTTTCAGTAATTATTATAAAGTTCAAAATTTTCAGCATAGAACAAGTTTGTGACCTAAATTGTCCAAAATTACAGGTGTAAAGTCTACTTGGTTTCATGCAGGATGTAATTGTATGCCGTCAAACAATAGAATTGCATGGTTAGATATTACGATGTACTCAAATTAATCAAAAAGACAACACCAAATCATCACTTCAATTTAATTTTCAAGAACTTGTTCATTACCTGCAATTGAATTGCAAAAAAAATCATTGGTATAGAGACAAACAAGACTTGCCAAGTAACAACTGCTAAAACTGTCAGACTAGAATAACAATTTGCAGTAGCTCCCACAGTAAAAAGAAGCCCAAATGGAATGTCTAGATCAACAATGCTGAGATCAGAAGAGACCTGAGCAATGAAACAACAGTAAAACATTAATACTTCCATTCATTGCGTCGTACTGCGAAGGGAAAATCGCAGTTTAATATGCTTACCCTCGTAAGAATCCGTCCCAAAGGTGTGGAGTCATAAAATGACATAGGTGCACGAAAAAGAGAGTTCAGTAGCTGGAAAAATAAAGATTTTGATGATTGAAGGCCCATAGCAACGGTAAAGAGACTTCTCATCAATAAAAATAATGTTGAAATAACTCCAATCAACAAGTAAACTAGAATCAATCTCAAAGAGCTGACTTGAGGATTGTCAACATTAGCAGCCATCCATGAGTTTTGCAGTATCTGGCCAATGACAAATATAAGGTGAGAAAGGGAAGCTACGGAGAAGTATATATATCCTTTGTTCTGATTCAGATACTGTAAGTAAGGCTTGAACCCTTGGTCTCCCGTCTCTTTCTCTTCTTGCTTAATCAATTGATCTCCTTTTGATGCTTCAACATGCTTCTCCTTCTCCACACATGTTTTTCTAATCTCTCTTGCACCACTTGAATGCCTCTGGGAAGAAGTAACATCCACAAGCCGATCAGAACCAGCGGTCTCTTTGTGAGCATTCACAAGTTCCTGAAATTCTTTGCTTGAGGTCAACAAATGATGATAAGGAGCAGCTTGTATGATTTCCCCATCTGACATCAACTGTAAAGTGTAAACAAAAACGTAATTATGTTCATGCATAACTTTCAGTTAGTCAAAGATCAAAACAAAACCATAACTTTGTACTCATTAAAAATTTACAACTATTGATTATATGCAGAAAAAGAAAGAACAACGACATAATAAATTATTTAAGATGATTGAAGTTACCAAAACAGAATCAAATGCTGGAAGGAAGTCAACTTGATGAGTCACGAGCAAGACTGTCTTCCCAGCAAGTCCTTCCACAATGTATTCCTGTCCAGTTAAAAAGCCATCAATCAGTAAATAACATCTATCAGTTACTAAGTTGAAAAATTATTAAACTAAAGTTGAAAGGGCTATGTGATAAAATATTTTAAGGGGCTCAATTCATACTAAACACTTCCCCTCCATTTTAAGCTTTACACTATGGTAATTTTATTTTCTATGATACTGGTAACTTTGACAACTAGCCAAGCACTAATTGGTTATACTTGGCGATAACTAAGTATGATCATAGCTAAAATGTTTCGAAAGTAATAAAGGTACCAGAACCTTGGATTATGTACATATACAAATATAGAGAGAGACAAGGAAGGAAGGAATGAAGCGATAATATACAAGTGTGAAAAAAGGAATTTATCCTTACAGTAAACAAATTTGTGGCAGTTTGTGCATCAACAGCACTAAATGGATCATCCAAGAGATATATATCAGCATTCTGATACAGAGCACGAGCAAGTTGGATTCGCTGCTTCTGACCTCCACTCAGGTTAACACCTCTCTCTCCTATTTCAGTGAGATCACCATGTGGAAACAACTCAAGATCCTTCACTAGGGAGGACCTATTGATTGTTTCTTGATATTTTTGAGTATCCATATCTGATCCAAACAATATATTATCCCTGATTGTACCTGTCTGTATCCATGCTGTTTGAGAAACATAAGCAAATTTCCCATAAACGTCAATCTGTAATTCAAAAAGGACAAGCAGACACCCTTTAATATCACTACTCAAACGAATGACAGAAAAAAACCAGAATTTATGTGCTAAGTTATATTATAACACTGCCTGCAGAAAATGGAAATGCGATCCAATTATGACAGTTTATATAAGACAATAAAGAATAAAATCTTACTGTTCCCTGAATTATTGGAACTTCTTTGAGAATCGCTGCTAAAAGAGTTGATTTGCCTGAGCCGACCTCCCCACAAATAGCTACCTTTTGTCCAGGTCTAACCTCCAAATTTATGTTTCTCAGTGTAGGCTTTGGTATATCATCTTCCCATGAAAAGTCAGCAGACTTGATTAAAATTGAACCTCTCATGTTGCTATTAGAACACCTCTTCCCAACATTCTCAGTCTGCAATTCAGGTGCCTCTAGGAATTTTACAATCCGGGTGAATGCAACTTTTGCCTGAATAAGCACCCCAATAACATCAGGAATAGTTCTAATTGGATCTTGAACAAGGCGCAGCGTTGCCACAAAAGTGAATACATTATTTGCATGCAAAGGAACACCAAGAAAGTAACATGCTCCGAAGGATGCAGCAGATACCAAAACAGGTGAGGACCAAAAGAGAAAGGTGTTGTATCCTTTTCTCAATTGCACTCCAGACAACCATTTGAGCTCCACATTCCTCAATCCTTCTACAGCATTTTTAAAGTTGTTTTCCCACGCATACAACTTCAACACCTTCATATTCACAAGAGCCTCAGACATAGCCTTCAATCTCTCATCTTGTGCCACCATAAGTTTGCTCTGAAACTTGTGTTGTAACTTTGCAAGTGGAGTATTGCAAAGTACTGTGATAACTATCACCACCAAGGAGGCAACTGTAGCTAGTCCAACAGCGCGGTAAAGTACTATTATGGAGATACATAGCTGGAAGGTAGTTGTCCATGTCTGGTGAAACCAGTAGGCAAATTCTCCAATTCTATAAGCATCCACAGTCACATAATTCATTATCTCACCACCAGAGTGCACTAATCTAGCAGAATTTGATAACCTCAATTGCTTTCTATAAATGGCCGCAGTTAGCAGTGACCTAACTTTCAGACCAATAAGTCTAGAACGGAAGTACCACTGCCTTTGTGACAGGGATTCGACCATTTTTGTAAGGAAAAGTGATATGGCCAACACAAAACCTTCGTATTTGAAACTCTCATCACCCTCAGCAACCAATATGAAGGAATTCAGCAGCAGAGGTCCAGAAGACAGAGCAATTACCTTGAGCATTGCAAAGAATCCTGATATCAATATTTCTCGCCGGTGGCATAGAAATATTGTCCTCAAAAGTGATGCTTGTGAGAACTTATCTTTCTGTTTCTGCTTGCTCAGTTGGTCTAGAAACAGTGAATAACAACTTTCTGTTTTGTCTTCTTCCTGCAACATTGGGACATCTTCATCCTGAAGAGTTTTCTCTTTACCCCTCTTCATCAAGGGATTCAGCCACCAAAATGTCATCCTACTTAAGAATCCAGCTTTGGCAAAGAGGGTTACATTGCTAATAGAATCATTTTTATTGGACTCACCATTTAAAGGGGTGTAAAGGCTTTCATCAGTTTCTCTATAACTAGAGACCTTATATGCACACAATAGCAGTAAAATTGCCCCTGGAAAAGATAGAACATCTAATGCTAATCTGAGGGACAGTTCTCTACTGTTGATTGCATAAAACAAAGATGAAGCACAGAAAATACCAGAACCCAAGAAGATTAGAATAGAAAGAAGCCTTAACCATGCTCTTGGAAGTTGTTTCAATTTGAGACTTATTGTTAAACCCACTAACAACCATGTTAAGCCCTGAAAGAATTCTAAAACCCAGGAATTAAGAGGCAACACAGTTTGGCTTTTCCTCAACTTCTCTTCTAAAACCCAAATGCCCAAAATCAAATGCAGCAACCCAAGAGCAGCATTGACAACAGCAGAAACTAGCTGCAAATTTGAATATCTTTGCACCCTTATTATCCCCTGAAGTGGTTTTAATGATGGCTTCTGGAGCATTATTAAGAAGAGCATGATGAGCAACAACACATCATAGCAAGTTATGAACAAATGGTTGATACATGCAGAGGAATCAAGGAGAAACTTATAATCATAAATGCAAGACTTTGTTCCTCCAGTGTCTGAACAACCAGATTCCCCACAAAACAAGTCCCAAAATCCCGCCATTTTCTCTTTGCAGCTCAAACTCTGTAAAAAAACATAAAACGCAACAAAGTTATGGGTTGCAAAAGAAACACACTTGAAAACATGTCCCCAAATTGATTTCTAATGGTGAAAAAAAGAGCCAAATAGATGAAACACAGTCAATAATTTTTGTTGTTGCTGTATTAAATTATTCTCACAATTCCAAAAGTGAGAGGTGTCCCTAAGAGTGCTACGAATACTTAAAATAAATAAACAAGTCAGTATAGGTATACATAATAATAAATAAATCAGGATACGAATAAGATTATGTTATTAATTAATTACTACAATGAAGAGTCGAATTTAAGTTACAGTTATTATCACTTACAGTGAGTGCTTCTGTGTAGTAGTAACGCCATTTCAGAGCATCATGCAACTCCAGAAAATAATGAGAAGGTTCTTTCTACACGCGAATCAATGAAGAAGAACGTAAGAGACAAATGAACAAACACAAACAAGGTGATTGGAGAGAATGAGAAGCTTCTTCTACACGCATCAATGAAGAAACACACTTAGAACGAACCGTTTATGATGATTATAAAAATCACGAAATCGTATGAGAATTGGAGAATGATGCAGAATGAGTGCGTTAATTAATTAATATTAAATAGTGAAACGCAAAAAGATGGTGAAGAATAATAAACTTGAACCACGCAGGGGAAGCCTTTGACACATTGGTGGCACGTGTTTGACCCGTTGCTGGCACGTGCTTGATCTCTCAGTCTACTCTTTTGGTTTTTAATCACAATACTTTTATATTTTAATATTTCAATAATTTTTTAAATAGTTCTACATTAAATAAATTTTTGTATATAAATTATTTTAAAAATAAGAATATTATTAATTTTTACATTTTAATTATTTTTATTACTAAAATATTTTAAGTACTTTAATGTTTCATAAAAACACTCATATAACGAATGTAAGGAGTAATGGTTAGTTTAATTTTTCAAATTCAAGAAAAATGAATATCTAAAGAATAATGTGTGGTTATTTCCGTTGCACAAAAAAATGTGTGGTACAAATTATCATTAAAATATTTTTCAATTATTCAATTTATTTAATCTTTTAAAGATTTTTTCTAAGGTCTATATTATTTATTTATACTTTCACTAAAATAATGATTATAAATAAAATTATTTTTAAATATAATTTTTAATTTAAATTTTATATTTCTTAAAGGTATCTATTTAACATGAGTTTAAAGTGTAAAAATGTTGTATACAATCATCCAATTAAAATCCCTCAATTTTTTTTTTGGTAAAAAATAAAATCCCTCAATTTATCATATCATTATTAAATTTGAATTTTAAAATATTTAAAATGAAAAATAAAGAGATATGATTAGATACACCTATAAAACTCTTTACACATCTGAACTAAATACATGTGACATACGGTACGTGCAAGTGCATACCTAGGGAGAGCATGACTCCTACACGACGATGTTAACTCTATTGTTTGTTGTCTTTTTAAATTTTATTTCATTATTTGAAAAAACGGATTGGTCCAAAAAACACTAGGTTGTGTTGGTTGTGTGATTCAAATATCCTGCAAATCAGCAATTTTTTTTGTTTAAATTAAAAACTCAAAAGGAAAATGAAAATAGTAAATACTACTTTATAAAAATATAGAAATGCTACTATCAGTCACATATGCTCTTTTTAACATTCTCTTTTTTATTGTTTAAAATTCATCTAATTGCCGTCAAATTGGAATTCTGAACCCCTAAATTAGGTTGAGGAAAGGCTCTAACTCTTGACCATGCTCGTATCCTTCCACATTATGAGTCTAGAAAAGAGAGCTTTGGCTTTACAAAGCAACATTAAAGTACGTTTTGATTCTACTAAAAAATTCAGCAATGGCATTACAAAAGAATCTTGAATCATAGTTGATTGGTAATGAGAGAGAGGAACTCCATTCATGATACATAATCACTCAATCTGTTCAAAATTTATTAGAAATGTTACCTTTGAATCCCTTTGCACCATTTTCTTCTAAGTCCCTCTAATTCCTGGACTTGGATCCTCTCCCGCAGATATTCTCTGCAGCCCTCTCCAGCGTCAACTTCAGCCACTTGATTCGTCTTCCGGCAGCAATTAACTAGACATGATTAATCATTCTTCATCCTTTCCCACTTCTCAGGCCTAAGAGCTGTCCAAATATAGTAATAATACATCTTACATACATCCTACTTCTATTTACACTTTCTTGAGAAGAGCTACACTTCAAAGCATTCAGCTTCAAAGAGACTCTGCAGACTGAAAATGAGACCAGTATTCTTTGACAAGCTTCCCAAACAGCGATTCTTCTCGCTTCATCAGGTTCATTGGCTCATCATACTCTACCAGTTTTCCTGAAAACAATATCACACATTTTATCCTATTACAAGAAAATAATTAAAGGATCCAATGTTTTCTCCACTGTCATAATTGTTCAAGTGCGCGATCAAGTGCCTTAAATTTTGGGTGATCAAAGATGAAGCGCTAATTAATTAAATCTACTACCTAATATTTTGTTACCCTCTCTAAATAGGTGGACTCAACAACCAGCCTATATTCTATTGACTGCTGGACAAACCGAATGGTAGATTAGAATAGAATGCTCATGAGAAATATACAACAACCCTATTTGTCGTTTTGTCTTGTCAAAGTAATTAACAAATGACTGTTTGGTTCATGGATCAGTTTGAAAAAGCAAGTATTCAATGAGAATGATTAGTCAGAAGGTAATTAGTATGCAACTTACCATCACTGATGGCAAGAACCTTAGTGCAATCCATCACAGTTGGAATCCTGTGAGCAACTGTAAGTACTGTACAATCAACGAACTCGGTCCTAATAGTTTTCTGCAGAATCAAATCAGTCGCATTATCGATTGAAGCAGTTGCTTCATCGAGCACCAAAATCCTACTTCTCCTTAGAAGAGCACGCCCCAAACAGAATAATTGCCTTTGTCCCATGCTCCAGTTTGCCCCATCTTCAACAACTGTAAAACAGTTTAGTTGCTTTAGTACTTTTCATTAGTAATTAGTAATCACTGTAAAGATGTGACAGAATCATACAAAAACTTGAAAAGTGTACCTGAGGAGTCTAATCCCCCTTCTTTCTCTTGGACAGCTTCTTGCAATTGACATTTCCCAAGAACCTTCATATGGAAGCTACAATATTAGTCTAGCTACATTTGCCATATAAGAATCAAACAAACAGAAAAGGTTTTGTATTATAAACAAGCCAAGACTTTTTCACTCTATCTTACGATCAGGTTATAAGAATCAAACAACACACTGCACAACATGCTAAAAAATAATGTAGAAGGTATTACCTCCCATATCTCTTGATCAGAGTGTTGAGATAATGGGTCCAAATTGTATCTGACTGTCCCATTGAAAAGAGTAGGGTCCTGAGGTATAATACCAAAACGCGACCTCAAATCATGAAGTCCAATTGAACAAATGTCAATGCCATCAACTATGATTTTTCCTCCTGCTGGCTCCACAAGACGGAATAAAGCACCAATGAGAGTGGACTTGCCACTGCCTGTCCTGCCAACAATACCAATTTTGTGTCCTCCTTCAATTGTGCAAGTGATCCCACGGAGCACTAGGGGTGAATCAGGCCTGTATCGTATCTGTATTGATAAGAAGAAGCAAATTATTATGTTCCAGTTCAGCTTCCATTTTGCAGAACATTATATGGAAGAGTTTTAAAATAGGAACAAATACCTGCAGTTCATTTATTTCAACTCTACCAGCAACAGGCCAATTAACAGGAGGACGATTTCCTTCTATTACTTCTGGAGCCTCACTTGGTATATGCATATACTGATTTAGCCTCTCCACTGATATTATATAGTTTGCTATATTGCATTGATTTTGAATTGTAAATACCAAGGAAGCATTAAGTGAAAGGCCATAAGAGAGAGCCATGCCAATAAATCCTGGAAATTTAGAATTAAAATGCATTAGACAGAAATATAGTTAAAGGGAAAAGAACATGACCTGGACCATATTCAAAAAAATTAAGTGACATTTCAAAGGCAATAATGACAGAAGTCTCACCAGAGCTGAAAGTCCCAGGTGGAAGTATAACCATGCAAAGTGCCGCAGACGCCAGAACAACTGCGCTCACTGTTTCTAACCGTTGAATCAACCACTCATTTGCTGCAAAGCTATGGAAGAAAGGAGTAGCATTTGTATCAATTAGATCAAGGTTCTTCACAAAAAAGCGATCTTCCTCCTCAAAAGCCCTTATTGTCACAGCTCCGGCAACAGATTCAGCAAGATGGTTAGCCACAAAGGACTTAGTTGTGCCATTCATCCGCATCAGTTCTTTGGCAGAGGCGAAATAATATCTCTGAAAATATAAGGAATTTTAGTTTATATTATCCATCAAAGCCCATTTTAAATTGATGAAAAATCTATGACAAAACTTTGCTACTAAAATGCAATTGAGAATTGAAATTTAAAACTAGAAGAGCAGACTAAAATAATTGTTATTATAATCTTCATTTATTAAAAATTAACAATGAAATAAGCAGCATGCTTGCTGCTGCTTCTGTTACTCTAGGCAAATAGCAAGCATGAAAAGCAACATGTTTGAAAATAGTAAAATACTGATTTTCTGTATCACACATTTGTTTCACTAGTGAGTCTACTTTCAGAAACCGCATCACGAGTTTTCTTTACGGTCATTTTCTTGTGAACAAAACTTTGTGTGTCAATGTCTGAACACCAGCAATACACCACTACATATGTTCATTTATTTTGTAAGCTGAATACTAATTGCATAAGAAACTTTTCAGTAATTATTATAAAGTTCAAAACAAGGCTACTTTATATCATGTATGATGCATTCATCTGCTGTCAAAAAATAGCAATGCATGGTTATATATTACGTGCTCTCAAATTAAGAAGGTAACACCAAATCATTTCTGCAATTTAATTTCAATGAAATTGTTCATTACCTGCAAGCGAAATGCAAAACAAATCATTGGTATGGAGACAAACAAAACTTGCCACGTAACAACTGCTAAAACTGTAAGACTGGCAGAACAACTTGTAGTAGCTGCCACAGCAAAAAGAAGACCAAATGGGACATCAAGATCAACAATGCTGAGATCAGATGAGACCTGAGCAATGGAATAACAGTCAAAGCATTAAACTCCCATTCATTTCATTATACTGCGAAGAGAAAATAAACTGTTTAATATGCTTACCCTACTGAGTATCCGTCCCAAAGGTGTGGAGTCGTAAAATGACATTGGCGCACGGAAAAGGGAGTTCAGTAGCTGTAAAAATAAAGACTTTGATGATTGAAGGCCCATAGCAACCGTAAAGAGACTTCTGATCAACAAGAATATTGTTGAAGCAACTCCAATCAACAAGTAAACGAGAATAAGTCTCAAAGTGCTGACTCGAGGATTGTCAACACTAGCAGCCATCCATGAGTTTTGCAATATCAGGCCAATCACAAATATAACTTGACAAAGGGAAGCTACAGAGAAGTATATATATCCTTTGCTCTGATTCAGATATTGTAAGAAAGGCTTGAATCCTCGGTCTCCTGTCTCTCTCTCTTCTTGCTTAATCAGTTGATCGCCTTTTGATGCTTCAAAATGCTTCTCCTTCTCAACATGTGTTTTTCTAATCTCTCTAGCACAATTTGTATGCTTCTTGGAAACAGTAACATCCACAAGCCGGTCAGAACCAGCAGTCTCTTTGTGGGCATTCACAAGTTCCTGAAATTCTTTGCTTGAGGTCAGCAAATGATGATAATGAGCAGCTTGTATGATTTCCCCATCTGACATCAACTGTAAAGTGTAGCCAAAAAAGTAATTACGTTTATGCTTAATTTTCAGTTAGTCAAAGATCAAATCAAATCCACAACATTGAACTCATTAAAAATTAACAACTATTGATTATGCAGAAAAGGATAAAAAGAAAGAACCATGACATAATGAATACTTTTAAGATGACAGAAGTTACCAAAACAGAATCAAATGCTGGAAGGAAGTCAACTTGATGAGTCACGAGCAAGACTGTCTTCCCAGCAAGTCCTTCCACAATGTATTCCTGTTCAGTTAAGAAGCCATCTATCACTTAATAACACCACTCACTAAATAAGTTGAAAATTTATTAAACGAAAGTTGAAAGGGCTATGTGATAAAAACAATTGTGCTTACAGTAAACAAATTTGTGGCAGTTTGTGCATCTACAGCACTAAATGGATCATCCAAGAGATATATATCAGCATTCTGATACAGAGCGCGTGCAAGTTGAATTCGCTGCTTCTGACCTCCACTAAGGTTAACCCCTCTCTCTCCTATTTGAGTGAGATCGCCATGGGGAAACAACTCGAGATCCTTCAATAGTGAAGACCTATGAAGTGTTTCTTGATATTTTTGAGAATCCATAGCAGATCCAAACAATATGTTTTCCCTGATTGTACCTGTCTGTATCCATGCTGTTTGAGAAACGTAGGCAAATTTCCCATAAACGTCAATCTGTAATTCAAAAAAGAGAAACAAAAGCCCTTTAATATCATAAAACTAGACATCCTTCACTACTCAAATGAATGAGAGAAGAAAACTAGATTTTATGTGCTAAGCAATATCAAAAGACTGCCTGCAGAAAATGAAAATGTCATCCAATTATACAAAGTTAATATAAGTAAAAAGGAACAAATCTTACTGTTCCCTGAACTATTGCAACTTCTCTGAGAATTGCTGATAAGAGAGTTGATTTTCCTGAGCCAACCTCTCCACAAATAGCTACCTTTTGTCCAGGTCTGACCTCCAAATTTATGTTTCTCAGTGTTGGTTTTGATACATTATCTTCCCATGAAAAGTCAGCAGACTTGACTGAAATTGAACCTCTCTTGTTGCTGTTAGAACACCTCTTCCTAACATCTGCACTCTGCAGTTCAGATGCCTCAAGGAATTTTACAATCCGGGCGAATGCAACTTTTGCCTGAATAACCACCCCAATAACATCAGGGATGGTCCTAATTGGATCTTGAACAAGGCGTAATGTCGCCACGAAAGTGAATACATTATTTGCATGCAAAGGAACATTAAGAAAGTAACATGCTCCAAAGGAAGCAGCTGAGACCAAAACAGGTGAGGACCAAAAGAGAAAAGTATTGTATGCTCTCCTAAATTGCACAGCAGACACCCATTTCAGCTCCACATTCCTCAATCTTTCTATGGAATTTCTGAAGTTGGTCTCCCACGCATACAACTTCAAGACCTTCATATTCACAAGGGCCTCAGACATAACCTTCAATCTCTCATCTTGTGCAACCATAAGTTTGCTCTGAAACTTGTGTTGTAACTTTGCAAGTGGAGCATTGCAAAGTACTGTGATAATTATCACCACCAAGGAGGCCACAGTAGCTAGTCCAACTGCACGGTAAAGTACTACTATTGAGATACATAGCTGGAAGCTAGTTGTCCATGTCTGGTGAAACCAATAGGCAAATTCTCCAATTCTATAAGCATCCACAGTCACATAATTCATTATCTCACCACCAGAATGCATCAATCTAGCAGAGTTGGATAGTCTCAGTTGCTTTCTATAAATGGCTGCACTTAGCAATGACCTAACTTTGACACCAATTAGTCTAGAGCGAAAGTACCATTGTCTTTGAGACAGGGATTCTACCATTTTGGTTAAAAAAAGTGATATGGCCAACACAAAACCTTCATACTTGAAACTCTCATTACCCTCAGCAACCAATATAAAGGAATTCAGAAGCAGAGGTCCAGAAGACAGAGCAATTACCTTGAGCATTGCAAAGAATCCTGATATCAATATCTCTCGCCGGTGGCATAAAAATATTGTCCTCAAAAGTGGTCCAGTAGCATAAGAATTACCTTGTGAGGATGGATCCTTCTGTTTCTGCTTATTCAGCTGGTCCAGAAACAGTGAATAACAACTTTCAGCTCTGTCTTCTTCCCTCAACCTCGGGACATCCTCATCCTGAAGAGTTTTCTCTTTACCCCTCTTCATCAATGAATTCAGCCACCAAAATGACATCTTACTTAAGAATCCAGCTTTGGCAAATAGGGTTACATTGCTAATGGAATCATTTTTATTAGACTCGCCATTTAAAGGGGTGTAAAGGCTTTCATCAACTTCTCCATCAGAGTCCCTATAATTAGAGACCTTGTATGCACATAATAACAATAATATTGCCCCTGGAAAAGATAGAACATCTAATGCTACTTTGAGTGGAAATTCTCTGCTTCTGGTTGCATAAAACAGGGATGAAGCAGAGAAAATACCAGAAACCAAGAAGACTAGAATAGAAAAAAGCCTTAACCATGTTCTTGGAAGTTGTTTCGTCTTAAGACTTATTGTTAACCCCACTAATAACCATGTTAATCCCTGAAAGAATTCTAACAACCAGAAATTAATAGGCAATGCAGTTTGGCTTTTCCTTAATTTCTCTTCTAAAATCCAAATGCCTAAAATAAAATGCACCAACCCAAGAGCACCATTAACTGCAGCAGAAGCTAGCTGCAAATTTGAATATCTTTGCACCCTTATACCCTGAAGTGGTTTCAATGATGGCTTCAAGAGCATTATAGATAAGAGCATGATGAGCAGCAGCACATCATAGCAAGTGAACAAGAAATGGTTTATACATGTAGAAGGATCAAGGAGAAACTTATAATCATAACTGAAAGACTTTGTTTCCCCACAAAACAGGATCCAAAATCCCCCCATTTTCTCTTTGCTGCTCAAATTCTGTAAAAAAACATAAAAGGGCAACAGAATTATGCCATTGTTGAGTAATAAATCTTTGTTCTAAAGCATGGAGATTATTTAAACCTTAAAATAATCTACGAACAAGCATTAGCAAAAGAAATAAACATGAAAACATGTCCGCAATTTGATTTTGAAGAGTGAAAAATTAGCCAAACAGATAGAACATAGTTAGTCAATCATTTGAACAAATATATAGTGTGTGTAATACATACATGTTACATCTCAGAATATGAATAACTTTCTCTTGTTAAGTACAAGAGAAGACTCTTACATAAAAGAGAATTTAACTTGTAAATACAAATTTGCTACAGTTATCACTTATCATCAACAAGAAGAACAAAAACATTTAGAGTTTGATCCTTCTGCATAGCCTACTCAATTAACGTAATTTCACAAAAGCCACAATATGGACAATAGTACTGTGTGGAGAGTGAGACCTTTCCGTCGTGCAAAAGCCACGGAAGAAACGGTTTCAGTGTTGTCAGTGGTGAGAGTGAATGAGAAGATTCTACACGCATCAATGAAGAAACTTACAAAAAAATAACAAAACAAACACATACCACCAAATTGAAAGGCTTTTTTATAAAGCACGAAAAATGGTGAAGAAACGAACCTGAACCACACGAAGAGTAGTTGGACGTTTCTTCTTCTTCTTTATGGAAGGTGAAGATGAAAGCGAAGAAGAAGATTTAAACGATGAAAATTGCAGGGAAGTAAGTGGCTAAGTGAAACTGCAAGTGTAAGTGTAAGTGCAATTGAAGAACTTACATGTAACTATATATCACGAGTCAGAGATGTCGTCACGGCTCACGTCTTTTATTCTGTTTTTTTGCGATCATAATATTTTAGATTTCTATATATATATATATATATAGCTTTATTTTTAATTAATTTCTAACAAATAATGATTTTTCTTATTTTATCATTTCATTTTAAGAAAAAAATAATAGTAGCATTTATTTTTTATACTGTTCCACCATAATATTTATTTTTAATTTCCCGAGGTAATCGACAGTCATGAAACTAATTCTTCAAGGCTCGAAAATCACATTAAATTGGTAAGTCTCTTTTAAGGAATCAAACATTTGATTAGATACTTAAGAAGCTTAACTGCTATCACTTAAAGAGTTTAACAATTTGCCAGTTGTGCTACACATTTTAATCACCGTAACAGCTGACCACTAAATATGTTTAACCCTCGTAAACAAACCACAAAATATACTCAATTCTCATAAACCGATGGATCAAACCCCAACCTCATGATGGTAAATATAATAATTTTAGTACTCTATCGATGCGTACATATTCTTCATTACTTAAAGACTTAAAGGTATTGAATTTAGACTCAATAATGTGATAAATAAAATAATATATCATGAATATAAAGTCAATTTTTTTAATAAAGATTGTCGTACATCTAAAAACTTTTATTCTGTTTTTTTGCCATCATAATATTTTAAATTTCTTTATATATATATAGCTTTATTTTTAATTCATTTGTAACAAATAATGATTTTTCTTATTTTATCATTTATTTATCATTTCATTTTAAGAAAAAAATAATAGTAGCATTTATTTTTTATATTGTCCCACCATATTATTTATTTCTAACGATTTATTAGATGTGCTACACCTTTTAGTCACCGTAACAGTTGCCCACAAAATATGCTTAACTCATAAATAAACCACAAAATATACTCAATTATCATAAACTGACGAGATCAAACCCCGACCTCATGATGATAGATATAACAATTTTAGTACTCTATCGATAATGCGTAGTTGCGTACATATTTTTCATTACTTAAAGACGTAAATGTATTACTTAAAGACTTAAAGGTATTGAATTTACACTTAATAATGTGATAAATAAAATAATATATCATGAATATAAAGTGAAATTTTTGAATAAAGATTGACATACATCTAAAAAGAGATATGATATAATAGAAAAAAAATAGATAAAAAGAAAAAAGTGTCAAGATGTGGATGTATTATTTGGATGTACGCGAATCTTTTACTATAATAATGCTACATCATTCATTACGTGGGTCTAATTAATCATACCTTTCAACAATTTTGGAATTAGTAGTTAGAATTTGTGGGTTTGACGTAACGGTCCAAAGCAATTAAATAATGTATGAGTTAACATTAATCACCGTCATTTTTATTATTTGATCTGAAAACTGTAGAAAAGAAATTAAATAATCCTTGGTGATAAAATTCAAATCATCAAATGTTTTTAAAGTCATCTTTGCAAAGCACATAAAGTCATTTTTACAAGGACATTGTTGTCAGTCTGAACTCAGTGACAGGTGGTTCCGCTGCCGCTTTTCTTTGTTGGATATTATATTAAAGCACTCAACACATTTCTATTTCAAATAACTTATTTGACCAACCTATAAAATATTTTAAATTTATTCTCAAACTATTATAAATAATTTACGAAAAAGAGTGTATATTTTTTTATAACTTATTTACAACTAATTTCAATAAATTTCTTAAAATAACTTATAAATAAGCATTTATACGATAAATGCTATGACCATAAGCGCTTAAATAAGAGGTTTTCCAAGCGCAACTTTAAATAAACTTTAATTGAGTTATGATTCATTGTTTTTTTCTTTTTTTCATTTTACTAATTTTATGAGTCTCCTCAAATGGGTATCAAATTAGGGTGTAATTGTACACGTTTATGTATAAGCTTTCACCTATCTATGAAAAATCTTGTACGATGATCCAACTATGGCCTCTGCTCCAAGAGATCAATATCACAATTATGTATCCAGAAATACCAGTCAACACTCAATACCAAAACACAAGAATCTAGAGACCCCATCTTTAAAACTTCTTAACATAGCCTGAAAGTTACAAGCCAAACCTCTCTGGAAATAGAAGTAAGTCCCAGGGATAATTTGCCAAAGTCTCAGCGCAATGTTACTTCTATTTCTAGGGAGGTTTGCCAAAATACACCCTGACTTTGGCAAATTATCCTTGGGACTTGCTCTAATTCTAAGCATCTATTCTAAGCAATTAAATGCATGTTTGGAAACACTTCTATAATTGATTTTGAAGCCGGAATCAATTCTGGGGAGAAACTCATGTGAGTAGCTTATGGGTTTCATAATTGATTTTGATGTAAAAGAAGTTGATCCAAACATTCTAAAAATCATCCTAACTCTTACTTTTAACTCTATCCTATTCAATCCAACTTCAAGTCATGCTCATGTATAAGATCAATAAGAGACCAGAAGCAAAAGAGTATTATGCATTAGAATCATAACCACCACCATTGCTCAAAGAATTTAATGACTGGCTATGTTTATGCCAAGTTAAGAGCTTGTGAAAATCACAATACTCCTTGCACTCAGCATCAATTGTCGCTTGTGAAGTTTGCTTTCCTCTGAAGACACCCCACAAGTAATACTTAGCTTGAAACCCTGCCCAAAGGATCACTCAAATTAACATGAAATCTTAAATAAATGAGATTGAAATGTGCCACAGAAGAGCAGAAAATAAACGAAGCTCACTTCGATGTTGGACCGGAAGCACAGTAGAAGGAAAAATTAAAAGCTCTGCATTTTCAGCTACAACTCTTATGGCAAGTTCATTGTTAATGATGTCATCAACCAGCATGTCAAAGATGTTTTCATCCCTGTAGGGGGAAAATATTACTTAGATATATCAAATTAAAGCACGAGTAACATCACGGAAAACCAGTCTCGGAAATCACCTGTCGTTCCCAGGAAAGAAATAAAGAGCAATACTCTTATCCGTTGGCCCCTCGTTCTTGAAAATTTTAGGCCACACCGTAGATCTGGGAAGCAGATCCGCGCGAAGCACTTCTGGGAAAAGTAGTGTCTCCTCCAGAACTTTGGAGCATGCTAAATTGGACAAATGGGCCACAAGTCCAGTGGCAGTCACAGTACCAATAGTTTTGTTGCAGAAATAGAAACTTCCCCTATTAACAAATAATTCAACTTCAGATGATATTTACTAATTACTATAAAATATATATAAGTTCATGAATTTCAATTGAAAGCAGCAAAACAAATTTCGTACCTCCAGATTCGATCAATAATAGGCAGCGCATCAACATGACAAACTAATTCTACACAATTTAAATCATCATCGGTTGTTACTTGAGAGGCTTGAACAGGTTTGGCCTCTTCAATAGATTTACATGCATCTCTTGGAACTGGTCCACTTTTGTTTTGAGACTTGCTTTCGTCTTTGCAGCTTATACTACATTGAAGGATCTCAAGCTCAGGTGAACTGTGACTATCAGATAACGGGACCTTTGCTTTCTTCTTCGCAGCTTTTTTCCGCTTCTCTTTAATCTTCTTCTGTCGCTTTTGATTGCTTATTTCCACTCCATTATTGTGATATTTTAGTTCTCTGGTGGCTTGAATTGCATCATTAGCCAACTTAACAAAGTTACTTGTTTCATATGAAAGAGGTGTAGATTGGTCATGTGAACATGGAACTACTAGCTTTTCTTCACAATCCTCACAACACCATGAAACATCATCATAAAAAATCACAGGCCCATTAAAACAGTACCTGAAAAAAAAAAGGACAGCTAAGAAATTGAAGTCACCAAAGCTAACATGAACTCGCAGCTTTATAAATTGCAAGCTTTCTATTTTACAGAACATTGAAGGGCAAAGTCAGATTCAATTTAAAGTCAGGGTTATTAATATAGTCAGCGCATCAGTAATCTTTTGGTTTACCCAAACCCAACAATAGTGGAATGGTACACTTCCCTGTCTCACCTTCAATACGAATAGGAATTTTAAGAATGTCCATATTTCAATAAAAAGAGAGGTAACTATAGCTATTAAGGATGATAAAAACCTGCTACCAATGTAGATCATAATTTTTAAAGAACTTTTACTAAAACCCGAAATCATATTTCTGCTTCATATAACATATGATACATAAAAAACAAATTAGGAAAAGTAGGTGCAATGAGTATCATTCCAGTTAAAGAATGCTCCCACCTCTAGTACTCTCAAATGAAGATTTTAAAGAATGCTCAAGTGACATTAAAGGTGGTGGCATCTCTAGCTAAGTATGATGACAAAAGCTTGCTATAAGTGCATCAAATAATCCAGAGAAAAGGAGAAGAGATTAGAACAGTACCTATGCAAAGAACAAGCCTGACACTCATTGCAAAGCACCAACGTCTCCGGAAAGCCTCTATCGCCACACTTGAAACAAACAGATTCCTACAACAGGTGTAGGAGTTTTACTGAAACGGTTCATAAGAGCCTATGTGAAACTCCAAATATGCACTCATTTATAAAACACTACAACAAATTTGTCATATAAAATCTGTGGATCATAAGCACTAAGTAGGCTTAGCTTTTGAGTCATGCATGTTTGGTGCAAAAACAACTCCTACAACAAGTTAACCAAACTAGCACCACTTCATGCTCCAATATTTTTTCTTCCTCTAAATTTCAATTCTGGTTATCATGTTCACCCAATTTGATTAGTGCATTGTATAATAAAAAACAGAAGGAATCTGTAAAATGGTACTGAAACAACAAAGTTAAACCAACTGCTAGGGTTTTAGCAGACTTGTTGGTTTGTTCAATTGGAAATTAAATTAAATTAAACAAAAATTGATAGGTTCTTGACTGAGTGAGTTCATAACCATTAAATTAAACCCAAAATTGATACACTAGGTTTCTTAAGAAACAAAATTTTATAAAAATTGTAATCATACCATTACTGTAGATTCCCAGCAGAAACTGAACTTCTAAAAGGACATTGCAACTGTGCTATCTTCCTGACCTTTAATACAAACAAAACAAATGTTACTACATTTTATTATGGGAGAAGTACGCAATCGCATAACAGAACAATTCAAACAACATTTTTCAATAATGGCATGAAAGAAACTTGTATCACCTAAAAGTTAAAATCCACATGATCTAACATCCAAAATTGGTTCGTAAAATAAAAAAAACGAAAAGTTATCATCAGTGTGTTGTGTGAAGGGTTAAGGGCGTGAATAAGCGAAGTTTGCATGTGAAGTGAAGGAATGTTCCGAATTTTGAAGGTGTGTGTGTGTGTGAAGGGGAGAACAAAAGTACAAAACAAAGGTTTTGCACGACAACACCGTGGAAACTCAACCTACCGAAGGTTCTAGAATTGGAAACAATGGACGTGAATGTGGAAACCCAGAAAATCACTCTGAAAGTTCACCACAGAATTGCTGCAATTAAAGGAAGCAAATATTAAATACCTTTATTTAACATTTTATAAACAGAAATATAAATATTATCTGAGATCGTTGCAATTATTAAGAATTTTATGTGTTATATAAGTCGTTTTATCATCCTAAAAATAAATTTGAAATTTTTAAAAATAACTGAGTTGATAGTTTTTTTTCAAAAGAAGAAGGATATATTCATATAATCTTTACCTCCGCAAAAATAACCACAACCAAAAAGAGGGAGAGCTGCCCGTCCGCCTCTAAAACAGGCCTTCAGAAAACTGAAGAGAGGCAGCAATAGTGTCTCAGGCGCAATAACTTTATCAACTGACTTTATAGTTGATAAAGTTATTTGAATGGTAATAAGGATAAATTAAGATAGAAGAATGTAGATTGTTATGGTGATTTTTTTTTTTTAATTTAGGAAGTCTGTCCGGATATTTAGAACTTAATTTTAGAAACAAAAATTCTAAGCAATCAATATTAAATATACCGGTTTTAATATCATCATAGATATTTGGATTTGATATACAGATGTTAGGAGATGATTGGTTTGAATTTTAACACATTAAAAAATATGTTTAAAAAGAAGATGAAGAGAACAAAAAAATACTAGTAAAATGATGACGTCAAAAAAATGAATAAAGACAAAACCTTCCTTTTGTGGCATCGAATACTTTTTCTTTAAAATTGCTCTAGATTTTTTTTTTTTTACCACAAGTATCTCCACATTTGGGTGGAAATAGGTTAAGTTTTGGTAGGCTTTATATAAATAAGTGTGACATTTTTAAAAATATTAGGGTCTAAGCCTAACATGTTACTTGTCATAGGTTTTTTTTCCCAACCTAGTTTGGTCTTCTAGAAAATCTGGCTTGACCGACTAGCCTATTTAAATGTCTGTTCTTAATAAGATTTATATATTTGCTAACAAACTTACATGTAAATAGACTATCAAATTAATTCATAATGGTTTAAATTATACAATAAAAAATCTTTCTATAAATGGACTAACAATATCATAAATTACTAGGTAGGATGAAATTAAGCTAGGTTATATTTGATTTTTAGGGTTTGAGATCGTATTTAACAAAATCATACTTTATATTAAAATAATTAAATATGTAGACTTATATTTTTGAATTATTTATGTAAGAATGTAAATAAGTATATAATAGTAAGATATCTATTACCGTATCTACTAATTGTGAGTCCTCAATCTCAAACCTCAGTCGCTCTTGAAAAAAAAACTCTCTCGTATGTTGACACGTGTCACTTTATAAGAATGATTTAAAATTTTTTAAATTGATAGAATATTGTTTTATATTTAAAAATAATCAACTCTTTATTTTTTTTGTTTACATATGGAAAGAAGATCAACTCTTTATTAGTTATATCATTTATTTATGATAATTAATTAATAAACTTGATTACAATTTATAATATTAATTTTAAATTACATATTTAAGATTGTGAAATGGTAGGAAGGAGACGGATTATTTTTTGTATTTCAAATTCAGATTTTTTAGAATTGATCAGTAAGGATTTTAAATTCCTTGCAGAACTTAATTTAAAATATTTTTTTAGTTATAATATAAATATTTAGTATATTTTAAAAATATTTAAAATAAAAATAATTTTGAATTACTTAATTTCTTTTAGAATTTTCGAATTAATTACTTAAAAATAATTAATGTCTCTCTCATCTTTTATAAATATTCAAACTATTTATTCATTTCTTATCATACTTATATTAACTTTCTTTATTATGAAAAATAACTTTTGAACTAACTAAAGAGTTAAAACGTGTAAGATAGAGAAGTGAAATAAAATCTTCATTATGTTGAGACTATTGCTACATAAGTATTTGTCGGATATTTCTCTATTTTTGGTTATCAAAACTTAATTACATTGTTTTGTTTTGGTATCCCATAAACTTTAGATGAACAATTTTAATATTAGGGTTTACGCATGTTTTATCAATTGAGGGATTTATTTACTTCGATATATAATATGATCTTACGGATCTAAAAAAGTGTTGCAAATTAAATATTAAAAATAACCGTGCATTGCACGGGCTACTTACTAGTTATTATAAATTTCTAGCATAACAACAATATCAACAGTAAAATATATTTATATTAATTACATTTATTTAAATAGGCTAGCCTATTAGGTATTAAAACCTTTTTGATTGACCTAAGTCTAGTTTTTTTAATTAAACAGACTTTTAAAAAGTCTAAGCCTTGTCTATTTACTCATTTGGCTTGGCTAGACCTAGCCTAGCCAGCTAGCTTGATGTAGGCTAGGCCATATGCCTCTGCGCATGGCCTGAACTATTCCCACCCCTACTCCACAATAAAGGTAATCATTTTTGAACTATGAACATTTACATTCTAGTGTGATTAGCTCTTCTAATGAAATTATTTTCATACATAAAACTTGAACCCAATTCCTTATTTAAAGAGAATAAAACGTGTTTTTCTCTTATAAAAAAATAAAAAAAATTAAACATATATCACTTAAATTAACCACTTATAAGTAAACCCTTTATTTAATCTTTTACATCATTTGAATAGTTGAAAATCTTAAAGATGTGAATTGATGACGCTAAATAAAAACTTACATGGAAAAACTAGAAAATAATTAGAAAAGATAATTAAAATAGAAATTTACCCTGAAGAAATAAAAGGTGAAATATAACGATTTTTTAAAAAGTATGCATTTTTCATGTGACTACATGTATCTCCACAAGATACAATTATATTAAAATCATGAACATTCACCTCATAATAAAACTAACTCAACTTTTTCAATTTATTTAAGAAAAATTGAGCATATAATATAACACTTGAACAAATCATCAATCAATTGATAAATTCAAGAAGAAGAAGAAAGATATTGCTATGAGAAGTCAGAGAAGATGCCTAAGAAAACCTCATATTCCTTGATATCATTCTTTTCAATGTAGGGATAGGTTCTCTTTCATTCAATGATTGAAAAAGTAGATTTTATAGATATGAAGAAATTAGCCAATCTGTTGCAAAAAGAATCCAATGCCCAAGTCAATACATTTCAATTGGATATTGTCAGTAAACAAGAAAACAACCATTCTCCTAGTACCAATTACTATTTACAATCCTATCATTGTTTTCTCACAAAGTTACAAACCAAGAATCTAAAATAATCTGGACTTAAAAATCTACAAATTCTAGTAAAACTGGCTTCTAGGAGTCAAATATGGAGCATCATCTGTACTAAGCCAATCCCCAGCAACACTTGGTGTTTCACTTGTAACACTTGGACAAATGGGCCTAATTCTCACCCTTGGTTTTCTCTGAGGCAACAGTGGAAGTGGTGCTTCTTTCTTAAGAATCCTAGTTGCTTCTCTCACTCTTGGCCTCTTTTCACTGTCAGGGTGCACACAAAGAAGCCCCACCAGTAGCATCATTTCCATCTCAAGTGCATCAAACTTCCCCATCAGTCTTGGATCAGCAGCCTCCATGAGCCTGTTCTTCTCCCACAATTTCCAAACATAATCAGCCACCACAGTCCCATCATCTTCCACAGGTTTCCTCCCAGTTGCCACTTCTATCATCACCACCCCAAAGCTGTACACATCAGTTTTCACAGTAGGAACACCAGAATAAACATACTCAGGAGCAAGATACCCCATTGTTCCTGCTGGCACAGTAGCATCCCTTGTGCTGCAACTATGCTCATACACTTCTGCAAGTCCAAAATCCCCAAGCTTGGCAGTGAAATCTATATCAAGCAATATGTTACATGTCTTCACATCTCTATGAATGATTTGCCTCTCACATTCTTCATGAAGATAGGTAAGAGCAGAAGCAACCCCAAGAACTATTTTAACTCTTTGCTCCCATGAGAGGACAATTGCAGAATTGAAGTTTCTGTGCAGAACTTTATTCAAACTCCCATTGGGTAGGTACTCATAAACCAGCACCAACTCACTCCCCTCACAGCACCACCCCTTAAGCTGAACCAAGTTCTTGTGCCTCAAGTAACCCATCATTGTAGCAAACTCAGTAGCAAAAGGGTTGTTCAAACAGTCTAAATCATCAGCTCTCTCAAACCTTTTCACAGCCACATCGCCTCCATATGGAAGAAACCCTTTATAAACCTTTGCAGATGCACCTTCCCCAACAAGCCTATCTCTATTGAATCCCATTGTTGCTGATTTGATCTCTGAAAGTGACAATCTAATAGGCACCTTATTGTTTGTCTGAAATCTACAACTCTGACCTTCCCTTACAACAACACCCTTTTTCTTTATCACACAGATTACAACCACTGCTGCAAATACTGACACTACAAATGCTGCTATACCTCCCAATCCAAGAGCAATATCCCCGAACCTTTTCCTCCTGTTGTTTCCAGCATTGTTTTTGTTGGTGGATGTGGTTGAATCTGAATCCTCCCCTGGGTAACACAAGAAACAGTCCCCTTCTTCCACATTATCCATAGGACTCACTGAATTGGAGTAACTCAGAGTCTTGAACTTCCAATGATGAACAAGGTGAATACTTGAGCCCTGTCCATTAGAGGCAGAGAACCCCACATGCATGAAATCGTTGAATCTCTCAGAAAGGTCAATCTGCGAAGCGAGAATCGGAGTTGGAGGCCGAGTTGAAGAGTACCCAACCCACACACGAACCATTTTCATGGAATCCCTGTACTCTATCCACGCAGTGATGATTCTCCCACTCTTGAGATCAACCCCACGAGACAGAGCATCCACGGAAGCAAAAGACAGGGCACTGTCAACATCAATTCCGACGTGGTTCCCGTTGATGTCACCGATTGAAGGATCAAGATTGGTGTCGAATTCCACTGCAAAGTAGGAATCTTGTTGCGCGGGAAGACCCATGTAGCCACTTGGGGAATCGGTGTTTGAGGCTATGAGGAAAGCGATGCCGTCGCCGGAGGGGCAAGAAGAGGAGGAGAGGATTGAGAAGGAGAAGCGGCATGAGAAAGAAGCGGTGGAGTTTGTGAAAGGGTCAAGAAATCGAACTGGGTATGCGTAGAAAGCTCTTCCCATTCCAGAAGAGGAAGAGGAAGAGGAATGGCAAGTGAGGTGTTTGGTGAGGCTGATGGCGGTGTCGGTGAAGAAGGCGTCACCGAAGAGTGTGACGTTTTCTGAAGGGGCGCAGAGTGAGAGAGGAATGAGGAAGAGAAGGGATGGGAGGAGCAGAGAGTGGAAACGCATGGTGAAACAGAGATTGGTGGCGAATTTTCAAGATTGGTGCTTTCTTTCATGGTAGGTAGTTTAGTTCGTTGTTGAAAGGTGTGTTTGTCTCATGGCTTAATCCTTCTTCTAACTTCTAAACCCCAAAGGCAACCATAGTTTTTAATTTTTAGGAACTTCATTTTTATTTTTATTTCTTAATTTTTAATAAGACAAACTCGATTTTGATATTTGATCTCTCCTCAATTTTTTTTTCTTCAAAAGCAAAAATTATTAAAAAAATAATGTTAACTCGTACCGGGAGCGTGATGCGATTAGGAATCGTGATTGGAAGGCTTCTGTGGTTTTTTTTCTGCGAAAGAAAAATAATGTAGCTAATTGTTTGGCACGTCAAGCACCTCGTTATGACTCTCGGTGCCGTGTTTGGAAGTTTCTCCATTCCTTTGTTTTTATGTCTCTGTATCTTGACGCTGCAGGGTAGTGTTTGACTTCTTTTTTAACCTTCCTACTATAAAATAAAAAAGATCCAACTTGTTATTATACAATATAAGACCATTCATGTGGCTCCTAATTGTGAGTATACGTTTTGGGATGCCAATTACTAGCTGCTAATCTTGATTCTCGTGGAAAATGCCCTATTTAGGGCTTTGATATTGGAAAAATTTACTCATGCAGATGAAAGTGAGGATGAAAACCTCCAAAAACAAACTCGAGGACGAGGGTGAGGATCAGCCCCCTACCCCGCAGGTCCTCATTTTGTATATATAAGTCCAAAAAATAATAATAGTGTTAATAAAAAAATTAAATAGCTAATAAATATTAAACTATATATAAAGTGTCCTAAATATGATAAATATAAATTTATTTTACGATTTTCATATTGGATATTTACTCTAATACCTTAAAATTATATATTTATTGAGTTATTTACAATGTTTAAACATATTAGATTATATAATTATAAATAATATTAATATATATTAGCTCATAGATTTATAAATTTGTTGACATGTTTACAAATAAATTTGTCGGTCTATAGTAAATAAGTTTGTTCATTTATTAAGGATACGGTGGCGATTCCTCCCAACAAATGATTTTTCAAGGGTTCGATCTTGTGATCTCACCCATACGCAAATCTAATTCATCTACTACCGAACTAACACTGTGTTAATTTATAGCAACTAAATAATTTATAAATGTAATTTATGTAAATTCATATATGATTAATTCTGTTTGTGTTTCGCGGGTCAGAAGGCTTGTTCCTCCTATTACCATACCATGCACGTCCATTTTACTTAAATAACACTAAAACAAACATGACTCACGATGGAAATACCAAAACAAAAAGCTTGTGTGACCAAGAAAATCGATTAAGAAAAATGAAGTATGGAGAAGAACGAAACATGTATACTTTTCTTGATCACAATATAATTCTATCTGAAACCATTTATCACCATCCATAATCGTCATCAAGAATAATTTCATCATCTGTACAATTATACTCATACTCTACTATTACTCTTTATTCGACTCTCTTCTTATTTGTATTCCAGCACTTTATAATAGAGGAATACATATACATGTTAACAAAAAGACTTCATGGTGTCTTTCATTTTCTTATTTCTTTCCGTCAACAACTAACAGAGCCTGGTCTTCACGAAATGCAGAATAATCAACAATCATGATTCATGATAATAATAAAGTAATGTGAAAACTGGAAAATGCTAAGAAAAAAATAGCGTCTAATGGTCAAGTAAACAAAAATAAATTAAGAATGAAAGTTTAAAAGGGAAGAACCAAAAGGAGCAGAACGAAACATACCTTTCTTGATCATCAGAAACTCTATCTGTTTTCTTGGTGGTACTATAATGAGGGGCTATATTCTTTTACTTCATGTGTTATTGGTGTTGTTCATTCTTGAGTTTAACTCAGCAACCAAGTGCGTGGAGAGGGAGAGACATGAACTCCTCATGTTCAAACAAGGTCTACAAGATCACTATGGCATGCTGTCTTCATGGAAGGACGATCCAAATGCGGATTGTTGTAAATGGAATGGTGTTCAGTGCAACAATGAAACAGGCTTTGTTCAAAGGCTTGATCTGCATGGTTCGGAAGATCGTTCATTGAGTGGTGAAATCATATCAATCCTTCAATAGCTGAGCTACAACATCTGACATATTTGGACCTCAGCTATTTATATACTAGAAGTAATGTTCCAAAACTCATTGGCTCCCTCAGCAATTTACAATACCTCAATCTCTCCTATGGTGGTTATGTCGAGCAGATTCCTTATCAACTTGGAAATCTCTCCCAATTGCGAGTTCTTAATCTTAGCAACAACAATCTTGTTGGAGCAATTCCTTTTCAATTTGGATATCTCCCACGATTGCGAGGTCTTGACCTTAGAGGGAATAATCTTGTTGGAACTATCCCATTCCAACTTGGAAATCTCTCACTATTGCAACATCTTGACCTTCACAGCAATAGGCTTGTGGGAGCAATTCCTCTTCAACTTGGAAATCTCTCACAATTGCAACATCTTGATCTTGCCAGAAATAGGCTTGTGGGAGCAATTTCTTTTCAACTTGGAAATCTCACACAATTGCAGTATTTAGATCTTAGCCACAATAATCTCATTGGAGCAATTCCTTTTCAACTTGAAAATCTTTCATTGTTGCAGCACCTTCATCTTAACCATAATTTTCTAGATGGAGCGATCCCTTTTCAACTTGGAAAACTCTCACAAGTGAAAGTTCTTGATCTTGGCAACAACTGGCTTGTGGGAGCAATTCCTTTTCAACTTGGGACTCTTTCATTTTTGCAGCATCTTCATATTTCCTTCAATTATCTTGTTGGAGCAATCCCTTTTCAACTTGGACATCTCTCACAATTGCAAGTTCTTGATCTTAGTTACAATTATCCTGTTGGAGCAATTCCTTTTCAACTTGGAAATCTCTCACAATTGTGGTATCTTGATCTTAGCGGCAATAATTTTGTTGGAGCTATCCCTTTTCAACTTGGGAATCTTTTACTGTTGCAGCATCTTGATCTTAGAGAAAATTATCTTGTTGGAGAAATTCCTTTTCAACTTGGAAATCTCTCCCAATTGCTAGTTCTTAATCTTAGCCACAATAATCTCACTGGATCAATCCCTTTTCAACTTGGGAACATATGCACCCTCCAAGAGTTTTGGGCAACTGATAACCGTTTGAGTGGAGAGTTTTCAAGTTTTATTTATAACTCTTGAAAGTGCATTGGATCCTCATTACAATATCTGTGTTTATGGGACAATCAGCTTCATGGCACTTTGCTTGACCTTTCAATCTTCACATCTTTGAAACAACTATCCCTTGATGGAAATAAGTCAAGCCTTGGATCACTTGTGACACTGAATCATTTGAGCCTGAGTGGAAACTATTTTGGAGGTGTCATCTCTGAATCCCATTTCACTAACCTCTCGGTATTGGAAGTCCTACTGCTAGACATGTATGATAACTTGCTGACTATGAATGTTAGTATTGGTTGGGTTCCTCCTTTTCAATTAAGAGATTTGTCTCTAGTATCTTGCAATTTGGACTCTAAATTTCCTAATTGGCTCCAAACTCAAAATAACTTGGTCTATCTTGACATTTCAAATGTTGGAATTCTGGGTTCATTACCTCATTGGTTTTGGGGCAAAATGCAAACACTAAGGTACCTGAATATTTCAAACAACAATCTCATTGGAAAGATTCCAAATTTGGAAATTGAGCTTACTCCAAATTTCCTAATAGATTTGACCTCAAACAAACTTGAAGGTTCCATTCCCTTGTTTTTTCTGCAAGCCTTTGCACTGCATCTTTCCAAGAACAAATTCTCAGATTTAGTTCCATTTGTATGTGGCAAAAGCATGCCTACTAGTACTACTGATTTGGAAATTCTAGATGTATCAAACAATCAATTAAGAGGTAAGTTGCCTGATTGCTGGAATAATCTAAACTCACTAAAGTTTGTTGACCTGAGGCTGAGCAATAACAAGTTTTGGGGAGAGATTCCCTTGTCAATGGGTGCACTTGCAAACATGGAGGCTTTGATTTTAAGAAATAATAGTTTAACTGGTCAATTACCATCCTCCTTGAAGAATTGCTCCAAGTTGGTTTGGTTGGAGCTGGGAGAAAATAAGTTTCAAGGACCAGTACCTTTATGGATTGGAGAGAGATTACAACAATTAGCAATCTTAAGCCTTCGACTCAATTACTTGTATGGAATCCTACCTTAAAATATTTGTTTTTTGAAGAAGCTTCAAGTCCTGGATCTTTCACTAAATAACTTATCAGGAGAAGTCCCAACATGTTTGAAGAATTTCACGTCAATGACTCAGGACACCACAAGCTCTGCTCCATCAATTGATCGTGCATATCCATACAATGCTACAAATGGGGATTATTTTGGAGAATTTGATTTATACCTATTCTTGATCTGGAAAGGTGTAAATCGTGCCTTCATAAATGCAGATACATTTTTGAAAAGCATTGATCTCTCAAGCAATCATCTCACAGGAGAAATACCAACAGAAATTGAGTACTTATTTGGATTGGTTTCATTGAACTTATCAAGAAACAATCTCAGTGGGGAAATCATTTCAGAAATTGGCAACTTGAAGTCACTGGAATCTCTTGATTTGTCAACAAATAATCTTTCAGGCATGATCCCTTCTAGTTTGGCTCAAATTGATAGTAACGTGTTCCCATTAGATATCAAGATCCCACTTGCTCTTTCTTTTTCCCGGTCCACGTGGGTTTGATACCTATGTATTAGTTTTGAAATGTGATACTACATTATCATTCACCGCCATGTCTAACTTGGCATGTTAGGATGATATTGATACCTATGTATCACACGCGAGTCAGCAAAATAAATATGTTAGGATGATATTGATACCTATGTATCATAGGATTAGTTTCATTAGCCAAACAACATCTAAGCTATTAACAACTTGTTTTCTAAATTATTCAAGGGATTGATAGTAGAAAGTGAGTTTATAATCATTTTTACGAGGGGACTATGAAAATGATAAGAAGTGATGTGATAGAATGAAAAATAAAACATTGTTTCTATGTGGAATCATAGAATATTGAGGAGTTAATTGGTGAATTCTAATTCCAACCGTTTTCTCGACTTGTTACAAAACTGTGATACTTGTGCTTGTTTTTCTTTTCATGAGCAAATAGTTTTGGTTAAAACAACTTTTAAACAACCTTTGAATCCATTGCTTGAGTAATTTTGCTAAGGAACGACATTGTATTTCCAATTTCCTAAGGACGATAAAAACCCTTTATTGTACTACAATTGAATCTTAAAAGGGATTTGAAGGTAGAGTAGTAAAATATCTTTCACTAGCGGAGAGAGGCATTTAACCTTTATTTGTTGCTTTTATTTTTATTAAGGTGATACCCTAAACATCTTATACTTTGATATATCAAACTCCGGAAACATCATATTTTCTACATTTTAAAACATATTGATTTTGAAAATTGGCTTATACAATTTGGTAATTTAAAAAGGGAAGGAGTAAGAAAATAATTATGAATTAAACGACATGATTTTAATAAAAATGGTTTACATTTGTTTTGTGTGAACCTCTTGTATGATTGACCTGACTTCTGTATCACTTCGTTGATTAGTTTTAAACTTTAACTCCTTAAAGCAGTGGGATCACCTGCTGCAAGGACTCTAACGCTTAAGATAGCTAAGGATATGATTGAGCAAATTAACGATATATAAAAAGTGTTGCATACAATGATAATGTCTAATGATCCTGTAAAATTTAACTATTCATAAGCAATGTTGTTAACTTGCTGGTTTTGTTTTATTTGATTAGTATGAGATATTCAAAAAGTAATTGTAGAAGATAAGATTTCTATTCTCTTGGGCCATGCCATCCTGATCAAGCTTGTCCGTAAGACTGCTCGATTAAGCCAAATAGGCTGGGCTAAAGCAGGTTTTCGGCAGACATATTTTAGACTTGATGTAGTTTGCACTACTACAGAATTGTCTTTTTACCATGTCTCTGTTACCTCAGTTCTGTGTTGGACCAAGGTAAAATGGATTCTGGAGCTCTGTTACCACGGTTCTGTGTCGAACCGCGGTAACTGATGTTCTCTATTACCCCAGTTAAATGTGAGATAGTAACCATTCCGACCAAAGAATGGCAACAAGCTCACTTATTTGTTTTGGATAATGTGGATGAGGTTGGGCCATATGTCGACATGCACAAGGATGAGATTAAGGAGTTGAACCCCAATAGGTCTGAAAATTGGTTAGCATATGAGCACAAGACTTTTATCTCGTGGCTAAAGGATCAAGTTTATCAGGAGTGGAAAGAAGATCATACCTCTGTTTCAGATAGATTGAAATGGTTGTCGAAGGGTCCGAGTATACATGCATTTTCTTACAACGGCTATGTAATTAATGATTATACATTTTATACGGAAGCTCAAGATGAACGGAGTACAATGCAAACGGTGGAGTGACTCTTGTTGCTAGAGCTATGCATGTCTCCAGCGCCAAAGATAGAAACCACATATATGCAGACATGTCATACTTTGGGGTAATTCAACACATATGGGAGCTGGATTACACAACATTTCAGGTTCCTGTGTTTGATGGTAAGTGGGTTGACAGTAACTATGGAGTTCAGTTTGATGACTCAGGGTTCATCCAGGTTGATTTTAATAGGGTAGGGTCCAAGGATGGTCCATTTATTTTGGCATCCCAAGCAGAGCAAACATTTTACGTCCCTGATCCCGCTGACAATAAAAGGTTCATTGTTCTTTTATCAAATAAGGCAAATATCAACAACGATGACGGACAAGACCTTCATGCCGAAAATGCTATTGAGGGTGACCCATTCTTTGAGATACAACAACCATTCGACCCTGATTCAGATGAAGATGATTGTTTGTACGTCCGAGATGATCATGAAGAGAGAATTTGGATGAATATAGCATTCCATGAAAAAATAGGAAAAACACGTATGCGCTTTTTGAACCAGAAGAGGAAAGGACTAGCAAAACAAGTTAAAGAAGTATGCATTTTTTTCTATAATGAATGTATGTGTAGATATATTTCATATGTATGTAACATAATTGTGGGCTGGTTATGTGTTAGACAAGTTTGTAATTGCTGGCGGCTAAAATGTGTATAAGGGGTTTGTATATATTATAATTTATACATATTTGATTGGTTGTACATATTATATATATTGCTTGTTCATTATTTTGTCAGGGCTGTTTCCATTGCATTGCAGGTCCTGGTTATAATTTATTTACTGTGTTTGAATTGCATGTCTCTGATTGTACGTAGCACCAAAAAAGAAAAAAAAACTTATTACCACGGTCCAAAAAGCAACCGCGGTAACAAATATGAAAAAAAATTCTCACTTATTACCAATTTACCACGATTAAAAAATGAACCGTGGTAACAGAGTGCGATGTTACCACGGTTTTATGTCGAACTGAGGTAATAGAGATCTGATATTACCACAATTCAACCTAAAACTGGGTATTTTAGAAGTATGATATTACATCGGTACCATCTAGTTACGTGATAACATGGCAGTTTTGTAGTAGTATGGGCCAATGTGGGATGGACCACGAGTCGGATCCATAAAAACATTCCTTTTTCCACCCTCAAAATTGAAACCAAATAGGTCCCATACGCATAGCAAGAGACCGACCAAGGCTTGTTGGATACCGTGATTGTGTTAAATCAAGTGGGGACCTTCGTCATATAATTTTGGCTTCTTGTCCCCAAAGCAAAGCCTTTGGATTTTGGAACCATCTCATCTTCACTCTCTCTCATTTCTCTTTTTCTATCATTCCAACCTTTGCTTCCCTTGCATCAAGATCTCACTCACTTTTTCACCCACCAAAAATCATACCAAATCAACAAAGTCGGCTTTCAAGTGATCATGTTCCTATTATTGTAATTATGTAATTATTTCAATTAACTACTACCTCCCAAGTAACCCGCATGTAGCAACCACCAACTTGAGAGCTTTTAGGTTATCAGCAAAGTTAAAGTTGGTTTTGTATGCCCTTTCTTCATTCTACCCGTATATGTATTTCGGTTTAGCTAAACAAAAAAGTTGGGGAAGCTGTGGCTAATTTAAAAAAAAAAAATTCAATTAGTTTCATTAATTCATGATTGACCATTTTTTATAAAAAGTTAGTACCCCGTAATCATTCTCATTTGTGAAGACTACTAATACTTAAGCTCGTGTCAATCACGGAGGAAGTTATAGTTATGTTTTACATGATAAAAATAATTTACTTGTTTTTTTCCTGTTTTATACAATTTTGGTGTTAACAAAATTGAGAGAAATCAACAACAAAATAGATACTCATAAATTATCCAAATAAGTATCATCATATAGGTTACAAACATATTTCAGACTTTGACATGGGAAACTAACAAAGACACTATTCTAATTCCATATCCAGATCATTCAAAGGGTTGTCTTCAGAGACATTTGGTTCCTTAGCTTTGTTGTAGACGATCTCTTAACCATTTTCTTCTAATATTGTCATATCAAAAAAGGAGTCACCAACATATTGGAGGAGAAAGGAATACCCTGAAGACCATAAAATACTCTTATATCTTCGACACCATCAAATAGCAAAGGATTAGATATTGACAGCTGGTTGTAGTTAACAATATGAATAGTACCATTTGGATCAAACAAAAACCACTTATCTTCTAGTTCATGACTGGAGGTAAGAGCAAAGTTCTTATCAACAGTTGCATTAGGCTGCAAATAAATAACACAACAAAAAATTAAAAAATTAGGAGGATCATAACAATAATTTTGAAAATTAACAAATAAAGAGGATCATAACAATAATACTTTTTTCTCTATGCTTTCTATGAAGAAGTTTATAAGTGTGCGGCGGCCTCTAACGTCATATGGTAGGTTCGCGTTAGGGTGACTCTAATATTCGGTGTCGGCTTTGTGATTGCGGAGAGAGCTCCAAATGATGGGCGACTGGCAGCGAACAACGACGATAAGGACTGACCAACAATGACAAGGGGTGGTCGGCAGCGTGAGTGAGACGACAACGGTGGGAGGAGGAGAATTCGGAGAACTATGGTTCACATAGAGTGTGGAAGGACACTCTTTTGTATTTTATTCAAAATGGGTTGACGCTACCGTTGGACCACTGGATCTGGGCATCCCGGATAGCGTTGGTTACAGCGCTATTTCACACATTTGTGTAGAGACCGCCTTAATTGGTATTAGAGAGTGGCGGTGTATACGAAATCCTTATTTTAACCATTAGCGTTGACTTTATGTCGGACTAGCCGATACTAACTGACCAAAATTAGCGTCAGCGTTGGGACTGACGCTAATTCTCTACGTTAGGGATGGAAATATGTCAGACTGTTGACATGGACCTATGACCCAAACTACATAAGACTCAGGTCTGATCAAGTTAAATTAGTAAATAAACAAGACTAAGACATTTTCAAAAGCCTACTTAGTTACAAAAGGTAAAGCTCACGCCATTCATAAAGTTTTTTAAGCCCAATACGCTAGCCTATTTAAATGAATTGATTAATATAAATTTATTTATTTATTTATTATTATTATTTATTTATTTATCGTTGTTACATTATATTTTTATTATATTACATTAAAGTTATTATAAATTTAACATGTTAGTGTATATAATAATAAGTATATCTAGAAATAAACTTATGACGTATTTAAACATTTTTATAATTTTGAATAAGCTTTACGTCTTCAGAAGCACAACACAACCCAACTTATTTTCACCCTGCCTATTAACCTTTAATCTTGTTGACATAATTTATATATAAACTTGTTTTAGTATATTTTAGTTCATTACTTAAATATCTTATCATTGGGAATATCATGCTTTCAAATTAGCCAGCACATGACAATAAAAGCTAATAACATGTTATAGATTAGACTTAAGTCTCAATATTTTTAAAAGACCACACATATTTATACTGAGTTCAACCCAACTCAACCTATTTCCTAACACAAATTTTTCTTGTAGTGTATCTTTTTTTTGGTCTTGACCAAGGTATTCCCACAGTCGATTATTGTGAGACTAATCCTTCGCTCCACGGTTAGCGCACGAAGCGGTAGGGGGCTGGCCAATGAGTTTTTTCTATTCACAAGAGTTGAGATTCGAACCCCCAACCACTTGTAGTGTATCTATTAGAATATTTATGTATATTAGACTTTTTGAAACAAATTTAGAGGAAAGTGGGGTAAATGGCTGATACTTAATAGGTATTGTAACGGATATTTTCGCTATCAGTTTAATTGGTATTTTTTTTTTCATATTTTAGATTGAAATCATTCGTGTAGGAATCAAATGAATTAAGTTTTTAAATAACAACCAAAGAAATTTAGATACCTACTTGAATTCGTAAAATAAATATTTAATACTATTGGAAAAAATTAACTAACAATTAAAACAATTAAGAGATAAATTAGCATTAATTTGATTAAATACGAAACATGTGGTAAATATCACAACATATATCATAGAAAAATATATATATAACTCCACGAGAAGAAATAATATGAGACATCTTCATAAACACTAAGAACAAAATCTCAAATTTAATATATAATAAATATTAGGGTAGATTTCCAAAGCAAAAGGGAAATACTATATATAACTAATATTCCAATAATAGCGGTGTCAATTTTCAACCACATGATTATAGTTATGAAATCACAAAATGTAATATTCCGTTATTTTTATAAGAGTTAAACCAACTTTGCACACCCTTTAAGAAAGTTTGGTAGTATAGTTTTTTACATTAAATTTATTCTCAAATGTCGTTGAATTTCCAAAATTGTCCTTAAGATATTTCTTTTTAATCTCTTTCCATCATTAATGTAATTCCATATTTCCAGAATTGAATATGGGTAAAAATGTGAAAACATAATTAATATGACACAAAATCTTATGTGGTTCTTATAAAAAGAAACAACCAACCCCCTCATTTAACTTTTATAAAAAGGAACGGAGGGAGTATATTAGTTGCTTGCCACATCATTAAAGTATACGATCAAGGTTCAATCCTCATTTAATAAAATGAAACATGTGTTGTGAGCAACTATTTATTTTGCTTAGTATAAATATTTGCGTCGATAAGATTAATCACTTTTTGGGATAGTGAATATTCTTGGGTCAAAAGGAAAAAAGTTATAAATATTAGTATTAGTTAAGAAGGAAGAAAAAGTTTCTGTTTTATGTCTATATCAAAGTTATAAATATTATTCCTCTTTCAGAATGATAAATATAATTAAAGAAAAGAAATAAAATATAGGGCATGTGTACTCTCTTTCCATGGTGAAGGGTGATATTGGAATCTCCACAAACTCTATTTGCTCTATTTATTTCCTCTGTTCAAATAAACAATGCAGTGCATAAATGTGTTTATTACAAATTACATCTTTTTTAGGGCCAAATTACAATTTACAACTTTAACAAAATATTAGTACTAATATTCAATAACCAGAGACTACAGAGTATGTGTACTCATTAACATCAATTAATCCTCTTAATTAGAATTCTTAAATTCAAACCTTAAATATACAGTTGTATTAATATTTGAAGACATTAGTATTTTATTACCCATACAATAATCCAACCATAGTTTTATAATTTATTTTTGAAGTTATAATCCAACCACAGTTAAGAATGTTGGCTATAGCGATGAATGAACCGTATAGAAAAAGAAAAAGAAAAAGAAAAACCTGCCTTGTCCCCTTTCAGATTACCAAACCTCTCACCTACGTGCCTCTTTCCCAGACATAAATAAAATAAAATAATTTAACTTTTATAATTAATTTTTTTTTTAAATTGTGCTTTGGAAATGTCTTCCCATTTTATTTTCAAATATATGAAAACATGAGATTAATTTCTTTAAATGTCTTCCAACAAATTTTTTGATAACACATTGTCTAAAGATCTAAAGTTAAACTAAATATTTAGAGAGATAAAATATCTAGCTACTTTGCTGACCTTGTTTTATTTTGTGTCTTGCAATTTTAAGCTGGGCAGTGTTACTACTATAGGCAGTAAAATTTTCTATACCAATTTTTAATGCAGTTGCATCTACACTCAAATTCAATACTTCTATTAAAACTAAAACAACCTCATGTCAATAATAGATCTCATCGCTTCTCTCTATTCTTTTCAATCTTCAGGAGAATTTCTGCTTTTCCTTACATAAAATTATTTTTAATTTAATTTTAATTTTAATTTTAATTTTTTCTTCATTCGTTCTTCTTTTTGACTAGTTGTACTTTTTTACACGCTCCGATTCTCTCTCTCTAAAGTCTTTCTCCCTCCTCTGTCCCCTCCCATCACCCGCTTCGGCGACGCCGCCGGAACTCGTACTCCTTGCCGGAGTGTCTCTCCCGCCGCCGCAAAACGCCATCTTCTCGCACTTTCAAGCCAACCGCTCCGACCGGGTCTCGGGGACCGGGTTTCTTTTCGTTTCTCCCCCAGTCCAAGTCGCTGCATGAGTTGAAGAATCGGTGAGTTTGACTTGGAATTGTCAATGGGGTTACTGGGTTCCTGGTTTCTGTGAATATGAACAGATCCACGAAGGTTTTTCGCATTCTAGAGGGAGAATAAGAAGTGGGTTTTGATTTTTCAGAGAGAGATAGAGGTTGAGGTTTATCATGTACGGAGCTCTGAACAGCGATCGCAGAGGGTGGTGGAGTTCCGGTGAATCTCTCACATGGAATGGCAGATCTTGTTAGCAACAGGAATGCCGACCGTGACATCGAACAGGTGACTCACTAGTTCAATGTGAAAGTTGTGATTTTTGAGTCAAATTTTGTTGCTTTGTTTCTGTTTCCGGTCAAACATGGGAACTGGTTTTGTTGTTGAAGGCCTTTTTTTATGTATTTGGTGGCTAGGAATGTTATGATCATGATCAAGTAGTTGTGTGAGTCTTCTTGTTTGAATATTGCTTGGGATATTTTGAGGGAAGTGAGAATTTGGGAGTGAAGACATAGCGAGTTAATTTATGTGCGTTTATGTTGTTTTCAGATGCCAAGATTAGGATAGAAATTTTGATTAAAAATTTGGTCTTGTTCTCGTTGTGAAGTGGGGTTTTTGACCCTAAATGGTGCAGTTGATTGAAATGAATTGTTCTTTTATCAACTGCGTTGGAATGATGTGTCTTGAAAGCAAAAGGTACGGCTATATTGTGACTGACTTGAATTAAATTGTGAGCAGCTAAGTGCTAACTCTGTACGAGGGTAGATTTCTTTTGATGCCTTCTTTTTATGATAACATTTTCAAGTGCACCACCTTATAAACATGTCTTTGATCATTTGATACATGATATTGTACCTTAAATTAGTTTGCTTGTAATGGCTGTAATAACTTGATGGAGAGATTACTGAATTAGCATTCTTATAGTGAAATTGAGACAGCAATTAATGTTGATTACTTGAGGAATGGTAACTGTGTCCCTAGAAATATCTGTCCTGCAAAACATTTTCCAGCCATCTATTTGGTTGAAAATATTAAGTGGGTAATAGATTCTTCTAGAAGAAACTGAATGTTGTGAACTTACAGTATTTCTTATGAAACTTTACAAAATTTGTGATATAATATGGCTTAGATCATTGTTATATTTCATTTTACATAAATAATGGTTTGTCTGTTTAATCTTCCCTGTGGTTTTCCATGTTGCCTTTTCATTCTGCAGGCATTGATTGCTTTGAAAAAGGGTGCCCAACTGGTTAAATATGGTCGTAAGGGAAAGCCTAAGTTTTGTCCGTTTAGACTTTCCAGTGTAAGTTACATGAAATCCTTTTCAGGGAAGTGTTTGTAGATTCTCTATATCTCTTGCTAATTATCATTGTGGTTGGGCATTATTCAACTCATTATATGCTCAATTTCAATTACTCCGTGAAAGATAGGTACAGTTGCATGTTATTTGATGTTATATGAATCAAATAGTATGGACAGACTTTTGAATTGTATTTTCTATACTTTTATCTGCCCTAGTATTACATGTTAACGCTATTTTTAGGTCTCTTGCTCAGCAGAAATGTACTACTTGAAACCATTAATATGACCCAGCTTTAAATGGTTTTGTTGAAAACTTTTTTATGATATCGTTAAAGATAGTTGTACTGATGATATCAAATGCAATTGATGTTACATTTCTGTGAGTGGGCCTTACAGGGCACCATTCAATTCTTCTATAGGATTGAAGTCTGTCATAGTGTTTATGTTTTGTATCTCCATATCCTTAATTTCATTAGGTGGGAGTGACTATTAAGGCTCTGTTTGCAAATCAGTCCTTCCAACGCAACATTAATGGAAGGAATATTTCCTTTGACGTTTTTGATCTGGGAAATTTGAATCCCACTTTCTGAGATAGATTAAATGGACGTTTTGCTTAAAACAAACACACACTAAGTTGTGATCTCTGGCTAACTATATAATGTATTGACTGTAGAGCCTACTCCTAGTCTTTTTGTGCCCATTTTCTGTCTCTTCTTCTTTTGATAGTACAATCTATCCTTGTTTACGGCATTTGAATTACATGGCTACAAGTTGATGCATTGTAATTTTACAAGTATGCCTTATATAAGTGTTCTTCCTAGCTAAAATCAACACTTTCCTGAATCCCAAGTTAGCACATGGATTTCTCTAGTACATCACTGTTTCTTAGTGGGAAGGTTGCAGATCATTGTTTATCATTACTATTATTATATAATTTTGTGATTTAGCACCGATTTTTAGGTTTCTTATGTAATGGCTTCTATATTTTCTTGGATACTAGGCGGTTTGTTGGATTTTGATGTCACTATTTTAGGTTTTGTATAATCAGTTTAGGCATCATAATATTCAATATTATACTGGAAATAAATAGAACTTCAAATCTTTTAGTTAGCTTCAGGTCAGGTTTACTGACTTGTTACTCAAATGACATAATTTCCTTACGTTGGTGCTAAATAGAAGTGATTTTATAGCTTTGTTGCTGGGCATTTATGCTTCATAATTTGATGTATGCTTCTACAGTCTTATTTAAACTGTTAATAGGAATGCTTCATTTTTGTTGCTTCCTTGGTAGTAGAATATGAACTTCATTTTGGTCTTATTTCTAACTGTACTCATAAGAATATCCATATACCACAGGATGAATTGTCTTTAATTTGGATATCAAGTAGTGGAGAAAGAAGTCTGAAGCTATCTTCGGTCTCAAGAATTATTCCTGGACAAAGAACTGTGAGATTTCTACCGTATAATTTTATACTCCCTATGTTCCTGTTTATAAGACCCTTTAGAGACATACTTGTTGTCCCTTTATATAAGACCCCCTACTAGATTTTAGGAATATTTATTATCTTCTTCCATCTATATCCCTTGTATTTATTTAGCTTTTATAATTCCAAAGTTTTGATTACCACTTATAATTAATTCTCTTCCACACTACCCAGTACATTAATTAAGGGTAAACATGGAAGGTTGTATAAACTTTTTAAAACCAATACGTTAATTGTTCTCATTACATGTTTTTTTAATAGCGTAATTGTCTTAAGAGGGTCTTATAAATAGGAACGAAGGGAGTGTCATACTAACCCTTTAGAATTCTTTGTGATTAGCTAAGTGATTTGTAAAAGTTGTTCTATTAATGTTTCTTCTCTGTTATTTGATTGTTTTTCTTTTCTTCTGGCAGGCTGTTTTCCAACGATATTTGCGTCCTGAGAAGGACTATTTGTCTTTTTCACTTATTTATAACAACGGGAAGCGATCCCTTGATTTGGTTGGTGCTAAATTTTGAAATTCCATGCAAAACTATGCCATCCTTTTATTTCTATTTTCTGAACTATCCGCTAGTACAAATAATGATTCTTGTGTTTCAGATTTGCAAGGATAAGGTTCAGGCAGAATTGTGGATTGCTGGTCTCAAGGCACTGATACCTTCTGGTCAAGGTGGGCGGTCCAAAATAGATGGATGGAGTGATGGAGGCCTGTGTCTTGATGTAAAAACCTACTTGTTGTCTTTGAAGTTATTTCATTTTACTTGTGTTATATTTCTTGTAATTTGATGTATAGACTGGGAAAGAGCATAGGTCTTACACTTAAGTCAGAAGTTGCAAGATTCATCATTTTCCTTGAAATAAATATTTTGGATGAATCTCAACAGGGAGAACTTATTGGTTTTCTGCTTCATTAGAAAAGTAGTTATTGTTTCCTCTGAGGAAAAATAATAATTTATTTAATGGATTTGTGGCTCTTATCCTGAAAAATATTTAATCTACAGTTTTTTGAAACAGTTATTATGATTAGTTGAATTTGGCATTTGCCTACCTTAGTTTTTTTGTACTAATTTCATTTATATGAAATTATGAACTGACTATTAATTGTTTTTCTTTTTTCTAAATGCATCTTTTTCTTATGATGCCATTATGCTCTGTAATAGCTTGAATGATTAAATACATGGAATGTTGCATATAACTTTGTCTGGATCAATTACTTTCAGGATACTAGAGACTTGACATCGAGTAGTCCTAGTGAAAGTTCTGTTCGTGCTTCACAGGACATCAGTTCTCCTGACATTTCTGTTAGCGTGTCTAATACTTCTCCAAAGTCATTAATTCAACCTGAGAATACCTTAAGCATTGAGAGGTCACATGCACCATCAAACCCGTCAAATATGCAAGTGAAAGGATCCAGTTCAGATGTTTTTCGTGTTAGTGTCTCAAGTGCCCCCAGCACATCCAGTCATGGGTCTGCACCAGATGATTATGATGCTCTTGGGGATGTATACATATGGGGCGAGGTTATCTGTGAGAATGTTGTGCAAGTCGGTGCTGATAAAAATGGCAGTTATTCAATCCCAAGGTCAGATATTCTCCTCCCCAAGCCATTGGAGTCCAATGTGGTTTTAGATGTACTACAAATAGCATGCGGTGTTAAACATGCTGCTCTAGTTACAAGGCAAGGTGAAATGTTTACATGGGGTGAAGAATCTGGAGGACGCCTTGGGCATGGTGTTGGGAAGAATGTGGTTCAACCTCGTCTAGTTGAAGCACTGGCTTCTACAACTGTTGATTTTGTTGCCTGTGGAGAGTTCCATACATGTGCTGTTACAATGGCAGGGGAACTATATACATGGGGTGATGGTACTCATAAAGCTGGACTTCTTGGTCATGGAACAGATGTTAGTCATTGGATACCAAAGAGAATTGCTGGTCCACTAGAGGGGCTTCAAGTTGCTTTAGTCACTTGTGGCCCATGGCACACAGCTTTGATAACTTCAACCGGGCAGCTCTTTACATTCGGTGATGGAACATTTGGTGTCCTAGGCCATGGAGATAGGGAAAATGTTTCATATCCTAGAGAAGTAGAATCCTTGTCTGGATTGAGGACAATAGGTGTTGCATGTGGAGTGTGGCATACTGCAGCTGTAGTAGAAGTTATTGTAACGCAATCCAGTGCAAGTGTATCGTCAGGTAAATTATTTACTTGGGGTGATGGGGATAAGAATCGTCTTGGACATGGAGACAAGGAGGCCCGGCTTGAACCAACTTGTGTACCTTCATTAATTGATCACAATTTTTATAGAATTGCTTGCGGGCACAGTTTGACAGTAGGCCTGACCACGTCTGGACAAGTTTTTACAATGGGAAGCACTGTTTACGGTCAGCTTGGGAATCCCCGGTCTGACGGAAAACTACCTTGTTTGGTTGAAGACAAGCTTGCTGGAGAATCCGTTGAAGAAATTGCATGTGGGGCTTATCATGTTGCTGTTTTAACATCCAAAAATGAGGTTTATACTTGGGGGAAGGGTGCAAATGGGAGACTGGGTCACGGAGACGTGGAAGATAGAAAAACACCAACTTTGGTTGAAAGCTTGAAGGATAGACATGTGAAATATATTGCATGTGGTTCAAACTACTCTGCTGCCATATGCCTTCATAAGTGGGTATCTGGTGCTGAGCAGTCTCAGTGCTCTGCTTGTAGACAGGCGTTTGGATTCACTAGAAAGAGGCATAACTGTTATAATTGTGGACTTGTGCACTGCCATTCATGCAGTTCAAGGAAAGCATTAAGAGCAGCCCTGGCTCCAAATCCTGGGAAGCCATATCGTGTTTGTGATTCTTGTTTTGCAAAATTGAGTAAGGTTGCAGATTCTGGCAATAATAATCGGAGGAACGCTATGCCTCGTTTGTCAGGTGAAAACAAGGACAGATTAGAAAGGTCTGAGCTGAGATTGACTAAAGCAGCAGTCCCTTCTAATATGGATTTGATAAAGCAGCTAGATAGTAAGGCAGCCAAACAGGGGAAGAAGGCCGATACGTTCTCTCTGGTTCGTGCCTCTCAAGCACCGTCTTTGCTACAGCTTAAAGACGTTGTCTTGTCTACTGCTATTGATCTGAAACGCACAGTTCCTAGACCTGTTCATACGCCATCTGGAGCAAGTTCCAGGTCTGTCGTGAGTTCCAGGTCTGTCTCCCCTTTCTCTAGAAGATCGAGCCCCCCGCGTTCAGCTACACCTATTCCAACAACATCGGGACTTTCCTTCTCAAAAAATATTTCTGATAGTTTGAAGAAAACAAATGAACTTTTGAATCAAGAAGTGCTGAAGTTACGTGCTCAGGTATATTATGCTTCCCTCATTTATCTCATGTCAATCATGTTGCAGAAGTTGGCTGCGTTGGTAGCTCAGCTTTCATCAGTTAAATTTCTACCCTGTTATAGGTTTGAGTTTGGCGAATAAACCATGTAAAACATGAGCAGTATCATGCCACAAAAGTTAATTTTATGTCTTCATGCTCATGATGTTTACATATTATGGTATCAACAGAGATCTAACATAAATCTGTTTAGGTTGAGACACTGAGACAGAGATGTGAACTGCAAGAATTAGAGGTTCAAAGGTCAGCAAAAAAGACTCAGGAAGCTATGTCACTGGCTGCTGAGGAATCTGCTAAATCTAAGGCTGCAAAAGAAGTTATAAAGTCACTTACAGCACAGGTTAATTTTTTTTGTTAATTTACTGCTCCTGAAGCCCGATGTACTTTGATTCTTTGAAAGTTTATTTTCATGTGAGCTGTGACGCTTTTTCATTTATGGCTTTATTTTGCTGTATCTTATTTCATTTTTGCGGTTTTCATTAGAAGAAAATGAATACCTAAATTAAACCATCTATCAAACTGGAACCTCTTAGATAAAAATTTCTAATTGTAATAAAAATCTAGAATTGGTTTTCGAGAAACATAAACGTATTGCGTGGAATTTTACTGAGGAGGTATATGAGGTGTGTCTTTTACTCACTTTGCTTTCACATTATATTAACAAACACTGCATGCTGAAGGCTGTTTTCCTTTTTTGTTCTTTAAAGTTAAAATTTCCCTACAGTTCCTTTCTTCTTCCTTTAATAGTATTTTTGTTCTATACTAGTTCTTATTGGTCTGTTGCATTGTTTCAGCTCAAAGATCTGGCCGAGAGGCTTCCTCCTGGTATTTATGATGCTGAAAACGTCAGACCTGCTTACGTCCCAAATGGTCAGGAGCCAAACGGCATCCACCATCCAGACTTAAATGGGGAGCACCACACAAGGGCAGAGTCAATCAGCGGCTCTAGTTTAGCTTCCGTAGGACTTGAATATTCTCTGATGAGCAGAATTGAGGGGACTTTGCCTGGAAGCTATGGTCTTTACCAGCAAAACCGCGGGCCTGTTATCACAAACAGAACAGAAGATTACCCGGACGTTAAATTGCCAAATGGCAGCGGTGTGATTCAGGCAAGCAGCAGTAGCGTGTCAGATGCTGTTGATGGTAGGGATTCTGGGAATTTCCAAGACGAAGAGAGTGGTTCGAGATCAAGGAATGCTGTATTGCCTGCTACGAGTAATCAAGTTGAGGCAGAGTGGATTGAACAGTATGAACCCGGGGTCTATATAACACTGGTTGCCCTACGCGATGGAACAAGAGATCTAAAGCGAGTGCGCTTCAGGTAATAGAAGAATTCTCCATGATTATTGTTGTTTCAAACTAAGATGTTTAAATTATCTTGCAATCATCATCTTGCATGTGTAATATGTTGATGATAAATGTGTATGCAGCCGGAGAAGATTTGGAGAGCACCAAGCTGAGACTTGGTGGTCAGAGAACCGTGAAAGGGTATACGAAAGGTACAATGTTCGAAGCACAGACAAGTCGACGAGCCAAGCACCACGCAGGGGAGAGGGTGCGGGTTCACCTGTTCTATAATCTTAGGAAAATAGATGGAGGGAAGTTCTCCATTTATCACATTTTGTTGCAGTGAGCATCCTTGTTTGTAGGAAATGAAGAATCAAGGAATATGAAAGGAACCAGGGCACCCTTTTTGAGTTTCATTGTCCATCATTGTTCCCTTCAATATTTTTACTTCTTTTCACATTTTTCTCTTAAGTTAAACGTCTTCCATTTTATTTGGGCAAGTGCCCTTTACATATCTGTTGTATTGTAGTGTATATAAAATCATCAATCAAGATAACCCCTTCCTAGTTCCCCCCTTGTCTCATCTCTTTTCTTACTATATGTATATCTCATGCATAAAATGTACTTTGTGATATTTTTTTGTAAATTGATATTTAATATTCCAGGGAGTAGTACATTTGTACTTGATGTTGCATGATTCATTGTAAAAAGGCGTCCCCAGTTACAGAAAGCACTTGGAGATGTCATCACCAAGATACGGATAAATGTGCAGGTTGCTGTGTATGTTAGGGTGCAAAATCCTTGTAAATAGTTATGGAAAGTTCAGTGTGTTTTTTCATGTGTAATTCCAAGAAGCCAGCTTTAAATACTGGTGGAGATGAGCAAGAAACGCTGCATGCTTGTTTAACAAAACCCACTTGAAATTACTCACCCTAACACCTTGAATATTGTTTAACCACCTTTGACTTGGTCGCATTTAATCTTCCTTCTTGGAATCCGATCGACCTTTCTTCCAAGTCAAACCTTGTTTGACCAGCCTCAAACTCATATCTTATTATAGTAGCTTCTAGCTGCCTCTTGGTTCCCTCTGATAGTGATCACCATGCCATTCTTATTCACCAATTTTATTAGTAAATGTCAGGTAGAAATCATCACTCTAAGGTCATTGCAATTGGGAGTTGATTATCGGTGGCACCAAAATGTTCTCCCAAAATATAAGCTACAAGATGCTCTAGATCTCTCTCGTGGTGCACGATCCTAAATGATCCTTTGGCACAGTGGTGAAGTGTCGAGTTCAAGTCAGTATGAGAGCGTTTAGAGAGAAGCTCAAAGTCATAGAAGAATAATTATATAGTAGAACAAGTAATACTTGTATAAGTAAACAATCAAACATGTATTTATATGCATGGTAAGGGTCATACCTGAGGCGTTGTGCCTTGATGAAAGTATTTATGTAAGTCTATCGAGATAATAATTGACCGTAAATAACTTTGCGGTGGTAAACGTGTCTATGTAAGTGCATTTGGCTGTAAGTTGAACAGGATGAAACTCGCTTCTAATCGTCTCCGATAGCTAATATGGAGTCCACTTAATTGTGGATCCTTTGAGTTACCTCAAACGAAACTAGGGTTGGTAGCCTTTTGAACATGTCGAAACAACTTAGTATGCAATTTTAACACATCCAAACACTATCAACACAGTGTATATACCTTTTTTTTCTTTCTCTATTTATTTTTATCATGTTGTATTATATATTGTTACATTTATTACTTTTTTCCGTTTTGGGACTTCACTCTCTTTGTTCATAATATATGTGTCTATACACAAAGTGAATCTCTAAAATCCATTTTCTTTCCTCTTTCTTTCTTATATTAAAAGGATATAAAAATGTAGAAAGAATGAACAGACCAAATTTTCGGTCAAAATCATTTTTTTTCTTAACTTTATATTCCACAGCCAGGAACGGTGAGATTAATTTCTCACCTCACAGTCAGCATACTAAGTTGTAGAGACCAACCAAACCAAATGAGTTTTTCTATTCATAAAAATTAAGATTCAAATTCTCAACCACATAGACAAAATATTGGAACACTAAGCTAAACCACTTGTTCAACAAAAGCAAATCATTGCAATACCATTTTCAATTCATCAACACTGAAAAAAAAAAGTGAGTGATTATAAATTAGAACCATATATTCACTTACAGAAGAATAGGCATTAAATGTAAGCAGAAGGATACAAGTTGAAGCAACATAGGTGCAGTGTATAGGACAGCTCGGAAAACAAGGGTCCTCGTACGAACATTTATTTGCTACACACATATCAAATCAAAACTCAACTATAGACGATTCGCACGTCACTTCCCGAAATTTTATGAGAATGTATGGTCACTCCTTGCAACAGTTACAACCTCTTATCAGCTTTACAAGCTACAGAGATTTCATAGAAGGAAAGAAGCTAGAGTTTTCAAGAACAGAAGAACAACAGTCAACTCATGATGAACTTGAAGCAGCCACTGACTAATTCCTAATTTACTAACATTTACTTCAAGAAAATTCATGGAGAGTTGCATTTTGTTTTCTCCAAGCTAGAGGAAGAACTTACATTTCCAAATCAAAAGCTTAGTATGTTTAAATACTAATTGAGTGCAACGTAACTGCAGAATGCTTGCATGTATCTAAAGATAGCATTACATGTAAGAAACATGAAGTGGATACACATAAGATTTGCAAGGTTTTTCAGTTTTTCACCTTTTTCTCTTTGCTTTCAAGTACAAGAGCTTTTATCTTCAATGGAAGTCGCAAAACACTTCTTGGTTTGAAACCCTCGAGCGTGTTCTGCAACTTTTGTCTCTTGAAATGATCATAAAAATGTAAGCAAAAAAGGTAAAGACAAGATACAATTATAAGACACAATATACATTATATTTATAAATTTCCAAGAGAATGGCCATGAGAAATTAAGAAGGAATAAGAGATGATGGCCCTCTATGGTTTCCCCAATGAGCTTCGCAATCCAATGCTGTTGTGCCTCTTAGAAGGCCCTGAAGGAGGGATTGGCATTGCTTTTGGCAACAAACCAAGGAAGTTTGGAGGTGAAGTGTGAGCCTTAGGTTGCACCCTGAAAACATGAGAGTTTCTAGAGCCATAACTATGGCCAAAATAACATATCAACAAAAGCAGCAGCACTAGCATAACATGAAGATGTCTTTTATCCATTCTGTTCCAACCAAGTGACTACTTCCTTTATAGCAAGAAAACCTTATACAAGGGAAGGGAGTGAAGAAGAGAGAGAAAGAGAAATATAAAGGGAGGGGGATAATGAATGGTTCAAGCTACAAAGATCTTTTGTTACATAATAAATGAAAGAATTTTAAGGAGTGATTTTGGTGCCAAGAGTAGCTTGTTGGTGAAGTATATATGAAAGAATGGAAATGCTACGAAGTACCAAGTGCCATGAGGGAGAGTAAATGCAGCAGGGTCATGTGCTTCAGGATATGGTGTGGGTTATTAGCAATAAATGAGACAACATGACACAATAGGACTTTTACCCAATTAAAAAGGGGTTATGATTCATAAACCACTCTACAGTGCAGACACCTTTAGACACTTCTTTTTTCTTTCTATCTCTTTCTTCTACACACATCACATCATATATCACATCTGTCACTTATCTCTCATCTCTTCCTATCTCTATTAGTGATATACACCCAAAGGGTGTGCAGCAATCATTATTCATTAAAATGTGACCAGGAAAGCATTTAAGAGGCCTTGGAACGGGTCCTCAGGGAGGGTATTCTCGCTCTAAACAATTTGCCACAGTAGAAACAAGACAAAAACAAAAAGAGCATACCCAAATAGTGATGATTGGTAGTCATCTTTTAGGTGTAGACACCTAGAGAGATAAAAGAAGAGAATAGAGATAAGGTAGAATTTAATATGTGATGTGATAAGAGGTGAGGGATGAAGAGAAAAATAAAGATGTTTAAAAGTGTCTACAGTGTTTATTATGAGTCACTTTTGATAGCCAAATGCTCAAAATTGAAAAGAGATTTTGTGTTTAGATAAGGATACAATTATACAAATACAATATATTGAGAGCAAATTAGGGTGAATTTTGTCTGGTTAGGTGGATCAGTGGGCCTGCATGAAATTAATGGCCGACTAAGGAACTGAAAGTCTGAATCTTTTCTGCTAAGTCCCCCACAGCAGCATGTAAATATGTCCCTCATATTAATGACTTAGGGACTTCAGCGCATTCAATGAGGTGATGTCATATCTTCTCTGTGTCTATATCTCTTAGCAATTCTTCGAGAGTTTTCATTCATTTCTTACTTTCTCTTTTAATATTTTTTTCGTTCTTTTTTTTTTCAATTCTCATATCTCTATTCTTCACGTCCCACTACAAGAAATATTGTTAAAAAGTAACGCCACTCCCGGCGCCGACACTAATATCCGCTCTTTAACGTTGGCTCAATCGATGAAAAGCCGACACAACACATTAGAATAAAAGTAATTCAAACTTAGAGATATTGTCGATCAAGCTGGTGCTAACTAGCATGGATTAACCTAATATTAAATCCATCGACTAACATAGCGCCTCCAACATCAATTAGTATCGGTTCGAGTCATGCACTAATTCTACCGGTCAACTTAGCGTGGTTCGGATCGATGATATGTGGAATTGGGCTCAGTTCATCTTGTAGGTCCACAATGTAGCTGACACTAATCCTCGGTTCTCTCCGTCTCATCCTCCTTATAACCCCCCTTCCCCGCTCAAACCCTACCCTCACACTGCGTCGCGACCTCTTACTCGCTCCCCACATTGCCCACACACCCCCCCCCCACGGCGCCGCCCCGCAACCCCTATCTCCCAAGACTCAACACTTTGTCCACCTCCCCTGCTCCCCCGCCCCCCTCTTCCCCCCTCAAACACCCATACTTTTAACTGCTCACCGGAGTCACTGCCCTTTACATTACTGCTCTCTAGAGTCACCACACTTTACAACTGCAAAGTCCTACATTGCACCTTCCTTCCATGTTAGCGTCTTTTATTTTGTTGTGGTGTCTCTTTTTCTATTTGCAGCCTCACATGCACTGCTGATTCCATGCAAATTTTCTTTTCTCAGTAGTAAACTTGATCTGTTGGTTCTAGTATAATTGTTTTGCTGATGCATCCAAGTGAGTGGTTGGATTCATTGGTCTTTAGCTCTTTGAAATTCCTTTTATGTTGGATATATATATATATATATTATTGAATTAAAAATGATGAGTCTACTTTTATGTTTATCCCAAATTTATATTTATGTTAGGTTGGATTTGTGTTTTTTTATGCAATAATATCTTAAATGTGTTGATTTAACTGTGAATAATTTATTGATATTTCTTGTTAATCCTCTAGTTAGAATGGAAGAACTTATGTAATTAATTTAGTTGCTATAATTTAACATGTGAATGTAAAATCGAAATACATCATTTTTTAACTGGATCATTAAGTTGGTGTTTTCATGTAGGCCAAACATTACTCTAACTAATTTAGAAATACTAACGTACTAATTTCAAGTTATAACAAGTGTTTTACGCAATTTATATATGATCCTATAAATTGTGCTTTTGTATTAATAGTTAGTATTAGTGTTGGTCTAGCTGATCCTAATTACCACAAGCTGATACTAATTTGTATAAGAGGGAATTGATGAAAGAGGTGGACAGTGCATACATAAGCAGCAGGGTCGGCAAAAGATCGAATTATGTTTTCCTGACATAATTAATATTTGGACAATGAAGTTAATGGGGCCCATGAATGAGGCACATAGAGTTGGGCCCACGTGCTCTGTGAAAAGTGAGGGACAGATTGATGAGATTGAGATGGCTGATTGTGTTGTAATCACTGCTTATAACTTCTCACTTCTCACCACAAGGAAAGATTTCTTCATCAAAAGTTTGGTCTGCAGGAAGTGTTGCAGTATTATAGAGGATTCATTACATTACATGTAAACTAAAAATATGAATTTAACTCTGACAGATAACTTGCATATATGTGAGTTTCATAATTTTATCTTCTTCTGAGTTGCAACTTTCTTCAAACATGTTTGTATATCACGGTAAAAAATATGAGGGTTTGGACACTATTCGTTTGTTCTTTTTCCCTCAGTTTGTTTCCAAAAGGCAAACACTATTTGAAACCTTTCCGAACCCAACACACACTACTAAAGTAAAGAAAACAACAAAATATGGGAACTACACTAGCCAGTTGTTGTTTGGGTACAATTGGAACTACTACTCAAGTGAATAATGATCCTTTATATTCTACAAACCTCATATGCAGTTTGAGAGTGAGGTTGCACTATTCAGAATCAATATGGTGACTGTAGCTACATTGAAAATACAGAATATATTCCATCCAAAATAAGATAAAGGAAGAAAAAGGTACTATGTATTTTTCTTTTCCTCATACTCTTTCATTTATCTGTAACCTCTTATTAAGAGAAACAATATATACACAGATACCACACTCTGATCAATTAGAACTTTTTTTCTTGATTCAATGATATTGTAAGATGGGTAGGAAGTTGGAACTGGAAGGCACATATTTTTTGGGCCTTACTGAAAATATGTTGGGCTTTTAAGTGGAAAGTCAATTTGGGCTAGAATTAGCTTGAAAGAAACAAAGATATTATATGGGCAGATTTGCACTACAAAACCAGACTTGTTGTTCTGTTCAGTCCTGAGACTACACTCTTTTCACTTTGTTTGATTTGGGCCTGTCTTTTGGTGAGCTTAGATGTCGCGTGGCCGCAATAGTTTCGAGAAAAAATAATTGTTAGTAACAGACATTTTAATTTTCAACATTCTCTCTTCACTAATTTTCTCATTAATTCGTTGAAATTAACTCAAAATATATGTCTCACTTTCTTCCAATATAATGAGATTTACATGAATTTCAATTGATCAATAATAGTATTATATGCAACACTTTGGATTACTATGCTATATAATTTCTTTTTTACACTTCCAATATAGTTTTAGTTTTAAAAAATAAGACTTAAGTTTTTTACTATCCGTAAATTTATGAGTGGTAAAATGGGTTAAGTCCATAGGTCAGCCCGTTTAGCTCGCATTTTTTGACGGATTGCGTTGGGAAATTCAACCCAACAAACCCACTTTTAACTCACCTTTTTAGGCTTACAACGGGTTGGGTTGGGCCAACTAGTTGAACCAGCCATTTAATTAAAATAAAATATTTATTAATAATTTAAATAATAAAAATAAATAGATTGAAATGAATCCCCTGTACGTAGTTGACAAGAGGTATTTACATTAATGTATATAATAAAACACATTTGTTAGGAAAGAATGTACATTAGTTAATTAGTTAATTGTTGAAGGTAATGCATTTACATTAATTTATTAATAATATTATTTTAATCTTAATAATATTAAGGAAGTATTCACATTAATCTATATTAATTATTTTATTTCTACTTAGTTGCTTGTGAAGATAACATGTTAAATTTAAGCACATTATTAAAAAAATGTGATTGTGCAACTTTTGTTAATGTGAGATTGTTGTTTTATGTAGCATGGACATAATAAACTATTGGTGTTATTCCTTATTAATCAATTTTTTTATTATAATGTTATTTTCATATTTTTAAAAATTGTGACTCTTTTTTATTTTTAAATATTTTTCTATTTAATTATTTATTTTAGGATGGATTAGCTCACCAACCCGTCAACTCACTGATTGAGTCAAAACTTTTAACTTGAAATCTAAAAGTAGGCCAACCTAACATTTTTTATTACGGGTTAATGGCAGGTCGGGTCCGGCCCACAGGGCTAACCCATTTTGTGACCTCAATGCGGAATGCTTATTAAAAAAAACGCGGCACTATTTTATATTCTTTTTAATTTGACTTTTTGTATTAAAAAAACGAAAAGGAAAAGAGAGTTATTGTATTATTCTTTTCTTCATTCTGCAGAATTAGGGTTTGGTTTTTTGCTCAATTCGGTTTCTGATAGGGATCTCCACACTCAGAACCATCATCGTCCTTATCTCATTCTTCACATTCTCTTCATCTCTCGACATGACGGACGGCTACTGGAATCGGCAGCAGGCGGTTTACTCCTCTCCCGGCGGCATGCTCAAACGACCCCGTACTGAATACGGTTCGCTCTTTATCTCTTTTCGCTTTTTTTTTGACCTTGCGACAATTCATATATTTGATATTTCTGGTGCAATGGGTATTTGGCTTTTCAAAGTTTGGATTTTTAGTTAGGTCTGTTAGGTCTTCATAATTTTTTATAGTGGCCTTCGTAAGTGCAACAGTCGACACTGACCGAATGATAGCTTTGAGAAGATTGAAGTTCAAATCTAAAATAGTCATCCATAAATATATTAATTAAGTTAATTTACCTTCCTACATTAAACATAAGGGGTGGAACTAGAATTACAGTATTGGTGAAAAACGATATTTTTCCGGAAGGGGCAAAACTATATATTTCATGAAATATGGGTGAATTTTTTAGGAGGAGTATTCGAAATTTCCATCCCCTTCCCCCAATCAACAAGATAGGTTTACATCCCTCAGTTATGTACTTATATGGATGTGGTAAGTAACTTTATTTTTGCTTTGATGGTCATAGCTTCCCACGTTGGGGCATTTTCAACTCGAGTGCATATATGTGCACTGAGCAGGGAAAAAGGTTACTAGGTGAACAGAGCCCTCTTGCATTGTTATCAATTTTGAGGTTTGGTGAGTTGCATGCCATGTGAAGATATCGTCATTCTATGTTGTGCATGCAATCTGGGTAGAATACTTAGAAAACTTCAAATGATCCAATCAAAATTTGGGTTGAATCAAGACCTCACCTACCCCCCCTCCCCCCACCAATTTCTACCTGAACAACACCCTGTCTCTCGCTGTCTTCCTGGCTGCATTTGTTGCTTCTGAATGGCATGATTTGATCCCTTTGACAAACATTTCTTGATCTAAATGATAAAATCATTGTTGTAGATCATGGAAAGCAGGCCATCCTCCTGAAACACTGTAGTGGTGTACAAATCATTTAAAAAACTGTTTTTTTGTGTTTGAGACTTGGGTTATCTTAGGAAAATAGTGCAATACCTAATGAAAAAGAAAGGGAATCTCAAGTGAAGTAGTGGGCTGACAAGCCTGGCCTAAACAGGGAAGTCTAAATGAGGTCAGAATGTCTGAAGCTCTTGATGCATGCATTTGCCTCATGATTGCTAGATTTGCATTTGACCTAAACTCAAATAGATGCAGCTCATTGGTTGAGGTTGGGTTCTGAGGTTGAAAGTTAAAATAGGGAATTTGTCTCCCAGCAGAATAGCGACCATATTGGAGGCTGCTATGGCTTACTGTGGCACTCCAAGCTGCTACACTGAAACACTGTATCAATACCGTTCTGGAAGAGTCCAATCCTCAGGCCCATCTCACTATTCCACTATTGCTTCCAGTTGACCATTGATAAAACTTGTGCTTCTGTGCATTTTTAAACTTAAAGTTGGTTGGGAACTCTTGTGAGTCAGAATCTAGTCCTTCTATTTGTTTGCTGAGCTGCTAGTCACAAGGGTCTGTTTCCAAATGGGTATGAGTTGAGTTTAGATCTGTTGAGAAATTGTTCTTTTACTGTTTTGGTGTGTGACATCATGTGTATTTTTCTCAGCATTGTTATGGGGATATAGGCAGTGAATATTAGAATTTGATAGAGAAAATGTTGAGAGAGATTTGTATAAGTATAGGTGATTCTGACATTAATCTTGAAGTGTTACTGAGATTAGTCTTAACAGGAACAAATATTAAATATAAATTTATCTGATGTATTGGGAATATATTTTAGATCAATTTTGGTGATCCTTAGTCTATCAAACTGTATAGTTAATAAATGGACATGTAGATCTCACAAGTACTTGGAAACATATTTTGTGTGTTATGTATGAAATGTATTACATCCACTTGCTGGTTTTATCATATCAACAATGGGATTTATATGTAATAAAAAAATTTAAAATATCTTAAAAATGAATTTTGAGTAATTGATAAGTTTGGATGTTCACTTAACAACTGTCTCCTTAACTTTCTAATTTGCATGTTTATGATATTAAGCGTTTTGTGCTACATTTATGTTGACACATTTGGATTTTGGATGATTATTCAAGTTATATTAAGTATACGATTCTAATATGAGTTTCTTTCATATGTATTTATTGATTTATTTGTAAGTTATTATTTGTTTTCTTTGTTTTAAATCCAATTAAACATCTTAGTGCCTACTGCACTCTACTACAATATTACCCTAAGCATCACCATCTCATGGTATCGTAAGGCCTTTGCCCAGCATTTTGCAATGTGAAATAAATAATATGTTTATATCTATGTTTATGCATCAAATAAAAGCCTTAAAGGAATGAAAATTTGTCAAATTTTTTATTTGTAGTAAACTTCAGTATTAGATCACAAATAAATTGCTATGAGGGATTTGCACTAACTGGTATTTGATTTGTCATCGGTACTGGAATGGGTTGTTTTCTTATGATTTGTCAGCATTTCATTTATAAAAAGATTTTTATGTGAGAATGTTAGGGATTTCTTGATAGGAATTAGATTTCTTAAGGAGAGTCTGTCACTGTAACTTCGTAGCCAATATTGTTATTGTTAGTTAGTAGAATGGGTAGTTAGTTAAAAGGTGTTACAGTTAGTTAGTTAAAGGGGGTGAGTTAGATATTGTTGAGGTAAGGCCATTGTAGACTGTAGTCAAAATCACGATTTAAATTGCTAAATTGCACAATTTTGCGATTTAAGAACAGTATGCTATTTAATCGTCAGCTAAATCGCATTCTGGCTGAATCGGTGCTAAATTGCACCTTAACCCCCTTAAATTGCTGCAAAATCGGTGCAAAATCATACCTTAGCTCCCTAAATTGGCTGTTTTCTCTGTTCTAGAGTTTGAATGAGGTAAGGCTATAAATAAGAGGGAGAAGGATTAGGTAGGATATCGAGATTGTAATCAGGGAATTCTAGGGAGTGTGCTGGTTCTCTCCAACAACCAATAACCATTGTAGTTACTAGTAGTTCATTTATATTGTGTTTTTCAACTTTAGTTATTTTTCATACGGCAAATAATAGTGAATTTTTTAGTGTGTTTTTCAACTTCAGTTCTTTTTGCTGAAGCATATTGTGAAACTAGGTTCTGTTACATTGCAGATATGTCGCCTTCTGGTCTGACTTCAGCTAATGAGATGCATAATTTTATTCAACGAGATGATGACCGTACTGGTCACCAAGTGTTAAAGGACACAAAAACGCTTGGGTCTGCTTATGATCGCTACCTTCAGAATGCAGGGGTAATGTATTTACCTATATATATAATGTGTGAGCCTGCGTGCTATCTTTGTATGCTAAAAAATTCGCTATTTTGGTTATTAAGCAGCTTACTTCATTTAATTCTGGGGAAGCCAGCACAATTGGTGGTGGTGGTGGATTGGGAAGGGGTGTTGGTGCGTTTCCAGGCCATTCACTAGGTGATCCTGCTGTCATGGGGCATCGGGGGGGTGGCGGCGGCCCTGGTCTTGCACGAAATGGACGGAATGTCAATTATGGTGGTCAGTTACCAGTAGATGTAGTTTCCAGGCCTGGACCTGAGACAGTACCTCTACCCCCAGATGCTTCTAGTACTCTATATGTTGAAGGTCTCCCATCTGACTGCACTAAAAGGGAAGTGGCCCGTATCCTTTTTTGTTCTGAGATACTGTTTAGGATTTGAATCATCATGATTTTATCTCTCTCCTGAGCTTCATTCATTTAATTCAGTTACTTAGGTTCCTTAATGTCATCTTTAGATATTTTTCGCCCTTTTGTTGGATATAGAGAAGTGAGACTTGTAAGCAAAGAATCCAAACATGTAAGTGCACCGTTTGTAACAGTTGTGTGCTTGTCCGGCTTTGAGTTGGTTTTTCATTACTCTGGTTATTGGTTGAAAGTTCATTGTCCTATATAATGCTGAAATGTTTGTTTATTGTAGCGAGGTGGAGATCCTTTAATCCTTTGTTTTGTTGATTTTGCCGATCCGGCCTGTGCAGCAACTGCTTTGAGTGCCTTACAAGGTATAACTTCTTGTTACCTGCTGACATAAAAGGAAATTGATTTCATGTTTTTGTTGTGGGAGTCATTTAATAAGGAATCATCTCAGCATAACATGATGGATTGTGGATATTGTGTAATTAAAGACTTGCCCTTTCAGTTTTTGGCATTGAATCAACGTGTGGTTATTATGTTGTAATGAATTTTGGATGTTTATAAACAAGTGCATCAGTATGATATTCTTATCTAACTTATAAGATTTCTCAGTATTCTGCTGAACTAAAAGGATTTCAACTTGGAAATCTGTAAATTACTCTGTTATGCTGAATATCTATATCTATGTGTAAGTTACCTGTGATGTTTAGGTTTATTCAAATGAGTGCTAACATCCATGGTTCTATTTGTTATCTCCACATTCGTAATTACGTGAAATGAACACATTCCAAGATATCTCCTCTATTAACTAACAATATCATTCTCCTCATCACTTTTGAAGTTGTTAGTCCTGCACTATTTTGTGTACGTCTTCTTTGTACTAATGACCATCACCGGGAGTGTGTTCCTTTTCTCTAATGGTTTGACATTTATAACCATCACTGTCACCCAGTATCATGAAATATTTTTGCAAGGCACCATGTTAATGTTGGTATTAGTCACACAAACTATGGTTTTTCACATAATTATGTATGCTGACATTATGGTTGGATTGCTCAGGTTATAAAGTTGATGAACTCAATCCTGAGTCTAGTTACTTGCGGCTTCAGTTTTCTCGGTTTCCTGGTCCTAGATCTGGATCTGGACCTCGTGGTAAGAGGTGAGCTGATTCACCTAAAGGCGTTTTGGTTATACCTATCTTTCTGGGGTCAGTGGGCACTACGTGCAACTTTAGTTTTTCTCCTAGCTAGAATTCTAGTTGGAGCTCGTGAGGTGCACATAGTATTAACGAGCTGAGATCAAACTACCCTTGCATTTGAGCAAATCTAACATGGATATTTTTGGGATGGTCATAGCTAATTATTGTGTTGTATCAATGTTGATATCTAATATGAATCTGATATTGTAGCGTTTGCTTTTTGTTGCCCAAATTTGTTATATGATATGTCAGTTCATGCTAAAAATAATTTGGGAGTCTGATAGCTATTGAGATTGATCTGGAAAAGCAGATTCTTTGTTTCTCTTCCACAGCAAACAGCTATTTTCTTTGGTGAAATAGATATAGTAATGTAGGAAAAAGTGCATCAAAAGTCTGATTTTCCCTCAGATGCAAATCAGTTTTCATAAAATGGCAGGCTTGTGCCTTTTTTTACCTGGTTTGATGGGCTCTTTTTTAATTGCACTTTTTTCATTTGTGTAAATTTAAACTTGTTTTCTACTAAAATGATTTCATTGATACTTTAACTAATACAAATTTTTAACCGTACTAAGTGTCATTATACAGCGTTCTTTTGGTAGTATTAGAAAATCGCGTTTTGTGGCGACACAATTACGAAATGTCAATTATACTCGTGTTTGTAAGTATTGAGAAAAGTTGAAAATCTGACTGTTTACCGCGATAGAATTATTTCATTCATGGGTCCATTAAGTATTTCCTAATTATTTTGTTAAGAAATTTCACATTGATTAGAGATATGATTAAAATAGTCTTTTTATATGATAAGGCAATACCCACCTAACTTTTTTATTTAGTTAGGTTTTCTAAATTTTAATATGATACCAAAGCCTATCTTATATTGTCAAGTTGTGATAACTCATATATGGGTCACGTAAAGATTTTCATATTTGTATATTTCATACGCGACACTTGAGATGTCTTGTACAATTATTAACGCAATGAGTGTTGGTCCATATCTTTCGTCTTCACCACATCCGATCATAATTGTGCAAGTAATTTATTAAAATTTAATAGATAACAAATTATTATGTGATAAGGAGGATGAATTATGAATATTTTTTTTGGTTACAAGAGGAAAAGAAAAACAACCTAGCTACTTAACGCGTCAAGATACAACGACGCATAGACGAAGGACGGAGGCTGTTTCCATATCCGCCTAGGAGTTCCATCACGTGCCGCTTGTCTCGTAAGACAATCCGCAGTGTTGTTTTCCTCCCGTGCGACATGGACAACAGTTACAATCCAATCCCAACTAAGCATATCCCTTACCTTGGCGATCTTCTCCCTCTCGCAGAAGGTGCTAATATCATTACGAGTCTGTAGAACCCGCACCACATCATCGCAGTCACACGCACAAATGACATCGCGAACGCCCATCTCTCAAGCATGGGCCAAGCCCAACTCCATTGCCCAAACCTCTGCGAGAAAAGCGTTCCCTCGAGGAGAACTCGCCGACACTGCGGAGCGCCAAACACGAGCAGAATCAATTAACACAGCAGCCCCACCCATAGTTTCACACCCTGGATTCCAACTCCCATCAACCAACAGCTGAAAGGGGGCCATAGGACCAGCTGACGCCGGGGGGGAAAGATGCTTTGAATCAAGATACGTCCGCCAAGAAATGACATCTGAAAGAACCCGCTGTAGCACATGGTTCAGCTCCCACTTGTTTTCGCCTAAACATTGATCATTCCTCCATCTCCATCCCCACCATAACACAGCCACCCCCAAGAGACATTGTCGCTGCCGAAGCAGATTCACGAGCCAAGACGAGAACGGGGCATTGGAATCGAGCGGTGGTAATATTGAGCCAAAGTGATGCCAGAGCAAACAAGAACGGGGGCACTCGTGAAAGAGATGCTGCAAGCTCTCCACAGCTGCACCGCACCGCGAGCAAGAAGCCGACTCGCTGAGATGATTTCGATGCCTCTTCTCATTAGTGGGAAGCCCTTCCTTCATAAGAAGCCATAGAAAAAAATCTAATTTTCTCCGGAACCTTACGTTGCCAAACACGCTTCCAGGGCCCTGGATCAATCAGGTCAAAGTCGCCCAAGGTTGCATATGCGGATGACACACTATACCTGCCATCATTTGCAGCTGCCCAGCGAATAGCGTCGTTCCCTGCCGAGTGGTTAGGCACCCTAACCACGCTAATCTCCTCCTTTACCTCTAAAGGTAACACTGTATAGAGCTGCTCAAAATTCCATGATGAGCCCAACCATAAATCTGCCACCCTGAGTCGAGTATCTGAAACATGAACAAACGGCACTCTAAAACAAAGCTTACCAGACCCCAACCAGTTATCATACCAGAGCGATGCAGATCCGTCCCCTAGTTGTGCCCGAAATCCCTGGCGTAAGTAATCCTTGGCCCTCACAATGCCTTTCCAAACATATGAGTTCCCTGCTTTGTATTCCCCATCAAGAACTATTTCATTGGTCAAATACTTCTGAGATAAAGCTATTACCCACGGCTTCCCTCTGTCGCACAGAAGACTCTCGACCAACTTCCCAAGCATGGCGATATTGTTGAGGCGAGCACAACGAAGGCCAAGACCACCCCTGTCCTTCGGGCAAGAGATCTCTTTCCACGGCACCAGGTTCCAAGTCCTTGTGTTATCCCCCTACCCCAAATACAATTACGGATCTTCTTGTCAACAAAATCACAAATTGATTCCGGAAGCCAGAGAGCCTGCATGGAATAAACCGGGAGGGAGGATAAAACGGACTTAGCCAAACATACTCGACCCGCTCTATTCAAGAGCCTAGTCTTCCAAGAAGCAAGCCTGGAATTAATATTATCAATTATCGGAGAAAAGACCTCCCTTGTTACTCGACCTTTCAAGAGAGGCAACCCCATATACTTGCCCAAATTGCTAGCCCGATTAATGCCCAAAATGCGAGAAAACTCCTGTTGTACATTGTGGTTAATATTCTTGGAGCAGAACATCCGAGATTTTTCTAGATTGACTCTCATACCAGAGGCATCGCAAAAGTCCTTCAACGCGTTGGCAACCACAATCATCTGTTGTTTGCTTGCTTGGCAAAATAGCAACACATCATCCGCAAAGAAGAGGTGAGAGATACCAATCCCTTCTTTGGTAATTCTGATCGGGTGCCAGACCCCTGCATCTACCAATTTCTATATATGAATGGCAAGGCGCTCCATGCAAAGCACAAAAAGATATGGAGATAGTGGATCGCCCTGCCTAAGCCCTCTTTGAGGAGTGAAAAGAGGAAGCTTGGTCCCATTCCAAAGGATTGAAATAAACGCCTCTTGCACACCCCACATTATCAAGCGAACGATGGCAGGAGGAAAACCAAAATCAATAAGAGTAGCCCGCAGGAAGTCTCAACTGACACGGTCATAAGCCTTCTCCAAATCCACTTTGAGAGCCACCAAACCACCTTTTTTCTTGTGGTTATGAAGAGTATGCATAACTTCTTGGGCCAGAATGATGTTATCCTTTGTCCATCTGCCCGGGATGAAACTCCCTTGGAGAGGTCCCACAAGCTCAGAAAGTAAAGGTCAGAACCTATTAACCAAGACCTTCGTGATGACTTTGTATGCCACATTGCAGAGACTTATTGGTTGGAAGTCTTTAAAACGAAGGGGAACATCTACCTTATGAATATTGTTGTGTAGTATATTATTATTATTAAGAAAATCAAAATACTTTTCGTTATTTATAGGTCGTTCGCTGATGTTTAAATCTACATATTCTGCACTGCACTCGACGCTCGAGATGTCTTGTACAATAATTAACCTAATGAGTGTCGGTCCATATCTTTTGTCTTAAAATCCGATAAAAAATGTGCAAGTAATTTATTAAGAATAAAAAATTAAATAACAAATTATTATATGATATGGAAGATGAATTATGAATATTGTTGTAAAGTCTATTATTATTAACGAAATTAAAATGTTTTTTGATTATTTATGCGCCGCTCGCAATGCTCATATTTATATATTCACTTAACCCTCTAGATGTCTTGTACAATAATTAACTTAATGAGTGTCGGTCCATGTCTTTCACCGTCACCGTATCCTATCATAAATGTGCAAGTAATTTATTAAAAATAAATAACATTATTGTATGATAAGGAGGTAAATTATGAATATTGTTGTGAAGTTTATTATTATTATTAAGAAAATCAAAATGCTTTTGGTTGGTGTGGGTAATTTATATCACTTTCCAAAAGTAATTTCACATTGACTTATGAGTCAGGGGAAGGTGGTCCATTCTGCTTCTTTGACGTACAAAAATAATACAAGGGACAGAAATAGATATCATAAAAATTAAAGCAATTATTGTGGGTGTCAGAAAAGTTATGGTATTGAATATTGATGTGGTTTTAGAGTAACTATTTTTCCATGCTAAAACAATTTTCGGTCGTCATGATTTGAAAATAAAATAAACACCGCATTAAGTAATCACCAACGTATGAAAGTTGGCTAACGATTTGTGTATCTAAATAGTACAAACACTTGTGTACACCTTTTTTTTCTTTATCTCTTTTTTTTAATTATATCACATTATATATTATACTTATCACTTATTTCTCTTCTCTTTCTATCTCTCTAGTGGTCTACACCTTTTAAATGTCTACCAATCTTTATTCTATAAGAGTAAATTTGCCATCAATATGACCTTATAGTTGGAACTCATGAAGACATGAATCTTCAGCATTGTTGCATTTTTCTGGGCTGTTCATTCAATGAGGTGTTACTTCCCTATCTGATGGCTACTAAAGGAAAACTATGATACTTGGAAACTGGAATGGAATCTGAGCCTAAATTGAAATCATGGAAGATGGATAGTTTCATGTCTTAAATTTATTAAAGTAGTAGCTCTGTTACTTTCAATCTTTATACCCCTGAGCGTCATTTTTGGAGTTGGTGGCTGACTTTTCTTCTGATTTCCTTATTTAAGCATGTTGTTAGTATATGAGAATATTACATGAGGAAGCAACAATAATAAATGATTCTGGGTACCTTGCCTTAGCCATAGCTTAGATAATGTTCCTTCTTACTCGTTAAGGGAAATTACGTGGGGTCTTGCTTGCTCAGGCACGGATCCAGGAATTTAAGTACGTGGGGGCAAAATGCACATGAATTTGTAACATAGAAAATATAACATAGTACTATTAAAAATTTGAAAGTACATCAAAATTGTTTCCTACGAGTTATGAAAACTCTGCACTATCTTTTCATTCTCAACACTATCAAATACATCAGTAACTAAACAATCATTTAGCCATTCATCTCTCATACGATTTCGCTTCTGATTCTTGATGATATTCATAGCGGAGAAAGCTTTTCAACTGCCGCAGTTGCTACAGGAAGTATCAAAGCTAACTCTAAAAGCAAATATACCAATGGATATACAATATGCAAGATCCCTAGTTCCCCCTAGTCCTTGTTTGCTCACAATTCACAATTCACAACCAAACACAAAGCAACAGCCAAGCTAAAGAGTAAAGAAGGTAATACCTTGCTGGATTGAAGCAGAAAGGGGAGAATCAGAAGAGGGTTTGAACTTTGAAGCAGTCAAGCAGAGCAGGTGGAGAAGGCAGAGGCACGGCGGCAGAGGAGGCAGAGCCGCGGCGATGGAGGAGGAGAAGGCAGCGTCGCGGCGACGGAGAAGGCGGAGTCGAGCGCAATGGCGGACGGAGAAGGCGGAGTCGAGCGCGACGGCGGACGGAGATTGCAGACCGTAGATGCACAGGCGACGGCGGACGGAGAAGGACGCAGAGCCGCGCGACGGCAGAGGAGAAGGAGGGAAGCATAACGAGATTCAGTGGTGGAGGATGTGAGGAGGCTAGAAGCAGAAAGAGGAAGTGAGGCGGCTAGAAGGAGAAAGGGAAATTATGGTTGAAGGGGAATTAGTAATAATACTTCATCCGTTCCTTTTTATAAGAGATGGATGAAGGGTGTTGGCTGTTCCTTTTTACAAGAACCACATAAGGCTTTGTGCCATATTAATTATTTTTTCACATTTTTACCCCTATTCAATTCTGGAAATATGGAATTGCATTAATGATGGAAAGAGATTAAAAAGAAATATGTTAAGGACAATTTTGGAAATTCAACAACATTTGAGAACAAATTTAATGCAAAAAACTATACTACCTAACTTTCTTAAGGGTTGTGCAAAGTTGGTTTAGAGTATTAGTTTATTACTATTATTATTATTATTTTTTTAAAAATTCTTGTGGGGGCATTTGCCCCCCAAGCATACAAGCAAATCCGTGCTTGGTCTTGCTTGATGGTACTAGTGTCGTCCCTAAGAGGAGGTGCCAAAATAGGTTAACCTCACTTGACCCGCATTCAACTCATCCCATGCGGTGCAATGGATTAACCTACCAATAAGAGTGAAGGGTAAATTGACGGGTTAATCCGCCATAAAATTTATAAACCGACAATGTGACAGGTAAGCATTATAAAAAACTTTTTTTTATGGGACGGAGAGTTGGGTCACCAAAAGCAACCAAATTAAATTTCTTTCCACATGTAAAAAAAACCCACCAAAATATTTTTAAAACATTCAAGATTACATCAAAATAATAGAAAAGAAAAAATATCTCGTTGGGTTGGCTTCTCCACCCGTCCTCGCCTAATCGACTCATTAGCCTGTGGACTAGTGTGTTGAGTAAACCAAGTTGGGTGGGATGATGAGTTTCATCACCCAACCCGCCTTATATGGTGGAAGAAGTGAGTTGAGTCGTTAATTTGAACCCATTTTATTGTGGTGGGCATCCTCATGATTGATTTTGAAGGATAAATATGGTGAAGAATTAATTTTCACATGTTTCGTTAATCTCTATCAAAACCAATTATTCTTAACACACCTTGTAGTAGCAACTGAGGTGAGTAAATCAATTCTAAAAAAGTGAAATCAACTTTGAATGCGTATACTCAGATGCCCTTCAATGATGATCACCATCAAAATAGGAAAAAAATCGTTTTTCAAAAAAAATAATCAAAACACTCCTTCCAAGTTCCAACATTTTTAATATATATCTATTTGATTTACTTATTCTAACATTGTGGAATATTCTGGCATGTTTTGTTATACCCATTTTATTTTAAAAGCTCGTATATTATTATTATCTTAATAAAATTATTTTAAATATCATTCGTATACTTAATCTTCAATTTAATAAAATTAGTTTAATAAATTTATTCATATTAGAATACTGTTAAAAAATAATTGGTGTAAGTATGTGTAAATTTAATATATAATATTCACACTTAATTTTGTCATTATACTCATAAAATCAATTCTAATTAAAATTATTTAACAAGACTCTTTTAAAAAATTATTTTTTATAAATGTGTCCAAACATAAACCTTATTACCTCATGTTTAAAATACTTAATTCAATCAACATCAACATTCATTCAAACACAATTTATCATTTCTCTAGAGTAATGGCTCTGTGTAACTTCTAGAGTAATCGTACTAGCATTGCCAAACCTACATATTTGGGCCTGAAATTATCATGTCATAGAAGTAGCAAAAAGCAAAGCAAAAGTGTGTAAGGACCTAAAAGAGAGATAAGTAGTTTTGGAAATTATGCTTTGTTTTTACACAGAATGCATTTGGCTGGTTTACCGGAAAAAACGTTAGGCTAATTGATGCTGTTCATGGCATGCACATGATTTCATGCACTCCTAGATCTGGGGCCAGAGATGAGGGGAAAATGAAAAAGCCAACATGTAATCCCCACTTGTTCCATGTGCAAAAGCATTCTTTTAAGCTCAAAACTTTTCCTTTCCCTGCATGGTATCTTCAAAGGCATATACTTCATATCATTGTCTTGCCTAACTAATGTTAATTATCAACTGAGTTGCGTGCATGCATACAATTTGGTTAAAAGCAAAGTTACACTGTGAGAGACTACATGTAATTTGTGGCGGTTTTTTACGAGTATAGATCACAGAGTAATACAGATAACATTTATTCCAATAATATGATATAATAATATTATTTTTAATATATAAATTTTTTATTATGATATCTTAGTAATATTGATACACATAATAATAAAATTTGAAATGGACATTTCGGTTGAAAAGTGACACACATCATACTAACAATTCAAACTTGATCGAGTCTAAAATTTGAAAAATAGGTCAAGTTCTATCTTTACTCTTTAGAAAGATGAATTAACCCACAACAAGGATTAAAGCAAGTATCTCTACACAAATTTTGGGACTATATTGATGGAATAATTACCATCAATAAGACTGTTTCGGATCCCTTTAACACGCTCGAATAGAGCCAGCCATTTTCCTCCGTAAGTAACTTGGTTAACGCGGTGCGTGGACATAACCAACACGTAGACACATCATCCAACCTAATAAAGTCACTTAACCGAGACATAGCCATGATGTATGTCACCCAATATGTGGTCTCATAACCAGTTATAGTGTGCCCCAATGTCCAATTATGAGACCCTTGGAAAAAGAGGATGAATCGAAATATAGCTGCTACACCAAAACTAGGTGCAAAGAACCAACCAGACTGACCTAGTGGATAAAAGTCGACCTATGGTCTCATAACCGAGACATAGTGTACATGTGTCATCCAACCTATGGTCTCGTGACCGAGGCATGAGTATGACATTCAACCTACAACCAAGACATTAGTATGTCATCCGACCTTAAATCTCGTGGTCGAGACGCAACTAACTCATTCGGCCCTCAAGCTTCATGATCACGACACAACGAACAGAGTAAGTTAGTCTGACACATCCCCATACTCTCGACCAACAACACCATTGGTCGATCATAGAGAAGGTTCTGCACTCAAAGCAACTTGAAATAAATCTCTCACTGTCGTGGATGGAGTCTCCCAAGACACTATGTCCCAACCAACATAAAGCTTCACGACCAAAGGCATTATCCAACCGATGTATGGACACATGACCTAGACGTTCCTCAACTGACACATATCATCTATTCCTGCTTGGAAATTCATGGATTAGCACTTGTGAAAAACTTTACGCATCTCTGCATATGAGTAGGATCTCGAGAAATTCAAGTAAGCATATTCTAACACACTTCCGCCCAAATCTCATTAGCACATTCATCCATGAAAAGCACGCAACTCAATGAAGAAGAGCTAAGGCATAAGATTCATCCATCGTTCATAACTTGGCTGATGGGACAATACCTTCATGCCATCCAAGGTTCAGCCTCAACACACGCCGAATATTTGACCATCGGTGATGCTGACATTACCTCAACTCCTTTGACCTCGTACCTACACAAGGGGTCAAAAGAATACCAAGTAAATTAATCTAACCTCCCTCGTATTCTCCCTCCACCAATATTAACTTGGTCACCAGAGTGTCTTCACAAGCTTCACCTCGGAGGGTGCAAGGCATACGGAGGAGGAAAGCCCGGAGACCAGCCAAAACCATGAAAAATACATCCAAATTATTCGCCAATTCTAGAAAACTAAACATCATATTTAAGTGATTGATACGATTCGTCTGATAAAAAATCATGAATATTTTATTTGTGAATAAGCCTAATAAAAACAAATGTACATATCAAAATAGTATTGAACCATTTAAAACTAGAGTAATTTTACTCGAAATTATTTTAAGAGATTTAGATAACCCTTCATTTATCATGATCCACTTAGAATAGAATTATTTAACTTTATATATAGAATATTTAGTTAGACAACCACCAACAACACTACAAAAGGAAAAACACCACCACCATAGGTGTCTACTTATAAATTAAATTATTTCTTTGATTAAGTATTAAGTAAGGATGGATTGAAGCGAGTTAAAAGTAGCTGCCAATTGGAATTGGAAGCGTCAACGCCAATAAAGTAAATTTTGGATTTTCTTAAAAAATATCCTCAGTGAGAAGCTGCTATCTCCAAAGAGAGGTAAAAGTAAGAGAAGGATTCATGAGTAAGCAGTGAAGTGCTCCACTTGAACACACAACATGAACATACAATACAATGGGGCTTGGTAAAGTCAGTAAATTCAGTAACCAGTTACTGCAGGTCCCTGTCAACAATTTAGTAGGGTTTTGACGTATCCGCTCCGACTTAGATGTAATGAAGATCAAATATCTTCTTAAAAGTGTGGTCGTTAAGAATTAAATTTTCAACCTATCAGTTTAAACAATTATCTTTTATCACTGTGACGGACACCCCATAGATTATATTGAAAGTGTGAGTAATTTATTTTTCAATTTTGGAATCATTGCCTGCTTTGCTCCCATGTGTTTGGCGACTGTTCAAACTCGGGAAGATTCAGAAAACACCAAATTTGAATAAATTAAAAAGCAAGTAGATATGATTTGAGGTGTTGATGTGAACCTTCTTTGACTTTTCCTTCTGGATTTTCTGTGTGTGACGTGGTGGATTCCCGTAGTGACTCACTCTCATTTTGATAGCTCCATCTGCTCAAACTGTGGCCGTTGGATCCACCATATGGTCATGATGTTGAGTTGCTTGTCCAAAATGTGCACTCAGTCTCACATTAACATTTCTCTGTCGGTAACAATTTTTTATGATAATAATAACCTCCCTAGAAAATTATATATAAAATAAGGAATATACTACCTCTGTTTAACCTGTTTCCAGATGGGGGAAAAAATAACAAATACAATTAATTTTGTTAATTGTATGATCTTCTCAAATGAATTGATAATGTCAATTGAAATATCATGTATATCTCCCTCGTCATAAATTTCTATAAAATTCACATATTTTAAATGAGATAAATGCAATTTTAATTTGGAAAAACTTGATAGAGTTTACAATATTTAAGAAACACACGTGTTAAATTTTTTTTCTTCCCGTTTTACATTTTACAATGTGTTTATCTCTAGGTTATGTAAATGTTTTCTAATGTGTTTATCTCTTACAATAATATTATTTGGAAAAATATTATTTAATACACTTGATAAATATATAGAAAAAATATTTTTTCTTTAAGTGGACATGAGATATTTATTTTTCATTTCTTTATTCTTACTAATGTGCTCAATTTTCGATCTACAAGATGAGTGTAACTGACATGTTTAGTTTTCAATTCAAAATCCTATTGATACATTAGAATTATAAAATATACATAACGAAACTTCATAACGCGTGAAATATGAAAGAAACTCAATACATTTGTTAGCGAAACTTAAACCAAACAATGGTCATAATATATGTATATCTTTTTCTAATGTTGTTTATTTTCTTTAGCGTTTTTTATGGTCGTACAGGCAATGAAGATCATCTTGTTCTTCCTCGTCACTAGGATACTGATTCCAAATCTCTTGCTTTCAACCTGTTAATTAAATCATTTGGTCATTTTATGGAATAATTATATAAATAAAATGAGCTAGCACATGAGTAATTTTGTGCTTCAGATTTGTCCTAGCTGTAAAAGATTATTCAAGTTTCAAGATTTGTGGCCTCTAGCGGACTGTATACACATCTTGCAGACATCTTGATTCATGATTGTCCAAATTCACATGCTAACAACCCTACCAATTTTCATATAAAATTTTATAAATAGTTATTTAATCAATTAATCATTTAACCTTTAAATAAAAAGAATAATCATACTAGTACATTTTTTATTAAAAAACATGCGCGCATGTTGGCACGATGGGAATATATGGGCCAAGGAACAAGGATTAAGAATTAAGAATTAAGAATCCATAACAAAAGTCTTTCCCCAAATAACGCGACCATGATTTTGTTGGATAAAAAAGCCAGTGCCGGTGGATCTCATATCAGTAAAATTACTTGGGCATTTACTTCCTGCTAAATTATAAACATGTATTTAGTAGGTATTTTATATTTTCCGAAAATATTTTTAAATTTATTTAATTTAAAATTTTAAATATTAGAAAAATATGTGATAATATTGTAGGAGTGAGAAGTTATTTTCAAATGTAACTTTCATTCCCATAGGAATATAAAATATCTCTCTTTTATTTTGGAAATAGTAAAGTGATAAAGTGTTACTCTCCTTAAAATAAATTATTTCTGAGAATATTTTTACAAAACTTTTACTAAATACAAAAATGCAACATTGTCACACTTACATTACATTGTTATGGGAAGCCTAATTTCGGAGATAAGCTTCTTACTACGTTTGCTCTGTTGAATTGTTGATTAATTGGTGTCTGATTCTGAAAGGTTGAATTTTATATTGGGGCCGGGAAAAGTGATCTTAGAGAAAATGATTGAGGCTGTAGAAAATCACATATGGAACTGTTTAAATATGCTCTAAAAATGGCATTTAATTTGTATGCAAATAATAAAAAATGAAATTGAACATGTTATTGGTTAATCATCAATTAAAATTAACCACATCATTACTGTTTTAGATTCGATCAAACTATAGCTAGTAATCAACTAATTGCCAGCTAGCCAGGCTATTTTAAATTATTTTGTAAGGTAGCCTAGCTACCTAATTAAATAAACATCCAGCTACTTTGATTATTAGTTTATTTTTTTATTATAAGACTATCTAATAGCTTAGTGATGAAAAAACTCGATGGATTGGTGCATTTCATTTCTGCTCAAGTAACAAAATTGCTTTTCATTACTAAAATGATTTTTAAATCCCGTACAGTGTGGACATTTAATCAACATGTACGGGTTTTGGTAATTAAAAGCTGTCAAAAATGTATTAACCGACAAAAATAGTTTTTAAAATCCTGAAATTTTCAGAAAATAAATTTCAAATTTTAATTGTTAGAAGCTATTTTTATAGAATTGCCCTTTTTCTATTTAATATTTTGCGGACTTTCCCTAATCTGTGAAAAAAAAAAAATTTATCTGCTTCTAGAAAAAAGATAAGTTCCACTAAATTTGACTGCTATAAGAGCATGAAATAAGCAAGAGATACATGCATCTTCCCATTCCTCTACTTTATCTCTATCGCATAGAATAGAAATATGCTCTCACTGTTTTACACCTCAAACTTAACCCTATACGTCTTACTTCTTACGCACCACTATCATTTTGAGAAGGAGTGAGATTCTTTTTATCCATTTACATTCAAATTTAACGACCACATGACAAAACCCATTCTCTTATTTTCCTTTAGTCAAGAAAACAGTAGTATAAGTTGCAATTGTTTCCATTTTGCTCTTATAACTAACTGTAAGGAATTTCAACCAAGCATGACGAAAGAGTGGACTTTTTATAGATAAAGATTATATATATATAATGATACAAATACAAGTATTTCCATATCATAAATAATGATGTATGGTGATATTGTGAGGGACCATTTTGCATTTGAATCCCTTATGTGACATGATAAGGTCAAGTGAGCATTTTGTTTATATTTTTCTTCCTAAATATTGGAAGGATTCCACATGTTTAATACATTTTAAAAGAAAGAGATAAACACAAAACCTTCACATGAGAGAATCATATGAAATGATCCAAAAATCCAACCATTTTGGGGATTTTTTGTTATTTCTCATTTCAAAAAGATTGTATCTTGTTCGGTCTTACATGTTGAGTTGTGGGAGATTTTGATTGGATTACGCTTGCTTAGACAACGAGGTTTTCAAAAGATTGTGATTGATTCAGATTCAAGTCTTGAGCTCCGAATGTGCAGGTTCTCTAATGCACCATTGGTTACTCAGATTTAAGATCTTATTGTAGATTTTTCTCACGTTATCTAGTTTTGTGTCTTTTAGGGTGTCTTTACACATTTTTCATGTTCTTCCTAATTTTTGTTCTGTTCAATTTCTTTTTGATAGCCCCTCTACATTTTATAATAGAGGTGTGTAGTTTTTTTTCTTCTTCCGGGCGCTTTAGTCTGCATAATTCATTGAAAAAAGATAAAGATTTATGATACATATATAAATAAATGTATAAAAAAACTTATAAAATACTTAGGTATACATTGTATAAAGACTTACCACTCAGTGCATGCCCGATTTTTCTTAGCCTAAATGGGGCTCTTCTTGAATGTCTATAAGAAAAACAAGGTAATTCTAGGCCCAGTCTCCCGATCCTATCGCATCTGTAACATTTATACTATGTTATCCTAAGCATGTTAGACATGTGGTGATAGTATTTTTCTCAAAATTCCTCCAAATTTAAGCAGTGTGCTTAGGGATATCCAATCACAATGGTCCTGGTACAAGCCAATGTTGTGAAAATTAGACAGGTCCGACCAGTCCAATATGTCGAACCGAAAATTGAGCCCACGGACAATTCAGTTAACCTATTTGATCATATATATATGCTTTGGGCTATAGCAATCCTGACCTACCTCGGTCAAACTCGATCGACTCAGCCCGAATCAGCTCAGTCAAACTTGGCCAAATAACACTATTATGAAGATTAAAAAATGAACAATGGTTACAAAAGGAGTATAAAACATTTGACTCATAATTTTATACTTGTTTTATACTTTAGAGAGTAAAAGATTTAAAAGCTGTAAAGTAAAAGGTGTCATAGTCTACTATTGTCTTTATCCCAAAAGGACTAAGGCTGAATCAATGCCATGCAGAATGTGCAAGACGTTGGAGAGTGTAGAATCGAGCCAAGAACCATAAATTGATGGATAAAGATCCTTACGGTTTCTGTTCCACCCACAGCCACAGAGCTTGAAAGAGTAAAGCGAAAAATGAGATACACGTACAGTTTCTTTTGAATTCAAGTTTAGAGAGGCTAAACACCCGGTAATTAAAAATAATTATTTTTTATTTCTGCAAACGTGGATCAGCTCAAACGTGGATTCAACTCCTTTTTCCAAACATGTACATAGTAAATTATGTGATAGAAAATGAAAAATAAATAAATAAATAAAAGTGAATGAAAATAAAATGAGTGAGGAAGTGAGTGTGAATAAATCAAAATTTTAAATTAATAGAGAGATGGGGAATAAATTAAAAGTTACCAAAATCAAAAATTGAAATGAAAAAAATACATTTTTATGAACATTAAACAGGTTAGAGTTTATTAAAAGTTGCACATATTTATATGTGTTGGCTCTACGAGTGGCAAAATGGGTTTGATCTATTGTGTTAGCCAATTTGGCCTGCACTTTTTGGCGGGTTGAGTTGAGACTTTCAACCCATATATTTAAAGTGAGTCAGTCCAAACCAACCCGCATTTTAACGGACCAATTATGGGTTAGCCCGCCCCACCAACCCATATCGCCGTCTCTAAATTGGTAATGAAAATTCAATGTTGATGATAGTGGTGGTAATGAAAAAAACGGATGCATCTTATTTCAATAGAGTATCTAACGTTTCGAATTAAGATCGTTAGAACTTAGAAGTTTTGAACTAAGACTATATTATTGTGAGATTGTTGAACTTTGATTTGTGTCTTTGTTGTTTTAAAAGACATTTACGAGTTGTGATGATTGTTAATTTTTATAACTTATGAGTTGGTTATGATTTTGTAGTTTTTATTTTTAGTGTAATTGCGGAATTGATTTTTAGTGTGAAATTCCGTTGAGATTTTTATTGTTTAGTATTATTTAATTGAGATAAATCAAAATTCAATGACAAGGTGACATGGAATAAAGAAATAGGAAGCAACCACATCTTCTTGCTTAATTATGTGTTAGTGTAGTAGTGTTGCTAAGTGCACATTTTGGTTTTTTTCTCACTGCACAAAAAAGTGAGAGTAACAATTTTGACTTTTTTCTCATTGCACATCTTTTCTTTTTTTCACTAAATTCTTAAAGTGAGCTAGCCCGCCAACCCGTACGTCCGTCAAAATATGAGTTGTGTTGAAACTTTCAACCCAAATGCTAAAAATGGGTCAGTCCAACCCAACCGCATTTTGGCGGGCTAATGGCGGGTCGGCCGCCAACCCATATTGCCACTCATAGTTGGCTCAGCTGGTGTTAGAGTAGAAGGTTGTGAATTCGATTCGCGCTAGGAAAATGATAATTGTGTTAGTGATTGATCTATAAATATCTTTTTAAACAACTTTTGGTCCTAGAAACATGTCATATCTCATGGTGGTGACCGAATACGAACTAAAGTAAACTTTTTGCTATCTATATAGTACTTTATAAACTAGATCAATATTAAATGTCAAAACACCCGTATACCATTAAACTTCATAAAAATTTCACGTGGAAGTGTCGTCCCAAATAATGTTTGAGGCTGCTATGGACCCTGTTATACGTGTCACTTGAAAGTCTTCTAATGAAACAAACATCGCACAAAGTTAGGTAACCATACATGCATTTTCAAAAATTAGAAAGATATGTAAAAGACGATATATAATTGATGAATTTAAAATACTCAATGATTATTAATGATGACTTTGTGTCTGGAAAGTGGAAAGAACACTCATACCGTTAAAGTAATTAAAAGTGTAATTTCTCAATTACAAGCCCTTTTATTTTCAGGCTCGTAAGTAGATCACAGAATATATGATGACCTCATACTCACTTTTATAACAATTTTATACTATTCTAAAGTGGAAAGTAACAAAATTAAGTTTCCATTTTGTTGTGGTAAAAAATCCTAGAATTGTATTTTTTGATTTATTTTCTATTTAAGTATTTAAATTTCGTTTGAACTCAATGTGAATTTATTTTAAATTTAATATGATAAAATATTATTTAACTGATTCACGTTAAATTTAACATGATAAATTCTAAATTTTTCTGTTAATATATTAAGATCAGTGAAATTACGTTTAGTGAACCAACGTTACACCGAACATGCACTAACCTTTCTGGTCCTTGGATCCCAATTCCGCTTTCTAAAACCACTTGGGACTAATTGGTCAAAAGAATAGCTATAGTGAACAAAGTTAATCTCATAATTTGATATTAAAATTTATTTACGTTACACTCAACTGATATCCTAACATATTAAAATATTTTTATATATTCGATATAAAGCATTATTAAAATGTATTTTCCCTCCCATGAAATATAAACAATGTAGAACAAAAGTTGATTGAGAATATTTTCTATTCTAATTGGTGTGTTTTTTGTGCTAAACTATGCATTAGCTTTTTATAGGAACATTTGGGAACGCCACATGCCCACATGTAGAGAGAACACCTTATTGGTATCCGGATTTTGGGTATGTCTCAAGAAAATTTACCATTACCAAGATGAATAGTTGTTGGTAATGTTGAAATTAAAATCTATATAAAGGGTCTCACTTGCTTAAGTTTATAGCATAGCCAAAATGGGGTCTCTCATGGCCTCTACTACTCTCACTCTAGTCTTGGCCATTGTGTCCCTCACTTTGCCATCTCAAACCTCCGCAAACGGCTACCTTTACTCATCACCTCCGCCACCTAAGAAGTACCCTCCGGTGTCTCCTCCCTACCACTACCACTCACCACCACCTCCAGTTTACTCTCCACCACCACCACCGGTGTACTCTCCACCAAAGCACCCTTACCACTACAAATCACCACCACCACCACCAAAGAAGCCGTACAAGTACCCTTCTCCACCACCACCGGTGTACTCTCCTCCTAAGGCTCCTTACCATTATCCATCTCCTCCACCTCCACCAAAGAAGCCTTACAAGTACCCTTCTCCACCACCACCAGTTTACTCTCCTCCTAAACATCCTTACCACTATAAATCTCCACCACCACCACCAAAGAAGCCTTACAAGTACCCTTCTCCACCACCACCAGTGCATGTTTCTCCTACACCTCATTACCACTCTCCACCTCCTCCATACAAATATCCATCTCCACCACCACCAGTTTACTCTCCTCCAAAGCATCCTTATCACTACAAATCACCACCACCACCACCTAAGAAGCCATACAAGTACCCTTCACCACCACCACCAGTCTACTCTCCCCCAAAGCATCCTTACCATTACAAATCACCACCACCACCTCCTAAGAAGCCATACAAATACCCATCTCCACCACCACCAGTGTACTCTCCTCCTAAGCATCCTTACCACTACAAATCACCACCACCACCACCAAAGAAGCCATACAAGTACCCCTCTCCACCTCCCCCAGTTCATCATGTCTCCCCTACACCTCACTATCACTCCCCACCTCCTCCTCACCATAAGCCATACAAGTACCATTCTCCTCCTCCTCCATCACACCCACACCCTCATCCACACCCTTACCCACACCCACATCCAGTTCCACACCCAGTTTACCACTCTCCACCACCACCACCAAAGACTGGATACAAGTACCTATCTCCTCCCCCTCCATCTCACCCACACCCACATCCTTATCCACACCCACACCCACACCCCGTCCCACACCCAGTTTACCACTCTCCACCACCACCCCACAAGAAGCCATACCCTCACCCACATCCTTACCCACACCCACACCCACACCCTGTTCCTCACCCTGTTTACCACTCTCCTCCTCCACCTCCTAAGAAGCCTTACAAGTACCCATCTCCTCCACCACCAGTTCACACTTACCCTCCCCACATTCCACACCCACACCCAGTTTACCACTCTCCTCCACCACCTTACAAGAAGCCTTACAAACCTCCTGTCCACTCCCCACCACCTAAGTACATCTATGCATCACCTCCCCCTCCTTACCACCATTAGATCACTATGTAAGCATCCTCAAACAATCTACATTGTGATTTAATTAATTAATTTCTAAACATTTTTCAATTCCATAGATCTCTTGTCTGAAAGTACATCTTGTACTTTACTCTCTTTTAATAATATTAATGTTGAATATTTGTGTTTCCAAAACTGAACAATAGCCTTGATTCTAGTCAAGGCTTTGATTTGCATTACCCATAATAATAATAATAGCATATTGGTCTGCATTAATGATGTTTCATGAGAAATGATGATTTTTTTCTATGATTAAGATTTAGTTTAGGGAACAAATAAATAATGACATGGGACCTATGAGTAATATATACTAATAAATGTGTGCGTGTTTGTAGGATATGATATGAAGAATATTTGCAAATAAAGAAAGCGATGGAAGGAAGAAGCGCTTCATAATACACGAGAGAGAAGAAAGGAAGCAAAGTTTCCGCGTTTCAAGTGTTAATTTATTATTATCTTAATCTTATGTGCATGATAGGATTGATTAGTAGTAATAGTATGCTTTTCTTTTTTATTTTCATTTCAGTGTATTTGACAGTTGTAAAGCACTGTGTCTCCGCTATGGTCCACGTAGTAGTACATGCATGGCATGCTGTGTAATTTTCAACCTGCTGCGTTTGCAGAGGTAATTATCAATCAAATCAAATATAATAAACTAAAATATTTTCTCTCTCCTTTGTCTGTAAAATAAAACCACATTATCACGCGGTGGATTTATGAAGAATTAAAATAGCTGATTTTCAAAATTAGTATCAATATTTAATTTAAATTTTCACATTTCTTTGTAATACATGTTCTAATAGTAATACTCCTCCGTGTCTTATACACTTTACACTTGGAAGAAAAAAATTTATATCTATATATTTGTTTACTTAAGGAGGGGTATTTCTTGCATGAAAAACAATGAAGAGTGAGGCTGAACGAAAAAAAGGAGGGGATCGGATTTAAAAAAGACAATGATCTGATACAGTAGGGTCCAGTGGCTCCAGAATAATTAATATGATCCTTACCGGGACCCCTACCCTAATCTAAGATTTATTGTGAAGGACCCTTACTTAGCCCACTAGATCATATTCAATAAGAGAAACAAGTCATGAGGAACATCGAAGTTGGGAAAACGACATCAGATAATAAGTGGTACTACAAAAGACAAATCATCACCTTAGATAATAAGTGGTACTATTGTCACTCTCATGAATAAAAAAGACAAATCATCAAAATAAAAAACAAGAGAAAAGTCATAACAATCCCTAAACAACCTTTGCCAAGACAGCTATCATGTGAGACATTTCTCCACAGCTTATAAGGTTGAAGAAATTTAGTTTCAAAGGATGAAATGCGAAAATAGAGGTCTTTAGCCAAAGATAAAGCCTAGTGCAAGGAGAGGGCCTTTGCCACCACTTAAGAATTATATCTTAATATAATAAATAAGTCTTGGAGTTTATAAATTAAAAAAATGTTTGCTTCACTCCTTTATATATATATATATATTTATATTTTATATATATATATATTACCATTTTAATTATTTTTTCTTATTCATTTATCTTATTTAAGAATTTAAGAGGATATTAATTATTTTTACCAATTATGTCTTTAACTTAAGATAATTCTAAGTTACTTACATACTTATATTGGAATTGAATAGTAAATATTCGTAAAATGTTTATTCAAAAATTATATAAGAATTTCAATAAAAATAATAATAGTAGTTAAACTGAACCTCAGTTTCATACATCCCAACAAAACAGGAATTTCAGAATTTACAACCAAAATTAGTTAAAAAGAAGATTTATAAAAATGTAGTAGTACTAGTAGTTCTCGTACTTAATTAATGACAGCTGACATTCTGATAAGTGCTCAGCTTAAAGAAACCTGTCCACATGGAAACAGCATTCGTGCCTCAGATTAGTGTCTTGTTTAACATTCATCATGTCCTTTTATGTATCGTTTTTCCCCATTTCATATGGCCCCTCTTAATCTTTTGAGTTTCATAAGCAATGTATAATTTACAAGTTAACAGCACATGGAAAAAAATAATTATGTTAACAACTGAAGTTGATTTCATGGAATTAACTATATGTTTAGATATTCATTGACTCGATATAAATGGACATAAATATGCACTTGATGGTAAATGAACATAAATATTGTTACAACTGAAGATAAAAAATTATTTACATATTTTTTGACATTAATAAAAATATATTTACATTGCACTTAAATATCTTTTAACCATCACGAATAAGAAAATGTCTCCCGGACCTTAGCATGTATCTAAATTCTAAATTCACATATGGTTGCCCTGAAATACACATATGGTTGTTACAATGAGGGTGAGGCATGTGCTCGTCACCTGAATTCACGTGCCATATGAGACATCTTTCAATTTTGCATGAAGCTCGAAACTCAAGAAACCACGAAATTTCAACATTGCAAACTGCCAACACAAGACTTGATGTGATGTGATATGATGTTTGTACCTTTACAAGTCAGGTTTTCTTTTTAATTTCCAGGGATTTTTTTTCACCCAAGGTTGATCTCTTTACTCGTTTTTTCCCGAAAATAATTTATTTATTAATAATGATGAATACTTCACAAACAATCTTTCTTTTTTGTTATAATCAAAGAAGCTTAAGGCGTGCTCCAACCCTTAATATAAGAAGAAAAAAGAAAATAAGATGATTAACACAAAACAGAAGCAAGTTAGAAAGCTAACTAGAGACTAAATGAAGGGGAATCTATAAACTAGATTTGATATATCATGAGAAACAAGACCCACAATCAATCCCCAAACAGAGTTATGCCCAACAATCATAAAAAAGGAAAAGAGCTAGGCACACATACATCACACCAACCATCCGTCCTTTAAATCAATAACAATCTTTCTTATTTCTTAAAATATAAATTGTTTTAGCATTTTGTACCATATTTTAAAATATAAGTTATTTTATATATCTAAAGCATATTTTCTCATTCTCTTCGTTCTATGATGCTTTGAATTGTTTACTGACGTGTTAACTTAATTCTAGTTTATCTCAATTACATGAAACCAATTGCTTCAGGCTGTCAAGCAAAGTTGCTTTCTGCAACAACAACTATGTAAAAGTGATTTCTCTTTAAATTATTACTCTCTCCGTTTCTATTTAGGTGTTACTATTTTTATCATTTTTTCATTTTTAATTATCTGTCACTTTACAAAGTTTAAGAGAGTATTAATTATGTTTTACCAATTCTACCCTTTAATTAATGGTGATAGGAAATTAAAGAGTCTAAATTAAGAAGAAAGATAAATGATATGTTAGGAAGTTAGGTAGTAATTTTTTTTTTTGGTTACATAAGGAAATAAAGAAAAAAAAAAAAAGCGACTAGACTACTGCATCCTTGCACAGAAGTGGAATCACAGAGGACGGAGGCTCCTTCCAAACACGCATCGGACACTCTGAATGAGAAGCTTGTCTTGCCAACGCATCCGCCACCGCATTTCGATTACGTGAAACATAGGAGAATTGGACCTTCCAGTCCCCAACCAACATAGCTCGAATAGAACCAATAGTATCTCGTTGCCAAAAGGATCGGGTGTCCGTGTTCTGACTCAAAATCTCCACAATATCCTTGCAATCCATATAACAGACTATTTCCCGGAAGCCCAAGTCCCATACTAGCTTTAAACCGGATCGAAGCGCCAGAAGCTCCGCCATGAAGGCACAACCAGTCCCATAAGAACAAGCAAAGCCCGACAGCCATCGGCCAGTGGAGTCCCTCACAACACCACCACCACCCATCTGATTTGACCCAGCAACCCAGCTACCATCCGTATGAAGGTGAATCAAATTAGTATCCTTCACAAACATGGTTTCTCGAGGATTCGGTGTTATCTTTCCCCATCTTGCAAACTCATTCGCCGTTATCAAAATCTGCCGCCAAACCACTTGAATAGGCCACGGTTGAGGATCAAAGACCGCGCTATTGCGCCAATGCCAGATACACCAGAGGGTGGCAATCACGAACGCCTGATGTGGTCCCTGTAGGATAAAACGAAACCAATCCTTAGGTAGTAATTTTGATATAAACAATAACATTAATACAATTTCTTAATATGTGTGCAAAACCTTAAAGTGACAGTTATTAAGGAAAAGATAAAGTATTATTTTAATAATTGTAATAGCAATGGTAACAAAATTAAAACGGTAATATTCAAACATGAAACCCAATATATGAATTCCATTTTAGTTTGCACTTGATTCCGGAACTATATATGTAAGAATAGGATAAAGAAATTGTTAGAAATCATGGTAAAATGTTGTGTGAAACTGAGGCCGTTGCTAAGCCTCATCTCATTTTCTAAAAAAATACTATGTGTATAAAAAATAAGTACGAAACATATTTAATTGAAATAAAGATAAATAATCAAATATAAAGTGTGAGGTATATTGTAGGATATGTTTGATAAGTTTTTTAGAGTTGTTGGTAGGAGAAAAACATGAGTAGAGTTGATTAAAATGGTGCATGTGATGTGACACTATGAGAAATTGTAAAGAATAATAGAAAATGCTCAATTCATTCGTTCTAAATTATAAGATCTTTTAGAGATAAATTTGGTGTTCCAAATTATAAGACCCCTTCTAGATTTTAGAAAAAAAAATAGGCTTTTCCTTTTTTACCCCTTGCATTCATTATATTTTCAATTTATTAGGTATTGAAGTGCGAGCTTTAAATAGAGGCATGTATGGAAGATTTATAAAAAAATAACAAAATCAAGATATTAATTAGTTTATTACATGTTTTCTTAATAAGCGTGATTGTTTTCCACTGTATAACCATCGCAGCCTCTTCCTCAACCACCACTCCTCCTCATTTGGAGTCATTCAATAAAAATTTAAATAAATGAAGAGAGCGTTAGGTAAAATGTATGTTAGAGGGTTGAAAAAACGGAAAAATAGGCTTTTCTCATCATATATATATTTCCAAAGGAGCAAATGTCTCGGATTCGCAAGACACACGACAATGCAAACATGCTCTTTACGCCCTGCTTGCAAATGAAAAAGAAAAGAAGAAGAATCAAAGAGATGAATGAAATGATACGGGACAATATGTATCTGGACATGATCAAGGGATTATTCATCTCATGGAACTTGGAATAGACTATAGAGCATCTTATACATTTGCATTATTGTAATTTAGCCGCAAACATGATGAACTTGGACGTGATTTGGGTATCCAATCCCATATTGTGCTTTTTAATAAAAGTTGGGGTGGTTATGCTTCGATCACCGCTACGGATCATGGCACATTTAGGATCTATGATCGCTTACAGAAATTACAGATCGCTTACTAACACAACTCTCACATTGGTAGTGAGATTCGAACGAACAACCTTTTGAAGAGTAGTAATCTGTCCTTACCAACTGAGCTAACATGTGTTGGTCTAATCACATCTTAGTTATTATAATTTGATAACCAAATCATAGTATGTCACATTTTTTACTTGTACATATAATATACTATTTACTTACAAAATAAGTACTTAGTCTAGGATTAGATCTCTATGCGTTGTGTATGGAAAAAAATTGTTAGAAGATATTTACAAACTTAATGTGATTTTGAGTCTCGAAATGATTAGTCGCATGATTACCTGTCATGGCATACTTTTGTAGAAAAAAAGTAAATATGAATATACAAATCATTTGAAAATTTGCATACGTATTTCCAACTGTAAGATCACTTAATTAATCTATAATTTAAAGAGTTAAATTTTGATACAATGAAAATTATAGATTTTTACACATTTAATCAATCATATTTCAAAGATCTATCACACAAACCAATTAAATTAAATAAAAGATAAAAAAAAAATTCACATTTCTGTAATTTGGTCAGTTGACCATGAAAAAATATACAACATTTACCGTTTTTTCTCTAATTAATAGTTTCACATCTCACAAAAAGTTATTAGATGTTGTAAATGTAAGTAAAAAAAAATGTTATAAATGTACCAATAGTAACCCCTAATGTACACCCTTGCTATGTAATTCCAAACACAGATTGATGACAAAAAAAAGGGTTAAGTTTAATTATATTTTTTATCCATCTAGTTTAATGTTTTTGTTGTTTTAGTCCTCATATACTTTTTTTCCTCAAATAGTCAAATTCAATTCTTCTATTTTCAAAATGAAGGATACCCATACTAATTGCATTTGCCAATTGTGAAATGAATGAGAATGCGACTGGGATTATGAAACATCAAAGGACAACACAGATCACATAAATGAAACCTTGAAACGAGAATGCAACAAGATGTAGCCCAGAAATGAAAAAGATGTAGCCCACACACACTTCAAAAGGCTAACATAAAAGTTCACAAGACTTGCATTTACCATAAAGGTAACTCAATTTTTTTTAAATGTACCCACAAAATTACATTTACCATAAAAATAACAATATAATATTAAAATGTAAAAATGTGACCATTAAAATGGTGATGCTCTTAGATCGTACTTCCATGTGTTCATGTGCACGTTCATAATTATTCCCCTTTTAACTGAATTCCTATTGTTGGCCTTAAAATAAGGATTATACGTAAAGGAAACTCATCCATCTCATCATATGAAACAATGAGTTGCAACTAGCTCGAGTTCTTCTATTGCTGAGTAGTGGCTCTAACATTCTATTAGCATCACATCCAAGTGATATAGGAGAGGATGCAACTACCATTAAAACTTATATCATTTATCAGAATCCTTGCAAAATCAAGTTCATGCCTCTATTTACTTATCATTGCATCAACCTCATTTATTTTTTCAACCTCTATTTTCTCTTGCAGTTTGAGGAAGGACATACCCCACTAATGCTACACAAAATCCCGATTACAAGATAGTGTGATTATTAAGTTTGCACATGACCTTTATCCACATGTACCAAAAAGTTAACTATTCAGTTACATCAAATGTGTCTTCAGACTATGCAGTTTAAGACTGATTTGTGGGATCGAACAGTAAATAACTCACAAGGAATTAATGTTGATGATAGTAAGAAAAAGGGAACACTTTGCATTAAGCTAGTTTAGATACCTGAGCTCATGGCTCCATCCATGCCTGACATTAATATACAGTATGAAACATTCGTGCTCAACATAACAATATCCTCACTATACACTTAACACTCAATTGATTTTTGTCAATTGAAAGAACACATAGATAGCAGCGTGGAACAAAGTCCTCTTATAAAAACAACTTTTTCAGAGTGAAGTTTGACGTGATTTTGCAAGGGATATATATTTTAACATTCGTATGTCTCTTTACATTTTCTCACTTTGTATTTGGTCAGCTTCTGTGAACACCTTTTTCCGTCGGTGCAAAAAGGGAACGAGTAAAACTCTAAAGCTATTTGAATAGCCAAAGCGGTAAGGGGAGAAAGAGCTGATCTCACCCCAACTGCCTGAAAATAACTGGGATATAGTAGTTTGTGCTGAAAATGTCATGCACCATTAGTTTCTGAATCATTCTGCAACTGGCATATTAAGAAAACCTTAATCAGGCCATCTAAACTAAATGCTAATAAGAACATAAGATGGAATGATTTTTCATAAATAGCAGTTGATTTAATTTAACTCCGCCTATGTTATGTCATAGTCGGTTCTAAGCTAGGATAAAGTAGGAAGGTCGTGTTAGGCCTGCGGGCGATCTTAAAACTGGCAGTATCTATATTCTATAATATGGATTAAGTGATCCATATATCCGACCTCACATGATAGGATAAGACTTTTGTTACATGTTATGTGTAACAGTTGAAATAATTTACCTCTGTTTCTTGCAAAAGATTTTCGAGCTCAACTCTGATCTCATTGAAGGATGGGCGATTGCTTGGAATTCCTTCCCAACATCTTTGCATCAAATCTAATAGTTTAGGATGCCCATGCTTTGGAAGTTCAGGTCGCAGTCCCTGAAAAGATGTACAAACATCACAACTGGGTCAGACCCAAAGTGAATACTACTCCTGGATGAACATTGAAACTTACTAACATCCCCAATAACATGAATACCGGTCAAACCTTAACTTTTACTTCACATATGATACCTTAATTACCTCTGTTTTATTTATTGTTCACACATTGAAGCTAAAGTTAATAGTTTACTGCCAAATACAGGTCAAACATTTACAATTTCGGGTCACCTTCACCTTTACATCATTTAGGATCCTCTTACTGACTATATAACCTATGACTTCTATCATGTTAGCTTTTCATAACTTCAAATTAATTCAGCATTTATCTCTTACTAGTATAATATTATGAGATATGATAGAAGCAATCACTGAAAATTACTAAAGATTCTGTATACTTAAAAACAAGTCAAGTACTCTTAGGTTGAGGGCAGAACTTACTCCTGCCATGATATCCTCGGTAAGACTGTAACAATGATACAAAATATAGTTATGAAAAAGAAGAATCTTTTACTCTACCGATATGAAACATAAATACATCACATGGACACTTTTCTTTTGTCGATAGGAAAACCCAAGAATACTGAAACCCAATTCAAGATTTACAAACAAATTGAGAAATGTTGTACTACTCATGCAATTAGGTTATGATGTTTGTAAAGAGGCATGTGTACTATTCGGTATAATGCTGTCATGCAGCTTTGCAGCAAAAATTATTGTAAGTTTCAATTGATTAAACATTATTCTTAGACAATCAAATCTTATTGATAAATAAAGAGTGAACCTGTCTCACACCCAAGGCAGCTTGTAAAGGAGTCATGGTATCATATGGCACCTGAAATACCCAAACACAAACTATTTTTACAAGAATCTCCTTAATACACAAAAATCAGTTTAAAGAATGGGAAAGGAATATCATAAGATATTAAAATATTAACCTTTGCTGTCACTAGTTCCCACAATACTATGGAAAAACTGAATACATCTGCTTTCTGATCATAGGGCTGATGGTTTATAACCTTGTGAGAAAATCCAATAGCAGTAAGATACTGAAAGTAAAATCAGATCAAAACGAAAATATCACATGGCAAGTATGTTTAGTAATAATGAGGAATCTATGAGTGTAGAAAAGAGATTCTGAATGTTCATTTCTTCTCCTTATTTCTTTCTATTTTAGCTTAGGTTTAGGCAGAAAAGGGAATGGATAGAAAGTAAAATACGTGCATTGTCCATTAAGCTTAAATTATAAAAGATCATATATAAAAGAGCATCATGTTCTCCCCTATTGGCCTATTTCAGAAGTGAATAGCAATTTACTCTTACACTACCCAGCTCACACTTCTGTTAGGAATAAGGTTTTTGTGCTAGGAACCCAGGGCGGGAGAGTTTCAAAGTAGTAGTTCTGATTAGCTTCAGAAACTGCTTGCAGGAGTGACGAGGACAGACGAATGAAGAGTAATAGGTTCGTTTCTTTGCTGTAACTGTATGGACACTGAGGAGAATTATGCATATATATTGGTCAGATATTATTGTATTTATGTCCTCATTTTGGTGCTCAAGACATGGCAAGGTTTCTTTAATTATGAGAATCCCAATCTCATGGGCATAAGGGAAATTCGAGAGCTCATCTAAGTTACAAATGGTATTTTTTTTCCTAAGCAATATTTAAAGAGAATTAAATATCCTCTCACTGTTTGCAGCCCGGACCTTCTTTCCTTCAATTAAAATATCTTTTTTTATCTTACACATGGCGAAGGCATAATAACAAAAACGGCAACAGATATATAAACAGTTAAAAAATCGAGAAAAAAATATCAATATGCTACTTATACAAATAACATGATACAACATTGTAAAAAACATTAGTCCATAGAAAATAGAAATTTGTGCACAAAAAACCTCAAAATTTTTCTAAAACTTTTACATTTAAAATATCACAGAACGAATTATTTGTTGTCTTCATCAGATGTACAAATTTGATTCTGTAGATAAACTATTGTAATTCCCAAGAGAATCTATCATGGTTTATGTTGAACAAGTAAATGCAAATTAAAATTATAGAGGCCAATTTCCATATTACAGGTGAAGACACTAAGTAGGCAACAGAAGAAACATTTAGTTTTCATTATTAACACACCATCACTGATATGAAATATCAAAAAGCACAACAGTTTTTTTCTTTCTTTCTCAATAACCAACCTCTGGTGCCATCCATCTATAAGTTCCAGTTTCTGCTGTCATCACTCCCCCCTGATTTAGGAATCGAGCAACTCCAAAATCTGCCACTTTAACAACCTAATTGGAAATGTAAAGAATATATTAAAAACTGAAATGATATAGAATTTTATTAAATTACAAGCATGCAACCAATATCTCCACCAAAAACAAAATAAATGTTATTGTCAATCACAATTCAGCAGCAGCAGCAGTTCATTGAAATAAAAAGCAAGTCATTATGCATATATACAGATGATGCTATGTACAGGGTGCACTCAATGCACTGTTTCTGAAAATTTCATTTGCCCAAGCCCCCAAACTTCATATCACATTTTCAACTAATACTGTGTCACATACTTTGGGTGAATAATAATGTCAATTGAACTTGCGTATTATGTTTTTTTTTTTTGAAAGGAGTATTGTGATTATTATTATAAACAGATTTATTATTTATCTGATACATCAATAAACTATTCAGAAAAAACCTGTGGAAAATCTACCACACAACTACAGAAAAAAAAAAAGAAACGCGCCCAATGATAATTGCATAGATCTGGTTCGTTTATGTTACTAACTTACAAGAAAACACCCATTTTGGTAAGGGTATTGTTGTATGGTGTGGAAAATTAATAGTTTCAAACATCCAGCATATTCTTACACTGTGTGTATCCATCAGCAAATTGGCTGTCTTCAGATCCCTGTGAATTATGTTGTTTCCATGCAAATACTCCATACCCTTGCAGACATCAAGTGCAAACTTTACTAATTGAGACAGCTCCAAGACATTATGATTTTTGTGCAAGTAATCATACAGACTTCCTCCAGGCATATACTCTGCAAGAAAAAACAAAAATTTTAAAAACAAATTTTGATAGAAAAGAAAAGACAAATTTAACAATTAACAGAAAAACGGGACCATATGTACAGTTTTCAAACTATCAATTATATATTCCTGAGCCTATATGGATTAAATTATTTAAAGCCATATTTAGGGGTATGCCTTCACATAATTTGAACCAAGACATTCAGCCAAATAAATCCAAAATCATTCGGTAGGCTGAGTTCATTAGAGTTGATAAACAAAGTCCAAGTGAACTAGTTTAGAATCAACACATGATGGATATTATACTTTCACAGACACGTACACAGGAACCAGAGTCCTGAACATGACAGTACACCCAAACATAAATGAACATATTCGCCGTAAGATATTAATAGCTGATGACATTAATTGGTGAAAATGCATTAATTGTAATTTGATTTTCAGACTGTTTCTGTGGCATCATAAAACAGCTGCACAGAGAAAGGTTGCCTATAGTCCATTTGGTGCATAAGCAGGGTTCAACTTCAAACCCCAAAATTATTATTTTTTTTTTGGGGGGGGGGGGGGATAGTATTTAGTAACCTAAAATATTCCCCAATAGGCAATGAGGGATGGCCTATTAATTGGATAATATACAAATATATATGCAGAACCAAATGGATGGATCTATACCTGTTACTATGCACAAGTGTGGACACTTTGTGCATGCCCCAATGAAACGAACAACATTTTTATGATGCACCTGCCTGCATTTAGAAATACAAAAGTCAAATTGTCAAAAGATTTCCAGGGAAGAGAAAAGAAAATGGACACCAACTTAATGCGAAAGTGAGCAATATATTTTGATCTTTAAACTTATATCTTTAAGTTGTAAGTTAAATCCTTGAAAGATTAAGACAGTAACAAATGCGAACAAAAGCAATGGCAAGATAAAACTAAGTAGCAGATGAAGCAATCCTGGCACATAAAACATCAATGTTAAACTAAGAAGTCTCTAGTAGACTGGCATGCAATCCTTGAAGGGTTAACAATCAGTTGTAAGGATGCATCCAACTAAGCAGTTTATTTCTTATTAGCATGAGATCTAAAAATTGATAAGAAGTCATTAGTGGACCAGAAGAGAGCAAGGACTATTCTTCTTTCCTTTTTGAAAAAAATAAAGACAGATAGTTATGTAGCATGTTGAACCACTTCTTTAGACTTGGTACTTGAGTTGATATTTCAATTCTTTCTTAACTGATTTAAATATGTATTCCTGAAGAGAAAGAGAACATAATGATGAGTTTAAAATAAATAAATTATACTAAAGAACAGACAAGAATAAATGTTCAACAATATTTCAGAAAAAGAATTCATACGAAATTTTAAAAAACATGTTATGAAATTTGCATTATGGTCTTAAACTAAGAGCAGCAAAACACTGACCTCAGAATTGCCACTTCTTGAGCAAACTCATCCTCTAAGGCATCATTCAGTTGCTCAGACCTCAGAACCTTAACAGCAACCTCTTCACCTAGATAAACTCCACGGTACCTTAGTATATATCATAAAGCCAATTAAAAGCAAAAAGATATAAATACATATAGAGAGGAATAGAAAGAAAAAGAAGGATAAAAATATAAAATTTCATGGCAAAACAACCCAACTTACAAATCTCCATAGGACCCAGATGCTATTCTTTCTCCGATCTTTAACAATCTCCTGTCTATTTCCCAATCTCCAGATTTCCCTTCTGAAGCTGAGGCTTTCTCGACAGCTGAATGAGAATTTGAATAACGAGACCATGATCCCTAGAGAGGAAGAATATTGGTTACAATCTTACAGGATTTGATAATATACAAAGCAAGAAGTGTTGCCAACTAAAGATTATTACTGAGTCCCAAATATTTCGGTAAAATGCAAAATACCAGCTTAAACTTTGGTTAATGTGTGATTTTCCAGAAATTTGAGTAGAGCAAACTAAAAGCCTCCTTCAACTTTACTAGATGTGCAACAAATAAAAGAACTTTACTTAATATTTATAAAATTCCCCTCATCCATTTAACGTACACTTTAAATATAAAGTTCAAATGTTCCTAACATGGTCATTTGAAAAAGAAAAACTCTTAAGTATCAGTGAAACCATTCATTTGCATAAGCTCTTAGTGAAAATTTCATTCTTTTGTTCAACTATGTATTAATTAGGATTTGAGTGAAATTTAACATCAAATTTCTTTATTTTAAAAAAATGTCTATTGCTAATTTTTTTTTAAATCCAAACCACAAGCTGGTCCCCCTCCCCTCCAAAAAAAAGAATCCAACATCACAGTTACAACAGTTTCAAGTGATCATATGTAATACACATTGCATTTTCCATTAATGAAGTGGATTTCTGAATAACAGCACGGGTTTTCTGCAAATTTTTTATGAAGTGGATTTCTGAATAACAACATTGGTTTTCTGCAAATTTCTCATGAAGTGGATTTCTACTCAAGGGGGAACATTTTATAAACTCAAGGTAAAATGCATATCAGGCAAAGTTTATGAAGGGGGTTGTACAATGAATTTCAAGCAAAATACATTTTGGAACTGTACTGAAGAGTTGAGACTATTTTGGAACATTGGTATGCAATAAAGTAACAATATTAATGATTTGCTGAAAACTCATAGGTGTCTTCACAAGGTTTGTACCCTTAATGTTTTTGTTGTATTTCTGGAGATTGGACAAACAGCTACTTTCTGTTGTACACGGAGGACACAAAAAGCTGGGATTTTATTCAGATACTTCTTCCTTCCTTCACACCTATTATGCAATAGAATACTACTTATGCTTGGCATCCATGTGGTCATGATATTTTTTTAAAGAGTGGTGTTGGATGGTGGGGGAAGTTTCTGTAGTACATATGCTGATGAACTGGACAGTATGTGGTTTATCTATTCAGTTGCTGTCTCTTAATAAATTGTTGTTTACATAAAGCAAAAGTTACTGGTCTGTGGCCAGGGAAACTGAATTACTGGTTCAAGCCAATGGCTGTAAAAATCAATCATTTATTCATTCTTTAGAGAGATATAATTCCACATCTCAAGCAAAACCAACATATGAACTTGTGGATACAAAGTCAAGGAGACACAATGCACCTCACTTCTTGCTACAGCCTTTTCCATAGCATCATACAAACCACCTGTTTCCTGAGCACAAGATTGCAAAGTCAGCAACATTGGGACTCAGCACAATCCCTACCACATGAGAAATATAATAACAATGCTCCTTAAAAACCTACAAACTCAACTCCCGGTATAGACCGATTTTTTTTATCTAAATTAAAAAGTTTGATAAGTAAATATTATTTGTAAGTAATTAAGATGCAGATGAAAATTTGTGAGTATAAATAATTGACCCTACACATGATCTGTCATCAACATTCAGAAAACAGTAGTAGAGTTGAACACTTGAACCACCACATACAGAATCGTATAATGAATTAAACGAGTTATCAGGTGCATGCAGCAACACAAATGCCATTGTAAAACTAACATTAATGGATAATGACAGGTTTCAAAGATGCAACTTTGTAGCAGTCTTTTGAGGGAAAGAAAATAGCATGAAATTCATTACAAGTAGCAGTGTACCTCTACTGGCCATCCATCTACCACAAAAACGTCAAGGGAGTAGCCATCAGTTGTGCAAAAAACATGTGCTTCACGGATGTTAAGCCCAATATCAGACAGCAATGCAGACAGCTAAAAGAAATAATATCCATCAATTATATTTGAAGGCAGTAACAAATTACAACCTCACACTTGATTATGGTAGCAGAATGAAGCTAGGATTACAAAAAGGAAAGCCCCAATTTCAAACACTTGTAAAATCCACTCCAGTTTTTATTTTACATCCTCGAGCTACTTTCTAGCCAATGTTTTTGGATCATGTAAGAATAAAAACGATTGTTCACTCCAGAAAAGATGCAGAAAAACTATTGATTAAAACACCGGTATGAGTATCCAACATCCCACATAAGCTTTCACACAGCGTCCAAATTCTTTATAAATGTCTGGTTATTTAATTTTGAGGAAAGTTTCCATTTGATTCCACAAATGCGACAGATAGGTTAAATCAAGAAAATAATGGAATGGTTGAAGATTTTAAGCTATTTTCTTTTGGATTTTCAATTAATTTAAAAATATATAAATTTTAATAATAAACAGATAAGATAAACTTTTCAAACATACCTGGCTTAAAAGCTTAGGCTTGTCAACAGAGGAAAATATTATTTCGTGAACCGGGACACTTGAATGTTCATGGCTGCATGTTACATTATAATGTTTAACTTATTTGCCACAAGTAAAGATATCTAATTATGCAGGTAACATTTGGCATACAAGTAATATTTCAAATTGCAGTATAGTTAGATCATGTTCAACAGGTCCAATTTCTCCAACTTGGAAGAAGGTTAGACTCTAATGGTCATAATAGTGAAAATATACCAGAAACATGTAAGTCACATAAATAACGAACATAGGTACACTAGGTTATCCCCAAAATGGAAAAAAATAAAATTATTTGAAAAGATAAACAAGTTCATTAGTATAAAACAAAATTTCCAACCTGAGGGCATTTGTCTATAATGCACATGACGTTCCTGTTGGGGCATCTGGTCTATTTTATATGAATCTATAAATGGGTTGATACTAGAGAATGAATTCTTCTTTCACATATTTCCCCCCTCCCTTCCCCCAGAAAAATTCTTTTCTTTTCTTCCTATAAGAGTTCAGTGTTATCAAATTGCGGCCATGGCAGAAATCCATATCAGATTTTCGAAAAACCGCAACAGGAATCTCATGGCGTTGCGGTTCATGGCGGCCACCAGGTCCATGGCGGTTATGGACTTATGGCAGAATATCGCGCCATGGCGGAAAGGGACCGAAATGTTTGGAAAAAAAAACTGTGCAAGGGCCCATGAATTTTTATGGCCCAATTTCATGTTTCAGCCTCTAATTCCACCAAAGTGAGAATTGAAACCCTAATTTCACCTTCACTACTCCCATAGCTGCTGCCCAACCCACCTCCGACCACCGCTCTGCCCATTCCCAACCACCAGCGGTCGCGCTACCATCGGCGACCACTCTGGACTCCGGCCACCGCGTTTCTGTTTCGATCAAGCTCTCAGGTACCCATTTCTCTGCTATTTTTTTCGTTTTTCTCCTCTGTTTAGCTCCCCTATTCTTGTCCTCTGTTTAGACGACCCTCTCATCTCCCAAAGACTTGTCATTTCTCTTGAACCTCTGTTCTTCTCCTCTGTTAGTGTTTAATTACAACCCTCATGTGCTTCTCCTCGGTTTAAAGACTTAAGTCTCTGTTGTCACGTCAATTAAAACTTGAAGTCTTGAATTTGTATTTTGTCATGATGTTTTGGTATGTAATATGTTCGATGAGACTTAATATCTATCTATTGAACTTATGTATGAGGCTTTTGGTATTATATATTTATATCTATGATATTCAGCCTATATTTGATGACATAAGTTGTTAGTTAGTTCTATTTTATTTGTTGTATAATTGTATTATGCAGGTTTTTTAATGTGTGTATGTATATATATAGATAGATATATTTATAATTTTTTTTATTAAGACCGCCATGGCATCCACCATAATTCTATGGCGGTATTTTGGCTTTCCGCCATGACCCACCATCGGCAATTGATAACACTGTAAGAGTTAGACAAGCATGGAAATGGAAAAATGTTCAAGCCATATAATCTAGAAAACGTGTGTTTAGCAACAACTGGTATCAACACTAATGCATCCATCAGGACATACTAATTCAACTTGTAATTTTTAATTCTAAGAGGTTTTTATCTTAGAAAATAAACAGAAATATTTGACCCATAAATCTGGCAATAGGCATAGAGCTACTTTCCTGCTCTCCAAAGAGAGAGAGAGAAAAAAAAACAGCAGTCATGACCAGTTCTGATGAATGTAACAATATAGTTAAATTAAAAGAAAAAGAACCAGAATTATAAATTTATTCAGAAGGCACCTCTGGGAAAAGTTGTCAGTAAGAAATTTTTCCTCTGTCTCCTTGGAGTTCTTTATGACATCCAAATTTAGGTCCTCAAGCTTCGAGCAAGGCTCAAACTCAGTTGTAAGATCCCTGGTTGTACTGATTGAATTAGATTATGAAGAGACAGAATTGATACTTTCAGCAACAGATACAGGAAACCTCCATGTGAATGTGTGTGCATATATATAGTATATACTTCACATTTCAACTGGATAGCATACCTCTTATGAGATGACACGGCTCCACCATTTATTGAATTGGAAGATGACCCTAGATTAGGATGACTATTTACAATTTGTTGATCTTCATCATCTGATCTAGTAGAAATATTCTGCCAAACAAATTAAGATAAAAGAAGAAATTTCAGTATAAACAGAAAATTTTATGATAGACTCAGTGCCTAAATATGAAATCAGGCATATGAAAACATAACTAATATTAAAATTTAAAAGCATTATCTTTTCGCGAAAAGAAAAGATCAACAATGGATGTATTACAGAAAAGCTTCGAGTAGCACCTATTAGGAAAACAATGACAGAATCTTGATGAAAATCGATAGATATCCCACTAAGAGAGTTTATTAAATGGTGTATAGCCCATGAAACAGAGGTGAGGAAGAACAAAGCAGGGGAAACCAGCATATGGAGTGTACTAACTACCATTTACCAAAATATGTAGTCGAATGTTCAACTAAATACGTAGATGCACATGTTAGGAGAAACCAGAAAGTAAGACTCTTGCAAAGAATTCTTGTAACAAAGAAGCAAAGACAATTATTGTAGTTGCCCAAAAGTAAAAGTACTTTAACTTCAACGGGGAGCTCTAGCTCCTTTGACGTTTTGACATTGGAGAATGTGTTTTTCCAAACACATACTAAACAAGCAATCTAATATAGCTTACCTTTTGGATATGAATCTATATTCATCACATAAAAAAGTAAATTTAAAATGAACATATATCTCATGCTTCTTCAGTGGTATAATAAACAACAAACACAGCTACTGTCAGCATGCACTTATGTCCCGGAAGATTCAAATTATTTGCTGTATGCATAAGTTAAGATGCTGGCATAAAGTAGGGTTTTGATAGATTCACCACAATTTCCTCTTCCATCTCATTTCCACTCATTCTCTCTTCCTATATTTCTCATTTTTTTCCTAACACATCACTCATCATATATCTCATTTTCTCTGTGGGTGTGAGTGGATTCGGGGTGCTAAAAATCTTTTTCCCATAAAGTACTTTTGCTATCAGGACTCGTCACAGTTATGTGTTTCGATAATGTTAGACTTACATGCTTCATGGCATCATGCCCAGGATAAGGAGTTAACAAATCCAGAACTTGTGTTTTCTTAGGATTCATTCATTAAGTGTTCAGGTTACATCACATCATAATTACTGATACCTTCATACTAATTATCTGCACCTACATGATCCATGCAAACCTCTTGATGATGGTCATACATACAATGGATTTATTCTGATGCGCTAATAATCATGAGATTCTAATATTTGGAACCAAATTAATAGCATGTTTAGATCAACTTATTTATTCTCAGAATCAATTCAGGCACTCAAAGCTACTAGCACAGACTTCTCTCCATAATTGATTTTGGCTTTAGATTTTCAAAGATGCACTAAGAGCGGTACCTCCAAGAAGCGTATATGGTAGACGGGGCGCTTGTCCGGGTCTCTTGCCTGAGCAAGAAGGTTCTGATGCAACAGCACATCTTCAGCTTTATCTATATTAACATCAAGTCCATAACTGAAAAAACAACAACAAATTGCTTAACAAGTACACCATACAGCCGTATACACTGTACACCCATATTTCCATAATCGACACACTTTGAATAATGACTTGATGAACTCAAATCTTAGTTTAGAAATCGCGGAATACGAACACATCCAAATTTAGAAATCCTAAAACAGTTCAGAAAATAAGAAAAATTGGCAACAGATAGCAGAAGCGATGGAATTGAATTGATGAAGAAGATGAACCTTGGAGGCAAGCGATTGAAGTGAGCTTCCAACTGTTGACGAAAGTCGGGATTGGTGACAGCTTGGTCGTGGCCGGTTTCGACCAAGCGGTTGAAAACGTCGTTCTTCACATCGGAGTTGGTGTAGCCGGCGAAGGCTCGCGGCGGCGAGTTGCTCTCTCCGACACCTTCAACGAAATCCATCGCTGTAACCGTCGTCGCTGTCAGTTCAGTCAAGGTCGTCGCATCATGGCTGATGAAGAGGATGGGGAATAAAATAAGAGGGAAAAGAAAGTGCGAGAAATCAGGGTGAATTGCCGAGAAAATTTGGGGAGTGTGTGTTTGTTTGACTGTGGTGTGGAAAAGAAAGGGAAGTAATATTTGGAGAGACAGAGAGAGGAAGAATCTTTTGGAAGAGAAAAGGAGGAGGAGAGAAAAACAAAAGGTTGTTGGGAATGTCATTATTCGACAAACAAGTCAAGTTGATTCTTATTTAGTATAGGAAAACGATTTATCCTTTTACTAATCTGAAATAAGTTATTGTATTTGGTATCTCAAAAAAGTGTAAAAATTATTTAATTATTTTTTTATTTAATATTTCCGAAAATTTATAGGAAGAGATAGCAATGCTCATTAGCATAATATAATCTATCATTTTAATCCTGAAACTTTAGCATAATTTATCGGTATATAGGTTACTTGTATGCAAAATGGGTTATGTTAGATAATAGAGATTAACATAAATTCCAATGTAACTTTTCAATACTCAAATATTTTTTTTATTAGTTTTCAGGAATCAACATAAATTCAAGCTTACATTTTTATAAATTGATATTCATATGTGTGTTTAAAGACTAAGTTAATTATCAAATCATCTTTCTCCTTCAGTGACAGATGTACGTATGGCACCTTTTCAGCTGCTGGTTGATGGGAGTTGGATTCCGGGATGTGCAACTATGGGGGGCTGCTGTGTTAATTGATTCTACCCGTGGCGCTCCGCAATGTCGGCGAGCTCCCTTCGTGGGAATGCGTTCCTCGCAGAGGTTTGGGCAGTAGAGTTGGGTTGTTCGTGATGTTGTTTGTGCGTGTGACTGCGAGGATGTGGTGCGAGTACTACAGACTCGTAGCGACATTAGCACCTTCTGGAATAGGGAGGAAATTGTCAAGGTGAGGGATATGCTTCGTTGGGATTGGAATGTAACTGTTATTCATGTCGCAAGGGAGGAAAATAACACTGCGGATTGTCTCGCCAGGCGAGCAGCGCGTGATGGAACCCCTCGGCAGGTCTGGAAGCAGCCTCCGTCTTTTGTTTATGCGTCTATGTATCTTGACGCGCTGAGTAGCTAGTTTTTTCATTTTCCTCTTGTAACAAAAAAAAAAGACTAAGTTAATTAATACTAACACATTTAGAAACTTGTTGATAAAAAAAATTCTTTCTTTTCTTATGCTTAGGAAAATTACAAACTAAAGCAAAACTACACAACCAAAACAAGTACTCCAAAAATATAGGATAAATGGTCTTTGAAATATTTATTAGAATTTTTAATTCAATTTAGAACTTAATTCGTAAAAAAATTATTACTTTCTGTTTGGTTAGGGTTCAGCCATTATTCACTTAAAAAATCCATGAATTTAGTTCAATGCTATTTATGTCTTAGTTAAAATGTGTAAATAATTTGTTTAATCAATCGTCAATGTATATTTAATTAGTTAGATTGAAAGTTCAATTCTTAAAAGAGATTTTTTTAGGGAGACCTTGGGTTTTATCATATTCAGTTGAAATTGTGAGAATAATTACATAAAAAAAGTTATTGTTTAGTTGATTAGAATAAGATAAAAGTAATGTATGAGTCATGTTTTATATTTAGTCCATATTAATAACAAACCAGATTAAGAAATTGAGTAGTTTTTATTTTTACATTTGAAAAAATGACAAATTAAGAAGATAAAGGCAAAGCTAACACATCCTGACATAGAAATGTCACTACACTAGAAGGAGGTAGCCTTCAAATTTGACTGGCAATGCCTTCCTTACAAGCTTGATATGTCAAAGCATCCGTCACATAATTTCTGCAAAGTTTGAACAATCAAATTTTTTCATGCAAAGTTTTATTTTAAGAAAGAATAAAAGAGGAAAATGAGAGAAATAAAAAACAGGAAAAAGAAAGAAAAAGTAAAAAGAGGAAAGAAGAAAAAATAGGGGGGGGGGGAGAGAGATTATTTGACTGCTAATTGTTTTTGTCTAAGCCCAGCCCAGCCCAGCCCAGCCCAATGTTCAAGTTTGGTCCCAAGTAGCCTCTAGTGTATTGGGAAAAAAAATATACAATGGGAGAATGTTGTCTCACAAAAGCTATTAAGCTAGCTAGTCGTGGACCCCCAATAAAAAAAAAAGTAGGAACGATAGGCTTTTTCCTAAGTCAGAAAAATCGAAAGAAGGAAAAAAAAAAAAATTCAGAGAAGAGAGTGACTTTTTATCTTGTATATCCATACAAATTAGGAAGAACTTGGCTGGTCTCTTACCACTGATATTAAGAAACTAAAGTACATCAAAGTTCTATTTGGTATTTATTTTTTATAGATGTTTAGTAAATTTAATTTCTACCCTTATTGTATTGAATACTTGAATATCAATGAAACTGGATTATATGATTTTCATAATTTTTTTTTCATATAGTTAGGAATAATGGTCTGGTTCTATCATGTTTTAAATTAGTAGGTTTGCCAATGGAACCTGCTTTAAGCCATCATATGAGGAGGCTTTTCTAACGTGGTGTGCAAATTGTAGGTCCTTTTTTTTTGTTACAAAATTGTAGGTCCTTGCTTTGACATACTTAGCAAATATGAATTTTATAATGTATTAAAAAAACTCCATGGTTTCTCTGTTTTAGTTGGAGCGCATATCGCTATTTTTTATGAACGGAATTTAATGTATTTAGGACTAAAGTCACACTATTTCAAAAGATTAGGAGCTAATTGTCAAGTTTTAAAATATAGGAACTAAATTCAAAAGTCCCTTATTTTATAAGGACTGAAAATATATTTAAGCCTATTTTTTATTATATTAATATATTAAAATCTTAAAATTTAAAATACCTGGCCTATTTTAATACTAATTTTTTTATGAAATTTTTACATAAATTTAGAAGTCGTTAATTTCATACAACTAAAATTTCAAAGGAAATTTGAAAAAATATATTGTGATAAATATCCCACCTATTACCACTCGTCTCCCCTATTTCTTCTTTGCACTTTTGTCCACCTTGACTGCATTATAGTCGCCAAACAGGTCCTTCCACCACACGAAGCTTAGGAATGTGATTCCATTCATAGAAGGAGAAATTGAACACCTTTGCCTTGCTTTTTAACCAGCTCCACAATCTGAATTTAACAGCCTCCACTCCACGGTGATATCCGGGTCTCCAGTAGTAGCTTTAAAAAGCACCTCATTTCTATGTATCCACATGGACCAAATACAAGCTGCCCACACTGAAAGCCACCACTGGTTTTTGTTCTCTGCCATCACTTGACATTGTTGAAAGAGATGTGATCTATAGTCCTCCGGTAACACCGAATCAACCCCGAACCAATTGCAACATTTCATCCACATAAGCCATGAGAATTAACATGAGAAAAATAAGTGGTTTGTTGTTTCCTCTCTATCATGACAAAACACGCATATGCAATCAGGCCCAGCTTGTATGACTGACCTTTTCCGGAGGTTTTCCTTTGTTTGCATCCGATCTATAGAGCCTATCCATAAGAAAGCCAACACCTTTGATGGAGCTACGATTTTCCCCGGAGTTTTATACAGCATGTTGTCCATGTGCACCAAATGTCTAAGCTGGACATTGTAAGCAGACTTAACTAAAAAGTCTCCATCCGCCGATGCTAGCCAAATCCATTTATCCTCCTCCTCTTGATTTAGTAGCATGTTTTCCCACTCAAATTTTTCCCTTCTCCAATTGAGCTCCCAAACCCACCTATTCTCCCTCTACACACCTATCTCTCCTATCCAACAATTCTTTTATACTGAGATATCAAACAATCTCTTAAATTTGGATTTTATATTCCCGTCTCCACCCACCCAATTGTCCTCCCAAAACAATATTTTACATCCATTACCCACCTTTTTGCACACATTACCCTTAAACCAATCCTCCTCAACCTCTCCCTCTCCTAAACTCCATAGGTCCCTCCACCACAAAGACCCCACCCCAACCCCACCCTCTACACAATCCCTTGATGAATTACCATATTTTGAGTGTAGAAATCTAGCCCACACTTTGTCTTTTTCTCTCAAAAGTCTCCAACGCCATTTCGCAAGAAGAGCCCTGTTAAATACCTCCAGATCTTTTATACCCAACCCACCCTCCTCCTTTGCTTTACAAACTCTACTCCACTTTATCCACGCTACTTTCCTGTTCCGGTTTCATCTTCCCTTCCCCATAGAAAATCTCTCTGGATCTTTTTGCAATTGAAAGCCACCCCCTTAGGTAGCTTAAAGAAAGATAGGTCAAAGAGTGGGATAGATGAGAGAACACTCCTAATCAGACACACTTTACCCCCAAAAGACAACATCTTATTCTTCCAAGACCGCAACCTCTTTTTCATCTTCCGAATTGCAGGTTCCCAAGTGGACTTCTTCCGTGGATTTGCACCTATTGGTATTCCCAAGTATACAAAGGGTACCTACAATACTTTGCAGTTGAGTAACATAGCATACCTTTGCACTTCTCTTCTCCCTAAGGAGATTCCCACAATCTTGCTTTTGAAGAAATTCACCTTTAAACCTGACAACAATTCAAAGCACCTTAGCATACTCTTCAAGACCAAGACATTTTGCATCGACGCTTCCCCCAGGAATATGGTATCATCAGGAAATTGAAATATAGATACCTCCACTCCCTCCTTTCCCACTTTATACCCCTTAAAAATATTCAATCTGGTCGCATCTCGCATCATTCCGCTTAGCCCTTCCGCCACAATACGGAATAAAAAAGGCGCCAGTGGAACCCCTTGTCTCAACCCTTTTTCCATTGATAACTCCTCTGTTGGGCTCCCATTTACCAAAACAGATACTGAAGCCGATTGGAAAGCGTAAGCTTTAATAGCTTTTGATATAAATAACTAAAATTCTTAGGAATGTCATACATAAATCACAAAGTGTCATAAAGCGTAACTCATAATTCATAGGAATGTCACATACATATATATATATATATATATATATATATATATATAAGTCATATAGTTATAATCCAAAACACTATAATACTTAAAGAGGAAGAACAGAGGGACTACACGACCTGCACTAGCCATTTCAGTGAAGAACATTGGTAGAGAGGATGGGAAGAACATGGGACTTTTAAAATTCGATTAGAGGCAAAGAGGAATTCGAATAGGGAGGAGGAAGTGAAGATGGTCGGACATGGAGGAATACAAGGCCGTTGTCGGTTGTGGTTGCGATGGGTACCCTTGGCTCGGTCTTGGTCATCGATGTGAGGAAGGAGAAAAAATGGGTGCAGTGTTGTTTGTTTGGTGAGAGAACTGCAAGGGTTTTGATTTTGAGTGATATTACAAATCGGGTAAAAAAACCATTTCAGAACCTATCTCCCTAAAGCGCTAAAGCTTTCAAAATGGCGCTTTTGCACTTTCGTGGCCCTTTAGAAGCGCTTTTGCAGGATTTGCGCTTTAGCGGCCAGTATACTAAAAGCGCTAAAGCTCAAGCTTTAGCTTTAGCGTTTTAAAGCACGCTTTTGACTAGCATGGGTGAAAGTAATTGATGTATCGCTATTAATATAGCAAAAAGTTCTTATATATATATATATGTATATATTTGGGTTAACGGTTTACTAAGTCCCTGTAGTTGCACCAAGATTTGTCTTTGGTCCCTAGCCAGGAAAAAGTTTGCAATAGGTCCCTGTAGTTGCACCAAGTTTGCTATAAGTCCCTGCCGGAGATCGGAGCTTCGGCGAGTGCATATGTGGCAGACTGACTGTATTAATGAAGATGATTTGGAATTTATTTAATTTAATTGGAAAACAGGTTAGAAAATTAGGAAACCCTAAATCCCCAAATTAATCTCCCTTTCCCCTAATTTCAGTCTTCTTCTTCTTCCTAAACCTATCAACAGCCGCATTTCTTCTTCTTCTTCTTCTTCTTATCTGGGTTACTCGAGTTTCTTCTTCTTCTTCCTTTTGTTTGTTGTTCTTTCTCGTACTGGGTTACTCGAGTTTCTTCTTCTTCTTCTTCCTTTTGTTTGTTGTTCTCTCTCGTACAGGTCTGCTCCCATCTTTCTAGTACTCACAATTTTTGGAAAACATATTCATCATTCGAGTCTGAACATAGCCACCGGAAAGGAAACCATTTTTCATGACAAGTGAATAAACTTGCTTGCCAAATATTGGAACTTGCAAAGCAATGCACGCGGAGAGAACACTGCCATAACTAAACTCATCGCGCTCAACACCAAACAAAAGCATCCTACAAAACATCTTCACTGACTTGAAATGTAAACCAGTTGGATAAAAAATCTGAAATGTCCTACCAATATTATTCATTCACTTAGGTATGCATAAACCCAGAAATGTATAAACAATGAATAAAAAATGTAAGAAGAAATGCGGCTGTTGATAGGTTCAGGAAGAAGAAGACTAAAATTAGGAGAGAGAGATTAATTTGGGGATTTAGAATTTCCTAATTTTTTGTCCTGTTTTTCAATTAAATTAAATAAATTTCACATCATCTTCATTAATACAGTCAGCCTGCCACATATGCACTTGCTCGGTAGGGACTTATAGCAAATTTAGTGCAACTACAGGGACCTATTGCAAACTTTTTTCCGGTCAGAGACCAAAGACAAATCTTGGTGCAACTACAGAGACCTAATAAACCATTAACCCTATATATTTTATAGAAATGAAAAATGAAAAATAAATCCCTACTCTTAATCCACATGTAAATTTCAATTGTCAGCGTTGAAAACGTGCATGAGTTGGTAATTTTAAGGAGATAATAAAATCTAGCTAGGAATGCTTGTTGTCTCAAAAAGGAAATAGAAATAAATTCACATTTTTGTACCAGCTGGTCAATGTACATATGTGATCGAGGACCAACAGGTACTGCCCATGCCTATAAAGTGTGAAGTAGTAGCTATATCTAGATATAGAAGATAGAGAGCAGTAGAGAAAGAATTATAAGAAAATCAGATATTCTTTCAGAGTCATCATGAATAAGGACTTCATTCTTGCAACCCTTTTTCAACCAGGCAACCATTCTTCCCCTTCACCTGCATTCTTTAATTTGTTTTTTTCTTTCTTTGTAATTACAAGTTTTAGTAAAATTTTAGATCAGTAATGTCTTTCAATATTTCAGAATCCAAAGATTATTTACTTAAGGTGGTTCAAAGTAAACCCTCTAGAGAAGAAGAGATGAATGAGGAAATCCCAGATAATATGAACCTCGCCATCGCCAAGAGTAATGGGGAGACACGTGCCCATTTAGCTAAAATAGTTGCCAAATATTTGATGATGCTAAATCAAAGCAAATTTCATTGTTTAGGTATGTAGTATAATTTTTATGGGTTTTTCAAATTGCACTGTGCATGTATATGTTTATACTTTTTTCCAATAGCAAACTTTTGTCCCGAAGTAGAGAAAAGCTTACATACGTGTGTGTAAGATGTTTAATAATGATATATATCTACCAAAGCAGGCTTCTCCGTTAATCAGGAATTCGACTATGATGCATTGACACCGTTGTTGCATTATCACATAAACAATGCCGGTGATCCATTTCTTGGGAACGGTCTTAGCCAAAATTCAACAGAATTTGAAGTTTGTGTGCTTGATTGGTTTGCCAAACTATGGCAGATTGAGAAGGGTCACTATTGGGGATATGTAACAACAGGTGGAACTGAAGGAAATTTATATGGGATTTTAATGGGGTAAGTTTTGTTGATTTTCGTTCCTATAAAGCCTTTATAATCAAAATTGTACTAATAATTAGAAATAATGCCTTTGCACAGGTTTATATATATATATATATATATATATATATATATATATATATATATATATTTATTGTAAACAAGATCATTAAATTGTGTTTATTGTATGCAGGAGAGAACAATTTCAAGACGGGATTTTATATACGTCAAAAAGTTCACATTATTCATTGTTCAAAATAGCAAAGATGTACAGAATGCAATGTGTAAAGGTTAATACGCTGATCTCGGGTGAGATTGATTGTGCGGATTTCAAGGCTTTACTTCTATCTCACAAGGAGAAACCGGCCATCATTAACCTAAACATCGGTATCTCATCTTTGATTTTATTACTTATGTGCACAACATATAATTAACAAGCCTAATATAGCACACACCCACAATATTGCCATGTACAAAATATATAAAAACTTTGCTAAATCTATTTTTCTTTTGTTTACTTAAAATATAGGAACAACTATGAAAGGAGCAATTGATGATATTGATCTAGTAATAAAAACACTTGAGGAAAGTGGTTTTCCTCGTGATCGATTCTATATTCATTGTGATGGAGCTCTATCTGGATTAATGTTACCATTTCTTAATCGAGTAAGTGGAAGTTATTAACCCTAATTTTAAGTTCTTTAAAAGTATTAGTGTGAAGATGGTTCTCATACGAATTAGAACAATGAAAAAGTGCAAGAAATTGTGAAGAATTGCAAGAAATACTACAACAGATAGATAGATGTATGAAGTGTAAATCAAAATATAAAAGTATCTAAATTTGTTAGTATATACATAATTCCTTGTTCAATATAACTCGTTTTATAATATTGTCTGTATGGTCGTACAGGCTCCAAGGATTAATTTCAAGAAGCCAATTGGGAGTATATCTGTTTCTGGCCATAAGTTCTTAGGATGCCCAATTCCTTGTGGTGTTGTATTAACACGTTCAGAACATGTCAATGCTCTATCTGGAGATGTTCAATACATTGAATCAAGGGATGTAACAATTACAGGTAGTCGTTGTGGGCTTACGCCAATCTTTCTCTGGTATGCACTTCAAGAAAAAGGTTTAATAGGACTTAAAAAAGAAGTAGAAGTTTGCATCGCAAATGCTCACCACTTACTGGATAAACTACAAGATAATGGTATTGGTGCAATGCGAAATGAGTTTAGCAATACAGTTGTGTTCGAAAAGCCTCTAGATGATGACTTTGTGCGTAAGTGGAATTTGTCTTGTGAAGGAAATGTTGCACATGTGGTTGTGATGAAGCACGTCACTATTGAAATGCTAGACTCCTTTATTAGTGAGCTTGTTAAGAACCGATCCATTTGGTTTCAAGATGAACAGAGGAAGCCCCTTTGCATTGCAAACGATATTGGTGAGAAAAATTGTGCATGTGCATTGCATAATTCAGGATCTCAAGTATAGAGTGGGAAGAGTCCTTTGCTGGATGAGCTATTATTGGTATATGATTGTCTGAATTTGTTGGAACAGATGTTGTTATTGTTTTTTCTTTTTCTAGTTTTCATTAGCTCTGGTGCCATTTCGTTGTTGTGTCTTCACCTTGGCATTATTGCATATATATATATATGGGTTTAGCACACCTTGTGCTATCTTATATGTACTGTTTCTTGGCTTTTAAAAATAAATATTCATTTGGAGAATATATTGAATAATATAAATGTAATATTCTGTGATATTATAATTGACAAAATGGACGATGTACTCATCAATTATTACCAGGATTGGCGTAAAATATATTGACAGTTTAGGAAATTATCCTAACTTTGGAAATATTTGTAAAAAAAAGAAATTATATGCAATAACAAATTTGTTAATATAAAAAATAATGGCACTTTGGGTACGACATCACACCACAATGGCACCTTCGCTACACTCTCATCCACACATTGTTTCTGCTTTTTCTTTCTCCTACTGACACAAATGTTTATGATTTTGTTCCTGCACCCATGTGCTGCCAGCCCACTAGCTAAATAATTTTGGAATTATACATCCACTTATTGTTAGCTTTCCACGATCACGGTTCTACACCATGCATATACATACTTTTATTTCTTGGATCATTTTCGAGATAGAACATAGCAGGACCTGAGCCTTTATTATTCTTCACGTTTTAAATTCCTCCCATTCTTTTAATTTTGTCGTGTGTTGGGTCCCTACCGACAAACCACCATCTCATTCTTTCCAATATCTCCACTACTAGTACTAGTACTAGTCCAGCCACTTGGTTCACTTCACTCAACAAATTAAAGAACTCACATAAGAAAACCTATTACTAACACAACTTCATCCCTGCACTGCACGTCCGAAAGAGGAAGGAAAATCCCTAGACTAGTAATTATATACTGAGTAGCTAGCTAATTACAAAATGTGATTTTCTTTTTTCTCGTTTTTATTATTTGAGACATTAACAAACATATCTATATACAGTCATACGTTAGCTCACTGTAATATTTTCTTTCTCTTTAATTAGAAGATGAAAAGCGAAAGCCTACATCATCATCATCTAATCAATATTGAACAGCTTATAGGACTTAATTAATATGTCCTGAATTGAGGTATGAACTCTCCAACATTAAACAACTGTTCCATTGTTTTTATACAAATTAATAAATAAGTGAATACATAACAGTTTTTTTTTTATACTTGGAAAATGAATATTTAACAGTTTAACATTACACCAACAAGGTGTTGGTCTAGCTAGTAGTAGGCAAGTTAGATTGCATAAGCGTGAATGAGAAAGTCTTTGTTGAAAAGAACCACCATTGTATAAAGAATACATTAAAACGTGTTAAGGACAAAAAAAAACATTACATTTCATTAAACAAATAAAAAAGCTTGACTGAGATTTAAATAAGTAATGGAAAAATGAGTAAGGGAAAAGAAAAAGACACTGATCATGACTTTATTATTTAAAAAAGTAGGAAAAAGATATTTGGTACGAGAGGAGAGGTAGCCTTCACGAATTGCACACTCAATTTATGGGTATATTCTTTCCGTTTTTATTTCCAATTTTTATCTAGATAGCTTTAGATTAAGGTGGAGCCATTCGTGAATTTCATGTCTCACTTTTAGTGTGCCAAATAGCTCCACTAAAAAAATAATATGATCAATCAGATTATATTGTGGAGCTTCTGAGCCAGAACAGAGACACGCGAACTTATTGGTAACGAGATATTATTGCTTCTATTCGGGCAATGTTGGGTGAAGACTGGGATGTTCAATTCTCATATGTTATGCGAGATAGAAATGCTGTGACGGATGCGTTGGCGAGAGAAGCTTCTAAGACAAGGTGTCCGATGCGTATTTGGAAGGAGCCTCTTTCCTTTGTGATTCTACTCTTGTGCAAAGATGCGGTAGTTTAGTTCGTTTCTTTTTTGTTTTCTTTCATTCCTTTTGTAACAAAAAATAAATAAAATTTAAAAAATAACAACTACGTTTTAAATTGCCGGCCGATGGACTCTAGTCTAAAATCATTGATATTAACGACGTCGTGGCAAATTAATTAAATAGAAAGGTGAAAATTCTTGACATATAATTACGGAAAGAATGGAGAATCCATTAACAGAGGAGAGAAGAACGTGGGGCAATATCTTGAGTAAGTTAGTTAGTTAGTTAGCAGAAGTTAGTTTTTCTGTTATATTTGGAGTCATAGGAACTCAATAGCTTTCAAGGGAGAAGAAGCTAATGTAGAGAAGGTTGTGTAACAGACTAAGAATTTCTTCTTGTCGTTCCAGGAATGGGAAATTAAAGAGAACCAATTATTGGTAAACACTACTAAGAAAATGCTAATCAGGGAGGAGGAGAAATCTCTCGCTAAACACCCAAAATCTGTGGAAGAAAGTGGAGTCACTAAACATTTAAAAAAATTATGAATCTTTGTAAACAAGAGTCTAATGATTGAAGAGTACATTCATCTTGTCAATTAAAATATCTTCGATCACATTTATATTATCTAGTGCATTCCTTCCTCTGTCAAAATGAATTATGCAGTGTACAAGCACAATTTTCTTCACCAATATCGTTTGCAATGCAAAGGGGCTTCCTCTGTTCATCTTGAAACCAAACATATCGTTTTTTAACAAGTTCACCAACAAATGAGTCTAGCATTTCAATAGTGACATGCTTCATCACAACCACATGTGCAACATTTCCTTCACAAGACAAACTCCACTTTCGCACAAATTCAACATCTGAAGGCCTTTCAAACACAACGATATTACTAAACTCGTTTCGCATTGCACCAATACCATTATCACGTAGTTTATCTAGTAAGTGGCGTGCATTTGTTATGCACGTTTGTACTTCCCTTTTAAGTCCTATTAAACCTTTTTCTTGGAGTGCATACCAGAGGAACACTGGCGCAAGACCACAACGGCTACCTGTGATTGTGACATCCCTTGATTCGATGTATTCAACATCTCTAGATAGAGCATTGGCATGTTCTGAACGTGTCATTAGAACACCACAAGGAATTGGGCATCCTAAGAACTTATGTCCGGAAATAGATATACTTCCAATTGGCTTCTTGAAGTTAATTCTTGGAGCCTGTGTTACCATCCATAAAATAATACAAAATGAGTTATATTGAACATGAAATCATTCATATACTAAAATGTTATTAATTTTCACTCACTTGTTTAAAAAACGGCAACATTATTCCGGATAGAGCTCCATCACAATGAATATAGAATCGCTCATGAGGGAAGCCACTTTCCTCAAGTGTTTGTATTACGAGATCAATGTTATCAATTGCTCCTTTCATAGTTGTTCCTATATATTTTAATTGCATAAAAGAAAAATGGATTTAGCCAAGTGTTGTTTATTAATTATGACATGACTATATTGTGGGTGTGTGCTTGAGTTAGTTAATTGTATGTTGTGCGTGTAAGTAAATTATCAAGTATGAGATATACCTATGTTTAGGTTGATGATGGCTGGTTTGTCCTTATGAGATAGAAGTAAAGCCTTTAAATCAACGCAATCAATTTCACCTGAGATCAACGTGTTGACCTTTACACAATGCATTCTGTATATCCTTGCTATTTTGAATAATGAATAATGCGAGTTCTGTGAGGTATATAAAATCCCGTCTTGAAATTTTTCCCTCCTACATACAAACACAATTTAATGATCTTGTTAATCCTAAATATAAACATTGCAAATGGCATTATTTCAAGTTATTAGTAAAATTTCAAAATTCTCTATAGAAATGAAATTCAACAAAACTTACCCCATTAAAATCCCATGTAAATTTCCTTCGGTTCCACCTGTTGTAACATATCCCCAATAGTGACCCTTCTCTATCTGCCATAGTTTGGCAAACCAATCAAGCACACAAACTTCAAATTCTACTGAATTTTGACCACAGCTGCTTCCGAGAAATGGATCACCAGCATTGTTTAAGTGATAACGCAACAACGGTGTCAATGCGCCATAGTCAAATTCCTGATTAACAGGAAAACCTAAAGAACACGATTTGTTTTGATTTAACATCACCACATATTTTGCAATTATTTTAGACAAATCGGCGTGTGTCTCCCCAAAACCCTTAGTGATGTCTAGGTTCATATGTCCTTCATTCTCTTGAATTTCCCAATTCTTCTCTTCTAGATCTTCTCTAGAGTGCTTATAGACTTTTGGGACCTCCCTAAGTAAATACCCTTTGAGTGCTGGAACATTGAAAGATATTGTCATGAAAGAAGAAAAGTAACAAAATAAAGGATGCAAAGCAGAAGGGGGGAGACTTGAATTCTTACCTGATTGTAAAAGGGATTCAAGAATCATGTCCTTCATGATCGATCGATGCCTCTGAATATCTGATTCTCCTTTAGTTTCTTTCTTTCTTTCTCTCTGTATATATTGCTTTCTCTCTAGCTAGCTGTGAACTTCACTCTACTTCTGTGCTTATGGTGGGTCCTCGTTATCGCATCTATATCTCATGTTGATGAGAAAATCTCATATTCCTACCGACGTGTACAGTGTTAATTTGTTCTCTCAAATAAAAAAGAGAAAAACGAAAATCTCATGTTGTTTGTTTTTAAATATAGATATTGATGCTTTTTCTGATCTGTTCGCGAGGTGTTGTTGGGTGGAATGATCACCAAAGGCATGATGAAGCCGACGAAAATAAGCTTACTAAAAAATAATAAAGATTAAAGTGAGAATAAATTTAATAAACTTTAAGTTATAAGCTAGCTATCTTAGGTAGCTTACTAAAAAATGTTTTAAGCTACGAAAATAAGCTTATTTACCAACTACTTTTAAAAAGCTTTTAAATTAGTTAAATAAACTTTAAGTTAGTTGAAATGTCAAGTTAAAGACCGATATCTTTTGGTTCATTTAAGGAAGTAATAAGAAGTTTTCAAAAAATTAAAATATCACTCCAACATTTTTGTTCTATGACAACACTAAAAAACAAGATCCATCAAATTCCAAGTCGCGCCGGCGCCCCAATATAATCAAGCATCTATTTACTTTATGTGAATGAATGAAAAAAATTCAGGATAATAAATGTTAAGTGTGCATATATGATATAGCGCGTTATTGGTTTAATCTGTAAGGTTTGAGGACAGAAGTACATTTCATATGAAAATATGGAAGTGTTTGGGGCTGTAGGGTTCAGAACATATTTACTTCTTCTTCTTTTTTCAGCGCAAAACGGTCGTGGCAATATGTCAATATTTAATTGTTTCTTAATATTCTGGGCCAAATATAGCGCGTGTATCGGAGGAAGCAGTGGCTGAGCCAGGGGTGACTAGAATGAGCCCGGGCACCGCCTAAAATTTTGTAACTTTTTTATACAAGTATTATTATCAAACAGTGTAGGACTTAGCTGACAGCATGAGACTTACTCTTTTTCGTTCCGGTCGCCCTAAGATTAAAGTGCTGTCTCAGCCACCGGGAGGGAGCGATTGTTGGCCTTGTTGACCACCGTTGTCTTTCTTGCAAACAAACACGCATGTTTTTCTTTTTCTTCTTTGGTGCCATTGAAGTTCAAATGACATTCATCGATGTTATTTTTATCTGATTTGCAAGTTATTAATTATTTTAAGTTTTTTTATTCTAATGCTATTAGGTTATTGTTAATTGTACTTAACTTTTTTTATGAATAAAAGTTTGGATGAGTTCGACTCGATTGCCTACCAATGCAATCCTCACATCGTCAGCGAAAATTGAACACATAATCTTTTAAGGAAAAATAATTTATTCTTACCAACTAAACCGGCTTTCTTTAATAATGCAAAAAAATAAATAAATTAGATTTCAACAATTGCTGCCTCACATCCTCCTCTTCCCTCCCCTCCCTCTCCCTTGTCTGTCGCCTCTGGTCTCCGCCTCCTTCTCCTTCTTCCTCTTGGCGTCCACATCGCTCTCTCTCTCTGAAACCGGATCTCGCTTTCTCTCTCTAGATTTCAACAATTGCTGCCGCACCCTCGCCTCGCAAAGAGTACGTGGCCGCCGCTGAGGAGCTCACGGTGGAGGAGAGGAACCTCTTCTCGGTCGCCTACAAGAACGTCATTGGAGCCACGTGCATTTCCACCACCAACAAACTAATAACCCGCCGCCAGCGCCCCTCCTTCACCGTCCGCGCCGCCCGCATGTGAACTTCGGCACCATCAGCCACGTCGACCATGGAAAGACCACCCTGACCGCGCGCCCTCACCATGGCCCTCGCCTCCCTCGGCAACAACGCCCGCAAGAAGTACGACGAGATCGAACACCATGGAAAGACCATGATGTAACTGCTGCAAAACGTCTTTAGGCCACGGTTTTAAAACCGTGGCAGTGTTTAGGCAACGGTTTTCAAACCGTCGCCTAAAGATGTTGCAAGTTGCAAAAATCCATGCGACTCCTTGCACAAGTCGCAGAAAAACTTACGACTCCCATCTTTTTGCCACATCACCTCCAACATGTCAAAAACAACCATTCTTCACTAAATATTTTTTTTTACCATATTTCATTAAGTGTGTGTTTGGTTGTACGTTGGATTTGCCTAGAATCACGTTTCATCAGCCAAGCATGGATCCACTCTAATTTAAATATGTTTGGTTTCATTCCATAATTGAGTTTCAATCTCCAAAACGTGGTTTTGGCTAATGCTACATTTTGTAGCTTATGCGTCAACAATATGTGATTCTCACTTGCTTTATAGAATTCAGCCACAACTTCTCTTAATAAAATTGTTTTTTAATAAATTTATCCAAACATAAATCACGTCACCTAAATCAGGTTTACCAGACTCAATTCTGACCAAATTCAATTCTAGTCAAACTCAATTCTAACCAACATTGATCCAAATACACACTAATTTTTTTTTTTTGCAATATTAAAAAAAAAAACCAACTAAACCAATATGTACTAATTTTTTTATACTCAACTTGCACACCATTTCAAGGGTGGACAAAGCGCAGAGCGGTTTCTGGGGTGTGGCAAATCGGGTGGGTTTTGGGACGTACTGTGCGGCTGTACAGTATCTGACTTTATAGTTTTTTAAGGTTAGATTGGGTGGGTGAACAGATTCGGGATTATTGTTAGAATTATGATTAGATAGAAATAGACACATTGTTCATTTTATTTAGTAATGATAGTTGGAAACCCACATCTGCACAAATATTCAATACACGTATAGTTACGACAATTTTGATCTGCTGCTTATTTGTGGTGGTTTAAATTCTCCACTAAATTATATGTCAATTGACTGTTCAGTAAAAGTGAATGTGTAAGTAATAATTTTGTTTTTTTTTTTCATCAGAGGAACTATTCATTGGTATGCAAAATACTGGACTTTTCTTCTTCAAGAAGAGATAAAAAACTTACATTTATTGAAATAGAACCACCAAATTCTGCAATTAGTTTACCGGAGAACATAGAAAAGAATGAAGAAAATGGGGGAAGGGAGTAAAACGTGGATACATGAACTGGCGCATACAAGAAAGAGAAAAGCTTGGAAAGAGAAAACATGTTTGGTGTTTTTCTTTTTCTACATTGTAATTCACTTTTCGTTATACCAAATAACGAAATCTTATTATTCATCACATCTTATATTACATATCATATCTAAAAGTTATCATGAGAGAGACAATTATTTTGTGGTGATATTACCTACGTCTTTAGAGGGAAAAAAAAATCTTTGTTAAAACCAGATGTTCTTAATTTGAGCATTTTTTTTGGCAATTTTTAGAATGACACTTTTGTATTCCTTTTAACAAGGTGTTATTATTATTAAATACAATTTCAGTTTAAAAAAATATCTGGAAGGATGGTTGGGTTAGAACTTACAACCTAAAAAGATAAGATAATAAGTCTTTTCTATTCTTTTTCACTTTCACCACAAATTAAAATTATTTCAATCAATATTAATATTTGTAATAATTTATAATTTGCAAATGTAAAAGTATCAATTTTAATAACATATTGATTTTATTATTTATTAATTATTAGTTACTACTACTAAGTTAAAATTATTTAGGAGTCATAATTTTTTTATTAAAAATAAACTAATTTATAAATTATGAAAATATGAGAAACGTGTTAACTCGGGAATGGAGGATCTTTATTGTTCATGTTCCTCATGAGAGCAACATGATTGCAGATATCTTAACGAGAGATGTAACCCGAAATGTCTTAGCAAGACAAAGCAACTCAAGATGTATGTCCTTTATGGTTTTGGAAATTCCTTGCTTCCAATTTGATTCTGTGTTAAGATTTTCTTATTTAGCTTTTGCTTCATTTAGTTTTTCAAATGTAGCTTTTTTTGTTTTTTTTGCCTTTCCCACCAAAAAAACTAACGCAGAAAATATCTCGGGGGATAATGAAATCTAGATAAGACTGGCTCCTAAGTCCTACCGACGTGTACAGTGTCAATTTGTTCTCTCAAATGAAAATGAAAATAGAGAAAAACGAAAATCTCATGTTATTTGTTTGTAAATAGATATAGATATAGATGCGATAACGAGGAGCCACCAGTACTACCTTAAATAAATGCAGCGGCAACCACACACAAAACACAACACCACCATAAGCACAAAGTTAGTAATACAGAAGTAGAGTGAAGTTCACAGCTAGCTAGAGAGAAAGCAATATATACATTATACAGAGAGAAAGAAAGAAACTACATCATTTTAGTATTCAGAGGCATATATCATGAAGGACATGATTCCTGAATCTCTTTTACAAGCAGGCAAGAATTCAATTCTTCCCCTTCTGCATCCTTTAATTTGTTTCTTTTCTTTCTTTCTTTCATGACTATATCATTTTTTGTTTATTTGGTTGGTTATGCATTATAGACATTTAACTCAACTTAAAAGTTAACCCAAGAGTTAATGATTGTTTATCCATTTATAAACACTTCATTAGTTATGTCTCAAGTCAATGTGAGATTTAACACCCCTCACACCTAGACATCTGAGCATCAAGATCAATGCATAATCATATCCATATCCAGTCCATCATAGGATATATTAGAGGGCAATCCGAGTGATCCTACAATAAACTTATGACAGACTTTGATATTATATTAGAATTTAAAAGATCTAATTCAATCTAAAAATTAGCTCAAAAGTTAAAAATCGTCTACACACTTATAAACAATTAATTACATTACCTACTAACATGGAGCAATTATTGGATGAGCACTGTCCAACATCTCACTTTTGACCACCCAAAATATTATACATAATTAAGAAGTTTTTGCAATTGTAATTAGATTATTGGGATAATTAGATTCTACTGTCTTCAACTTTGTTTAGATGAGATTAAGCTTTTAATTAATCTCACTCAAATATTACACTCCAATACCTTTCAAGTTGGTTTAAGTTAAAAAAAAAAGTTTGTTTATGTTTTTAGCATAGGCCACGGTCGTATATCCCACAGGCTAGTATCCATGGTAAAAGCTTACAGCCATGGTTATTTCATATCTAACCGTTGTTTCGCGTCCACGGCAGAATGTCGAATTTGTTGGAGTGTTCCCTGAAAACAATTTTTTTTTTTTTGTATTAAAAGTTCATATATAGGTTTATCTACGAATCATAAGAATTCAACAGCTTCACTTTCTTGTACAGGCGATATACTCTATTAACCTAATTAATGCTAATTAATTGTTTTTTTAATGTCCCTCCAAACTCATATAAATATAAAACGAACACATCAGAAATCAATTGAGAAGAACATGACAATGTCTTCAACATTCCATCATCGACAGAGCATTTATTTAGGATGGACCACAACGTGGATAAGCCCTCTAGAGAAGAAAAGAAGAATGAAGAAATTCAAGAGAATAAAAGATGCATGAATCTCGCAATCACCAAGAGCACCGGAGAGACAAGTGCCAATTTGGATAAAATCATCACCAAATATGTGGAGATGCTAAATCAGAACAAATTGCATTGTTTAGGTATGTATAATTTCTTATGCGCTTTTCTTAATTGCATATTGTATGTCTAATTGTCTATACTTTAATATATGCAGGACTAACTCATGTTCCAAAAGTTTGAATTAAATTACTATAGTGCGTGCTAAACAGACCAATGATATTTAAGATAAATAAAATAAAAAATTATATCTCACTTATCTTGATTTAATTATTTCCCTTATTTTTAATGCTTGATGTGACCACCCAATTTTATCCTACCCCTTATTATTATTATTATTATTATTATTATTATTATTATCTTTTAAGTAAAAAAGAAAAAAGAAAACAGAAACAAGAAAGAATCGAGACAGGTCACGTAAATGACCAAATGAAAATTAACAAAAAGAAGAAGAAGAAAACAGAAACCAAAATGGGTAGAAAAACAAACTAGAATTGGTTTAGAAAAAAGGAAGAAGAGAAACATTGAGTATGGGATACTTCTGCAGAAACTTTTTGCAGAGTTTGTGTGCTAGCTGAGTCTTCATCATCACTATAGCAAAAATGGTTTGTTATTTCCCTCAAGTCATACCAAAATAGGCAAAGATCTCCATGAATCAAGCATGATACAAGGCTCAAGAAATTGAATGTCAGGGGAGGATCACATCAGAGCAATGGAAAGGAAAAGAAGAAGAGAAAATTGAGGATAAAAAGAGAAGAAGAGTTCGCAGATGAGGGGCTGCCATGCTAAGAAAAAGTTTTTTCTCCCATGTGGGACTTAGAAAATGAGAAAGTTCATGTAAAAAAGGGGAACACAGCACCTTGATCTTCTGGATTCATGCTTCTTCTTCACCTCCTAGTTGTTCACCTCCATCAATAACTCTCACACCACACCTCCATTTAACTCCCTTCCATCTTCTAAGAAGACCCTAGTCATCAAAAAGCCTTCACCTAAATCACCTCTCCTCTGCCCAAAATAAAGAAGAACAAAATGTAGCACCAGAAGCATACACAGGAAGAAGCAGCACACGAAGGGAGAGGGAGAAGAAAATAGAAGGAAAAAAGAAGAAGAGGGAAAGCAGTTCGCATTAACCAAGTAACCTTCTCCTTTCTAATCTCTGATTGTATGCACTTAATCTGAATTAGATGCTGCCATGCTAAGCTTTGATATTGTTCTCTTGATATTAGAGTTTGCCTGTTGAAATGAATCATCTATAAACCTGGGTACCATAAAGCAAATGAACCAAATACAAGTTTATTTTCAACTAATCAATCCATTGAAATTTGTATATTCAGAGGTGCATAATACAGTAAAGATTAACAAAAATACACTATGCTAGAATCCACAACCAACATCACAAACCCAATACCCAAACCCCCCAACTTTCTCTATCACTTCTATCAGAAGGGAAGAAGGTGAAAGAAGACACCCAGCCATCAACCATAGCTTCTCCATTACCATAACCCTCTATAACCTTTCTCTTCCATCTTCGCCAACGCCGCCACAACCATCCATGCTCAAACTTCCACTCCCAGGGACCCAAACTGCAACTCAAACCACCATCCCCAAACACCCAAAGCCTCGAACAGCAGCAACCCCTTAGCCTCTGTTTTCAACCCAGTGCTGGCCACCATGCCCCTCGCACGCCGCCGCTACGCCGGCCTCCGCGTCACCATCGAGTCCCGCCGCCGGTCATCGAAACCGCCACCGCCGCGCCTCGCGGTCGCGGCCAGCGGCCACCATTTGACCCCACCTTGTTCTGCTTCCTCTCTCCTTCTCTGTCTCGATCTCCTCTTTACCTTGATCTCTCTCTATTCCCCTCTGTTTCTCCCTCTCGCCACCGCCACGCTCCTCGCATGACGTCGTCGCACCGGCCACCGTCATCGGTCACCACCGCGCCTCGCCACCGAAGCTCCGGCGTCGTCGTGCTTCTCTCTCCCTCTCGCCACCGCTTCTTCTCTCTGTTTTCTCCCTCTTCTCTCACCACTCCCCTGTTTCTAGATCCTTCTTCCTCCCTCTCTAGCCGTGTCAGTTCCAAAGGCGAAAAGGAGAGATGTGGGCTACTCAGTTGCCGGAGAGTGCTTGGAATTGGACCAGACCATTAACTTTCCTTCTGTTCCAAAAATAGCAACAACCAAAACTATACTGGATTTGGCCCAGCAATTTTATTTTTCTTTGATTATAATTGAAGACAAATATAAAAAAAATCCAAAAATGTTTTCTTTAATCCAAAAGATCAAAATAAAAAACATGCAAATTCTCTAAAATCCAAAAATAATAACTCTTTTTAATCAATATCCGTAGCACTTCTACTTATTATCTCATTGAAATCACCGACTACCCATTTAGTAGTATGGATTCTCAAAATTAAAATGAATAAAAATCTTTTCTCAAATAAGTAAACGACGGTAATGGAATAACATTTCTATCACTTACCTTGTAAAGTTTCTATGACTACCTACTTGGTAGCATGAACAATCAAATTCTAAAAAACTAAAAAACATTCAAATATACAAAAATCTTCAAATATATTTTCTTCAAGAAAATTTCAAGTTTCGGCTTCTTCAAAGCCTCTCTAATCAAACCCCGTCTTCTTCAAGTCTCTCAAATCAAATCTCAGCTTCTTCAAGCTTCTCTCTTATCAACTCCACCTTCTTAAAGGTCATCACCTCAAACCATACTCTTCGTAAACTAATCAAGTTAAAAAAAACATAAAATAACAAAATATAAAAAACACTAAAAAATATCAAACCTCTCCCTCAGAACTACATAGCCTTGATGCCTCTTCACGGAGGATACGTAGGCCGGGAAGTAATTCTCGACAGGCACTCTAATAAAAACCTTCTCTAAGGTTCCCCTCAAATCCAAGCTTTACCTCAAGCCTTTCAAAAATATAAAAATCAAGAACTACATGGCTTTGAATTCTCCATTGCACCAGGGGATACGTAGGAGCGGACATCAACAACTGTCAAACCAATTTCATAGATAATCTTTCTCTTAACCCAAACAAATAATCAATTTCTTTTTTGGGTGAAACAAATATTTTGAAAACTAACTTCTCTTGCACAGTTAATTAGGGTACCGTCTTTTGGACGGGCGTTTTAGGGTGCTAATATCTTCTCTACACGTAACCGACTTCCGGACCCATCTGGTTTCGTAGACCATTCTCTCTCATGCATTTTCCAATGTTTCCCATAAAAATAATATTAGTGGCGACTCTGTTGATTCATATTCTTTTTAGGCGTTGTCCCGCCGCGACCCTAGTTGCAACACTTGATATATATTTATACATTTTACCTTCACAATTTTAAATTTATGGATCTGTTTAGATATATGATGTAAATCATTTTCCCTAATGTCATCCACTGAATTAAGCAGGTTTCCCCGAGAATCAAAACTTTGATTATGACGTATTGACACCGTTATGGAATTTTCATTTAAATAATGTTGGTGATCCATTTCTCGGAAGTAACTATGGTCAAGATTCAACATTTTTTGAAGAATGTGTGATTGATTGGTTTGCCAAACTATGGGAGATAGAGAAGGGTGCGTACTCGGGATACATTACAACTGGTGGAACTGAAGGAAATTTTCATGGAATTTTAATAGGGTAAATTTTGTTCAACTTCATTTATGTAGAGCCTTTTCAAATTTTCTAATAACTAGAGACCACACCTGTTGCATAGATTCATGTATATTATATATATATATATATATATATATATATATTACAATATTCTATAATAATTTTAAAATATTATATATATAATATTTAAAAAAATTACACGATCAGTAATGTGTATATATATATATATTAATTATATTATTAATTCTGTTTCAAAAAAAATTTATATTCTTAATTTAATACAAAACTAATATAGGAATAATTTGAATTAAAATATTATACGTGTTTGAAATTCTATTTTTTATGAAATGTAAATAATATTTTTTTATCACATTTAATATTTATATTTTAATAAATATATAAATTTAGTAACAAAAGTAATTATAAATAATAAATTGATTCTTCGTAATACTCAAGTGATTTGTAATAATGAACATTTTGTATAGCATATTATATATTATAGTTAATTAATTTAATGGGAATATTATTATTTAAGTTAAGTTTATATTTAATAAATTTAGCATTCAATATATTAAACATAATCATTGAAGTGGTTTTTATTGCTTGTAGGAGGGAAAAATTTCAAGATGGGATTTTATATACCTCACAGGACTCACATTATTCAATATTCAAAATAGCGAGAATGTTTAGAATGCAATGCGTAAAGGTCAATACATTGGTTTCAGGTCAGATTGATTGCGTTGATCTAAAGGCTTTGCTTCTTGCTCACAAGGACATCCCAGCCATCATCAACCTAAACATAGGTATCTCATATTTGATAACCGGCTCATGTGCACAATATAAAATTAACAAGACACACCCACAATGTAATATGCTCGTGTACAAAATATATAGACACTTAGCTAAACTTAAATTACCTAATTTTCTTTTGTGTACTTGAAATATATAGGAACAACTATGAAAGGAGCAATTGACGACATTGATCTCGTAATACAAACACTTTCAGAATCTGGCTTTTCTAATGATCGATTCTATATTCATTGTGATGGAGCTCTATCCGGAATGATGTTGCCATTTCTTAAACAAGTGAGTGAAAACTATTAACCCCAATTTTAAAAGTAAAATTTTTATGGTTCACATACGAAGAACACTGGAAAGGTTCTACAAAGTATGAAGAATGAAAAGAAATACTATGGATAGATACCAAGTGTGGAGCTTAAAATAAAGCTATCTAACTTGAGTATATACATGAATATTCCTTGTTAAATATAACCCATTGTATAATATTGTATTGATCATTGTACAGGCTCCAAGGATTAACTTCAAGAAATCAATTGGAAGTGTATCTGTTTCTGGTCATAAGTTCTTAGGATGTCCAATTCCTTGTGGTGTTGTAATAACACGTTTAGAACACGCCAATGCTCTATCTAGAGATGTTGAATGCATTGAATCAAAGGACACCACAATCACAGGTAGTCGTTGTGGGCTTACACCAATCTACCTTTGGTACGCACTCCAAGAAAGAGGTTTAATAGGACTTAAGAAAGAAGCACAAATGAGCATCATGAATGCTCACCACCTACTGGACAAACTTCATGCTAATGGTGTTGGTGCCTCGTTGAACGAGTTTAGTAACACAGTTGTCTTTGAAAGGCCTCTAGATGTTGGCTTTGTGCGTAAGTGGAATTTGTCTTGCAAAGGTAATATTGCACATGTGATTGTTATGCAGCATGTCACTATTGAAATAATAGACTCCTTTGTTAGTGAGCTTATTCAAAAAAGATCCATGTGGCTTCATGATGGACAAAGAAAGCCTCCTTGCATTGCAAACGACATTGGTGGAAAAAATTGTGCTTGTGCATTGCATAATTCATTATGAGGAGGAGGAAGGAATTCGTCTGGTGTCTTGGTTTATATTTGCCTCCAGATTATGCGTCTCAGGCTCCCAGACTATATATTTTTGTCTTTCTTGGTTGGGCTTAATCTGGGCTGTTTCCCATTTGCGTTTCATTTGGTGGGTTTGGGTTTGAGGTTGTATTTTTTTCTTTTCTTGGATGGGTTTGATTGTGGGATGTTTTCTTTCTTGAGAACTGTTGTACCACAATATGAATAAACTCTTTTTTTTAGCCCTCCTAAGTGGAGCTCAATTTATTTTTGATTAAAAAGAAAAAAGAGAGGCTATTTTAGGTTTTATGGGCTTATCCAATTATTTGGTTCAATTTGTGCACAGCAGCAGCCAGCCGCAGCAATGCTTTGTGGAGAAGGTGTTTTGAGTTATTAACGGATTTTGGTGCTACATTATTTTTACTGAAATTTCAGTATGAGTTTTATGCCATGGATCTTGTTATTTTAATACCTTTTATTTGAGTTTTACCTTCTCTGTTGTCTGGGTGGTTTGCCAATTGCCATTTTGTTAGGGTTTTTTGTTGTGCTTATTTTCACATTTAAGGTGATTATTTTGATGTCTCTACTAGTACTAAGAAGACATCATTTTGTATCCATTATATTTTATAGTGGTGATTTTCTATAGCTTGTGCTCTGGTTTTTATCCTCTCAAATTAAGGAAAGTTTTCCATGTTAAAAATTTTCGGTGTCCCTATTTTATTTTATTGCCTCTATTGTTGTCACGGTTGGAAGCTGGATTTGCTTGAAAGTTATTTTGTTTAGGTTCTCACAAGTATTGAGGAGTTTTTGTGCTCCTAATTTTTCCGCTGCGTCACTGTAGTACCCAACAAGTGGTATTAGACCTCAAGGTTCTTTTTCTGGTGATTTATTTTGTGGTGAATGATGGATGTCAATCCAAGCTGAGTAGTATATGGTGCTTGTGTTTTGGTGACTTATGGTGGAGAACCAAAATCTTTTTGATGTGACTCATGTGGTGAATACTGTTAGTCGTTTTTCTCTCTAATTTAGCGGGAGCTTTTGCATGACAATCAAGATTGCAGAAATGCGTCGTTTTATCTACCATAGAGAAACAGTTTATTGTTGTAGCTAAAGTTTGTAAAAAAAAGTTTTTGTTAAAGATTCTTCACAAGCTTGGGATAAGCTTAAAGACTTACAGCATGATTGCCGTGACTACAAGATTTAACCCCACTTAAGGAGTGAGGGGAGATTTGTTGGGTTATCCTTATAAGTGAAGCCCAACTTGTTTTTTATTGAAAAGAAAAAAGAGAGGCTTTTTTAGTTTTATGGGTATGGCCCATTATTTGGTTTTAAAAGGGAATAAAACCCTTATTTTGAAGACAAGCAACACATGCTGCTTCAATTTGTGCACAGCAGCAGCCACAACAATGTTTTGTGGAGAAGGTGTTTTGAGAACTTGACAAATTTTGGTGGTACATGGTTTGTACTGCGTTTTGACTGAAATTTCAGTATGTGTTTTATGTCATGAAGCTCGTTATTTTAATACCTTTATTTGAGTTTTACCTTCTCTGTTATCCGAATGAAAGACATTATTTTGTATCAATTATTTTTATAGTAGTGATTTTTGTACTAAAACTAACGAAAAATTAACGTGACCAACGTTTTACAATTTTAGGAACTACGAGAAGTATTTTCTTAATTTAAAGACTTATAATTAAGCAAAATACTCTTCGAGAAACCAAAATTCACCCCGTAGAAATGAAAGTAGTTCGCAAACGCGAGGAGTACGGGCACTAAAGCTTAAACATTTAAACAAACCCACAAAACTTCATTCCTATCTTTGCAAGGTCTTTTTTTTATAAGCAAAAGATTTATTAAAAGGTAGTCTACCACTACATTACATTCCTAAATATGTGAAACTTTAACTACCTGAATTACCTTCCTTAGTCGACTACTGAATTATAGTATTGGTACTGGATTTCATTTCATTAGTACGTCCCTATATTACATCATCTTAGTAGGTGAACTACGTCATCATATGTGCTACTTCTAAAATAATGCAAGTCTTTTTTTTTTGAAAAGAGAAATATTATTAATGCAAGTCTTTCTTTTTGAAATCCATAATGCAAGTTATCATAAAAGAATGAATCAATATCGTTTCAATATTGAACAGCTTAAATTAAATCGAGGGACGTTCCAACTTGCAACAACTGCGCCATTGCTTTATACAGAATTACTTGACTAGAGTTTTAATAAGTACATTGAAAAATGACTTGGGGGGAAGAAAAAGACACCGGCCGGACTTAATTAATTAAAAAAAATAAAAATCAACAAGTATTTCCACCGTTGATAGCTATGAGACTAATATCTCAAGACTCTAAAATCACATTACGTAAGTAATCATCTCCCGATAAATCACTCTCCATACATACAGCTGATCGACGCTTAACTAGATGCTTAAGTATGTCAGCTATTTACCAACTGTGTTGAATGTTGTTGGAAAGTAAAAAAATAATATGATTTATGTTAATTATTTCCCTTTAATTACATGAGTTTCATTATTTTCGTGAGTTTATTTAGTTTATTTTTTTATGAATAAAATTTAGGGTGGGAGGATGGTGCTTCAGTCTAAGATAGAGAAAACTATCAGACTCAAAAGACATTTATAGAAAACTTACATTTATTTCATCCCAACAAAATTAGTGAAAGTTTAAATCTATGATCCATTAAGTACACACCTTATCCTACTTCACTAGACATATAGTTTGGATATACACATATTAGTAATGGACCCACAATTGAATTTAAGAGCTCCAAAATCTTCTTCATCAATAGCAGGGACAATTGAACCTATAATATCAAACAAATCAGGTAGATATAAATTATATCATGCTAAGTTTTCAGTTATGGGAAAAGAATTGTGTATCCAAGTGTCATTGATGGATTCATAATTATGTTCTTAGTTTCTTATAATAACATGAAAATCAGAGAGAGTTGAAACTGTTCCCTATTCGATAAGCACAATATTTTTCACAACAACCATAAACAGTTTAATTTTAATGGAAACAATTTATATAATATCGGATAAGATTTGGGTCCTTTTATTAAGCAAAGGTAACGGGCCTAACTCATGATTGGTCAATTAATAACAAAAATCTAATATAATCTCTTTTATATAAATAGTGTAATTTTGATTTATTAAATTGGGGAAACTTTTTTTATTTACGAAAATTGAAAGTAGTATCACCAATTTTAGTATCACCATCCCATTTGTAATTTCGATTTGTAAATAAATTATTTTTTCCCCAATTTAGTAGTATCGCCACTAAGATTTGTGATACTAATTTTTTTTTTCTCTTCAAAAAAATCGCCACCCCCATTGGCAATAACACTTTTTAAATTTCACTTTTTTTTTTTGGTCTCTTTTAGCAACGAAAACATAATTCGTTACAAAATTCTAGTGAATTAAAAAAAAGAAATTAGCGACGGAAAATGGAGAAAATAGTTATTCGTCGCAAATAATATTTCGTCGCTAATTACTTTGTGATGAACATATTCTCTCTCAATATTTCGCTGCTAACTTGTTTTCTATTATTCACTAGGATTTTGTGACGGATTATACTTCCGTCCCAAATTTTATCCTCTTGTTAAATACTTTGCGACGAAAAACTTCTCTCTTTATATTCTGTTGCTAGTTCATTTTTTTTTTCATTAGGATTTTGTGACAGATTAAGTTTCCGTCCCTGTTCCTGAAGGAGATAGAAAAAACAAGATCAGGGAGTGCTAGCTGGAGCACGTGTTGAGTAGGTTTTCATGCATGTGTTGCATGCAAAGCCAGTTGCTGCTTTTGCTTACACGTCGTGTTTTGCATCTGCTTTCTTTCTTTCTTTCTTACATGTCATGGATAGTGTATTGTTGCAGTGGGCTTATTTTAAGTGGAGGAGCAGTAGCAATAAATTTTTTTACACTTTCTTTTTAACATTTTTTAATTAATTAGTGTCACCAAATAAGGAGTGAGTATAATTTAGTGTGTTCTACATGAATTTTAATTAATAAGAAAATGTTAGAAAATAAATATTACTAGCATTTTTCTTTTTTTTAAGTATATAATGAAGAGTCCCCGATAAGTCGATCACTCTCCGTTTTGCGACACTCAGTCCATGCGGATTTACCTCTGGAATTTCGCTATTACTTCAAAAATAATTTGCTAGAAAATTTTGAAAAAAAAATGCGCAGGAACTTTTTAATATAATTATTTTGGAGAAAAGTTCGCCGCAAAATTTGAAAAAAATAAATAATAGAACATCCGCAAGGAACCAACTTTGTGTGGTTGTTTAGGGTTTGATACCTCTAAAATGAATCTATTAATTTTGTAAGGTGAAGTGAATATTATAATCATTAATTAAACTATTATATCAATTTTTTTAAAATAGGTAATCACAATCGATGATACGGTAAAAAAAATTCTTTTGAGAGTCCATGGTACACGAAATATTAATGTACTATAATGAAAATAAATCCTGATTCTTTAATCGAGGTCATTCTCAATTTTCAGCTTTGTATCCGCGCATGAATAGGTAGTTAATGCTTTGTTTGGTGGAGTAGAGAAAGAGAGAATAGAGAAATTAAATAAAAAGAAAAAAATAAGAAATATAGTATATTTTATAAGTTATTGTTTGATATGATAAAAAAAAATAAAGCACATATTTAAATAATGTTTCACTCACACTCGATCCTAACACACCTACATTTTTGATATATGAAGAGATGAGAGATAAATGATGATGAATGATATATATGAATATAAGTGAAGGATAGGAAGAAAGAATTAGGAAAAATGAGATGAAACAAAAAGTTAGAAAGTGTGAAATACTTTATCTTAAATGAGGGGACTCAAAAAAGTAGGTGAAGTCCACAATTTTGCTATCTCTCTCCCTTCTCTTTGATCAAACCAAACAAGGTTAGTTTATCATTTGAATTCTGACTCTCTATTTTACTCCCATCATTCCACTCTCTACAAAATCAACAACCCTAACGGGATAGTTAAATTTAGCAGCTAGCTCGTGATATCCAGTAATCAATGCAATTCAGTCGTCTGACTTTGACCCCTAAAGTGCTATCTACGTGTAAAATGTTTGTTGTGACAAATAAAAAAAGAAAAATTAAAAAAATGTTACATTTTCGTAATGAGTCAATTTATATGCGAGGACCCACCACATTCCACGTGCGTGTATGCAGCTTATATAAATGTAGCAGTAACCAGAGAATAACCATCAGCACAAAAATAATATTACAGAAAGAAAGGAGAATCAATTATTTAGAGACATGAAGGACATGATTTTTGAATCCCTTTTGCAAGCTGGTAAGCATTAATATTCTTCCCCTTCTGCATGTTGGATCCATGATCACTAACACTGCATTCTTTGTTTGGGATAAAATGATGAGTTGCACATCCCTAGCTATAAAACTTATAATTGTCATTTTTAGTCTCTAAAAAATATTTATTTCTTTTTTAACTCTACCAAAATATAAATGATTTTAGTTCCTTATGGCAATATCTTTCACTATTTTCAGCATCGAAAGAGTATTTACTTAAAGTGGTCCAAAAGGTTGATAAACTCACCAGAGAAGAAGAGGAGAATGAGGAAATCCAAGAAAATAAAGAACATAGGAACCTTGCCATCACCAAAAGCTTTGGGGAGACTCGCGCTGATTTGTCTAAAATAATTGCTAAATATGTGATGGTGCTAAATCAAAACAAAGAACGATGTTTAGGTATGTAGTATCATATTTATAGGTTTTTCTAATTGCATTGTGCATTTATATTTTATTTTTTTTAATGTAAGAGTAACTTTTATAAACAGGCTTCCCCGTCAATTTGGAATTTGACTATGATGCATTGACACCATTGTTGCATTATCACTTAAACAATGCTGGTGATCCATTTCTTGGGAGTGGCTATAGTCAAAATTCAGCAGAATTTGAAGTTTGTGTGCTTGATTGGTTTGCTAAACTCTGGGAGATAGGGAAGAATGAATATTGGGGATACGTTACAACTGGTGGAACTGAAGGAAATTTACATGGGATTTTAATGGGGTAAATTTTTGTTAACTTCATTTTAATAGAGCCATTACTAATAACTAGAAGTAACACATTTTGCATGGTTTTATACATTCTAAACAAGATGATTAAATTGTGTTTATTGTATGTAGGAGGGAAAAGTTTCAAGACGGAGTTTTATATACCTCACAAAACTCGCACTATTCATTATTTAAAATAGCAATGATGTACAGAATGCAATGTGTAAAAGTCAACACATTAGCCTCGGGTGAGATTGATTGTGCTGATTTAAAGACTTTACTTCTATCTCACAAGGACAAACCTGCTATCATCAACTTAAACATAGGTATCTCATATTTGACAAGCTTAATCACACTGCACCCACAATATAGCCATATACAAAATATATAGACACTTGGCTAAATCCATTTTTCTTGTGTAATTAAAATTTATAGGAACAACTATGAAAGGAGCAATTGATGACATCGATCTCGTAATACAAACACTTGAGCAAAGTGGCTTCCCTAGTGATCGATTTTATATTCATTGCGATGGAGCTCTATCAGGAATAATGTTACCATTTCTTAAACAAGTGAGTGAAAGTTATTAAACTCAATTCTTAAATAATCTTTTTTTACTATATACATAATTATTTGTTCAATAGAACTCATTAAATATTGTCTGAATGTTTGCTTAGGCTCCAAGGATTAACTTCAAGAAGCCCATTGGAAGCATATCCATTTCTGGCCATAAGTTTTTAGGATGCCCAATTCCCTGTGGTGTTGTAATAACACGCTTAGAACATGTCAATGCTCTGTCTAGAGAGGTTGAATACATTGAATCAAGGGATGTCACAATCACGGGTAGTCGTTGTGGGCTTGCATCAATCTTCCTGTGGTATGCAATTCAAGAGAGAGGTTTAATAGGACTTAAGAGAGAAGTGCAAATGTGCATCACAAATGCAGGCCATTTACTCAATAAACTACGCGCTAATGGGATTGGTGCAATGCGAAACGAGTTTAGTATTACCGTTGTGTTTGAAAGACCTTCAGATGAAGACTTTGTGCGAAGATGGAGTTTGTCTTGTGAAGGAAATGTTGCACATGTGGTTGTGATGAAGCATGTCACCATCGAAATGATAGACTCCTTTGTTAGTGAGCTTGTTAAAAATCGGTTTACTTGGTTTCAAGGTGGACAGATAAAGCCTCGTTGCATCGCGAACGCCATTGGCGGAGAAAATTGTGCTTGTGCATTGCATAACTCGTTCTGATGACAAGAGGGAGGAATGCATTGAATAATATAAATGTGATTTGTGCATGCTATTATACTTGACAAAATTGATGTGCTCATCAATGATTATACACTTTTTTTTACTCAGATTCACAAATAAAATGGTTCTAACCAAAACCATAAGTTGCACTTATATATCTATTTCGCTCCTTGTATTGATGAATATTCATACATGCATCAGTAAGTTTTCAATGATAACAACGGCTTTATTGGAAAGTTGGATCTATTTTTGACCAAAAGATGCAGTTTTTAATTAAAAGTTTCTGACAATAACTTGAAAAATGGAGATTATAGTCCTCCAGACCGTTTTGGAGTAGGAAAATGAAACTTTCAGAATTCTCTACCTCTTCACTTTAGGAGGGAAAAGAGAAAAAAAAGAAAATTAGTTATTTGATAGGTGATGTGATAGAAAGACAAAAAGAAAAGTGGATGGAATTGAATTATAAGATAGTATAGGATGTGAACATATCACAACTATTCTGCAAAACGGTTTTTGTTATACACCCAACGTAATGCAGAAGCGACTTTGATGGAGTTGGTGGAAGAAGCTGAATGGTGCACAACAAGAGTACGAAGCTAAAATAAAATAAAATATGGGCGGTCCTCATGTATGTCCTGTGATGAAGAACTGGCTAACCTCATGGGAGGTTCGTAGATCCTCAGATGTGTCCTTATGTGCACTACCTGTGCTGGACGTAAACTCCGAGGCCAAATTGTTGTGAATTAACTGCAACTTAACTCACGCGATTACAAATCATATATTTATAAGTATAAGCAGTGTACTGGTACTACTAGAACAGGGGGTGAACGCGACAGAGTCTAACGATCATTTGGTTCAAATGGTGTCTATCTATAGGGTATGGGGTCATTTCACTGTTTAGTGACTTGGTGTTGACGGTTGGTGACGGGTGTTAGATAAATGATATTTAAGGATATGTTTGGTATGGAGAAGAAAAGTGAAAGAAAGAAAAAAGAGTAGAGAAATGATTTTTAGGTTATTTGTTTACAAAATCACATCAATAGCCCTAAATAAAAATAAAATATTATCAATCATTTTTATAAAAAAGGGTATTTTAGTTAATAAAATACAATATTCTCTACTTATGAATTTTCTGTCCAGTTTGTTGAAGAAAACAAAATGCATATAAGTTTAACCAACGGCCGTCGCCGCTAAATTTCACTCCCGGGTCCGTCACCAATAATTTTTCTGGCGGTTTGTTCAACCACCACGAAATCCTCGCCAACATTTAACGACGGTTCTAACCGCCGCTATAGTTAATTCCTAACACTTTCCATCGTTGGGATTAGCGGCGGTTACAACCGCTGCAAAATCGTAGGAAAAATATGGCAGCGGATTAAATCGCCGCAGAATCTGAAGCTGAAAATATTTTGGCAACGGTTATCAACCGCCGCCAACATCTTCCAGGCTTAAAAAAATATGTGATTTCGAAACCAATGTTCCAAAATCCTTCCCGACCTCTGCACCAACATAGATAAGCTATTAATCACATGATTACAAAGGACCTACAAATTTCATGCAGTTTTAGGATATTACAGAAAAGTGACAAACAATAATAGAGTTATCTGAAGTTTGTTGATCCTACCATAAAGCTCAGAATTTTTTCACTCTGGAAGAACACATAACAGAAGCTGAGGAGGCCTAGACAGTTTGGACTTCACATGTGCATACATTTTGTCAACCCTGGAAACTGGTGACTCGAGCCTAAAACGATTATCCTCTTTGAAAACCCTCGACGGAGGATTCAAGTGCTACAAAAGAAACAAAGCATGTCTGCTACACTTCTCTATTGATGTTTTTCTTCCATCATTCTTCTATTGATTTGATATCTTTGTTTCTTCACTTTCTTCTATCAAATTTTCACTAATGTATTGTCTAATATATTGTAACTGATCTAGTGTCTTTGTAATTTCTTTCCCTAATTTCTGCTAGACATGTTTATTGTATCGATCTAGGTTGTCATTTTCCACCTAATTATATCATTTTCCCCCTAATTTTTTCTGACAGGCTTAGACATGTTTATATTGTTATTTTATAGAGAGATCAAGGGGTTAGATATAAATTGAAAGGGTTCTCTGTTTCTTACTTTGAGTGGATAAACAATCCTAAAGAATGTTTAGCAAGGCTGCCATGAAGGAAACAATTGTAATTGGCATGGTTTATTTGGGAAGGGCCTGCTAGGGACGTACTTGAGATCCTGGCTGATTTCATATGCCTTTGTGAAAAAAATTAAAATATTACAAATTTATTTATATCATATAAATAATTAAAAAAACATTTTTTATAAACATATTTTTAGATATTAAATTTTTTTTAATGTGTAAAATATAATTTTGGAAAAATATACATTTAATTTAAGTTAAAGGGTAATTTTATCATTTGAGTTATTATGTATCATATCCTATTGTTAATTTTATCATTTAATTTCGACTTTTAAATTAGCAGATGTTTCTTCTAATAAAAAAGCTCCATGCACCCGATGTCTATCCACTTTTTTCACCATAACACCATATATATCAACAACAACAAAATAATAATACCATGAATTAAAAGATGCAAGTTCATACAAGACAACCATCCATATATTTGATCTTAAAAGATTTAAAATTCAACCGAATTCTGAAGTCAAGTAGAACCAACTACAATATGTAAGCAAGCATATAGCTGCATGATACGTGAAAATTCACCATCATCAGAGGACATATAATCGACTAGTGCACTGAATTTTGCCACGCGCTATTCATCATCTCCACGGTGGCGTCTCCTCTTTTCTGATTTTTTGACATTCCTGCCCTTCCTTGAATCATTATATCCACTTGTATCAGTATCTGTTGATGATGAGGTCCTCTTCCTATTCCGCTTGTGGCGTGTAGTTGAATCCTCAGATGTTTCAGAATCAGAATCTGATATATGGCTTCTCCTCCTCCTCTTCTCCTTCCTACTCTTTCTAGGCCTGCGCATATTCTCGTCATCATCATCTGAAGACTTGGACCTCTTCCTCCTGTGTTCCCTCTTTTTCCGCCTCCTCCTTTCACCTGAATCATCTGAATCACTAACTTCCCTCTTAGCACTCCTCCTCTTTGACCTACCTCTCTTTTTCCTCTTTTTGCCAAAATCTTTGTCAGACCCATCATCATCGGAATCCCCTCTCTTTCTATGAGAACCTCCCTTCCCGCTAACTTTTTTCCCTGACCTTTCAGCAATAATTCTCTCAATCTCTGAGTCAATCTCAGAATCTGAACTCTCACTATCATCTAACTCATCCTCTTCTGAGCTCTGAACATCACTTCTAACCACTTTCTCAGCCTTCCCCTTCAACTTCTTATCCATTCCAACCTGCATTGCTTCAAAATCCTTCTCCTTATCATCTTTGACTTTCACCAAGTTCTTGCACTGGAACCTGAGGTGCCCAACACGGCCGCACTTCTTACAGGCCCCACGAGACACATCCACATCAGTATTGGTTATCTTAGCAAGCTGTAGAAGCCCTTGGAAGCTGGCGTACGCATTCTCAGCATCAGGTTCTGCATTTGGCAGACTCTGAGAAGAATCCTTCTTGTCTTCCTTATTGGGTGCATAAGGATCATATCCAATGGCGCTCTGCCATATGCCATGGGTTTGAAGGGCTGCACTGCTGTGAACCCTATTGTTCGCAGGCATGCGAACTCTACCTGCTGTAGCCGGCATCTTGAGACTTCAATGTCAATCCCTGACCTGAGAAGAAAAAAAAGTGAACAACCAGGTGTTTGACAGAAAGACCAAAATACCATTAAAGCAACAAGCAAAATACCATGCATGATTTATCACAAAACAACATAAAAGAACCAAAGGGAGCTTGGCTCCACCAAATGCAGCCATAGACAAATATGCACAAAACAATGTAAAAACATATTCAGATATAAAACTAAATCAAAGATAAAAGGAACTACATTAACTTCAAAATGCATCCAATCTTCCATGCTTGCTTCTAAGGGAAACTTGCCTCACGAAGCATGTGAGTGTTTGCCTGCTAAGCAGATTATTTGTAGTGTTATGAATATGTTCTTAACAATAATTAACCTAAATAAATAGCATGGTACGACAACCCTGCAGAAGATGACAGAGTAATTATAAAGTAGTTAATCAGCTGTATTATAAACCTGTAAGATAAACTGCAATCCTAGATACTAGAATCACATTAGGCACAGATAGGATAGGAGGAGTTGCCTAAACAGAACCTAGCCTCAAATATTTCTGGTCTGCAATCAGCAAAAAATTTGCTCAAGTAATTTTCACACGCAGAAGTTGGTGCCAAATTATATGGCCCAAGCATCAAGTACAACCAATTTGGCCCCAAGATCAGGCACACATTTTCCAACAAGCAGGACTTAGCCCCAAGCACAGTCGTCAGCACATACAGAGTTGTCAAATAGGGCAATCCCACCCCACTCAGCCTTGACCCACATGGATCAGGGGAAGAAATCACACGAAGTCAAAACCCCACACGTAGAAAATCTCACAGGGCCAAAAAGCCCACTATTCCATGTGGGGTAGGCCAACTTATGAGCCCTACCTTTACATAAAAGCTATCCCACTATTAAATCGACTAGCTTAGCCCACTCCATGAGCTTCCTAGCCCACATCTACTTTTTCTATACGTCAGCCCACTCCATGGGCTACATAGCCTGCAACTAGTAACAAATATAGAGAAAAGCAGAGACAATAGAAAACGATTTCAGATTTAAATGCAACTCCAAACTCTTTATATATATATATATATATATATATATATATATATATATGTATATATATATATATATATATATATATATAATGATGATGATGAGCCCCAATATATCCACTAAAAGGGCCAATGTTTCTTGATTCCTCATGTGCTTCATATATATCAAATATTGCTATTCTGACAATCAGACTATGTGCTATCTCCATGCACACGTAAAAGACTAGTAAGAACTACAGAAAGAAAATAGAATTCCTGAAAATAACAATCCCTAAATAATGATAACGATAATTAATAAACAAGAAATTCAAGAACAAATATTCCCCACCTCTTCACTCTTGCAACATAATTAGTTAAAGACAACCCTCAATTTCAATTATAAAACTATAATAGGAAAGCAAGGAATAGAGAATTAAAGATGGCATCCAACGCATTTACAGGTCTAGAACCCACCTACAGATCTAGAAAAGGAGGGGGGGGGGGGTGAAAACCCCAAAAGATTTAACAACATATATAAACCCAGTGATCCCTTTTTATATGCTAGTTGATATTTTCATCGTTGAGATAAGTATCCTTCTTCGATGCTTAAATTATTATCTGCTGATTTCTTCTAAAAATGTAAGACAACTTAATAAAGAAAACAGAGTTTTGGCAGCGGACATCATTTTTGTGAAAAGAAAAATACTAGCAACACTCTCTTTCAGACTATATCTTTCTAACACTCTTTTTGATCGGTCAAAATCCATGTAGGGTCTACTAAATTATATGGGTTCCACCCCTAATTTGATAGGACCTACATGAATTTTAACCGATTAAAGAGAGTGTGAAAAAAAGTGTTTTTAGCGCTCCTCCTCTGAGAATGCAAAAACTTTTCGCAGGGCCCAAGGAATCACAAATGTAGATCATATTAGTTCATGTTTGGATGTGTGTTGGACACACACTCCAAAGGACGTTAGCATATAAGCTTCATATTGTAGCTTATGGTTTAACGTGATTTTGAGGTCCAACGTAGACCCAAAGTCCTTAAAACAATGAACAGTGCACGCATTAGTCCTGCTGAGTGACTATAATTTTTAAAACCGGAACGGTCATTGAAATGGTGAGGGCAATGGTTAATATTTTTCGGAAAAGTTATACATATAAACCTTGTTAATGAATCACTATCTTGATTGAAAACAAAAACAGCAGCCTTTTGATTTCATGCTTTTGAACCCCAAATTGTAGCAAACTCAGATCAACTACAAAGCTATATAACATTATTAACATATCACAATACCAACAGATAACATAATAATATAACACTGTACGAGCCATAATAAGCCTGTAACAAACTAAGCATCAGGCGAAATTCAACTTAAGAATCAAGCAAATTTCAAGGAAAACCAACGGTCAATAACAAAATTTAGGTATGGTCGCAGGGAGCAAAGGTACTGGGTGCCGAAACTAAACCCAGATTGGGACTGGGAGCAAGGGGCAATACCGGGATACGGGATGCTCGACCACCGACGAGGAAACTGGAGCGACTCCGGGAGACGGCAAGGCGTGCAAAGACGCGACTCCGACGAGGCTTGCAGAGGTGGTGGTTCGGTAAAGTTCCGGCGAGGCTTGCGGAGGCCCACAGGTCCGGCGACTCAGGTTCACACCGGCGACTGCGACAAATTAGAAAGAAAGGGATAGGATTTGGCGATTTGCGTTCGAGAATTGAGAATGAGATAGAGCATAGTCTATTTTTATTTTTGGGACACCTCGCAGGCCTATCACGCAAAAAAATAGCCCAAAACTAGGGCGGGCAAAACTAAAAACACACCTTACTTTATTTTCAAGGATGATAATAACCGGTCGGGTTGGGTCGCGTTTCACTTTACCTAAACTCAAACCCAATTCTTTCGGGTAAACCCATATCAGAAGTTGAACTCACTTTACTTTTTAACATGGAAGCACCTAGAGTTTAGGGAAAAAAAAAACTTGTCATATATATTAAAATCAAAGTTATGCATAAATAATTATAAGATAAACCATTTAAAAAAATACTCTTTTATCTATAGATAATGGATTGAAGACAATAAATATATGACTCTAACTTTATTAATATATATATATATATATATATATATATATATATATATATATATATAACGACACATTTTTAGTTTTAAGTGTACCAAGAGGGTTTGATCGGGTTTGGGTACGAGTATTATTGAACCCAAACCCAATCAAAGCGGGTTTTACCCGTCAAATCAGGTCGGGTCGGGTGGGTACCCGGGGGTATGGGTTTACTTACCATCCCTATTATTTCCAAAATAGCCCTTATACTTTTTGGGACACCTCATAGTTATTAATATCACTCCCAAAGTGAGTAAAATATAAAAACACTTAAATATCTCACCCAACTCCCCACCACCCACCTTCACCATTGATCATCCTCTCTCTCTCTTGCCAACTGTCCTTCGACACCTCACCACCGCATCTTGACTGGTGTCCTTCTCCATCTTCATTCCTCATTCTCCACTTTCCTTCGGGTACAGTCCTTTCCCAACACAATATTTCATCAGCCTCTCTCTCTTTCTCTCTCTCTCTCTACCTCTCTCTCTCTCTCTCACAACCTCGCTCTCACTCTCGACGTCGCCTCTCATAATCGGCCTACATCGCGAAGGTAAAAACGACGTCATTATTCTCCATTTTAGTTCTGCAACTTTCCACACTTTAAAGTGCGGAACTTCCGCACTTTTAACTGCGTAAATATCGCACTTTAAAGTGCGTTACTTATTGGTAAAGAAATGAATCTAATGCAGAAACGACAATTGCAATATGCTTGTTATTAATCAAGAAAATCACAATTACAAGCCCAACAGGGCACAATTATATAAGCATAGAAAAAATTAAAAAAAGCCCTTCATCCGAAAGAAATCCCCTCGCAAATCCATCCAACGAAACGCGACGATGACTACCATCAAAAGTGTGCATACCTAGTAGATGAGAATTTCCCACAACATGATTCAAGTACAAATCTTTGACAGGTCACATGAACAAAATGCCACAAACTCATCTCAAGATTTGATCCCATAAGTAACTTGTCAAGTAGAAGGAAAGACTCAACACCTACAAAGATATTTAGCTACTTTGAAAAACTTGAAGAAGCATTAGCAACACCTACTTTAGCTACTTTGAGGACCTGAATCTGAATATTCAACATCAGGTCCTTCAAAGTAACAAATGTTGGGGATGAAACTCAATGAATCGCAAACACTGTAGACAACAACATTGGGAATGCCAGAGACCAGGAATGCAAGACAACATATATATATATATATATATATATATATATATAGCCAAAGAACAGAACATAGAAATTAATGGTCTTCTTGAATTTATTATCCACAAATACGAATTTAATGATACTAGAATTCAAGGTAAAGTTGGGTCAAAGTTGCAAGTTATAAAATATATACTACCGCACTTAAAAGTACGGTCACCTGAACCCTACCTTAATGGCATACTACCGCAGTTTGAAAGTGCGGAATGGACACGATACCGCACTTTAAAGTTGGGTATTGTTTTTTTAAGGAAATAATTACGTACCACACTTTAAAATGTGGTACGTAAATTTAAAACAACGCATTTTTGAAGTGTGGCAATATTGTGTACCGCACTTTGTAGGCGTGGACGGAAAATGGAATGACGAATATTAATGGTATTTTTGAATTTTTTGAATTTTGAGGTGACATTACTAGTTGTGGGAATGAAATTAACAACAATGCCCAATAAAATAAAAGGTGAGAGAAAGAGAAATAAGTAATGATAGGTAACTACCATTTTATCTCTCAAATAAAATACGGTTAAATATGTTTTTATCCCTTTCGAAAAAAGTTCTTTGCATCTAGTCACCAACATTATTGAAATAGATGAAATTAGTTCCTACCGAATATTTTCTAGCAGTTTTTGTGTATTAGCGGCAATTTTGACCGTCACAAATTATTTATTTTTGGTTTTAGTGGCAATTTAAATCGCCGCAAATGAATCGAGGGATTAATTTCACTTATTTCATTAATGTTATAGACTAAAAACTATGAAATAATTTTTTAGAGGCAAAATCCAATTCACATATATTTTATATATTTTACATGGACTAAAAAAATATTTGACCTTTAAAATAATATAACATGAGATATATATTTGATAATTTTTTAGTTTATAATTAATAATCAATATAAATATTTTTTATAATTACTATCAACATATACTATTATCTTACCCATTTTATATATATAAATAAAGCTATCAAGTGAGAACTAGTGCTCATTTTAAAGAAATGAAAACTACTAATACTAATTATTAGATTAAAAAGAACTGTTTAGATTAAAACAACCCATTAATGTTGCAAGATATTAGTATTAAAAAGAACGATTTATATTTGTGTTTCTTTAATGTTCACTGATGTGGTATTAATGTGTTGTTTTAATATAGACCGTTCATTTGAATCTTATGGTTGATATTAGTAGTTTTCATTTCTTCTCATATCTTAAAATGAGCACTGGTTCTCACTTGATACGCTCCCTATATATAAATACTTAGGGAGTGCTTGTTTCAAGTCATGGAAATACATTACCGGGAATGTGGAGGCTGGGAAAGAAGATTCTCATGTTTGTTACAAGGTTGGAAATTTGATTCCCGGATATAAATCATTCCCAAGCTAAAGGGTAACCGTCATCATTCCCTTCATTTCATTCCCTCATTACCATGAAATGAGTTGAGAATCTTGTATTCCTATGGCTGAGAATCTTGTATTTTTATGGCTAAATGAGATATTCTAAAATAACATCTCACTCCCCTCACATTCTATCTTTTTTTTCTATTTTTGAGACCTATTAATTTTGAAATTAAATACAATTTAAAATCATTTCTGAAAATCTTAAATACATACCAAACATATTTATAAATTTACTTCGGAATAACATTCTCATTAATCAAATTCCCGGAAATATGATTCTTGGAAATTGCACTTTAAAACCTTGAAACAAACTCTCCTTATGTTTCAATCTACTCCCTTCGTTGCTATATAACCGTCACTATTTTTATCTTTTTTTGTTCATAATTATCTGTCACTTTACAAAGTTCAAGAGAGTATTAAATATGTTTTACCAATTCTACCATTAAATTAATGGTGATAGGAAATTAAAGAGTCTAAATTAAGAAGAAAGATAAAACATATGTTAGGAAGTTGGGTAGTAACTTTGATAAAAACAAGAACATTAATACAATTCCTTAATATATGTACAAAACCTTAAAGTGACAATTATTAAGGAACGGAGGGAATAATAAATTAGAAAGTTTCAAAAGAAAATAAATAAAAAACATTTGATTCAGAAAGTTAAACGTGTATTTAAAAAAAAATTCATTAGCTAAAAGACATTCCCCCTCAACTTCAGATCCGAAAGTGTTGCTTGAATTGTCTGGGTGCCTTTCTTCGCATTAGAGTCTAGCTAAAGGTAAACATATTATTGTTCCTTTGAAGAGAGGTAAACGCATTTTATTTGATTCGGAGGCAGCCTTGGGGAGACATGTATGGTGGATGTTTTGGGCGCTCGCCCAGGCGCTTTGGTAGTTGATAGTAATAGCATTACCTCTTATCATGGGGGAAAGGTGAAAATGTTGATCTTGGACAACTACAAGAGTTTCCTTTTGAGGAGGTGTCCAACCTACAGTCAGGACTACGGGGTGGGAAAATTTATTCAGAAGAAGCATGTTGTTATGCCCCTGTGCAGAAGGTTTTTGGGGTCTCTCCACCTATGAAGAGTGTGGTTGGTATTATTGATTTGAATTTGGCTGAGGTTGTTGGGCAGCACCGCCGTTCCCATTGAGGATCCTGTCATGGAACTGTTATGAGTTTGAGAACCCACAGGCAGCACCGCCACCTCATCCACTCTGAAGCTCCCAACATGTTCTTTTCCATGGAGACACGTAAATCTTCTCCTAGCCCGTTTGATAAACTTGAGGGGATCTTTCTGATGTGTTGCACGTCCAAGTCGCCTAGTAGGTTTGTTTAGACTATGGTTTGCAGGATCTTGGTTTCTCTAGCTATCGCTTCACGTGGTCCAACAAACGTAAAAATCCTGATACTATTGAGAAACGATTGGAATTTTGCTTTAAATAATGAGAGTTGGCATGATTTGTGGCCATCGTCTTCAGTTTCTCACCTTCCCCACTACCGCTCGGATGATAATCCAATTTTCGTGGCATGTAAAACTCGCATGTTGAAGCCCAAACGAAGAAGAGGTAGGTTGTTTCGGTTTGAGGAGTTTTGCCTTCAGAGTGAGGAAGAATGTACTGAGGTTGTCGCTAATACTTATTGCAAGTTGGATTCCAATTTCTCTTAAAAAATTGTGGAGTTGGGTTCGGTCTTGGATAGTTGAGGGTGTTAGAAATATGGTGACCTGTCCAAAAAATTGCCCAGCCAAAAGTTTTGCTTCAAGATTTACAGCATCGTGAGCAAACACAACAAGTTGTGACAGCCATTGATGAGACTAAGTGGGATCTAGATTCTTTGGGGTTAAAGGTCTCGTGCTAGCTAGCTGAAATATGGTGATATAAATAATAGCTTTTTCCACAACAAGGCATCTCAGCGGAGACGGCGTAACTTGATCAACTTGACCAATTTGATCAATTTAAATACTCGCATCGTTAAACTTAAGGCAGACAGTGAATATTCCTTTTGCTTCTTTCACAAAAACAACTAAAATTTGAACCATTCCAAAAGCTTCTAACTCAACAAGTAATTTCATTCACCATGCATCTATTATAAATTTGTCCTTCTAATTCATATTAAAAAGTTTCCATAATCCAAGAATTTTAGAACATAAAATATAGACTCTGCTTCCAACATAGAAATGCCGAAAATGTATGAGAAAATGCTATAGTTCCAGCCTAAAATTGCACGACAAATAACAATAAAAACACCACCAAGGACACTAAACTGCATATTGATATCCTTCACAAGCCTCACATAATACACATATATACATATGTGTATAAATGTTAGTACTTGTGACGATTATCCTCTACAACCAATCATTTTCTGTTACTAATACCAGCTAGTTCCTCTGATTGTAGTTCGAGAAGTTAGGGCCAAAATGACCACTGAAATCCTGACCAGATGGAGGAGGTGGAGGCGGCGGCAGCGGGAAGAGCTGTGGTTGCTGAGGGGCCTGAAACTGCGGTGGCGGATTAGGAAACTGACGCATACCTACTCCATCATAAGAATGATTAGCATTAATGATTCCATCATTTTGGAGAGTTTGATTCCTAAGGAAATGCAATTCTTCCTTTATCGTTTCGTCCAGACCTGCAAGCACAGGAGTGTAATCCAAGATAATATTTTAGTAATTAATTTATAAATTAAAATAGCGCGCAAGAGGATAATCTTGAAAGCCACAAGTATAATTAATTTCGAACAATATATGCATTATGAACTCCATAAACTTATTTAAGACTATGCGATGTGAGAAAGCTATTCTTATATGAGAATGGTGAAAATAAATCGTGGCCGTTAGATCTAACAATGAGTGATCATGATTAAAAGAAATAAGTTGTCACATGACCATTTAACGGCCACGATTTATTCTCACCATTCTCATATAAGAAGAGTTTTCTCACTAGATACATTATATATATGTGTGTGTGTGTATTTTCATGATGCTATGATCCTAGAAGAAGTTGTGTAGTGTGAATGGGCCTTTTATTTATGGAATTAAATGTGATAGGAAGGAAAGCATGTTTAACTTCTCTAAATTAAGTGATTTCATTTTATGTGGTAAAGTGAGTATCACAACTATTAATAGTGATTACATACTTTTAAAAAGTCAATAGATACTCACTTTACCATGTAAATTGATTCCACTTACTTTAGACGGGCTGCACCCAAGAAAAATACAAATTCACCACTCTAGGGTTTAATTAGGCATTTAATCAGGCATGATCAAGTATGAAATGCTTACCAATTTGAATTTGAGATTGTTGTCTCATGGTCTGTAAGTTTGTCTTGAGCGCCTCTTGCCAAGTAGTCAAATCTGCTGTGTCTTTCTGCATGATGTGAGATATTAATATGGTTATTCTTTCATATTCATTAATGTTACGTGGAAATCTAAGTGAACACCCAACACCTACTTTTTTCACACTACAAGTTGTTTATTTTTTATTATTTTACTCTACTAAAATCATTTTATCCACATGAATGGGGTATTTTTCACTATTGGTGGTTCACCAATCAAAACTCTTTCTTATTATATTGCTCTGATTATGAGTGCATAAATTGAATATAACTATAAATTAACACATAAGGAAGACAAAATGGATTTTAGCAAAATGGATTTTAAAGAAGACACCATGCATGGATTCCAGCATAAAGAACATAAACACACGTATAGAGTTGTGAAATTGGCATATGGCTCTAAGGTCAGCCTACGTAACCCTCTATTTTGACCCACGCTTTAATAGTTCACTTTAGGTAAGGATTTTTCAGCCCTGAACCACACAACTCATTCATTAAGTGGGTTAAGAGCTAGAGAAATATGGGTTGAGGAATGGTAGGTCCAGGGATCAATCTCTAAAAGAGAAATTTAAATGTTTTTCAATGTACTAAAAAAATTAAGTGGGTTAAGACAGGGCTTGCCTCAAAACTAGTTCACTATCTATTATTTGTTAATTTATATATATTTATACAATAAATTAATTCAAAACTAGAAACTAAAACTTCATTTAAACTCTTCTCTCCCCTCTCTCTCTCCCTACCCCTTCTCTCTCCCCCATGGAGGGTTGTACTGGTAAACTAGTAGCCCAATTTAATTTAGGCACATCTCAACTCAACCCAATAATGTGATGGCCTGTTGTGGGGCGACTTGAATGGCACGACCCGACCCAACCCACACCCCATGAAGGGTTGAGCTAGTAAATAAGCAACCTGATACAATTTAGGGCTAACACAAACCGGTCTGAAAATGTGATGGTCCGTTATATGCCGACCTAAATGGGTTGGCTCAAGCTCGGTTCGACCCGCATTTTACGGAGGACTGGGCTAGTAAATTACCAGCACTATATAGTTTAGGGGAAGCCTAACCCAACCCTAAAATGTGATGCCTTGTTGTGGGCCAACCTGAATGGGCCATCCTTGGTCACGACCTGAACATGCCCCGACTTGACCCAAGCGCGATCTCACTTGCCGCCTCGATCCAGGCCCAACCTTGACTCGCGTAACTTGATCCCGACCCGAATCGCCCTGTCCCGGCCATGCCTCGACCAGACCCAACCCAGCACAACCTGAATCTCCTGCCCCGGCCAGCCTGGCACCTACTCGCCCGTCTCAACCCTACCTGCCTCACCCAGTCCAACCCAGACACAGGCTTACTCGCCCACCTCGGTCTCAACCCCGCCTAGACTTGGCCCCGACTCAATTACCCAGTCCTGCTCGGCTAGGCCCCGACCGACCCTGGTAATACCTACCGGCCTTCCCCATACCAGCTCGGTCCCGACTCAATGCAGACTCTGCCTCGGCCAACCCCCCAACTGACTTGCCCGACCCCGACCCTGACACGCACCCCATGGAGGATTGGGCTAGTAACTTAGTATCCTGATTAAACTTAGGCTCAACCTAGCACGGTCTAGAAAATGTGATTGTCTGTTGTGAGCAGACCTGAATGGGTTGGGTCGTCCCACGCCTCATGGATGGATGGGTTGGTAAATTAGCAGGCCCATTGAATTTTGGGCCCAACCAAACCAAATTAAAAAAAAAATAGGACTAAAAAGCTTGATTCTACGATCATTCCTAAATGATTATACGACTCCAAAACTCGTATTCATAATGAGTTTATCTGTATTTTCAAGTGTAGTAATAGGAAACGCACCTTCAGCATGGAAAGACGTTGAGAGAGGTTGGTTGATTGCATCTGAAGATCTTGCAGCCTTTTTTCCATATCACTTACATAACGAGCTTTCCTCTCCTTCGATCTAGCAGCAGATTCCCTATTTGCAACAATTCTGCAACACCACACAACAATTCCATCAAATTTCACACTCCAAAACTTCACTGATCCCCAGTTTCCCACAATCCAAACCAAGCCCCCCCCTTGTATTTCATTTTTCAAAACCCAAAAATATGTGAAAAATAGTTTGTTCAACATCAATTACACTCACATCTAAATAAGATATAAAGAGAAAAGCGATAAATGAATATTACAATGGGTGATGTGATAGAAAATGCAGATAAGAATAAAAAGAAAAAAAAATGAAAATGAGATGTAAGTGAAAATGGATTGTAAATGAATAATTAAGCATGATAATATATCCATGACAAAGCATCACAATTAAGCATAAAATTCATTTAATTTTTGCTTCCCTTCTTAGAGTTTTGAACATTCATGTATGTGTTTGTGCCACATTCCAAATCAAAATTTTAAGCTTTCAAAATCACTTATTTAAAAAACAAAAACAAAAAAACAAAATAAAATGAAATAAAAATGTTTTATCAACCTCCTAGCTCTCACAGGATCAACCCTTTCAAGTTCTGCGAGCTGCTCAGGGGGCATGGCCCTCTTTATCAAATACGACGGCACGCCCTGAAACGACATCGTCGAGGACCCGTCAATGGAAACGCTATGCCGGCGACGGTGACCTGCTTTTTTCACACCACCACCCTCCTTGCCGGCAATGGCTCCGATCAGGTCATCGGATTTGATGGACAAGCTCCTGACGAGTGGCTCCGGCATCCTAGAACTCGAACCGGAGCCGTCCAGCCTCTCTGTTTCATCCGAACCGACAACTGTTTCGGGGATATCCGGCAGCGTCGGTAAAGGCGGCGGCGGAGCAGGGAATGTGAAATCAGTGTTGAAGAAATCTGAAGGATCAAATAGCATGTCATCGTCAAAGCTTCCGGTGACATCGAAGGCGAAGTCAGAGAAGGCCCTCCGGTGGTGGGACCGGAGCTTCGAGGTCTGCTCGCCCTGCATGGTTTCTTGGGGTGCTCCGGTGAAGTTTGGTTCCATTAGCAAAAAAATTAGTTAAATTAATTTTTTTGGTTCTCTGAGTAGAAGTTTGGTTTGGTGATGACCTGAGGTGAAAAACTGAAATGGTGGGTGCTTAGGCTTAATCTATACTACCCATTGGAAATGTGATCAAATTAATGTTGTTATATTTTTTTAAAACTAATTAATGTTGTTATTAATTGAACTTGAAACTCCTTTTCATTCTTAATTACTTTTAGAAAATACTAATTATTTCACATCGAAAAGTTTAAGAAGCACATTAATTATTTTTTACTTATTAATTAGATATTGGACTAAAAAACAATAAATGAGAAATTAACTACACTAATGAATACTAGTCCTTTATTATAAGTCAACTTTTCTAAGTTTTTTTCCTAAAATATAAGTCACTTTACTATATCCATGAAACATTAATTATTTTTTTCATGTTTATCCTTATATTTAATGGGGTCAGCTAAATGATCCCATGATTAATAGGAGTCATTCAACCACATGTTCACATGGACCAATAAGATTGTGTCATTTATTTTATTTATTTCCACATTATTTTTTTATTTTAATTATGGGACAATCTTATTGGTCCATATGAACATAGGGTTAAATGACCCCAATTAATCATGAGGTCATTTAGTCAACCCCATATTTAATACTTAAAATTAATAGAATTTTCATACTTTCCAAAATTTAATTTTATTTCAAAGACCAATGTCATTTAGTGATAATGGAACATTAATATGGAGAGAGAATTCTAAATGGGGGTAAAAAAGTAATGTCAACAACTTCACCACGATAGTCGCGTATTTGTTGAGGCTTTGTGTGAAGATTGACAATGAAGACAAGACATTTAGACTGTTGCGCTCGTTACTGGGTTCCTATGATCACTTTGTGACTACTCTTACATATGTGAAGGACTCTATCACACTTAAGGGTGACAATCAATTTTTTTTCTAAATTTCGCACTTTTGAGTGCGAATTGGTATTTTTTTTTAAAAATACTTTTTTCCAATTGTAATCATGTGACGTACACTTGAGTGCGAATAAAATCATTTTTTTTTTCTAAATTTCGCACCTTTGTGTGCGAATTGGTTTTTTTTTTTAAAAAATTATTTTGTTATTATGTGACGCACTTATGAGTGCGAATAAAATCATTTTTTTTTATAAATTTCGCACCTATAAGCGCGAAACAGAAGTTGCATCTGCTCAATCAAGGTTGATTTGCACATAATAAATGCGAAAATTAAATGCACTTATTAAGTGCGAACTTAAAAAGGGGTAAGGGGATATGTTAGGAATGAAATTAGTTTTTAAGGGTATTTAAGTAAAATACTACCAAAATGGGTGGCATAAGAATCAATAGGGGGTGGGAAGTAGCCAGGTATTCAATTGCTGGTTCATAATAGGATCCTCTCTCTAAAAAAATTCCCTCTCTAAACCCTCTCTCCCGCTACAGCTGCTGTTAGGGCTGCCGCCGTGCCCTCCCTCTTCCGGCGCGGCGGCAACCCCCCTCTCTTCTGCTCTCTCTATCTTCTCCTCTCCTGCCGTCTGTCAGATCTCTCTTCACGGAGCTTTTTGTGCTGCTCGAAGTCGATGGTCACCATCTTCTCCTCGCGCTCCTTCGATCCTGGCCCTGTTGCTGGTGGCGACGGCGCTCTGCGTCGTTTGGAGGTCTTGGGTCATCTCTTCCTTCGGCTGGTGTCGGAGACAGAGGACGGCCACCGTGAAGAAAGGGGAAACCCGATCTGAGGAAGTCATCGCCGTTTCTCTCGGGTCCTTCACTGATCTCTGTCGCCATTTTCCTCCCCTCCCTGTTTCGAAGCCTCTGTTGCCGGACCCTTGCCTCGGTGCTTCAGATCTGCAGGTTTTTTGTTTCGATTGCAGTTCGGATTCTGTGGCCGTTTTTTCGGTGGCAGGTCCAGTTTCCAGGTGGGTATTGTTGTCTTTCAGGTTTTCAGGTGCGTCATTGCGTGGGGCTGGTCGAGATTCCGTGGTGAAGTCTCGAGGGGTACTGTCAGGTTTGGCATGGTTCTGTTTCAGATGGTGCGAAACATGGTTGCGTTCCCGGCTTTTGGAGTGCTGAGCGAAGGTGTAGGTGGCGGCTTTGGGCTGTTGTGCTTGTTGGCCCCGTCGCTTGATGCTGGTTTTTTCCCTGTTTTGGGTTTGCCCCTGGTTTTTTAATTTATTTTCCTGTTTGGTATGGGACTCAGCCCTTTAGCTTGTTGTTGGTTGCTTATTTGGTGGGTCTTTTGGCTCTCCCGGGTGTAGAGGTTTCCTATCTGTAGGTGTCGAGCAGCTTGTTTGGTTCCCTTGCTGGTTGAGCCTGTTGCTGTTTTTCGATTTAGATAGGAATTTCGAACATCCGGATAGTCGTTAGGGGTTTGTTTGTTTGCTTTCACGGTTATGTGTTGTTGGGGTTTATGGGGTTTTTTGATGGGAGGTTTTGCTATTGTGGCTGAGTTGCTCCGGTTGTTGTTTAGATTACTGTACCCATGGTGAGAGGGGTTGTTTCTCACCTTCCTTATTTCCTTAATATCATTGATCTTTCTAAAAAAAAAAAAAAGAATCAATAGGGGGTGGCACCAAAACTAATGCCCTATAAAAAAATAATTTAAATGGATGGATTTCAATCCATCCATTTAATCTATTGGATATCCATAATCCACCAATTTAAAATCAAAGTCCACTAGATCCATATATTGAAATTTGATGGATTGTGATGAATAACTTAAAATTCTAATAATTTTTTTACTTATAATTTTCTTTATTTTTTCTTGAAAAAAAAAGATAACTAACTAAAATCAACCAAAAACCTTAAAATCGACCAACAAATCCAAAAATCGGTCGAAAGCCCTTAAATCCGCACGAAACTAAAAAAACGACCCAAAACCTAAAAATTGACCAAAAAAACCTAAAATTGACCTAAACTCGAAAATAAGTCCAAAACCCAAAAATCTGCTCAATACACAAAAAATTGTCGGAAAACCCTAAAATTGGCCCACAACACAAAAAACAGCCGGGAAACCCAAAAATCGGCTGAAAACTCAAAAATCGACCTAAAACACTAAAATCAAATGAAAATCCAATAAATTGGCCTGTAACTCAAAAACCAGCCCAAAACCGAAAAAAACGGCCCGAAAACCCAAAATCAGCCCAAATAAACAAAATCAATCCGAAAAACCCAAAAATCGGCCGAAAACCCAAAAATCGTCACAGAACTAAAAAATCAACCCAAAACTAAAAAATTAGTCTGAAACCTAAAAAACAGCCCGAAAATCTAAAAATCGGCCCAAAACCTAAAAATCAGCCGATTTTAGGGAATCGAGTCAATTTAAGGGTTTCGGTCGATCTTTTAGTTTTAGCCAATTTTTGGGTTTTCCGGTTGTTTTGGGGGTTTTTAGGTCATTTTTAGGTTTCAATCTAATTTTTGAGTTTCAGGCCGTGCTTTTAGGTTTTGGGCCGATTTTTGGGTTTTCGAGCCATTTTTATAGGTTTCGTACTGAATTTTTAGTTGCAGGCTTTTTTTTAGATGTTGGGCTAATTTTTGGGTTTTTCGGACTTGTTTTCGCGATTTAGGCTAATTTTAGGTTTTTCTGGCCGTTTTATAGGTTTTCATACTAATTTTTGAGTTTCGGGCCGTGCTTTTAGGTCTTGGGCTGTTTTTTGGGTTTTCGGGCCATTTTTAAGTTTCATTCTAATTTTTGAGTTTCGGGCCGTGCTTCTAGGTTATGGGCCGATTTTTGGATTTTCGGACCGTTTTTTAGGTTTCATACTGATTATTGAGTTTCTCGTTTTTTTTAGGTTTTGGGCTGATTGTTGAGTTTCTAGGCGATTTTGGGGTTTTTCGGACCGATTTTTGTGATTTGGGCTGATTTTAGGTATTTCGGGATGTTTTTTAGGTTTTGGGCTCGAGTTCCAGGTCAATTTTTGTGATTTGGGTTGTTTTTTTTGTTTTTTTGGCTATTGTTCGGGTTTTCAGCTGATTTTTGAGTTTTTAGCCAATTTTGGGGTTTTTTAGCTGATTTTAGGAGTTTGGGCTGATTTTTTGGTTTTTCGATCAATTTTAGTTTAGTGTTTTCGACTGATTTTAGGTAATTATTGTTTTTTAAGAAAATAAAAAGTAAAAAAAAAACTAAGTTATTGGATGGATTGGATATCCATCCATTAATAATTCACCAATGGATGGATTGAATAGATTTTCTTTAAACAATTTTAGTTGATCCTTAATAGATAACAAATTGTTTTGGATCCATCCATTACAATCCATATTCATATCCATCGAATCTATCCAATAACGTGATCCATCCATTTCACGCTTGATAACATCACTTCTACACTCTTGTCTCATTCTCAAAGGAGACAAAATGTAGAGGAGGGAAGTCAAGGTGGAACGTCTGTTTGTAAAGGGATGTCAAGATCGTGGACGGAACAAGGGTAAGTATGTAGGGACGAAGAAGCGTTCTAAATCCAAGCAGAGGAAGACAACAGAGTGTTTTAATTGCAAGCAGGTTGGTCAATGGAAAAAGGATTGTCCGAATCCTTCTAGTTCTGCGAACGTGGCTCAGGCTGATGATTCTGGCAGTGAAGGTGATATGCTTAGTGTTTCATCCAGCAAATGCTTAGATGTCTGGGTGTTTTTCATGAAGCATAAATCTGAAGTCTTCAAGAAGTTCAGATTGTGGAAGACTAGGGTGGAAAATCAGACAGGGAGGAAAATCAAGAATCCGCAGTCAGATAATGGGATAGAATACACTAATGCAAAGTTCAACAAGTTTTTTCAAGAACACGGTATCCATAGGCATTATTTAGTTAACAAGACACCACAACAAAATGGTGTTGCTGAGAGGATAAATCAATCTCTCATAGAGAAGACAAGGTGCCTTCGTTTGCAGGCGGGACTATCTAAAGGTTTTTCGGCAGAGGCAATGAACATGGCGTGCTATCTGTTCAACAAGTCTCCGAGAGCTTTATTGGGTGGAAAAGTTGCAGAGGAGATGTGGGCAGGTAATCCCATTATTTAGAAAATTTGAGAATTTTTGGGTGTCCAGCTTATATACAGTGATGAACGGTCCAAATTGGATCCAAAATCCAAGAAGTGTATTTTTCTTGGCTAAACCAAGGGTGTGAAGGGGTTCAAGCTGTTGGATCTGGCTTTGAAGAAAGCAGTTCATGGCAGAGACTTTGTATTTGAAGAGCAGCACCAGATTATAATCTTGTCCCCGTCTGATTGTATCACCAATCAAATATGGGTTTGAAGACTTAGCTGCATATGCTCTTCTTACCAGTTCTGGAGATCCATCTACTTTTCGTGAGGCTATGGCTAGTCCAGACCAAGATAAGTGGATGGGTGCTATGGTGGAGGAGATGGAGTCCTTGAAGAAGAATCAGACATGGGATCTAGTTCAGCTTCCTCAGGGAAAATGAGTCATTGGTTGCAAGCGGGTGTACATGAAGAAGCCACTAGTAAAAGAAAATGAAGGGGAAAATTTCAAGGCTCGGTTAGTAGCAAACAATGGGATATTCACAACGGAAGGGGATAAATTATGATGAAATTTTCTCTCCGGTTGTTAGACACACTTCTATCAGGGAAGTGTTGGCCTTGGTAGCATTCCGAGACATGCATTTAGAGAAGATGGGTGTGAAGACGGCGTTCCTCCATGGTAATTTAGATGAACAACTTTACATGCAGCAGCCCGAGGGATTCATTGGTTCTGATCAGGAGAAACTAGTGTGTAAGTTGAAGTGGTCTCTGTATGGGTTGAAGCAGTCACCAAGGAAGTGGTACAAGAGGTTTGATTCATACATGCTGAGTATTGGCTACAGAAGGTGTGGCTATGATTGTTGTGTTTATGTAAGGAGCCTTGATGATGGTTTTTATATTTTCTTGTTACTGTATGTGGATGATATGCTAATCACTGCTACACTTACGTGATGTGAGTGATCTGAAGACCAAACTGGGTAGGGACTTTGACATGAAGGACTTAGGAGCTGCTAAGGAGATTCTTAGGATGGAAATTCACAGAGACAGAGGAGCTAGAAAATTGTGACTTTCTCAGAAAAGCTATGTTGAAGGTGTTTTAAGCAGATTCGACATGAATAATGCAAAAGCTGTGAGTACTCCATTGACGAATCACTTTAAGATCTCAGTGGATCAGTGTCCAAAGATAGTTGAGGAAGTCGAATGTATATTGAAAATTCCTTATTCCAGTGTAATTGGTTGTTTGATGTATGTTATGGTCTGCACTAAACCAGATTTGGCACAAGCTGTGAGCCAAGTCTGCAGGTTTATGTCCAAACCAGGGAAGCGTCATTGGGAGGCAGTCAAGTGTATACTCAGGTACTTGAAGGGTACAACGGTTCATGGTATTATGTTCAGTAGTAAACGAGGTGATCCAAGAGTTGTGCGATATGTTGATTTCGACTATGCAGGTGATATTGACAACAGGAGGTCTACAACATGGTATGTGTTTACTTTGGCAGGTGGACCAATTTGTTGGAAGTCGTCAGTTCAATCCATAGTGGCTATGTCTACAACTGAAGCTGAGTACATGGCTGTAGCTAAGGCAGCAAAAGAGGCATTATGGCTTACATGGTTAGTGAAAGAGTTGGGTGTTGAGCAAGGTAGAGTTCGGTTGCATTGTGACAGTCAGAGTATCATTTTCTTGGCTAACAATCATGTGTATCATGCTAGGACAAAGCATATTGATGTGAGATTTCACAAGATCAGAGAGTTGCTTGTGTCAGGACAGATACGACTTGAGAAGATTCATACTTCTGAGAATGCAGCTGATATGTTGACCAAGCCGGTCACCGATGACAAGTTCAAGCATTGTTTGGATTTGTTACATGTTTCATAGTGATGGGGAGCACAATCCTAGAAGTCGAGATTCTGAAGCATAACAATCAATCTTCAAAGGGGTTCGAGAATTTGCCAAGGTGAAAATTGTTGAGGAATGGCTCATTGAGGAGAAAAACGAAGCGGGGTTGTGCAGTGTGTTACCGCATATGTGGTAGGCATAGCTACCGTATATGCGGTAAATGACAAATCGATTCTGGCTGCTTTTTTGCGTTACCGCATATGTGGTAAACGACAGGAGGGTCGTGCAACTGGTTGGGTACCGCATATGCAGTGGCTTAAGTGCCGCATATGCGGTAAGTCGCTGCTTGTTCTTTTTTTGTTTGTTCTATTTTTGGAATCTGATTTGGTGGGATTGTGATATGATTTAGTGAGATATTATTTTATAATATCTGGATCACTAGAATCCATATATCTTGAAACATTGCAACCCTAAAGCATAATCTGAATGAAACGAAGCTATAGCTACTCTATAGCCGCAAAAGTATGCTCAATTGGCCGAACTGCGTGAACAAACTTTTGTGACTTACACTAACGGTTTCTCTAAAGTTACTCTGCACGATTTAAGTGTTTTTGCTAACACCACCCTTTTATTTCACCATGCTAGGCAATATAAGACTTCTCCAATATCTCTTTTCTGACATTTTTATTCATTTGAATTGAGAGATGTGAGATTTGCTCCACATTACAATCTTTCTCAACATATAGTTGTTTGTTATTCCTATATAAGAGAGGGATATTCTCCCATTTGGAATACAAGTTTTGTTTTTTGTTTTAAATAAAATTTATACATTCTACCAAATAAAAGATGCTAGCCTAGTTCATTAGCTCGTTAGAACGAAATCTTCACAATTAATATAAAAAAAAGAAAAGAAAAAGACTTCCCTATATGCTTTAATTTGTATCTCATCTTTGATAGGAATTCAACTCAACCACGACATTTGTTAATGGATGTCCCTATTCAAGTAAAACAACCTTTATTTAATTAGGACTTACTTTAGTATATTGGGCTTCAATGAGACAAAGAGTTGTGGACCTTCTTGGTTTTTTCCCCGTCATCCATGAAACAAGTTGGTGACCTAAATAATGCAATTACAATTACAATGTTGGAGAGAAAAAACAGTGAAGACTCTGGTTTCTGTCTCTAAAATGGACCATGGTGGTCTTCGTGTGGGATGCACACTCTGTTCCATTATATAAATTATCCAATTCCCTACTCTTCCTTTTTATCACAGCATACTTAGTGCTTTCCTCTTCAGCAATCCATTATTTCATAGCTCTCACTCATTTCATTCTACATTTACTTCTGCTTTTCAAGATATATATGAATTACAGATTATGATAATAGTTACGTAATCAAGTTATGAAGGTATGTGTTGAAATTTTGTCTTTTGTACTTAGCTAACAAGAATTCTTTGAGTTTTATTTTGTGTGTCAGTGATATGCTAAATCAATCATTTCTCTTCATTCACTTTTAGAATCTTAGAATATTTCTTGAGAAATTAAAAAAACAAAAAACAACGGTTTTTGAACGATTTACTCAACTCAACTGGTTATAATTAATTAAGTAATGTATAGAATTTAGAAGACCTAACTCAACAACAAAAACTAGCTTGAGACATCATGGACGGCTTTGATACCATATTAAAATTAAGAAGACCTAACTCACGTTCCTACAAGTAATGAAGAGCCAAACGTCTCTAATGACAAGCAACAAAGGCAGATATGGAGAAACAAAGCCTGGTACTGCTATGTTGTTGTATGCGTTGAGCACCCCTTTGCCTCTTTCTTAATATGATTTTTGAGCTTTAAAAAGAAAATTTGAGCAGTAAAACCAGTCTCTGTCTCTGATAAAAATGCAGCGTGTACAAATTATGGTGCGGAAGATTTATCCAACTACACATATCCTAACAACTAAAACTTAGAAGATGATTGGTCAACTTTTTATACCATCTACATGAAAACTAGCTACCTTAAGTAATAATGAATATAATTTTGATGTACATACATAACTTCCACCAGTTTCTCAACACAACACGAAACTCTTTGTGCTACTAGCTACCCTGCGTTATAACTGAAGGAACAAAGATCCCTCAATACATAATATGCTTTCCCCTTTTTCCCGTATAAAGATAGCCGTTTCATATTGATTTACGTTTCAATTTGTCCCATGTACGAATCATGTTATGCTCATGAGCTTCTGGTATAACTTCCTTCAAGTTTACATTCACATACAGCCTCTACTTTCATTCACATCGTGACACTGTCACCACTTTTACTTTCTTTTCCATGATCTCTCTTTATCATTTAGTTATGTTGCTTCCGGGATTCAAATATGATCTAATGATACTATATATTTTTTTGTTGGAGAAGCTTTTTAGTTTTATCATCAATTGGCTTTAATAATAATTATGGAACTTTGTAAAAGTCATGCTCCTCTTTTGGAGGTTTGCTCCTCTTGTTTGTTAATTATTTCCTCTACCAACTTTCATACATAATAATCCCCAAGTAACAATATAAATTATGAAAAAAATAGAAATTATCGTGGGATTAATGTAGAATGCACTTGTCTAGTATAAACCATTTGAGACCAATAATAAACTAAATGGGATGTCTATTTCAACATTTCTGATAAGCAAGTGGTTGGGAGCTCCATTTCCAACTCTTGTGAACGGAAAAAACTCATTGGTCAGCCTCTTACTCTTGTGAATGAAAAAAATTCATTGGTCAGTCTCCTACTCTATCGCTTAGTACGCTGATAGTGATACGAGAAATTAATTTCTTATTAACATAAAAAATTTGAGACTAATTAATAATAACTTCTCTTACCCACAATTCATCACCATGTCACTGATTCAGTCTACTACTCCTAAAATTATAAGGCTATACACACACAGCTTGATTGCACATTTAAAGCATATTAACCTAGAATAAAGTTACCTTTAGACCACATTATCCTTTAATCCATGTCACAATTCATGCACACAATCCCTCAATCATTCCCCTCTTTTTATTGAGTACTTTAATATAATGGAGGCAAAGTTAATTCATTTTAAGCCCCAATAGATATTTATTGAGTAATGGCATCTTCATATTTCACTTCCATCTCATTTTTATTTTATTTTTATTCTTATTTTTCTCATTTTTCCATCACATCATTTATCAGTCTCTCGATAATTTTCCTATCTCTTTCTATCATGTTTAGGTGGAAAAGTGTGAACAATACATTTTTAATATTTTGGTGGTGAACAATAGTTATAGTTATAATAGGGAGGTAACCAAATAGTACACACTCCACATATTATTATATATATAAATTTGTCCCAGAATTAGTGGGCTTACTCACTTTTGCCTCCAACATAGGCTTTTCTTCATCTTTAAATACCCTTCTTCAATAGCGTGTGTCCTCCACACTCTCCACACACATTCATTCCATCAATTATCTATTTCTCAAGCCTCTTACCCTTTCCCATGGCATCTGATCATTCATCCATCAACCAAACCAAATGTGTCCATCAAAACGATGACCTAGAGCAACAAGCAACAACTCTAGAGATAGAAACCAACAACAAGGACTTCGATTACTCGAAGCGATCCCAATGGCTGCGCGCCGCCGTTTTAGGAGCCAATGATGGTTTAGTCTCCACAGCATCTCTGATGATGGGTGTGGGAGCTGTGAAGCAAGACCTCAAGGTCATGATCCTCTCAGGGTTTGCAGGGCTTGTGGCTGGTGCTTGCAGCATGGCCATAGGGGAGTTTGTGTCTGTGTACTCTCAATTGGACATAGAGGTTGCTCAATTGAAAAGAGACAAGAAAAGAGTCATTATAAATGGTAGAGGAGAGGATCAAGAAGATGATGATAGTGAAGAAGAGAAAGAAACCTTGCCAAATCCTTTGCAAGCAGCAGCAGCTTCAGCTTTAGCCTTTTCAGTTGGTGCAATGGTTCCTCTTCTTGCAGCTTCTTTTATAAAGGACTATAAGGTAAGGCTAGGAGTGGTTTTTGTGGCGGTTACTTTTGCTTTGGTGGCGTTTGGTTGTTTGGGAGCACTCTTGGGGAAGGCGCCAGCATTGAGGTCTTGTGTGAGGGTCTTGGTTGGGGGTTGGCTAGCCATGGCTATAACTTTTGGGCTAACCAAGTTGATTGGGTCAAGTGGGCTTTAATAATTAGTTCCCTCTTTTGAAGTGGATATATATATATATATATATATATAGATATATATGGGGTTTATCTCACTTATCCATCTCAAGTCAGAGCAAATATTCAGTATTCTGTATATTGTCTCAGATTTTTCCTCAAGACCCTCGTTTTTGCTTTTTACAAGAAAAGGAGATGAGGTTGAATTGAAAGTTGGCAGGTCATAAGCATTAAAGGGATTGCATCTATCAAAAACTTTTATATACGTGTAATTCTCTTTTATGTATGATAAAAGTAGTGGTTTTCCATTCCTACAGTGAGTGGAAATATGATATGTATGGACAAAGCTTTGCACATCTCCCTTTAGAAAATATGTGAATGAATAAATTAAAATCAAAATCTGAAGACTGATCCTAATGCGTTGGTTTCAAAAAAAAATTCTAAAAATTTATTTTTTCAATTTTTAAGATATTGATTTAGAATGCATTTGTTTTTTTGAGTTAATTATAATAGTAAAGCAAGTCTCACATTGTTTAGTATGTTAAACGAAGAAGGGTATTAAAAAATAGTTATTAGTGAACATATTGCCAAGCGTTGCAAAGCAAGATAGAGGCTAAAACTTTATTGGACCTAGGTTCTTTATATGTAGATGCATTACTTTAAACTTATATCCGACTTAGTTTAAATATTTGCTTTGTGAGAATGTAGATGTACTGCGGTATTAGGGGGGTGAGATTGAGAGCTAGAAGTATTTATTCTCTGTTTGTCGGTTTAAATAACGGTCATAGTTTTTTCTTCGATTTTGAAGTTTTTCTAAGTTATATTCTTATATTTTGATTGTGCTTATTTTATTTATTTAGTTGTATTATTTCTTAATATTGGTATCAAAGCCTCCGGTCGGATGAGATATCACATACTTAGTATGCTTTGTGGTTACAGTTGTGTATGATCTTCCACATTAGAAAAGAAGAAAGGAGAATGAAAAGTGAGAAAAAGCACTCTATCGAGCTCGATGTTGATAACTAGAATTGGGGCTTATGGGAAGAACACTACAAGAAAAACACTCTAAGAACTGACGCAAAAATCTTTTTAGCGTCGGTAGGGGTGGCAATATGGGCTAGGCCCGTTGGGCTGGCCCATTTGACTCGCCTTTTTTGGCGGGTTGGGTTGAAAAATTCAGCCCACATAACCACTTCGAACCAATTTTTTTGGCCCGCTTTTTTTTTTTGTGGGTTTGGCAGGTTGGACGCGGCCCGGCCTTTTTTTTAAGAGAACACTTTTTTTTACTTAAATTTTAATTTTTTTTATTCATATGGATCTAAAAACTAAAGAGGGACAACACGAGGGATGAACGATCAACTTTTTTGAAACTTTGTTGCAGAAGTATGAATTTAATTATTTTGTTCTTCAATTGTTATATGTAAATGATGATGGTGATGGTGATGATGATGAAGGTTTGAAAGATGGTGATGGCTGTGGTAATTGGAAAGAGGCTGCTTCCAAGATCTAATGTTTTGATTTGAACTAAGACTATGTTAGAACTTAGAAATTTAAACTAAGACTTTTTTATTATGAGAATGTAGCACTTTGTTGGTTTGTGCTCGCTTTTGTTGTTTTAAAAGACAATTATGAGTTGTGAATTGTGACTTGTGTTATTTGTGTATTTTTGTAACTTGTGAGAATGTAGAACTTTGTTGGTCTGTGCTTGCTTCTCATAATTATTCTTAGGTGAAGAGTTATGGTAGACACAACATTTTCAACACACTAAGCAGTATTTGAGGATTTTTCATCAAAACAATCTCCAATCAAAGTGCATCCTCAATTTTATTTTGTTAACTACATTTTTATGAAATCAATATATCTTAGTTATTGTAGTAATTTCAAAAACATTAAAATCATAATTAAACTGAGATGGAAATGAACCAACAAGCAGAAATTACTTTTTTTTCCACTACATTAAATTTTGGCAGGCTAGCCCGCCAAAATGTGGGTTGGGTTCAAACTTTCAACCCATATACCAAAAGTGGGCCAACCCAACTCAACCAAACCCGCATTTTGGTGGGCTTTTGGCGGGTCGGGCCTGGCGCGCCCCACGAGCCCATACTGCCACCCTTAAGCGTCGATGTTGGGGCAGACGTTAAAATGGTTGAAGCTAACTAGTTGTGGCGATTGTTAGACTGATGCTAACTTTTATTGTCGATTTAGCTGACGCTAGGCCGACGCAAGTCTCTTCTTCCGCTTGGCTGATGCTAACAATGTACGTTTTACGCCAGTTAAGCCAACATTATGTACCGGGTCAGAGTTTTTTTTCGCTTATTTGTTTTTGCACAATCTCTTAGACAACCCTATTTTAAACTCATTCAACAATTGTAAATGACATTTGAATTAGGTCACCAACTCTAAATGTTTCAAAAATACCTTAACATGAAATAAAACACTTAATAATTAAATACAAAAAACATTCAACAATATTAACAAACAACATTATTCAACAATAATTTCAACACAAATTCATGTATATACAACAAAGACAAAATACAAGTCATGATGACCCCGTCCGTGACCCGACACAAAGCTCTGAACCATTGGCTTAGCTTCTTGAGATGTAGTCGTTGCATCAGCCCGTGCAGCTGCAACCTCAGCCCGTACAGCTGCAACCGTCTAGCTGGCTGAAGCAATGTAAGCGACAGACCGAGACTCTCTTGTTAAAGAGGTCGAACCAATTTATTCCTTTGTGGTTTTTTTGCTGGATTGGCCTTGGTTTGGCTTATGTGTCCCCTTTTTTTGCTAGGATGTGTATTCTTACAAATCATCTCATATATACCATTTTTACTTTAAAAAAAACTATATATTTTAAAATTTTTACGATTAATAATTTATATAACTAATAATATAAAGTTTTATTCGATATACTCCCTCCGTTCCAAAAGGTATGTTGTTTAATGATATGCACACAGTTTAAGAGTTCATATATTAATGTATAGTTTGATTGAAGTACTCTTATTTAAAGTTGAGTTATATTAGAGAGAATGATAGTCATTGGTTTAATAATTGGTGAGAATTGTAATATGTGAAAATAAGAGGTGGATCGTGAAAGATATAATATTAAAATAAGATCTACATGGAAGAAAATGAGGAAAAGTGCTTTGGATTTGTAAAACAATATGTATTTTAAAAACTATAGAAAAAGCTAAAATAACACATATTTTGGAATGGATGGAATATTTTAATTTATAGAATTACTTTTTTTACAATTAAAAGTTACTATAATAATTAAATGATATAAAATGTCTTCAATCACCCGTTAATATCTTTATTAATGTAAAAATCAAGGCAATTGACTATATATAATATTTTAATTATATTTATTAGAATTTTCAAAGTTAATATTTAATATAATTAATAATATAAAGTGTCATTCAATATAGTCATTAGTATTAGTATTCACATTAAAAAAAATACAATAACTAGTTAATATGATTAATATTATAAAGTGTCTTCAATTACTGATTAATATTTTTATTAATGTAAAAGTCAAGTCAATTTAAACTAAATTAAATTTACTATATTTAGTATTTAATTATGTGTTAAAAAGTTTATTATTAGTATAATTGATAATGTAAAGTGTCATTCAATACAGATAGTTACTATTGGTATACACATTAAGTTTTTTAAAATTATAGTTAATAAGTATAAATAATAATCAATAGTATCTTCAATGACTTATTAATACTTTTATCAATGTAAAATAAAGTCAAATTTAATATGTGTTAACTTCTCTATTCGCTCCTATCTCAATATGTTTTACCAATTATATTCTTAACTTAGGTAGCGTTTGGCCCAACTTTTTTTTTAACTTAAAAGTTACTTTTAAGTTAAAGCTCACAATAAAATCTTAAAAAAAAAGGCAAAAGTTTTTTGACTGTTTTCGTTCTTTTAACTTAAAAGTTAATTTTAAGTTAAAAGTTGTTTGGTAAAATATTTCTGAAAGTTTTTTTTTTTTGCGAGAGTGCTGCCGGAGAAGACGACCGAAGCAGCGGCGGTGGTCGAAAGCGGTGGTGGTGGTCGGGGGCGGTGGTGGTCGGAGGCAGTGGTGGTGGCCTGAGGCGGTGGTGGTGGTGGTGTTCGGGAGCGGTGGTGGTGGTGATGGTGGTCGGAGGTGGTGGTGGCCGAAGGCGGTTGTGGCCGGGGCAGTGGGAAGTGAAAAAAAGTAACTTATTAGAATAAAGTTCCATCAATTAACTTTTTACTTAAAAGTTACTTTTCAACATTTTCTATGTAAAAAAAAAGTAACTTAAAAGTAACTTATTTTTTAAGATCTTATACAAAATTGTGTTTGGCCAAACTTATCTTAAAAGTAACTTAAAAGTCAAAAAAAAGTTGGGCCAAACACTACCATATAATTCTTAATAGTGAAAAAAATAAAGAGTCGAACTTAATAAGAGAGTCAAACTTATTAATTATAAATATATAGGAACATAGTATATTATATGTGAGGAAAATATTCTTCATAAGGATCATTTAATAACTTTAGTCAAATAGCTTTTAAATGCGTTTTATTTACTTCCGGATTTCAATGCCGGATTTCATAAACAAATTTCAATGCCGGATTTCTCCATTGTAGTACTATTTCCGCATTATATAAATGGTTGAGCAATGGCTATATAAAAAATACCAGATGTTAAAAGAGGGAGAGAAAAAAAAAGATATTCAAGTCATAGATGGGTTCTACTGATATCCTAGCAATGTGGTTTTGTCCATTTTACGTACTGATTTCTCTCATTTTCTGTCTCCATGGAATTGATGGAGGACGTTTAACAATTGAAGAAAGCTTGGAGAATAACACCTCAAACATCTCTCATCCAAAGACTATAAAGGTATACACTTATAATTTATTTATAGATCATGCAGAGCAAATGAATTAAAATTCCTACATTTAATAAATGTGAAGTTTCATGTGTTTTGTGACATTAAAAAAATGCAGACTGAATATGGGGACATCTACGATTGTGTGGAACTATACAAGCAGCCTGCGTTTCAACATCCTTTGCTCAAGCATCATAAAATCAAGGTTTTTCCTAAGCAAAATGAAAATTTAAGGTATGGATTGAAGGAGGAATGTCCCCTAGGAACAGTTCCCATAAGGAGAACAACAAAGGAAGAACAATCACTAGCTAAAGCCATTTTCACACAACAATTTCAACCATCTGCAAACCTTGCAAATAACCAGCAAAATAGGGTGAGTATTCAAAACTAGTCTTTTTGTATAAAAAAATAATAGAAGTTGCATATATATATATATATATATATATATATATATATATGTGTGTGTGTGCATTTCAGTTTGCAGGAGCGTTAGCAGGACCAATTGATAATCCAAAGTTTGGGCAAGCTTCGGCGTATATTAGCACACATAACCCTCAAGTTGGGAATGGAGAACTAAGTGGTTCTGTGATATCAGCTGAATGTGATGTTGGTGGTTTCGATACTGTACGAACTGGATGGATGGTACATGTTCAAAATTATTGAAGATATAATAATTATTTAGAATGGAAAATTATCAAATTATGAAGCATATTTTGGTTTGGTTTCACAGGTATACCCGGATCTCTATAAAGGAGACAAGCATACTCGACTTTTTACGGCTTGGGGTGTATGTATTCCTTTCTCAACCCTTAATTATGTTATGATTTTGTGAAACTCCTTCCAAACATGCACTATCTTTATCTATGTTGTTTTGTTATTTAAGATTACGCACATATAACTAAATAGTGAGATATGTTAAAGAGAGAGGATGATAACAGGGATGGAACCCGGAAATATTGATAAGGGGGAAAATATAAATATTTTAGGGGAGAAAGATATATTATTTTAATACTATTATATTGAGAACTTTTTTCTCTTACGATGTGACAACCCCATTTGGCTATGAGTTGGTCTGTTTCTTTCTAAATAATAGTTGAAAATAAGATATGATAGGTGAGAGATATAAGCATAATAATACATTAAGTAATCATTAATTAAGGTATAGATGGAAAAAATGGGATAAATGGTTAATTTCTAAAAAAACTAATAAAGGAAAAGTTAAAATAACAAAACGGTATTAGTAATGGAGGTAGTAATAATAATTAGAGAAATGCTACATGTCACGAAAGATTTGATGGACGAATTTCACGATTTGGTTATATTATGAGTTGGATGGAAATCACAGAGCTATTATGTGAAAATATAATTGTTATTGAATTCAAAATCAATGGCCACAAATGATTCGTGAGATTCGTCAAAAGAGTTTTCGAGCTATATATCATTTTCCTAATAATTATAGTAAATTACGCTCCTCCCTCCTTGAGAGAAGATTAAATTACACTCTCTTATGTGTATTTATTTCCTCTATTTATGATTTTATCGTCATTAATATATAGCTATAATTTTCTACTATCAATTATATGACATTTTGAATGGTGCTGAGAAGCTGATAAAATAAATATTTGAAGAGTTTAGGTTCACCTAAAAATATTTAATCATGACATTGGTAATTACAAAGAAAAGAAAATTTTGCTTGGAGACTCGTTCACAGTGATCTAACCCATTAAAAGGTTGATTTAAAATAAAATATACTAAAATATAATATATATTTATATCTTAGGGGATGAGTAATTTAGTCCAATAATAAATAAGACACTTACACATTTTTGTTTGGATTTAGTCAAACAATATATATACGGGAACACAAAAAGGTTGCTTCAATACTTACTGTCCTGGGTTTGTTCAAATAAATCCAAAGCTTCCACCTGATTTTGTGATTGACCAAATCTCAGTCCCTGGAGGAGAATATTCTTACATCAAGCTCCAACTTGACAGGGTGAGTCTTATATTGATTCATCAATTCTTTTTCTTTTTCTTTTTGCAAATGTTGTATTTCTTTCTCATACGCAATTCCATGCAGCACGTGGACGGATCTTGGTTTTTAAGTTATACGAAAGATGAAACTGTAGCTATTGGATATTGGCCAGGTGAATTATTCAATTGCTTAAAAGATGGTGCTAAGGTGTTAAGTTGGGGAGGGTGGGTGTCTAGTGTCACACAAAATTTGCCAATGATGGGAAGTGGTCTTCTTGGGAATCTTGGTAGCATTTTCAGGCAAGTTTCTCCAGATTATGCTTTGGTGGCTACATTACCTATGATGAATAATGCCACTGGCAATGGAATTCTTAGAAGAATACACTTGGAGATTTCACAAAGTAACTGCTACAGGGCAGGATTTAACTCCTACAAGGGTGGTTATTGGGGTGATAGCTTTTGGTATGGGGGTAATGCTGGAGATGTAAACAAATGTCCAGTTTAGTCAAATGGATCACTATATTGTATCACAAAAATATATATAATGCCTGAATAATATGCAGCATCGATTGTGACTTATTTCTATTTTTTTACATTTTGCTTTAGGGTTTTAAATTAAGGTCATGGTTGCTACTATGTGGCGGAATTGCAGACCACACCACAGCGCACCAAATGGCCATAACCTCCAATTTCTGTTTTCCTCTCCAAATGCCATAAGTGTGCTGTAAAAAGTGCAATCTATATATAATTGGAGTTTCATATTCCAATTATTACAAAGAAGTTTTTTTGGTACGGAAAACATTATAAAGAAGTTTGAGTAAATAAACTTTTTGTTCAATATAATTAATTATTTCTGCAAAAATAAGCGTGAGAGATATGTAAAATATAAATCAACATGCACTTTTATCTAGTAACAAAGGGTATGGTAATTTAAACCAATTTGTTTGGTAATTTGTTCTAATCTACAATACTTTTTCCCTTTTTGCTACTTTTCTTTTATCTGTATTTTGGGTTGGATCCTCTTAATACAATTCTTTTGCTTATAAAAAAAAAAAACATGCACTTTTATCTGAAGTAAAATACGACTTTATTTTTTAAAAAATAAACCAAATTAGTAAAAAATATTTATTGAAATGATAAAATTAATAGTTTAAAAGAAAAATTAATATAATTAGCGATTACTATATAACACGTTGCATATATGTCACTTCCGTTAGACATAAAAATTAACAGATAGGTTGAAAATTAATTGAATTGATGAAAAAAATATTTTAATTGTGAAAAGAATTAATTAAATATAAAAATATTTCTATTTAAAATTATAATTTTGTAATTATTAGTTATAAATATCCTACCATATTTAATATTTAATTAAATAAGTTTTGTTTCGATTAAAGAAATGAACGAATATACAATCTCCATTTATAAATAATTAATTAAGGAGAAATTTATAGTGATTTAACTTAATATAAATTTTTTAATTATATGCCAAAATATTAAAATAAGATGTAGTCTAGTGTTTGGCCCAATTTTTTTTTTTTTTTACTTTTAAGTTGCTTTTAAGATAAGTTGGGACAAACACAATTTTGTATAAGCTTTTAAAATATAATTTTTTTTATAAAATGTTGAAAAATAACTTTTAAGTAAAAAGTTAATTGAGAGAACTTTTTTCACTTCCCAACTTCACTTTCATACCCTCATTTAGACCCCTATTCACTAGCAAACTCCAACCTCCGGCCACCACCACCTCCGTTTATTTCTTCATGCAGATAAAAGTGTATAGTAGCGGTTTTATTAGGTTCGATTATGGTATTACAAATTTAATATATGTTTTAATTATATTATATGTGACGAGATATTTCATAAAGCTCATTTAATATCTTTATGCGTTTAGTCAAAAAAAATTAAACACGTTTTACTTCAATATCCGACACTATACATGAACAAATTTCAATGCCCTTTAGTACGATTATTACCTCTACCTCATTATATAAAGCTTGAGCGATGTCTGTATAAAAAATACTTGATATTAAAAGAGAGAGATTGAAGTTTGTAGAAGGGTGCTATACTAATAATGTGGTTTTGTCTATTTTATGTTATGATTTCTCTCATTTTTTATCTCCATGAAGTTGACGGAAGACGTTTAACTATTCAAGAAAGTTTGGTGCATAATACCTCGAACATCTCTCATCCAAAGACTATCAAGGTATACACTAATTTCAGTGCAAATGAATCAAAATTCTATCATTTAATAAGTGCAAGATTTCATGTGTTTAGTGGAAAAAAATTTGCAGACTAAATATGGAGACATCTACGATTGTGTGGAACTATACAAGCAACCTGCGTTTCAACATCCTTTGTTCAAGCATCATAAAATCAAGGTTTATATATTTACATGAAAATAAAGTTAATTAAATACCCTTATATTTTAAATTAAATGTTGATCACAGTTTATTTTTTGAAATGGATCATACTTGATATTTGGTCCCTCATTTGCTTAATAAAAAATTTCTTTTAAATTAATGATATGCATTTAAATTTATGTTTATCCTTTTTATATGCACTTAAAAAAAACCTTTAATTTGTTTATACAAATTGATATATACTGAAAAATATGCCTCAGATGAGAAAGGTTTTTCCAGAGCAAAATGAAGTTTCGGACAAAGGTTCTCCAAGCAATTTAAGGTATGGATTGAAAGAAGGATGTCCACTAGGAACAGTTCCCATAAGGAGAACAACAAAGGAAGAACAATCACTAGCTAAAGCCATTTTCAGACAACACTTTGAACCATCTGCAAACCTTCCAAATAATCAACAAGATAGGGTGAGCTTTTTCCTAACACTAACAGGACCAAAAATGAATTTGTTATATCTTTTAACACAATATATATATATATATAGTTCAGTTTGCAGGATTGGTAGCAGGACCAATTTATTATCCAAGCTTTGGCGAAGGTGGAGCGTATATTAGCACACATAACCCGCATGTTGAGAAAGGACAACTAAGTCGTTCTGTGATCTCAGCTGAATATACTCATCCTTTTGAAACCGTAAGAGCTGGATGGATGGTATGTACATCTTCAAAAATCTTCAAGATATATAAATTAATTACAATGGATAATCTTGTCCAAATATCAAATTAAGTATGAAGCATTTTTGGTATGGTATTGCAGGTTTATCCGGATCTCTATAACGGAGACAACCATACTCGACTTTTCACAGCTTGGGGTGTACGTAGATCTATATCTTCCCTTTTCTCAATTCTTAATTATGTTTTGCATTTTATGAACTTCTTTCGAGACTATGACTAATTAATAGGACAAAACTAGAGATCAAGATTGCTGATAGGTGATAGGTTAGGGTTAGGAAAATTGTTAGAGACAAGTCAACTTTGGTGAGCAATGCTCAATTTTCTGATATTATGTCATGAAAAGAAAGTACTAACTTATAGAAAAAAGAAAGTAACAAACCCTAGAGTAATTAGAAAGGAGATAACAAAAGTTAACAGAAAATCGAAAATGTCTATAAATAAGGGAAGCTAAATAAAAACTGAATCCGCGAAATAAAAACTAAATCAATTAACCAAATAGTATTATATCTAAATTAATTGAAGTTAATAAGGTATAATCTTTTAGATATTTGAGTTTATTGATATTTCTTTTGGGCCTATCAATTCCCTGTGGCAATTTCTTGTGCAAGCAATAAGTATTTGACATGTCAATTAAAAAATACACACTTGTGAGTTTGTAACAAACTCAACCGTGTGTTTTTAATGCTTTGTTTGGTTTGCGAGAGAAAGAAAGAAGATGAGTAAAAAGAAATAGGAGAGAAAGTGAGTAGATTTTATAGGTTGTTTGATATATAATAGAAAAAGAAGAGAAATAAAAGTGAATGAATGGCGTGGATATCTCTCATGTTGTTTGGTTGTGTAGATCAAAATAAAAATAGAGAAGTTAATTTTATTATAAAAAGACATTTTTACCCTAACCATAAAATATTAAAAATTAATTCTAACATTTTATTTAATAAGTTATGATAATGTTTCTTATTTTATAATTCTTTTTCTTTATAAAGGGAAAATTAAGAAAAGTGACATGTATGCCTTTGAGAACACGTTTTATTATTTAATTTCTTTCATATTTGTAAAACATTGAATTTCCTTATTTTCTTTCGATGTAGGTAAACAATAACGAAACACAAGAAGGTTGCTACAATACTTATTGTTCTGGCTTTGTTCAACTGAGTAAAAATATGCCAGCTGATATAGTCATTGACCCAATCTCTGTCCCTGCTGGGGAATATAGTTATATCAAGATCGGGCTTCAGATTGTAAGTCCCATACAATAATCCTAACACTTGTTCATTTTACAATTCATGTGTTTCTCATGCTAATATTGCATGTTGCAGAGAGAGGATGGTTCTTGGGAGTTAACTTATGGGGAAAACGATGAACTTGTTGGGTATTGGCCAAATTTTTTGTTCGCTGGCTTAAAAGGTGGTGCTCCTGTGTTAAGTTGGGGAGGTTGGGTGTCTAGTGTGACACCAAATTTGCCAATGATGGGAAGTGGTCTTCTAGGAAATCTTGGCAGCATGTTCAGGAAAATTACATCTGATGTGTTCCATGATGGTTCTGTGGCTACATCTATGAATGGCATTGGTATTCTTAGAAAAACAGATTTTCAAATTTCACAAAGTAATTGCTACAGGGCAGGAGTTAATCACTACAAGGGTGATTACTGGGGTGATAGCTTTTGGTATGGGGGTAATGGTGGAGATGTAAATCAATGTCCAAAGTAGTGAGATAGATCACAACATTGTACTACGAAAAATTATATTGCTCTTCAATGCTGAATAACAACATTGATTGTAACTTATTTTTGTGTTGCAATGTTTGTTACATTTTGATTTGCAAAATGAGTGCATGTTTGCTAGGGATTGAGTTTGGAGCACAAAACATGGGAAGAGAGTGAAACATATCGGTTTGGGTGCTGAGTATCGTAATGAATTCTGAGGTTAAAATCAATTTTGAAGTGAAGCAATAGATGGTAGCTTCTGCGATGAAACAAAATCAATTCTCATTTTATCATGTCGTTCAATGATACTATGGACTCATGTACCTATTCACTAGTAAATTCATTCAAACATAAATCATGTTATTTTAACTCACTTTTGCCATATACAATTTTACTAAAATTAATCCTAACAAAAATCGATTATGCTAACATTGGTCCAACCACACATTAAATCTTGGCTATAGTTTTTTTTTTTTTTGGTTATTTACCATCACTACTTTGAGAGCAGATAGCTTAAGGTATAAATCATGGATATTCTCAAATATAGTTGGTAAAATCAGTGTTGTATAAACCAGATGAACCACTCAATCCAATTGGTCTGATCAAATTAAAATTGATCTCATAGTCAGTCTGGTCACATGTTTAGATAATTAGATCGTTTGTTATTAAACCAGTCAAAACCAAATTGAACCGGTTAAAACTGGATGGTTGATTTTGTTTTTCATTACCATTCACATAAGAATGAATACTATGATTTGCATTACCATTCACATGAGTATCTCTCTCAATTCTCAACTTGTAATCCAATATATAACTCAATTGGTAGGTAACAAAAGGGTACATAACCCGCGAAAAATAACGTGCCTCATTGAAAAATTTTATACAACAATTTTGTATAAATGTATCACAGAAACCAAAAGTGTAATTAACTTTTTTGGCACATCAACAAATACTCCCGAAAAAACTTGCTTTCCCTCATTGGACAATTGCAATTAGAACCCTTATTTGCCCCCATGTATACCACAGATAATTGTATAGAGAATTCAGACCTGGACAGTTTCCATTTTTTGCCCTTTTAGCCCGAGCTTCCCAGCTGACAGAGCATAAGAGTTTCTTGGAAAAGTCACTTGGCCTCGCCGCAATATACAACGCTCACCATCGGAATCATTGCATCAGCTTTATTGGTCTCCATGGCGGATCCAACCGCATCCTCAAAAAGTGTACTAAACCAAACATTTCACTGAAACATAGCTTTTCTGATATGAATGAATACTCGAGTGCCCACACGTCGAACCTCCTCAATCCTCATTGTATCTTGAAAAGATGCTTCAATTTCACGAGCAATTTCCATTCATCATTACTCAATTCATCCTATATCAATCGATGGTGTAAACTTTCAAGAGACAGTTCAATTAAAACCTTAAGTAGTTAAATACACGTTGCTGCTGAGCCATGCATGTCATTAACAACTTACCCGGTAATTAGTTTTGAGTATATCAATTGATCTCCGTGAAATATGGCTCACAAGTTCATCATCAATTTCAAAATGTCTCCCAAACATCTTCTGTTGCTCCTCAGAATTGCTGCCGACAATCTATAAACCAAATTGGAACTTATGAGTAAGACTAAATTGTGATCCATCTTATCCTACCGCTTTCTCAATAGAAAACAATTGCTACGTCAAATTTAAGTTTGCATTCCATGCCAAGGAGCATTTCTCATTAGTCTAAATTTGCTCACATGTAAAAAACAGTTAAAATGGATAGTGACATTTCTGATTCTACAATAAAACTATTGCTTCAAATAATTTAAAACAGATATCAAACATCTTTTTTCATTTTCATCTTCATGCAACTCAAAGGTATAAGCTTTCCCTTTTGTTAAGCACAAGGGGCCTAGGTTTTCCAACCATATCTCAAATTCCATTCTTTAGGGCACAACTTTGTGAGATCAGAGAAGTTCATTAGGAAGTATTTCATTCTCGAATTACATACCTTAATGGCTACTTTCTGCCCCTTCTTCGCATAATCGACAGGTTTATGGTTATTCTCAATGGAGGCAAGGCGACCAATATCAATGAACTCTCTGGAAGGAATACAAATTGGAGTCCCAATCTGTCAAGAAAATAATATTAGAAGCAGATTTAAAAAAACTAAACTAATATTTGCCCATTGCAAACTGCAGACTTCACGGCATGATCTGATAATAATTTACACCATAACCCAAAAAAATAAGGAAGATCTATGGTCAGAAAACAGAGTCACAGACCAGCTTGAAAATAACAATACACAAGAAATGTAAAAAACAATGGCAGAAAAGAGAAATATTAAATGAATATAGACTGATGAGATGATGGTGGTGGTAGAACTATGTTAAGCAGTGAAACAAGGCCAGAATTTTGACATATTCAAGGGTGCTTATTGGATAGATATAGAAGTAGGAATCATACTGGGGAAAAAAATATGTCTCTAGCACGTTTCATTAGGAAATATAAAAGAATGAGCTGTAAATTATGTAGCTTGACAATGAGGATCGAGCACAAAATTCCCACAGTTCTACATTCAGTTTTGTACCAGCTTAAATGACAACCTCCACAGGTTTTTCAAATATGCCATGGCAAAAGAGATGCAAATCTAATGGTAGAAGATCTTCCCCAAACTTAAAGACTCCATCTATAAATCAATTTTTAATTTGGAAACACAGCTCAGCTTAAAATTCAAGTGTTTTAAAGTCTGTAAAGTGTTTAATTTGGGAACAGACCAGACTGATACTTTGATTAGCTGGAAAATGAGGATGAATAATTGAGCAGCATACGAAGGTTTATGTTTTCACTACTTATAGCTCGGTAGTGTGAAAATTCACTTTCATCTCACTTTTCGTACTAAAGAAGGGGACCAAAATTTATTGGAGAGTAAATAAGTTGCACTCAACTTTCGATTTTCCGCCACTTTTGACATACGAATCAAGTTCAAAATCATTTCATTCCAAAATTTTGACCTCCCAATTTCCAACCGGGATTAAACTTGTCCAAGGGGCAGAGAAATATAACTACTTATTGCTTCATCAAATATACTATTATAGATGCAAAAAGCAAAAACAAAAAAAAAACTGTTGAATTAACTTCAAGCAAAAGCACTTCGTTTTTAGGAAACTGCTATTCATCTAGATATTGCAACCATATTGGGGAAAAAAACCATGACCATAAAATAATACCTTTGCAATGCCTTCAAGGACATCAACTCCCAAAACAATTGGATCCTTCTTGTTGAAGACGCAATTCGGTAAGATTTTCAAAACACATGGGAAGACTGCCTCATCGGCAGATTCTCTCTTTTTCTCCTCCTTAATTTTGTCAATATACTCCTTAAACTGATCAAACAGATGATAAATGATATCCGCAATAAAAATTTTGACACCCAATTCCTCTGCAAGATCCTTAGCCTCAGGAGTGACTTTGACATCAAATGCCAATATAGCAGAATACTCCCGTTTCTTTTCAAGCATTACACTGGCTTTCATTACATCCTTTTTGTGTACAGGGCCTATACTAATACCACTAACAGGAATACTCACTTCTGGGGTTTTCAAAAACTCCAGTAAAGCTTCCAATGAACCAAGGGTAGATGCCTGTACACAAACACCCTCACCGCTCTTGTCAATCCTGCTCATGACTGACTGCATATCTTCCATAGCAGACTCTTTAATATCTTCCAAATCATCGTCAGGCTTCACCACATATAAACCAGTGCCAGCAATAGCATGTTCAAGCCCCTGAATTATAACACAAAACAATACCAAATCCCTGATTATCTACATATTCATAAACATAAGAATGAAGGAAGTCATTATTGAATAAAAACTGGTATCAGAACTCATATCAATATAACCATGTAGTACCTGGGCAGTGATCTTTATACCCATCGCAGCTTTGATTTCTTTGTGATGGATATATGTCCCCTGAAATTAGGCACGGTTACTTAGAAAACATACTAAGTCATTCAATCTCCCTGCCAGGACGGATTTCATCTTTAAGAATGTATTACAGTAGACATAATTGATGCTGTGATATACATGGATTAGAAGTTCAGTTATTCAAGTTCAAAAAATATAAATGGTCTCATCTACGGAACTAATTATCCAGGATCCCTCCACCAAGAGGGTGTCTTCCGTCCACACAATTGACATAATTCCTATGATTGAAAGACATCTCCCAACAGCTGGATTCATGTTTGGATAACAATGTAAACGAAGAACAAACTAACTTGTTGGAACACTTCTGAGTTCTAGCTTATGGAAGTCTCAAAAATATCTTGAGACATAAGGGAATATAGTAATTAATATGAGAATAAGTGATTAATTCATTCATATAATAGCATGCTTTTACATAGCCCGGAGTATGCCTCCACATTCACACTGGAATAGCTGGCATAGGATACTACAGCTGTTGTCAGAGTTAAAGACCATAGTTAACAAGCAAGTTTAATCAAACAAAAAAACACTGATTGTTAAACTTGTAGCAATTTGAGCTAAATTCTCTTAATGTCAAATTCAATTCTGGGATAGTTTACAAGCCTGGGATTACTTAGTTTTAGCCTCAAAGTACAGAGATATGATTGATCTAAATTATGACACACTGTAAGTGCTTCTGACTACGTATAGTGTAAATTTTTTTACTTCATTACTTGTGTTTGTTTTGTCAGCGAGTCAAAAAATAAATACTAATCATGGATACAAATACTGAAATACACTACTAAATTATTTTTGGGTACTAGAATGTTTCTTTTGAACAATACTTTTGAAGAATGTAAACACTCACTAGTATACAAGTCAAGCTTGTTAGTTAATTCACCCAAATTCTCAAGGTTGAATAGTTTGGTCACAAACTAAGCAACAAGAGAATGGGTTGTCTTGTCTCTGATGTTCTTCAGGTTTCATTATAGAAATAGGTCTAGCAATTGATTTAAGTTCAATAATTAGAGCCTTCCAACAGAGAATGCATTTCTTCCTGAGGGTTTCATCTGATCCGGTACTTATAAGGTTTACGTTAACAATCATCAATCAAACATTGATGCATGGCATAAAAAGACAATTTCAAATAGCAAGTACATGGACACCTTGGCTTTTTAGCTCCGCTCCTTCAGGTAAGGCATAAAAGTCAGAATCTTATAATCCTTTCAGTAGCTTCGCACAGATTAGTATCTAAGGCACTCATTGAAATTTTTAACATGACTTTAACTTTCCGAAACATGACTTCGGTATCAACTCAATTAAAAAATCAACTCAGAACATGGAAGTCAATAGCACGCTATAGCGCAGCAGCAGTCCATAGCGGCCCCTGGCCTCTCCTAGTAGTTGCATAGAGGTGCAGTTCAGTGTAGCGGCTGATTCGGCCGCAAAAACAGAGGAAATAGCGGCCATAGCGGCGCTATTTGGTCACATTCAGTGGAACTAAAAAAAACTAGAAAATGCCCTCCAAAGTTTTTGTTAGGGCATTTTTGTTAGAAAATGCCTTACTGAAAACAGTTTAGATGAGGAGGAAGTGATACAGAACTGTGATCGTTTAACGTGTTGAAGAGGAAGACTTGGATCAAAAAGGAAATGGTTGATGATTCCTATTCAGGAAACTTCTATTTGAATTTTCAGGTTTTTAGGCAGTTTAGTTTTAAGTATTAGAGGCTTAAACTTCTTAATTGCTTTGACTTCTGTTGGTACTTGTGTGTTCTTCTGTTTAAGACACCTTGGACATTTTTTAGTACTGTTTTTATCACTTGAGCATTTATATATGCATATAGGTAAATTATATAAACTGCATAAATATATTAGTATACAGCCATCCTGCTATGCGCTATAGCATTTTTTGGGTCGTCAGCTATCCGAAATTGACAACACTGACTCAGACAAAAAAGTCTCAATCTGTCATTCACATGAATACTCGAAAATTATGTACCAAAGTGATTCTCCTAGGAAGCAACAAATATGGTAACAATAAATTAATACAAAGCAGAAGAGATAACCATACCTTAACACGGAGTTCCTTCATTGGATGAGGTGTCAATAAAGCTCGAATTGAGGTAACAATTGGGCCCTATAATATAATTTTTATTAGTCATAAGCAAAAAGCTAGTAGTAACAGATGATGCAGATAGAGTTTAAGACGCTTGCCTGCATTCCGCAGACAACTATTTGATCTCCTTCATGAAGGACACCATTAACTAAGACAACATCAATAGTAGTTCCATGGCCTTCAACAACCTTGACCTCCAGAACAGTACACTGGTAGACACAACCAAACAACAATCAAGTTAAATCACCACATAGCATTCAACCTGCTTTTGATACTAAGCGAGAAAGTAGCTAACCTGCACTTCATCACTATATGTAAGCTTCTCAACCATTGTTTTTTGGGTCCACTGAACCAATAGTAGTAACATATCTGGGATACCTTCACCACTGAAATATCAAATACTAAAATATCAATATGAAAAAAATCCACGAGAAGTATTACGTAGATTATACAATGGTCCTGGGCAACAATAAAAGAGATGGATTTTCCATAAGCCAAAGATTTGGCTTTCTAGTCAAGCCAGTATCAAAGATAAATGGAGATGTGTCCCCGAAGTTCATACCCCTACCCTTTCTTCACCCTCTACTCCCACCAAATCACTACATTATATATAATTTCAGGGAGAGGGTCAGACATGTTGAACCTATTATGGAATATCCCAAAAAAGTTGATATTCTGAAACACACTGAAATGTTCAAAACAGTAAAGATGCTACCTAATAGTCAAGAAAATGCTAAAAAAGCAAATGGACAGCAACTTGACTGAAGCCAACAAAATATTAGACTCAATTTAGACACATTTAAAATGAAAGGAAGTATTGTCTATATCACTGATAGTGATATCAGAAGTTACATATACCTTCTCATACCCATAATCATATACGCCATTTCCCCCCAAACCCAAAATAATACTGTTTCCATGTTTCAGACATCACTGCCTCTTAGTAATACCACATTCGGATTGTTAGGGGGTGGCAGAATAACTTGATTTCACAACAGCTCACCACATAAAAAAATGATGAAGGCCCTAAGTGTGGCCTCAAAAAGCAGCTACTGTGTCACTTCAAACCCAAACTATGAGTTTCGCACATGAGGGGGAGTGGAGAGAAATATAGATAAAAGGCTACCACAGTTACCTTATTGCACTTGTAGGCACAATGCTGAATGTTTCTCCCATGTCTTTGTTTTTATAATACAACTCAGTATTTAGCCCTTGTTCCTTGAATTGAGTAATAATCTAGCAATAAAACAAAAGAAAAATTATGGTGCCATACAAAAACAAAATTTGACAAGTACAGCAGAGAAGAAAAAAACATCTTTTATTACCTGAGTGAGCCTCATATTGAATTCATTCTGAACATCCTTAGACTGCTGCTTCATTGCTTTAATAATTGGAGCATTGCGACATGTTTTCCACCCATAAAGTCTGTCAACCTAAAATTTTGCAACAACAATCAAGACCAGAGCATAACCCATAAAAACATTATGGAAGCAACATAAAAATGTACAACATTACTCACCTTATTCAAGGCAACAATGAACTCTGTGTTCCTCATTTTTAATAGATTGAGTGATTCTATTGTTTGTGGCTCTAAGCCATGCATAATGTCAACAACCAAAATTGCAATGTCGCATAGACCTGAACCGCGAGACCTTAAGTTAGTAAACGATTCGTGCCCTGGGGTATCAATAACCAGTAGACCAGGAACTTGCAGCTTAGCATCAGCTTTAAGTTCCTTTGTTCTATCACGTATGTTCTCAGCAGGAAAGTATGTTGCACCAATCTGTTGTGTGATACCGCCAGCCTCACCCTCTTGAACATTAGTACCTCGAATACAATCCAGCAGCTTGGTCTTACCAGTGTCCACATGCCCCATGATACAGCAAATTGGGGAGCGGAGGTTCTGATCACTCGGCTTAGGAGGCACAGCAGACTTTGGTTGTTGCTTACTATATTTGTCCACAGCACTAACTGACTTTTTATCTTCAATTTCTTTATTAGTAGCACCTGCTGTGCGGGAAGAAGACCAAATATAAAATAATTAAATTAGGAGGAAAGTAGTTAACAACTAAAAGATTAAATTTACTAGGGCAACAAAAGTTAATTCAAAAGCCTTCCATTAAAGGTCAGAGAATTGTTATTAAAAGAATATCAGAACAACCTCAACACCCAGAGTAGGTAGTTCGGCAGTTACAGTGTCTAGACTATAGGTTCTGGTCTCTCTACTATACAACTGAATCGATTCCTACACTCTTTCCTTCTAACGTCAGCTATATGTAGCCATACAATCTGCATTTCCCCTAACTAACTCTTTAACTGCTTCAACTAACTCTATTCTACAGTTAGTACACGTGGGCTTCACCAGCCCAGGGCCCAAAAATCTTTCTTCTAACATGGACTCTTTCTATTAGTCGTCTGCTATCAAACACATAGAAGTTAGGTCAAGATGCTACAGGGAGATCTACATTGCACTTTTCCCCAATCCCTTAAGGACAAAAGCATAATGGTTGCTTATCTAAAAAGAAGGGGAAAATACAGCTACAGCGTGTTATCGCCCTTAGACCAGGGAAAAAAAGTATCATCCTGCAAGACTGCAGGATTCTGACACCAATTCCAGCAATCAGTTGAATCTCATAGTAATTTACTAGTTCATGGCGAGACTATCAATATGACAAGAAAATTGACCACTTGCCATAAAGTTCTTGATCCAAAATCCAAAGCAGCATCAGGACTTATGTCTGACACCGAAATAAGTTCACAGATATAATTTTTATGCTAGTCATTATAAGAGTACCAAAGTAATTAGAATTTCAGCATTCTGCCATACTAGGGACCTGGAATGCTACTGTACAAGCTTGTTATTGTTATTCTTAATCATAACAGAAATTTCAAGTATAATTCTATCCGGAAAAATAATCAATAAAATGCAAATCTCACCAGCACTGTTAGCAGGTAAAGCTTGTTTACTCTCCTTTTTGACAATTGGTTCAGGCTCTGAGTCTACCTCTTCATCATCGAATGCGCCTCTTGCATTCAGATTAACATCATCCCAGCTTTTTGCATCCCATTCATCCTCTTCATCATCATCTTCCACTCCATCCTCTTCAACAGCTTCAGGAAGTTCAACTTTGTCCTCCACCTGCACCGACTCCACTTCTTCAACCTTTTTTGGTTCCTCAGAATCCACATCAGTGGTAGTCTCCTTTGATTCAAAACTTTCAGCTGTCTGAAGAGTAGCTGCACCATTCTGATTACGATTGGATGGTTTTGACTTCTTTGTCTGATATATGGGTTTTTTGGCTGGAGCACCTGTGTCCCCAGTAGGAAGAGTCGCAACTCCTGTACTATTGAGAATCTGCCTCCGCATTGCCTCCAAACGGCGTGCTTCTTCTTTCTGCTTACCAGTTAACAGTTTACCCTCTTGCTTCTTTTTCTGGAGTTTCTCCTTTTCCCTTTCCTTCTTTCTGCGTCTAGCCTCTTCGGCCTGTCTCTCAAGTTCCTCCAGCCTGCGTCGCTCCTCTTCTTCCTTCCTTAACTTCTCCTCCTCTTCTCTTTTCTTCCTTTCTTCAGCTTCTTTTCTCCGAGCCAGTGCTTCCTGCATCTCCCTAACATGCTTTGGCAATTTCTTGTCAGCTGCTTTAGTCTTCGACTCATTCTTCTTTGATTCAACAACCTCAGCTTTAACTTCTACAGTTTCATTTGCTGGTGCACTTCCAGCTGCTGCTGCAGCAGCCTTCTTCTCCTTTTCCTTTTCCTTCTTCTTTTTCTTCTTTTTTGCTGCAGCCGACTCTACAGTCTCCTCTTCTCCCCCCTTTTCCCCTGAAGCATCAGCAGCAGAACCTACTTCAGGAGTAGGCTGAACTTTATCATCCTGTGGTGGAGGAACAGCAGGTTTTGCTGTAGGAGGAGCCTCACCAAGCTCTGCAAGAATCTTGTCAAGATCGTCCTCCTCTTGAGCAGTCCTTCCACTCTTCTTCTTATTCTTCTTCTTATTCTTGGAAGTTTCAGTGACCTCTTCACTCTTATTAACCAAGATGTTGTCAGCATCAGTATACCCAATTCCAGCACTAGGTTGCTCTGGCTTAACAACCTCCGTACTTTCGCTCTCAAACCCAATTCCATCACTCACGTTGGCAGCAGTACTGCTGCTTTTCTTTTTGGAAGACTTCTTTTTACCTGAAAATGCAACTAAAGAAACATCGTCCTCATCATCGCCACCTTTAGCTGACTCGGGTACAGAAATATTATCCTCATCAGGAACAGCTGTACTCATCAAAGCCTTCTTCGAAGACTTTGATGACTTCTTTTTCTTACCTGAGAAAGTGATTGGTCCTATATCTTCATCATCTTCCTTATCATCCTTAGCCTCCTCTACATCATCAATCTCACCAAAACTCGCAGCTGAAAATGAAGCACCACCCTTCTTGCCTCCTTTCGAAGACTTCTTCTTCCCCGTAAAAGCAATAACTGGCTCATCAACATCATCATTCTCATCCCTCCCATCGTCCACAGAATTATCCACCTCACCGTCATTATCATCATCAATAGCATCAGAAGCCAAAGCATTGAACAAACTACCACCGCCTTTCTTTGAACCCTTTGAGGACTTCTTCTTCCCAGAAAAACTAACCACCGTTTCATCCTCCTCGTCCTCCTCATCGCCATCTCTCTCGCCCATCAACTCCGATTTCTCCTCATCTTCGTCACCGTCCTCCCCATCAGCAAGTAAACCAAAACTGGACGTAGAGAAAACGCTGCCCCCACCGCCCTTTTTCGACTTCCCTTTCTTCTTCCCACCAAACACAACTTCAGGCACATCTTCTTCATCCTCATCATCATCATTATCCTTTGCTTGTGCAGCTTTAGCGTTACCTTTCTTACCTTTCTTTTTCCCAGCCACGGCGGGCTTGTCTTCTACCGGAAGCGGCGGCTCCTCGGATAGCTCGTTTCCGATGGCGTACTCGTCATCGTCGATGACGACAGCCTTCTTCTTCGATTTCCCACCGCCCTGCTGCGACGGATTCTCATCGTCCCGAGCTGTCGGCTTCTTCCTACCCATTTCACAGACGAGGGTTTCCTCTTCGGCGAATCGGAGGTGCGTGCGTGAAAACAAAAAGGCCCTTTAATCCTGCAGCGAATGAAGAAGAATTAGATCGATTCGCACAGGGAAGAGAAAAAAGCGTGTCTGAAGCAACAAAAAGGGATTTGACGAGTGAAAATCACAATCTATGAATCCAGAAAAGAGAAACGAAACTGCGATTACGGCGGAGAGAGAGAGAGAGTACCGAGAAGAAAAGGATGGTGCGGTAGGCGCGCCGGTGATCGAATATATGATGGAGCAGTGAATCCCGGTGATGAAAGAGTCACAAACGCTGAAGAAGAAGAACAAGAACAAGAACAACAACACAACAACACTAGAAGCTGTTCTAGTTCTATGCTCTACCCGTTCTAGGGTTGAATGTGTTTTTTTTTTTTATGGATTTAGCTTAGAAGTGAAATTTAAGGAATAAAAAGAGGAGTTTTTATAGGGACATAATCAATTATTCAGATTTTAATATGCCTTTATATCCCTTTAAAAAAAATATGCCTTATATTTTATTTTATATTATTGCAAACTTAAAAAGTTCAACTCCGACCATATCACATGTTAAAACATGTTTTTTGAATTATACAGAGTCTATTTGATTGCAGTTTTTGAAAATTATATTTAAAATTAATTTTTAGAAACTGTTTTTGAAAACTGTTTTCAAAATAAAAGCAGGAAAAAAAACTGTTAAATTAAATGTTTTTCAACATTTAAAAATCTAAAATTTAAAAACTAAAAACAGAAATTGAAAATCATATTTTAGCTATTATGCTATTTTAGTTTTTAAAACGGAAAACAATAACCGTTTTCAAAAACAAGTTTTATTAAACAAGTTTTTGAATTTTTTCAATTTTTGAAAATAGAAAACAGTTTTTAAAAACTGTAATCAAACAGACAATTTACTTACATAAGTTCTTACAAATCGTCTACCAACACAACAATAATCACTGGAAATAATATACACAACCTCCCAAAGTGTATATCTCACTCTCTAGTTTTGTGAAGTGTTATTTTTTTTGTTATTAACCTAATCCTTTTTATGATTTCTGCAAGGTTTTGAGCTTAAGCTTTCTTGCTTTACTTACCCTTTTGAGCAACTTGGGTTGGAAAATTCTTGCTTTTATTTCCGTGACACGTCATTTGTTTTGTGCTCTAGTAAACCCACATGATATAGTTACTTTTATTACCGTGGCACGCCATTTGTTTTGTGCTCTAGTAAGCCCACACGATATAGTTACTTTATGTAATGTGACACGCCACTTGTGTGCTATTAAGTTTGGTTAAAAAATTTCAATGTGAGTCTCAAATATGTATCATAGAGTTAAACATGGATCTTCATTATTTTGAACATGTTTAAACACCAATTTTGAGAATCGATAAGGTTATTCTTCCAACACAACAATCACATAGCACTATAAATAATACACACTAACCATCATGTTGCGGGTGCTCGCATTAAGCGATAACCGCTACACCACATATCGCGGTTAAAATTTATCTTATTTTACAATTAAATCCTTTATAGATTTAAATTTAAATTACTTTATTTTACAATATATTATAACATAAATCATAAAATTAATATTAATTTTTTATTCAACTCTTCTTCTTCTCACCTTCCTCTAACTTGTCAATCAAAATATCATCCAACTCTCAAAATCAATAATTTTATATCTTTATGTTTGTAACATGTGATCTTTTTTTATTTATAAAAATAATTTTTTAACTAGTTTTAAGTTTATAATCATTGAATTTAAAAAAATGCTTGAATCATAAAATTGCTTATTTGACGTTTGGTTTTTAGGGAATATGAAATCCAAGCTCATCTATTCTTTCATAAAAAAACTTGATAGTCACTAGTCAAAATTTACAAAACTATGAAACAAGTCTATTTGTTTTGGTTCAAATTATGATGCACCCACTCTAGACTTAGTTTAACCTTCACGATTGCCCTTTAATTACTAATAAGTTATAAAAATGTTGAGCTTGCTCGTCCATTTAAAACTCAAAGGATTAGGGATGGTGAGGCTAAAACTGATTTAGAAGATTTCATGAAGAGCCAATGAAACTTCATATACTTAGTTTAGAAAATTTTAAATCATTTGATAATGAGAATATATGTAAATTTGTTGGGATATTTTATGCAAACGATTTTTCTGATCTGAAAAAAATAATTTAAATTTAAGATAAGACATTATCGTTCACATATTTCGTGAAATCTTAATTTAGGAAAAAATTTTGGTCTATTCGAGTTTTGTCAGGGGTTAGTTGATATTGGGAAAGCAATGATATTTCCACTTGTCGATAGATTGATACGTTAAGTTCTAAGTTTCAATGGCATCTACAAAGCGAACCTTTTTCAACAATGAATGTTGTTAATACTTGCAACAAGATGGAAGGCGGCCTTCTTAGAAATTTGCTAGTTGTATATATTGAGAGGAAAGTTACTAAAAAGTTCAATGTTGATACGATAGTAAATAAATATGGTACTTTAAAATGACGAAAAGTTGTATTCAAATATACTTTTTCTTAATCTAATATTCTCTGTCTAGTTTTATTTTATCTTAGCCCCATTGAAGCAATCCCGGATATGCCCTAGCTTACCATGTTATGAGCATCATCAAATAACAATTAACTTTCTACATGTGTCAATGATTCTAAAACTTTCTATTCCGCTAAAAACAAGAAAACAAAATTTGTCTAAATCATATGGTGGCTTTTAGGGTGCATGTGAGCTTTATGTCTTGCGCCGATGCAAGACCAAAATTACATGTTATATCAGGTAGTAATAACCGATTGAGAAATAAGGTAACATTATAGAAATACCTTCTCTTGTTCTTCGCTCTCCCTAACCCTTAACCTTCTTGTGGTTGCATCGCGTGTCCCTCTCGAACCCAAACCAATCCACACCATTAAATCCATGTCGTCGTCTTTCCCAAAGCCACCACGCTCTTGGTTGTCGTCGCTCCCTCCTCTAGTACGGAGCCATCATGACTAAGGCTTCCTCACATCTCCCATCCTCGCCTCCAAAACCCATTCCACGAATGAAGTGGTTATCCACTTTTGCTTTCCTCTCCCATCTTCGATTTTCTTTTCGATGTGGTTGTAGGGCTGTGCGGACGAAGGGTTTTTACTACGCGGTATGGGAGGTGGTAGAGGATGCATATCGCGAGGCATTTAGTGGTGAGGTCGACAGAGTGAGGGTGGTTGTGGAGGAGGTTGAGGACGTGTTGGGGGTTCTGGTGAACTAGTGAAGTAAGGTGAGAATGAAAAAGATGAGAGAAGTAGAGGGGTCAATATGTAATTGACAAATTAAAAGGTTCCAAGAAACTTAATAATCAATAGGGCAGGTAAGAAACTTAATAATCAATAGGGCAGGTAATTGATCTTAGTCCTTCATTATATGACCAATATATCCAATGGCTAAAAGAGGTCTTGCATCGGTGCAAGGCCTAACTGGTAATGCACCTTAGAAGTCCTCAATATATCCAATGGCTAAAAGAGGTTATATAGTTTTAACTTACATGTGACTTCAACTCAGATTCAAGGGAGTTGGCAGACACAATTAATTCAAAGGAGGTGATGAATATGAACACTATTTTAAGCTTCAGTTCCACATCAAATGCTTTTGTTAGGGGTTGTATTGGCCAATTTCCACGTTTAAAAACCTCGTTTGGAGGTGCCTCAACATGGGTTTCATTTCTGGAGCAGCGTTGTTTCATCATAATGGTGGTTTTGTGAGTGAACAATGACAAGGTGGTTTCGATTTGGAAGGTTTCCTCAGCGACAAAAACATCATTGTGGCAAAGGCAGAGATAGTTTATCGGGAATGCTTTATCAAGGTAGATTAGGCCTAATAACTCTACCCAATCCATTTATGTGAAGAACCTTTGCTATCAGGCACCAACTTTATCTCTGTCATTGCTCAATCACCAAACACCATTAGTTGTTGGTTGAAAATTAAACGGCAGGACCATATTTGCTTGATTACAAAACTGAGGGGACTAGCGAAAAAAACTAAGGGGGCAAAATCACCCCAGAACTATATTAGGGGACCAAAATGCAATTAAGCCTTTATTTAAATTTTATTGTCCTGACGAAATTTAATTTATCAAACTCATATAAATTTGTTAGTGGTGACTTCACGGAACACTAATGAAGCCACCACTTGTGCGATGTTTGGTGCAAACTTTTAAAAATTAATTCTCGGACATGATGGATTCTCAGGCATGTAAAAGTTATCCTCAGGGTAAGAAATTGAACTTCCTGCTTCCGCATGTCTTGATGTTCCATTGAGAAACATTCTTCCACCAAAATCCATCCTGTCGTCAAATACATTAATCTGAAGAGGATCAAGTTAACCATTTCCGAGAAGAAAAGGATGGTTCGGTAGGCACGGCAGTGATGGAATATATGATCGAGCGAGTGAACCCGAGTGATGAAAGAGGCACAAACGCTGAAGAAGAAGAACAACAACAACAACGCTAATTGAAGCTATTCTAGTTCTATGCTCTACTCCTTCTAGGGTTGTTTTTTGTTTGTTAGGATTTAGCTTAGAAGTGAAATTTAAAGAATAAAAAGAGAATTTTTTATAGGGAGATAATCAATTATTCATATTTTAATATGCCCTAATATCCCTTTCAAAATATATATATATATATATATATATATATATATATGCCCTTATATTTTATTTTATTGCAAACGTAACGGATGATTAGTTAAAAAATTCTTTTTTAATGTTTATGAAAAGTTCGGCTCTGGTCACACCACATGTCAAAGCATGTCTTTAGGACTACAAGTCGTTTACAGAGATTCTTACAAATCGTTTACCAACACAACATTCACATTGGCAGTAGAAATCCTCCCCTTTACTGAATAAAATTGAGAGCCTCACCAGCAGCAAAGCACCAACCAAAGTGACTCAGGAAACAAGCACATCAATTCCAAGTTTAAGATAACTCTAATACTAACACAGCAAAATATGTTTCAGAAACTCATGCAGACCATGCTACTGATGGTGCGAAGGTGCGAGAATATTATTATGAATATTCATTTTGCCTATTCAAAAGCCAAGCACGACAATTTACTATTAAACAATCTCAGAAACAAGAACAGACTTTCGCGTTTATTAATAAGCCCCCCCAAGAACTATAACTTTCCTAATTGACGACAATACATATAAATGGATTTTACAAGCAGGTTTGACAATAAGTACCACGTCCACGTTCCTCTTCGGTGTACCTTGTGAATGGCACGGAAAAATCCAAGAGAATGTTGAAAAATACATTAATCCACATTATATAACTGCTGTGCACATATAGGAGAAAATTTGATGTGCCTCGAGGTGCAATATCAAAGAAAAACTTGAAAGCTTCATCTCCTCAATCTCTTGGCATTGCTGAACCAATTGTGTTTTCCCAGTCAAAGAACAACAAACGACCATCTCAGACTATACTAGGAGGATCCCCCAACCAGCTGCAAACAGCACGAGGCCAGCGCGTCCTTATGCAGTCCACCAAAGGTGCATGCTGAGTAGGCTCTGGTTTAGATACTTCGGCGTCCTTCCCAGCAGAATCACTTGGGCCGGAAGCAGAGGAAACGTTTACATCTGCCATGAATTCCTCCGGTGTCCACCTTGGCGGAACTGAAACGCTCAACTTTGTGAGGCGGGGTCTTTGCAATGGAGTTTCACCCCCAGCATTTACTTGACTGCCATTCAAATCTGATTTAGCAATCCCATTAAAATGGTAGAGATCAAATACCTTCTTACCCATCAAACCAGATGAGTCCTTCAAACCTCCCAAGCTTTTGTCTAGATCCAAAATTACTTGCCAGAATTCACTCCAGACAATGAACCCAGCACCACAAAGGTGGTCTAACTTATCTGACGGAAGTTTGATATTTGTTTCTCTGAGGACTTGATGGAACCCTTCCACGCTAATGAAACCACCACCTCCACTCTGATCTTGTGCATCAAAAGATTTGCGAATCTCTGTTTCCCTTCCTTCCAGTTCATTCTCATTTTGAACGCTGGGGTCAAGAGCAAATAGCACTGTGTAATGGGATTCACTCCCAACAACCCATATAGGCCATTGTGGGGTTTTCAGAAACTGACCAACCTTGCAGAAATTCAGGGATTCTAGCAAAGTGAGGAATCCAACTTCCACATTTTGGGATATGCCTTTCAGAAACATTCCCCCACCCAAATCCATCCTTCCGTCAAACACATTAGGGACAGCCTGCCCACAGAGCAGTAGGTTTACAATTTCCTGCACCACAAATTCATAGAAAAAGAAAATCTCATATTCTAGAAAATAATTTAAAACGAGCATTAGCAAAATCTTCAAAACATTTTTCAAGTATCAGTGAGCATATACCTGGGAGGCATGCCCAAAAGGAGCAGTAACCAGTGGTAGGCTGGGATCATCCCTGTCACTTTGAACCAAATCCTAGGAGAAAGCAAAATATTGTATTACATTAACTTCAGAAATTTTTAAAGGCATAATAATTAATAACAACCAATGAAAATTCAGTTACCTTTCAGAATGTATAGGTTATAACATCTAATTTACCATTGTATTCCCCAAAAATTTAAACCATAGTAAAAGAAAAGTTTGAAGACCTGGATAACAATTGCTCAATTGCTTTACCCAACTTTGAACTACAAAGGTTTACACATCAGCTCAAAATTCAAAGGAAACGAGGATATGAACATTTAGATTCTGGATCTCGCTTGATGCTGATCCTAAATCACCCTAGCTTATGTAAGTTTATGACGAAAGAAAGACAGTGCCATCCAGTTTTTTTTTCTTTCCAGTTTGTGATATATTTTGAATCAACTTGGGTTTGGTTGTGATTTGGGATATGAATTTTTGGTATCCTTAAAAAGTTATAAATCTGAACAAGCTTTAGATGAAATGGTATGAATATTAGGATTGTTCTTGCTTTAGGAGTCCTATTATGTTAGAGTGTTGGGCTAAGCATGTACTAATTATATGACATGTCTGATTGACCAAAGTAATAATGTCAGTGATTTACGACCAAAACATAACATTTTTTAGTCCTTTTAGTACTGTGATATATTCCCTCTTTTCCTTTTCCAACCTATACCTAAATTTTCAACATGATATCAAAGTAATACCATCAGCCACTCCCATCCCACGACCCATATCCACAGCAACAATATATTAGCTTGGCTCAGTTGTCAGCCTCCTGCTAATTTACAGGTGGGTCCGACTCGCACTTTAGAGGATAAAGTAAACATCACAACCATTGATTGAGTTATTGTACTGACTTTTTCAAAGTAGGTAATCACTATTAATGGTCATGATGCTTACTTTACCCTCTAAAGTGAGTCCACTCACTTTAGAGGAGCCAAATTCTTTACAGGCAATGTTAATGACTCACATATCTAAAATTCATTGCACTTGGTTATCCGATGACATAGTTGACCAAAAAGCAGGAAAGAATTAAATTAGGCCGCAAAAAATTTACACTTCCAGTTTCCCATTCTTAAAATATTGCATATACAACTCTCCGTTGCATGAATATTCATATATAACCAATAAAGTACAAAGCACAATCATATAATCCAGTTATCCAAGTCATCTGGTGACATTCTAATTAGTCTCAAACAACTAGTTCATTTAGGTAGAATGCCTAAACATATTTTCAGCAAAAGTAAACAGAGGGAAATCGCAAAATATCTCTATAAAAGACAGTGAACTTGAAGACTACTGAATGCAATGTGAAGTAGATAATGGAACTTGAAGCAGGCAAACATACCAGTCCCCGTGAAAGTAAAGCAGAGATTAGGAAAAGCAATGCCCCCATACGACTTTGGAATAAGGGAATAACTGCTTCAAGCCTCTGCAACAAAGCTGATTGTGATGTGTATGTTTCAACACGAAGAACTTTCTGCAGATCTGAGGCTGATTCAATGAAAAGACCTTCGAGTGATCTTGCCATAACCTGCTAATTGGACAAGAGTTGGCTCAGCAGATATGGATATCGTAGGACAATCACAGTAGAAGACTAAATGACAAGATAGGAAATCCAATTCAATCTACTGCAAACAAGATGCTGCATGAAAAGCCAGTATCATTGGAATCAGTACCTCATCCTCCGAAATTCCATCAAAATGCAGAATGTCATTTCCTGGAATGCTCAAAGTTGCAATCACGGCCCTTCCATTATTTCCACAAGAAAATAAAATTTCACCCATACTTCTTACAAGGGCTCTGCGGAGAAATCAGACAGCAGATGTATTTATCACAAGCATAGCAAATATATAACCATGAAAAAAACCCGGCCAACATTAAAGACCAGTGCAGTGAAGCACGCAGAAGGATATTGGGAACTAAAAAATTTAGACACCAAAAATTTCCTCCAGCAGACGCACAGTTTGACGAACAGACTAAGCCCTGACTCAAATGTTGTCAAATGAAAAATTACTAGTCCATCATTAATGAAATAAAACTAATTAAAAAAGAACTCAATCCAGGTAGAAAATGATCATAGGAAAACATATGAACATTATTATAGGAATACTATGATGTGCCACTTGCAGAAAAAAGGGTACCTAGTTAAAAGAAATTAATATTCATATTCAAGATAACAAGGAAAAACTGTTGGCTGACAGAATGAAGAACAAGAAATGAAAGTCTATAATTTTATTAATGAATTTTACCAAGCTAAACACGAATGACTGATCAGGAAAAAATTAATCACCTTACTTTTACACCTTCAGTGAGTGAAGAAAAATTATATGATGGAACAGATTGACTTTTAAACGACGCACCCAGACCCCGATTCTGTGGCACACGTGATACATCTTTCAACTCTTCACTGAAGAAAAGAATGTATTTGAGCACAAATGCCTGCAAAGTTAAAGGAAAACACAAGCAAAAGTCAACATAGAACAAAGAACATGCCTCTCTGAACAAATATGTCTATCAGTCAATAGAAGAAACAAATGAAAAGGAAATAAAAACGACAAATTGACACATCTCACTATATGCCCTCAAATGAACAAGCATGCTAAAAAAATATCCTATTTTTTCACTGAATCGACAAATTTAACATAAAGTACTGGTACTACAGTGAAAAGTTGAAAACAGTAAACGAGCAAAACAAGGCATCATAAAAAGCATTTTACAGAAAGCAAATATATAGGGAAACATAAAAGAAGACAAGAGTTACATTCTTGGTACTGCCAGCTGGTCAAATACTTTTACAGGTTAAAATACTCATTTAGTGCCTATAGTTTCGTTCTATATTCAATTTAATCCTCCGAGTTCAAAATTATTGAAAACAGTCTCAATAAGTTAGGGACTTTTGTGGTCATTATTATCGGGGCCAGCTATCAAGAAGGTCACTATTAGTAGTGAAAATATGAAGCAAACAGGGACTGTTTTGCATTCTTTGAAATTGGGACTTCTTTCAATGGTTTTAACAAATGAATATCGTGTCACAAGTTCATAAGAAATATTGAAAAATGTAGTCATTACTTGTATAGCTGCCAAAACGCCACACGGGCCGCCTTCATGCTGCACAAGGCCCATTGATGTTACAGGATCAGAGCTAAACCTAAAGGAAAGTTTCCATAGTATTAGCAATATAAAGCAAACACATTATCTTGTTTGAATATAGAAGTACAAGAGGCAAATATTTCAAAAGTCAAAACACCTTTAAGAAAAGAACAATGTGCTAAAAACCATAATGTGCAGATGAACAGTTGAAGACACATGCCAATGACTTCCTTTATAGGTATGATTTCTCAGTCGATCAAATTAATGCATTCATAAATTATGCTTCGCAAATGGAAACTCTGTAACATAGCAGTAGCTTCATAGAAGAAAGGTCAGACCGGACAATATGCACAGAAGCAAAAGTTGCCAAATAAAGAAAAGTTAGTAACCTACTAGAAGACAAGGATACATAGCTTATGCCAATACATAATATTAAACAGACCTCCACAGAAGCTCAATACAGTTTTCATATAACAAATAAATAATATCAGGCAATGACAATTGATAGCACCTATGTGACTTTGCAATCTAATTAAGAAATTATAAACTACTTCCTCCAAGCAATCACTAATGTGCAGGAAATGTTATAGGCATAAAGTTCCTCCAAAATTATCAAGCTAGAAATATTTTCATCATGACAAGTCAGTGACGAGTTACTCCAAAATTATCAAGCTAGAAATATATAATTGTTGGTGCTCAGGTTTGCCATCTAGTGGTTCGTTCGGGTATCCTGGACTAGTTGAGAGCAATCATGTCGATTCCTTGTAGTTGTGAGTGGTTTCCGATCATTATTGCATATTTTTAGTTATTCTATGATTGTTGTTTCAATTATTTTATCAGAAGTAGAACTTGCCTATTTACTTAAATTTGGGGAAACATACTTTTATACATTTGACTATCATTCTTGAACACAGTTATCAGTCGCAGATCGCGGCCGCCACCAAAAATGGGATAGCGGATAGCGAGATGGCTGCTTTAATAATTTTTATATTAAATAATTTATACTATATATATAATATTTATTAAATTTTATAAATTATTATTTTATAAATTATTATACTGATTTATAATATGTTATAATTCATATACTCATAATATTTATGATTTGTTTCAAATTGTAAGTTAAAATAATTGTGTTATTATGCTCCATACCAGTGCTGGCCTTTTATGAAAAATTTAAAACCTGTGAGTCAACTGCCCATAACTTACAAAACCCTAATTTATTTCACTCCATTTTAACACAGCATACTTCACAACGCCGTTCACACTTCACAGCACCGCATCTTCTCTTCCTTCCCCTTTTCAAGATTTCTTCTCATCTTATTCATTGTTTCTTCTCAGCGTGCCTAGCTTGAAGTTGGATTCCACCAGAAAGAACAGAAGATAAGCAAAACCCGACAACATTTTCGTAAAACTTGACCCTTCTGCGTCGCGCCTAGATCGAACGCGAAATGTCGTGATGGCTACCTGAGACGCAACGAGACCTTCCATCCCAATAGGGGGCCGCAACGTTGGGATCGCGCACAATTGACTTCATAGTTCTTGAAATTTCTTCAAAGCAGTGAGTTTTAATTAATTGATTTTGAACATGTTTGTGATTTGATATGACTATGAGCAAGGAAGTTACAATGGTTGATTTTGGATAATGTGAAATTGAGAATGTTATCTTGAAAGAGTTTGATGAGTATTGAAATATTGCCTTTTGACATGAGTTTGATTATGAATTTGAAAGACTGTGGGGATCCTTGTTAGAACCCTGTAGCCATTAGCAGGGGTAACGACGTAGGTGCAGGGCTATTCGCTAGATGGAGCCTCCACTGCACAAAGAGGGCTATCAACGAGAAGTAGCTGCACCTGTAATATGATGCGACATATGATGTGAGAGGAAAGGGCTATTCGTTAGATGGAGCGCCCTTATCGGAGAGGCCAACCTTGAGGAGGAGAGGGTTATCAACGAAATGAAGCCGCCTCATGGTTCTTCATGTATGACCCCCTACTACATTAAATTTCTGATTTTCATGTTTTCATAAATTGACATGATTTAATCATATTTATTTGAAATGATTATTTACAAATTTTACGATCTTGGCACTCTCATCATTAAAATGATTTGAACTAATACTATTTATAATATAAATTGATTACATGGAGTTTGAAAGTGAAAAATTCGCGTCTGATGTGTGTCCCCTTCTAGTTCATGGTGGTTGATAGGCCCTCACTAAGTCTTTGTGACTTAACCCTTTATTTATTTTTCATCTACAGATTCTCAGACAACTGAATAGAAGGTTGTTTGGACACTCAATCATTCAGTTTATCTTGTTGGTAGGTCCCCCTTCGGTCGGTGACCCTATTGGTGTCTTTTTATTGGATTCTGGTTATTCTGCAGTTATAGGAAGTCTTAGATGGATTTATTATGATTTGTTATTTCATGTTTTATTGTAAGAGTTTGCACTTGAGTGTTGAATTTGGAGTTTACATTTTCTTGGAATTCTGGTTATGGAGAATCCTATTTGGCAAGTTTTGTTATTTTGGAAATGTCGACAAAACGAAGGAGACTCTGTCGAAACATTATAAAATTTTGTGAACATGTTTATTATGGAAAAATCGTTTTGTGAGAAACATACTTGCCAGACTAGGGTGATAGTCCGTGCGTCGGTTAGGATTTAGGATTTGGGTCATGACATATGTGCTTGAATTGCTTGTTACAGAGATGTTCTTGAGAGAAAAGTTCATGGTTTATTTGCCCAGATTTATAATAACATGGGCCAACATGTTTTATTATTTTGGAAATGTCGACAAAACAAAGGAGTCTCTGTCGAAACTTAATAAAATTTTGTGAACATGTTTATTATGGAATTATCATTTTGTGAGAAACATACTTGCCAGACTAGGGTGATAGTCTATGCGTCAGTTAGGACTTAGGATTTAGGTGGTGACATATGTGCTTGAATGACTTGTTACTAAGACGTTCTTGAGACAAAAGTTCATGATTTATCTGCCTAGATTTATAATATAACCTGGACCAACATGCCCCGAAGACTTTTTGAGCTTATTTGCCCTTCATTTCCAAACTATCCTCACTAAGAGTGGTCAGATTTGTTCATAGGAAGTTCTATCCTTTTCATATTACTATGAGCACTTGCGCAAGGAAAATACACACACCTTATAAGTTTATGTACTAAGTACTAACAGATCATAACTCACTTAGGATTTCCATAAATCTAAAATGAATGCACATTGTGTCCTAGCAAGAACAGCTCAGACTCCAATCACATACAAACAAGGAACACATAGCTGGAGAATTTCTACTCCATTATTAGCACAAGCAGGAATGCACATCACAACAATCAAAATGAAAAATAAAAACTGACAACAAGAATACCAAAAGCCTTATCCTGCTAAAAAATGGGGGTAGAACATAAGATTTTCAGGTTCCAGAAGCCGTTACGACTACGCCATCTTAAAAAATAAAATATGCAAAATAAATTTCAAACATGAATATGTAAAAGGGTTGGTTTATCATAAATTATAGACAGTTCACGTTGAACCTTAAATGAGACACCATACCCATACTTTAGATAGCTAAAAACAGATAATTCAAAATTTATAAGTACACACAGCCAAAATAACCGCATGAAAGTGACTTCACATAACTTTTTCATCTTCATATAACAAGGTAACCTAATTAAGCACCACCACACTACATAGACACACCCTCCCAGACCCAAAAAACAAAACAAACAATAAAGCAGAAACAACTACCTGATTCCCTGGTTGCTCCATTGTGCAAGAATGCCTTTTGAGACTTCACTCCCAAACACCATAACAAACAACTGATTAGCTTCTTCCTCGGACAGCTCCTTGCTCAAGTTCACACCTTTCAAACGCAAATCCTCCTCTGCCCTCACAACTTCACCACCATTTTTCAGCCCTTTATCCGCGGGCGACGGTGGCGGTGATGGCGAAACCCTTGAGGTCGTCGCCGCCATCCGCTTCTCGGCAGCCGCCGCCATGAGTTCCCGCCGCCGGGTCTTATACTCCGGCGAATCCTCCGGCGACCCCGAAACGACCCCGGCGACGGCGTCCCTCGGCTTGCTGCGCTTCGGCTCCGGCGTCGCGTTCTGCTGCATGCTCATCCGAATCGCCATTTGCAAGTCATCCTCTTCTCCTCGATCCGCCATTCCCGAAAGAATAAAAACCACCAATCTCAATAATCCACACAAAACAAATTGAAAACAAAAAACCCTAAAAGAAGAATCTTTAGGGCTTCATTTCGCGACGATCGAAATACGACGCTTCCGGATTCGGCTTTTCCGCGAAATTGAACTGCGAAGAGGGCGAATCGGAATTTGGGACAGCAGGGAGGGGTATAAATGGAATTGAATTTATGGTTGGTTATGCCGAAGCTGAAGCCACGACGGTGCCGGGGAGTGGGAGAAACGGTGTCGTGCGGGGATGAATGATGATGATGATGATGAATCTTTGTAGTGGTGTTGGTTACGAAATGACTGTGCAGTCCCTCAGTTAAAGGGGCAGCGCAGTGGTAGAGTGAGTAATTTTAGGGAAAGTGGGAGGGGATTATGGGGAATTGAACTTTGAGGATTTTGGGTGGCGCAGGAAGCTAAGAACGGCGATGCTTTCCTTTAACGGAGAGGTATTAAAAAGCGCTGCTGATTTTCCAGTTAAGTAAAGCGAATCTGCCCGCATGTTTAAAACAAGAAAATTCTAAATCATTGCTTTCTTTTTACCATATACTATTTTTTGGAATAAATACCAAGATATTTTTATTAAATTACCAAAAGTACGAGTTTATATTGTTATTTATTAAAAAGTGAACCGTTAATATTTCAATAATATCATAATTTATTACGTAATTAAGCACATTTATTTTATGACAATATTTTGATTTTCTAATTAATAGTTATGATTTTACAATTAATTGTCGATCACTTTATATAAACTAACCCTTCAGTTCAAAAAAAAAAAAAAAAAAACTAACCCTTAATCCAAGCAATTGAAAACGACTAAAATCCTAGAAAACTCTTAACTCATGTTACTACTTCAAAAAAAAAAAAAAATTAAAATCTGGTATTTTTGCGATTTCTTCAATCAGATTCCGCTTCCTCCTTTGACATGCTTTCTAATGAAAGAAGGATGTGTTCTTGTCACCATGCTTGAGCTAGCTAGCCCGAAACCGTTGACTCCACATAATATCCATTTGCTTAAATAGCAACTCCAACTCGTTCTCAGCCCCATGGATTTGATCAATCACCTGTGAAGTCTAAACACACCTCTGCAATTCCTACAAAAGAATTTTTTTTCATCTAAAATCTTTTTTGGTATATCAACAAACTTCTCCCCCAACCTTTCAAGGAAATCTCCAGATCTGCAATTTTTTGATTTATGGTCCTTGTCGTGGCAGATTAGGTTTCTGCCGCCACCTCAGCACACTCATCTCTATCTTGCAACCAAACCTCCTCAAAGCGGAAAAGGTGAGCTCGACGTCGCGTTGCTCGTCGTCTATGAGTGTTGCAAGTAACTACAATAGGATTATGGTCAGATTTAACACGAGCAAGATGAGAAACACTTACCACCGGCCATAGATCCATCCACTTTTCATGAATCAAAGCATAGTCCAGTTGCCCGAAGTACCCGAAGTGTGGGGCTCTTGGCGCCTATTGGACCATGTAAACCGGTACCCGAAGTACCCTGCATCATACAACTCACACTTCGAAAGAACCTAGTGCATCGACTGTAAGTGAAGCACATCAAGCGGGTCACCCCCAGCTTATCAGAGGGGCTCAACAAATCATTAAAATCTCCCAAGCAAATCCACTGAACAATGTTAGGAGGCTTCATCCGTCGAATGAGCTCCCAAGTACGATGCTTATTCTGTTCCTCCGGAAAACCATAAACCGCAAGAGCTTGCATTTGAGTTTGGCTGAGCGGATGATCCGCCATGTAAAGCACATGATTCTACGAGGCATGGATAACTTGGACAATTATCCACAACAAACAAACACCACCGGCCCTAGACCGGCTACCACCTGCACAACCTACAGGAAACAAATTAGAAAGCCCAAAAGAGTGTCGAAGAGTGAACATCTCATAGGTAGATTTACGTGTATCTGGGACAACGACAACGTTGGGGCTCTCTGAGGAAATAAGCCTCCTCAAGGCTATAACTACCCCTGAGGTCCCGAGCCCATGGCAATTCCAAGCTTGCAGCCTCATTGAGGTGGGCGGAGCTGCGCCGTAGCCTCCGCCGATCCAAATCCATCATCAACATTTTGTTTCTTCAAAGGTGGGGATACCCCCGTATTCAACAAAACCGAAGTAGAAGTTGATACTTCAGAGCGTTTTCTTGGAAATTTACCATCTTCGTTAAAGTTGCCAAGCACCTTGTGTGCACCACCAACCTATTTACGAGCACCCTTGCTGGTGTTTTGGGAGTGGCTCATGTTCACTTGGAAAGAGAAATCTGCTGCTTCCATAAGAGTTTTCAAAGTTTTAATGTTGTAAATTTACATGTGAACATTGCCCCCACAATTTAAAATTCCTAGATCTGTCACTGTCTATGTCCAAGCGAACCTAATAATTTTAGCATAGATTTTTTCATTCATAAAACCTAAACATGAGACATAACTTGGGAGAAATTAAGATGTACCACTTGAATCAACTATCTGTTTGTCTATATTATTAATTGTTGTAATCTTGCAATGCTACTCTGATTAACCTTCCAATTGATCACGACCTTCAAACTCTATGATTTGTCTGAATACAAGGTGAATATGATAACAAAATATAATTAGAGAAAGATAAGGTGATTTTCAAGTGGTTTAGATTGTGAGAAAAATAAATAAAAATAAATATATAAATAAAAATAAGTAGGAAGTTGGGATAACAGAGATGACAAGTAGTGAATGAAGAAATGAAAGAGTAAAGGACGAGACGATGAGGGTGGCATGCCGACTATGTTTGTGGCAATTGCGAAGGAGGTGATGCTGGGGGCAATAATCAGGATGGAGGAAGGAGGAGAAATAAAAATAAACTTCCAGTAAAGTGAGGGATTAACCCACCTAAAGAGGATAAAGAGCTTCATAAGGAGGACTAGTTTCTGTGTGTATTTGATTTTTTTTTTTCAGTTTATAAGACTTGATCTCGTCTTGTATTGCATTTGTATGTGGATTTTGATCATAAAGTTTGGACGAGTTCAAGGATTTTGCAATAGACTATTAAAAGTATAATTTACAAGTCCGCCGGGGATCAAATGAAAACTAGTTGCCTCCATGGTGTTGCTCATACAAAAAAAATTGTTTTTATTTTGGGTCGGACTAAAATATTCCTAACTATTAAGAAGCAAAATAAGACACTTTGAAGGGGATTCGAAGTTAGAAATGAAAGTTAGTACAATGTTGATTTAGTTGTAAATAATCTATACGTGTAAGAGTGTGAACACAAGTACGAATCCTATTATCATCACTTAATTAATTGAGACATTTAGGCCATGGACAAAATAATAAGTTAGAAATGAAAACCTATATTTAAATAATAAGTGATAAATCTTGAAATCCTTCCAAAGGAGGATTGTAAGAGAAATACGATCAATTAACATTTAACAATATTTTCTTTAAGTTCAAAAAAAAAAAAAACAATATTTTCTTTAGACTTGGTGCGCCATCTATGTATGATTTTATTGTTCACTCTAGCCTCCATTCGGGTTGAGGGATCTCTTTTTGAAGGACTACTCTAGTGTCTTTTTGCCACCAACAAGTGTGTGTTTTGCCTAGAGTATAGCTTTGCTTTCTTTTTCTTCTTGTATAAAAAAAATGCAAACGATCATATCATGTAATTTTATTTTTAAAATAAATTCATTCCAATATTTTGTGAACCCTCTTCTTTTGCTTTTTACTATGAAAGTGGGTTATCAACTAACTCATAAAGTTAAAGATTTGTATATTTTAGGTGGACTAGTAATATTCTTGAGGGGACTAGTACTTACGCAGGAGTCTTTAGGGGAGCTACTCCAACCCCCGATTTTGTTGGCAAGATGCGACGGTGTGGTGCAGACCCTTGACTTGAGCATGCATTGAGAGATTGCAACTGGTGTAGGGGTGTATGGTTTGTTTTTGCATTGGATTTCTCTTGGAACCATGCTTCTGTCCTAACTTCTCTCAGTGGATTGCTGGTGTCACTCTTAATGCTCCACCAGCAGACGTGATTCTCGAGCCCCTTATTTTAAACATATCCATATAAAATTGGACTACTTACACTTAGGATAAAATTAGAGACCTCCAAATAATTTTTTCACATGACTACAAAATGGTGAGTGTAAAGTATTTATCTCCTTTTCTATTCAACCATAATTTGTATCACCTCTATAAATTTTTCTTCCTTCTCTTGATCCACGTCATTGATGATTAGGGGCTCGTTTGATACGTTATATTAAGTATGATAATATAAAGTTATACAATACATTATAAGTCTATTCATTGTTTGATGCTAACATTGTATTGTGTATGTTTTTTCATCAATTCATTATTATACATTAAAACAACGGATTATTTAATCCAGCCTATATAGTGAGATAAAACTTGATAAGATTGTAACGTATAAGCTACATGAAAATATTTCAACCCAGATTTTTAGTTTCAGTAATGTAACATCGCCGCCACGTCACCACCACCCTCCACTATTATCACCGCCACCACCAACCACTGCCATCACCACAACCACTACCACCATCACTGCAACTTCCACCGCCGCTGCCATCACCACCACCCTTCAACTATGCACTGCTACCACCACTCCACACCCTCCACCACCACCACCACTGCAACTTCCACTGTCACCACCACTACCACACCCTCCACCATTATCATCATTACCATCACAACCACCACCCTCCACTACAAGACAACTACCACTAGTACTGCTACAGCTACAACCACAACCACCACTGTCAGTGTCTCCACAACCACTACCATTACTGCCACTACAACCACCTCTCTATTTGATTTTTATATTATCTCATTTTTAAATACTTCACTAAACATATAACTACAGACATTTAAACATGTAAGTTATACACTTTATAAGTTTATAACCGAACACTAGATAATATAAATTTTTTAGCGGAACTTATCCTATCATCCTATATGTTCTAATACTGTTAGATTTTATACATATCAAATGGACCCAAATGAGCCCAATGATATATTGGCACACTGAAGAGTGTGTACATGTACATGTACATGCATCACCACTGCCACCACATATAACCTAACCTTGTTCCTCGATCGAATTTGCATGGTGTTGGCGTGTTTCCTCGAATACTGATTTGACGTATTACGAACGAAACAGAGCAGTTCCAGTAACGAGGAAGAAGACGACGAAAATCGTTATCCGCCGTAACCACCACTGATCTCACTCCCTATTCCTGCGCCATCCACGTGTCTTCCGAAACTTCCATTCCCCGCAGATAGCCCCATCATCTTCATTCTCAAATATCCATTCATCAATCCATTATCCAAATTCACTTCAATTGGATTGCACGAATTACACCACGAAAGTGAAAAAACATGGATCACAGTGAGGAAGCACATCGCACCGATCTCATGACCATAACCCGGTTCGTGCTGAACGAGCAATCCAAGCACCCTGAGTCTCGCGGCGATTTCACTATCTTGCTCAGTCACATTGTTCTCGGCTGCAAATTCGTATGCTCTGCTGTTAGCAAGGTTTTCCTTCTTGCGTTTGCGTGCGACAACTCTGCTCATTGAATATGCATGCTCTATATATATAAACCCTTTCTCTACTAATTTCACCATTTGGTTTGAGTTTAACATGTCGAAATAGCATATGAGGCATGCATGCTCAAATAAAATTGAATAATTATGGTTGAAAATTTCATTTTTTTTTTCATCAATACTTTTCATAGTTGTTTAATTGTGCAAATGATATATGCAGGCGGGTCTTGCTAAGCTTATTGGACTTGCTGGAGAGACAAATGTTCAGGTAAATGGTTCATAAATATATTCTAAATCTCTGTTTTCTTCATCTGTACATATTATTATATTCATACTAGCATGGGAGCACTAAGAATGTGTTGTTGGACTACCGGTGTGAAAGTAATTTGCTTAGAGAGACAACTAAATTTTTTCGAAGGAGTGAGGTCAACAAAAAAAAAAATACTAGCATGGGAGTTTTCTAATGCATGACGATTTGATTTTCCTTTTTTTCCCTTACTTTGGTGTCTATTTTTTCAATTTGTTAAGATTTTAAGGATTATACACTGACGACACCGTAAATATATTTTACACATACGCCAAAAAAATAAAATTGTGAGATATTACTGGGGAGTCTGTTCATTCGTGTATACTAATTAAACTCTTGATTTTTATTGCATTTGCTTCTTATATGGCATAAAGGGTGAAGAGCAAAAGAAACTGGATGTCCTTTCCAATGAGGTTTTTATCAAGGCTTTGATAAGCAGTGGGCGAACAGTAAGTCATCTCATCAGTATATGTGATCATTTTGTGTCTTGAAATCAAGGTCTAATTATGTGTATTGGCTTCTACTGATGGTGATGAGCTCTAATTTCTTCTCCCAGAGCATCTTGGTGTCTGAAGAAGATGAGGAGGCAACATTTGTGGAGACTTCTAAGCGTGGAAAGTTGTTAATCTATCTATTGCCTTGTAGTGTTAATTCCTCATTGATTAATATGGTTTATTATGTTAATCAGATAGTGTGAAATTTTCTGATTTGTCAGGTATTGTGTTGTTTTTGACCCACTGGATGGTTCCTCTAACATTGATTGTGGGGTTTCCATTGGCACTGTATGGTTCCTCCACCATCTCTCCTGATTTATGTGTATATAGAGGGAATAGTATTCCAGATTATCTAGAATATTGCAGTTGCTGATATTGAATATGTTGCTTTTCATCTAGATTTTTGGGATTTATATGGTGAAAGACCATGAAGCAACCATAGAAGATGTTTTGCAACCCGGGAAGAACATGTTGGCAGCTGGTTATTGTATGTATGGAAGCTCATGCACGGTATGATACACCATATCCTTTTTGAAAATGATTCATATACATTAGCATTGCGTTGACACCCAACAGACAATCAGAGTGAGAAAAATGCATTGTTCGTGGGGTGTCTCCACACTTTGGGTACCTAAGTATCATTATTGTATCATTTTTACTACTCAAGGATGCCTTGGTTTTGTTTGATGAGCCTATTAAAACTTCGTTTTTCTGATTAATATATACTGTGGGAGATTTTGCAGCTTGTGATAAGTACAGGAAGTGGTGTTAATGGTTTCACCCTTGATCCATCCCTTGGGGAGTTCATTCTAACTCACCCAGACATCAAGGTATTAGTCTACACAGTCATGGATTACTATTGCATATTGTTCTCTCTGTAAACTCTTGCCTGGAAACTCAAACTCTTACAAAACCAAGAAGTGATTAATTATCAGTTGTTCAATTTAAAATGTCACCAAGCTACTTCTCTTGTCTTTGGAATTTCCTATAGAGAACTTGGACTGTGTTTCAACTTGGGTCAAAGTCTCATCTCATCGACAAAGGAGATGGATGATTCCATACTAGACCATATAAACTTGCTATATTGTCTTATTTTCATCTTCTCTAAGATAACAGCTCAACCACATCCCTTTCTCTTGCAAGTATTTCATTATTATATTTACTATTGACTATGTAATAATAGATAGGATTTATCTTCTTGAATAATCTCTATTTTGAAAGTCATAAATATCTTTTTGCTGAATTGGTTGAGCATTTGGAGCTCTGTGACTGGATAGCTGCTATCTCAATTAATATTTGTTTATCTTTTGATGAGAAGTTACTTAATGCATGCATTATATTTATTGAAACCATCCATGGCTTATTTGAGTATGTAATTTATTTGATCTGTGGTTTACCTTTCAGATCCCAAAGAAAGGCAAGATCTATTCAGTGAACGAAGGAAATGCTAAAAACTGGGATGGTCCTACTGCCAAGTATGTGTGAATCCAATAATGTTTCAATGTTTTAGGCCCTATAATGCAAATTCTGACACTCTTTGATAACCCTTATTGCTTCTGTTCAGGTATGTGGAGAAATGCAAGTTTCCAACAGATGGTTCATCTCCAAAGTCGCTAAGATATATTGGAAGGTACATTGGATTCTCAATCATCCAAGAAAGTATAATTTGTTTGGTTTGCCCTTGATTTCCTTCAGCTAGTAGTTGGTTCTGCAAACTACCACCATTAAATTCTAGCAGCTATTGTGTGTATAGTTTCCTTTTCTTTTAGGTTGAAAGTATTCATATTTTGTTCAGCTACTTGACTCAAAATCAAAATAACCTTGACCCTTTTCAAAATTTTAAAGAACCAACCTAATGGATGATTAGGTTAATAGAAGTTTTGATAATAAGACATGTAATATAATCCAAAGCAGCAATTGTTAAATCTAAAATTGGTCTGTTCTAAATAATTTGTCCTTGTATTATCATCATAAACTATTGCATCAGAATTGTGGCTACTAAATGACTGAATAAAATGTTTGGTCGCCTGCAACGAAATTTTTTATTGTTGTATTTCCGGTTTCGAAGTCATTTCCAATTTGTGACATTTCTATGTGTGATTTCTGTAAAATCAACAGCATGGTTGCTGATGTTCACCGCACATTGCTTTATGGAGGTGTCTTTCTGTACCCTGCTGATAAAAAGAGTCCAAGTGGGAAACTGCGGTATGCCATTTTCAACCCTGCACTATTCTCCTTAGTAGCGTGTCCAACCTTAACATTGCGTGTTTAGATTATCGTTATCAGGATTATTGTGTGCAGAATTGATTAGCGTTCTCAGATGTTATTGTCTGTAGAATTCATTAATCTCTGAATACAAATATTGTGCAATCTTGTTATGAAATCTAACAATTGATTATTCCAAACTCATAAGCTAAGATTTATAACTTCAACCATTTTGAAACTAGAATCAATTGTATAAATGATTTTCAGAGCGGAGAATCAATTGTAACACTTCCAAATGTGGAATCAAACATACTCGTAGTGTTTATGGTTTATGAACTTGTGACATTATTACGGATTTACTTTGTTTGGTGCAGTGTACTCTATGAAGTCTTCCCAATGTCATTCTTGCTTGAACAGGCAGGAGGACAGGCTTTCACCGGCAAGCAACGGGTAATTTACTAAAGAACAGATTTGTAGATACAGTTTTATTGTTGTTCAATTACAATATGTGACATAACCGGAAAGAAACCACATTAATAAAATTAAAAAAATATATGAAAGAAAGTGCGTAGTTGAGTTTTTCATTGGGCAACAGCACAATCAGCATGTATAGTACAGCAAGTAAGTATTGTCTCTTTGTCAACAGGCACTTGATTTGGTTCCGACGAAGTTGCACGAGCGATCTCCCATATTCCTGGGTAGCTTTGACGATGTGGAAGAAATTAAAGCTCTCTATGCAGCAGAGGAAGAAAAGGAATAAATGGTTTTCAGCTGGGAGAATCTTAAAAACCATGGTTCTAGTGAAAGTAATAAGCTCTATAGCTTTTACTAAAACTATGGTTTGGCAAGGTATGCGGTGCAAAACTATGCACGCTATTATTGTTAATGTTCCTGCCACATCTGTATAATTCTTAGGGCCAAAATATACTTCAGATTCGGTTAACATGATGCTGGCAGCAAGATTATTAATTTATTACATTCTTTTCTACTATGGTATGTCAAGGTTGAATTCCATTACTAAGCCTGCTAGTTAAAGGGATAAATTCACTCCAACTCGCTATATTTCACAAATGACATGGTATCCCATGTTCATTTTGAATGCATGTCATGTAGCTTTTCCACCAGTGCTATCTTTTTTTTTTCCAATGGATCATTAGATAAATGTCATAAGGGCGGCAAATAGGGGAAGATAAACCTCGTATGTAATGATCAATACTACAATACTTATGCAAAACATAACATGCTTGCTTCACTTAAACATAAAGAACAACAAAAGGAAATAAGAAAAATTCCTCTCAACATATTTGACATCAAATAAATCCGACTTGCTTACTTCTTATATTTCATTTTATTTTTTCTGAGCTCCCTAATTCTAATTTTGGGCCAATGTGAAGTCTGTCGAAGCCTCTATGAATGAGGTCAATCAAGAACAAGTGGCACTACCGCACCACTAAGGTTTATTTCAAAAGTTGTTAGTCCTACACTGCCAAATTGATGAGTCTTTGAAGAGTTTATATATCAAACTTCACATGGTGGTTGTAAAGAGCCTAGCAAGGGAGTTGGTCTCGAGCGCATATGAATAAGACTAATTTGGCCCAATGTAGGGAATTTGCCCCTCTTCGCACATGATATAATGGGTCTTGCATGTTTTTTTGCTAAATTCAATTTTTTGCTTCTTTGTTTCTTGGGTTCAATTCTAAGTGCCCTTACTAGTTTAGTGACCTGGTTTATACCAGAAGGGCCTGTTTACTGATTCAGTTCGTGACTAAATTGTTGCATTTTCACGCTCCATACCTAACAGTCTAAAGTGAATCTACAAGAGGTGACGAGGGAAGAGAGTTGGATAAAGAAGTGAACAAAAATAAAAAAGATGAAGAAGAGCTATCTCACAAAATTCAAGAGGGCTAGAATTGAGGCCAGCCAGTCAATCTAATTAGTTAGCCCAAGACTTATCTTCAAAAATAAAAAAAAGTTAGGCCAAGATTAGCTCTCAATCTTGTTTGTTCAAATTTAATTTCAATTTAAGCTCACAAGCTAGTCGAGCTTAATGGCATAATATCACATCTTGTATTAATTACATATTTTAGGCTTAATGTGTTCAGCACAAACTCTTTCCCTCCCTTTTCTCTTCTATGTCCAAAGCGTGACATTTTCTTCTTTTCTCTATTTTGCATTCTTCTACGCATTATAGAGAAAGGAGATCATTTAAAAAGTCCAAATATGACCATTTAAAAAAATTATAAATAGAAATTTTAAAGTGTACAAAAGCTAAGCCAACCCACAAATCTTGATTTAGCTTCGTAGTTAGGTCCATAGACCATAGAGCCCACACGCCACCTTACTAGTTTCCAAATACTATTCATAAATATTCGAGAATTAGAATGATAGTACATAGTATAATATCACATACATACAACTTGCCTATTTTATATTTAATTAAAAAATGACGCCACTTTTGTCATCTTCTAAAACGAATGGACTTGAATACTTAATTTATATTGCAAGGAAACGGCCCCTCAAATTATATCGGAGAGTGGATATATTAATACTTAATCATAAACAAAAGAAAAATGGTTACCTTGAGGATTATTTAATGTGATTTTAAAGTTTTAGTAGAATTATTTTGGTGAGAAGTGTCCAAGTTCCAACAAAAAGCGGCCCCAACCTCGAGCAAAATTTATTATTTTGTGCCGACTATAATATATGTTTGGCGTTATCTTGAATTATTCAGAGCGAATATTTAGCATTCTTTTTTTGAATGTGACATCAACTTGTCTAGGATGGACCCACCGGATCTTCGCATACACTGAACCTGTTAGCCTTGGCGTCTCATGCACAACAACTACAAAGTAATTAAACTAGCTTCACACAACCCCACTTTTGTTTTTTTCTCTTTTTAATAATTTTACAAAATAATCGGCGTTACCTTACATTTCTATGAATAAAGTAAATGTATATGAATATTATTTCAACATGTTAAAAGTTAATCATCTTTAAATATCAGCCAAGGACTATTGGAACTTTTAGGTTAAAGGTTTATAATAAAAGTATAATTACTAAAAATTAACTATTGAAACTTTTTTAATTTTATAATTTATTTTATCATAATTTTAATAATTAAAATTTTAATCTAACTAATCAAATAAAATATGACAAATTTATGAGCATCCATACGACATTAATTAAAATTTTGAAAATTTTGTAAAATTTTTACCCTTCAAAATGTGATTGTTTTTTATTAGCCAATATAATTGTTGTTATTACCTATATTAGCACAAATAATAGATAGTTAAACTTTTTAAGTATTTAATTCTGGATTTGACCATCGGGCACTTAATATAATTTACGAGCCTTGATAAATTAGTTTCATAGCTGTGAATACCTTGAAAAATTAAAAAATATGATCGTTTTTTAATCTTTATTCTAAGATATATATTATTAGCATGAGTTAATTCTCTTTAAATCGGAAATTTTAATATACAAAACCCAAATTTAAAACTCTAAAATATTATTTAAGGAGACCATTGCATTTTAATAGAGAAGCTTTGTCATCTTAAAAAACAATTATAAAAATAGGATTTTTTAATAATAAAATTTGTCTCTCAATTGACAGTGATTATTAGTGTGATTAGGAATATGCTTAAATACCTCCCACTTTCTTTTGTTATTACACTCGCAAATTATTCATTATTAAGCGCGGCTTTTCTCATGTTTTCTGATTTCTCCCTTTTTCTCCGAGATTCTTTTCAGTTTTCACAGCCTTTACCTCCTTCTCCGTGTGATAGCAACAAGAGGTTTCTCATGATCTTAAAAGCTCCCATTTTTCTGTGTTTGGTTGCTAAAAGCTCTTTTTTTTCTGGCTTCTGAGTCAGCAAGGTACCTTATCTGTGTGCCTGTACGGTTTTTGTTTCTGTTTCTCTCTGAAATTTTTGAACATTTCCCTTTGGTTTTACTTCTGGGTATTGTTCTGGAACTGTTTCCCTCTATTGGGGTGTGAGTTTTTCTTTATGTGTACTTGAGATATTGGTCTCTCTGAAATTATATTTTGAAATTTGGAGAAGGGTTTCAGTTAGATTGATGGCTATTTTTACTTAAAGATCTGTGGATTAGGTGAATAGTGTAAGAGAATTTTGTTTGGTGTAGGGTTTGATGTGTAATTGGGTTCATTGGTTTGATCTGGGTTGTTGTTTGTGAGAAGCAATGGAAGGAAATTTGTCACAGGGGGGAATAATTCAAGGTGGGACTTCTTTTGGTGGCTTTGATTTGCCAGGATCAATTCAGGTTCATCATCAGGCACAGCATCCCCATACCATGCACCAACATCAGAGTCATCCATGCCAAGGGTCTTCCATGCATTCCTCGGTTCATGACGGTTTTCCGCTTACAATGGGAACCTTGCAGAGCTGTGATCACCAAAGCATTTCAATGTCAGACTTTAGCAAGGGGGAAAGAGGCAAAAACTCGACAAGTGAGGAAGATGAGCCAAGCTTTACTGAGGATGGTGTTGATGGTCACCATGAAGGGGTTAGAGGTAAAAAGGGATCGCCTTGGCAGCGCGTGAAGTGGACTGATAAGATGGTAAGGCTCCTGATAACAGCTGTTTCTTATATAGGTGAGGATATAACTTCTGATGGTGGTAGCGGTGGAAGAAGGAAATTTGCAGTGCTACAGAAGAAGGGTAAGTGGAAATCTGTTTCCAAGGTCATGGCTGAAAGGGGTTATCATGTTTCACCTCAGCAATGCGAGGATAAGTTCAATGATCTTAATAAAAGGTATAAGAAACTCAATGATATGTTAGGGAGGGGTACTTCTTGTCAGGTTGTTGAGAATCCAGCGCTTTTGGATGTAATAGATTTTCTATCTGAGAAAGAAAAGGACGATGTTCGAAAAATATTGAGCTCGAAACACTTGTTCTATGAAGAGATGTGCTCTTACCATAATGGTAACAGATTGCATCTACCCCATGATCCTGCATTGCAACGGTCACTGCAGATAGCTCTCCGAAATCGAGATGACCATGATCATGATGATATCAGAAGGTCCCATCATGATGATCATGATGAAGATGAGCAAGATGTGGAAATTGATGATCATGATGATTTTAAAGAGAATTGTTCCTCCCATGGTGATAGTAGAGGAACATTTGGGCCATTAGGCGGATCTATGAAGAAAATGAAACAGGTCCAAGGCCAAGAAGATGCTAATACTTTTGGTAACTCGTTAAATTGTCAAGGCTACAACAAAAGTTCATATCCCCATGGACAGATGGTGCATTCTGATGTTAATCAAGTTTTACCTGAAGGCATGAGAGCAGCTTGGTTACAAAAGCAATGGGTTGAATCTCGCTCACTTCAGTTAGAAGAGCAAAAGCTACAAATTCAGGTTGAGATGTTGGAACTAGAGAAACAGAGACTCAAGTGGCAGAGGTTTAGCAAGAAAAAGGACCGGGAGTTGGAAAAGCTGAGTCTAGAAAATGAGCGAATGAAGCTGGAAAATGAACGTATTGCTTTAGAACTGAAACGAAAGGAAATGGGCACTGGCTTTAACTAGGTCAGCAACCTTGCACCTTTTGTAGCAATTGCATTACATGTATGATGCTGCAATTTTTTTGGTTCTGTCTTTGGTAATATTGCTTTGTCTAGTTGAAAGTTTTGGATACTTAATTAGGGAACTTGGGAGATCATTAACCCTCTCAAGTCCCACCTGCTTGTACCGTTGCAGCATGTTAATTTAAAAATTCAGATAGTATTATACAATTATTAGGCCTTACTGAAGTTTTTGTTGCCTATGTTTAAAGACAGGGTGGCTGAAATCCCTTTGATGCTTTATTTTGTAATATTGAATTTCTAATCTTACATATTGTCTGCCTTTACATTTATGTAGTAGTGGTATGGTTTAAATATTATTCTGGTTAACTTATTTTAGTTTTTTCTACTGTTGAAAGCATTCATGTTCCTGTCTAATTGGTAAAAGACTTTTATTGTAGTTGAAATCATGCAGTGTTCATACCACCAAGATATTTTTCTATAGAAATCCTAAATATCAATTGTAGCTTATGAATAAGGCAATGTAGTTTTTCTATCTATATTCGGAAGCATATGATAGCAAGGATGAATGTTTATCAATCAACTAATTTTCTGCGACATATTTTAAATTATTTACTATTTAGCATTGATTTAAAAGAATGAATTTATTCCAAGACAGAAAAGAAAACAAGTGAATATTAAGCCATATCTGAGAAGAATCTCTTTTCTAGGGTCATTTAACTTATTCAGCTTTTGGTAGGCAGCTACTTGAAGCTGGGACTTTCATTTTCTTATACTTTATCAGCTAAAAAGGAGTCTTGTCAATCTATGTCAGACTATTTCTATGTTTGTTTTCCATTTGTCACTCTTTTTGCCTTGAATACTTAGTAGTAATTCTTTCTTGAAAAGCTCTGCTAACCAAGTCCAAAGTTCCCTATAAGGTCTAGTCTTTTCTTACATTTGGAAGGTACTCAGTATATTTTATACTAATGATATTGCAAACTGATATAACTACATATGCTTTATCTCCTGATCTGTGTGATGTGTTCCTAAGACAGAAAAATTATCCACTTCTTTTACATTTCTCAGAAGTCAGATACATTTGGCACAGGAATGGTAGTCAATTTTTTTGGGTGAATCTGGTGTTATTCTGAATTGTAACAATTTCTTTTTTCTATTATCTTTAAAGTTAAGGACAGCAATAATTGGACAAAGTTTTATGTCCTTATGCCATTGTATTCTTTTCTTTGGTGTCTTTGGTTGGAGTGTAGTGTCCGCGGAACATTTTCAACAAGCACAGCAACAAAAAACGCGTAAAGTGAAAAAGGCTCATACATAGTGCTGCATACTAACTGAGGAATGCTTATAAATAGCGAGCTCCTCAGCTCGATCTCATCATCCCAGATTAGATGTAGTACTAGTTGGTAACATTTTAATCTTGTATTTGTCTTTGTTCTTTCTCTTATGAGTGTTGCGAGATGTAATTCAAATATTTGCTTAGGAGTGCTAACGGGCCCTTATGTTAGCCCCTTTTTTTGTGTGCAATATGACCTTGTGAATGTATCAGAGACCTTTTCATTCTTTTGGTGTATTTCTTGTGAACTTACCATAGAGGCCTTTTCATTCTTATGTGATGTAAAATGCAAAAACTATGAAGGGTGTTTTGATATCTGTTATCAATGGCATGCGTTGTATCCCTTGGGATAAATGCTTTGAGGGGATGGAAATTGTGTGATTGGGAACCAAAAGCTTGCATTCCTTATGCAGATAATTGTTGACTTGTGTACTGGCAGTGTTACCCATGTTGCAGGAGTAATAAAAAATTATAAATCTTATTTGAACACTAGATGACATGATGAGTTAAGCTTTTGTTTTTTGTTTTGTAATTTCAAATCTGAATGTAGGTATGTAAATGGGTGAAGGTCACCATTTACTCTGCTTATTTTACCCTTCTCAGATGCAGGTGTGGATGAGGAAAACTAGTCTTGAATGGATATGGATTTGGGCATGGAGGTGGAGTTCTTATTTCCATGTGGGTGGGGTAAGGGAGAGATATTTGCTTTTCGATTGAAGTTGTGACTCTAGGAGATGATCTTTTTGTATTAGAGACCGTTTGGAAACTAACTAAAGAACACCTATTGGAGCTTATCTACTAAAAAACGCACTAGATCAGCTCTAAAAAGTGCTATTTGGTCCGCATTCGAACGGCCTGCAAATGAGCTAATTGGTAAGCATTCTACTGCCTGGTTTGGAGCTAATTCACGTCTCTTCGAGAATGAGCTCTTTCTGACCTGCAAAATGTTAAAACCAGTTTCTATGAGTGCTTTAGCATTGTGCAGGGTCCAATGACTGCAAGGGAGAGATGTTTATTTGTTTAGTAATTGATAAAATTATCCTTTTCAATTTGGGTTTAAAGGCCTGCAAATGAGACTAAGTATGTCAATTTGGGTTTGAGACACGTCTAGTTCACATTTGTTTGCAATTTTCTCAAAATTAGAAACAAATTCATAAGAGGGAGGAAGGGTCTTTTCCCATTTGTTCACAGAAAAGTTCCAAAGACAGAGGTTGGTCAGTCCAACACCTCCATTTGCCCTGAAGCAAAACCCTAAGCAGACATCTATATTTCTTCAATCAAACACCCCGTATTTGAAATCCTAATCGCTAATTACGCAAATGAATAAATGACATTTATGCTGGGATTGATACGATCTCGTGTGCGTGGCCAACTGAGCATATCGCACGCTAATCCGGTTGTCTAAGTTCCAAGATGAGGTGGTGAGGAATGAGATTCCCCATCCTAATAAATGTCTGCAACGCTATTGATGGATCCGACCAATTGATATTGAAGTAAATGCGCATAATGGTACACAAGCTCCCAAGACTTGGAGCTACAAGGGAAGTGAGGTAAGTTTTTAGGGCGGTAACATAGGTAAGATGGGCATGGTTGACCACATATGCACATAATAGGACACCATTCTCCAACCCAAATTTATCTCATTTCTCAACTTTTAATATTTCTATATTTAGAGAAAAAAAATGTTATTTCATATAAAAGTAAGAATATTTCTTTTTATTTCTATTCAACCAAATGAAAAAAAAAAATTCATCTATTTCATTTTTTAATTTTCTTTTTGTCATGTACTTATTTTATACCAAATAATTTACATAATTAACTTTTTTCTCGTTAATTTCTGTCTATTCTTTTTTTCTCTTTTCACATTCTCTTATCTCACATTCCGTCCTAAATCAAACATAGTATTAGGGATCAAAATGACTATTTATTTAGACATGATTTAGCATACAAAACATAAGTGCAAAACTAATGTATAGGTACATGCGGAGTAAAAAGAATCATCTAGCACAAAATAACATTAGGATATACTCTTTTTAAATACTATAGTAATTGGGATGATAGACGGAAAACTTAGTGAACCGGTTAGTAACGATAAAGTTTTTTTTTTTGAACTGAGTTAGTAACGATAAAGATACATTTCTCTATAATATATTGCAATTAAACCTTAGGTTGAGGAACGATTGCATGAAATGATTGCAATTTTTTTAAGGTTGGACAACAAGCAAGGCCAAATTGGGCTATTGATATTGGTCTAATGGTCTTAGGTGTCCCATGGGCCAATTGCATGAATTTGCCGGTGTGAATTGTGAAGTATAATACTAATCCTATTTTCATCAACCAAAAATAACAATCCTATTTTCATCGTATTGTTGAACTTATTTATTGCACAAAATTAATTTCTCTTAAATAATATTTGTGTTATTTAAATATGAATATATGTTAAGGTTTTTTTTTTCAAAGTAGATTACATTGAAGCTCCCAACAACACTTACATCGATAGGAATGACAATCTTAAAAGTATAAATATATGATATTGGTAGAGTAGAAGTTGGGTATGCCCTAATGGTGTTACACATAAGTGCATGTTTGTGAAAAAATTATATAACCATATTTAAAAGCAAAATTGATCATAAGAAAAGTTTCAGTGAATAGCTATTGTATGCCAATATTGACTTCCAGATAAAAAATCTGATAAATATGTTGAGAGAAGAAATCACACACTGATGAAAATGAACACACAAACAAAACCTACCTAATTACCACCGTACCCATAATCTTGGTTATAGATGCTCGATCTTAACACAACTATGATTCTAAAAACTATATACAAAGAACAACTAGAAAAATAGAAGCAAAATATCAAATGAGAGGAGAAAGAATGAGACGAAATTGCAAAGAGAATGAATGGCAATGGAGAAGAAAGCAAGACATAGAACGAGCAGAGAAAAGAAGGAGCGAAACCTGAGATTTGGTGGTACTTCGTTAAAATAGAAAATGAAACCGCGAGATTAACTTTTATATTATAAAATTTTATTTATCATTTAGTAATGGCCGGCATTATCATTTATCACCACAAAAACCACCTCAAAGTGACACATTGCGGCGGTTTTATAATGCCTGTCTCAAATTACACCATTAATTTGATGATAGAGGCTAGATAGTTGGAATTAACGAAGCCCCATAAAAAAGAGCAGCATTCCACTGATTTATTTATGAACGCTCTACCTCATACCTAAATGTGCGAAACAGTGAAGACGAAAAAAAAGAGAGAAACACTAGCAATGGCGGCACTTAAAGTTAAACATGGCCGAAAAACAATGACACCTTTTGCCACTTTTTTATCCTTTCTTCCAGCTTTATTTTCATGATATATTGTTTACATATCCATCCACTGAGCATGACCTCAACACTATATACATAAACTCTCTCCATCTATATCCTTTTTTGGCTTTGAGACTGGTGGTTGAGGTTAAATCTTACTAATTTGCAGCTTAATAGATTTCTACGTATTATTGGAGTTGTAGGGTTATTTTCCTTTGTGGTCCGTTAGGATGATAAAGAAGAGAGAGCCTTGCCAAAGACGGTCATAAAATCGAGTGGTAACTCATCAGTTTACAGCGCACATTTAGTGTGTGGGAAAAATTCTCGGATTCATCCCCGTATAATATATTTGGGGAAGAATGAATAGTCTTAACGGTGATCAAATCCTAAATTAGGGGTTAATTAAAAAGACAAATGGCACATACTTGGTTATCCAACTATCCATTTGAGTCTTACATCATAGAAGTGGATGAGTGATGAAAATAAAAGGTGAAGAAAAGTTAAAACAAGAAACTCAAGCCATTAATTAAATTTGATAAGCAAAGGCAAGAAGTGGACGTGAGAGGATGTGTTTATTTGTTACGTAGCACTCTCCCTCCCTTTCTTCCTCCTAGTTGTTTGTGGTGGGAACTTGGGCCCTCCACCCTTCCTTGCTCAATATGGGCTTTTAGGGTGCTTTCTTCTTCGGGCCCACATTGGGGCCCATTTACAGCGACCTTCTTTCGTATAAATTCGGTTCTTAATTAGAGTTAGTGATGTATAAGTATAACTGATAAGTGTTTAGAGATGAGAGAGATTGGGTGATTGTAGCTGTTCCTGTAATATAGGGTTTATTAATTTTGATGTAAGATAAGTGTCCTCTACAAAAACATTCACATATTGATAGATTAACTTTTCCACAGAGATTTTTTTTCATCCAAAAAATTTAAAACTGAGATATTATTTAACAAGAATGCATGTACTGATTGAACCAACCACCGTACCGATAATACTAGTAATAGTAATAAATAAGACTGGGATCGCATGGGATTTTATTTATGAGGCTACGTGCAACGTGCACATGGTTTCATGTTCCAATGAATCCACGGTACATGATTTGGAGGAATAATTTTACTGTAGTTTATGAGTAAGAGCTGTATTAAATATACTGCAAGATTGTTATTATAGATCAAATCGTTTGCACGTGGTTATGATTGCTTGCAATTTACTCTCCACTAATATTAGTAGTTTTTTCCCCTGTACTTGTTTGCTCTAATGCCAAATGAAGCAATATTTATTGGTATATGCATGAAAAGGGAAAGAAGGAAATGAGGGGATGAAAAATACGAATCCCACTGCGTTTTTTCTGTGTTTGGTTATAAAGAAAAAAAGGAGGGACAATAATTGTTCTAATATCAATGCATATTTTTTTGCATTCCATTTTGGATCCAAAAATAGGACAATGAGACGTAAATGCTGATTTTTTCCAAAATATTTTATTTTATTTCACATATTGTAAAAATAATATTAATATTTTTTCGAAAGAAAAAAATAATATTAATTACAGTAATTTTTTAAACATATTATTTAAAGACTTAAAGTATTATTTTTATCAAAAAAAAAAAAAGCTAACGATCCCATCTCATATTTTCTTGAGGATGTTATTTCATAAACATATATTATCTCCGGTCTTATTTATAATAATTAAAAATCTAATTACATAGTTTAAGAAATATAGTTGAAGTAATTAAATATAGTTGAAGTAATTAAATGCATTAAATTTGTTCTCAATTAATATTAAACTTCTAAAATTGTCCATAACTCACTTTCTATGCACCATTAATGTTTAGGAGAGTGGAAAGAGAGGGAAAATTTAATTAAATAAGATTATTCTTCTCAAAAAGTAATAAATACACCCCAAACTCCAATTAATTTTTATAAAAATAACCAAAATAAACCTCTTATTTAATTTTTAAAAAAAGACCCGAGGCAGTATTTTTCTTTTCTTTTCTCTCATACTTTTACATTATATTCTCAGGTATTAAAAAACCTAAAGTATGATGTTGCTTTTTCTTAACCTAGCTAGCTAGCATGGCCAATTAATATTCACCCTAAATTAACTCCCTCCTTTCTTAGTGCTTGGGACAGTGGTGAATGCATGTGTGTCATTAATTTGTGAGATTTCATATATATACCTTAGACAAGATTGTAAGGAAAGAAGGAGTGAGAGAAATTAAAGATAGAAAAGAAGGGAAATGAAAGGGGGGCAAAGAAAATAAAAATGAAGTAGAATGGTGGATTGCTTAGCTGGTGACAGACAGATAAATGTAAACATGGTAGACAGAAGAAGATGTAAGTGTACATTCACATCACATGCATGATGCAAATTGCACCCCCCATGTGAATTAAACCTTTTGTCTATATATATATATATATATATATTGGTAAAATTACTTTTTCTTTTCTTTCTCATTATCAAATATTAAGTAGAAATTAAATTGATACGTATTTAATGATGAGTGCATACGCATGCATCTACCTGTACATGTCCCCCTTCCTTCTAACTGCAAAAGTCACTACTGCTCTCCATTCCCCCCTTTTTTCAGTAATTGCCTTGTCTGCAGGGTTGCTCTGCACTTTCCTTTTTATATGTATGCTATACTTTAAAGGAAATTTTATTGCTACAAACTAACAAGGAAAATGAGTTGTATGGATTTCTGTTGCTAATTAATAGTTATTTTGATGTTAATAAAATATAAATTCGTAATGATATACATTGATTCATTTGCAAATTAATTTTACTGTTATGCTAAAAAAAACACGAGTTTTAGCCGCTGTTAAATTTGGGGTTTGATTAACATCTTATAATCTGACAATGAAAAAACATGAGGTCAATTCATAAATAGACACGGATTTCATGAACACTAAAGTTTAATGGCAGTTAAATAACAACCAGTCAACAACTGATGTAACCGCTGTTAAGATGTAGGGGTTAGTGGATCCAAATTTTGCATCAAGTAAACATGACACAATTTTCACAATTTTTTTTAGTAACAGTTTAAACCCCTACTAAATTTACGCTTCAAATGTTGACAATTAATAGAGGCAGTTTTGACCACCGGTAATTAATAGAAGAATTTTAATATCGTATCGTGAATTAAATACCTAAAAAATGCTTAAACTATTTGTAAAATCATATAAGTAATTATAAAAACCATATGTTGCCTATAGTTTCTTTAGCTAATTAATTAGGAACAGTTTTCCAAATGATTAAATAAAAATCTAAGGTTTTACTTTTCTTTTGGCTTAGGATGCTTTAGCTCCTTAGTTTTATCTTTTCAATTTTCCATTAAAAAATTAAAAATCTAAGGAACTAAGCGAAAAAATCTTACATAATAGAGCTATCGCATAATATCTAATATCTTACTACTAGAAGTTTTATTATACTCCAGTTCCAATCATTCGAATTGAAATTTATAGCATATATTGACAAATGAAGAAATAGTATCATTACTAGTTGAAAGATGTTCCTCCATCCACTTTCAATCATTATAACTTCATTCTTGAAAGACATATATACCACTGGCTTCTGCAATATTGGTTACATTTAGATAGATTATGAAGTTTCCAGGAAAAAAAGAAAAGATTGTGGCGGCTTTTAAGTGCCTCTGCAAGAAAACTTTTCCATGGATTGACTCTTGTTAGTTTGTTCTTTTCACCATCGATCGATCTCTTTCGTTTTTCTCGTATGCGTGTATATTAAGTACTGTTTTGCTTTTCACTATAATGGGATAAGTAAATATATGCTTTAATTCAAACACAATGTGCATAGTCAACATGTTCAATCACAACTTTCGTGAAATAATGTTCTGGTAGAAGCTGCCAATACCATTGCATTATGTGAATTCATTCAATCATATATATTATTGCGCACAGGATGCTGTTGTCGATGATATATACCCTACCCTACTCATCATCTATAAAACATTACACGTACAATACAGAGTGTATATGTTTACCTATATAGAGAGATATATTGAGAAAAAAAAGTATTTACAGTTATATATAGTATCTTTTAGGCTATGCAAAAAGATTTTGTCAACCATGTTGTAAATAAAATATAGTTAATGTTACATTTTTAACAAGGTTAAAAATATGGTTATGGGTGGATCACTTTTTAGCACGATAGAATTGCCTTGTAAATTATTTTTTATACAACATTTTTTTTCTCACTGAAAAGTAGTTGACTCATTTGATATATGTTTGATTCTTTTTAAAGAAGAGTCACGCTATGTCAACATACGTTTTGTGGACATTCAAGCAACACTTGTGAATTGTGGCGGTTCTTCACTGCTACAATTTATTGCGGACCTTAAAAAAAAAAATCATAAAACAAGTTTTTGATGGTCCAACGTATTTATGATTTTTCGTTGAAACCTTCAAATTGTGGTCGTTAGAAACCGCCACAATTTGAAGGTGTCGATTGAATGTCCATATATACGTACATTTACAAATTGTTTTTTTAGATAATATCTTAAATTCGAATATTGTGTACGAACAAAACTATCGCAAGAAAAACATACCCTACCATAAAATGAATGTTATTTAATAGGTTTATTTTATAGATAAATGTTAGTTATTAGTAAATTAGTTCTTTTTTCATGGTTTAAATCATACTCTTCACCTTATATTACCCTTAGGCCAACTAAGTGAGATACCCCTCCCCTTATTATCTAATAGGGTTGACTCTTGTAAATGATATCTATGGTTAAAAAAATGAGCATCTTCTCTCTCTAGCTTTAGATTGTGAAGTTTTATAAGGTATATGTCCTATCCTGCACTAAATTGAAGCTCTGCCAGCGAAGCAAAGGAGACATGTACTAAACCAGTAAAACCTAATTTTGGTATTTTGTAAGACAAGCAATGTGGTTAAGCAAGTTACTGTTGAAATGTTGAGACTTGAAGATAGAGGGGAAAAGAAATGGAGAGGGAAAAAAGTATTTTTTTAAAAAGAGGGGTATGGCAAATGTTATGATGAGATGCCCACTTTTTATACATGATCGCTCCCACCCTTTATTCAGAGTTAATATTAACCAATCAGATATTCGATTTCACATGTTCAATGAACGAAAAAAGAGGGGGAGAGAGACATTTGCATGTGTGATTGTGTCTTAATATTTTTCCTTTATCAAGGAGTACTAAAATGGGGATTTACTTTTTCTGAATTTAAAAAATGCTATGAAAAGCGACATTTGGATTCATGTCTGGAAAAGATTGCAAGCTTATTATAGAATTTGGAAATTCATGCCAAGCTCTATGTATTCTTGCAATGTTGCAAATAGTAGCTTATTTCAATGTAATTTAAGTTGAGTAATTTATGTAAACGATATATCTTGGTGAAGATCAACTTGAATTTGTCACTATTTTTATTTTATTTTTTCCTAATTATCTCTCATTTTACAAATTTAAGAGCGTATTAATTATGATTTATCAATTCTACCATTCAATTAATAGTGATAGGAAATTAAAAAGTCTAAATTAAAAAGAAAAATAAAGGATATCTTAGGAAACTAGGTAGTAACTTTGATAGAAACAATAACATAATATAATTCCTTAATATATGTGCAAAACCTTAAAGTGATAATTATTAAGGAATGAGGGAAGTACTTTTTTTCATTGCATGTGTGAACTTTTTTCGAAATACGGTGACGATCTCTTCCAATAAATGACTTTTCCAAAATACAATTTGTGACCTCACCCGATCATTCTAAAAAAAATGTTCTTGGAGTTTAATTTATTTTTTAATGTAAAACTTGTAATCATAATTTAATTTGCACCCAACTTGCAAAAATGGTCTAAAGTACAGCTGAATGTAAATAGAAAAAAAGAACAAATAAATAATTTTACCTAACTCATTTGTGATGCTAAGGGATGTTTGCATAATTGGGAGTTTAGTCGTAAAATCTCATGATATTACAATTATGTACTCCTGTTTGGAGTTGAATGGACTATAATAGGGGGTTAAATGGATGGGTTAGATGAATTTAGATTCACATTGTAATGGATGGGTCAAAACTATTCATTAACCCATTAAGGATTCATTTAAATTGCTTTGAAAGTTATCCAATCCATCCATGACCCATATAAAAATATCCATCCAACCCATCCATTAGTGAATTTTAATGGATGAATATCCAACCATCAATTAACTTCGATTTTTTTACAAATATTTTCATTGATAAAAAAGTTAATAAAACCCCGAAAATCGGTTTGAAACCCAAGAATCGGCTCGAAAACTAAAAAATCGGCTTCAAATCGGTCATAAACTTGAAAATCGGGCCTAAATTTGAAAAATCAGATTCAAAACTTGAAAATCCGCCAAAAACTCGAAAGTCGCGCCCGAATCAGAAAAATCGTCCCGAACTCGAAAATCAGGCCCAAATCTGAAAAATCGGCTCGAATCTGGAAAGTCGGTTCCAAACACGAAAATCAGGCCCAAGCTCGAAAATTCGGCCCGAATCCGGAAAATCGGCTTCAAAGTCGAAAATAAGGACCGAACTTGAAAAATCGGCCCCGAACCCTAAAATCGTCCTGAATTCGAAAATCGACCCCGAATCTGAAAATCGGTCCCTAACCCTAAAATTAACCCAAACTTAAAAATCGGGCCAAAACCCTAAAATTGGTCTCGAACACTAAAATCAACCCCGAAACATAAATTTGAGCGCCGATTTTAAGGGTCCAAGGTTAATGGTCATATTCGAGGCCGATTTTCATATGCAGGCTCGTTTTTCGGGTTCTGTCTCGATTTTCGAGTTTGGGACCTATTTTTCAAATTAGGCCCCAATTTTTGGGTTTAGGCCCAATTTTCAAGTTCGAGCCCAATTTTTGAGTTCGGGCAACTTTTTAGAGTTCGAGACCAACTTTTTAGATTCGGGCACACTTGAAAAAACATTCATTCTTCACCATACATAAGTCGGAATTGCGAAAGTAAAATTGACTAACTTGTGATGAGCCTTTTCATTTTTTTTAAATTGATAAAGAAAGAGAGAGATGGGGAGTGCCCATTCCTATTGATGTCAACCTAACTTAACTCCACCTGTCAACGCCAAATTTACCAAGATGCCCCACCATTACCGATTGCCTGTTTGCCTTGTGCATTCTTTCTTTGATTTGACTATAATACCCTTTCGCACATGATTCGCAGGAGCTTTATAGTAAATAAGATTTGTACAACTAATGATACCGTATAGTTATAGTTATAGACTTTGAAATAAAAAGCTAATCCTTGATGATTATATGCATTAAATGGTATATTGATTGAGTGGATCCCACTCCTTTGCATTATATATGTGCTTGCATTTTCCCACTTGTTTTCTTTTCCTCAATTATTGACTTATGTGAATTGATGGCAGCAAAAATATATGAAGATAAAGTAAATATATTTTCCCACTTATTCTTCTCACTCAATACCCTCTCAATTTCTATTTTTCATTTCCATTATCATGCTTGTATATATATAGCTATTTCCAATTTCTTTAACCATGGCTTCTCATCATTTTGCAATTTTTCACTATAAACATTTATTGTTATAAAGGTCTACATGATTAAAAATGCAACCCCCACGGCCCGAAATGATTTTATGAACATTTATTGTGGTCCTAATTCTCAACAAATGTATCTTTGAAAAGATATAAAAACTTGTCTCACGTAATACAATGGTTCGTGAAAAAGATTTCAATTTGACAAAAATACACACCCAATATGGAATAATACAAAAAGAAATATATAATAAGTAAAACAATTTTAAAAAAATTTAGGTTGTTAAGAAGAAATTGCATCATTTTACCACTCTTAATGAGAAAATTTTCAGTCTTTTCCTAATAAATTAAATAAGGTCAATAATCATCTTAATTACTCAAGGAGAAAATATTAAAAGCTTTGTGGAAATAACTACCAAGTGTATATCCAAAGTAACTATGAAAACTATTTTGTTAAGAAAACTATTGTGTATATTATTATTTTTACAAATTTAATTATGAGGAAACTAACTTATATTTAGATATGTTAATTCATTCATAAAAATAATTGTATTATTAAAAGAGTAGACAGTTACAAAAATAATTTATTTAGAAGAAGAAGTTACTTATATTTCAATTTTTTTGAAATATACATTACCTTAAGACCACACGCATCTGTTTTCTATTCCATGCATGTGCCGTAAGATGCTTTTCTTAAAAGGCAAAAAGGTTTTCCTTCGGGTGAAAACATATGTTTTAGGCAAAGCTAATTTTTATTTAATAGATTTGTTTCAAGTAATTATAACTCTGTTGAATATTACATAATTACACTTCAATGAGTTAATCAAAGAATAATGGACTGCCAAATGAACAGAACAAGTCTGTTCGGAGTAGGGCAGTGGGTCGGTTCGCCTGAGGGTGGTGGTCTTCCGCTGTTCCTGCGTTTGAGAGGGGTCCTGCAAGATACTCCAATGCTAAAGTTAGAGATCGGTGCCAGAGGGGATTCCCGAGTGGGAAAGAGTTACAAGAGATGTGTGTACCTTGTGGTTCGGGGAAGTCCCCTTTATATAGAGGTTTGGAGAGGGCGCGACCTTTGAGGACAGCTGGCTGTGATCTGACCGGCGGATCTCTCTGGACCATTGGATTCTTAGCCGTGTCAGGTCAATCGGGTGGTCCACGTTTGTTTCGGCTCGCCGCGCCCTCCGCCACGGCTCCATGGTGGGACCAAAGGTTGTACGTCTAGGAGTGATTCCTCGATAGGGTCGTTGTTCCTGGGTTTACGTCCAACGGATGGGGGGCGGGACAAGTGGTCTGGTCATTGTCGTCGATGGTGCCCGAGAGGGTAATAGGTTATAGGAGACCTACTCTCGGAACAGCTTCTTATAATAAACATTTTATTTCAATAAATATAAGACTAAAAATTTGTCAATATACAATAACTTAGCCGTGGAGATATATATAAAAAAAATATGTATATTTAAAATAATTAAAAATGTACATTTTTAAAAATTGATTAATATTATTTTAACAAAAAGAGTTTGGATACGGATGCTTTGAAACATTAATTAATTGTGTTCTCTTTAGTTTTTTTTTTTTATAATCATTTAGTCTTAAAATTATGATAATATTAATAATTTTCATTTACTATTTAATATTTTTGTACAATTTACTATTTATATTCTTTGAGCAAATTAGCTCTCAAGACTTATACCAAAACAAATATCATAGGATAAAAAAAAAATAGGATAAAAGATGACTGGTATTTTCAAAAAGAAAAAAGATGAGTGGTACCACAATATTACCCCCTTGAAGTAATCGCTTTGTTTATAATTATAAGAAAACCCAATTTGTTTTTCCTTAGAATCACTTTTATGCACGATATCACGGCCATCAAAACTTTGACGCCATTTATTACGGTAGGTCACACCCAACAGAACAGGCCACCAATTTACTTCTGTTCATAAATGGCTTGGCCTAATAACATGCACCCGTTTCAAAATATTCAACAGTGGTTCCCACTTAACAACAAAAACAAATTTCATTTTTTTCATTATTAGCACAAATTTTAAACTACAGTACTCTTCATACTTAATTTGTTCTCAATCACAAACCAAGGTTGAATACAAAACAAAACACAGTTGAAATCACAAAAGATATTTTATACCTTTTTCTTTATTTTCTTGTCAATTTTCTATCACTGAAAGAAAAATTTGTCCAAATTGCAATTGTCACCATCAATGTAGGACCCTGAAGGCCACATGTAGAGTACCACAGTTCTAGGCAACTAGGTCGAGTATTAATAAATCAACCCTAATGTTTCCATTTTTTAAAACTTAGGGGCATTATGGGCAAGTTACAGATCTACATTGTAAAAAAAATAAAACTAACCTAGTTTATAAAGTTCCCGTTACACTCGAGATTTAAAGCGGTGTCAGCTCCACTTAGTGGATCTAATATATATATTTTTACATTATATTTTTGTATTAAACTGATTTCACGATTAAAATATGTGACGACAGATAATAGTAATTTTACTGTTATATCGAGACTGACCCTCTTACATTGTAAAAAAATACTAAAATAAAAAAACTATAGATGGTGTGAATGAAAGGGAGGGACAAACCCAGATCACAAACAAGCTGATGTAAATAAAATATAGCATAGATTAGCTTCAATGATTAAAGGTCAATGCAGGAACCATGTTAGGGACAGTTTGGTCATTTCCCAACAAGTGTGCCTAACCGCCACTGAAATCCAAAAAACACATCCGGAAAGAAAAAGCAACCAAAACTCATCTTCATCTCCATCGCAAGAAAAGGAAGATAAAATAATTACAATTTTTTTTTGGAAAATTCGGTAAAAAAAACATTTTAAAAATAAATAAAATTAGTAAATGTTCAAAAAAGATGAGCTAAAGGGGCCGGCCTTTAACTAAATATAGCTGGACAGACAAAAACCAACAATCATCTCCATCGTCTCTGTGTGCAGCTGTTCAAAAATCTCTGCATTTATTCATTATTTTATTTTGTAAAATTGCATAAAAATAATAAATAGATTCATGTATATTTTTCTGTGCCATTTTTGTTATTATTATATAGAAAGAGCAAAGTCAGGTTAATTTATCGATCCTAGATGAGAAAAATAGTTAAAAAATCCTGAAGATTCTACAGCTAATAAAAGAAAACACGTAAAAGTTAAACAATGAAAAGGAAAATAAAAATTTTACTACTATTATTTATTATAAATTAAAATAGATGAAAAATAATAATAAATTCACCTCCCCGCACACACAACAGATAGAAAGAGAGAGATTGAGGGAGCGCTTTCACATTCACATATACATATATACACAAACATATCCAATCATAAAATAAAAACCCATCAAAATTCAAAGAATTCACCACCCTTATTTTTTCTCTGTTCATATTTTTAATTTTTCTCCTATCTATCTATCTATCTCTCTCAGCTGCTGTAATTGCTGCAGCTAGCGGTGCTGTTTTGGACCAGAGCGAGAGAAGAGAGCATGCTGGGAGACTCTACTGTGTTGAGTGGCGGTGGTGGCTCCGGCGATGCGGCGGCGGCGGCAGGAGGAGGAGGAGGAGGAGCTGAGAGGCCGGCGATGAGTGGTGGCGCGGTTGGATCAAATTCAGGGGATGATGAGAGGGGGAGAATTGAAGAAGGTGAACGCAGCAGCTTCGGTGGCAACCGGTGGCCGCGACAAGAGACTTTGGCGCTGTTACGGATACGTTCCGACATGGACGTGGCGTTTCGAGATGCTGCTGTTAAAGGCCCCTTGTGGGATGAAGTCTCCAGGTGAATTATAAATAAATAAATATAAATAAACATCTATTTTATGGATTTGTCTACTATTCACTTCACTTCAATTGATGTGAATTTTGAGTAAAATTCATGGCCGATGTGGGATCTGAGAATTTCAATTTTCATTTCTGGAAATGTATTCCACTAACTTCAATCCCATCATTTTTGAATTTCACTTCCTTTTCCAGTTGCTACCTTTTTTTCTATTCTCTTTTGAGCTTCAACTTTAAAAATTAAAATTAAAAGAATTGAGATGATGTGCACGCTCCATGATTTGAGTGTGATTTGCTTTTCTCTGACACACACTCACCTTGATTCATGTCCTATTTTCCAAATAAGTTCCCCCACTTGAATTGAGTCACCAAAAGCGTGTTTTTCTTCCCCCCTTTTACTCGGGTTACCGACTCCAATGGGAAACTGAGGTAGAAAGAGTTTTCTCAAATCATCCAACTCAGGTTCATGTGTTTGTCGTGGGAGACATTTCCGTTCATCAATTCATGGGTTTTGTTATTAAAAATTCCAATCACATCAAACTTCCATATTTTAATTTCTGCTCCCATCTCACTTTCAGTTACTTTCCTTTAATTAATCTTTTCCTTGCATCTTGAATTCATCATTTCATCTCATATAAAATATTTTTATTCTATGTTTATCGGATGCTTTTTTATCCTTTGTCTTGTAGCTGAACCTGATAAGATAAACTCGGAGTTTTTTTATTTAATTTTTTTCATATTTGTCTTGTTTTTGGGCACTAGGAAAATGGCTGAGCTTGGTTATCACAGAAATCCAAAGAAGTGCAAAGAGAAATTTGAGAACGTGTACAAGTACCACAAGAGAACAAAAGAAGGTCGAAGTGGGAAATCAGATGGCAAAACTTATCGTTTCTTTGATCAATTACAAGCACTTGAGAATCAACCTCCAATTCAATCCCCAAACTCATCAAAACCACCACCACAACAACCACCACCGCCGCCACAAGCACCACCACCACAACCACCATCACTAGTAGTATCAACTGCAGCAACTACAGCGCCAATGCCACCACCACATGTCAGTACTGTTCCATCAACAACCACGCCACCCAATATACCCTTGCCTCACAGCATTGCTATTGCCACCACCCCATCAATGAATCTCACCAACACCATCCCTTCTTTCCCAACATCAAACCCTACAAATTTCCCTCCATCAACAGCAAACCCTACTACCAACACAACCACCCCAATCTCCTTCCCCAATATTCCCATGGATCTCTTGTCCAACTCCACCTCCTCCTCGACCTCCTCCGACGAAACACTCGAAGGGAGGCGGAAGCGGAAGCGGAAATGGAAGGACTTCTTCGAGAGACTCATGAAGGAAGTTGTGGAAAAGCAAGAGGACCTGCAGAAGAGATTCTTGGAAGCCATAGAGAAGAGAGAGCACGACAGAATGGCAAGAGAAGAAGCATGGAGAGTGCAAGAGATGCAAAGGATCAACAGAGAGAGGGAAATTCTCGCTCAAGAAAGATCCATAGCTGCTGCCAAAGATGCCGCTGTCATGTCTTTTTTGCAGAAGATAGCTGAACAGCAAAATCTCGGACCAGCATTGAATAACATCAACACCGTACAACCACAACCGCCACCACCGCAACCAGCAGTACCACAACCAAGGGTGGCACCGCCATCAGCACCAACACTAACACCAGCATTAGTACTAGCACCAGCACTAGTTACTCAACCTGGCCCACCAACACAAACACAGACTGTGTTGGCGGGCCAGGTTATACCGGTCCCACAACAAGTGGTGACTGGTATGGAAATTGTGAAAGCCGATAATGGGGAGAATTTCACAGCGGCAAGTTCTTCGAGGTGGCCAAAAGTGGAGGTTGAGGCATTGATAAAGCTGAGAACGAGCCTGGACTCAAAGTACCAAGAGAACGGACCTAAAGGGCCTCTATGGGAGGAGATCTCAGCCTTAATGAGGAACCTCGGGTACAACAGGAATGCCAAGAGGTGCAAAGAAAAATGGGAGAACATCAACAAGTACTTCAAGAAGGTGAAAGAGAGCAACAAGAAGAGACCAGAAGATTCAAAGACTTGTCCCTATTTCCACCAGCTGGATGCTCTGTACAGAGAGAAGAAGGGTCAGGTAGTGGTGAGGCCGGAGAGCACGTCGGCGGCGCCGTTGATGGTGCAGCCGGAGCAGCAGTGGCCTCCTCAGCAGAAAACAACAAGGGATGTGACCATGGAAGACGCGGAGAATGACCCCATGGAGCGGCATCATGAAGATGATGAAGGCGATGAAGACTATGAAGATGAAGATGAAGAGGATGAAGGTGGTAGTGGTAGTGGTAGTGGTGGTGGGAACTATGAGGTAGTGGCAAGCAAGCCTGCAGCTCAGTAGTGTGCAAAAGGGACTCAAAAGAAAATGCAGCAGCAATTAACAATCAAAAGCAGTGAGGTGGGGTCAGAGAGAGTGCAGGAGTTGTCGGAAAAGTGGCAGTGGTGGTGGCGGCGGCGGTGATACGGTGGTGGTGGTGGTGGTGGAGACTATGCTGTTTGTGTGAGTTTTTGGAAGAATTTGAATATATAAGTACGGCAGAATGACACATGGACATGGGAGATGGGGGTTTGGTAAGATTATATGTTTTTTCAATTTTATAAAATTTGTTTATTTTTTTTGGGATAATAAATAAGTTCAGATCAGAGAGGAATTTAAGATAGAGAGGGTTCCAAAATAATGGAGTAATAAGGAAAAGAGAGACCTTAATTAAGGTTGTATTTTTTACTCTTTTTCTTTTTTTCATTTTCAAATCTTGTTTCATGTTTATGGTGGTGTAAATGGGAGAAGATTAATTGGGGTTCGTCTTCAATTTTCTTTAGTTTTCAATTTTGACATCTTGTTAGTTACTCTTCACATGCTTGCCTTCCTTGACTTTAATTTCCTTCTTATCTTTCCCTTGTTTTAAGCTTGTATTGTGGTAAATTAATTGTCCCGTTTGTCTTTAATTTGCACTAACTCATTAGCCGTTTGTCAGAATAGTAGATCAGATAATTATGGGGTAGTGTACCTGCGGTGCTGAAAAAATGGATGTAAAACTAGATTTAACATTGAACATGTGAGGCGGAAAAGACAAAAGGAAGAAAGAGAATTAAAAAGAAAGAAATAAAAAATATATTGGATGTTGCGTGTTATAAAATTTCCATTATGCGGGAAAGAGGCGGTCAACCAATTTTATAAATTTAATATAAGCAATCTTACTTTATATATTTACAAGAAAATGATTTTACGGCTTGAGACTGCAAATTCATGTGATAATAATGTTATCATTGGTAGAGACTCATGTGATAAAAAAGTATAATAAAAATAAAATTAAAGAGGAAATGAATATAAATATACTAAATGAAGAAAATGATATATACAAAAGGGGCCTTGGGGATAGTGACCCTGCCTTTTGCATTGTAAGAGAGTCCTTCTGAAAGCAGAAAAAACCAGCATCACACATGGAGTCATAAACCCTTGAAGGAGGGTCCACAGGGAGGAATCTTGTGAGTTGTGAGTAACCTCACTCTGAAAAAAGAACCTAAATAAAAACACTAGCATGCAGTTGTTGTCCCTGTCACACTGTGCACACAAGGTGATGTGTGTTTCTCTTCATGGGTGTCAGTACTAAGAAAGAGATGAAGCTTCATCATCGTCTAAATGGGTCAACTTTTTCTGCTCTTAATGTGCTTTTGTCAGTCTTTCATCATCATCTAATACTCGTGATGAATGTTGTTGTTTTAGCCTAATTGTTTCTTCTAAAGACGTTTATCGACTGGATTAGAAGTAATGCACTGGAAGATTATGTAGTGATTTTGGTATATTATATATGCACATCTGAAATGATTGCTATGATGGAGGAATTTATTTTCGTATGGAAAAACAGACCAGGTATATTTTTCTTTGAATTTTTGTAAGCAGCATTATATGGTGGGAATCCAATTCCCCTCTTTATACACTTTAATTTTATTTTATTTTACTAGTTATTTTTTTCTTTCAATTGTTGAGTTTTACTGTCACCAATTCAAACCATACTCTTCATTTCCACGTGTTAATTTATTTTGGTTAAAGGAATCATGAAAAATATGTAGTGTAGGTCACAATTTTCCTTTGGACTTTTTACAAACCATATATAGCTAGCATGATTGGGCGTATCAATTCTCATTTCCCATATTCTTTAATTTTATCTTTCTTTTATATTTTGTTTTTTCATTGTGTGAATTATTGAATTTGAGCTAAGCTATGTATGTTAATCTCTAAATTGTTTAGTTTCCAATGTGTTAATTAATCGTTTGTTAGGCTAATTGTTTCGTTTAATATGGTTTCTTAATACTGGTGAACAAGGTGCCTTTAGCCTTGAAATTTCCCAAGTCACTTCGCCAACAACATTGAAGACCATCATACGAGCGTATTTTATAAAGCAATAAATGGAAGATTTTGGAATTACAAGCATCTGCGTGCATATTTTCAAAAGTGACTTATTGTAGATTTTGAAATTACATGCGTCCGAGGATAAGGCAACACGATTCCAAACGATTACGGTACTACATGGTTTCAATTGTTTTGTCGATAATGTTTGTACTTAAACTCTATTATGATTTTAATCACTCTTTATTGTTAGGTTCATCACATCAAATGTGAATTATGATTGAGTAGATCTGCACCAGGACATTTTTTCGACATTTCTTAAATATATTCGTTAGTGGCAGTTTTAAATTTAACACTCGCAAACATTAGAGCCGGTTTTCATTAATGTATTTGTCGGATGAATGTCAGAGAATTTTGTATGTTTGAAAATCTTTTTCGATTTGTATTATATATATATATTTATTTATTGTAAAGAAAATTTACCAGAAATTAAATTTCTTGTAAACTAAAGTAAGAAGATATTACTTACATATTAAAATCATAAAGACAATATAATGGTACTATATGTTCATAAAAATATATTCAAATGATATTATGTGTAGGTTTGATTTAATTCTAATTTGATTGACTTTAAACTTCAATTTAGATACTAATCTAATTTAACAAGAAACTAAATTTCAAGTTTTTGTTTTTTATTTTTTATTTTTTCCCCGATGACATTGAGTTAGATTGTTGTTTTACGAAGAAGATTTCATAAATCAATAATAAGGAGTACATGAAACTAAAGAAAAACAAATGTCAGAGAAGGTTGAACATGTGGTGTTATATCCAAAAGAATAAAAATAGGTGGACATTTAAAGGGTGTAAACCACTAAAGAGAAATAGGAAGAGAGAAGAGATAAGTGATAAGTGTAATTTGGAAAAAAAATAGAAAGAAAAAATGGGTAGAAGTGTCTGTACTATTTAAGTGTACACAATCATATTGAAAATTTAGGAGCATTTGGGAGATGCCGGTGATGCACATGCACATGAAGATGAAGATGATGGTGGTGCAGGTGCAGGTGCAGCATGATCGATGGAGTCTGACTTAAATTATAATGTGCATGCCCTACAATTTTGTCTATTTTGATGAAAATGGTGCCTTGAAGATATGGCCCACAATATTGATTGGCCTGCATTTACCTCCCATGGATAGGAATAATTATTCATTCTGTTACATACACAGCGCGCGCACAACAGTTTGAGACATAAACGCTCCTCTCCTCTCCTCTCCTGTTTCACTGTCATTCATTCACATACGTGCATGCACAAAAGTCTACACACCCTATTCCTTTCATCCTTTGTCGGACCCAAAAACAATGAATAATGCATTGCTCTTCACTACACCACATTTTCACCTTCTTAATTGCCATCAATCATGGTAACAAATTAATGCTTGCTCATACTACCAAAGCAAGTTTAATATCTCGTACAACAACCAGCCGAACCGTGAAAACACTTTTTACATAAGAGAGTGCGATTAATATCAAAGTTTAAGTGAATTAATGACATTGTCAAGTACTTCATTTAATTTATAAAAGGAAGAAAATGAAGGGAAGAAACCTTCCTGAATGTTTTTTCCTTGAATCTTAAAGAAAGAATAAAAATAAATAGAATACGAACAGATACATGACCTAAAGAAAAACGTGATATTGTGAAAGATGGATATGCTGAAAGTTGTGACTTTGTTACGTACATTTATGATTAAATCATAACCGCAACATATGATTGTTCATTAATCGTGACTTTTCGAAAAGAGAAAAAAAGCTTAAAAAAAACGAGCGGCTATAAATAAAGATTTAATGAATTTTATCTCGACTAAAAAGAGCATCCAAAAACTTAGATTTTCAAACTATAATGATCATACTCAACTCCAATAGGATTGGATCAGTTGAGAATATACATGTAGGATATAAAAAAATATAAACACCTATTACATTGAAAGTAACTAGGATTAATTATACAGTTTTTAAAATTAATGATAAACAAGTTATATTGAATTGTACCATTAACTTACTTTTTGGATATTACTAACTAGACACCGACCAATTTACAACTAGCATGTGCATTTGCGTGTGCAGTGTGAGCAACAGTTTCTCATAATCATATGAACAACTATAATTTAAATTCTTAAGTACAATTGGAAGCAACTTTGAGGAAATAAAATATTTTACGTAATGAACCCAAAAGAGTATTCTTCGTACATTAACGCAAAAGGATAAGAATTTATTCAATTGAGATACTGCCAGAATTTCAATGAAGCTTTTTATCATGAAGTGAAAAGACGCTATTGAACACAGTCTTCACAATCTTATGATGAAAGCTAAACATCGGAAATGATGCTCTAAACATCTACCTAGTGGTATTGAAAACTCTTAAATTTAATTTCTCAATCACAAGTGAAACTCATCACCAATATTATTCCTAAAGAATGAATTGGCTAACATGTTTACCTGCTTTTGGTTTCATAACTGAAAATCGATCCTACGGATGAAACTCATTTGCCGGAAACAATTCCTGAAGATAATGATCACCGGAATCTAGCAGACCGTACCCATCCGAAAGAGAATCCCCTGGAAAAATCATAGTGGGTCTTCTTCTTGGCAAGTGTTTTCACTTTTGCATCTAAATTTATAAATCATCTTCTTTGGGAGCACACCGTTGGGGAGGTAAGGGGGAGCTTAACAAGCCAATACCTAGTCACATCTTTATCCAAAACATTATGACAATGAGTATATTAGTCACGTTTCTTATAAAATCCTTACCTCACTCATATTTAATCAATGTGGGGCTCAAACTCACACTTTGACGAGAGGGGCAAGAGAAAAGTGAGAGAGAAGAAATGAGAAACAATTTCTGCACAAACTCAGAGCAGTTGTGGTAGATTCGTCACTGCAACTTCGTTCTCTGTTGGATCGGATTGAAATTTGGACAACAGGTTCACAACTTATAGTTCTTCAATCTGAACGGTTGGATCGGTGAGAAGTTGTCTAAGGTGGGATAAATCCGGTCCTGACAGCAGCAGCAAAATTTTGGTTTTTCTAGTTTTCTTAGTTCTCTATTTATGCTTCTTGCTTTGTTGTTTGTCTAGTTGTTGAGCACGATTTGTGTTGTGATTTGAGACTTCTTGTACCCTTATTTTGATTAGAGTGGAGCTTGATTGACTGGTTGGTCCCCTAGATTTTACTTCTCTCATTGAGGAAATTTTCTACATTAAAATTTTGGTGTCTCTTTGCGTTTGTGTGATTTTTAGTTGTTGCGATTGTTTGTTATTACTTCTCACGGATTCTTGCAAGAGTTGGAGAACTATTATACGTTGCATATTGCTCTGTTTGATTTGTTATTGTGTTGAATTTCTCATTACAGTGGTATTAGAGCTAATGGTTGGAGAGGCAGCGTGTCCCGTTGGTGGAGAGGTAGGTCAATGGCGGTACAGGTATTTGAAGGCTTACGCTTGAGATGGACTCACACTTGAGGGGAAGATTGTTGTGATATCAAGTATGAGTAATTAAGTCCCACATTAGAAGAAAAGAAGAGTGTTGAACACTTTATAAGTGAAAGGACTCATATACACTCAATGTCTTCAGGTTTTGAGTGAAAGACGTAGTGCCCAATTCACTTATGGTTTATTCATTAGTTAAATGATGATCGGATTAGATCCTTAACAAAGGACAGCTATTTATTAATTATGTTGGACTTTAACGGTGTTGTTTAAATACAGTGAATGATGCAACCTGTTTACTCTCTTTTCTTGATTTGTTTAATTTAAATATGTGTGACGTACATAATCATTGTGTTAGAAGATGCTGCAGACGCATATGGTGTGTGTTTTGGACCAAATGAATGAAGGTGCTGCCAATGCCATCTGAAAAAGGTAGGTGCGAGCGACACAAAGCAGAACAGAGTATTAATGTTGTCGATGGACGAAGGTAAAGTTGAGCTTGGGATTTCAGAGCCTAACACTTAACCTTGTAGCTTTTTCTATTTATAGTGCATATGTGAACATCTCACACCCACATAAAATTAGGAGCCGGAAACATCAGTTTTATGCTAGCAACTCCAATCAAATTTGAATTCCCACTTGTTTTTGTTCTAATTTCTATGCCAATGATTGTTTGCGCTTTGTTTTCAGAGAATTCTTATCTGACAAGTACAAAATTATTCTCAATAAATATAGAATAATTCATAGAGATGTTTTCAAATTGCACCGATCATATAATAGAAATTATATTTTTCAAACATAAAGAGAATCGATAAAGAAATGAAATGTGAGAGTAGACTTATATTCAGATGATTTTAAGTCTTACATTCAATGTCCACAAATAGAATTTTTCATCACAGTGTTGCTCGGACCAACACTAATTAGTATTACACAGATTATCTATTCATGTTTACAGGCCGGCATTGAGTCAATTCGTGATGTAGCGTTAGCTAGAGTTAAGTCTAATTTTAAAGATTAAACCCTTTAGATTAATGGTAGTGTCAGATCAGTCGATGCTACATTCGAATGAAATAAGTTACATTCAACCTCATTGCAATCACTCTCATATTCGAATTCGAACCATAAACCTCTAACTTCTCTTCTCCCCATGTGGCCGCCTTCCATCGTTGAACCGTTGCCTCTATCGCATCGTGCCCGAATCTCCGCCTCCATCGTGCCATGATCTCTGCCTTGAACTCCTTGGCCTGGGTAGTTCTCCTCTGTGAATGCGCTTCTCCCATTGTCACATGAGTCTCATCTATGAACGTTGCCACCACTGCGCCTTGTGCTCACCGCCGGACACATCTACAGCCACTGTGTCTCACCTTCTCCATGGATCAATCCAGCAAGTGAATAATACTACTCAATTTCATGCCCCAGGTCCAATTCAATTTCCCCTACACTTGAATACATAATTTCCCCAACTTATTACTTGTTGGATTATAAATTTTTAGATGTATAATAATAGTTGATTAGCTTTCTTAAAGGATTAGAAAACTCTATTTGAAATAAAAAAAAACTCCAAAATTTAATCATTTTAAAAAGCTTAATCCATATTCTGGCTTAATGTATGGTCACAACAGAACGATAATAGAGATATAGTGCTCAAAGGAATATTTGAAGGCAGGGTGGAGCCGATTGAGGGAGTTGACTCCCTAGCTATGTATTTGAATGGAAATATGTCATGACCCACAAAACAAGCCCAACCATGCCCACAAATTGCAATTGGATGCCAGAAAATGCAGCTACATATTAAATGATGTGGTAGATAATGCATTCTACGATCAAATCATAATAAAAAGGGTTTTGGGAATTCTTAGTGTCCGTTTGGATTGGTGTTAAAAACGTGGTGTTTGAATTAACGTAATTTTACAAATGCGACCTCGAGTAAAAATATGTTCAAATAAATGTAATTTATGTTTCCATGATTTTTAACAAACATAATTTGAAAAAAATGTATATTGTTTGGATAACTAGCGTTTTTGCGATTTAACAAATGAACATTTGTGTAATGTGATTTGTCAAACGTTCAATGCTTCAATTTCTAGCTTCCAGTTGAACGTGGTTTTGATGAATTTTAGTGTTTTTGCGTTTTTACAAATAGATATTCAAACAGTGACGAGAAATTTCAGGACGTTATTTCTTTAAACGTAACTAGCGTTTCAGCGATAAAACTTCAATCCATACGGCCTCACTATATTTGCCTCCATGTCTTATTCACGAATAATTTATATTTCGTTTCTTTCATATAGTCTATACTCTATAGTGAGATATTTTGAAACTAATTTGTATAGTTCATGCTTTTATCGTCTCATAGAAGGTGCATTTATCTTTATCCAATTTGTATTCACCCTGTGATCGTAAATTTGGGAATTATTTTTCACTGAAATAAAATAGATAATTTTCATTTCTTTGACCGTGCTTACAAATTACAACCATGTACCAGTTTGCAAATTATCCTTTGGAATAGTTCCCTTCTTGTTCTTGGGTAAACTTTCTGGTTTTCATAGTGAAACAAAAGAAATTTCTATATATTTAATTTTCTTGGACAAATGAAACTTTTATTTTAGTTCATATACAATTTCACATATGTACCAAAAAGAATATACAATTTCACATTTTGTAGAGAAAAATTAAAGGTTTCAATATCGGTTAGGCCCGAAAGATTAGACTGAATAGTCTGACTTAAAGTATGAATTGGATTAACAAAATTTAAGTTAATCTAAATTTAGTTCAACCAACTTAACTCGAAAATTAACAAAGCTGACATAGTTGGCTCATTGGCTCAACTTTTTAATTAATTTTTTATTCAATATTGCCCAAAAAAGATTTATTCAATATAACCATGTTAAATAAGTAATAAAAGGAAATAAATAGGAGTAATGAAAAAAAATTATTAATTTTTTATCTTCATAAGTTTTATTTTTGTATAGTAGGAAAATGATTATTTTACTTTAAATTAATTTTTCAAATTAGTTTTTAAGTGATTTTGTAAAAAATAATGGCCCATCAGCCATCACGTTTGGCCCACAACAAGCTGCAATTTTGTGATCTGTGTGCTGCAAAAAAAGGCAGTAATTTTGCTGTGATTTTTAAGTGTGAAAAAGGCAGTAATTCTTTCCCATCACACTGAATGATCCCAATCCAAAGAGGTTGAGTTTTGATACATATTGTGGTGGTCACATAGTTGTGAAAAAGGGGTTAAAATGTGACCCTTGAAAACTTTTGGCAAACCTGAAAGACATACCCTTCTAGTGTTTTTACTCAAGTTAAAACTTGGTTAATTCTCAAAAGGTAGTTTAGAATGCAAGTCTTCAGTCAGAACTCAGAAAGCAGAATCTTGTAATGTATATAAAGTAACTAAACAAAAAAAAAGTTTAACCTTCTTTATAGGTTAATTTATTCAGGTATTCAATGAAAAGCCTGTTAAATCACCTCAAAATCAATCAATAATTCCAAATTGTAGGGAGTTTGTTCCAAAGGATTTAGAAACTTCTAAAGTTTTGAATCTAAAAACAGTTTTCAACATAAGCTTCTGAAGTTTCTTGAATAGTTTTGAGAAATTCTTCTGAATTAGAAACCAATACCAAGTGGTCAAAATGAGATTTATTAAAAAATGTCCTCACTGACATATGAACAAACATATAAAACATCCTCGTATAGAACATGCATATAAGCTTGGAAGCTATATATTGCTTGATTAAGAGTTAAACTATTCAAATCTTAACACAACTTGATTTATAAATAAATGTTGAAATTATCACCAAGGTGAAGTCAAAGGTTTCCTTACAACCAGCAAGGTAGCAAGACTCCCTTGAATGTGCCTAGAGCCAGTCTTTGGATGCAGAGTTCAGGACCACAACAATGATAGCATGAATGAGTTTGTCGTATACAATGCTTGGAACAAACTTCTTTTTTTTAAATAATCTAATAAATATATCAATTAATAAGGAAGTAATATCAATCCATAAGATTTTGGATTAGTTTGTGTTCTCACCAAAATTTGGGAATCTAGGCTAAACATCTAAGTGATGCTTAGCCTAGACTCCAAGAACAGTATTAGACCGAGTTCTACAAGTAGGTACATAATTCTCGAAGTTCTTAAACATTTAGTATTAGAATTTAAAAGGTAAAACTAGTTTATGAGTTAATAATTATTTTTCAATATATCAGAGTTATCTTAATTATATCTTTACTTAATGGGAGACTTCTCAACATTTAGCTTTATGAACTTGAGATGATTGAGTTTGAAACTCAGAATATATAAACATGAGGTTTAAACAAACATATGATTAAGTGGCGGTTTTAACCGCTACAATTGTTAAAAGTGATTAAAAATTTCTACAAAATTGTGTGTCTAAAAGTGATGGAGAAAAACCGTATGCATGTTATTTCTGTTTGAATAATCTCAAATTTCATTTACAAGATTTCTTTTAAGAAAAACCTAACATGTCAATTCTATAGGTCCCCTGTTAGACCTATACAATTAAGCTAAAAGCTTTGTCAAATTTGAAGTGGCTCCAGAAATTATGGGTTCAATCACCACTTTTGAAAGGAAGTCAAATTAACAATGGATATGTTCCCACTAAGGATGCACTTGAGGAACAGTGATGAAACGAGTTTAAAATAAATGGATTAGCTTTAAGTTATGAATATTATACATTTAAACACTCAATTTTTCAAAGATGATTCAATTTAGATAATCAACAATTGACTAATTAAAACAAAAAAGATAAGCACGCGAGCGCATGACGTTGAGTTTGACATATATTAATTTTTCACAAATTGGACAAGATTGAAAGTAGAAGCATCAAGCTCAAATTAAAATCAGATGCTCTGCCAGAGCACTAAGGTATAATATTAATATATATGATTTAGTTAGTGGTCCAACTGTGATATGATTATCTCCAAGAGACCAAATTGGGGTCTGTGTCCAGGTTTATTTTTGGCAGAATGTGATAATCACTTTACAAAACTAGAGAAAAGACACTGTGTCCCTGTCATTAACTTTAGCTATCATCATTAGTCACTAAGTAATCTTTTTAAAGGTCACAAGATCGTTGCTTTGTCAAGTATAATGTGTGAACTTCTATGTTTAAAAAAAATCTAACAATAATTCTAACCACTGATAAATAGTTGAGTTCTTTAAACATATAATTTAAGGTTCGATTCTTAAGCGGTGCGTGTGAACAACGATTTGTTGGAAGAAACTCACTCATCTAACGTGATCTTACCGTCTCAAGAAATCAGTCTCATTACTGTCAAATGTAGAAATATATTGAAACAGAGAATCCAAACACTTTAAGAGTAGGAGCAATAAAACTAATCAAGGACTATAAATAAGCAAGGAGCACGTTTAATAAAATATGTCTCAATTATGTGAAAATGACATCTGTTATTTGATTATTTTTATAATGATGAGATTTATATGCCTTGATTAATCAATTAGTGCAACTTCATTTTAGTATTACCATTTTATTTATCAAAATGGTATATCAACAATGACTTCTTACCAGTTTCAAAAAAACAATGACTTCTTACCCTTCCAAAAAAGAACCAATGACTTTTTAGTAGTCATTTTTTAAATATTTCTTCATAAACTGTTTCTCTATATGAACTCAACTAACATCCTTTTAAATATTCTTCAAATAAATTTGAACTGTTGTAGGTGAATTTGAGATTATTTATGTTGTGATTAGTCCAAAAGTCTATCAGGTTCAATATTGTCTAAGGAGGCTCAAATGATTCAAAATTAAGTGAAATTTTTGTTGGTGAGCTTAGACGAATAAAAGCAAGTTTCATCTCGTCCAACTTACAACCAAGTGGACTTGAATCGGCCCGTTTATAACACTATTGCAAGGTTACGTTGCTTGTCTCTCCAATCTCTTTGGCTGCACTTTGTGTGTGAGACTTGCTTCGAGGGATTCTTCTAAAAGTCTTATCATGTTTCGAGGGATTAGTCTTATCAAATTTAATATGAACGAATTCTTCTAAAAGTCAAGGTTCTCTTATTAAAAGTTGTGTATTCTTTACTTATAAGAGAATAACCTACGAAGATACCTCCATCCGATTTAGCATCAAACATACCGAAATTGTCCTTGACATTATTTAACACAAATTATTTGTAGCCAAATACATGTAAATGTAAATGAGAAATATTTGGTTTTCTACCTCTATACAACTCGTATGGTGTTTTCTTAAGAATATGTCTAATGAGAACACGATTACAACCACAACATGCGGTGCTAAAGAAATCTTCCCAAAAGTACTTAGGCAAATTAGTTTCACTTAACAATGTTCTAGCCAACTCTTCATCACATCTATTCTTTATTTCTACAAGACCATCTTGTTGAGGTGTCCTAAGAGCAGAAAGATTATGACTAATACCCATTCTCATCACAAAATAATTTAAAATCATCATTTTGAAATTCACCACCATGATCATTCTTGATGCAATTTTCAAGGACCTTTCATTTTCAACAAGCTTTGCAAACTTTTTAAAAGCTTTAAAAGCATCACTTTTATTCGCTAAGAATATTTTCCATGTGAATCTAATATAATCATCAACGATATAAAGAGCATAGAAACTTCCACCAATACTTTTTGTCCTAAAAGGACCAAAAAAATCCATATGTAACATTTGCAAAGGCTTATTAGTAGATATAACATGCTTGGGCTTAAAATAAGTTTTAGTTTGCTTACATTTTGGACATACATCACACAATTTATCTTTGACATATTTTAGCTTGGGTAAGTCAACTACAATGTCATGTTTGACATGCTTATTTAAATGATCTATATGTATGTGAGCTATCCTTCCATGTCACAACTAAGAATCATCGTTCGTACATCCAAGGCACTTGACATTTAAGGACACATCATCAAGCAATATCATGTAAATATTAATGCCTCTACGTTTTAGAGTTGAAAGAAACATCAAAATCTTTATCACTCAATTGACAAATGGTTAGAAAATTATGTTTTAGACCTTCCACATAAAGCACATCATCAATTAGTAGTTAGAGGAGGCTTACCGACGCTACCAATTCCAAGTATCTTGCCTTTGTTGTTATCTAAATAACTGACAAATTCTTTGGATCTTGGAGTTAAGTGTACAAATTTAGACTTGCCACGGTTCATGTGCTTTGAACAACCGTTACCTAGATACTAATAGTCATACTTGACATTCAACCACACCTCATCATCACTTTTCATCACTTTGTTGAGTAGCCATCAAGCAAAGATTTGCTACCTCTTTTTAACTTTCGAAATTTTGGTGGAACTCAATTCACTTCCTTCCTATGCAATGTATGCTCTTTTTTTCCTTCTTATATTTCCTAGCTTTGAAGTCATTCTTCTTTTATATAGAAGGACAATCAACTTTAATGCACCCTGGTTTTTCGCATTCAAAGCATGTGAAATTGTTGTTTGAGGTTGAGACATCATTCTTCTTGGTGAAATATTAATTCTAAGGATTTCCTTGCATTATTTCTTCTCAATAATTTCCCAAACTTCTTCACAAGTATTGTGATATTTCCATCATCATTCTCATCTTGGGAATCCTCACTTTGTGAGTCATTACAACTATCCACTCTAGCTGATGCGTGTTTTCTTGCCTTGTTTTTCCCATTATTTCATACCTGCTAGTTGCATTTTCTATTCGAAACTCATGTGTTTTTAAGTGTATTTGCACAATGTAGGTAAAAAGAGTGAAAATGAGAAAAGAGTAGAAATGGAGGCAAAGGTGATGCTTAAAGTGGAGTTCATGTGCTGAAGAAGAAGAACAATCGTGCTTCCATAGGCCACGACCGTGCTCATCGAATAAAACTTCACGACTGTGCATCCCCTAGCTTGCCCGTGACTAAATGATCTTTTAAACCTGATATTTGTTCAAACAACTTCAAAATGGATTTTATTGCCTAAATATTTGCAGGAGAGACTTCCCCTGACAATAAAGCGTCAACATCAAATTGCAAATGTGAGACTTTAACATTGTCCTTTCCCACTAAAACTCCTAAACACATATTCATTTCCATTGTCTTTTTTATCATTCTCCTCAGTCTTTATGCTAGAATGAGAAAAACAATATGGGATAAAGATTCCCTCATTTTAAACCTCTTTCCAGTGAAAATTCACTTGTTGGACTTTCATTTAAGAAAACAAAAATTGAGGCCGACTTGAAACACTCCACTGCCCAAGTTCTCCATTTTTCAATAAAACCCATTATAGGAGTGTTGTTTATGTGCAGAAACCTCCAAGTTTCTTGCTGTGATCTTGTCAACGTAGTTTCAGTTAGTAGTTTTCTTTCATTTCTACATGTTCTAGTTGGCTTGACCACTAGTCTATCATCATCTAGTTGGCCAAAATGACTAAACGACTGGTGACAGTCATGCTAGTTGGCCAGGATGACCAAACATAGAACTTCCACTTTCTAATCAACTATCTCAATGTAAAGCTAAGTTGTTAGAACGGATGGTCAAGTTTGTCTAAGCAATGCTAAAACCTCAATGTGACATGTAAAACAACAGACTGACAAACTGTTAACTGCCTCTGTCATTGATCACTGCGACCACTATATATACAAGTTTGTCCATACTGTAAGTTTAGCATTGTTGATTTTGCTCTCTTATTGCTCTTAAGTTTCTCTCACTAATTTTGAGTTCACTTTACTGTTAGAAGTTCTTTTGCATGTACTTCCCTGCCATGGTACGTCTTGCTCATCTTCTGAAACAATTGTACATAACAATATTTTATAGCTCATTCTTTGGTTCATCTTGCTCTCAATTATGTTTTTGCTTTTCTTTAATAAAACTTTCATTGGTTTATCAAGAAAAAAGTTATAAAGGAGAGGGGTAGCATACTTGGTCATCTAAGTGAGTTAGGAGTATTAAAGGTGAAGAGGCTAGAGTTCAAATCCTGAGTAGAGATATTTATAATTTACTAACAATTAACCATTAATACTTGTCGGTAAAAAAAATTACAAAATACATAGAGTGGGTCAAACAATATTGACTAGGTATTGACTCAAATAGTTTAGTTTAAAAACATGGGCACAAATTCCTCAAGCCATTGAAATTACATTGTCAAGGAAGAACTGAAACGAAACGATCAACATCATTTACTTATCTTTTGTTTGTTCCTTATGAGTTACAGTGATTAATATTTTCAACCTCCCCCCACGAGTGCAATAATGAACTTGGTGATCTAGAGAATCCCAATATACATAATTGAGGCACAAAAGTCAAGACACATAAATAGAATATTGTAATTGAATGGCTTAATTTTGAGAGCACATGAGTGATCATAAGATTCCTTTTTATGAAACCTGAACAGAATGGCTCTTAGAAAGTTGTCATGTTGTGGCAACTAGCTGGGAAGAAAAGGAGAGACTGTGCTGTTATTGTTCACACTATTTTGGTACTATAAAACAGGCAGTATAATTTAATTTTTTACATGAATTGTTCCTTCAAATTAGTTAAACCCTCGTACTTTTTTTAATGAAAAACTGAACTTTCAATTTATAAAAAATAAATAAATGTAACTTGTACAACATTGCCATGAAAGAAGACACCTGACAAAGCTAATCCCAAATTAAATATACGCTATATTTTCTGTCACTGAACCACTTTCCTTTTCAACAAACTCAACACTTCCTCTATGACAGCATAACAAATGATCAGTAGCGACATTTATATTCTGAATTTTTCCTAGTTTTAAAGTCAATGGTGAAAATTTAACAAAACCCTTATCCGTACTATTTAACTATTTCACAGGTATGAGTAATAATATATAAACATGCAATTTTGTTCCCAAAACATACACATTAGTGTGGTGGTTACAACTTACAAATATTGCTGAGATTAAGATGTGTATGTTGGAAGAGTGTGTAACTGCGAGGTGTGACATGGTTTCACCTCGTCTCTCAACTATAAAATTAGGGTTTTAATTCTTATTTTAGGAATTGGAGCGTATTTTATAATTTAATCATTTACCCCTTAATACGAGTATATTATACACGTCGAGAAGACTAATTACCATCATCGATTATGGATAACTTAAGCTATATAAGAAAAGGGTTCGATAAAAGTGTATCTCCTCTTATAGTTTTCTGTTCAACACAACTAACAATTAAAACTTGCAAGAAAAGGAAATTCAAATACAGAAACCGAATGCTTGTGCCATATATATAACTCCACCCCCTAATGAAACTCAAAGGAAAATTACAAGACTTGCAAGTGACTCTTTTATATTTTATTTTTTAATCCTTTGGGACCTTTTTTTTCTCTCTCTATTACTGTCATCATCTTCAATGTACACTTTACACATAAATTTATTCAACTAAAACACATGTATACCCCCCACTATAGCTAGATGCTTTGCTGGCCCATGTGAACTATTCTCAAGTGTGTTTAAATCTCTGATCCCAGTTCATGACGGCTTGAATCTGACCCACAACTCCAATGATCTACTTTCAAGCTGGCCCATGAACAGAAAGCTGTGTCAGATTGGTAAATTGTGCTGCACCAGATGAGATGGGCATAATTAAAGAATTGATCTTTTATGATGCAGGTGCTTGTGCTGCCGTCAATGACTCTCTCTAAAATACCAGTTGAATGTAATGTGAACGGTCTATTATCTTAATTTAAAAGAAAAATCCCACTTACATTTTACCTTGAAGTGAATCCTCATTGGTGCGAACCGATGTCCATACATAGTCAAAGTTGTAATCCCCAAATGAAAGAAATAAATTTTAAAAACCAAGAAAACTCCCCCATCCAATAAGAAACTTCCTTATCTTGTCTCATCCAACCTTGTCCACTAAAGAAAGTTTATTTGTCACAACCTCATAACGGTTCCCTCCATCTTCTTCCATGCTATCTCCTTCTCCTTCTTCATCATCATAATCTTCTTCTTCTTCCATCTCCTCTCTTTCTTTTGCTTCATGTTCACCTCCATTCTTCTTCACAGATTCCTCATACTGAGGAGGTGGCCTCCATTGCTGCTCTGGCTGCACCATCAACGGCTCCATCATCTCATTATTGGTCCTCATGTTGTGGAATGAAGCACCAAAGAGGTTCTGCGTTTTATTGCTCTTTTCTTTGTAGAGAGCTTCAAGCTCGTGAAAATAGGGACAGGTCTTGCTATCTTCACGCCTTTGCCTGTTGCTCTCCTTCACCTTCTTGAAGTACTTGTTGATGTTCTCCCACTTCTCCTTGCACCTCTTGGCATTCCTGTTGTACCCGATCCTCTGCATTGCTGCTGATATCTCTTCCCACAATGGAGCTTTTGGTCCATTTTCTTGATACTTGGCTTCAAGACTAGTCCTTATCTTTATGAGAGCATGAACTTCCGCCTTTGGCCACCTAGAAGAGCTTAATGGAGTACCATTGTTACCATTGTTCATGATTTGAATTTCCATGTTGGTGTTTGAAGTCAGTGGATGTACAACTAGCTGTTGCTGCTGGGGTTGTTGTGGTGGTTGTGGTTGTGATATTGGTGGCAGTGACAGTGCCGGTGGCAGTGAGAATGGTGGTGGAGGTTGTTGTTGTTCTTGTTGTGGTTGTGATTGCGGTTGTGGTTGATGTTGCGGTGTCTGTCCACCAGGTTGTGTTGTCGGGTTTTGTTGACCCGACAACTTTTGCAAAAATGCAATGACAGCTGCATTTTTTGCTGCGGCCGTTGACCTTTCTTGAACAAGAAGCTCGTGCTCTCTATTGATCCTTTCCATTTCTTGCTTCCTCCAAGCGTCTTGCTCCGCGGTTTGTTCTCTCTCACGCTTGTCTATGGCTTCCAGGAACTTCTTCTGCATCTCCTCCTGCTTGGACAAGACCTGCCTCGTGAGCCTCCTAAAGTAGTCCTTCCATTTCCTCTTCTTCCGGTACTTCTCTTCCAGATCTTCATCGGAAGCTGTGGAAGAAGAGGTGGAGTTGGTGGATGATGAGAAAAGGTTCATGTTGGGCAAAGAATATGGAACATTGTTGTTGTTGTTGGTGGTGGCAGCGGTGGCAGCGGTGGCAGCTTGTGATGTGATTCTAGGGTTGGCTACTACTGTTGGAGAGGCTATGGTGGTGGTAGTAGCAGCATTGGTTGGTGGTTGTGGCGGCAGTGGTGGTGGTGGTGAGGGAGAAATTATTGTAGCAGGAGGGTTTGTGGATGGAACAGTGGTGGTGACATGAGAGACTGTTGTTGGCAAGCTAAGTTGTGTTTTTGGTGGTTGTTGTTGTAGTTGCAGTTGCGGTTGCGGTTGCAATTGTGGTTGTGGTGGGTAAGAGAGAGTGAATTGCTTCTCAAGGGCTTGTAACTGATCAAAGAATCTATATGTTTTTCCTTCTGGTTTACCACTTCTGCTCTCTTTGGTTCTCTTGTGGTACTTGTACACATTCTCAAACTTCTCCTTGCACTTCTTTGCACTTCTGTGATAACCCAATCCTGCTAGTTTCCTATGATATATATGGAGAGGGAGATAATGATCAGATTTTACTATCACATCTCCATTGAAAGTTACAAATTTAACTAATTAACAAGGGTAAAAATTTATACGAGGACAAATAGTACTAAATAAAAACACATGATGGTAGTTCCATACCTAAAAGAGTGAACATTAAATAACACACAAACTGATTGGATGAAAGGATGAAACCGAGAAAGAAGGTAATCTCAACAAAATTTTGAGCAAATTCTAGTGAAACAAATTAAACTTGCACAACCTATAATGATTCATGCCAACTATATACGGATTCATTGTGTGTGCGTGCACGCGTGCGTGCGTGTCTATTGCTTCATCCTCAAATTTGAGATAGAGAAGAATTTGAATGACATGGCCAATCTCTTATCACTGAAAATCCAACAAGACAATGAATTATTGTCTCATATCAGGAATAAGATATGGTAACAACCCCTCCCACACAAAAAAAAAAAATATCATCAGTTTATTTTATTTTATGACTGATGACAGCAAATTCAATCAGAAACTGATTGGTTTGAAAAATGAAAATCCAATTCACGAATAGATCTACATGCATGATCTTGAAGAAGCTAGCTTTCAGTAGGTTTGTTCAAAATAAGAAAATAGCTAGACAAACATGAAGAAGCTGACACAGCAAAAAGACGATTTAAAATCAGTTTTTATATATATATATATATATATATATATATACCTTGAAACTTCTTCCCAGAGTGGACCCTTGAAACTTGAATCACGAAACACAGCATCCATATCCGACCTTATCTTGAGGAGAGCCAACGTCTCTTGCCGCGGCCACCGGTTTCCGGCGCTACCGATCTTGTCAGCACCATCTTCATCTCCAGCGGCGCCATCAGGGTCCGTTCCTTTGTCCTCACCGGCGTGGTATCCCGGTGGCATGGCCTCCCCGGAGGAGGAATCCAGCAGTGGTGCTGGTGCTGGTGCTGGTGCTGGTCCTTCTTCTCCCAGCTGCATCATATAGCTAGAGAGATATATGTCCCTACCTAGCTAGCTGGCTAAGCAATTACAGCTTGAGAAAAAAAGGGAGAAGAAAATATGAGAAAACACAAAACAGTAGTATACTCAACTCAAAGGGTTTTTATTGAGATGCTTTGCGGTGGTGAATTATGATGTATTTGTTTATTTTTAGGTGGGATCTGTCAATTTCATCATAGAAAATTGGAAACATTATGCTTTGATTAGGAAGCGGTTAACTTTTCCTTTCTGTGCTGTGCCTCTGTGTGTGTAATAATTATTAATTGTTCATGTTATTTTATGTATTTATGATTAGGGGTATGGAATCTTCGCTTATTTTTTATTTCAGAAAATGCTTCAGGGACTCTTTCTATAAATTTTTAGAGAAATTGTAGGAATACATTTTTTCCAACGCTCTATTCAACATATTTTTATTGATTGATTTTATTTAAAATATGGAACTCACATGATTTCAACCAATTAATGAAAGAAGGTGTTGCGATCACTCTTATTTTTTTAACATATTCATCCAATTAATTTCTTGTTAAGTTTTACTATATGATAAAATGTGATTAAATGTTGGTTTAATACATCTTTAGGGCTGTGTATATCCATTAATATCTATTGAAAAAAAAGAAAGACAAGGAAGAGTCGCTGTGGTGTCTCATACGGAAGTGCTGGAAAAAGCAAAAGAAAAAAACACTAAAGAGATTAATAATTACAGCAAAGATAGATATATCCATCGCTTAAAGGCAAAATAATGATAGGGAAATATAATATAGTAATAATTGAAAAAATAATAATACATTTACATATGCACTGACGACAGAGTAAATATTTTGTCAACCAATTAAATTTTAAAGATGTGTCACATCTACATTTTTTTATATTTTAAGTGCATATAAATTATTTTTATAATAATATTATTAATAATAATGAATAATACTTTTTTACTTGTATATATGATGATAAATATTTATGAAAATTTACATATATAGTAGTGGAAACAGCCTGCAGATAGCGACGATGGAGATAATAAGTTGGCCCATTTGTAGGTCAGCTTTGCTTATTGGGGGCTTTTGGATTTCTGTGGCAAAGGGAAATTTATAATTACCATACTACCCTTGAGATGGATAACCATTGACATTTGGTTAATCATGGAACCGAGTTTTCTCTAACAATAACAATGGAATAATGACCTTAATTAATTAACCTTCATTGGATGCTTTCTGTTATTATTACGTGCTTACCTTATATTCCCCATAATTAATGCCTATGAATTTGAATTAAAATATTGCTAAACCAATTAGAGTTTATAAAAGAAAAAAATTAAATAGATATATAATAAAAAATATATAAGAAATATAAGTATATATCTCATATATTGTTCATTTAATTTAATTTAAAAACATAACTAAAATGTATTCTATAACCTCATTCCTTTTTCATATATTATCTTAATTACATGTATTACTCTTTTAATTAGTTTAACTGATTACCTTTTAAGGTTATCTTTTAATATTTTTAATATATTTTTCACAAATACTTTGACTGATCATAAATATTTCTAGAAAGTAAAACCATGAAATATTTCATATATAAGAATAACTTAATGATAGTATATCATTTTATTTTATTGTAATAAATATTGGTAACAAATTACTTTTTGAGGTTAATTATTATCTTTTAATCTATTTTTCACAAATACATTGACTGAGTTTTAATTAGTCATTATTTTCGTTTCAAAAAAAAAAATAGTCAATATTTCTATAAAGTAAGATAATTAATTTTTTATACAAATAACATAATGATAATATATTATTTCACTTTATTGTGATATTTTTTTAGAAAAAAAAAAACTTTATTGTGATATGAATGTTGATAAGAAATAGTAACACTATTATTTTTTATTAATATTATTATTATTAGGAATATATATCTAACTGTCTAAGTAATCATGAAGCCACGTGGGTGGATGTGAAATACCTTTGACAAAATTAAATTTGAAGTTAATTAAGAAAAATACTAATTTTAATCTAGCTGGTAGATAACGATGAATTAATTATCTTTGTTTATAGAAGATGAATTAATGAATTATGGTTAGAAAGATCATAGATGTAGGTCACTTTATTACGGCAAATGTCATTTATGAATGGAAGTAACGGGTGACAATTTCAGTTAGCTTCGACCTAACATAATAAATAGAATGAATTTTTTGATAGCTAAATAAAAATCTTCTAACTCCACATGTTTCACCAATTATTCAAGTGATTTTTTTTATTAGGGACCACTGTACAATGAATATCACTAATTAATAATTATATAGAGTTATTGGGTCAATTCTTCCCTTTTCTCCGTCAGTGTAAATAAATAAATGTTCTAAAAGATGAAGTAAAAGAGAAGGTGATAAAGTTGGCTTTATTTTTCTCATTTCGTAGTATTTTTTTTAGATCTAACTATCAAAGAGTTCCATTAACTTGAAATGGCCCCACAACGTGCTTCAACGTGGTGGGCTTTATGAGCCAATATTATTTTATTTATCTTTTACCGGGAAAAAAGATTATATCATATGGCTTTGAAAATTTTGAAATTAACTTGAAATGACCTTTTGGTTTTGTTAGTCTGCCAAGCGTACCACACAAATCTTTTTAAGGATATTTTAAATTTCATAGAAAATTTAAAAAATACGCATTAATTAATATTTCAATTATAAAATATAAAGTTAATTAAATAACATATATTGAAAATAAAGATATGTAAGTTACAAAATTCTGTTTAATTAATTAATATAATTTAATTTTAAGTTAAAATAAATTTTAATCTTTGAACGATAAGAAATTCAGTTAGAGTCAAAAAGTACATTTTAAATAATATATATAAAGGTTTTAAAAATATTTATATTTCATTTAATATAATAAAATACTTCCAATTTTGTGATTTCAAAAATCAACTTGGTGAATTTATAAATGAAGATTAAGTTTAAATGCGCATTTGTCACTAATCTAACACGATTGTATAAAAGTGGTCCCCGATTTTTAAAATGAGCGTTTTCGGTCCCAATATTTTGTGACGTGAGCGATTTTGATCCTTCTGTCACTCTGCTGTCAATGAGCTAACAAATTAAAGTGATATCCCATGTCAACATGTCACTTAGATAAATCATTAATAAAACTTATATTTTCTAAACTAAATGGGAGAGGCACATGAAAACATCATCCCCCATCATCATCTTCCCACAAACACCACCATCCTCATCACCATCAACTACATCAACCCCCAAATTAACAAACCTAGAAAATACCCATCTTCTTCTCCCACCTTCAACTCAAACCAATAAACCTCAACACAGCCAAGAAATATCGACCATCACTCTAAATCCAACACACCTACTTCTCTCTTCTTTACTCAATACAAATGACAAAATTCTCAAATCCTATAAGATTTCTTGATCCAACCCAGAACCTTCCTCTAATTTGAAACACATAGAATACCCACGAAAGTTCGTCGTTGAGATCACAACACCACCGCTGCATGCTCCACTCTTCTTCTCCTACCTCAAAACTCTAAACTTTTTACTTCTTCTGGGTTTGTTTTTCTCGGTGATGTTAGGGTTTGGTGATGGAAAGAGGGAAAGGAGGAAGATAAATTGGAAAATAGGTGAAGAGGAGACAGTTGAGGGTGGCGAGATCTTGGAGGGTGGAGACTCAATCACCTTTGACGTTAGGGTTCTCGCTCAAAACTCGGATCAAGGCCCCATCATATCATCATCTCGTCACCTTCTCCGTCTTTCTTTTGTTGTGGTGGGCAGGGGAATTGGGTTTTATGGATTTGGGTTGGCTCGATCTAGGTGGGGCTGGGGTTGGGAGTGGCTCGATATGGGTATTGGGGGTGGCTCGATGGTGATAAAAGTTTTAAGATGAATGCTTAGGATGAAGATGAAGAACAAAATTCTTCTGCAAAAAGTTCATCTTCAATCGGGTCAGATGAAGGGGGAGTGTGCTTCGGGTCTGGGTCCTCTGTGTGCTTTAGGTCGGGTGGTTGTGAGGTGCGAAGCAGAGACGGTGATGGTGAGGTGCAAAATTGGAGGTGTGAAATCAAAGGTGGTGGTGGTGAGCTGCTGTGTTTTCTGGGTTGAGTTTGTGCTTTCTGGGTTATTTTGGAGATGCAGGGAGAGAGGAAGAACGTTGATTGGTTTGGTAGGGATGAAGAGAAAATTAAGAGAGGATACCAGAGGGATGGTGTCAGAGTTATACTTCACAAGCACCCTGCGCTTCTTCCTGCAGGTTGCGCGGAAGCAGAGGAAGATCATAAGCACGACTACGATGACGATGAGGAGGAAGATGTCGAAGAGAACGAGGACCTTCGAGCTCACGAGTGGGGTGGAGTTGTTGCTTCTTTCGGAACCTGGCGGCATTGGTGTGATGTGAGAATTGTGAAGGAAATGGTGCTGAGAAGGGTTGTTCAGAGGGTTTGGTGGTAGCATAAGAAGTTATACTGACATGAAATTTAATTTTGTTAATTTGAGTATAAAATTTGGTTTAATTTTCAAATTAGGTTTAGTTAATTTGGGAATTATATTTTATTTTGGGTTATATTTTATTTTTTTTGAAACAAAAATGATTTGTAATGTGGCTATTTTTTTGGGTGCCACATCATTTAATGAGGCAACATCACTCATTTTCGTCACTTTTTGGATAGAGGAGAGAGTGATAGAAGGATCAAAACCGCTCATGTCATAAAACATTGGGACCAAAAGCGCTCGTTTTAAAAATTGGTGACCACTTTAACACAATCGTGTTAGATCAGGGTCCAAATGTGCGTTTAAACCTAAAGATTGACTTTTTTTTCGATGAAGCAATAAAGATTAACCTAGTGATATATATCTTGATCAAAATAAATACATACAGCCGATAGTCTTGAGACTCAAATTTCACCTATAGTAAGCACACTAAGCTGTTGGAGGCTGAATATTCCATTAATTATAACAAAATTATACTTGTTACTCTTTGAATTAACGATAACAAATTAAGAAAATTTGTTTTTTACGGGAAATTTTACCTCTCGTTGATCAAGAGAGGACACCTTGTCCGAGAAAATACAAAGTACATTTTTATTACTATATACAACTATTTTCCATTTATAAAAATATTTTAATTAATATTAAAATCATCTATATTTAATGAATTTATAATAAAAAATATAAATATAGTGATACTTAACTTGATCAAAATGATTATTTACGTACTTTGTTCAATCAATATCTATTCAATTAATAACCTAATGGTTGACGTAGTAGTTTAACAATTCATAACACTAGAAAAAAATATTTAATTAATTTTAATTAGTACTTTATGAAGATAGTAAGTTAAGAAATTTAGTCACAGTCAAAAAGTAAATTTTAATTGATATATATTTTTCATTTATTAAAAATATTGAAATTTTTGACAATGACATGTTCAACTCAAAATTGCGAGTGCAATTAAATACAAAAATAATAATACTCCCTCTTTTGAATTTTGGAAGATTAATTTGATGAATTTATAAATAAAGATTAACCTAGTGATACATAACATGAAAAAAAATGAATATTTAATAATTTAATTAATATATGTTCAATTAATTATACATGTTACTCTATGAACAATAATAGAATTAAAAATTTAGTCACAGTTGAAAAGTGCGTTTTAATTAATATATAACTATTTTTCATATATTAAATATTTTAATTTCTTTTAGTATAACTAAATACTGCCAATTTTGTGTTTTTATAAATAAAGATTAACCTAGTGGTACATAACTTGATAAAAATGAATATTTACTTTGTTCAAATTTGTGGTGAGATGATCCCGATGGTTGTAGACATGTTATCTTCTGATTAATGCATGCAATGCAGTATTTTACGTCAAAAATTAATTATACTTGTTACTCTCTGCAAAATAAAGATTAAGAAATTAATTTATTCATGGTCAAAAGTCATTTTATTTTTTGGGAACGGTTTTTAATTATACTTGTTACTCTCTGCACAATAAAGATTAAGAAATTAATTTATTCACAGTCAAAAGTCATTTATTTATAAATTTTTAGTATATTTATTAAAATATATATATATATATATAATATAATGTGGCATTTGTTCATATTTGGAGATTTTTCAAACCAGATAACTTGGTCAAAATTAATATTTATTTTGTTCAATTAATTAGCTAGATATTTTTTTTCTCTTTGAATGATAATAAATTTAGAAATTGAGTCATGGTCAAAAAGTACATTTTAATTATATATATATATATATATATATATATATATATTTATTTATTTATTGGGAGCGTACCAAGTGAGAGTGATGTTTATTACTCCCTCCATCCCAAATTATAAGACCTTTTAGAAACAAACTTGGTGTCCCAAATTATAAGACTCCTTTTAAATTTCAGAAAAAATTTTTTTTTTTTTCCTTTTTTACCCTTTTATTCATTATATTTTTAATTCCAAAACATGCTTAATAACATTGAAGTGAGAGCTTTAAACAGGGGTATATGTGGAATATTTGTACAAAAAGTAACAAAACGAAGACATTAATTAGCTTATTACATATTTTCTTAATAAGCGTGTTTGTCTTAATAGGACCTTATAATTTAGGACGGAGTGAGTATGAGAGATGAGAGTGTTAAATCTTGGCCATTAAATTTACCATAAAGGGTCAACTATAGTTTATGATTTATTTGTAGCTTGTTAAATGGTTATGATTTATCTTGTAACTTTATTTAGTACATCTTGGGCTTTATATTTGTTTTATTTAGAAAAAACTCTTATGGGTTTATTTTGTTTACTTAATTACCCTTTTTTTTACTACAAACTTCTAGCTATAATTAAGTAAACTAATTGGCTTAAATATTACAAGTTTGACCATATATGATAACATGATATTTCATGCATGCAAACAACCATATAAATAAATCATTAATTAGAATTCAATTATTGAATGGATAACCAATGGATTATGATATACCGTGATATACAAAAGAGCGGGACCCAAATAATTCATCACTTATTAAGGATTAATCCCCCATTACCATGTTTTCTTTGTTTGTCTCTTTATTTATAATATTTAATTTATTTTTAAGTTCATGATAAGTGCAAAATAAATTAAGTGAAGGGATAAGCTAGATAAGGGTATATTAGTACTTAATTCATGTTAAAGATTGGGAGGTCTAGAAGAAGAAGCAAGGTTGGTAAACATCTATCAAATGATGCAATTAATTAAAGTGACACCGTGTTAAAATTATTGGTGTGTATTATGAATGAATTGTTGGTCATGAGAGAACCAACGATAATAAGATTTAGCACAATTGATAATATTTGAACTTTTTAAATATTTAGTTAATAATTTAATTTTAACTGACCTGCATCACATAATTTGATCTCAAAATTTTAAGAGAATTAATCTTATGGCGCAAGCCGGCATTGAGAAATCTCTGGTAAAATAAAATAGTAGTAGAGAGAGAAAGAGCATTTCCTCTATTTATTATGCGTAAATGTTAGCTGGTATTTTTTTTTCGTATTGTCGGCCCTGTTGTGTGCTGTAAATTCTGAAACAGAAAAGTTGCCTTGCCATTCTCTGCGCCTCTTTATGATCTCTCTTAATTAAACTGAAGATCTTAACCTCTTTATTGTTTTATTATATGAACCAAAGTATACTTGTTATCTATGCATCATGGCTTGTATAATGTGCATGCATATGCAAAAGGGAAAGTCAGAGCATTAATTGATGGCAAAGAATCTGCTAAAGTTTTGTGGCAGCCAAAAAGAAGAAACCAAATCATAAGAATATGAATGAAGCCATCGAAAAGAAACTAGGAGTTTGATAGAAGAGAGATTTCAATATGCATCATGGCTTGTATAATTCTAGTGGCTTGTGTGGCGGATTTTGGATAAAAAGTTTGAGGAGCTCAAAATGAAATTTCAATATATAAACAAAGTATTTTTTATCAACAATATATATATGGATAGATCCAGGGGTTTTAAATTGTGGGGGCAAGATTCACATGTAAATTTATAATATTAAAATCATAACATATTGCTATTAAAGATTTGAATATATCTTAAAATTTTAAAATTGTACACAATTTTTTATTCTCTATACTATCAAAAAATTATATCAATTCCAAAATCTCAACTTTTTTCAGTTCTCTATCATTAGAGCAAGTATAAATTTTCATTCACATTTTAATTTCACTCACAACAAGTGAGAGATAAAAAGAAAATGAGAGATATAACAGATAACATGATGAGAAAAACAAAAGAAGATAAGAAGATAAAATAAGAAAAATGACAAAGAAAATTTAGTTAATGAGTCTAAATTTGTAGAGAAAAAAAAGAGCTACCTAATAACTATTACAAAGTGGAAGCACTTTTATTGATATTACACAAGTTTATAACGGTGTAAGGGCATTTTGTGTATTGTGGAGGCAACATATATTAGTTATAATCTTAATGCTATTGTATATAAGTATATTACTAGTCTATTATTCAAAAATTATGTGGGGGAAATTGCCTCCTTCTTTCTATGTAGATCCGTCCCTAATGTGCATATGTATTTATACGGACACAAAAATAATAAAAAATTCACTAATTTATATACATGAAAAATTGAAAATTAATTATAATTTATTTTAATAACCTTGAAATTTTACTTTTCATTTTCTTCAATTTTTGAATTTTAATTAGAGACATTTTTAAATTTAAGATAATTTCTTCTCTTAAAAATAAATTAATTTTCACTCTTAATTATTAATTTTTTAGGATAAATTAAATTTATCACAGTTATGTATTGTTGTTATATAGTAGAATCATCACATTCCCAAGTCTCATTTTTTATGCAAATTATTTTGAGTATGTGTGGTAAAGAAATTAACATTCATACTGATGATAAGAACACACAAGACACGCACGCGCACAGAATTAAAAGTTTATGTTCTTTCCACCAATAACACTTTCATTTGGAACAAAAAGAGTTATTTTAGTTCAAGCTAACATAATTATTAATGGATTACCGACGACTTTGGTTGTCTGTACTGTCTCTCTATACCGACCGGTAATTATGTCAGTTACTGACAACTTTGTGAAAGCACTATCGGTAACTGTTACCCACGAGCTAGTAACTGATGGATACTTGGTCGTTGTTAATCCGTAAAAAAATTGACGATACCTACAAGTTTTTTTCAATATTGGTCGTATTATTTCACCGTTAGTAACGTCGAGTTTTCTTGTAATAATAGTCCACCACTTATAAACTACGAAGTAATTTCATAATAATTAGTAATTTAGAGATAAACTTATTTTCATATCTAATTTCTAAAGGCTTCAATATGTTTGAAGTCTTTAACTTTGTAAGAGGAATCAAATTGAGTTCTTGAAATAATCTTCAAAATGTCATCCTTGAAAAAGATATTAATCAAAATAAGGTCAATGAGTTTTTTTGTGATGTGTTGCGAACTTTACACAGTCATCGTTTCCACCTGAAATTTTTAGCATTACTTTGTCCTCTTCCACCTTTCTCTTCTTCCTTCATATACGATTCATACATTTTTTGAAATTCATCCACCAAAAACTCATCCCAAATCCCTTTTTCCTTACCCCAATACATACCAAAATAAAGTAACTCTGTGTCGCGTCGTTCTCAATAAAGAAGTGGTGTTTGCATCTCCTTCAGCCCCCCTCATCATCAAGCTCCCCCTCTCCACCAATCACCTCCTCCGCGATTCATAGTAACATGAAGGTGCGGAGACCTTGATTTGCACCAGATCTACACATATTTCCTTTGATTCACTCATCATCAAATTTGGTGATTAACTTGCTACCTTTGATGCAGATCGAAGCTTAGGTGTTTGGTGTTTATGGGTTTCGGTATGGTTTTCTAGGTTTCGATCTTGGTTTGTGAAGATCTGGTGGGTGTTGGGTTTGTGAAGGTTGGCACAAAAATTTCTAGGTTCTAATTTCTTGTGAGTTTAGATTTCTTGGTTTTTGAAGATTAGGTGGGTGTTGGGTTTTCTAGGTTCCTTCAACGATCTGGGTATCCACAAGTTTTGGGAACGGTTTGAATGATATGTTTGATTTTGACCTGGCTTTGTCCTTCAACTCCATTTATTGAGGGTTGGTATGCACAACTAGAGGGTAAAAGAGGGCTGAAGTTGCTTTGTTTTGGTTTGGGTTGGAGTAAGGAGAAAGTGACTTGGGATGAATTTCTGAAATTTTTGGGTTTGAGGATTTTAACTATAGAGGAGATGGAAGAAAGTGAAACAGGGAGAAGATGGTTGTGAAAGAGTAGGACCGAAATATGATTTAAAATTTTACAGGGAATAAAAATTAAGCAAAAAAGTCAACATGGCCACCATCTGCTGACTAGGCTCGTCACTAGACCGTTGGCTGGTCAAAATTGATGAAAATGACTTAGTTTGATTAAAAAAATTCTCAGGGATAACATTTTGAAGATTTTTTAGGGACCTAATTTGATTTCTCTTACAAAGTTAGGGACCTCAAACATATTTAAGCCTTTTCTACAAAATTTGGTCCTTGTTAGATGTCACCGCCCGTTCGGGGTACAGTCGCATGTCCCTCCCAACAAATATCTTTCCTGGCATTCGAACTTGTCCTCTCATCCTTATCGGGTCTAGCTTGTCATATTTTTATGAGGAGGGTAGAGGGTGGAAGTTTTATTATTTTTTAACTATTTTCCCTGCAGGTACATTCAAGAGATTCTTAGTTCAACAATGCCTCAAGCAGCGAAAGGACTGGATCAACTTGTGTGGTCTGGATTCCCTTCTGGAGCCCTTACAAAAAAAATCTGCTTACAATCTTATTAGGGAGAACTAGATTTATGACCTTAGAGACCGCTTGTGGAAGGAGATTTGGCGCATTAAAGGGTCGTATATGATTCGTGTGTTCATGTGGAAACTTCGTAACAATGGGGTACTCATGAATGTTAATAGAGTGAGGAGGCACATAAGTGCTTCAGCTACTTGTCCTCTATGCAAATCACATCAGGAGGAATTCCTTCATATGTTTTATGACTGCAACGCAATGCGCCCTTTCTGACAAGTAGTTAAAGGTAGCGGAGTGGATCATCAGTTCTTCAATTTGGATTGGAGGGATTGTATATCGTGTAATATCAGTGGCATTGGGAGAACATCAACGGGAGTAGATTGGACCAGGTTCTTTGCCACGGTGGTGTGGGCGATTGGCACTTGAGGAACGATTGGGTTTTTAGCAAGATCGAACCTACGACGACTAGGATCTAGGGTTTCATTCGAGCCATGGGTATGGAGAATCAGCCGCTGCCACGGTTGACTGGTCATCCAATTTGGTGTTGGAGTAACGCAACATCTTCGGTAGCAGGCCTGCTCAAGCCCGGGTGCAGAGATGGAGGAGGCTCGAGCGAGGGTAGGTGGAGGTGAATGTCAATGGGGCCGTTACCAATGATCTCGCAGCTAGCTCTGGTGGAATTATTAGGGACTCCGAAGGTCAGTGGATTAAAGGTTTTTGCAAAAAAAAACGGGTGTCCTTGCATATGCGGACGTCTTCCTTAAAGAGTTAATTGCGGTATCTACGGCGGTGGAGCTTGTAATGATTTGGATTTCCCTCAAGTTTTCATTGAGAGTGACTCACTTGAGGTGATTCAAATCCTACATTGGTCAAATATTAGCTCTCACCTTTATGGGGCGCTACAGGGAGACAAATGCTCTTGTGGATTATTTGGCTCATATTCGGTTGAATTCTCCGTTTAGGGAATGACATAGGTTGATTTCTCTAAATTATTCAGAGGCTACGTCCTCTTTTTTTAGTTGTAAGCCCATGTAGCGTGTTTCCGAGCCTTGCCCTTCATTGTAAAAAAAAATAATTAATAATCGTTTATTAGTACTAGTCAATAAAGTAATACATAATTACAGCAATTGCATTGTGTATTCAACAGCTCAAAGATGACATGCAATTAGAAGAAAATGGTTGTTATACTTTATTCATCGCTGTATATCTTTATTATAAAAGAATTCCAGATTTTCTTTCATCTTCTCTAAGATTCTCCTTGTTTTTTTTTTCGTACAAGACAAGTTTCAATTATTACTTTTTTATTCGCTGTAAAATTTATTAGCTGAATTTACGGGTTAATTATCATTGAAAATATTTTACAGATCAACATGCAATTTCTATTTAACGATTAATCTCCCTAACTTAGTGGCCATATATCAACCAAGCTAGTCTGGACAGTTGCATGGCACAACTAGATATGTGCCTTTCTGGCTTAGGGTGTTGCTTAACGTGGAGGACATGTGAAAGCAAATTATGTCTACCATGTGGTGTTTAACCCTAATTAACATTTATATGTCAATCCACTTATTACTCAATTAAACCATATTTGCTTCTCTTTTTGTTTACTTCTCAACTATTGTCAAGTTTCTAAAATGATTGATTGACATCGGTGAGCATGTATTATTACTAAGAAGTAGTAGTAATTAATAATTTCTGATCAGCGAAGCGCACGCATTGGATAATTTGTTGAGTAATAGTAATGGTAAGGATCATATCAGTTATATACTTTTTCGTGAAGGAAATCCTTTAATTGTGACCCACTAACGATGTATCACATAAACAAAAGCATTAATATCATTTTTTATGGTAAATATAATAATTTACTTTTTCTTATCATTTGGAAATTATTATTATGGTTAAAAATGTTCTTAAATCAATCTAATATAGAGTCCCTTAAGGTTATCATTATTGTACCGATATTTCTCTATTTTATAAAATGCATTGATTTTCCCTCTTTCGTAAATAATTTAGAATAAAAGAGGAGTGACGAATGTTATAATGATAAATCTTATGGGCGATCAATGCAATAATAACAAACTTCAAGAAAGGCTAGTGCAACATTTCCAATAAAATAATAAGGGTTAAATAATATAAGGGAGATCAATACAACAATGATAATCATTAAGAGAGGTGATTGCAATTTGTCCTAAATTAATTTTTGTAGAAATTTTTTTTGTACAAAGAACAAAAGTTGTGGATACGTGCACATGCTTCCTTCTTCCACCCACCTAGGGTCATAAACACGATATATACAATAATGATTCTCGTACATACGTAAGGCACGACATAGCTAGGTGCCTATGTTGAACGTTTGTCCTACCTTTATTGGATGGTTTAGAACTTTTATTTTTTTATTACATCGCAAGTTGTGGCGGTTGAAATCAATGTACAATTTACCTATGTTGATTGTACATCCCGCTCCACTGCGGTTGGGGTTTGTGTATGGGGACTCTATATATGCGCATGTAGCTATCTAGGTGCCTACTTTGCAATTTCACCAACACGAGTCCTGCATCATTTATCTGTACTTTGAATAGCACGCTTATGCAGGGGAAAATTAATTATACACAAAAAAGGTTACGGCACATTTGATTATGCTAGTGAGATGTAGCATTGCTTTTCTAGCTAGTGCTTACATAATTCAGGGACCTCCAATGCATGTTGCTATTTTCTTCCATATTCACATAAATCGCATTCTGAGCTAATGGAATTGGATGTTTGTGGTAGATAAAGAGCGATGTCAAAGCTTTCAAAGGACCGTGTTTCTGTTTGGTTACCATTTGAAGCTAAACCAGGGGTAGGTCGTAGCTAGGACCCATCCACATGATGAAACTCATGTGTATGCTTGGTTTGACGTTAATTGCTATAAATACTTATGTAATTTCATGTATTTTAAAGTATTAATGGATAAAGAAGTTAAAATTTGTCATTTAACATGGATGTCAAGCTACCAAATATGATTTTGTCACATCGACTTCAACGTAAATCTATTTTGAGTTCAAAGAAAATTCAAGTGTACACTCAAATCATGATGATATGTCTCTTGAGCTGTCACTTATATATATACTCTCTCCATTCTTATATAACTGTCACTATTTTTATATTTTTGTTCATAGTTATCTGTTACTTTACAAAGTTCAAGAGAGTATTAATCATGTTTTATCAATTCTACCCTTAAATTAATAGTGATAGGAAATTAAATAGTCTAAATTAAGAAGAAAGGTAAAGGGTATGTTAGGAAGTTAAGTAGTAACTTTAATATAAATAATAACATTAATACAATTACTTAATATATGTGTGACACTTGGAAATTTCATGCCAACTTGAACAAGGAGTTTTCAGCTACCATAGCTAGCGCACCCACACATGCATTCCCTCTTACAGAGATACGATATTTAATGCTTCAATTTACGTGTAGCTGGATAATTTGGAAGACAAAATGACATTTTCTATCTTAGCTCTAGTTTGGTGTAAATGTATTCAACTTATTCACTCACATTAACTAAATGGATGTACTATAGATGCCATGCGAATAAGTATGTATTTTTTCGGTTTACATAAATCAAAATGTAATTGCACGTATATCAAAAGGTATAGAGTTGAGCATATTGTGAGGTGCAATTAAAGTCTTAAATTGTTAAATATATTTGTTTTTTATTGGATGACAAGGATCTCTTACCTGTTGCTAGCTAGTTGGTCTAGTTGCTAGCTAGTTGGTCTAGTTTTTAGTTATCTGCACAATCACCCCGATTAAACGTTGGGTTACTATGATATCCCCTTGAGTGTGTAGAATTGTTGAGTCTACAAGCTCGAGTTAGACAATGTTTAGCTCGTGTTAGACAATTAATGTTTCGTTGCAAGCTCAAATGTCACCACCGCAACCATAGTCGGCAATGACGACGCCGTCGAGGCGGAGTTTGAGGGAGTCAATTGCCATTATTTTTTGAATTTGTGTTTTTTAACTTTTTTGAATTTATGTTTTTTAACTTTTTTGTTTTGATGTGCTTTTTCAGGTCTCATCTGTCTTTTCACTCAATGTTCAAAATTTTCTTATTTGCTTAAGGTTGGGTGTGATTGTGTTTTTTGGTGTGATTGTGGTTCTTGAGCACATGAAGAAAAATAATATAAAAGAAAGTGTGTAATAATATGTGGTCACTAATATGAAATTTGAGTTTTTTTTTTTTAAGTTATGAGTGAATTAATGGATTCAAATTCCTTAAGTTAATGGACTCAATTAAATTTGAGGTTTCTTTTTTATTTAGAGTGAATGAGCCAGAAATTTATATAGTTTTTGGTCAAATGAGATTAGAGTGGATTGGGTTAAACAAATTGTTGCAATTTACGTACCAGAAAGTCAGAAACTAATCCATTCAAAACCTTTTTTTCTTTTTGGTCAGCCAGAAATCCGTTGAAAATGTTAAACCAAAACGAATTTACAGTCCATAAGGATGAGGCCCAACCTTAAATGGGCTAAACTTTAAGAATGGGCCATAGAGGCAGTTGTGTGGCCTGTGCAGAGTCTGCATACGTATGTTGATAAAAAAAAGTGTGTTTTAAGGATAGGAAGCCCATGCTTGACTCCCAAAAATAAAAGCTCAATGATTTGAACAAGAAAAAAAAGAAGCTCAATGATTTGAACAAAAACATAATATAAATGGAGAGGGAGTTAATACTTAATAGTTATGAAACCAACATGACACACCAACAAAGTTCAGTATAGTTGGTAAATAGCTATTTAGCCCAGAGTTCAATCCCTAGCAGTTTGTATGAAGAATAATTTATTGTGAGATATCTACCGTCTTAATGTGATCTCCAAACCTTTATGGGATCAGTCTCATGGTGTGTTGTTCCAATTAAAAAGCATTGACGAAAAAACCTAACTGGACAACCGGTGATAACTACACTTAGTTGTATAAACACCATCCAAGTTGTGTCATACTCTCCCATCCTCAACATCACAAACAATAAACACATAGGCAACAAGCAAATAGCAGGAAGTCATTTCTCTTACGTTGATCGTGGCACACATAACTCGCCTCCAGATATGAGGGTGGCGATTGGATCCAGTGTACGTTAAACACTCATTATTGCTTGATTAATTCAATGTCCAAATCAAACTACAATCGGCTGTAATGAGCTAAACTATGCTCTTATGAAACATAGTCTCGTACCAAAAGTGGATGAATGATCGGTCTATGCACTGATCCATTGGGGCCAGCGTGCTCAATGCAGGAACACAAGCCCCCAAGACATCAACGCCAAAAGGTCGAAGTGTGTTTTTATTGGACTTGGCCTTGAACGCTAAAAGAATGAACGGATCGACCCGTATGTTGATTTGTTGGGCATGACGATCCATTGAGGTCGACCTCCTTTATGCAGGAACATAAGCCCCTAAAACATCAAAGTCAAAAGGTCGAAGCATATCTATGTGGGACTTGGTCTTTAACCCCAAAAGAATGAATGGATCGGCTCATATGTTGATTCGTTAGGGTTGGTCTCCTCGATGAAATAAATGACAAAATTGGTTGTTAGAATCTTTATAAATAAATGTTTCTATAATGTAAGACTTGACATGCATAAACACCATATACATTTGACACTCGTCATATGATTAGAAGTGTTATCGCAAGCCTCTAACCCCTTAACTTTCAAACATTTTTTTATTCGGTTCTATTTTTTTCACAATTTATATTACTTATATGCTTTCAAATTTGTACCGCTTTGTGCGCTGACCGTGGAGCGAAGGATTAGTCTCACGGCAATCGGCTGTGGGGGAACCTTGGTCAAGACAAAAAAAAAAAATTGTTTTTTCTATCATTTCATTTTACTTTATCATTGTACTAGCATTTCGATTTATGATATCAATTTACCCCAATATTGAAGAAACATAGAAAAAATTGTTTCCTTCCCTTAACTGAGATCTAAAACTAAAACAAAAAGGGAAACTAGCAAAAATTTCCAGAAAATGGGTTATTATTGTCCAATTATAAAAATCTCATACCCCAATCAAGTCCAGGAAAAATTCAACTCAACAACCTCTTATAATGACTTCAGCAATGACGCAACATGCACAAACAGGGAAACACACTTAATGGGACTCATTGCACGTTTAATTTTCAATTTCTTTGAGGCGCTTTTACCATTTTCACTTGAAAAAGCGTAATTAATTTTTTCTATTTTTCAACCAATTATAAGACTACGTTTTAACTTTGTAAAAGGTTAACAGAAAGATAATTGAAAACAAAACATGCTGTTAGCCCTCAAGGTGCATGCAGCTGATTAGAAAAATACATTCTCTCAGCTCGGTCCTTTTTCTTTTGTTTAAGATTTCCAAATCTTGCTGTTTGACAAAGAGGCCTACAATTTAGTTTTATATTCTTCAAACTTATTAGTGATCAAAATGCAAAATAATACGCACACAAATAAACGCATATTTCGTGGTCAACATTTAATGTTTAGTACGACACCTGCAATACGTGAATTAGTCACTGTAATCGGTAGTAAATTCTCTAGAAAAAATGCAAAGTCTTGTACCTTTTTCTCTAGAAATTTGAAAAATAGCTCATAAAGGATTCCATCCATACTTATCTTCAACCAACTCAATGGTACGTACAATTGATGGGTTTATCCATATACATTTTTAAATGGTAATATTCTATATATTACATAAATAATAAATATGACAACTGCAGATATGCTCATTTTTTGTATTGAGGTTTAGTTAAAAGTCAACTATAAAGTCTCTATTGCCTCTTTCTAACCATTTTCTTTTGGCTTGAATCACGACAACTTTCTTTGACTTAATCTATTCGGTTATAGATTAGAGCCCCTTAGCTTTAAAAAATTCTACAATTTCTAATTATCATAATATGAAAGGATTACTTTGTATATATGAAATTGATCACGGGAATTGGATTAGTCGATCTACAAAATATTTTTTTTTATTTGATCCGTTGAATCTATTAAAAAAAAATTGGTAATTCAATTTAATAGATGATTTTTTTAGTTCTAAGCTTTTTGTACTCACTCTTATGAGATTTAATTTGCCTTCTACTATACCATCGTGTTGGTGATATAAAAAATGAATTGAGTGTAGTTAGGATTCTCTCATTAGTCAATCAGTTTACGAATATTAAATTTTGTATTCATTTCTTTTTAAATGTTCACAAAATTAAACTTCATCGTTCTTTTAAACCAAAGTATCCCCATACTAATCATAAAGTTAATCTCTCGCCCTTATTAATTATGCATTAAGTGATATAGAAAAGTGACCAATAATTTTTTTCATTTTCAAGAGTTGAGAATTAATTGTTGCGTCATGAGGGGGTGTGGAGAGTCTCACCACATACCACAATACTGATCTAACAAAAAATGTCACATATTTACTCAAAACTAAAGACATCAAATTATGAGTCTTGTATCTTATATACTCTTCAACACTTTCGTTCGATGTGAGACTTCAAAATCACACTCAATTTTCTCAGCACTCTCCCTTTCACGTGTGAAGCTCCGGTCAGGGGTCTTACATTGTAAGTTTACAAATAGATTTTTAGGATCTAAAAGCTGTGAAGGGCGGCTGAGAAACCAACGTACGATTCTCTAATCAATCGATTACGATAAAGGAACTGTGTTCCTTAATATAGGTTGATAACCTGGGGGTTTGTCTATGTTTGTGGAGTCGTTTACCTTTGTTTTGCATTTGTTGTGTCACATTTAGGGTATTTGTCTTAGGTTTCATGCATATTGTGCATTTGCACTCCATTTTATCATTTCATTGTTTTTCTATGCGTTTTTTTTAAGCTACTTTTAGTCTACTCGAGTCTTAGGTTATTTTTAGGTCAAAGGTTTTGCTTGGATCAATGATGATTTAACCCCTCTGGAGATTTGATACAGCTTAGACGGGTTAAGGGAGGATGAATTTGAAGTTTTGATGAAGTTTGGATAGAAAGAATGCAAGGTGGAGCAGCAGACTCTCATCGCAACTGCGATGAGTCCTACCGCAGTTGAGATGGACTTGGGCGGCACGATGTGTGTCATTAAACGTATCGCAACTGCGCTGGTATATACCGCAGCTGCGATACAGCTTTGCATGTAAATACGGAGTTTAGGGCAGAGGTTTGAGGATAGAATTTGAGAGAGAGTTTTGAAGAGCATTTTTGTGGATAACCGGAGAAGATCGAGAGGTCGTTCGAGAATAATAGGTTCTTGATTTTTATTGTTGACTCATCTTCTCTCGTGAATCTTATGGCCATGCTTGACTAGTTTTCTCTCTAGTACTGGGGTGTTGAACCTCTTTGATATTATGCTTTGAGTTTGCTCAGTTTGTATGAACCTTTAAGTATTTAATCTTCATTTACATTTTAGTTAACAATTGTATGCTTGAGTCGACACAAGTTTATTGCTTTTTTGTGTGAGAAACGAGAGTTTGATCAGAATTAAGGGAATCAAGGAAACATAGATATTATGCCTTCCCTGTTGCTTAGGAATAAGAGTATAACCTAATAGTGGTGGCTAGTTTTCAGAACTAAAATCTCTAATTCAAGGGTTTAAGTGCTCTAAAACAGACTTAATAACTAAATTAGGAGTCTATCTCGTGTAAGGAATTAATGAAACTGAATTAAGGCTATATCACCGTAGAGAAACTGCTTGAATTCATACGGATTCAGTAAATTAAAGGCATAAGTCAACTAGGCGAAACAGACCCTGGTGCCACCTTTTACCAAACGTCTTTCAACAGTTTTATCTTCATGCTTTCTATCACTGCATGATCGTTACACAACCCCAATTGAAAACCCCCCAATCTTTAATTTACTGTTCTGTTGCTGTTTGAATTAAAGAATTGAAACGAAATTGATAGTTGATCGCAATCCTTGTGGAGAAAGATATTTTATTTTACTTCGGGCAAATCTGTACACTTGCAGATTAGTCATCAAGTTTTTGGCGCCGTTGCCGGAGATTGCCTTTAATTATCAATGTAGGTTGATAACCCGGGGGTTTGTCTATGTTTTGTGTGCCAACACTGCATAAGACATTTCAACGCTCAAGTTAGTGAGCGAGTGTGTTGCTAGCTATGTAAATGCGAAGGAATGTTTACCTTTGTGAGCAGGTTTTTCCTTGCCCTTTACAGTGTCTAGGTTGAAAACTCCAGGCTTGGGCTGCAACTTTCATACTACGAGGCACGACGTGATTTTCACAGAACCACTTGTTCGTCTGATGGATAGGGCATTTACATCATTCAATCAGGTGACCTACACGTGACTAGGGCGCTACCTCAGACTACTTGCATCACATGATTACTTCTTGGGCAATGTGTTGTCGACTTTTAAGAGGTTGCTGTTTGAATGATTTTCTTCTTAGGCGGGACGTTGTCGAAATTCAAGTCTCCTTGTTAGCTCTTGATTTTGATTCGAGGTGATCAAGTTAATAGTGGTCAGCCATAGCGGTCCTAGTCATGATCGGATAAATAGCAATTGCCCGTAGAGTCTCTAGCCCAAAACTTAAATCTAATTTCACTTGATTTTTCATTTTTTCTCCAGCCCAAATCTAACCATAGCCGGTGGGTCCTCTACTGTCTGCCCATAACCATAACCCACTACCACCCGCACCACCAAACCAAAAGGGTCCCGTCACCATCCTAAACCTCCGTGCACCACTCCGCACGCTACCCGACCCTCTCGCGTGAAGTGTGATCACAGACACACCCCGTTGGTCGGTAACGCTAACTCTTGCAACAAGTCAACCGTCAAGGTTAAAACAGTAACTTCACCATCTGCAAATGGAAAAATGCTACTATAAGCTCAAGTGGGTAATATATAATTAGAACATTTGATTAAGAATTAAGACAGTGATATATTTGGTAATCATAATTAATTAACTAATACTAGTAGCAGCTTTATTTTCTTTCGTTGGATTTAATGAAGGCGTTGAGTCCGTGTCTCCTCCAGACACAAGAGAGAAAAGTTAGAGAGAGAAAGAGCGGTGTTGTGTTGTGAATCTAAAGCGTGTTTCTCTCATAAGACTTTGTCAGCTACCTTTTGTTTCATCAAATCTGTGACTGATGCTTCTGATGCTCAGTGTTTGAATGCACCTCTGTTCTTCTTGTTCCCTTTTTTTCCTTCTTATTTTCATTGAGACTGGAATATGGAATCTTCCAGAACCGGATGCGTTTTTTGGGTATGATCAGTAACTTTCCATGTTTTTTTTTTCTTCTGGGTCTCTCTGTGGCCTTAGAAAGTTTCCATTTTTGAAGCCATGAACTCTGGGTTTTTTGGTATTCACATTTGGGTAGTACTGGTCCCTGGTTTCTGCAGTTTTTGGGGTTTAATTTTGGTTATTTGCAAAAAAGAATTTTTTTTAATGGTTGTAGGAATCTACTGTTGGATTCTTATATTTTGGTTGAAGTTCTTATAATAGTAGTTTGTAGTGGAAATTCTGATCTATTTTTTGTCCTCTTTACAGATCTATTATGCTCTATGATCTCAGCGTTTCAGAGAGAGGGTCTTATTTATTGCTGAAGTTTGGTATTTGAGGTTTGCTATCTCACCTTCAACTTTTTTGTTTTCTTTTCTTATATCATTGGATTGTAACTTCTGGAACAAAATATAAGGAAAGAGGGAAAGATTCAACTAAAAATAGGTTTTTTTTTATATTCCATTAACCAGATGTGAAGTTAATACAGAATAGAACCCTTGATAAGTTTTCTAAAACTTGGTCTGATTGTGCTTATGAGAAGCTAGATTGAGGAGGTTCAAGATAAGGTTCAAAACTGGCAAAAAATTGTTTCTGACAAAAGTATGGAATTTTAGGCTGCTTTAGCCTTTAGGTCCATGTGGGGCTTCTTTTGATGCGAATCTCTTTTGTTTTTCACTTTGTGCTTTGCTCTATCCTTCTTCCTTCTCTTTTATTTCTTGATCACTAAGCATTGAAGATGGAATTTAAATTAAAGTTTTTGTTTTATTTGCAGCTCTTCACTCTACTAGGATTTGTGAGTTGGTTGTGGCCTTTTCTAAATAGCTACTAGACAATTCATTCTCTAGTGGCTTTGATAATCTACTAAGTTCCGAGGCTATCAGTATATCAGTATATTAGAAGAAATGTCCTTCCGGAGCATAGTTCGTGATGTAAGGGACGGATTTGGAAGCTTATCAAGACGGAGTTTTGATGTAATGCTTCCTGGCCATAGCAGGAGCAAGTCGCGGAGTTCAGTCCATGAGTTGCACGACCAGCCTCTTGTTATACAGAACAGTCGATGGGCTAGCCTTCCACCTGAACTCCTTCGCGATGTTATTAAAAGATTGGAAACTAATGAAAGTGCTTGGCCTGGTCGTAAGCATGTGGTTGCATGTGCTGCCGTGTGCAAGTCCTGGAGAGAAATGTGCAAAGAAATTGTCAGCAGTCCTGAGTTCTGTGGGAAGATTACTTTCCCTGTTTCCCTGAAGCAGGTAAAACATTCTTATTCTTCATCAATCTATCCTAAGTTTAAAATATGTACAGTCTAAAGAACATATAACCTTTGGAATATCAAATATGGCTAAATTTTACATTTTTGTGTGCTTGGTTGACTTTTGTTTTACAGCCTGGGTATAGGGATGGACCAATCCAGTGTTTCATCAAGAGAGACAAATCTAAGCTGACATACCATCTCTTCCTTTGTCTTAGTCCTGGTAAGCTTAACTTGGCTGAGATATAATATGAATTTATCATATCATCTTGCCTTGTCATTTATTAAATTTCGTACAACCGTATGTATTAGCTTATGGCATTTGATGTATATATTTACTTTTTCCCTTAGTTATCAATGCATATTTCCTTGATTTTTATTTCTGCAAAATTGCACTTGACCTTCATTTCTTTTAAGACAAAATGGAGAATTTAATAGCAATCTGGTATTGTTGTTGACTTGTATTGACATGTCTATGACGTATGAATGAAATATACTTCATAAAGTGGAAGCTTTGGTTCCATACTTCCATTATTAACTAGATCTTATTAGGAGCTTCCATGTGGACTGTGGTAATTGTTTGTCCAAATTAAATTTTCACTAAAACTATCTTCTTCTGTGTGCAATCTAGGTATCTGGTTACTGTCATTTATGATGGTCAAGTTCTTTGCTGTGCCTTATTTATGAGTTTCTTTTGTCGATTTATTGAAGTTCATTACTATTGGTCACTGAACTACTCGTGATGTCACTTCTTGCATATTGTTTACAAGTGGACATATCATCCATTTCAACTTTGTTGTGAGCATATCTTCTGACTACGTGTATGGTTGTTCTTTTTTTCCTTGTTAGCCAATGCTTTAGTTGTGTGAGATGCATGTCTGACACCATTGTTATTTCTTATGAGAAATAGTCCATGCTCAATGGTCTGTTCTAATTGGTTTATTGGTTTGATTGTTTGCTATGCTGGCAGAAGTAGTTCCTCCATTTGAGTTTACTATTGCGTTGCTGTTAGTACATACTGTGGATACACATTTATCATTTTTATGTTCCTAGCATTCGTAGTCTTTGGGGCATGTTTTGAACTCATAACTGTTCCTGCAGCCTTGCTTGTTGAAAATGGAAAGTTTCTTCTCTCTGCAAAACGGACCAGAAGAACCACTTGTACAGAGTATATTATATCAATGGATGCAGATAACATATCGAGATCTAGCAACACTTACATTGGAAAGCTGAGGTATGACTACTTTGAGTACTCTATTTTGCTTTTCACATTCATTTTATGCTATTAACCATGGTGTATAATAAACTAACAATTCCTTGTTTTGATCGACTTGTAAAAGATCCAATCTTATGCATAATTGTTTCACCATCATCCAATTAATAGTTTGCTAGGAATCATAGTTCCTGTACTTTCCTGTTATTATGTGCTCATTCTGTATCAATTTCTCCTTGTCTCAGGTCTAATTTTCTTGGCACCAAGTTTATAATTTATGATACACAGCCTCCCTATAACAATGCTCAGCTATCTCCACCAGGACGCAGCCGAAGGTTTAATTCGAAAAAGGTTTCTCCTAAGGTCCCTAGTGGCAGCTACAATATTGCTCAGGTCACCTATGAGTTGAATGTCCTCGGTACTAGGGGCCCGCGAAGGATGAATTGCACCATGCACTCAATCCCTGCATCATCCCTTGATCCTGGTGGCTCTGTCCCAGGCAAGCCAGAGCTCCTTCCGCGCGCCCTCGAGGATTCTTTCCGGAGCCTATCGTTCGCAAGATCAATCGACAACTCAACTGAGTTCAGCAGTGCCAGGTTCTCAGACATCATGGGAGCTGGCAATGAAGAGGGTGAGGAAGGAAAGGAGAGGCCACTAGTTCTCAAGAACAAGTCTCCAAGATGGCATGAACAGCTGCAATGCTGGTGCCTCAACTTCAGGGGCCGTGTGACGGTCGCGTCCGTCAAGAACTTTCAGCTGATTGCTGCAACACAGCCTGCAGGTGGTGGTGGTGCTCCTCCGACAGGAACAGGAGCTGCACCACCATCTCAGCCACCATCCGACCCTGACAAGATTATTCTTCAGTTTGGGAAGGTTGGCAAGGACATGTTCACAATGGACTATCGCTACCCACTCTCTGCATTTCAGGCTTTTGCCATATGCTTGACTAGCTTTGACACAAAATTGGCATGTGAATAGAAATTACATGTGGTGAGACAAATAGGATTTCATTCAATCTCCATTTTAGTTTTTCATAGGATTGGTGAAACTGCATCAAGTCATTTTAAGACCTAGTTTGTAAAGTATGGAACAATTTTAAGCCATTACCTTTGTCTTTTGAACCCTCATGTTAGTATGCTTTAAAATTCAAACATTGTTGATGTGGACTTGCATACTTTGTTAAAGATGGAATGAAAATGTAGTGGCATTCAGTTTCTGTTTGGTCAAGAATCTTAATAGCTTTTTGGAGAAGCATGGTTCTAATGCATGTGCTGAATATAGTAAGAATTGGTCAATGCAGATGTAGGAGAAATTGCCATGAATTGTTCAATCTTTTCAAACTTCATGAAGAGGACTCAAGAAAAGTGGAAGCTACCTTGAAATATCGTTTAAAATCGTACACCGTGAGCCACTATTAGTCAATCACTGCTACAGCAGTTTTTTAATCGTTTCATATTTGTAAAATTGCATATTTAATATCTTCGATAAACGACACCCCTCATCGCTCATGGTCTCTAGGTGCGGCCATTTTATGGCTCCTCCACTGCTGCAAGAACCATCGCAGAATATTCAACTCAGAAGTCTCGCAGTTTCCTTGCACCATTCAGTGCATCTTTGGATACAAGACAAATATTTATGAGGAGTAAATTTACGGTGAACAAATGCTGCTTTTCTTCCCACTATGAGTTTGAATTTTTACTTCACCTTGGTTTTCTTAGTGTATTCGAACATGCACTAGAGTTGAGTTTGTTCATGGTTTGCAGGCTTTATGGCTTCTTTTCATCAGTAGTTGTTATTTGGGTTAATTGCACTGAGCTTCCCGTAGTTTATGATTATTGCGTCTTTTAATTTTGTAAAGGTTTAATTGCGTTTTTGGTCTTTGTAATACTTTTGGTCCTCCTAGTACCGCGATTGGGAGAATTTAGTCCGTGTTTTAAACAAGCAATTTTGGTCATTTTGTCACTAATGCGTCAAAAAATGTTTATGTGTTACCGGAGGAGTACATGGCATGTGATGATTAAGATTGGTCATGTCCGCAAGACCCTTAATTGCACATTCAGCATTTTATGTGGCGGACACGTAAGCATCTTATGACAATTTTAAAAAAGTTAACTTTTGGGTGGAGTGAGAATTGAACCCTCAACTTTTAGGGTACGTTTGGTGGTCACATGAAAGGATAAAAGATTTGATAAACACAAGGTATGATAAGAGCATGATAGACTCTTATCATATCATGCGTTTGGGGTGGACAGAATATTGATAGGATATGATACAAATAATGAAAAATGTATCAAATTTTCCTTGAAATAAAAAATACATAATATTTTTTAAAATTTAATTTTCTAAATAGTTTTTTTTTAAATTGATTATTCTATTAAATTTAATTTTTTTACATTTTTATAATTTAATATTAACTAAAATAAAATTATTATAAAATAAATAACGAAAAATAATGTTAACTAAGTTGTACTGAGTGATAATGAAAATTTAACTATTTTATATGAGTAAATTCAATATTTTCACAATTTATAAATAAGTTTATTTTTTAATTAAATTTATCAGTAACTAAATAATTTAACTTAACAATAACAATTAGTAATTGATAAGTAATAAAATTAATATTTTATTAAAATTAAAAATTTATATTTATTAATCAATATTATTAAAAATTATATAAAATTTAAATATCGAAATTAATTTTGCGTCATGGTAATAAAAAAATAAAAAAGTGATATCCTATCTTGTCGGGATAATTTCTATCCTCCTATCGGGATAACTTTTACACATGATGAACATGATATGATAAAAGACATGATAATGTTATTCTGCTAACGCAACAATGATTATTATCCTATCATGTCTCTGTTTATCCTGTCCAACGAGCCTTAGTTATAAAACAAATGCTTTACCCCTAAGGAAAGAGGTTAGTTTCTATGTTGGCGAAGGATTTCGTTATGTGATGGTGACAGGGGTTTGGTTCCGTCCTCCATGGTGGTGGTAGCGACTCTTGGGCGCTTCCCCAGAGTAGGGAGCAAAACGGATTTTGATGGGTCAAGATGGTTGATAGGTTGAGTTTTTTGTGGGTTGGAAGTTCTAGTTTTTCTAGGCAAGTGGGGGAAGGTGGAGGGTTATATATCTTCGTAAATTACTATCTAATCATTCTTTGAATCATGTTCGTTTTACTTTTTTATTAATACATCCAATAGTCAATTTTTTTTTGGAGTTTTTGCTGCATTTCTTTCAACTAATTTACTGTAGGTGTACTCTAGACAACACCAGAAGTTTGTCCCTTATTGTCCCTTACAAGAAGAATATGCATACCACACTATTCATTGATGTTATTATTGAATGATAAAAGAATGACAATCCTGTGCTTTTCTTAGTTTTTATTCCTATGATTAGGGATGAACATCCACTTCCCCAAGACCATGATATAAAAATGGAAGGTCCACCATTTAAACAGTATTCCTATAAATATTAAATATTAACTAAGTAAGTTCTTAAAGTTATCTAAAATAACATTCCTGAAAATAAATTTGAAATATTATTGTTGGGAACATTATTATATAGCACCTGAAAATAAACTGAGAATCTTCGGTCCGCTGCTATTCTAAGTTTTTTTTTTAATTAACGTAATTTTTTTTTAAATAGGAAACATTGGCAAATATTTATCCAAATTAGATAGTTTGTGGAACTAGCTTCATTTGAGGCGTGTTTAAACTAATTTGAAATGAGACATGTTCAAACTAGCTTCAAACCAAACGTGTCTCAAAAAAGATAAAAAAAAAAGAATCTGTTACATATGAGACATTATGAGATAAGACAAATAGAAAAGTGATTGAAACACGTTTCAATTGATGCACACGTCTAGTTTGAATGATGTCCTATATGTCACAGATCGATACACACATGGATTAAACTGATCTTACATATAGAGATAGCTAGCTAGGGAGAGCAACATACTTGTGCAAGCAATCAGATACTTACAATGGCCTTAAAGAGATCTTCTCAAACAGATATTACAAATATATCGTGTTTTGGTTTCACAATTTGCATAATCTAATAAAATGTTAGGATACACGGTCGAAAATAACGGTGACTAAAAATTATGGTGGACAGAATCAACTTTTCTTAGCTTCTGCGGTTATCCACCATAATTTTAGCCATGATTTTTCACAGTATATCCAAACATGCATTAAAACACGTTTATTAAAAGTTAAAATTTGCAACTTCTAACCAGAACTTCTAACCAGAACCGATTCCATGGTATTTCACTGAGGATGCTAAAAGTGTTGCAAAGAGATCAATGTAGGATGCTGATATATGGGACTGAAGCCCCTGACAGAATTACGAGGAGTGAGCACAGGTTGCATCATGTTAGTACTAATGAAACATGATACTATGATGTTTGCCCTTGATCTGATTGCAGAAGAAGAAGCTCATGGAGGCTGAAATGCATATATCCCTGTCATTCTGGAGAGTTAGCTTAGCTAGAGAGAAAGCATGGCCAATTTATCTCCTAGTCCTAACCACCCCCATTTAATTTCTATCTCCCTCTGAGTGGATGCCAAGTACACCAGTCACCAATCACCAATCACCAATCACCATACATAAGCAAATATAGTGTGAGACACGTGCTTTTGATGGGGTTCAAAGTAGAAATTATGTACTTGCTACAAGAGTTGTCATAACGGCATATGGGTCTAAAAATATATGTTCATCAATTTGAAGGGACCATTTGGATTTGAGTTTTCAGTTTTTTTTTAATGTAAATTTTAAAACGAACTTGTTTGGCCAAAATGATTTTTTTTTCTCAAGCTTATTTTCGAAATGATTTTAGCTCCTATGTCAAAATCAAGAAAAAAAGTATTTTAGTTATAGTATTTAGTTTTAAAAAACGTGTAGCTCCATCCATACTTGCATTTGTCATGGCACTCGTCACCGTCGCTGTTATTAAGTAACACCCCCCACCACCGTCACGACCACCAACACTCATACCATCTTCAGGTACTCTCCACATCCATCGCTACCCAGTAACCTCAACCATCACTATTGCTACCGGTACCATCCACCACCATTGCCACTATGTAACCTCCACAATGATCGCTACCCAATAACCTTAACCACCGTCACATGATATCAACCAATACCGCTACCAAACCCTCTACCACCCTTGCTACTCAATACCCTCCATCGTCATTACCCGACCTTTAAGTACTCTTTATCATTGTCACTGTCACTGTTCACTACAAGAATATGGTGATTAACCGACAGTTTATTACTGACGACCAAAAGCTGTCGGTAAAGGACTACATTACCGACGACTAAGCCGTCGGAAATGAATTTTCGCAAAAAATAAATAAAAATTAAACATGCATAAGTTGTCAGTAATTTGGTGAGAAATTTTAGCGCACCCATTATCGACGGCCAAAGTCGTCGATAAGTTGCGGTAATTTTCCCGCGCCATTACCAACAATTTTTTTTTTTGAGGATTCGAAAATTTGTTTGGGCGGAACAATTGACCGGCAGAATATTGATGGATATTCGTCGGTAACTTACAAAAACGGACGCTAGAAACCGTCGGTAACCTATATATTACTGCATATCAAAACGTCAAAAACCACATCAATCTTCAACACAAACTCTTTAAAATTTGTATTTCTTTCTCTTCATTTATTTTTATGGTATTTTATTTTATAATATCATGTTTATATGTTTTATGTTATCTTTTGTAGATTCACTATGAATTTTTTTAGATACCAAATTCAATTTATCCCTATTTTACTAGGACTGAACATTTTTAATTATTTTAACAATCAGCTTTTTTTAATATAAATAATATTTAAATATAAGATAGATCCAAAGTTTTTTCTTCTTCTTTGAAACCTATATCCAAAGTTAAAGTAAAAGAAATTAGATTACATGTTGATACCCAAGTACGAGAAGATAAGCTCCAAGACTTGAATACACTGACCTAACCACAGTAATGTAGCATCATAGAAACCAGAACGAAATTAACCGGCTGCAACAACAATTTCACTGCACTGCCATTTGCCAACCACCCAAATAGATGAATTTAGTGCACTTGACAAACACAGCAGCACCTCCAATTAACCTTGCAATATTAATATTAATTATTAAAGCTACCACTCTGACACCGAACCCAATCCTATCAACCTCAATTATATCTAGTCTATCTCAAAAAGAAAACAAGTGTGATGTAACAAAACCTTTAATAACTAGCTTCTCTAACTCCTCACATCCTCCACTTGCGATTAAGTTCTTTGCTGCATGGTTTCATGTGAGTTGTAACTCTAGCAACAACTTTACATCGCTACAGCGTTTCATCAATTGCTCACTGCTCTGCTCCACTTGTCCCTTATAGTAGCAATTGCTGGGTGTGACTCCCTCTCGTAATATTTTTACTTTTCTAAAATTTATTTATTTAGACTCACACCGGCCCAAAACTAGTTAAGGAAGCAACCAAACTAAAAAAGCCCATACGACCCTGCGAGGAAAACGGGTTTACCACCTCCTCCTCCGTCAAACAAACCCTTCACCTTCGTCCTTCATCTTTTGTTCATTCTCTCTGCTACTTCACTGCATTTCGCTTTTCTTCTCTCTCTCTCTCTCTCTCTCTCTCACTCTCCCTCAATTTCAGAATGCAATTTCTCTTTTAGCATAGCATTTTGATGTTGGTGTAACACGGTGATTCTGGTGATGCCCAATGATGATGCATAACTAATTTCATTTGCAATGAGGTCAGTTGAGCCACTGGTTATTGATTTGTCATTTGCTTTTCCACCATTGCCACCACCACCTCCTCTTCTCTCTCTCTCTCTCTCTCTATCTCATGCATGCATTCACATACCCGTTTATTCAAATATAATAAAGAAAATTAATAATATGTGGTGGTTTGGGAAGGCTTTTGATGAACGCCATTGGCTTTCAGCTGCGTGATTGGTTCCAAGCTATGAGATCTGAGGGCATTTTCTCTATTTGTGGTTTTGGCTTACTGAAATTTGTTGCATGCCCTAATTTTGAGTGAGTTTTTTGTTTTTGTTTTACTGCAGTATTGAAACAAATGTACAGCCTAGAAAGCTTTGTCTCACCCCTAAAGTTTTAGTTTTATTTTGTTGCTGAACATGAATATTTGATCCATAAAAATTCATGTTTTCTGATTGATCTTTTGACTGATACTATGAGTCTGATACTCTTTTTCTTAGGAAAAAAAGTGACTCCTTCATGCCCTTTTGATGTTAAGCAATTGAAGTAGTTTCTAGTCTTTGTTGTGTTTGCATTTGCTTGATGGTTGAATATCGTTGTTCAGACTTCAGACTCTATTTTGTGGGGTTTCATAGAGCCTTTAGTATCATGTTAGACTTTGCCTTCTTATCATCTTTATTACTCTGGTGATTTTTACATCCTTGTTTCTTTCTTCCTTTTCACAGTAGATACTATGTGCTGAGACAATTAGTGGTGGCAAAAAGAGACAAATACACCGATAGTTTGGCACTATAGAAGCCTTTCGAGATGGAAAAATCTGAGGGGTTTTGTTTTTAGTGGATATGCTTGTACTCTGAGTGACCCAATTTTATTGTAGTTGCCTGATTTATTGCGTATTTGCGTCCAACAAGCAATGTTATATCAGTTGTTTTTATTAATTTTTGTTTCTGGTTAGTTGATTCTTGTTTTCCATTGATTTAAAATGTAACCGGTTTGCTTCTATGCTGCCCGATGATGAAAAAAGTAGACTATTGATCGGCTACGTGGTTTTGTTCATAACTGGACCTGCACCACCTTCTTTCTGATTCTCTTTCCAGCTCCTTCCCTGTCTCATTATTATGAGATTGTGTGTGTGTTTGTGTCCATCTATCTGTCTCTCTCTCTCTCTCACACTTTATATGTATGTATGTAAGTATGTATGGTGCAAGGAGGCTGTGAATGAAGCACGTGGAAACAACCGTTGATGATTTGTTTTTAGCTATGAGATCTGAGGGCTCTGCATTGCTTTTTATTTTTTCCCCAACAAATATGCTTACATAGTTCCTTAAATTCATAGGTACTATTTCATGCATAATTTTTATTAACCCATGTTAAAACCTTAAGCTTTGCATATTTGTGCTGAGTAGTGATCAGTGGGCACCCTAACAACTTTTGTTTGAAATAATCAGGGAAGAAGTCACAGGGAGATACGATAGCGTTCTAATTTTTAATTGCTTATGCTCTGAGCTGCCTCTTATGAGTAAATTCAGAACTTTAGAATTTTTTTCATCCTTTACATTTTGTTGGTGGTGTGAGGTTTTTTCCCCCCTGATTTGTCCGTGTTCGAGAAGGCAGGAAGTATTTTATTTCTTGATCTATTTTATGAGCAGTTAAGGAGGAAGCGTCACTGCCCTGATCATATGGGAATTCAAGGAGTGCGCCCTTTAAGGGTTAGACATAACCTATATAGATTGCTTCTGCTTTCACAACACTCATATCAGATCTATTCCTAAGTGTGCCCAATGATATGAAGTGTTTATTTTAATTATTGTTATATCTAATCATTCTGATAATTTTTTATTGGCTTAATGTTTCTACTACTTCCACCCTTTTTGTAACTGTTGATGCTTCCTCTGCTGTCTGTCCATGCACCATGCTCTATGTCTTTAGTGTGAGCATTTTACTGTCAATTCTTGTTCATTGCACATTTTATCTCTTCCTGTCCTGCTTGTATTATTGGATAATAGTCATCTATACTGCCCAATAATGGACAAATTCAACAATGAGCAGCTGCACAGTTTTATTTGTCGCTCGATATGCGCAAATCTCCTCCTCCTCCTCCTCCTCCTGTGTGTGTGTGTGTGTGGATGGTGTATGAACAGTGTGAGTGAAGCCTGCTGCATAAGCTGTGAAGCTATATGATCTGAGAGCTATGCAGTCCTCACCCCTTGACTGGTTTAAATAGGTTTCAATTTAATTATAGTTGTGTTTTTGCTCCTGAACCTGATAAATTACTTGGTTATCTGACATTAATTCCATCAGCAAATACATCTTCCTTTTCCCTTTATCTTTAACTTTGGAGTATTTCTTTCAGTTGTTTCTTGCTTGTTTTCACTTTTGATTTCTACTTGTATATTTGCCTTGTACAGTCAACACTGCTTATTCAATTTCCTCTGGATTAATTGAATGGTATATTTCTTATGGATATGCCCAATGACGAATCTCCATTGTAAGATATGGTACTCTGAATATTAATCATATCCTTTGCATCTTTCTGCCCACTGCCATAGACGAACATGCTGCTACTGCTTTGGTCCCTCTCTCTCTTGTTGTTGTTGTTGTTTCTGCTGCTGCTGGTCAGACACTAACAGTGGGTAGAGATGGTGGAGGTGTGAGTTTTTGTCTTGTGAGAACTGGCTTGATGGATGTTGAAGAAAGAAGTACTACTCTAGTGATGTCTGAGGGCACATTTTTTTTTTATCTTAGTATGAATAATTGTCAGTTTGATCTGGGGGACTTTAAATTTTTATGTTATGCATTTTTCAGAGCACTTGGGCGATTTTTATCAAATATGGCCCATGGGTGGACAATAAGATATTGTCGAGAAGTGTTTTATGACCTTGTAATTTTTTTTTGAGGGGGGGGGGTATATTAACATTTGATCCATTCAAATGCATGTTATTTGAATGAGCTTTTGACACTCGTGCTGAATGTTGAGGAGTGTCAAACATACACTTCGTCTTCCATCTTTTGTTCATTTTTTTGTCCACTCCACTTTGTCGCATTTCTCCTCTCTGTATATTTTGATTTTAAAATTCATAATTTATTTTTACGTTTTTTAACTTAATTATTTGATGTTGTTGTAACGTGTTGGTATGGTGATGCCCAATGATGCATAACTAACTTCATTTGCAATGAGATCAGTTGAGCCACTGGTTCTTGATTTGTCATTTGCTTTTCCACCACTGCCACCACCACCTCCTCCTCTCTCTCTCTCTCTCTCTCTCTATCTCAAGCATACATACACACACCCATTTATTCAAATATAACAAAGAAAATGAATAATATGTGGTGGTTTGGGAAGGCTTTTGATGAACGCCATTGGCTTTTAACTGCCTGATTGGTTCTAAGCTATGAGATCTGAGGGCATTCTCTACGTATTACCTCGCTTCACTGTTTTTTCACTCAGTATTCCCGTTGTATAGTTTCAGTTCTTTATTTGTGGTTTTGGCTTACTGAAATTTTGTTGCATGCCCTAACTTTTAGTGAGTTTTTTGTTTTACTGCAGGTATTCAAACAAATGTACAGCCTAGAAAACTTCGTCTCACCCTAAAGTTTTTTTTTTGTTGTTGTTGTGGGAACATCAATATTTGATCCATAAAAATTGCATGTTATTTGAATGGTCTTTTGATTGATAACAATGGGTCTGGTACTCTTTTTATTAAAAAATGTGAATCCTTCATGCCCTTTTGATGTCAAGCAATTAAAGTAATTTGTGTTGTGTTTGCATTTGCTTGATGGTTGAATAACGATGTCTGACACTGTAGAAGCCTTTGAGATGGTAAAATCTGAGGGGGTCTTGTTTTTAGTAGATACGTTTGTACTTTGAGTGACTGAAATTTGGTCTAGATGCCTGATTTAATGCGTATTTGCATCCAACAAGCAGTGGTATATCAGTTGTTTTTATTAATTTTTTGTTTCTGGTTAGTTGATTTTTCATGTTTTCCATTGATTTAAAATGTAACTGGTTTGCTTCTATGCTGCCCAGTGATGAAAAAAGTCGACTATTGAACGGCCACGTGGTTTTGTTCATAACTGGACCTGCACCACGATCGTTCTCTTTCTCTTTCTAGCTCCCTCTGTGTCTCATTATTATGAGATTGTGTGTTTGTGTCCATCTATCTATCTGTCTGTCTTTCTTTCTATCTCTCTCTCTCAAACACACTTTATATATATGTATGTATGTATGTATGTTAGTATGTAATGGTGCAAGAAGGCTGTGAATGAAGCCCGTGGAAAAAACCGTTGATGATTTGTTTTTAGCTATTAGATCTGAGGGCTCTGCGTAAGCTTTGCATATGTGCTCTGAGTAGTGAGCAGTGAGCTCCCTATCTACTTTTGTTTGAAATATTCAGGGGAGAAGTCACAGGGAGATACGATAATGTTCTAATTTTTAATTGCTTATACTCTCCGCTGCCTCTTAAGAGTGAATTTCAGATTTTTTTCATTTATTTGTGGTCAGGCGTTGTTTTTCCTGATTTGCCATGTTCGAGAGGCAGGAAGTATCTTCTTTCTTGAATTATTTTGTGGGCAGTTAAGGAGGAAGCCCCACTGTCCTGATCATATGGGAATTCAAGTAGCACACCCTTAAAGGGTTACACATAACCTACAGATTGCTTCTGCCTTCACAGCACTCATATCAGATCAGTTCCTAAGTGTGCCCAATGATATGAAGTGTGCTAAAGATCTGCTGCTGCTGGTCAGTCACTAACATTGGGTAGAAATGGTGGAGGTGTGAGTTTTTGTCCTGTGAGAACTGGCTTGATGGATGTTGAAGAAGAAGTACTACTCTAGTGACATCTGAGGGCACATTTTTCTATCTTAGTATGAATAATTTTGTCAGTTTGATCCAGGGGACTTTAAATCTTTACGTTTTGCATTCTTCAGAGCATTTGGGCTACTTTAATCAAATATGGCCCATGGATGTACAATTAGATGTCGTTGAGAAGTGTTTTATGGCCTTGTAAATTTTAGGGGTGGGGGTATATAAACATTTGATCCATACAAATGCATGTTATTTGAATGAGCTTTTGACACTCAGTGCTGAATATTGAGTAGTGTCAAACAAACCATCCGTCTTCCATGTTTTGTTCATTCTATTGTCCACTCCACTTTGTCGCTTTTCTCCTTTCAGTATCTTTTGATTTAAAATTCATAATTTATTTCTACGTTTTTTTTAAGCATAATAATTTGATGTTGTTGTAATACAATGGTGTGGTGATGCCCAATGATGCATTACTAACTTCATTTGCAATGAGGTCAGTTGAGCCACTGGTTCTTGATTTGTCATTTGCTTTTCCGCCACTGCCACCACCACCTCCTCTTCCTCTCTCTCTCTCTCTCTCTCCCTATCTCTCCCTTCCTATCTCCCCCATACATACACACACATATGTACAAAAGGAAAATGAAAATAATTATATGTGGTGGTTTGGGAAGGCTTTTGATGAACGCCATTGGCTTTAAACTGCGTGATTGGTTCCAAGCTATGAGATCTGAGGGCATTTTCTTTCTGCGTTTTACATCGGTTCACTGTTTTTTAACTCAGTGTTCTCGTTGATTAGTTTCAGTTCTCTGTTTGTGGTTTTTGCTTACTGAATTTTTGTTGCATGCCCTAATTTTTAGTGAGTTTTTTTGTTTTACTGCAGTATTGAAACAAATGTACAGGCTCGAAACCTTTGTCTGACCCCTAAAGTTTCAGTATTTTTTTTTGTGGGGGTACATGTATATTTAATCTATTACTTTCATCAGCATATTAACCTTCATTTTCCCCTTATCTTTAGCTTTTGAGTAGTTCCTTAATTTGTTTTTTGATTTACTTTGTCATTGAAGACTGTCAATATTTATTATTCATTTTCCTCCTGGTTTTCACTGTCAAATCTTCTGGATGGAATGCCCAATGACGAATGAACATTATGAGATATCATACTTTGAATATTAGTCTTTCCATCCCTTCTGCCTTTCTTCCACTGCCATCACTGCTGCTACTGCCATTCATCATCATCTTCTTCTTCTTCTTCTTCTTCTTCTTCTTCTTCTTCTTCTTCTTCCTCTTATTTTTATTAAGTGCGGGGACCAAAAGTGCAATTAAGCCATTATTATTACTATTATTTTACTGGCAGTGGGTAGAAATGGTAGAGGTGTGGGGTTGTGTCTTGTGTTCACAGCCTTGACAGATGTTGAGAGGCTTTTATGGATGTTGACAAAGTACTCATCTGCTGACATCTGAGGGCACTGTTTTTATGGATGTTGTGTCTTGTTTCTAGTACATTTATGTTATTCATAGCATTTGTGTGACGTTGGTCAAATTTAGATTGCTGATATCATGGATGAGTTCCATGTCTTGCTTTCATATCTCTCTTCCTCTATCTTGCCATTTATTTATTGGTCTTCATGCTTCTTGGTGCTCTCTGTCTGTGACAACTGTATTTCGTTTCATCCTTATGTTTTAACGTTTTGATGATATGTTGGATGAAGGAAAAGAAGGTTGGTCCCTATCTAGTTCAGAGTCTCATCAGCCTACTGCTTTTTTGACCTAAGGTCATTTCCCAGAAATATTCATGATCTGTATTTTTTTTTCACCCTGTCCCTCAAGCTGCAATTTGCGGTCCGATACAGTTTCAAGTACGGGACACCTTTTTTTAATTGCTATAGATGTTGCTTTGAGCGGAAAAACTATTTCTTGACTGGTTTGCTTCTATGCCGCCCCGGTGATAAAAAAGTAGTCTATTGAGCGGTCTCGTGGTTTTGTTCATAACTGGACCTACACCACTTACTCTCTCTCTGTATCTCTCTCTCTCTCTTTACACACACGCACACACATATTTGTGTGTGTGTGTGTGTTTAGTATGTGATGGTGCAAGGAGGCTGTGAATGAAGCCTGTGGAAAAAGCTGTTGTTGATTTGTATTTAGCTATGAGATCTGACGGCTCTGCATATTTCTTTTTATTTTTGTCCTAACTAATGTGCTTACATAGTTCCTTAAATACATACGTACTGTAGATGCTTCCTTTGCTGTCTGCCCATGCTATTGAGCATTTTACTGTCACGTCTTGTTCACTGCACATTTTATCTCTTCCACACCGGCTTGTATTATTGGATTATTGTCATCTATCCTGCTCAATGATGGTCAAATTGAACAATGAGCAGCTTCACAATTTTATGTCATCACGTGACATGCACCATTTCTTTTAACTCTATCTCTCTCTCCCACTCTCTATATATCCATCTATTTATCTATGTGTGTGTGTGTGTGACGAGTTGGTGTATGAATGGTGTGAGTGAAGCCTGCTGCATAAGCTGTAGATGATCTTTATTAAGCTATAATATCTATGTATTTCTTGCTTGTTTCACTTTTAATTTCTACTTGTACATTTGCTTTGTACTGTCAATATTACTTGTTCAAGTTCCTCTGGATCATTTGATTTATATATTTTGTATGGATATGCCCAATGACGAATGCTCATTGTAAGATATGGTAGTCTGAATATCATTTAAATCCTTCACATCTTTCTGCCTTTGTGCCCACCATAGACTCATGTTGCTACAGCTCTGGTTCTTCTCTCTTTCTTCTTCTTTTTCTTCTTATTGTTGTTGTTGTTGTTGTTGTTGTTTTTGTTGGTGGTGGTGGTGGTGGCGGTAGTGGTGTCGTTGTTGTAGCTGCTGCTGCTGAGTCACTAACAGTGGGTAGAGATGGTGGGGGTTTGAGTTTGTCTTATGAGAACTGGCTTGATGGATGTTGAATAAGTACTACACCGGTGACTTCTGAGGGCACTTTTTTATCCTGAGTTTGAACTTGTCAGAGGACATTTAAATTTATATGTTAATGCATCCTTTTGAGCACTTGTGTGACTTTAATCTAGTATTGCCCATGGATGGACGATCAGATCCTGTTCTTAAATGTTAGGGTTGCACGTGTCGTTATAATTTTTTGCTTTGCAACTTGCAAGTATATAGATAGGTTCTTGATACTCCGTCCAATTTTCAAAGGCAGGCCTGCCAGCTTTTGATTTAGTTTTTCTTTGTTGGTTTTTAGTTATTATTTATGCTTACTATGTTGTACTTGACTAGTTAAATTATGTTTCTTTTTAATTATAATTGTGATTTGGCACTTCTGTTTTATTGTTACTTGGTTATCCATTACTGGAATCAGCCAATTTACCTTCCTTTTTTCCCCTTATCTATAGCTTGAGTAGTTCCTTAATTTGTTTGTTGATTTACTGTCACTGGACTGTCAATATTTATTATTCGATTTCCTCATGGATTTAATTCTCAATTTGCTTCTGGATGCAATGCCTGATGACGAATTAACATTATGAGATATGGTACTCTGAATATTAGCCTTTCCATCCCTTCTGCCTTTCTTCCCACTGCCATTGCAGCATCGTCATCATCATCATCATCTTCATGATCATCATCATCTTCTTCTTCTTCTTCCTCTTATTGTTATTATTATTATCATTACTGACAGTGGGTAGAAATGGTGGAGGTGTGGGGTTGTGTCTTGTGTGCACTTCCTTGACAGATGTTGAGAGGCTTTTATGGATGTTGACAAAGTACTAATCTGCTGATATCTGAGGGTACTGTTTTAATGGATGTTGTTCTTGTGCACATTACATTTATGTTATTCATTCTTTGATTATTTGTGTGACGTTGGTCAAAGATGAATGAAGGATAGAGAAAGTTGGTTTGTTTCTATGTTTTCAGAATCAGATCAGGTACCTCTTTTTGTGGCTAAAGGTCCTTGAAATATCCTTCATCTATTTTTTTTTCTCCCTATCCTGCATTCAGATACCATTTCAAGGAGGCGACATCTTATTCTTAAGACAAAAACAATCTCGGATTTCAGCTTTTATGATACTAAGGTACCAAATAAATTTTCTATTTTATTTTGTACCCTTACATTAAAGTAATAATAACAATTTTGGATAGTTGTTTATTGTTAGTGACTTTTCTGATACCCGTTCATTTTCTTGTATTATGCTAAGAACTATAAAGAAAATAAGAGTAAATTACTCTCCCCCTCCCCGGAGAGAAGCTTAAATTACACTTCCCTCTCCTCTTATTTCAAAATATACTCTCCCTTGAGAGAAACTTAAATTACACTCCCTCTAATTTCAAAACTTACACTCCCCTCCCTTGAGAGATCATATTTATTACACTTAAGTCCATTTTAATTCAAATAGATTCTTATGTGTATTTATTTCCTCTATTTTTTTTTCTTTCATAATTATAATATAGTTTTAATTTCCTAATATCAATTCTAAAATATTTTGAAGATGAAAAAATATTTTGAATGATGTTCAGAAAACGATAAAATAAAACTTTACAGGGTTTAAATTCACCTTATTTTAAATGCATATTATTTGAATGAGCTTTTGACACTCATTGCTAAGTGTTGATTAGTCAACCAAAAACAATGGGCTTTGGTACTCCTATTGACGTCAAACTATCATCGTATGTTGTGTTGTGTTTGCATATGTATGCAGATTGAATACCATTCTGTATTTTCTGTTTTGTGGATTTGCATACAGCTGCAGTATCCTGTTTGACTTTTCCTATATCTTCATTCTTCCTGACATTTAAATTTTGTTACGTGATGGTTTGGTTATGCCCAATGATGGATATCTCATTTCATTTGTAAAGATCAGATGAGCCACTGGTTTTTGATTTGTCATTGCTTTTCCACCACCACCACCACCCTTCCTCTTCTCTCTCTCTCTCTCTCTCTCTCTCCCACTCTCCCTCCATCCCACATGCATGCATGCACACGTACATAATATATATGTGGTGGTTTGGTAAGGCTTTTGATGAACGCCATTGGCTTTATACTGTGTGATTGCTTCTAAGCTATTATATCTGAGGGCTTTTTCTGGTTATCAACTTGGTTCACTGTTTTTTTACTCTGCTTTCTTATTGAAGACTTTCAGTTCTCTATTTTTGGTATTGGATTACTGAAATTATGTCGCTTGACCTGATCTTTGGCTAGTTCTTAGTTTTACTGCAGTATTGAAGCAAATGTACAGCCTAGAAAGCTTCATTTGATAACAATGCATGTTATTTTAATGTTCTTTTGGCTGATAACAATTGGTTTGGCATCTTTTTTTTCCTTTGAAGAATAAAATTGACTCCTTGGTTCCCTGTTAAGGAATTTAAGTAGTTTGTGTTGGGTTTGCATTTCCCTCATGATTGAATAACGTTGTCTAAGCTCTATTTTGTGGGTTTTCATAGATACTTTAGCATCATGTTAGACTTTGCCTTCTCACCAACTTTATTAATCTGAGGTGATTCTTAGTTGCTTGTTTTTTCTTTCTTTTCCCAGTAACTACAATGTGCAGTGAGCCAGAGACAATGATAGTTTGACGGTTAAGACACCAACGACTGCAGAAGCCCGATGGGTTTTGTTTGACCAAGAGAACCATGCCTTATTGATATAACCCTTCTTCTAGATACATTTTTAATTTAAATAGAAAAGTGCTTTATTATACACAGGTGATTGAGAGATGCCGAACATGTCACATAAATTTTCATGCAAAAACTGTGGATTTTCATTTCATTGAGAAACAAGATTAAAAAAACTATAAAGTAAATGAGTGTAATATGATTTGTTTGATTATGGAAAATGTTAGATATAATAAAAAGAGAGAAAACATAATTTTTCTAAAATATATTTGATATTATTACAAATTTTAGTTTTTTTTATCAAGAACTTTTTTGTTTTGTTTTTACCAGTAAGAACTATTTTTAACATTAGTTTTTTCTGATTTTTTTGGTCAAATATTTTATTTGTTTTTCGTAATATTCTTTCTCTTTAATTTGCTGCAACAAAACCCAGACTCTCGCCGGCCCAAATCCACTTAATGAAGTAACCAAACCCTGGCCGATCGGCCCAAAGTTAAAAATCCCACACGTCAATAAACCCTTCACCCTTGTCTTTCATCTTTTCTTCATTCTTTCTGCTACTCCACTCCACATCGTCGCTTTATTCCTCTCACTATCCCTTGATTTTAAAATTCACAATTTCTTTTTACGTTTTCTTTGTTCGCTTAATTGGTTGATGTTGTTGTACCTCGATGCCCAATGATGATGCATAACTATCTTCATTTTCAATGAGATCAGATAAGCCAGTGGTTCTTGATTTGTCATTTGCTTTTCCACCACCGCCTCCAACAACTCCTCTTCTCTCTCCCTAATGCCTTTGATGTTGATGATAATAATAATAATAATAATACTCCCTCCGTTCCTAATTATTTATGGTGGTTTGGGAAGGCTTTTGATGAACGCCATTGGCTCTAATCTGTGTGATTGGTTCTAAGCTATGAGATCTGAGGGCATTTTCTGCTTTTTGCCTTATTTCACCGTTTTTTAACTTAGTTTTCTTGTTGGATTACTGAAGTTTTGTTGCATGCCCAATTCTTTAGTTTTTAGTTTTTTTACTACTGCTTTAAAACAAATAGTAGAAGTACAGCCTAGAAAGCTTTGTCTGACCATAAAAGTTTTTTTTTGTGGTGGTACATGATTTGATCCATATAAATGCGTGTTATTTGAATTTGAATGGTCTTAACGATGGGTTTGGTGCTCTCATTTTTTTCTACTTGAATATTTGCTCTGTACTGTCAATAGTACTTAAGTGATTGATATTTTTCTTATGGATATGCCCAATGAAGAATGGTCATTGTAAGATATGGCACTCTGAGTATCATTCAAATCATTTGCATCTTTTGTCTTTCTGCTCACTGCTATAGACGACTATGCCGTTGCTGCTTTGTTCTGCTATAGACGACCACTGCCATCACTGCTGCTGCTGCTGGGCATCTTCATCTTCATCTTCATCATCATCTTCCTCTTATTGTTATTAAGTGGGGGGACCAAAAGTGCATTTAAGCCATTATTATTATTATTTTACTGACAGTGGGAAGAAATGGCGGAGGTGTGGGGTTGTGTCTTCTTCCCACTGCCATCACTGCTGCTGCTGCTCATCATCATTGTCGTCATCTTCATCTTTATCATCATCTTCTTCTTCCTCTTATTGTTATTAAGTGGGGGGACCAAAAGTGCAGTTAAGCTATTATTTTTATTTTTTACTGACAGTGGGTAGAAATGGCGGAGGTGTGGGGTTGTGTCTTGTGTGCACAGCCTTGACAGATCTCATATAGGAGTTTTTTTTTTAATATAAGAAAAAAAAAATTATTGTCACTTTGGGGTCAGAGCCACACTATTTGTCAAAATGGGTAATTTTTGTAATTAGCCCCAGGTGAGGCGTGTTTAAATGGGCTCAGATGAAACACGCCTCACCTGAGGCTAATTACAAAAATCACCCATTTTGACAAATAGTGTGGCTCTGACCCAAAAGTGACAATAATTTTTTTTTCTTATATTCAAAAAAAAAACTCGTTTTTATGGATGTTGTGTCTTGTTTCCATTACATATATGTTGTTCATAGTATTTGTGTGACGTTAGTCAAATTTAGATTGCTGATATCATGGAGAAGTTCCATGTCTTGCTTTGATATCTCTCTTCCTCTATCATGCCATTTATTTATTGGTCTTCATACTTCTTGGTGCTCGCTGTCCGTGATTACTGTATTTCATTTCATCCTTATGTTTTAATGTTTTGATGATATATTTGATGAAGGAAAGAGAAGGTTGGTTCCTATCTAGTTCACAATCCGATCAGACTACTGCTTTTTTGGGCATAAGATCATTTCCCAGAAATATTCTTGATCTGTGTGGAGATAACCCTAAATCCCAATGATGGATAACTCATTTCATTTGTAATGAGTTCAGATGAGCCATTGGTTCTTGATTTGCCATTTGTTTTTCCACCATCCCCACCTTCCTCTTCTCTCTCTCTCTCTGTCTCTCCCACACGCATATTTTGATGATGTTGATAATGATAATAATAGTACTCCCTCTGTTCCTTATTATATGTGGTGGTTTGGGAAGGCTTTTGATGAACGCCACTGGCTTTCATCTTTGTGATTGGTTCTAAGCTATATGAGATCTGAGGGCATTTTCTGTTTATTATGTCCTTTCACTGTTTTTTAACTTATTTTTCTCGTTTGATTACTAAATTTTGTTGCATGCCCTATTCTTTGTCAGAGTTTTTAGTTTTCCTGCAGTATTAAAGCAAATGTAAAAGTACAACCTAGAAAACCTCTTCTGACCCCAATAGTAATTTTTTTTCCGTGGTACATGATTTGATCAATATAATTGATGATATTTGAATTGTCTGTTGACTGGTAACAATGGGTTTGGGGTTCTCCTTTTTTCGCTCTGAGGAAAAAAAATATGTGACTCCTCCATGCCCTGTTGATTTTAAGCAATTGAAGCAGTTTGTGCTGTGTTTGCATTTACTTGATTGAATAACGTTGTGTAGACTATATTTTGTGGGTTTTCATAGAGCCTTTAGCATCTTGTTAGTCTTTGCTTTCTCATCAGCTTTAGTAAATCTGTGGTGATTTTTACATCCTTGTGTCTTTCTTTCTTTTCATAGTAGATACTATGTGGAGGGACAATGATACTTTGGCAGGTTAAATACCAATGACTGTAGAAGTCTTCGAGATGGTAAAATCCGAGAGGTTTGGTTTTTGTACATTGGTAGATATGCATATGCTTCGTGTGACCGAAATTTGGCTCTCATGTTTAATCCGAGAGGTTAATTTATTGTGTCCAACAATCAGTGCTATATATCAATTGTTCTTATTAATCTGTTGTTTCGGGTTAGGGATTCTTCATATTTTCCGTTGATTAAAGTTATATGTTTTAGGGTGCAAACATGTATCAGTTTATCTCAAAGCTTCAATGGAGAAACTAGTATTTGTTTTGGTACCACGTTGAGTTTAACGTGGACTGGGGAAACAAGATTTGGACACACTTATGTTCAATGTCATCCACGTTGAAGTCAACAAAAATCCAAACACTTACCGGACACACACTTACTTCTATACTACCCAGTGATTTGTTCAACACATGATTATATAGTTTCTCAAATACATGCATACTGTTGATGCATCCTTTGCTTTCTGTCCATGCTATGTATATTTAATGAGCATTTTACTGTCACTTCTTGTTCGCAGCACATTTTATCTCTTCCCATCCTGCTTGTATTACATTATAGTCATCTATCCCGCCCAATGATGAACAAATTAAATAATGAGCAGCTGCACAGTTTTCTTCACCATTTGTCATGTGCCATCTCTTCTCTCTCTCTCTCTCTCTCTCTCTTCCACTCTCTATGTATCTATCTATTTATCTATCTATATTCTATGTGTGTGTGTATGGAGGTGGTGCATGAACGGTGTGAATGAAGCCTACTGCATAAGCTGTAGATGATCTTTATTTAGCTATGAGATCTGAGGGCTATGCAATATGCATTCCTCGCTCCCCTTGGGCCTTGACTGGTTAAATAAGGTTTCAATTTAATTATAGTTCTGTTTTCTGTTCTGGCACGTAATAAATAACTTGGTTATCTGAGATATTATCTTCATTAGCAAATCTATCTTCCTTTTCCCTTTATCTTTAACTTTGGAGTATTTCTTTCAGGGTGTGTTTGGTTCTATGGAGGGAAAGGAAGGGGATGGGATGGGATGGGAGGGGAGGGGAGGGATTTTAATTCTTATCATGTTTGGTTAACAGGGGGAGGGGAGGTTAGGGGAAATAACCTCTTTCATGGAGTGGAGGGATTTGAAATAAAATCACTTTAGTTACCCTTTTCATGTTTGGTGCATTGCAACTTGCAAGAATATAGATGGGTTCTTGATTTATTTTTTTCTGTGTTTGTATATGGTTATCATTTTTTCTTACTATATTGTACTTGACTGGTTAAATTATGTTTCTTTTTTAATTATAGTTGTGATTTGGCACTTGTATTTTATCGTTACATGGGTTATCTTTTACTTTCATCAGCATATTTACCTTCCTTTTTCCCTTATCTTTAGCTTTTAAGTAGTTCCTTAATTTGTTTGTCGATTTACTTTGTCATTGATGTCTGTCAATATTTATTATTCATTTTCGTCATAGTTTTGATTGTCAAATTCTTCTGGATGGAATGCCCAATGACGAATTACATTATGAGGTATGGTACTCTCAATATTAGCCTTTCCATCCCTTCTGCCTTTCTTCCCACTGCCATCACTGCTGCTGCTGCTCCTTCTCTTCATCATCGTCATCATCGTTATCTTCATTATCATCATCTTCTTCTTCTTCCTCTTATTGTTATTATTATTATTATTATTATTGTTACTGACAGTGGGTTGAAATGGCGGAGGTGTGGGGTTGTGTCTTGTGTGCGCAGCCTTGACAGATGTTGAGAGGCTTTTATGTATGTTGACAAAGTACTAATCTGCTGGCATCTGAGGGCACTGTTTTTGTAGATGTTGTGTCTTGTGTCCATTACATTTATGTTATTCATTCTTTGAGTATTTGTCTGATGTTTGGTCAAATTTAGATTGCTGATATCACGGAGAAGTTCCATGTCTTGCTTTGATATCTCCCTTCCTCTATCTTGCTATTTATTTATTGGTCTTCATACTTCTTGGTGCTCTCTGTCCGTGACTACTATTTCATTTCATCCTTATGTTTTAACGTTTTGAAGATATATTGGATAAAGGAAAGATAAGGTTGGTCCCTATCTAGTTCAGAATCCAATCAGACTACTGTTTTTCTTGTCCTAAGATCATTTCCCAGAAATATTCTTGATCTGTGTTGTTTTTTCTCCCTGTCCCGCAAACTGCAATCTGTCTTCAGATACAGTTTCAAGTAGGAGACACCTTATTTTAATTGCTAAAGATGTTGCTTTGAGCGGAAAAATTATTTCTTGACTGGTTTGCTTCTATGCTGCCCTGATGATGAAAAAGTAGACTATTGAGCGGTCACGTGGTTTTGTTCATAACTAGACCTGCACCACTTACTCTCTTTCTATTTATACATGTGTGTGTGGGGGGAGGGCAGGGATTTGGATCCTCTTATGTGTGTGTATAGTATGCGATGGTGCAAGGAGGCTGTGAATGAAGCCCATGGAAAAAGCCGTTGATGATTTGTATTTAGCTATGAGATCTGACGGCTCTGCATATTTCTTTTTATTTTTGTCCTAACTAATATGCTTACGTAGTTCCTGAAATACATCCGTACTGTTGATGCTTCCTTTGCTGTCTGCCCATGCTATTGAGCATTTTACTGTCACGTCTTGTTCACTGCACATTTTATCTCTTCCACACCGGCTTGTATTATTGGATTATTGTCATCTATCCTGCTCAATGATGGTCAAATTGAACAATGAGCAGCTTCACAATTTTATGTCATCACGTGACATGCACCATTTCTTTTAACTCTATCTCTCTCTCTCCCACTGTCTACATATCCATCTATTTATCTATGTGTGTGTGTGTGACGAGATGGTGTATGAACGGTGTGAGTGAAGCCTGCTGCATAAGCTGTAGATGATCTTTATTGAGCTATAATATTTATGTATTTCTTGCTTGTTTCACTTTTAATTTCTACTTGTATGTTTGCTTTGTATTGTAAATATCACTTATTCACGTTCCTGTGGATTATTTGATCAATATATTTTGTGTGGATTTGCCCAATGATGAATGCTCATTGCAAGATATGGTACTCTAAATATCATTCAAATCCTTCGCATCTTTCTGCCTTTCTACCCACTGCCATGGACTCATGCTGCTACTGCTTTGGTTCTTCTCTCTTTCTTCTTCTTTTTCTTCTTATTGTTGTTGTTGTTGTTGGTGGTGGTGGTGGTGGTGGTGGTGGTGGTGTTGTTGTAGCTGCTGCTGCTGAGTCACTAACAGTGGGTAGAGATGGTGGAGGTGTGAGTTTGTCTTGTGACAACTGGCTTGATGGATGTTGAATAAGTACTACGCCAGTGACTTCTGAGGGCACTTCTTTATCTTGAGTTTGAACTTGTCAGGGGACATGTAAATTTATATGTTATGCATCCTTTTGAGCCCTTCTGTGACTTTAATAAACTATAGCCCATGGATGGACGATCTGATGTTGGTCCTAAATGTTAAGTGTTGCACATGACCTTATAATTTTTTGCATTGCAACTTGCAAGTATATAGATAGCTTCTTCTTCTTGATACTCCCTCCAATTTTCAAAGGAAGGCCTGGTAGCTTTTGATTTAGTTTTCCTGTGTTGGTTTTCAGTTATTTATGCTTACTATATTGTACTTGACTAGTTAAATTATGTTTCTTTTTCATTATAATTGTGATTTGGCACTTATATTTTATCGTTACTTGGTTATCCATTACTGGAATCAGCCAATTTACCTTCCTTTTTTCCCCTTATCTATAGCTTGAGTAGTTTCTTAATTTGTTTGTTGATTTACTGTCACTGGACTGTCAATATTTATTATTCGATTTCCTCATGGATTTAATTCTCAATTTGCTTCTGGATGCAATGCCTGATGACGAATTAACATTATGAGATATGGTACTCTGAATATTAGCCTTTCCATCCCTTCTGCCTTTCTTCCCACTGGCATCCTAGCAGCAGCAGCAGCATCAGCATCATCTTCATCTTTATGATCATCATCTTCTTCTTCTTCCTCTTATTGTTAATATTAATATCATTACTGACAGTGGGTTGAAATGGCGGAGGTGTGGTGTTGTGTCTTGTGTGCACTTCCTTGACAGATGTTGAGAGGCTTTTCTGGATGTTGACAAAGTACTAATCTGCTTATATCTGAGGGCACTGGTTTATGGATGTTGTGTCTTGTGCACATTACATTTGTATTATTCATTCTTTGACTATTTGTGGGACGTTGGTCTAAGCTTTCAGAATCAGATTAGGTACTGCTTTTTGTGGCCATAGGTCCTTGAAATATCCTTCATCTATATAATTTCTCCCAATCCTGCTTCCAGATACCGTTTCAACCTAGGATAGTTGATTGTTAGTGACTTTTCTGATACAGTTCATTTTCTTGTATTTTGCTAAGAACTATAACTAACTTAGTGATGTTAAAGAATGCCTTTAGGGAATTGATTAAGGAAACAAAACTAGAAAGTATTTAATTATAAGCAAACTACCTAGGATAATTACTCTTATCGAAAATGAAGTGTATTAAACTTAACCAATGCTGATACTTGCTAGACAGGAAAGACACTATAATACTGGTCGTGTTTAATGAGTTCCTAAGAATACTTGTTGAGAAATTAGTAGAGAAATTAGTAAATGAAAAGTAGTCACATAAAACATTAATATTTAATGCTATTATTTTTCTTAATATTTTTTAGTTCTTATTCTTTTTCCTAACAATTTGAACAAACTATATGCATTATCTGTTGAGCTAACGAGCACCAATATTTACGTCAGATCGAATACTGACATTATTCTTGCTTTTCTTGTCTGTTTGTGTCTGTTGAAACTTTCAGCATCTTGTCTTGTTCTGTGTTTAGAATTTACGTTTATTATGGCCCCAAGCTTCTGTTTGATTCGTTTGGTCAGCTATTTTAGAGCTGTTATGATGGGTGAGGTTCCAAATTCAACCTCTCCTTTTACCTTTAATCTTTTTTTGTCTTCTTAGGGTCATAGTCCTTGAGTTAGCTCACATTCAAAACTATACAGGGCATATCCTTATCACTTCTGAATTCTTCAAAGGTCATGGTCAAAGAGATGGTAAAATTGAATCATGCTGTCATGTTGGGGAACTATAGGCATGAGGTGAGGTATTGGTTGTTGTGTAATGAATACCAACAAAAGGGGGCCCCATCGTTGTGACTCTTGTATTTCAAAGTAACTAACCATTAAAATGTTTATGGGAGAATAATCAAACTGATCTTCATGTTTCATCTTGGGCGTCTCCAACTTTTATGGCCAAGGATGGGGGCATTGAACAGTCAATCATGGTCATAGACCTCAACTTGTCTTGTTAATTTCTGCCTATGTAATACATACATAGGCTAAGTCCTGTTATGTGAATTGTTACTCAAAAATGTGGTTTCTTGATTCCCAATATTTGTAATACTAGGCAATACTAGTTGTGGGTGTATTCAGGATGTGAATATATCTCTTCCAATTGGTTAAAAGGCAAACCTTTCAAACTTTTCCATTGAAGAGCTTAAACTTATATATCCTTTTTTAGCATGTCTTACAATGATGTACAGAAGAATTTGGAGAGTAGAAGACATTTGGCCGTATGAACAAAGTTTAAATAGTTGTGTGGTGGTTCGAGTGGCATTCTTCCCTCACAATTTTCCGAGTTCTTCAAATCTGAAGGTGATACATGGTTGCTCATGATACTTAAAGCACTGTGATGCTTAAGTCGAGGAGTCATTAGATTATTATAGGGGTTGACATAGAACCTTGTCATTTGTATGGTGAGTGTTAGAAATATAATACAAAATTATTCATGTGTTATTTATCAAACTGCTTGAGCTTTCAGATAATTGGTTTATGATATGGTTTCAGAGTCTATATTTCAATTCTTGTTGGCTTCATTAATCTAATAAAAAATTGTATTTGAGCAAACAGTAGGTGAACTTGCGCATTGTCCACGCTCTAAGCCAGAGTGAGTGTTTGTGTGAGAGGACATGTTAAAATCATTCATTAACCATTAGCACTGGTTGAATGATGGGAGAAAAGTTTTAGAAACATGGGATAACTATGAACTTACGAAATTAATGAACAAAGCAAAATATTAACGTAAAGCTCAAATTTCTTGGTGATTTTCAGATCTTACAAATTGTTAGAGGTGTTCCTTAAACTAAGGATACCTATATGCAATATGCAGTATCTTGTTACAATGAATATTTTAAATTTAGGAAAATATCTAAATTTCTTTAAGGGTTAAATATGTTTTAGTCTCTGATATATATACACTCTTATCTAAAATGGTTATTGTAAAAAATTATAGTTTTTTATCCCTAAGAAAGAAAAATTATTTTAAAGTAGTCCTTGTGATGTCATTAATTTGATGTGGAATTTTTTTAACTAATGGTTAATCTATATAAGTAATCTATGTGGACATTTTACATCCATTTTGGTCTCTCTAAAATTTCTAACAGAAGCTAATTTTCCCCCTTTACTCCTCCTTGTTCACGGGAAGAAACTCTTCTCTTCTTAAAACCCACACTTTCGACCAACCTAAAAATCATCCCACCTTAAACCCCCAACCCTCTTCCCAACCCCAAATAAGAATCCACAAAGGCACAAATTAGAAGCCACCAAACACAGACAACCATTAAAACCACCAAAACACAAACAACCACTAGGGGTGAGGATCCATCTTCTTGTTCATCAAGATCAAATCATAATTTGCAAAAACTCTAACTTGGACAGAGGCAACAAGAGAAAGAAAGGTCGTAGCTTTGCAGAGGTTGTTGAGGCCACCCGTCAACAACCACACCTACACCTTCCTCAACAACCCTCCCTTCATCTACTTCACCATCTTCGACCACCATCGCTCAAGGTCGCAAACCCTCTTGTTCCTCATCCGCAAGGGAAGCGTGGAGCGAGAGAAAGATCGAAGTGACGGTGGAAAACCACCGCGCACAGAACCCATCCTCGAGTTCCTCCTCCTTATCTTCCTCGTCGTCAGGCTAGCTATGCCTCCGTTTGTGGCAGTCATTGTCTCCTTGTCGTAGTCTCTCTCTAATCTCATTCACTCTCAATCCCTTTTATCCTCGGGCGGCGCTGCCTTCACGTTCACGACAGAGATTTAATTATAGAAAATTAAAAGGAAAAACCGGAATTAAGATATATTTTAATTTTAATTTTAATTTTAAAAAATGGAATTTAGAACTATTTTGAACATCAGTTTCTTTTTTTACATATTTCCTAGTTTCTTAAAATTAATTTATTTATATGTGCTGCGAAAAGATTAGCACATGTATTTAATAATGTCAACTCATTTTTTTATTTTAAATGCCGATGGGTGGTTGGTTCAAACCCAATCTTATAGATAAAAAAATACTCAATGAGAGAATTAACCCCACTATGTTCTGAATATTTCTACCTCGAATAGGATTGTCTCCGGTAGATGATACTCTTAAGCTCTAAACAAAATTTAAATATTTTAAAATCCAAATTAAATCTTAACATGATGATCAATTTTAATTGAATAAATGTGTAAAGTTTTTTTACATTATTATTTTCGAAAATTTATTGCAACGAAACTCAGGCTCACACCGGCCCAAAACCACTTAAGGAACCAACCAAACCATGGCCCGATCGGCCTAAAATAAAAGCCCACACGACGCTTGAGAGGAAAGCGGGTTTACTTTCAGCTTCTTCGTCTTCCATCTTTTCTTCATGCTTTCTGCTATTCCACTCTACTACACTTCGTCGCTTTTCTCCTCTCTCTAACTATTAATTTCAAAATTCAATTTTTTATTTTTTTTCGCTTAATAGTATGATAATGCCCGATGATGATGCATAAATAATTCAATTTTCAATAAGATCAGGGTGAGCCACTGGTTCTCGATTCGTCATTTGCTTTTCCACCACCGCCTCCACCAACTCCTCTTCTCTCTCTCTCTCTCATGCATACACACATACATACATTACATACGATGATGATGATGAAGATGATGATGATTATGGTGAATCTAATGTGGTGGTTTGGGAAGGCTTTTGATGAACGCCACTGGCTCTAATCTTTGTGATTGGTTCTAAGCTATAAGATCTGAGGGCATTTTCTGCTTCAATCTTTGTGATTGGTATTTCTAAGCTACAAAGCTTCGTATAACCCTAAAAAGTTTTCATTTTTTGTCTGGTAAATGAAAATTTGATCCATATTAATGCATGCTATTTGAATGGTCTTTTGACAGATACTATGGGTCTGGTACTCTTTTTTATAGGGGGAAAAATGACTCCTTCATGCCCTATTGATGTTAAGTAATTGAAGTAGTTACTAGTTTGTGTTGTGTTGTGTTTGCATTTGCTTGATGATTGAATATTGTTGTGTGCATTCTATTTTGTGGGTTTTCATAGAGCCTTTAGTGTCATGTTAGACATTGCTTTCTCAACAGCTTTATTAATCTCTGCTGATTTTTACATCCTTGTTTCTTTTCTTTCTTTCTTTTCACAGTAGATACTATGTGCAAAGACAATAATAGTTTGACAGTGTGTGTGTTATGGAATGTTTAGATCAGCTTCTGTTTCAACACTATCAATTGTAGAAGCTACTCATAGAAGCTTGTCTCCAGAGTTGACTGTTGTTTCAGAATCAATTGTAGAATGATTTCCAAACATGCCAGTTAGTATGTGATGGTGCAAGAAGGCTGTGGTTGATGATTTGTATTTAGCTATGACATGTGAGGGCTCTGCATTTCTTTTTATTTTTTTCCCTAACAAATATGCTTACATAGTTCCTTAAATACATATGTACTGTTGATGCATCCTTTGCTGTCTGTCCATGCTATATATGTTTAAGGAGCATTTAACTGTCACGGCTTGTTCACTGCACATTTTATTCCCTCTCTCACTCGACATGAATATTATATATATAGCGAAAATTGCTAGCAACACTCTTTATATATGTCTGTGTGGAGATGGTGCGTGAACAATGTGAATAAAGACTGGTGCATAAGCTGTAGATGATCTTTATTGATCTATGAGATCTGAGGGCTATGCATTCCTCTCCATTGACAGATTAAAATTTAGGTTTCAATTTAATTGTAGTTGTGTTTTGGCTCTTGCATAAATTCCTTGGTTATCGGAGATATTATTTTCATCAGAAAATATATCTTCCTTTTCCCTTTATCTGAAACTCTGGAGTGTTTCATTTAGTTCTTTCTCGCATTTTTTTACTTTTAATTTTCCTTTTACTGTCTTTATTAATTCAACTTCTTCTGGATTGATTCATTGATATATTTCTTATGGATATTCCCATCGACAAATGCTCGTCCCAATGAAGAATGCTCGTCGTAAGTGTTAAATAAAGCAATGCATGTTTTCTAGAAGAATGTAGGAGTGTTAGATAATATCCTCATACAACTGTAAACTAATAGAAGTCAAGAAACTTCTACATTAGGCGGTAGAAATGTGCTGGGCTATAGGCTTGTCTCTAGAAATTGTCTAAGTTGGTTGTTGAAGACATGTTTTGGCTCTTGCACCTTAATAAATTACTTGCCTATTCGAGATATTGTTTTCATCACCAACTATATCTTCCTTTACCCTTTATCTTTAACTATGGAGTATTTCTTTCAGATGTTTTGCTTGTTTTCACTTTTAATTTCTACTTGTATGTTTGCTTTGTATTGTAAATATCACTTATTCACGTTCCTGTGGATTATTTGATTACTATATTTTGTATGGATTTGCCCAATGACGAATGCTCATTGCAAGATATGGTACTCTGAATATCATTCAAATCCTTCGCATCTTTCTGCCTTTCTACCCACTGCCATAGACTCATGCTGCAACTGCTTTGGTTCTTCTCTCTTTCTTCTTCTTCTTCTTCTTCTTCTTCTTTTTCTTGTTGTTGTTGTTGTTGTTGTTGTTGTTGTTGGTGGTGGTGGTGGTGGTGGTGGTGGTGGTGGTGGTGGTGATGGTATTGTTATAGCTGTTGCTGCTGAGTCACTAACAGTGGGTGGAGATGGTGGAGGTGTGAGTTCTTCTTGTGAGAACTGGCTTGATGGATGTTGAATAAGTACTACTCTAGTGACATCTGAGGGCACATTTTTATCTTCAATTTGAATTATTTTGTCAGTTTGTTTTGGGAAATTTCAAATTTTTATGTTATGTATTCTTTAGGCAATTGTATGTAATCCAGAAGTGTTTTATGACCTTGTAATTTGTTTTTTGAAGGGGGTATGTAAACATTTGATCCATACAAATGCATGTTATTTGAAAGAGTTATTGACACTCATTGCTGAATGTTGAGTAGTGTCAACCGATTACAATTTGCTTTGGTACTTCTCTCTTTTAGAAATAAAATTATCCTCCATGTCGTGTTGACGTTAAACTATCAACGTAGGTTGTGTTGTGTTTTCAAATCCATGATGATTGAATAACTTTGTGTAGACTGTTTTGTGGATTTGTGTAGAGCCTGTATCAACATGTTAGACTTTACCTTCATCTTAATCATTAATTGGTGATTTTAATATTCTCCTTTCTTTCTTTTTCACTATATCTACTTTTTGTGCTGAGGCAATGATTGTTTGATGGACAAATGCCAATAACCTTAGAAACATGTGATATAAGGAGTTTTTGTTTGGTAGATATGTGCCTCCTCCGTCAAACAAACCCTCGTCTCCTTCATCCTCCATCTTTTGTTCTTTCTTTCTGCTACTTCACTCCCTTGATTTTAAAATTCAAATGGTCTTTTTAGGTTTTTTATTTATATGATATTTTGATGTTGTTGCAACTCGATGGTATGGTGATGCCCAATGATGCATAACTAATTTCATTTGCAATGAGATCAGATGAGCGAGCCACTGGTTCCTGATTTGTCATTTGCTTTTCCACCATCGCCTCTTTCTCTCTCTCCCCCACACCAACACTTGCTATATTTCCAGGGACTAAAAACATATTTAACCCTATTAATAATTATATTCAGTTTGGGAAGGCTTTTGATGAACAACCATTGGCTCTAAACTGTGTGATTGGTTCTTTGCTATGAGATCTGAGGGCATTTTCTGGTTATTACCTTTGTTCACTGTTTTGGTTTTTTCGTTAAATTGTTCCAGTTCTCTATTTGTTGTTTTGTTTTACTGATTTTTTTTGTTGCCTGCACTCATCTTTAGCGAGTTTTTAGTTTTACTCCAGTAATGAAACAAATCTACAGCCTAGAAAGCTCCCTAAAGTTTTGTTTTTGTTTTTGCATGGTAGATGAATGTTTGATCCATAAAAATGCTTTGGACTGATAACAATGGGCTTGGTTCTCTTTTTTTCTTCTCTTTTTGCGGAAAACAATAAGGAACACCTCCGTGCCCAGTTGATGTTAAGCAATTGAAGTTGGCTGTGTCGTGTTTGCATTTACCTCATGATTGAATTGCGTTGTATAGTCTCTATTTTGTGGGTTTTCATAGAGCCTTTAGCACCATGTTAGACTTTGCCTTCTCATCATTTTTATTAATCTCTTTTAATTTTTACATCCTTGTTTCTTTCTTTCTTTCTTTTCACAGTAGCTACTATTTGCAGAGACTATGATAGATTGACGGTAATAATACCGATGGTCAGTTATGACTTCCATTGAGTTTCACTTACTTGATCATAGAAGCATTCGAGACTGTAAAATCCAAGGGGATTTGTTTATTGTAGATTTGTATGTGTTCCGAGTGACCGTAATTTGGTTCTAATTATTGTGTCCATCTAGCATTAGTACATTTATTATTATAATTAATTTATTGTTCCTTATTAGGGGATTCTTCATATTTTCCATTGATATAATGTAACTGCTTTGCATATGCTGCCCGATGATGAAAAAGTAGAGTATTGAACGGCCATGTGGTTTTGTTCATAACTGGACCTGTACCACTTTCTTTCTCTTTCTCTCTCTCTCTCTCTCTCTCTCTCTCTCTCTCTCTCTATCTATCTATCTATCTATCTATGTATCTATCTATCTATATATATGTGTGTGTGTGTGTGTGTTTGTGGGATTAGGATCTTCTCATGTGTGTTTGTGATGGTGCAAGAAGGTTGTGAATGAAGCCCATGGAAAAAGCCGTTGATGATTTGAATTAGCTATGAGATCTGAGGGCTCTGCATCTTTTTTTCCTAACAAATATGCTTACATTGTTCCTAAAATATGTACGTACTATTGATGCTTCCGTTGCTGTCTGCACATGCTATATTTCTTTATTGTGCTTTTTACTGTCACGTCTTATTCACTGCACATTTTATCTCTTCACCCCGCTTGTATTATTGTGTTATAGTCATCTATCCTGCCCAATGATGGACGAATTGAATAATGAGCAGCTTCACAGTTTTCTTCATCACTTGACAATTGACATGCACCATTTCCTTTTCCTTTTCCTCTCCCTTCCTTCCTTCTCTCTCTCTCTCTCTCTCTCTCTCTCTCTCTCTCTCTTTCTCTCACTCTCTCTCAACATCTACCTATTTATCTTTGTTGTGTTGAGATTGTGCATGAACTGGGTGAATGAAGCCTGCTGCATAAGCTGTAGATGATCTTTAGTAAGCTGTGAGATCTGAGGGCTATGCATTCCTCTCCCCTTGACTGGTTAAAATTGGTTTCAATTTAATTATAGTTGTGTTTTGGCTCATACATAAATTTCTTGGTCATCTGATATATTATTTTCATCAGCAAATGCTTCTTCCTTTTCCCTTTATCTTTAACTTTGGGGTATTTCTTTCAGTTGTTTCTTGCATGTTTTCACTTTTAATTTCTACCTCTTGTGTATTTGCTTTGTGCTGTCAATATTACTTATGCAATTTCCACCAGCTTAACTTGTTTATATATTTCTTATTGATATGCCCAATGAGGAATGCTCATTGTAAGATATGGTGCTCTGAATATCATCCAAATCCTTGGGTAGAGATGGTGGAGGTGTGAGGGTGTCTTGTGAGAACTTGCTTGATGGGTGTTGAATATGTACAACTCCGGTGACTTTTGAGGGCACTTTTTTAATCTTGAGTTTCAACTTGTCAGTCTGGTTTTGGGAACATTTGAAATTATATGTTATGCATCCTTTTGAGCTCTAGTGTGTCTTTAATCAAGTATAGACCATGGATGAACGATTAGATATCATTGTTAAATGTTCCATGATCTTGTAATTTTTTACTTTGCAACTTGTTGCTTTTGATACTCTCTCCAATTATCAAAGGCAGGCCTGGTAGCTTTTGATTTAGTTTTTCTGGGTTGGTATTCAGTTAGTATTTAACTATTTATGCTTACTGTATTGTACTTGACTGGTTAAATTATGTTTCTTTTTAATTACAATTGTGATTTGGCACTTCTATTTTATTGTTACTTGGTTATCCATTACTTGAATCAGCAATTTTACCTTCCTTTTTCCTTTATCTTTAGCTTTTGAGTTAGTTCCTCAATTGGCTTGTTGATTTGCTTTGTCATTGAATACTGTCATATTTATTATTCAATTTTCTCATGCTTTGGATTGCCAAATTTCTTCTCGGATGAAATGCCTGATGACGAATGATCATTATGATATATGCCTATATGGTACTCTGAATATTAGCCTTTCCATCCCTTCTGCCTTTCTTCCCACTGTCATCACAGCTGCTGCTGCTGATCTTCATCATCATCATCATCATCGCCACCGTCTTCTTCTTCATCTTCATCTTCATCTTCTTCCTCTTATTGTTATTATCATTATTATTATTATTATCATTGTTACCGACAGTGGGTTGAAATGGCGGAGGTGTGGGGTTGTCTTGTGTGCACTCCCTTGACAGATGTTGAGAGGCTTTTATGGATGTTGACAAAGTACTAATCTGCTGACATCTGAGGGCACTGTTTTTATGGATGTTTTGTCTAGTGTACATGACATTTATGTTATTCATTCTTTGAGTATTCGTGTGATAATATGCATTTCATGACTAGACTTCTCTCTTCCTCATTCTTGCCATTTATCTATTGTTCTTCTTCATGCTTCTTGTTACATGTATTTCATCCTTTTTTTAACGTTTTGATGATATATTGGATAAAGCTCAGAGAAAGTTTGCTCCTATCTACTAAATTTTCAGAATCAGATCAAATTACTGCTTTTTGTGGCCAAATGTAATTCCACAGAAATGCTCTTGATCTGTTTTTTGCTTTCTCCTTATCCTGCAAGCTGCAATCTTCATTCAGACACAGTTTCAAGGAGGGGACATCTTATTTATGGGGAACTGCAGACAGAAAAACATGGATTTCAGCTTGTATGAACTAAGATGCGGAATCATTTTTGTACCCTTACATTGAAGTAATTACAACCTGGGATTGTTCGTGACTTTTCGTATGCCCTTTCTTTTACTTATGTTAAAGAGTGCCTTTAGGGAATTGATTGAGGAAACAGAAGGTATTTATGTAAAGGGAAATATTTTTTGTATAAGAACATTTCATTTAATAACTATACTGATATGCGGATACTTTATTTTACATATGGTTCCTGTCCTGTTTGATGAATGTCTCATATTTAGAAATAAGTAATAAGAAATTATTCATGGAAAAATATATTAACAAATGCTATTATTTTTCATAAAATTATTCAATTTTTTGAGTTCTTAATCTTTGCCCTTTCTATTTGAACAAACTATACAGGAGTACATTGTATGGTTGGTTATGGGCCAGCAAGCACTATTATTTACTTCAGACTGATTGTTGACTAAAATCTTGGTTTTCTCTTCTGTTTGTGCCTGTTGAAACTTTCAGCATCTTGCCCTACCTTTATATATTGTCATTTGGAGCTGTTATGATGGGTGAGGTTCCAAATTCAACCTCTCCTTTTACCTTTTATCTTCTTTTTTGGTTCTCAGACAAATTCAAAACTATACAGTGCATATCCTTATCACTTTTGGACTCTTTCAAAGGTCATGGTCAATGATATGGTAAAATTGTATCATGTTGTCATGTTGGGGAACTATAGGGGGCATGGGGTGAGGAATTGGTAGTTGTGTATTGAAGACCAAGTAAAGAAGGGCCCCACCATTGTGATTCATGTATTTGAAAGGTAACTAACCAACCGCCATTGAAATTTTTGTGGAAGAATAATCAATCATGGTCAATTGGTCATAGACCTCCTAACTTTTGTTATGTTAATTTCTGCCTTTATATACGTACATAAAAGAAACACTGTTTGAGGAATATTTGACAAGAAAATATAACATTTTTTACATGGATATAATTGTGACACAAAAATGGAGAAATTGGAAGCTGGGAAGAATAGGAGAATGGGTTGGTTTCTCTTGCTTATGCTAACCCAATATTTGTAATACTAGGCGCTACGGTCACCTATTGATTGCTCAGGCACACTTTTCAAACTATTCCATTGAAGAACTTGAACTTGTATCCTTCTTTAGCATGTGAGACTACGTTGTTCTAAAGAATAGAAAATGCCAAACATGTGCATATACATGCACCTGAATAAGTGCTCGTTAGTTATTAGCTTTAGGACCACAAGCTGATGCTTAACCTCCAAGTATATATCAGAGTAAGATTGTTCCAGTTTTGCATGTGATTAAGATGTAATGTTTGAGTACTCGAGTGATATCTCAAATGGTAAGAGTTGTAGGACATATGAGTTAGAGAGATGAATGTCAAGAGATCAATCCCTATAAGAGAATTTTGACCGATAAAAAAAAAGTAATGTTTGAGGATGGACCTTCAGTGGCTAATTAGAATATAAAATGCTTTATAATCAAGTGAAACAATGAACTAAAACTATACATTCTGTCTCTGTAGAGTAAAAGTCTAATTGAAAAAAGAAAGAAAGAGGAAAATAGCTAGTGGATGTTAAGTCTAGAGAAAACAAATACTTGGGCAGCCAACCTTTGTTTTTGCATGTGCCATGAAACATTGGGCGTTTAAACTTTAAAAAACTTTGGAAAAACGTGAGGGTTTAGAAAAAAACAAAGGAAGTATTAAAAATTAAAATGCAGACAAATTAAGATGCATGGCAGTACTTAAGCGCATAGCTTAAACAATTGTTGAAAGAGCAAATCATGGTTTTAGATCGATGCCATGTGATGCCATAACACGTGAATACGGCAGATCTAATTTGAATATATGTATAAGACCTTTCGTATTCGACCAAGAAAACTAGTAAAACAAAGACCATGACTCCCTTTTAATTTTAAGTTAATTAATTAATAATTAATTCTCCAATTTGCTTCTCCATCCAATAATTATAATTGTGGCCTTCCCTATCCTTCACAATATCTTTTTCAGCAGAAATAAATATGAAGCAATACCTTGCTGGAAGCTCAATAGTCAAAGCCGAATGTCCTTATGGGAAAATTAAATTGAACGATCCGCAATCAGAAGATACAATCTTCATTTTAAGTTTTAATTTTTTCCAAAAAATGGTCACATTGTGAAAATGATGTAATGATACTTTAGTTTTTTTTTTTTTTTCTTTCATAGGTGTAAATTTTGATATATTTGGAAAACTGTAGTAGTCTCTTTTAATAAATCGATACCTCACTTTTATAATAATCTCGTCTATTTAGCACCTGATGAATATCTTGTTTGTATCGAATCTTTAGTACTACATGAACAAATTTTTTTAAAAGGATGTTCTTACAAATGTGCAGAATTTGTCATCAGCCAAAGAACTCTAGGAGAATCTTGAAGGGTTACATCAAGTAAAGTGTATCTCAAATCGGTTGTTGTTGAATGAGCAATTCCACAATTTGCGCATGAATGAGGGTATGAAAATCTCTGATCATCTTTATACTTTGAATAGTATTGTCTCCGAACGAGAATTTATTATGTAAAAATTGGTGAAGAAGATAAAGCGTTAAGACTCATATTATCTCTTCCGTCTTCATATGTTCATCT